>CM039678.1:160034694-164834694 GCA_022496015.1 Hordeum marinum | reverse complement strand
GAAAGGTGACAACACAGTCAGCCGTCAAGTTCTTCAAACGACTAGTCTGTCGCTTTGGTGTTCCCAATAGGATCATCACTGACAATGGCACACAGTTCATGAGCCACACCTTCGTGCAGCATGTCCAAGACCTTGGCAGCAGAATCTATTTTGCTTCCATTGCCCACCCGAAGAGCAATGGCCAAGCGGAAAGGGCTTATACTCAAGTGCTACGAGGCCTCAAGACAAGAACTTTTGACAAGCTGCACAAGTGTGGAAGGCACTGGATTGATGAGTTGTCAGTGGTTCTTGCTTGACGGAGGGGCGTCAGATATAGACAGCTGGTCCTCGTCCGCCACCTTCTCAGCAGTTGGGGGCTCTTCCTCGGTAGCTGGGGGCTCCATGGCCGGCGTAGCCCCTGGCGCTCCTGCGGCAGGAACGCCGTCAGTACGGTCACTGACCTCCTTGTCGGCCTCGTTGGCAGACTCCTTGGCTACGTCTCCCTGCGCAACCTTGGCGGCCTTGGCACTGGCGGCCTCGGCGGCAGCATTCTTGGCGGCCTCCTCTCGCGCAGCCTTGGCGGCTTCAGCAGCTTCAGCGGCCGCGCTCTTGGCGGCTTCCTCAGCGGCGATCATGTCGGCCTCGGCGGCAGCATCCCTGGCGGCCACCTCAATGATGGTGTCAACGTCCATGACTCCATCGAGGGAATGTCTGAAGGTCAAGAAAACAAACCAAACGAGGTTGAGATAGAAGTTCAAGAAGACATAAAAATAAGGGCATAATGACAAGTACCTGCGCCAACATCGGCTACCGGTGTAGACCTGCCAGTGCCCGTGCTCGCCGGATCCTCCTCGTCACGATAAGGCGTGCTAGAGGGGGTCCTCGCTGGAGACTCGTCCCCTGGGCGGTGTTGATGATGGAGGCGGCGTATCAGGAGTGGCCCCTGATGGTCCCCCTTGCTGCTGCTCTCCTCCTGCATGTCTAGTGATGTCAGCAGCAAAGATGCACACCCCGACACTTGCCAGTGGGAAGTGAGTAATGGGCTCACGCCGAGGGCTGAGTCGTGGGCTGCGTCGTGAGCTAGCTTCCGGGGTGGCGAGGGTCGTCTCTGGCGCAATTGAGGTGCTCGCTGGCGGCTCAGCACCCATCGAGGTCTTCGCCCTCTTCGCTACCCTCTGCGCCAATGTTTCCGCATCCCTGTGGAGACAAGCCAAGGCAAAGCAAGTCTGTTAGGCAAAACCAGAACTTCAAAAGACAAAAGATACGACAAGATCCTTACTCCTCATCTTCTTCTCCCGAGCTGAGGGCAGAGAGGTCGAAGGCGACCTCTGCCATGGTGCCCGTGGGGGAGGCGGAGAGGTGCTCCTGAGCCGCTTGGCCGCAGCAGGCGCAGGTTGCTGGTGAGCTTCTTGCCTTCGCATGCCCCTGCCGTCTGCCCCTTTGCCAGGGACTGCGATGCTCGAGGGAGCCTGGCAGACCGGAAGCCCAATGGTGGCGCTCAGAAGGACGCGCCTCTTCCTAGTCACAAGGGACGAGGCCTCCTCGAGCAGCTCCTCCTAAGATGTGTCTTCGGTAGGATGGCCCCGGGCAGATGTGCCGCCTTGCTCATCGGCGATCCCACTCTGCCCGGCAAGATTTTCGTCCGGCAAGGTCTCCCCTATGCCAGCTTCATCTTCCAAGAAGCCGGCGCTGCCGGCCTTCACGACAAGATCTGCTTCCTCCGCCCTGCTGGCGATGTATGTCATCTCTTCCTTAGTGGTGTCGCGGACAAGGCCCTCTTCTTGGCGGACGGCCACCTCCACCAAGTTATCAAAGAATTCTTGCACCTTCTTTGCAGGCGGCTCAATCCAGGATGCGTCAAGGCTGTGGGCATCGAACGTCGGCATCATGGCAGAGATCCTACCTAAAGCATAATTGTTGCACAAGGGGACTACTCCTACCGGTAGCTCCTATACCACAACACTCCTGAATAGTTTCTGATAGAGAGCTCTGTGCTGCATAACTGTCAAATTGTGGTCCAGCCCAGGGCGCAACCTCATCATGGCCGTGATACGTCCATTTTGCATCATGCTTTTATATTGATATTTATTGCAATATGGGCTATTACTACACATTTTGGTACAATACTTATGCCTTTTCTCTCTTATTTTACAAGGTTTACATGAAGAGGGAGAATGCCGGCAGATGGAGTTCTGGAATGGAAAAGGAGCAAATCTGAAATACCTATTCTGTACAACTCCAAAAGTCGTGAAAATCTACGGAGAAATTTTTTGGAATATATAAAAAATATTGGGCGAAAGAAATACCTCAAGGGGCCCACCAGGCAGCCACAAGCCTAGGGGCGTGCCCTACCCCCGTGGGCGTGCCCCTGAGGCTTGTGGCCCACCTCGCAGCCCTCCGATTCCAATCTTCTGCTATATGGAGGGTTTCGACCTGGAAAAATGATAACAGAGCTTTTGGTACGAAGCGCCGCCATCTCGAGGTGGAACTTGGGCAGAACCAATCTAAAGCTCCAGCAGGGCTGTTCTGCCGAGGGAACTTCCCTCCGGGAGGGGGAAATCGAAGCCATCATCATCACCAACGATCCTCTCATCGAGAGGAGGTCAATATCCATCAACATCTTCATCAGTACCATCGCCTCTCCAAACCCTAGTTCATCTCTTGTATCCGATCTTTGTCTCAAAACCTCAGATTGGTACGTGTGGGTTGCTAGTAGTGTTGATTACTCCTTGTAGTTGATGCTAGTTGGTTTACTTTGTGGAAGATCATATGTTCAGATCCTTGATCATCATTAATACTCCTCTGATTATGAACATGAATATGCTTTGTGAGTAGTTATGTTTGTTCCTAAGGACATGGGATAAGTCTTGTTATAAGTAATCATGTGAATTTGGTATTCATTAGATATTTTGATGAGATGTATGTTGTCTTTCCTCTAGTGGTATCATGTGAACGTCGACTACATGACACTTCACCATTGTTTGGGCCTATTGGAAGGCATTGGGAAGTAATAAGTATATGATGGGTTGCTAGAGTGATAGAAGCTTAAACCCTAGTTTATGTGTTGCTTCGTAAGGGGCTGATTTGGATCCACATGTTTCATGCTATGGTTAGATTTATCTTAATTCTTCTTTCGTAGCTGCAGATGCTTGCGAGAGGGGTTAATCATAAGTGGGAGGCTTGTCCAATTAAGGGCAGCACCCAAGCACCAGTCCACCCACATAGCAAATTATCAAAGTAACGAACGTGAATCATATATGCATGATGAAAACTAGCTTGACAGCAATTCACATGTGTCCTTGGGAGTGGCTTGCTTTATATAAGAGTTTGTCCATGCTTGTCCTTTGCTATAAAAAGGATTGGGCCACCTTGCTGCACCTTTGTTACAATTGTTACTTGGTCCGTTACGAATTATCTTATCACAAAACTATCTGTTACCGATAATTTTAGTGCTTGCAGAGAATACCTTATGGAGAACCACTTGTCATTTCCTTCTGCTCCTCGTTGGGTTCTACACTCTTACTTATCAAAAGGACTACGATAGATACCCTATACTTGTGGGTCATCAAGACTCTTTTTGGCACCGTTGGCGGGGAGCGGAGCGCCTTTGGTGAGTGGAACTTGGTAAGGAAACATTTATATAGTGTGCTGAAATTTACTGTCACTTGTTACTATGGAAAATAATTCATTGAGGGGCTTGTTCGGGGTATCTTCACCTCGACCAGAAGCGCAAAGAGTCTTTCCTCAACCTGCTGCACCTACTGAAAATATTTAATATGAAATTCCTTCGGGCATGATAGAGAAACTACTAGCTAGTCCTTATGTAGGAGATGGAACACTACATCCTGATTTGCATCTAATCTATGTAGATGAAGTTTGTGGATTATTTAAGCTTGCAAGTTTGCCTAAGGATGTTGTCAAGAAGATGTTCTTCCCTTTATCTTTGAAGGAGAAGGCATTGGCATGGTATAGGCCATGTGATGATATTGGATCATGGAACTACAACCAATAGAAATTGGAATTTCATCAGAAGTTTTGTCCTATGCTTCTGGTTCATCGTGATCGGAATTATATTTACAATTTTTGGCCTCGTGAAGAAGAAAGAATCGCTCATGCTTGGGGGATGCTTAAGTCAATGCTATATTGACGCCCCAACCATGAGCTCTCAAGAGAAGTTATTATTCAGAATTTTTATGCTCGGCTTTCTCATAATGATAGATCCATGCTCGATACTTCTCTCTCTAGTTCTTTTATGAAGAAAGATATTGAATTCAAATTGGACTTATTGGAAAGAATTAAATGCAACTCTAAATATTGTGAACTCTATGAAGGTAAGGAGTCAGGTATAAACCTTAAGTTTGATTGTGTTAAATCCTTTATAGACACCGATGCTTTTCATGAATTTAGCACTAAATATGGACTTGACTCTAAGATAGTAGCTTCTTTTTGTGAATCTTTTGCTACTCATGTTGATCTCCCTAAGGATAAGTGGTTTAAATACCATCCTTGCATTGAAGTGAAAGTAGTTGAACCTATTAAAGTTGAAGAGGAAACTATTACTAATAATGTTGATCCTGTTATTCCTACTACTTACATTGAGAAACCACCCTTCCCTGTTAGGATAAAAGAACATGCTAAAGCTTCAACTATGGTTCGTAAGAGTTGTATTAGAACACCTACACCCCCTAAACAAATTAAAATTGAACCTAGTATTGCTATTGTTAAAGATCTCTTCATTTTTGTGATGAAGCGGCAAGAATCGCTAGACCTGATACTAAGAGTAAACATAGACCAGTTGTTGGCGTGCCTGTTGTTTCTGTTAAAATAGGAGATCATTGTTATCATGGCTTGTGTGATATGGGTGCTAGCATAAGTGGAATTCCCTTTCCTTATATTAAGAAATCATGCATGATATTGCACCAGTTGAACTAGAGGAAATTGATGTTACTATTAAGCGTGCTAATAGAGACACTATTGCACCGATGGGGATTGTTAGAGATATTGAAGTCTTGTGTGGGAAAATAATATCCCACTGATTTTCTTGTTCTTGGTTCCCCACAAGATGATTTTTGTCCCATTATATTTGGCAGACCCTTCTTGAATACAGTTAATGCTAGGATTGATTGTGAGAAAGAAACAGTTACTGTGAGTTTTGGGGATGTGTCTCATGAGTTCAATTTCTCTAAATTTTGTAGACAACCCCATGACAAAGAATTGCCTAGTAAAGATGAAATTATTGGTCTTGCTTCTATTGTTGTGCCTCCTACTGATCCTTTAGAACAATATTTGCTAGACCATGAAAATGATATGCATGTGAATGAGAGGAATGAAATAGATAAAAATTTCTTTGATCAGCAGCCTATTTTGAAACACAATTTACATGTTGAAATTCTTGGGGATCCTCCTCCACCCAAGGGTGATCCCGTGTTTGAGCTCAAACAATTACCCGATACGCTAAAATATGCTTATCTTGATGAAAAGGAGATATATCCTGTTATTATTAGTGCTAACCTTTCAAAGCATGAAGAAAAGAGATTACTAAAAACTTTGAGGAAGCACCGTGCTGCTTTTAATTATACTCTTGATGATCTTAAGGGCATTAGTCCCACTCTATTTCAGCATAAAATTAATATGGAGCCTGATGCCAAACCAGTTATTGATCACCAACGATGATTGAACCCTAAGATGAAAGAAGTGGTAAGGAAAGAAATACTAAAGCTTCTGGAGGCAGATATAATTTATCATGTTGCTGATAGTAGATGGGTTAGTCCCATCCATTGTGTCCCTAAGAAGGGACGTATTACCGTTGTTCCTAATGATAAAAATGAATTGATCCCGCAAATAATTGTTACGGTTATAGAATGGTAATTGATTTTAGGAAACTAAATAAAGCTACTAAGAAAGATCATTACCCTTTACCTTTTATTGATCAAATGCTAGAAAGACTATCCAAACATACATATTATTGCTTACCAGATGGTTACTCTGGTTTCTCTAAAATACTTGTATCAAGAGAGGATCAAGAAAAAACCAATTTTACTTGCCCTTTCGGTACCTTTGCTTATAGACGTATGCCTTTTGGTTTATGCAATGCACCTGCTAGCTTTCAAAGATGTATGATGGCTATATTCTCTGACTTTCGTGAAAAGATTCTTGAGGTTTTCATGGATGATTTTTCCGTTTATGGAACTTCATTTGATGATTGTTTGAGCAACCTTGACCGAGTTTTGCAGAGATGTGAAGAAAATAATCTTGTCTTGAATTGGGAAAAGTGCCATTTTATGGTTAACTAAGGTATTGTCTTGGGTCACAAGATCTCCGAAAGAGGTATTGAAGTTGATAAAGCTAAAGTTGATGTTGTTGAAAAAATGTCGTGCCCTACGGATATCAAAGGTATAAGAAGTTTCCTTGGTCATGCTAGTTTATATAGGAGGTTTATCAAAGATTTCTCTATGATTTCTAGGCCTCTCACAAATATTTCACAAAAAGATGTTCTGTTTGTTTTTGATGATGATTGTGTAGAAGCATTTTAAATTCTTAAGAATGCCTTGATTACCGCACCTGTTGTTCAACTATCGAGCAACCATGAGACTCCTCTAGAACCAACTCCTACAATAGATCAATGCTTGATTTTAGGTACCCATTCTTTAATGGGTCCTTTCATGTTAGTGACAAGGATGACCACTCAATGTACTCATAAGAAGACCCAACATATTTGGCATAAACATGCCCATCACTAGCATCAGACAAGATATAAGAGGGGTTAAAGTCCTCGGCCCTGTTGGAGGGAGTGGTCTTGCCCTTCTTGGCACTACCACTCACAACCTTGTCCTTCTTCTTCTCATGAGTAGGCCCCCCTACTTTGACAAAAGTTTCCATGAGCGGGGGAGCTTGCTTTGTCTTCACCTTCTTCTTATTTTTGGACTTGGGTGCAAACCCAATTGCTTCCTTTGAAACCACTTCCTTTTGAATTCTCAAAAGATCATTGAGAGTCTTCTCTCCTTGGATACATATCACTAGGCCTTTCTCAAGCTGCTACATACGCCTCCAACGTATCTATAATTTATGAAGTATTCATGCCATGTTTACAACAATTTTATATGGTTTTTGTATGATTTTATTAGAACTAACCCGGACTGACGTTGTTCTCAGCAGAATTACTGTGGTGTCGTTTTTTGTGTAGAAATAAAAGTTCTCGAAATGGGTTGTAAATTTACGGTATTTTTTATGGACCAAGAGAGACCCTCGAAGCACAAGAGTTAAGCCAGGAAGTGGACAAGGAGTCCACAAGCCCTCTAGGTGCACCCTACCCCCCAGGGAGGGTGCTTCGGTCTTGTGGGCCCCTCGGGAACCCCCTTGACGTGAGACTGACGCCAAAAATTCGTCTAAATACCCAAACATTCGAAAAGAACCCTAGATTAGGAGTTCCACCACCAAGAGCCTCTATGGCCATGAAAAACCAATTAGGAGCCCATTCCGGCACCTTGCCGAAGGGGGGAACCATCACCGGAGGCCATCTTCATCATCTCGGCGGTCTCCATGACGAGGAGGGAGTAGTTCACCCTAAGAACTGAGGGTATGTACCAGTAGCTATGTGTTTGATCTCTCTCTCTCTCGTGTTCTTGAGATGACATGATCTTTATGCACTGTGAGCTTTATTAATATAGATGAATCATATGGAGTTTTCCCCTCTCTATCTTCTTCTGATGAATTGAGTTTTCCCTTTGAAGTTTTCTTATCGGATTGAGTCTTTAAAGGATTTGGGAATTCTTGATGTATATCTTGCGATGGGATATCCATGGTGACAATGGGATGTTCTATTGATCAACTTGATGTATGTTTTGGTGATCAACTTGCGGGTTCCGTGACCTTGGGAATCTATGCATAGGGGTTGGCACACGTTTTCGTCTTGACTCTCAAGTAGAAACTTTGGTTCACTCTTTGAAGTTCTTTGTGTTGGATTGAACCTGATGAATCTGAAACTGTGTGATGCATATCGTATAATCAAGCCCATGGGTACTCATGGTGACATTGGAGTATCTAGGTGACATTAGGGTTTTGGTTGATGTGTATCTTAAGGTGTTATTTTACTATGAACTCTAGGGCTGTTCGTGACACTTATAGGGATAGCTCATACGATTGATCGGAAAAGATAACTTTGAGGTGGTTTCATACCATACAATAATTTGTTCGTTTGTTCTCCGCTATTTGTGACTTTGGAGTGAACTCTTTGTCACACGTGAGGAATTTACATATGATCAACTATGTCAGTATTGTTGAGAGATTGCACTAGCGAAAGTGCGGACCCTAGGCCTTGTTTTCAAGCATTGCAATATCGTTTTTGCTAACTTTTGTTACTTGCTACCTTGATGTTTTTATATTTTCAGATTACAAAAACTTATATCTACCATCCATATTGCACTTGTATCACCATCTCTTCGCCGAACTAGTGCACCTATACAATTTGCCACTTGTATTCAATTGCAGGGTTGTTTGAGAGAGACCATCTTCATCCTACACCTCCCTCGAATTAATAAACCTTAGGTCATCTACTTGAGGGAAAATTGTTACTGTCCTACAAAACTCTGCGCTTGGAGGCCCAACAAAGTCTTCAAGAATAAAGTTGTATAGTAGACATCAAGCTCTTTTCTCGCGCCATTGTCGGGGAGGTGAGTGCTTGAAGGTATATCCTTAGATCTTGCAATTGAATCTTTTAGTTTCTTGTTTTTCACTAGTTTGGTTTTACAAAAGAAAACAACTAAAAATGGAGTTTAGGTTGCATCAATTGTTTCGTCTTTTTAATGACTTTCATGAAAATGATGGTTCAGAAAATTATGCTCAATTGGTAGAGGAAGAATTTATGAAAATACTTAATGAGAATTCCTTGAAAGATGAGCATGATAGCAATATTGTTAGTATGAATTATTTGAATATCCATGATGCTAGTGATATGCAAAGCCACAACTTGGGGTGCTATGCTTGATGAATATGATATTTTATTCCCCCAAGTTTTGATGAGCAAAACTATTATGATGATGGCATACCTCCTATCTATGATGATTATTGCGATGACATGTATGATATAAAGATAAATGACAACCATGAAACTTGTCATCGTGATTTTAATATACAAAGTGGTTATGTCAATCAAGTACCTCATGATAGTTATTTTGTTGAGTTTGCTCCCACTATTATGAACGAGAAGAAGTTTGCTTATGTGGAAAGTGATAACTTTTATGTGCTTGTAGATCATGAAAAGAATGATGTATATGATAGTTATATTTTTTAATTCCTTCATGATGCTATTGAAAATTATTATGAGGGAGGAATATATGCTTGTAGGAATTGCAATAATATCAAGTTTCCTCCCTATATGTTGAAAATCTTCAAGTCATGCTTGTTTTACCTTCCTATGCAAATTGATTCTTGCTCTCATGAAATGTTTGATCACAAAATACCTATGTATAGGAATTGGGTTAGACTTAAATGTGATTGTCATGAGATTCATGATGCTCTTTTGCGTGTCTCAAATACTATTTCCTATACAAGCATAATTGAAATCATCATGCCTAGCGAAAAGGCATTAAAGAAAAGCCCTTGTTGGGAGACAACCCAACACTTTTACCTTCTGTTTTTATGTGTTCACATGATTAATCTACTATATAAATCATGTTTTGTGTCTTTTATTTCAATAAAGTGCCAAGTAAAGACTTTGGGATAGTGTGGATACTTGCTTGTTTGATTCTGTGCAAAAATAGAAAGTTTTGCGTCCAGTATATGAATTATCTGATTTTACTGGAGAGTCAAATTTTTTTGAAATTGTTACACAACATTTCGATGCAAATTCTCTGATATGTCCTAATTTTGCAGAATGTTTAGAGTCAGATAAGTATGGGGATCATTCAAATCTTTATAGACTGTTCTGTTTTTGACAGATTCTGTTTTGCATGAATAGTTTGCTTGTTTCAAGTGTTTACATAGCTTATATGTGGTAATATAAATTGTAGGAATAATGTAACATATTAGGTATTATGTGAGAACAGTTATGAATCTTGTCTTGACAGTACCTAAGTGAATGATCTATATTTACTACACTAATCCATCTCACGAAGTTTCGCTAAGTTTTGTGTGATTGAAGTTTTCAAGTTTTGGGTGAGATACCGATATGAGGTGAATAAGGAGCAGCAAGAATCTAAGCTTGGGGATGCCCAAGGCACCCCCAAGGTAATACCCAAGGAAGACTCAAGCGTCTAAGCTTGGGGATGCCCCGAAAGGCATGCCCTCTTTCGTCTCCAACATTATCGGTACATATTACTTGGAGCTATATTTTTATTCCTCACACGATATGTGTTTTGCTTGGAGCATCATTATAATTTGTTTTGATATGTGCTGTGTAAAAATAGAAACTTTTTCTGTAGTGTTTGAATTTTCTTATTTTACTGGAACGTGAAAAGTTTCTGAAATTTTTACACAGTGTTTTCATATAAATTATTTAGCATTTCCTAAATTTTCATAATTGTTTGAGTTACAGAAGTACATTGGTTTAATAGATTTCTACAGACTATTCTGTTTGGACAGATTGTTGTGATAGTTTTGTTATCTACTTTTCCTATAGTTTCCATAGCTTATATTATTATATATAAATTGTGGAAATAATAGTAAATAGTAGATGATGTTTGAAATTATTATGCAACTTGTCTTGGTAGTACATAAAGAGTTGATTTATTATGATGTGCACTAACCTATCTCACGAGTTCTTTTCAAGTTTTGTGTGGATGAAGTTTTTGAGAATAGGTGAAACCGGGATATGAAAAGATTGAAAGAGATATGAAAGCTCAATATTGAGTATGCCCAAGGCACCCCAAGTAAATATTTCAATAAGTCTCAAGCATCCAAGCTTGGCGATGTTACGCATCCCACCTCTCTTCTTCATCAATTATAGGTTAGCCTATGTTGAGTCTAAATTTTTATTTGTCCACATGATATGTGCTATTATTGGAGTGCTATTTTGCTTTTACTAGATGTTTGAATAAAATCATTGGATATTAAATCTTGAATGATAGAGAGTCCTCACATGGCTATTTAACTACTTGACTACGCATTGATCTTCACTTATATCTTTTTGGAGTAGTTTTGTCATTTACTCACGTGCTTCACTTATATCCTATGAGTAAATGGTTGAATGAATTGAATATCATAAATCTGAAATTATATTTTTTTATATGTTTATCCCATTGGGAGTAATGACTTCACGTATAAGAAGTATAGGTGGTAAAATTTATTGAAAGTTAGGAAACACCGCATTGGTCACTTGAACAATTCATGAAATAATATTGAAGGAAGAGAGAGTTCACATATATATATACTATCTTGGACATGTTCTATGATTGTGATCCCCATTAATTATTTTCAAACTTGAGCAAATTAGTTGAAGTTGTACAAGGAAGACAACATAATGAGTTATGCTTGGGTATATTTGTATAGAAGTTATATTGTTATGGATCCTCCAACATGTGGTGCTTGCTTAGAATATTTTGCTAGCCAAAAATTTGTACTAAGTAGAGATACTACTTGTACATCCAAAACCCTTAAACCCAGTTTCTTGCCATGAGTTTCCATCATATCTACCTATGGATTGAATAAGATCCTTGAAGTAAATTTTCGTCTTCAAAAAGCAATAAAAATTGCTCCTAAATTTGTATGATCTTTTATTGTAAGGAAAAATAAGCGTTGTACGAACTTCTGATGGTAAAGAAATAAAAGCGACAGACTGCATAATAAAGTTTGCTATCACAAATGTCAATACAACGTGGCGTTCCTTTACATTAAGGGTTTGCACATCCAAAATTAAAAAGCGCATGACAACATATGCTTCCCTCTACGAAGGGCCTATCTTTTACTTTCATGTATTTACTTTTATGCAAGAGTCAATAGTATTCCTTCTTACTTCTACCTCAATTATTCTTTAGTTGGCAAGCATCACGTGGTGGGGAAAGATCCAAGCAGACATTCAAATATATTTGATCATGAATTATTATTGTTCACAGTTATCTATATGATAAAAAGTTGGGAGGCGAAACATTAAGCCCCTATCTTTCTCTGCGTTCGACGGATGCCATTTGCTCTAAAAATATGCTTTGAGTGTTAGCAATCATGGAAGACTATATGGTAGTTGAGTATGTGGAATTTGGTAAATCAAAGCTCATACGTAGACCCTTCCTGAAAATAAGATGAATTGCAATTGTTTGGTGACTGAAAGCATAGTTTGTTAGTTTTCAAGGAACTTTATGGTCTATACTTTAACATGTGAATAGCTTGTTACTTCATCATGAGAAGTTTTATGAGATGAGCTACTGTTTATAATATATAATGATGCTAGAAAAATGTTTGGAACTATCATTGAACAAATTTATGCACTATGATAGCATTCACACTTCATAAATTATTTCTTTTATCATTTACCTACTCGAGGACGAGCAGGAATTAAGCTTGGGGATGCTGATACGTCTCCAACGTATATAATTTATGAAGTATACATGTCATGTTTACAACAATTTTATATGGTTTTTGTATGATTTGATTAGAACTAACCCGGACTGACGATGTTTTCAATAGAACTACCGTGGTGTCGTTTTTTGTGCAGAAATAAAAGTTCTCGGAATGGGCTGAAAATTTACGGTGATTTTTTATGGACCAAAAGAGACCCTCGAAGCACAAGAGCTGGGGCAGGAAGTGGACGAGGAGGCCACAAGTGCTCTAGGCATGCCCTACTCCCAGGGAGGGTGCTTTGGGCTTGTGGGCCCCTCGGGCACCCCCTTGACGTGAGACCGACACCAAAAATTCTTATAAATACCCGAACCTCCAAAAAGAACCCTAGATCAGGAGTTCCACCTCCGCAAGCCTCTGTAGTCACTAAAAACCAATCAGGAGCCTGTTCAGGCACCATGCCGGAGGGGGAAACCATCACCAGAGGCCATCTTCATCATCCCGGCGGTCTCCATGACAAGAAGGGAGTAGTTCACCCTTGGGGCTGAGGGTATGTACCAGTAGCTATGTGTTTGATCTCTCTCTCTCGCGCGCGTGTTCTTGAGATGACACGATCTTGATGTACTGTGAGCTTTATTAATATTGATGAATCATATGGAGTTTTCCCCTCTCTATCTTCTCATTTTGACTTGATTTTTCCCTTTGAAGTTTTCTTATCGGATTGAGTCTTTAAAGGATTTGAGAACACTTGATGTATGTCTTGCGATGGGATATCCGTGGTCACAATGGGATGTTCTACTGATCCACTTGATGTATGTTTTGCTAATCAACTTGCGGGTTTCGTGACCTTGGGAATCTATGCATAGGGGTTGGAACAAGTTTTCGTCTTGACTCTCCGATAGAAACTTTGGGGCACTCTTTGAAGTTCTTTGTGTTGGATTGAACCGGATGAATTTGAAATCGTGTGATGCATATCATATAATCAAGCCCATGGGTACTCGTGGTGACATTGGAGTATCTAGGTGACATTAGGGTTTTGGTTGATGTGTATCTTAATGTGTTATTTTAGTATGAACTCTAGGGATGTTCGTGACACTTATAGGGATAGCTCATATGATTGATCAGAAAAGATAACTTTGAGGTGGTTTCGTACCCTACAATAATTTCTTTGTTTGTTCTCCGCTATTTGTGACTTTGGAGTGTCTTTGTCACACGTGAGGGATTTACATACGATTCAACTAGCGAAAGTACGGACTCTAGGCCTTGTCTTCAAGCATTGCAATACCGTTTTTGCTCACTTTTTTACTTGCTACCTTGATGTTTTTATATTTTGAGATTACAAAAACTTATATCTACCATCCATATTGCACTTGTATCAGCATCTCTTCGCCGAACTACTGCACCTATACAATTTGCCATTGTATTGGGTGTGTTGGGGACACAAGAGATTTCTTGTTTTTGATTGCAGGGTTGTTTAAGAGAGACCATATTCATCCTACACCCCCCATGGATTGATAAACCTTAGTTCATCCACTTGAGGGAACATTGCTACTGTCCTACAATACTCTGCGCTAGGAGGCCCAACAAAGTCTACACGAATAAAGTTGTGTAGTAGACATCACTGCTCTTTCAGCTTAGCATTTTCCTCCACAAGATGTGCATGCTCACCAAACGGGTTAGTAGAAGAGGCATTATCAATTAAAACGAAAGGAGGACATGTGGCAATTTCCTTAGTGAGTTTTACTTGGAGTTGATCATGTGACTCCTTAACTGAAGCATGAAGACTCTTCAATGCCTTGTGAGCATTGTCAAGTGAGTCAAGCTCATCCTTGAGTCGATCATGGCCAACCCCAAGTGCATGTTGGAAATATGCCCTAGAGGCAACAATAAATTGGTTATTATCATATTTCCTTGTTCATGATAATCGTTTATTATCCATGCTATAATTGTGTTGATCGAAAACTCAGATACATGTGTGGATACATAGACAACACCATGTCCCTAGTATGCCTCTAATAGACTAGCTCATTGATCAAAGATGGCTATGGTTTCCTAGTCATGGACATGAGATGTCATTTGATTACGGGATCACGTCATTAGGAGAATGATGTGATGGACAAGACCCAAACTACAAACGTAGCATGTGATCGTGTCAGTTTATTGCTACTATTTTCTGCATGTCAAGTATTTTTTCATGTGACCATGAGATCATGCAACTCACTGACACCAGAGGAGTACCTTGTGTGTATCAAACGTCGCAACGTAACTGGGTGACTATAAAGGTGCTCTACAGGTATCTCCGAGGGTGTCTGTTGGGTTGGCATGGATCAAGACTGGGATTTGTTACTCCGTGTGATGGAGAGGTATCTCAGGGCCCACTCGGTAATACAACATCACAATAAGCCTTGCAAGCAATGTGACTAAGTGTTAGTCACCGGATCTTGTATTACGGAACGAGTAAAGAGACTTCCGGTAACGAGGTTGAACTAGGTATGGAGATACCGACGATCGAATCTCGGGCAAGTAACATACCAAAGAACAAAGGGAACATCATATGGGATTAACTGAATCCTTGACATAGAGGTTCGACCGATAAAGATCTTCGTAGAATATGTAGGAACCAATATGGGAATCCAGGTCCCTCTATTGGTTATTAACCGTAGAGGTGTCTCGGACATGTCTACATAGTTCTCGAACCCGCAGGGTCTGTACAGTTAAGGTTCGGTGACGTTTTGGTAGTATAGAGTTATGTATGGTGGTGACCGAAGGTTGTTCAGAGTCCCGGATGAGATCCTGGACGTCACGAGGAGCTCCGGAATGGTCCAGAGGTAAATATTGATATATAGGAAGTCCTGTTTTGGTTGTCGGAAAAGTTTCGGGCTCATCGGTAGTGTACCGAGAGGGCCGATGGTGTACCGGGGGACCATCGGGAGGGGTATTTCGACCCAAGAGGCTACATGGGCTATCGAAGGAGGTAAACCAGCCCCTGGTGGGCTGGCTGAAGCCTCCTCTAAGGGCCCATGAGGCTGGAGTGGTTTGAGAAGGAAAAAATCCAAAGGTGGAGAGGTGGAAAGAGTTTCCAAGTGGAAAGGAGGAATCCTACTCGTAATAGGATTGGAGTAGGACTCCCCCACCTCCAATTTCTACCAAACCTTGAGGGTTTGAGGCTGCCTCCTCCCCTCCCTCCCTCCCTCCTATATATACTAGAGGATTTAGAGGAAAAAACTAACCCTAATAGACACGTGCTACCTCTCCTCTAGATCGCAGTTTCTCCTCTAGATCGTTTTTCAGCGGTGCTTCGGCGAAACCCTGCTGGAATAGCTCCACCACCATCGCTGCAATGCTGTCATGCTGCCAGAGAAATCATCTACCTCTCCGCTCCCTCTTGCTGGATCAAGAAGGCGGAGATCGTCATCGAGCTATACGTGTGCTGAATGCGGATGTGTCTCCATTCGGCGCTAGATCGAAAAGACCGTGATCAAGATCGCAAGACGGATCGTGATGAGATCACGGGACAGATCATGATGAGTTTGCAGGACGGATCGTGATTGGATCGCGAAACGGGTCGTGATGAGATCGGGGGATGGTCGGCGATTTGGATCGCGAAGACGTTCGACTACACCAACCGCGTTTCTTAACGCTTCCCGCTTAGCGATCTACAAGGGTATGTAGATCCACTCTCCCTATAGTAGATGCTCATCAGCATGGATAGATCTTGCGTGTGCGTAGGAATTTTTTTGTTTCCCATGCAACGTTCCCCAACAGTGGCATCATGAGCTAGGTCTATGTGTAGATGAGATCTCGAGTAGAACACAAAGAGTTTGTGGACGTTGATGCTTAGATTGCTTCCTCCCTTGGTCGTGTTTTGGTTCAGCGGTATTATGGGATGAAGCGGCCCGGACCAACCTTACTCGTACGCTTATGAGAGAACGGTTCCATCGACTGACGTGTAACTTCGTTGCACAAAGATGGCTGGCGGGTGTCTGTTTCTCCTACTTTAGTTGGATCGGATTCGACAAAGCGGTCCTTGAGAAGGTTGAAAAGCAACTTAAGTATCACCGTTGTGGTTTTGCGTAGGTGAGAATTGTTCTTGCTAGATACCCGTAGAAACCACATAAAACATATAACAACAATTAGAGGACGTCTAACTTGTTTTTGCAGGGTATGTTGTGATGTGATATGGCCAATTACATGATGAGATATATGTGATGTATGAGATGATCATGTGTTGTATAGAATATCACGACTTGCATGTCGATGAGTATGACAACCGGCAGGAGCCATAGGGTTGTCTTTAATTATTGTATGACCTGCGTGTCAATCATTAAGCACTATGTAATGCTTTACTTTATCGCTAAACGGTAGCAATAGTAGTAGAAGCATGATGGGCGCGACAACCCCGACGGTGACACATTGATGGAGAAACAAGATGATGGAGATCATGGTGTCATGCCAGTGACGATGGAGATCATGTCGGTGCTTTCAAGATGGAGATCAAAAGCACAAGTTCATGTCCATATCATGTCACTTATGATTTTCATGTGATGTTAATCCTTTTATGCACCTTGTTTTTCTTAGGACGACAGTAGCATTATAAGGTGATCCCTCACTTAAATTTCAAGATAAATTGTGTTCTCCCCGAGTGTGCACCGTTGCGAAAGTTCGTCGTGTCGAGAAACCACGTGATGATCGGGTGTGATGGACTCTACATTCACATACAATGGGTGCAAGCCAGTGTTGGACATGCGGAACACTCGGGTTAAACTTGACGAGCCTAGCATGTACAGGCATGGCCTTGGAACACAAGAGACCGAAAGATCGAACATGAGTCATATAGTAGATATGATCAACATGATAATGTTCACCATTGAAACCACCTCAACTCACATGATGATCGGACTTGAGTTGGTGAATTTGGATCATGTATCACTCGAATGACCGGAGGGATGTCAATTTGAGTGGGAGTTCTTAAGTAATATGATTAATTGAACTCATTATCATGAACATAGTCAGTAGTGTCTTTGCAAAATTATGTTGCAGATTACTAGCTCACGATGTAGCTCCCTCGAATTTCTATATGTTCCTAGAGAAATAGAGTTGAAACATGATGGTAGCAATATTGCGGACTAGGTCCGTGATCTGAGGATTGTCCTCATTGCTGCACAAAAGGCTTATGTCCTTAATGCACCGCTCGATGCGCCACCCCCTCTAGCGTCGTCTGTAGATGTTGTGAACATGTGACAGGCACATTTTGATGACTACTTGATAGTTTAGTGCGTCATGCATTACGGCTTAGAATTGAGGCTCCAAAATGTTTTGAATGTCACGGAACATATGAGATGTTCTAAGAGCTGAAATTGGGATCTCAGGCTCGTGCCCATGTTGTGAGATATGAGATCTCCAACAAGATTCTTTGCCTGCAAGATGAAGGAGAATAGCTCAATCATTTAGCATGTGCTCAGATTGTGTGGGTGCTACAATCGCTTGAATCGAGAGGGAGTTGATCTTCTAGATAAGATAGTGATTGATATAGTTCTCCAAGTCACTGTCACTAAGCTACTAGAACTTTGTGATGAACTATAAAATGCCAGGGATAGAAATAATGATCCCTGACCTGTTCGTGATGTTTGACACCGCGAAGGTAGAAATCAAGAAGGAGCATCAAGTGTTGATGGTTAGTAAAACCACTAGTTTCGAGAAAGGCAAGGGCAAGGAGGGAAACTTCATGGATGGCAAGTCAGTTGCTGCTCCAGCGAAGCAACCCAAAGTTGAACCCAAACCCGAGACTAAGTGCTTCTATTATGAGGTGAGCGGTCGCTGAAGCGGAACAACCCTAGATACTTGGTAGATAAGAAGGCTGGCAACGACACAAGTGTATTTGATATACGTGTTATTGATGTGTACCTTGCTAATACTCCTAATAGCACTTGGGTATTGGATACCGGTTCGGTTGCTAAATGTTAGTAACTCGAAGTAAAAGCTACGGAATAAACGGAGACTAGCTAAGGGTGAGGTGACGATGTATGTTGGAAATGTCTCCAAGGTTGATGTGATCGACATCGCACGCTCTCTCTACCTTCGGGATTAGTGACGAACCTAAATAAATGTTATTTGGTGTTTTGCGTTGAGAATGAACGTGATTAGATCGTGTTTATTGCAACACGGTTATTCATTTAAGTTAGAGAATAATTGTTATTCTCTTTACATGAATAATACCTTTAATGGTCATGCACCCAGTGAGAATGGTTTGTTGAATCTTGATCATAGTAATACACATGTTCATAACATTGATGCCAAAAGATATAAAGTTAATAATGATAGTACCACATACTTGTGGCACTTCCGCTAAATGTCATATTGGTATAAATCGCATGAAGAAACTGTTGGAAATATGCCCTAGAGGCAATAATAAATTAGTTATTATCATATTTCCTTGTTCATGATAATCGTTTATTATCCATGCTATAATTGTATTGATCGGAGACTTAAATGCATGTGTGGATACATAGACAAAACCATGTCCCTAGTATGCCTCTAATGGACTAGCTCGTTGATCAAAGGATGGTTAAGGTTTCCTAGCCATGGACATGAGATGTCATTTGATAATGGGATCACATCATTAGGAGAATGATGTGATGGATAAGACCCAAACTACAAACATAGCATATGATCGTGTCAGTTTATTGCTACTGTTTTCCGCATGTCAAGTATGTGTTCCTATGACCATGAGATCATGCAACTCACAGATATCGGAGGAGTGCCTTGTGTGTATCAAACATTGCAACATAACTGGGTGACTATAAAGGTGCTCTACAGGTATCTTCGATGGTGTCTGTTGAGTTGGCATGGATCGAGACTGTGATTTGTTACTCCGTGTGACGGAGAGGTATCTCAGGGCCCACTCGGTAATACAACATCACAACAAGCCTTGCAAGCAATGTGGCTAAGTGTTAGTCACGGGATCTTGTATTACGGAACGAGTAAAGAGACTTGCCAGTAACGAGGTTGAACTAGGTATGGAGATACCGACGATCGAATCTCGGGCAAGTAACATACCGAAGAACAAAGGGAACGTTATACGGGATTAACTGAATCCTTGACATAGAGGTTCGACCGATAAAGATCTTCGTCGAATATGTAGGAACCAATGTGGACGTCCAAGTCCCGCCATTGGTTATTGACCGTAGAGGTGTCTCGGTCATGTCTACATAGTTCTCGAACCCGCAGGGTCTGCACACTTAAGGTTTGGTGACGTTTCGGTAGTGTAGAGTTGTGTATGGTGGTGACCGAAGGTTGTTCGGAGTCCCGGATGAGATCCCGGACGTCACGAGGAGCTCCGGGATGGTCCGGAGGTAAAGATTCATATATAGGAAGTCCCAGTTTGGTCGCCGGAAAAGTTTCGGGCTCATCGGTAGTGTACCGGGAGTGCCGGTAGTGTACCGGGGGACCTCCGGGAGGGGTATTTCGACCCCAAGAGGTCCATGGGCTGTGGGAGAATAATAACCAGCCCTTATTGGGCTGGAAAAACAGCCACACCAAGGCCCATGGCGCAGGAGGCAAAAGTCCTAAAGGAAAAGGTGGAAAAAAGGCTAAAAAGGAAGAGTCCTACTCCTACTAGGAGTGGAGGAGGAGTAGGACTCCTCCCCCTCTAGTTTGGCCGACTCCTAATGGAGTTTTTCCTTGCGCCAGCCCTCCTCTCTCTCCCTCCTTTATATACTGGTGGATTGGGTGCTGTTTGGACACAGTTTACGACCACGTGCTACCCGTTTCACCGGTGCTCCTCTAGATCGGTTTTCTGCAGCGCTTAGGCGAAGCCCTGCCGGAATTGCTCCACCACCATCACCGGAGTGTCGTCACGCTGCCGGTGAACTCTCTCTCCTCTCCACCTCCTCTTGCTGGATCAAGATGGTGGAGATCGTCATCAAGCTGCACGTGTGTTGAACGCGGAGGTGCCGTCCATTCGGCGCTAGATCGGAAGGACCGTGATCGAGAACGCGAGATGTTTCGTGATGTGATCACGGAACGGATCGTGATGAGTTCACGGGAAAGATCGTGATCAAGATCGTGAGACGGATCATGATGAGTTCGCAGGACGGATCATGATGTGTTCGCGGGACGGATCGTGATTGGATCACGTGACGGGTCGTGATGAGATCGCGGGACGCTCGGCGATTTGGATCGTGAAGATGTTCGACTACACCAACCGCGTTTCTTAATGCTTCCCGCTTAGCGATCTACAAGAGTACGTAGATCCACTCTCCCTCTCGTAGATGCTCATCACCATGGATAGGTTTGCGTGTGCGTAGGAAAAAATTTGTTTCCCATGCGACGTTCCCCAACAGAAACTCCATGTTGATGGATCTTTGGACTCATTCGATTTCAAATTGGTTGAGACATGCGAACCATGCCTCTTGGGAAAGATGACTAAGGACCCCGTTTTCCGGATTGATGGAGCGGGCAAGTGATTTATTGGAAATGATACATGTTGATGTATGCAATCCAATGAGTCTTGTAGCGTGCGGTGGATATCGTTATTTTCTTACCATCACTGGTTATTTGAGTAGATATAGTTTATGTTTACTTAATGAAACACAAGTCTGAATTGTTTGAAAAGTTCAAGCAAATTCAGAGTGAAGTTTAAGATCATCATGACAAGAAGATAAAAATGTCTGCGATATGATCGTGGAGGTGAATATCTGAGTTACGAGTTTGGCATACAACTTTAGACAATGTGAAAGTCGTTTCACAACTCACGCCACCTGGAACACCATAGTGTGATGGTGTGTCCGAACGTCATAGTCGTGCTCTATTGGATATGGTGCGGGCTATGATGTCTCTTATCGTTTTGCTACTATAGTTTTGGGGTTATGCATTAGAAACTACATTCACTTTAAATAGGGCACCATCTAAATCTATTGAGATGACACCGTGTGAATTATGGTTTGATAGAAACCTAAGTTGTCATTTCTTAATGTTTGGGACTGCGACACTTGTGTGGAAAAATGTTTTCACCTAATGAGCTCGAACCCAAAGCGAACAAATGCATCTTCATAGATTACCCTAAGAACAGTTGGGTGAACCTTCTATCTCAGATCCAAGCATAAAGTGTTTGTTGCTAAAACGGGTCCTTTCCCGAGAAAATTTTTCTCTCAAAAGAATTGAGTGGGAGGAAGATAGAACTTGCTGAGGTTGTTGAACCTTTGTTTCAACCAGAGTGTAGCGTAGCGCAGAAAGATGTTTCTGTGGAACCTACGTCAATTGAAGAGGAAGTAAATGATGATGATCATGAAGCTTCGGATCAAGTTACTACCGAACCTCGTAGGTCGACAAGGATGTGTACTGCTCCTGAGTGGTACGACAACCCTATCTTGGAGGTCATGTTGTTGGACAATGATGAACCTACAAGATATGGAGAAGCGATGATGGGACCGGATTCCGACAAATGGTTAGAGGCCATGAAATCCGAGAAAGGATCCATGTATGAAAACCAAGTATAGACTTTGGTAGACTTGCTCGTTGGACGGCAGATCGTCGAGTACAAATGGACCTTTGAGATGAAGACAGACGCTGATGGTAAATGTCACCATTTATAAAGCTCGACTTGTCACCAATAAGTTTCCGACAAGTTCAAAGAGTTGACCGCGATGAGACTTTCTCACTCGTAGCGATGCTAAAGTCTGTTGGAATTATGTTAGCAGTTGTTGCATTTTTCAATTATGAAATCTGGCAGATGGATGACAAAACATCGTTTCCTTAACAATTTACTTGAGGAAAAGTTGTATGTGATACAACCAGAAGGTTTTGTCAGTCCTAAGGATGCTAAAAGGTGAGCAAGCTTCAGTGATCCTTCTATGGACTGAAGAAAGCATCTCGGAGTTGGAATATACACTTTGATGAGGTGATCAAAGTTTTTGAGTCTATACAAAGTTTATGAGAAACTTCTATTTACAATAAAGTGAGTGGGAGCACTATAGAGTTTCTAATAAACATATGTGGTTGACATATTGTTAATCGGAAATGATGTAGAATTTCTGGAAAGCATAAAGGGTTGTTTGAAAGGAGTTTTTCAAAGGAAAACCTAGATAAAGCTACCTAATTGTTGAGCATCAAGATCTATACAGATAGATCAAGATGCTTGATGAGACTTTGAATGAGTACATACCTTGACAAGATTTTGAAAGAGTTCAAAATGGATTAGCTAGAGAGAAGTGTTCTCACCTGCTTTGTAAGGTGTGAAGTTGAGTGAGACTCAAAGCTCGACCACGGCAGAAGAAAGAGAAAGGACGAATGTCGTCCCCTATGCCTTAGCCATAGGCTCTGTATAGTATGCCATGGTGTGTACCGCACCTGTATGTGCCTTGTCATGAGTCCGTCAAGGGGTACAAGAGTGATCCAGGAGTGGATCACTGGACAGTGGTCAGGATCATCCTTAGTAACTAAAAGACTAACGAAATGTTTCTCGATTGTGGAGGTAAGAAAGAGTCCGTAGTAAAGAGTTACGTCGTTTCAAGCTTTGGCACCAATCCAGATGACTCTTAGTAGCAATCCGGATACGTATAGTAGAGCAGCCATTTGGAATAGCTCCAAGTGGAGTGTGGTAGCAGTATTTATAGTTTGACATAGAGATTTGCAAAGTACACACGGATCTAAATGTCATAGACCCGTTGACTATAAGACCTCTCTCACATGCAAAGCATGATCGAGCCCCAAAACTCATTGGGTGTTAGATTCATAACAATGCGAATCACATGTCAATGTGAACTAGATTATTGACTCTAGTGCAAGTGGGAGACTGTTGGAAATATGCCCTAGAGGCAATAATAAATTGGTTATTATCATATTTCCTTGTTCATGATAATCATTTATTATCCATGCTATAATTGTGTTGACCGGAAACTCAGATACATGTGTGGATACATAGACAACACCATGTCCCTAGTATGCCTCTAATAGACTAGCTCGTTGATCAAAGATGGCTATGGTTTCCTAGTCATGGACATGAGATGTCATTTGATAACAGGATCACGTCATTAGGAGAATGATGTGATGGACAAGACCCAAACTACAAACGTAGCATATGATCGTGTCAGTTTATTGCTACTGTTTTCTACATGTCAAGTATTTTTTACTATGAGCATGAGATCATGCAAGTCACTGACACCGGAGGAATACCTTGTGTGTATAGAACGTCGCAATGTAACTAGGTGACTATAAAGGTGCTCTACAGGTATCTCCGAGGGTGTCTGTTGGGTTGGCATGGATCAAGACTGGGATTTGTTACTCCGTGTGATGGAGAGGTATCTCAAGGACCACTTGGTAATACAACATCACAATAAGCCTTGCAAGCAATATGACTAAGTGTTAGTCACGGGATCTTGTATTACGGAACGAGTAAAGAGACTTGCCAGTAACGAGGTTGAACTAGGTATGGAGATACCGATGATCGAATCTTGGGCAAGTAACATACCAAGAACAAAGGGAACATCATACGGGATTAACTGAATCCTTGACATAGAGGTTCGACCGATAAAGATCTTCGTAGAATATGTAGGAACCAATATGGGCATCCAGGTCCCATTATTGGTTATTGACCGTAGAGGTGTGTCGGTCATGTCTACATAGTTCTCGAACCCGCAGGGTCTGCACAGTTAAGGTTCAGTGACGTTTCGGTAGTATAGAGTTATGTATGGTGGTGACAGAAGGTTGTTCGGAGTCCCGGGTGAGATCCCGGACGTCATGGGGAGCTCCGTAATGGTCCGGAGGTAAAGATTGATATATAGGAAGTCCTGTTTTGGTCGCCAGAAAAGTTTCGGGCTCATCGATAGTGTACCGGGAGTGCCGGTAGTGTACCGGGGGACCATCGGGAGAGGTATTTCGACCCAAGAGGCTACATGGGCTGTGGGAGGAGGTAAACCAGCCCCTTATGGGATGGCCGAAGCCTCCTCTAAGGTCCCATACGGCTGGAGTGGTTTGAGAAGGAAAAAATCCAAAGGTGGAGAGGTGGAAAGAGTTTCCAAGTCGAAAGGAGGAATCCTACTCCTAATAGGATTGGAGTAGGACTCCTCCACCTCCAGTTTCTACCAAACCTTGAGGGTTTGATGCTGCCTCCTCCCCTCCCTCCCTCCTATATATACTAGAGGATTTAGAGGAAAAATCTAACCCTAATAGCCATGTGCTACCTCTCCTCTAGATCGTAGTTTCTCCTCTAGATCGGTTTTCAGCGGTGCTTAGGCGAAGCTCTGCTGGAATAGCTCCACCACCATCGCCGCAACGCCGTAGCGCTGCCGGAGAACTCATCTACCTCTCCGCTCCCTCTTTCTAGATCAAGAAGGCGGAGATCGTCATCGAGCTGTACGTGTGCTGAACGCGGATGTGTCGTCCGTTCGGCGCTAGATCGGAAGGACTGTGATCAAGATCGCGAGACGGATCGTGATGAGTTCGCGGGACGGATCGTGATTGGATCGTGGGATGGATCATGTTGAGATCGCGGGATGCTCGGCGATTTGGATTGCGAAGACGTTCGACTACACCAACCGCGTTTCTTAACGCTTCTCGCTTAGCGATCTACAAGGGTATGTAGATCCACTCTCCCTCTCATAGATACTCATCACCATGGATAGATCTTGCGTGTGCATAGGAATTTTTTGGTTTCCCATGCAACATTCCCCAACAGTGTAACCTTTTCATATTTGAGCACATGGTTAAGAATGATAGCATGATCATAATCTTTACGTAATTTAGCAAGGTCATCATTCTGTGACTCCTCAAGAGTCATATGAAGACCTCGCTCTTCTTCAAGAGCAATAGAAAGATCTGTTATCTCGTCGGCATAATCACGACTATGCCATCTCAACTCCTCAAGGTATTCTTGTTGAGACTCAATAGTGTCATTGGCCTCACCAAGTTGTTACAAGAGAGCAACGAAGTGCTTCTTGGATTCTCCATTGAGTTTACACAAGTACTTTTCAAACTCATTCTCATCCTCTTTCGTATCCTCATGTTCATCAACAAAATCTAACAAAGATGGAGTGGAAGAAATAGAAGTATTAATGTTTGAGGTTTTGGCGTTGGAGGTTACCTTGGTGATACCTTTTGCCATGAGGCACCTAGCGATGTGGTTCTCGTTGGGGGCGTCAAAGAGTGACTGCTTTGTTGGGGTAGAAGATGCAATTGCCATAGATGTAATTGCCATTCCTTCACCACTTATATCTTCGTCATCAACATCATCATCAGAGACATACTCTTCTTGAGCCACCAACACTTTGTGAGGAGTCTTCTTGGTGAAGTTGGTCTTGTTGGGGTAAGACTTAGCCTTATCTTTGCGGATGAGCTTGCCACCATTGTCCTCCCTCTTCTCATATGGAAAATCCACAACAAAGTGACTCACATTACCACGGTTGTAGCGGGTCCTCACAGGTTGATTCCCCTTTGACCCACTTGAGATGTTCTTGGAGAAGTTAGGCCATGTGTTTCTCTTGTTGCCCCAAAATTGCCTAGACACTAGAGCCATATGATCATGGTAAGCATATTTGGTGTCCTCGGGGTAACCCACTTCTTCTTCTTCTTCTTTGTTTTCTTCTTCTTCTTCCTCTTGAATAACCTTGGCCTTCGAAGCAAGATTGGGAGATGATTTGTTTGGCCGTTGCACGCGAGCAAGAGCATTGTTTGCTTTCGTGTTCAAGATGGTCATTGCAATAAATTCATCCAACACATCACCAGAGGACAAGGTGTGAAAGTCCGGTCTTTGGCAGATGACCGCGGACATGGCCTTGTTGAAGGGCATGATGGCCTTCAGAAACTTATGCTTGACTCAAGTGTCATCCACATCCTTGCTGCCATGATCTCGGAGGGCAAAGACAAGAGTAGTTACCCTCCTATAAAGCTCACGCGGTTCCTCATCTTCTATCATGACAAACTCATCTGACTGATCAAGCACTACCTCATAGTTTGATCGTTGAATGCTTGAGCTGCCCTTGTACATGGAGACAATGTGTTCCTAACACTCTTTAGCAATAGTGAAGGGACGCAAGTGAGCTAGGTCTTCGGTAGGAACTGCGGCTTGGAGTATTACTAAGGCGGATGAATTTAGCTATTTATCTGCCTCTTCTCTTGGAGTGAGGTTGCGTGGATCACGAGGATAGTATCATTCTTCAATACGAGAAACCCAATTAGCAAAATCATTCTTAACAAGTTTAGGAGGAGGACCGAGATTAACTATATGAGGTGGGTGCACCGGTCCTCCATAGACCAAGGGAGGGGGTACCGAGGCAAAGGTACCAACTCCACTAGTTCCTTAAGGTTGCTTATTCTTCTCAATGCTAGCCCCCTCCTTTTCGGAGCGGACATCTGATGACAAGTTAGTGGGATTGACCACTAACAACGGACCGGTCGTAAGTTTGGGATCCTCAAGAAATTCTTTAAACATGGATTTGGCCTCGGTCGTCATGGAGGATTTGAGTAAGGATATGGCCTCATTCAAATCCTCATGTGACATCGTGTTCACACCCATGGCCTCGGGGAGTTCAATCGGTTGCACCTCATCGTCAGCCATACTCTTTGGATGGTGAAACCCTTAATAAAGAGACGAGGCTCTGATACCAATTGAAAGGATCGGTATGGTTGACTAGAGGGGGGTGAATAGGTAACTAACACTTTTTAATATTTCTTTAACAAGTAAGGCTTAGCAACAAAAAGGTTGGCTAGATATGCGACTAGGTGAGCAACCTATATGATGCTAACAACAATAACAATACAAGCAAGGAGATAAACAATACAAATAGCTTGCACAAAGTAAAGGTAAGAATTAGCCACACATGGAACCAATGGATACGAGGATGTGTTATTGAAGTTCCTTCCCGGTAAAGGGAAGTACGTCTCCGTTAGAGTGGTGTGGAGGCACAATGCTCCCCAAGAAGCCACTAGGGCCACCGTATTCTCCTCACGCCCTCACACAATGCGAGATGCCGTGATTCCACTAGTGGTGCCCTTGAAGGCGGCAACCGGACCTTTACAAACAAAGTTGGGGCTCTCTCCACAACTTAATTGGAGGCTCCAGCGGAACCACGAAGCTTCACCACAATGGAATATGGCTTAGAGGTGACCTCTTCCGTCTAGGGTGCTCAAACACCCAAGAGTAACAAACTCCACACAAGAAAGTATGGGGGAATCAATTTTCCCTTGGTGGAAGTGTAGATCTAGATCTCCTCCTTTAATCCCTAGCAAGACAACAAGTTTGGGTGACTAGAGAGAGATCGGGCAAGAAAGCTCAATGGACATCAATGGTGGAGAGAGAGAGGTAAGAGATAAGATAGAGGTGGAAGAACCACCCCTTTATATAGGTCCCCCACATTCCACCCTGGGTCACCCAGCTATGTGCGGTAGAACTGCCCAGAGGTAGCGGTACAACCGTTGGGGACTTCTTAGTGGTAGCACCTCCAGGGTATCACCCCTGGAGTGGTGGTCAAACCGGATGTCTGGAGCGAGCGGTGCATCAGGTCGGGACAGCGGTACAACCGGCAAGCATGGAAGGAAAGAGGGCTCTCTCTCTCTATGATGTGGACGAACGAGATGGGTGCATAAGGATGTGCGAGAGAACTGATTCACCCAAGACCTTCCAATGTGGATCCCCTCTTAATAGTATGGGATCCCTACGAGCAAAGAGAATAAACACGTAGAGAACACCGTCTTCCATCTTTTCCGTTTGGAGGGAATACCTAACCATCTTGTGTCCCACACACAATGCATGTATAACTTGACACACGGTTAGATCATAGTGAGTTGTCATCATCGCCAAAACACTAGGGTAAGAGAATGCCCTTACAGGGCTGATATATGACTGCCCAAGGAACATGGCGGTTGGGGATCACGGCCTCCCGCCTAATTAATACCGCCCTCATGTTAAGTTGGGTATGTCACATCCTCCGGAATGAGGGGGGCTTCTGGCTCCAACTTATTCACGCAAAATACCTAAGGGGTGAGCCGCTCCTTGGTAGTTCTTGCACAGGCGCCTCCCAATTCTGGTGAGCTATCCAAAAAAGAAGGAGATTCGCTTAGGAATCTCCTTCGATATTGGGAAGGGGGAGGGAACCCACTTCTGGCTAGAACCATGGGCTAGGGATGAGCCATTCAGGGTGGAATTTCTGACCTTGTTCTCCATATGCATAGACCCTTCAATCCTCGTGGCACAAGCCTTCCGCCATGGGCAATGCGATATCATGTTCAAACGTTCATTCAGACCGATCGAAACGGCCGAGTGGAACCGCCTGTTAGACACCTTGCCACACATGCTCTTAAACTACCTAGATACGGCTGAGTGGATTCTATCCCCTTCTAGGAATTTTCGGTTAGCTCGGCATACCAAGCCCTACGTAGATCTCCCATCATTCCATGGCTCTCGCCCCTTTGGAAGTCCCCTTCCCCTAAAAATCAAAACTTTTGTGTGGCAGTTGAGGGAGTCCTTGATTAAGGGGTCCTTAGGAAGCCGACCTGTTTCTTATGGGCCGGACTGTATGGGCCGCTTGCCTAACATTGGATTGATCGAAGGCCCTGTATCCAGGAAGGAAGCTTCGGGAATCGTGGCTTGTCCTCCACATTTAATGTAGAGAATAGGCATGTTTATATCTTCGGTGTGTAACCGACCATGTGTAAACCCTAGGTACCCTTAGCACCTATATAAGCCGGAGGGTTTTAGGTTGTAGACAGAGGACTACTCATCTATGGTTAGCTATTCGATCTCTAGGTAGATCAAATCTGTAACCTACATACCATCAATTCAATCAAGCAGGACGTAGGGTATTACCTCCATAGGAGGGCCCGAACCTGGGTAAAACCTTGTCCCCTTCGTCTCCTGTTACCATTGATTCCAGTCTCACAGTTCGGGACCCTACCTGATATCCGTCGGTTTTGACACCGACATTGGTGCTTTCATTGAGAGTTTCACTAGGATTTCCCAAAGAATCGATGTCTCGTCTTGTCATCAATGAAGAGGTCTGCAACATGGACACTTTCGTCCCCAGACAGATCTTCGCCTTTGGAAGCGTTGTGCTGCACACGGACCAGATCGGCCATCTAGGCCGTGTCGAAAGCTTCGCCCCTGGTCAAGAGGTCAGATTCAGGAACCTAGAGTTCTCCGTAGATCCTAGGGTTCACTTGTCACTAACCGGGCTCGCTGTCTCGCCTACCATGCCCGAGGACTCTGAGGCTTTAACCTCGAGCTCCCTTTTCGGTCACGCCCACGAGGTTAAACCCGAGGATGGCCCGACTCTTAGTCCAGATCCGGTCATAGTGCTAGAGGACCAGAGACTTGTTCTTGCCGAACACTGCACTCGTCTGGACACGTCAGAGATCAACTACGATAGCTCCATGCAGTTTGACCCGATCGGGCTCTCGACATTGAATGAGGCCCTAGATAGGATCTCGTGATGAAAATTACCGACGATCTAACCCCGATCTGTGCTCAGATCAGCCACAAAGTAGGCCAGGACGAATTTTTTGACCCACCCAGCACCCACTTCATAGCCATAGGCGAAGACTTAACTGACATGTAGGACTATGCCTCTGAGGAGGCAGAATACATGGATGAAGAGGATTGTGCTCCCACCCCCATTAGCACTGTGCGATGGGCGGCCACCTCCACATACGATATCTACATGGTAAACACTCCTGCCACTAATGACGAAAACACGCCTAAGAACGAGGGCGACAGATCGGGTGACGCGCTGTCAAGGCGCCGAAAGCCGCATAAGCGGTCAAAAGACAAAAAGGGAAGTAAAGCTATCATCAATACCGGGGACAGAGATACCCCCGGAGGACCTAGGTGATCCCAATATCCCCGAACACCCACTAGAGGGTCAAGAGAAGCCTGAAGACCAGCGCAGCCCAGATGACTTCAACGATTTCGAGGACGATAATTACCTCCCTCCCGTAGAGGAGGAGGACGTCCCGGAAGACGATGACCTCGACATCCCTGACAATCTCGAGGATCGGGAATTGTTTAGGCAACAATTCATAGCCACGACACACAGACCGAGAGCAAAAGAACAACAACTTAAAGCCGAACAAGATGACCTCAATGATCGATGGACGAGATTCCTCTCAACTGAGGAATGGTACAGTACCGATCTGTCGGACCAACCTAAGAGTTACCCACGTAGAAGGCTGCTGCCACAGTTTGATGACGAACTCACTGATACTCCGTCTCCCAAACATACCCCATACGACAAGCCAGACCGCCCCCCTCGCGGACGTGACAGGACAATTGACGACGCCGGTTATAGATCGGCAATTCCCTGAAGACGGGGAAAGGAGCCACTAGATCCCAATGACATGTTCGACCTATGGGACGACCTAGACTACAGAGCAGGTCGTACAAGATCCATCTACGGATCCATAGGTTACTCACCTGACAGACAAGAAGGGTACAGACAATGGCTTGACCGCAATAACAGAGGTCGAGAACGCAACCGGGCTAGAACAGATGCCGAATACAAGCGCGACATAGCTCGGGTCAGAGGCGCCGCTCACCGACTGTGCTTCACAGACGAGGTGATGCAGCATCAGTTCCCAGAGGGGTTTAAACCTGTGAACATAGAACAGTACGATGGGACAACTGACCCAACCTTATGGATTGAGGACTTCCTCCTCCACATCCACATGGCTCGAGGAGATGCTATCCACGCCTTCAAATATCTCCCCCTAAAACTCAAGGGGCATCTCGGTACTGGTTAAACAGCCTCCCCCAAAACTCCATTGGATGCTAGGAAGACTTAGAGGATGCATTCCGATCTAATTTCTAGGGCACCTATGTTTGGCCGCCGGATTCCTCCAACCTAAGTAACGTCGTTCAGAATCCCAGAGAGTTTGCACGGCAATTCTGGAATCGATTCATGACCAAGAAGAACCAGATTGTCGATTGCCTGGACGCTGAGGCAATAGCCTCCTTCCGGCATAATATTCGGGATGAATGGCTGGCTCGCCAACTCGGCTAGGATAAACCTTGGACTATGTCCGCCCTTACATCCCTCATGACCCGCTTTTGCGCGGGCAAAGATAATTGGCTAGCGAGATGCAGCCACAATTCTGAAGACCTCGGAACCTCTGAAGTTCGGGATGGCAACGGGAAACCAAAGCATAACAAAAACAAGCACCGACACAATAATAGTGATGCCAATGACACGGCCGTTAACGCCGGCTTCCGCAACTCCCGATCTGGGCAGCGGAAGAAGCCTCCTAAAGGAAATCGATACGGACCGACCCCGCTAGAGAATATCATGGAAAGGTCTTGCCAAATCCATGGGACTCAAGAGAATCCCACCAATCACACACACCGCAATTGCTGGGTGTTCAAGCAGGCTGGCAAACTCATGCCCGGGGACCAAGGCAAGAGCCCTCACAGCGAGGGTGAGGATGAGCCTCGGGGTCCGGTTGGTGGCGGACAAAATAAATTCCCTCCAAAGGTCAAAACAGTAAACATGATATACGCCACCCATATACCCAAGAAGGAGAGAAAGCACGCCCTTTGAGAGGTCTACGCAGTAGAGCCAGTAGCCTCGAAGTATAACCCATGGTCAGCATATCCGATCACCTTTGATTGACGCGATCACCCGACCAGTATTCGTCATGGGGATTCGGCCGTGCTTGTCCTAGACCCCATCATACATGGGTATCACCTCACAAAAGTCCTAATGGACGGAGGAAGTAGCCTCAACCTGATTTACTCATCCACGATGAAAAAGATGGGAATAGATCCGTCAAGGATCAAACCCAACAACACTACCTTCAAAGGAGTGATCCCAGGTGTCGAGGCCCGGTGCATGGGCTCCGTCAGCCTGGAAGTAGTGTTTGGCTCGCCCGATAACTTTCGCAGCGAAGACTTGATTTTCGACATTGTACCCTTCCGCAACGCTTATCATGCCCTGCTTGGCCGGACAGTGTTCGCTCGCTTCAATGTTGTTCCGCATTAGGCATACCTCAAGCTCAAGATGCCCGGCCCCAAGGGGGTCATTACTGTTAACAGTGACACGGAGTGCTCTCTCTGAACTGAGGAACATGCATGCGCTGGCCCTGGCGGCCGAATTTAATTACAATGATGATCGGCAAACTCTGACATCTGCCGTAAAAGCATGCAAGGTGGGGAAGAGAACATGGTCTTAGTTCAAACTCTCAGAACCTTCCCCTTCCCTTAAATAGGGATTCGCCCCCCATCGCACAACCCTAGTATCAGCAAAGTACGTGCCAAGGAGGCACAAACTTCACACTAAAAATTAGATGGGCGGCGGTGGGGAAAAATGGTAAGTTTCTAGCTAGACCAAACTATTACCATTATGATGTCTTCGGACACAATGCAAGCACTATCAGAGGATCTGCCCAAGGCATAAAGCTTATCCACACTTCGGCAACTTTTCAGGACCTTGTTTGCAAGATCCGTATGCCCAACAGTACCACCCTTTGAGGTGCACCAAGGCTCAGGAGTACACAAGCAGCGGGGCACATCGAGAACTTAAGGTCACCAATCAAAGACCCCTGGTACAGACCCTCCTGTAGCATTTCTTCTTTTTCACATACCTGTAAGCAGTTGCCTCGACAATCCGAGCAATAAGATTTGTTGAGAAAAATACAGCGTCATTGTACATGTTTGTCTCATTGTCCTTTTTGGCACATATTTTCTTTCTCCCTCTTCTCGTGAAACTGTTCGGTATGTTGCGATGCAACTGGCTAATAGACCGGGGGCTCGAGTTTAAAAAATAAAATCTCCTTACGAACATTTGCTTATACGTTCGATGCCTCGGAATTCGCTTTATATGCATTGATTCCGAACTATGTCTTGGGTCAATAGTTGCATTGCCCCGCTCCTATGCTTGCCCCTTTATGTTCCGCTTGTTTGGCTAAAAGGGCAAAGGGAGAACCCATGCGATTGTGTTTTCGGATAGTCTGGTCAAGCACCTCAGGGGAGAAAGCCGAAAACTGACTGTCATAGTATGCGAGAGCCGGTCTATGAATTCGAGCTTAAAGTGTTATACTTAAATCATCATTAGAGGATATTTCGTGTTATACAAGGGGTTTGCCCTCCATGCAAACGATGTGATGCTGGCCTTAGCCCCGGTTCCTCCGAACATCACAACACTCCGGGGGCTAGTCATCAGCCCCCCGCAGTCCTTATCGCGCCCCTACGACTAAGTGAAAGCAATAAAACACTATGGTCGGATTGCGTGGTCCACTGCACTCTGTTGCCTTCGGGTTTCGATTACTCGGCTAAGGAACATATTGCATTAGGCAGGGACACCCCATGTAGTATCTACATGGGGGCTGAAGCCGACGACTCGTAGCTTTCAGTTTCAATGGCCACACAGGAGTTATAAAGGAACACAAACCATTGAAAGCATGATAAATTTATAACATTAAAATGTTAAAATGACTTTGGACACATTACAACCTATTCATACATGTTCTCCTTCGAACACTACGACTCTATCACCCGAGCACCTTTCATCACTCCGACGAAGTATAGCTCGGGGCGTCTATGTTCCTTCCTAGGAGGCGGAGGGGCGGTGGCTATCTTCATCGGATCAAGCCCCAGCCAATGCACCTTGGCCTTTGTGAAGGCCATCCGAGCTCCCTTGATGAAGGAGGAGCGCTTCATAGCATCATAGCGGGGCGCAACGTCGATCAGTTTCTGCACCAGACCGAAGTAGCTACTTGGCAATGACTCCTTGGGCCATAACCGGATGCAGAGATCCTTCATGGATGGCTCCACCATCCGGTGTAGCTCCATCAACTGCTTCAGCTGCTCAGCAAGAAGAGGAGGGTGCTCGTGGGATTCAAACTATGCCCTGAATAGACGGCCTTCGTCTGCCTCTTCCCGCAAAGCATAAAGCCAATTGGCGTTCGCTACACTCTTTTGGAGGTCGGAGGAGGCGCCTGAGGAACACCACACTTGGGTAAGCAACTCGAACTTGCTATCCTCGAAGACACACTGCAATAAGTACGGCTTACCATCCATGATATTCTTCGCCTGGCGGACTTGCTCCTCAAAGAATCTTAGGGCGGAAAGTTCGGTCGTGTGCTCCTTTTAGAGATCGGCCCTTAGGGTGGATAGTTCAACCGCGTGCTCCTTGCTTTTCTGCTCAAGGACCTCGCACTTCTGGCTGGCGTCCTTGAGCTCCTGTTGGATCTCCTCCACCCTAGCCTCATGCTTGTCGCTGGTGGCTCTTAGGGCGGAAAGTGCGGTAGACGCTTGTTCGGCCGCCGCCCTCTCAATCGCCGCTTCATTCTTTGCCTACCGTAGCTCGGCCTTGAGCTTCTCCACCTCCTGCGTCGAGACTGTGTGATCATTAACACTATGAAAAATTGCGTTGATAGTATTCCAACAGAAGTGTCTCGATGTTGATTTAGGTTTACATTTGCCTCGTCGAATCTTCTGTTGAGAGCATCAAGCCCATCTTCCGAGTTTTTGAGCTTTCGATTCAGCTCGTCCAGCTTGGCGCCATTCACTGCCGTCGCCGATGATGAAGCTTGTAACACAGAAATCCTTGTTGGGTTACATGGGTTCAACACTTCCGAATTGTCCTCAATCCGATCATATGTTCGGTCCTCTTAGGGGTTATTCAAATGTTCCGAACATACATTTTTGTATATAGTTCTGAAACAGATCCATGATTGATCCCTAGGTAAGTTTTTTTTAAATTCACCTAGGTATCGGGGGCTGCCATGTATATAATCATAAAAATGAATAAACATTTTGCAAATAAGTGTGTTGCGTGGCTTACCTGAGAACCCGTCAGGAGACCCTTGAAGGCCCCCTTCAGTCCGTTGTCGATGGACTGAATGCTCTGCAATACTGCACCCATAAGGGTGCAGTGCTCCTCGGATATGGAGGCGCTCGATAGAGCCTCCCCCATGACCTGCCACCCATTGGTCGGTGGTACCGATGGTGATCGAACAACCCGATCACCAACCGGGGACTGAACCAGTACCTCCGGAGGTGTGGTGTGCTTCGGAGATGCCTTCGGATGGGACTAAGAGGCCGCTCGTCTGGCCTCAGTATCCGGATGGGGTGTCGCCCCTCGATCTTCGGTGACCGAGATGTTATCCTCGACCATGATGACGTCTCCCCCGCCGCTGGTGCCTCACTCCATAGGAGCATGCTGGGACGACACCTCCGTAGTGTCCTTCGCGGCGCCCGGAGGGGTGGGATGCGATGCATTCCTGTTCTCCGCTAGCTCGACGGGCGGGGTCCCCCCGTCCAAAACTTGGTCGGTGGGGAGCACACGCGGTGGGCTGCAAAGTCACTAAATGCCCGCATATTATTAAACTATAAACTTATCAATGTAAACTACAGGAGTCTTCGGATCCTCACCTTCAAGCATGGGGCTTGACCCTTGGGCTCCTCCGTGGACCCTCTCGAAGTCATTGGACTTAGTATCCGAACTGTCATCAGACAGGGATATCTGTGTCTGGCATGTTTTCTTCTGGGCAAGAGGAGGTACTTCCTCTGTGGCGTCCGATGACACTGCCCTCTTTCTTGCAAGGGGGAATCGCCCTCCCCCTTGTCTTCGTCTTCCTCCTCATGCTCCTCTTGATTCGAGGAGGCATGGGTTTCCTCGGACATAGCCTCTGGTTGTCCCTGATGCGAAAGCCTTCTCGGCCTGATTTCTTCTTCTGCTCCTTCTTCGTAGGAGCCTCATAAGGTTCCTCGATGAGCATTTCCGCTAACAGCCCGGACCTGAGGTCTTCGGGCTGAGGCTCCGGGCAGTTGATGCCCGTGGCTTTGCTCAGTCATTTCTGCAAAGTGCGATCGGAAAGATGTTTTAGATCTTTTTTATGAAAGGTATAACCTATCAAATAAAACTACGTTGTACCTTGGAAGAAGGCTTGGCGGCGTGTAGACCCAAATCTTCCTCCTCGGCTGACCAATCCTGTTGCGACTTAAAAAGCACCTTCCACAGCTTCTCCCGCATAGTGCGGAAGAGGTGTCAAATCGTAGGTGCACCGTCAAGACGACGAGCCCACAGGGGAGTATCCCGGCGTTGACAGGGGAGCATGTGCCGCCGGAGCATGACCTGGACCACATTGGTCAGCGTGATGTCATTCTCGATCATGGAGTCGATGTGCTTCTGCAGGTCGCTCACTTCCTTGCTCGGCCCCCAGTTGAGGTCCTTTCGAAGCCACGAGGTTAACCTGGTGGGGGGATCTGAATTCGGCAGGGGCGGCTTGACCTTCCTCCCTTGGTTCAGTGATATAAAACCACTCTTTATGCCACACCTTTGATGATGTCGATGAAGGTGTTGGATGGCCAAACGATGCGGGTGAGCTTGCCGATGACAGCCCCGCCGCAGTCTACGTGTTTGCCTCCGACACACTTCGGCTTGACATTGAATACCTTGAGCCAAAGGCTAAAGTGTGGCTCGACCCGTAGAAAAGCCTCGCAAACGAGGATGAAGGCTGATATGTGCATACATGAGTTCGGCGAAAGGTTGTGGAAGTCGAGCCGTAGAAGAACATGAGTCCCCTGACGAAGGGGTGGAGCGGGAAGCTCAGTCTCCTTATGAAGTGGGGGAGTAAGACCACCCTTTCACTTGGCTGGGGAGTGAGGATCACTTGGTCCTTCTCCGGCGCGCGATGAGGAATGTTTGCGGGAAGGTAGCCGACGTCCTTAAGGGCCCGGATGTCTCGATCGGTGACCGTGGAAGCTTCCCACTTTCCATTGGAGCCAGCGCCCGCCATGGATGAGCTCGAAGGGGGGGGTGGAAAACCTAGATCTACGCTTCGGAGACTTGGAATGATGGGGAGGCAGAGGAGGCGAATGGGAAATGTGAATAGGTCGTGGGGTTTTCTTTCCCTTTTATGAGGCTTATCGTTGTTTGGCCTCCGTTTGCTGCGCCGTGAATCCCTCCACTTCCTGAGACATGTGTGTCGTTGCACGCGCATGATTAAACATATCCCATGTAAAATGGGGCATGATCTGTGCATTGATAGATCGTGTTGATGAAAACGGCCTCGAACCGCAAATCGATTTTTTGCAGCTGCCTTAGCGGGTTGTGGTGGACTGTGACCTTTTGTTAGAAAGTTCATCAGGGGACATTAATATATCCCTTGATGTTTGGCCTTCAGGGCCGACCTATTCATGGTGTTCGGACGCGCCTCTATTCGAAAAAACTACATGTCATCGGAGGCCAAACTAAACTCGACGGGAAGAACTCACCTCTCAAGCCGAAGACTCTGATTATACGAAGCGACTGAAGCTAAGACCCCTGGCGTTGGAGGCAAGTTCAGGGGCTACTGAGGGAGTCCTGGATTAAGGGGTCCTCAGGAAACCGACATGTTTCTTATGGGTCGGACTGTATGGGCCGCTTGCCGAACATTGGATCGATCGAAGGCCCTGTCTCCAGGAAGGGAGCTTCGGGAATCGTGGCTTGTCCTCCACGTCGAAAGTAGCGAATAGGCATGTTTATCTCTTCGGCGTGTAACTGACCATGTGTAAACCCTAGGTACCCTGGGCGCCTATATAAGCCGGAGGGTTTTAGGTTGTAGACAGAGGACTACTCATCTAGGGTTAGCTATTCGAACTTGAGGTACATCAACTCTGTAACCTACATACCATCAATTCAATCAAGCAGGACGTAGGGTATTACCTCCATAGGAGGGCCCGAACCTAGGTAAAACCTTGTCCCCTTTGTCTCCTGTTACCATCGATTCCAGTCTCACAGTTCGGGACCCCCTACCCATGATCCGCCGGTTTTGAGTCTTTTGATACCGACAACAGTTGCTCCGTAACCGCCTCCCTTCGGGCACGGAGGTGCTCAAGCGGCACGGCCTAGGGGACGTCATGTGCCCTTTATGTGCGGTTTTGAAGACAGCAACCCACATATTTTTTACATGCATAGCGGCGAGGGTCATGTGGGAATTCGTTCGTGAGGTGCTTGGTCCCGATTGGGAGGGCCCAGACCTCACGGAGTTTCTCCAACTTAGGGCCAACCAACCTGGATGACGCCCTAGGCTATTCTGGCTGATCTTCGCCGCTATGGCATGGACCCTTTGGACGACTCGCAATAAAATGATGATAAAAATGATCTTCCCGAGGCATACGTCTGACTCCTTCCATTTTCTTGCTTTTATGCAGCACTGGCACCCCCCTCCCTAGGCGGCGAGACCAGGACCATCTGGACGGCATGCTGGATTCGCTCCAGGCTACCGCGCGTCACCTTACCTCCCAGTAGGAGCGATGCTACCCGGCACTAGGAGGCATTTTTTCTGCTTTATCTTATTTTCTTTGGGCTAGAATGTGCCGAGGCCCCGGCTACTATCAATGATTGTGCTTGTATGTGACCATTGCTTTATCTATAAAGCGGGGCGAGATACTATTTCGAGAAAAATCGATTTGTTGCCATGTAACACTAGAAAAGCATGTTGGCCATCTTTAGAATATACTGCATAATTGCCATGATGGTAAAAATTCAGTATAGGTTTGCTGCCATGCGCCATGATTAACCTGAAAAAGCACGCTCACAAAGGCGCGCGGGGGGGAGGGGGGGGGGCGACATCGGGTCGCGGACATGGCTATGGCCCCGTGTGCCGAGATGAGAAGATGGCCGTCGGGATCCATCGGGCATAGGATCCGGTGGGTGAAGAAGAAGAGCCATGGCTGCGGCCTGCACTTGTGCCGAGCACCACCGCTCGTCCACTCAGACCTATGTCGTCTGCCAACCTCAGTGGAGGCCGCACCCTGGTGCCCGCATGGCCGCAGCCGTGCCGAAAGGCCACAACCCTCCCTGCATGGCCGCAGCCGCGTTGCAAGGCCTCATGCCTTCTTCAAAATCCTCCAAAATCAGGCGACACGTACTAGCCCGCGGCTCCGATTGACGGAAGCCTTTGCCGCTAACCCACCTATCCGACGTCGGTCGTCCCATCCTTCAAATCTGGCGACAAGCAAGGCCGCAGGATGGTGCCCAGCCGGCACCGTAGCCCGCCTTCCTCCTCGCCATCGGACTCGCGCGCCACCATCCGTCGCTTTGACCGTCGGACGCCTTCGCAGTTGTCTCCATATACCCAATGCCGACGCCCTCCTCTAAATCTGGCGTTGTGTGGATAAGAGAGTTGTGTGTGTGTGTGAGCTGTGGCGATAACTGAATGAGTAGACGCGCACAAGTGAAAATGTTCGGGCGACTTCGTCTTCGTCCCGAACGACTCTTGGTGATGATGTGGCAGGGGTTTCGTCAAGATGCGTGGGACGGCTACCTGAGAAAAAATGGCACGAGATTTATAGATTCCATGTTTTTTTAATCTTGTCTGGCTGGCTGAAAGCATCTAAAGCTAGACTTGACAAATCTGACCCCTCAAATATCTACGGATGCGACCAGGCGTGTTCGCGGACAGTGACCGATCACCTCTCAAGTTTTTATTTTCATAACCATGTTCCTTACTTTTTTTCCTATAAATCCGATCACACGTGTATAATTGATGGAGATAAAGTGAAAGAAGAAAAATAAAAAATAAATAAATAAAATTTATGGGCGCAATCCTATGTGATAGACTTAAAACAACTGATTGGTCATGTCCAGAAAATCTTCATACTTATTTCATATATAAAAGAATATAAAGATTGCCTATTAGTTTGGACCGTTTAAAACGTCTATCTGAATTGTATTTTTAAGACCGATCAATGATCAGGGCATCAGACCGCTGGATGTTTCACACCGGTGGAGGGTGTGTGTAGATGCTCTCACAACGCGTAAAGAAGACAGTCTCCGTCTCGGGGGATTTGTTCCCGGTGATTCGTCCTTCCTAAAACAGACCGTCGCTTCGAAATTTTGACGCGCGAAGCAAACCATCATCTCACGTTAACAAGAAAAGTTACGCGGCGGAACTGCCCAACATGTTCTCTGAATCGCTCTGGTCGCTCTCCTCCCGGAACCCTAATCCCCAAATCCCACCATCGACCATGGCGGCGACGATGTCCATGTCCGGCCGCCACTCTCCTTCCGAGCTTAGCCGGCCCACTTCTCCGGCAACCATGTTCCCACCTTGCCGGCCACGCTGTCCGGATCCAGCTGGCGCTCCTTCCTCGGCCGTCCGGCCCGCTCCTCCACCAGCCCTCTCCTCCAGAACCAGCCGCTGCTCATTCCCCCGCCGCCCCGACTGCGTCCTCCTGGACTCATACGGGTACATGGACGGGGACGACAACGACACTACCGCGCATGCCTCCACGGAGGCAACATGGACCATCGGCGTGACCTTCGTCATCTCCGATCTCCCCTGCCTCTCCTACTTCCAAGTCCGCTGCCCAGCCAACCCCTTCGTCAGCGAGCCCAAGGTCGTCTGTTCGGCGGAGAACCTCGCTCTCCTCCGCTTCGATCTCTCTACTTGCCGCTCACCAGTGTACTTCATCTACAGGGCCGGACGGAACGGGCGTTGGCCATCACTTGATGCGCTTCCCGACGTGACCATGCGCTTTGCCGTTGAGGGAATCAAACCATACCTCATCGGCGTCTCGCCTGACGGCGGCGCCGGCACAGATTTCGTCTTGGCCGCTTTCAGAAGGGATGCAGTGCGCTACAAGCTCGACGTCTTCAGATCAAAGCGGCGTGCCTGGACTACAGAGGTGTTGTTGGTCCCGGATCTTCCTTCTTGGCTGACTAAGAAAGGGCGAATAATTTCTCCCAACAAGGTGATTGCTTTACAAGGTGGAGTGCTGGGCTTTGTCGATCTTTGGAAGGGCATTTTGTTTTGCGATGTGCTCAGTGAGCCTGTGACAGCGTGGTTTGTTCCACTGCCCGGTAACCGAGGGTACTGCAACCAAGTGGCGGCACGGCACTTTCGTGATGTCACCTGCCCCGATGGTTTGATAATCAGGTGTGTTGAGTTGGAATATCTATATGCTACCAGAACCATCATTCCTGATGCCTCAACCAAGGATCTATTGTTTGATTGTGAAGCGGATGATCCAACTGAGGTGGATCAAGTAGAGGAGTTTGCTGGTTGGAGGCTCATTACATGGTCTAGGGAGGTCTTTTGGGACTATTGGTGCAAGGACAGCGTGGTTCATGTAGATGAACTTGGAAGTGTCTCCTTGCCTCATCCAGATTCCGGCTGCAATGGTGCTGCAAAATTTCCATTGAAAACCCTGAAAACATCTTGTCCAACCGTGTGTGGTGATGGCATTGTTTGTCTCATGTCCAAGAAAAATTATGGGGATGATGATGCATGGATTCTCACTGTTGACATGAAGAGCAAGGTAGTGGGAGAGCCGGTGCCATTTAGTGCCAAGAGATCATCATATTCTAATCCCTCCTACATTCCTTCTGCGCTTAACAAGTATCTGCACATGTAATGAATCAGGTAACTATGATGATACTTGTTTATTTATTTATGATCTGACACTTGTCTTCTGTCCTTTTTAGGACTTTCTGTTCTGTATCATGTGGTTTGGGCAAATTTATTTTAAGTCATGTATGGTTCTCATTTCGTGTAGCCCATGTTAGATCACTGGATGCAACGGTAATCTGTACACATTAGGCTGTTTTCCTTCACTTGGGGGCCGTGTCTTCTGACATTAATACTTAAGGTTTAAACCATGATAGAATTTCTTTGTGTTGACATTCTTCAAATTGCTTTAGATGCGATGGTACAAAAGGTGCTTGGATTGATCACAAATTTTGACTTGCCAATATGTGGGCAAAGCCAAAGTATTGGATTCCAATTGGTTGCCTACCTTGTTTTGACAATATCTATTGCCCATTTCTTGGAAGTTTTGACATTGCAAAATGCTGGCTTGCCAATGTGCCAATTTTCGGCTGCAAACCAAGCATGCCCAATGATCAATCCGTTGTCAGCTATCTGCTAATTTGGCCCTGAGCTGTGGTTCATTCTTGGTTATGGCACCATTTTTTTTATATCTAGATTAGTGATTAAGTTGTTCATCATGAATCTAATGGTTTTGACCTCTACTGCGCATTAGAGATAGCTCAGGTTGGTTTGCACATGCTCATTTTGGTGGACACATTTCACTTCAGGTATATGCTGTCCCACTTTTGTCCTGTTGATACTATTTCCATTTTGCCCTCACTTGCGTAATAAGATAAACCATAAGGTTATGTTGCAGCTGCCCCTTCAAAACTTGAACAAGTACAATATTATTTCCCAACAGAAACGGCAGCGACTGGTACAACCTATTGCTGTTATTTCCATTTTGCCCTCTCTTGCACAAATAGTATCACCTATAATAAGTTTATTTTGCAGATGTCCCCAGAAAACTCAAACAACCACCCTAATTGCTTACCAACAGAAGCAGCAGGCCATTGGTTCAGATGAGGCCACCGGCTCATGCAGTTCTCATCAGGTGATAGCAACATTTGTCAAGCTTGGGATACAACACCTGTTATAAACAAGGCAAAATTGGCTACATCATACTATAGTTCTGTTGCATTTCCCCCAGCACACTAAAATTAACTTACCCGAGTACCATTGCCAAGCATTGTCTGTTTGCCACTACACACCTCACTGAACAATATCGTTCTGAGTTATAGGTAGTCCTGCTTTCATGTTTAGAAACCAGTGGACAGTACCTCCTTCCTGGGTGGGCAGGGCATGGCATCTTGAGCTATGCATGCTGACCGGTAGGACCTCCTGTACATGTGGATAGAGGTGCTCCACTCAACGCATCTCCATGCCGTTTGAGATTCAGCATGGGGACAACACTTGCCAGATCATGGCAACAAAATACTCCCATCCTGTTTATTACTCCCATCTCCGACATCCCAGCAACCACGCAAAATTTGACAGAAATTAATGTAGCCTTAGCTAGTGTTGGCCTATTCCCAAGCAACGAGCCTTACAAACCAGAAAACCAAAAAATTTGAGATGAGACTAACAAATCGGAAGGGTTGTATACACTAACAATTGTAGCAGGTAACTTGATTTGGACATTCAGGAATACTAGCAATTTTAGCAGGTAGCAAGCTTAGTTTGTTTACTTTAAATGATCCCCAAGAAGGTTGAGATAGGTTAGAGATGTTGCTGACGTGAATTGATGGAGTTACTATATTTCAGTTTCAGCATGCACAATGCTTATAATTTTGTTCCAGTATCAGTGTTGTGCCTTGTCTCAGAGTTGTATTAGACATCTTTATTTATTCTGGAATAGTTTATTCTTGGCGAGGAGATTAACCAAAAGGACTGAAGGTAAAGAGAGCGTTGTGAGACTCTGAAACGGGCTGATCACAAGGTAAAGATGGCGTGAAGGTAAAGAGGGTGTTGTGGGACTCTGAAACGTGCTGGTTACATCAACATGGATTACCTCTAGAAACAGCAATAAAGCTTTTACGGCTATGTTGCTCAAACTTTTGAACTGATCTGGAAATGTCTTTCTTAAGAAAATTGGTAGCAATGTCACTTGATGAACGACTGTTGAGAAATCTTGAATTGAAGTTCCAAAGTTGGCTGCTGGAGTTTGTTTATTCTTTGAGAAGTCCTGATGATCTTTGTGCTTCTTGGTTACTACTGATGACTGTACTGTTTGTTTATTCAGATTTTTCTTGCTGGGATTTATTTGGAGTGTAGTGTCGTGCGACTTTCAGATTACTCGGCGCCCTTCAAAGTTATATACTTTGAGATTCCCGTGATGTATTATGTGCCGTACAGTACGGATGAAAATTCTGAACCAAACACGGCAATTCAATCGAACAGGACCATGGTCAGTTCCCCATGATCTGGAGCAGAGGACTTCCATGGCTCTCCTCTCCCCCTCCCCCCCCCCTCGTTGTGGCGACGGCCCCTCTCCTGCCCCCTCTTCGATCAGGCCCTCCCCTACTACCTCTCCCCGTTCTTCTCTAGCGGCCGTCGGTGGATCTGGTAGTGGCTCGCGCGGCGGCGGCTTTGTTGCCGGCAGTCATCCTCTTGGGAATCGCTTTTGGGCTTTGGATGGCGTTGTTGATGATTCTGGCTCCGAGTGCGACCTTGCTCCTATGGTGGAGCGGCCGGCGGCGCGTTGCTGCAAGTTCGCGCCTGGGGGACGTGGCCGGGCGGCCTCCTCCTCGTCGGACGGGTCGGGCTGGTCCAAAGTGTCGTGTCGGCGCCGTGGTTCTGGCAAGTGCCCGACCCCCTCTCAGGCACGCGGTGTGCTTGGCGCCCCGCCCGTCGCTCCTCTGGTGGATCCTGCTTGCTCTCGCTCCCCCTCCCCTTCCCCATCATGCTCTCCGAGTGCTTCTTGTGCCTGCCTTCCTCATTCGGTGGCTCCGTTAGCGGCGGTGTGGTCCGTTGTGGTGGTGGCGGCGGCGAATGCTGAGTGCTCCCTAACCCTAGCGCTCCCTCTCCGGTCGGTGTGCCGCGCTCCATGGGCCTCTTTATATTCTGGGTCGTCCTCGGGTGGGCGGCCCACGTTACCCCTTCTCGCCTCTCTGTCCGTCTTCCCTCCGCTGGCCTCTGTGGGCTCGGGGCCTGCTGGGCCCCCTTCGCTCTCCTCCCTGGCCCTCTCGGCCCAACCTGTTCGCCAGCCCATTGCTGGGTCCGCCTCTTCGGGATATATATGGCTCCGCAAGGGATCCCTTCCCCCATTTCTAGGGTTCCCAGCCTCGGCTGCAGACGTTCGTAGACGGTGCTCTTCCATTCGCTTCTTCCACAGATCTAGTCCGCCACCCCCTGTCCCTCTCCTTTGCGGAGGTCCTTGCCATGGAAAAATCCAGGGGCTCCTCCAGCGAGGCAATCTCTGGTAGCAAGCGACGCCGTGACGAGGCGTCGACCGAGGGGGAGGATCTGGAGTATGAGGCCTCTCTCCGATCTAAGCTCGAGGTGGATCAAGCGGCCTGTGAGCAGGGGGCTCGCGATCGTGAGGCTTGGGCGGCTGGGACGGAGTGGCGGCAACAGGATGAAAGGGACCGGTTGCACGGCGGTTCCAGTTCCATGGCCACGGGATCTGGCGGTGGCAAGGCGCCGTGGAGGATCCTTGGGAGGTGGCGGAGGCGCGGGGGGGGGGGGGGGGGTGGTGCAGCTGGTTCTACGACATCTCACCCTCGCCCTTCACCTCCTCCCCGAGGGCAGGCACCGCCTCCTTGCCTTCCTGCTCGCGGCCCCGGATCTGGGACCGATTTTTGTCCTCCTCGCAACAACAACTTTGGCCCTCCTTCTCATCAGTTCAAGCAACGTCGGTTCCCTGCTCCACCCTCAGATCCATCCCCCGTCGGTCTGGGCGATGGTATTCTCCCCCGCCACCCCCTCTTCCATCTCGCCACACGAATCCGGCGCCTAACCCCTCGTCCGGCCTGACGTGCTTTGCATTTTATCATCCGGGGCATTTCCAATCCAGGTGCCTCAGTCCACCTTTCTGCCTCATCTATAGATCTGAGGGCCACCTTACTGTTGACTGTCACAATCGCATCAAACCTCCCTCCTTTGTGTAGTACAGGATGGGGCTCCCGGGATGCTCCTTCTTTGCCTTGGATTGTAACCCGCCGCGTGTGGCGACTGCTCCCTCTCTCTCAAATGCTGCTATCATTTCCGTTCAAGGGCAAAAGACCACCCCACAAATCTTGCTGGAAGGTCTGCGTGTCTGGGCCGTGGATGGCTGGGATTGGCAGGTGAATCAACTGTCATACTTCGAGTTTTCTGCGGTGTTCCCCTCTTCTGATAGCTTAAGGATGATTGCCTCATGTACTAGCTTCACCCTCCCGCATAATCAACTGGTGTTTTCTGTCAAAGCTGCGGCCAATGGCTCCAGATCTGTAGGTCTGCTCTCTGAAGTCTGGGTGTTGGTGGAGGACGTTCCTACGGAGCTCAGATCGGTCCCTTTTCTTATGGCCTTTGGTGTTTTGCTAGGGAAGCCAATTGAGGTGGATGGTGAGTCTTTGACCAGGTTGGGCCCATTTCGTCTGAGGATCTGGTGTGTGGATCCGGTGTGTTTGCATGGTCCGATGGATGTGTTCCCCTTCGCTGATGGTATCCGGCCGCAGGTGCGGCTCGAGGATGCTGAGGCCTCCTAGGCACCTCCACCTCCCGCTCCCTCCCCTTCGGAGAAACATGATGATGGCTTTGCTGATGGTGGGATGAACCCGAGTGGTGGTACGGGTGGGGGCACTGAGGCCCGTTTCACCAAGTCTGAATTGGAGGGGCTGGGGCCTGAGGTCCAAGATTTGCTCAAGGAGAATGCGCCCAAAGATGATGTTCAACATGTGAAGACTGCGCCGGCTACTGTGGCCAATGAGAAGACGACTCCGGTGGGCACCCCCATCTCGGGAGTCTGTTCGCACATGCTAGTTAGGCCTCTGACTCCCTCCACGTCTGGCATCGAAGATCTGGCTGCTTCTCCTACTCGTGTAGTGATGGCTCCAGTGAGCAAGAAGAAGAAGTCCATGGTCAAAAAGTTCTCTGCTAAAAGCAGGGCGTCTTCGGGTTCCAAGACCTCGGTGGCGGGGTTGTGTCGTCGTTTGGATGCTGACCTAGGGGCTGCGTTGGGTTCTCCTCCCAGGGTGGCGACGCTTTCTCCTTCGGCTCCTTCCTCGTCCATCTGCATGCCCACCTCCACGGCCCGCAAGGGTAGACGGGTGCGTGACTCGGGGGAGCTAGTGGCGACGCGTGTAGAGCGGCGGGCTGCGGCCACAGACCTTCCTCCTTCAGGCATCCCTCCCTCCCACCCTCCCCTCCCTCCTTCCTCCCCTATTAGGCTAGTGTTGCCCTATTTGTCTGATGATCATTTATTTCATATGCTTGAGGACGTGGGGGTGTCTATTGATGCGGGTTTTGGGTCTCCGTCTAATGTTCTTTCCATTATCGGGCTAATGAGAGGGCCCAAGCGGCCATTGCTAAGGCTAATGATTTGGTTGCGGCGAATGGGATCGCTGCAACCTCGACGGGTGTGGTTAATGGTGTTACTGGTAGTGGCCAGTCACCCCTCCTCCTTCTAAGAGTACTATTTCTAAGCATGCCAAATCCTGCGTTGCCCCCTGCAGCTCGAGTCTTCGTATCAAAAACCTGTCTTTCAAATGAGAGCCCCCTTCTGGAATATTATAGGTTTCGACGCTAGGTGGTGCCGCGACCAAATTAGGGATGTAGTTAGAGGGGATAACATTGATATGATTGGGCTTATCGAGACTTTTAAGGAATCCTTCTCCCCCAATGAGCTCTTCGTAGTTGTGGGGATGGACATATTTGATTGGAATTTCCTTCCTTCTTCGGGGCATTCTGGTGGGATTCTTCTGGGCACCAAGCGTGACATGTTTGATTTTGTGACCTTCAACCATAGCATTTTTTGGGCTAGCACAATGGTGCACCATCGGAGGTTGAATCTCTTATGGGAAATCATGGTTGTCTATGGGCCTGCAGATCATTCTTTGTCTTCCCAATTTTTGGATGATATCGCGTCCAAAATTGATGCGTGTGCGCTTCCTCTGCTGGTTGGTGGGGACTTTAACCTTCTCCACTCCCCTGCAGATAAGAGATCCAACAACTTTTCTTGGCCCCTGGCCGATGCTTTCAACACCTTCATCCGTGATTGCGCCCTTCGAGAACTTCCTAGGGTGGGAGCTCGCTTCACATGGACGAATCGCCAGTCTAACCCTATCCGGTCGGTGCTTGACTGCGTTTTCATCTACTCGAGCTGGGATTCTCTTTTTCCCCACGCTTCCGTGAGAGTCAAGTCCATCATGGGTTCGGACCATGCGCCTCTTATTCTAGACGTAGGTTTGGATTATACTATTATTTCTTTACGCTTCCAGTTCGATGCTTCGTGGCTTCTTGTAGAGGGCTTCCCTGATCTGATAGCTAATAAAATTTCTAGGCTGCTTTCTCCTGGCCGACGCTCTTTTGGGCCCATGGATGATTGGCACAAGTGTTCCTACGCTCTGCGCAAATTTTTGTGTGGTTGGTCGCGCAACAGGGTGGGGGAGGCTCACCGCAAGAAGGGCTCTCTAGAGGCCCAGATTGCAAGCCTTGATGCTTAGGCTGATGGGTCGGGTCTGTTTGAGGGGGAGTGGGGCTCGCAGTATGGTCTCTAAGAGGCCCTTATGCTTTTACACCGGCAGACGGAGATATCTTGGCGCCAAAGGGGTACTTTGAATTGGACCTTGAAAGGTGACGCCCCACGACTTATTATTCTGTGATTGCTAATGGTAGGAGAAGGAGATGTGCTCTGGATAGTTTACTCATTAGTGGGGTGAAGGTCTCTGATCAGGCTCAAACTTTGGGATATGTGGTGGAGTTCTTCTCTTCCCTCTATGCTGCTAGGCCGGAGTCTGGTCTGTCTATCTCTCATTCCTTATGGGACGCCCCTTCTAGAAATTCTCCTGCTGAGAATGATGCCTTAATCCTCCCTCTCTCTGATGAGGAGATCTGGGAGGTTATTAAGTCTGCTAATCCTAACGCTGCGTCGGGCCCTGATGGTTTTTCCATCCCCTTCTTTAAAAAATTCTGGCCCCAGCTTAAGACCCTCGTTTGTAACATTATCCAAGGGCTCTGTCTTGGGAGGGTGGATATATCCCTCTTAAACTACACAGTTATCTCCCTCATCCCCAAGGTCAAGGGTGCGGAGCTGATCTCGCAATTCAGGCCTATTGCTCTTATCAATAACATGGTGAAATTTCCTGCTAAGGGTTTTGCCACATGTTTGTCTCTTGTTGCGCATCGTACGCTTAGCCCTTTCCAATCTGCCTTCGTTAAAGGTAGATTCATCCTTGATGGGATTCTCTGCCTTCACGAGATTGTTCATGATCTTAAGTCCCGCAATTCGAAAGCGGTGATCCTAAAGTTGGACTTCGAGAAAGCTTACGACTCGGTCAGTTGGCCTTTCCTTAGACAGGTCCTGCTCGCCAAAGGCTTTGATGTGGCTTATATTCATCGGATCATGCAGCTGGTTTCGGGTGGGCAAACGGCGATTTCGGTCAGTGGTCAAGTTTGCAATTTTTTTTCCAATGGAAGGGGCCTGAGGCAAGGGGATCCGACCTCCCCGATCCTTTTTAATTTTGTTGCTGATGCCTTCTCACGTATTCTGTCTAGGGCTGCTGCTTCTGGTCACATCTTTCCGGTTATATCTCATCTCATTCTCCATGGGGTCACCCACCTTCAGTATGCGGACGATACCATTACCATTGTGGAACTCAATCATGCATTTATTGCCCATCTCAAGTTCATCCTGTTTTGCTTTGAAGCATTGTCAGGGCTCAAAATTAACTTTACGAAAAGTGAGGTCATTGTCGCTGGTGTTGATGATGAGGAGGCTTTACGAGTGGTGCACCTCTTAAACTGTAGCATGGGTTCCTTTCCTTTTAAATACTTGGGCCTCCCGAATGCCACGTACAAGGAGTTCGTGCCTATTGTTATGAAGGATGGTAATCGGGTGCTGTCGTGGAGGGGCAGATATAATACGAGCGTTGGGAAAGTGGCCTTGACTAACTCTTGTCTTTCCTTCCTGCCCATGTTCATCATGGGCTTCTACCTTCTTTCTGTGGGAACACATCATGGTTTCGACAAGCACAGAGTTGCTTTCTATTGGAACTCAACGGATAACAAGCGTAAGTATTGGTTGGTCAAATGGAGTATCATTTGTAGGCCAAAAAACCTGGGAGGGTTGGGCAGCATTAATACCATGGTGATGAACAAGTGTCTCATGATCAAGTGGTGGTGGAAAATCATGTCATCGAGCCAAAACTCCCTTTGGTTCTCTATTCTCAAAGCGAAATACTTCCCCTCCTGTAATCCTATGTTTGCCTCTCCTAGGGGAGGATTGCAGTTCTGGAAGGATCTGGTTAAGGTCCGTCCTCTTTTTAAGGATCATGTCAAATTTTTGGTGGGTAATGGCGCCTCAACCCGTTTCTGGCTTGACTAGTGGTTTGGGGATTCTACTCTCTCGGTGGCCTTCCTCATGTTGTTTTCCTTTTGTCCTAAGCCAGAGATCTCCATCGCGGAGCTTGCGGGTGATAATTGGGACATGGCCTTCCGCCGCTCGCTATCTCTTGAAGAGTTGGTTCAATGGCATCGTCTTGTTGCCCTTTTTCCCACGGTCTCGGAGGCGGAGGATTCGGTGGTCTGATCCCATTCTACTTCGGGTCGCTTTTCTATGAACTCCCTGTATTCCAAGCTTATTGCGGGCACCCCTACGAATAAGTTTTGTCAGATTTGGCGTTCGCGTATTCCTCCTAAGATTAAAATCTTCATGTGGCAAGCTTTCAGAGGCCGTCTCCTGGCGACCGATCAGATTCAGAAACGCAACGGCCCAGGGTCAAACCGTTGTGTCCTGTGTGATGCTTTGGAGGATACCAATCATATCTTTTTAACTATGTCTTGGCAAAATTGATTTGGTGCTGCTTTCGATCTTGGTTGCATGTGTCTTGGGCTCCGACTTCTTTCTCTGAGCTACGGACCCTTGCCATCCCTCTAGTCAGTGTTACGAAATGGTTGTTCTGGATTGGGTTGGCGGCGGTTTGTTGGGCCTTGTGGACTACCAGGAACAAGTTTACCATTCGACACATTTTTCCTACTAAACCTGTTGATTGCTTATATAAAGCTTGCTTGTTCCTATAGCAGTGGAAATTATTGACTAAGCCTGAAGACCGCGACTGCTTCGACTTGCTGCTATCTAAGATTCGGGCATCGGCATCTACCCTTTCGCGGCAGGATCCCAGCGTATAAAATTCTTGGTTGTCTGCGGTCTTGGTGGCGGGTCTTCCTTTTCTATCAGAGTTTTTGCTTGTCCGGCCTACGTGCCGTAGTGTGGCCTGCATGACCTGTATCTCGTACTTTTCTTTTTGCTTGGCCTTGGGTGGCTATTGAACTTGTGGTGTTGTGATGGTTGTTACTCTGCCTGGTGGCTTTATTTATAAAGTCGGGCTCATGTCTTTTCTCTAAAAAATTGAATCTAATACCTTGACCAAAGTGGAATAACAAAACAAGAAATGAGCCCATTGATAACCCACAAGTATAGGGGATCGCAACAGTTTCGAGGGTAGCATATTCAGCCCAAATTTATTGATTCGACACAAGGGGAGCCGAAGAATATTCTCGAGTATTAGCAGCTGAGTTGTCAATTCAACCACACCTGAAAGACTTAATATCTACAGCAAAGTATTCAGTAGCAAAGTAGTATGGAAGTAACGGTAATAGCGGCAAAAGTGATAGTAGCAGTTTTATAGTGTTTGTAACAATAGCAACGGAAAAGTAACTTAGCAAAGATCAATATATGGAAAGCTCGTAGGCAATGGATCAGTGATGGCTAATTATGTCGGATGGCATTCATCATGCAACAATTATAACATAGGGTGACACAGAACTAGCTCCAATTCATCAATGTAATGTTGGCATGTATTCCATATATAGTCATACGTGCTTATGGAAAAGAACTTGCATGACATCTTTTGTCCTACCCTCCCGTGGCAGCAGGGTCCTACTGGAAACTAAGGGATATTAAGGCCTCCTTTTAATAGAGAACCGAACCAAAGCATTAGCACTTAGTGAATACATGAACTTCTCAAACTACGGTAATCACCGGAAAGAATCCCAGTTATTGTCACCTAGGGGGATGTGGATCATAACTCGTAATAGGTGTCGACAACCTGCAAGATAGGATCAAGAACACATATATAATCATGAAAACATAATAGGTTCAGATCTGAAATCATGGCACTCGGGCCCTAGTGACAAGCATTAAGCATAGCAAAGTCATAGCAACATCAACCTCAGAACATAGTGGATACTAGGGATCAAACCCTAACCAAACTAACTCGATTACATGATAAATCTCATCCAACCCATCACTGTCCAGCAAGCCTACAATGAGATTACTCATGAACGGCGGAGAGCATCATGGAATTGGTGATGACGGATTATTGGTGATGACGAAGGCGTCGATTTCCCCTCTCTGGAGCCCAAAACGGACTCCAGATCTGGTCTCTCAAGGAAGAACAGGAGGTGGTAGTGGCTCCGTATCGTGAAACATGATGAACTCTTCTTCTTTATTTTTTCTCACGAATAGGAATATATATAAGTGGAAACGAGGTCGGAGGAGCGTCAGGGGGCCCACAAGCCTAGGGGCGCGCCCTAGGGGGTGGGCGTGCCCACCTGGCTTGTGGCCAGGTGGTGGGCCCCATGCAGTTGATTCTTTCGCCAATATTTTTTATTAATTCCAAAAATATTCTCCGTAAATTTCCAGGTCAATCCAAGAACTTTTATTTCTGCACAAAAATAACACCAAGGCAATTCTGTTGAAAACAGCATCAGTTCGGGTTAGTTCCATTCAAATCATGCAAATTAGAGTCCAAAACAAGGGCAAAAGAGTTTGGAAAAGTAGATATGTTGGAGACGTATCAACTCCCCCAAGCTTAAACCTTTGCTTGTCCTCAAGTAATTCAGTTGATAAACTGAAAGTGATAAAGAAAAACTTTTACAAACTCTGTTTGATCTTGCCGTTGTAAATATGTCTAACTTATGTTTAGATTTTCAGCAAAGATAATAGACTAACCACATTCACAATAACATTTAGGTCTCACATTTACTCATATCAATGGCATAATCAACTAGCAAGCAATAATAATAAGTCTCAGATGACAACAATTTTATCAAAACAATCATGATACAATATGACAAAATGGTATCTCGCTACCCCTTTCTGAGACCGCAACACATAAATGCAGAGCACCTCTGGAGAACAAGGACTGACTAAACATTGTAATTCACGGTGAGAGAGACCCAGTCATGCTTATACTCAGTATCAATTAATATCAAGCATACAAATGACGATGGTGCTCTCTAACTGGTGCCTTTTATTAGAAGATGATGACTCAACAATAAAGTAAATGGAAAGGCCCTTCGTAGAGGGAAGCATTGATTTGCAGAGGTGCTAGAGCTCGAGTTTTTAAAACAGAGATAAGTAATGATTTTTGAGCGGTATGCTTTCATTGCTCACGTAACGACCAAAAGGTTTTCAATATATTCCATGCTAGATACATTATAGGCGGTTCCCAAACAGAATAGTAAAGTTTTTACTCCCCCTCCACCAATCACTCACACTCCACGACAAGCCGAATCCACGGGTACCGTCCATACAAACACAATCCTGGGGTAGTTTTGTTTAATTATATTTTGCTTTTTATTTTGAGCATGGAACTGGGCATCCCAATTACCACCCACTTTCTCGTGAATGATAGTGATTCAACACATATCGTGAGAATAACCCACCTAGCATGGAAGATACTGACAGACACCAGTCGCCACATGACCGATTTGGGCATACAAAACAGAAAGTTTATTTGAAGGTTTAAAGTTTAGCACATGCAAATTTACTTGGAACGGCAGGTAAATACTGTATATAGTTAGATATGGTGGACTCATATGAAACAACTTTGGGGTTGAAAGATTGGATGCATAAACAATATTCCCGCTTAGTACAAGTGAAGGCTAGCAAAAGACTGGGGAGCGACCAACTAGAGAGCGACACAGTCATCAACATGCTTTGAGATTAACCAACATTGAATGCAAGCATGAGTAGGATATAAATCACTATGAACATAAATATTGTGGAGGCTATGTTGATTTTGTTTCAACTACATGCGTGAACATGTGCCAAGTCAAGCCACTCGAATCATTTAGAGGAGGATACTACTCTATCATACCACATCGCAACTATTTTAATATGTATGTTGGCACTCAAAACAAACTATTATTAACTCTTAGCTAATTAAGCATGGCATTAATAACTATAATCTCTAATTGTCATTGCAAACATGTTCAACCCATAATGAACTGAATTCCAAACGATGAGCTAAACATATTTACAAAAAAAAGATAGTTAGAGTTCTTACCAGCTTTTCTCCCTCTTAGTCATTTCATCATATATCGTCATTATTGTCTTTCACTTGCACAACCGAACGATGTGAATAATAAGAGTGCACATGCATTGGACTAAGCTGGAATCTGCAAGCAGTAACTCAAAAGGGAAGGCAAAGAAATATGGACTCTATATAAGATAAACAATAATGCATATGAGAGCCACTCAACATGTCATCGTGGTCTTCTCCTTACGATCCAAAGAAAAGAAAGTAAAATTAGTTACACAGGAAAGCTCCCAACAAGCAAAAGAAGAACGATGATCATTTTGGGTTTTCTATTAATGATACAACTAAGCAAACTAGAAGGTAAAGCTAGAACTATTTTTTTTGGATTTTCTTAAAGATTAATCAAACACACAAGAAGAAACCATAAAGAAGAAATAAACTACCATGGACAGTACAATGAAAAAGTATGAACACCGACAACTGAAATGAGTGTGTGAACATGAATGTAATGTCGGTGAGAAATATGTACTCCCCTAAGCTTAGGCTTTTGGCCTAAGTTGGTCTAGGGCCATGGTTGACCCGGATAATATCCGACGTCATAGTTGGGGTTGTACTGGGCTGCGGTGGCTACCGCCTGAACGACTGCAGCGTGAAGGCGAGCTGATTCCGCGTTCCTCTCGTACTCGTTTGCCTCCTCTCTGGTTATAAAGTATCTTTGTTTTTCCTGAAAGTTAAAGAAGGGAGGAGCAGGAAGGGTAACATGGACAACATGTCGTCTGTCAAAAATTGGTCGGTACTAGAGGGATTGTTTGTTCCTTTCAAGAAACTAGTAGCACACCAAAGCCTCATAATCAAGAAAAGCAAGGGGTAACTGAATATCATTCTCTCTTATGAGTACCCCAAGATACTTAGCTACACGGGTGGCATAAATTCCACCAAAGAAATCTCCATCCTTAGCATTATGATGTAACCTCCTAGCAATAATATCCCCCAAGTTATATCGTCTATCTACCATTACAACACTCTTAATAATACTCAAATCAGGCACGCAAAGGTGGCTATGCTCATGTTTACCGTTAATACATCTACCTATGAAGAGAGCAAAATAATGTATAGCCGGAAAGTGAATGCTCCCCAAGGTAGCTTGTGTAATGATTCTAGTTTCTCCCACTGTGATGCTAGCAAGGAAATCATTATATTCATTTTTATGAGGATCGCTACGGCTACCCGACTGCGGAATTTTGCATGCATCATTAAAATCCTCTAGGTCCATGGTACAGGACTTATCATAAAGATTAAATAGAACAGAATGAGAATTACGCCTGGATGAAAATTCAAACCTCCGCACAAAAGAATCAGTGAGTTGATAATATTGCTTGCATCGGTCTGAAATAAAATCCTCAAGGCCAACATTCCTTATGTACGCATAAAACTCTTCCTTGAACCCAACGTTGTCCATGAATTGATCCGACGTCCATTCACAGGGCAGCACTCGAGCTTCCCTCGGTAGATCAAAATCGGGCTCATGTAACACGAGTCTCGGAGTTTTCTTGCTCGAGCAACCACCTTGGTACATTATCCTCAACATCTTTTCTTTCTCTGAAAAATCTCTGAAATTTTTAGTGAATCAAAATAAAGGTGAACATAACTCAACAAAACTCATAGCGACTACTCCCTTAAGTGCCTAGAGACTATATCATGCATCAAAACTACTTGGGACCATACAAATTTGACATGCAAGCTCAGAAACAAGGTCACCACAACAGCAAAAAATTGCAATATATAAGGCACTAGAACAAAAACTAATTGGACCATTGGAGGAGTCACATACCGATGAGTAATCCCCTAAAACAGTTTCACAAATGGAACTTTGAGCAAGGAGATCGAAAATGGCAGCAAGATGAGATAGAACACGGGTTTGATCAATGGTGGGATTTTTTCTGGAGGAAGATGAAGTGAATGGGTGCTGGAATAAGTGGAGGAGGGCCACATGGGACCCACAAGCCACCAGGGCGCGCCCAGGGGGTGGGTGCGCCCTGCAGGCTTGTGGCCCACTGGTGCGGCCCCGTGATGCATACTCAGTGCCAAGAATTCTTAAATATTCCAGAAAAAATCATACTCCATTTTTAGGACATTTGAAGAAATTTTATTTTCAGGTCACTTTTTTTATTGCACGGAAAACTCAGATAACAGAAAAATATTAGCATTTTTACTTAATTTCATCTTGGTAACAGAAAGTAAAAGTTAGGTACAGGAAGTTGTGCTTTCTAAATTCATCCATCTCATACTCATCAAAAGGAATCCATCAATAAGGTTGATCAAGTCTTATTAACAAACTTCTTTCGAATAATATGAAACCGAAGAATTTTCGAATAACACTAGGTTACCTCAATGGGGATATCATATTTTCTAATAACCATATGCTCATTTCCCCAACAATAAGTATATCATATTTCTTCTTAACAGTAGGAAGAGGAAACTCAAAGTCTCCAATAATAATCGTTGGAATTTTTTCAATAGAGTTGGTACTATGAACTTGAGGTTGTTTCTTCGGAAAGTGTACCGTATGCTCATTACTATTAATATGAAAAGTGACATTGCCCTTGTTGCAATCAATAACAGCCCCTGCAGTATTCAAAAAGGGTCTACCAAGGATGATCGACATACTGTCTTTCTCGGGAATATGAAGAATAACAAAGTCCGTCAAGATATTAGCATTTTCAACTACGACAGGTACATCCTCAAAAATACCGATAGGCAGAGCAGTTGATTTATCAGGCATTTGCAAAGAGATTTCAGTAGCTGTCAATTTATTCAAATCAAGTCTACGGTATAAAGAGAAAGGCATAACACTAACACCAGCTCCAAGATCACATAAAGCAGTTTTAACATAATTTCCTTTAATAGAGCAAGGTATTGTAGCTACTCCGGGATCACCTAGTTTCTTAGGCATTCCACCTTTAAAAGTATAATTAGCAAGCATGGTGGAAATCTCGGCTTCCGGTATCTTTCTTTTATTTTTCACAATATCTTTCATATACTTAGCATAAGGAGACATTTTCAAAATATCAGCCAAGCGCATATGCAAAAAGACAGGTCTAAGCATTTCAGCAAAGCGCTCAAAATCCTCATCATCCTTTTTCTTGGATGGTTTAGGAGGAAAGGGCATGGATTTCTGAACACATGGTTCTCTTTCTCTACCATGTTTCCTAGCAATGAAGTCTCTTTTATCGTATCTTTTATTCTTAGGTTGTGGGTTATCAAGATCATCAACAGGTTCAATCTCCACATCTTTAGCATTACTGGGTTGAACATCAACATGAACATCATTATTAATGTTATCAGTAGGCTCATGTTCATCACCAGATTGTGAATCAGCATCAGAAGTAGAAATATCATTTGGATTCTCAGATGTATCTATAACAGGTTCACTAGCAGCATGCAAAGTGCTATCATCATTCTTTTTCCTACTCTTATTGGAACGAATAGGTGCATCAGTATTAACTCTTTGGGAATCTTGCTCAATTCTCTTAGGATGGCCCTCAGGATACAAAGGTTCTTGAGTCATTCTACCTCCTCTAGTCACAACTTTAACAGAATGATCATTGTCTTTACTATTCATCTCATTAAGCAAATCATTTTGAGCCTTAAGTACTTGTTCTACTTGAGTGGTTACCATGGAAGCATGTTTACTAATAAGCTTAAGGTCATTGGCAGTTCTACTCAGATAATCACCCAAGCGATCAAGCATGTAAGCATTATGTTTCAATTGTCTACTAACATAAGCATTAATTTTTTTTGCTTGACTATAAAATTATCAAATTCATCCAAGCATTGGCTAGCAGACTTATTATAAGGAATATCTCTTTCGTCAAATCTACGAAGAGAATTTACCTCTACTACCTGTGTCGGGTTATCAAGACCATGTATTTCTTTAATAGGTGGTAATTCTTAACACTTCAGCTTTAATACCCTTTTATTTCATAGATTTCTTTGCCTCTTGCATATCTTCAGGACTGAGGAATAGAATACCTCTTTTCTTCGGAGTTGGCTTTGAAGGTGGTTCGAGAATAGTCCAATCATTATAATTGCTCAATATATTATTCAATAGTAATTCAACTTATTCGATAGTTCGTTCCCTAAAAACACAACCAGCACAACTATCTAGGTGGTCCCAAGAAGCATCGGTTAGTCCATTATAAAAGATATCAAGTATTTCATTTTTCTTGAGAGGATGATCAGGCAAAGCATTAAGTGATTGGAGAAGCTTCCCCCAAGCTTGTGGGAGACTCTCTTCTTCAATTTGCACAAAGTTAAATATTTCCTACAAGGCAGCTTGTTTCTTATGTGCAGGAAAATATTTTTCAGAGAAGTAATAAATCATGTCCTGGGGACTACGCACACAACCAGGAGCAAGAGAATTAAACCATATCCTAGCATCACCCTTTAATGAGAAAGGAAACAACTTAAGAATATAATAATAGCGGATTTTTTCCTCATGAGTAAATAGAGTGGCTATATCATTCAATTTGGTAAGATGTGCCACAACAGTTTTAGATTCATAACCATGGAAAGGATCAGATTCAACCAAGATAATCAACTCAGGATCGACAGATAATTCATAATCCTTATCAGTAACAAAGATAGGTGCAGTAGCAAACTTAGGATCATATTGCATTCTATCATTCAAAGATTTTTCCTCCCACTTGCGAAGAAATTTCTTAAGATCATCTCTATCCTTACAAGCAAGAAAGTCCCTAGCTATCTTTCCTTCCATAACATATCCCTCAGGTATATCAGGCAATTCATATCTAGGAGAGCTAGGTCTAGCTGGTGTATCACAGTGTTCAGTTTCAATAATTTCATCAGAATCAGAAATATTATCAGTTTCAGCATTGGCTCTAGCAATTTGTTCATCAAGAAATTCACCCAGTGGCACAATATAATCAAGCAAAGTATCATCATAAGCATCATGCATAGCAGAAGTAGCATCATCAGTTACTTGCGACATATCAAAATTACTAGCAGGTGGCGGTGTCGCAAATTTACTCATAATAGAAGGTGAATCAAGTGCAGAGCTAGATGGCAGTTCCTTACCTGTCCTCATAGTTGAGGGGTAGATCTTGGTTTTTGGATCCTTAAGATTCCATATAGTGATCAAAAGATATATATCCCAAGTGACTCAGAGAATAGAGCTATGCTCCTCGGCAACGGCGCCAAGAAAGGTCTTGATAACCCACAAGTATGGGGGTTCGCAACAGTTTTCGAGGGTAGAGTATTCAACCCAAATTTATTGGTTCGACACAAGGGGGCCAAAGAATATTCTCGAGTATTAGCAGTTGAGTTGTCAATTCAACCACACCTGAAAGACTTAATATCTACAGCAAAGTAGTATGGAAGTAACGGTAACAGCTAAAAAAGTGATAATAGCCGTTTTGTAGTGTTTGTAACAATAGCAACGGAAAAGTAACATCGCAAAGATCAATATATGGAAATCTCATAGGCAATGGATCAGTGATGGATAATTATGTCAGATGGCATTCATCATGCGACAGTTATAACATAGGGTGACAGAGAACTAGCTCCAATTCATCAATGTAATATAGGCATGTATTCCATATATAGTCTTACGTGCTTATGGAAAAGAACTTGCATGACATATTTTGTCCTACCCTCCCGTGGAGCGGGATCCTAATGGAAACTAAGGGATATTAAGGCCTCCTTTTAATAGAGAATCCGACCAAAGCATTAGCACTTAGTGAATACATGAACTCCTCAAACTACGGTAATCACCGGAAAGAATCCCAGTTATTGTCACCCTGGGGGATGCGGACCATAACTCGTAATAGGTGTCGACAACTTGCAAGATAGGATCAAGAACATATATATAATCATGAAAACATAATAGGTTCAGATCTGAAATCATGGCACTCGGGCCCTAGTGACAAGCATTAAGGATAGCAAAGTCATAGCAACATCAATCTCAGAACATAGTGGATACTAGGGATCGAACCCTAACCAAACTAACTCGATTACATGATAAATCTCATCCAACCCATCACTATCCAGCAAGCCTACGATGATATTACTCACGAACGGTGGAGAGCATCATGGAATTGGTGAAGAAGGATGGTTGGTGATGATGAAGGCGTCGATTTCCCCTCTCCGGAGCCCAAAATGGACTCCAGATCTAGTCTCTCGAGGAAGAACAGGAGGTGGCGGCGGCTTCGTATCGTGAAACGCGATGAACTCTTCTTCTTTATTTTTTTCTCACGAATAGGAATATATATATAAGCGGAAACGAGGTCGGAGGAGCGTCAGGGGGCCCACAAGCCACAGGGGCGCACCCTAGGGGGATGGGCGCGCCCGCCAGGCTTGTGGCCAAGTGGTGGCCCCCCTGTAGTTGATTCTTTCGCCAATATTTTTTATTAATTCCAAAAATATTCTCCGTAAATTTTCAGGTCAATTCGAGAATTTTTATTTCTGCACAAAAATAACACCAAGACAATTCTGCTGAAAACATCGTTAGTCCGAGTTAGTTCCATTCAAATCATGCAAATTAGAGTCCAAAACAAGGGCAAAAGAGTTTGGAAAAGTAGATACGTTGGAGACGTATCACCCACTAAGGGCATCTCAAGGGAAACCCATATTTGTCTATGAACATGTCCCCTGGATAATTGCCGAGGTACCCGAGGGGCACTTCTACCTTTCTACCACATTTTTACACTCCCCGTTCTGGACATGTTCGGCTTTGGCGCCGGCCAAACCACATCTCCTCTCCACACTCCTTCGCCTTGCTCACCCTCTATGCTCACCGCTCCTCTCCTCTATGCAGCGATTGGCAAGTCTGTCCAAATCGACTAGTTCTCGACGTCAGTGGGTGGTTCCGGCTCTCTAGACGGATCGTGGCACCACTGCCCATGTTCTCTAGGAATTCCTCCTCCACCGATGCGATGTACAAGGAGGAGTTTGTGCTCTCCTTCGGCAACTTGCTAGGAGGAACAAACGGAACTGCCCCTCCTCGTGGAGGCCGCCACCCACTCTATCAAGGAGGAGCCCCTCGCCGGCACAACCATTGCATACAAATTGAACACCGCGTCAAGAGCAAGCCACCCTCACCACTACACAGCATGCTAGACACCTGCAATCAGCATGTGTCACCATCAAGACGCCTTTGGCACAGCAAGGAAAGGGCACCACCATCATTGCCCCGTTGACGCGTAATAATGGTGAAGAAGGAGTCCTCTCGGCACTGGCGAACACATGTGGGCACCTCCTGCATTACCTTGTGTGCGGCGGCATCAACACGTCATCCCGCGGCACGGTGACGGAGGAGGGGCGACATGATGTGCAATGTTGGTATGTGTCCATGACGTTGGACGTTGTGCCAGAGTGTGTCCTCATGGACCTGATACTTGAGGAGATCTGGGCCCTCGACCGATCCAAGACCACGGTCAAGATGTCCAGGTATGCATTATTGATTGTTGAGACATCACCAAACACTGATGCTATATCAGGTTTTTCAGATTTGAGTACGTTTATGTCTTGCAAGTGATAGATCCACGAGATCGTGAAGGCTAGGGGATTCCAGTAGTGGTGAGAGAAGATGGGGATTGTACCTTCTCCTTAGGTGGATGTGCCCGCTTCGGTGACCATGGTGGAGAGGGCGATGGCATCGGTGACAGAGAGATGAAGAGGTGGTGGTGGTGCTTCTTGTGAGCACCCAGCTAACCCTAGATCGGAAGGGAGTGTCGGTGGGGTTTGTGGTGGCGGCGAACTTCGTCGTGCGTGCCCCGACACCCCACCTCTGTTGATATAGCACGGGTCACAGGGGCCCACCAACCATAATGGGTTGGGTGCCCCGATCAAGGCGCATTGACCAAGGGCCTGGCAGGCCGTTGGGCCTGCTCAACGGAGATCAACCTAACATTCTCCCCCTTGATTTCAACTTTACTTTTAACCTTATACTTTCTAGTTTATTTGTTTCATCACATATTGGTACATAGAGCATGTTTCATCATCACAACTTAATTGCCAATAGAATCATACAGCCACAACATACGTTTTGTTTAGAAACAAATTCTGTTCCTTTTGGGCCTCTCATGACCCAGGAATCATAAGGATTTCCCTTAAACCCATGCCGGCTAAGTGTTCCTTGAACACATTGGGTGGTAAGCCTTTCGTAAGTAGATCCTCCAGAATATCCTTTGTCCTTATATGCTCGAGACTTATAGTGTGATCCTGGATTTTATCTTTCACAACATAATACTTTATCTCTATTGTTTTGGCAGCATTACTCGACTTGTTGTGGTCAGCATAAAATACTGCGACTGGTTGTCACAGTACATTTTTACTGGTTTGTGAATACAATCTACCACTTTCAAGTCGGGTACAAATTTCTTTAGCCATATCGCCTGCCCCGTGGCCTCGAAGCATGCTATGAATTCTGCATACATCGTGGATGATGCAACTATTGAATGTTTGAGCTTTTCCATGAAATAACTCCCCCAGTGAGAGTGAATACGTATCCTGACATGGATTTTCTATCATCTCTGTCCACCGCAAAATTTGCGTTTGAATACCCTTTTATCTCTAGGGAATCACTTCTCGTGTATGTTAGCATGTTGTCCTTCGTGCCTTGCGCATAATGCAATGCTTTCTTTACCATCTTGCAGTGCTCTATGCCTGGATTCTCTTGATATCTACCAAGTACCCCGGTGATAAATGCTAAGTCAGGGTGAGCATGGTTTTTGAGTCGCCGAGGCTGTGGCTAGTGGCTTGCTGGCTTGAGTCAGCAACTTGGCTTGATTAGTCACCCCAAGTCACCATAGCACAATAGTACATAGAGCAGCAGAGCACACAACAACAGCCTAGCACACAATAATAGCAGCCTAGCACATATACATCTAACAGCAACAGCAGAGCACACAATAGCAGCCTAGCACATATACTGAGATGTATATAACAACAGAGCACATATAGAGCCCACCCCACGCACTCATTTCCTTCGGTCCTTCTCCTTCCCAATCCCCACAATTCCAGCAGGGCAGCACTAGGCAGCAACAGCAGAGCAAAGAGAGGCAGAGGGGGCGACGAGCCATACGGCCATACCTACGGGAGAAGATGAGGTCGAGGCCGAGGCACAAGCGAAGGTGGAGGACGAGGTGGAGGAGGCTCGTGGGGGTGCGTCACCGTCGGAGAGGCTCGTGGGTGCGTGTCGCCGGCGGCCGCCGATCTGGAGTCCTAGCCTCCTAGGTCAGTGAACCCGTGTGGCTCTGGTCCCTTCCTTTCCCTCTCTTTCTTTGCTATTTATTACCCCACCCCTCCCCCCAAATTTCTTTTGGCAGGTGGCCTGCGTGCAGAGCAAGCCAGGCGACTGGCGGCTACTAGCCGCCGACTAATCGCGCCAAGTCGTCGGTGAGCCAGCAAGTCACGTGACTCGCTCCTAGCCACGCCGCGATGACTTGGCGATTAGTCGGCGACTAATTGGCGATTAGTCAGCGACTCAAAAACCATGAGGGTGAGTGCACACTTGTGCATACTATAAGCTTCCAATAGCCGAAGCATATGGTACTACTTTCATTTGATCGATCTTGTACTGGTGCTTGGGACATTCAAATTTCCCAATACTATCGCCCTTGACTCTAGGAGCAGGTGTGGCTTTACTCGCATGCATATTATACTTTTGAAGAACCTTCTCTATATGCTCTCTGTGATAGTCCTAAGACTCCATTATTCTTATCTCGGTGAATTTTTATGCCCAAAACATATGATGCTTCACCAGGATCTGTTATATCAAAATTTGAGGATAAGAACTTCTTTGTTTCTAGTAGTAGACTAACATCACTACTAGCAAGCAAGATATCATCCACATACAAGATTAGGAAAATATATTTCCCATTTTTAAACCTTGCATAAATGCAGTTATCCTCAATATTTTCTTTGAACCCAAAACCTTTAATCGTTTGATTGAACTTTAGATACCACTATCTAGAGGCTTGCCTTAATCCATAAATAGATTTATTTAGGCGTCCTCCCATATTTTCTTTGCATTCCATGATAAAACCCTTGGGTTGATTCATGTAGACCTTTTTCTTTTAAATCACCATTCAGAAATGTTGTCTTTACATCCATTTGATGTAACTCTAAATCAAAATGTGCAACTAATGCCATTATGATTCTGAAGGAATCCTTACATGAGACTAGGGAAAAAGTCTCATTGTAATATATCCCTTCTCTTTGTGTGAATCCTTTTGCTACAAGTCATGCTTTATACTTTTCTACATTTCCATTAGGATCATACTTTGTTTTGTAGACCCATTTATAGCCTACTGGTTTGGCTCCTTTAGGAATTTCCACTAAGTCCCAAACATCTTTGGAACTCATCGATTTCACCTCATCTTCCATTGCCTCTAGCCATTTTGATGAGTGAGGACTTCTAATGGCTTCTTCATATTTAGTGGGATCACCTTCCATATGAACCATTTCTGTGTTATAAACTTTATAATCACTAGAAATAGCTGATCTTCTTGCTCTATTAGATCTTCTAAGAGCCTCAGTTTCTAGCACATTCTGTGCCTCAACTTCCGGCACATCTTCTACTATTGGTTGTTGCGCCTCCCTTTCATGCTCAACAACGGGTTCAGTCGGCTCCTAACGGACAGGTTCTGGGTCTACCCCCATAGTTGTCATGGGTGGAGTTGCAACCGGTAGTGAGAAAGATGGCTCTTGAATCATCAGATTAGGTGCATGCACCCTCTTCTCCTTAAGATCAATTTTACGAGATGCCAAGCTCCCCCTCATCATTTCGTCCTCTAAGAAGACTGCATGTCTTGTTTCTACAAACTTTCTATGTTTGTCTGGAAAGTAGAAACGAAAACCCTTTGATCTGTCTGGATAGCCAATGAAGTGGCAACTTACTGTTTTGATGTCTAACTTTGCAATGTTTGGATTAAACATTTTGGCCTCAGCGGGGCACCCCCACACCCCGAAGTGTTGTAAAGAGGGCACTCTTCCTGTCCACAGCTCGTATGTTGTTTTGGGTATAGACTTGCTTGGCAATCTATTGAGAATGTGAATGGCGGTTTTAAGCGCCTCCATCCATAATCCCAATGGGAAGGTGGAGTAACTCATCATGCTGCGCACCATATCCATAAGTGTACGGTTGCGCCTTTCAGCTACTCCATTTTGCTGAGGCTCGCCCGGCATTGAATACTGGGTTACTATGCCAGTCTCCCGTAAGTACTTTGCAAAAGGTCCAGGGACTTGGCCATATGGGGTGTGTCGACCGTAGTACTCTCCCTCATGGTCGGACCTTACTATCTTTATTCTTTTATCATGCTGGTTTTCAACTTCAGCTTGGAATATTTTAAATTTATCCAATGCTTCTGATCTTTCTTTGATTGGATAAATATAACCAAAACAAGAGTAATCATCTATGAATGTTATGAACGAGTCATATCCATCCACACTTTCCACTGGAAATGGTCCACAAATGTCAGTGTGGATGATTTCTAGAGTGCATGTGCTATGGATTGCACCCTTTTTGATTTGTTTTACATACTTTCCTTTAATGCAATCTATGCATTGTTCTAAGTTAGAGAATTCTAACGGAGGAAGAATTTCACTTTTGACTAGTCTTTCTATTCCCCCCTGGAAATATGGCCCAAGCGACAGTGCCATAATTTTGATGTGTCGTCAGTTCTCTTTCTTTTCTTTTGTTCTTTGTTTGACAAGGAAGCAAGCTCATTCACATTGAGTGATAGTAAATAAAGCTCATTGTGATGTAAAACAACACCCACATGAGCATTATTAAACCATATGGCACACTTGCCATGTCCAAAATAACATTCATAATTGTCTTTGTCCAAACAAGAAACACTAATTAAGTTTCTATGACATGAAGGAACATATAAGACATCTCTAAGTAGAAGCTTGAACCCATTAGCTGACTCCAAGGAGATGTCGCCGAAAGCTTCAACTTCTGCTTGGACTCCATTTGCAACTTCAATGCATCTTTTGCTTCTTTGCGTAGTCCTCGTCGAATGGAATCCTTGTAAAGAATTTGCAACATGAACAGTTGCTCCAGAGTCAACCCACCAAGTAGATTTCGAAAACTGTGTATACAAGGATTCATTTACAAAGGAAACAATGTTGTTACCTCTCTTTGCCATTATTGATTTCAGCCACGCAGGGCAATCCTTCTTGTAGTGCCTTGTCTGCTTATAGTGGAGGCAAGTATCTTTGTCCACTGGAAAAGACTTCTGCTGATGCTGATGCTGATAGGGTGATTTTCCATGTGGCTTTGAAGGGGAACCTTTGCTATTTTGATTGTAATTCTTTTTCTTATGATCCTTCACATAGTTGAGAGAACCACCATGTGAGGCTTTCAGTCTGTCCTCTTCTTGGACGCACATGGTTATAGTCCTTTCTATGTACCATTTTTCAGGTGACATGTTATAGTTGATAACAAATGTGTCAAACCCTTTAGGCAACGAAGCCATAATCAGGTGGACCAGGAGCGCAGGTTTAAGCTCCAAGTCCGCATCCATGGGCTTGAGCTTGGCTGCCATGTTGCTCATCCCGAGGATGTGCTGTCTAATGCCAACGGAAGTGCACTCTGCAATTTAGCCCACAATGGCGTTCTCAATTGTATTCTTTATAAATGTCATGTACTTTTTGTTGGCGGTGATCCACTTTTTGATTTAGAGGGTGTATGACATCTCCAATGGAGCATAGTTCCTCCTCTTTTTGTCCCATGCAGCATCATCATCAATGGCCTCTCTGACTGGGTCTGTAGGTCTGACTGGCTGTGAAGCGTCCACAACCCAGTTCACCTCAGCACAGACAAATGTCAGGTCAACTTTCTTCCTTCACTCAGTGTAGTTGTCACCTCTTAGTGTTGGAACATCTTTTAGGCAACTCATCAAGTGGTAGCCTCCTGAAATCACAATTTAAGTGAGATCATTATAACAATCATATGCATTAATCTAACGTTGGTCAAATTAAACATACAATTGTCTACACAATTAAGTCTATATTACCGTTGGGCAAAAGTAGAAATAAAAGCATCTTTTATAGCAATAATAAAATATGATCATGTTATTAACAACGCTGGTCATAAAAACAACATAATCACATTCATTTTAATAATCACTTTAATGTGCTCTTTAATTTAATTCTCTCTAAACATTTATTTTCTTTGTAAAAGAGCACTATTAATTATTTACGCAGCGAAAAACCATGAATATAAAATTCATGAACTTCTTATACTTTATGGAACCTTTTCTTTTACCAAAAAATTCATGAAATTTATTATTTTTCTTTATAAAATTCATGAACTTTTCTTTTTCTGAAATTTTTCTAATTTTATTTTCAAAAACTTTTCTATTTTTCTTTGCAGAAATATTTCTATTTCTTTTCTATTTTCTAAACAAAATTTTCGTTGGAAAAATAATGCATAGAAAAAGAAATTTAAAACCGTATAAAATTTGCCTAAAATTTAGACAAAATGATAAAAGTAGAATGGGGCCAATGGCGGGCCAAGCCCAGTCTGGTAGCCCATCCCTCCGCCTGCCTTTCACGCGGCCCGCGACCTACTCGCGCGCTGTGCTTACTTTATTATTTTTTGTTTCGGCCGATACCGGCCTGCCGGCCCAACGGCCTGCTCTGACCGAGCGCTCGGCCCATGTGGAGAGCAGCCAGCGGCTGCTGGCCGTCCGATGCAGATCGATGCATCCGACAACCACGCGTCACTTGCGGGCGGTCAAAACCACGATGCGGCGAGGCCAGGGGGAACCCTAAAATCATTTCCCCCGCCCCGTGCCATTCCTCTGCTCTCGGGCGGTGCCTAAGGCCACCGGCGAGCTAGGTCTGGCAGCCGCCGACGACGACCAGAGGCCACTGCGCCGCGCGCACCACCTTCTGTTCCACCGCAGCGGCGGCTCGATCCAGCGGCCCGTCGCGCGTGAGCCTCTTTGTCTTCGTGGCGGCAGCTGCTCGATCCAACAGCCCGTCGTGCCGCCGGCGAGCCAACGACGGTGTCCGACGCCCCCCGCGTCGCTCTTTCTCCCTCTCACATCTGAGTTGGGAGGCAGAGAGACGTGGCTACACCCCCTCTCACCTCCTACCCGTTGCACCGTTGCCTTCCCCTTAGCCGGGCGCGCGGTCGCCTTGCGGTGAGTGTACCGCCATCGAACAGGTTGGCCGCGATGCCCAAACGGCGCAGCACAGCTGGCAGTGGTCTTTGTCCCAGAGGAGTTGTTCTTCTTCCCGGCACCTCGGCTTGCCGATGCGTGTCAGGATCGAGTGGAACTACGTGGCCATGCCAGCGCTCTTTGCCCTTTTCCCCATTTGATTTCTGTTTAGGGTTAGGGTTCTTTCATGCGGGAGGGATTTTCTTTCTCCGATTCTTTCTTTCTACCGAAAAAACTACTAGAACCGAGTGGAATCTGATACCATTGATAGATTCACGAGATCGTGTAGGCTAGGGGATTCCGGTAGTGGTGAGAGGAGATGGGGATTGTACCTTCTCCTTGGGTGGATGTGCCCGCTCCGGTGATCATGATGGAGAGGACGATGGCATCGGTGACAGAGAGATGAAGAGGTGGTGGTGGTGCTTCCCGTGAGCACCGCGCTAACCCTAGATCAGAAGGGAGTATCGATGGGGTTTGTGGCGGCGGCGAACTTCGTCGTGCGTGCCCCGTCCCCCACCTCTATTGATATAGCGCGGGTCACAGGGACCCACCAACCATAACGGATTGGACGCCCTCGACCGGGACACATTGACCACGGCCTGACAGGCCGTTGGGCCTGATTAGCGGAGATCAACCTAACAACAAGAACTAGTCTATTTCTAGGATGAACTAATTTCTGAGCACAACATGGAAGATGTAGATAAATTCATGCTAATCACCCCGATGTGCTTATTTGCTTGAATCGGTAAACTTGACTAATACCGTACATATTGAACTTCTTTTAAAATAATATGATACATCTTGGAGCTGATGATAATGCGGATGAAGTGATGCTGCGGCAAAGGAGTGCCGAAGATACGTTGACCCCACAGGTTCTTTGAAAACCTCCTTTGATTAGTAAAAAATCTTATAATAGCCCTTGGATTCATCGTAGACTAAAAGAAATGACCCTGCAATATTACCATCCTGACTCCGTCGCTTTGTATGGTACATCAATTAAAATACAAAATGTTTTGTATTTAGAAACAGATGTAGTATCTTTTTATTAGAAACAGATGTAGTATCTTGTTTGAAGTGTTTATCTAGCAATAACGAGACAAACATGATCGGAGTGCAGACCATCAAAATGATGGTGGATCGAGTACGAGCGAGACAACTGGCCGATGCAAGGTAACAATGTCCAATGTAAAAAAGAACTACTTTGGCGACCGACAATGAAGGTAATTAAGCCAATTATAGGATGCAAGGTAACAACACCACATTAAAAAGATTCCAACTTTTGCAACTGGCGATGAATCTCTGGAAGCTCATTGTGCCGGCTAGCCCGGCCCTGTAATTTTGGCATCCCTATTGGAACCACGGACGTTAATCCCTATCCACTTACGTACGCACATGCTGCTTATACGTGCGCGTGTCTTTGGGCTGATCGTGGAAGCATATAAACAAGGCTGAGAATAACCATTTTATATCCGTCCATATCTAAAATCAGTCGCCATTGAACAACTCAGCTGCTAAACAAGAACAATGCTGGCGTCCTCGACGTACGTCATGTGCTCATGGACATGGCTATATATAGGCAGGTTCCCGCCAGGTACCATGCAACCATCACCCGGCTTCCGATTGATCTCCACTAACTACCATAGCAATGGCTTCCGCCGTTCCCTGTCTGCTCTTGTGCTTGCTCGTTCTTGCTCCTCACCTCGGCAGCTCCTACCTAACAGGCTCCATCAATGGCGGAAAGCATGTCATCACCCGTTTGTCCCATGATTCCGAGAAACCCTCGTCCTGCTCCTCCGACCCTTCTGGTAAGAATTCTATGGCGTAATCTTCATCATGTGCTTGATCTTTATGCTAACTTGCTAATTACTTGTCTACACGTTGCAGGAGATGGCAGTAATGGACTGCCCGTGACGCATCGGCTGAGCCCGTGCTCTCCTTCCGCCGCCGGTCTGGGCCAGAGCATGCCCTCGGTCGGCGACGCCTTCAGCCGCGACGCCCTCCGCCTACGCGGGCTCCTCGACGAGTCGGCGGACAGCCCTGGCCTGACGATCCCCTCGACCGGCGCCCCTCTCGTGGATCTTCCGGACGCGCCGGAATATCACGTCGTCGTCGGCTTGGGTACTCCGGCGCAGAACCTCACCGTGGGATTCGACACGGCCACCATCGGAGCCACGCTTCTCCAGTGCAAGCCGTGCGTCGCCGGGGACCCGTGCCACAAGGTCTTTGACCCCTCCCAGTCATCATCCCTTTACGACATTCCATGCGGCCGGCGATGGGAAGGCTGCCCCTTTACCCGTTGCTCCACCCCCGGCTGCACGTTCAGCTATACACACAACGGCTCCCTCATGCTGAACGCCTCCATGGAGAAGGACACCCTCACGCTGGCGCAGTCGGTCCCCGTGCCCGGCTTCAGGTTCCTTTGCATGGAGATGATGAGCGAGGTGCCGATGGACGGCTCGTCGGGAGTCCTTGACCTCAGCAGGGACCGCTACTCGCTGGCCTCAAGGATCGTTCTGTCCCCGGACACGGTCGCCTTCTCCTACTGCCTGCCGAGGGGCGCCGAGTCGCAGGGCTTTCTCTCCTTCGGCACCGCCCGGCCGGAGCTCGCCGGCCGCCACGTGAGCTACGCCACTCTCCACAGCAGAGCCCCCCGCCGGAACCTCTACTTCCTGAGGCTCACCGGCGTGAGAATCGGCGGGCTGGACCTCCCGGTCCCCACCGTGCCGCTCCCCGGCGACGCGCTGATTGAGGTGCAGACGACCTTCACCTACCTGCAGCCTAGCGTGTACGAGGACCTGCGCGACGTGTTCAGGTTGTGGATGAGCAGTTACAAGGTGGCGCCGTCGTCAGGCGAGCTCGACACGTGCTACGACCTCACCGGCCTGGACACTGTCACCGTGCCGACCATCACGTTGAGCTTCGAGGGCGGGGCGAGCCTGGAGCTCGGGATGGAGCAGATGATGTACTTCAGCGACCCCCACAACATCTTCTCCGTGGCGTGCCTCGCGTTCGCGCCGGCGCCGGCGTACGGGTCGGGCGTCTCCGTCATCGGGTCGCTGGCGCAGGCGTACACGGAGGTGGTCTACGATCTGCGTGGAGGCAAGGTTGGGTTCGTGGACAACCGCTGCTGATCGACCAAGCCGGTCAAAGCAGCACGTAGCATGCATGCATCTATCTATGCACCGCATGCATGCATGGCAGTATATCGAAGGTTGGTTCTTCAGAAATAAGGCTCTCCTCTCACAAGTCACTAGGTAGATGGTTTACAAAAATAATAAGACTCACAAGAGTCGCTGGTGAGTTATCTCCACGCTAGCCAGCTGATGGATAAGCAGCAGCTACATAAGTTAGCGTTATGCTGCGTTGGCATCTTGCTTGTTTTTAGGTGCTGTATTTGACCGAAAGACCACCGTGCTTGGTATTAATTATAAAATAAATAAAGGTCACTCCAAATTGCTGTTCCTTCCAAAGGTAACTTGAGTTTAACACAAACTGAAAGAACTATTAAGGAAATGCTTGTCTGCTAGGCCGCAAAGACAGTTAGCTTAGTTTGGCAGCATAGTTTTTGAAAAACCAAAGTATTCTAAAACCACAGTATTCAGATGTGTGGGCAATAAATACTCTGGTTTCTAAAAAACTTAATTTTTTTCAGTTTTGTGAAGTCCACCGGAGTGTTTGGCTGCTATTGTCTTACTGCAGTTTTTACTGATAACTACATGGCTAAACCAATAAGCATGTGCTAACTCAGCTACACCTAAAGAGCAATACCACTGGATTAATCAGCTTGTGCTAACGGCTGCCGGCTGCAAGCTGCATGCAACCTTACCATGCACGAGGTCAGCCTTCTGTGTACGAGTGTGCGCTCCAATGACCAACAATCTACTCCACGAGCTAGCTTTGATTCGAAAAGTGCGGCATTGTCATAACCCAGAAAGTAATAGACCAGCTAATCGTTTTAAAATGCAACAGATATAGAGAAACCGGAGGCAGCAATCCTATTTTCTGATCAGTGCGTCAACAAGCTAAGAGCTCTCGCCAATGACTTGTCTTGGTTCGGTTTAGAAAAAAGTGATCGGAACCTCTTTTTTAAATACTGCAAAAAACTGCAGTATGAGAGATACCGCAGTATCTTAAACCACAATACTTTTTAAGCCAAACACCTCAAAGTATTTAATACCAAAGTTTTTTCAGAAACCATAGTATTCCTACAAAAACTTTAAAAATACTTAGCTTCCAAACTTTAAATCTCTATTGTAATAGTTGTGTGAAAAAGAATTACATCTATTGTAAAAGTTCATCAGAAATACAAAGCACCTCAAATATAAGGAAAATTAAATAGAGATCTTTAGACCACGGGACGATCACTATCACCGCCAGAACGATACCACCTTAAATATCAACAAAACACTTTTGGTGCCTTTTACATCAATAATGTATTGTTCTCAATTGGAAAAAATGTAATTGTTGCCCTGGAAAAATAATCTCGCTCTAATTCAGTCCTCTGCAGGGCAAAATAACAAGACAACTCACCTCACAAAAAAAATATCAATATAACTCCCCGGGAAATGCCTTTTGATGGATGGGTGCATTGGAGGACTTAAAAAATATTCCACAGCGTAAAAAAATGAATTTGTTTGTACATACACAAATACACATATAACAAGCTCAGGAAAATTTTCATGCCCCTCCGATCGAAATTAATTGTCGCAACTCTGGCATGGACAAAAAAGATTAAAAATATACATGAACATGGTCGCCATGAAAAGGCAACGGTCGCTCTGATCCGGTCCTCTACGGTCCACTGGGCCAGGCCCAGTAAGCGTTAAAAACATCTTCCGCAACAGCAAACCAAGCAAAGCGAAGAGGATTGCGATGTTCAATAGAAAAAAACGAAGGCCAGCCAGCCGTGTAGCAAGCTGCACTAATAATATCCGACGCAACCGGTTGCATCATCCTCATCGGATCCATCGCGCCGGCGCCGAAGCCAAGCTTCCTGCTCAGCTCGTCCGAGGCGCAGGCCTTGGCAACAGCCACGTACGCCTGTTTTGTTTTCCATGATCGTGTCGACCTATATAAGGGTTCGGAGCACAGCGCCCCATTCATTCACCGGTGCGAGACCAAAGACCTTGAGCTGTGCTTGCAATGGCGTCGTCCCGACGGCCATCGCTCCTCTACGGCCTGCTGGTGCTGGCCCTTCTCTGCGGCGGCGCTCTGGCGGCTCGGCCGACGCGCTACCTCTCCGTCAGCCTCGACCAGGTGGTCGGCTCCAAGGCTCGAGCACAGTGCTATGATCCCTCCTCGTTTTCAGGTATGGATCGGGGTACTACACCTGTGAAAAAAGAACATGTCAAAAGAAAAGGCATGGAGTACTACGGGCGTGAAATCACCGTACAATCTGCTGGTCATCAGAATGATTTTTCTACCATGCACGAGATCTAATGCCTTCATCATCTATCTTTTCTTTGAGATGTGTGCCGTGTTTTTTTGATTTTGAAATATTACAATAATACACGTTTGAAACCAAAAATATTGATTAAACGTTAGGTTACACAATGAAATAAAACAAATTTTGTCACACAAACTAAAGAGCGTGTGATATGAATTTCAAAGCAGTGACAGTGACAGAAAACATTTTCCTACTTGCCGGGCTCTCTGCGCGGCAACTCGCATGGACAACTCCGCACAAAAGAACTTGTGTGAGTGTGAAACAAATCTATATATACAACTATATCCACCCACTAAATCACTACACGTATTTTAATTTGGTGAATATGCCAAAGTTTTAATATGGATTATAGGCACAAATGGGTCTTGGAATGTTATAAAGATGACATTTACTTATTCAAATGCAATTTTGTACATGTATATTACAAAAAGAGCAACTCGTATATGTAACATGCGATATGGAAATGATTCGCAGGCGAGACTTCTGGCAACAGGTTCACCATTCATCCATCTTGCGGCGCGGGCGAGCAGGCGGGACGCAAGCGCGACATCCTCAGCCACGACAGAGCCCGGCTGAGCACCATGCGCCAAAGGGCTTACCCTTTGGCGATGCCTCCTATGCCTCCGATGTTCCCGCCAAGCCCCGCGCCAGGTTCAGCACCAGCAGATGGCATGTCTCCGATGTCACCAGCCGTCGCCTTCCCTCCGATGTTCTTCCCGCCGAACCCCGCACCATCAGAGGGGATGCCTCCAGTCCCAGCCGTCGCCTTCCCTCCCATATACTTCCCGCCGGCACCTGCGCCAGCGGAGGGGCCGTCCGTCACCATCCCGGACGTCCCGGGGACCAGCGGCTACAACATAACGGAGTTCATCGTCGTCGTTGGCTTCGGCACGCCGTCTCAGCCATCTGCCTTGATGTTCGACACCGGTAGCGACCTGTCGTGGATCCAGTGCCAGCCGTGCACCGGCCACTGTTACCAGCAACGCGACCCGCTCTTTGACCCGGCCAAGTCCTCTACCTACCAAGTCGTGCACTGCGGCACGCCAGAGTGCTCGACGGCCGGCGGCATGTGCAACGGCACCACCTGCCTCTTCAACATCGGCTATGGCGACGGATCGTCCACGTCTGGCGCGCTCTCCCAGGAGACGCTGACGTTCTCCTCGTCGCGTACGTTCTCCAGCTTCCCGTTCGGATGCGGCACCACCAACCTGGGTGACTTTGGCAGCGCCGACGGGCTGCTTGGCCTCGGCCGTGGCCAGCTCTCGCTGGCCTCGCAGACGGCCGCCTCGTTCGACGGCACCTTCTCCTACTGCCTGCCGTCTCACAACATGACGAGGCCCGGGTTCCTCAGCATCGGCGCCGCCCCGGACACCGGCAAGGTCCAGTACACGGCGATGATCAAGAAGCCGCAGTACCCGTCCTTCTACTTCGTGGAGCTCGTCTCCATCAACATCGGTGGCTACGTGCTGCCGGTGCCGCCATCCGTGTTCACCAGCAAGGGCACCCTGCTCGACTCCGGCACCACCCTCACCTACATCCCCACGCAGGCCTACGCGTTGCTCCGCGACCGCTTCAAGTTCACCATGAAGGGGAACAAGCCGGCGCCGCCCTCCGAAGAACTCGACACATGCTACGACTTCTCCGGCCAGAGCGCCATCGTCATACCGGGGGTGTCCTTCAACTTCAGCGACGGAGCCGTGTTCGACCTCGACTTCTTCGGGATCATGATGTTCCCTGACGCGGCGCAGCCGGCCTACGGGTGCCTCGCCTTCGCGGCGGGTAGTTTTCCCTTCTCCGTCATCGGCAACACGCAGCAGCGCTCCGCCGAGGTGATCTACGACGTTGTAGCCGAGAAGATTGGCTTTGTTCCCTTCAGTTGCTGATTTCGTTCTTCGTAGAAAAGTGACCGACCCGTATCGCCACTCTATGTATTTGCTGCATCGGTATCTTGTTTTCGATTTCCAACTATGAATAAAGGGGTTGAGGCGGTGGGTGCTTTCTTTGCATATGGAAAATGGTGTTACCAGGTTTCAGTCGATTTTTTTGAAAGACATATGCTTGACTTTATAATAAATAAAGTCATACATAGTGACAACCAAACAAACTACAACAAGCATAGATGAGTATCACTCAACTGGGCTAAGAGGAGCATCTACAGCCGGACTTGCTAATATATTTTTTTTGAAACAAGACAAAGATTTGCCATTTTCATTGAATAAGGGAGAAGAGTAAGGTTTTTAACATCACAGCTCCGTCATAGCGGATAAATACATAGGCCTATTCTCACGACATCAAATTACAAAGTTGTGCGCCCGTGGTAGCCCATAGGGACGCTTCCTCTTTGATAATTCGCACGACCATGTCCACAGGCGCCACCTTGTTTTCGAACACGCTTGCATTCCGTTTCTTCCAGATCTTCCATCCTACAAGATGAAGCAAGGATGACATGGCTTTCCTGTGTTGCGCGTTGTTGGTGAGGACCCCATCCCACCAACATCTCACCGTGTCGAAGTGTATCCAAATGCCAGTATCGATATGGAGGTGCAGCCAAACCAAGACCGCATTTCAAACTCGAATGGAGAAGCGACATTTAAACAGGAGATGCGCCGCAAACTATTGCACTTGGTTGCATAGGGGACTTGCTAATGTGGGCTCTCGTACGCCTGCGGACATGTCCGGACACGTTCGCGGACACTGACCGAACGCGTCTCATTTTTTGCCGTCCACATCCATGACCCTTATATCCGAACCTTTATTTCCATACAATCCATGCAACGCTACGTAAAAATAATAGATCAAACATAGTTCATCGGATCGGATTGCGCCGCCGAACAAAAGGAGCAGTTCATCGGCAAATTCTAACTACAAACTACTTAAACATACTTAATATAAAAAAAGGGGAAGAGTGGAGGAAATCACAATTTTCCACGCGGTTGTACCCCTCCTCCATGTAGGTGTCGGCGCGCGGTGGAGCGTCGTCGTCGTCGTCATTGGAGCCGGAGGTGGAGGCGTCGCTGTCATCCATGTCGGAGCTGCACCGCATGCCGGACAGTCTGTGGAGCAGGCGCTCCTGCTCCTTCGTGTGGCGGGCTGTTTTCGCCTTCGTCGCTGCCACTTTCGTTGCCTCGCGCTCCGATAAATGGATGGCCATTTGGAGCGCATCGACATTCTTGCGGCGGAGGCGACGCGCATCCGTCTCCGCCATCCTCAGTGAGCGACGCGGGACACCCGCAAGGAGCGCACCCTCGGGGTCGACCGACATGCTCGATGTTGAACGACGTGCGGGCAGCGCCTCCTCCCTTTCACTCTCCCGCTCCCGCTCACGCTGGGCTGCACACGCCTCGAACTCCGGCGTCCTCATGCGCCCCGTCCCTGACGTGGGCACGAGGACCCAGAAGTGGCTGGGCACCGCTTTCGGAGCAGAAGGTCGTAGAGGTGGGCGGCATACCTCACCTGGAGCGGGAGCGGTCGGAGCTGCGTGCCTGGCTGGAAGGGCCTGTGACGTCGCCGGTGCTCCGTCGACATGCGGCTGGCCCGGAGGATGTAGATCCACCGTCGTCCGGGCCGCCTCGGTCCTATAGCGACCGACGTAACACGATACGGAGGGCCACCTCCTCCACATCGTAGTTCGATCCATCGGAGTTGCTTCCATTGCCGGCCATCGGATTGGAGGGTGGGGGATTGAAAGTGGAGTGGACGGTGTCGGTGCACTAGAGTTTATGGTCCATCTAGTGCCCCTTTACTTGTGCACGGGCAGTAGTAGCCGCCCCGGCGACAGGGCCCAACGAAGACTTATCAAACACCAGCATAGAAGACCCAAGACTACCAGCAAGACCTTGCTGGGAGGGCTGTAGAGCCCCCAGGCGAAGCAAGGCCCCCGGCAAGGCAAAGACCCAACAAGGCAAGGCCCCGACAAGCACCGCCAACACACAGCCCAGGTGTCGATTCATCTAGACGCGTGTCACGACGTCGACGTTGGAGGGAGCTAAGCAGCACCGTTGGGACGGGCCCCCGTCCCGTCCCACTGGCGGAATGAGGCGTCTGACGGTGCATTGAATGCTCTTGTCCCACTCCGCCAGGGTTAGGTACGATAGCACTGTAGCAGCACTGTGCATCCTGTGTGCACACTGTACACCACTATTGGGATTCCCTTAAGTATAAAAGGAAGCCTAGGGCGTTACAGAGGGGGACTTTTGGAAGGTTAGTGTAACAACCCGGGACTGACACTCCAGAAGATTCCCCTTTTACTTCCATTCTCGTCAGTGTTTCGTTTGGGTGTTGCATTCATCATCGCATCATTCGCATCATCTGCATAGCTTCAGCATTTTGTCAACATGAGTTTTCAAACTTGCATCCGTTTGTAGTTGCCGGTTCTCTCCGTTCTCGTCGCTGACCATTTTGAAACCAACCACACACGCACGCGCCCGCGACATCGTTTAAAAAAATGTTTTAAAAGGCGCGCTAAAAATATTCTTGGATTAGGTCGAAACCTGGCGTGCGGTCTTATTATAGTGTAGGTAGACCGCCTGCCAAATTTCGTCGCATTCCGAGTTCGTTTGATACCCCGTCGGTCAACCGTAGCAGTGCGGTCATCGGTTATTCGTCGGGCGTTTTTCGATGTTTTAAAACCTCGTGCCACGGGCCGCAAAACTTCCTCTCATCCCCACCTAGCCCATCTACACAGCCCACCTAGCCCACCTAACCCAACACCGCGACCGGAGCCGTCCGATTGCGATCGCACGGCTCGAATCGGTGCAAAACCACCTAACCCTAACCCCTAATGGCTACAAATAGACCCCTAGCATCCAGATCAGGCAACCCTAATCCTCCTTGTTTTCCGCGCCCCAAAACTCTCAGCCGCTGCAGCCAGCCGCCTGTCTCCCTCCTCCTCGCGCCAGGCCCGCCAGACCCGCGCAGGGGCCCTGGAAGCCCATCTGGGCCCGGATCCCGCAGGCGCCCCCGCAGCCCTATTCCCCGCCTGAGCGCCTTTTAGCTATTTGGCGCCCCTGTTCTGTTTGGGCCTTAGTGAGATTTGGCCCGTGCGTTTTTTCCCTTTAGACGAATTTGCCAATTATCCACAGTATAATAAAATTACAGAAAAATCCATGTTTTTAAATTGTTAATAACTTTTTAACCATGCATCGGATTAAAAAACTTTATATATGAAACTTGACTAGAATTTCGTGTAGATTCATAATATCCAACTTTCACACATGATAAAAATACTTAAACTTGCTGTTTGCATTGATTTGCGTAAATGCCATGTTAAAATGATTTATTTCATAACTAATTAACTGTAGCTCCGATAAAGATGTTCCACATATGTAACTTGACTAGAAAATGTGTAGAATTACATGGTGATATTTATTTGGCTGTTTAACAACTCTAAAACATGTTTAGTACATATCTGGACCAATTTCATAATATGCATATGGGAACGTTTCGGATATGCTATATATTGCTTCTGGCCTCATTTAAAATGCTTAGATGTTGTAGTTGGTTGTGCTTCACCGTTTGCCATGTTAAACAACATTTAATATTATCGTGTACCTAAATGGGAGTGAACTAAATAATTCGAACATGGAGTTTCGTCAATATGGAACTCATTGCATATTGAACTTCACTTAATGTGTAGTAGTTGTTTGTTGTTCTTGCCTTGCCATGCGTTGCATAATTATACCGGACATGCATCATATTTGTTTCTGCGTCATGTCATGCATATGTTATGGTGCATCGTGTGTTGATTGTTCTTTCCGAATTGCTTCTTCTCGATAGAGTTCTGAAAGCGTTCGGAGTGTGAGGATTCGTTCGACTACGTTGGCTCGTCTTCTTCATGGATTCGTTATTCTTCTGAACGGGATCTCAGGCAAGATGACACATTTCCCTGGATACCATTACTATCATTGCCATGCTAGATGTCTCATTTTTTATCGTTATGTTTTGCTACCTACCACTTGTTTGACAAGCCTCCCAACATTCCCATGAAAAGCCTCTAACCCCTCCACATCCTATTAAACCTTTGTTTGGCTATGTTACCGCTTGCTCAGCCCTTCTTATAGCATTTCTAGCTGCAGGTGCAATTGCTTCCATGTGACAACATGGACATTCTTTTGTTATCACAATATTATTGCTATTTAATTTAATGCACTTATACACTTGGTAAAGGGTGGAAGGCTTGGCCTTTTGCTCGGTGTTTTGTTCCCCTCTTGCAGCCCTAGTTACATGTGAACCGGTGTTATGTTCCATAAATGAGCGCTCCTAACATGCTTGGGGTTGTTATGGGGACCCCCTTGATTTTTGTTTTAGGATAAAGCTTGTCCGGCAAGGCCCAACATTGGTACTACATTTGCCTAATAACTAATAAACCTGCATAGGGAGTAACTAACCCGAGGATCTTAATCAACAACCCGGGTCAGTGCTCCGCATGAGTGTTGGTCCACCTACCTAGCAGTCGGCGGTGCCACCTCGGGGCAACTCGAGGTGTTTTCAGGCTACCGTCCACTTCGCATAGACGGATGATGCCCGTGGATAGAGAGCGCACGGCTCTAGCTGCGGATCTGGCTCACCGGGAGGCCTTGCTGGATTTGTTTTACCTTTCTCGGACGTCTTGAGAGAGGAATTCAAATTATTCTTCGGGCTATCTCGAGGTGGCGGATTTCCTATGGAATTGGCTAGGAAGATCACGAGATCCATGGTTGAGGTTATTCCTGTTACGTGTGGTTAATTTATGATGGATGAGTCGGAGCACCCCTGTAGGGTTAAATCTTTCGGAAAGCCGTGCTCGCGGTTATGTGGCAAACTTGGATACTTTGTTTAACACCCGGTCATAGCAAACTTGAAGTAAACTCTAATAAAATACACAAACTGTGTGCGTAACCGTGACTATCTCTTCTCGTGAGTTCTTATCCGAAAGAGAACACGGTGGGGTTATGTTTGACGTAAGTAGGTGTTCAGGATCAGTTAGTGATCACTACTAGTTCACGTCCGTTATGCGTAGACCATCATACTTTAATTTCTATACTCGTAAGTTAGCCACTCAATAAATGTTTAGTCGATTGCTGCAGCCTCACCACTTAACCATACCTCACCCATTAAGCTTTAATAGTCTTGATACCCTTGGAAATGAGATTGCTGAGTCCCTATGGCTCACAGATTACTACAACAATAGTTGTAGGTACAGGTAATGCGATGAATTGACGTGAGCGCGTTGCTTGTTTGATTTGGAGTTCTTCTTCTTATTCCGCATCAATCCAGGATGGGTTCCAGGCGGTAGCCTGGGATAGCAAGGATGGATGTCATTTTGTCGTTTGTTTTCGTCCGTAGTCGGACCCTGCTCTTCTATATGATGTTTGAATATGTTATTGTATTGATGTGACTTTGATGTAGTGTGTGGCGAGTGCAAGCCAATTTTGTATACTCATCTCTTCTATACATGCACTTGTAATGATATCCATTCTTGCAACATGACGAGATCTGCTTCTATCCCTGTCGAGGCCCTCATGCCAAAATAAGGATAGGATTGCATCTTGGGCGTGATAGTTAGACAATCAGACAGTTAGATGGTTAGACAACCGGGCAGCCCGACAATTACACAACTGGAGGTGACAAAGCTCACGTAGCAGCCGTTCATGGCGCTCCTGTAGATGGAACCCTAGAACACGATCAATACAACCAAGTAGGAGTAGGGTTTTACGCATCCATGCGGCCCGAACCTGGGTAAAAAACTCCCCGTGCGCTGCTTACCAGACCGGCTCTTTGTGCGAGCTCGCCCCCGCCGAACCGAAAGGGGTCCCCGCGATCCCATAGGTGTTCATTCCCACGACATCTTTGGCGCGCCAGGTACGGGGTGCTTGAGTGGTGTGAACCCGTTCTAGTAATCCGCGCCCCAGCTTCATCATCTCCATGGCCCCCAAGAAGAAGGGCCTGACAACAGTTGGCCCATCCACATCCGCCGTCCCTGTATCTGCGCGGACAGGAGATGGCGTAGATGCGGGTGGGGGAGGAGGAGGCGGAGGTTCAGAACTTCCGTGATGCTCCGGTGACCAAGGCCAAGCAAGCGGCAACGCTCGCCGCGGAGATGCCCATGGCGGCGGTGAGAACCCCCGTGCCCCTGGGTCCCAGGACGGAGTGGTACCACCAGAGGGTGGTACGACGAACTCCGGGGATGGAAGAGTGTCCTCTAGGGCACCCATGCCGGCGCCTACGCGGCGACCTTCTCTGGACACACGTGGAGAGCTGCGCCACGGCACCCGCAGTTCTCAGTGTCCTCATGGAAAAGCTCCTGCGCATCATTCCCAAGATGCATGGGACTAGCATGCAAGTGGGAGTGGCATGCCGACGCGGGACCATGGTGGTGCTCCTTCTAACATGGTTAGGAGTCAGAGCACCTCGCGTTCCTCCCGCCGTTCGCTGCCATCCACGACGGAGGAAGTGATGGCGCGAGCGCAACTACTCTCGAACTTCCCTCCTGCTGCGGAGAAGTTCGATGAATGGAGAGCCACCATTCAAAGCCTCCTCAGCCTCGTAGATAAGCTTCGGCCCATAGGGCCCCCTTCAGACTAGTGGTGAAGTGCCTGGAGTCGGCGTGACCTCGGCGCACTCTCCTCCGCGACAGCATCACCAGTCGCCGACCCGACGGACCGACGCCTACGATGGTTACTCAACGACATCGTCTAACCCATGGACACGCCGCGATCAGCGTCATGTTCTTCGGGAATGTGGCAAGGAAGACGCCCAAACCGCGATCGAGCGGCGACGGGAAGCGCGCCTCCAGTCGGATAGGCATGCGGGGCCCACTGTGGACAAGTCCGCACCGGGATACCCTGTCAGCCTACCTTATGAGGTGGGATGTCCAGCGTTTACCCATGAGCTGTGGCAAGTCCAGTGGCCCAACTCCCGCATGTTCAAACCAGATGTCCCGGAGAAGTATGACGGCAAGACCCATCCGTCTGAGTTCCTGAGCGTCTACACCATTGTGGTGCAGGCTGCCGAGGGCAGCGACGACAAGATATTGGCCAACTACTTCCCGTTGGTGCTTAAGCCCAATGTCAGGTAATGGCTGATGCACTTGCCGGAGGGGCCCATCGCTTCCTAGGCGGACCTGTGTCACGAGTTCTTTGGCGCCTTCACCGGAAGTCATCAAGTCCTGGCCAGGAGAGCGATCTGCACATCATCCCCCAAAAGGAAGGCGAAACTCTGCGCAAGTACATCTAGAGGTTCAGCCACGTGCACCACAACATCCCGGACGTTCACCTTGGCACTATTATCAGTGCGTTCCATCAGAACGTGCGCAACCGCAGGATGCGAGAAGAGCTGGCGATGAACAGAGTCAGTGACGTCGCCGAGCTTTATGCTTTGGCAGACAAGTGCGCTCGGGCTAAATAAGGGACAAGACTCCCCAATGAAGGTGCCTGTGCAGAGGTCGACTCTGAAGCTGAGGATACTGCCGTCCTGGCAAAGAAGGGCCGGCGATGGAACAAGAAGTGCAAGGGAAAGACCGTGCTTGCTGTCGAGGCATCTGACAACCCCAGCGCCGCCAAGAAAGGCAAGGTCGATGACCCTGGCAACGATGTTGCCGGGTGCGCCTCCTGCCATGCACTGGCGGCTGCCGGCAATCCAGAAGACTCTGGCAAGCAGTATTGCAAGATCCATCACACCAAAGGCCACGACCTCCAAGACTGTCGGCAGGTAGAGCAACTTGCCGAGAAGCAGAGGGCCTAGTATGAAAGGCGCGACAAGGAGAAGGGTTAGGATTGTGCTGAGGTGTCTAGCCAGAAGCGTGTTAGCCAAGGAGGTCGCCACGGCAAGCCCAAGCAATAGAAAGACCGGCCAGCTCGTGGCTGCAACAAGCAAGAAGGAGATGATGATGATGTCAAAGAGGACGACGAGTCTTGTGAGCATGAGTTTTAGAAGGCTACGGAGATTTTGTGCATAGAAGGAGGAGCCTCATTGCATTCTCTCACCGCCAACTTAAACAATGGGCTCACGAGGTTAATGCGGTAGAGCCCTCTATCGGCGCATAGAAACATTTGAAATGGTCAAACACTCCTATCATCTTCGATGCCGAGGATCACCCTGATCACATAAATGCGGTCGGGTGCCTGCCGTTGTTGGTCTCGCCAACAATCCGCAACCTCAAGGTGACGAAGAGGTTAGTCGACAGTGAGGACAGCCTGAACCTGATCTCACCTGATGTCATTCAGAGGCTGCAGATTCCGGACTAAGATCTCGAGCTGATAGGTGCTTTCCAAGGGGTCAATTTGGGAAGGACTCAGCCGAAAGGCAAGGTCACGCTACCGGTGATGTTTGGCGGTGACATCAATTTCAGAACAGAGAAGATCGTTTTTGATGTTATCGCGATCTCGTTGCCATACAATGGCATTCTCAGCCGTCCGGCACTGGCCAAGTTCATGGCGGCCACCCACTTCGCTTACAACGTGCTGAAGATGCCCGAACCAATGAGCGTCATTACCATCCCCTCCGACAAGAAGAGCGCGCTTATCTGCGCCGACCAACTCTATCGGGGCGCGGTCGTAGCACCTGCTACTAAGGCACTTGCTCTTGCCACTAAAGCTCCCGAGGGGAAGAAGACCGGCAAGGCCTCTGGCGCATAGTCTGGCAAGCGCACCTCTTCGGGGTGCTGCGCTACTGTTGATGATGTCCCAGAGAGCTCCACCGGCAAGAGCAAAAAGTCCAAGGCTGCCCCGCCGGAGACCAAGAAGGTGCCCGCCAAGGAGGATGGCACGGGGGAACTTTCACCATAAGTTCCACCCTTGATGACAAATAGGAAAGCGCGCTCATCGCCTTCCTGTGGGCGAATGTCATGTGTTTGCATGGCAACCATCTGATATCCCCGGTGTTCCCAGGAAGGTGATTGAGCACCATCTTGCCGTCTACCCACATGTGTATCCCGTCAAGCAGAAGGTTCGGATGCAAGCTTTGGAGCAGCAACAGTTTATTGCTAAAGAAATCAAGAAGTTAGAGGAAGCGGCCTGATCTGAGGAGTACTCCACCGTACGTGGTTGGCCAATCCAGTCGTAGTGCGCAAGGCGAATGGGAAGTGGAGGCTATGCATTGATTTCACAGACATCAATAAGGCCTGCCCCAAAGATCCTTTTCCCTTGCCGCGCATCGACCAGATTGTGGACTCCGCTGTCTGCTGCGACTTATTGTCTTTCCTTGCGCCTATTCAGGCTATCATCATATTTTTATGTCCAAGGAAGACGAAGATAAGACCGCGTTTAGCACCCCATGTGGTACGTACTGCTTTTTGCGTATGCCTTTCGGGTTGAAAAGCGCTGGTTCTACCTTTGCAAGAGCAGTCCAGATTGGTTTTGAGCCCCAACTACATAGAAATATGGAGGCTTATATGGACGACATAGTGGTCAAAACCAAGGACAAGGCTACGCTCATAGCAAACCTAGAAGAAACATTTGCCAATCTGCACAAGATCAACATGAAGCTCAACCCCGAGAAATGTGTGTTCGGCATCCCATCCGGCAAGCTTCTCGGGTTTTTTGTGTCTCAATGAGGAATCGAAGCGAATCCTGACAAGATCAAAGAAATTGAGCAAATTGAGGCACCAAGACGAGTCAAGGACGTGCGACGCCTTGCCGGCTGTGTTGCTGCTTTGAGTAGGTTCATCTCAAAATCTGCTGAGCGTGCCCTGCCCTTTTTCAAAATCTTGAAGAAGGCAAGTCCAATGAAGTGGACTCCAGAAGAGGAGGCAGTGCTGCAGGATTTGAAGAAGTACCTTTCCTCTCCGCCAGTCCTAGTTGTGCCAAAACCCCAAGAGCCGTTGCTGCTGTACCTGGCGACAACGAATCAAGTGGTGAGTGCTGCACTAGTGGCTGAAAGAGAAGTAGACGAAGAAGCAGCGGCAACGGCAGGAACACCAAGCGATGAGCCAGGATAGTCTTCGGCAGGGTCTGATGCCGGCAAAGAAGGATCTGCACAGTTGACAAAGATAGTCCAGAAGAAGAAAGTGCTGCAGCGACCAGTCTATTTTGTCAGCTCCTTGTTGCAGGGGGCTAGATCAAGGTATTCTGGCATGCAAAAATTGCTCTTAGGCCTTATAATGGCCCCGAGGAAGATGCACCATTACTTCCAAGCACATGACATCACCGTTGTCGCCCGCTTCCTACTATTGCGAAACCCAGAAGCTACCGACAGGATTGTGGAGTGGGCCCTAGAACTATCAAGCTTTGGTCTTAAGTTTGAAAGCACTTCGACCATTCAGAGCAGGGCCTTGGCAGAGATCATTAAAGAATGGACCCGAACGCCCGATGAAGAGATTCCAGAGTCAACTCTCCCCGGCAAGGAGACTGATCGAGAATGGATCATGTATTTTGATGGAGCTTTCTCACCACAAGGCGTTGGTGCCAGAGTGCTTCTTGTCGCACCCACCGGAGAGCACCTCAGATATGTGGTCCAAATGCACTTTCCCTAGGAGAGATCAACGAACAACACTACTGAGTACAAAGGGCTGCTTGCCGGTCTCAGGATCGCAGCGGACTTAGGGATCAAGAAACTTATTATTAGGGGTGATTCTCAACTTATCGTCAGGCAAGTGAACAAAGATTACTAGAGTCCATTGATGGAATCTTACGTAGATGAAGTGAGGAAGTTGGAAGAACGTTTTGACGGCCTGCAAATGGAGCATGTTCCACCTGTAGAGAACAACGTTGCCGATGGCCTGTCAAAGTGTGCTGCCCTCAAGTTACCTGTGGAACCACGGACTTTCGTGCTCCAACTAACTCAACCATCTGTGACATCATCAACTGGACAGGAGAAGAGAAGGAAGTTAAGTTATGGCAAGTATTTCCCGACAGAGCTCCCTGAAGCCACCGGCGAGAAGGTTGCCAGAGGGAACAACAGGCTTGTCAGTGAGTACTATGCTCCGACAGGGGCCCTGACTCTTGCCATAGAAGCATACGCTCCGGCCAGGATTGCCGGGGCGCAGCAGACTCCGGCTAGCCCTCAGTCCCTTGCCGTCGAGGCAAATGCTCCCCCGACAGAGGATACGCCTTTAGTCCTTGTTGTCGAGCCCCAGGCTCTAGCATGGTCACAACACCTTGTCCAATTCCTTCAAACAGGAGAACTCCCCGAGGAACAAGAGGAAGAAGAGAAAGTAGCCCGCCGGTCTCATATGTACCAGTTCGTAGACAACATCCTGTATAGAAAGAGATCGAATGGCGTGAAACTCAAGTGCATTTCTCGGGAGGATGGATTGGAGCTGTTGGTAGAGATACATGGAGGCATATGTGGCTCCCACATAGGATCAAGAGCACTTGCCGAAAATGCATTCCGGCAAGGTTTCTTTCGGCCCATAGCCCTCCAGGATGCAGCTGCGCTAGTAACCAAGTGTGAAACATGCCAGTTTCATTCAAAGAAACTACATCAACCAGCACAAGCCCTTCAAACAATCCCTCTCTCCTGGCCATTTTCGGTCTGGGGGCTCGACATCTTGGGCCCCTTTCCCTGTGCTGTCGGGGGCTTTGAGTACTTGTACGTAGCAATCGACAAGTTCAAAAAGTGGCCGGAAGTGGAAGCAGTGAGAAAGGTGACAACACAATTGGCCGTCAAGTTCTTTAAAGGACTAGTTTGCCACTTTGGTGTTCCCAACAAGATCATCACTAACAATGACACACAGTTCACGAGCCGCACCTTCATGCAGTATGTCCAAGACCTTGGTAGCAAAATCTGTTTTGCTTCCATTGCCCACCCAAGGAGCAACGACCAAGCAGAGAGGGCTAATGATGAAGTGCTGCGAGGTATCAAGACAAGAACTTTCGATAGGCTGCAGAAGTGCGGAAGGAACTGGATTGATAAGTTTCCAGTGGTTCTTTGGTCAATCAAGACGACACCAAATCGAGCTATCGGCCAGACACCCTTCTCCCTTGTCTATGGGGCGGAGGCAGTTCCCCCCACGGAACTAATATACGGGTCTCCTCAAGTGCTCGCTTATGATGAGATGGAGCAAGAGCAGCTGTGGCAAGACGACGCGACACTCCTCGAGGAAGAGCGTCTTCAGGCTGTTGTGAGAGTTGCGTGCTACCAGCAAGCCTTGCACCGCTACCATAGCTGCAAGGTCAACGCTAGAAGTCTTGAGGAAGGTGACCTTGTTCTTCAGCGAGTTTAGTGTTGGGGAACGTCGCATGGGAAACAAAATTTTTCCTACGCACACGCAAACGTATCCATGGTGATGAGCATCTATGAGAGGGAGAGTGGATCTACATACCCTTGTAGATCGCTAAGCGGGAAGCGTTAAGAAACGCGGTTGGTGTAGTCGAACATCTTCGCGATCCAAATCGCCGAGCGTCCCGCGATCTCATCACGATCCGTCCCGCGATCCAATCACGATCCGTCCCGTGAACTCATCACGATCTGTCCCGCGATCTCATCATGATCCGTCTCACGATCTTGATCACGATCTGTCCCGCGAACTCATCACGAACTTTCTCGCGATCTCGATCACGGTCCTTCCGATCTAGCGCCGAACGGACGGCACCTCCGCGTTCAGCACACGTGCAGCTTGATGACGATCTCCACCGTCTCGATCCAGCAAGAGGAGGTGGAGAGGAGAGAGAGTTCACCGGCAGCGTGACGGCGCTCCGGTGATGGTGGTGGAGTGATTCCGGCAGGGCTTCTCCTAAGTGCTGCGGAAAACCGATCTAGAGGAGAAACTGTGCACCGGTGAAACGGGTAGCACGTGGCCGGAAATTCTGTCCAAAAACCACCCAATCCACTAGTATATATAGGAGGAGAGGAGAGGAGAGGCAGCCAAGGCCTTTGGGTCGGCCGAAATAGGAGGTGGGAGCAATCCTACTTCACCTCCAATCCTAGTTGGAGTAGGATTGCCTCCTATTGGCTGATTTTCCACTTTTTGCTTTAGGACTTTCTCTCCTGTGCCATGGGCCTTTGTGGCTGTTTTCCCAGCCCACTAAGGGCTGTTTATTATTCTCCCACAGCCCATGGACCTCTTGGGGTCGAAATACCCCTCCCGGAGGTCCTCTGGTACACTACCGGCACTCCCGGTACAATACCGATACTCCCGGTACACTACCAATGAGCCCGAAACTTTTTCGAAAACCAAACTGGGACTTCCTATATATGAATCTTTACCTCCGGACCATTCCGGAGCTCCTCGTCACGTCCGGGATCTTATCCGGGACTCCGAACAACCTTAGGTCACCACCATACATAACTCTACACTACCGAAACGTCACCGAACCTTAAGTGTGCAGACCCTGCGGGTTCGAGAACTATGTAGACATGACCGAGACACCTCTACGGTCAATAACCAATGGCGGGACCTGGACGTCCACATTGGTTCCTACATATTCTACGAAGATCTTTATCGGTCGAACCTCTATGTCAAGGATTCAGTTAATCCCGTATATCGTTCCCTTTGTTCTTCGGTATGTTACTTGCCCGAGATTCGATCGTCGGTATCTCCATACCTAGTTCAACCTCGTTACCGGCAAGTCTCTTTACTCGTTCCGTAATACAAGATCCCGCAACTAAAAATTAGTCACATTGCTTGCAAGGCTTATTGTGATGTTGCATTACCGAGTGGGCCCCGAGATACCTCTCCGTTACACGGAGTAACAAATCCCAGTCTCGATCCATGCCAACTCAACAGACACCATCGGAGATACCTGTAGAGCACCTTTATAGTCACCCAGTTACGTTGCGACGTTTGATACACACAAGGCACTCCTCCGATATCCGTGAGTTGCATGATCTCATGGTCATAGGAACATATACTTGACATGCAGAAAACAGTAGCAATAAACTGACACGATCATATGCTATGTTTGTAGTTTGGGTCTTATCCATCACATCATTCTCCTAATGATGTGATCCCGTTATCAAATGACATCTCATGTCCATGGCTAGGAAACCTTAACCATCCTTTGATCAACGAGCTAGTCCATTAGAGGCATACTAGGGACATGGTTTTGTCTATGTATCCACACATGCATTTAAGTCTCTGATCAATACAATTATAGCATGGATAATAAACGATTATCATGAACAAGGAAATATGATAATAACTAATTTATTATTGCCTCTAGGGCATATTTCCAAAATTTAGTCCGCCAAGAATCCAAACAAGTTGACGCCGAAGTGGGAAGGCCCTTATCAGGTAGCACGAGTCACTAGGCCCGGCGCAGTCTGCCTGGAGACCGAGGATGGCGTTCCGGTGAGCAACTCCTGGAATATCAAACATCTTCGAAATTTCTAACCATGAGGCGCGGTTGCCGGTCCAGCCCCGGCAACCACCTTTTATACAAGTCTTGCTGATGAAGCATGTAATCCTTGGTACAAACCCAGGCTCAGACCCTGAGCATAGTTAAATAAAGATAAGTGTACTGCAATCCTATTCGATTATCATGTTTACTTATGTGCATGTTTATCTGAAGTGTTGCATTGCAATTAATCACAACAAGGACTAACGGACCGCCAAGGTTCCATATCCATTTTTTCTCTTCTTCCTTTTTCCCAAAGGACATCAGCATCCTTCGCGTGCAGCTTTGCCGGGTTGGGGGAATGATAGTATGGATACTTATGAGCGACATCCCAAAAAAACTTGCCGGAAGGAGAAAGGCAATAAAAAGATAAGTTGTGAAAACCCCATGTGAATCCTTGCCATAAAGTTATTTTCCTTGAGCGACTTCGACTTCTATATGGCAAACCTGTACGCACGGGAACCTTGTCGCAATTGGATGCGCTCTCACTACATTCGGGACTGCTGAACGGCTTTAGTTGCTTCACACGCGCTCCTTGTTTTGTTTTGAGTCTGCTCAACAATCCAAGTGATAGCGCTCGCGCCCATATCCCGTTTTCGAGTAAGTCCGACACCTTGGGCGGCCGCGCCAAGGACGCCATTGTATCTTGCCGGCGGTGGCACCGCCAGCAAGCTGCTAAGGACCCATTCCTCAAAGTGCTCGTGGTAGGGCCACACGCGCCGACAAGATTCTTCCAGAAAGGGCGTAGGGAAAATTCCATACACAAAAACAGTTTAACTAGGAAGATAACATAACAATCGTCCAAGACATAAGAAGATAGCATTACATAGGCCTTGCCGAGACTCTAACACGAAATAAATTGTTCTCGGCATGTGCAGTGACGAGGAGTGGGGCAACTAATCTCGACGGTCCCCCTCGACCCGCTTGACCTGGCTTACCCGCTTGACGATGGGCGCAATGAGTTCCTCGAGTGCCTGGACGTCTACAACCTTTGGCAAATGGTCAAGGACGTTGGCAAGGTTGAGACCGGGATTCCTGTATGCCACCTTGATGAGCACCTTGCGGAGGACAGCCTGGCAGAGCTTGCGTGATTCATTGGCCAGGTGGGCCGCCCGGTCAGAATGGAGCTGCTCAAGGGCCTCGAGTAGGCTGTCGAAGAACATGGTCACCTTGGCGCTCGTGGGGACCCTGTCATTAGGAGAATAGAACGGTCCCTCTAGGCCCATGGCGGACAGTTGTTCGGCGAGCTTCCCCACGATGTCGACGAGCTTCTTGGTCCAGACTTCCACTCCACGCACATAGTCGTTGTGGGAGACGACGGTGCTCTAGACAAGCTGCTTCTCGTCGTAGAGATCCTTGACCAGAGCCTTCTCTCGAGTCTTCGCGGCCTCGAGAGTCCCAGTCAGCATGGCCAGCTTCAATGTCAGATCGTCCATGGACTCATTGGCCATGGAGAGCTGCTTAGCCTTGTCAGAAGCAACGGCTTGCGCCTCCATCAGGCTGGCAATGGCTTTGTTCCGCTCGGCCTCGAGTGACGAGCCCTTCGCGCCTTGATCTTCAAGGGCCGCCTCTAGTTCCTTCACCCTCTTATCAAGTGAACTTTTTGTGGTCTCCGCAGCCTCAGCTGCGTCGACGGCCTCCTTCAGCTTGCCGGCGTGGTTTGCCGCCAGGGCTCCGAGAGCCTCCTTGTGCCCCCGCTCCAACGCCTAGGTTCGCTGCGTGACGAGATCCTCAAGATCTACTTCCTTGCCGCGGAGCTTGTCGCCGAGTGCCTTCTCGCAAGCGATGAGGTCTTCCTCTTGGGTGTCAAGCAAGATGCGACGCTCTATCAAACGAGCGTCCTATGTGGTGGCCCATTGTTTGGCCTCCTCCTACGCCTGTTCGGCGTTAGACTGATGCATGTAGAGTTGGCTCCAGCCTTCGCTCAGTTGCGACTGACTAGTCTGCGGGTCCTTGGAGTCTTGGGCATACCAAGCCTAGGTCTCCTTGACGCGTTCCTGGAAACTGGCCTCGGCAGCTTCGATGACCGCAGCCCTGGAGTCGAGTTTCTCCTTCTGGGCGCGGTTAAGCGCCTAAAGCTTTCGGAAGCCATAGCGCATGGACTGGAGGAGCTGCTCCTCTTGGGATTTGCTCCTGGCACTTGGCTCATCGAGGATGTCAAGCCCGACGGCAATGATTGCTTCCTCGACAAGAACTCCCGCTTCGGGTGGCGCCCTAGTGCTTTCCGTGCCTGGGATGCTGACGAACAAGTTGTCGCCAACCTTGAAGTATCTGCTCGACGAGGGAACCTCGGATGGAGGCGGCCGGTCCTTGACGCTGCCTCCGCGGAAGCTGGGATCTTAATGGTCGGCGTAGCACCTGGCGCTCCTGTGGCAGGCATGCCGTCAGTGCGACCACTGGCCTCCCCATCGGCCTTCTCGGCAGACTTCTTGGCGACCTCCTCGGCGGACTTCTTGGCAGCCTCCTCCTTCTGCGCGGCTTCGGCTGCCTCGGCGCTAGCAGCCTCGGCGGCGGCATTCTTGGCAGCCTCGATAGCAGCGTTCTTAGCGGCCTCAGCCTCAGCGCTCTTGACGGCTTCTTCGGTAGCGATCTTGTCAGCCTTGGCGGCAGCATTCGTCGCTGTCTCCTCGATGACAGAGTTGATGTCCATTCCCCGCCATGGGAATTTCTGAAGACCAAGGGGGGGGGGGAAGAAAGTAAATCTAAGGAGGAAGTTCAAGAAGACAAAAAAGGAAAAAAGGGGAATACCTCCGCATATGACGATTACCGGCGGAGACCCGCCAGTGCCTGAGCTTGCCGGGCCTCCCTCCTCGTGATAGAGCGTGCTGGAGGAAGTCCTGGTCGGAGAAAAATCCCTGGACGGTGAATCCAGGGCGGTCGGCAATGACTCTCCTTGTCGTCGTCCTCCTCCTGCATGTCTAGTGATGTCAGTAGTGAAGGTGTACACCCCAGCGTCTGCCAGCGAGAAATGAGTAATGAACTCACGTTGGGGGCTCCGCCGAGGGCTGAGTCGGGGACTGTGACGCGGGCTAGTCTCCGGATTGGCGGTGGTCTCCCTTGGCGCACCTGAGGCGCTTGCCGACTACCCCTCAACCGTCAAAGTCTTCGCCCTCTTTGCGGCCCACTGAGCCAGCGTTTCCGCGTCCTTGTGAAGAAAAACCAAGACGGATTAGACAAGTAGGGAAGGAGACCCGAAGGTTGGGAAAGTACGGCAGGATCCTTACTCGTCTTCTTCCTTCCCCGAGCTAAGGGCAGAAAGGTCGAAGCTGACCTCGACCGTGGAGCTTCTGGGAGGAGGTGGAGGGGTGCTCCTGGATCGCTTGGCCGCGGCAGGCGCGGGCAGCTGGTCGACTTCGTGTCGTCGTGCAGCCTTGTCGGTTGCCCCCTTGCCGTGGGCTGTGCTACTCAAAGAGGCTTGTCGAGCTGGGAGACCGGAGGCAGCGTTTCTAAGGACGCACCTTTTCCTTTGGACGAGGGGCGGGACCTCCTCCAGCTGCTCCTCTTCGGATGCATCTTCGGCAAGGTGGCTCGGGGCAGACGTGTCGCCTCGCTCCTCGGTAATCCTGCCCTGCCCGACAAGATCCTCTCCTGGAGGTACTTCCCCTTCCCTGGCTTCGTCTTCCAACAAGCCGATGTTGCCGGCCTCCTCGGGAAGCACTGCTTCTTCCGCCCTATTGGCGATATACGCCAGCTCCTCTTCGGTGGTGTCGCGGACGAGGCCCTCCTCCTTGCGGATGGCCGTCTCCGACAGGTTCTTGAAAAACTTTTGCACCTCCTCCACGGACGGCTCCATCCAAGTTGCGTCAAGTCTATGGGCATCGAGCACCGACATCATGGCAATGATTCTGCCCAAGACCGAGTTATTGCACAAGGGGATTACGCCCGCCGGTAGCTCGATCGCCATGATGCTCCCGAACAACTTCTGGTAGACGGCCCCGTGCTGCATGGTGGTCAGATTATGGTTTAGCCTGTGGCGTAGCCTCATGATGTCCGCCGCATTCCTAAAATCCCACGCCAGCCTCCCCTTGTTCTGCAAAGGGCGATGTGCCGGCGAAGGAAGTCAGTGCCTATCATCTCTACGGAAAGGCTGACGTGCCTCAGGCGGTGGCTCCTGGTGATCGCGATCGTGAGCTTCTCATCCCAAGGGTCGAGGGCGTTCCAGTCATCTCCGCACACCATCTTGGTCTACCACGGCATATAGAAGTATTGGGGCTTCTCCTCCCGGAGCCAGCACTACTTGCCCCGCCACTCATCCCATCTATCGTAATAAGCCCCTTTAGGGTAGACCTCCTTGGTTCCTAGCCGAGGAATCCAAGTGGCGGCGCCAGAAAGGGCTCCGCCTTGCTGGATGTGGGGGGTGAAATAGTGGCAGAAGAGGGAGGTGCTAGGGGTTAGCCCGGCAAAGTTTTTGCGGAGGTGTGCGAAAACCACCATGGATGTCACAGCGTTCAGGGTGAAATCCAGAAGTTGGAAGCTGTAAGTAAGCATAAGGTCGATGAAGAAGTCTGAGTAAGGGGGACAGAGACCCTAGTAAAAGTAATTGGCAAAGAAAGGGTATTTGCCTGGACCTTCCCCGGAAGGACCCGGGCTCACACAAGTGGCGGGGTGCCCCGCCGTCGCCGTCGCCCACATCCACCGGTACCGCCTCGTCAGGTCACCCAGACTGAACCCGGCGGGAAAACGACATGCTCCCTCCGCATCTTCGCCACCTTGTTCTTCGAGACGACCTCCGTTTCCTTGCGCTTGCTGGCTTTGGGTGGCATGGTGATGGCGGAGACGGAGACCGAGGATGAAAAATGGGCAGGGGTGCTAACGGATGCAAGAGGATCTGCCTTGGGCTCGAGGAGGAAGACAACATCGGTTCTCACATAGGGAAAGGCGAGAGGTAAATGGGCATCGGCTTTGCAATCTCCTCTTTATGGGGAAGGCACGAGGAGGCCTCTTTTTACCAAAAGCAATATAATACTAAAAAGTTCCGCAAGCGCACTGCTGTAACGGCCGCGCCGCGCACATATTCCCACTACCTGCATTCAATGGGCATCGTGGGGAAGTGCAACAAGCGCAATGATCACAATTGCAAGGACTTGCCATGCGTACCCGTGCACTGGTTGGGTCTAGCCCAACAACGCCTCGCGACGTGTATGGCCCCAGGCCCGGGGGCTCTTGTCAATGCAATAGAGTTTCTAGGCCATCTAGTGCCCCTTTACTTGTGCACGGGCTGTAGTAGCCGCCCCAGTGGCAGGGCCCAACGAAGACTTATCAAACACCAGCACAGAAGAACCAAGACTACCGGCAAGATCTTGCCGGGAGGGCTATAGAGCCCCCGGGCAAAGCAAGGCCCCCGGCAAGGCAAGGCCCCGGCAAGCACCACCAGCACACAGGCCAGGTGTCGATTCACCTGGACGCGTGTCGCGGCGTCGACGTTGGAGGGAGCTAAGCGGCGCCGATGGGACGGGCCACCGTGCCGTCCCACTAACGGATTGAGGCGCCTGACGGTGCATTGAATGCTCTTGTCTTACTCCGCCAGAGTTAGGTACGATAGCACTATAGCAGCACTGTGCACCCGTGTGCACACTGTACGCCACTGTTGGCATTCCCTTAAGTATAAAAGGAGGCCCAGGGCATTACAGAGGGTGACTTTTGGAAGGTTAGACAATCATACAATTAGACAGTTAGACGGTTAGACAACCGGGCAGCCCGACAGTTACACAACTGGAGGTGACCAAGCTCACATAGCAGCCGTTCATGGCGCTCCTATAGCTGGAACCCTAGAACACGATCAATACAACCAAGCAGGAGTATGGTTTTACGGATTCGTGCGTCCCAAACCTGGGTAAAAAACTCCTCGTGCGCTGGTTACCAGACCGGCTCTTTGTGCGAGATCGCCCCCCACTAAACCGAAAGGGGTCCCCGTGATCCCATAGGTGTTCGTTCTCATGACAGACGGAGAGTGAACTACCAGATGTCTAGGGTTTCTGGATTGGTGTATTTAGTGGGGTCAGTGGTGGGCCAGGGTGACGTGGCAGTAGGGTCGATTGTGGGCCGGGCCTGTCAGGCGGGTGTGCCCGGATGCACTCGGGGTCCCCATATCCGTCCCATATTTGGGCTGAACATGAGAGCTGCCAGTTAGCCCGTGCGTTCAAGGCCCGTTTAGGGCGTCCGTCTGGATCGATTTTTCCTGACCGAGCGCTGACCGGACGGCTGATAATCCACAAATATTGGGGATCGCAAAAGTTTTCGAGGGTAGAGTATTCAACCAAAATTTATTGATTTGACACAAGGGGAGCAAAAGAACATTCTCGAGTATTCACGGCCGAGTTGTCAATTCAACCACACGTGTAAGACTTAATATCTACAGCAAAGTATTCAGTAGCAAAGTAGTATGGAAGTAACCGTAACGGTAGCAAAAGTAACAGTTGCAGTTTTGGATCGGTGATGGATAATTGTGTCAGATAGCATTCATCATGCAACAGTTATAACATAGGGTGACACAGAACTAGCTCCAATTCATCAATGTAATGTAGGCATGTATTTCATATATAGTCATACGTGCTTATGGAAAAGAACTTGCATGACATCTTTTGTCCTACCCTCCCATGGCAGCGGGGTCCTAATGGAAACTAAGGGATATTCAGGCCTCCTTGTAATAGAGAACCAAACCAAAGCAGTAGCACTTAGTGAATACATGAACTCCTCAAACTACGGTAATCACTGGAAAGAATCCCAGTTATTATCACCCTGGGGGATGCGGATCATAACTCATAGTAGGTGTCTACAACTTGCAACATAGGATCAAGAACACATATATATTCATGAAAACATAATAGGTTGAGATATGAAATCATGGCACTCGGGCCCTACTGACAAGCATTTAGCATACAAAGTCATAGTGTCGGCGTCAAATCCAGCATATCTCGTAGTAGGGATTCTAAGCTAGGCGTCTTGGGGCGATGGTAACATGGACACAGGATTTTACCCAGGTTCGGGCTCTCTCAAGGAGATAATACCCTACGTCCTGCTTTTCATTGTATTGATATGGGGATAGTACATAGTACATGCATCTACCACGAGATTGTAGTAATGAATATGAGATGTAATGTAATGATCTACCGACTAGCGTGGCCTCGGCTTATATATGCATCGTAGGTCTAGGGTTTATAGGAGTCCTTGTCTTGGGCGCCAAGTCTTGTGGAATCTTCCTTGTATTCGGCATGGGCTGCCTAAAGTGGCCCATTAGTGAGTCGCCCTGGGGGTCCTCGGATCGACCCACTAGTCGGGAGACGACGTGGTGAGTACCCCTAGTCTAGGACACCGTCAGTAGCCCCCTGAACCGGTCTTCAAGTTGGGAATGATCCTCGGTTCTTATGAAATGTTCTATGTCTTCGGTCGTCAGTCTTGAAAACTAGTTCAACAAATCTTCCCATCTCCGATCTCGAGAATCGTCGATGTGTATCCGAAGTGTTCATACGTCAGGCATCCGAGGAGCCCCTTTAAATTATTGGCGTTTATCAATGCCTTGTAATTTTTACGCCACACCTCCGACAATTTTTTCCCGTGGGGTGATATCCTCTTGCATTCGAGCTCCAACGCCGAACTGCATCCGAGGTGTATTTCTAGCCAAGCGCCAACGCTGGTCGTCATCCGAGGTGTCATAGACTACCTCGGTCATGAAAAGTTTGGATGAGTTCAACCGAACATAATGCCGGAAAAGCCCCCTAGGGAGACAACCACTCGCGTCCCAGCTTGATGCCGAACTGCGTCCGAGGTGTCTTTTTGTAGCCAAAGTCTAATGTTGATCGACATCTGAGTGCCAATGACGGACTTCGTCTGAGCTCCAATGCCGGATTGTATCCGAGCTCCAATGCTAGTCGACATCTGAGGTGTCATAAATTACCTCCGTCTCTAGAAATTTGAAGGACTTCATCCGAGCTTAAATGCCGGAATAGTCTTTTATGGATCTAGCCATTCACATCCGAGCTTTTATGCCGGACTGCTTCTGAGGCATCTTCAATCTTGAGCTTTATGCCGAACTACTTCCGAGCTCCAAAGCCAGACTGCATCCGAGCTCCAATGACGATCAACATCCAAGGTATCATAAACCAGCTTGGACCTTCAAAATTAAAGGAATTCAATCGAGCTTAACGTAAAAAATGCTCTCTATGGAGCCAACCACTTGCGCCCAAGATTTATGCCGGACTGCTTTCGAGGTGGTGCACCACCCCTGACCGTGGGCCGATTTTTTGTGGATATTTTTGATTGGTGCAAATTATTCTCTACCGAGATATATAGTTAATAGCCCTCAATGTGTGTGTGTCGGTCTAAAACCCGAGATGCACCTGAAGGATGACATAAAACCGCTGATCCTAGTAGCCCCTGAGACTCAGGTCGATTTGCAAAATCGGCTTGTGACTCAGGTTGGGTGCGGCCGACCAACCTGAGGACCATAATCTCTTCGGAAACTGTATTGCACTTAAATTTTCTGCATTGAATTGTCAATGTAGTAGCCCCCGAGACTTGGGTTGGGCAACATGACCGACCCTAGGATCGTACCTCCTCGGGAACTAGTTCAACTGTCATGTATGTTTTGACAATACATAGGTGAAGTTCAGTAGGAAATATGCCGAACTGTAGTTTAGAAAAGAGTTTCACGCCGAACACCTCAACCAAGAGAATGTACCTCTTCCTGAAAGGAAAACATAAAATAGGTGAAAGATGATATAAGCTCAAAAGACTAAAAAACGTGCGTAAAAAACTTTATATCTAGATTGAATCAAGTTTTTTTGGTGCCAATATGAAATTGGTCTTAAAATTGTACTTTCGTCGTGCTTTGACATGACACATCCGATATCTAGACTTCAAGTGGGCCAGCCTTCAGCTTCAACCTCCCTATCCCGAAGGCAGAGTGTTTCTCAGGCCAGTTTAGCAAACTAAACGCGAGCAACTTTAGAGAGAAACTAGGTTACCCGGCTATTGATCATGCACTTGAGTCGAGAAAGGAGTGGTAGAAAAAATACTTTGCAACGACTAAGAAGAAAACACCTATTAAACTCATATTAATTTAAGAGCCCCCAAATGACTTGGAAAAAAGAATTTTATTTATAATGATTGTATGTACTGAAGTACTTATATAATATCTATGTTCACCTGAACTTTGAACGCATCTTAACCAACCGTCGGCTTCTCCCTCTTCGGCCAGGGGACGAAAAGTGTTATCAACTCCGCCTATCGAGAATATCGGTGGTGTTTCAGATAACCAGACAATCAGGTAATGAGTCTATAACAGACAAAGCGCGCCCAAGAAACTTATGCTATATTACTTATGTAACAGAAGAAGCATCTTCAAAGAAAATAATGTCCCCAATGGTACCTTTCTTTGGTCGCTCATTATTACTATGAGACTTGTGCAATAGATTTGTGTACGCGTGAGTTCCATCGTGTGCTGACCATAGTTGAAAACAATAAGAGCGCTAGCTTTTGGCTAAACACGTCTGAGGTACGAGTTCGGATGACCCAATCGTAACTATCGCAGATTTGCTCCCTTTACTTCCTAGCCCAACAATCGGGAACGTAGGGGTAAGCACATGAGCCAAGCAGCCCAGCTTTGCGGAACACTTAAGTCAACATGATGCATATTTTGGCATAATATGCAATCAAGGAAAGAATCTGTACAATAATAATCACACGCAAAGAGAAAAGGTTTCATAAAGGAAGCCCTCAAGTAAATGGGGTATTTGAATTTGTTTGTAACAAACAAAGTTTTGACAAAGAATGTTTTTCACAAACAACTTTTTGTCAAAAAAGTATAACGCTTGGTCGAACCGAACAAAATTAGAAAGATGAAAATATTTTAACATGAAAGCGACTTAGCTGGTTAATGTGCTCGGTGTCGATGACGCGATCCGGGCTTGTGGTGGGATGAGGACGCCCATAAAACTTTTGACAGATCCGATATGGTGCATAGTCTTTGGCATGACTGAGGTCCCAGCCCCCAAGCCCGAGATGACCGAGCAAGGAGCTCGGCATTCCAAAGTAGTGACATGGATCGGCCTATGTGGTGAGGCGAAGCCCCTGGGCCAGCCGAGGTGGCAGAGTATGTCGGCAAGGTGATGCCAAACTGACCGCGCGACGCAGCCGAAGCCGATTACATGCACACGTAAAATACTGCGAGCAAGAGATAATAATATATTTAAAAAAATCTTCTACTTAGTTAATTTAAGTGAAGTAAATAAGTAAAGGAATATGGCCTGGGCCCGAGGTGCCTGAACGAAGAGTTCGGCTTGATGAAGTAGCGACGCTATACAGTCGATGTGGCGAGATGAAGTCCTCGGTCCAGTTAGCATGGCAGTGTTGTGATCGGCGGACGCCGAAGTAGTCTTGTGCAGGTCGGCTGGTGACGCCGAAGTCTCATGCTAGCGGAGGTGTTAAAGCAGGTCGGTTGATGACGCTGAAGTCCCCGGAGCAGGTTGATGAAGGGATGCCAAAGCCCCGGTCTAGCCGAGGTGACAGAGAAGGTCGGCTGGTGACGCCGAAGTGTCAGGCCAGCCAAAGTGTCGAAGCTGGTCGGCTGGTGATGCCGAAGTCTCATGCCAGCAGAGGTGTCGAAGTTGGTCGGCTGGTGATGCCGAATTCTCATGCCATCCGAGGTGTCAAAGAAGGTCGGCATGCTAGGCGTCAACTTGAAAAATTAACGACGTGGCGATGCCGACGCAGGTCGGAATTTGTGACGAGCTCAATGCTGGCTTGATGAAGCAACGGAGCGTCCGACCCGTACAACCTGTGGATGACAAGGCTCGCTGGATGATTATTAGGCCCTCGCGATGCCGAACTCTTGATCGGATGACCGAGATGATGAGAAAATTTACTTCAAAAAGGACGTCCGACAACCCGTTCATGAAAAAATGAACTCGGGTCGGATTCGTTTTCATCCAGAAAATAGATCCAAAATTTATTATACTCATCAGACGTTTCCTAGAGTTTGAACGTTCAGATCGAGCTGAAATTTTGAGGGATGCTCTATATATGAATTTCACAGCCGATGAATGGTTGGATTTTCCAACAGAAGTCCAAGCTAGATACTTTACACCTTGCCCTAAACTCATCCAGATTCCCGTCTAGATTCTATAGGGCTCCGGTATATTGCAGATCGCCGGTGATTCCTCCACCGAAACATGACATAATTTTGCAGGGTTGTTCTAGACTCAATTCCGCACAATTCCACCGAAGAAATTTTCAAAACAACACTCGAGGAGGCGGGGATGACGAACACGAATCTGCTGTCCAGAAAAACTGAATGATCGCGTGAGGGCAATGTTGACGTTGTGCCCCCAAGCACCAAGGAGGATTCTTCCATGGTCTTGGCTGAGATTGGAGTTGATGTTGATGAAGACACCCGTCCGATCTAGATGATCCGACGTGGCGCTCAGTCCTCGACCTAGCCGAGGTGACCAGTCAAACGGGCGACGAAGATACCAATGTTGACGATGTAGCTCGGTTCCGATGCGTAGATCGCGACGGAGCCGATCTGAATACCCATCGCACCGCAGCGACTACCCAGCAGGCTCTCAACGAGAGCACCAATGTTGGCATCAACTCCGGCATATCTCATAGTAGGGGTCCTAAGCTAGGCGTCTCGGGGCGATGGTAACATGGACACAAGATTTTACCCAGGTTCGGGCTCTCTCAAGAAGATAATACCGTACATCCTGCTTTTCATTGTATTGATATGGGGATAGTACATAGTACAGATATTTACCACGAGATTGTAGTAATGAATATGAGATGTAATGTAATGATCTATCGACTAGCCCGGCCTCGGCTTACATATGCACCGTAGGCCTAGGGTTTAGAGGTGTCCTTGTCTTGGGCGCCAAGTCTTATGGAATCCTCCTTGTATTCGACATGGGCTGCCCAAAGTGGCCCATTAGTGAGTCGCCCTAGGGGTCCTCGGCATGACCCACAGGTCGGGAGACGACGTGGTGAGTACCCCCAAGTCCAGGACACTATCACATAACAACATCATTCTCAGAACATAGTGGATACTAAGGATCAAACCCTAAAAAAACTAACTCGATTACATGATAAATGTCATCCAACCCATCACCGTCCAGCAAGCCTATGATGGGATTACTCATGAACGATGAAGAGCATCATGGAATTGGTGATGAAGGATGGTTTGTTATGACGATGGCATCGATTTCCCCTCCCTGGAGCCCGAGGAAGAACAAGAGGTGGCAACAGCTCCGTATCATGAAATGCGATGAACTCTTCTCCTTGATGTTTTCTCCACGAATAGGGTTATATGGAGCTGGAGAGGAGTTCGGAGGAGCCACGAGGGCCCCACAAGCCTGCTAGGCGTGGCCAGGGGGCTTGCTGCGCCTAGTAGGCTTGTGGCCTGCATATAGCCCCCTGGTTAATCCTTGCGCCAGTAAAATATTCTCCATAAATTTTCAAGACGATCCGAGAACTTTTATTTCCGCACAAAAATAACACCAAAGCAATTCTACTGAAAACAGCGTCAGTCCGGGTTAGTTCCATTCAAATCATGCAAATTAGAGTCCAAAACAAGGGCAAAAGAGTGTGGAAAAGTGGATGTATGATGGAGACGTATCAACTTCCCCAAGCTTGACCCATTGCTTGTCCTCAAGCAATTCAGTTGATAAACTGAAAGTGATAAAGAAAAACTTTTACAAACTCTGTTTGATCTTGTTGTTGTAAATACGTCTAACTGATGTTCAGATTTTCAGCAAAGATCATGGACTAACCACGTTCACAATAACATTTAGGTCTCACATTTACTCATACCAATGACATAATCAACTAGCAAGCAATAATAATAACTCTTGGATGACAACACTTTTTCAAAACAATCATGATACAATATGCCAAAATGGCATCTCTCTAGCCCTTTCTTAGACCGCAAAATGTAAATGCAGAGCACCTCTAAAGAACAAGGACTTACTAGACATTGTAATTCACGGTGAAAGAGATCCAGTCATGCTCATACTCAATATCAATTAACAACAAAGCATACAAATGACAGTGGTGCTCTCTAACTGGTGCCTTTTATAAGAAGATGATGGCTCGTCAATATAGTAAATGGAAAGGCCCTTTGCAGAGGGAAGCATTGATTTGTAGAGGTGCTAGAGCTCGAGTTTTTAAAACGGAGATAAGTAATTATTTTTGAATGGTATGCTTTCATTGCTCGCATAACGACCAAGAGGTTTTCAATATCTTCCATGCTAGATACATTATAGGCGGTTCCCAAACAGAATGATAAACCTTTTACTCCCCCTCCACCAATCAGTCACACTCCATGGCGAGCCGAATCCACGGGTACCGTGTATACAAACACAGTTGTGGGGGAGTTTTGTTTAATTATATTTTACTTTTTTTCGAGCATTGTCGTGGTTTTATCATGGCAGATGTTCGAAGGCTTAGGTTCGAGGCCGTCGCTAAGGCAGTGGACTCAAAGGGGTTGATCGGGACGAAAGACACAAGTTTACCCAGGTTCGGACCCTCAGGAAGAGGTAAAAGCCTACGTCCTACTTTGTGTATATAGATTGGAGTATCAATTACAAGGGAGCATATTCGCTTGACCTAGCTCTCGATGGATTGGTTTTTGTCTAAGCCATCCCCGGGTCTTGCCTTTATATAGGAGGCCAAGGGCATAGGTTACATGAGTCCCAAACCGACTCTTACAACATATCTAGTCATGTCTCTAAGCCGCCTTGCCTCCTTTGGCAAGCCGTCTACGGGCGGCTCACCCACCCATGTCTTACGTCATCTCCTGTCTCTGGTCCTCCGTCTCAGCCCATCTGGTAAGCCTCCAAACGGCCTAGCCTTCCTCTTCTGGCCCACTTGATAGCGAGCCGCCAGGTATGACCCGACCCCTCCTTGGCGGATCTTACCGCGGGGTTATATCCCAAATATTAGGCCCCAGATTGATTTGAGCCTACCCATGTCAATCTTCCATTTCATTCCTTGCTAGATCCTTGCCAGATCTACAAGCACCTCATTTGAATCCTCTCGAGTTCATCGGGTTTCCATTAGCGTTCTTCGCTGTTCATTAGATCGTTCATCGTAATGTAGCTTGGTAATTAGTCCTTGGAATCTCGCAACTTTGTTAGTCCATTGCAGCTATCCATACGGGGTCAATATTCACTTGTTACAGATCTGTATTCCCACTCTCGTCCACGCGATAGCTGCCTGTTCTTCCACTGCTGTTTTTAGGGTTTGGATATATTTCTTTTTTATCAAGGTTGTGATATGTGAAACCTGTTTGTCTGCACTTAACAATATTTGTAGCACAATCTTGCCCAGTTAACCCGCCATTGAGTTACCAGCTCTTCCGATGAAACGTATTGGCAGCTTAACATCTCACTATTATGTTAACCACACCCGTCTTGATTGTTTGGCGTTGCTAACCCGCTGCATCCTGCACCTTTCACAGTTTGACCCGCACCATGTCACGAGCACCTTCATCCTGTGATTGGGTCGGCTCCGGAGTGACCGTGCAATTCTTGCTTGAGTTCATAGAGATTGGCTCGCCGGCTTAGGATGTTATCCACTAGCGGGTTCCTGGGTTAGAGAAGAGGCCCACCCCTAAGGAGGGGGACGTTGTTATATTCGCTAATCACCTCCTCCACGATTTCAGCCTGCCCAGGTCAAAAAAATTCCGAGACGTCCTCCACTTTTTCAAGCTTCACCCTCAAGACATTGCCCCAAATTCTGTCACCAACATGTGCAACTTCCAAGTCCTGTGTGAAGTTTACTTGCAAGAAGAGCCGTCTGTCGACCTCTTCCGTGATTTCTTCTACGTCAACCGCCAAACAAAAGTGCTGGTTGGACCAAGCTTGGAGCTCGGCGGCGTCTCCATCCAGAGATAGAGAGATCTGGCTTATCCGACTGCCCTTTTGCCAAGGCACCCCAAAGATTGGAATATGACTTGGTTTTATTGCAAAGACACCTCTCCAGAAGGAGAAAATCCACTGCCGGGTTATCGCCCTACCCGGCTCCGTACTTCCACTGAACTTCCGGACCGGATGTCTGCCGCAAAACGAGCAAAGTATGCTCCAGCTTTTGCAAAGATCAAGGCCCTCCTGGCGAACGGCTTAACTGGGGTCGACTTAGCCCGCTACTGGATCTGGTGGAAATTTTTGCCACTAAGCCGGCGTGACCGGCTTATGTGCGAATATACAGGCGACGTGAATGATCCTCTCTGTTTCAACCACACACCTCTGACAGAAGAAAATGTCAACTTTGCTGTTAAATCACTTCTCCATGAAACCAAGGAGGCTTGCAACACAACTGGGTTAAGACCCTTCTACGTCGCAAACCCAGCCCCGGATGTAAGAAGCGACATTATCTTCAAAACTACTCGTTCCTGTCTTAACCTTATACCTGACATTTTTAACTCTTTTGGCGGCTCTTCATACAGGCCGACTCTAACTTCTGGAAGAAGAAATACACTCCCCCGTGAAGAAGAAGTCACAGGCGGTTAACGCCCATGGCCGTAAGAAGAAAACTTCGGCTCAAGAACTGCTTGCACTGAATGACTCAAAGGTAGAAAACTTGATTCCCTTGGCTGTCTTTTTATGCAACTTACTAACGGTATTCGTACACATGAGGAGATGGAAACGAGTCACGCCAACGTCCCTGAGGTAACTTGCATTCCCTCTGACTCAAAGGTCTTACCACAAGAGAAAATATGGCGGGTCATCTGAAAAGTTCCTTTCTCGCATCCTGTTGCTTACTTAGACCCCGAATTTCCTTTGAAAAATCAACAGCTCGACTCGCGATGTCAGACCTGGACCTCCGGCTCTGACGATCTAATGGCTGGCTTACCCAACTCTCCGACTCCGTGGAAACGTCCTGCTGAGGTGATCTTTTGACCAAGTCCAATATCCGCCTTACACTCTAGCAATGTCTCCTTACTTTTGTGCTTTATTGTCTAACTTTTATAGGAGTCACCCCCTTCGTCCGGCGACTCAAGTGCCTCCAAGCTTCCTCCTGTGAAGATCAACCTAGAGTATGCCTTTTACCTTGCAGTGTGTATATTACCTGTATTATCCTTGCCCCACCTAATGACTCTTTTTACTTCCAGGGCTCAAGCAAAGCAAAGAAAGACAAGCAAGTCGACCGTTCCTACTACTGCCCAAAAGCCGGAATCTGCTGAGCCGGCACCTTCCACTCCTGCTGAACCTTCTGAAGCTAATAAAGATGCACCTGAGCACACTCCTCCACCTTCAGAGCTGGAGGATTACCACATGTTAGCTCCTGAGAATCCAACGGCTGACAAGCCGCCCAGTCCTTCAACCGCCATCAAAGATCTATCTCATCCCGACGTTACCATCACTGGGATGGGTTATCAATCTCCTACACCTCATGTGTTGACAAAACGCACCGGCAAGATTGACACTTGCTCTCCAGAAAAACTTGACTTTGGATTTCCCGTGCTAGAGAAAATGTCTGCGGATGATCTGCATGTTGGTTACTTGAATCGTGTTTTTGCCAGCCGCAACATGGAATCCAAACTTGTTGGATTAATAAAGAAAAAATATGAGGTACTCTCATTCTCTTGCTTTTCCCTTATACCTTTATGTAGCCCCCAAGAGCCGGTTTAATATTGCAAATAATGAACCGGGTCTTTCAAATCTTGTCATACTGAAAAGAACTTAGTCTGTAGCCACCAAGTAACGAGTTAAAAGGTATATAAGCCAGTACTTATTTGAAAAGTAGATCCAAGTGTAGCCCCCAAGTCTGGGTCATTATGAAAATGATGAGCCGGAATTTCCATGTTTAAAAAGCTCGCCTGGTGTAGCCCCCAAGTTCGGGTCATTATAAGAATGATGAGCCGGAATTTCCATGTAAACTTGGAAAGAAAACACAGACATTAGCCCCCAAGTGCCAAGTATATTGCTTGCAATCTGCTTGGGACTTGTATCAGAATAACTTCATTATTGCTTCATCCTGGCAACTTTAACTTTTATGACCTACTACGTATACAAAGCATGATGCATTAGATGTAGCTGAGTTTGAGCGGGCCGACTTAAGGGCAAATCTTACCACCCAACAGACCGCCCGAGCCACAGCAGAAGAAAAATTACGGGTGGCTGTTGAAAAGTTTGAAAAGCTCCAAATAGACCTTGCCACGTATAAGAAGACTGCCGAATCTGAACAAGCCGCCCTATCAAAGCGCGCAAACGACATCGAGGAGCAGCTTAAGATCACGGCAGAAGAATGGAAAACTCTCAAGGGCCATATATCCAAGATGACTACTGCTATCTTTGGTAAGTATGCACGGCTTAGAAAATTTCCATGTCAGCTCAAAAATATCTTTCGGGCGGCTTATCCTCGATTTTTTCTTTGCAGGCGAGAGAAGCCACTAGTTATCCTCTAATAGTTTGATGAAGCTGAAGGCCGTATACACTTTGACGGAGCAACTACATAGTGGAGCTCTCTGCACCATCAAAGCCTTGATGACTACCAAGTATGTTCCCAAGTTCATGAAGGGGGTCATAGAAGTCTTATCCATTCTGCCCAAGCAGATTGAAGAGCTGAGGCGATCATCTGCCAGGAAGGGGGCAATAGCTGCTCTAAGCCGCTCCCTGGCCTTTGCTCCTGAGCTAACTGCCGAAGAGATGATGAACGACTTCCCGTCCAAAAAGGATGACGACTCAGACTTTACTGAAGCTGACTATGAAAAATGCATAAAAGCCTCCAGGGTACTTGCCTCCATCCTTGTCGACAAGATGGATCTAACTCCCTACTAGGTGGCTTATGATGCAAACAATCAACGCCTGCGCTGCCCAACCTTTGAAGCCAGGGACTTGATCCCTACACACCGTAAGCCGCTCTTTGCCCCTGAGGTTGATCCGTCTCCTCTTTTTGACGAAGCTGAGTTCGAAGCCTTATTAAACTTCAACTGGGATGTGGATAATCTTCAGATCAAAGAGCACGAAGACCCGATGCAGGATGACCCGCTGACAAGCGAAAACTTTGTTATTCTTGATTGATTGTAACTCCTCATGCCGAGCCTCCGAGATTTGGAAGTGTATGAAAAAACCTTAAGTACTTTGTCTTTTGAGCTCCTGAAGAGCCCTGTAATAGGCGTAGCAGAACTTGATTGCCCCCGCCATGTCATTGTGCACACATGACTTTTAGAATCATCTTATGCACTTTTGATCTGTCTTGAATTCTTCTTACAATATCTTTCATCATACTAATCAGCATTTCATCTTAAGAGATAAAACCTTCAAAAGTAAACAAGATAGAATATATTAAGTATTGTCATAAGGGCGGCTTGAAAAAACACAACCTGGAGATGTAAAAATTATTTTTTAGCCTTGCTTCTTCTTTCATAATCTTGCTCTCACCCAGTTTGGCAAACCGGCATGATATGTAAGTATGATGCAATGCATGATGTAATGTATGATGCAATGTATGATGTTCTTGCTTTTCTTTTTAGTTTTCAACAACTCATATGATGGTTCTTCCTAGCTGGACTCAATGCTTGAACTCATACCAGTCCAGGGTCTCTAACGAGAGTGGCCGTCAACTCCTTTGAGCGGCTCAGGGTCTCTAGGTGAGATTAACTGATAAGAGTGCAACGAACCAGAAAGAGACACATCCGTCGGTTCTGCTGGCTAGACTCGTTACTTGAAATCATAACAATGCTTGGTTTCCAGGCAAGATTGAAGACCGCAACGTCCGAGAAAGAGACACGGGCGATTTCCTCGTGGTGGACTCGCTGCTTGAACTCATAACAATACTCGGTTTCCAAGCGAGGATTGAAGAGCGCAATGTCCTAGAAAGAGACACAACAGGTTATGAGTATCCCTAGGGCCCAGAAGTGCCCTCTCACATGACACAGTCCGCTGTTTGTACCTTAAACAGTGCTTAGGGTCTCCTGGCGAGATTAATTGTCTAGTACGTTGGACAGACAGTGTCTCTAAGCGGTGATTAACTGGTAAGAGTTTGGCAGGTCACCTGTTGGAGATGTATCAAAAGGGGGTAAGTTTACAACTCGCTGCACCCCATAGTGATCTAGTTGACAGAGTCAACGTTTGGTTCCACGACCCGCCTTACAGTGGCAGAAAAGCCTAATCGAGAGGGTTGAAGCTAACCCTGTAGGTTGAAAGCCCCAGAACGACCTTGTCGATGACATCAACATGTGCACTATCTTGCAAGCCGCCGTCTTGCGCACCGCCAACTTGTAAATCGCCGTCTTGTGGACCGCCAACTTGTAGGTCGTTGTCCTGTGAGCTGTCGTACAATGTTGCTATTTTGGCTGAAGAGCCGATCAAGAAGGTGAGCAAGCTAAACCCGATGGGTTGGAAGCCCCCAAGTGACCATGTAGAAGTGTTCATCCTTGCACAAATCTTTAATGCAAAAGAAAAACGGTGGAGGCCCCAGCTTGCAGGGATGCCAACTTTATTATACGAAAACTGTTGATACAATGAAGTATGTATGTACAAAGATGGGAGTCGATGACTCAAATATAGTAAGGCCGCAGATGAGCGATATTCTACGGCCGGTGGGTCTCTTGCCCAGAAGTACGTGACTCGTCTCGTACGTCAATGAGATAATATGACCCGTTGTTCAGATTTCTGCTCACCACAAAAGGTCCTTCCCAGGGGGGGGGGGGAGATAGCTTGTTTGCATCCGTCTGATCTTGAATCAAACGTAACACCGAGTCGCCTTCTTGGAACGTCCGGGTCTTAACTCTGCGGCTATGATAGCGATGTAGGTCTTGTTGATAAATCATCGACCGAACTGCTGCAAGATAGCGCGCTTCATCAAGAGCATCTAACGTGTCTTGAGGCGCCGTCTCATTATCATCTTTCACGTAAGCCGCCACCCGTAGCGAATCATGACGTATGCCGCTTGGTAACATGGCCTCTGCATCGTACACCATGAAGAAAGACATATAACATGTTGATATGTTAGGTGTAATGTTGATAGTCTAGAGGATGGAGGGTATCTCCTCAACCCAACAACCCGACGTCCGTTGTAAAGGAATCATAAGCCAGGGCTTGATACCTCTCAAGACTTCCTGGTTAGCACGCTCCTCCTGACCATTAGATTGTGGATGAGCGAATGCAAAGACATCAAGCCGGATGTGTTCACTTTCATAGAATGCCTTCATAAGCCCCTTGGACAGATTTGTTCCATTGTCCGTGATGATACTATGAGGATAACCAAAACAGTAGATTAATTTTTTGACAAACTGAACCGTCGTGGCCGCATCACATTTACTAGCCGGCTCAACCTCCACCCACTTGGTACACTTGTCCACCGCCACCAAGAGGTAGGTCTTCTTACCCTTGGACCTCTTGAAAGGTCCAACCATGTCAAGCCCCCAAGCCGTGAACGGCCAAGTGATTAGAATCATCTGCAATTCCTGAGCCAACACGTGAGCACGTCTTCTGAACTTCTGACACGCGTCACACATGGCAACCAGGTCCTCTACATCTTTATGATCCGTTAGCCAAAAGAAACCAGGCCGGAAAGCCTTGGCCACCAAAGATTTTGAGTCGGCATCATGTCCATAATCACCGGCATGTATTTCATTTAAAATCTCACTACCCTCTTCAGGAGAGACACAACGCTGGAGGACGCAGGTGACGCTGCGCTTATGCAACTCGCCATTAACGATGGTCATGGACTTAGATCGCCTCACAATTTTCCATGCTAGAGTCTCGTCCTTAGGCAACTCGCCGCGAGTCAGGTACACCAGATAAGGTAACATCCAATCCGGAGTAGCATGTAGAGCCACCACCAGCTGTCCTTCCAAATCCTCCTCTGAAGGTAGCTTAACGGACGGGTGATATATCACATCCAAGAAAACATTAGGCGGCACTGGCTTATGTTGAGAGCCCAGTCTTCATAATGCACCAGCCGCCTTGTTTTTGCGACAATCAATATGATCCACCTCATAACCCGTGAAATGACCAGAAATGATATCCACCTTCTAACGATAAGCCTCCATTCGTGGGTCCTTGGAGTCCCACGTGCCCGAAACTTGCTGAGCGACGAGGTATGAGTCGCCGAGGCATCTAACCCGGCTCAGATTCATCTCCTTGGCCACACGAAGGCCATGAAGCAAAGCTTCATACTCAGCTGCATTGTTGGTGCAAGGAAACATCAGCCTCAGCACGTAACAGAATTTATCACCTTTGGGGGGAATTAAGACAACTCCAACCCCTGATCCCTCCAACTGTCTGGACCCATCGAAGTGGATTGTCTAGTATGTGTTGTCCGTCTTTTCCTCAGGTGATTGACGCTCTATCCAGTCGTTTATGAAGTCCACCAACGCCTGAGACTTAACAGCCGTGCAAGGCACATACTTTAGATTATGTGGCCCAAGCTCCAGCGCCCACTTAGCAATCCTACCTGTGGCTTCCCTATTTTGAATTATATCACCCAACGGGGCAAAGCTAACCACAGTGATCGGATATCCAAGGAAGTAATGCTTCAACTTGTGGTTCACCATGAACACCCCATATATCAGTTTCTGCCAATGCGGATACCTCTACTTGGATTCTATGAGAACCTCACTAACATAATAAAGCGGCCTCTGAACCAGGTACTCTTTCCCTGCCTTCTTACTCTCTACTACAATCGCAGCGCTGGCAACCCTGTTGTTAGCCGCCACGTAGGGGAGCAAAGGCTCTTTCTCAGCCGGAGCAGCCAAAATCGGTGGCTCAACCAATTGCTTTTTGAGCGCTTCTAGGGCTTCATCCGCAACCTTACTCCAGACAAAGTCATCTGTCTTTTTCATCATCTAGTATATAGGAATAGCCTTCTCGCCGAGGCAGCTGATGAAGCAGCTTAAAGCGGCAATTCCACCCACCAAGCGCCACACATCATTGACGCTCGCCAGCTTAGCCAGTGACGTGATGGACTTTATCTTGTCCGGGTTAGACTCAATCCCCCGTTCTGAACCAAGAAACCTAGGAGTTTACCTGCAGGAACTCCAAAAACACACTTAGCCGGGTTAAGCATCATCTTGTAGACCCGTAAGTTGTCAAACATCTCCTTCAGATCGTCAAGCAACGTCTCCTCCTTTCTTGATTTAACCACAATGTCGTCCATGTAAGCATGAACATTACACCCAATCTGACTGTGAAGGCAATTCTGCACACAACGTTGGTAAGTCGTCTGCGCACTCTTGAGCCCAAAAGGCATAAACACATAATAGAAAGCCCCAAATGGTGTTATAAACGACGTCTTCTCCTGGTCTTTAACTACGATCTTGATCTGGTGATAACCTGAATAGGCGTCCAGGAAGCATAAATTCTCACAACCCGTCGTTGCATCAGTAATCTAGTTGATACAAGGGAGAGCAAACGGGTCCACTGGACAAGCCTTATTAAGATCCATGTAATCTATACACATACGCCACATGTCGTTCTTCTTAAGCACCAGCACGGGATGTGCTAACCACTTCGGGTGAAATACTTCCGTGATAAACCCTGCCGCCAAGAGCCGGACCACCTCCTCTCCGATTGCTTTGTGCCGCTCTTCGTTGAAACGATGGAGGAACTGCTTGATCGGTTTAAAATTAGGATCCACATTAAGGTGGTGCTCAACCAATTCTCTTGGTACACCCGACATGTCAGATGGCTTCCATGCGAAGATGTCCCAATTCTCACGAATGAATTCGATGAGCAAGCTTTCCTATGTAGGGGTCCATGTTAGCCCCGATAGTGAACTGTTTTGTCGAGTCGCCCGGAGTAAAATCCACGAACTTGGTGTCATCCGCCGCAAACTTCAAGGACGACTCAGACTCCGTACTGGGCTTCTTCAATGGAGTCATGTCCACCGGGTCAACGTTATCCTTGTAGAACTTGAGCTCTACCTCCGCGCAACTTGATTCTGCATAAGCCGCGTCTCCCTCCTCACACTCAATGGACACCTTCCGATCACTGTGCACTTTAATCGTTCCATTGAGGGTCGGCATCTTGAGCTGCAGATAGACATAACAAGGCCTAACCATAAACTTTGCGAAACCCGGCCGGCCAAATAGAGCATGATACAGGCTCTTAATTTTCACCACTTCGAACCACAAAGTCTCCACCCTCTAGTTGTACTCATCTCCAAACGCCACCTCTAGGGCAATCTTCCCCACTGGGTAGGCCGACTTACCTGGCACCACCCCATGAAAAACTGTCGATGACGGCTTAAGAGCCTTGTTAGTTAACTCCATCCACTGGAAAGTGTCGTAGTACAAGATATTGATGCTGCTACCACCGTCCATCAGTACCTTTGTAAACTTATAACCCCCAACCTGAGGAGCTACCACTAGAGCAAAGTGACCCGGATTATCAATCCATGGCGGGTGATCCTCCCGACTCCACGTGATTGGGTATTCCGACCACTTCAAGTATTGCGGGAGAGTTGGCGTGGCCGCATTAACCGCCCTCTTGTGCAGCTTCTGATCCCACTTGTCAAGTCTCGTACTGAAAACATGATACTGCCCCTGCTAAGTTGCTTCAGGTTACTCTGGAACAATGATTGATTATTCTGCTGCTGACCACCATTACCAGACTGTTGGTGATGACCTCCCTGATTTCCTTGACCCTGGTAACCTGAACCTGACCCGGTGGCACCGAAACCGGCTCTTGAGCCGCCCGGAGCTGAACCGCCCGACAGGCCGTTACCATTATTATGGTGCTGATGAAGGCTGTAATCTCGGAACTGTCGGATAATGCTGCACTCCTTCCATGTATGGGTGTCCAGCTTATCCGGTCAGCTATGCGTTGGCAAAGCCTGTTGAGCGCCTCTTCCAAGTTGAAAGGCTGAGGTGCCTTATCCTTGTTGAACGACGGCCTAAAATTTCCATTGCCCCTGGCATGATTGTTCCCAGCACTAGTGTTCGCCACTAACTCTGACCCGCCGTCCGGGTTCTTCTGTTTTCCCTAGTTGTTATTTCTAGCCCCGTTCTGCTATTGATTCTTGCCATTGTTGCTCTTCTTACCCTAAGCTAATTTCTCATCATTGAAGCCCGTGTCCTTGGTGGTATCTGAATTTGCATATTTGGTGAGAGCCTTCATGAGATCACCCATATCCTGACAAGAACGCTTCAGCCGCCCAAGCTTCTTCTTAAGGGGTAAAAAGTGACAGTTCCTCTCCAAAATCACAACCGCTTGAGATGCTGAAATATTCTCAGACAAGTGGATCATCGTCGAGACCCGCCAAACCAACTGATGGGCCGACTCACCCTCCTGTTGTAGACAATGATCAAGATCTATGATCGTCATAGGTTGCTTGCAGGTTGCCCCGAAATTCTTGATAAAGCATGCTTTCAAGTCAGCCCAAGACATGACGGTATTAGGCGGCAAACCCTTCAACCAAGTGCAGGCTGGTCCTTCTAACATCATGATGAAGTACTTCTCACAAACCGCTTCACTGACATCCAACATCTCCATGGAAAGCTCATAGCTTTCCATCCAAGCCTCCGGGAGTAGATCAGCCGTGTAGTTAGGCACCTTCCGGGGCCCTTTGAAGTCCTTAGGCAAACGTTCATTCCTTAAATCCGCCATGAGACACGGCACACCAACTCCCCTAGATGAAGTGCTGACGGGGTTTTTTGTTGGCGCCGGCTCAGGAATCTCCGGGTAATCCATCACTAGCGTTGATCCTCGCTGGGCCTGAGCCCTATCCATGATCCGTTTCAGGCGTGTTATTATTGGGCGGGTTTCGCCTCTGCTCGCTGCTGGAAACCACCGGCGACTCTATGCGCCGGCTATAGCTATAGTTGTTAACCGGTGTAGAGTGCACCCGGCTCCGGCTGTATTATGTCTTAATGAGCCACCGTTGTCTGCAATAGACTAATTGCATTCTGCGCCTCTTCAGCGAACGATATTCCTTCAGCCAAGGGGAGGGCGTCAAGCCTGGCAGCCGCTGCTATCATATTTTACACTGGGTTAGTGTAATGGCTGTGCGACGTCATGATGCATCACGGTGGGGTCCTGTTCCTCTGCGGCAGGTCTGGCTGCTGCGGTGGCTCCGCGCCCCGGGTTACCATCGGCGGCGTACTTGGGCCGACCCCAGGAGTGTTGAAGATATTTCGAGGCTGAATAGGGAGACCGACTTGGGTCCTCCAACGCTGAATCGCCTTCGAAGCTCGCTGGTCCAAGCTAAAACGGAGAGCCTCCGCGCTCAAGCATTCCGACTCAGCATTCATCTAAACCTACAGTGCATTGATAACCTCGTGGGCTTGAGGCATCTGTCCCTTGATCCGGTTAATCTCGGCATTGCACTCTGCCCGATTTTCGGTTGTCAATGTTGTGGCCATCAGGGCCGCTAGCTCATCCATAAGTTCCAGCAAAACTTGAGCCGACAGCTTAGGAGGCTCAGCATCAGGTGTGGCCACTCCTGCCGCCGCTCCCGACTTTGTGCGATTAAAAGCCGGCTCCAGGCCTGCCATGAACACGGTGGCTCAGGTCGGTGTGTCATAGGGCTCCGGAATACTGTCGCCATCGGCATAGCCCCCTAACCCGCCGTCGTGAAGCTAATAGATTGACTCTGCATCCCTGCTGGAGGATCCTTCATCTGAGAAAGCCAAGGTTTCTCCTCCTGAGACAGAATCTCTCCTGTGCTGCGTAAATCCGATGAAAACACTCTTCCGCCCGGGTTGAACACGAGCGGGTGTCATGCGTAGGGCCGACACGACGAGTTCGGTGCAGACGTCCGGCCCTGGTGCGGATCCGTCGATCTTGCCAATGAACACGTGCATCTTGCCAATGGGAACCCGGTACCCGTACTCGATTGAGCCGGCCTCCGGTCCCCATCCCAAATCATCGATGTAGAGCATACCGCAACGACTCTTTGTCAACAAGCCAACGGCGTATCCTTCGATCCCTGGGAGAGATCCCTTTGAGAACTCAACACCACCGCGCGCTAGCCCCATGGTGGGCACCAACTGTCGTGGTTTTGTCACGGCAGATGTCCGAAGACTTAGGTTCGAGGCCATCGCTAAGGCAGTGGACTCAAAGGGGTTGATCAGGACGAAAGACATGAGTTTACCCAGGTTCGGCCCCTCGGGAAGAGGTAAAAGCCTACGTCCTGCTTTTTCTATATTGATTGCAGTATCGATTACAAGGGAGCGTATTCGCTTGAGCTAGCTCTCGATGGATTGGTTTCTGTCTAAGCCGTCCTTGGGTCTTGCCTTTATATAGGAGGCCAAGGGCCCGGGTTACACGAGTCCCAAACCGACCCTTACAACGTTTCTAGTCCTGTCTCTAAGCCGCCTTGCCTCCTTTGGTAAGTCGTCTACGGGCGGCTCACCCGTCCATGTCTTATGCCATCTCCTATCTCTGGTCCTCCGTCTCGGCCCATCTGGTAAGTCACCATGCGACCTAGCCTTCCTCTTCCGGCCCACTTGATAGCGAGCCGCCAGGTATGACCCGACCCCTCCTAGGTGGGTCTTACCGTGGGGTTATATCCCCAACAAGCACGGAATTGGGCATCCCAAATATCAGCCACTTTCTCGTGAATGATAGTGAATCAACACACATCGTGAGAATAACCCACCTAGCATGGAAGATACTAACAGCCGCCAGTCGCCACATGAGCGATTTGGGTGTTTATTTAAAGGTTTAAAGTTTGGCAGATACAAATTTACGTGGAACGGCAGGTATATACCGCATCTTGGTAGATATGGTGGACTAATATGGGACAACTTTGGGTTTATTGAGATGGGTGCACAAGCAGTATTCCCGCTTAGTACAAGTGAAGGCTAGCAAAAGACTAGGGAGCGACCAACTAGAGAGTGACACAGCCATCAACATGCTTTGAGATTAACCAACATTGAATGCAAGCACGAGTAGGATCTAATTCACTATGAACATAAATATCGTGGAGGCTATGTTGATTTTGTTTCAACTACATGCATGAAGATGTGCCAAGTCGAGCCACTTGAATCATTCAGAGGAGGATAACATCCCATCATACTCCATCACAACCATTTTAATATGCATGTTGGCACCCAAAACAAACCATTATCCACTCTTAGCTAATTAAGCATGGCATGAGTAACTATAATCTCTGATTGTCCTTCAGAATGTGTTTCACCCATGATGAATTGAATTCAGAACGATGAGCTAATCATATTTACAAAATCAAGATAGGTTGAGTTCATACCAGCTTTTCTCCATCTCAATCATTTCATCAAATATCGTCATTATTGCCTTTAACTTGCATGACCAAACGGTGTGGATAATAATAAGAGTGCACGTGCATTGGAGTAAGTTGGAATCTACAAACAATAACTAAAAGGAGAATACAAGGTAACATGGGCTCTCTATATCACATCCCTAGCTAGCTTACTTAGGACAGCATGTGTGTGCATCATGTTTCACTTTTTGCATAAACTTGAAATGGGGATTAACAAAGCAACCCCAAACACCTCACTTGACTCAAAATTTTCCATGTTTGTGAAAAAACAACAAATCCAAAATGCCCATAAAAAATGTTCCCTATGTCTGATAAATGAGGAGATGAATATATCCAGGGTCATTCTAAATATTTGAATAATTATAGCATTTTAAAAATAAATATTAATGCTTCTGAAAATGCCAAATAAAGCATTATAAATATTTCAGTTTTCAAAATATTCTGAAACTTTTTATAGAAGTTTGATATATTCAAACTAGGTTCTATAAAATATTTGGGATATTTTATACCTAGCATTTGTGCCTAAAAATAAATAAAATAAATGTGAGAAAAATAAAACAGATACTGGAAATTAAAAAAATGGAAAAGGAGGCAGCACCTGGGCCGGCCCAGCTGGCCCAACACCGTCGTCGTCCTCCTGGCGGCCAGGAGGATGAGCGCATGCCCGCCGCGCGCATGCACCGGAGCTGCCACGTAGCTCCCTGCACGCCTGCATCCCCCGCCATGCTGGCGAGAGGATGAGGACACGCTGCCATCCCCATCTCTCTCTCCCTCTTGCCATTCGCCCCTACCTCTTCCCTCTCCTCTGCCTATCATGGTCGTCGTCTTCTCGCCGCCGTAGCCGCTGCTCCAGCCATTCCCCCTTGCTCCCGAGCCCCTCTGTAGCTTCGCCGTGACATGCCGGTCCTCTCCGCCGAAAGAATCGAGCCCGGAGGCCCCTAGCGTCGACCTCGGCGCCTTCTTCTTCCTCAGTCACCGGAGACCGCCGCCGCCCGTTCATCGCAAGCAAGGGTGTCGACCTCGACGCCTTCTTCTTCCTTGGTCACCGGAGACCACCACCGCCCGTACGTGGCCTCCCCGAGCCCACTCTCATCGCCGTTGCGTCTGCTGTGAGCTCCTGCTCCCTTTCCCCCTCTGTTCCCCTTCGATAGCACGTTCTAGCGCCGGATCCCTTCGGGTCCAAGAGCTCCTCGCTACTGGCAAGGACGTGGTCGTCGCTGCAGTGGCCCAAGCTTTCACCTGAGCACGTAGTCATGCTCAGGAGGAACCTAGGCAGCCCTAGGAGCCCTTGGTTGGGCCATTCGAGCTTTGGTTCGCCGAGCTCAGGCTCGCCCAAGCTCCGGCAGCCACCGTGCTCATCACCGTCGCCGTTTCCAGCCCCCCTAGCCCCTGGGAGGTGTCGGGCTCGACGCACGCGAGCACGCTGAGCCAACCGATGCCCTCCGCCGGCCATTTGGTCGCCGGAGGAGGAAACCCGATCCCCTCCGCCGTCCCTGACCTTGCCGGCGGTTCAACGCTGTCGAGTCAACCTGTTTGACCACCAGGGGTTAGTCCCCTGGGTCACTAGCAGGTGGTGCCGGGCCTTGTTAGTTAGGATTAGTTTAAAATTTAATTAATTAATTTAATTAAGTTAATGACCCACTGACCAGTGGGCCCTACCCTAATCTAATTAGTAATTAGTTAATTAGTTAACTCTGTTTTAGTTGGGTCACTGACCAGTGGGCCCCACTGGTCAGGTTTGACCTATCAATGGTCTGTTGACCAGCTGATGTCATGATGATGTCATGCTGATGCAATAATGAATTTTCTGAATTAAATTAATTCCAGAAACTATTTAAAACTTAGAAAATTCATAGAAATTAATCTGTAACTTAGATTGAAATAATTTATATATGAAAATTTATCAGAAAAATTCAATGAATCCAATGGTGCTATTATAATGCATGTTAGAGAAACCTAAGTGGATGAACATTGACATTTACTAATAGGTTAACATATGGCATATGTAAAGGAGAATGATTTTGAAGCTATATTCAAAATCACTTCATTTGACTTGGACAGTAGTTGCATTAGCTCATCCATACATGCTGCCATGACATGATCATGCATCATATTATTGCACTTGCTGTGTATTGATTGCTATTTATCTGCATTGCGGTAGGCCTTGCTTCTGAGGATACCTCCGAGTATTCCAATGAAGGACAAAACCTTTCCGCTTCCCAGCAAGGCAAGCACCCCCATTGATCATTCTGATAACATCCCATTCTCTTGCTCCTGCTCTTGTTTATTGCATTAGGACAAACGTTCACTTGTCTGTCATACATGGTAGATGAACCAATTCTTTTGCATGACCTATCATTGTCACAGCAAATCGCTAAACCTTGCAACCTAGCGTACCTGGTAGATGCTTGTGCCATGATGTGCTTTGCTTACTCTGCCTGCTATGCTTGCAATGCTTTGAGTTGTGTCAGGTCTGCTTAATCTGGGTGATGAACTGGAGTGAAACAATGTTGTTCTGATGTAATAAGCTTATGATGAACCTGATTTGGTAAAGGTAGTGATGAGAGGCTATGTAGGAGTACATAGCGGGTTCTCTCATTGGGACTGTTCTTAGGAACTGAGTTCCGTGTTTGTGATCCAAGACTAGTTACTACCACATGCTAGGCCCTGAAATATGACCCCGCTCAACTTATCAATCGCTTAGTCTTTGGTCTTGGAGTTGCAAGTAGTTTCTGGTGTTTATAACATGCTGGAGGCCGTGCGTAGCGCTGACCCTAGGGGTGGGTTACGATGCGGTAGGCAGTGGCATGGTGTACCAAGGGTCATCCGAATGGTGGGCTTGGAAACCCTACGCACATCGTTTGGGGCCATAGCAGAAACTTCGGCCGGGCATCCATGCGGGTTCAGTCTCAAATAGGCGATAGCCTGGACTAGAGGTCTTGTGTGATTGATGGTCGTGGCCGACTCCCTCGCTGGGCTTCCGCTTAAAGGTTGCCGAGGTGCATGGTTTTATGAGCACACAGTGATAAGTGGCGAGAGCGTGTGTGAAGAAGTACACCCCTGCAGGGTATGAAACTATTCAAATTGTCGCGTCCTCGGATATGGACTACTTGGAGAACTTATGCTATTCATATAAAATTTGATGGATACCCATAAAAATATCAAGACAAGTGTGAGTACCGTGGATGGCACTCTCATAGGAGACGGAAGTCAACCCATGGTGGTGTATTGATGTGGAGTTAGTGGACTTGTGTGCAGTATCTTAAATCTAATCAAAGAGTTAAAATTGTGTAGTATAGGTTAGCCATGAGTCAAAGCTGGCATTGCTGCATAAACTCCACCACTCCCCTTGTTGATACATGAGCATGAATAGTCTAGGTCTGTTTTAAAGACTTGCCGAGTACGTTTGTACTCACATTTGCTTAATAAATGTTGCAGATGAGACCCAGGACCCATCAGGTGGGTTCTATCTAGATGTCGACGATGCCGAATAGCTGGTGTCCCAGCTACGACCTTATGCCCTGTGGTGGGCTGTAGATAGTCAGGCCATGTGCCTTTTTACCCTTTCAACTGTCTGCACTCAGACAGCTTTATGCTTCCGCTTGGTTTTGTATGAACTTGCTTGTATGACTTGAGTGTCGAGTCATGTGACCCCTACCTGTAAGAACATATTATGCAAGGCTCTTCTAAGCCTCTTAAATAAAAGTTGTGTTGATGTATGGTTATGTTGTGATGCCATTTGTATCTATGCATATCGGGCATGTCGTGCGTACGTGTGACGTGCAACGGTATGTATGGGATCCGACACCTAGTCATGTGCCTTTAGTAGTACTCTTTACAGGAAACTGCCTCTTTGTGCTTCCATCGAGCCTTGGTAGCTTGCTACTGCTCCGGACACATTGACTGACCGACATGTATCCTTCTTTGCTGTTGTGTCTGTCCCTTCGGGGAAATGTCTCGTTGTGTAATGGAGTCCCTATGGCCTGCTATGACTCGTCTACGTGCAGTGATGACATTATGTCCCGTGGTGTAATGGAGTCCTTGTAGCTTGCTATGACTCGTCTACACACGCTTGAGGCCGACACTTGCATTGCTGGGTTACGTATGCCTGTTTCCGTATGGATGTGCCACTTGGGTTCCATGACTAGTCATGTCGGCCCGGGTTCTCAGTCGTTTCATTGCCAGCGACATGTTCACATACATGAGCCAAAAGACGCAAACGGTCCCGGCTAAGGTAAGGTTGCAGCTGTGGAGTTACCGTGCGTGAGGCCGCAAAGTGATGTGATATGTTACAGTCTGGATTCATATGACTTAGGATCGGGGTCCCGATACTCTAATAGGTAAACAATAATGCATATGAGAGCCACTAGATATTTTCATTGCGGTCTTCTCCTTACGACCCAATGAAAGAAAAATCAAAACAAGAACGAGAAAACTATTTACAGGGAAAGCTCCCAACAAGTAAAAGAAGAACGAAAAATCTTTTGGGGTTTTGTTTTAATGCCACAACTAAGAAACTAGAAATAAAGCTAGAACTATTTTTTTGTATTTTTCTCAAAGTTAATTAAAATCACAAGAATAAAGCGAAAATAGAAAATAAACTACCATGGATGGTACAATGAAAAAGTATGAACACCGACTAGTAAGATGAGTGTGTGAATCATGAATGTAAAGTCGGTGAGAAATACGCACTCCCCCAAGCTTAGGCTTTTGGCCTGAGTTGGTCTGTGGCCATGGCTGGAAAGAGCTCCCTCCCGGATACTCAGGAGCGTCCTCATTGTTCCATTGGTTGGCGAACTCCTGCGACTCCCACTAAAAGACTGGTTCCGGGTACGGATCAAAGGCTGGTGTCGACTCCGGAGCTGGGGGTTGCATCAGACGCCAATATCTATAAATGTCTCCGGACATAATGGTGTACCTGCATGAGTGAATATCGAACAAAGAAGAACCAAGCAGAGTAATATTTCACAAGTACCTGATACGTCTCCGACGTATCTATAATTTTTGATTGTTCCATGCTGTTATATTATCAATATTGGATTGTTTATAATCGTTTTATATCATTTTTTGGTACTAACCTATTGACATAGTGCCAAGTGCCAGTTGCTGTTTTTTCCATGTTTTTTACATCACAGAAAATCAATACCAGACGAAGTCCAAATGCCATGTTTTTATGGGCCATAAGGAACACAACGGGCCCTGGCTGCACCTGGGGGAGCGCACCGAGGGGGGCGCAACCCACCAGGGCGCGACAGGCGCGCCCTGGTGGGTTGTTCCCACCTTGGGGCACCCCCGGAGCGCCTCTTTGCTCTATAAATATTCCAATATTCCAGAAACCCTAGGGAGATAGATGAAATATTCATCCAGCCGCTGCAGAGTCCAGAACCACCAGATCCAATCTAGACACCATCTCGGCTGGGGTTCACCACCTCCATTGGTGCCTCTCCGATGATGCGTGAGTAGTTCTTTGTAGACCTTCGGGTCCATAGTTAGTAGCTAGTTGGCTTTCTCTCTCTCACTGAATTCTCAATACAGTGGTCTCTTGGAGATCCATATGATGTAACTCTTTTGCAGTGTTTTGTTGGGATCGATGAACTTTGAGTTTATGATCCGATCTATCTTTTTATATCCATGAAAGTTATTTGAGTTTCTTTGATCTCTTATAGGCATGATTGCTTATAGCCTCGTATTTATTCTCCAATATTTGGGTTTTGTTTGGCCAACTTGATCTATTTATCTTGCAACGGGAAGAGGTGCTTTGTAATGGGTTCGATCTTACGGTGCTTGATCCCAGTGACAGAAAGGGAAACGACATGTATGTATCGTTGCTACTAAGGATAAAACGATAGGGTCTATCTCTACATAGATAGATCTTGTCTACATCATTTCATCGTTCTTATTGCATTACTCCATTTCTCCATGAACTTAATACACTAGATGCATGCTAGATGGCGGTTGATGTGTGGAGTAATAGTAGTAGATGCAGGCAAGAGTCGGTCTACTAATCTTGGACGTGATGCCTATGTAATGATCATTTCCTGGATATCGTCATGGGTATTTGAAGTTCTATCAATTGGCCAACGGTAATTTGTTCACCCACCGTTGCTATTTTTCTCGAGAGAAGCCACTAGTGAAACCTACGGCCCCCGGGTCTCTTCCTCATATTATTTGCCTTTGCAATCTACTTTTCTCTTGCATTTATTTTCAGATCTATTCCAAAACTCAAAAATACCTTGCTGCACTTTATTTTCAGTTCATTCTATCAACATTTACAACCTTCTCCCGTCCACATGCCTTTCTGGCGCCGTTACCCGAAAGGGATTGACAACCCCTTTAACACGTCGGGTTGTGAGTATTTGTTATTTGTGTGCAGGGGCTGTTTACATTGTGATGCTTGGTTCTCCTACTGGTTCAATAACCTTGGTTTCATATTTGAGGGAGATACCTACCGCCACTATGCTACATCATCCATTCCTCTTTGGGGAAATACCGACGTAGCTTCAAGCGACATCAGTACCCTGGCTAAAAACTAAGTTGTAAAGCAGCCTCTTATCATCATTTTTCTTAATAACATCATGGGATACCATACGGTCATAATCTAAATCTTCACGGGTAGTAGCCTCTCATCTTTCTCGTGAATCATAAAGGGTATCTCAAAATGTTTAGCTAAACGAGATGCATAGATACCTCAGAATATGGGTCCCTTCGAACGGTTGGTGTTCAACCATTGGGCCACCATAGCGCCCAGACTAAAGGTTCTATCAGGAAATAAAGCATGGCGTAGAATGGCAAGGTCAGGGGCACTAAGACTTCCACTCTCCTAGCGACCAACTAAACATCTTCCCGCAAATAATGAACAATCGCATAGCACATGAAAAATGTAAACTAGCTGCTCTTGCCTTTGACATGCCTCTCTCTTCCCCTACAGTGACTGCGGCAATAAAATCTTCCATGTCTTGAGGACGTGGTTCCCTGATGCTGCCCTCATAGGGTATTTTGCAAACTTTGCAAAAATCATAAAGGTTCATTTTCTTCGGCACAACATATAAGTGAAATTCTACTATAGGAGGGTCTTCCCTACAATGAAAGTGAAATTTTTGCACAAAGGTATTCGTGAGTAAGAGGTACTGGTCACACTTATTGTTGAGGAAGTCGGTGATGCCTGCATTCTCGACCAAATAATAGAAATCTTCATAAATTTCGGCCGCCCTCAAGAATGTGTCACATGCCCATTCACATGGTCGAACTTCTGTGACATGAGGAAGATTATACTTGGGTTTCTCCTTCATTTCATTTTCATCTTCCTTAGAACTCCGGCTTTAAGAGCCTCTTAATAATATCCTCAAAATTTATGAAAAATTCTTAAATTTTTAGTGACCCAAAATAACAGTGAACAAAACTCAACAAAACTCATAGCAACTATTCCCTCATGTGCCTAGAGTGTATATCATGCATCAAAACTACTTGGGACAATACAGTTTTGAAATTCAAGCTCAAGAACAAGGTCACAACAACAAAAATTTGCAATATATAAAGCACTAGAACAAAAATTAATTGGACCATTGGAGGACTCACATATCGAGGATCAATCTCCCAAAATAGTTTCGCGAATGAAGCTTTGCACAAGGAGATCGAAAATGGTAGCAAAATGAGCAAGAACACGAGTTTGAGCAATGGTGGGATTGTTTTGGAGGAAGATGAAGTGGATGGGTGATGGAATAAGTGAAGGGGGCCATGTGGGACCCACAAGCCTGCTACGCGCAGCCAGCGGATGCGGCCACGCCTAGTGGGCTTGTGGCCCACTGGTGCAGCCCCTGCAGTGTGCCCAGTGCCAGAAATTTTTAAATATTCCAGAAAAAATCATACTCCATTTTCAGGACATTTGGAGAACTTTTATTTCCAGGTCACTTTTTTATTGCACGGGAAACTCAGAAAACAAAAAAGGAATAGCATTTTTTTACTTTATTTAATCTAACTAATAGAAAGTAAAAGTTGGGTATAGGGAGTTGTGCTTTGTAAATTCATCCATCTCATGCTCATCAAAAGGGATCCATCGATAAGGTTGATCAAGTCTTATTAACAAACTTCTTTCGAATAACATGAAACCGAAGAATTTTTGAATAACACTAAGACTCAATGGGGATATGTATATCCCCAACAATAAGTATATCATATTTCTTCTTGAGAGTAGGAAGAGGGAATTCAAAATCTCCAATAATAATCGTTGGAATTTTTTCAATGGAGTTGATACTGTGAACTTGAGGTTGTTTCTTCGGAAAGTGTTCCATATGCTCATTACCATTAATATGAAAAGTGAAATTACCCTTGTTGCAATCAATAAAAAACCGTGCAGTATTGAAAAAGGGTCTACCAAGGATGATCGACATACTGTCGTCATCGGGAATATCAAGAATAACAAAGTCCGTTACGATAGTAGCATTTGCAACTACTACAGGTACATCCTCACAAATACCTATAAGTAGAGCAGTTGATTTATCAGCCATTTGCAAAGAGATTTTAGTAGGTGTCAACTTATTCAAATCAAGTCTACGATATAAAAAGAAAGGCATAACACTAACACTAGCTCCCAAATCACATAAAGTAGTTTTAACATAACTCCCCTTAATAGAGCATGATATAGTTGGTATTCCTAGATCTACTAATTTCTTCGATACTCCACCCTTAAAAGTATAATTAGCAAGCATGGTGGAAATTTTAGCATCCAGTATCTTCCTTTTATTAGTCACAATGTCTTTCATATACGTAGCATAAGGAGACATTTTTCAGTCAAGCGCATACGCAAAAGACAGGTCTAAGCATTTTAGCAAAGCGCTCAAAATCCTCTTCATCTTTTTTATTGGATGGTTTAGGAGGGAAAGGCATGGGTTTTTGGTCCCATGGTTCTCTTTCTTTACCGCGCTTCCTAGCAATAAAATCTCTTTTATCATATCTTTTATTCTTAGGATGTGGGTTATCAAGATCAACATCAGGTTCAATCTCCACATCATTATCGTTACTAGGTTGAGCATCAACATGGACATCATCATTAATATTATCACTAGGCTCATGTTCATCACCAGATTGTGTCTCATCATGAGAAACAAAAATATCATTTGGGTTTTCAGGTGTATCTATAACAGGTTCACTAGCAGTATGCAAGGTTCTATCATCATCCTTATTCCTCCTATTATTGGAACGACTAGGTACATCAATATTGCCCCTTTGAGAATCTTGCTCAATTCTCTTAGGATGGCCCTCAGGATACAAAGGTTCCTGGGTCATTCTACCACCTCTAGTCACAACTTGAACAGAATGATCATTGTTCTTACTATTCATCTCATTAAGAAAATAATTCTGTGCTTTAAGCACTTGTTCTACTTGAGTACCATGGAAGCATGTTTACTAATCAGTTTAACATCATTGATAGTTCTACTCATATAATCACCTAAATGATCAAGCATGAAAGCATTATGTTTCAATTGTCTACTAACATAAGCATTGAAATTTTCTTGCTAAACAACAAAATTATCAAATTCATCCAAGCATTGGCTAGCAGACTTATTATAAGGAATATCGCTTTCATCAAATCTATAAAGAGAATTTACCTCTACTACCTGTGTTGGGTTATGAAGACCATGTATTTCTTCAATAGGTGGTAGATTCTTAACATCTTCAGCTTTAATACCTTTTTATTTCATAGATTTCTTTGCCTCTTGCATATCTTCGGGACTTAGGAATAGAATACCTCTTTTCTTCAGAGTTGCCTTCGGAGGTGGTTCGGAAATAGTCCAATCATTATCATTGATCTATATATTGTTCAATAGTATTTCAGTTTGTTCAACCGTTTGTTCCCTAAAAACACAACTAGCACAACTATCTAGGTGGTCCCTAGAAGCATCGATTAGTCCATTATAAAAGATATCTAGTATTTCATTTTTCTTGAGAGGATGATCAAGCAAAGCATTAAGTAATTGGAGAAGCATCCCCAAGCTTGTGGGAGACTCTCTTCTTTGATTTTCACAAAATTGAATATTTCCTGCAAGGCGGCTTGTTTCTTATGGGAAGGAAAATATTTTTTAGAGAAGTGATAAATCATATCTTGGGGGCTCCGCACACAACCAGGAGCAAGAGAATTGAACCATATCTTAGCATCACCCTTTAACGAGAAAGGAAACAACTTAAGGATATAATAGTAACGAATTTTTTCCTCATGGGTAAATAGGGTGGCTATATCATTCAATTTAGTAAGATGTGCCACAACAGTTTTAGATTCATAACCATGGAAAGGATCAGATTCAACCAAAATAATTAACTCAGGATCGACAGAGAATTCATAATCCTTATCAATAACAAAGATTGGTGAAGTAGCAAACTTATGATCATATTTCATTCTAGCATTCAAAGATTTTTCTTTGCACTTGCATAGTAATTATTTAAGATCATCTCTATCATTACAAGCAAGAAAGTCCCTAGCTACCTCTCCTTCCATAACATAACCCCTAGGAATATTAGGCAATTCATATCTAGGAGAGCTAGGTCTAGCAGGTGTCTCAAAGTGCTCAGTTTCAATAATTTCATCAGTTTCAGAAGTATCATAATTTTCAGCATTGACTCTAGCAATTTGTTCATCAAGAAATTCACCTAGTGGCACAATATTATCAAGCAAAGTATCATCATAAGCATCATGCATAGCAGAAGTGGCATCATCAATTACTTGCGACATATCAGAATTACTAGCAGGTGGTGGTGTCGCAAGCTTACTCATAACAGAAGGTGAATCAAGTGTAGAGCTAGATGGCAGTTCCTTATCTCCCCTCGTAGTAGAGGGATAGATCTTGGTTTTTGGATCTTTCAGATTCTTCGTAGTGATCAACAGATATAAATCCCAAGTGACTCAGAGAATAGAGCTATGCTCCCCGGCAATGGCGCCAGAAAAAGGTCTTGATAACCCACAAGTATAGGGGATCGCAACAGTTTTCGAGGGTAGAGTATTCAACCCAAATTTATTGATTCGACCCCTGTAAGACTTAATATCTACAACAAAGTATTCAGTAGCAAAGTAGTATGGAAATAACGGTAGCAAAAGTAACAGTAGCAGTTTTGTAGTGATTGTAACAGTAGAAGCGGAGAAGTAACTTAGCAAGGATCAATATGTGGGAAGCTCGTAGGGAATGGATCGGTGGTGGTTAATTCTGTCGGATAGCATTCATCATGCAACAATTATAACATTGGGTGACACAGAACTAGCTCCAATTCATCAATGTAGGCATGTATTCCATATATGGACATACATGCTTATGGAAAAGAACTTGCATGACATCTTTTGTCCTATCCTCCCATTGCAGCGGGGTCCTAATGGAAACTAAGGGATATTAGGGCCTCCTTTTAATAGAGAACCGGACCAAAGCATTAGCACTTAGTGAATACATGAACTCCTCAAACTACGGTAATCACCGGAAAGAATCCCAGCTATTGTCACCCTGGGGGATGCGGATCATAACTCGCAATAGGTGTCTACAACTTGCAAGATAGTATCAAGAACACATATATATTCATTTAAACATAATAGGTTCAGATCTGAAATCATGGCACTCGGGCCCTAGGACAAGCATTAAGCATAGTAAAGTCATAGCAACATCAATCTCAGAACATAGTGGATACTATGGATCAAACCCTAACAAAACTAACTCGATTACATGACAAATCTCATCCAACCCGTCACCTTTCAGCAAGCCTATGATGCGATTACTCACAAACGGCGAAGAGCACCATGGAATTGGTGATGAAGGATGGTTGGTGATGATGATGGCATCGCTTTCCCCTCTCCGGGGCCCAAAACGGACTCCAGATCTAGTCTCTCGAGGAAGAACAGAAGGTGGCGGCAGCTCCGTATCGTGAAACGCAATGAACTCTTCTCCCTTATTTTTTTCTCCGTGAATAGGGTTATATGGAGGCGGAGGGGAGGTCGGAGGAGCCACGAGTGCCCCACAAGCCTGCTAGGCGCGACCAGGGGGCGGTCGCGCCTAGCAGGCTTGTGGCCTGTAGGTGCCCCCCCTCTGGTTAATTCTTGCGCCAGTATTTTTTATTGAATCCAAAAATATTCTTCATAAATTTTCAGGACGATCCGAGAAATTTTATTTCTGGACAAAAATAACACCAAGGCAATTCTGCTGAAAATAGCGTCAGTACGGGTTAGTTCCATTCAAATCATGCAAGTTAGAGTCCAAAAACTAGGGCAAAAGAGTTTGAAGAAGTGCCTGCCCAGACGTTTGAAACGGGTATAAGAAATCAGTTTGTAGATGCTCTAACATCACGAAATAACCAACAAGGCCGGCACGCATGCGAGGATAGTTCACGACACGTAGACCAACAAAATACACAAAAAAAATGACCCATGTGCCAACAACCTACAGCAGACCAAAGAGACTCGCAATGAGGATTAGGCCTCAAAAACTTGATCTTGCTAAGAGCACCTCTAGAAAACTCCGCATAACGCGCGAACCCACATAATTCCGGCGAGTATATGGGCTCGGCCCAATTTTTTGGCCAGAACAGAGCATGCATACTCGTCCGACCCGTAAATATTTTTCCGCAGCCCGCAAACGATACCCCCGAAGTAGTATAACTATGGGTTTGCGGGGTAGACGCAAGTCGAAACCCTACCCCCCGCAGCCGCGTTACCCCCCGATTCCCCACCGTGTCGCTTGATTTCTCGCTGTCGTTGTGACGCCCCCAATTTCGATCGTACGCTAAACATACACGCAATGCGTACGACCAAGATTAGGGACTCACTAATTAATATCACAACACAACTCTAGACACAAGTTAAAGTCATACAACTTCATATTACAAGCCAGGGGCCTCAAGGGCTCGAATACAAAGCTCGACAAGCACGAGTCAGCGGAAGCAGATAATATCTGAGTATAGACATAAGTTAAACAATTGTTTCCTTAAGAAGGCTAGCACAAACATAACAACGGACCGAAAGAGGTGAGGCCTCCTGCCTGGGAACCTCCTATCCTACTGCTGGTCGGGGGCCGCCTCCACGTAGTAGTGGGCTCCTGTGGTGGTGTAGTAGTCGTCTCCGGCGTACTCCATCTCCTGGGCTCCATCGTCTGAACGCAGAATCGTATCGAGGGGGAAAGAGGAGGCAAAGCAGCGGTGAGTACTCATCCAAAGTACTCGCAAGACTGACATCATAACTATGCTAAGTATGCATCATTATAAAGGGGAGGGGTTATATCTGGACTGACTGCAGAAAGCAAGAAAAGGGGGAAGGCCTGGTCCTATCGAAGACTAGCATGTTCAGCATCTTGCAGCATTAGAAGAGAGTAGAGTGGTATCTCATATATTGTCATATTATTGTAGCAATTTTATTAAGTAACCACACCCAGAGATTCTTCCTCGACTTCCTACGAGGAAGCAATCCTGGAGCCAACATTCATTTCAAATTAAAGTCACAATTATAGTTGTATAAGGTCAAGGTACAACTCCAAGTCGTCCTGCTACCGTGGACACGACTATTCCAATAGATAAATTCATCCCTGCAGGGGTGCACCACATTTCCAACACGCTTGATCACCTCCGGCCGGACACACTTTCCTGTGTAATGCCCAGCCTCGGGATCCAAAACGTCGTCGCCCCACCTAGGCTCAACAAAGAGGCCAACCCACCGGTCTAAATCCTAAGCGCACAGGTTCATGGGCCCACTTGCCCTTGCACTCCTACACGATGCGTAGGCGGCCGGAAGCAGACCTAGTACACTCAGCCCGGGAGTTGTACCTTCCAGCCCAATCCGGCATGCGCCGCTCCATTGCTGACGTCCGAAGAGCTTCGGCTGATACAATGACGCTGAGTACCCATAAATTCTCCCACGTGAAGGTTTGGTGCATAAGAAGGTCAACGACCAACTCAGATCAAATACCCAACCCATTAGCATTTTATTAATGCGGGGCAAGCGCGACCCATAAAGTGCGGTCCCGTCACCCCGACTCGAGGATGTATGGCAAAGGCCTATCTCGCCAGTCAACGCCTCACCATCATCAAACCGGGGAACTGTGTAGATATAACATATTTCTGTAACCAGGTCATAGTAACTGTGTAGATATAACATCAAGACAGGAACTGAGGAATCACCCTCAATGGTCCCCGCTCGATGTAACCATCAAGGGGGACTTAGAGGAATCACCCTCGAAGGTCCCACACTTGAGGGGTTGCGCGACAGAGACATCATCGAGAATGGTGAAGGAGGAATCACCCTCGATAGCCACGACCGACTAGCTGCACTACAGGGCTAGCATCATGAGTACTTCATAAGGTGTCACCCTCGGTACTCAATAGTAGGACTGCAGAGTCGCACAACTAAGGGGGGTGTACAGTGATGTGAGGGGGTTGGCTTGTCGGTCAGTTGACCGAGTCGTCAAGTCGTCGGGTCGTCGATGAAGAAGCATGGGCAACTGGGACTAAGGGGTCACTGGGGATACACTAACACACCTATACTAAGCAGTTGGTATGATTGTAGGTATAGTAGCAGTTCATCAAAAACAGGCTATGCATCAGAATAGGAGCTAACTAATACAGTAGCAAAAATCTAGTGCAAGAATAAGAGGGAAAGGAATAGGCAATATTGGAATGCTCAAGGGGGGTGCTTGCCTTGCTGCTCTGTGGCAAAAGGCTGATCGTCAGCGACGTAGTCCTGCCCGGCAGCACCGTCAGTCTCGAGGTCTACCGGAGAGAAGAGGGGGAAGAAACAATAAATATAAAGCAAACAGATGCCCCACGGTGCATGATATGGCAATATGCAGAGCTAGACATGCACTAACTCAATACTACACGTCGCAAACGGAGCGGGAAAACATCTGACGATAATCCCCAGGTCTTTGGATTATCGGACAGCTGATCCGTAGGGGGAAGTTCCATGTTCGTCATGATAGGAGCATGTGACACATGAATGGATGGCATACTCGGATTCGTGGAATTTTGCTGATCAACTTTCATATATAAATTATTTTCATGTGAGCTACGGTTTAAAAGATATGATTTTCTAAATTTTTATAGATTTTATGGAATTATTTTAATTAAATAAATAAACATTATCTAGAACAATGAATGATGATGTCAGCATGAGGTCAGCATTGCATCAATAGTCAACAGTGGGGCTGACCAGGTCAAACCTGACAAGTGGGTCCCACATGTCATAGACTCAGGGTTAATTCATTTTAATTTAAACTAAATAGAGACTAATTAGCAAGTGGGGCCCATCTGTCATAGGGTCATTAGACTAAGTTAATTATCTTCAGTTAACCTAATTACTAAATTGATCAACTGACAGGGCTGGCCCACTGTCATGGACACAGGGGCTTGGGACCCCACATGTCAGTGAGTGGACCAGGGCTAGGTCAACAGGTCAACGATGACCGTGGGACCCAGCTGGCAGTGACCCTGGCAGTGGCCCTGACCAGGCCACGTTGGCTGTGGCCGGCGTTCGTCGCCAGAGCAACTCTGGCGAGTACCCAAAAACACAACGGGGCTCGGAAATCGTCTACAGGGGGTCATTTTGCGTGATTCTTCTTGCGTTCGAAGGCTGAGATCGTCACCGTTCTATTCCAGTCGTCAGGGGGAGCTGCGGTGGCCTGTGGCGTCGCTGGCGTCTAGCTTGGCGAAGGTGAGCTTCGAGCGGCGATGTCAAGCGTCGAGCCGAGGCGTCTTCGAGCTAACTATCGACACTACGCGGGCCTATGCAAAGCATGGAGTTGAATTGTGGCGTCGGCAAGATCAAATGGTCACCGGATGGGCGCCGACTACGAGCTCTTGCGGTGGTGGGTTCATGCTCCAGCGATATCCTACGCTACGAGCTCGGGTTCATTGAGGGGAAAGAGGGGAAAGAAGTAGGAGCTCACTGGGGGCCTGTAGGGGTGCTTAGCGGGCTCGGGGGTGGCTCGGTGTAGCCGGAACCGTCGACGACGAGCGGCGGGGATCCGAAGAGAAGGAGCTCATGGCCATCACTGTGGTGACGAAGGGGTCCAATGGACGAGCGCAGTCGAAGGAGAAGGAACCGGCGGTGCTTCTGGACACGTTGGCGAGGGAGGAGATGGACGACGGCGGCGGTCGGGCTAGAGAGGGTGGAGGTAGGGAGCTCGAGAGGGGGGATCTGGAGGAGCTAGGGTTTCAGGGGGGGCGAGAGGGAGCCGCAGAAGGCCGTTCTTATCCCCACTACCAAGAGCGGCGAGCGGGTGCAGCAGCGACGGCGCCCTGTAGCGACCGGGCGGTCGCTACAGGATGGGGAAGACGACGAGTGGGGTGGCTGGCTGGCCAGTTGGGCCGGGTTGGGCCGGCCCAGTGGGGAAGGGGGGTTCCCCCTTTTTTCTTTTTATTTTTCTTTAGTTTTATTTCGGTTTTTGTTATTTGTAATTTCTGTTTTAATTATTTTTAGCCTCTAATCCCTTTAGCAAAAATGTGTAGTAGGGCCCATCAAATAGCTTGCAATATTAGCAGGGGCCACACCAAGTTTGAGCATTTTTTAAAACTGTTTGAATTTTCCATAGGATTAAATAGCACTTTTGAAATGCAAATTGACTCTGTTTTGATGGTGGGGTCCACACCAACATCAAGGTGATGTTGTTTTCCTTAACAACATTAGTTTTGAGATTTTTAACAAGTGTGCAACATTTCTCTTATGCTTTTTGCAACTTTATTTTATCACATAAAAATTCCATGGGCTTTTTGAAGTGGAATTTGAATTGAGATTTTATTGAGAAGTGATCACACATGGAATAGCAAAAGCATTAGCATAATCCTGGCCATCACTGTAGCTTAATTACAATGATCACTGTAGCAGAAATCCAGAGTGTCACAATTCTCCCCTACTAACAAGAATTCTCGTCCCGAGAATTAAGAAGTAGATGGAAAGAGCCCAGGGTATTCGGCACGAAGATAATCTTCGCATTCCCTAGTGGCTTCATCTTCAGAATGATTTGCCCACTGCACTTTGAAGAACTTGGTAACCTTCTGACGAGTCCGACGTTCAGTTTCATCAAGAATGCGAACCGGTTGCTCTTTGTAAGAAAGGTCTTGTTGTAGTTCAAGCATATCATGGTCCACTGCTCAGATAGGATCCTTGAAGCAGCGAAGAAGCTGTGACACATGGAACACATCATGAACCTGAGAAAGGTTTGGCGGTAGTTCCAGTGGATATGCCACTTTACCACGCCTTTCGAGAACAGTGAAAGGACCAATATAACGAGGAGCCAGCTTGCCCTTGATCCCAAAACGGTGTGCACCTATCATTGGCGTGACTCGAAGGTAAGCCTTTTTGCCAGGTTTATAGACCATATCTTTGTGATGACGGTCATATCGACTCTTCTGACGAGACTTAGCAGCCTTCAGATTTGTATGAATAATGCGTACTTGATCTTGGCATGTTGGATAATATCGGGACCGATAAGTGTACGTTCCCCAGCTTCTGACCAATTCAGAGGGGTCCGACACTTACGTCCATATAATACTTCAAAAGGAGCCATCTTCAGACTAGCTTGATAGATATTGTTGGAGAACTCAGCATATGGGAGAGATTCCTCCCATTTCTTGCCAAAATAAATGACACAAGCTCGAAGCATGTCTTCGAGAATCTCATTGACTCTTTCAACTTGTCCCTGGGATTCAGGGTGAAAAGTGGTACTGAAGGACAAATGGGTTCCCATAGCTTCTTGGAAACTTGCCCAGAATCTTTAAGTGAATAAACTACCACGGTCTGAACTAATCACCAATGGAATACCGTGGAGGGAAACAGCTCTGGACATGTAAAGATCTGCTAGCTGACTAGCAGTAATAGTTTCCTTGAGAGCCAGAAAGTGTGCAACTTTGGACAGCCGGTCAATGACGACAAGAATAACATCATTACCCTTCTGCAACCTACGAAACCCAGTGATGAAGTCCATTTCAACATGATCCCATTTCCATTCAGGAATAGAAATAGGTTGCAGAGTTCCAGCAGGCTTCTGATGTTTCGTTTTGATACGACGACAAGTGTCGCATTCTGAAACATAGCGAGCAATGTCTTGTTTCATATTTGACCACCAGAACCTTTGACGAATGTCTCGGTACATCTTGGTACTACCCGGATGAATAGACAACGGAGTATCATGAGCTTCTTTCAATATTCTATCAGTCATATTCAGGTTTTCCCTTTTTGTTGGAACGAATAAGCGTCCCTTGAAGTACATAGCACCATCATCAGCAACGGTGAAACATGAGGGTTTACCTTCCGACAAATAGTATTTAATCCTTTCGACTTGGTCGTCATAGCCCATCATTATTTTGATACTGCCCACGAGATCTGGTTCAACAACCAGGTTACTCAAAGAACCCTGGTTAACAACACGAAGGTTCATCTTGCGGAACTCTTCAGGAGGGGGAACGATATAACCCTGAGGGACAATATGGAGGTTCAGCTTGCGGAATTCTTCTTGAAGAAGGGGGTGAACCTTGTGAACCTGAAGGTGGTTGCAGTATGACTTGCAGCTCAAAGCATCAGCCATTACATTAGCCTTGCCAGGCGTATAAGAAATTCCCACGTTGTAATCTGCTATGCACTCCATCCATCTTTATTGACGGAGATTCAAATCTGGCTGAGTAAACAAGTACTTCAGACTTTGGTGATCGGTGTAGATCTCGCATCTATTACCAACAAGGTATTGCCGCCACTCTTTCAGTGCATGGATCACTACAGCAAGTTCAAGGTTATGAACTGGGTAGTTCTCTTCATGAGGACGCAATTGACAAGAGGCATAAGCAACCACTTTGCGTTCTTGCATTAGGACACAACCTATTCCCTGACGCGAAGCGTCATAATAAATGACAAAGTCCTTTCGAGTATCCGAAGGAGCAAGCACTAGAGCAGACGTCAGTTTGCCTTTAAGTGCCTGAAAGCTCTCCTGACATTTTTCTATCCACTCATATTTAACGCCTTTATGAAGCAGATTGGTTAAGGGCTTTGCAATCTTGGAGAAGTTCTCGACAAATCGATGGCAATAGCTGGTGAGTCCGAGAAAACTTCTGACTTGCTTGACATTCTTCGGCGGAGTCTAGTCAAGAATAGCCTAAACTCATTCAGGGTTGACCGCAATACCATCCTTTGAGATCACATGACCAAGGTAGGTTACTTCGTCCATCCAGAACTCACACTTGGAATACTTGGCATATAGCTGATGTTCCCGAAGTCTTTCCAGTACAAGACGAAGATGTTCAACATGCTCTTCTTTATTCTTGGAAAATACCAGAATATCATCCAGATAAACCACAACGAATTTGTCGAGGTAGTCCACGAAGATATAATTCATTAAACGAGAGAAGTTTGCTGGAGCATTCGTTAGACCGAAAGACATGACGGTGTACTCGTATGAACCATAGTGAGTAACAAATGCGGTCTTCAGAATATCCTCTTCACGAACACGGATCTGATGGTAGCCCAACCTCAAGTCGAGCTTACAGAAATTTGAGGCACCAGCAAGTTGATCATACAAATCATTGATCCGAGGAAGTGGATATTTGTTCTGAATTGTAGCTTGGTTGATTGGTCGATAATCCCGGACCAGACGGTTTGTCCCATCCTTCTTATTAACAAAGAGAGAAGGTGCTCCCCAAGTAGAGGAACTTGGACGAATGAAACCTAGTCGTAGTGAATTGTCAATTTGTTGCTTAAGTTCAAGGAATTCGTGTGGTGGTATCTTATATGGACGCTTGGCTATAGGAGTGGTACTAGGTACCAAGTCGATGACAAACTCGACAACTCTAGCAGGGGGAATCCCTGGAAGTTCTTTCGAAAAAACATATTCGAAATCCCTTACAACTGGAATGTTTTCAATCCCTCAAGAGGTGACTCATTTAACACATTCATGGCATATAGTCGGGCTTCAGCATCTCGAACAAGATGAGCATGGTAGCTGACTATCTCATTCGAAGGATGCAGAAGGTGGACAGTTTTGGTGGCACAAACGACGGAAGCAGTATGTGCTTTCAACCAATCCATTCCGAGGATGAGGTCGATATTGGAAAACTTTAGCATTATGGGGGAGCTATGGAATTCCAATCCTTCAATTTCAATGGGAATGTTGTGACTAATAATGCAGGTTTGACATTGGCCCGCGGGGGGTGTTTACCACTATTGGGACATTCATCTCTTCATACTTAATGTCATGCATGAATGCGAAATCTTCAGACATAAAGGAATGCGATGCTCCTGTATCAAACAATACAGAAGCTGGTACCGAGTTGATGAGAAGGGTACCCATCACAGTAGAAGGCTAGTCTTGAACTTCATTCAGATCAACATTGTTAGCTTGAACACGTCCCTGAGCAGGCCTAACATTGTTGTTGCGGGGTTGGTTGGAAGGCAGTGCAAGTTGATTCTGATTCTACCTGCATTCTCTGGCACGGTGTCCTGGACGACCACACTTGAAGCACAACCCATCCTCAGGACGAGAAGGGGCAATAGGAGCTCGTGGTGGCGGAGCTGGGAGCCTCGGCTGCCTAGGTGGGGGTGGAGGCAGACGAGGTGTAGCATAGGACGACCTTAGAGCAGGAGCAGATGCATGGTACATGTTGTAGGGAATCCAGATCTTGCGCTGCTGACTTCCTGAGCCCAAAGATGAGCCCAAGTTATGGTTGCACTTGCTGCTGTCCTTGTAGTCCTAAAGACTTGTTTCCACTATAATGGACTTGTTCACCAAGGTGGCAAAGTTGTCAAAGTCCTGAACAAGGAGTGCTAGTTTGATATCAGGGTGGAGGACTTCACGGAACTTCTCCTGCATACAAGCATCAGTTGCAACGTCTTCTTTAGCATAGCGAGATAAGTCCAGAAATTCCCGCTGATAAGCATCCACAGTCTTGTTGCCCTGGACAAGATTGCGGAACTCGCGCTTCTTCTTGTCCATCATTCCATGAGGGATATGGCGAGCACGGGATGCATCTTGGAACTCCGGCCATGTGATGATTGTCCCAATAGGCTGTGAGCGCCTGTGATTGTGCCACCATTGAGCAGCGGGACCCTTTGTAGCTAGCCACTTGGGTGCCTAAAGATTCCAACTCATAAGTGATGTCACAGAGCCAGTCATCTGCGTCAAGCGGCTGAGTTGAGCTGCGGTAGATCGCAGGGTTGAGGCGCATGAAGTCTTGCAGAGTCATTGGGACTGGCTGTTGATTCATATTTGGCCTCGGGAACTGGTCCATAAGCCCTTGCATAAACTGGCGATTCAGTTCAAACTGCTGCATCATACCAGCCATGTATTCAGGTGGCAGTGGGTGGTCAGCCGCACCACGACCATGACCAGCTGGCCTAACCATTCTGTCGAAATAATTAACAGTGGTGTTTTAGCATTAGGTATTGCAAAGATAATGAGTTATTTATGAAGTAAATTTCTCAATGAAGGAAGTGCAATAGATACGACATAGTAGTTCGAATTCAACATACAGATCCATACATAGGTCTATAACAAACCATAAGTTTGTTACAACATAGACAATAGGTCCGGCATGAAATTAGTCCAAACAACTAGGCGACATGCAGGCACGTGGTAGAGGGATACAATAACGAACATAGCGAAAAGCTACATCGACGTCAGGGACAATGAAAGAACCCACAGAACTGTAGATGACCCTGAATGTTGAACCTGGTGGCAGGGTTCTGCATCCCGTGCACACTCTGATGTAGACACTGCATATTAAGCGGGAGCGCAGGTCCACGTGCCGAAACACGACCTCCAACATCAGGCCACTCATGACCTGGAGGAAACGCAGTCTGAGGCGGGTCAAGGATGTACTCCGGATGTATCCCCGCGGTGACTGCCAGCAACAAATGCCCCAAACCCCGATAAAGATGACCACGGGTGGCGTACAGCTCGACGCTAAGAGCCCTGACAGTGCGATCCAATGCCTTAATGTACTGAAGCAGAACCTGTGGGTCGTAACGATGACTCACATAGGGGGTGTAGATAGCAGTGTAGGATCGGTCGTTGTGCTGCCCTGCGAAAGGGGTCAAGACCTCAGCATCGGCGGCAGTATGAACTCCAGCAGGAACATACGAAATGTATCTGTATGTCGTCTCCTCCAAACAAGAGTTCGCTGCATGGAGTCGAACAATAGCAGCATAAGCAGCATCCTGTACGGCCATCTCGACTGTCACTCCAATGCCATGAAAGGTGTGCAGCGCAGTGATGGGGCGGTCCTGTCGATCCCAGATAACCATCACAGTCTCATACTGTTCCTAGTTGAACTCACGGTAGCCCTCGTAAACAATGTACTCGGGGTACCAGCGATATCCCAGCCTCTTCAGGAGGTCGACCAGAATGGCCGGGAACCCAGTCGTATCGTGCGCGAAGGTCAGACGAACAATCTGCCTACCGGGACGCATCTGTAACAGGAAGATTTAAGATGTCAAATGACAGTGTGTGTCTTATAACTTCAAAGGAAAACAATTGTCAACGAAACAAGTCTTCGATGGATGTGATCACGAGAACCTAATGTTAGTGTTAGCAAAATCTTTAACCCGAAAGAGGAGAGAGATCAGAATCCTGAGTATAGACGAGGAATAAAAGATGCTAATACCACCCGATTGAGATGTGGGCCCTAAGCCACACAACAATGTTAGTAAAAGTTTTTCAAGTACTAGACTCAACTTCAGCCAAGGAGTTGGAAACGGGGCTACCTACAGGCAGGCGGACCCCTAACGGCCGGAAAAATCTCTGGGCGTGGTTACTTAATAAAATTGCTACAATAATATGACTATATATGAGATACCGGTCTACTCTCTTCTAATGCCACAAGATGATGCAAGATGCTGAAGATGCTAGTCTTCGATAGGACTAGGCCTTCCCTCTTTTCTTGCTTTCTGCAGTCAGTCCAGATATAACCCCCCCCTTTATAATGATGCATACTTAGCATAGTTCTGATGTTAGTCGTACGAGTACTTTGGATGAGTACTCACCGCTGCTTTGCCTCCTCTTTCCCCCTCGATACGATTTTGCGTTCAGACGATGGAGCCCAGAAGATGGAGTACGCCGGAGATGGCTACTACACCACCGCACGAGCCTACAACTACGTGGAGGCGGCCCCTGACCAGTGGTAGGATAGGAGGTTCCCAGGCAGGAGGCCTCGCATCTTTCGATCCGTTGTTATGTTTGTGCTAGGCTTCTTAAGGCAAAACTTGTTTAACTTATGTCTGTACTCAGATATTATTTGCTTCCGCTGACTCGTGCTTGTCGAGATTTGTATTCGAGCCCTCGAGGCCTGTAATATGAAGCTGTATGACTTTAATTTGTGTCTAGAGTTGTGTTGTGATATTAATTAGTGAGTCCCTAATCTTGATCGTACGCATTGCGTGCATGTTTAGCGTACGGTCGAAATTGGGGGCGTTACAGTCGGCACGCCTGCGAAAGTCATGGACATCTCTGGGATGAGGCGGAGCGCCACCCCTGCGTCAAATCTGACGCCACGCGCAACCAGGGGGCACGTCGTTGGCTCAACCGCGATAGTTGGCCGTCGCCGACATTCGACCGCCGCCGGTTTTTGACCGCCGCAAGCTGGACGAGTTCGGTCGCGAACTCGGCCACCGCCGCCATGCCTCCTCCGGCTCCTGGTCCGCAGGGAGCTCACCCGCGAGCGCATCGAGCTCGCGGCTCATTCCAGTGAAGAGGAATCCGGAGGAGTAGCTCTCGCCTCGCACCGTAGAGCCCAATGTGCCGCCGTGCCGAGGCCTTATCAGGCCCGAGGACTACCTCCCCTCGGGCCAGGAGGAGCTCCTCGAGCGTGTCGTCCTTGAGCGGTCGGCGAGGAAGCAGGAGGAGATGGAAGAGTGCATCTGCCTCGAGCTCGAGTACGAGCGGCTCTTCCTCCAAACAGGCGTCGCCATGTCGCAGGCGCAAGCGTCCAAAGAGGCTGACCTGCGATTGATGAGGCGGAGCAGGCAAAGTTCTACATCGACCTCGACTCCTCCGACTCCGATTGAGCATCGCCGCTAGGCAGCTACCGCATGAGCTCCGGTGAGCTCAATTTTGTGTAGTGGTACGGTAGCGTAGGCCCGGTCTAGTTCCGGTGAACTTATATGTAATATATGCATGCTATGTACCAACTTATGTGAAGAAGAACTATCTATGCGAGCGAGCTCCGGCGAGCTTTTGCTTAAATTTCTCACGTGGAACAAGTTTTTTAAATTTTATGGGTTTGGATACAGTTTTTATTTTGCTGCGACGATTTTGAGCCTGCATAAACGTCCCCGTGCGAACTGTAAACGCAGTTTACAGTTTCGCGGAATGCTCGGTCTGCTAGAGTTGCTCTGAGTCAGGGAGAAAGGAGAAGCCCGTGCTCTGGATAAGTGGATATGAGCACCTCCGTTGCGTCCCGATCGACTTACTTAGTCAATAATTTTCAGTGCTACAAGAAAATACACATTTTGAACAAATAATCAGTCGGTCTGTTAGAAAAAACATGCTCAATAATAAATTTGTTTCTAGTGGTCCACAATGCTCAACAGGACACAGAGGACCCAAAGCAGAACATGCGTTTGTATGGCCCTGCAGCCCGGTTGACAGAGAACGAAGCTCAGCAAAGGAATTGGGGGCCCAAGAAACTCCATTCAGGACCGAATGCAGCACCACGAGTCCTCAAAAGACGCACAAAGGGCGCAATAGTCGGAGCCAGGCCCATTCTTCCTACGGATTTGACCAGCCGTAGACAGCCGTCCAATAATGAATTGTCACATAAAAATCCTGATCTTTGAGGGAGCCCAATATCAGAGTGGAATATAAGGATTTTATTGAGAACCGACTAGAAGAAGAATGAGGCAAAGTAACAGAATCAGCCTCCTCCGAAAGAACAGGGAACATGACAGCAACAAGACTATGCCAGTCACCGAACTCTACAAGAGAGAGGATGCGTCTGAAAACCAAATCGTAGTTATTACGTGAAAGCTCCAAGATAGAGATCTCCGAAAAAGAATAATAAAAAATAAAGCGGGAAAAGCAACAACCAAACGGAAATCCCCACACCACTAGTCTAACAAAAAACGCATGAAACCACCATTGACAGGACATGGAGTTTTGCTCTCGAGCTCATATGCTTCCTCATAAGCAGCAAATCGAAAAAAATAGTAAAAAAATCAAAAAATTCTGATTTTTTTATGATAAACTATGACGAAGGTTTTATATGCTTGCAAAATTTCAGCTCGAAATAACATTTGTGAAAGTCGTAAAAAAAGAAAATTGATCCTCCAATAAAGTTGTCGTCGTTTTTTCACGACAGATGCCATAGGGTGGCTTATTGTGGTGTTGGGGCCGGAGGACGCCGACGGGCTCCGGGTGCGAGATTGGGCACAAGCGGTGATGACACGCAATGTACCTAGGTTCAGGGCCCTCCGAGGGAGGTAACACCCCTAGTATTGTTTTGTTTAGTTGGAGGGATGAGTATGTATACAAGGGTGCTCCTGGAGCTATGTTTGGAGGAGGAAGAAGGAGCAGCCGGCTCGTCTTCCTCCACTGCTAGAGGGGGTGTGAGAGCTCTGCGTGTGTGTGGGTGGGGGCGATCATCCGTCCCGTTGCATGGAGGGCTCGGGTGGTTTTATAGGCCAACCTCCCGGCTCTTATAATATATTCTAAGTACAAGGGCGGGGGGACCCGGCTGGCATCCTCTCCGGCTGGCCAGGGGGTCCCGCCATTCGTGTCGTCTCGTCACTTGTAGGGGCTACCGGCTGAGCGGTCCCATCTCCTGCTGGGGCCCGCTAGCCGGCCCGATGATTGACCCTCACCCACCTCTCGTGGCGCGGGCCGCCGGGTTGGCGTCGCCTAGCGCCAGCCGGCCGAAGTCTCTGGTACGGCCGGCTGCATTGTAGCCACGCTGGGACAGGTAGTCGAGTGGGCGAGGGCGTGCCAGCACTATTCCCTCGCCCGATCGCACTCATCTAGGTCAGCGGCCTGGACGGACGGACTGTAGCCATGCTCTGCAGTGCGTCAGCGGCCACTGTAGCCACAGGGCCGCCCATCATGCTGGTCGCGTCGTGTCGCCGTACCCGCGCGCAGGGGGACGAGAAGTCACATGTCCGTCCCAAGGTCAACGAAAGAGGCGGCCCAGGAGCAGCCGGCCGCGCCTAGCCGGTTGAGGGTAGGGCCAGCTTCCTGACCGGCCGTCTGGGGCGCCAGCCGGCACCAGCTCGAGACGGACGTCCTCCAGCCGGCCTCGTCCAACCGGCCATGTAGTTTTTCTTCGAAGCGTAAAGGGGGAAGACCCCGGTGCTTTGGCCTACCCGGGGGTAATAACCCCGTCAGTAGTCCCCGAAGCCGGTGGGGGCCCACGTTCAGCACACGGAGGGGAGCCGACGGCTTCCCTAGCTAAGCTCGCCTTCGGCTCGAAGCCGAAAGGGCAGACGGGTTGGCCGGTGGACCCGACGCCTCGGGTACCGACGTGCCACCCCGGGACCCACGCCGGCACGCAGCACGCCACGTGGAGAGTGATGATGCCGCGGGTCCCGCGCACGTGGGGAGACGGGACGTCGCCTGGGCCTAGCCCGCTAGGACCCCAGGCGTAGCCCAGTAGGCCTCGGGGCGCAGGTCGGGATCCTCTGAGCCCCGAAGCGGCCGTTACGACCCGGGGCCACCCACACGCGCGCGGAGTTTCTGGGGGAGTGGGCGCAGTTAATCCCACGTCCCCCGATCGTGGCCTCCCCAATGAAAGGAGAGGAAGGGCAGGGGGCGGAGATACCCGCATCTCACTCGCCCCCTCGCTGCCCGTACTCGTCGCTTCCTCGTCTTCCCCAAGCGACACCGCGCCCGAACGTGCAACCGAGCTCGCACGCCGCACCGCCGTCGTGATGGCCGATGGACGCGGCGAGAGTTGGGCTGGCTCCATTGTGGTTGAGACGGACATCACCGAGCTCCGCCGCGCACGCATGCTGCCGTCAGAGGAGCGGGTGGTCGCACGTGCGCCGGGTGATGAGACGGCGCCGGTGCCATGTCCAGGGGAACACGTCGTGTTCCTCTCGCACATCTCCTGGGGCTTCGGGCTCTCTGTGAGTCTCTTTTCCCGCCTCTTTCTTGATACTTTTGACCTCCAGCCGCATAACCTCGGCCCGAACTCGATTCTATATCTCTCCGCCTTCGTGACGTTGTGCGAGGGGTACCTCGGCATTCTTCCCTTCATCAAACTCTGCAATGCCCTTTTCTACCTCAAGCCTTTGAAAAGCGATCCTGCGGGGGATACGGTGGTGTGCTGCCACGGCGTCGCTCGCTTCCCCCCTCTCGCTCTCTCATCGAGTCTGTCAAGGGGTGCCACCGAACGTTCTTCTACGTGAAGAACGCCGAACCAAAGACGGACTACATCCGGCTGCCGCCATTTGACGGTAGGCAGTCCACCCAGTTAAACTGGCTGGGGGCTGCCCCGCGCGGCGTGGCCCTGGAGGAGCTTGGCGGGCTCACACAGCTGAAGAGCTCTGAGGGGCTGGTCGCCGCCGACCTGGTGGCAGCCTTTATCTCGCTCCACGTGTCGCCCCTCTAGCTGAGGCCGCACCGGATCTGCGACATGTCTGGCCGGCACGACCCCTGTCGGCTGTCCACCGTCGAGCTGACACCGGCTCAGGTGGCGAAACAGGTGAACGCCCTTACGACGTTCAAGCTAAAGCCCGCCTCGTGGTCCTTTGGCATGGAGCCGTATGACCGCATCAACCGACCTCCCCTAGTAAGTTTTTTGTTGAGGCGGTTTCTTTTTGTTTGATGTTCGCCAGCCGGCAGCCAGCTGGAGAACTTACTTTGATGTGCTGACCGCAGCTACTCGTGCGACAGAACACGTCGGACGGCCCGCACCCTCAGATCTTCAAGCCGGAGGGCGAAAACTACGACTCCAAAGACTACAATATGGGAGGCCCCCAGAGGAGGGGGTGGACTCCTCGGGTGGAGTCGACGAGCCCGCAGACCCGCGAACCGGCGCTCCCAGCGGAGCCGGAGGGTCCGGCGCAGCCGGGGAGCCCAGCGGAGCGGGTGAGTTCCCTTTTGCCCCCACGATTAGGGACTGGAAGGATGACAACAACGATGATGATGATTAATTAATGATTCTGAACGAGCCTCCACGCTCAGCGCGCCAGGGTCGGAGGAGTGAGGAGCAGCCGGCTCAAGCCCCGGCGGCCGGAGCGGCCGACCCGGGGAAGAGGCCGACTCAGGGGGGCCGGCGGCACCGCCGCCCGGCTCGAAGTGGGTGAAGGTGGCCACGCGGAAGCCGCCGCCACGCGCCAAGCGGGCCTTGCCCCTTGTCATCGGGTAAGTTTTTTCCTTATGTGAGTTTTCTTCCGGGTCGCCTACTGGTAAATGACCAATCCTTGGGCGCTGCAGTGACCCCATCGAGCTCCACGAGGAGGAGCCGGCGGGAGAGCCGACGGATGCGCCAGCCGACTGGCCCGCGAGCACGCGGCCACCCAACGGGAGGAGAAGAGGAGGCTCGTGGAGCTGCGAGCCTCCATGTCTGGGATGCGGGGAGGGGTCTCACACTCCAGGACCTCGAGCAGCCGGAGGCGGAGGAGGTCGGCAGATCCCCCACGAGCGTCGGACTCAGCGGCGGAGTCGACTCGCGTGTTGAGGCCTCCGTCGAGCGAGCCACGAGGAGCGGCCATGGATCCGCCAGTGCCCCTGTCCACGTAGGAGGCAGCCCAAGTGGGGGCAACGACGACAGAGCTGGCTCCCGAGGCAGCTCGGCCCAAGGTGCGGGAGGCCCTGGTGGTCCCAGAGGCGACGTCAGAGGTGGCGGCCATGGAGGTGGAGGTGCCCTCCATCGCGATCGATGCGTCGGAGCGGTAGGAAGCGGAGGCGGCGACGACGCTGGGCGGGGGCCCGGCGGGAAGCGACTCCCGGCCCCTTGCTGTCACCAACCCGCCCCCGGCAGCTGGCGCCGCGGCGAGCCTGGGCGGCAGCGGCGGCCGGGCCCGGAGGACCCCGCGGTCGATTCAGGAGGTGCTCCGAGACTGGAAGGCGTTGGCGCATGCGCTAGCCCTGCCGTCTCCCCAAGCGGACGGCCCGGTCCCCTCCTTCGGGGACTTGGGGAGCATCTTGGATCGGTGCCGGCAGGAGCTGGCCCGGTTCGCGGAGGCGGTAGACGCCGTGCTGCAATGTGCATAGGTAAGCCCGCTAGCTTTGTCTTAGAGTTTTCAATGGGAGCGTGCGAGCGCACCCACTAGGTGTAGCCCCCGAGATGCAGGCCAGCTGGCCGACTGACGGGCAGCCGGTCCGGATCTCTTTTGAGCGCGTCTGGATCTTTTGTCTCCTTTCGACAGGAGGGAACCTCCCTGCGACAGAAGCTATTCCAGGAGGCGGTCACCATCCACGACCGTGGCAAATACGGCTTCTACCGTCTGGAGGAGGAGTTAGCACGCGTGCAAGGTCAGTTCAACTTCGCAGGAGGGGTACGTAGCCCCCGAGAGCCGGCTGACGCCTGTCGTGTCTTGCAGGTGACCTGGCCACCCTTCGGGAGGAGAAGGGCGGGCTCGTCTCCTAGCGGGACCGGCTGGCACAAGACGTCCAGGCGGCCACGTAGGAGAGGGACCGGCTTGCCGTGCTACTGGTGGACAGGGAGGCGGTCCGGGACCAGCTCAAAGCTGAGGCGGCGAAATAGGTGGCGGCCCGGGAGACGGCCGTCAAGGAGGCGGCTGATGCCGCCCACCAAGACAAAGTGACCCGCCTCGAGAGGACGCTCGAGGAGGTCCGAGGCTCCCTTGTCGTGTCGAGGGCGGCTGTGGAGGCAGAGCGGACGGCGGCGCTCAACTTCGCCCTTGGGGTGGACGACGCTATTGAGGGTAAGTCCTTTTCCCTCTCTTCCCCAGCCGGTTACTTTTCCCTTTGTTGATTCTTGTGTTTTGATTCGCCTTTCCTTCTTCTTCTTTCCCTTAGGGCGCTTCCCGGAAACTCAGCGTCGCGCTGCACGCGCCGTTGTGGAGCACCTGGAGTACCTTCGGGAACAGGGTCGCTCCATCGAGCAGGAGGCCCCATGGGACGTGAACGAGATCGGGCTTGCCATCGAGATGCGGATGACCCATCTTGAGCGGAGCGTGGACTGGCTGAAGACAGCCGGCAAAGAGGTTATTGCCACACTGTGGCCGGGTCATGGGGGAGCTCCGACGAACCGCGTGGCCCAATGGCTAGAGCACGCCGTCCCCTGCCTCGAAGCCTGGAAGGCGTCGGCCGCCCAAGCCGGGGCGCAGATGGCGCTCCGGTTCGTGACGTCATGGTATCGCGGCGTGGATCTAGGCCGGATGGCGACCATGTAGGACGTGTCGGCCGCGGAGCGGGAGGCTCGTGAGCCGACCCTTATCCACTGGGCCAACGAGCTCGCGTCGTATGTCGGCGTAGGCAAGTTCCTGCGGTCCTTGGCGAGGATGGCGAGCCGCTGCCCGAGGACTCCTTCGGCATCCCCCAAGGCCCGATGGATGATGAGGTTGCCGACGAGAGCACCGACTCGAGAACGCGAGACGGCCGAAACCGAGGAGCCCGCCTCGAAGGCTGCAAGCACCTCCGAGGCGAGAGCCAAGCCGCCCAGCGACGCGTCGGCTGGGGGCCCGCTGGCTGGCGACGCGCCAATGGCCTGAGCCCCCAGGTGTTTTTTATCTTTCTCTTTTTTCTCCCTGCAAATTAGGCTCGAATCCACCCACTGGGGGTGTTTGATGTAATGAACTATGCTCGCCGTGAGCCGCTTTTGTCTTAACATTTATGCTATGAATATTTGGCGTGTTTTTCCCTGTTGCTCATATCGACTCATTCTTGTCCTTTCTTGCCCGCTTGACTTTCTTCGGTCCTTCTCCTTTTCCCCTTTGGCTATGGCCCTGCCAGCCCGACAGTCGGGAGCCGGTCTGTGGTTGGGTCGGGGCGTTCGCCTCACGGGAGCCGGATCAGAACTTAGGAATCGCGAGGGCTTTTCAGGATAAGTAGAGCGGTAGAGATGCGGCGATGGTCCGTCTGGGCCTAGCAGGGGTCTCCCTTGGTTTAACCTTTCATGTGAGCCAAATCTTGCGGCCCCGAGGCCCTGTTAGCCGGACAGCCGGGAGCCGGTTCTGTAGCTGGTAAGGGCGGAGAGGTTTGGCTGGCTCACATTACTTAGCCAATTTCTGGAGAAGCGTTCTAGGTCCAACCGGTTAGCCCCCAGGCCCGGGAGTCAGGTCGGGAACCGGTGAGTGAGGAAACTTTTGAGGGAAGCGAAATGGGGCGCGCCCCAAGTGCCGGCCTGGGGCGCCCATTGCATTCATTAGCCCAAGGGTGGGGGTACATACATACATTGGTTTTTCTCAGTAGTAAAACGGGTGTAGGAGTCTCGCGTTCCACGGGCACTCTCTTGCGCTTCTGCGGCTTCTGGGCATCTATTATGTAGTACGCGTTGTTGTGTAGTGCCTTGCTGATGATGAACGGGCCCTCCCATGGGGAGGACAGCTTGTGTTGTTCGGCTGTCCGCTGGATCCGCCTGAGGACCAGGTCCCCTTCACGAAAGGAGAGTGGTCGGATCCACTTGCTATGGTAGTGCCAGAGCTTCTGCTATGGTAGTGGTCGGATCCACTTGCTATGGTAGTGCCGTAGCTCAAGGCCAATTAGCAAGCTTCCTCGAGTAGGTCGACGCCGTCTTCTCTTGCCTCCTTTGCGTCCTTCTCCGTGTATAGGGCAACCCAAGGCGAATCGAACTCCATGTCGGTGGGGTTGATCGCCTCGGACCCATACACAAGGAAGAAGGGAGTGTAGCCGGTTGAACGGTTCAGGGTGGTCCTGAGACTCCAAAGGATGGCCGACAGCTCGTCGATCCAGCAGCCGGCTGACCTCACCAGGGGCATCACGAGCCGGGGCTTGATGTCGGACAAGATGATGTCGTTCGCCCTCTTGACCTGGACGTTCGACTACGGATGAGCGACGGAGGCCAGGTCGAGCCGGATTCCTTGCTTGGAGCAGAAACGCGCGAGTGCGCCCTTGGCGAAGTTCGTGACGTTGTCGGTGATGATGCTGTGGGGGATGCCATAGCGCACCATGATGTCATCGATGAAACGGACGGTCGTGGGGCCATCCAGCTTCTTGATTGGCTGCACCTCGATCCAATTGGTGAATTTGTCGACAGCCACCAGCAAGTGCGTCATCCGCCTCGAGCGGTCTTGAATGGGTCCACCATGTCCAACCCCCAAACAGCAAAGGGCCCCGAGAGGGGGATGGTTTGGAGGGCTGTTGCCGACAGGTGGCTCTACATGTTTAAGCGTTGGCGGCCCTCGCACTAGTCGACCAATTTCTTGGCTGCCTCAAGGGCAGTCGGCCAGAAGAAACCATGGCAGAAAGCCTTGGCCACCAGGGGCCTGGAGGCGGCGTGGTGCCCGCACTCACCCTGGTGGATGTCGAGGAGGATCTCTAGACCCTTTTCCAGCTCGACGCATCGCTGGAAGACGCCGGTGGTGCTGCGGTGGACAAGCTCGTTGTTAATGATGCCGTAGGCCGTGGCCCGGCGTTGGATATGCCTTGCCAAAGCCTCATCCGGGGGCAGCTCGACCGGTAGAAGAAATGCCAGGATGGGTTGGGCCCATGAGGGGGCCGTGACAGAGGCCGGCTTGGGAGCCATCCGGGCCGGATGACCAACCCCCGGGACTGGCGCGCCAGCCCCCGAGACTGGCTCGGGAGCCCCTGGGACTGGATGATCAGTCCCAGGACCTGTTCGCCAGCCCCCGGGGCCGGCTGGTCGATGGTCATCAAGATGATCGCGTCGTTGGAGCCGGCCGCCTCGGACGCTGCTGGCTCGATTGGAGCCGGTTGGGCGGCCGATGGTTCGGGAGCCGGTGGTGAAGGTGCCGGAGAGGCGGCCGAGGCCGTCGATGGGCTAGTGATGCCTGCCGGCACGAAGATTGACTCTGATTCCGGGGAGGGCTTGATCGACGGCTTGAGCAACCGTTTGAGGGAGATGCTGGCTGGGATGGCTTGTCGGGTGGAGCCGATCTTCGCCAGTGCATCCGCCGCCTTGGTGTCCACCCATGGGACATGATGAAACTCACAGCCCTCGAAGGAGCCGGTCAACTATTGTACGAGGAAGCGGTAGCTGGCCATGTTGGCATCCCTGGCGTCCCATTCGCCAGAGACTTGCTGCACCATGAGGTCAGAGACGCCAAAGCAGAGGATGCGCCTGATGCCGATCTCCTTGGCACGCCGGAGGCCATGGACGATGGCCTCGTACTCTGCCACGTTGTTGGAGGTGGCGAAGTGGATCTGGAGAGCGTATTTGAGCTGGTCGCCCTTTGAGGAGGAGAGGACTATGCCAGCACCCAGTCCGGTCATCATTTTCGAGCGGTCGAAATGCATGCGCCAAGGCGTGGAATCTGGGGGAGGCGACACGAACTCCATCTCCATCCAGTCGACGAGGAAGTCAGCCAACGCCTGTGACTTGATGGAAGTTCTTGGCTCGTACCAGATCTCGTGATCGGCGAGGGCGATGACCCATTTGGCGATCCGGCCGGTGGAGTCGCGGCCGCTCATGATTTTGCCGAGCGGGGCCGTGCTTACCACAGTGATGGCGTGTTCTTGGAAGTACTGCTTGACCTTCTTAGCGGCGAAGTATATGCTGTAGCACATCTTCTGATAGTGGGGGTAGTTCTGCGTGGACGTGGAGAGCACCTCGCTGAGGTAGTAGACGGGTCATTGGACCAGTAGGGACTTGCCCTCCTCCAGCCGCTTGACCACCAGGACGACGTTGATGACGCGGGTGGTTGCCGCGATGTAGATGAGCAGGGGTTCCTTCTTAGCCAGCGCGACTAGGATGTGCACGTGGGTGAGAGCCTTCTTGAGGCCCAGAAAGCCTCGTCCGCCTCGTCGGGCAATCGAAAATGCCTGGCTTCTTGGTTTGGCCTGGCTCGATCAGAGCCGTCTTGCGAAGGAGCCCGTTGAGGGGCAAGGCCTTCTCCCCCAGCCGGCTGATGAACCAGCTGAGCGAGGCAAGGCAGCCGGTGAACTTATGGACGTCGCGGAGCTGGGTCCGCTTGGGCAGGCGCTCTATCGCGCTGATCTTCTCGGGGTTAGCTTCGATACCATGGGCGGACACGAAGAAACCCAAGAGTTGACCGGCCGGGACGCCGAAGACACACCTCTCCGGGTTGAGCTTGATCTTGTACTCGCGCAAGTTCGCGAAGGTCTCCCGGAGGTCATCGAGGAGGCAGAAATGCTTCTTGGTTTTGATGACGATGTTGTCGACGTAGATGTGGACATCCCTGCCTATCTGAGGCAGGAGACATTTCTGCATGCACCATTGGAAGGTGGCGCCTGCATTCTTCAGGCCGAAGGACATGGCAATGTAGCAGTAGGCCCCAAAGGGCGTGATGAAGGAGGTCTTGAGCCGATCTTTCGGGTCCAGCTTGATCTGGTGGTACCGAAGTAGGCGTCCAGGAAAGATAGCAAGTCACAGCCGGCCATGGAGTCGACGACTTGATCGATCCATGGTAGAGAGAACGGGTCCTTGGGACACGCCTTGCTCAGGCTAGTGTAGTCCATGCACATGTGCCAGTTCTTGTTCTTCTTTAGCACCAGGACTCGGTTGGCCAGCTAGTCCGGGTGGAACGCTTCCATGATGAACCCGGCTGCGAGTAGCCGGGCGATGTCTTCACCTATAGTATGTCGCTTCTCCTCGGAGAAGCGGCGGATGGGTTGCTTGACTGGCTTGACGTCTGGCCAGCCGTGGAGTTTGTGCTCGGCGAACTTCCTCGGAACACTCGGCATGTCCTTGGGGGACCATGCGAAGATGTCCCGATTCTCACGGAGGAAGTCGACGAGCTTGCCTTCCTATTTGCTATTGAGGCGGGAGCCGATGGTGACGCACTGAGCTGGGTTGGCCGGGTCGAGCGGGATTTGCTTGGTGTCTTTGGACGGCTAGAAGGAGGCCGCGTCGACAGATTGCGAGGGAGGAACCGGCATGGCCGGCTGGCTGGCAGCAAGGGCCACGAGCTGGTCGAGCTGTCGTTTCTCCTCGGCGATCTCTAGGGCCTCGGCCAACCGGTTGTCGTCTTGAGCGCACTCGAGCGACATCTTGTAGTCACCCTTAATGGTGATGATTCCCTTGCGGCCCGGCATCTTGAGCTTGAGGTAGGCATAATGGGGGACCGCCATGAAGCTGACAAGATCTGGTCGGCCCAACAGCGCGTGGTAGGAGCTCGCAAGGTCCACGACCACGAACAACACTGACTCACGGCGGAAGTGGCCTGGTCCGCCGAAAAGGACGTCGAGTGTGATCTTGGCGACAGGGGAGCAGGACTTTCTAGGCACGATGCCATGGAAAATCATCCGGCTCACCTACAAGTCTTCTATCTTCAGCCCCAGTTTGTGCATAGTGTCGAGGTAGAGGATTTTGATGCTGCTGCCACCATCTATCAGCATCCGCAAGAAGCGGCAAGTTCGCTCCTTGGTGGCGATGGTGGGGTCAAGGACCAAGGCGTAGCTGCAGGGATTCGGCATCATAGCGGGGTGATCGGCCAGGCTCCAAGTGACCGGCTTCTCCGACGAGTGCATGAACTAGGGAGTTGCCGGCATGGTGGCGTTCACCTCACGTCGGAGCTGGTGTTGGGCATGTTTGCCTGTCTCTTCACTGTTGAAGATGATGTAACAGCCGTCTTGGTTGGGGAACTGGTCGATCAAACAACCGTTGTTCTGAGCCAGAGCCGGAACCGGCGCCAGGGCGGCAGCTTGGGCCAGGGCTGGCGGCACGGGAGGAGCCGGAAGGCCATCCCCCGAGCCAATCGCTGTTAGAAGCTGCACTGCCAGAGCTTGTGCGTAGAGGGTTTGTCCCCTGAGTGTTTCTTGCAGGGGAGATCAAGCATTTGCTCGAAGGTGAGCTTCGGCTGCCAGGCAGCCTTGCCAGTGCGCTAGCGCTGGCCAGGAGGCTGGGCAGCTGGCTCCTGCTCCTCGATGGTGTTGACCTGCCGGCTCCCGTTGTAGGGATCCGGCTGGTTGTTCTTGCGCTCATTGTTTTGCGGCTGCCGGTTGTCGGCTGCCGCCCGGGTCGTGGCCGGTGTTGTCGTCGCCTTGGCAGGCGGGGTCGTCTTGACCCGGATGGCCGAATCGACCGTGGTGTATTTGTCCGCCTTGGTATGATCTTGGCAAGCGTGGCCGACTCGGAGCACAGAAGCTTTTGCTTGAGGGGGGTGCCATCTTGGCAGCCTTCAATGAAGTACTGCACGGCTTGTACTTCATGCACCCCCTCGCAGGAGTTGCGGAGCTCGGTCCACCGAGTGAGCTAGTCGCGAAGGGATTCATCCGGCCCCTGAACGCACATAGCGAGTTCATGGGGACGGCCAGGCCACTTGTAAGTACCGGTGAATTTGTGGACGAAGGCCTCCTCGAAGTCCAACCAAGTGTTGATGCTGCCGGCCGCCAGACTGTTGAGCCAGGTGTGGGCTGAGCCGATCAACATGAGGGGGGCGTAGCGAAAGGCTACGCGCTTGCTCCCCTGGCGATACCAACCGCGGTGGTGTAGTTGATCAGCCAGTCCTCGGGCTTGGCTGCCCCGTTATATTTCTGGGTGTCCCGAGGGAGCATAAAGCCGGTTGGAAAACGCTCGGTGCGGATCCGGGGGCCGAAGCAAGCCGGACCAATTGAGCCCTCCTCCTCAAGGAGGGCGGATTGCACGAGTTTGTCGATGCGGTAGCGGGCGTCGTTCTTGCTGCGGGGGACGCGTGGTCCGAGCTGAGCCGAGAGCTCAGGGCGGACGGTAGGTGGAACCGATTGTCACGACTTGTGCCGCGGGGGCGGCGTGTGCCTGTGGCTATGCCGGCTGTCGGATGCTGACGCTTTGTGATGGTGGCCGCTTCGAGGAGGGTTGTTGGTGCACCGGCTGTTAACAGCCGGCTGCTCGCTCCCCTGTGGCTGAGAGGGCCAGGGGTAGTTCATCTCGTCCTGGCGGCCGGAGACGCGAGGGGAGCAGGAGTACTGGGCCACCTGGCGGCTGGCAGTTCCCGTGCCCTCATGCTCAGGCCAGGGGCCTTCAGTGGCAGCGCCGCCCGTTGCGAGCAGATGCTGCTGCGCATCAGCAGCATCGATGAGCTCCTTGATGTGGTGCTTCTGGGCGGTATGCTCTTCGCCTTCCAAGGTGGACAATTCCTCGTAGGCCACCTTGAGAGCCCGCAGGTTGGCTGCGGGGGTGTCGTAGACGGGCATCTTGCCACCGAGGATTTTGGTGACCATGCGACCATGGTTGCACACAGCCCCACGCCGGTTGGGCTCGGTGCCAGTCGGGGTGAGTCCGTAGGCGGAAGCGTACTCAAGCTGTGCTGCCTCCATGCGGCGCCACGTGGCCGCAAGGGCGGTGGCGTCCTCGAACAGGACGCGACGAGCCGCCTCGAGATCGGCCGCGGTGGTGTCGAGGTTCGCCGTCGGGGCGATCGGAGTGCTCAAGCCCTGGAGGGCCGCGCCGAGTGGGTCAGACGTGCCGACGCGGGCAGCGGCAGCGTTAGCCGCGACCCGCGCTCGTCCGGAAGCGGTGGAGGAACTGATGGCCATTACTCCCACATGACCGTGAGAGCCGCTGGACTGAGTCACAGTGAGTGCGCCCATGGCCGTGGGCGGATTGGCACAGATGAGTACCTGCGAGGGGTACTCGTCAGTGGCCGGAGTCTCGGCGAGGCTGAGCCTGCCGAAGCGCTTGGTGAGTGCGTCGATGTAAGCCATGAGGCCGACGGAATTGCCCGCAGGGCGTGCTGGAGCAAGACCCAAGAGCCCGCGGTTTCGCCTAGACGTGCGGCGACGGCAGGGAATGGCGAGCGATCCCTCCCGGAGCATGAATCCGGCGGGCGCCACGTACGACCCCACGGTGGGCGCCAACTTTCGTCATTTTCTCACGACATATGCCATAGGGTGGCTTATCGTGGGTGTTGGGGCCGGAGGAAGCCGACGGGCTCCGGGTGCGAGATTGGGCACAAGCGGTGATGACATGCGATATACATAGGTTTAGGGCCCTCCGAGGGAGGTAACACCCCTAGTCCTACTTGGTTTAGTTGGAGGGATGAGTATGTATACAAGGGTGCTCTGAAAGCACAACATGCTCCCTTGGTGGTTTTGATAATTCATGACAACATACATTGTCTCTTGGACAGATATTTTCACCTAGTGTATTTCATATACAGTCTATAGAGAGGATTGGCAAAAGGAGATTGTGGACATGCCCCAAGATGCAAGGAAATAGGTTGGCCAAGCTTCAAGCAAGAGGACTCTACATTTTATATTTGTGAGAAATCACTTTGAGTCCAAAGGAAAGCCAATACTATTAAAAGGGGTTAAGGTTTTGTTGGTGAACAATATGCTCAAACGTGCACAAGTGATAGTCGCCAAAAACATGCACAAACTCCCCCACCAAAGTCTGTTCTATAACTACCACTCAAAATCGGTGCAACCAACTTTCCCACTTCGGTGCCACCGATTCCAGAACCTAGACAGACTCAAGCCAAACCCTAGCCACTTCGGTGCAACCGATTCCATACCGGTGCCACCGAGTTTAGGTTGCCAACTTTCTGTTAAGAAAATTCACATTTTCGGTCCCACCGAGAATGTTGAATCGGCATCACTGAGATTGGAAATATGACCGTTGGTCACCTTATCGGTGCAACCGAGTTTACTATATCATCCTTACCAAGATTCAAAAGTTGCCACTTTTTGGTCACTTCGGTACCATCGAGATTAACACATCGGTGTCACCGAGTTGGTCATTTTGTGTGTAACAGTTGGATTTTTGGGGATGCCTATATATAGCCCTTCACCACCACCTACTCGAAAGAGAAGCACTCAGAACTATTCCATACATATCCTATTAGATTTTTTGAGAGAGAACCACCTATCGTTGTGTTGAGGTCAAGATCTTCCACTCCAATCATATGGATCTTGATTTCTAGCCTCCCCAAGTTGCTTTCCACCAATCCCATCTCTTCTACCAATCCAAACCTGTGAGAGAGAGATTGTGTGTTGAGGAGTCTATCATCTTGAAGCACAAGAGCAAGGAGTTCATCGTCATTACCGAGCCTATTACCTTTTGGAGGGTGGTGCCTCCTAGATTGGTTAGGTGTCGCTTGGGAGCCTCCTACTTCGTGTTGTGGAGTGAACCAAGAAGTTTTTAAGGGCAAGGAGATCGCCTACTTCATGAAAGTCTACCCATAGTGAGGCTAGTCCTTCGTGGAAGGAAGCCGTATGGAATAGTCAAGGTTGCTACTTCGTGGACCCTTTTGGGTGGAGCCCTCTGTGGACTCTCGCGACCGTTACCCTCCGTGGGTTGAAGACTCCATAAACATGGATGTACGATAGTACCACCTATCGGAACCACGGGAAAAAACATCGTGTCTCCAACTGCGTTTGATCTATCTATCTCAACTTTTTTACTTCATATGCAATGTCTTTACTTTCCGCTGCCATATTTGTTGACATGCATGTGTAGGGTTGTTAGACTTGCTAGCTTTGCTAAAAACTATTAAAATCTGCCAACCAATTAACTGGGGAAAAGGTTAGGTTTTAAATTCCTACTAGTAGTCTATTCACCCCCCACTCTAGACACTCTTCTAGTGATCCTTCAATTGGTATCAGAGCATTGGTCTCCATTGCTTCGGTTTAATCACCGAGGAGGAAGATGGATGTGTCTAGTATAGGGAGTTTGAGTTGTAGAGTGCCCATTCTTGATGAAGAATACTATAGTCAATGGAAGTTTTTGATGCTTGAGCTGTTTAATTAATTTCAATTGAGCAAATATGTTATGCGCCCCTATGAGCCTCCTATTGATGAATTGCATCCCACACACAAAGAGGAAATTAACATGCTTGGTAACCTAAGAACTGTCAATCTTATCGTTAGAGGTTTACCAAGATTCGTGCTTTCTCAAATGAAGAACTTTGCATGTGAATATACTTTATGGACTGATTTGGAGAAACGATATCCAAATCTTTCCTTAGGGAATCCAGATGAAATTCTTCATAAAGCCATTGCTTTTCACAAAATCAAGTGTAGTGATCCAAACTTTGATAAATGCCTATTTGAACTCCGTGATCTTATGCGTGCTAAAGGAGATGTCACCACTATCAACAACATTGTCTTTGAAGCCATTCGCACTCATAAACTTGAACATTGTCATGATCACTATTCTAACGAATCTCTTGTTCTTTATGACGAGGATTTCCCACTTGATGATGACAATGTGGAACATGGCTATTATGAAGAAGATGAGTTGCTTGACATCGAGTATGAGAAGATCATGAAGAATCTAAGTCTCATGGCAAACTTTAAGGATTACATGTCCGGAGGAAAAGAGTGGATTCTTGACAGCGGATGTACGGATCATATGACTGGTGATAAAGGCATGTTCCAAGAAATCATGCCTAATCAAGGTCCTCGATGGTACGTGACCTTTGGAGACAACTCTAAGGGTAAGGTACTTGGCCTTGGTAAGGTGGCCATATCCCATGATAGCTCTATTCAAAATGGTATGCTTGTTGAATCCCTAGGTTACAATCTACTTTCCGTATCTAGACTTGCGGATTTCGGTTTCAATGTTCTATTCATGAAAGTAGATTGCCAAGTGTTTCGTCAAGATAATCATAAAATGGTCTTTACTGGTTTTCGTAGAGGTGATCTATACATTGTCGATATCACTAAAAGATCCAAACGTCACACTTGTTTAATTGCTAAATCTTTTAAAGGTTGGCTTTGGCATAGAAGATTAGGACATGTTGGCATGCGCAATTTAGACAAACTTATCAAAGGTGATCGTATACTTGGTGTTAAATATGTTATCTTTGACAAAGATAGACTTTCTAGTGCTTGTCAAGTTGGAAAGCAAGTAGGTGGAAGTCATCCTGTTAAGAATATCATGACTACTAGGAGACCACTCGAGTTACTTCACATGGATCTTTTCGGTCCCAATGCTTACAAGAGTCTGGGTGGAAATTCCTATGGTCTAGTTATAGTTGATGATTTTCCATATTTACGTGGGTATTCTTCCTTGATGATAAGTCGCAGGTTCAAAAGATCTTCAAGAACTTTGTTCGCAAAGCGGAAAATTAGTTTGAAGTGAAGATCAAGAAGGTTCGGAGCGATAACGGATCTGAGTTCAAGAACACCCATGTGGATACCTTTCTTGACGAAGAAGGTGTCTCACATGAGTTCTCGGCTACGTACACGCCTCAACCAAATGGAGTTGTTGAGAGGAAGAACCGGACACTCATTGAGATGGCAAGAACGATGCTTGACGAATATAAGACGCCAAAACACTTTTGGGCAGAAGCCGTGGAAATAGCATGTCAAGCCACAAACCGACTTTACTTGCACAAGCTTCTTGGTAAAATGGCATACGAGCTACTCACCGGTAACAAACCCCAAGTTGGATAATTTTGGATATTCGGCTCTAAGTGCTGCGTTCTTGTTAAGCATCGTCATACTAAATTTGCTCCTAAATCTCATGAAGGATTCCTACTTGGTTATGGATCGAACTCACACACTTACCGTATCTACAACAACTTCACTCGAAAAGTTGAAGAGACGGTAGATGTGAAGTTCGATGAATCTAATGGTTCACAAGTCGAACAATTGCCAAATGATGAAGGTGATAAGAACCCTTCAGAAGCTATCCTAGATTTACCCATCGGCAAGATTCGTCCCATGAAGGTGAAGGAATGTACTTCATCAACTCAAGTGGAAGCCCCTACTTCACGACAAGGTGAACCACAACATGACATGGAGGCATCCACAAGCGGTACACGGCAAGATGATGAAGAGGAGGAGGTGCATCATGAAGATCCACCACAACCTCCTTCACCACCACCTCAAGGGAACGACACCTTCAACAACAATGAAGATGAAGGAGATGATGATGAAGAAGAAGCTCCACCAACCAACAATTGGAAGCTGACCCGAGTTCGAGCACAAGTGACCAAGAACCATCCCCTAAGCCAAATCCTTGGTGATATACAAACAGGAAGAATCACTCGCTCTAAAACACGTCTAGCAAACTTCTGTGAGCATTATTCTTTCATCTCTAGCATTGAGCCCTTGAAGGTAGAACAAGCTCTTGAAGACGCGGATTGGGTGAACGCTATGCATGAAAAGCTTCACAACTTCGAAAGGAATGAAGTGTGGACACTCGTGGAGAGGCCCGAGGATGAACACAACATCATCAGAACCAAATGGGTTTTTCGAACCAAGAAAGACGAAGATGGTCAAGTCGTGCACAACAAGGCTTTCCTCGTACCTCAAGGATATATGCAAGTCGAAGGTATGGACTATGGTGAGACCTACGCCCCTGTCGCTAGACTTGAAGCTATTCGCATTCGTCTTGCTTATGCCAATCACCATGATATCATGCTTTATCAAACAGATATTAAAAGTGCATTTTTAAATGGTGAGATTGAAGAAAAGGTTTATGTTAAGCAACCACCTGGATTTGTTAATCCTAAGAAACCTAATCATGCTTACAAGCTTTGTAAATCTCTTTATGGTTTTAAGCAAGCCCCTCGTGCTTGGTACAAATGTTTAACGAAGTTTCTTATCGAAAATGTTTTTGAAATTTGTAAAATTGATCCAACCTTATTCACTAAGAGAGTTAATGTTGAACTATTTGTGTGCCAAATTTATGTGGATGATATTATCTTTGGTTCCACTAACCCTCAATTTAGTGAAAGGTTTGGAAGGTTGATGTCTGAGAAGTATGAGATGTCCATGATGTGTGAGCTGAAATTCTTTCTTGGGTTGCAAATCAAACAATCGAAAGAAGGAACTTTCATCTCTCAAACTAAGTATACCAAGGACTTGATCAAAAAGTTCAACATGCAGGAACGCAAAGGTATGAAAACCCCTATGCCTACTAGTGGACATGTTGATCTTACCACAGAGGATGAGCCGGTTGATCAAAAAGTTTATCGATCTATGATTGGTTCACTTTTATATCTATGTGCATCTCGTCCCGATATTATGTTGAGTGTTTGCATGTGTGCTAGATATCAAGCTGCACCAAAAGAATGTCATCTTTCAACTGTTAAACGCATTGTGAGATACTTGATACAAACGTCAAGTTTTGGCATTTGGTACCCCAAGGGATCTTCCTTTGACCTTGTTGGCTATTCTGATTCGGACTATGCCGGTGACAAGGTTGACAAAAAATCCACCTCGGGTACTTGTCAATTTTTGGGCAGATCTCTTGTATCTTGGTCCTCTAAGAAACAAAACTCGGTATCACTATCGACTACCAAAGCTGAGTATATTGCTGCTGGATCTTGTTGTGCGCAATTACTTTGGATGACACAAACACTTAAGGATTATGGAATTCATGTTAAAATGTTCCATTACTTTGTGACAATGAAAGTGCTATTAAAATTGGTCATAATCCTGTGCAACATTCTTGAACTAAGCATATTCAAGTTCGAGATCATTTCGTTCGTGACCATGTTGCAAAAGGAGATATTAATCTTAAGCATGTTCGCAGTAACAAGCAATTGGTCGATATCCTTACTAAGCCACTTGACGAGAAGACATTTTGTCACTTGAGGAGTGAGTTGAACATCATCGATGCTTCAAACTTGAGCTAGACTCACTCGGTTGCATGCAAGGGCATGAGCTTTCTTGATATTTCCATGTATCTTAACATTTCATCTTATGGCGTGGAATTCTATGCTCCCTTGTATTGCATCTAACCTTTTGTAGGTACTTGGGAAAACTTCATTAGACAAGATTGCCATCAACTCCAATCATAAGCAATCTTGTCATTACCAAGTATCTACAACCCCTCTTGATGATGGAAGGAAGAAGGCCACTCCCTTGTATTGCATGATTTCTCGTAACTACTCCAATCTTGTCTAGTTGATGTCCCTTGTAAAAACTTCATATTTCGCTGAAAATCTTTGTCTAGATTTTGTAAAAACAGAAACTTGGTTATTCTTTCGGAGTCGCCGACTGAGATATCTCGGTTCTACCAAAATTGCGGACAAGCTACACTGCAACATCTCGGTACCACCGATTTATCTATCTCGGAGTTAGCGATTTTCTTTCCGTTTCATTTGAATTCCCTTTTGCAATTCTGTGTTTTCTTAGTGATCATTCATGTAAAACATCTATTACTTTGATGATCTCTACTCTCTCTCTTAAAAAAACTTAGGGGGACAAGAACTACAAGTAATCTTGCGAAGAGAATTTCTTTATTCAAGGATCCCTATCTTCAATGAAGAAAGGAGGAGAAGAACAAATCATTTTCCATGATTGTCTTAGTTTTCATTACTATGAATCCTACATTTCGATGACCCTTGTTCCCAAGGATCCCTTCTTAGTCAATGATCCCTGTATCTATTCATGTTTTCAACCTTGTTGGAAATTTTTGCCAAAGGGGGAGAAGACCAAAGCTTCATGCTAAAGGGGAGATACATGCTTATGCAAAGGGGGAGATACGATCAAGGGGGGGAGCCAATATCAATACTCATATCTTTATAAACAGGGGAGAATATCAAAGTAGAGAGAAGAAATTTTTTGACCTTTCTCACCTTATCCAATCCTAATATTTACATGCTAAGATTCAGGGGGAGAGGATAATCTATTTTCATATCTATGGTGAGAAAAATCTCAATGATCTTGGAGACATATAAATTCTCAATAATCTTGGAAATTTTGAGTTCTATTGCCTTGCTGTTTGGTAGAATACTCTTGTGTTTCCTGACATTGTTTTCTCAAGTGTGTTTCTATCACCAGGATGCTCAAGAACTCAAGGTAAGTATATGCGTAATATCCTTGGTCAAGATGATCTCTTGCTCCCTGCACATATTGTTTGCAAGAGTGATGTCTTGAACAAACATACATCTCATTCATATATATTTGATGCATATAACTAAGATACACATGACTTGTTATATCCCTTCTAACTCATGTGTGTTCATGCACTCAAAAGAAACTATCCTTTAAAGGACAGCACACATTTAGGGGGAGCAAGTCTAAGTCATGTGTCTCTCAAAGTCTTCAGTATAACCATGCATATCTTTATTTGAAGCTTTGATTGTATGTTGTCATCAATTACCAAAAAGGGAGAGATTGAAAGCACAACATGCTCCCTTGGTGGTAAGCACTACATTTTATATTTGTGAGAAATCACTTTGAATCCATAGGAAAGCCAATACTTTAAATGGAGGTAAGGTTTTCTTGGTGAACAATATGCTCAAACGTGCACAAGTGATAGTCGCCAAAAACATCCACAAACTCTCCCACCAAAGTCTGTTGTATAACTACCACTCAAAATCGGTGCAACCAACTTTCCCACTTTGGTGCCACCGATTCCAGAACCTAGACAGACTCAAGCCAAACCCTAGCCACTTCGGTGCAACCGATTCCATACCGGTGCCACCGAGTTTAGGTTGCCAACTTTATGTTACGCAAATTCACATTTTCAGTCCCACCGAGAATGTTGGATCGGCGTCACCAAGATTGGAAATCTAACTATTGATCACCTTATCTGTGCAACCGAGTATCCTATATCGGCCTTACCGAGATTCAAAAGTTGCCACTTTTTGGTCACTTTGGTACCACCGAGATTAACACATCAGTGTCATCGAGTTGGTCATTTTGTGTGTAACAGTTGGATTTTGGGGGATGCCTATATATACCCCTTCACCACCACCTACTCGAAAGAGAAGCACTCAGAACTATTCCATACATATCCTATCAGATTTTCTGAGAGAGAACCACCTACCCTTGTGTTGAGGTCAAGATCTTCCACTCCAATCATATGGATCTTGATTTCTAGCCTCCCCAAGTTGCTTTCCACCAATCCCATCTCTTCTACCAAGCCAAACCTATGAGAGAGATTGTGTGTTGAGGAGTCTATCATCTTGAATCACAAGAGCAAGGAGTTCATCGTCATTATCAAGCCTATTACTTTTTGGAGGGTGTTGCCTCCTAGATTGGTTAGGTGTCGCTTGGGAGCCTCCTACTTTGTGTCTTGGAGTGAACTAAGAAGTTTGTAAGGGCAAGGAGATTGCCTACTTCGTGAAGATCTAACCATAGTGAGGCTAGTCCTTCGTGGACGGAAGCCGTATGAAATAGTCAAGGTTGCTACTTCGTGGACCCTTTTGGGTGGAGCCCTCCGTTGACTCTCGCGACCGTTACCCTCCGTGGGTTGACGACTCCATAAACGTGGATGTATGATAGCACCACCTATCGGAACCACGGAAAAAAACATCATGTCTCCAACTGTGTTTGATCTACCTATCTCAACTTTTTACTTCATATGCAATGTCTTTACTTTCCGTTGCCATATTTGTTGACATGCATGTGTAGGGCTGTTAGACTTGCTAGCTTTGCTAAAAACTGTTAAAATCTGCCAACAATTTAACTTAGGAAAAGGTTAGGTTTTAAATTTCTGCTAGTAGTCTATTCACCCCCCCTCTAGACACTCTTCTAGTGATCCTTCATGCTCCTGGAGCTGTGCTTGGAGGAGGAAGACGGAGCAGCCGGCTCGTCTTCCTCCACTGCTAGAGGGGGTGTGAGAGCTCTACGTGTGTGTGGGTGGGGGTAATCATCAGTCCCCGTTGCATGGGGGGCTCGGGGGGGTTTATAGGCCAACCCCCCGGCTCTTATAATATATTCTAAGTACATGGGCGGGGGGACCTAGCTCGCAGCCTCTCCGGCTGGCCACGGGGTCCCACCATTCACGTCGTCTCGTCACTTGTAGGGGCCACCCGCTGAGCAGTCCCATCTCCTGCTGGGGCCCGCCAGCCAGCCTAGTGATTGGCCCTCGACCACCTGCCGCGGCACGGGTCGCCGGGTTGGCGTCGCCTAGCGCTAGCCGGCCAAAGTCGATGGTACGGCCGGCTGCACTGTAGCCACGCCGGGATAGGTAATCGAGTGGGTGAGGGCGTGCCGGCACTATTCCCTCGCCCGGTCGCGCTCGTCGAGGTTAGCGGACTAGACGGCCGGACTGTAGCCACACTCTGCAGTGCGTCAGCGGCCACTGTAGCCACAGGGCCGCCCGTCGTGCCGGTCGCGTCGTGTGTCCTTATCCGCACGCAGAGGGATGGGACGTCATATGTCCGTCCCAATGTCAACGGAAGAGGCAGCCTAGGAGCAGCTGGCCGCGCCCAGCCGGCCGAGGGTCGGGTTGGCTCCCTGACCGGCCGTCTGGGGTGCCAGCTTTGAAGCGTAGAAGACCCCGTTGCTTTGACCTACCCAGGGGTAATAACCACATCAAAAGTTTTGAATACATTTTTGGCTGTTGATTTTTTTTCACCGCGACTTCTACGAATGTTATTTTGTGTTGAATTTTTGTACGCATGTAAAACATTTGTTAAAGTTTATCACAAAAAAATCAGATTTTTTTTCTATTCTACTGTTTACGAGGAAGCACTCGAGCTTCAGGTAGAATAGGACTTTCTTCATTGCCAACCATAAATTTCACATGAGTCGTCACTACCGGAAAAGGTTGCTAACACGACGGCAAAAACAATGCCGATGGCCCCCGTCGGCCTAGTCGTAGCTATCACGATAGCCTGGTCCTGGCCGTCAGCGTATCCAGGCCGTCGGGCTACCCCGATCTAAGCTGACGGCTGCCGTCGGCACAGAAAGGCTGTCGGCCTAGATTCGAGCACGCCGACAGCGGCCGTCGGCATACAATCGCCGTTGGCATACTCGCGAAACCGGCGACCCCATGCGTGCCGGGCGTCTAACGTCGTCAGAGTTATGCCGACGGTAGAGACGTGCGTCCGTCGGCATAGGTCCGCATGCCACATCACCGATCCGCGGCGCACAGTCCAGCGTATATGCTGACGGCTACCGTCGGCATACCTACCACGGCAGCGATCCGTGGGACGCAGCCCGCCCCTGGCCGTAGCTATGCCGACGGCAATGCCGTCCGCATAGTTAGATTTGTTTTTGCATTTTTATGCTTTTTATGTATTATTATATTAACTGACATGTAGCATGTGTAAATATAAACATGCATATGAATATATATGTAGTTTGTATTTTTTCCATAAATTATGAATATATATATGTAGTTTGTATTTTTTTTCAAGCACGTTAATATATAATGTGCCGTCATGTTCTTTTGAATATAGGTCCTTATATTTTATTAAAATCAAAAACAGCTATCCAACAGTAGTTTTGTGGCGGTTGCAAACGCCCGGCACCCGTCTCCGGAGTGTGACCACCCCTGACGTCCGTGGTGTGCCCCCCTCACGGACGGCGCCGTCGTCGGCACCTGGAGGGCGGAAACAGCCGCATTGGGTCTATACGGAGGGGACATTGCTCCCAAGTGTTTCTATGGGATGACCTACCACAACCGGGTGGTGTTGTGGCATGTTCGAAGAGGAGGCACGCATCTCGGGGGTGTGGCCCCCCTCACGGATGCCGCCGCCGTCGGCACCTGGAGGGGGAAACGGACGCGTCGGGTCTACACAGAGGGGATGTAGCTGTGGGTTTGCCCGGATGTTGCTCCCAGGTGTCCCTCTGGGCTGACCTGACACAACTGGGTGGAGAGGTCCACTCGTCAAAGCCCGTCCGTGGAAAGTCAAAGCGCTAGATCTCGTGGTCAACCGCTCCAGGGTTAGGCGGGACGGGGGCCCTGGGGGTAGCAATGCCACCAGAGTGTCGCACCGACCCCTCATACATGCGGGGTGGTGTTGTGGCATGTCCGAAGAGGCGGCACGCGTCTCCGGGGTGTGGCCCCCTCACGGACGGCGCCGCCGCCGGCACGTGGAGGGAGGAAATGGACGCGTCGGGTCTACACGGAGGGGATGTAGCTGTGGGTTTGGCCCGGATGTTGCTCCTAGGTGTCCCTCTGGGCTGACCTGACACAACCAGGTGGAGAGGTCCACTGGTCAAAGCCCGTCCGTGGAAAGTCAAAGCGCAAGATCTCGTGGTCAACCGCTCCAGGGTTAGGCGGCACGGGGCCCCTGGGGGATGTCAATGCCGCCAGGTCTTGCCCTGGGCTCTCCTACGTTGGGAAACCTTCGCATCGAGTCGGTACCGAGGCTTAGGCCGGGCCTTGTGCTAAGATGTTAGTATGGGTTGGCCTATCACAGCCAGGTGAAAATGTCCCTCGGTCAAACCCCGTCCGGTGAAAGTCAAAGGGGTAGATCCGTTCAGTCAACAGTGTCAGGGTTAGACGAGACGGGGGACCTGGGGGTGCCAATGCCGCCAGGTTTTGCCCTGGGCCCTCTTACGTTGGGAAAATGTGGCATCGGGTCTACACCGAGGGGATCTTGTGGTTTTTTGGGCCCGGACCTTGTGCTAAGATGTTGTTATGGGCTGGCCTATCACAGCCAGGTGAAAATGTCCCTCGTTCAAACCCCGTCCTGTGAAAGTCGAAGGGGTAGATCCGTTCGGTCAACAGTGTCAGGCTTAGACGGGACGGGGGACCTAGGGGTGGCAATGCCGCCATGTCTTTCCCTGCACCCTCTTACGTTCGGAAACTATCGCATCGGGTCGACACCGAAGAAATCTTGTGGTGGGTTGGGCCCGACCTTGTGCTAAGATGTTGCTATGGGCTGGCCTATCACAGCCAGGTGAAAATGTCCCTCGGTCAAACCCCGTCCGGTGAAAGTCAAAGGGGTAGATCCGTTCAGTCAACAGTGTCAGGGTTAGACGAGACGGGGGACCTGGGGGTGGCAATGCCGCCAGGTTTTGCCCTGGGCCCTCTTACGTTGGGAAAATGTGGCATCGGGTCGACACTGAGGGGATCTTGCGGTTTGTTCGGCCCGGACCTCGTGCTAAGATGTTCCTATGGACTGGCCTATCACAACCAGGTGAAAATGTCCCTCGTTCAAACCCCGTCCTATGAAAGTCGAAGGGGTAGATCCGTTCGGTCAACAATGTTAGGGTTAGACGGGACAGGGGACCTAGGGGTGGCAATGCCGCCAGGTCTTTCCCTGCACCCTCTTACGTTCGGAAACTATCGCATCGGGTCGACACCGAAGGAATCTTGTGGTGGGTTGGGCCCGCCTTGTGCTAAGATGTTGGTATGGGCTGGCCTATCACAGCCAGTTGAAATGTCCCTCGATCAAACCCCGTCCGGTGAAAGTCAAAGGGGTAGATCCGTTCAGTCAACAGTGTCAGGGTTAGACGAGACGAGGGACCTGGGGGTGGCAATGCCACCAGGTTTTTCCCTGGGCCCTCTTACGTTGGGAAAATGTGGCATCAGGTCGACACCGAGGAGATCTTGCGGTTTGTTGGGCCCGGACCTTGTGCTAAGATGTTGCTACGGGCTGGCCTATCACAGCCAGGTGAAAATGTCCGTCGTTCAAACCCCGTCATGTGAAAGTCGAAGGGGTAGATCCGTTCAGTCAACAGTGTCAGGGTTAGACGGGACGGGGGACCTAGGGGTGGCAATGCCGCCAGGTCTTTCCCTGCACCCTCTTACGTTTGGAAACTATCGCGTCGGGTCGACACCGAAGGAATCTTGTGGTGGGTTGGGCCCGACCTTGTGCTAAGATGTTGCTATGGGTTGGCCTATCACAGCCAGGTGAAAATGTCCCTCGGTCAAACCCCGTCTGGTGAAAGTCAAAGGGGTCGATCCGTTCGGTCAACAGTGTCAGGGTTAGACGAGACGGGGGACCTGGGGGTGGCAATGCCGCCAGGTTTTCCCCTGGGCCCTCTTACGTTGGGAAAATGTGGCATCGGGTCGACACTAAGGGGATCTTGCGGTTTGTTCGGCCTGGACCTCGTGCTAAGATGTTGCTATGGGCTGGCCTATCACAACCAGGTGAAAATGTCCCTCGTTCATACCCCGTCCTGTGAAAGTCGAAGGGGTAGATCCGTTCGGTCAACAATGTCAGGGTTAGACGGGACGGGGGACCTAGGGGTGGCAATGGCGCCAGGTCTTTCCCTGCAACCTCTTTCGTTCGGAAACTATCGCATCGGGTCGACACCGAAGGAATCTTGTGGTGGGTTGGGCCCGCCCTTGTGCTAAGATGTTGCTATGGGCTGGCCAATCATAGCCAGTTGAAATGTCCCGCGGTCAAACCCCGTCCGGTGAAAGTCAAAGGGGTAGATCCGTTCGGTCAACAGTGTCAGGGTTAGACGAGACGGGGGACCTGCGGGTGGCAATGCCACCAGGTTTTGCCCTGGGCCCTCTTACGTTGGGAAAATGTGGCATCAGGTGGACACCGAGGGGATCTTGCGGTTTTTTGGGCCTGGACCTTGTGCTAACATGTTGCTATGGGCTGGCCTATCACAGCCAGGTGAATATGTCCGTCGTTCCAACCCCGTCATGTGGAAGTCGAAGGGGTAGATCTGTTCGGTCAACAGTGTCAGGGTTAGACGAGACGGGGGACCTAGGGGTGGCAATGCCGCCAGGTCTTTCCCTGCACCCTCTTACGTTTGGAAACTATCGCATCGGGTCGACATCGAAGGAATCTTGTGGTGGGTTGGCCCGACCTTTTGCTAAGATGTTGCTATGGGCTGGCCTATCACAGCCAGGTGAAAATATCCCTCGGTCAAACTCCGTCCGGTGAAAGTCAAAGGGGTAGATCCGTTCGGTCAAAAGTGTTAGGGTTATACGAGACGGGGGACCTGGGGGTGGCAATGCCGCCAGGTTTTGCCCTGGGCCCTCTTACGTTGGGAAAATGTGGCATCGGGTCGACACTGAGGAGATCTTGCGGTTTGTTCGGCCCGGACCTCGTGCTAAGATGTTGCTATGGGCTGGCCTATCACAACCAGGTGAAAATGTCCCTCGTTCAAACCCCGTCCTGTGAAAGTCGAAGGGGTAGATCCGTTCGGTCAACAATGTCAGGGTTAGACGGGACGGGGGACCTAGGGGTGGCAATGCCGCCAGGTCTTTCCCTGCACCCTCTTACGTTCGGAAACTATCGCATCGGGTCGACACCGAAGGAATCTTGTGGTGGGTTGGGCCCGACCTTGTGCTAAGATGTTGCTATGGGCTGGCCTATCACAGCCAGTTGAAATGTCCCTCTGTCAAACCCCGTCCGGTGAAAGTCAAAGGGGTAGATCCGTTCGGTCAACAGTGTCAGGGTTAGATGAGACGGGGGACCTGGGGGTGGCAATGCCACCAGGTTTTTCCCTGGGCCCTCTTACGTTGGGAAAATGTGGCATCGGGTCGACACCGAGGGGATCATGCGGTTTGTTGGGCCCGGACCTTGTGCTAAGATGTTGCTATGGGCTGGCCTATCATAGCCAGGTGAAAATGTCCGTCGTTCAAACCCCGTCATGTGAAAGTCGAAGGGGTAGATCCGTTCGGTCAAGAGTGTCAGGGTTAGACAGGACTGGGGACCTAGGGGTGGCAATGCCGCCAGGTCTTTCCCTGCACCCTTTTACATTTGGAAACTATCGCATCAGGTCGACACCGAAGGAATCTTGTGGTGGGTTGGGCCCGACCTTGTGGTAAGATGTTGCTATGGTCTGGCCAATCACAGCCAGTTGAAATGTCCCTCGGTCAAACCCCGTCCGGTGAAAGTCAAAGGGGTAGATCCGTTCGGTCAACAGTGTCAGGGTTAGACGAGACGGGGGACCTGCGGGTGGCAATGCCACCAGGTTTTGCCCTGGGCCCTCTTACGTTGGGAAAATGTGGCATCAGGTCGACACCGAGGGGATCTTGCGGTTTGTTGGGCCCGGACCTTGTGCTAAGATGTTGCTATGGGCTGGCCTATCACAGCCAGGTGAAAATGTCCGTCGTTCAAACCCCGTCATGTGGAAGTCGAAGGGGTAGATCCGTTCGGTCAACAGTGTCAGGGTTAGACGAGATGGGGGACCTAGGGGTGGCAATGCCGCCAGGTCTTTCCCTACACCCTCTTACGTTTGGAAACTATCGCATCGGGTCGACATCGAAGGAATCTTGTGGTGGGTTGGCCCGACCTTGTGCTAAGATGTTGCTATGGGCTGGCCTATCACAGCCAGGTGAAAATATCCCTCGGTCAAACTCCGTCCGGTGAAAGTCAAAGGGGTAGATTCGTTCGGTCAACAGTGTCAGGGTTATACGAGACGGGGGACCTGGGGGCTGCAATGCTGCCAGGTTTTGCCCTGGGCCCTCTTACATTGGGAAAATGTGGCATCGGGTCGACACTGAGGAGATCTTGTGGTTTGTTCGGCCCGGACCTCGTGCTAAGATGTTGCTATGGGCTGGCCTATCACAACTAGGTGAAAATGTCCCTCGTTCAAACCCCGTCCTGTGAAAGTCGAAGGGGTAGATCCGTTCGGTCAACAATGTCAGGGTTAGACGGGACGGGGGACCTAGGGGTGGCAATGCCGCCAGGTCTTTCCCTGCACCCTCTTACGTTCGGAAACTATCGCATCGGGTCGACACCGAAGGAATCTTGTGGTGGGTTGGGCCCGACCTTGTGCTAAGATGTTGCTATGGGCTGGCCTATCACAGCCAGTTGAAATGTCCCTCAGTCAAACCCCGTCCGGTGAAAGTCAAAGGGGTAGATCCGTTCGGTCAACAGTGTCAGGGTTAGACGAGACGGGGGACCTGGGGGTGGCAATGCCACCAGGTTTTGCCCTGGGCCCTCTTACGTTGGGAAAATGTGGCATCGGGTCGACACCGAGGGGATCATGCGGTTTGTTGGGCCCGGACCTTGTGCTAAGATGTTGCTATGGGCTGGCCTATCACAGCCAGGTGAAAATGTCCGTCGTTCAAACCCCGTCATGTGAAAGTCGAAGGGGTAGATCCGTCCGGTCAAGAGTGTCAGGGTTAGACGGGACTGGGGACCTAGGGGTGGCAATGCCGCCAGGTCTTTCCCTGCACCCTCTTACGTTTGGAAACTATCGCATCAGGTCGACACCGAAGGAATCTTGTGGTGGGTTGGGCCCGACCTTGTGCTAAGATGTTGCTATGGGCTGGCCTATCACAGCCAGGTGAAAATGTCCCTCGGTCAAACTCCGTCCGGTGAAAGTCAAAGGGGTACATCCGTTCGGTCAACAGTGTCAGGGTTAGACGAGACGGGGGACCTGGGGGTGCCAATGCCGCCAGGTTTTGCCCTGGGCCCTCTTACGTTGGGAAAATGTGGCATCGGGTCGACACTGGGGGGATCTTGTGGTTTGTTGGGCCCGGACCTTGTGCTAAGATGTAGCTATGGGCTGGCCTATCACAACCAGGTGAAAATGTCCCTCGTTCAAACCCCGTCCTGTGAAAGTCGAAGGGGTAGATCCGTTCGGTCAAGAATGTCAGGGTTTGATGGGACGGGGGACCTAGGGGTGGCAATGCCACAGGGTCTTTCCCTACACCCTCTTACGTTCGGAAACTATCGCATCGGGTCGACACCGAAGGAATCTTGTGGTGGGTTGGGCCTGACCTTGTGCTAAGATGTTGCTATGGCTGGCCTATCACAGCCAGGTGAAAATGTCCCTCGGTCAAACCCCGTCCAGTGAAAGTCAAAGGGGTAGATCCGTTCGGTCAACAGTGTCAGGGTTAGACGAGACGGGGGACCTGGGGGTGTCAATGCCACCAGGTTTTGCCCTGGGCCCTCTTACGTTGGGAAAATGTGGCATCGGGTCAACACCGAGGGGATCTTGCGGTTTGTTGGGCCCGGACCTTGTGCTAAGATGTTGCTATGGGCTGGCCTATCACAACCAGGTGAAAATGTCCCTGGTGCAAACCCCATCCTGTGAAAGTCGAAGGGGTAGATCCGTTCGGTCAACAGTGTCAGGGTTAGACGGGACGGGGGACCTAGGGGTGGCAATGCCGCCAGGTCTTTCCCTGCACCCTCTTACGTTCGGAAACTATCGCATCAGGTCGACACCGAAGGAATCTTGTGGTGGGTTGGGCCCGACCTTGTGCTAAGATGTTGCTATGGGCTGGCCTATCACAACCAGGTGAAAATGTCCCTCGGTCAAACCCCGTCCGGTGAAAGTCAAAGGGGTAGATCCGTTTGGTCAACAGTGTCAGGGTTAGACGAGACGGGGGACCTGGGGGTGGCAATGCCGCCAGGTTTTTCCCTGGGCCCTCTTACGTTTGGAAATTGTCGCATCGGGTCGATACCGAGGGGATCTTGCGGTTTGTTGGGCCCAGACCTTGTGCTAAGATGTTGCTATGGGCTCGCCTATCATAGCCAGGTGAAAATATCCCTCGGTCAAACCCCATCCGGTGAAAGTCAAAGGGGTAGATCCGTTCAGTCAACAATGTCAAGGGTTAGATGGGACGGGGGACTTTTGGGGGGTAGCTATGCCACGAGATCTTGCGCTGGGCCCTCTTAGACGTCCCGAAATGTGGTGGCAGGTGCAACTACCCGGCACGCGGCTCCGTAGCGTGACCCCCCTCATGGACGTCGCTGTCGCCGTCACTCAGAGGGTGGAAACGACCACGTCGGGTAGACACGGAGGGAATCTTGCAGTGGGTTGGGTCTGGACCTTGATCCGAAGTGTCCTACGGGCTCGTCTATCACAACCAGGTGGAAATGTCCCTCGGTCAAACCCCGTCCGGTGAAAGTCAAAGGGGTAGATCCGTCCGGTCAACTATGTCAGGGTTAGACAGGACGGGGGACCTGGAGGTGGCTATGCCGTGAGGTCTTGCGCGAGGCCCTCTTACATGTGTGGAAGAGTGGTGACAGGTCTAAGCACCCGACACGCGGCCCCATAGCGTGACCCCCCTCACGGACGTCACTGCCGCCGTCACTCGAAGGGTGGAAACGACCATGTCGGGTACACACGGAGGGAATCTTGCTGTTGGTTGGGCCCGGACCTTGATCCAAAGTGTACCTATGGGCTCGCCTATCACACCCTGGTGGAAATGTCCCTCGGTTAAACCCTGTCCGGTGAAAGTCAAAGGGATAGATCCGTTCGGTCAATAGGTTCAGGGTTAGACGGGATAGGTGACTTTTGGGGGGTAGCTATGCCACAAGGTCTTGCGTTGGGCCCACTTAGACGTCCCGAAATGTGGTGGGGGTGCAACTACCTGGCACACGGCTCTGTAGCGTGACCCCCCTCACGGACGTCGCTGCCGCCGTCACTCGAAGGGTGAAAACGACCATGTCGGGTAGACACGGAGGGAATCTTGCAGTGGGTTGGGCCCGGACCTTGATCCGAAGTGTACCTATGGGCTCGCCTATGACAGCCAGGTGGAAATGTCCCTCGGTTACACCCCATCCGGTGAAAGTCAAAGGGGTAGATCCGTCCGGTCAACAGTGACAGGGTTAGACGGGACGGGGGACTTTTGGGGGGTAGCTATGCCACGAGGTCTTGCGCTGGGCCCTCTTAGACATCCCAAAATGTGGTGGCGGGTGCAACTACCCGGCACGCGGCTCCGTAGCATGACCCCCTCATGGACGTCGCTGTCGCCGTCATTCGAAGGGTGGAAATGACCACGTCGGGTAGACACGAAGGGAATCTTGCGGTGGGTGTTGGGAGACGTAGTAGTAAATCAAAAAAATTCCTACGTGTCACCAATATCTATCTAGAAGAAACCAGCAACGAGTGGGGAGATATTGCATCTTCATACCTTTGAAGATCGCTAAGCGGAAGCGTTACAAGAACACGGTCGATGGAGTCGTACTCGCAACGATTCAGATCGCGGCGGATTCCGATCTAAGCGCCGAACAACGGCGCCTCCGCGTTCAACACACGTGCAGCCCGGTGACGTCTCCTATGCCTTGATCCAGCAAGGAGGAAGGAGAGGTTGGGGAAGAGCTCCAACAGCAGCATGACGGCGTGGTGGTGGTGGAGTAGCAAGGTATTCAGGCAGGGCTTCGCCTAAGCGTTGCGGAGGAGGAAGAAGAGAGGTAGGACTTCACCGTGAGAGAGAGAGTTCAGATCTGTTCCCAAAAGGCCAAAACCTCAAGTATATATAGGAGTAGGGAGAGGGAGGGCTGCCTTGGCCCCTCCTCCAAAGAGGAGGGCTTCGGCCGAAGTGGGGGGATAGTCCACCTCCCACAAGGGAGGTGGATCTCCTCCTTTTAAACCCTTTTCAGCCCTATCTCTTATCTCCAGCCGCATGGGCCTTTCTAGAAGGTCTTGGCCAGCCCACAAAGGGAGGGCACACCTCCTCTAAGGGCCCACGAAGTCCTTTGGTTGTCACACCCCACCCGGGGGTCCTCCGGCACCCTCTCGGCACTCCTGGTACACTGCCGATGAGCCCGAAAACTTTCCGGTGACCAAAACTGGACTTCCTATATATCAATCTTTACCTCTGAACCATTATGGAGCTCCTCGTGACGTACGGGATCTCATACCGGACTCCTAACAACCTTCGGTAATCACGTATACTATTTCCCTATAACCCTAGCGTCATCGAACCTTAAGTGTGTAGACCCTACGGGTTCGGGAGACACGTGGACATGACCGAGACACTTCTCCGGTCAATAACCAACAACGGGATCTGGATACCCATGTTGGCTCCAACATACTCCACGATGATCTCATCGGATGAACCACGATGTCAGGGATTTGATCAATCTCGTATACAATTCCCTTTGTCTATCAGTATGATACTTGCCCGAGATTCGATCGTCGGTATCTCTATACCTTGTTCAATCTCGTTGCCGGCAAGTCTCTTTACTCGTTCTGTAATACATCATCCCGTGGCTAACTCCTTAGTCACATTGAGCTCATTATGATGATGTCTTACCGAGTGGGCCCAGAGATACCTCTCCGTCACACGGAGTGACAAAACCCAGTCTCGATTTGCGCCAACCCAACAGACACTTTCGGAGATACCCGTAGTGCACCTTTATAGCCACCGAGTTATGTTGTGACGTTTGGGACACCCAAAGCATTCCTATGGTATCCGAGAGTTGCACAATCTCATGGTCTAAGGAAACGATACTTGACATTAAAAAGCTTTAGCAAACGAACTACACGATCTTGTGCTAGGCTTAGGATTTGGTCTTGTCCATCACATCATTCTCCTAATGATGTGATCCCATTATCAACGACATCCAATGTCCATGGTCATGAAACCATGACCATCTATTGATCAACGAGCTAGTCAACTAGAGGCTCACTAGGGACATGTTGTGGTCTATGTATTCACACATGTATTATGGTTTCCGGTTAACACAATTTTAGCATGAACAATAGACAATTATCATGAACAAGGAAATACAATAATAACCATTTAATTATTTCCTCTAGGGCATATTTCCAATAGTCTCCCACTGGCACTAGAGTCAATCATCTAGTTACATTGTGATGAATCGTACACCCATAGCATTCTGGTGTTGATCATGTTTTGCTCGTGAGAGAGATTTAGTCAACGGATCTGCGACATTCAGATCCGTATGCACTTTACAAATATCTATATCTCCTTCCTGAATGTAATCACGGATGGAGTTGAAGCGGTGCTTGATGTGTCTTGTCTTCTTGTGAAACCTGGGCTCCTTCGCAAGGGCAATAGCTCCAGTGTTGTCACAGAATAGAGTCATCGGGCCCGACGCACTTGGAATTACTCCTAGGTCGGTGATGAACTCCTTCATCCAGACTCCTTCCTTTCCTGCTTCCAAAGCAGCTATGTACTCCGCTTCACATGTAGATGCCGCCACGACGCTTTGCTTGTTGCTGCACCTGCTGACTGCCCCTCCATTCAAAATATACACGTATCCGATTTGCGACTTGGAGTCGTCCGGATCAGTGTCGAAGATAGCATCGACATAACCCTTTACGACGAGCTCTTCGGCACCTCCATATACGAGAAACATGTCCTTTGTCCTTTTCAGGTACTTCAGGATATTCTTGACCGCTGTCCAGTGTTCCGCTCCGGGATCACTTTGGTACCTCCCTACCAAACTTATGGCAAGGTTCACATCAGGTCTGGTACACAGCATGTCATACATAGTAGAGCCTATGGCTGAAGCATAGGGGATGACACTCATCTCTTCTCTATCCTTTGTCGTGGTCGGGCATTGAGTCGTACTCAATCTCACACCTTGTAACACAGGCAAGAACCCCTTCTTGGATTGATCCATATTGAAATTCTTCAATATCTTTTCAAGGTATGTGCTTTGTGAAAGACCTATGAGGTGTCTCGATCTATCTCTATAGATCTTAATACCTAATATGTAAGCAGCTTCTCCAAGGTCCTTCATTTAAAAACACTTATTCAAGTAGGCCTTTACACTTTCCAAGAGTTCTATATCATTTCCCATTATTAGTATGTCATCCACATATAATATGAGAAATGGTATAGAGCTCCCACTCACTTTCTTGTAAATACAGGGTTCTCCATAAACCTGTACAAACCCAAACGCTTTAATCACCTCATTAAGGCGAATGTTCCAACTCCGAGATGCTTGCACCAGCCCATAGATGGAGCGCTGGAGCTTGCATACTTTGTTAGCATCTTTAGGATCGACAAAACCTTCCGTCTCCATCATATACAGTTCTTCCTTAAGGAAGCCATTAAGGAATGCCATTTTGACGTCCATTTGCCAGATCTCATAATCATAAAATGCGGCAATTGCTAACATGATTCGGAGAGACTTCAGCATCGCTTCGGGTGAGAAAGTCTCATCGTAGTCAGCTCCTTGAACTTGTCGATAACCCTTAGCGACAAGCCGAGCCTTATAGACGGTCACATTACCATCCGCGTCTGTCTTCTTCTTAAAGATCCATTTATTTTCAATGGCTCGCTTATCATCAGGCAAGTCCACCAAAGTCCATACTTTGCTTTCATACATGGATCCTATCTCTGATTTCAAGGCTTCAAGCCATTTGTTGGAATCCAGGCCCGCCATCGCTTCTTCATAGTTCGAAGGTTCACCGTTGTCTAACAACATGATCTCTAGGACAGGGTTGCCGTACCACTCTGGTGTGGAACCTGTCCTAGTGGACCTTCGACGTTCAATAGTAACTTGATCTGAAGTTTCATGATCATCATCATTAACTTCCTCTCCAGCCGGTGTAGGTTCCACAGAAACAACTTCCTGTGTTGCGCTGCTCTCCGGTTTGAGTGGAGGTACAATTACCTCATCAAGTTCTATTTTCCTCCCACTTACTTCTTTCAAGAGAAACTCTTTCTCGAGAAAGGATCCATTCTTGGCAAAAAATACTTTGCCTTCGGATCTGAGGTAGAAGGTATACCCAATAGTCTCTTTGGGATATCTTATGAAGACGCACTTTTCCGCTTTGGGTTCGAGCTTCTCAGGTTGAAGTTTCTTCACATAAGCATCGCACCCCCAAACTTTTAGAAACGACAGCTTAGGTTTCTTTCCAAACCATAATTCATACGGTGTCGTCTCAACGGATTTTGACGGTGCCCTATTTAAAGTGAATGCGGCAGTCTCTAATGCATATCCCCAAAATGATAGCGGTAAGTCAGTAAGAGACATCATATATTGCACCATATCTAATAGAGTGCGATTACGATGTTCAGACACACCATTTCACTGAGGTGTGCCAGGCGGCCTGAGTTGTGAAACAATTCCACATTTCCTTAGGTGCGTGCCAAACTCATGACTTAAATATTCTCCGCCACGATCAGATCGTAGGCACTTTATTTTCCTGTCACGTTGATTCTCTACTGAACTCTGAAATTCTTTGAACCTTTCAAAAGTTTCAGACTTATGTTTCATTAAGTAGACATACCCATATTTACTCAAGTCATCAGTCAGGGTGAGAACATAACGGTAGCCACCAAGAGCCTCGACACTCATTGGACCGCATATATCAGTATGTATTATTTCCAACAAGTCAGTTGCTCGCTCCATTGTACCGGAGAACGGAGTCTTAGTCACCTTGCCCATGAGGCATGGTTCGCACGTGTCAAATGATTCGAAATCAAGAGACTCCAAAAGTCCATTAGTATGGAGCTTCTTCATACGTTTGACACCAATATGACCAAGGCGGCAGTGCCACATGTAAGTGGGACTATCGTTATCAACCTTACACTTTTTGGTACTCACACTATGGACATGTGTAACATCACGTTCGAGATTCATCAAAAATAAACCATTGACCAGTGGGGCATGACCATAAAACATTTCTCTCATATAAATAGAACAACCATTATTCTCAGATTTAAATGAGTAGCCATCTCGCATCAAGCGAGATCCGGATACAATGTTCATGCTCAAAGCTGGTACTAAATAACAATTATTAAGGTTTAACACTAATCCCGGAGGTAGTTGTAGAGGTAGCGTGCCGACGGCGATCACATCGACCTTGGAACCATTCCCGACGCGCATCGTCACCTCGTCCTTTGCCAGCCTCCGCTTATTCCGCAGCTCCTGCTTGGAGTTACAAATGTGAGCAACTGCACCGGTATCAAATACCAGGAGCTACTACGAGCGCTGTTTAGGCACACATCAATAACAAGTATATCACATATACCTTTAATGTTGCCGTCCTTCTTATCCGCTAAGTACTTGGGGCAGTTCCGCTTCCAGTGACCGGTACCCTTGCAGTAAAAGCACTCAGTCTCAGGCTTGGGTCCATGCTTATTCTCCTTCTTCGCGGCAACTTGCTTGCCGGGCGCGGCAACAGCTTTGTCGTCCTTCTTGAAGTTCTTCTTACCCATGCCTTTCTTGAAACTAGTGGTCTTATTCACCATCAACACTTGATGCTCCTTTTTGATCTCGACCTCTGCTGATTTCAGCATCGAGTACAACTCAGGAATGGACTTCTCCATCCCTTGCATGTTGTAGTTCATCAAAAAAGCTCTTGTAGCTAGGTGGAAGCGACTGGAGGATTCTGTCAATGACCGAGTCATCCGGGAGATTAACTCACAGCTTAGTCAAGCGGTTGTGTAGCCCAGACATCTTGAGGATGTAATCACTAACAGAACTATTCTCCTCCATCTTACAGCTGAAGAACTTGTCAGAGACGTCATATCTCCCGACCCGAGTTTCAGCTCTTGGAACATCTTATATGCTCCGTGTTGCTCAAAACGCTTTTGTAGCCCCGGTTCTAAACTGTAAAGCATGCTGCACTAAACAAGGGAGTAATCATCGCAGCGACAATGCCAAGCGTTCGCAACGTCTTGCTCTGCTGGGAGAAGGGGTGGGTCACCTAGTGGTGCATCAAGGACATATAATTTCTTGGAAGCTATGAGGATGATCCTCAAGCCACAGACCCAGTCCACATAGTTGCTTCCATCATCTTTCAGCTTGGTTTTTCTCTAGGAACGCGTTGAAATTAAGGGTGACATTCGCGTTGGCCATTGGATCTGCAATATAGATTGTAAAGATAATTTCAGACTAAGTTCATGATAATTAAGTTCACATAATCAAATTATTTAATGAACTCCCACCTAGATAGACATCTCTCTAGTCATCCAAGTGACACATGATCCATGTCAACTAGCCCGTGTCCGATCATCACGTGAGACGGACTAGTCATCCATGGTGAACATCTCCATGTTGATCATATCTTTTATACGACTCATGTTCGACCTTTCGATCTTCTGTGTTCTGAGGCCATGTCTGTACATGCTAGGCTCGTCAAGTCAACCTAAGTGTTCCGCGTGTATAAATCTAGCTTACACCCGTTGTATGCAAACGTTAGAGCCTATCACACCCGATCATCACGTGGTGCTTCGGAACAACGATCCTTAGCAACGGTGCACAGTTAGGGTGAACACTTTTCTTGAAATTTTATTGAGAGATCATCTTATTTACTAGCGTCGTTCTAAGCAAATAAGATGTAAACATGATAAACATCACATGCAATCAATATAGTGACATGATATGGCCAATATCATCTTGCTCCTTTGATCTCCATCTTCGGGGCACCATGATCATCACTGTCACCGGCACGACACCATGATCTCCATCATCATGATCTCCATCATTGTGTCTTCATGAAGTTGTCTCGCCAACTATTACTTCTACTACTATGGCTAACGTTTAGCAATAAAGTAAAGTAATTACATGGCGTTTATGATTGACACGCAGGTCATACAATAAAATAAGACAACTCCTATGGCTCCTGCCGGTTGTCATACTCATCGACATGCAAGTCGTGAATCCTATTACAAGAACATGATCAATCTCATACATCACAATTTAGACGTCCTCTAATTTGTAGTTGCAAGTTTTTACATCACAAGGCATATGCTGCAAGGCCATATCACATCACAAGGCATATGCTGCAAAAACAAGTTAGACGTCCTCTAATTTGTAGTTGCAAGTTTTTACGTGGCTGCTATAGGTTACTAGCAAGAACGTTTGTTACCTACGTAAAAAGCACAACGTGATATGCCAATTGCTATTTACTCTTCATAAGGAGCCTTTTCATCGAATCCAATCCGACTAAGGTGGGAGAGACAGACACCCGCTAGCCACCTTTATGCAACAAGTGCATGTCAGGCGGTGGAACCAGTCTCACGTAAGCGTACGTGTAAAGTCGGTCTAGGCCGCTTCATCCCACAATACCACCGAATCAAGATAAGACTAGTAGTGGTAAGAAAATTAACAAAATCGACGCCCACAACTACTTTGTGTTCTACTCGTGCATAGATTCTACGCATAGACCTAGCTCATGATGCCACTGTTGGGAGACGTAGTAGTAAATAAAAAAATTCCTACGTGTCACCAAGATCTATCTAGGAGAAACCAGCAACGAGTGGGGAGAGATTGCATCTTCATACCTTTGAACATCGCTAAGCGGAAGCGTTACAAGAACGCGGTTGATGGAGTCGTACTCGCAGCGATTCAGATCGCGGTGGATTCCGATCTAAGCGCCGAACAACGGCGCCTCCGCGTTCAACACACGTGCAGCCCGGTGACGTCTCCTAGGCCTTGATCCATCAAGGAGGAAGGGGAGGTTGGGGAAGAGCTACAACAGCAGCACGACGGCGTGGTGGTGGTGGAGTAGCAAGGTATTCCGGCAGGGCTTCGCCTAAGCGCTGCGGAGGAGGAAGATGAGAGGTAGGGCTTCACCGTGAGAGAGAGTTCAGATCTGTTCTCAAAAGGCCAAAACCTCAAGTATATATAGGAGGAGGTAGAGGGAGGGCTGCCTTGGCCCCTCCTCCAAAGAGGAGGGCTTCGGCCGAAGTGGGGGGAGAGTCCACCTCCCACAAGGGAGGTGGATCTCCTCCTTTTAAACCCTTTTCAGCCCTATCTCTTATCTCCAACCGCATGGGCCTTTCTAGAAGGTCTTGGCCAGACCACAAAGGGCTGGCACACCTCCTCTAAGGGCCCACGAAGTCCTTTGGTCGTCACACCCCTCCCAGGGGTCCTCCGGCACCCTCCCGGCACTCCCGGTACACTACCGATGAGCCCGAAAACTTTCCGGTGACCAAAACTGGACATCCTAGATATCAATCTTTACCTCTAGAGCATTCCGGAGCTCCTCGTGATGTCCGGGATCTCATCCGGGACTCCGAATAACCTTCGGTAATCACATATACCATTTCCCTATAACCCTAGCGTCATCGAACCTTAAGTGTGTAGACCCCACGGGATCGGTAGACACGTGGACATGACCGAGACACTTCTTCGATCAATAACCAACAGCGGGATCTGGATACCCATGTTGGCTCCCACATGCTCCACGATGATCTCATCGGATGAACCACGATGTCAGGGATTCGATCAATCCCATATACAATTCCCTTTGTCTATCAGTATGATACTTGCCAAGATTCGATCGTCGGTATCTCTATACCTTGTTCAATCTCGTTGCCGGCAAGTCTCTTTACTCGTTCTGTAATACATCATCCCGTGGCTAACTCCTTAGTCACATTGAGCTCATTATGATGATGTCTTACCGAGTGGTCCCAGAGATACCTCTCCGTCACACGGAGTAACAAATCCCAGTCTCGATTCGTGCCAACCCAACAGACACTTTCGGAGATACCCGTAGTGCACCTTTATAGCCACCCAGTTACGTTGTGACGTTTGGCACACCCAAAGCATTCCTACGGTATCCGGGAGTTGCACAATCTCATGGTCTAAGGAAACGATACTTGACATTGAAAAGCTTTAGCAAACGAACTACACGATCTTGTGCTAGGCTTAGGATTGGGTCTTGTCCATCACATCATTCTCCTAATGATGTGATCCCGTTATCAACGACATCCAATGTCCATGGTCATGAAACCGTGACCATCTATAGATCAACGAGCTAGTCAACTAGAGGCTCACTAGGGACATGTTGTGGTCTATGTATTCACACATGTATTATGGTTTTCGGTTAACACAATTATAGCATGAACAATAGACAATTATCATGAACAAGGAAATACAATAATAACCGTTTTATTATTGCCTCTAGGGCATATTTCCAACAGTGGGTTGGGCCTAGACCTTGATCTGAAGTGTCCTACGGGCTCGCCTATCACAGCCAGGTGGAAATGTCCCTCGGTCAAACCCCGTCCGGTGAAAGTCAAAGGGGTAGATCCGTCCGGTCAACTATGTCAGGGTTAGACGGGATGGGGCACCTGGAGGGGGGCTATGCTGTGAGGTCTTGCGCGAGGCCCTCTTACATGTGTGGAAGAGTGGTGACAGGTCTAGGCACCCGGCATGCGGCTTCGTAGCGTGACCCCTCTCACGAACGTCGGTGTCGCCGTCACTCGGAGGGTGGAAACGACCACGTCGGGTAGACACGGAGGGAATCTTGCGGTGGGTTGGGCTCGGACCTTGATCCTAAGTGTACCTATGGGCTCGCCTATCACAGCTAGGTGGAAATGTCCCTCAGTTAAACCCCGTCCGGTGAAAGTCAAAGCGGTAGATCCGTCCGGTCAACAGTGTCAGGGTTAGACGGGACGGGGGACTTTTGGGGGGTAACTGTGCCGGGGTTACGCCGACAGCCTGAGATATGCATAAATTTAATAATTAAAGTATGTTTTTTGTTTAGATAAGCTACATTTATTTTATTTTTAAAAAGAGAAAATATTTTAGTGGAAAAATACGGCTCCTCCTCCACTCATTCCACTCTCTCTCCCTCTCACCTCGCACCCTCCACCTGCGCCGCGCCGGCCGCCCCTCGCCCCCTGCCGCTGCGCCACCCTCCTCCTCGCCACGCGCTGCCGCCCTCCGCCCCGTCCCGCGCTGCCGCCCTTCTCCCCGCCCCACGCTACACTGCCCCGCCCCCGCCCCGCCCCGGTGCCGCACCGGCCGGCCCCACCCCCGCCCCACACCGCGCCGCACCACCCTGCCCGTCCCTGCCCCGCCCTGTGCCGCCCCGCCCCAACCCTAGGCCGTGCTGCGCCGCCCCAACCCCGCTCCGCCCCAGCGCCACGTTAGCCGGGCCCGCCCTGCCCATCCCTGCCCCTTGCCGCGTCGCCCTGCCCGTCCCTGCCCCGTGCCGCGCCGCCCCGCCCTAACCCCGGGCCACCGTCCAGCCGACCTCTAATCGCCCCACCAGCGTCCAGCCCCGCCCGCCTTGCCCCGGCCCTGCCCCGCCTCGCCGGTGAGACCCGTCACCCCGGACATTTTTTTGTTTTTTTGTTAGATAGATAGTTAAAGTTAGATAGATAGTTAGATAGTTAGTTAGTTAGATAGATTGTTAGATAGTTAGTTAGATAGATGGCTAGATAGTTAGTTAGTTAGATAGATAGATAGTTAGTTAGTTAGATAACATTTCTAATATTTCAAATGTGAAAATTTAAGTGGATGAATGCATGTTTAAATGTTTTAAATATGCTCTATGAGTTGTGATGTTCTAATTTTTTGTCGCGATGGAATTTGGAGGCTTTGTGGTGTCGCATTTCATCGGAGTGACCGTTGTCCGACGCGTTGGTCCCCCTGAGCATCCCTCTGCTATTCGACTACTTCCTCTATAGCCGAGGGTGAGCTACAAGTCCATCTCCTCCATTTTTTCATGTCACTAGATTTCATTCTCAAGTCAAGTCGCGTAACCTAGGTGTCTCCCGTCCGAAAGGGTTGCATCGATAATATGCATTCAATTGCATATTTATCACCGCAGCTCTTTCGGATTGTCCATCGTTTTCCATGGACAGCCCGAGGATGTGTAGATTGGGTATGTTCTTCATGTTCTACCCCGTTCCGAGACAGGATTTCGGCGGCGCCTCCCCATTGTTCTCCGGAGCACATTCTCTCGGCTATTTGCCGAGACATGTATCTGCAGAACAGCGAGGAGGTGCTGCCGAAATTTTGTCTCGGAACGGGGTAGAATGGAGAACGTACTCAATCTACACATCTTTGGGTGGGATTAGGACCCATCTTTACCTATTAGAGATGTAGGTGGATTCAACGCGATAGAAACTGAAAATTTGATGTGATTAATTTAAGTGAATCCTTAATTATGTTGTGTGGCTTGCAAAAAAACAGATGATGGCAGATAATCAGTGGATATACAATGGTTTTATCCGTCGGAATCGAGTAACATCAGAGTGGATCGCGAAAACCAATGTGTATTTGAAGGAGATATTTCGTCGTCCAATGAGAATTATCCCACCATGCCCCTGTGCGAGATGTGAAAGACGTCACCATAGAAATCAGAAGGACATGAGTGAGCACCTTCGCACGCATAGATATATGCCAAACTTTGACATGCCACCGATAAACATAGCCGAGAAGGACCGTGGTAGAGAGGAGGTGATGCGACAACGCATCGATGGATATGAGGACGACAGGGTCAGGGACATGCTAGATGATGTCATTGTTGCAGAAACGGCAAATGCGACACCTTCAGAGAATGAACTGGAGGAGCCGGAGGCAACCGCAAAGGCCTTCATGGAGGTCTTGGCCTCGTCGAAGAAACCTCTTTATGCGGGTGTGAAAATATATCACCTGGATGCCATCTCGCAACTGATTGCAGTCAAGGCTGAGTATGGTTGTAGCCAGAAATGCTTCGAAGCGTTCCTGGGAGTATGGGCTAACAGCCTCCCTGAGGGTCATGAACTGCCGAAAAGCATGTACGCTACAAAGAAAATCATGAAGGCACTCTCTATGGATTATGAGAAAATGTTTGTCCGAAGAATTGCCTTTTGTTTAGGCACGAGTATGCGGATGACAAGTACTGTAGGGTGTGCGGTTCGTCTCGGTACCTTGAGGTGGTCGGTGAGGATGGTGAGAAGAGGCAGCTAGACATCCCCGCAAAGGTGCTTCCGTATCTCCATTTCATTGAAAGACTGCAGCGCCTTTTCCTCACGGAGGAGACTGCCAAAATGATGAAGTGGCACAAGCAAGGTATAAGGTACCATCCGCATAAAATCGTACATCCATCGGAAGCAGAAGCATGGAAGTCGTTCGATGAAGAATATCCCGAGGAAGCAGCCAAGGCTGGGAATGTCAGAATTGGCATATCAGGTGATGGGTTAAATCCATATGGTATGTCGTCCAACCCATACAGCTGCTGGCCCATGTTTGTAATTCCGCTCAATCTCCCTCCCGGTGCCCTAATGCAACGGAAGACCATGTTCTTGCCGCTCATCATTCCGGGGCCTGAATACCCGGGGAAGCAATTGGGTGTGTTTATGCAGCCGCTGGTGGATGATTTGCTCCATTCTTGGTACTTTCCGAGGTTGACATACGACCGGGATCTGCAGAGAAATTTCTTGATGAAAGTTTGGTTGCACTATTGCATGCATGACTTTCCCGGCTATGCTCTATTCTACGGATGGTGTATCAGTGGGAAGATGTCATGCCTAGTGCGCATGCAGGCTCTTCGAATGATTTGGCTGAGTAAGGGTGGCAAGTATGTAGCCTTTGACCTGCATCGACAATTCCTCCCTCCAGACCATCCAAACAGGGAAGACAAGAAGAACTTCATGAAAGGCTGGGTTGTCCATGAAGTAACCGAGATTCCTACATTTTCAGGGGCAGATGTTATTGCTCAGCTAAAAGCTCTCAAGCCTAAAGGCAAAGGCAAAGGCAAAGGCAAAGCCAAAGGCTTCGAGGGATATGGTGAGACGCACAACTGGACTCACATTACCCCCTTCTCGCAGCTTCCCTATTTCAAGGACCTCAAACTTCCTTACAACATCGATGTGATGCACACAGAAAAAAATGTCGCAGAGTCTCTTTTCCACATGATCCTCAACAATCCTGATAAGACGAAGGATAACGTTAAAGCTAGAGCCGATCAACAGAAAATTTGTGATAGACCACGACTAAACATGAAGCCTCCTAGAGGCGGTCGAATAAACTGGTTCAAGCCAGATGCTGACTTCGTTCTTAAAAAGCCTGAAAAGACAGAGGTACTTAAGTGGCTCAAACACATAGTGAAGTTCACTGATGGTTATGCATCGAATATAAGTAAGGGAGTCAATCTTTCAACGGGCAAAGTGACCGGGCTCAAGAGTCATGACTATCATGTATGGATTGAGCGGATAATGCCGGTGATGGTTCGAGGCTATGTCCCCGAGCATGTTTGACGAGTGCTTGCTGAGCTAAGCCATTTCTTTTGCACGCTCCGTGCTAAAGAAGTAAGTAAAGATGTGATTGAACAATTGCATAAGAAGGCACCGGAGTTGATAGTCAAGCTAGAGAAGATCTTTCCGCCAGGCTTCTTCACTCCGATGACGCATCTCATTCTGCACCTCGCGAAAGAGGTATTGTTGGGGGGGGGGGCTGTGCAGAATCGTTGGCAGTATGGCCCTAAGAGACAGAACAAGCATCTCCGACAAAATGTGGAAACAAAGCTAAGATTGAAGCTTCCATAGCTGAGGCAGTTATCCTAGAGGAGGTGTCAGACCTCAGGACATCATACTATCCAGACCACGTTCCCCATCTGCATAACAAGGTGCCTCTATACAATATAGAAGAGCCCAAGTATCAACCCAAGATCCATCTATTCAACGTGCAAGATGGCAGGGCTGGGGCCTCGAAATCTTATAACATGCCACGACAAGAGTGGGAGGACCTCATGTTCTATATCTTGCACAACATCAAGGAAGTTGAGGAAGTGTGGATGAGGTAATACCACTACACAATTCGTTTATGTCTTCCACATCATCATGTTCTATGTTCACTTATTCCCGGTCTAACACCTCTTTTCTTCTTTTAGTGATTTCCTTCAAGAGGAATGGATGGGAATTAATCCTCCTACTGAGGCGGAGGCACTTACTCTTCTCCGTCATGAAAACCCTAGACGTAAAAATTTTGTTGCTTGGTTCATGGAGAAAGTAATTTTCTACATTCCCCTATTAAATACCTAGTTCAACATTTATTAGTTAACCGAACTAATGCACCCAACACAATCAATTATACTTGTAGGGAAATAATCCGAACATATCTATGGATGACAAATTGAGATGGGTTTCCATGGGTATTGACCCTGCTGTCATGACATGTAAAAAGTATGATGTGAATGGGTATCGCTTCCATACAGAGGAGCACCAGAACAGCCGTCCTGATCCCAAAACTATAAATACCGGAGTGTACACCCCTGGTCAAAATTCAGTAGACTACTACGGAAGGGTACAAAATATATACGAGATTAAATTCTGCAAAGGGCGCGAAACCCTAAGTCAGCTTGTGTTCAAATGTCGATGGTTCGATCCGTGGGAGGGGCAGAGACATACGCCTTCTGTTGGTTTAGTCGAAGTTAAACCATCAACCGTCTATGCAGGAGTCCATCTCTTCATTGCGGCTACCCAAGCTACACAAGTTTATTATCTGCCTTACCCATGCCAGAAAGAGTACCTAAAGGGTTGGGAAGTTGTGTTCAAGGTGTCGCCACATGGTAAGCTACCGGACCCGAATGAAGACGATTACTACAACATTAACCCCGTGACATATGAGGGAGTGTTCTATCAAGAGCAACCTGATGATGATGTGGTTAGAAACGATGACTCTAGACCATTGGCTGATGATGATGTGGATCCAAACGAGGACGATGCACGGAATGATGGTGAGACCATTGTCAATGAAAGTGACATACTTATGCTACAAAAGTTAAACGAAGACGCTGACGACGAGGAAGAGCCTCCACCTCCGTCAGATAACGAAGATGATATGATTGATAGTGATGATGGGACCGACCGAGAAATAGGTTACAACAGTGATGATTCGTATGGGTTCTAGCAGATGTACGTTTCAAGACTTTTTTTCTATGGTTTAGGATTATGCCTTTTTATGATTATTTATTACTATGCTTTTTCCTTCATTACTAATGCTTTTCATAATGCTTTTTCCTTCATTATTAATGTACTAATTGTTTATTCTCTTTTCAATGCAGGTTCGTGGAACATGGGCAAGGGGAAGGCCGACGGCGTGGGTTTCCTACACAAGGTCATCGGCATGCCTAGTCGGACTGGTCGAGCACGTAATCCTACCCCCCGACTACTTGAGGATGACTCCTCACAAGGAGGTCGAGGGAGAGGTGTCCCTAGAGGAGGAGGGGGCGGTGGGAGAGCCCCTAGAGAGCGAGGGGGTCGCGGCCAGAAACAGCGCACCCTCACCGACTTAGGGGTGTTGTCTTCGAGACCCTCCTCTAGTGAGGTACCCTCTTACGAGGAGGAGGAGGGGGAGGAGGAGGACGAGGAGGAGGACGAGGAGGTTTAGGAGGAGGAGGAGGAGGAGGCGGAGGTTCGAGATGGGGGCGAGGAGGAGGAGGGGGCTGAGGATGAGGGCCCACCAGATGCAGTACGAGGTGCGCTATGTGGCCATCTCGACATACTATCACAACGCTCTTGGTGTGAAGATGACCAAGGAAGATGCGCGGAGGATGGGCATTACCTTGGAGAGGAACCCGTACTTGGCCGTAAGTATAAAAGATTTTTCATTCCGATGTTTGTGGTACATTTTACCGTTTCGTGTTGACATGCCATTATGCTTTCATTATGTAGGTGTGTCCAAATTGGTGTTATGGAAAAGCCAAGTCTTGGGCGGCATTGGTGGATGTTTGGTGTGATAAGGACGGAGCCTGGGCGGCTACGAGCATCAAAAACAAGGTTAACCGAGGGACGGAGGGAGTACATGCTCAGGGAAACCGAAACCACTTTCCCCACAAGGCACTTAATGTATGACTAACCTCATTAAACATTCTTCTTCTTCTATTTACCATCACTTTCTTATGTATGACTAACCTATGTTTGGTGGTGCAGGAGGAGAAACTGAAGCGGCCGCTATCACACATGGAGGCGTGGGAGATCGCCCATACGCGGAGGAGCGCCAAGCCTGGCGAGCCCAAGTACTACGGCAACACCGCGGAGAAGAAGCAGGCCTACTCTCAGGAGTATCTCACGTTACATCTTGGCACATCTGACCCCATGAGTGTGGATCTGGACGAGAGGGTGGTGGTGGGCATGGGGCCCAAGAAGCACGGTCGGCAGGTGGTTCTCGATGCTGTTATCGCTCCTACTATCTCCTACACGCAGCTCCGAGCTATCGACACTAGCCTGAGCCAGCGCACGAGCACGCCCATGACCAATGCGCAGTCACAATCCCTCTTTCAGGAGCGGCAATCTGTAAGTATTTTCCCTCTTATCTACATTGCTGACTTTATTTTCCAGCATTGAGATGTTTATGAGTTCCATCATGTCATACCGTAGGCCTACATGGAGTACACACGCCAGGAGACCATGACGTGGCACACGAGCCTTTATGCATACCATGAGCAGAACAATGCCAGGATGTAGCGCGCTCTTGAGGAGATGGCGGCCGGACGGGTTCCTCAATTTGCAGCAGCACCACCTCCTCCAGCACAACCAACGCTGCTTACCTTTGAGGAGTTTGTGGCACAGTAGCACGATGGCCCCTCATCGGTATGTACATCCCCCAACTATTCACCCAAAGCATATCATGCCTTTCAACGCAGTCATATATCCCGTTAATATGTCTTTTCAACATCCAGGGAACCGTTGGATCAACCGTTGGCGGTGGTCTTCGCAGCACTCTCGAGTCACGGAGCACGACCACTCCGATCCACGGAGGCGGAGGTGGAGGCGATCTTGGCGGTAGCGCTGCCGCTAGCAGTGACGACCTGGGCTTCGGCGGTCTTGGCGGTGACGACCTCCGCGGTGCTGGACGTCCTGGCGCTTAAGACTTTCGGTTACTTTGTGTGTTTATGCTTATGTTTCTTTAGATGACTTGTGTGTGGTGATGATGATGATAAACTTGTGGTCTTTGATGGTCCTTTAGATGACTTGTGCGCTTCTTTATATGCTTATGCTTATGTTTATGTTGATTGTGATGATGCTTCTGCATATATTGTTTGACGGTGCCGGATGATACTTAGATGTGTTCTATATGTCTATTTCCATCATATATATTTGTTATATATTTAAATTGAATTTATCTGAAAACAAACAGAAAAGAAAAAAATCAAACACAATCTATGCCGACGGCCTAGCCGTCGGCATAGTGCTGGCGTTAGCACCCAGTTGCTGACACGTGGCAGCTATGTTGACGGCTTAGCCGTCCACATAGTTTGAAACTAAGCCGATGGCTAGGCCGTCGGCATAGCTGTCACGTGCCAGCAACTGGGCACACCTGGGGCAGGGCTTTGCCGACGGCTTAGGCGTTGGCGTAGTTTCAAACTAAACCAACAGCTCGGCCATCGGCATAGCTGTGCCCCCAGAAACGCCGAGTTGCTGACACGTGGCCGCTATGCCGACGACCTAGCCGTCGGCATAGCCCTGCCCCAGGAGTAACGGGTGCGATTCTGGTAGTGCGTGAAATGTAGCTGCTGAAAAGAAACATATGTTGCTGCTGCTTATCCATCAGCTAGCGACTCCACACTTATATTTTTTACATGATCCGCTACTCTTGTGAGTCTTATTTTTTAGGAACCATCTATCTAGTGACGTGTGAGAGAGCCTTATTATTTTTGAAGAACAAACCTTCAATATACTGCCATGCCCCATACATGCATGCTACGTGCTGCGTTGACTGCTTGTGTTTTGATCGATCAGCAGCGTTCGCTGACGAACCCGACCCTGCCTCCACGAAGATCGTAGACCACCTCCGTGTACGCCTGCGCCAGCGACCCGATGACGGCGACGTCCAGCTCGTTCACCGGCACCGGTGCGAACGCGAGGCACGCCACGGAGAAGATGTTGTGGGGGTTGCTGAAGTACATCATCTGCTCCAAACCGAGCTCCAGGCTCGCCCCGCCCTCGAAGCTCAGCGTGATGGTCGGCACACCGATAGCGTCCATGTCGGTGAAGTCGTAGCACGTGTCGAGCTCGCCCGATGCCGGCGCCACCTTGTAATTTCTCATCGAATGCCTGAAAAGATCGCGCAGGTACTCGTACACTTTGGGCTTCAGGTAGGTGAAGGTCGTCTGTACCTCGACCAGCGCGTCGCTGGCGAGCGCCTGGGCGGGGATCGGGAGGTCCAGCCCGTCGATGCTCACGCCGGTGAGCCTCAGGAAGTAAAGGTTCCGGCGGGGGGCTCTGCGGTGAAGGGTGGCGTAGCTCACGCTGCGGCCGGCGAGCTCCGGCCGGGTGGTGCCGAAGGAGAGGAAGCCCTGGGACTCGGCGCCCCTCGGCAGGCAGTAGGAGAAGGCGACCGTGTCGGGGGACAGGATGACCCGTGAGGCCAGCGAGTAGCGGTCCCTGCTGAGGTCGAGGACTCCCGAAGACCCGTCCGTGGGCACCTCGCTCATCATCTCCATGCAGAGGAACCTGAAGCCGGGCAGGCGGACCGACGGCGCCACCGTGAGGGTGTCCTTCTCCATGGAGGCGTTCAGCACGAGGGAGCCTTTGTGTGTCACGCTGAACGTGCAGCCGGGGGTGGAGCAACGGGTAAAGGGGCAGCCTTCCCATCGCCGGCCGCATGGAATGTCGTAAAGGGATGATGACTGGGAGGGGTCGAACACCTTGTGGCACGGGTCCCCGGCGGCGCACGGCTTGCACTGGAGAAACGTCGCTCCGATGGTGGCCGTGTCGAATCCCACGGTGAGGTTCTGCGCCGGAGTACCCAAGCCGACGACCACGTGGTATTCCAGTGCGTCCGGAAGGTCCACCAGGGGGGTGCCGGTCGAGGGGATGGTCAGGCCAGGCGTGTCCGCTGACTCGTCGAGGAGCCCGCGTAGGCGGAGGGCGTCTCGGCTGAAGGCGTCGCCGACCGAGGGCATGCTCTGGCCCAGACCGGCGGTAGAAGGAGAGCACGGGCTCAGCCGATGCGTCACAGTCAGTCCATTGCCATCTGCTACAAGATGTAGACAAGTTATAACATAAATTAAACGAACACATTTGCAAGCACACATGACGAAGATACTACTCCAGAATTCTCACCAGAAGGGTCGGAGGAGCAGGTCGATGGTTTCTTCGACTCATGGGACGAACGGGTGATGACATGCTTTCCGTCAATGATGGAGCCTGTGCGGTAGGAGCTGCCGAGATGAGGAGCAAGAACGAGCAAGCACAAGAGGAGACAGGGAAAGGCGGAAGCCATTGCTATGGTAGCTGGTGGAGAACTGGAGATCGGAAGCCGGGTGGTGGTTGCATGGTACCTAAGCCTGCCTATATATAGCCATGAGCACATGACGACATGACGTATATATGTACGTCGAGGACGTGCGCCAGCATTGTTCTTGTTTAACAGCTGAGTTGTTTAATGGCGACTGATATCAGATATGGGGAGATATAAAATGGCTATTCTCGGCATTGTGGGTGTGGTTTCTCTTGTTTATATGCTTCCACGATCCTCCCAAAGCTTCACGCACCTATAAACAAACAGCGTGTGTATACGTAAGTGGATAGGGATTACCGTCCGTGATTCCAACAGTGATCAATGCCAGTTGCAAAAGTTGGATATTTTTTCTGCATATAAGGTGCTGTTACCTTGGATCTAATTGGCTTGCCTTCATTGCTAGTCGCAAGAGTAATGAAGTTTTACTTTTTACATAAGACGGTGTACCTTTTTTCTGACGAAAACAAAAGCTTTTTTTTACAAGGAGTAGTTTTCTTTTTTACAAATGACGGTGTTACCTTTGCATCGGCCAGGTGTCTCAGGTACTCCATCATCATTTTTTGCTCCTTTGCGTGCCAATGCATATCTTTGTCACCTCGTTGCCAAAATAAACACTTAAAAAGAACCAACCTATAGTTGAATGGTTAATGATGACTCCATCATCTCCTGCGTCACCTAACCCTAGGCGACACAGGTGGCATCCCATTCCGCACGCCTTCGGCACCCTCACCTCCAATTCCTCCCCTGGTCAGGCGGGGCGGCCGCCTCACGTGGTGGCGCATGTCCCTCCCCTGGTTGCGCAGATCTGCGGCGGCGGCATGCCGACGTCCCATTGTCTTTTCTAGCTGTGACCTACCGTGGATCCCCTGGCGGCCTTCTCTACCCTCATTCTTGATCCAACGATATTCGGGATTGTTCGGTCAAAGGCTAGGGAGTAATCCATGCATGTTGGCAGCATGTTCGGTCAAAGGCTGGGGAGTAATCCATGCATGTTGGCAGCAGTGAAACTTGCGACTTCTTGAAGGCGCTGCCATGGCCTTTCGTCAAGTCTCTCTTCAAGTACAACAGGAAACCATAGGTCCAGTTCATCGACAGCAGCTTGACGAGAGGTGGTTGGGTGGCTAACGCTCCCCCTCCCTCACGCATGCGTGGAATTGTAGAGGACCAATAGGGGGGTAATTGGGTGACCAACACGCAGGCCCAAGCCAGACACCAAATATGTCTCGTCTGTGTGGACGCTGTCGTGGGAACGAGTCTGACAGTAGAAGATATGGGTACGAAAGGAGAGGGCAGAGTCCTAGCTACGGCGAGGGTGTACACAGCGGATGTATGAGTTCAGGCCCCTCTCGTGGAGGTAACAGCCCTACGTCTCAGTGCTCGGGAGCTCTTGTTGTGTGGAAAGTATAAGTTACAGTAGGTGCGAACCCTTGTGCCGAAGGGGAGGGCGGCTTATATAGAGTACTCTGCCCCTCATAAGTGCCGGCCATCCAAGGGTCCGACCGTGGGTATAAAGACGAGCGTTACTAGTAACGTACATCATAATTGTTACTAATGACGACTCGCCCAACGCCCTGTTGGCCTCCCTGGAGTGGCTTCTGGTCTTCTGGCGTCGACTGGAAGCGAGGTCTTCCGAGTGACAGGTGACTGTTGATACGTCTCCAACGTATCTATAATTTATAAAGTATTCATGCCATGTTTACAATAATTCTATATGATTTTAGTATGATTTTATTAGAACTAAACCGGAATGACGCTGTTTCCAGTAGAACTACCGTGGTGTTGTTTTTGTGCAGAAATAAAAGTTCTCGGAATGAGCTGAAAGTTTACGAAGAATATTTTTGGAAAATATAAAAAAAGGAGCGAAGAGTCACCTGAGAAGAAGGTCGAGGAGTCCACAAGCCTCAGGGGCGCGACCACCCCCCTAGGGTGTGGCCCCCAGGCTTGTGGGCCCCTCGAGAGTCCACCGACCTCCCTCTTAGCTCTATAAATCATCAAATATTCCAAAACCCCCAAGGCATAACCTAGATCGGGAGTTCCGCCGCTGCATACCTCCAGAGCCACGAAAAACCAATCTTGGCCCTCTCCGGCGCCCTGCCGGAGGGGGTCACCATCATCGGAGGCCATCTTCATCGTCTCGGAGGGGCCATTAACACCATGGAGGCCAAGGACCAGAGGGAGAACCTCTCCCCACAGAGGGGGGAGGCCATGGAGGAGGAAGCACTAGGGGGAGACCCTCTCCCCCTCTCTCCCGGTGGTGCCAGAGTGCCACCGGGGGAACCATCGCCGCGGTGATCGGCTTCATCAACATCACCTTCTTCATCACCATCCTCATCTCCTTTTAGCGGTCCACTCCCCCGCACCCTGCTGTAATCACCTACTTGAACATGGTGCTTTACGCTACATATTATGATCTAATGATGTGTTGCCATCCTATGATGTTTTGAGTAGATTACTTTTGTCCTTTGGGTTGATTGATGATCATGATTGGTTTGAGTTGCATGTTTTATTATTGGTGCTGTCCTATGGTGCTCTCCGTGTCGCGCAAGCGTGAGGGATCCCCGCTGTAGGGTTTGCAATATGTTTATGATTCGCTTATGGTGGGTGGCGTGAGTGACAGAAGCACAGACCCGAGTAAGTAGGTTGTTTTTGTATGTGAATAAAGAGGACTTGACTCCTAATAATGCTATGATCTTTAGGAGTTGTGGATGCTTGCTAGAGTTCCAATCATAAGTGGATATGATCCAAGTAGAGAAAGTATGTTAGCTTATGCCTTCCCCTCATATAAATTTGCAATAATGATTTCCGATCTTGTTAACAATTTCCTAGGATAATTCCGCACACCGACCCATCATTATTCCACACTCGCTATTTGTAATATATTGTAGTATTATGATAACAGCACCTATTTTTATATTTTAGGTCTCCGATATCATGCAAAGCTATCCTCTTCGTACCCACAACGTAGTTTTATTTCTCGTTTCTAGATGGAAGCAAACGTTCGGTGCACGTAGAGTCGTATCGGTGGCAGATAGGACTTGAGAGAATATTGATCTTAACTTTAGCTCCTTGTGTGTTCAACAGTCCATAATTATCAGTTCCACCTTTGGAAATTGCTACGATGATTCCTTGCACTTGGGGATTATCAAGCTCTTTTCTGGCGCCGTTGCCAGGGAACAATAGCGTGGGGTTGATATTCTCGTGTATGCTTGTTTGCTTTCTTCACTAAATAGATTTTGTTTTCCCTTTTTACTTTCTGTAGTTGTGAAACAAACAAAAATAAAAAAAATACAAAATACAAAAAGAATTAATTGCCTCTTATGCCTCTGAAGTTTTTCAAAAAGAGAAGTGATTGGAAGGTTGTGCATTGGAGAAGTGAGGGTCGACCTTGAACACTTGTGTTCATGCTCATGGAAACAATTTAGAATTTTTCATGGAAGCTTCTGTAAAATAATTATCACCTTGTATATATCCATTGTATTATAAAAATAATGTGATTTTTTTTACTTTTACGATGATTAGATTGCTTGTTGGGTGTGTGCAGTGCAAAAATAGAAACTTTGGCTGTAGTGCGTGAATTTACATTTTTTTACTGGAACACAAAAGTTTCTAAAAATTTTATGCAGTACTGCTATGCAATTTTTTTAATTGTTCCTAAATTTTCAGAATTTTTTAAGTTACATAAGTATACAAAGTTTCCATATTATTACAGACTGTCATGTTTTTAACAGATTCTGTTTTCTATGCATTGTTCTCCTATTTTGATGAAGCTACGGCTTGTATCGGGGGTATGAACCATGGTGAAGTTGGAATAAAGTAGATATAATGCTAATATGAATTTGGAATGAGTTCACAACAATACTTAAAGTAGTAATTTGCTTTATTATACTAACGGATCTCACAAGGGTTTTTGTTAAGTTTTGTGTGAATGAAGTTTTCGAAGATCGAGGAGGTATCGATGTAAGAAGAATACAGAGAGACAAGAGTTCAAGCTTGGGGATGCCCAAGGCACCCCAAGTTAATATTTCAAGGAGACTCAAGCACCTAAGCTTGGGGTTGCCCCGAAAGGCATCCCATCTTTATTCTTCAACAATTATCCGTATACCTTGGTTTTTATTTTGTTCACATGATATGTGTCTTTAATGTTTGTCTTATCCTTTATGCTCCCTTCTAGTATGAGATAGTCCTTGATGTATTTGTAGAATTCTCTTTGTTCTTCACTTAAATCTTCTGAGTACGGATTTGGAGAATGCTCTTTGTGCTTCACCTAAATTTTTGAGTATGCCTTTATAGATTGCTCTTTGTGCTTCACTTAAATCTTTTGAGTGTGGCTTTATAGAATGCTTCATGTACTTCACTTATATATTTTTAGTTTGGATATTGATTATTCATTAAGAATGCTCTATGAACTTCACTTATATCTTTTAGAGTATGAATATAATGATCATCGGAATTTGGCTTGGAAGAGTATCATTGTAATATCATGCCTAGCTAAAAAGGCATTAAATAAAAGCGCTTGTTGGGACACAACCCAATAATTTTACTTTCTGTTTTGATGTGTTAACATGATTAAGCTACTTTAGTAATCATGTTTTGTGCCTTTGATTTCAATAAAGTGCCAAGTAAAGCCTTTGGGATAGTGTGGATACTTGCTTGTTTGATTCTATGCAAAAATAGAAAGTTTTGCGTCCAGTATTTGAATTGTCTGATTTTACTGGAGAGTCAAAAAATTCTGAAATTTTACACAAAATTTCTATGGAAATTCTCTGATATGTACTAATTCTTCATAATTTGTAGAGTCAGGGAAGTATGGTGATCATTCAGATCTTTATAGATTGTTCTGTTTTTGACAGATTCTGTTTTGCATGCATAGTTTGCTTGTTTCAAGTGTTCCTATAGCTTATATTGAGCACTATAAATTATGGAAATTATATAATACAGTATGTATCTTGGGGTAACAATTATGAATCTTGTCCTGACAGTACCTAAGTGAATGATTTATCTTTATTACACTAACCCTTCTCACGAAGTTCCGTTAAGTTTTGTGTGATTGAAGTTTTCAAGTTTTGGGTGAGATACCGATATGAGGGGAATAAAGAATGACAAGAACCCAAGCTTGGGGGATTCCCAAGGCACCCCCAAGGTAATATTAAAGGAACACTTAAGCTTGGGGATGCCTTGGAAGGCATCCCCTCTCTCGTCTTCAACACTATCGGGTTATCTTATTTGGAGCTATATTTTTATTCATCACATAATATGAGTTTTGCTTTGAAAGTCATTTTATTTTTTGTTCTATGTTATGTGTTATTTATAATCTTGTTTTTCAATAAAAAGATCCAAGAGTTGCCTTAGGATGCTTGCATTACATGTTTTATGTGTGCTGTGTAAAAAAACAGAAACTTTTTCTGTAGTGTTTGAATTTTCATATTTTACTGGAAAGTAGAAAGTTTATGAAATTTCTACAAAGTATTTCCATATAATTTCCTTAGCATTTCCCAAATTTTCATAATTTTTAGAGTTCTATAGGTACACTGGTTTAATAAATTACTACAGACTATTCTGTTTGGACAGATTGCTTTCGTAGTTTTACTATCTACTTATCCTATAGTTTCCATAGCCTATATTGGTAGATATAAATTGTGGAAATGATATTATAAAGTACCTAATGTTTGAAAATTATTGTGTAACTTGTCTTGGCAGTACATGAAGTGTTGCTTTGTTCTTATGTGTACTAACCTATCACACGAGTTCTTTTTGAGTTTTGTGTGGATGAAGTTTTTGAGAATAGGTGAAACCGGGATATGAGAGGATTGAACAAGATAAAAAATCTAAAGATTGGGGATGCCCAAGGCACCCCAAGAAAATATTTCAAGAACTCTCAAGTATCTAAGCTTGGGGATGCTACACATCCCACCTCTCTTCATCAACAATTATCGGTTAGCCTATGTTGGGCCTAAATTTTTATTCGTTCACATGATGCATGCTATTCTTGGAGTGCCATTTTTATTTTGTTTGATATTTCAATAAAATCATTGGATATGAAATTTTTAATGATAGAGAGTCCTCACATGGATACTTATCTAATTAACTACGCATTGATCTTCACTTATATCTTCTTGGAGTAGTTTATCATTCACTCTCGTGCTTCACTTATATCCTATGAGTAAATGGTTGAATGAATTGAATATAATAAATCTGAAATTAAAAATGATTCATATACTTATCCCATGGGGAGTAATGACTTCACACATAATAAGTATATGTGGTGAAATTTATTGAAAGTAAGCAAACACCGCATTGGTCACTTGAACAATTCATGAAAGAATATTGAAGGAAGAGAGATTTCAGATATAAATATATGATTGTGAATATGCATTATTATTTTCAAACTTGAGTAAATTAGTTGAAGTTGGACAAGGAAGACAACGTAATGAGTTATGCTTGGGTATATTTCTATAGAAGTTATATTGTTATGTATCCTCCAACATATGGTGCTTGCTTCCACCTCATACTAGCTAAAACTTCCGCACCAAGTAGAAATACTACTTGTGCATCCAAACACCCTTAAACCAGTTTTGCCATGAGAGTCCACCATACCTACCTATAGATTGAATAAGATCCTTCAAGTAAGTTGTCATCGATGCAAAAAGCAATAAAAATTGCTCCTAAATATGTAAGATCTTTTATTGTAAGGGTAAATAAGCATTGTACGAATTTGTGATGACAAAGAAATAAAAGTGATGGACTGTATAATAAAGGTTGCTATCACAAAGGGCAATACAATGTGACGTTCCTTTGCATTAAGAGTTTGCACATCTAAAAACAAAAAGCACATGTCAACCTCTGCTTCCCTCTGTGAAGGGCCTACCTTTTATTTCCTAGTACTTACCTTTATACAAGAGTCATGGTGATCTTCACCACTTCCTATATTTCGCCTTTTTCTCTTGGCAAGCATCATATGGTGGGGGAAGATCCAAGCATATATGGCCATTCAACTATATTTGATCATAAATTATTATTGTTGACAATTATTTATACGATAAATAAGTTGGGAGGCGAAACTCTAAGCCTCTATCTTTCTCTGTGTTCGATGGATGCCATTTGCTCTAAAAGTATGCTTTGAGAGTTAGCAATCATGGAAGACTATATGATGGGTCTTTTACATCTGTGTCCTTAACTGGAACCCATTAATCATATTTGCCCCTAATTTCAAAGCCTGCTCAAATTTGCCCCTCCGCCGTTAGGTGCCCTTACAGAAATGCCCTTTTGCACCGTTACTGTCCGGTCAAAGGCGGTCAACGGGCTTTGACCGTCCTGGAAAAATCGCGAAAAAATCTAAAAAATCTGGAATTTTGTGGGATCAAAGATACTTAGGTTCACAAGATGCGTGCACATTTTCGTGTTGTTTGGACATTTCAGGAGCTTGGGGCAAAGAAAAAACAGTAAATATATACGCTTGTGAACAGTAATTTTTTTTAAAAAGCAAGAAAATTCAAAAAATATGAAATTTTTTGGCATCAAAGAGGCTCGGGTCTGCGAGTTGTGTGCAAATTTTTGTTGTGTTTGGACACTGTAGGGCTCGTGGAGAAAAAAAAATTGGTTCAGGAAAAACCTTTCGAAAAAATGACTATTTTATTTTATTTTGCTAGAGCTCCTCGCATGTCATTTGATCACAAAAACTTGCAAGCACTTTGTGCACCCAAGAATCTTTGATGCCAAAATATTTCATATTTTTTTGAATTTTCTTGCTATTTCATTTCAAAATTACTGTTCACAAGAGGACAAATTAACTGTTTTTCCTCACCACGAGCTCCTGGAATGTCCAAATAGCACAACATTTGCATGCACCTTGCGCACATGAGTATTTTAGATCCAACAATTTTTTTATATTTTTTAGATATTTTTGCTATTTTTTTCAGGGCGATCAAAGCTCTTTGACCGGACGGTAACGGAGCAGAAGGGCATTTCTATAAGGGCACCTAACGACGAAGGGGCAAATTTGAGCAGGCTTTGAAATTAGGGGAATATATGAGTAGGTGGTTCGAGTTAGGTATAGAAATGCAAATGGCCCTATTTTCTAGTACTTACCTTTATACAAGAGTCATGGTGATCTTTACCACTTCCTATATTTCGCCTTTTTCTCTTGGCAAGCATCATGTGGTGGGGAAAGATCAAAGCATATATGGCCATTCAAATATATTTTATCATGAATTATTATTGTTGACAATTATCTATACGATAAATAAGTTGGGAGGCAAAACTCTAAGCCCCTATCTTTCTCTATGTTCGATGGATGCCACTTGCTCTAAAAATATGCTTTGAGAGTTAGCAATCATGGAAGTGTTGGAAATATGCACTAGAGGCAATAATAAAATGGTTATTATTGTATTTTGTTGTTCATGATTATTGTCTATTGTTCATGTTATAATTGTGTTAACCGGAAACCATAATACATGTGTGAATACATGGACCACAACATGTCCCTAGTGAGCCTCTAGTTGGCTAGCTCGTTGATCAATAGATGGTCACGGTTTCATGACCATGGACATTGGATGTCATTGATAACGGAATCACATCATTACGAGAATGATGTGATGGACAAGGCCCAACCTAAGCATATCGCAAGATCATGTAGTTTGTCTGCTAAAGCTTTTCAATGTCAAGTATCATTTCCTTAGACCATGAGATTGTGCAACTCCCGGATACCGTAGGAATGCTTTGGGTGTGCCAAATGTCACCACGTAACTGGGTGGCTATAAAGGTGCACTACAGGTATCTCCGAAAGTGTCTGTTGGGTTGGCACGAATCGAGACTGGGATTTGTCACTCCGTGTGACGGAGAGGTATCTCTGGGCCCACTCGGTAAGACATCATCATAATGAGCTCAATGTGACTAAGGAGTTAGCCATGGGATGATGTATTATAGAACGAGTAAAGAGACTTGCCAGTAATGAGATTGAACAAGGTATAGAGATACCAACGATCGGATCTCGGGCAAGTATCATACCGATAGACAAAGGGAATTGTATATGGGATTGATTGAATCCCGACATCGTGGTTCATCCGATGAGATCATTGTGGAGCATGTGGGACCAACATGGGTATGTAGATCCCACTATTGGTTATTGACTGGAGAGGTGTCTCGGTCATGTCTACGTGTCTCCCGAACCCGTAGGGTCAACACACTTAAGGTTCGATGACGCTAGGGTTATAGGGAAATAGTGTACGTGGTTACTGAAGGTTGTTTGGAGTCTCGGATGAGACCCCGGACATCACGAGGAGATCCGGAATGCTCCAGAGGTAAAGATTCATATATAGGAAGTGAGGTTTCGGTCACCGGAAGTGTTTCGGGCGTCACCGGTAGTGTACCGGGACCACCGGAAGGGGCCATCGGCACCAGAGGGCTGCTTGGGCCACAAGTGGGAGGGAACCAGCCCCTAGGTGGGTTGGTGCGCCCCCACAAGGGGCCCCAGGCGCAGAAAGAGGTGGAGGGGGGCAAACCCTAGGGCAGATGGGCCCAAGGTCCATCTAGGGCGCCACCCCTCCCTTCTCCCCCTCTGGCCGCCAGCTAGATTGGAATCTGGTGGCTGCCGCACCACCCTAGGGTGGAAACCCTAGGGCGCATCCCTCCCTCCCCTCCTCCTATATATAGTTAGAGTTTTGGGGCTGCCAGACACACGGTTTTCTTCTTTTCTCGACACAGCCCTACTCCTCCCTCTCCTCGTTCTCCGTAGCGCTTGGCGAAGCCCTGCCGGAGTCCACGCAGCTCCACCATCACCACGCCGTCATGATGCCGGAGCTCTTCCTCAAGCTCTCCTTCCTCCTTGCTGGATCAAGGCGTAGGAGACGTCACCAGGCTGCACGTGTGTTGAACGCGGAGGCGCCGTTGTTCGGCACTAAGATCGGAGTCCACCGCGATCTGAATCGCTACGAGTACGACTCCACCAACCGCGTTCTTGTAACGCTTCCGCTCAGCGATCTTCAAAGGTATGAAGATGCAATATCTCCCCACTCGTTGCTGGTTTCTCCATAGATAGATCTTGGTGACACGTAGGAATTTTTTTGATTTACTACTACGTTTCCCAACAGTGGCATCATGAGCTAGGTCTATGCGTAGAATCTATGCACGGGTAGAACACAAAGCAGTTGTGGGCATCGATCTTGTTAATTTGCTTACCACTACTAGTCTTATCTTGATTCGACGGTATTGTGGGATGAAGCGGCCCGGAACAACTTTACACGTACGCTTACGTGAGACCGGTTCCACCGCCTGACATGCACCTGTTGCATAAGGTGGATAGCGGGTGTTTGTCTCTTCCACCTTAGTCGGATTGGATTCGATGGTAAGGGTCCTTATGAAGGGTAAATAGCAATTGGCATATCACGTTGTGGTTTTGGCGTAGGTAAGAAATGTTCTTGCTAGAAACCTATAGCAGCCACGTAAAAACTTGCAACTACAAATTAGAGGACATCTAACTTGTTTTTGCAGCATGTGCCTTGTGATGTGATATGGCCAAAAGGATGTGATGTGATGCATTGTGATGTATGGGATTGATCATGTTCTTGTAATAGGATTCACGACTTGCATGTCGATGAGTATGACAACCGGCAGGAGCCATAGGGGTTGTCTTATTTTATTGTATGACCTGCGTGTCAATCATAAACGCCATGTAATTACTTTACTTTATTGCTAAACATTATCCATAGTAGTAGAAGTAATAGTTGGCGAGACAACTTCATGAAGACACAACGATGGAGATCATGATGATGGAGACCATGGTGTCGTGCCGGTGACAGTGATGATCATGGTGCCCCGAAGATGGAGATCAAAGGAGCAAGATGATATTGGCCATATCATGTCACTATATTGATTGCATGTGATGTTTATCATGTTTACATCTTATTTGCTTAGAACGACGGTAGTAAATAAGATGATCTCTCAATAAAATTTCAAGAAAGGTGTTCACCCTACCTCTGCACCGTTGCTAAGGATCGTTGTTCCGAAGCACCACGTGATGATCGCGTGTGATAGGTTCTAACGTTCGCATACAATGGCTGTAAGCCATATTTACACACGCGAAACACTTAGGTTGACTTGACGAGCCTAGCATGTACAGACATGGCCTCGGAACACGGAAGACCGAAAGGTCGAACATGAGTCGTATAGAAGATATGATCAACATGGAGATGTTCACCATGGATGACTAGTCCGTCTCACGTGATGATCGGACACGGGCTAGTTGACATGGATCACGTGTCACTTGGATTACTAGAGAGATGTCTATCTAAGTGGGAGTTCATTATATAATTTGATTATGTGAACTTAATTATCATGAACTTAGTCTAAAATGGTCTTTACAATCTATATTGTAGATCCAATGGCCAACGCTAATGCCAACCTCAACTTCAACGCGTTCCTAGAAAAAACCAAGCTAAAAGATGATGGAAGCAACTATGCGGACTGGGTCCGTAGCTTGAGGATCATCCTCATAGCTTCCAAAAGATTGTATGTCCTTGATGCACCGCTATGTGACACACCCATTCTCCTAGCAGAGCAAGACGTTGCGAACGCTTGGCATTCATGCTGCGATGATTACTCCCTTGTTCAGTGCGGCATGCTTTACAGTTTAGAACCGGGGCTCCAAAAGCGTTTTGAGCAACATGGATCATATGAGATGTTCCAAGAGCTAAAACTGGTTTTCCAAGCTCATGCCCGGGTCGAGAGATATGACGTCTCCGACAAGTTCTTCAGCTGTAAGATGGAGGAGAACAGTTCTGTCAGTGAGCACATCCTCAACATTTGTGGGCTACCCAACCGCTTGACTCAGCTGGGAGTTAATCTCCCGGATGACTCGGTCATTGACAGAATCCTCCAGTCGCTTCCACCTAGCTACAAGAGCTTTGTGATGAACTACAACATGCAAGGGATTGAGAAGTCCATTCTTGAGTTGTACTCGATGCTGAAATCAGTGGAGGTCGAGATCAAAAAGGAGCATCAAGTGTTGATGGTAAATAAGACCACTAGTTTCAATAAAGGCAAGGGTAAGAAGAACTTCAAGAAGGACAACTAAGCTGTTGCAGCGCCCGGTAAGCAAGTTGTCAGGAATAAGAACAAGAATGGACCCAAGCCTGAGACTGAGTGCTTTTATTGCAAGGGTACCGGCCACTGGAAGCGGAACTGCCCCAAGTACTTAGCGGATAAGAAGGCCGACAATGTTAAAGATATATGTCATATACTTGTTATTGATGTGTACCTAACTTGCGCTTGTAGTAGCTCCTGGGTATTTGATACCGGTGCAGTTGCTCACATTTGTAACTCCAAGCAGGAGCTGCGGAATAAGCGGAGACTAGCAAAGGACGAGGTGACGATGCGCGTCAGGAATGGTTCCAAGGTCGATGTGATCGTCGTCGGCACGCTACCTCTACATCTACCTTCAGGATTAGTTTTAAACCTTAATAATTGTTATTTAGTACCAGCTTTGAGCATGAACATTGTATCTGGATCTCGCTTGATGCGAGATGTCTACTCATTTAAATTTGAGAATTATGGTTGTTCTATTTATATGAGAGAAATGTTTTATGGTCATGCCCCGCTGGTCAATGGTTTATTCTTGATGAATCTCGAACGTGATGTTACATATGTCCATAGTGTGAGTACCAAAAAGTGTAAGGTTGGTAACGATAGTCCCACTTACATGTGGCACTGCCTCCTTGGTCATATTGGTGTCAAACGCATGAAGAAGCTCCATGTGGATGGACTTTTTGAGTCTCTTGATTTTGAATCATTTGACACGTGCGAACCATGCCTCATGGGCAAGATGACAACGGTGAACCTTCGAACTATGAAGAAGCGATGGCGGGCCTGGATTCCAACAAATGGCTTGAGGCCATGAAATCCGAGATAGGATCCATGTATGTGAACAAAGTATGGACTTTGGTGAACTTGCCTGATGATAAGCGAGCCATTGAAAATAAATGGATCTTTAAGAAGAAGACTGACGCTGATGGTAATGTGACCGTCTATAAGGCTCGGCTTGTCGCTAAGGGTTATCGACAAGTTCAAGGAGTTGACTACGATGAGACTTTCTCACCCGTAGCGATGCTGACGTTTATATGAATCATGTTAGCAATTGCCGCTTTTTATGATTATGAGATTTGGCAAATGGACGTCAAAATGGCATTCCTTAATTGCTTCCTCAAGGAAGAACTGTATATGATGCAGCCGGAAGGTTTTGTCGATCCTAGAGATGCTAACAAAGTATGCAAGCTCCAGCGCTCCATCTATGGGCTGGTGCAAGCATCTTGGAGTTGGAACATTCGCTTTAATGAGGTGATTAAAGCGTTTGGGTTTGTACAAGTTTATGGAGAACCTTTTATTTACAATAAAGTGAGTGGGAGGTCTATAGCATTTCTCATATTATATGTGGTGACATACTGATAATGGGAAATGATATAGAATTCTTGGAAAGTGTAAAGGCCTACTTGAATAAGTGTTTTTCAATGAAGGACCTTGGAGAAGCTGCTTACATTTTAGGTATTAAGATATATAGACATAGATTGAGACGCCTCATAGGTCTTTCACAAAGCACATACATTGAAAACATATTGAAGAAGTTCAATATGGATCAGTCCAAGAAGGGGTTCTTGCCTGTGTTACAAGGTGTGAGATTGAGTACGACTCAATGCCTGACCACGACAAAGGATAGAGAAGAGATGAGTGTCATCCCCTATGCTTCAGCCATAGGCTGTATTATGTATGACATGCTATGTACCAGACCTGATGTGAACCTTGCCATAAGTTTGGTAGGGAGGTACCAAAGTGATCCCGGAGCGGAACACTGGACAGCGGTCAAGAATATCCTGAAGTACCTGAAAAGGACAAAGGACATGTTTCTCGTACATGGAGGTTCCCAAGAGCTCGTCGTAAAGGGTTACGTTGATGCTAGCTTCGACACATATCCGGACGAATCCAAGTCGCAAACCGGATACATGTATATTTTGAACGGAGGGGCAGTCAGCTAGTGCAGCAGCAAGCAAAGCGTCGTGGCGGCATGTACATGTGAAGCAGAGTACATAGCTGCTTCGGAAGCAGCAAAGGAAGGAGTCTGGATGAAGGAGTTCATCACCGACCTAGGAGTGATTCCCAATGCGTCGGGCCCGATGACTCTATTCTGTGACAACACTGGAGCTATTGCCCTTGCGAAGGAGCCCAGGTTTCACAAGAAGACAAGACACATCAAGCGCCGCTTCAACTCCATCCGTGATTACATTCAGGAGGGAGATATAGATATTTTTATAGTGCATACGGATCTGAATGTCGCAGATCCGTTGACTAAACCTCTCTCACGAGCAAAACATGATCAACACCAGAATGCTATGGGTGTTCGATTCATCACAATGTAACTAGATTATTGACTCTAGTGCAAGTGGGAGACTGTTGGAAATATGCCCTAGAGGCAATAATAAAATGGTTATTATTGCATTTCCTTGTTCATGATAATTGTCTATTGTTCATGCTATAATTGTGTTGATCGGAAATCATAATACGTGTGTGAATACATAGACCACAACATGTCCCTAGTGAGCCTCTAGTTGGCTAGCTCATTGATCAATAGATGGTCACGGTTTCATGACCATGGACATTGGATGTCATTGATAACGGAATCACATCATTAGGAGAATGATGTGATGGACAAGACCCAATCCTAAGCATAGCACAAGATCGTGTAGTTCATCTGATAAAGCTTTTCAATGTCAAGTATCGTTTCCTTAGACCATGAGATTGTGCAACTCTCGGATACCGTAGGAATGCTTTGGGTGTGCCAAACGTCACAACGTAACTGGGTGGCTATAAAGGTGCACTACGGGTATCTCCGAAAGTGTCTGTTGGGTTGGCACGAATCGAGACTGGGATTTGTCACTCCGTGTGACGGAGAGGTATCTCTGGGCCCACTCGGTAAGACATCATCATAATGAGCTCAATGTTACTAAGGAGTTAGACACAGGATGATGTATTACAGAACGAGTAAAGAGACTTGCCGGTAACGATATTGAACAAGGTATAGAGATACGGACGATCGAATCTCGGGCAAGTATCATACCGATAGACAAAAGGAATTGTATACGGGATTGATTGAATCCCCGACATCGTGGTTCATCCGATGAGATCATCGTGGAGCATGTGGGAGCCAACATGGGTATCCAGATCCCACTGTTGGTTATTGACCGGAGAGGTGTCTCAGTCATGTCTACGTGTCTCCCGAACCCGTAGGGTCTACGCACTTAGGTTCGATGACGCTAGGGTTATAGGGAAATAGTGTACATGGTTACCGAGGGTTGTTCGGAGTCCTGGATGAGATCCCGGACACCACGAGGAGCTCCAAAATGGTCTGGAGGTAAAGATTCATATATAGGAAGTGAGGTTTCGGTCATCGGAAGTGTTTCGGCCGTCACCGGTAGTGTATCGGGACCACCGGAAGGGTTCCGGGGGTCCACCGGAAGCGGCCACCGGCACCAGAGGGCTGCTTGGGACACAAGTGGGAGGGAACCAACCCCTAGGTGGGCTGGTACACCCCCAGAAGGGGCCCAAGGCGCAGCAAGAGGTGGAGAGGGGCAAACCCTAGGGCAGATGGGCCCTAGGCCCATCTAGGGCGCCACCCCTCCCCTCTCCCCCTCTGGCCGCCGGCCAGATTGCAATCTGGTTGGTGCCGCACCACCCTAGGGTGGAAACCCTAGGGAGCAGCCCTCCCTCCCCTCCTCCTATATATAGTGGGAGTTTTGGGGCTGCCAGACACACGGTTTTCTTCCTCTCTCGGTGCAGCCCTACTCCTCCCTCTCCTCGTTCTTCGTAGCGCTTGGCGAAGCCCTACCGGAGTCCACGCAGCTCCACCATCACCACGCCGTCGTGCTGCCAGATCTCTTCCCCAACCTCTCCTTCCTCGTTGCTTGATCAAGGTGTAGGAGACGTCACTGGGCTGCACGTGTGTTGAACGCGGAGGCACCATTGTTCGGTGCTAAGATCAGAGTCCACCGTGATATGAATCGCTACGAGTACGACTCCACCAATCACGTTCTTGTAACGCTTCCGCTTAGTGATCTTCAAAGGTATGAAGAAGCAATCTCTCCCCACTCGTTGCTGGTTTCTCCATAGATAGATCTTGGTGACACGTAGGAATTTTTTTGATTTACTACTATGTCTCCCAACAGGAAGACTATATGATAGTTGAGTATGTGGAATTTGCTAAATCAAAGCTCTTACATAGACCCTTCCTGAAAATAGGATGAATTGCAATTGTGTGGTGACTGAAAGCATAGTTTGTTAGTTTTCAAGAAAATTTATGGTGTGTACTTTAACATCTGAATAGCTTGTTACTTCATCATGAGAAGTTTTATGAGATGAGCTACTATTTATGATATATAATGACGCTAGAAAAGGTGTTTGGAATTATCATTTATCAAACTTGTGCACTTGCTAGCATTCACACTTCATAAATTATTTCTTTTATCATTTACCTAGTCGAGGACGAGCAGAAATTAAGCTTGGGGATGCAGATACATCTCCAACGTATATATAATTTATGAAGTATTCATGCCATGTTTACAATAATTCTATATGATTTTGGTATGATTTTATTAGAACTAACCCGGACTGATGTTGTTTCCAGCAGAACTACCGTGGTGTTGTTTTTGTGCAGAAATGAAAGTTCTCGGAATGAGCTGAAAATTTACGGAGAATATTTTTGGAAAATATAAATAATACTCGAGCGAAGAGTCACCAGAGAGGATGGCTGAGGAGGCCACAAGACTCAGGGGCGTGACCACCCCCTAGGGCGTGCCCCCAGGCTTGTGGGGCCCTCGGGAGTCCACTGACCTCCCTCTTAGCTCTATAAATCCTCAAATATTCCAAACCCCCAAGGCATAACCTAGATCGGGAGTTCGGCCACCGCACACCTCCAGAGCCACGAAAAACCAATCTTGGCCCTCTCCAGCGCCCTGCCGGAGGGGGTCACCATCACCGGAGGCCATCTTCATCGTACCGGAGGGGCCATCAACACCATGGAGGCCAAGGACCAGAGGGAGAACCTCTACCCACAGAGGGGGAAGGCCATGGATGAGGAAGCACTAGGGGGAGACCCTCTCCCCCTCTCTCCCGGTGGTGCCGGAGTTCCACTGAGGAACCATCACCGCGGTGATCGTCTTCATCAACATCACCTTCTTCATCACCGTCCTCATCTCCTTTTAGCGGTCCACTCTCCCGCACCCCGCTGTAATCACCTACTTGAACATGGTGCTTTATGCTATATATTATGATCTAATGATGTGTTGCCATCCTATGATGCGTTCAGTAGATTACTTTTGTCCTTTGGGTTGATTGATGATCATGATTAGTTTTAGTTGCATGTTTTATTACTGTTGCTGTCCTATGGTGCTCTCCGTGTCGCGCAAGCGTGAGGGATCCCCACTGTAGGGCTTGCAATATGTTTATGATTCGCTTATGGTGGGTGGCGTGAGTGACATAAGCACAGACCCGAGTAAGTAGGTTGTTTTTGTATGGGAGTAAAGAGGACTTGACACCTTATAATGCTATGGTTGGGTTTTACCTTAGTGATCTTTAGTAGTTGCGGATGATTTCTATAGTTCCAATCATAAGTGCATATAATCTAGGTAGAGAAAGTATGTTAGCTTATGCCTCTCCCTCATATAAAATTGCAATAATGATTTCCGATCTTGTTAACAATTTCCTAGGATAATTCCGCACACCGACCCATCATTATTCCACACTCGCTATTTGTAATATATTTTAGTATTATGATAACAAAAACTATTTTTTATATTTTAGTTGTCCGATATCATGCAAAGCTATCCTCTTCATACCCACAACATAGTTTTATTTCTCGTTTCTAGATGGAAGCAAACGTTCGGTGTAGGTAGAGTCGTATCGGTGGCAGATAGGACTTGAGGGAATATTGATCTTACCTTTAGATCCTTGTGGGTTCAACACTCCATACTTATCACTTCCACCTTCAAAAATTGCTACGATGATTCCTTGCACTTGGGGATTATCAACTGTCGAGTGGAGGGAGAAGTTACCGAGTGGATTAAATGTCGAGTGACTTGTGCACCATGGTGAATCCAGTCAGAACCTCTCCTATAATCTTTAAGTCCTCCAATATAGAGTCCTTAGGTAGGGTATGTAGGTCAGGCCTAGTAACCTACCCTAGGTACATATCCTCGTCATTAGCCCCCAAATGGATCGGGGTTTGAGTGAGAAAGGGTATCGACGCCAGTTTTGATAAGGCACCAAACTTCTGAATGTACTTTGGGGCTTAAATGAAATTTGCGTCAATTGAAATCTTTGTCAGTCGCCCGGATCGATTTTTCCTTGAAAGTGTCCAAATGAATTCTAAGCATCAATTATATTCCGAGTGACTTGAAGGGATCTTTAGACGTGACGGGTTGCTCTGTCAGACCCAGATTTCACGGGATTCGAAAATTTGGGAAGCGCGCACGTCCGCGATGATGACTCCATGAGTGGGGCAAGTGGGAACACGATGCCTCGATTCACATGCTGCCCATTTCGCCATGTACCGCGTGACGTTAGCGGGCCCACCGGTCAGTGAGACACTCGACAGAATATAAAACCCCGCTGTGCCACGGTCCGCAATCTTCTTCCCCTAAATCTCCCCTCTTCCTCCGCCTCTCCTGTTTCCAGCGCACTACTCTTCTCTGCCTTGACAACTGCCGCCGCTGCAATGACGAAGGGGAAGACCAAGAAGCTGGAGCGCGCCAAGAAGGGAATCGCGAAGGGCAAGGCCAAGAAGATGTCAAGCACGCAGTTCATCGCGCCGGCGGGGTGGATCTAGGGGGATTTTCTCCCGTCGACGGTCACAACTGCATACGTCGAGAACCTCATCATCGACGGGCTTGTGGCTAAAGGCTCATGGAGGCTGTCGGAGGGGCAAATCGAGCCAGAGCCGCGCGAGGGGGAGCGAGCCATACTCCTCACCCACGGTGAGAGAGGTTTCTCCATGCCCCTCATCCTTTCTTTCGAGGGTTTCTGAATTTCTTTGGAGCCCAACTCCACCATTTCGCTCCGAATGCAATCTCTTATCTTTCTGCTTTCATCACAATGTGTGAATGTTTCTTGGGTTGTCCCCCCATTGGGGCTTGTTCAAACACATCTTCACCATCACATCTCACTCGGTCAAAAATGCCAATCCTGAGGATGATAAAACCCATGTCATCCAATTATGTGGGGATCCAAAAGAGGGCTAGGAGTTCCTTTCCCTCCATGACCTTCCCTGAAATCTGTTAGGGGTTGGCAGTTGACATGGTTCTAGTACAAAGATGTAGCATCTCCCAACATGTCGACTGGTCTTCCCCTTTCACGTTAGATCGACCCACCGTTCCCAAATCCTTGAGAGTGTTAGAGGGGGGGAAAGTGCAAGTGGGTATCTTAGTGGATGCTGTAGTGGCCATTGTCCGTGGTGGGGTGACTGGCATGGACCTTTTGGAGACATTCCTCAGTCGACAGATCCAGCCCCTGCAGGCAAGGGACCATGCTATGTGGCATTATTCAGGCCGTGAGGACACGACCAGAACGCTCCCAGAGGAAGTCCCCCAGAAAACAGTCAAGCAATGGCTTCGGAGCATCACGGGAGCCTACGACAATCCCCTAGGAGCCAAGAGGATCAAGCCTTACTCTGCTGATCATCCACCAAAAGATCTGGTAAGTAATATCTCTGTCGACTGCCATACTATTCTGTCGAGTGGTTGAATCATCGGTCGACTGACTTTGATGTTTGAATCTTGTAGCAATGGACGAACATGTACTCTCCCGTGCCAACCAGGAATCAACCCTAAGACGGAGGGGAGAGCGAGGGCCGCAGCATGGACTTTGATTATGGTGACGACAGTGAGGATGACTACGAGTGCTCAGACGGGCAAGAAGAAGAAGTTGAGTCTCCTCCGGGCACCGAGCATCGCTCTAAGCTGCGTCAGGACCCCGTGACTACCCTAGGCAAGGCCCTGGCGTCGAGTGAGAGAAGCCTGAAGCGGGACCGAACCTCAACAGTCGAGTCGAAGTGAACGGGCCGCAAAGCAGCCCAAGCCCGATGCGCCAAAGCCTCGGAAAGCTTTGCCCCGAATGAAAATCGTTGTGCCCGTTGTCTCAACGTAAGTGTTCGCTTTCTTCTTTCGCTGTTGTGTTGGAGTTCAAATTCTTGCTGACCGAGTGGAGTTTGGTCCACCAGGGCTGCTACCTCAATGACGTCGCCTCCACGGGACGGAGAGGAGTGTCATCGTTTTCTCACAACAGATGCCATGGGTAGGGTTATCGAAGGTGGTTGGGGTTGGAGGACGCCGACGGGCTCTGGGTGTGGGATTAGGCACAACCGGTGATGACACACGATGTACCCAGGTTCGGGGCCCTCCGTAGGAGGTAGCACCCGTAGTCCTGCTTGGTCTAGTTGATGGATGGGTGTGTTTACAAGGTTAGTCCTGGAGCTGTGCCTAGAGGAGGAAGAGGGAGCAGCCGGCTCGCCTTCCTATGCTATGAAGTATGAGTGTGAGGGAAGTGTCCCGAGGGTATGTGCATGAGACCTGTCGTCCCCGTTGCATGGGGGGGGGCTCAGCGGGTTTTATAGGCCAACCCCCGGCTTACAATACTCCTAAGGTACAGAATGGGGGGCCCGGCTAGCAGCCTCTCCGGTTGACCAGGTGTAACAGCCCAGGACCGACGCTCAAGAAGATTCCCCTTTTGTTTCCATTCTCGTCACGTGGTTCGTTTGGTTTTTGCATTCATCATTCACATCATCTGCATGGCATCTGTTCGTAGTTGCCGGTTCTCTCCGTTCTTGCCATTGCCTGTTTCGAGACCAACCACACACGCCCGCACCCAGGACATCGTTTAAAAAAACCATTTTCAAAGCGCGCGAAAAATATTCTCAGATTGGGTCAAAATTCGGCGTGCTGTCTTATTATGTTGTAGGTAGACCGCCTGCCAAATTTCGTTGCATTCCGAGTTCGTTTGAAACCCGCAGCAGTGCGGTCATCCGTTTATTCGTCGCACATTTTTCGGTGTTTTAAACTCTGTCATGGGCTGCCACCTTCCCTCTCATCTTATCCTAAGGCCCTCTACACAACCCGCTAGCCGAACCTGGCCCCTCCCTCCATTCGTGGTCATCGGATCATGATCGGACGGACGAGGTCGAACCCCCTAGTGCTATTCCCTATATTTAAACCATTCCATGGGGAGATCCCTCTCACTCTCTAGGGTTTCCCCCATGTAAAATTGCAGCCACACCCCTAGAAAACCCCACTTGCTAGCTCCACCTCCCTCCAAACCTGCAGCCCCAGACACCCAGCCAAATCTGGCCCTCAGATCTGAAATCTGGGGCTCAGATTCGCCCAAATCCCCACCTACCGAACATGTTTGTGGTCAAATCGCACAAGTCCGGCGACCACAATGCCTTCTAGATCCACCCTAAGCTTGTGTCCATGGTGCCTAAGGCTACGACCTCCTTGATCCCGAGCCGCTCGCCTCATCACTGCCTCCACCTCGTCCTTGCGTCCTCCTCGTCAGCCCTGCCGCCGCCGGTGCATCGTCGCCGCGCTACACCTCGCCGGACTGCTGCCGTCAGCGATGAGCCGGCGGAGCCCGCAACCGCAGGCCAGCACCTCGCGCCCGTCCTCCCGTTCTACTCTCTATTCTCCTCACCTTTGGCCTTTCTCTCTCTCCACACAGGTCTCTCCCTCGCCATGGAGTCCCGAGCACCACCACCAAGCCTGTCGTGCCCGGATCCGGTCTCCCTCGCCAGAGAACACCTCCCCGCACCCAGATCTGCCCGTTTTGCCCCAATTTGCAACCCTCGGAGCTCCAAGCCGCGTCGTTGCCACCTCCTAGCATTGCCATGACCTCCTGGTCCTCTGGTTCGAGCGAGAGCGAGGTCATGCTGTGCCTATTGACCGACCGCCAGCCTCCCGCTCGGGTCCGCACGTGGGCTGCCCAGCGCCAAGGCCAAGTGGGCCCCGAGCCAGCCCAAGCCAGCTTGCCCTAAGCCCCTAGTTTCGGCCCAAGGCCACTCTGGTGAGCACCCAAATCCAACCCCTCACCCTGGGCGTAATTTAGTACCATATGCTCACAGATTCGGCCCGTTTCCTTTTTTCACTGTTAACGATTTTATCAATTAGCCTGTGAATTTCAAAATTTCAGAAAACCCCTAAACTCATGCATTTAATAACTTTTCATCCGTGCGTCATATGGAAAAAATTTATATATGAAACTTGACTAGAATTTTATGTAGATTCACAATAACCAGCTTTCACATGTGATAAAAATGTTTAACCTTCCAGTTTGCATTGGTTTGCATAATTGCCATTTGAAAATGAATTATTTCATAACTACTAAACCGTAGCTCCAATAAAAATGTTCCACAGATGTAACTTGCCTATAAAAACGTGTAGAATCTCATGCCACACTTGATTTCCATGTTTAACAAATATAAAATTGAGTTAGGACAGATCTGGACCAAGTTCATAATATGCATATGGGGTTGTTTCGGGAAATGATATATATAGCTTCCAGCCTCATTTACATTGCCTAGATGTTGTAGTTGTTTGTGCTTCACTGTTTGCCATGTTAAACAACATGTAATATTGATGAGTACCTAAACGGGAGTGAACTAAATAATTCGAACATGGAGTTTCGTCAATATGCAACTCGTTGCATATTGAACTTCACTTAATGTGTAGTAGTTGTTTGTTGTTCTTGCCTTGCCATGCCTTGCATATTTAAACCGTACATGCATCATATTTGTTTGCGCATCATGTCATGCATATGTTGTGGTGTATCTTGTGTTGATTGTTGTTTTCGGATTGTTCCTTCTTGATAGAGTTCCGAAAGCGTTTTGGAGTGTGAGGATTCGTTCGACTATGTTGGCCCGTCTTCTTCATGGACTCGATCTTCTTTTGAGCGGGATCTCAGGCAAGATGACACTTTTCCCTGGATACCACTACTACCATTGCTATGCTAGTTGTCCTGCTTTGATCGTTATGTGATTCTACCAACCACTTGTTTGTCAAGCCTCCCAACATCGCCATGATAAGCCTCTAACCCCTCCACTTCCTAGCAAACCTTTGTTTGGCTACGTTATCGCCTGCTCAGCCTTTCTTATAGTGTTTCTAGCCATAGGTGCAATTGCTTCCATGTGACAACATGGACATTCTTTTGTTATCACAATATTATTTCTATTTAATTTAATGCACTTATACACTTGGTAAAGGGTGGAAGGCTTGGCCTTCTGCTCAGTGTTTTATTCCACTCTTGCCGCCCTAGTTACTTGTGAACCGGTGTTATGTTCCATAATTGAGTGCTCCTAACATGCTCGGGGTTGTTATGGGGACCCCCTTGATTTCCGTTTTAGGATAAAGCTTGTCTGGCAAGGCCCAACACTGGTACTATTTTCTTAATAACAACTAAAATTTGCATAGGGCATGATCACCCCGTGGATAATTAATCAACCCCCGGGCCAGTGCTCCACATGAGTGTTGGTCCACCTACCTAGCAGTCAGCGGTGCCACCTCGGGGAAATTCGAGGCATTTTTAGGCTACCGTCCACTTCGCGTAGACGGATGATGCCCGTGGATAGAGAGCGCATGGCTCTAGCTACGGATCTAGCTCACCGGGAGGCCTTCCTGGATTTGTTTTACCTTTCTCGAATGTCTTGAGTGAGGTATTCCAATTTTTCTTCGGGCTATCTCAAGGTGGAGGATTTCATGTGGAATTTCCTAGGTAAATCACGAGATCCGGGGTCGAGGTTATTCCCGCTGCGTGTGGTTAATTTGTGATGGATGAGTTGGAGCACCTCTGCAGGGTTAAATCTTTCGGAAAGCCGTGCCCGTGGTTATGTGGCAAACTTGGAAACTTTGTTTAACACCCGGTCATAGCAAACTTGAAGTAAACTCAAATAAAATACACCAACTCTATGCGTAACCGTGACTGTCTCTTCTCGTGAGTCCACATCCGAGAGAGAACACGGTGGGGTTATGATTGACGTAAGTAGGTGTGCAGGATCAGTTAGTGATCATTACTAGTTCACGTCTGTTATGCGTAGACCATCATACTTTACTTTCTGTACTCGTAAGTTAGCCACTCAAATATATGCTAGTCGCTGTTGCAGCCTCACCACTTAATCATACCTCATCCATTAAGCTTTAATAGTCTTGATACCCTTGGAAATGAGATTGCTGAGTCCCCTATGGCTCACAGATTACTACAACAACAGTTGTAGGTACATGTAGTACAATACTCTGACGTGAGCGCGATGCTTGTTTGTTTGGAGTTATTCTTCTTCTTCATCATCAATCCAGGATGGGTTCCAGGCGGCAGCCTGGGATAGCAAGGATGGATGTCATTTTATCGTTTGTTTTCGACCGTAGTCAGACCCTGCTCTTCTGTATGATGTTTGAGTATGTTGTTGTATTGATGTGATCTTGTTGTAGCTTGTGGCGAGTGTAAGCCAATTCCATACACTCATCTCTTCTCTACATGTACTTGTAATGATATCCATTCTTGCAACAGGACGAGATGCGCTTGATTGATCGAACTTGGCTGAGTCGAGTCTAGAGAAAAACTATTTTAAGTCTAGTTATATCGAAGAGTAGGTTTCTTTTTACTCCTCTTCTATGCTCTTGTGAGGTAATTGACTTAGGAATTTTGATTCTACTCCTCTTCTTGCTCAAAAAAAATTTAGGATCACGCGGGTATTTTGGAAACTATATGATACCGATGTGACGGAGTTCTGTCTTGGTGCCTCCTGTCTGACTTGATTTCTTTCGGGGAGTTGAGCTCCAGGGAATTCTTGGCACGTCGTTATCATTCAGCTTCCTTAGTATCTTAGGACGGAGGGTGTTCGGAATTGCTTCAATACTTGTCGTGGTGAGATAAGGTCGGAGTCACCCAGTACTAGGGAGGCGTCTATGGTACCACCATGGTTAGTATCGTTATGCTTTCGAGGATCCGAGTTAGACGGATTTCCGGAAGCCTCTGGTTATGTGTTGAAGGATGGATACAATTGGGGTGTTGGTTTGTTAGTTGTGTGAGATATTTCCTCCTTGTATCCCCAACACCCTATTGCATAACCAAGAAAGTTTTGGGAAGTTCTTAGGTGGGAATTCAAGTAGTTACCTAGGCCATCTTCCAACAGATCATGAAGTGAGTTCGATATCTAGTGGATTTGTTTGTTCACAATCTTTCTTACAGAGGACAGTCTCGATTTATGCTTCATCAAGCCTTGTAGTTCTCTACTCCTAGGGAGCATATTCGAGCGTCATTTCAATGATTAAATTCTCTTCCAAGTTCCTTTCTCTTCATCAATGCTTCCGCTATCATTTCTTCATATTGTATCCGGTGATTTCTTGTGGAGATTCTCAAGAGTTTCAATTTCAAGGTCTATCCTCATATTATTTGTGCTTGTTGTTATTCTTCTTAGGTGGATTCAATTAAAGCTCTCGGTGTTCATCATATCCTTTCTCATTCGTTCAATGGTTTCCATGTTGGAATTTCTTTTCCAAGCCTCTCTTGTTTATTCGTCTCTCTCTGTTATATCCGGAGTGCTGAAGATATCTCAGAAGACTTTCATTTCCATTCATAATCCTTTCAAATTATTTCAAGGGTCTCATATCATCAAGTTCTTAATTTGTACCGACGCAATCTCTCTTTTTAAGCAATTGTTTCAATGTTGGTTTCTTTGGAGTGGGCCCATCACCCACAGGTTTTTCCCCAGGATCTTACCTGGCTCTTCTAATCTTTCTGGATATGTTCTCAAGTTCTTTCGATATGACATAAGAATGAATTTCATCAGTCATGTGCCTTCTCGAAGATCCCTTCCAAATCATTTTCATTGTTGGCTCAACCTTTCTTAATTCATTATTCGGGTGTATCTTAGTAATTCATGGTGTTGTTTCTCATCATCATTCTCTGCTTGAAGATCGAAGGAGAGTTTCTATGGGGACCCTGACTCATAGGTCGAGATCACCGAATGCACGTGTACAGTGATCCCAGAGATCAATGCTCACTGAACACACAGAAGCTGAATAATAAGAGTCATACATCCATTCTTAACGTCTTACACAAATAATGACCATGAAGGTCTTAGTCTTACATAGATAGGTCCACACGGGCCAAACACTTAAAATAGAACAAGCAACGGAAATCTTGGTTGAAAGCGTGAACCCATGCCATCTGCCTTAACCTATAGGCATTCTGACTGGGAACCATCCAAGTTCGCATGTTCGTCTCCAATGAACTCTTCAACATACTCCTGTTCTTCCATGCATGGCCAATTAAATAACCAGTGGCAAGCCCATGAGTACTTTGAATGTACTCGCAAGCAACCCAAGTGTGGAACGAGGTAACAATGATGCATGATATAGCAATAAGTAGGTAAATTTGCAGAAAGCTAATTTTGTATGCAAATGACATGATCAAGTAACTAGCAAGCATGCGTCAACAACTAGTAAGTATCCATTTGAACCAGATACCATCATAAGTATTGGTTGAACATCTCATGTTCACGCTAAGTCATCAGACTTAGTTCAATTCTCATGCTAAGTCATCGGACTTAGCTGATGTGACCTCTTGTCACCATCTCATCCATACTCACACCAAGGTTTATGAAAACATTCGGACATAGTCTAAGAAGGACCTCCAACTTTCCATGACCGTGGACGCGGCTATTCAAATAGTTTTACACTCTGCAGAAGTTGCACACTTTACCCACAAGACTCGGGGATCTTCCGTGTCATCCACGACTCGCGGTATGTAACATACCTGAGGTAAGCACCGAACCAATGCCTTTCCCCTGGCGATACTAAACAAAGAGTCCACTCGATTGGTACCCAACCCTCATGATGTACATCACACGAGCCTCGCTCTAATCGTACCATTCATGAGGGGACCAACGGTGTGCCCAGGGCCTGTGAAGAGAGCGCATGATCGTATATACCGGTACGACCCCGTATCGGGAGTGACCCCTGAAGAGAAAGTCAAGTTGATTCGCGACAGACTCAAGATAGCTCAATCTCGACAGAAGAGTTATGCTGACAGCAAACGTAAAGAAGTGACGTATGAAGTGGGAGACCGAGCATATCTTCGTGTGTCCCCGCTTCGAGGAATCAAAAGGTTTGGTGTTAAAGGAAAGTTAGCACCCAGATTCATAGGCCCCTACAAAATTCTTGAACGTAGAGGCGAAGTTGCATACAAGCTAGAATTGCCGAAAGGATTATCCGGAGTTCATGATGTGTTCCATGTGTCCCAGCTGAAGAAAAGTCATGCTGAGATGACTGACATCCCTTTGAGAGACACAGTGCCCCTAGAGACCATATATCTTGACAGTGATCTGACCTACGAGGAGAAGCCTGTCAGAATTCTCGAGACTGCCAACAGAGCTACCCGCAGCAGAATCATCAAGTTCTGTAAGGTTTTGTGGAGTCACCACACCGAGGAAGAAGCCACCTCGGAATGCGAAGAAGATCTTTGTAGAGACCATCCACACCTATTTCCTAGCCAACCCGAATCTCGAGGGCGAGATTCATCGTAAGGTGGTTAGGTTTGTAACATCCAAAAATTCCATTTTGGAATGTTATGATATATAGCTATGCATCTATCATCATCATTGCTTGAATGTATGTAATAGTTGAAATGCCTTCTCTGAAATTCTGAAAGCCCCTTTCTATTTTCCCTAAGTTGCTTTCACCTATTTGAAAATCTTGGTAAAAAGTTCAAATAAGAGAGGAGGAACATGACACTCCACACCAGGACCTAATTGGTGATTTATTTGAACAATAAAAACCAGGGGTTGTTTTGAAAATATTTGCAAAAAGGATTTAAAAACAATTAGGCAATTTCTGAAAATATTATTTTTTTTCAAATTATTCAAATGACAGAATAAAAATGTTCAATAAATGGCATTTATTATTCTGGTAATTTTGATTTATAATACTCCTATATTTAGAAACGATTTGAATGCTTTAAATGTTTTTGAAACGCGTTGGTAAATCATTAAATGAAAACGGTAACGGTTTTATAATAAAACGGGCCGGCCCACGGGCAGTTACTCGCGGATTTATTACAAGCGGGTCGACTGACGCGCATTCGCCGCTTCTTCACTCGCTGACAACCGGCCCCACCTCGATCGCCCATAACGCCCGAGCGGTCATCACTCTCCTCCCGCACGCGCCATCACCGGCGATTACTCCCTCCTCGGATCTCTCTCCTCTCTCCTCCCCCACACCCCCGAGAACCCTATTTAAGCGCGCCCGCTCCCCGCATCCATTTTCCCCCTGAGCCCTCTCTCCCATCGCCAGAACGCCGCTTCTGAGCTCGCCGTAGTTGCTGCCACCACCAGAGCTTTCCATCGCTCCTGCCCGTCGCTCCCGTCCACCTCTCGCCCCATTGTCGCCACCATTCTTCGCCGGAAGGTCTCCGCCATCGTCTGAACCCCTCCACTGCCCTTCTAGACCACCAGAGACGCCTCCTAGAACATCTCCGACCACCGGCCGCCGCCACCACTCGTCGGAGATCCCCTCTCTCTCCGGTAAATCATCGGATCCATCCCCACCCTCGGATCTAAAATCCACGGCTAGGATTAGAACCCCTTTAAGCCCGAAACGTTTTTCTCTTCGGTCCGGTCGTCCGCTCGAACCACCGCTAGCCAACCACTCACAGGTCTCCACGTCACCCCTGGCCGTCCGGTAGATATTTCACCCTTTTCTGATTTTTTTTAGAAAACAGAACGTGTTCTGATTTTGTTTTGTGAATAACTTTTAATCTGTTTAGTGTTTAGAGTTGATTCTTTTTGCATTAGCTCACATTTTTCATTTAGTTTCACCCTGTCGTTTTAAATTTCAAATTTGACCTATAAAATTTGAATTGAATAAAATTTTCTCAAAACATTCAAATCTGAATAACTAGAGTTTGAAAATAGATTTTTATATGAATCTTTTTGCTACTTCTTGGTATTAGTTAGGACTAGAAGATTGCTTAGTTTGAGGATTTTTTAGGATGTTTTGATTAGTGTTCTAGCTATAAACAGATTCTGCCTATTAGTTAGTATAGTTTTATTTACTTAGTTTTAGTTAGTTTCAATTAGATTTAGTTTTAATTTGATTTAGGAGGTTCTGTTACTTGAACATTTAGTGTTAATAAAAATATAAAATTGTTTAGTTTATTTCATTGTTAATATAGGAATCACAACTTCTTTTCAAATAGGTTTAATTTAATTAAAACCATTAGTTAGTAATAGTTTTTATTTCAACAAAGTTTTATATAATTTAATTCTGTTTTCTAAGACAAGTTTATTTGTAAATTCTTTTCTGTTAAAAACATGTTTTGGTTAATAAATAATAAGTTTTGTTTTACTCTTTTGTTAGTAAAAATATATTTGTTTCATATAGTGTTTATCAAATTTTTTAAAAACTTTACCAAAGTTTTTCCCAACAAACTTTAATGAAATTCAATTCTGTTATTAATAAAATATTTTATTGTTCCTTGCTGTCAACTATTGTTTTGTAATTACAAAACAGTTTTGTTATGTTAGTAGTGGTTTACCCATCACCTTTTTTGAAAACAAAACCTTGTGTGTTTTTCTTGTTTGTGATGTGTGCATTGTTTTTGTCTTGATTGTTTACTAGTTCAGTGTAGATTTTTGGGAATTACATATTTTGTTGTATGCTTATTGAGTGCCCTTGTTTGCTTCGTTAGATTATCCGCAGTGCGAAGCTTGTTACTTAGAGTCACTCACGTACGAAGATCATCAATCAGGCAAGTCACTTTGATCATCTTTACCCATGTTTTATTGCATTAGTTCTACCAGTTTCCCCCTAATTGCATGCAAAGTAGGTAATTGGAAACTTGGTTACTTGTGGTAGTATCATGTGGTAGGATCCCTCTCAACCCTTGACACATTGGCCCCGGGAAACGTTGTTTTACTTTTTGCTATGCTATTAGTAGACGGGGTTGGTTGTGTGATTCATGAGAGATTGAGAGATGTATATAATTTCAAGACCTACATAATGATCAAGACCTCAAGACTCCGAGTTTTCAACTTACCTCTGGGTGGATGTTGGTTGAACGGCACCCTGGAGAAACCAGTGGATTTGCCTAGGTGATGCTGGAGATGGCCAGTATTCACGTGGAAAGATCCACCCAGGCACAAAGAGATGGATGGGTGCTTCAAGACCCAAGGCTTACCTACACAGCCACAAGTCATTATGGGCTCTAGCTTGGTTGGATGTCGTGGTGACCCTAGACAGGCGGTGCTACGAGATGTAGAAGAACGGTAGGAAAGGATGGGCAGCGACAGAGTCGCAGGGAAACCCTTTAGAAGACCATGTTTTGGTCATCCGTTTCACAAACACCCTGAAGTGCGAGAAATCAAACGGAGGCGACCAAATCTTGTGGGGAACGCGTGCAAAACTCTGCAGAGTACTCAAACCTAATCGATTAGCCGTGTCCACGGTCATGGACGACTTGAGCCAAAGGAACTGAGACTTCCGGAAACTCTCAACACAATTAAAAAGATGATGTGGGTATTAATGATTTGGGTATGAGAATTGGTTGGTGGAACCATCTCATTAATCAACCAACTTAGTAATAATTTTTGCTTATCCCTCTCTTGATGTAGGAAAAATTGGCTTTACGCAAAAACTTACTACTCCACCTGCCATATTTGCATATAGATTAGAGGATTATCTTTTCACCCCTCTCTTGTGACTTTGCCGGCATATTCAATATGCTGACCTACACGGCTGCAACATATCATGTTGCAGAGTACTTTTCTGACCAGGAGTGAGGATACGCTCTACGCTCGGTGAGATGCCCTTGGAGTCAGATGGACTCATCTACCTTCGACGCTTCCACAAGATTTAGATATTCTCATGAGTTGGCCTTCAGCCACTTTATTGTAATTTTTTTATTGTAATAAAGGACTCGATATGAGATTTCGATTAATATAATGTTGTGTGATTTCCCTTTGATATATACATTGATGTACCGTGTGTGTACCCGCATGATCTTGGGAGGGTACGGAGACACCGGAGATTCGACCTTTCAGGTCGGATCGCTACATGCGGGCTCCTTGCCAGTACCCACCAAGGTAATCAACAAATCCCCGTCCCATAAGGGGTATCGTGGTTGCGCATGTAATGTTGGGACGATCAGCAAACCTTAGAACTCTCCGTTTTTGAAAACACATACTCACTTGTTCCGGAACACCAATTCTTTCTCACGTGGTCGACCATCTCATCAATATCTCCCTCGGGCATTGGTGGCACTCGACGGGGTTTTCGAAAGTTCTTGAAATCATTTCTCTCTTTCCATTACTATGCATAAGTCCCATTCCATTTGCATAGCATCTATTAGAAACCTAACTACTCCCACCCGCACAACCCTCATAAGTGGTAGGGTCATGCACGATGCAAGTGTCAACGGAAAAGTAACGGAGGTATCCCACCAAAAAGGGGAACACCACTACGCATGATCAAATACGAAGAAAGTAAAGTTCTATATGACATGCAATAAAATGGTTTCTTATCATGGTCAAAGGGCTGCTTGCCAGGCTCAACAAAGTCTCCGGGGTCTTCGAAGTCTTCGGGTCCAACTTCTTCGTTAACCACGCAATCTATCGTCGCGAAATAAAACGATAAAAATATGGAATCACACAAAACAGAGAACTCAATCTACTTCCAAAAATGTCCACCTACTCTGATAAATACTAAAAGTCATACTAAAAATATTCTCTTAGTGTTTTGTTGTGAAAAAAGATTTTGGAAATAAAATAAGAGAGGCAAAAAGATGCCTAAATATAGGTTTAAAATAAATCAATACAAAAATCATTTTCAAACATTTTTACAAATGGCACTATTAAATTCTATGGATTATTTTATGAATTTAGGTGGAAGAAATATTGGCATTGGGTAAATATTTCACCCTGTGGGATTCTTGGAATTTGCAGGAAAATGAAAAAAGGAAAATGGCACGGGGAAAAGGGCCAAAAGCGGCTGGCCAGATCGGCCCAGCCAGCGAAGCTGACCCACGCGAGCCTGGCGCGCGCGCTGGTTCAAACTTGACCAGCGGGCCAGGCTGGAAAGCGAGAGAGAGAGAGAGGCGGGGAACCCTGGGAGGATGACATGCGGGGCCCGCTTGTCAGCACCTTCCTTAGGCCAGGGAGGGGAAGAAGGAGCTCACCGGCGGCTACAGGGCACGACGACGGCGGGCGATGGGGGGAACGAGCTTGGGGTCGAGCCGCCGGTCTCCCGAAGGTGGAACAGAGGCTGGAGGTGGCCGGAGTCGCTGATGGCGAGCACTCGTGGCGGAGGGCACTTCGGTACAGATCGTTGGGGCCGTTCCGGGCTGCAAAGAGAACGGGGAAGAGGGGGAAACACGTCAGCGAGATGAGTTAGGAGCCACGGGAGAAGAAAGAGGGTCGGAGGTGGCTGGTACCAGGAGATAGACGGTGGCGACGCCGCGGTGATCTCTGGTTGATTCCGAGCGCCTCGAGCACGGGGAGGAGCGGGGTCCTTCCGGGCGGTCGATGGAGGAGGAGAGGGGGCCAGAGAGGAGGGAAGGGCTCGAGAGAGGCCCTTTTTATAGGGGACGCGAGTCCACCGAGGGTCTGTTGCGCCGGCGAGGCCGTGGCGTGCGCTGGAGGGCTCGGGGGAGAGCGGGAATGGGTCTGTGGCGTTCCTGGGCACCGCCCACGACCAGAGGGAGAGGAGAAAGGGGCAGGGGAGCGCGCGCGTGCGAGCCCCATGGTTGGCCGGTTTTGGCGGCCGCGACACGTGCGAGAGGAGGTCGGAAGAGGGAGAGAGAGGAGGGTCCGACAGGTGTGGCGTCACGCGGACGCCGAGGGGGACCAAGTGGCACGAGGGGGAGGCTTGAGGCTGGTAGAGCCATGTAGTGGGCGATGGCTACAGTGCCTGCCAGCACTATAGCACACTCCAGAGCGCACGTTTGGCATTCCACGGCATGCCAATGGCATCTTCTGCGTGGCCGGCTATGCCTAGGGGGCCCTAAGGGGTTTTACAATAGAGGATAGGGCGTTGGATGCTGCGGGATGCCTTAGGAGAGAAGGAAAAGAGAGAGGGAGAGAGGAAAAACTCCTGCCCAGGGGGTAAAATGAGGAATTCACCACACTTACTTAAGGGGCCTTGGCCAGGGAGAGTTATTGGAGGTAGCCAGTAACCCAGAGGGGTTGTGGTAAAATGCTGAGGCCAAGGGTAAAAGGATAAGAGGTGAAAATGTTGGTTTTACAAAATCACCAGAAGGTGTTTGATGAGGTTTTGAGCAAGAAAGAATTTCCAGCTTACTGAGATTTTTACCAGGGTCAAAGGCTAGGTGAAAATGAGAAGCTCCACCAAATTTGAGATCACGAAGAAAAAGTTGCCAATAGAAATTTTGGGAACCCTAGAAATTGGCAGAATTTGATTTCTGTAGATCCAATGATGCTAGGCTTTAACCCTTGATGCACCACTTAGTGTATCATCACTATTTGGCCATTAGAGCATGCCCACAAAGTTTGAGTCCAAGGGGAGACACTTCACAATGTAAAGTTGCTCAAATTTGATTCTAGACAGGAATGGTTTTGGGATGATTTTATGAACCAAACCAACTTGGATTGGGATGAAACTTTGCGAGATCATCACCCATGACAGTGTTGACTTGCTAGAATTTTCCTGGAGTTTATTGAGAATATTTCTTGTAGAAATTTTCCAAAAGTTTGATCTGAACAGAAAGGGTTTTGAGGGGTTTTGCCTATGATCTGTTCATGCCCTTGTGTTGAAACTCATACATATGGAAAATATATTTCTACTAAGTTTCTCTAAATTTTCTCAAATATTTTCAAAGCATTTAAATAATTTTTCCTTAGGAAAAACCATTTCCGCCCTTAGGAAAAAGCCTTTAAATATAATATGACAATAATCTTTAAAAATAATATTTGGTGGTTTTGAGAAGTCGTATATATAGTAGGTTTGAAATAAAGCCTTTGGGAAAGAAGGTTCCACATGATTTGGGGACTTGAAGTGCAAACCTCATTTCAGGTGGTTTTGGAAACTTAAATTAAATAAATCGTTTTTGGTTAAAACAGAATTTGATAAAAATAGTTTTGGGCACTATTCACATGGCATGATCATTGGGAAAGGGGTTTGGATCAAGGAAGATGATCGTGGAGTGGAATAGAACCTAGTAGTGCCATCAAACTCAATCAACAAGCAAGCAACCCACATAGCAAGCAAGCACAAACACATAGAAAAAGTTTTTAGTTGGCTCCAAATTTTATAAACCCAATCATAACAAAGTGCTATAATCTCACGGTGTGATAGACCTTCCCCCCTTACAAGAATCTTGTCCCCGACACTTCCGGAGTTGTGACACATGAAAGACGTTGTGCACATCCGACAGCTCGGAAGGTAGCTCCAACTGGTAGGCAACTTCTCCTCGTGTGGCGGTGATCTTGAAGGGGCTGATGTATCTTGCGTGAGCTTTCCTTTGACGTGGAAATGCTTGGTTCCCTTGAGAGGCGTGACCCGGAGGTAGACATGGTCGCCGACACAGAAGTTCACTTCTCGGCGGTGAGAGTCGGCGTGGCTCTTCTGTCTTGACTTGGCGGCCTCCAGACATTCTCGGACGAGTTGAACTTGCTCTTCAGCTTCACGGAGGATATCCGGTCCAAAAATTAATCCTTCTCCGGTCTCTGACCAGTTGAGGTGAGTACGCTACTTGCGTCCATACAACACCTCAAACGGTGCCATTTGAAGACTTGACTGATAGCTGTTGTTGTATGAGAACTCGGCGAAGGGTAGGCAATCTTCCCATTTGGCTCCATATGACAAAACACAAGCGCGGAGCATATCTTTGAGTATCTGATTTACTCGTTCCGTCTGCCCGTCGGTCTAGGGGTGAAAAGTAGTGCTGAAGGAGAGCTTGGTTCCCATGGCTTCTTGAAACATCCTCCAGAATCTCGAGGTGAACTGGGTGCCTCGATCTGACACAATCTCCTTTGGAACTCCATGAAGGCGCACGATTCGCTCGATGTAGAGGCTGGCTAACCTGTTACCATCATAGGTGGTCTTGACGGGAATGAAATGGGCTACCTTGGTCAGGTGGTCGATAATGACCCAAATGGAATCATGTCCCTTGCTTGAGCTTGGTAAACCAGTGATGAAATCCATCCCGACTTTATCCCACTTCCATTCGGGCACCTTGAGAGGTTGCAATAGTCCAGCGGGTCGCTGATGTTCAGCTTTAACTCTCTGGCATATGTCACACTTAGCAACAAAAGTGCCTATTTCCCGTTTCATGCCATGCCACGAGAATCTTCCCTTGAGGTCCTGATACATCTTGGTTCCTCCAGGATGGATGGAGTAGGGAGTGTCATGAGCTTCTTGCAAGATCAGGTTCTTGAGATCTTCCTTGTTGGGTATGCAGATGTGATTCCCGAACCATACAACTCCTTGTTCATCCTCAGAGAATGTTGGGGCCTTGCCTGCCTTGATCTTCCTCTTGATCGCCTTCAATGCTCCCGTGTCCCTTATGGGCTTCTTTGATATCATCCATCAAGGAAGGCTTCACTTCAAGGTTGGCGAGGAATCCTGGTGCAACCAGTTCCAAGCCGAAGCTCTCAAGATCTTCATACACGACGGGTAGCCTTTCCTTAATCATAGCATTCAAGGAACAAGGCTTTCTACTTAAGGCGTCTGCTACCACATTGGCCTTTCCGAGGTGGTATTGAACACCGAGGTCGTAATCCTTGATCAATTCCAACCATCTCTACTGCCTCATGTTCAACTCCCTTTGAGTGAAGATATACTTCAAACTCTTGTGGTCTGTGAATATCTCACATCGCTTCCCTAGAATGTAATGTCGCCATGTCTTCAAGGCATGAACCACGACTGCTAACTCGAGATCATGAGTTGCGTAGTTCTCTTCACGAGGACATAGCTGTCTGGATAGATATGCTATGACTCTGCCTTCTTGCATCAGAACACCTCCTAGTCCAGTTCTTGATGCATCAAAATAAATCACAAACTCCTTGTGAATATCAGGGGTGGCCCAAATAGGGGTTGTGGTCAATCTCTTCTTGAGCTCCTAGAAACTTTCCTCGCACTTAACTGTCCACTCGAACTTCTTGTACTTCTTCAAAAGCTGGGTCATGGGTCGGGCAATGCTCGAGAACCCTTCCATGAACTTGCGGTAATAACCCACGAGTCCGAGGAAGCTTCTGACTTCCTTCACTGTGGTTGGGGTTTGCCATTCAGTCACGGCTTCAATCTTGGCAGGATCCACTGATAATCCTTCTGCAGTCAACACATGACCCAAGAATCCAACTTCATGCAGCCAGTATTCACACTTACTGAACTTGGCATAAAGCTGGTGCTCTCGAAGCTTTTCTAGGACCAATCTCAAGTGCTCCTCATGTTCTTCTTCCGACTTGGAAAAGGCAAGTATGTCATCAATGAAGACAACAGCGAACTTGTCCAAGTACTCCAAGAAGACCTTATTCATGAGGTACATGAAGTAGGCAGGGGCATTAGTTAACCCGAATGACATGACCGTGTATTCATACAGGCCATACCGGGTTACAAATGCCATCTTCAGGATGTCTTGGGGTCTGATCTTCAGCTGGTAGTACCCAGACCTGAGGTCGATCTTGGAGAACACCATGGCTCCGTTCAACTGATCAAACAGGTCTTCAATCCTGGGGAATGGGTACTTGTTCTGTATCGTGACCTCATTGAGAGAATGGTAATCGACACAAATTCTGATAGTTCCGTCCCTCTTTGACACAAATAGAACAGGCGATCCCCAAGGAGAGGCACTAGGGCGGATAAATCCTTTTCTGAGCTGCTTTGCTAGTTGCTTCTTCAACTCAGCGAACTCTTCAGATCCCATCTTGTAGGCCTTCTTATAGATGGGCCTCGATCCGGGCATAAGCTCAATGATGAACTTGATGTCGCGGTCAGGAGGCATTTCGGGCAGCTCATCAGGAAACACATCCGGGTACTCACATACCACTAGCACTTGATCCAACTCAACTCCCGATAGGTAGTTAGCCTGAGGGGCCTGAGTGGAGGCAGGGTTGGGAACATACTTGACTTCCACTCCTTAGCTATTGGTTATGGTGAAAATCCTCTTGGCACAGTCTAACAAGCCTTGGTGCTTGCTTAACCAATCCATGCCTAAGATTACATCCAAGCCTTCTTACTTCAGGATGATAAGATCGGCTTGGAAGTCTACCCCGTTGATATTAATCTCAACCCCCTCACAACCTACCCCAGACTTCATAACTGATCCCAGGGTGTGTATCAACATTCGACTACCCAGGGGTGTAGGCTTCATGCCACTCTCTAGTGCAAACCTTTGGGTGACAAAAGAATGTGAAGCTCCACAATCAAACAATAATGTTGCTGGGGTTGAGTTGACGAGGAACATACCCAGTATGACGTCCGGGTATTCCTGGGCTTCCTCTGTGGTGACATGATTCACATGTCCCTTTCCGTTGTTGGGCTGGTTGCGCGGAGCTGGGTTCCTTGGTGGTGCTCGACGGGCTTGACCTTGAGCTAGCGCATTGGGGCGCAGTGCATCTGGCTTCTTGTTGGGACACAGCCTAGAGATGTGTCCTGGCTGACCACATCCAAAGCAAGCGACTTGCCCAAGGTTGTTGTTGAAGTTCCTGCCACCGTTGTTGTTATTGGGGTTGTTGTTGTAGGCTGGCCAAGGATTGGCATACTGCTGAGGCTGGTAGCTCGGACGAGGCGCAGGAGGTCTAGCCTGCTGCGGTTGATGGGTTGGGCTGGCTGGGGCTGGCTGCCATGGGCAAGGCTTCTGGTTGCTTGAGCTTCCCTTGCTAATGATCTTGCGCTTGCGAGTATCATCGATGGCACGATGCTTTTCTTCCAGCATGAGGGCCTTGTTCAGTAAGTCGAAGAAGGTACGGCAGTCGCAGATGATGAGCTGATATTGTAGGACGTGTTGAAGTCCTTCCATGAAGCGTTCCTTCTTGGCATCCTCCGTGCGGACATCTTCAGGTGCATACCTTGACAGCAGGTTGAACTTCTGCAGATACTCTTTGACAGAGCCACTTCCTTGCTTAAGCGCTCGGAATTCTCTCTTCTTGATAGCCATGATCCCAGAAGGAATATGGGCAGTGTGAAATCCTTCCTTGAAGTCATTCCACGTGATCACATGCTCTCCTTGCATGATCTTGAATCCATCCCACCAAGCTTGGGCGGTACTTCCGAGGCAGTGAGAGGCATAAAGCACCTTCTCACGATCCTCATTGTAGTTGATCAACGCAAGGAGGTCCTCGATGGTGCGGATCCAGTCATCAGCATCCAATGGTTCAACAGTCTCGGTGAAGGTTGGGGGCGAGTTCCTCATGAACTCAGACAACGTGGAGCGGCCATTGCCATTCCTGCCTTGTTGCTGGTTGTTCACGAGAGCCTGATCCATTTGCTGGATAGCAGCATTGTTGGCTAAGCATTCCTTCCAGAGAACTTGGAGAAACTGAGCTATGGTCATGTTCTCCGGCGGAGGTGGTGGCGGGGGAATGTCGCCCTGTGACTGCACCTGGTGTCCTCTAGTGTGAGCAGCCCCACTAGCTCCCTGTTGCTGGCTGGAGTTGCCGGCTTCAGGGTTGGTGAACGAGCGGTTGCGGGTAGCAGTCACCATCCTGTTTGGAGCAGCCAAGTCAAACAACTGGGGTTGATAAGAGGATAAGCAATAACGACAAAGCGCGCCCAAGGGGGTCGGTCAAGTGCAAATGTGTTAAGACAAAGGTCGAAAGACCAACAACATATATTAAGATAGACGATGGAGTCGCTTACATGTTGCCTATGGAGAAAGTACGACTTGCATTGGAACACAAAGAACAATCACACATGGCTTCATATGAACCATTACATGGACTCGACTTAGCATGAGTGTTACATGACTGATCCAACCCTAGGGGTTCTCGGACTCAGGTGGTGGAGTGCTCCGTCTCGTAGTCACGCTCCTCTGGGTCTTCCTCCTGTTCATCATCTGAACGGGCATCGTTCCCGGTCGAACGGGTCGGGGAACGAGGAGGCACATCCGGACGACGCTTTGCAGGCGGGTCGGTGAAGAGCTCACGGTACTCCTTCGCACTCATGTGACGACTATGCGTAGGTGCACCACTAGCTGGGGGTACTCCTCCTCGATAATCGATGGTTGGTCGTCCCTTGGGGGCTCCATCCTTCTTGACCTCGTCTGGCTTCGTCTTGGCTTGTCGAAGTAGCTCTCGGGTGTGGTGAAGTTCCTCGCGGAGGTTCACGGACTCCTTCATCAAGTTGTGAACCAGACTATCGGCGGAGAGGCTGAAGTAGGTCTAGAACCAGAGTGGCATGCCATCTTCCTTGGTCGGAATCAACGTCCAACTCTCACCAAATTCATCCTTCTTGAAGGGAAGGTAGCGAGTAGCTGGCTCGTCAGCCATCTCTAGAATGATGTCTCGAAGGTGTAGGGGTGCCTTGCGTCTAGCTGTCTCGATGGCAAACATCATGGTCTCCATCTGTGGTCCTTCAATGAACCAACTAGTCGGGGAGACGTTTGCCTTCACTACCACATCCACGTGGTACTCCTTCGTGACAGCATTGACCCAGTGCTCGTGGTAGAGGAAAATGGGTGGTTGGCGAAACTAACACTTCTCCAAGCTATCCCCAAGGATTAAGGGAAAGCCGGATGTCAGGAAGGCTTCGGGTACGACAGCCATCTACAAAGGTTTGAAAGGAGGAGAGTGAGCAAAGTGTTGTGTGCAGCATAGGAGAGGTAAATAGTGCAGAATCCCTAAGTTCCAATGCTAAGTGTAGTTTTTGAAAACAGTTTTTATACTCTCTAATGCCCATACTAACTAAGGGCTTCCTACAGTGAGGATGGCTCTAATACCAGCTCTGTGGGGACCCCGACTCATAGGTCGAGATCACCGAATGCACGTGTATAGTGATCCCAGAGATCAATGCTCACTGAACACATAGAAGCTGAATAACTAGAGTCTTACATCCATTCTTAACGTCTTACAAAAATAATGACCACGAAGGTCTTAGTCTTACATAGATAGGGCCACACGGGCCAAACACTTAAAATGGAACAAGCAGCGGAAATCTTGGTCGAAAGCGTGAACCCATGCCATCTGCCTTAACCTACAGGCATTCTGACTGGGAAGCATCCTAGTTCGCATGTTCGTATCCAACGAACTCTTCAACATACTCCTGTTCTTCCATGCCTGGCCAATTAAATAACCAGTGCCAAGCTAATGAGTACTTTGAATGTACTCGCAAGCAACCCAAGTGTGCAACGAGGTAACAATGATGCATGATATAGCACTAAGTAGGTAAATTTGTGGAAAGCTAATTTTGTATGCAAATGACATGATCAAGTAACTAGCGAGCATGCGTCAACAACTAGTAAGTATCCTTTTGAACCAGATACCATCATAAGTGTTGGTTGAACATCTCATGTTCACGCTAAGTCATCGGACTTAGTTCAGTTCTCATGATAAGTCATCAGACTTAGCTCATGTGACCTCTTGTCACCATCACATCCATACTCACACCGAGGTTTATGAAAGCATCCCGACATAGTCTAAGAAGGACCTCCAACTGTCCATGACCATGGACGCGGCTATTCGAATAGTTTTACACTCTGCAGAGGTTGCACACTTTACCCACAAGACTCGGGGAACTTCCATGTCATCCACGACTCGCGGTATGTAACATACCCGAGGTAAGCACCCGAACAATGCCTTTCCCCCGACGATACTAAACAAAGAGTCCACTCGATTGGTACGCAGCCCTCACGATGTACATCACACGAGCCTCACTCTAATCGTACCATTCATGAGGGGACCAACGGTGTGCCCGGTGCTTGTGAAGACAGCGCATGATCGTACATAGCGGTACGACCCCGTATCGAGAGTGACCACACCACTCCCGCCACTAGTAATGCGGGCTCCTTGCCAGTACCCACCAAGGTAATCAACAAAGCCCCGTCCCATAAGGGGTATCATGGTTGCAAATGTAATGTTGGGACAGTCAGCAGACCTTAGAACTCTCCGTTTTTCAAAATACATACCCGCTTGTCATCACCTTCCTCGGGCCAGGGAGGGAAGAAGGAGCTCACCAGCGGCTACAGGCCACGGTGACAATGGACAATGGGGTGAATAGGCTTGGGGTCGAGCCGCCGGTCTCCCGGAGATGGAACGAAGGCCGGAGGTGGCCGGAGTCGCAGACGGCAAGCACTCCCAGCGGAGGGCGCTTCGGGAGAGCTCGTCGGGGCTGTTCCAATCTGCAAAGAGAACGGGGAAGACAGGGAAATGCGTCAACGAGATGAGTTAGGAGCCACAGGAGAAGAAAGAGGGTCGGAGGTGGTCGGTACCAGGAGATCGACGGTGGCGACGCCGCGGCGATCTCCAGTCGATTTCGAGCGCCTCAAGCACGGGGAGGAGCGGGGGCCAGAGATGAGGGAAGGGATCGGGGGAGGCCCTTTTTATAGGGGGACGCGAGTCCACCGAAGGTCTGGTGCGCCGATGGCCGTGGCGTGCGCTGGAGGGCTCGGGGACAGCGGGAATGGGTCTGTGGCATTCCTGGGCGTCGCCCACTACCAGAGGGAGAGGAGAGAGGGGCGGGGGAGCGCACACGTCTGAGCCCCGCGGTTGGCTGGTTCGGGCGGTCGCGGCGCGTGCGAGAGGAGCTCGTAGGAGGGAGAGAGAGGAGGGTCCGATAGGGGTGGCGTGGCGCCGATGTAGAGAAGGACAAAGTGGTGCGAGGGGGAGGCCCGAGGCTGCCGGAGCCGTGCAGTGGGCTATGGCTACAGTGCCCGTCGGCACTGTAGCACGCTCCAGAGCACACGTTTGCCATGCCACGGCATGCCAACGGCGTCTTCTGCGTGGCCGGCTATACCTAGGGCGGTCTAGGGGGTTTTACAATAGAGGATAGGGCATTGGATGTTGTGGAATGCCTTTGGAGAGAAGGAAAAGTGAGAGGAAGAGAGGAAAAACTCCTGCCCAGGGGGTAAAATGAGTAATTCACAACACTTACTTGAGGGGCCTTGGCCAGGGAGAGTTACTAGAGGTAGCCTGTAACCCAGAGGGGTTGGGGTAAAAAGCTGGAGCCAAGGGTAAAAGGATAAGAGGTGAAAATGTTGGTTTTACAAAATCACCAGAAGGTGTTTGATTAGGTTTTGGGCAAGAAAGAATTTCCAGCTTACTGAGATTTTTACCAGGGTCAAAGGCTCGGTGAAAATGAGATGCTCCACCAAATTTGAGCTCAAGGAGAAAAAGTTGCCAATAGAAATTTGGGGAACCCTAGAAATTGGTAGAAACTGACTTCTGTAGATCCAGTGATGCTAGACTTTAACCCTTGATGAACAACTTATTGTATCATCACTATTTGGCCATTAGAGCATGCCCACAAAGTTTGAGGTCAAGGGGAGACAATTCACAATGTAAAGTTGCTCAAATTTGATACTGGACATGAATGGTTTTGGGATGATTTAATGAACCAAACCAAATTGGATTGGGATCAAACGTTGCAAGATCATCACCCATGATAGTGTTGACTTGGTACAATTTTCCTAGAGTTTATTGAGAATATTTCTTATAGAAATTTTCCAAAAGTTTCATCTGCACAGAAAGGGTTTTGAGGGGTTTTGCCTATGATTTGATCTTGCCCTTGTGTTGAAACTCATACATATGGAAAATATATGTCCACTGACTTTTTCTAAATTTTCTCAAATATTTTCAAAGCATTTAAATAATTTTTCCTTAGGAAAAACCATTTCTGGCCTTAGGAAAAAGCCTTTAAATAAAATATGATCATAATCTTTAAAAATAATATTTGGTGGTTTTGAGAAGTCGTGTATAGAGTAGGTTTGAAATAAAGACTTTGGGAAAGAAGGGTCCACATGATTTGGGGACTTGTAGTGCAAACCTCATTTCAGGGGGTTTTGGAAACTTAAATTAAATAAATCATTTTTGGTTAAAACAGAATTTGATAAAAATAGTTTTGGGCACTATTCACATGGCATGATCCTTGGGCAAGGGGTTTGGATCAAGGAAGATGATTGTGGAGTGGAATAGAACCTAGTAGTGCCATAAAACTCAATCAACAAGCAAGCAACCCACATAGCAACCAAGCACAAACACATAGAAAAAGTTTTTAGTTGGCTCCAAATTTTATAAACCCAATCATAACAAAGTGCTATAATCTTAGGGTGTGACAATTTCTCTTAAATCGTTGTCCATTCTTCCAAAGATTCATGGTTTTAGCTTTGTGTTATCCTCTTAAATTGTTTTCGATCATGAGTAATTCCTTTCATATCTATCCGGCACATTTCATAATTGTTTTCATTTCTCGATCCTCCGAAGCCCATCTTTTTAGAAGATTCCTCATTCTCAGCTTTCGGCTTTTGTTCTCAAATTCTTCTCAATTGTTGTTCCTTCGTTCGTATCTCAGTTATTCCGGTGCCTTGTGAAGTTTTCCATTAGGTGGATCATGCTCTCTTTGTTCTCTTGTTATATCATTCATTTGTATTAACCTCTTTCGTTTCGAATTCTTTCCGGTGTATCGTTCAAGACCTCTTCAAGTTTGTGCTCTATCTATCTTTCCTATCTTTTCTAAAAGGATAAGTGGTATACCAAATCCGTTCTTTGTCATCAATTTAACTTGATGAAGGATAGGCATATCATAATTCTTATTCTTGTTCATCCAAGTGATTTCATTCGTTCTTCCGGAGTTGTTCATGATATCAAATTCCTTATCCCAAGTGGTCATCTTTCTTTTCCGGAGTTCCTAGTTTTGCAAAAGTATCTTGTCCCGAAGCATCATCTAAATCATTGGAAGGCCACAATCTTGTCTTTTCGCAACCTTCAATTATTTTCTATCATCCTTTCATTCCGGAGTTCATCCCGATGGTTTTTTATGGTGGCTATTAAATATGTAATTCTTTTGGAATTGTTCTTCAAGATTCTTGTTGGAGATGCTCATCTGTTCTTATTTTGGATTTCTAAGTTCAGTTCCCTCTCCATTGTCTTTTAAGATGGTGTTATTAAATTCTTGATTATAAGGAGTCTCGAAGGAAAATTATCAAGAATGAGATAAGTAAACCCATCATGTCTTTCTCATAGTTATCTTGGGTTGGATTTCACCTAAAGCATTTCCTAAGGATTGTTTCTATCATGGTGTATTAAATGATCCAAGTTTTCTCCTTCTCCTCTTGGTGAAAGAAGTTGTGCATATCTTGTTGCTCTTAATCAATCAATTGTTTCTGTCGTGGCGGATTGTCACCTCATAATTTTAAGGTGTTTTCCATAAGCCCATAACAAGCTATTCTTTTTGTTGTTGATCCTCCATCAACTCCGTTCAACCATGCTTTTCAAATTCATTAGATAAGTTGTCATTTTATGATCTGTTCTCTTGTGTCCAAAGATCTAGCTTCTATTCTTTTGTTCTGGAGGCATTGTGGTGTTGCTCTTTTCAACTCACATCTAGTTTGATTAAGATCATGTTCTTCCTTTGCTTGTCCATTTACCGGAGTGTTGTGAAATCATTTTAGGATCTTCCATCTGATGAAGTTTTAATTCAAATCCAACCGAAGTTTGGTGTCTCTCTTTCAATTTCTTTCCATCATATCAATTCTGCCTCTCTTTTCTACCGAAGTGCTGCCGAAATTTCTTATGAATTCTTGCTTGTTCCTCCTGTCATTCTTCATCTCTTTCCAACCTTCATGTGTCATTGGTTTCACTCGTTTGTAAAAGACGCAACGAAGTTTTACCTCTTGCTCTTTCTCTTCCCCTTCTCATTCTAGATCACGGGACGAGATCCTCATGTAGTGGAGGAGAGTTGTAACAGCTCGGGACCGACGCTCCAGAAGATTCCCCTTTTGTTTCCATTCTCGTCACATGGTTCGTTTGGTTGTTGCATGCATCATCGCATCATTCGCATCATCTGCATGGCATCGCCACTTATTTTCTAAAAACTTGCATCTGTTCGTAGTTGCCGGTTCTCTCCATTCTTGGTTGTTGCCTATTTCGAGACCAACCACACACACACGCGCCCATAGCATCGTTAAAAAAACAATTTTTAAAGCGCGTGAAAAATATTCTCAGATTGGGTCAAAAGTTGGCATGCTGTCTTATTATGTTGTAGGTAGACCGCCTGCCAAATTTCGTCGCATTCCGAGTTTGGTTGAAACCCGCAGTAGTGCGGTCATCGGTTTATTCGTCGGACATTTTTCGGTGTTTTAAACTCTTTCACGGGCTGCCACCTTCCCTCTCATCTTAGACTAAGGCCCTCTACACAGGCCGCTAGCCGAACCTGACCCCTCCCTCCGTTCGTGGTCATCGGATCGCGATCGGACGGACGAGGTCCAACCCCCTAGTGCTATTCCCTATATTTAAACCATTCCATGGGGAGATGCCTCTCACTCTCTAGGGTTTCCCCCATGTAAAATTGCAGCCACACCCCTAGAAAACCCCACTTGCTAGCTCCACCTCCCTCCAAACCCGCAGCCCCAGACACCCAGCCAAATCTGGCCCTCAGATCTGAAATCTGGGGCTCAGATTGGTCCAAATCCCCACCTGCCGGACATGTCTGTGGTCAAATTGCACAAGTCTGGCGACCACAGTACCTTCTAGATCCACCCTGAGCTCGTGTCCATGGTGCCTAAGGCTACGGCCTCCTTTATCCTGAGCCGCTCGCCTCATCCCTGCCTCCACCTCGTCTGCCCTGCCGCCGCCGGTGCGTCGTCGCCGCGCTGCACCTCGCCGGACTGCTGCCGCCGGCGATGAGCTGTCGGAGCCCGCAACCGTAGGCCAGCCCCTTGCGCCCGTCCTCCTGTTCTACTCTCTCTTCTCCTCACCTTCGGCCTCTCTCTCTCTCCCCGCAGGTATCTCCCTTGCCATGGAGTCCCGAGCGCCGCCGCCAAGCCTGTCGTGCCCGGATCCAGTCTCCCTCGCCGGAGAACGCCTCCCCGCGCCCAGATCCGCCCGTTCTGCCCCGATCCGCGACCATCGAAGCTCCAAGCCGAGTCATTGCAGCCTCCTAGCGTCGCCATGACCTCCTGGTCCTCTGGTTCGAGTGAGAGGGAGGGCACGCTACGCCCGTTGACCGACCACCAGCCTCCCGCTCGGCTCCGCACGTGGGCTGCCCAGCGCCAAGGCCAGGTGGGCCCCGAGCTGGCCCAAGCCAGCTTGCCCCATGCCCCCAGTTTCGGCCCAACGCCACTCTGGTGAGCACCCGAATCCAACCCCTCGCCCTGGGCGTAATTTAGTACTGTGTGCTCACAGATTCGGCCCGTTTCCTTTTTTTCCCTGTTAACGATTTTGTCAATTAGCCTGTGAATTTCATAATTTCAAAAAAAACTAAACTCATGCATTTAATAACTTTTCATCCGCGCATCATATGGAAAAACTTTAAATATTAAAATTGACTAGAATTTTATGTAGATTCACAATAATCAACTTTCACATGTGATAAAAATGTTTAACCTTGCTGTTTGTGTTGGTTTGCATAATTCCCATGTGAAAATGAATTATTTCATAACTACTAAAGCGTAGCTCCGATAAAAATGTTCCACATATGTAACTTGCTTAGACATACGTGTAGAATCTCATGCCAAACTTTATTTCCATTTTTAACAAATATAAAATTGATTTAGGACATATTTGGACCAAATTCATAATATGCATATGGGGTAGTTTCGGAAATGACATATATTGCTTCCAACCTCATTTAGAATACCTAGATGTTGTAGTTGTTTGTGGTTCACCGTTTGCCATGTTAAAAAACATGTAATATTGATGACTACCTAAACGGGAGTGAAATAAATAATTCGAACGTGGAGTTTCGTCAATATGCAACTCGTTGCATATTGACCTTCACTTAATGTGTAGTAGTTGTTTGTTATTCTTCCCTTGCCATGCCTTGCATATTTAAAGCGGACATGCATCATATTTGTTTGCACATCATGTCATGCATATGTTATGGTGTATCTTGTGTTGATTGTTGTTTTTGTATTGTTCCTTCTCGATAGAGTTCTGAAAGCATTCGAAGTGTGAGGATTCGTTCGACTACGTTGGCCCGTCTTCTTCATGGACTCGATCTTCTTCCAAGTGGGATCTCGGGCAAGCTGACACATTTCCCTGGATACCACTACTATCATTGCTATGCTAGTTGTCCCGCTTTTATCATTATGTCATGCTACCTACCACTTGTTTGTCAAGCCTCCCAACATCGCCATGATAAGCCTCTAACCCCTCCACTTCCTAGCAAACCTTTGTTTGGCTATGTTACCGCTTGCTCTGCCCTTCTTATAGCATTTCTAGCTGGAGGTGCAATTGCTTCCATGTGACAACATGGACATTCTTTTGTTATCACAATATTATTGCTGTTTAATTTAATGCACTTATACACTTGGTAAAGGGTGGAAGGCTTGGCCTTTTGCTCAGTGTTTTGTTCAACTCTTGCCGTCCTAGTTACTTGTGAACCGGTGTTATGTTCCATAATTGAGCGCTCCTAACATGCTCGGGGTTGTTATGAGGACCCCCTTGATTTTCATTTTAGGATAAAGCTTGTCTAGAAAGGCCTAACATTGGTACTATTTGCTTAATAACAACTAAAATTTGCATAGGGCATGATCACCCCATGGATAATTAATCAACTCCCGGGCCAGTGCTCCGCATAAGTGCTGGTCCACCTACCTAGCACTTGGTGGTGCCACCTCGGGGAAACTCGAGGCATTTTTAGGCTACCGTCCACTTCGCATAGACAGATGATGCCTGTGAATAGAGAGCGCACGACTCTAGCTGCGGATCTGGCTCACCGAGGGGCCTTGCTGGATTTGTTTTACCTTTCTCAAACGTCTTGAGTGAGGAATTCCGATTTTTCTTTGGGCTATATCGAGGTGGTGAATTTCCTGTGGAATTGCCTAGGAAGATCACAAGATCCAGGGTTGAGGTTATTCCCATTGCTTGTGGTTAATTTGTGATGGATGAGTTGGAGCACCCTTGCAGGGTTAAATCTTTCGGAAAGCCATGCCCGCGGTTATGTGACAAACTGGGATACTTTGTATAACACCCGGTCATAGCAAACTTGAAGTAAACTCAAATAAAATACACCAATTGTGTGCGTAACCGTGATTGTCTCTTCTCGTGAGTCCTCATCCGAGAGAGAACACGACGGGGTTATGATTGACGTAAGTAGGTGTTCAGGATCAGTTTGTGATCATTACTAGTTCACGTCCATTATGCGTAGACCACCATACTTTACTTTTTGTACTCGTAAGTTAGCCACTCAAATATATGCTAGTAGCTGCTGCAGCCTCACCACTTAACCATACCTCATCCATTAAGCTTTAATAGTCTTGATACCCTTGCAAATGAGATTGCTGAGTCCCCTGTGGATCACAGATTACTACAACAACAGTTGCAGGTATACGTAGTGCGATACTCTGACGTGAGTGTGATGCTTGTTTGCTTGGAGTCATTCTTCTTCTTCTTCATCAATCCAGGATGGGTTCCAGGCGGCAGCCTGGGATAGCAAGGATGGATGTCATTTTACCGTTTGTTTTCGACCATAGTTGGACCCTGCTCTTTTGTATGATGTTTGAGTCTGTTGTTGTATTGATGTGAACTTGTTGTATCTTATGGCGAGTGTAAGCCAATTCCATATACTCATCTCTTCTGTACATGTACTTGTAATGAGGATAGGATCCCTGTCGAGGCCCTCCTGCCGAAATAAGGATAGGATCGCATCTTGGGCATGACACCAGGGGGCCCCGCCTGTCGAGCCGTCTCGTCGCTCGTAGGGTCCACCGGCTGTGTGGTCTATTGCCCGCTTGGTCCCGCCAGCTGTCTTCATGATTGGCCCCCGCTCACCTGTTACGACACGGGTCACCCAGGTGGCATCATCTAGCGCCAGCCGACCGAAGTCTCCGGTACGGCCGACTATACTATAGCCACGTCGGAGCAGGTAATCGAGTGGAAGGGGACATGTCAGCACTGTTGCCCCGCCTGGTCACGGTCGCCAAGGTCAGCGGCCCGGACGGCCAAACAATAGCCACGCGCGCCCGCGCGTTAGCGGCCACTGTGGCTACACTAGTGTCTGTCGTGGGCGTCCCGTCGTGTCGTCGTACTTGCGTACAGAGGGATGAGATGGAACCCTATCCGTTCGAGGGTCAACAGAGGTGGCAGCTCGAAGGCAGCCGACGTTGCTCAGCCGGCCTTGACCCAGCCGGCAACGCATCTGCCGGCTACGTGCCAGCCGGCCATGCACTAATATCCTGAAGCGGGGGAGAGAACACAGTTGCTTTGGCCTACCCAGGGGTAATAACTCCGTGAGTTGTCCCCGAAGCCGACGGGGGCCTGCGTCCGGCAGATGGGGGTGAGCCGACGGCTTCTCCCTAGCGATACCCGCCTCCGGTAAGAAGCCGAAAGGCCAGCCGGGTTGGCAACTGAACCCGACGCCTCAGGTTCCGACGCGACGCCCCGGGACCCGGGCCGGCCCACCGCGCACCACGTGGGGAGTAATGATGGCGTGGGTCCCGCGCAAGCGGGTTGACGGGACATCGCCCTGGGCCTAGCCCGCTAGGCCTTGGGTGTAGCCCAGTAGGCCTCAGGGCGCAGGCAGGGATCTTCTGCGCCCTGAAATGGCGGTTGCGGTCGAGGATAGCCATGCGCGCGCGGAGATTCCGGGGGAGTGGACGCAGTTAATCCCCACGTCCCCCGTTCGTGGCTTCCACTATCAAAGAGGTGGGAGGGCAGAGGACGGAAGCACTCGCACCCTGTTTACCTCCTTGCTTCCTCTTCTCTCGCCTTCTCCGCTCCCTCGCGCGCCGCTGCTCTTCTCGCATGCACTTCCCGCACTTCAGCCTCATCGACTCCGTCAAGGGCTTGCATCGGACGTTCTTATATGTGAAGAATGCCGACCCGCAGCGGGATTAAATCCAGCTGCCGCCGTTCGTCAACGCGCATTCCTCCGGGGCGAACTGGTCGGGAGCCGCCCCGTGCGAAGTGGCTCTTGCGGAGCTCGGCCGGCTCGCGTAGCTGAAGAGCGGGGAGGGGCTGGTCACCTCCGATCTGGTGGTGGCCTTCATCATGCGCAGGGTGCTGCCTCTCCAGATGAGGCCGCACCGTTTCTGCGACATGTCCGGCCGCCGGGACCCCTGCCGGTTGACGACCGTCGACCTGACGCTGGCTCAGGTGGCGAAGCGGGTGCCGGCGTCATGGACCTTCGGCAAGGAGCCGTACGACCGCCTCAACCAACCTCCCCTAGTACGTTTCGTTGAGGCGGCCCTTTTTGTTTGAATCTTCCCAGCCGACAGCCGGCATCCGACCTCACTTCTCCACGCTGACCGTAGTTTTTCGTGCGACATAACACACCGGATGGCCCATACCCCCAGATATTCATGGAGGAGCGCGTCCACTCCGACTCCGAGGACTAAGAGTAGGGAGGCCCGCCCGAAGAGGGGGTTGACTCCTTAGGGGGGGGGGGGTCGAGGAGCTAGCTGACGCGGGAGCCGACCGGAGAGCCCAGCGGAGCCGGTGAGTTTACTACCGGTCACACGATCAGGGACTAGGCCGATGATGATAATGACGATTATGATGATGACATGATGATCCTGAACGCACCTCCCCCTCAGTTCAGCAGGGCCGGCGTGGGCGGAGTGAGGAGCAGCCGGCTCAGGCCTCGACGGCCGAAGCCGCCAGTCGGGGAAGATGCCGGCTCCGTAGGAGCCGACGGCCCCGCCACTTTCCCGTAAGTGGGTGAAAGTGGCCGTGCAGAAGCCACCGGTGCGGCACGCAGGTTCTGCCCGTTGTCACTGGGTACGTGACCTTTCTTTTCTGTGTGTGTTCCTTTCCGAGTCGTGGGTCGGTGGGTGTCTGACCCTTATGCGCCTCAGGGACCCCATCGAGCTCCACGACGTGGAGTCGACGGTTGACCCGATGAATGTCGCCAGCTGGCTGGCCCATGAGCACGCGGCCATGCAGCAGGAGGAGAAGAGGAGGCTCGCGGAGCTGCGAGCCTCGAGGTCCGGAGCACAAGGTGGGGCCTCGCGCTCCAGGACCTCAAGCGGCGGAAGGTGGAGGAGGTCCGCGGACCCTGCGCGGGCATCCGACTCGGCGGCGGAATTGACCCACCTATCGAGGCCACCGTCGAGCGAGCCATGAGGGTCGGCCCTGGAGCCGGCCGTGCCCCCACCTACGGAGGAGGCAGCCCGATCGGGGGCAGCGGGTACGGAGCCAGCCCTCGATGAGACTCAGCCGATGGTGCCGGACGTGATGCCGCCTGCGCCCGTGCCGGCCCGGGTAAACATATCGGAGGTTTCGGTGGCCCCGAAGGCGGCACCAGAGAAGCCGGCCATGGAGATGGAGGCACCGTCCGTCGCGGTCGTCGCGTCGGGCCGGCAGGAGGAGGAGGCGGTGGTAGCACCGACCGAGGGGCAACCGGGGACCGATTCCCGTGCCCTCGCCATCATCGACCCTCCTCCGGCGGCCGGCACCGTGGTGAACATCGAGACGGGCGGCGATGATAGCCGGGCCCGGAGGTCCATGCAGGACATGATCCGGGATTGGGAGGCGCTGGCGTGTGTCCCAACCCTTCCGGCTCCCCCGGTAGGCGGCCCAGTCCCCGCGTTCGGGGAGTTGGGGAGCGTCTTGGATTGGTGCCGCCAGGAGCTGGCACAGTTCGCGAAGGTGGCGGACACCATCCTGCGGCGCGCGGAGGTAAGCGTCGTTATCCTTGTTGAAATTTTCAGTGGGGGCACACAAGCACACCCACTGGGTGTAGCCCTCGAGATGCGGGCCGGCTGCCCGACTGTGGGGCAGCCGGGCCGGATCTCCTTGTGTGTCTTCTGATTTTGACTTCCTTTGGCAGGAGGGGGTGGCCATCCACAACCGCGGCAAGAACAGCTTCTACTGGCTGGAGGAGGAGCTAGCGCGGGTGCGAGGTATGTCAGGTCTTGTGGGGGGGGCGCGTATCCCTCGGGAGTCGGGCCGGCTGCGTGACAGCCCGAACGGGCCTGGAATGTCTGGCTGATGCCTGTTTTACTTTGTAGGGGAGCTGACCACCCTCTGGGCAGAGAAGACCAGGGCGGTCTCCAAGCGGGACCGGCTGGCGCAGAGCATCCAAGGGGGACCGGCTGGCGCAGAGTATCCAGGCGGTCACCCAGGAGAGGGACCGGCTCAGCACCCAGCTGGCGGATGGGCGGGTGGCCCAAGACAGCCTGAAGGCCGACGTGGTGCGAGAGGTGACGACCAAGGAGAAGGCCGTCAAGGAAACGGCCAAAGCCGCCCAACGCACCACCGCCCTCCAAAACAAGGTGACCCGCCTCGAGAGGACGCTCGAGGAGCGTAGGGTGGCTCTTGCCGAGGCGGAGGCGGTGCTGGTGTTGGAGCGGGACTCGTCGCTCCACTTCGCCATCGAGCTGGACGACTCCCTCGAGCGTAAGTACCCATTTTTTATGTTTGGCCGGCTGCTTTCTTCTTGCCAGTTCTGGTCCTTGATTTGCCTTCTTCTCCTTCTTCCCTTTCTTCTTCAGGGTGCTTCCGAGAAACCCAGTGTCACGCTGAGTATGCTGTCGAGGAGCACCGGGAGTGTCTCCGGGCGCGCGGGCGCTCCATTGAGGAGGACTCCGCTTGGGATATGGTGGAGCTTGGGAACGCCATAGAGAACCGGCTGATCCACCTCGAGTGGAGCGTGGAGTGGCTGAAGACGGCCGGCAAGGAGGTCATCGCCACCTTATGGCCGGGCCGTGAAGCTCCGGAGAACCGTGTGGCTTTATGGCTAGAGCACGCCGTGGCCCGGCTCAAGGTCTGGAAGGCGTCGTCGGCACGAGCGGGGGCGCAGATGGCGCTCCCGTTTTTCACCTCGTGGTACCGCTGCGTTGACCTGGACTGGTTGGCCACTATGCGGGACGAGCCGGCCGAGGAGCGTGCGGCCCGCGAGCCCGTCCTCGTCCACCGGGCCAACGAGCTCGCGTAGTACGTCGACCCGGACGAGCTCCAGCCAGCCCTTGGCGAGGACTGGGAGACGGTAGCCGAGGACTCCTTCGGCAACCCCGAAGGTCCAGTGTACGAGAAGGTCGCTAATGAGAGCACTGACGCCAGCACCGAGACGGCTGGGACCGTGGAGGTTGCCCCGAAGGCCAAGGAAGCCGACCCGAAGGCCGCGAATACCTCCGAGCCGAGAGTTGAGCCGTAGGGCGATGCACCGGCTGTATCACGCCGGTGGCCTAAGCCCCCGGGCGTCTTTGCTTTTGTTTTGTTTCTTCTACACGTTAGACTCAAGTCCACCCACTAGGGGTGTAATGTAATGAATCGTAATGACCGTGGGCCTCTTTTATTTTAAATTTGTGTTCTGAATGATTAATGTGTTTGTCTATCATGCGTGTCTGCTCGTCCTTACTCCTTTTTCGCCCCTTTGGTTTCGTCTGCTTGGCCCCTTTCCCCCCTGTGGTTTCGGCCCTGCCAGCCCGACAGCTAGGAGCTGGTATGTAGCTGGGTCGGGGCGTCCGCCTCGAGGGAGCCAGTTCTGAACTTAGGAACCGCGAGAGTTTTTGGGTAAGTTGAGCGGCAGAGGCGTGGCGGTTGTCCAACTAGACCTAGCCGGCAACCCCCTTGCGGTCGATTTTTCACCTGCGCTATGTTTCGCCGCCCGAGGCCCCGTGAGCCAGACAGCCGGGAGCCAGTCTGTAGCTGGGAGGGGTGGGAGGGCTTGCCTAGCTCACACTACTTGGTCGATTTCGGGAGAGGTGACCTAGGACCAGCCGGAGAGCCCCCAGGCCCGGGAGCCAGGTCGGGGAGCCGGTCGTGAGAAAACCTTGGAGGGAAACGAACAGGGCATGCCCCAAGAGCCGGCCTGGGGCACCCATTGCATTCATAAGCCCAAAAGGGGAGGGATACATACATACACTGGATTTTTCAGCAGTAAAACGGATGGAGGAGCACCGCGTTCCACGGGCGCTCGGTCTCCTCGCTGGAGGCATCTGTCTTGCGCTTTTGCGGCTTCTGGGCGTCTATCAGGTAGTATGCATTATTGTGCAGGGCATTGCTGACGATGAACGGGCCCTCCCATGGGAAGGACAACTTGTGTTGTCCGTGTGCCCGCTGGATCCACCTGAGCATCAGGTCTCCTTCGCGGAAGGAGAGCGGTCGGATCCGCTTGCTATGGTAGTGCCGGAGCTTCTGTTGATAGATTGCCGTTCGGCTCAAGGCCAGTTCACGGACTTCTTCGAGTAGGTCGACGCCGTCTTCTCTTGCCTCCTTTGTGTCCTTCTTCGTGTATAGGACGACCCGTGGCGAGTCAAACTCGATGTTGGTGGGGATGATCGCCTCAGACCCGTACACAAGGAAGAAGGGTGTGTAGCCGGTCGAACGGTTGGGAGTGGTCCTGAGGCTCCAAAGGATAGCCGACAACTCATCGACCCAGCAGCCGGCTGACCTCACCAGCTGCGTTATGAGCCGGGGCTTGATGCCGGACAAGATTAGGCCGTTTTCCCTCTCGACCTGGCCGTTTGACTGTGGGTGAGTGATGGAGGCCAGGTCGAGTTGGATGCCCTGCTTGGAGGAGAAACGCATGAGCGCGCTCTTGGCAAAGTTCGTGTCGTTGTCGGTGATGATGCTATGGGGAACGCCGCAGCGAATCGTGATGTCGTCGATGAATCGGACGACCGTGGGGCCTTCCAACTTCTTGTTTGGCCGGTCCTCGATCCACTTGGTGAATTTGTCGACAGCGACCAGTAGATGTGTCATGCCGCCCCGCGCGGTCTTGAAGGGACTCACCATGTCCAGCCCCTAGACGGCGAAGGTCCACGAGAGGGGGATGGTGTGGAGGACCGACACCGGTAGATGGCTCTGCGTGCTGAAGTGCTGGCAGCCCTCAGACTCGTCAACCAGCTTCTTGGCCGCCTCCAAAGCGGATGGCCAGTAGAAACCATGGCGGAAGTCCTTGGCCACCAGGGTCCTGGAGGCGGCGTGGTGCCCGCACTCGCCCTGGTGGATGTCGAGGAGGATCTCCTGAATTTTCTTCGGCTCGATGCACCGTTGGAAGACGCCGGTGGTGCTGCGATGGACGAGCTCGCGATTGACGATGCCATATGCCGAAGCCCATCGCTGGGTTTGTCTTGCTGTGGCCTCGTCCAGGGGGATCTCCGCGCATAGAAGGAACGCCAGGACTGGCTAGGCCCACGAGGGAGCTGAGATGGGGGGCGGCTCGGGAGCCCCTAGACCTGGGTGAACAGCCCCCGGGACAGGCTCACCAGCCCCCGGGGCCGGCTCCCAAGGACCCGGGGCCGGTTCGCCAGCCCCCGGATTGATGACGGCAGGAGGGGCATCAATTGCCATCATGACAGCCATGGCATCGGAGCCGGCTGCTTCGGATAAAGCCAGCTGGGCCGGCTCGACCGGATCGGCAGGTCAGCCGGGGTAGGAGCCGGTGGCGAAGATGCCGAGGGGGCAGCCAGAACCATCGATGGGCCGGCAGCGTCTGCCAGCACGAAGATGGATTCCAACTCTAGGAAGGCTTGATTGATGGTTTGAGCAGCCGTTCGGGGAGGCACTGGCTGGGGATGGCCTGCCGGGTGGAGCCGATCTTTGCCAGCACGTCGGCCGCCTCGTTATCCGCCCGTGGGATGTGGTGGAACTTACAACCCTCAAAGGAGCCCGTGAGTTTCTCTACGAGGAAGCGGTAGCTGGCCATGTTGGCGTCCCCGGCGTCCCATTCGCCAGAGACCTGCTACATCACGAGGTCGGAGTCGCCGAAGCATAGGATGCACCTGATGCCGATCTCCTTTGTGAGCCGAAGGCCAGGCCGATGGCCTCGTATTCAGCCACGTTGTTGGAGGTGGTGAAGTGAATCTGGAGGGCGTACTTCAGTTGGACACCTATTGGAGAGGAGAGGACTATGCCAGCACCCAGGCCGGTCCTCATTTTTGAGTCGTCGAAATGCATGCGCCAATGCATGGAGTCCGGAGGAGGCGGCACGAACTCGGTCTCCACCCAGTCGACGAGGAAGTCGGCCAGTGCCTGTGACTTGATGGTGGTGTGTGGCTCGTACCGGATCTCGTGGTCGGCAAGGGAGATGGCCCATTTGGCGATCCGGCCAGTGGAGTCCTGGCCGCTCATGATCTGGCCGAGCAGGGCTATGCTGACCACGGTGATGGTGTGTTCTTGGAAGTACGACTTGACCTTCTTGGCAGCAAAGTATATGCCATAGCACATCTTCTGGTAGTGGGGGTAGTTTTTCTTGGAGGCGGAGAGGACCTTGCTGAGGTAGTAGACGAGACACTAGACCGGAAGGGATTTACCCTCCTCCGGTCGCTCGACCACCAAGAGGACGCTGATGACGCGAGTGGTCTCCGTGATGTAGGCAAGCAAAGGCTCCTTCTCAGCTGGCGCGACCAAGATGGGAACGTAGGTGAGAGCCCTCTTGAGGCCGCGGAAGGCCTCGTCCACCTCGTTGGGCCAATCGAACATGCCGGGCCTCTTGTTGTGCCCCGGCTCGACCAGTGCCGTCTTGCGAAGGAGCCCGTAGAGGGGCAAGGCTTTATCCCCCAGCCGGCTGATGAACCAGCTGAGCGAGGCGAGGAAGCCGGTGAACTTCTAGACGTCGCAGAGACGGGTCGGCTTGGTCATCTGCTTGATCGCGCTAATCTTCTCTGGGTTAGCTTCGATGCCGCGGGCGGACATGAAGAATCCTAGGAGCTGGCCGACCGGGACGTCGAAGACACACTTCTCCGGGTCGAGCTTGATCTTGTACTCAACCAGGTTTGCGAAGGTCTCCCGGAGATCGTCAAGGAGGCTGAAGTGCTTCTTGGTTTTGACGATGATGTCATCGACGTAGACGTGGACGTTCCTACCTATCTGAGGGAGGAGGCACTTTTGCATGCATCGCTGGAAGGTGGCACCTGCGTTCTTCAGGACAAAAGACATGGTGATATAGTACTAGGCCCCGAAGGGCGTGATGAAGGAGGCCATGAGCCGATCCTCCAGATCCAGCTTGATCTGGTGGTAGCCGGAGTAGGCGTCCAGGAAGGACAGCAAGTGGCAGCCGAGCGTGGAGTCGATGATTTAATTGATCCGTGTCAGGGCGAATGGGTCCTTCGGGCACGCCTTGTTTAGGCTGGTGTAGTCAACGCACATGCGCCAGGTCTTGTTCTTCTTCAGCACCAGGACTGGGTTGGCTAGCCATTCCGGGTGAAAAACTTCCATGATGAAACCGGCTACAAGCAGCTAGGCGATCTCTTCTCCTATAGTACGTCACTTCTCCTTAGAGAACAGCATGGGGGTTGCTTGACCGGCTTAGCGTCCGGCCAAACGTGTAGTTTGTGTTGGGGAACGTTGCATGGGAAACAAAAAATTTCCTGCGCACACGCAGGTCTATCCATGGTGATGAGCATCTACAAGAGGGAGAGTGGATCTACATACCCTTGTAGATCGCTAAGAGGGAAGCATTAAGTAACTTGGTTGGTGTAGTCGAACGTCTTCGCGATCCTAACTGCCATGCGTCCCACGATCCAATCACGATCCGTCCCGCGATCTTGATCACGATCCGTCCCACGAACTTGATCACGACCCTTCCGATCTAGCGCCGAACGGACGGCACCTCCGCGTTCAGCACACGTACAGCTTGATGACGATCTCCGCCATCTCGATCCAGCAAGAAGGAGCGGAGAGTAAGAAGAGTTCTTCGGCAGCGTGACGGTGCTCCGGCGATGGTGGTAGAGCAATTCCGACAGGGCTTCGCCTAAGCACTGCAGAAAGCCGATCTAGAGGAGAAACTATGCACTGGAGGAACGGGTAGCACGTGGCTGAAAAAATAGTGCAAAACCCTAAAATCCACCAGTATATATAGGAGGGGAGGAGGAGAGCCTTGGCGCAAGGGCCAAGGCTCCTATGGTTCGGCCAAACCTACTAGGAGAGGAGGACTCCTCCTCCAATCCTAGTAGGACTAGGATTGCTCCTTTTTTTGCCTTTTTCCACCTTTTCCTATTGGGTTTTCTTCTCCAGCCACATGGGCCTTATGTGGGAGTTTCCACCAGCCCACTAAGGGCTGATATTCACTCTCCCACAGCCCATGAAGCCTCTTGGGACGAAATACCCCTCCCAGAGGCCTTCCGGTACACTACCGGCACTCCCGGTACCCTACCGATGAGCCCGAAACTTTTCCGGCGACCAAAACAGGACTTCCTATATATGAATCTTTACCTTCGGACCATTCCAGAGCTCCTCGTGACATCCGGGATCTCATCCGGGACTCCGAAGAACCTTCGGTCACCAATATATATAACTCTATACTACCGAAACGTCACCAAACCTTAAGTGTGCAGACCCTGCGGGTTCGAGAACTATGTAGACATGACCGAGACACCTCTATGTTAAATAACCAATAGCGGGACCTGGATTCCCATATTGGTTCCTACATATTCTATGAAGATCTTTATTGGTCGAACCTCTATGTCAAGGATTCAGTTAATCCCGTATGATGTTGCCTTTGTTCTTCGGTATGTTACTTGCCCGAGATTCGATCTTCGGTATCTCCATACATAGTTCAACCTCTTTACTCGTTCCATAATACAAGATCCCGTGGCTAACACTTAGTCACATTGCTTGCAAGTCTTATTATGATGGTGTATTACCGAGTGGGCCCTGAGATACCTCTCCGTCACACGGAGTATCAAATCCTAGTCTTGATCCATGCCAACTCAACAGACACCCTCGGAGATACCTGTAGAGCACCTTTATAGTGACCCAGTTACGTTGCGACGTTTGATACACACAAGGTACTCCTCCGGTGTCCATGAGTTACATGATCTCATGGTCATAGGAACATATACTTGACATGGAGAAAACAGTAGCAATAAACTGACACGATCATATGCTATGTTTGTAGTTTGGGTCTTGTCCATCACATCATTCTTCTAATGATGTGATCCCGTCATCAAATGACATCACATGTCAATGGCTAGGAAACCTTGACCATCTTTGATTAACGAGCTAGTTCACTAGAGGCACACTAGGGACAATGTGTTGTCTATTTACCCACACATGTAATGTGTTTCCAATCAATACAATTATAGCATGGATAATAAACGATTATCATGAACAAGGAAATGTAATAATAAGCACTTTATTTATTTCCTCTAGGGCATATTTCCAACAGTTTCCCACTTGCACTAGAGTCAATAATCTAGTTCACATCACTATGTGATTTACATTGTAATGAATCGAACACCCATGCAGTTCTGGTGTTGATCATGTTTAGCCCTTGGAAGAGGTTTAGTCAACGGGTCTACAACATTAAGATCCATGTGCACTTTGCAAATATTTATGTCCTTCTCCTTGATGTAATCGCTGATGGAGTTGAAGCGTCGCTTTATGTGTCTGGTCCTCTTGTGAAACCTTCGTTCCTTGGCCAGAGCAATGGCACCAGTGTTATCACAGAACAGGTTCATTGGATTCAGTGCACTAGGCACTACTCCAAGATCTATCATGAACTGCTTCATCCAGACACCTTCCTTCGCCGCCTTCGAGGCTGCGATGTACTCCACTTCGCATGTAGAATCGGCTACCACGCTTTGCTTGGAACTGCACCAACTTACTGCTCCCGCGTTGAGAATAAATACGTATCCGGTTTGTGACTTCGAGTCATCTGGATCAGTGTCAAAGCTTGCATCGACGTAACCCTTTACAACGAGATCTTCATCACCTCCATAAAAGTGAAACATTTCCTTAGTCCTGTTTAGGTACTTAAGGATATTCTTGACCGCTGCCCAGTGCTCCATTCCAGGATCACTTCGAAACCTTCCAGCCATACTTATGGCAAGGCTGACATCCGGTCTTGTGCACAGCATTGCATACATGATAGAGCCTATGGCTGAAGCATAGGGGATGCCACTCATCTTTCCTCTATCCTCTGCAGTTACTGGGCATTGAGTCTTACTCAACTTCACACCTTGTAACACAGGCAAGAACCCCTTCTTGGACAGATCCATTTTGAACTTCTTCAAACCTTTATCAAGGTATGTGCTCTGTGAAAGTGCTATTAAGCGTCTCGATCTATCTCTATAGATCTTAATGCCTAATATGAAAGCAGCTTGTCCTAGGTCCTTCATTGGAAAACTCTTGTTTAAATATTCCTTCACGCTTTCCAGCATTTCTATATTGTTTCCAATTAGCAATATGCCATCCACATATAATACTAGAAACGCTATAGAGCTCCCACTCACTTTTCTTGTAAATACAAGCTTCTCCATAAACTTGTATAAACTCAAACGCTTTGATCACCTCATCAAAACGCTTATTCCAACTCCGAGATGCTTGCACCAGCCCATAAATGGATCGCTGGAGTTTGCAAACTTTGTCAGCATTCTCTGGATCGACAAAACCTTCTGGTTGCATCATATACAACTCTTCCTCAAGGAAACCGTTGAGGAATGCTATTTTGACATCCATCTGCCAAATTTCATAGTCGAAATAAGTAGCTATTGCCAACATGATTCTGACAGACTTAAGCATCGCTACGGGTGAGAAGGTCTCATCGTAGTCAACTCCTTGAACTTGTGAAAAACCCTTTGCCACAAGTCGAGCTTTATAGACGGTGACATTACCGTCCGCGTCTATCTTCTTCTTAAAGATCCATTTGTTCTGAATGGCCTTTCGCCCTTCAGGTAATACTTCCAAAGTCCATAATTTGTTTTCATACATGGATCCCATCTCGGATTTCATGGCCTCTAACCATTTCTCGGAATCCGGGCCCATCACTGCTCCTTCATAGCTCGTAGGTTCATTGTTGTCCAACAGCATGACCTCGAAGACAGGGTTGCTGTACCACTAAGGAGTAGTACGCGCCCTTGTCGACCTACGAGGTTCAATAGTAGCTTGATCCAAAGCTTCATGATCATCATCATTAACTTCCTCTTCTACCATCGTAGGTTCCACAAAAACATCTTTCTGCGCTGCGCTACTTTCTGGTTGAAGTAAAGGTTCAATAACCTCATCAAGCTCTATTTTCCTCCCACTCAATTCTTTCGAGAGAAACTCTTTCTCAAGAAATGTTCTATTCTTAGCGACAAACACTTTCCCTTCGGATCTGAGATAGAAGGTATACCCGACTGTCTCTTTCGGGTATCCTATGAAGACGCATTTCTCCGCCTTGGGTTCTAGCTTTTCAGGCTGAAGCTTTTTGACATAAGCATCACATCCCCACACATTAAGAAACGACAACTTTGGCCTCTTGCCAAACCATAGTTCATATGGCGTCGTCTCAATGGATTTTGATGGTGCCCTATTTAAAGTGAATGCAGTTGTCTCTAATGCATAACCCCAAAACAATAGTGGCAAATCAGCAAGAGACATCATAGATCGCACCATATCTAATTAAGGTCAGATTACGACGTTCGGAGACACCATTACGCTGTGGTGTTCCGGGCGGTGTCAACTATGAAACAATTCCACATTGTCTTAAGTGACTACCAAACTCATAACTCAGATATTCACCTCCTCGATCAGATCGCAGAAATTTAATCTTCTTGTTACGATGATTCTCAACTTCACTCTAAAATTGCTTGAACTTTTCAAACGTTTCAGACTTGTGTTTCATCAAGTAAATATACCCATATCTACTTAAGTCATGAGTGAAGGTGAGAAAATAACTATATCCACCACGCGCCGTAACATTCATTAGACCGCACACATCAGTATGTATAATTTCCAATAAGTCACTCGCCCGTTCCATTGTTCCAGAGAACGGCGTTTTAGTCATCTTGCCCATGAGGCATGGTTCACATGTGTCAAGTGATTCAAAATGAAGTGACTCCAAAAGTCCATCAGCATGGAGCTTCCTCATGTGTTTTACACCAATATGACCTAAATGGCAGTGCCACAAGAAAGTGGTACTATCATTATCAACTCTACATCTTTTGGCATCAATGTTATGAACATGTGTGTCATCACTATCAAGATTCAATATGAATAAACCCCTAACATTGGGTGCATGACCATAAAAGATATTACTCATATAAATAGAACAACCTTTATTCTCTTATTTAAATGAGTAACTGTCTCGCAATAAATAAGATCCAGATATAATGTCCAGGCTTAACGCAGACACTAAATAACAATTATTCTGGTTCATCACTAATCCCGATGGTAACCGAAGAGAGAGTGTGTTGACGGCGATCACATCAACCTTGGAAGCATTTCCCACGCGCATCATCACTTCGTCCTTTGCCAGCCTTCGTTTATTCCGTAGTTGCTGCTTTGAGTTGCAAATGTGAGCAACCGAACCGATATCAAATACCCAGGCACTACTACGAGAGCTAGTAAGGTACACATCAATAACATGTATATCATATATACATTGTTTGTCGTTGGCCGCTTCTTGTCAGCCAGGTACTTGGGGCAGTTCCGCTTCCAGTGCCTAGTTCTCTTGCAATGAAAGCACTCAGTTTCTGGCTTGGGTCCATGCTTGGGCTTCTTTACAGAAGTAGCAACTGCTTTGCCATCCTTCTTGGTTTTACCCTTCTTGCCCTTGCCCTTGACCTTGCCATTTTTCTTGAAACTAGTGGTTTTATTGACCATCAACACTTGATGTTCTTTCTGGATTTCAGACTCAGCGACTTTTAGCATCACAAACAGCTCGGCGACTGACTTGTTCATCCCGTGCATGTTATATTTCATCACAAAGCTCTTGTAACTAGGTGGTAGTGATTGAAGAACTCTGTCAATGATTGCCTCTGGCGGAAGGGCAATTCCCAACTCTGCTAGATGAGTCGCATACCCAGACATTCTGAGTATATGTTCACTGATAGACCCGTTCTCCTCCATCTTGCAAGCATAGAACTTGTCAGAGGTCTGATACCTCTCGATCCAGGCATTCTTTTGAAAGATAAACTTCAACTCCTGGAACATCTCATATGCTCCATGACGTTCAAAATGTCTTTGAAGTCCCAGTTCTAAGCCATACAGTATTGCACACTGAACTAGTGAGTAATCTCCAGAACGTGCCTCCCAAGCATTCTTAACGTCTTCGGAGGTCATGTCTTCTAGTTGGTCACCAAGCGGTGCATCAAGGACATATGATTTCTGGGAAGCCGTGAGGAGAATCCTCAGATTACGGGCCCAATCAACAAAGTTACTTCCATCCTCTTTCAACTTAGCTTTCTCTAGAAACGCATTAAAATTCAGGGGTGCTACTGCGCGAGCCATTGATCTACAACATAAATATGCAAAGTTTACTTAGACTATTGTTCAAGATAATGAGTTTAGCTAAGCAAATTTACTAAAGCTCCCACTCAAATTGACATCCCTCAGGTCATCTGAGTGTGACACGGTCCAAATTCACCAACTCAAGTCTGATCATCACGTGAGTTGAGGTGGCTTCAATGGTGAACATCATCATGTTGATCATATCTACTATATGACTCATGTTCGACATTTCGGTCTCTTGTGTTCCGACGCCATGTCTATACATGCTAGGCTCATCAAGTTTAACCCGAGTCTTCTGCGCGTGCAACACTGGCTTGCACCCGTTGTATGTGAACGTAGAGTCTATCACACCCGATCATCACGTGGTGTCTCGACACGACGAACTTTCGCAATGGTGCACACTCGGGGAGAACACAATTTATCATGAAATTTAAGTGAGGGATCACCTTATAATGCTACCGTCGTTCTAACCAAAACAAGGTGCATAAAAGGATTAACATCACATGCAATTCATAAGTGACATGATATGGCCATGAACTTGTGCTTTTGATCTCCATCTAGAAAGCACCGGCATGATCTCAATCATCACCGGCATGACACCATGATCTTCATCATCTTGAACTCCGTCAACGTGTCACCATCAGGGTTGTCGCGCCCAACATGCTTCTACTACTATTGCTATCGTTTAGCGATAAAGTAAAGCATTACATAGCACTTAATAATTGACACGCAGGTCATACAATAATTAAAGACAACCCTATCCCTCCTGCCGGTTGTCGTACTCATCGACATGCAAGTCGTGATAATCTATACATCACATGATCATCTCATACATCACATATATCACATCATGGAATTGGCCATTTCACATCACAACATACCATGCAAAAACAAGTTAGATGTCCTCTAATTGTTGTTGCATGTACGTGGCTGCTACGGGTATCTAGCAAGAACAATTGTCATCTACGCAAAAACCACAACGGTGATACACTAGTTGCTTTTCAACCTTCTCAAGGACCGCCTTTGTCGAATCCGATCCAACTAAAGTGAGAGAAACTGGCACCCGCAAGCCATCTATGCAACAAGTTGCGGTCGAGGGAACCGGTCTGTCGTAAGCGTATGAGTAATATTGGCCCGGGCCGCTTCATCTCACAATACCGCTGAACAAAAAACCGACCAAGGGAGGAAGCAATCTAAGCATCAACGCCCACAAACCTTTTGTGTTCTACTCGAGATCTGATCTAAACATAGACCTAGATCATGATGCCACTATTCGGGAATGTTGCATGGGAAACAAAAATTTCCTACGCACACGCAGATCTATCCATAGTGATGAGCATCTATGAGAGGGAGAGTGGATCTCCATACCCTTGTAAATCGCTAAGCGGGAAGCGTTAAGTAACGCGGTTGGTGTAGTCAAACGTCTTCGCGATCCTAATCGACGTGCGTCCCGCGATCCAATCATGATCCGTCTCACGATCCAATCACGATCCATCCCGCGATCTTGATCATGATCCGTCCCACGAACTTGATCACGACCCTTCCGATCTAGCGCCAAACGGATGACACCTCCACGTTCAGCACACGTACAACTTGATGACGATCTCCGCCGTCTTGATCTAGCAAGAAGGAGCGGAGAGGAATAAGAGTTCTCCGGCAGCGTGACAGCGCTCCGGCGATGGTGGTAGAGCAATTCCGGCATTGTTTCGCCTAAGCACTGCAGAAATCCGATCTACAGAAGAAACTATGCATTGGAGGAACGGGTAGCACGTGGCTGAAAAACTAGTGCAAAACCCTAAAATCCACCATTATATATAGGAGGAGCGGAGGAGAGCCTTGGCGCAAGGTCCAAGGCTCCTATGGTTCAGCCGAACCCACTAGGATAGGAGGACTCCTCCTCCAATCCTAGTAGGACTAGGATTGCTCCTTTTTTTTGCCTTTTTCCACCTTTTCCTATTGGGTTTTCTTCTCCAGCCACATGGGCCTTATGTGGGAGTTTCCACCAGCCCACTAAGGGCTGATATTCACTCTCCCACAGCCCATGAAGCCTCTTGGGTCGAAATACCCCTCCCAGAGGCCTTCCGGTACACTACCGGCACTCCCGGTACACTACCGATGAGCCCGAAACTTTTCCGGCGACCAAAATAGGACTTCCTATATATGAATCTTTACCTCTGGACCATTCCGGAGCTCCTCGTGACGTCCGGGATCTCACCTGGGACTCCGAGAAACCTTCGGTCACCACCATACATAACTCTATACTACCGAAACGTCACCAAACCTTAAGTGTGCAGACCCTGCGGGTTCGAGAACTATGTAGACATGACCGAGACACCTCTATGGTCAATAACCAATAGCAGGACCTGGATGCCCACATTGGTTCCTACATATTCTACGAAGATCTTTATCGGTCGAACCTCTATGTCAAGGATTCAGTTAATCCCGTATGATGTTCCCTTTGTTCTTCGGTATGTTACTTGCCCGAGATTCGATCTTCGGTATCTCCATACCTAGTTCAACCTCGTTACCGGCAAGTCTCTTTACTCATTCCGTAATACAAGATACCGTGGCTAACACTTAGTCACATTGCTTGCAAGGCTTATTATGATGTTGTATTACCAAGTGGGCTCTGAGATACCTCTCCGTCACACGGAGTAACAAATCCCAGTCTTGATCCATGCCAACTCAACAGACACCCTCGGAGATTGCTGTAGAGCACCTTTATAGTCACCCAGTTACATTGCAACGTTTGATACACACAAGGTACTCCTCCGGTGTCCGTGAGTTACATGATCTCATGGTCATAGGAACATATACTTGACATGCAGAAAACAGTAGCAATAAACTGACACGATCATATGCTACGTTTGTAGTTTGGGTCTTGTCCATCACATCATTCTTCTAATGATGTGATCCCGTCATCAAATGACATCACATGTCAATGGCTAGGAAACCTTGACCATCAATGATTAACGAGCTAGTTCACTAGAGGCATACTAGGGACAATGTGTTGTCTATTTACCCACACATGTAATGTGTTTCCAATCAATACAATTATAGCATGGATAATAAACGATTATCATGAACAAGGAAATATAATACACACTCTCTCAAGCACATACACCACATATGTGCAACTAGACACCCCACACACACATGTGTGTATGCCACGTGCACACACACACACTCATGTATGCATACACTAGGGTACACACACACACACAAGAACACACTCACATGTGCCACGCATGGTGCACCACACACCCACATGCACAACTCCATACATATGTATGTATGCATAGCATACACACACACTCACAACTTACATGCTCATGCACACACATGCATATGTATGCACCACACTATGTGGCACATACACACACACATCCATAAGCACATATGCTCTCATACATACATGTACATCTATATATATGCTAGCACACCCACACATACACTCAAATAAAAAAAAATAAAAAATAAAACATGCATGTTGGTTGCAACTTTACACACACATACATGTAGCAAAGAGAAAATAAAAGAAAACAAAAGGAAAAAGAAAATAAAACAAAAGGGGAAGGGGTCGGGCTCGAACCTGAGACCTCAGGGTCATCCACACAGAGCGCTACGACTGCGCTATGTTGTCGAGTCTCACTAGTATAGGGGCCTCGGCCCTCCTATACACACGCACAAACATATACAAAACCTATACATGCAACCTGCCTACAAACACACACTCACACACACTACATAACAAACACACTCACCACCACACATCATAGCAAGACACATGAAAACCAACATGGCAAGAAGAATGAAATGATGCATGAATGCAAACCACACATGAATGAAAAGTGCAATACATCTCATAAGCTCATGACACAAGGTTCATACATGGGGTTACATGCCAAATAAGGTAGGGGCAGCACTTGGGCTGTCACAACTCTCCCACACTACATGAGGATGTCGACCCGAGATCTAGGAACGAAAGAAGTCTGGGAATTCGGAACGGAGAAGGTCCTCGCGTTCCCAAGTAGCTTGTTTGTCGGAATGATGAGGCCACTTCACCTTGAGGAACTTGATAGACTTGTTGCGAGTCTTACGCTCAGTTTCATCAAGAATAGCAACCGGATGCTCACGATAAGAGAGATCTTCTTGGAGATCGATGTCTTGGATGTCAATGGTCCGCTCAGGAGTTTTGAAACATTTCCGGAGCTGAGAAACATGGAAGAAATCGTGCACATTTGCGAAATTTGGAGGAAGCTCTACTTGATAGGAAAGACCACCTCTCCTGTCTTGCCAACAACTTTGAAAGTACCAACAAAACGAGGATCTAGCTTCCTTTAATTCCAAACCGCTGAGTGCCCTTCATGGGAGAGACTCTGAGATCGACTAGATCATCCACTTGGAAAGAAACATCCCGATGTTTGTTATCATAATAACTCTTCTGTCGGGACTGAGCTGCTTTGAGGTTCTCACGAATGACATGGCACATTTCTTCTACTTCGGTGATCATGTCATTGCCCAATATCTAACGCTCACCGGTTTCAGACCAGTTAAGCGGGGTACGACACTTTCTGCCGTAGAGAATCTCGAAAGGGGCCTTGCCTGAACTTGCTTGGAAGCTATTGTTGTATGAGAATTCAGCATATGGAAGGCAGTCTTCCCACTTCATGCAGAACGAAATCACACAGGCTCTGAGCATATCTTCAAGGATCTGATTGACTCTCTCAACTTGACCACTTGTCTGCGGATTGAACGCCGTGCTGAAACGGATCTTGGTACCCATAGCAGTCTGGAAGGACTCCCAAAACATTGAAGTAAAGAGACTTCCACGGTCAGAAGAGATGAGCTGAGGAATACCATGTAAAGACACTATCCTTGACGTATACAACTCTGCAAGCTGAGCTGCCGAGATAGATTCTTTGACTGGCAGGAAATGAGCAACTTTTGACAGCTTGTCGATAACCACAAAGATGGCATCGTTGCCTCTCTTGGACTTGGGAAACCCAGTGACGAAATCCATCTCAACATGATCGAATTTCCACTCTGAGATAGGCAAAGGCTAAAGAAGACATGCTGGACGTTGATGTTCTGCCTTCACTCTGCGACAAACATCACACTCGTTCACGAACTGAGCAATTTCATGTTTCATGTGAGTCCACGAGAAGGTATGCTTGAGATCCTGATACATCTTTGAACTGCCTGGATGAATGGATAGGAGAGAATTATGTGCTTCGTCCATGATAACCTTTCTGATATCACCTTTTGGAACCATAAGACGGTCCTCAAAGAACAAGGTATCTTTGTCATCAATACAGAAGCACTTATACTTCGGAATGCTCTTGGCCACACCTTTCTTCACTTTCTTCACCATAGCATCAAGAAGCTGCGCTTGGCGAACCTGATCTTCCAGAGTCAAAGAGACTTGAAGATTGGCCAGAAATCCCTGCGGAATCATCTGAAGGTTGAGCTTTCGGAAGGCTTCACAAAGCTCAGGCTGAAGAGGCTTCACGATGAGACTATTGTAGTACGCCTTATGGCTGAGCGCGTCTGCAATGACATTTCCTTTCCCCGGAGTATACTCAATGGTTGGATTGAAGTCCTCAAGCATTTCCACCCAACGAGATTATCGAAGATTGAGATTGGGTTGAGTGAAAATGTACTTCAAGCTCTTGTGATCGGTGTACACCTCGACTGGTCTACCCAACAACAAATGTCTCCAAGTCATTAGAGCGCGCACAACTATCGCCAACTCAAGACAATGAGTGGGGTAGTTCTTCTCGGCAAGCTTCAACTGACGCGAGGTATAAGCAACAATCTTCTTGTCTTGCATGAGAACACCACCAAGACCTTGGAGAGAAGCATCACAGAAAACTTGGAAAGGCTTGGACTGCTCAGGAGGAACAAGAATTGGAGCTGAAGTCAGTCTCTGCTTGAGTGTATTGAATGCCACATCACATTCAGGAGACCAAACATACTTGACGCTCCTCTGGAGGAGATTGGACAGAGGCTTAGAAATTTCAGAGAAGTTCTCCACGAATCTTCTGCAATAACTAGCAAGCCCGACGAAGCTCCGAAGCTGCTTCACATTCTGAGGAGGTTCCCACTTCAAGATTGCCTCAACTTTAATTCCCTTGGCAGAGATGACATGCCCAAGGTACACCACTTCATTGAGCCAAAACTCACACTTGGAAAACTTGGCATAGAACCGATGTTCCCTTAACTTGTCAAGCACAAGGCGGAGATGCTCTGCATGCTCTTCTTCTGTCTCCGAGAACACAAGGATATAATCCAGATAGACCAAGAAGAATTCATTCTTGAAAGGAGAGAAAATGAAATTCATCATTCTTTAGAAGGTTGGAGGAGCATTAGCAAGACCAAACGACATGACGGTGTACTCATAAGAGACAAAACTCGTCCTGAAAGCGCTCTTAGGGATTTCTTCTTCGCGAATGCGAATCTGATGATAACCCATGCGAAGATCAAGCTTCGAGAAAACCTTGGCACCTTTCAGTTGTTGAAACAGCTCATTGATGTTGGGAACTGGGTACTTGTTTTTTATTGTCTTCTTGTTCAATGGCCGGTAATCAACACAAAGACGATCTGTGCCGTGTTTCTTCTTGACAAACAAAAATTCACAACCCCACGGAGAAGAACTTGGTGTGATCAGACCCAGACGTTCTTGCTGATCTAGCTGCTTCTTCAAATCTTTCATCTCTTCGGGGCCAAGTTTATATGGGCGCTTGCAGACCGTTTCAGTTCTAGGCTCGAGATCAATCACGAGCTCCACTGGCCGATGCGGAGGCATTCCTGGCAATTCTTCTGTAAAGACATCTTCATACTCACAAACCATCGGAATTTGAGAAATAGCCGAGCTTTCACCCTTCTCATTAAGAGCAAAGAGACGGATTGTGTCATCGCGAGCCGCGAAAATAATCACGTCTTCCGAAGGATGAGTCAGCTTGACTTCTTTGGCTTTGCAATCAATATGAGCCTTATTCACAGCCAGAAAGTCCATGCCCAAAATGAGATCAATATCAGAATTCCCGAGAACAATTGGAGAAGCCAGAAAAGAATATTTGCCATCTTGATAGAAGCATCTAGAACGATCATATGCGAACTCATGCGCATCCCCGGAGAAACCACACGAAACGGACTAGCTAAATGATCCACAGAAAACTCATGCATAGCGACAAAAGGCTTGGATGTGAATGAATGCGATGCGCCAGAATCAACCACAACTTTTGCAGGAAAATCATTAACTAAGAGATTACCCATAATCACATCATGAGACTGCTCTCCTTCAGCTGCATTCACCATATTCACTCTGACTGATTTGGGATTATGCTTCACCATTGCATTGCCTGGAGGCTTGACAGGAGGAGGAGGCGGAAGACGCCGCTGGTTGCACTTGTTTGCATAGTGGCCCTTCTGACCACACTTGTGACAAGTCACCTCAGAAAGCGGACGAACATTGCCTGGAGGAGGAATAAGAAATCCCTTGGACGCCTGGGGTGTCTGCTGGTATCCTGGGTTGGGTGGGTGGGAAGAACCACGACCACCGAACTACTTTTGCTGCTGAGGAGGACGAACTGGAGGAGGATTAGGCACCCAATACTTCTGCTGCTTTGGAACCATCTAAGAGTCGGAAGAAGAAGAATATGAATCCCTTAAACGCTTCTTAGAGTTCTCCAACTTGAGCTGAGCTGCTTCAATCTTCAAAGCCATGTTATAGAACTGATCAAACTCACGAGGCTCTTGAAGAACTAGGTCTGGCAGAAGCTCATCCTTGAGACCAGCTCCAAACTGATAGATCATAGCTTTGTCATCTGGAACATCTTGCTTGGCATAACGGGCTTGATTCTGGAACTCGACATTGTACTGATAGACAGACTTGCTTCCCTGCTTCAGGTGCCTGAACTTCTCACGCATCTCCTCGACAAAACTTGTCGGAATGTAATGCGCCCTGAAGTCACGACGGAAATCGTCCCAAGTAACAACACGATCGCCCCTGGAATCCTTGTACTGCTACCACAGATCAGCTGCTTGACCCTTGAGCTGCAATGATGAAAATCTGACAAAGTCCTCTGGCCTGACATTGATGCACTCAAAATGCTTACTCATATCACGAAGCCAATCATCAGCATCAAGAGGCTGCTCACAACAGGTGAAAGTCTTGGGCTGGTTGGCAAGGAACTTATTGAGTGTCGCAAACTAAAGCTGATTCTGAAAATTGCCTTGAAAACCTTGCTGACCCTGCTCCCTTTCTTGCAACAGTCTGAGCAACATCTGAGTGTTCGCATTGGTTGCGGCCATCACAACTTGCCAAGCTTCTGGAGGAGGAGGCGGGGGAGGCGGTGGCGGGGGTGGTGGTAGAACATCAGTCTGCTCCTCACCACGACCCGGATTGCTGCGAGTTGGTGGAGCCATCCTGAAGATGGACAAAACGCATCAGCACCTCATTGATAAGATGAATCATAAGATGAATCAAATGCTTTAAAGAAATTGAACAATTAACAACATAGCCTTCCTACTAAAAAATTAGTAAGAATGTTTCTTCGATTTATGATAACATCATCAGAAATTAGAAGCCACTTGCAATAACACAAAAGTATTGAGCTAAGCGCTCGGAACAAATGTACATGCCCATATACATCTGAAGAAGATGATCCTAGATACTACAAGATTTCCCACCTATGAACTTCCGAAAACTTTCTGGTTATGCAATCCGGTGTGGGGGATACAAGGAGGAAATATCTCACACAACTAACAATCCTACACCCCAACTGTATCCATCCTTCAACACATAATCAGAGGCTTCCGCAAAATCATCTACTCTCGAATCCTCGAACTCGCAACGATACTAAACCATGGTGGTACCCCAAATGCTTCCTCAGTACTGGGTGACTCCGACCTTATCTCACCATGATAAGTATTGAAGTAATTCTGAACATTCTCCGTCCTGAGATATCAAGGAAGCTGAATGATAACGATGTGCCAACATTCCCTCGAGCTCGACTCCCTGGAAGAAATCAAGTCAGATAGGAGGCACCAAGACAGAACCCTATCACATCGGCATCATATAGAATCCAAAATACCCGCGTGATCCTAAAAAAAATTGAGGGAGAAGAGGAGTAGAATCAAAATTTCCTAAGTCGAGTACCTCGCCAGAGCATAGAAGAGAAGTAAAGAGAATCCTACTCTCCGATATAACTAGACTCAAAATAGTTTTTACTAGACATGACTTGGCCAAGTTCGAACAAGCAAAGGTTCCTATGGTCATATGGCTCTGAATACCAACTTGTCACGCCCAAGATGCGCGCCTATCCATTTTAAGACACGAGGGCCTCGCAAGGGATAGAGGCGCATCTTGCCGTTAGCAAGTATAGTAACATTGCATCATACATTACAGAAGAGATGAGTATACAAGTAGGCTTATACTCGCCACATGCTAAATTACAATCCACTCAGAGTTCAAGTCATCAAGATGAAAACAGGGTCTCACTATGGACGATACCAAACGATAAAATAGATGCAAATGAAACTATCTCGTTGTCCCAACGATCATGACCTGGTCCTCTACTCATCCAGATACGTCACATACATCCTACCTCTTTCCTCGTCATACTCCCACTAGAGCTAGGTAAGATCATCCTACACGTACTCATCTGAACCTGTAGTAGAACAAGCAAAAATAGTATCGGGATCCGGGTACGATCATCTTGCCTGTTGGTTCGTCAGTGGAACAAGTAGCGGGATCCTCGTAGTGGTACTCTCCTGGGTCCTCGTACTTAGTATCAACACTTGCATCTACCCAAGAGAAACAGAAAAAATAAACATCCAACCAAGGTGCAATGCACACAAGATGATGCATGATTCATTTTATGAGTAATTTAACATGGCAATCCAAAACTAGTCAAGTTCCGCATGCAAAGTTTGTATATTAGTGAATCTGGACAGAACCTCATGTTAAGGTATTTAGACATGCATAAACATGGCAAATATGGATGCAGCATGCAAAATCGATAGAAATGCGTATAAAGATCGCAAGGAACGGAGTTACGGTTCTCACGATACGCTCACGACAAGGTACGGAGGCAAAAACACAAGACCACCAAGCCATGGGCTAATTCTTGGCATTCCAAGGCAGCCACTGGATAGGTAATGAAAAATCAATCACAATAGCCTCAAGAATCAATCAATTCCATGGAGCATAGCTCCCACAATCCACAAAACAATAAAACCCACAATCTGCCACAAAACAGCAACATAGCAACTTCTACAGATCACAACTTGAGCTACAGGAACCCTACAGCTACAAACAAGATATGGACAGAATCCACTCAACATGTAAATCAATTCATACAACTATTCAAACAGCAAAGGAGGCACACATCACTAAGCATGAAGCAATCAAGTTGACATGATGAAACAACTTTCTGGGACTTGGTGAAAATTCCAGCTTTCTGGAATCTGAGATTATAAAGTAGCAAGTTGATAGCATTTGTTAAGTATTCTAGAGAGCTCCTATTGGCATGAAAATTAACATGATGGTAGAAGGCAATATCTACTACAAATAACTAACATTGAGCATGCTCAAATTCACAACACATTACAAGATACCATCCACTCTACATGGCATAAAAATAACAGCAGATTCTCAGACTACATGGCATGCTGAAACAGAAACATCAAGTAGGCAACTTAACAGCATGGTTCCCACTTACATGGGTGATTAACATGTAAAAAAAATACCATGGCATAATATATACAAAACACTAGCACTTCCTAGTTGACACAACTCCCAAAACAAGCATGGATCAATTCATGCAAAAATGACAAAATGGCATCTCAGCTAAAATGACAGGTTTATGAACTTGCTCATAAGTGAAATCTGACTTCACATCTGCATTCCTAGGTTTATTCTACCCCAATATCATTACTCAAACTCATATTCATGCTTGGAGAAGTGTGAGATGAGGGGGGGGGTCAAAAATCAAGCTTAAAAGGGGAGGTGACTTATGTCACTTATGCCCATTAATGAAAATGGCCCCCAAAGGCATGTACTCTATGGATACTTGCTGCAAATGGATAAGTAACATATTAGGAACATGATAGCATGTCATAACATCAATAGCAATAAAGAAACTAGCTAGAGGAAGAGGTATGCCCAAATGCACTTAAGAGACAACTCCTACACATGGATTCTACTCATGCTCAAAGAATAAACCACACGCACATCTACTAAACTAGCACACACACAAGCTCATAAGTGTGGGTGTGCATCCACACAGATATGTACTCACATATGCACAAGGCATATATGCACAAGCATATGCATATAGCTATTCACACACATACACTCAACAAACACACACATACATACACTTAGGCATATACACATACACACTCTCAAGCACATACACCACATATGTGCAACTAGCCACCCCACACACACATGTGTGTATGCCACATGCACACACACACTCATGTATGCATACACTAGGGTACACACACACACAAGAACACACTCACATGTGCCATGCATGGTGCACCACACACCCACATGCACAACTCCATACATATGTATGTATGCATAACATACACACACACTCACAACTTACATGATCATGCACAAACATGCATATGTATGCACCAAACTATGTGGCCACGCACACATCCATAAGCACATATGCTCTCATACATACATGTACATCTATATATATGCTAGCACACCCACACATACACTCAAATAAAACAAAAAAAAAGAAAACAGGCATGCTAGTTGCAACTTTACACACATATACATGTAGCAAAGAGAAAAAAAAAGTAAAAAGAAAATAAAACAAAAGGGGAAGGGGTCGGGCTCGAACCCGAGACCTCAGGGTCATCCACACAGAGCGCTACCACTGCGCTACGCTGTTGAATCTTAGTAGTATAGGGGCCTTGGCCCTCTTATACACACGCACAAACATATACAAAACCTATACATGCAACCTGCCTACAAACACACACTCACACACACTACATAACAAACACACTCACCACCACACATCATAGCAAGACACATGAAAACCAACATGGCAAGAAGAATGAAATGATGCATGAATGCAAACCACACATGAATGACAAGTGCAATACATATCATAAGCTCATGACACAAGGTTCATACATGGGGTTACATGCCAAATAAGGTAGGGACAACACTTGGGCTGTCACACCCCATGAGCCCGCGGTTTCGCCTGGACGTGCGGTCGTGGCGGGGAATGGCGAGGGGTCTCACCCGGAGCATGAATCTGGCCGGTGCCGCGTACGGCCCCACGATGGGATCTAACTATCGTCGTTTGCTCATGACAGATGCCATGGGTAGGCTTATCGAAGGTGGTTGGGGTCGGAGGACGCCGATGGGCTCCGGGTGCGGGATTAGGCACAAGCGGTGATGACACATGATGTACCCAAGTTCGGGGCCCTCCGTGGGAGGTAACACCCCTAGTCCTGCTTGGTATATTTGATGGATGCATTTGTTTACAAGGCTGCTCCTGGAGTTGTGTCTGGAGGAGGAAGAGGGAGCAGCCGGCTCGCCTACCTATTCTATGAAGTATGAGTGCGAGGGAAGTATCCCGAGGGGGTGTGCGTGAGACCTGTCGTCCCCATTACATGGGGGGCTCGGGGGGTTTTATAGGCCAACCCACCAGCTTACAATACTCCTAAGGTATAGAATGGGGGGCCGGCTATCAGCCTCTCCGGCTGACTAGGGGGACCCGCCTCTCGAGCCGTCTCGTCGCCCATAGGGTCCATCGGCCGTGCGGTCCCATCGCCTGCTGGGGCCCGCCAGCCGGCTCAGTGATTGCCCCCCGCTCACCAGCTACGGCCCGGGTCGCCCGGGTAGCGTCATCTAGTGCCAGCCGGCTGAAGTCTCCGGCATGGCCGGCTGCACTGTAGCCATGCCGGAGCAGGTAATCGAGTGGGCGGGCGGGTGCGTGCCGGCACTGTTGCCCCGCCCGGTCGTGGTCGCCAAGGTCAGCGGCCCGGACGGCCGAACTGTAGCCACGTGCGCCCGCGCATCAGCGGCCACTGTGGCTACACTGGCGTCTGTCGTGGGCATCCCATCTTGTTGTCGTACTTGCGTGTAGAGGGATGGGACGGAAGCCTGTCCGCCCGAGGATCAACGGAGGTGGCGGCTCGAAGGCTGTCGGCGTTGCTCAGCCGGCCGGGGGCCGGGCCTGCTCCTCGACTAGCCGGCCTTGACCCAGCCGGCAACGCGTCTGCCGGCTGCGTGCCAGCTGACCATGAGCAGTCGGCCACACACTAATTTCTTGAAGCGGGGGAAAGAACCCCGTTGCTTTGGCCTACCCAGGGGGTAATAACCCCGTCAAGGAGCAAATGGATGTGGACACTGCCGGCGCGGCCACTTCCCAACGAGGTAAAACGAATCTTCACTCATCTTTGTTTCTTGAAAATGATTTGCCGATTGAATAAGCTAATGTCGTTGATTGATGTTTGCAGAGATCATTCAACTAGAGGATGATGATGAGCCACCTCGGTGTACGGGGGGTGAAGGTGTGACCTTAGGCACCCCGCGCCCGAAGAACGCCATCAGCGCAAACGCCTCAAAGGTCGACTGCTGCGTCGTCCCAGGGGATAGGTAACTCGTCCTGAGCAAGAACCGAGCTTGTGGCTCCATTGTCGAGTGCCCCACCAGCTGCATCAACCATTGTGGCCTCGACACCACTCGGACAACTCTAGACCACCTCAGCTACGCTAGGCACAGCATCCATTCCGCCAACGACTGTCTTTCCTCTGCACCACGTCCCAGAAGACCAAACTGGAGCTGTCAAGGAAGCCATGATCCAAGCAAAGCAAATAATGATGTGCACCAAGGAGGCGTACGAAGCAAGCAAGCTAGCTTATGATGCCAGCACGGCGCTTCACACCAACGTCCGAGTAAGTTCGATTGTAAGTGCATTTCCAATTGAATTCTTGTCTTTTTGATTGTACACCAACTGGATGTTTTCCTTTTGTAGAATATTTTTATGTTCTCCACTCGAATAGATTAGGTTTTAGTCGAGTGGGTTTCGGTCTAGTTGGGGCACGCTAAGTGCACCCACTGGGTGTAGTCCCCGAGACCGCTGTCGAATGGTGATGGCATCGGCAGGGGTCTTAGAATTGTTTTAGTAAACGCTCGACAGATCGAGTGATAGAAGTTCTAGTGAGGGCACACTGAGTGCACCCACTGGGTGTAGTCCCCGAGACCACCGTCGAGTGCTTGCACTGGAGGGGGTCTTAATAGAGACCATACTCACATGCTTGCGCACATTTTTATTTTATTTTTTTGCCACTCGACAGATCGAGTGTTAGTAGGTCCAATGGGGGCATGCTGAGTGCACCCACTAGGTGTAGTCCCCGAAACTGTCGTCGAATGCTTGCATCGGCGGGGGTCTGATAGAGACCATTTTATGCTCGGACAAGACAAACCTTGTCAAATGATTTAGGAACCAGTGGGGGCACGCTGAGTGCACTCACTGGGCATAGGCCTTGAGACTACTGTTGATCGTTGACGATGAGCAGTAGTCTTAAGAACTTGAACACGGGGTTCTTTGTCATACACGGAGTACACTTGCTACTCTACATGTCGAGTGAACTCTTTGCTTTAGCATTACCACTCCGAAGCTAACTTGCAGGTTTCATGGATATCATTGCCATAAACCATGATATGACGCAGGTTTCATGGACATCATTTCCATCAATCATGATATGATGCTATTTCAGTAGTGTGGAGTGGGGCGGCAAGCCACCATCGAGTTGACTATTCTTGACCCTTTCCAATCCGGAGTGGAGAAATTTTCTTGTCGACTGAACTGTTTTTTTGTTGATTTCAGAGAGCTTGCGAACTTGGTACCCCTTACAAGGACTTGGAGAAGGAAAAGAACTAGTTGCAATTGGATCTGGAGGTCTCCAAGAACAACCTGGAACACGCGCAAACTGAGTTGAAAACCCTGGGAGGTAATCTTCTTTGACCCGATGCACTCTTACTTTCACCTTCCATCCTTTGAACCGAGTGCTCTCACTCGAACATACGTGTGTGATGAAAACCGTCGACTCCAAGCGCGACTCAACAATGTTATTTCTTTAGATACCATGAAGAAAGCACTGGAGGACAAGGACAAGGCGCTTGTTGATGCTTAGAAGGTGGCGAGGGAGAAAACTGAAGCTGCTGAGAAGAAGCTTGCCGTAGCTAAGAAGATAGAAGAGGAAAACTTCAAGCTGAAACTAGAATGGAGTGAGATGATCAAGAAGACTAAACAGCTGACCAGGACGAGCAATGGTCTAGAGAAGCACTTGGGACATTTCGCGAAGAAGATGTTCATCATGCTCGACGGTAACTTCCCTTGTCGAGTGAATTTACTTAATTCCCATAGGCTACTAATGTGACCATCTTTCCATTCCTCCCTCCGTATAGAATTCTGCCAGGACTTCAAAAAAGAGACCGAAGAGATCGAGCCCAATCTAGATCCCACTAAGTCACCCGTTGGAGATGTTATGGCCATGAACATGTTCCGCCTCAACGTACGTCTCTAGGATGATCAAGCATACATCATTCGACTAAAGGTCGTGCTAGAGAAGATTGACAAGGAAATGTGGCCTGAAGACACCCTCTAGACTGACCTTGCATCCATGATGACTCGTCTCAATGAGATCCCCAGTCGAGTGCAAGCTTGGAAGAAGTCAGTTGCCCACTGCGGAGCCGATGTGGCACTCTTTCTTGTCAGAGTCCATTGCAAGGAGGTGAGAGAGGAGAGGTTGAAGGACCTCTGAGTGATTAACACAAAGAAACTTTAGTTCAAAGACTTCATGGAGACCTTCATCGACGCAGCCACTTGGATCGCGGACGGGGTAGACTTGGACACCTTCGTCGAGCCAGCAAGTCCGTCTGGTGCTTGAAAAACTTTATTCGCAGTAAAACTTTATTTGCCTCGGAATGCCGAGTGGAACTGTAATGGTCGGAAAGCTTCATTTAGGCCTTAAGCTTTAGCACCATTTCTTGCGTGCAAAACCTTTATTCACGCTGAAACCTTTGGATTTATCTACATTTCACTTTCAATTATTTGTTTGACTGAATTTGTTTTTCTGAATCCCCGGATAAGAAATAGATTCATCACTCGGGCTAAGTTTTTAACTTAGGCGAAAGCTAGTTCGCGGCTAATTAAGCCCCCGAGTGTGAGGATCACTCGACACTCGGAGAAGTTTGGACCTTAGACGAAGACTGATTCGTAGCTAAGTTTCTGAGTGAATGGAATTTTATCGACTCGGAAAAGTTGTTTAACTCAGGCGAAAGCTGGTTCGCAGCTAAGCCCCCGAGTGTTAGGATCTCTCAACACTCGGAGAAGTTTTGAACTTAGACGAAGATTGATTCATGGCTAAGTTTGCGAGTGAATGGACTGCTATCCACTCTGAAGGGTTTTTGACTTAGGCGAAAGCATGATCCCAGCTAAGCCTCCGAGTGTGAGGATCACTCAACACTCGGAGAAGTTTTGAACTTAGACGAAGACTGATTCATAGCTAAGTCTCCGAGTGAATGTATTGCTATCCACTCAGAAGGGTTTTTAACTTAGGTGAAAGCATGATCGCAGATAAGCCCTCGAGTGTGAGGACCGCTCAACACTCGGAGAAGTTTTGAAGTTAGACAAAGACTGGTTCGTAGCTAAGTTTCTGAGTGAAAACTTAGGTGAAAGCGTGTTCGCAGCTAAGCCCCCGAGTGTGAGGATCGCTCAACACTCGGAGAAGTTTTGAACTTAGATGAAGACTAGTTCATGGCTAAGTTTCCGAGTGAATGGACTGATATCCACTCGGAAGGGTTTTTAACTTAGGCGAAAGCGTGTTCGCAGCTAAGCTCCCGAGTGTGAGGATTGCTCGACACTCGGAGTGTTCTCAAATTTGAAATTGCATGACCGGAATCGACAAAAGACTGCGGAATTCATATTTGCATAAATGGCACTGTTTGAAATACTTTCATTACATCACACGACTATGTTTTCAGGTATATAAACGTCGGAGCAGATCTGCATACCAGGCTCGTGGCTCATCGATCTTCTTCCTTAGGTTGTAGAGGTGATAAGCTCCATTGTTCAACACCTTAGTGACGATGAAAGGGTTCTTCCCATGCCGGAGCAAGCTTGTGAGGGCGCTGTTGATCCACTCGGAGCACCAAATCACCTTCATGAAACGACCGACTCGTAACGTGCTTCGCGTGGAAACATCGTAGATCTTGCTGGTATGTAGTCGTCCGAATCAAAGCCATCTCCCTTTCCTCTTCTAGGAGATCTACACCATCCTATCTTGCTTGCTCAGCTTCAACTTCAGAATAAAGATCCACCGAGGGGAATTATGGAACAGGTCACTTGGCAAGACTGCTTCGGCTCCATAGACCAGGAGAAAAGGAGTTCTTCTTGTCGACCGGTTAGGAGTTGTTCTCAAGCCCCATAAAACAGATGACAACTCAGACACCCAGGCTCCGACTGCATGTTCCACATCTCGCATGAGACGAGGCTTTAGACCTTGCATGATGAGGCCATTGGCTGGCTTAGCTTGGCCATTGGTTTGGGGATGTGCAACTGATGCATAATCCATCTCAATGCCTTGGGAGAAGCAAAAGTGTCTGAACTCTTCCAAGTCAAAGTTTGAGCCATTGTCTGTGATAATACTATGAGGAACTCCATACCAGTAGATTATCTCTCTCATGAACATGATTACAGTGCGGGAGTTCAGTTTCTTTATAGGCTTGGCCTCAATCCACTTCTTAAACTTGTCGACTGCAACAAGCAAATGAGTAAATCCACTCTGTCCTGTCTGAAAGGGACCAACCATATCTAAACCCCAGACAACGAATGGCCAGGCTAGTTGAATAGTCTTCAAGGAAGATGCAGGTTTGTGAGACAAGTTTGCCTAGAACTGGCACCCTTCGCAATGATCAACAATGTCCTTGGCCATCTCATTGGCACACGGCTAGAAGAAACCAGCTCGATACGCTTTAGCGGCAATTATCCGAAAGGACGCATGGTGGCCGCAAGTTCCCGAGTGGATTTCTTTCAGGATCATTCGACCTTCTTCAGGGGAAATGCATCGCTACGTCACACCAGTTACACTTTCTCTGTAGAGTTGATCATCCATCACAGTAAAACCTTTGGATCTGTGCACAATCTGTCGAGCTTCAACTTCATCCTCAGGGAGCTCTTGCCTCAAAATATATGCAATATAGGGCACTGTCCAGGAAGGAATGATGACCAGAACCTCCATAACTAGATCATAACCGAGGGGACATCAGCCTTTGTCAGATCAGAGGCACTCATAGCTTGTGGGGTATCTTCGGCGAAAGGATCTTCCTGCATCGAAGGAGTATGAATGTGCTCTAAAAATACATTGCTAGGGACAGGTCTCCGAGTGGATCCAATCTTTGCTAGCTCATCAGCTGCTTGATTCTTCACTCAGGGAACATGATGGAGTTCCAAACCTTCAAATCTCTTCTCAATTTTTCTAACAGCATTACAATATCCAGTCATAGCGGGGTTTCAAACATCCCACTCTTTCATTACTTGATTGACCACCAAATCCGAGTCACCGTAAACCATCAAGCGCTTGACACCGAGTGAGATGGCCATATGCAACTCATACAAGAGTGCTTCATATTCTGCTTCATTGTTGGAGGAATCAAAGTGAATGTGCAGGACATAACTGAGTTTGTCACCTTTTGGGGATACCAAAACCACGCCAACACCGGATTCATTCAGCATTTTCGATCCACCAAAGAACATGGTCCAGTGCGTCGAGTGAATTTAGATTGGTGCTACTGTTAAACCCACTCGGCCAAGAAATCAGCCAGTGCTTGAGACTTGATCGCCTTCTTGGCTTCGAATTTGATGTCACAGTACAATAGCTCAATCGCCCATTTAGCCACTCGACGAGTCGCATATCGACTATTGAGGATCTCACACAATGGAGCATCACTGACGACTGAAATTGAGTGATCCTGAAAGTAGTGTGCCACCTTCTTTGCTGACAGATAGATACCATAGACAAGCTTCTGGTAATGCTAGTACTTTTGCTTCGAAGGAGTCAACACTTCAGAAATGTAGTAGACTGGATGTTGAACCTTGTAGGCCTTGACTTCCTCTTCTCGCTCGAGAGTCAAAACTGTACTGACAACCTGATTAGTGGCAGCGATGTACAGGAGCAAAGGCTCTTTGCTGTGAGAAGCAGCAAGTATCGGCTGGGTGGAAAGCAGGGCTTTGAGCTGGACAACTGCTGCTTCAGCCTCTGGAGTCCACTCGAACGTGTCAGACTACTTCATCAATCGGTACAAAGGCAATGTCTTGTCACCGAGACGAGAAATGAATTGACTCAACGCTGGCAATCAACTTGTGAGCTTCTGAACATCGTGCACTCGCACGGGACTTCTCATTCGGGTAATGGCGCTGATTTTCTCAGGATTGACATCGATTCCCCGTTCGGAAACAAGAAAACTGAGTAACTTGCCACCAGGAACACCGAAAGTACACTTAGCCGGATTCAGCTTGATATCATACCTCCTCAGATTGGCCAATGTCTCATCCAAGTCAGCCAGCAGGTCGGAACCTTTGCAGGACTTGAGGATAATATCATCCATGTAAGCTTCTACATTCTGAGGGATCTGGTTGAGTAAACTCTTTTGAATCATGCGCATGAAAGTAGCGTTGATATTCTTCAAACCAAAAGTCATTGTGTTATAGCAGAAACACCCGAATGGGGTGATGAAGGCTGTTTTTATGTCGTCCAGACCAAACAGATGAATCTGATGGTAACCGGATTATGCATCTAGAAACGATAAACGCTCGCACCCCGCAGTCGAGTCAACAATTTGATCCATGCGAGGGAGCGGGAAATGATCTTTCGGGCAGACCCGGTTGATATGCTTGAAGTCAATACACATGCGGAGTGACTTGTCCTCCTTGGGGACCATAACGACATTCGAGAGCCACTCGGGGTGGTAAATCCCTCGAATGAACTTAGCTGCCAAGAGACGAGCCACCTCTTCGCCGATTGATTTTCGCTTTTCCGCTGCCGAACGATGCAAATGTTCTTTCACCGGCTTGGCCTTTGGATCAACTCTCAGTCGGTGCTCAGGCGGTTACCTGGGAACCCCCGGCATGTCAGCTGGCTTCCATGCAAAGATGTCCTAGTTCTCTTGGAGGAACTGGCTAAGCTCGACTTCCTACCGTCGAGTGTCGAAGATATGTTGGTCGGGGCAGCGGTAGGATCTGCCGGGTGAATGTGCACCATTTTCACTTCCCCTGCCGACTAAAAAGCTAACTCTGAAGTAGGCTTCTTAGCACGCAGCAACTCAGCAGGGTCAGCGCTCTTCTTGTACTCTTCTAGCTCGACCATAGCCATCTAATGATTGACAATTTTGGAGCCCTGCTGGAGGCACTCCTCGGCCCTCTGTCGGTTTCCAGTGACTGTGATCACACCCTTGGAACCAGGCATCTTCAGTTTGAGATACATGTAGCATGGACGGGCCATGAAACGGGCATAAGCTGGTTGACCAAGGATGGCGCGGTACGCGCTCTGAAAGTCCACGACTTCAAACGTCAATTTTTCGTTGCAAAAATTCTTATCTGTCCCGAACACCACATCCAATGCAATTTGGCCAAGTGACTTGGCCTTCTTCCTTGGGAATACTCTGTGGAACTGCATGTTGCTCTCACTGAGTCGGGACATTGAAATGCCCAACCCCTTAAGGGTATCTGCACACAGAGTATTCAGTCCACTCCCTTCGTCCATGAGGACCTTTCAGAGTCGAGTGCCTCCCACAATGGGATCTACCACCAAAGCCTGCCGACCAGGTGTGGCAACATGAGCAGGGTGATGTGGGGACCCCTACTCATAAGTCGTGATCACCGAATGCACGTGTATAGTGATCCCAGAGATCAATGCTCACTGAACACACAGAAGCTGAATAGCAAGAGTCTTACATCCACATTTAGCGTCTTACACAAATAAAGACCACGAAGGTCATGTCTTACATAGATAGGGCCACGGGGGCCAAATACATAAATAGAACAAGCAGTGGAAATCATGATCGAAATCGTGAACCCATGTCATCTGCCTTAACCTACAGGCATTCTGACTGGGAAGCGTCCTAGTTCGCATGTTTGTCTCCAACGAACTCTTCAACAAACTCCTGTTCTTCCATGCCTGGCCAATTAAATAACCAGTGGCAAGCCAATGAGTACTTTGAATGTACTCGCAAGAAACCTAAGTTGTGGATCAAGGTAACAATGATGCATGATATAACACTAAGTAGATAATTTCTGGAAAGCTAATTTTAAATGAAATGACATGATCAAGTAACTAGAAAGCATGCGTCAACAATAGGCATTATCCACATGAACAAGTTACAGATATAATTATAAGTAGGGGTTGAACATCTCGTGTTCAGCCATCATGCTAAGTCATCGGACTTAGTTCAACACCCAAGCTAAGTCATCAGACATAGCTCATGTGACCTATCGTCACCATCACACCCATACTGACACCAAGTTTTACGAAAACACTCAGACATAGTCTAAGCAGCACCACCCCGTGGACACGGCTATTCGAATAGTTTTACACTCTGCAGAGGTTCCACACTTTAACCACGAGACTCGGGGAACTTCCGTGTCATCCACGACTTGTGGTACATAATGTACCCGAGGTAAGCACTCGAACAATGCCTTTCCCATGGTGATACTAAACAAAGAGTCCACTCATTGGTGCCATCCCTCATGATGTACATCACTCGTATCACCCATGAGGGCACGCAATGGTGTGCCCGGTGCCTATAAAGACAACGCATGACCTTCTACTCTGGGACGACCCCGTCTCAAGAGTGACCACTTCACTCTTTCCACTAGTAATGCGGGCTCCTTGCTAGAACCAGCCATAGTAATCAACAAAACCCCATCCCATAAGGGGTATCATGATTGCACATGTAAGTTTGGGACGGTCAACAAATCTTAAATCTAATCCGTTTTCGAAAACACATTCTCAACTTGCTCCGACACACCACTTCTTTGTCAAGTGGTCACCCATCTTCTCGTCATCTCCCCCGGGCATTACTGGCATCCGACGGGGTTTTCGAAAAGTTTTTGATATCATTTCTTTCCTTCCATCACTATGCATATATCCCAATCCCACTTGCGTAGCATCTACTAGCATCCTAACTACTCCCACATGCTTAACCCTTATAAGGTGGTAGGGTCATGCACGATGCAAGTGTCAATGGTAAGAGTGTCGGAAGCAACCCACCGAAGGGGTCACTACTCCACATGATCAAATATGATGAAACTAAGTGCTATGTGACATGCCATAAAAATGGTTTCTTATCATGGTCACAGGGTTGCTTGCCTGGCTCAACAAAGTCTCCGGGGTCTTCGAAGTCTTTAGATCCAACTTCTTCGTCAACCGCGCAATCTATCATCGCGAATAAAAGCGATACAAATAAGCAACACACCAAAACAGGGCACACAGGTCACTATTAACAACGCTAACCTATTCTGATAAATACTAAATGTCATACTAAAAATATCCTCCTAGGGTTTTGTTGTGAAAAATATTTTGGAATTTAATTAACAGAGGCAAAAAGGTGCCTAAATATAGGTTGTAAAATAAAACAGTACTAAAAATATTTTCAAATATTTTTACAAATGGCTTAATAAATTCTATGGATTATTTCAAGAATTTGATGAAGGCATTATTGGATTTAGAGAAATATTCTATTCTATGGAATTTTTGGAAGTTAACGGAAAAAATAAAAGGGAAAAGGGTCATGTGCCCTCACGGGCCAGAACACAGCAACCGAACCGGCCCACGGGGGGAAATAGGCCCAGATGAGGCGCCGCGCGTAGCAGGTTTGATTTTAAACCTGCCCGCGGGCCCTACTTTCCATAGAGAGGGGAGGGACGCGAGGGGATGAAAGGTGGGCCCCACCTGTCATCTCTCTCCTCGCAACAGGAGAGGAGGGGGCTCATCGGAGGTGGCTCCAGGCCGCGGCAGCCGGAACGAAGGGCACCGACGTGCTCGTGGGGCTCCCGTGCGTCGGCGGGTGGTCACGGGGAGCGCCGGGGCAGAGCGGAACGCCGACAAGGGGAGGGAGCTCGACCGCGGCGAGGGCTTGGTGCAGGAGAGGGCTCCCGACCACAAGGGCGAGCAGTCTGTGCACAGGGGAAATGCGGAGGAAGGGGGAGAGCGAGGAGAGAGAGGAGCAGGAGGAGCGGGGAGCGTTAAATAGGGGGGCGGTCCACTCTGGACGTGGTGCACTAGTAATGATCAGGTCACCGGCATGGGCCACGGGGGCGAGCCGGGCCATGTCTAGGGGCTTCGTGGACTCAGTCCGCGCCCAGGAGAGGAGCAGGGCAGCTAGGAGGGGGACCCGGAGGTGCGCGCGTGCGAGCGCGGCCACTGGACGGTTCGGGCGGTGCCGTGCACGCGCGAAGGAGGGGAGGAGAGAGAGGGAGAGAGGGGCCGACCGCCTGCCGCGTCGTGGACGTCGAGGCCGACCAGGGGGACATGCGGGGGAGGCCCAAGGATGTCGGGCGGCGCCGGGCAGGGGCGGCTACAGTGCGGGAGCGCACTGTAGCGCGCTCCAGAGAGCCCAAATGGCGTGCCCTGGCATATTTTAAGCCCACCCGCATGTCTTCTTGTGTCTTGGGGCTTTAGGAGATGCCCAAGGGCTAGGAGGAGCTAGGGAGGGCTAGGAGGAGCCTTAGGGTAGAAGGAAAGGGTGAGAGGGAGAGAAAAGATGATGTCCAGGGGGTAGAAATAGCGGTTTTACCCCTCAAACCAATGAGCTATGCCCCTGAGGGTTTTACTGGAGGTGAAAGGTACCCATAGGAGGCTATGGTAAAACTTTGGGGGCAAGCATAAAAGAAAAAGGGGTGAAACCAAAGGTTTTACCAATTCACCAGAAGGTGTTTGGTATGGTTTTGGGCAAGAAGAAGTTACCACCTTACTGAGATACTTACCAGGGTCAAAGGCTAGGTAAAAATTACAGGATTCAACAAGTTTGAGCTCAAGGGGAAAAAGTTGACAATGAAGATTTATTAAACCCTACAAATTTACAAAATCAGGTTTCTTTAGATCTATTGATGCTAGGCTTTTACCCTTGATGCACCACTTAGTGTATCATCACTATTTGGCCATTAGAGCATGCCCACAAAGTTTGCAGCCAAGGGGAGACACTTTACAATGTAAAGTTGTTTAAATTTCAATATGGACAGAAAGGGTTTTGGGATGGCTTGATGAATCAAATCAACTTGAATTGAGATGAAACTTTGCCAGATCATCACTTATGATGGTTTTGACTTGCTGGAATTTTCCTGGAATTTATTGAGAATATTTCTTATACAAATATTCGAAAAGTTTGGTGTGAACTGAAAGGGTTTTGAGGGGTTTTGCCCATGATTAGAACATGCCCTTGAGTTGAAACTCATATATATGGAAAATATATGTCCACTGAGCTTCCCTAAATTTTCTCAAATATTTTCAAAGCATTTAAATAATTTTTCCTTAGGAAAAACCATTTCTGACCTTAAGAAAAAGCCTTTAAATAAAATATAAGAATAATCTTTAAAATTAATATTTGGTGGTTTTGGAAAGTCTTAAATATAGTAGGTTTGAAATAAAGCCTTTGGGAAAGAAGCATCCACCTAATTTGAGGACTTGCAGTGCAAACCACATTTCAGGGGGTTTTATTAACCTATTTTGAATAAATCATTTTTGGTTAAAACAAAATTTGATAAAAATATTTTTGGGCACTATTCACATGGCATGATCATTGGGCAAGAGGTTTGGGTCAAGGAAGATGAATATGTAGTGGAATAGAATCTAGGAGTGCCATATAACACAATTATTAATCAAGCAACATAATTGCAAACAAGCACAAGCACTTTCAAAAAGTTTTAGTTGGCTTCAATTTTATAAACCCAAACATATCAAGGTGATACAAACACAGGGTGTGACAGGCCTTCCCCCCTTACAAGAATCTCGTCCCCGAGATTCCTAGGCTATGTGCTAAAAAAATAAGGGAACTCGGATCTAAGACAGTCTTCACGCTCCTAGGTTGCTTCAGCTTCAGTGTGGTTGCTCCATTGAACCTTAAAGTATTTGATGGTGCGGCTTCAGGTGCAGCGCTCCGCTTCATCAAAAATGTGAACTGGCTTCTCATGATAAGTGAGGTGTGGCTGAAGATCGATGGCTTGATGGTCGATGTCCTTGTAGAGGTCGGGGTGGTTGGGAACTTGCAGACACTTTCGGAGTTGTGACACATGGAAGACGTTGTGCACATCCGGCGGCTCTGAAGGTAGCTCTAGCTAATAGACGACTCTTGTCTTGTAGTGAATTTGAAGGGGTCGATGTATCTGGGTGTGAGTTTTCCCTTGACGTGAAAATGCCTGGTTCCTTTAAGAGGTGTGACTCGAAGATAGACGTGATCTCCGTTGTTGAAGCTTACTTCTTGGCGGTGATAGTTGGCGCAACTCTTCTGTCTTGATTTGGCGGCTTCTAGTTGTTCTCGGACTAGTTGTACTTGTTCCTCGGGTTCGCGGAGGATGTCTGGTCCAAAAATTAATCTTTCTCTGGTCTCTGACCAGTTAAGGGGAGTACGACACTTGTGTCCATACAACACCTCAAATGGTGCCATCTGAAGAGTCGACTGATAGCTGTTGTTGTAGGAGAACTCTGCGAATGGTAGGCAATCTTCCCACTTGGCTCCGTATGCCAAAACACAAGCGCGGAGCATATCTTCGAGTATCTGATTTACTCGCTCTGTTTGCCCACCGGTTTGGGGATGAAAAGCAATGCTGAAGGAGAGTTCCCATAGCTTCTTGGAACTTCCTCCAGAATCTTGAGGTGAATTGGGTTCCTTGATCAGACATAATCTCCTTTGGAACTCTGTGAAGACTCACGATGCGGTTGATGTAGAGGTTCATGAGCTGGCTTCCGTCATAGGTGGTTCTAATGGGAATGAAGCGGGCTACCTTGGTCAGGTGGTCGACGATGACCCAAATGGAATCATGTCCCTTACTCAACCTTGGTAAACCGGTGATGAAATCCATCCCAACTTTATCCCACTTCCATTCAGGCACTTTGAGAGGATGCAATAGTCCAGTGGGTCACTGATGCTCAGCTTTAACTCTCTGGCATATGTCACACTTAGCCACGAACATGCCTATCTCCCGTTTCATGCCATGCCACCAGAATCTTGTCTTGAGGTCTTGATACAACTTGGTTCCCCCAGGATGGAAGGAGTATGGAGTTTCATGAGCTTCTTGAAGATCAGGTTCTTGAGTTCCTCTTTATTGGGTACGCAGATGTGATCGCCAAACCATACTACTCCTTGTTCATCCATCGAGAATCCTGGGGCCTAGCCGGCCTTGATCTTCCTCTTGATGCCTTCAATGCTCTCGTGTCCCTTCTGAGCTTCTTTGATATCATCCATCAAGGTAGGCTTTGATTCGAGGTTGGCGAGGAATCCGGGTGCAACCAGTTGCAAGCCGAAACTTTCAAGTTCTTCATACAAGGCGCGTAGCCTTTCCTTAATCATAGCATTCAAGGAACAAGCCTTTCTGCTTAAGGCGTCTGCTACCACATTGGCCTTTCCGGGGTGGTATTGAACACTGAGGTCGTAATCCTTGATCAATTCCAACCATCTTCATTGCCTCATGTTCAATTCCCTTTGAGTGAAAATATATTTCAAACTCTTGTGGTCTGGGAATATCTCACATCGCTTCCCCAGAAGGTAATGTCGCGATGTCTTCAAGGCATGAACCACGGCTACCAACTCGAGATCATGAGTTGCGTAGTTCTCCTCATGAGGATGTAGTTGTCTGGATATATATGCTACAACTCTGCCATCTTGCATCAGAACACCTCCAAGCCCGGTTCGTGATGCATCGGAATAAATCATAAACTCCTTGTAAATATCAGGGGTGGCCAAAACTGGGGCTGTGGTCAATCTCTTCTTGAGCTCCGGGAAGCTCTCCTCGCACTTAGCTGTCCACTCGAACTTCTTGTCCTTCTTCAAAAGCTGGGTCATGGGTCGGGCAATGCTTGAGAACCCTTCCACGAACTTGCGGTAATATCCCACGAGTTCGAGGAAGCTCCTGACTTCCTTCACAGTGGTTGGGGTTTGCCATTCCGTTACGGCTTCAATCTTGGAAGGATCCACTGACAATCCTTCGACGGTCAACACATGACCCAAGAATCCAACTTCATGCAACCAGAATTCGCACTTGCTGAACTTGGCATAAAGTTGGTGCTCTCGAAGCTTCTCTAGGACCAATCTCAAATGTTCCTCATGTTCTTCTTCAGTCTTGGAGAAGACGAGCATGTCGTCAATGAAGACGACGATGAACTTTTCCAAGTACTCCATGAAGACCTTGTTCATAATATACATGAAGTAGGCAGGGGCATTCGTTAACCCGAACGACATGACCGTGTATTCATACAGGCCATACCGGGTTACAAATGCTGTCTTTGGAATGTCTTGGGGTCTGATCTTCAGCTGGTAGTACCCAGACCTGAGGTCGATCTTGGAAAACACCTTGGCTCCATTCAACTGATCAGACAGGTCCTCAATCTTAGGGAGTGAGTACTTGTTCTTTATCGTGACTTCATTGAGAGAACGGTAATCGACACAGAGTCTGATAGTTCCGTCCCTCTTTGACACAAATAGAACATGCAATCCCCAAGGAGAGGCACTTGGGCGAATGAATCCTTTTCTGAGTTGCTCTGCCAGTTGCTTCTTTAATTCAGCCAATTCTTCGGATCCCTTCCTGTAGGCCTTCTTATAGATGGGCCTTGATCCGGGCATAAGCTCAATGATGAACTCGATGTCGCGGTCAGGAGGCATTCCGGGAAGCTCATCAGGAAACACATCCGGGTACTCACATACCACTGGCACTTGATCCAACTCAACTCCCAGTAGGCAGTTAGCCTGAGGGGCTTGAGTGGAGGCAGGGTTGGGAACATACTTGACTTCCACTCCTTGGCTATTGGTCATGGTAACGATCCTCTTGGCACAGTCTAGCATGCCCTGGTGCTTGGTTAACCAATTCATGCCAAGGATGACATCCAAGCCGGGTGAATCCAGAACTATAAGGTCTGCTAGGAAGTCTACCCCGTTGATATCAGTCTTCACTCCCGTACAACCTATCCCGGACTTCATAACTGAACCTGGGGTTTGTATCAACATATGACTACCCAAGGGTGTGGCTTTAATGCCACTCTCTAAAGCAAACTTTTGGGTGACAAAAGAATGTGAAGCTCCACAACCAAACAATACTGTAGTTGGGGTTGAGTTGACGAGGAACGTACCCAGTATGACGTCCGGGTCTTCCTAGGCTTCCTCTACAGTGATGTGATTCACACGACCCTTGCCATTTGTTGGGCTGGTCGCGGAGAGCTGGGTTCCTTGGTGGTGCTCCACGGGCCTGACCTTGGTTTGGCGCGTTGGGGCGCGGTGCATCTGGCTTCCTGTTGGGGCAAAGCTTAGAGATGTGTCCGGACTGACCAGATCCAAAGCAAGTGACTTCCCCGGGGTTGTTGTTGAAGTTTCTGCCACCGTTGTTGTTATTGGGGTTGTTGTTGTAAGCTGGCCTAGGATTGGCATACTACTGAGGCTGGTAGCTCGGATGTGGTGCAAGAGGTCTGCCTACTGTAGCTGATAGGTCGACTTGAATGGGGCTGGCTGCCAGGGGTGAGGCTTCTCGTTGCTTGAGCTACCCTTGCTGATCATCTTGCGCTTGCGAGTGTCGTCTATGGCATGACGCTTGTCTTCCAACATGAGGGCCTTGTTCACCAAGTATAAGAAGGTGCGACAGTCGCAGACAATGAGCTAATACTGCAGGACCTATTGAAGTCCTTCCATGAAGCGTTCCTTCTTGGCAGCTTCTGTGCTGACATCTTCAGGTGCATACCTTGACAGCAGGTTGAACTTCTACAGGTACTCCTTGACAGAGCTAGTTCCTTGCTTCAGCGCTCGGAATTCTCTCTTCTTGATAGCCATGATCCCAGAAGGAATATGGGCAGTGCGGAATCCTTCCTTTAAGTCATTCCACGTGATCACACGATCTCCTTGCATGACCTTGAATCCATCCCACCAAGCTCGGGCGGTACCTCCGAGGCAGTGAGAGGCATACAACACCTTCTCAAGGTCCTCATTGCAATTGACCAATGCAAGGAGGTCCTCGATGGTGCAGATCAAGTCATCAGCATCCAATGGTTCAGCAGTCTCGATGAAGGTTGGCGGCGAATTCCTCATGAACTCAGACAGGGTGGAGCAGCCATTGCCGTTCCTGCCTTGCTGCTGGTTGTTCACAAGGGCCTGAGCCATTTGCTGGATAGCAGCATTGTTAGCTTGGCGCTCCTCCCGAAGAACATGGAGGAACTGAGCTATGGTCATGATCTCCGGTGGAGGTGGTGGCGGGGAAATGTCGCCTTGCGGATGCTCCTGGTGTCCTCCAGCGTGAGCAGCCCCACCAGCTCCCTGTTGCTGGCTTGAGTTGCCGGCTTCAGGGTTGGTGAAGGAGCTGTTACGGGTAGCAGTCACCATCCTGTTTTGAGCAGCCAATTCAAACAACTGGGATAGACGAGAGGAAAAGCCACAATGGAAAAAGCGCGCCTAAGGGGGTGGGTCGAGTGCAAGTGTGTTAAAACAAAGTTCGAAAGACCAACAACATATATTAACATAGACGATGGAGTCGCTTACATGTTGCCTAAGTCAAAAGCGTGACTTGCATTAGAACACAAACAACAGAACAAACAACAAGCACACATGGTTTCATATGAACCATTACACAGACTCGACTTCGCATGAGGGGTACATGACTGATCCTACCATAGGGGTTCTCGAACTCAGGTGGTGGAATGCTTGGTCTCGTAGTCACGCTCCTCTGGGTCTTCCTCCTGTTCATCATCTGAACGGGCATCATTCCCGGTCGAAGGGGTCGGGGAACTAGGAGGTACATCCCGACGACACTTTGCAGGCGGGTCAGTGAAGAGCTCACAGTACCCCTTCGCACTCATGCGATGACGATGTGTGGGTGCATCACTAGCTGGGGGTACTCCTCCACAATAAGCGACAGTTGGTCATCCCTTGGGGGTCCATCCTTCTTGATCTTGTCTGTCTTTGTCTTGGCTTGCCGAAGTAGCTCTCGGGTGTGGTGAAGTTCCTAGCGGAGCTTCATGGACTCCTTCATCAAGTTATGAACCAGGCTATCGGCAGACAGGCTGAAGTAGGTCTGGAACCTGAGTGGTGTGCCATCTTCCTTGGTCGGAATCAGCATCCAACTCTTGCCAAGGTCATCCTCCCTGAAGGGAAGGTAGCGAGTAGCCGGATCGTCAGCCATCTCTGGAATGATGTCTCGAACGTGTAGGAGTGCCTTGCGTGCAGCTGTCTCGACTGCGAGTATCATGGTCTCCATCCGTGGTCCTTCAAAGAACCAACTAGTTGGGGAGTCGTTTGCCTTCACGACCACATCCACGTGGTACTCCTTCGTGACGGCATTGACCCAATGCTCGTGATAGAGGAAGATGGGTGGTTGGCGAAACTGACACTTCTCTAGGCCATCCCCAAGGAGTAAGGGAAAGTCGGATTCCAGGAAGCCTTCGGGTACGACAGCCATCTACAAAGGTTTGAAAGGAGGAGAGTTAGCAAGGTGTTGTGTGAAGAACAGAAGAGGTAAATAGTGCATAATTCCCTAAGTATAGGTGCTAGGTGTAGTTTGAAAGCGGTTTTCATCCTAACTAACGTCCATGCTAACTAAGGGCATACTACAGCCAGTATGGCTCTAATACCAGATCTATGGGGACCCCGACTCATAAGTCGTGATCACCGAATGCACGTGTACAGTGATCCCAGAGATCAATGCTCACTGAACACACAGAAGCTGAATAACAAGAGTCTTACATCCACATTTAGCGTCTTACACAAGTAAAGACCACGTAGGTCAAGTCTTACATAGATAGGGCCACGAGGGACAAATACTTAAATAGAACAAGTAGCGGAAATCTTGGTCAAAAGCGTGAACCCATGCCATCTTCCTTAACCTACACGCATTCTGACTGGGAAGTGTCCTAGTTCGCATGTTTTTCTCCAACGAACTCTTCAACAAACTCCTGTTCTTCCATGCCTGGCCAATTAAATAGGTAATTTGTGGAAAGCTAATTTTAAATGCAATGACATGATCAAGTAACTAGTAAGCATGCATCAACAATAGGCATTATCCACATGAAAAAGTTACAGACATCATCATAACTAGGGGTTGAACATCTCGTGTTCAGCCATCATGCTAAGTCATCGGACTTAGTTCAACACCCAAGCTAAGTCATCGGACCTAGCTCATGTGGCCTCTTGTCACCATCACAACCATACTCACACCAAGTTTTACGAAAACACTCAGACATAGTCTAAGAAGAACCACCCAACTGTCCTTGACCGTGGACACGACTATTCGAATAGTTTTACACTCTGCAGAGGTTGCACACTTTACCCACGAGACTCGGGGAACTTCCATGTCATCCACGACTCGCGGTACATAACGTATGCGAGGTAAGCACCCAAACAATGCCTTTCCCATGGTGATACTAAACAAAGATTCCACTTGTTGGTGTCATCCCTCATGATGTACATCACTCGTATCATCCATGAGGGCACGCAACGGTGTGCCCGGTGCCTGTAAAGACAACGCATGACCTTCCACTCTAGGACGACCCCGTCTCAAGAGTGACCACTTCACTCTTGCGACTAGTAATGCGGGCTCCTTGCTAGCACCAACCATGGTAATATACAAAGCCCCGTCCCATAAGGGGTATCGTGGTTGCGCATGTAAGGTTGGGACGGTCGACAAATCTTAAATCTAATCCATTTTCGAAAACACATTCTCAACTTGCTCTGGCACAACACTTCTTTCTCAAGTGGTCACCCATCATCTCATCATCCCCCCCGGGCATTAGTGGTAGCCGATGGGGTTCTCGAAAAGTTTTTGAAATCATTTATTTCCTTCCATCACTATGCATAGATCCCAATCCCACTTGTGTAGCATCTACTAGCATCCTAACTACTCCCTCACGCATAACCCTCATAAGGTGGTAGAGTCATGCACGATGCAAGTGTCAATGGTAAGAGTGTCGGAAGCAACCCACCCAAGGGGTCACTACTCCACATGATCAAATACGTTGAAAGTAAAGTGCTATATGACATGCAATAAAAATGATTTCTTATCATGGTCAAAGGATTGCTTTCCTGGCTCAACAAAGTCTCCAGGGTCTTCGAAGTCTTCGGGTCCAACTTCTTTGTCAACCGCACAATCTATCGTCACGAATAAAAGCGATACAAATAAGCAACACACCAAAACAGAGCACACCAGTCACTATTAAAAATGCTAACCTATTCTGATAAATACTAAATGTCACAATAAAAATATACTATTAGGGTTTTGTTGTGAAAAATATTTTGGAAATTACTTAACATAGGCAAAAAGGTGCCTAAATATAGGTTTTAAAATAAAACGGTACTAAAAATATTTTCAAACATTTTAACAAATGATACTAATAAATTCTATGGATTATTTCAAGAATTTAGGTGCACGAATTATTGGATTTAGATAAATATTCTATTCTATGGAATTTTTGGAAGTTAACAGAAAAAAGAAAAGGGAAAAGGGTCATGTGCGCTCACGGGCCAGAACACAGCAACCGAACCGGCCCACAGGGGGAAACCGGCCCAAGCGAGGCGCCACGCGCGGCAAGTTTGATTTTAAACCTGCCCGCGGGCCTTGCTTGCCATAGAGAGAGGAGGGGTGCGAGCGGAGGACAAGTGGGCCCCACCGGTCATCACTCTCCTCGCGACAGGAGAGAAGGTTGCTCACCGAAGGTGACTCCAGGTCGCGTCGGCCGGAACGGAGGGCACAGGGGTGCTCGTGGGGCTCCCGCGTGTCGGTGGGTGGTCGCGGGGAGCGCCGAGGCAGAGCAGAACGCCGAAGAGGGGAGGGAAGCACGACGACGGCGAGGGTTTGGTGCGGGAGAGGGCTCCCGACCACGGGGGCGAGCGGTCTGGGCACGGGGAGATGTGGAGGAAGGCGGAGAGCGAGGAGAGAGGAGCAGGAGGAGCGGGGAGCCTTAAAGGGGGGGGCGGTCCACCGTGGACGTGGTGCGCCGGTGAGGACCACGTCGCCGCCACGGGCCATGGGGGCGAGCCGGGCCATGTCTGGGGACTTCGTGGACTCAGTCCGCGCCCAGGTGAGGAGAAGGGCACCTAGGAGGGGGAACCGAAGGTGCGCGCGTGTGAGCGCGGCCACTGGCCAGTTTGAGCGGTGCCGTGCACGCACAAAGGAGGGGAGGAGAGAGAGGGGAGAGAGGGGGCCGACCACCTGCCGCATCGCGGACGTCGACGCCGACCAGGGGGACATGCGGGGGAGGCCCAAGGCTGTCGGGCGGCACCGGGCAGGGGCGGCTACAGTGCGAGAGCGCATTGTAGCGTGCTCCAGAGCGCCCAAATGGCGTGTCCTGGCATATTTTAAGCCCACTCGCATGTCTTATTGTGTTTTGGGGCGTTAGGAGATGCCTAAGGGCTAGGAGGAGCTAGGGAGGGCTCTGGAGGACCCTTGGGGTAGAAGGAAAAGGTGAGAGAGAGAGAGAAAAGATGTTGTCCAGGGGGTAGTAATAGAGGTTTTACCCCTCAAACCAATGAGCTATGCTCCTGAGGGTTTTACTGGAGGTGAAAGGTACCCACAGGAGGCTATGGTAAAACTTTGGGGGCAAGGGTAAAAGAAAAGGGGGTGAAACCAGAGGTTTTACCAATTCACCAGAAGGTGTTTGGTATGGTTTTGGGAAAGAAAAAGTTACCACCTTACTGAGATACTTACCAAGGTCAAAGGCTAGGTAAAAATGACAGGATTCACCAAGTTTCAGCTCAAGGGGAAAAAGTTGAAAATGAAGATTTGTTAAACCCTAGAAATTTACAGAATCGGGTTTCTGTAGATCTATTGATGCTAGGCTTTTACCCTTGATGCACCACTTAGTGTATCGACACTATTTGGCCATTAGAGCATGCCCACAAAGTTTGAGGCTAAGGGGAGACACTTTACAATGTAAACTTGTTTAAATTTGAATATGGACAAAAAGAGTTTTTGGATGGCTTGATGAATCAAATTAACTTGGATTGAGATGAAACTTTGCAAGATCATCACTTATGATGGTGTTGACCTGCTGGAATTTTCCTGGAATTTATTGAGAATATTTCTTATAGAAATATTCCTAAAGTTTGGTTTGAACTGAAAGGGTTTTGAGGGGGTTTTCCCATGATTAGAACATGCCCTTGAGTTGAAACTCATATATATGGAAAATTTATGTCCACTGAGCTTCCCTAAATTTTCTCAAATATTTTCAAAGAATTGAAATAACTTTTCTCTATGAAAAACCATTTCTAGCCTTAAGAAAAAGCCTTTAAATAAAATATAAGAGTAATCTTTAAAATTAATATCTGGTGGTTTTCGAAAGTCTTAAATATAGTAGGTTTGAAATAAAGCCTTTGGGAAAGAAGGATCCACCTAATTTGAGGACTTGCAGTGCAAACCTCATTTTAGGGGGGTTTGGAAACCTATTTTGAATAAATCATTTTTCGTTAAAAAGAAATTTGATCAAAATAGTTTTGGGCACTATTCACATGGCATGATCATTGGGCAATAGGTTTGGGTCAAGGAAGACGCATATGTAGTGGAATAGAATCTAGGAGTGCCATATAACACAATCATTAATCAAGCAACATCATTCAAACAAGCACAATCACTTTTAAAAAGTTTTAGTTAGCTCCAATTTTATAAACCCAAACATATCAAGGTGATACAAACACAGGGTGTGACAGGTGATCTGATTGATCAAATATGATGGCAGTCTGAGACCTCTTGAGATACGTGGGGGTTGTCGGCACAACCATGTTGACTTCTCTGTTTATAACCTGCAATCAAATTTTGCTCTCAACATCAGCAAAAATCATCAGAGTGGCATTGACATCGGGAAAAGTTTCTTTGTCTTCATCATCATCTTTTTTAGGGGTTTTCTCACTCGACTGACCCTCCTTGAACTGTTGGATCAGTAGACGACACTGTCGAATGGTATGTTTGGGTAATATCAAATTACCATCCACATCTTTCCTCGTGTGGATTGCACACGGTAAATCTATAACGTCAGTTCCCGACTGATTTTTCCTTTCTTGGGGTTGAACTGTGCCTTGGACTTCCCCTTATGGTTTCCTTGCGCCGCCAAGGCGGCTACCTCTACCTGAGCAGGGCCATCAGCCTTCCGCTTCTGCTTCCCACTAGAATTGTCGTCGTTTTCCTGTGCCGTTGCGGAGGCGGTCTTCTTCTTCGCCATTGGTGTACTGAGTGGAGATTTCCATCATCTTACTCAGCGAAATATCACCCGTTCGCCCAAACTTCAGGTAAAGCTCTCTGTACTTCACTCCGGCCTTGAAGGCACAAACAGCTTGATGCTCAGAAACATTCTTCACTGTATGATGCAAAGTGGACCAGCGCTGAATGTAATCCCTCAATGACTCGTTGGGCTTCTGAACACAATGTTGCAAATACTTCAAACCAACAGGACCCTTGCAAGTGCCCTCGCACGTTCTGATGAACACTCGGGCAAGATCTTCCCAACAGTGGATGCTAGAAGGAGCCAAACGATTCAACCATGCACGGGCCAAACCATCCAACATCAAGGACAAATGATTAATTGCAATGTTATCGTTGCCACCACCAATCTGATCAGCCACTCGGTGATCATCCAACCATGTCTCCGGCTTTGACTCGCCAGAAAACTTGCCTATCCTAGCTGCCAACCTACAGTTGGGGGGAATCTCTGCAGAACGAATGGCTCTACTAAAGCACTCAGGACCAGAAATAACAACACTGCTGCCACTCGGGTAATCTCTGTCAAAACCATCTTTGTGGGCTCTGCCCCTGTCAATTTGCCTCTGAGTGAGGACATCTCTTGCATCAAACCCTGGATTCCACTCCTCACCAAACGGGCGCCTATCGTCCTGGTGTCGGCGCATGTACGGACCACTCCGCGGAGGAGTGGGAACTCAACGGTGGTCATCACGATGAAACTGATCTCGTCCCTGATCCCTGTACTTATCCTCATGGAAACCTCCTCCCCTGTGACGCAGAGGCGAACCAGGACTATGTGCCGACTAAACAGTCTCTGCTCTTGGTGAATTATTTTTTATTCTATTGCACGACTGTGAAACAATTGAATTTTGTCGTTGCGCTGCGTCAAGCAACACTCTGATCTGCAGCAAACCTCTACCAGCCTCTGAACGTGATGGCTGAATTGAATTTCCTATCCTAGTTGCTGCTACACCATTTAAAACTGGAGTACGGTATACCTCAACGTTGTTTTGTGAACCACTCGGGAGTAACTGTCACGGACGTTGACTAGGAGGTGGTGGACACTGGCGAGCGCGCTCATTGATTTCCCTCTGCAGCTCTTCGATCCGAATCCGCCTGGCCTCCAAGGCGTGGGCCTTAGCGGTCGCACCGACCATGGGTGTATTGAGTACCTCCTCATCCCGACGCGGCTGCTCATTCGACACCCCACCAGCCTCTCGCCTGCCGTGGCCGAAACCAGGCGGCGGGCTCTGAGGTGAACCATCCATAAGAACCTACGCTGCAAGATCGCAGCTCTCGCACTTGGAAGGAATGTCAGACTGATCCGCTTCTGAGTCGAACATGCCGTGAAGGGACTCGGCGGGCTCGATCGCCGCAATTTGCGGAGATGAAACTTGGCGAGCAACCGCATGCCTAGCCCAGCGCTAGAGCCGTGAGCAACCGGATCGCTTGCGATGGCGTACATCGGGGAGGGCCATAAAACACGGAGTCGACGGCTGCCGCAGAATCACACCGCAGCAGCATGCGCAAAAGTGTGTCGCCCCACGGATCGGGAGCGCCTCAACGTCGAGAGGCACTTCCTGGAGCCATGCCGAATCATCGGCGATGAAGGTGAGCGCTCCGAAACGGATTTCATGGCCCAAGAACAAACCACCATCGGAAGACATGACGAAGGGGGAAAATGCAACCTCGCCAGAATTCGCTTAGACACCTGCCCCACGGTGGGCGCCAACTTCTGTGGGAACGAGTCTGATAGTAGAAGATAGGGGTACGAAAGGAGAGGGCAGAGTCCTAGCTACGACGAGGGTGTACACACGGATGTATGAGTTCAGGCCCCTCGCGTGGAGGTAACAGCCCTACGTCTCAGTGCTCGGGAGCTCTTGTTGTGTGGAAAGTATAAGTTACAGTAGGTGCGAACCCTTGTGCTAGAGGGGAGGGGAGGCTTATATAGAGTATGCTGCCCCTCATAAGTGCCGGGCATCCAAGGGTCCGATCGTGGGTATAAAGACGAGCGTTACTGGTAACGTACATCATGATTGCTACTAATGACGACTGGCCTAACGCCTACCTATTGGCCTCAATGGAGTGGCTTCTGGTCTTCTAGCGTCGACTGGAAGCGAGGTCTTCCGCGTGACAGGTGACTGTCGAGTGGAGGGAGAAGATACCGAGTGGACTAAATGTCGAGTGACTTGAGCACCATGGTGAATCCAGTAGGAACCTCTCTTGTAATCTTTAAGTACTCCAATATAGTGTCCTCAGGTAGGGTATGTAGGTCAGGCCTAGGACCCCAGCCTAGGTACATATCCTCGTCATACGCAAAACCCGACCCAAAATTGGGACCGATTTGCGTTCGCACGGACAGTTTCGCAAACTAGGTTGTCGCGTCGGGCTATACTTTTTGCCCTCACGGCCCCAAAGGACGAAATGGATTAGCCGATTAAAGTATCCCTTCAGTTACTAGAAGAAAAAGTTGATACCGCTGTTGGTTCTATGTGGGCCAAAAAACACAAAAATCAATTTAACTTTAAGGTATTGCGCTCATTTTTTTGTGTGCTTTTGGAGATGCTCTAGGCAGCGCATCTGGGAAATTGTAATTTATACTAAGAGAAGACAACAAATTCTTGTAAAAAACTATTCCTACTGTTAATCATACAAGAAAATGTTCATTATTTGTTTATATATGTCAGCAAATTAGTTCATCCAACATAAGCATATGTCCCTGAAACCGTCATCAACGAGTGCCTATAATGGTAGCTCCACAACAAAGTTGCCATAAATTTTAACTTTGGCTAACAGCCCTCAACCAATTATCTAGGCCACAACCACTAGTAGAAAGCAGGGCTTTCGTCCTAGCCGGATCGGAGCAATAGTCCCTGTCGCGTTACGAATCGGGACTAATGTGAGCATTAGTCCAGGTTCGAGCGGGTAGGATGCCGGATGGGGCTCGGCAGGCATCAGTCTCGGTTCCAATGGGACCTTTAGTCCCGGTTGGAGACCAACCGTGACTAAAGGGGTCCCTTTAGTACCGGTTGGAGTCTTTAACTTGGAGTAAAGCTCCAACCGGGACCAAAGTGTTATGAAAAAGTAAAACGGCTATAACTTTTACATACGATGTCAAAAAAAAGTTTAATATATCAAAATGTCTACGAGAAACTGGTTTAAATACTAAAGATCTTTTTCCAGTTTTGTTTTGTTTTTTGCTTTATTTATTTTCTTTTGTTCGTACTTACAGTGAAATATTTAGAGTTTTTGAGCAAAATTTGTGTGAATCATTAGTTTGTGAATAACATTACATTGAAAATACATTTTTGAGTGATTCTTTTTCCTGCTGTTTAATATTAGTGTGTTTTATCATTATATTCAATTTGATAATTTTTAGGTTATTTAAATAGGTGTTCTAATAAAAAACAGATTATGTTTAGCTCTTTTCGTTTTATAGCTAAAAAATCAATAAATGCATGAAAAATAGCGAATGAATGGGAAGAGTTGAAATAAGTTTAAAAAATGAAATCACTTGGTAACAGATGAGTTTTTTCGTCTGAAACCCAAATACTTCAAAAAAGATTGTCCAGTTTGTACACAAAGTGCATCCAGCTTTTGCCGTAACCATCTTAACTTTTTAGCACATTCTATGTGGGTGAGATGATGATATCATGCCAAGTTTAAACATTTTTAGAGTTCATTTGTAGTGCTTTTCAATTGTAGGGTCATTTAGCTCAAAAAATCAATAAATGCATGAAAAATAGCGAATGAAGTGGCAAATGATTGGAAATTGATGATGTCGGCTTTGAATGGTGCATATTGAATGCAAAAAAGTCTGAAGTTAAAATAAGTTAAAAAATGAAATGCCTATGTAACAGATGAGTTTTCTTCTAAAACACTCATACTTCGAAAGAGATTGTCCAGTTTGTACACAAAGTGCATCCAGTTTTTGCCGTAACCCTCTCAACTTTTTAGCACATGCTATATGGGTGAAATAATGATACCATGCCAAGTTTCAACCTTTTTAGAGTTCATTTGTAGTTCTTTCATATTTAGGGTCATTTAGCTCAAAAAAGCAATAAATGCATGAAAAATAGCGAATGAAGTGGGAAAGGATTGAAAATTGATGATGTGGCTTTGAATGTTGCATATTGAACACACAAAAAGTCTGGAGTTGAAATAAGTTAAAAAATGAAATGCCTTTGTAACAGATGAGTTTTCTTTCGAAACAGTCATACTTCGAAATAGATTGTCCAGTTTGTACACGAAGTGCATCCAGTTTTTCCCGTAACCTTCTCAACTATTTAGCACATGCTATGTGGGTGAAATGATGATACCATGCCACGTTTCAACCTTTTCAGAGTTCATTTGTAGTGCTTTTATATTTCAGGGTCATTTAGCCAAAAAAAATTCAATAAATGCATGAAAAATAGCGAATGAAGTGGTAAAGGGTTGAAAATTGATGATGTGGCTTTGAATGGTGCATATTGAACGCAAAAAAAGTCTGGAGTTGAAATAAGTTTAAAAAATGAAATGTCTTTGTAACACATGAGTTTTGTGTCGAAACCCTCATACTTCGAAAAGGATTGTCGAGTTTGTACACGAAGTGCATCTAGTTTTATTCGTAACCCTCTCAACTTTGTAGCACATGCTATGTGATTGAAATGATGATACCATTCCAAGTTTCAACCTTTTCAGAGTTCATTTGTAGTGCTTTTCAATTTTAGGGTCATTTAGCTCAAAAAAATGCATAAAAAAATAAATGATGTCATATTTGGATTCCTCACATTTTTCTGGTAATAATGGAAGTATTATTTTTTAAATTTTGATTTACAGATTTATAGGTATTAATTATGCCATATTAAATGAATAAATAGAATAAACTGAATAAAATAATATTATTACTTATTTTATTTTCATTGAAATTCAATATTATTATTACTTATTTTATTTTGAACTTTTTATTATTTTTGTTTTTCGTTTTTGTTTTGAGAATTTTTTAGTTTTTTTTGAATTTTTTTTGCCTTTTTGTAGTTTTTTGGAGTTTTAAAATTAATCATTGTTGTTTGTTAATCATTGTTGTTTATTTTAATAATTGTTTGGAATTCAAAAAATTAAATCATGTGACATAAGGACCTAAGGGTTAATAGGATTGATTTCTTATTATTGTCAAGAAAACAATAAGTGCAGACTTGGAAACTATTGGAGATAGAACTCGAACGTTAAGAATGCTGGGGTCGGAGCAGTGAGAGGATGGATGACCGGCCGGAAAGTTAGACGATTTGGAATGAGTGCTCCATGTTGGAGCAGTGAGGAATTGTGCTTAGAGATTAAATTGTCAAATAATTAAGAGCAGTGAGGAGGGATGATTAGAGATTAAATTGTCAAATAATTCAAAGATTAGAAAATCAGAAAAAAAATCGAAAAAAATAAAAAATATATTTTCAAAAAAAACACCAATCGGGACTAAAGGTCCTCCGGCCCCCGCTCCAGAAAGCTGTCACGCGAAGCCCCTATAGTTCCGGTTCGTAATCCAACCAGGACTAAAAGTAGAGGCCTTTAGTTCCGATTGCTTAGTCCCGGTTAGAAAACCGAGACTAAAGACCCTTACGAACCGTGACTAAAATGCCTTTTCTGTCACAGCAGCATCCTGGTCTCTTTACTATACTACATGCATGCATAAACTAGCAACAAGCGTGCATCCCGACAGTTGCACTCTAGGAAAGACACGGACTCCAATTCGTTGATTAGTGTTGCCGCTTTTCTTCTTCTGTAACAGAAAAGCAGATATATGACCAATCTTTATTTCATATATTAATAATATTTAGCACCTAGAGGGGGAGGCTAAAATGCCTATCCCACCATATCCATCAATCAACTAGGCACTCACTTTACGTGACAAGTACCTCATACTTCGACAGTTAAAATACCTGGAAAGTGGAATTTCATTGTTAAAACTGTTATGAAAAAAATAACTACCTAATTGGCTTTCACTACTAGAATCTGCATTAATATCGAGTTTAAAACTGTTATGAAAAAAAATAACTACCTAATTGGCTTTCACTACTAGAATCTGCATTAATATCGAGTTTTAAGAAAATTCGACAGAGCACATATTAAATTCAATGAAATGTTCGCCGAGTTTCAAACTCGATGCAAGGCACTCGACTGGACGGCCCTCGAAAATCATTAAAACTGCCGAAGGCATTCTATCATGAACTCGGTGAATATATAAAGAATGCTTACCGGCTTTCGACCGGAAACAACTCGACGAACCACACCGCCAGACTCAACGTGTCGTTAACAGAAGTGCCACGTGACACAATTCTTTGTCGAGTTTCAAACTCAACAAACCTTGTCCAATAGTAATAATCCATGTGTGAGTACACATTGCCAAAATATCTACTGAGTTGGTTATCAAGCCGGGCAAAATGTTTGCCGAGTTCCGAACTCGGCAATTTACTGTCCAATAAGAGCCCGCCGCGTGGCACAACTTCATTATCCAGTTTTTTTTGTTCGCCAAGTCGTTTTTAACCTCACAAATGTTTGACTAGTTATTTTGTTCACCTAGTCGTTTGTTCTCAGAACCTGACAAACGACACTGCTCTGCGGAGTTACGAATTACCGAAGAGTTTAATTTCGAATCAAAGTCAGCAGATAGGAATTCGCCAAGTGCCCAACAGAATTCACTCGGCGAATAGTTGGAACTCGGACAAAACACGTTTCTAATAGTGTTTGATGCCATGTTATGAAAATCAGCTTAATGTTACCAAGAGACCAAAGACGACATATATACATGTACAATGGGATGCCAAAATGTAAAAGGCTAAAAGCCATCATCAATATATAACTATAACAAAAAGATCTATCACATATAGAAATGAATGGATGGAAACACACATGCAGATATACAAACATAAAAAAAATAACCCTATTAGCCCGAGCCCCAAATCCATATGCCTTATACTGAAGTCTTTTTTTAGGGGTCTCCGGCGGGCAAAAGCCAGCCTGAACTCATTTTATTATTAAAAAGTCAGCTATACAGAGAACTTGTACAGAGAAATAGTTTAGCGAGGCCCACGCGGGAAGTAGCTATGTTACATCAATCCTGGACAACATGATACCCCAGTCAATCAGAAGCTGCCTGCGGCTGTCGTTTAGGAAACGGTTAGCCCAACGAAAAATGTCTTCAGCAGCATGTCGGAGGACGTATTCGAGTCTGAATTTCCTGGTTAAAGACTTTGGCATTTCTTCGTTTCCAAAGGTTCCATAGAATTGACAGTCGCGCTGTCTTCCGTTCTTTGCATGAAGGTTGGATGTTCTGGATGTCTTTGATGGAGATGCAGTCGGCCGGGTTGATGAGAAGGGTGTCCGCTTTGGTCCAGGCCTCAGCAGCCACCGAGCAGTGAAGAAGCATATGCTCCGTAGTTTCATTCTCAGAGCAGAAAGGGCATGAAGCCGAGTCGGTGAGTCCGCGGCGAAAACAACGGTCGTTGGTGAATAACCTTCCACGATGCACAAGCCTAAGGAACAACCTGCATCGGTTACTCGCACAGTTCTTTCCCCAAATAAAATCCGCGAACGGATCATCCGGCCTAGATGAAAAAGCCGCTTCGTAAGCAGAAGCAACGGAAAGGGGCCGGTCGTCCATCCTGCATACACGATTATCTAGAACATGCGGAATTAAATTCACAGAGGCTAAGAGGACACGCAAGTTTGTCAGATCGTCAGCAGCAGCGTTGGAGAGGCGAGGCTGAAGCGAAAGACGTAGGTCCTGGTCCGATAGCACGAAAGCCACCGACACGTTGGGACTAGAACGTGAGAAAAGAGGCTGGGAAAACGGACTTGAAGTGAGTCAGTGCCAAACCAGTTGTCTGGCCAAAAGGCAGTTGATACCCCATTGTCGACAGTGACATGCGTAATATAGGGAAAGAAGGCGAGGCCAGAAGTGACGTCCTTCCAGACGGTAGTGTGGAGCCTGTGGAGATCTCCAATGTAGTTACCACCTTCCCAACCGTAGGAGTTAGCAAGCCATGAGCTGCATGAGCCATTGTTAGGAGAGTGGGATTTGCTGATAGTTTTTAGAAGGAGGCAGATGTTATGCGTGCGCACGCAACAGAAACCGAGACCACCCTTAGAGATTGGAGCACAAACGTCGTCCCAGACGACCTTGCATTGGCCACCATTGACACTGTCATTGCTGGCCCAAAAGAAAGCACGACAACGCTTGTCAATTTCATGAATAGTGCCGGCATGCAGCAACATGGCACTCATGGCATAGGTGGGGAGAGCCCGGAGAACCGATTTGACAAGGATTGCCCGATCTGCAGCGAAAGAAGGTGACCTCTCCATCCGGCTAGGCGTTTGTCAACTTTAGCGATGAGGGGGTGGAAGTCGACAAGCCTTAGTTTGTGGGTGGAAAGAGGGAGGCCCAGATAATTTTGCGGGGAGGAGGAAACCTGGCAATCGAACATGTTGGCCATATGAGCGGCGGTGTCAAGGGCCACATTGTTTGGAGCAAAAGTACTTTTTTCGAAGTTTATGTGAAGGCCTGTAGCTTGGGAGAACCAAAGGAGAATTGAATTTAGATTTGCAAGGTGGGATTCATCGACTTTGATAATGATGAGAGTATCGTCGACGCATTGGAGCATGGGGCAAGGGATATCATGGCAGATCGGGTGTTGAAGGAAGCTCTGCGAGGAGGCATCGAGGATCATGAGTTGCAGGATGTACGCGATTATGATAAAAAGGTAGGGAGAAATTGGGTCGCCCTGACGAAGGCCATTTTTGCATTCGATCCAATTCCCTAGTTTGCCATCAAGAAGGACAGCCGACTGACTAGATTCGTTTAGCATAGAGATCCACCTAATCCAAGATTCCGAGAATCCTTCAGCCATAAGACGGCTAGAGTAGAGGCTATTCCAAACGACAGAGTCAAAGACCTTCCCGAAGTCCAGTTTGATGACAAGAGCAGGGCAATTACTTTTGTGACAAGCTTGCACAATGTCTGCAGCAAGAACAAAGTTTTCTGCCATGTTACGACCCTTGATGAAGCCGGATTGATCGGCATGAACGAGATCACAGATAACCGGCTGAGCACAGTTAGAAAGGCATTTAGAACACAGTTTGATCGAGCAGTTTTGCAGGGAGATCGGTCGCAGCTAGTCGAGGTCGTTTGTGCCCGGTTTTTTAGGGATGAGGATGATGTAGGGTTTGCTAATGCGTCGGAGGTCTGTGTCGAATGAGTGGAAGCTGGTAAGAAGGTGAAGGAGGTCCTTTTTAACAATATCCCAGTTAGCTTTATAAAAAGTCGGGCCGAACCCGTCTGGCTCAGGGATGGCATTGTCATTCATCGAGAACATGGCAGTTTTGATCTCCTCTAGCATGAAGGGGCGGGACAACACAGAGGATTGGGACGAAGTTAGGCTGGATCCTATATTGAGGGAAGGAAGATTGGTCGGAGTGTGGCCTAAATGGGTGGTGCCGATGATTTCTTTAAAGTAATCATGAAGAAAACAGTCTTTTCCGGAGTGAGAGGAAACCTCCACACCGGTCACTTTCAAGCATTTAATTTGATTTTTGCACAGACCACTGGTAGCACAAAGGTAGAAGTATTGGGAATTTTCGTCACGAAGAACACAGTATTTAATTTTAGCACGTTGACGCCAATAAGCAGCTATAAGAGAGTTGTGCCGTTGAAGGGATAGGGAGACCTGAGTGCTTAAAGAGCGCTCAAGAGGAGATAGTGAGCGGAACTCCTCTAGCTTGTCTATGAAGGTAATGACGGTGGTGTAATTTTTAGAGATAATGAAGGAAGAGGATGCCTGCTTGCACCAAACTTTAACCGCTGCCCTTACTCGCTTAATTTTCATGTAGAAATGACCGAGGTTTGAGGAAGTGGGGACAATGTTACAATTTTGAGCAACCATATTTTTGAAAGAGGGATTGCGCAAGAGGTTGTTATTTAGGCGGAAAACCGCTGGCGTCGGAACCGAGGACGATGCAGCAAGGATGAGAGGAACATGGTCAGAGGTAGAACGACAGGCAGAGGTGAGAAGGAGTACGGGAACAAGAAGCTCCATTTGGAGCTGACAAACGCCCTATCACGCCGAACGAGGATGGGGGACTCTTGTTGGTTGCACCACGTCAAAATCCTGTCTAAGAGGGGGAACTCCCTAAGATTTAGCTAGTTAAGGGCAAAGGAGAAGAGGAGAGCTTCGGATGTGTTGAAGTTTGCATTGGAGCGGTCTGAGGGATTCAGAATAAAGTTGAAGTCACCAATGAGAGCCCAGGGAACTAAGGTAATTGAACTGAGATGAAGAAGCTCATTAACAAAGGCTTGTTTATCGTGGCTACTACACGGCTTATAGATATTGGAGATCGAGAAAACCTCGTCGTTGGTTGTAGCCACAAATTGCAATGATAAGGAGAAATTAAGTTGGGTGACCGACGTGCATGAAAAATCTTAATCATCCCAAGAAGTTAAAATTGCACCGGACGTTCGAAAGGAGGGAAGATAATGAAAGGATCGCACGTTTGCAGGAAGGAATGAGCTAGCTTTGAAGGAGTCGATATCGTCAAGTTTTGTTTCCTGAAGGCAGATAAAGGAGGGAGCGTGTCACGCTCAAGATGCGCGTCTATCCATTTTAAGGCACGAGGACCTCGCAAGGGATAGAGGCGCATCTTGCCATTCGCAAGTATAGAATCATTGCATCATACATTACAGAAGAGATGAGTATACAAGTTGCCTTACACTCGCCACATACTAAATTACAATTCCACACAGAGTTCCAATCATCAAGATGAAGACAGGGTCCGACTACGGACGAAATCAAATGATAAAACAGATGAAAATGATACTATCTTGCTATCCCAAAGATCACGACCATGGGCCCCTACTCGTCTGGATAAGTCACGTACATCCTGCCTCTTTCCTCGACATATTCCCACTAGAGCTGGGTCAGATCATCCTGTTGGAAATATGCCCTAGAGGCAATAATAAATTAGTTATTATCATATTTCCTTGTTCATGATAATCGTTTATTATCCATGCTATAATTGTATTGATCGGAGACTTAAATGCATGTGTGGATACATAGACAAAACCATGTCCCTAGTATGCCTCTAATGGACTAGCTCGTTGATCAAAGGATGGTTAAGGTTTCCTAGCCATGGACATGAGATGTCATTTGATAACGGGATCACATCATTAGGAGAATGATGTGATGGATAAGACCCAAACTACAAACATAGCATATGATCGTGTCAGTTTATTGCTACTGTTTTCTGCATGTCAAGTATATGTTCCTATGACCATGAGATCATGCAACTCACAGATATCGGAGGAGTGCCTTGTGTGTATCAAACGTCGCAACGTAATTGGGTGACTATAAAGGTGCTCTACAGGTATCTTCGATGGTGTCTGTTGAGTTGGCATGGATCGAGACTGGGATTTGTTACTCCGTGTGACGGAGAGGTATCTCAGGGCCCACTCGGTAATGCAACATCACAATAAGCCTTGCAAGCAATGTGACTAATTGTTAGTTGCGGGATCTTGTATTACGGAACGAGTAAAGAGACTTGCCGGTAACGAGGTTGAACTAGGTATGGAGATACCGACGATCGAATCTCGGGCAAGTAACATACCGAAGAACAAAGGGAACGATATACGGGATTAACTGAATCCTTGACATAGAGGTTCGACCGATAAAGATCTTCATAGAATATGTAGGAACCAATGTGGACGTCCAGGTCCCGCCATTGGTTATTGAACGTAGAGGTGTCTCGGTCATGTCTACATAGTTCTCGAACCCGCAGGGTCTGCACACTTAAGGTTCGATGACGTTTCGGTAGTGTAGAGTTATGTATGGTGGTGACCGAAGTTTGTTCGGAGTGCCGGATGAGATCTCGGACGTCACGAGGAGCTCCGGAATGGTCCGGAGGTAAAGATTCATATATAGGAAGTCCCAGTTTGGTTTCCGGAAAATTTCGGGCTCATCGATAGTGTACCGGGAGTGCCGGTAGTGTACCGGGAGTGCCGGTAGTGTACCGGGAGACCTCCGGGAGGGGTACTTCGACCCCAAGAGGTCCATGGGCTGTGGGAGAATAATAACCAGCCCTTAGTGGGCTGGGAAAACAGCCACAAAGGCCCATGGCGCAGGAGAGAAAGTCCTAAAGCAAAAAGTGGAAAATCAGCCAATAGGAGGCAATCCTACTCCAACTAGGATTGGAGGTGAAGTAGGATTTCTTCCCACCTCCTATTTCGGCCGACCCAAAGGCCTTGGCTGCCTCTCCTCTCCTCTCCTCCTATATATACTAGTGGATTGGGTGGTTTTTGGACAGAATTTCCGGCCACGTGCTACCCGTTTCACCGGTGCACAGTTTCTCCTCTAGATCGGTTTTCCGCAGCGCTTAGGCGAAGCCCTGCCGGAATCACTCCACCACCATCACCGGAGCACCGTCACGCTGCCGGTGAACTCTCTCTCCTCTCCACCTCCTCTTGCTGGATCAAGACGGTGGAGATCGTCATCAAGCTGCACGTGTGCTGAACGCGGAGGTTCCGTCCGTTCGGCGCTAGATCGGAAGGACCGTGATCGAGATCGCGAGATGGTTCGTGATGAGATCGCGGAACGGATCGTGATGAGTTCGCGGGACAGATCGTGATCAAGATCGTGAGACGGATCGTGATGAGATCGCGGGACGGATCGTGATGAGTTCACGGGACGGATCGTGATTGGATCGTGGGACGGATCGTGATGAGATCGCGGGACGCTCGGCGATTTGGATCGCGAAGATGTTCGACTACACCAACCGCGTTTCTTAACGCTTCCCGCTTAGCGATCTACAAGGGTACGTAGATCCACTCTCCCTCTCGTAGATGCTCATCACCATGGATAGGTTTGCGTGTACGTAGGAAAATTTTTGTTTTCCATGCGACGTTCCCCAACAGTGGCATCATGAGCTAGGTTGATGGTTCGATGAGATCTCGAGTAGAACACAAAAGGTTTGTGGGCGTTGATTCTTAGATTGCTTCCTCCCTTGGTCGGATTTTGGTTCAGCGGGATTGTGAGATGAAGCGTCCCGGACCAACATTACTCGTACGCTTACGAGAGACCGGTTCCCTCGACGCAACTTGTTGCTTAGATGGCTTGCGGGTGACAGTTTCTCTCACTTTAGTTGGATCGGATTCGACAAAGGCGGTCCTTGAGAAGGTTGAAAAGCAATCTATGTATCACCGTTGTGGTTTATGCGTAGGTGAGAATCGTTCTTGGTAGATACCCGTAGCAGCCACGTAAAACTTGCAACAACAATTAGATGACGTCTAACTTGTTTTTGCAGGGTATGTTGTGATATGATATGGCCAATTACATGATGTGATATATGTGATGTATGAGATGATCATGTGATGTATAGATTATCACGACTTGCATGTCGATGAATACGGCAACTGGCAGGAGCCATAGGGTTGTCTTTAATTATTGTATGACCTGCGTGTCAATCATTAAGCGCTATGTAATGCTTTACTTTATCGCTAAACGGTAGCAATAGTAGTAGAAGCATGCAGGGCGTGACAACCTCGATGGCGACACGTTGATGGAGATCAAGATGATGGAGATCATGGTGTCGTGCCGGTGACGATGAAGATCATGCCGGTGCTTTCAAGATGGAGATCTAAAGCACAAGTTCATGGCCCTATCATGTCACTTATGAATTGCATGTGATGTTAATCCTTTTATGCACCTTGTTATGCTTAGTACGACGGTAGCATTATAAGGTGATCCCTCACTTAAATTTCAAGATAAAATTGTGTTCTCCCCGAGTGTGCACTGTTGCGAAAGTTCGTCGTGTTGAGACACCACGTGATGATCGGGTGTGATAGACTCTACGTTCACATACAACGGGTGCAAGCCAGTGTTGCACATGCAGAACACTCGGGTTAAACTTGACGAGCCTAGCATGTACAGACATGGCCTCGGAACACAAGAGACCGAAAGGTCGAACATGAGTCATATAGTGGATATGATCAACATAATGATGTTCACCATTGAAGCCACCTTAACTCACGTGATGATCGGACTTGAGTTGGTGAATTTGGATCATGTATCACTCGAATGACCTGAGGGATGTCAATTTGAGTGGGAGTTCTTAAGTAATATGATTAATTGAACTCATTATCATGAACATAGTCAAAGTGTCTTTGCAAATTATGTTGTAGATTACTAGCTCGCGCTGTAGCTGTCTTGTATTTTTATATGTTCCTAGAGAAATAGAGTTGAAAGATGTTGGTAGCAATATTGCGGACTGGGTCCGTGATCTGAGGATTGTCCTCATTGCTGCACAGAAGGCTTATGTCCTTAATGCACCGCTCGGTGCGCCACCCCCTCTAGCGTCGTCTATAGATGTTGTGAACATCTGACAGGCACGTTTCGATGACTACTTGATAGTTTAGTGCGTCATGCATTACGACTTAGAATTGAGGCTCGGAAACGTTTTGAACGTCACGGAACATATGAGATGTTCTAGGAGCAGAGATTGTGATCTCAGGCTCGTGCCTGTATTGCGAGATATGAGATCTCCAACAAGATTCTTTGCCTGTAAGATGAAGGATAATAGCTCAATCGTTGAGCATGTACTCAGATTGTCTGGGTACTACAATCGCTTGAATCAAGTGGGAGTTGATCTTCCAGATAAGATAGTGATTGATATAGTTCTCCAAGTCACTGTCACTAAAGCTACTAGAACTTAGTGATGAACTATAATACACCAGGGATATAAGTATTGATCCCTGAGCTGTTCGCGATGTTTGACACCGCGAAGGTAGAAATCAAGAAGGAGCGTCAAGTGTTGATGGTTAATCAAACCACTAGTTTCGAAAAGGGCAAGAGCAAGGAGGGAAACTTCATGGATAGCAAGTCAGTTGCTGCTCCAGTGAAGCAACCCAAAGTTGAACTCAAACCCGAGACTAAGTGCTTCTATTATGAGGTGAGAGGTCGCTGAAGCGGAACAACCCTAGATACTTGGTAGATAAGAAGGCTGGCAACATCGACAGAAGTTTATTTGATATACGAGTTATTGATGTGTACCTTGCTAGTACTCCTAGTAGCACCTAGGTATTGGATACCGGTTCGGTTGCTAAATGTTAGTAACTCGAAATAAAAGCTACGGAATAAACGGAGAACTAGCTAAGGGTGAGGTGATGATATGTGTTGGAAGTGTTTCCAAGGTTGATGTGATCAACATCGCACGCTCTCTCTACCTTCAGGATTAGTGACGAACCTAAATAAATGTTATTTGGTGTTTTGCGTTGAGCATGAACATGATTAGATCATGTTTGTTGCAATACGGTTATTCATTTAAGTCAGAGAATAATAGTTATTCTAGTTACATGAATAATACCTTCAATGGTCATGCACCCAGTGAGAATGGTTTGTTGAAATCTTGATCGTAGTAGTACACATGTTCATAACATTGATGTCAAAAGATACAAAGTTAATAATGATAGTACCACATACTTGTGGCACTGCCGCTAAATGTCATATTGGTATAAAGCGCATGTAGAAACTCCATGCTGATGGATATTTGGACTCATCGATCTCGAATCGGTTGAGACATGCGAACCATGCCTCTTGGGCAAGATGACTAAAGGACACCGTTGGATGGAGCGGGCAAGTGATTCATTGGAAATGATACATGTTGATGTATGCAATCTAGTGAGTCTTGTAGTGTGCAGTGGATATCGTTATTTTCTTACCTTCACTGATGATTTGAGTAGATATAGTGTATATTTACTTAATGAAACACAAGTATGAATCGTTTGAAAGGTTCAAGCAAATTCAGAGTGAAGTTTAAAGATCATCGTGACAAGAAGATAAAAATGACCGCGATATGATCGTGGAGGTGAATATCTGAGTTACGAGTTTGGCATACAACTTAAGACAACGTGAAATTTGTTTCACAACTAACGCCACCTGGAACACCATGGTGTGATGGTGTGTCCGAACATCATAGTCATGCTCTATTGATATAGTGCATACTGTGATGTCTCTTGTCGTTTTACTACTATAATTTTGGGGTTATGCATTAGAGACAACTACATTCACTTTAAATAGGGCACCATCTAAATCCGTTGAGATGACACCATGTGAATTATGGTTTGATAGAAACCTAAGCTGTCATTTCTTAATATTTTGGGATGTGACACTTGTGTGGAAAATGTTTTCACCTAATGAGGTCGAACCCAAGGCGGACAAATTGCATCTTCATAGAATACCCTAAGATCAGTTGGGTGAACCTTCAATCTCAGATCCTAGTGCAAAATGTTTGTTGCTTAAACGGATCCTTTCTCGAGGAAATGTTTCTCTCGAAAGAATTTAGTGGGAGGAAGATAGAACTTGATGAGGTTGTTAAACCTTTGTTCAACCAGAGAGTAGCGCAGCGCAGAAAGATGTTACTGTGAAGCCTATGTTAGTTGAAGAGGAAGTTAATGATGATGATCATGAAGCTTCAGGATCAAGTTACTATCAAACTTCGTAGGTTGACAAGGATGTGTACTGCTCCTAAGTGGTACGACAACTCTGTCTTGGAGGTCATGTTGTTGGACAACGATGAACCTACGAGCTATGGAGAAGCGATGATGGGCCCGGATTCCAACAAATGGTTGGAGGCCATGAAATCCGAGATAGGATCCATGTATGAAAAACCAAGTATAGACTTGGTAGACTTGCTCGTTGGACGGCAGGTCGTTGAGTACAAATGGATCTTTAAAATGAAGACAGACATTGATGGTGAATGTCACTATTTGTAAAGCTCGACTTGTTGCAAAGATGTTTGTGACAAGTTCAAGGGGTTGACTGCGAGGAGACTTTCTCACTCGTAGCGATGCTAGAGTCTGTTGGAATTATGTTAGCAGTTGCTGCGTTTTCAATTATGAAATCTGGCAGATGGATGTCAAAACATCGTTTCCTTAACGGTTTACCTGAGGAAAGGTTGTATGTGATACAACCAGAAGGTTTTGTCAGTCCTAAGGATGCTAAAAGGTGTGCAAGCTTCGGTGATCCTTCCATGGACTGAAGCAAGCATCTCGGAGTTGGAATATACGCTTTGATGTGTTGATCAGAGTTTTTGAGTTTATACAAAGTTTACGAGAAACTTGTATTTGCAATAAAGTGAGTGGGAGCACTATAGAATTTCTGATAAGTATATGTGGATGACATATTGTTGTTCAGAAATAATGTAGAGTTTCTGGAAAGCATAAAACGGTTATTTGGAAAGTGATTTTCAAAGGAAGACCTGGATAAAGCTACCTAATTGTTGAGCATCAAAATCTATAGAGATAGATCAAGATGCTTGATGAGACTTTCAATGAGTGCATACCTTCACAAGATTTTGAAAGAGTTCAAAATGGATCAGCCAGAGAAATAGTTCTCGTCTGATTTGTAAGGTGTGAAGTTGAGTGAGACTCAAAGCTCGACAATGGCAGAAGAAAGAGAAAGGACGAACGTCGTCCCCTATGCCTTAGCCATAGGCTCTATATTATGCCATGCTGTGTACCGCACCTATGTGTGCCTTGCCATGACTCTGTCAAGGGGTACAAGAGTGGTCCAGGAGTGGATCACTGGACAGCGGTCGTAATTATCCTTAGTAACCAGAGGACTAAGGAAATGTTTCTTGATTATGGAGGTGATAAAGAGTTCGTTGTAAAGAGTTACGTCGATGCAAGCTTTAACACCTATCCGGATGACTAGTAGTAGCAATCTGGATACGTATAGTGGAGCAGCCATTTGGAAATAGTACCAAGTGGAGTGTGGTAGCAGTGTTTACGATTTGACATAGAGATTTGCAAAGTACACACGGATCTGAATATCGCAGACCCGTTGACTATAAGACCTCTCTCACATGCAAAGCATGATCGAGCCCCAAAACTCATTGGGTGTTAGATTCATAACAATGCGAATCACATGGTGATGTGAACTAGATTATTGACTCTAGTGCAAGTGGGAGACTGTTGGAAATATGCCCTAGAGGCAATAATAAATTAGTTATTATCATATTTCCTTGTTCATGATAATCATTTATTATCCATGCTATAATTGTATTGATCGGAGACTTAAATGCATGTGTGGATACATAGACAAAACCATGTCCCTAGTATGCCTCTAATGGACTAGCTCGTTGATCAAAGGATGGTTAAGGTTTCCTAGCCATGGACATGAGATGTCATTTGATAACGGGATCACATCATTAGGAGAATGATGTGATGGATAAGACCCAAACTACAAACATAGCATATGATCGTGTCAGTTTATTGCTACTGTTTTCTGCATGTCAAGTATATGTTCCTATGACCATGAGATCATGCAACTCACAGATATCGGAGGAGTGCCTTGTGTGTATCAAACGTCGCAACGTAATTGGGTAACTATAAAGGTGCTCTACAGGTATCTTCGATGGTGTCTGTTGAGTTGGCATGGATCAAGACTGGGATTTGTTACTCCGTGTGACGGAGAGGTATCTCAGGGCCCACTCGGTAATGCAACATCACAATAAGCCTTGCAAGCAATGTGACTAATTGTTAGTTGCGGGATCTTGTATTACGGAACGAGTAAAGAGACTTGCCGGTAACGAGGTTGAACTAGGTATGGAGATACCGACGATCGAATCTCGGGCAAGTAACATACCGAAGAACAAAGGGAACGATATACGGGATTAACTGAATCCTTGACATAGAGGTTCGACCGATAAAGATCTTCGTAGAATATGTAGGAACCAATGTGGACGTCCAGGTCCCGCCATTGGTTATTGACCGTAGAGGTGTCTCGGTCATGTCTACATAGTTCTCGAACCCGCAGGGTCTGCACACTTAAGGTTCGGTGACGTTTCGGTAGTGTAGAGTTATGTATGGTGGTGACCGAAGTTTGTTCGGAGTCCCGGATGAGATCCCGGACGTCACGAGGAGCTCCGGAATGGTCCGGAGGTAAAGATTCATATATAGGAAGTCCCAGTTTGGTTTCCGGAAAAGTTTCGGGCTCATCGGTAGTGTACCGGGAGTGCCGGTAGTGTACCGGGAGTGCCGGTAGTGTACCGGGAGACCTCCGGGAGGGGTACTTCGACCCCAAGAGGTCCATGGGCTGTGGGAGAATAATAACCAGCCCTTAGTGGGCTGGGAAAACAGCCACAAAGGACCATGGCGCAGGAGAGAAAGTCCTAAAGCAAAAAGTGGAAAATCAGCCAATAGGAGGCAATCCTACTCCAACTAGGATTGGAGGTGAAGTAGGATTTCTTCCCACCTCCTATTTCGGCCGACCCAAAGGCCTTGGCTGCCTCTCCTCTCCTCTCCTCCTATATATACTAGTGGATTGGGTGGTTTTTGGACAGAATTTCCGGCCACGTGCTACCCGTTTCACCGGTGCACAGTTTCTCCTCTAGATCGGTTTTCCGCAGCGCTTAGGCGAAGCCCTGCCGGAATCACTCCACCACCATCACCGGAGCGCCGTCACGCTGCCGGTGAACTCTCTCTCCTCTCCACCTCCTCTTGCTGGATCAAGACGGTGGAGATCGTCATCAAGCTGCACGTGTGCTGAACGCGGAGGTGCCGTCCGTTCGGCGCTAGATCGGAAGGACCGTGATCGAGATCGCGAGACGGTTCGTGATGAGATTGCGGAACGGATCGTGATGAGTTCGCGGGACAGATCGTGATCAAGATCGTGAGACGGATCGTGATGATATCGCGGGACGGATCGTGATGAGTTCACGGGACGGATCGTGATTGGATCGTGGGACGGATCGTGATGAGATCGCGGGACGCTCGGCGATTTGGATCGCGAAGATGTTCGACTACACCAACCGCGTTTCTTAACGCTTCCCGCTTAGCGATCTACAAGGGTACGTAGATCCACTCTCCCTCTCGTAGATGCTCATAACCATGGATAGGTTTGCGTGTGCGTAGGAAAATTTTTGTTTTCCATGCGACGTTCCCCAACACATCCTGCATGTACTCATCTGTACCTGTACCTGGAGTGTTGTAGTAAACTGTGAGCCACAAGGACTCAGCAATCAAGCGCCCGGGTATCGAGACTATTCAAGCTTAAGGTTGGAAAGGGGTATGTGTTTAGTTTGCAGGACCACTAAGAATATATGGTGGCTACACTTACGCAACATGAAAATAAATAAGAGTGGCCTATGATGAACGATCGAATCTAGTATGATCTCTATGAGATCCTGAACACTTACTTACGTCAATCATTACCCCACCGTGTTCTCTCTCGGATCATGTTCACGAGCAGAGATGATCACAGTTACTCACACAGTTGGTGGATTTTATTAGAGTTTACTTCAAGTTTACTATTACCGGGTGTTAAACAAATATCCAAGTTGCCACATAACCGCGGGCATGGCTTCTCGAAAGGATTTAACCCTGCGGGGGTGCTCCAACTAGTCCATCACAAATAACCATACTCCGCGGTAATAGCCTCGACCACGGATCTCGTGGTCATCATCGGTAATTCCAAAAAAAATCCAACACTTCGAGATAACTTGAAGAAAGTCAGAGTCCACACGCAAGACATTCGATCAAGGTAAAACAAATCCAGCAAGATATCCCGACGTGTCGACGAACCCGATAAGAGCCGAGTATCTCATTCTCAGGACATGACGGACTGTCCAAACTTCCGGTAGGCCAAACACAGAGTTGCCCCTGGTGGCCACCGGCTGTTGACATTTTGGACCAACACTCATGAGGAGCATTGGCCCGGGGGTTGTTTAATTATCCATGGGGTTGCAAAGCCCTATGCAAATTTTTATTAGTTATTAAGCAAATTTAGTACCAAAGTTGGGTCTTCCCTGACAAGTTTTACACTTAACCGAATAAACAAGGGGGTCCCCATAACAACCCCGAGCATGTTAGGAGCGCAAAGTATGGAAAACATAACACCGGTAACAAGAAACTATGGCGGTAATAGCGAAACAAATCACCTAGCAAAAGGCCAAGCCTTCCACCAATACCAAGATATATATGTGCATTAAATTAAATAATAGATAATATTGTTATATCCAAAACCATGTTATCACATGGAACAACCTGCACCTGCAACTAAGAACGCTATAAAAGGGGCTGAGCAGCGGTAACTTAGCCAATCAAAGGTTGCTAGGATGTGGAGGGTTAGATGCTGTTATGGCAATTAGGAGGCTGATATCAAGTGGTAGGTAGCGCAATTGTAACGATAAGAGCGAGATACTAGCAAGCAAAAATAGTATCGGGATCCGGGTACGATCATCTTGCCTGTTGGTTCTTCAACGGAACAAGTAGCGGGATCCTCGTAGTGGTACTCTCCTGGGCCCTCGTACTCAGTATCCACACTCGTGTCTACCCAATAAAAACATGAACAATAAACATCCAACCAAGGTGCAATGCACAACCAAGATGATGCATGATTCATTTATGAAGAATTTAACATGGCAATCCTAATCTAGTCATGTTTCACATGCAAGGATTGATTATTAATGAATCTGGAAAGAACCTCATGTTAAGTTATTTAAACATGCATGAGCATGGAAAATATGGATGCATCATGCAAAATCGATAGAAATGCATATAAAGAACGCAAGAAACGGAGTTACGGTTCTCACAATACGCTCACGACAATGTACGAAGGCAAAACACAAGACAACAAGGCCATGGGCTAATTCTTGGCATTCCAAGGTAGCCACTGGTTAGGCAATGAAAAACCAACCACGATAGAGCCAAAGATCAATCAATTCCATGGAGTATAACTCCCACAAGTCACAAAACACTAAAACAAGCAATCTGCCATAAAACAGCAACATAGCAACTTTCACCGCCCACAACTTGAGCTATAGGAATCCTATAGCCACAAACAAGGTATTGACAGAAACTACGTAACATGCTTGTCAAATTATCCTACACAATCTGCAAAGGAGGCACACATCAATAAGCATGAAGCTATCAAGTTGGCATGATGAAACAGTTTTCTGGGACTTGTGAAAATAACAGTTTTCTGGAATGTGAGTTAAACTCGCGGCATGTTGACAGCATAAGTTAAATGGGTTAGAGACCACCTCTTGGCATGGAATTTAACAGGGTGGTATTAGACAACATCTTCTTCAAAATACCAACACCGAGCATGAGCTAATTCTCAACATAACACAAGATGTCAACCACTCTTGATGGCATAAAAATAACAGCAGATTCTCAGACTTAGAAATATTTAGCATGTTGAAAACAGAAACATCAAGTTGGCTACTTTGCAGCATGTTTCCCACTTATATGGGTGATTGTAATGTTAAACAAAAATACCATGGCATAATAGACATAAAACACTAGCACTTCCTAGTTGGCACATGCCACAAAGCAAGCATGGATTAAATCATGCAAAAATGACAAAGTAGCATCACAGCAGAAAACGACAGTTTTATAAACTTGCTCAAAAGTGAAATCTGGAAGCACCAATGAATTCATTGTCTCTTTCTACCCCAAAAGCATGTGTCATACTCATATGTTCATGTGAATCATCAAGGCACAAAATATACTAGCAAAATATCATCTACTCTTATAAGTGAAATATTACTCTAAATGGACATGAGCAAATATGATCATAACCAGATTTAGAAACTTAGTTTAACATGGAAATGAACTCCCAAACCTACAACATGCATAAACAATAAAGGGGATGGCAAGTGGGGAAAAGGACCCACTTGTCACACTCACACACACACACTACATAGCATACACACACATGCTCCATATGCCTAAGGCATATGAGCACAAGCTCACTCAAGAACATGCCACCCATGAGGGGGGGGGGGTGTTCATCCACACACACACTCAAGCACCACATATGCACAATGCATAAGGCACTCACACCACTCCCATGCACAGGTGCACATGGCACATACACTCACATACACACATGCTCATATGCATCGCCACACACACTACACATAAGTGTGTATGCATTAAGCACACACACTCACACTCACATACTCATGCATATATACATACCCACATATGCAACACTCACACACACTCATATACATATGAACAGGAAAGAAAACATCCATACATGCAAGAATTGCATCTATACACATGCATACATAGACTAGCAATAAGAAGCAAGAAGAAAAAAATAAAACAATTGAAAAGAAAAACAATCAAAAATGGGGGAGGGGTTCGGCTTCGAACCCATGACCTCCTGGTCGTTTCCCTAGCGCCAACCACTACGCTACACGCCCGGCACTTAACAGAGGAGGGGTACCGCAGCCCTAATACACGCGCACACCCACTACACTGACGAAACTGAATACTGCACACACCCGATCTGACAGAGAACGAAGGCGGCGAACTCCAGCGACGGAGGGGCTATCAGGCACCTCTAGCAAGGGGAAACGGTGCAGGAGGGCAGCTGCACCTAACGGGGTTCCATTCCCGCCCCTAGACGGTTTCTACGAGAGGAAGGAGAAGCACAAGCTCCAAGCTTGTACGGTCATGGCGACGGCTATGAGTAGAGCGACGGACGGCAGTGACTGTGAGCTCGACGCATATACGCGAAGCAAGGCAGAGAAGGAGAGGGAGACGCAGATGCTCACAGAGGGGCGATGATGCTGCGCTCGGAGCAAGGAGGAGACGACGACGATGCGGCTCAAAGCAGGGGACGAAGACGCGCGGCAACGATGCGGTGGCAGCGGTGCTAGGCTCCCCGGCCCCTTCTAGCACCGGGAATCAGTAGCGGGAAGCACCAGGGTGCCTCTCGCCATCTCCGACGGCGACGAGCCGATCACCGGAGGCGACGACAACGAGCCGAAGAACCACCGGCGACGTGGATGCTCTCAGGACCGAACTCTGAACTTACCTGACAACGAAGAAGAGGGAAGGAGGAGGGAGAAGGGGAGCGGCAGCGGCGAGGAGGGAGAAAGGAAACCTAGGGCTTCGCACGCTTATAAAGGGGGGGGGCGGCCTCGACGTCTGTTCCTGCTCACGGCAACGGCGACGACTCCCTCTCTCGAACCCACTCTCTGAACCTGACGGAGCTGGATGGGGGCAGGTTGCCGTTCCCCCACGAGCGGGCTGGGCCGCGAGGGAAGCAAAGCCCACTCACCTCTCTCGCGCACAGAAACAAAAACAGCTGGGAGCTTGTCTATTTTTTTAAAGAAAAACTACACATAAGAAAAGCCTCCCAGATGAAAAATAAAGGACTTTGCAAAAACAAAAATATATTTTACATTAGAAATAAACTGCACTATTTACGAAAAATATCAAAATGATTTTTAGGACAATTAATTTGAATACTTTTTTAAAATAGCAGCCCCTGTTTATTGAAATACCCCAAATACATAAAGCTCAAATCAACAAAAGGACCACACACTCAATCTTAAAACATATTAGGCTAGCACTTGAACATTTTTAAATAATTTAAATAGCAACTTAAAACTGCTGCTAAAATGGCATGGAAAAAAAAGGCATTGGATGGGTTTGTTGAAAAGAAAAGAGGGGAAGAGAAGGAGGGTTGCACACATGATCCAACCACATCACACAACACAAGCCACACTCACATACAAGGTCACACCAAAATCAAGCATGGCATGATGGATGAAATGATGCATGATGCATGAATGACATGGTAAGTCAAGGTGCAAATCATTCATTACTCTCATGACAATAAGGTTCATACAAGAGATTACATGTCATAAAAGGTGGGGACAACACTTGGACTGTCACAGAGCGATAGAAACAAGAGCTGACTTAACGTCAGTACACTTGTCCAGCCATCTGAGACCGTGAACATTCCATGACACAAAGGTAGTCTTACGATTCATAGGAAACAAAGCAGGCAACAATGACATTACAAACTTGGCCGGACATGGCCACCCACGTACAGACCCAATGAGGCAAACAACAGCCTGAAGGAGGCCGGTCTACAGCTATAGCCAAGAAACAAACTCCGACGAAAGGAGTAGAAAGACAAACAAGTTGCAAGTGGGATGCCCAACGGTCATAGCCGACCTCTGGGGCTTGCGAAAGCTGGCGGACTCAGAGAGTCCTTCAAAAAGGATGTTGTCGTACAACATTAAACATCCCGACAAGCACCAAGCAGAGCAAAGGCGGGCACGTCACAAGCAGCGGCATGCTCGAGGACGTCGCTGGCGGGCAGAGGCTCAAAGATCTCATGTGCAAGGTTGATGAGTTGGGAGGTGATGAGCTTCTTTCCTCCAGAAGAAATCTTCCGGTCCTACAGAGAGCGCTTGTGGAGAGTGGCCTTCTCGAGGATGGACATGTGGGTCGCGGGCTCCATGCCGGCAAGTCTAGCGCTGCGGCGCCGAGCTGCAGGAGTGCTTGGTGGAGGAAGTTGAGCCGATGGAGGGGCAAGCGAGTAGGAGACTATCTCCTCAGGGTCCTCTTCATGGACGGCATGAGAAGCAAGTGTAGCTCGTACGGGGCCATCCGCCTCCCCGAGTAGCAGACCTAGAGCATCATCGATGATGGGGAGGGCGTTAGCCAACACACGAGCATCATGGCATATGACATCCACGGAGGTGACGGTTTTCTTGGCCGGCCCCACCGTTGCCACCTTGGAAGGGCGCCCGATGGAGGTGGTGGCAAAGTTAGCGACGAGCATGCCGGCAGCGTTACTGACTACGTGCATGGGGATGCGGTAAAACCCGCGTTCGCTAGCCTTGGAGATGGTGACAATGTCGAAGAAGCCGGGACGCATGTAGATGAGGATGCTGGCAGGTTTTTCGAGAAGCGGCTTGGCAAAGACGGCAGGAGCCGGGGAGGCCCACATGGTGCGGCCACCGGGCATCTGGGCGAGACGACCACTGTCATCAGCGGCGGCAGAAGGAGGAGGAGGCAGCGGAGCGAGATCCTCATCCAAGTTGTCGGGGAAGTCCCTGAAGGCAGAACCATCATGAGGAGGAGGAGGCGAAGTCAAAGCCAACGGTTGGGAGGTTGGTGCATGAAATTATGGTGACGGGAGCAATGGCACCGATGCCGTTGAAGCCATGCATGGTGAGAGTGTGGGGAATGTCCAAGACGTCCCTGGCTTTGACAGTGACGAGCACGACAGAGTAATTGATGCCGAAGAGGCATATGAGGTTAATGGAAAAGGGATTGGCGAATGGGCCGATGGAGTGGATGATGTGTTGAGGGAACCAATGCTCGATGGGGTAGTCCTCAATGGGAAGGGCAACAAGGTCACGATGCGGATAGAGGAAGCAGTTGTCAATGTCGTTGTGGCGGTTGAGGTGGACCTTTTACTCCTGGCCGAGGAAAGGCCCCTCCTCCATCGTGCACTCATGGTCGGTAGGGGTGGCAAAGATGACCATGCCGACACTATGCGATGAAGTGACGAGCACATAGGGGGGTTTCCGGCCTCCTCCATGAAGGCGTGACACACAACGTTGGCGGGGTTGGCCGCGGGAGGGTTGACATAGGCGTAAGCAAGGTTGTCGAAGTGCTCCAAGGGGGCGTAGGGCATGAAGACGTTGACGCAGTCGGAGCGGAAAGCTGGGGAAGTCAGGTTGATGTCCATCGACCCTTCGTCGGACTCCATGGAATCGTCGCCAGACTCGAACTCCACCTCCTCCGGATCCTCCCCGGAAACTTCATCATCGGAGATGATGATGGTTGGGGAAGGGGACACCGAAAGGTGAGGTGAGGTGCAGCCACGGGCCTCGGCAGTGGCCGAGGTTTCAACAGCAGGAGAGGGAGCAAGCACCCCAGCCAGAGGCGCCACAACGTCCGACACGTCGTCGATAGGGATGAAGTCGGCCATAGGACCTTGGGGCAGATTAGGGATAGGCGAAGCAGGGTTAGTCGCCGAGAAGGGGATATCCTAAGCGGATGAAGAGCGGAAGCGATAGGGGAGCTTACATGATCGTTGACGGTGGCCGGAGACCGAACAGTTCCTACACCACACCGGGTTGCGGCAGGAACTAACTTGGTGGTCAAGGTCAAGGCAACGGAAGCAGCGCAATGAGAAGTTATAGGGGAGGGCCTTCTTATATAGGCAAGCGGCAACCGAGCTTGGTTATGATTTGGCCGGAGTCACGGGTGTAGCACTACTGAGGGGGCACGGAGAGCCATACATGAGGGCATGGGCAAAGGTGGCAGGAGAGAAGGAGATCGAGGCCGGCAGAGAGACGCTCAGGTTGACAGAATGGGAAGGCGAGTCACAGGGGCAGCCAGGTCCACCAAAGGTCAAAGGAGTGGATGGCAGAGGAGGGAAAAAAGAATCGGAGGCTAGGGGTAGGGAATCATGGTGGGAAAGCCAAGGGAGGGGACCCTCCGGAGTAGGAAGGATGCCACGGACACAGCATTCAAAGGTCATGGGCTTGCGGCGGGAGAAACGAGAAGGTTTGTTTGGACCTTTTGGACAGTGCGGATCCACAGGAGCTGCATGGCCAGCAGGGGTGGTGCATGATGGGATTGTCACGGATGTCGCTGATTGTAGGGGAGTAGTGCAGCGAGCCACCGTGGGAGAGGAGGAGCTAGGCCCTGGCGAGATGGCAGCGTCTAGGGGCAAGAGCGAATACGTAGTCAGCGGATCTTGAGCGATCGCGACGACATAAGTCGCAATGTGGAGGTTAGCGCTAACCGATGCATCACTCATGGGAGGGCGTAGGCGATTGGTGGTAGTGGCTGTGCAGGTCAGAGCGACGGGAGCATGCGAATGGGGATCAGCAGATGAGACAAGAGCGGCGTTAAAAAGGGTGATCTCACCGTTTGTCTGAAGCGCCGGGAAGAAGACAAATTCGTCGGAAATTTGAATCCCAGAGAAAGACGCACACGAGCCAGCGGGAGGACCTATGTGAAACGAGAGCATAACCAAACCATCGCTAATGCCTCCTAACGTGACGATAAACTTAGCAATATCCTCATTAGCAACTGCGAAAGAAAATAAGCCAGCTCCAAATGACTTGATAATCGGGATTTCAGACTGCGAGCCTAACCAGAGCTTAAGCAAGGAGAAAGCAGCAAGATCATCAAGGGGGGTGAAGGGGTCAGTTGCTTGATCCAAAATGAGGTTGGTGAAACCAACCTTGAGTCCGGATCCAGCGGCAAGCATACCAAAGCGGAGAAGTTCTCTAGAGCGAACTGCAGAAGGGCATCACCTGGCGTCGATCCAATGTCATGGAGAAGACCGTCACGCAGCACCACCGGGTCGAGGGAGACAGGAACCGGGAGCCGGAATCTTCCGGCCGAGAAGTCGACGGGGGCGGGCGGCAAGCCGAGCAATCACCTCCCAGGGAAGCGGCCGGAGGCACGGAGATGAGCAGCATGTCGGCTAAGGCGGGTGGGAGCGAGAAGGAGTTTACCGGCCACGGAGAGGGCGCCGACATAGCACTGTTCGTCATGCTCGGAGCAAGTGGATACAACAAGGTTTCAGAGCGGCGCAACCTCAGCGACCCAGCGGCATGGTGGTCGCTAGGGATGCACAGGATGAGGTCGCCGGACGACCGGCGGAGGCGCTGCGCGCAGCCTCACTGGCGCAGGGTACGCTGGGGAGGGGCTCTCTCGCTCTCACCTATCCAAGCCCACCTTCATTCAAGGTAGAGACGAGATCCACTCCCACCCCAGTTGGCTCTATACTGAAGTCTCATACTAGTTTAAAAGAAGCATACCACTTGTGAACACCTCAATGCCTTCTGCTACATTTAATCTCAGTCTTAAACTACACTTTGGATCTTTGCGACCTTTCTGCACGTGCAATATACCAACTTGTAAATTGAAAAACAATGCAAATGATAAAGAGATGGTGGTAAAAATGAAAAAGGAACTCAAACAAGAATCTAAGAAAGCTTTCAAAAATTATAAGGGTGGTGACGATACTTTGCTCTAAGAATGCTTTCTACTCTTGTTCCATGAACACTGCACCCAAAACCTACTCATGCCAAATCCAAATCTGCTCTTGCTAAGGTCACGGGGGGCGACACATAGCCAAATATCACTTGTTTAAAAATGCGAGCTCGTGTTGCTCCCGGGGGTGGCACGGGAGAAACCTAGCCACCGTCGCCCCTGTTCCCCACCTCCACCCACCCCCCGCGTCACCACCAGGTGAAACCGACGGGCAAAGCCCGCTCGGCGTTAGGAGGAAGCAGGGATGTCTCCTCGCGAGGCGCATAGCGGCAGCCCTGAACGAGGCTATGCGACTAGCGGCGGCGTCTCACCGGCACAAGCAAGCAGAGGTTGCGGCTCCCGGCAAGCTGGCTGCACGACCTCTCTCTCCCCTCCTTCCTTGCTGGGGATGTGCAGGGCGATGCAGGAGACAGCCGCCACAGATCTAGCACCTGGATGCGAGATCCGTCGGTGGAGGTTCCCAGGTGTGTGGACGCGATGGTTGCACGTCCGGCTGGTCGAGCTGTGGTGGCGTCGGCATGCTGCAGCTCCTGGATGGTGGCGCAATGGTGCCACATAGATGGATGTGTTGCGGCGGTCGTGGGGAGCGGTCTCTAGCCTCCGAAGTGGTTTGTGCTCTGCTAGCTCCGGCCATGCATGCGATAGAGTGGTGGTCAGGGCTTTTGGCGGTGGTCTTCTTGTGGTTGCCGGAGCCGCGACTCCGAGTCTAAGGTGGATGTGTTATTATGCCCCTGGCCATGTGGGTGACAGTGACGTGGTTGGTGGTGCTTCAGGTGAGGGTGGCCGCTCCCTGGATTTATCATGGACTTCGACGCGACGGGTTGTTCTCGTGACAGTCTAGTGATGGTGGTTTTTGCGGTTCTCTGGATGAAATTTTTGCCCAACTTGGCTAGTGCCAGCGATGACAGCGATCTGTTGCATTGTTTCCATCTTGATGGCGTCGTCGAGGAGACCTGATCCAGCTCCAACCAATAAGACCTCGTCTTCCGGGAGAAAACCTAGATTTAGTTTGCTGGATCGGATGGTGGCGGCGTTTTCTTGATGTTGCTTATCTTGCTTTTAGGCACCATTTTTGGAGACGAGGTCCGGTTGGTGCTTTTGCCTTTTATGTTTCTGATGGGATGTCGAGGCAGTGGATGTCGGAGCGATGGCTCTGGACTGTGGACGTATGTCGAGGCGGCTACCTCGGATGGCCATGCAACGACGGCCCTATAGGGTAGGTCCGCTACTTTGCTTTGCATGGGCGGCGACCCGGTGCTGCAGGGGTAGCGAGTTCGTCGGCTCAGTCGATGCAATTTCAGGGGCCAGTCTGGTCGGAAGGAGGGGCGACATCCTCGGATATTTGGCAAAACATTCATGGTCTGCGGGCGGTCATCTTGTGTAGCAAGGGCTACAAAGCGCCTGCGGGTGGTCGTGTCATGTAGCAAGGGCTACAAGGCGCCTGAGCCGTGTGGCGTTGTGGCTCACATGTGGGTGAGCGACGTCGCAGCAGTGGCTGCAAAGTCAGGTGTGTCTGTGTGTGTTTGATGCAATTGTAGCCTTGGGTCATGTGGTCGGCGAGGCTTCACTGCCTGTGCGGTTTTCGGTTTGGTTTTCCTCATAAATTGGGCCATTCTTTTAGGTTTTCTATCCGGTGTCCATTATAAGCTGTATCAACTTTGTACTTCTATAATGCAATGCCAAAGCTCCTGGCCCTTTGACGAGGTTCTGTCAAAAAAGGTCATTAGGGACTAGAGAAAAGAATGAAGTTGGTCATTAAATTTGAGCTGCTAAGGCGAGGAAGAATGTGAACCATACGTAGACGATACGCAAAAATAGGAAGCCTAGTGAAGAAGGTATGATCATAACATAGAAAGGTGATCTTAAGAAGACTAAAGTAAATGTTGAAGCTTTAAATGATGGGTAGAAGGTGATGGAACACAAAAATATGGAAAAACAACTCAATGTTGAGCAACCCAGAAGGACCGCGAGCCTTCCCAGTCACAAGACAAGGTACAGGTGAAAGACTGCTTTCAAAGAGAAATTTATTAGATAAGAGCATGCATACTCAAGCAAGAAAAACTTGAAAGGTACTAGTACTTGTTGGATAATGAGCAACTGACATTCACAGGGGGCCAAAGGCCAGTACATGTACATGTGACATAAAGTGTAGGAAGCCCCTTAGACAATGAGAATATACAAAAAAAGGGAACTCTACACATCTAACACTAGTAGAGAAATGGCTAGCCACAACTCTTGTTGGTGGCGCTCCATTTTCCGCTAAAGCCAGCACTAATATTTCCAAATAGCGATGGCGTTAGCCTAAATGGTACGACATCATTGTGCAGTTAGAGATGGCATAGATATAAAGAGGAACGACACCAGAAAGTGGGCCATGTTGAGCTGACCAGTCGGGATGCATTGCTGGCGTAGTTCGTTCTGACACGCCATAGATATATAATGTAGTTCTGGCGTTCCCTACTCGTCAACACCAGCATTATGTTTTGCCTATATAACCCGTTGTTGGAAGTCCCTTTGTTTCTCAAAATACATTCACTTCCAATTCTTATCCCTAATAACTAGTTAGCTCCTCTTAGTTATGGACCCACGTCGACGGAGCGTGTCAAAAGTTTAGGACTCTGCCGCCCTGGCCGAGCTCCCGTCTGGTCATGTTGGCTACACCATGAGTTCGCCACGACCCATGCAATCCGGAGAATCATCCCGCCGTAGCAGTGCCACTTCTGTTCAATCCGGCAGCTATGCCACCAGCATCGAAGATACCGGCCATGTGCTGCTTTGTGGCTGCCATCGCTCTCTTGATAAGCATATGTCGCACACGGAATGAAATCCAGAGCGAGAGTTCTACATGTAGGCCAACCATGGAAAGGTACTTATGTACATATTGATAAGCTAATTTTCACAATTCAACTCCTCCAACGTTGCTCACATCAATATGCATGTGTGTATATATATATTGTGATCTATGGAAAACAGGGGGAAATATTCCTTGACATGGATATGGGTTGATCTTGTCCAGAAGTATGTTAGCGAGGTTCTCGACTACTCCATTGGACTTTTGAGACTATAGATAGGCGATATCCAACTTTAGAATGATGTTATGCGAGGCCAAATAAAAAAATTCAAGATGCTTCGATATGCTCTTTTAGCCAGTTACCTGTTTGGCCTATTTCTTCGAACTGGATCGATGACACCATTTCTTCTGGTGGTCGGTGAGGGAGTCCTGGATTAAGGGGTCCTCAGATAGCCGACCATTATTCATGGGCCGGACTGTATGGGCCGCAAGGCAAGCATCGGAGGATCGAGGACCATCGGCGCCAGGATGGAAGCTTCATGGAGTCCAGGCGTGTTCTCCAAGTTATTAGATGTAGTTAGGCAAGTTATCTCTTCGGCATGTTACCGACCATGTGTAAGCTAAGGGCACCCCCGACATCTATATAAGTCAGAGGGTTTTAGGGGCTAGAAGGAGGACAACTCATCTAGGGTTAGACATCCGATCTGGAGGTAGATCAACTCTGTAACCCCTTACACCATCAATACAATCAAGCAGGACGTAGGGTATTATCTCCATAGGAGGGCCCGAACCTGGCTAAAATCATGTCCCTTTTGTCTCCTATTAATTACCATCGATCCTAGTCTCACAGTTCGGGACCCGCTACCCGAGATCCGTCGGTTTTGACACCGACATTGGTGCTTTCATTGAGAGTTCCACTGTGAGCGCCGAAGGCATCGATGGCTCGCCTCGTTGCAGGTGGCAAGATCTGCATCGAGGGGACTTTCGCCCCCGATCAGAGTTTCACTGGCAACAACATCTTGTCGCAAGCAAACCTGATCAGCCTTCATGTCTAGATCGGAAGGTTTCCCCCGCATTAGAGTCTTAAGTTCGGAACCCTAGAGTTTATGGCTGATTCACGAGGGACACACGTTCCAATGGAACCCTCAACCTTCGAAGAAATACCTGCAAGTACGGACGCTTTGACGTCCGAGTCTTCAGTTCCCAGGGGGAACGGAACATAGATCCCCTTTGGCGTGACTCTGGAGCCGTCACACCACTTGACGAATCCACTTGTATCAGCGACACGCACCCTGCCATCGCTTCGTTCTTAAACTAATTGTTTGATTGGCTCGAGGCAATGCATATACTGGATGACCATGTTGCGATCTATGATCGACTCGGGATTAAACGCGATGATAGGGAGATTCACATCCCTCCCGTCACCCACCTTCTCGCTACTATCGAGTGTTCGGCTGCGGATTCATCCCGACAGCCGAAACTGAAAACAGTTTACACCCCAGTCTCTGATCACAAAGGCTACGCAGACGAGCCAGGTGCCGGGGATTACCTCAAAACCGGACTATCATCGGTCCTTGAGCTATGACACAATTCGGAGTTTGTATTCCCAAATACTCAGCATGACGTAGAATCCAGTTTTTGCCCACCCACCGCCTAGGATGATAATCCCAGCTTTTCACCGAAGCCCGTATATCCGGACTTCCAAGAAATAAAGCAACTGCGAGGAGAGTCAGTACACCACTTTTGGGCAAGACTGTTGTTTGCTAGGAGCATAGTAAAAGGTCTCAGCGACGAAGATTTAACGGCACTTTTCACTCGCAATTGCCACGATGAGGGTATTATTAATGCGCTAGCCCGCCGACGCATTAGCGATTTCTCGGAGCTATCAGAATTGGTACAGAAATACTAAGCCATGGAGAGTGTCTGGCAATCCGAGCGGCTGTTCTCGAAACCAAAATCCCCCAAACACCCTAGAAGAGCTCGGAAAAAGAGGATACCTACTAATCGGTCAACCAGGCATGAACCTGTCGGGAAAAGAAACAAGCCCCTTTTGGGTGCCTGCACTGTCCTCGATGGGCTTTTGGATAAACCCTATCCATACATTCCGTATTACTAAACGCGAACCCAACGCATAGCCTTCGAGCTTGCTGGGTCATCAAGCAAGTCGCAAAAAGCAGCGAAGCAATCCTCGACACACCTCTATCGAGTAGACGTTCTCCTTCGCCGCCCGAATTCGATGCTGAAGTCCTGACTATCTACGAAATCTTCCCCTCGAGGAATAGATGCAAGAGAGCTCTTAAAGAGAACGAGCAAGTCTATCACGTGGAAGCCACTAGCCCATGGGCAGACGTACCAATTACTTTCGAGGGCACTGACTGGCCGCCCATTCTTTCCGGACATTCATCGGCCGCCCTAGTCTTGAATCCCATCATCGATGGATACAGGCTACATAAAGTGCTAATGGACGGCGATAGTGGTCTTAACCTCATTTACGAACCCATGCTGGAAAAATGCATTTCGATCGATCTCGCATCGAGCGTAGCAACACAACATTTTGGGGAATTATCCCAGAAAAGGAGGCACGATGTTCTGAATGTATCATCCTGGATGTGGTGTTCGGCACACCCGAAAACTATCGATCCGAAGAACTTCTCTTCCATGTCGTCCCTTTCCCAAGTGGCTATCATGCCCTATTCAGACATGACGCCTTCACAAAGTTCCAGGCTATACCCCATTACGGGTACATGAAACTAAATATGCCAGGTCCAAACAGAGTGATCACAATCAAGAGCGATCCGAATATAGCCCTTCTGGCCGAAAACAAAACGGTAGCGCTGGCCCTCAAGGCACTACTAGAAACTTTCGCCGCCGAAGAGTTGACCACTTTACGGTCGACAGTCAATAGAGACGATGTGATCCTCAGCAAAAGACCCAAGTCTACATCCTTCAAACCCGCATAGGAAATCATCAAATTTCAGGTGCATCCAACGGACCCGAATAAGACAGCGTCCATCGGAGCCAGCTCGATCCCCTGATGGACGAAGCTTTACTGCATTTCCTCCGCGTGAACTTGGACATTTTTGCCTGGCATCCTTCCGATATACGTAGAATTCCTCGTCGGCTGGCCGAACATAGCCTAAACATTATTCCGGGCTTCAAACCCATGAAACAGACTCTGCGTCGTTTTTTCGAACAAAAGCGACATGCCATGGGTGAAGGATTAGCCAAACTGCTCGAGGCCGGATTTATTCGGGATATTAAACACCTCAATTGGCTAGCAAACCTGGTGATGGTACCAAAGAAAGATAAATCGTAGCGGCTATGTGTCGATTTTAAAGACCTTAATAAAGCATGCCCCAAGGACCCTTTCCCCTTACCGTGTATCGACCAGATCATCGATGCCATAGCTAGACACGATCTGTTGTGTTTCCTCGATGCTTACTCCGGATACCATCATATTAAAATGAAGGAATCCGATCAAGATGCTACGGCTTTCATCACCCCTTACGGGCCTTTCTGCTTCAACACGATGCCTTTAGGTCTAAAAAACGCTGGGGCTACTTGGCAGCACATGATCCAAACCTGCCTCTCTACGCATGTCGGCAAGACCGTCAAGGCATATGTGGATGATGTGGTAATCAAAACCAAACACGTCAACCAGCTGATTGACGACCTATGCCAAACTTTTGCTAATTTACGCGAATATGACATCCGACTCAATCGGAAAAATGTGTATTTGGTGTTCCCTCGGGTAAGCTGCTTGGATTCATCGTCTTCGATAGATGAATAGAGGCAAATCCAGCTAAGATCCACGCTTTATCAGAACTTGCAATCCCCACGGAACTAAAGCATGTCCAGAGGCTATCCGGCTGCGTAGCGGTGTTAAGCCGCTTTATCTCCCGCCCAGGAGAAAAGGCTCTGCCGCTCTACAAACTGCTGAAATGGACCAACAATTTTGAATGGACCGATGAAGCAGCGGCTGCGTTGGAAGAAATCAAAGCTGTACTGGCAACCAACCCCATACTCACGGCACTAGGCGCTGGTGAGCCCATGTTGTTATACATATCGGCCACCAACAAGGTTGTCAGTGCGGTGCTCGTCGTTGAATGAGATGAGGAGGGGCATAAATTCCGTAATGAGAAGCCGGTATACTATGTGTCAAAGGTGGCAACGCAGTGCAAGTACAGATATCCACACTTTCAAAAAATTGCCTACACCATATTCATGGCATCGAGGAAACTCCGACACTACTTCCAGGAGTGCACGGTGATGGTAGCATCAGTAGTCCCCTTGAACGACATAATCAACAACAGGGACGCCACCGGTCGCATTGCCAAGTGGGCCATTGAGCTCCTCCCCTTTGAAATAACCTACAAGCCACGTCGTGCCATCAACTCACAGGTGCTGGCGGACCTTTTGGCTGAATGGACGGAGGCCGAACTCCCCTAGGAATATAGTACATACTCCCATTGGGCAATGTACTTTGATGGCTCCAAAAGCCTGGCCAGACTGGGGGCTAGAGTTATCCTCACATCCCCCACGGGCGACAACGTGCGATAGGTGTTGCAAATCATGTATGCGGACTCCAACAATGCAGCCGAATACGAGGCCCTTCTTCATGGTCTCCGGATTGCTATATCAATGGGCAGACGGCGACTGGAGGTTCGGGGAGATTCCAACCTAGCCATCTCCCAAATCAACGGCGAATTCGATGCTAAAAATCCGAAGATGGCGGCATATAGAAATGTCGTCCTCAAGATATCAGCTGAGTTTGATGGGCTGGAATACCACCATGTCGCTCCCGACAACAACCAAGCCGCCGACATATTGGCTCGTCTAGGAGCTAAGCGCAATCCTGTCCCAAAGAACACTTTTCTGGAATAGCTGTTTAAGCCTTCCATCGTGTGGCAGGACGATGATGATAGTGCTGGTCCGGATACATTGGACGTGGTTGTCCCCCCTATCAATGAACCGGACGACCGAATAATTGGCGGCTCTGTAATGAATGAAACGCTTTCGTCTCATGAGGTAATGGCAGTAATTGCACCTTGGACCGAGCCCTTCCTTACCTACCTTCTTCGAAAGGAACTCACCAACGACCAGCAGAGGCACGTCGCATAGTTCGGCGCTCCAAAGCCTACAAGATTCACTATGGGGAGTTATACAAGAAAAGCACAACTGGTGTACTACAACGGTGCATATCCGAGGAAGAAGGGAGGGAACTTCTTGCCGAAGTACATGCGAGCATGGGTGGCCATCATGCCGTGGCAAGAGCCCTAGTTAGCAAGGCGTTCTGAGCGGGTTTCTTCTGGAGCACAGCTTGGATGGACGCACAGTCACTTGTCAAGCACTGCGTGGGGTGTCGACTCTTCGCAAACCAAAGTCACATGCCTCCAACAGCTCTTCGGACTATTCCGGTCACTTGGCCTTTCGCAGTCTAGGGGCTTGACATGGTCAGAACCCTTAAAGGGGGCACCAAGAGAAACAAATATCTGCTAGTCATGGTTGAAAAATTCACCAAATGGATAGAGGCAAAGCCTGTTAAATCAGCCAAGTCTGGTCTAGCTATAGACTTCATATCCGGCGTAGTACACCGTTATGGTATACCACATTGTATAATAACAGATAATGGATCTAATTTTACATCCCAAGAGGTCAAGGATTGGTGCGCGAAAGTGGGCATTAAGCTCGATTACGCATCAGTCTACCATCCGTAGACCAATGGACAAGTCAAACGCGCCAATGGTCTCATTATGAGCGGCATTAAGCCATGATTGGTCCGATAACTTCACGAGTCCGACTGTCACTGGGTTGAGGAGCTCGACTCCATACTATGGGGCCTGCGTACAACCCCAAATAGATCAACGGGCTTCACACCGTTCATCATAGTCTATGGGGCAGAGGTAGTCCTCCCCTGCGACATTATTCACGATGCACCAAGAGTGGACATGTACGAGGAAAAGGAAGTCGAGCTGGATCGGTAGGACGGCCTGGACGCCTTTGAGGGAGAATGCGACATAGCTCTGGTTTGCTCTGCGCTTTATCAGCAGCAAGCGCGACGCTACCAGATTAGGGAGGTCAGAGCACAAACATACAACATAGGTGAACTCGTCCTACGGCTCCCGGAGAAGCAGAAGCATAAACTCAACCCCAAATGGGACGGCCCCTTCATCATCGACTAGGTACTCGTGGGAGGAGCCTATCGCCTTCGGAGCTCATCAGATAATCGCCTTGAACCAAAACCATGGAACGCGGCTCGTCTTCGGCGTTTCTACGGATAGACCGGTCCTGTCCGAATCCCTGCACATTTTACATTTTTTCTTCTTTTTCTTGTATTTAATTTCTTTTTCTTTCCTTCCCACTCTGTTGTTTGATAGGATCAATTTCCTTCTTCCTATGTTCGGATAAACCGATCCTATACTAAGGTTGTCGGGATACACCATAGAGTGTTACATCTGAACACAGCACGTGGGGGCTTCTTGTTATAGCCATCCTTTTTACTGCAATTATTTGCCCGCACCTATCGTGTGCGCACGTTTCTTTTGTCATGTTTTGGCCATCATATGCATCAATTCGAACTAAGATTTGGCCAAGCTGGGTTGCCTTGCTCCTGTGGTTACTCTCTATGTTCTCGCTCGTTCGGCTAGAGAGTAAAGGGAGCACCTCTGCGATTGTTATGACTGGGTCATGTGAACACGTACCTCAGACGGGTGAAGCCGAAAGCTAGCTATCTTAGTTAGACAATTGTTCAGCTCGGACGGAAACATCTTATACAGCCTTGGTTGCTATTTTTGTTATTCGGGACTCTTATTCCCCAAAAAAACACTTAGTCGCATACTGTGAGTATGCAGATTGCTATCTACGTTCCTCATAGAACCCTGGCGAAAGGTATCGTTAGCGGTACTATTTTCATCGGAAGATGTTTCTTGCGCTACGTCGTAATATAACATACCTTTCTGTGTGCTTTCTGTCTGTTCGAACCACATGGCCGGATTGCCTAGTTCCTCGAATACAATTTTGCTATTCGGCAAAGGAATAATAAGAAGGAACACTCCTGAGCTCTTTGCTCGGGAGGGAGAAGCCGATGGCCGGTTAAGACAAAGTTTACAACACGGATTGTTTTACAAATGAATATGCAAATTACATATTCGGGTGCTAATCGAGATCATCGATTATTGTGGAGAGGGGACAGTCTGCCTGTGAGAGCTTGGCGGCGGGCATCACCAGGTTATATACTAGGCGGAGTGGCACTTCTTTTCCATCCGATCCCATAGGACCAACCTGCGCCATATGCTTAGGGTTAAGTCTGGTGAAACGGGTCTTGATCATCACCCATGCCTCTCGTGCTCCTTCGCGTCATCCCGAGGTCTTCCACAGCTCGAACCTACACCGAGCCCCCCTAAACCAATCCACAAGTGCGGCCAGCCCTTCTGGTGGCTGTTCGGTGGACCATAATGCCTTCACCATCCCCTTCATCGCCTTTTGCACGTGCTTGCGGACAGTTGTCAGCTCCTTCAGCAGGTCCCCTTGGAACGATTCGATCTCCTCTTCAGGATTCCTGTTCAGGAGACTTGTCCACAAGACAACAAGCACGATTACTATCATTTTATACATCGGACATACTTACTCATTGCGGAATTGTATTTAGCGAATATGCCCCTCTGACGATTCGGATTTTCTTCTTGAGCTTGGGCCAATTGAGTCTTCAAACTCTTTATTTCAATGGCCTATTTTTGTATAACAAGACAGCCGGCTTGCTGTTGGGATTCCACATACCTTTGTGAATCCCGGGCTTCTTCCAGCTACCTTTCCATATGTCCTATTGATTTGCCTGCTACACATAATCCATATGTCAGGCATAGAATCCATATATTCTATTGACTAGCAGTAAGTGCACACTTACCATGGGCCTCGTGCGTAAAGCTTTTCACTTGTGCTAGTTCGTTCTTCACGGACTGCAACTCTGCGCAGCTCTCCTCGAGGGCCTTGGCCAGTTGTTCGGACTGTTTCTTTGTGGCCCGCGTCAGCAGTTAAGCAGTTGTGAGATCCTTTATTCGTTTTCTCAAATCGAATTAAGGCTCGGGGGCTACAAGGCTTATACAAGTATACGGACTCAACAAAATCTGACCACTTACTTGAATACTAGTTGTTATCAGCTTCATAGCTTCTTCGAATCTAGTTCGAGCGGCCTTGAGGTGTGCATCCACCGAGCGTAGGGCACCGAACTCCTGGTCGGAGAAAATTGGGTGCTGCATGGTCTCCCATTGGTGCCGATGATGCATGGCACTCTCCACTTCCGATTTGGTGACTGATACTCCATCACCAGATTCGGCGGGCATCGGACCGTCCATGGGGGCTTCCGTTGCGTAAACCGCATGGCGGTGGCCCGGTAGCTTTGGGCATCTCCTGACATCCGGGCAACCCCCTCGGTAGGTGGTGTTTCGCCTAGGTAAAGAACAAGCGGCTATAAGATTTTGCCGAGCATAACGATAAAACGGATATCCGAGCAGTGTACCTATGGGATGTGCGGACGGGTGGATTCGTCCGTGTGTTCGGCTCCTTTGCAGGGGACCAGCCGGCCTCTGACTCGTCCGCAGCTTCGACTACTGGCGCAAGATGTGCTGATCAACGATGCTTGGGGGCTAGGACTGGTGCGTTCGGGGTACTCTTAGTAGCAGGCCTCTTTTGAGAGGAGTTTTTCTTCTTGCACGTGGATGGAATGGAGAATGACTCGGGGTAATCGACTATGATTTCCACCGGGGTCTGGACAATGATGTCCTGATCATAGAATCCGTTCTCGAAGTCGAGAAGGAGATCCGGGTCCTCGCTGAAGCCCGTATCATTGTCGCGTGAATGATTCTCGGGCTGAGGAGCCGGGCAGTTGATTGTCTCGATGAAGCTCCTCCATTCCTATTCACGCCAAGGCCTCCGTCAAATAAGAATGCGGAATGAAGCCCTAAACTATTTCATGATTAGAAAGGGAAGGTATACCCGTTCGATTGGATTGTGGGCCGAATACCCTTCCTTGGTTGACCGCTGGATGAAGTCTTTTTGCTCTCCTTTGTATAGGTCGGTGACACATCTCCAATGTATCTATAATTTTTGATTGTTCCATGCTATTATATTATCTGTTTTGGATGTTTTATATGCATTAATATGCTATTTTATATTATTTTTGGGACTAACCTATTAATCTAGAGCCTAGTGCCAGTTTCTGTTTTTTCCTTGTTTTTGAGATTTGCATATAAGGAATATTAAACAGAGTCCAAATGGAATAAAACCTACGGAATGATTTTTTTCTGGAATGGAAGGAAACCACGAGACTTGAGAACCAAGGCAGAGGAGCTACCGTGGGGCCACAAGCCCTAGGGGCGCGCCCAGGGGGGTAGGGCGTGTCGGGCAGGCTTGTGGGCCCACGGCAGCTCTCCTAACCCTAATATCCGGCCAATAAATTCCCAAATATTCCATCATTATAATAACAAGCCACAAAAACACTTTTCCGCCGCCGGAAGCCTCCGTTTCTGAGAGTTCCAATCTTGGAGCATTTTACGGTAATCTATCGGAGGGGGATTCGATCACGGAGGGCATCTACATCAACTCCATTGCCCCTCCGATAATGCGTGAGTAGTTCACCATAGACCTTCGGGTCCATAGCTAGTAGCTAGATGGCTTCTTCTCTCTCTCTCTTGCTCTTCAATACCATGTTCTTCATGATCTTGATGGAGATCTATCCGATGTAATACTCTTTTGTGATGTGTTTTTCGAGATCTGATGAATTGTGGGTTTATGTTCAGATTATCCATGAATATTATTTGAGTCTTTCCTGAATTCTTATATGAATGATTTCATATCTTTGGAAGTCTCTTCGAGTTAACGGTTTGGTTTGGCCAACTAGATTGGTGATTCTTGCAATGGGAGAACTGCTTAGTTTTGGGTTCAATCTTGCGGTGTCCTCACCCAAGGACAAAGTAGGGGTAGCGAGGCATGTATTGTATTGTTGCCATGAAGGATAACAAGATGGGGTTTTCATCATATTGCTTGAGTATATCCCTCTACATCATGTCATCTTACCTAATGTGTTACTTTGTTCTTAATGAACTTAATACTCTAGATGTAGGCAGGAGTCAGTCGATGTGTGGAGTAATAGTAGTAGATGCAGAATCGTTTCGGTCTTCTTGACACGGACATGATTCCTACATGCATAATCATTGCCTTGGATATCATCATAATTTTTTGCTTTTCTATCAATTGCTCGCCAATAATTTGTTTACCCACCGTAATACTTGCTATCATGAGAGAAGCCTCTAGTGAAACATTGCCCCCGGGTCTATTTTCCATCTTATACTTTCAGATCTAAAACCAAAAATACCAAAAATACTTTGCTGCATTATTTTTACCTTTTTTTACTTTCCGTTCAGGCAATCTATCTCTATCAGATCTCATCCTTGCAAGTAACCTTAAAGGGATTAACAACCCCTTTATAGCGTTGGGTGCAAGAGTTTGATTCCTTGTGTAGGTACACCTATTGGAGACTTGCTTGTATCTCCTATCGAATTGATACCTTGGTTCTCAACAACTGAGGGAAATACTTATCTACTTTGCTGCATCACCCGTTCCTCTTAACAGAAATCAATGCATGCTCGAGAAGTAGCAAGAAGGATTTCTGGCGTTGTTGCGCGGGAGATCTACATTAATCCTACCAAGTACCTATTACAAACTCATCTCTTGCATTTACTTTATTTGCCATTTGCCTCTCGTTTTCCTCTCCCCCACTTCTAAAACGATTTTCAAAAAATACCAAAAAGATTTGCCTTTTTATTCGCCCTTCTTTAGCTTTCCTTTTGATTACTTGAACTATGTCTAACATCACCACATCCCCCTTGTCACCAGACTTTGAAGTTCTCTACTTCAAACAAAAACAAGGGGAAAACTTGAAGGATGCTTTGTATAGGCTAATGGAACCTTATTGTGTTTCCAATCTAAAAGGGGATGCAAAGGTTTTTCTTAGAAATTTTTACATTAGTTTAGCTTTGCATCATAGGGAGCTTTTACATTTCGCCTCAAAAGGAAATTTTATTGAGCTTGACACGAATGCTGCCTATGAAGTTTTAGAAGGGATTTTGGGGGTTTGCTTTATCTCAAGAGGGAGTTCAAGTTCTCGACAAATTGGGTGACTTACATAAGCATTTGGTCGAGTTACAACAATATCACGAACCCTTCAAACATATTAACAGGAACCTTAATCGCTTGAATACTTTGATTAGCCTTTCCAATAAGCGTTTGGACATTTTGGACACCAAGATGGATCCTCCCCCTACAAGTGGAAGAAATAGGAAAGAATCTCCTGGATTTGAGAAGGTCCTCACAAAATTTTCCAATACCAAAGATGACAACACCTAGATCTATTGCATTTTGCCTAGCTAGGGGCGTTAAACAATAGCGCTTGTTGGGAGGCAACACAATTTTATTTTGCTTTCCGATTTTTGATTCTGTTTTGGTATGTTTTGCACATTATTACTTCTGTAGTAATTGTGTTTTTGTGTTTTAGTTAGTGTTTGAGCCAAGTAAAATCTTTGGGATGATCTATGATAGTTGTTGATTTGATCTTACTGAAAATCAGAAAATTTTGCGCTCAGTCCAGGAATTTTCTAAATTTTTTAGAGCGTCGAATTGATATTAAATTGTTACACAAGATGTATATACAAATTTACCGTATTGTCCTAATTTTTGAGAATGTTTAGAGTTACAGAAGTATTCGAAGTTTACAGATTGCTACAGACTGTTCTGTTTTTGACAGATTCTGTTTTATTTGTGTTGTTTGCTTATTTTGATGTATCTATGGGTCGTATCGGGGGGTATGAGTCATGGAGAAGTTATAATACAATAGGAATTACACAAATATAAATAAATAATGAGTTCACAACAGTACCTAAAGTGGTGATTTATTTTTCTTATACTAACGGATCTCATGAGTTTTCTGTTGAGTTTTGTGTCGTGAAGTTTTCAAGTTTTGGGTGAAGATTTGATGGACTAAGGAATAAAGAGTGGCAAGAGCCTAAGCTTGGGGATTCCCAAGCCACCCCAAGTCATATTCAAGGATACCAAATATCCTAAGCTTGGGGATGCCCCGGAAGGCATCCCCTCTTTCGTCTTCAATCCATCGGTAAATTTACTTGAGGCAATATTTTTATTCACCACATGATATGTGTTTTTCTTGTAGCGTCTTGTATGATATGAGTATTTTTTGTTTTGTTTGACAAAATCATCCTTGATGAACACACCTTTTGAGAGAGACACGTTGAATCGTCAATTTATTAGAATACTCTATGTGCTTCACTTATATCTTTTGAGCTTGGCAATGTTGCTCTAGTGCTTCCCTTATATCTTTATAGAGCATGGTGGTGTTATATTTTATAGAAATTATTGAACTCTCGTTCCTCACTTATATTATTGTGAGAGTTTCTTAAAACAGCATGGTAATTTGTTTAGGTTATTAATTTAGTCCTAATATAATGGGCATCCAAGAGGGATATAATAAAAACTTCCATATTAAGTGCATTAAAAACTATGAGAAGTTTGATTCATTACATATAGTTTTGAGATAATAGGGATGATAATATGAGACTTATTCTATTGAGTAATTGTGAATTGGAAGAGATACAAGTTTTAAAGCTTGTGATTCCATAGCATGCACGTATTGGGAACCGTTATGTAACGAAGTCGGAGCATGATTTGTTTAATGATTGTCGACCTTTGTGTGTGGGTCGGGAGCGCGCGATGGTTAACTCCTACCAACCTCTCCGCTAGGAGCATGCGTCTAATGCTTTGATTGATAACTAATAGACTTTTGCACTAAGTATGTGAGTTCTTTATGATTAATGTTGAGTCCATGGATTATACATACTCTCACCCTTCCATCTTTGCTAGCCTCTCTAGTACCGCGCAACTTTCGCCAGTACATCAAACCCTCCTTCCTCAAAACTGCCACCATATATTCCTAAAAACAGCCAGCATACCTACCTATTATGTCATTTCCATAGCCATTCCGAGATATATTGCCATGCATCTTCCACCATATTCTTTTTCATGACTTGCATCATTACTTCATATTGCATATAGAGTCATAGGTATCAACTTGTATTTTTCTGTTTTGACTTAAGTAAATAAAAGTGTGATGATTTTTCATTAATAGAGCATTGTCCCGTGAGAGAAAAGGATGATGGAGGCTATGACTCCCTCACAAGTTGGGATGAGTATCTGGAGTTTACAAAAAAATAAAAGAGGCCATCGAAGCCCAAACAAAAAATAAAAGAGGCCAAAGAAGCCCACCAAAATTTAAAAAATGAGAGAAAGAGAGAAGGGACAATTGCTACTACCTCTTTCCACACTTGTTCTTCAAAGTAGCACCATGATCTTCATGATAAAGAGTCTCCTATTTTGTCACTTTCATATGACTAGTGGATATTCATTTTTGCACGACCACTTAGTTTTGTTTTTCATCTTTCATACACTTATAACTTTAAGTGCATTTGTTGCATGGCAATCCCTACTCACTCACATTGATATCTATTGATGGGCATCTCCATAGCCCGTAGATACGCCTAGTTGATGTGAGACTATCTTCTCCTTTTTTTTCTCCTTGCACCTCCTCCATATTCTATTCCACCAATAATGCTATATCCATGGCTCACGCTCATGTATTGCGTGAGAGTTGAAATGGTTTGAGAACACCAAAAGTGTGAAACAATTGCTTGACTTGTTCATTGGGGGTGTGCATGATTTACATACTTTGTGTGGGGAAGATAGAGCATAGCTAGACCATATGATTTTGTAGGGATAACTTTCTAAGGTCATGTTATTTTGAAAGGACACGACTACCTTGTTTGTGTGCTCGAAGTATTACTGTTTTTATGTCAATATTAGACTATTGTTTTGAATCTTACAGATATGATATTCATGCCACAATAAGCAATATTACATGGATAAATACGTTAGGTAGAATTCCACATCAAAAATTCTGTTTTTATCCTTTACCTACTCGAGGACGAGTAGGAATTAAGCTTGGGGATGCTGATATGTCTCCAACGTATCTATAATTTTTTATTGTTCCATGCTATTATATTATCTGTTTTGGAGTTTTATATGCATTAATATGCTATGTTATATTATTTTTGGGACTAAACTATTAATCTAGAGCCTAGTGCCAGTTTCAGTTTTTTCCTTGTTTTTGAGATTTGCTGATAAGGAATATTAAACAGAGTCCAAACGGAATAAAACCTTCGGAATGATTTTTTATGGAACGGAAGGAAACCAAGAGACTTGAGAACCAAGGCAGAGGAGCCACCGTGGGGCCACAAGCCCTACGGGCGCGCCCACGGGGGTAAGGCGCGCCAGGCAGGCTTGTGGTCCCACGACAGCTCTCCTAACCCTTATCTTCAGCCTATAAATTCCCAAATATTCCATAATTATCAGAACAAGCCACGAAAACACTTTTCCGCCGCCATAAGCCTCCGTTCTCGAGAGATCCAATCTTGGAGCCTTTTCCGTTAATCTGCCGGAGGGGGATTCAATCATGGAGGGTATCTACATCAATTCCATTGCCCCTCTGATGATGCGTGAGTAGTTCACCGTAGACCTTCGGGTCCATAGCTAGTAGTGAAATGGTTCTTCTCTCTCTTGCTCCTAAATACCATGTTCTTCATGATCTTCAAGGAGATCTATCCGATGTAATACTCTTTTGCAGTGTGTTTGTCGAGATCCAATGAATTGTGGGTTTATGTTCAGATTATCCATAAATATTATTTGAGTCTTTCCTGAATTCTTATATGCATGATTTCATAACTTTCCAAGTCTCTTCGAGTTATCAGTTTGGTTTGGCCAACTATATTAGTGATTCTTGCAATGGGAGAAGTGCTTAGTTTTGGGTTCAATCTTGCGGTGTCCTCACCCAGTGAAAAAGTAGGGGTAGCGAGACAGGTATTGTATTATTGCCATCAAGGATAACAAGATGGGGTTTTAATCATACTGCTTGAGTTTATCCCTCTAGATCATGTCATCTTACCTAATGCGTTACTCTGTTCTTCATGAACATAATATTCTAGATGCAGGCATGAGGCGGTCGATGTGTGGAGTAATAGTAGTAGATTAGAATCGTTTTGGTCTTCTTGACACGAACGTGATGCCTATATGCATAATCATTGCCTTGGATATCATCATAATTATTCGCTTTTCTATCAATTGCTCGACAGTAATTTGTTTACGCACCGTAATACTTGTTATCATGAGAGAAGCCTCTAGTGAAACCAATGGCCCCCGGGTCTATTTTCCATCTTATACTTTCAGATCTAAAACCAAAAGTACCAAAAATACATTGCTACATTATTTTTACCTTTTGTTTTACTTTCCGTTCAAGTAATCTATCTCTATCAGATCTCATCCTTGCAAGTAACCTTAAAGGGATTGACAGCCCCTTTATAGCGTTGGGTGCAAGAGTTTGATTCCTTGTGTAGGTACACCTATTGGGGACTTGCTTGTATCTCCTACTGGATTGATACCTTGGTTCTCAACAACTGAGGCAAATACTTATCTACTTTGCTGCATCACTCGTTCCTCTTCATGGAAACCAACGCATGCTCGAGAAGTAGTAGTCGGCAAGCACGGCGGCCAACGTTGTTGGATTGGCAGGACCTAATTTTCGGGAACGTGTGGAATCGCTTGTCCCGTTGTACCGCCATAAGGGGTGCACCCTTGTTGGAGGTGCTGCACGCACCAGGAGATAGCGTCGGCCATGACGTCGATCATGGTAATCGGTGATGGGCAAGCATCGGCACTTGCGTGGCCAGGTGTTGCACTTCGGCGCTCTCCTCCTGGGATGAGTCCTTGGGTCACCTGTTGTACCTTTTCTTCGGTAGAAGGTTGGAGTATTCGGGTAGACCTGTCTGAGTTGGCTCAAACAGGGAGACGTCTTCAATGTAAAACCACTCCAAAGTCCATTCTTCAGATTTCTTCGGCGTGCCAATCGGGTACCCCGTCCCTGCTATGCGGCATACTTTGGCTCTGCTCACCCTAAGATGGCCTTGCCTAGAGTTCGGGGGACGAGACAAATCGAAGTGAGCTTCGCACCCTAAGAATATATCGCAGAGGGCAATGAAACCCGAGATGTGCAGGATCGATCCCAGGGTGAGATGGTGGAGTTGAATCCCGTAGAACTCCAGCAACCCCCTCAAGAACGGGTGGACTGGAAATCCAAGGCCTCAGAGAAGGAATGGAACAAAGCAAACACGCTCCCCTTTGTTTGGATTGGGGAAGTGCTCGTCAAAGACCTCATCGCCATAAGTGACCAAACCAGCACGGGTTGTTGCCAGATCTGATGATGGGAGGTATCCCTAGGTCTCCAAGTTACGAAGCTGTAGAAGTGTGACAGAGCAGCTGGTCGAGTCGCCTGGGCGTTGGCCGTAAGGGCACTTTGAGGAACTGGGAGCGTTAGCCATGTTGTGCGTAGAGCTTTTGTTGGGAGTTTTTGACGATAGGGAGGAGGAATATGTGGTTTGAATCATGTTTTTGTTTGGTTAAATGGGTTGGTGCCTCCATCGTGGAGGGGTAGGATTGTAAAATTCGCTGACCACTCGCCTCCCCATGACGCAAGAAGGTCGAGGAACCTGTGTAGTTATTATAATGACCCGCGCCCGCGACTCTTGGGAATCTTACCGAATATTGGTCGGATGCCGAACAGAGGAGGATGAGGGACTCGCCTCGCAAGCCGAAGACAACGACGTGAAGGGATCAACCAAATATATATATCGGCGTTGAAGGCCAGTCCGAGGGCTACTAAGGGAGTCCTGGATTAAGGGGTCCTCAGATAGCCAACCATTATTCATGGGTTGGACTGTATGGGCCGCAAGGCAGGCATCAGAGGATCGAGGACCATCGGTGCTAGGATGGAATCTTCATGGAGTCTAGGCGTGTTCTCCAAGTTATTAGCTATAGTTAGGCAAGTTATCTCTTCGGCACATTACCGACCATGTGTAAGCGAAGGGAGGTCCCGACATCGATATAAGTTGGAGGGTTTTAGGGGGTAGAAGGAGAACAACTCATATAGGGTTAGACATACGATCTCGACGTAGATCAAATCTGTAACCCCTTACACCATCAATACAATCAAGCAGGACGTAGGGTATTACCTTCATAGGAGGACCCGAACCTAGGTAAACTCGTGTCCCCTTTGTCTCCTATCACCATCGATCCTAGTCTCACACTTCGGGGCCCACTACTCGAGATCCGCCAGTTTTGACACCGACAGTCGGAATCACACTAATAATGTTGTTAGTCTATGTCTAGTAGTAGTAAACTATAGTTGTTATTTTGTATTATCCTTCTGTAATGTGTGCAAGCAAGACAGATAAATTAATGAAATATATGGTGTTAATCTATGTGAATTCTATTTTGAACTAATCTTTTAATTCCGTATATATATATATATATTCACCAAAGATGAAAATAAAATAATAATGACCAGAAATGGTGTTGGACATGTGGGCCGACGCTATCAAACACACCACAAAGACCGTCAAACCCAACAAGTCGTATACACACACCATGATCTAATCCCCATACAAACTCCCCCTAATCAATCCCAACCTGACGCCACTACCGCCACCAACGACCAATCCCTCCAGCCGCCATCGCCATCTCCTACTCAACACCGCCGCCGTCTCCCTCTCCATCTCCACCTCCCTCGTTGTCGTCTCTGTGCCACCACCGTCGTAGCCATCGCCGTCTCTACTGTCGCCGTCTCCATGCCTCCTCCGTCGTCGCCGTCTCCACGCCTCCTCCATCGCCGTTGTCTCCTCACCATCACCGCCGTCACATCGCCTCCATCGCGGGTGAGTAACTGTGGTTTCAGATTTTAGTGTAGTATGTTTAGTTTCAGTTTTTAGTGTAGTATTTGTAGTTTTAGATCTTAGTGTAGTTTTGTAGTTTCAGATCTTAATGTTGTATGTTTAGTTTCAGATTTTTAGTGTAGTATGTTTAGTTTCAGATTTTTAGTGTAGTATTTGTAGTTTCAGATCTTAGTGTAGTTTTTTAGTTTCAGATCTTAGTGTCGTATGTTTAGTTTCAGATTTTTAGTGTAGTATGTTTAGTTTGAGATTTTTAGTTTAGTTTTGTAGTTTCGAATTTTAGTGTAGTATTTGTAGTTTTAGACTTTATGTAGTTTTGTAGTTTCAGATTTTAGTCTAGTTTTGTAGTTTAATTACATTGTCTACAGATTGTATATATATAGGTGTTGCAGGTTTTTTCATATGGCTCCGAAATTTCGTGGTGTGCGATAGAAGGGTACTAAGTACTATGCAACCGGCACAAAATACAATGTCATCCACCAGCTTGACCACTGGGATACCCTGGAGTTAGTGGCGCGCGCCTACGATGCAAAGGTGGTTGAGTATCACAAGGAAAAAACGATTCTGAACTTCCCTGATTGTCGTGAGTACGTGCAGTTCCTCGCGCCGGAGAACATAAGGATATGCACTATGGCTGAGGTGAAGGAGATCCTCCAGGCCGAGCAACAATTGTTCAACCCATTAGTGACGGATCTTGCGAGAGATGACAAACTCTTAGAGACCAACAAGATGACGCTCCTTTAGCATGCAGCGAAGAAGAGCGCAGAGGAGGATCCCATAGATTGGGATAAGCTTGACGAGGAGGAGGTTCAGTCACTACTACATCGTCATAGGTCCACCAGGGACGACCACGAGGGTGGCCCCTCTGGCCGTTAGATTGCTAGAGATGGACGTATCATTAGCTATTTCGTATATGCATGACTGTTTAACTTTATGCATGTTATTATATGTTTGAACCATGCTTAATTATGCTAGAGATGGACGTAGCATTTGCTATTTCGCATATGCTTAATTACTAGTGCATATATGTTCTATTTTGATATGTTAGTTATTTGGTTTAATTATCTATGCTTACTTTGATCAACGATGTTGACAGCAAAAAATGGATGCACCGTGTAAGCTTTGTGGTGCCTTGAGATGCCAGAAGGATAGGAATTTTTCATTGATCTTTCGAAGGACTTCATTACTATATATATATATATATCTGTGTGTGTGATACGTTCATATGGTACGTTTCTGATTGAGTTTCATATGGTACGTTTGTGGCCGAAATTGTCTAAGTAGTTATTTTTTCAGATTTTGCTCAGGTCATCCCTTGCAGGGCAAGGCGTGACTTCTTGGAGAAGTTTTGAGTTCCGCTTGATGCAACCGTCACGTTCCAATGCACCCTAATGAAGATGCTGACATCCGAACACTTCTATTGCCTTGTCACCAAGTTAGATTGCACCTATTTCGATTGCCCTGGTTAGACAGCTCTTGCAAATGCTTACTAGGTGGAAGCTAGGGAGAGAGCCATGTTCTACCTTCTCTACGATCGTCATGATATCATGGACAACTACATGCCTAATGGCAGCGATGATGGTGGTCCACTTACTCTAGACTATGATTCTTACTCCGCCTGGCGTATTGTCTGAGTTAGCTAGCTAGTAGGACATGCATGCCATATCACCTCCTGTTAATTTGTCCGAACTTGTGAATGCTTGTGTTATATGCCTCTTTTTGATACTTTTGTGAATAATGTCAACAAATAATGACTCTTGAACTTAGGTTTTGGTATTTGCAATGTACTCTTTAATTACTATCAAAACATTTGATTATGTTGTCATTTTTCTGTATCGCGCTGCTGTGCAGATTTGGTTTAAATCTGAAAATTACATTACTGGTATAGAACAAACATCCAATGCCACTATTGATGTACATTACTATTGTCGTTGGACAAGAGGCACGCCATAAACGTATGGAATAGTGCTGGCGTCGAATCCAATGCCGCCACTCTATTTTAACTGTGGCCTTATTGGTGGCGTCGGGGTCCGCGCCAGCATGGCCATTTTCGTCATGCCATAGCTAGGCTTTTCTGCACTAGTGTAACACCCCCCCTCAAACTTATGATGGATCAACAACACTGAGTTCGGAGAGAAAGAACCCATGCCGCGCTCGAGTCTGTGCCTTCGTGAATAAATCCGCCAACTGTAACTCAGAGGGCACGTAGTGAAGAGCGAGAATCTAATCTTGCACAGCAGCACGCACAAAGAAGGCATACACACTCATGTGCTTGGTGAGTAATACGGTTCCAACGTGTCGATAATTTATGAAGTATTCATGCCAAGTTTGCCTATGTTTACAATCATTTTATATGGTTTTGATGCACTTTATAGGATTTATTTAGAACTAACCCCGACTAACATTGTTTTCAGCAAAATTAGCATGGTGTAGTTTTTGTGCAGAAAATAGAAGTTCTCGGAATCGCCCGAAACTTTTTGATGATTTTTTCTAGACAAAATAAGAAATATTGGAGCGAGGAACCACCGGAGGGAGCCACTAGTGGGCCACAAGACATCAGGGCGCGACCCCCCTTAGTTCGCGCCCTAATATGTGGTGGGGCCCACGTGGCTCCGTTGCGCGTGATTCCAACGCTGAAAAATCCCATAAATCCTAGAACCTCACAAATAAAAAAGAATTTCCGCTCTACCGCCTCAACTCTATGTATCGACGAAAAACCAATCTGGAGTCGTTCCAATACCCTGCCAAAGAGGGTAAACCATTATTGGTGGCCATCTTCATCATACCAGCAGTGGCCATGGCGAGGAGGGAGTAGTTCACCCTCGGGGATGAGGGTATGTACCAGTAGCTATGTGTTCAATGTCTCTCTCTCTCTCTCATTTTCTTGATATGACACGATCTTGATGTAACATGGGCTTTGTTAATACAGTTGGATCATATGATGTGTTTCCCTTGCTATCTTTTTGTGATGAATTGAATTTTACCCTTTGAGATCTCGTTATGTTGGATTGAATATTTTGTTTGGAGAACACTTGATGTACGTCTTGCATGGGATACCCGTAGTGACATTGGGGTATTCTATTGATTCACTTGATCTACGTTAAGGCATCAAATTGCGGATTCCGATGACCTTGGGGATCTACCCATAGGGGTTGATTGCATGTATTCATTCCACACTCTCCAATAGAAATCTTGGGGTTCTCCTTGAAGTTCTTTGTGTTGGATTGAATATGATAGATCTGAAATTGTTTGATGCATGTCGCATAATTTACCCATAGATAATTGAGGTGACATTGGAGTATCTAGGTGACATTAGGATTGATTGATATGTACCATTGGTGATATTTTAGTACGAACTCTAGGGTTGTTTGTGACACTTGTAGGAATAGCCCAAAAGATTGATCGGAAATAAATAATTTTGAGGTGGTTCTACTACCTACACCAATTTCTTCTTATTGTTCTTCTCTAGATAGGAACTTTGGAGTGATTCTTTGTTGTACGTTGAGGGATGATCAGATGATTCAACTATGTTAGCATTGTTGGGAGATTGCACTAGTGAAAGTATGAACCCTAGGACTTGTTTCCAAGCATTAATATACCATTTTGCCCATTTTTTACACTTGTTACCCTGCTGTTGTTATATTTTCATATTACAAAAACCTATTTCTATCATACATATTGCACTTGTATCACCATCTCTTCGCCGAACTAGTGCACTTATACATTTTGCCATTGTATTCGGTCTGTTGGGGACACAAGAGATATCTTGTATTTGATTGCAGGGTTGTTTGAGAGAGACCATCTTCATCCTATACCTCCCACGGATTGATAAACCTTAGGTCATCCACTTGAGGGAAAATTTCTACTGTCCTACAAAACTCTGTGCTTGGATGCCCAACATGAGTCTACAAGAATAAAGTTGCGTAGTGGACATCAAGCTATTTTCTGGCGCCTTTGATGGGGATGTGAGTGCTTGTAGGTATATCTTTAGATCTTGGAATTAAATATTTTAATTTCTTGTTTTTCACTAGTTTGGTTTTATAAAACAAAAACTACAAAAAATGGAGTTTAGGTTGCATCAATTCTTTCGTCTTTTAATGTCTTTCGTGAAAATGACGGTTCCGTAAAATTGTGCTCAATTGCTAGAGGAAGAATTTATGAAAATACTTAATGACAATTCCTTGAATGATGAGCATGATTGCAATGTTGCTAGTATGAATTCTCTGAATATCCACGATGCTAATGATATGCAAAGCCACAAGCTTGGGGATGCTATGTTTGATGAAGATGATCTTTTTAATCCCCCTACTTGTGATGGTGATATTTACTATGATTATAGCATGCCTCCTATGTATGATGATTATTGTGATGGAATGTATGGTATAAAGAGTGATGATAACTATGAAACTTGTCATCATGATTTTAGTTTTCAATTCGGTTATGCCAATCAAGTGTCTCACGAAATTATTTTGTTGAGTTTGATCCCACTATTATGAATGAGAAGAAATTTTCTTATGTGGAGAGTGATAAATTTTCTATGCTTCTTGATCATGAAAAAAATGTTTTATTTTATAGTTATATTGTGAAATTCCTTAATGATGCTACTGAAAATTATTATGAGGGAGGAACATATGCTTGTAGGAATTGCAATAATATCAAGTTTTCTCTCTATGTTTTCAAATTTTTGAAGATATGCTTGTTTTGCCTTCCCATGCTAGTTGATTCTTGCTCCAATAAAAAAATTTCCCACAAAATCCCGATGCATATGAAGTTTGACTTAAATGTGTTTGTCATGAGATTCATGATGCTCTCTTGCATGTTTCAATTACTACTTTTTATGTTAGCATCATTCAAATCGTCATGCCTAGCTAAACGGCGTTAAAGAAAAGCGCTTGTTGGGAGACAACCCAACACTTTTACTTTTTGTTTTTATGTGTTCACATGATTAAACTATTGTATTAATCATGTTTTGTGTCTTTTATTTCAATAAAGTGCCAAGTAAAGCCTTTGGGATAATGTGGACACTTGCTTGTTTGATTTTCTGTAAAAACAATTTTTTTACCTCCGGTGCAGAATTTCTATGATTTTACTGGAGCATCACAAAATTCTGAAATTGTGACACATTCTCGCTATGCAATTTATCTGCGTTGTCCTATTTTTCAGAATTTTAGAGATATGCAAAAATTGATTCCATTCATATCTTCACAAACTGTTCTGTTTTTGACAGATTCTATTTTGCATGCATAGTTTGGTTGTTATATTGTTTTCATAGCTTATATTTAGTGATATAAATTATGGAAATGATAGAATACAGTTGGTCTTATGTGATAACAATTATGAATCTTGTCTTGACAATACCTAAGTGAATGATCTATCTTTATTACACTAACCCTTCTCACGAAGTTCCGTTAAGTTTTGTGTGATTGAAGTTTTCAAGTTTTGGGTGAGATATCGATATGAGATGAATAGGGAGCAGCAAGAACCTAATCTTGGGGATGCCCAAGACACCCCCAAAGTAATATACAAGTAAGACTCAAGCGTCTAAGCTTGGGGATGCCCCGGAAGGCATCCTCTCTTTCGTCTTCAACATTATCGCTACATCTTACATGGAGCTATACTTTTATTCGTTAAATGATATGTGTTTTTCTTGGAGCGTCATTTCATTTTGTTTTACCTCTGTTATATTTTACTTATCATCTTGTTTTTCAATAAAAAGTTACAAGAATTGCCTTAAGATGTCTCCATTGCATGTTTTGATGTGTGTTGCGTAAAAACAGAAACTTTTGTTGTAGTGTTTGAAATTACATATTTTACTGGAACATGGAAAGTTTCTGAAATTTTTACATAGTGCTTTCATATAAGTTCTTTATCATGTCCTAAATTTTCAGAATTTTTGGAGATACAGAAGTACACTGTTTAAATGAATTGCTACAGACTATTCTGTTTAGAGAGATTGTTGTCATAGTTTTGTTATCTACTTATCCTAGAGTTTTGATGGATTATATTGGTATATATAAATTGTGGAAATGATATTATACAGTACCTAATGTTTCAAAAAATTTAGTCTTGACATTACACAAAGAGTTAATTTATTATTATGTGCAGTAACCTATCTTACGAGTTCTTTTCAAGTTTTTTTGTGGATGAAGTTTTTGAAGCTTAGGTGAAATCTTGATATGGGAGGACTGACGAGATATAAAATCTCAAGCTTGGAGATGGCCAAGGCACCCCAAGTAAATATTTCAATAATTCTCAAGCACCTAATCTTGGGTATGCTACGCATCCCACGTCTCTTCGTCAACTATCGGTTAGCCTATGGTAAGCCTTAATTTGTATTCTTTCACATGATTTGTGCTATTCTTGGAATATTATTTTTTGTTTAGTTTTCTATTTGAATAAAATACTTAGATCTGAAAATATTTATTGATAGAGTCTTTTTGAGAGTAGTTTGATGTTTACTCTTGTGCTTTACTTATATCCTAAGAGTAAATTGTGAATGGATGAAATATCATAAATCTGAAATTATCAATATGCTATATTCTTAGTAGCAAGTTCAAATTTGGTTTAGAAAGTAAAATTTATTGAAGTTTAACAATCACTGTATTGGTCATATGAGCAATTCATAAATGATTAGTCTACGGAAGAGAACTTTCACCTAGAAATATATTATCTTGGACATTTTTATGATTGCGAATACCCATTAATTATTTTCAAACTTGATAAAATAGTTGAAGTTGGACAAGAAAGACAACGGATGGTTATGGTTGGGTATATTTGCATAGAAGTTATATTGTTATGGATCCTCTAACATGTGATGCTTGATTAGAACATTTTGCTAGCCAAAACTTCGTACTAAGTAGAGATACTACTTCTGCATCCAAAGGATCCAAGTTTCTTCCATGAGAGTTCACCATACCTACCTATATATGGTATTTCACTGTCATTCCAAGTAAATTTTCATGTGCCACCTCTAAACTTTCAAATAAGCATTTGTTTTGTGTGTTCGTACCGCTCATGGAGCAACGGGGCGGTCATCATCTTCCATGCTAAGCAGGTTATTTTCAAGATGAGTGTTTATTCACTTGTCATTGCACGAGAGAGGCTGATAAAATGATGCCCAGTCTTGCATAATACAAAAATAAATAAACAACCTCCCCTAGAATGTTGATTGTTTGGAGGGCAACCTTGGATTTGGCCAGCCATGGAATGTGTTTGAATGGTGGAGGGGGAGTAAAATTTAAATTCTGTTTGGAAACCGACAATAATGTGTTTAGCATGGAAGATATTGAAAACTCTATTGTGATGTTGACAGGAAAAGTATACCACTGAAAATTACTTATTCATCTCTGCTTTTAAACAATGGGCTCTGGCACCTCTGTGAATCCCTGCTTTCCTCTGCGAAGGGACAATCCATTTACCTTCATGTTATTTACTTTTCATGCTGAGTTAACTTTATATTCCAACCTAAATCTATTAGTTGGCAAAGCTTCATGTGGTGGGGAAAGATCCAAACATATATATCCAGTCAAATATATTTGATCATGATTCATTATTGTTGACAATTATCTTTATGATAAGTATGTTGGGAGGCAAAACTTTAAGCCCCTATCTTTCTCCATGTTCGATGGATGTTGTTTGCTCTAAAAATATGCCTTGAGTATTAGGAATCATAGAAGACTATATGATAATTGAGTATGTGGAGCTCTTACTTAGACTTGATGATGTATTGAAGTTGTTTGGTGACTAACAACAGATGTTGTTAAGTTTCAAGAGAATGCATTGTTTGAACCATGACATGTGAATTGATTACTATTCAACCATGATGATTTTTATGAGTAAAAGTTGTTGGTTATGATGCTAGAGAAGCGATTGAAATTACCTCTTTTATCATTTACCTACTTGAGGACGAGCAGCAATTATGCTTGGGGATGCTAATACATCGCCAACGTATATGAAGTATTCATGCCATGTTTGCCTATGTTTACAATAATTTTATATGGTTTTGATGCACATTATAGGATTTATTTAGAACTAACCCAGACTCATGTTGTTTTCATCAGAATTACCATGGTGTTGTTTTTGTGGCGAAAATGTAAGTTCTCGGAATCGCCCAGAACTTTTTGATGATTTTTTCTAGATGAAATAAGCAATATTGGAGCGATGAACCATCGGAAGGAGCCACCAGTGGGCCACAACCCATCAGGACGTGACCCCCATAGGTCGTGCCCTAATAAGTGGTGGGGCCCAAGTGGCTCCGTTGCGCGTGATCCCAACATTGAAAAATGCTATAAATCACAGAAACCTAGAAATAAAGATACTTTCCACTCTGCCGCCGCAACTCTTTGTATGGACGAAAAAACAATCTGGAGCCATTCCAATACCCTGCAGGAGAGGGTAAACCAACACCGGTGGCCATCTTCATCATCTCGGCGGAGGCCATGAAGAGGAAGGAGTAGTTCACCCTCGGGGCTGAGGGTATGTACTAGTAGCTATGTGTTCAATATCACTCACTCTCTCTCTCTCTCTCTCTCTCTCTTTCTCTCTCTCTCTCGTATTCTTGATATAACACGATCTTGTTGTAACACATGCTTTGTTAATATAGTTGGATCATATGATGTGTTTGCCTTACTATCTTGTTGTGATGAATTGAATCTTACCCTTTGAGATCTCGTTATGTTGGATTGAATATTTTGGTTTGGGAACTCTTGATGTACGTATGTTATGTGGGATACCTGTAGTGACATTGGGGTATTGTATTGATTCACTTCATATATGTTAAGGCATCAACTTGTGGATTTCAGTGACCTTAGGGATTAATGCATAGGGTTGATTGCACATTTTCATACCACGTTCTCCAATAGAAATTTTGGGGTGCTCCTTGAAGTTCTTTGTTTTGGATTGAATATGATAGATCTAAAATTATTTAATGCATATCGCATAATTTACCCACGGATACTTGAGGTGACATTGGAGTATCTAGGTGACATTAGGGTTGATTGATATGTATCATTGATGTTACTTTAGTACGAACTCTAGGATTTTTTGTGACTTTTATAGGAATAGCCCAAAAGATTGATTGGAAATAATTACTTTGAGGTGGTTCTACTACATACACCAATTTCATCTTATTGTTCTCCGCTAGATAGGAACTTTGGAGTGATTCTTTGTTGCACGTTGAGGGATGATCATATGATTCAACAATGTTAGCATAGTTGGGAGATTGCACTAGTTAAAGTATGAACCCTAGGCCTTGTTTCCAAGCATTCATATATCGTTTTGCTCGTTTTTTTACACTTGTTGCCTTGCTGTTTTTATATTTCAGATTACAAAAACCTATTTCTATCATCCATATTGCACTTGTATCACCATCTCTTCGCCGAACTAATGCACATTTACAATTTGCCATTGTATTGGGTGTGTTGGGGACACAAGAGATTTCTTGTATTTGATTGCATGGTTGTTTGATAGAGACCATCTTCATCCTACACCTCCCACGGATTGGTAAACGTTAGGTCATCCACTTGAGGGGAAATTGCTACTTTCCTATAAAACTCTGTGATTGGAGGCCCAACACGAGTCTACAAGAATAAAGTTGTGTAGTAGACATCAGTGAGCTCATGCTTCACCGGGTCATGCGCAATACTGGTAGCACCTGTATTGTCTCACAATAGGGGAGTCGGTGTAGTAGCAGAAACACCAAAGTACTCGAGTAACCATCGTAACCATGTCACCTCAACCGTCAGCATAGCCATCGCTCGCAACTCAACCTCTGTACTCGAGCGAGAAACTGCAGTCTATTTCTTTGTCTTCCAAGCAATGAGAGAGCTGCTTAGAAGACACAGAAAGCAGACAACGAACATCGATCAGAAGGATCACTAGCCCTTGTAGCATCAAAGTAGGCCTAGAGATGGAGAGAGCTGGAGCGTGGAAAGAAAAGGAGGTGAGAGATCGTGCCACGAAGATATCATAGAACACATAGGAGGTGAATATAGCGGACAAAGGTGGGAGTTGGAACGAACTTACTGAGAATGTGGACAGGATAGGACATATCAGGACGAGTGATAGCGAGATAGACAAGGCTACCAACAAGGTGGCGATACCATGTGGGATCAGCAAGATGATCACCATACGTGCGATCATCACTAAGAGCAACACGAGCAAGAATATCTCGAATATACTTTTCTTTTGAGATGAAGAAGCCATCATAGGTCGAAGAAATCTCAGTCCCGATAAAATAGCAAAGAGGACCAAGATCAGACATCAAGAACTGCTCACGAAGGCGAGCCTTAACAAAGGCAGTGTACTCAGAGTCGTCGCTAGTAATGATCATGTCATTGACATATAGAAGAAGAAGAGTCTGACCAGGAGGAGAGGTGTGGACAAACAAAGTTGGGTCATGATCTATAGGCGAGAAGTCAGCGGCAGTCACCACAGAGGCGAACCGCTCGAACCAGGCGTAAGGGGGCTTCTTAAGGCCATAGAGGGAGTGTCAAAGGCGGCAGACCATACCATCAGGAATAGAGTACCCCCGTGGTGGCTGCATATAAACCTCCTCACGCAACTCTACATTGAGAAAGGCATTCTGAACGTCAAGTTGGGACACAGACAAATGACGAGCAGAAGCCACAACAAGGAGAGTGCAGACAGTGGTCATGTGGGCCGCATGAGCGAATGTCTCACCATAATCACGTCCCTGCTCCTTTTGGAAGCCACAAGCCATAAGACGAGCTTTGTAACACTCAAGAGAACCATCGAAGAGAGTCTTAATCGTATAGACTCACTTGCACATGATGGGACGAACACCAGAAGGAAGGGGAACCAGATCCCACGTGCCAAGGCACTCAAGGGCAAAAATCTCCTCGGCCATCGCAAGCTGCCATTCCGGCTGAGTCATGGTAGCCCTATAGGAAGTGGGCTCAGCAACAGCAAAAAGACTATACCGGCCAGGAGAAGAGCGATCAAGGGGGTGAGGCCAAGGACGGAGGTTATGAATCGGTGGAGGCGTGGATGGAGGCGCTCCGTAAGTAGAAGGCGCATCAGTAGAATCATCCTCATTCACGAGGGCGACGAGTGTAGTGGATAGGAAACAGAGAGGGATGCCGACATACTGGAGAGAATGGACGGGAAGGTGGTGTCGGTGGTGTATGAGGAAGAGTGAGATGTGCCGGAGGAAGGGGGGAGACATGAGGCACATAAGAAGGAGTATCGGGAAGGAGAAGAAAAAAGAAAGATCGTCCACAAAAAAGCTCGAGGAGGAAGGAAACGAATAGTAAGAACGATACTCGTCGAAAGTCACATCACGCGAAATGCGCAACCGATGACTAACATGATCCCAACATCTATAGTCCTTGTGCTCATCACTGTAGCCAAGAAAAACACACTCAACCGACTAAGCAGTCAATTTGGTGCGTTCGCGCGGGGCAGGAGAACATAACACACTCATCCAAACATATGAAGAGCTGAGTAGTCAGGATAACGACCAGTGATACGCTCCATAGGAATACCACCCTGCAAGGCAGCCGATGGCTGAATGTTGATGAGATAGCTGGAGGGGGAAACATCCTCAGCACAAAAGTGGGATGGAAGAGAGGCGGCGATCATTAGCGCACGAGCCATCTCAACTAGATGATAATGCTCGCGTTCCGCAATGCCATTCTAAGCATGGGCACTAGGACAAGAGAACTGGGCAAGAGTACACTATCTCGCAAAGAAACCACGCAACATCTAGGAGATATACTCTCCAGCAGAGTCAGCACGAAATACGAATAGGCGTGGAAAACTAGGTGCGAACCATGGCAACAAATCGCTTATATATAGAGAGAACCTCGCTATGAGATTTCATAAAGTAGAGCCAAGTGTAGCAAGAGTAATCATCAATAAATAGAACATAGTAGCGATGACCACCTTTCGAATCAAAGGGGGAACGATCCCAAACATCAGAATGAACTAAGTCAAAAGGACGTTGAGATACTTACTCACTAGTAGGATAAGATAACTGGGTCTTCTTGCCAAGTCTACAACCATCACAATGTAAAGAAATATCTCCAGAGACAAACCCTAAGACACCCTGACGCACTAATGATTATAAGCGAGAGCCACAGATGTGACCAGGAGAATGATGCCACTGCTAGAAGGATGCAGAAGAGGAGGCAGCAAGAGCATGAGAACTAGTCGGTGTGGTGGCAGGGAACGAACACAAAGCCAGTCAACCTCCCAAAGACCCTGGGACTCATGGCGCTAAGGGCCAACGCCAACAGAGCGTGGGTGTGACGATCCTGAATAGAGCAAGAGTCGGCATCAAGAATAACACGTCAATCAGAATCAGCAAGTTGGGCAACAACAAAGATATTCATTGTAAGACGAGGAACATGAGAAACACTAGGAACAGAAAAAGACGGAGTAGAAAGAGTGACACGACTAGCAATAGGAAGGGGTGTGCCATCGGCAGAGAGAACGTTGATCGGAAAATCAAGAGGTCGAAGAGAAGACAAGGCGGGAGAATCAAAAGAAATATGAAAAGAGGCTCCAGAGTCCGGAACCCAGGAAGATGTACCTGACTATGTAGGCGCCGGCAGTGGCGCAGTGGTGGAAGCAGTCACAGAGGTAGCAGAACCCGTCGAGGAAGAGCCAGAGGAAGCTAGTACGCGCTTGAGCTGCACAATGTAGCCAGGGAAGACGCACGTGCCCCACTTGGAAGAAGAGTACCTCATGTCTTGCTGCTTCTGGCGAATCGGACTCTGGTGACCTGGCCCGGAGCAGTAGCCACAAAAGGTGTCACGGTGTGACCGACCCTTCTCTACATAAGGTGGGCGAGCCCCCTGAAGGTGTGGGCAGCAGTGGTTGAGTGGTGAGGCGTGGAGACGAGACAAGATCTCAGGCAGCTAACACAGAGGGAACGCAAGCAACCCAGTAGAACGTAGACGGGTCTCCTCAGCACGAAGCTCAGCAAGCACCTCCAAGATAGAAACGACCATGACCAAGCAAGTGAGCATGCTGAGGCTCAAACTCAGAACGGAGGCGAGATAAGAACTCATGAACACGTTGAAACTCCAAGTCGGACTGCATAGTCTGGCAGCAACGACAGTCACGACAAACAACTGTCCGAAGAGAGTCAGGCTGGCGCCGGATATCAGAGCTCTGTGTGTAGAACTCATCAACAAAAGAGTCACCTTGCTGAAGAGCGTGCTCTTGACGCACCACAAATAAGTAGAGGGCATCACTAGAAGGCTGATAGCGTTGACAAAGGTAAAACCATATCCCTGCAACGGTGTCGAGGCCCATAACCTCATAAGCAAACTAAGGTAAACACTCGTAGTGAGAACAACAGCAACCCGAGCATCATCATCGCACCACTGAGTGTAAGCAAACAACTCATCTTGGTAGATAGAAAGAGCATATGAATAAGCTGGTACCTGTTGATCATAAGCGTCAACTACAGCATCATGAAGAGCCTTGCTTCCATCCCGATCGGCTCGAGAAGCATTAGTAGCAAGGACAGGCGGCATCGGAGGATTAGGAGCCATAGGGGCAACTGGGCATGGCGGACAAGGGACCTCGCCAGAGAGAAGACCCCTCTACCGCACATGTGGATGCACATGAAACCCACAAACTCAGCCTAGTTGGTGCCATGGAAGATCAGAGAGCACCGAGGAATAACCACATAGCCCGAAGAATACATGGTGGGCTCTGTTGTTTTCTATTTTTTGGAAGTCAATTCGCTCTCGTTCTGGATCGGCCAAGAGGGGATCGAAGAAGGAGAGGACTGTGCATGCCAGCCAGGGGTGGCGATAGCGATGCCCAGCCACGGGTGATCCAGAAGTCGGGGGAAGCGGGGAACGACCAGAGATGGCGCGGGCCGGCCGGTAGCGGGGAACAACCGGGGATGGCGCGAGGGGGCATGGAGCGGCAGCGGCGGCGATGTAGACGAGGCCGGGCTTTGGCCGGTGACAGCGGATCCGGGTGAGGTCGGGCTTAGGGTGTCCGATGACAATGGATCTGTGCGAGGCCAAGCGTTGGGCGGCCGACGGCGGCGGATCCGGATCCGAGCGAGGCCAGGCGTGGGGCAGCCTACGACAGCAGATCTAGGTGAGGCTAGGCATGGGATGGCCGGCAGAGCAAGCCTGCACGGCTATGGGCGGCTGAAAGTGAGGAAGACGAGGCCGAGATCTTCAAGGGCAGGCGAAAGTGAGGGATACGGTGCCTAGCAACAGCGACAATGGAGGTGGAGCACACACGGAGTTGCATCGTGCAGGAGGAGGAACCTGGCATTTGATACCATGTTGGATAATGATGAGCAACTGACATTCACAGGGAGCCAAAGGCGAATACATATACATGTGAGGTAAAATGCAGGAAACCTCTTATACAATGGGGATATACAAAAAAAGAGACTATACACATCTAACAGTACTAAACCTTCCAACTCCTTTGAAATTTTATATCAGATAGATATCATGAGAAAAGCAGATGGTGTCTGGGTGCTAATATAAGAGATGCTCTGGTGGAGATTTTTGCAAGTCATCAAAATGGTTTAAAAGCTTGCAGAGAAGTTTATCCCTTATCCCTTATATTTCAGAAAGAAAAGCAGAGGATTCAGGGCCTTCTATACCCCTAAATTACAAAGTCTAAAACATTAAAAGAACCAAAGCCACAGGTTCTCTATAGGATTGCAAGCATGGAAAGTCTGTTTCTACTCCGGACCTCAAATGCACCTGCTTGAAAAGAAAATTCATAAAAAATTCAAAACAAATCAGAAAAATATGAAAAAAAATTGTGAGAAACATTGACAAAATTTCTAGGTTCATGCAAAATGTCACCATTGAAACACATTTGTGGAAGTCGCAGCAAAAAAAAACAGTACTTCAAAATGCTTATTTTGAAAGCATTTTTGAAGTACTGATTTTGTTTTTTTGCTGCAACTTTCACAAATGTGTTTTCATGATGAAATTTTGTAGGCACCTAGAAGTTTTATCAATGTTTCTCACAAAAAAATCATATTTTTCTAACAAGCATTTTGAAGTACTGGTTTTATTTTTTTTCTGCGACTTTCATGAATATGTTTTCATGATGAAATTTTATAGGCACCTAGAAATTTTGTCAATGTTTCTCACAAAAAAATTCATATTTTTCTGATTTGTTTTGATATTTTAATAAATTTTCTTCTCTGTCCGGTGCATTTGAGCTCGGGCTCAAAATAGCTGCGTCCTGCAAGCATGCATTTAGAAATGGAAAGAACGATAGGTCTCAGTCATAACAGCCCACCCATATTCACATCTGAGCTGCATTGGCTCCAACATCCTCATTTTCAAGACTAGTTAAGTGTATGCTCTTATTTCTGAACATTGTCTAGCAAAGCGCTGGGACAGATGGAACATATCACCAGGTCAATTGGGAGAACATTAGTGGGTCAAACAAGAAACAGTTCTTGCTATTAAAACAATGAGGAAATGAATGTAAATATCCCTAATAAATGGTGGTGGAAACTCTAGAAACAGGAACGCTTATAGCAGGAGAATGTCAAGGAAAAAGAAGGCAGATGACTTGTGCTAGCCTACTAAAGGTTCACAATATTAATTTGAAAGGCAAGAAAGTCTATCATTTGTAATGGTGATAAATTTTGTTCAATAATACCCTTCTCTTTATGATATATGCGGTAAGAAGGATAAATCAGTGAGTCAATGCTATACCAATGGCAGCGAAGTTTTAGGAGATGGTTAACAGGTGTCATAAAGAGGATTTTGTATTGTCACAAGCTCAACATGACTAGTCTGTCTGTTGCTCCTGATGTTGCCACATGGTCTTGGGGGAATAAACTATAAAGGCAGGTTTACAGTGAAATTTGTATAGATGATAGATATGGTGATAGTTCTTTTACACACAAATTAGAAAGCTGAAATATCCTCTATCAAAGTTAAAACTTATTTTTTGTTGTTAGAAAAGGTGTGTTGTTAAAAAGACAAAATAATAAAAAGGAAATGGCTGGGTGATAAAAAATACTAGTACATCTGAGGCCATCCTGGAACTTTCCAATATATTTTATTTGAATCTGCTATGCCTAAGAATGTTTGGAGAGAGATTGGTATGTTCATTCATGCTGATGTCATTCCTCAATCAGCTAACAAAATCACGGGCCGAGAAATTCTAACCCAAAGGTAAAAGGATTCATGCACAGCTATGTGTTGGGTTTAGAAGTTAAGAAATAGATGAAGCCTTGAGAATAATGATTTTAATCTCCTCGTGAGATAATTCTCCACGCATGTTTGCTGCTAAAACAGATAAAGCAAGCTGTTGAATAGGATGAACAAACAAGAACTCCTACAATGATTGTAACGGATGTTGTAGTATCCAGTATAACTGATGTGATGGGATGCTGCTAGTCAACATGTTTCTGCTAATGTACTTCATGCTCCTGATATATGCCTGCGTGGGGGAAGCTACAGGATGCCAAAAAGGGGGTGGCGAGATGACAGGAGAGAAATGTGACAAAAAAAAAAGATGTGCTTTTGGTTTCCAGTAATCTATTTTCTCCCTTTTTCACGTGTCTCTAGACTAGCCTTTTGAAGGCTAGTTTGAGTTAGTTAATTCCGTTTGCCTTACTTTCTTTGGCTTTTGAAATATATTTTCATCTGCTACCTATACAGTATCTCGTTTCAATTCATGCACAATGGGAAAATGAGACTCCTAACTTAAATAAAAGAGTAACACACACTAAGAGCATCTCCAACAGGAGCACTTCGCCTCGGTGTGGTATAATTCTTTTACAACGCCAAAATAGTTTATTTGTGCGCGGGAGCGACGAAGATGTTTTTAAGATGTACAAAAACATGACGCCCAATCCAATGGCCTCACCTGCAGCAGCCCAGATTTTGCAGCGAGCACAATCCGGCGTTCAAATTTTGCAGCCCGGGATACCGTTTTAAGCACGTGCTGTTTTTATAGCGTCTGCTGAAGCATTGTTTTTGTCTCCGGCGCACAAAAACGATAGTTTTTAGTGCGTGAGACATTTTTGGGTGCCTGTTGGAGATGCTCTAATATGAGAAAAAATATAATACTCTGAATACTTTTTAAGTGATTTACATCAAAACTTGTGCCTTTTATATACTCTTTCCGTTCCTAAATATTTGTCTTTCTAGAGATTCAACTATGGACTACATACGAAGCAAAATGAATGAATTTACACTCTAAATTATGTCTATATACATCCGTATGTAATCCATAGTGAAATCTCTATAAAGACAAATATTTAGAAACGGAGGAAGTAGTATATAGACGCCTACTTAGGATCATATTTCTGCATTTCCCTCATTCCATGTGGTCAACCTACTAATAAATGGCTTGTAGCTATGGATAAACATAAGACCTTTTGTAGCAGATATAAAAGTAAACTGCAGTCAAACATAGTAAAAATAAACTTACTGGTATGTCCATGCAGGAACCAATGGCTCCTCCTTCGTCAAGATGATTCTCACATATTCTCATAAGTAAGTTGTCCAACTGATAGCAGCAACAAGGATAATAAATGCGAGTTATTAAGATCATAAACATGAGACGTACGTTTTCTATCCACTTTACTCAGTAAACAACATAACACAATTACTGCTATTACTGTTAACATAATTACCTCAATTGTGGTGGCAATGATATCACCAGGTCTAACTCCTAGTTCGCCAGCAACTGATCCATGAGACACCTACAGTTCAATTTGTCATGCACTACTCAACCGAGGAAAAAGTGTACATTTTTAAAGAAACCAAGGAACAGTGGACAACATATACCTCATGAACTATTAGACCAGAATCGATATTACACCTACAAAAGATCCTCTCCACATGAACTGGATCAAGAAATTTAATGGGTGAAAGCTTCATCCCAATATGCAGCCGAAGGATGCACCTTGCAAAAATATCAACCAAAAAACAATTTGATGAATGAAGCTTTGTGTCCAAATAAACACTATTGAGCACCCAGGGTGAGGAATAAATAATTCTTCACCTTGGTTGATTGACTGACCCAGATCTTACGAGTGTCAAACAAGTCGCCACCGTTCTGCGATTGTAAAACATCCTATCGTCCCTTGTTGTAAATTTACATTGGGGTTGAGGTAATTTTAACTTTTATATGTGTTGAAGTCTCAAACCCAGCCACCTCCCCGTCCTTTTCTGATGCAAGCATTTTTTTACTTTTTATAAAAAGAAGCTACGAATGGTTTCGACGGTATCGGCTGCAAACTGCGGCATGGTGCTCAGCGGGTTGGCTAGGTATTGGGCGGCACCGTCACGTCATTGCTATTTGCAGTGCAGGCTCAGCGGCGTGGTGCTTAGTGGTAGTCGGTGGCATCGGCAGCGTGGTGAGCTCTTTGGGTTCCTCGATGTTGGGCAACGCGGTGGTGCTACATCGACTGGGTTTGCTTCGTTCTTTGTGCCGGCCACACCAGCACTACTCCATCTCGCGGGCTACGGTAGCAGTGCTCCATCTAGCGGGCTATGGCGGCAGCACGGTGAGCTCTAAACACTTTGGTTCATCGCCAGGATTTATTCCCTTTATTTCTCCTCCCGTCCCCTTCAAATCCACAATTCTACTTTCTTTATCCATCAAGGAACTTAATGTTGGAAATATGCCCTAGAGGCAATAATAAAATTGTTATTATTGTATTTTCTTGTTCATGATAATTGTCTATTGTTCATGCTATAATTGTATTAACCAGAAACCATAATACATGTGTGAATACATAGACCATAACATGTTCCTAGTGAGCCTCTAGATGGATAGCTCGTTGATCAATAGATGGTCACGGTTTCATGACCATGGACATTGGATGTTATTGATAACGGGATCACATCATTTGGAGAATGATGTGATGGACAAGGCCCAATCCTAAGCATAGCACAAGATCGTGTAGTTCGTCTGCTAAAGCTTTTCAATGTCAAGTATCGTTTCCTTAGACCATGAGATTGTGCAACTCCCGGATACCGTAGGAATGCTTTGGGTGTGCCAAACGTCACAACGTAACTGGGTGGCTATAAAGGTGCACTACGGGTATCTCCGAAAGTGTCTGTTGGGTTGGCACGAATCAAGACTCGGATTTGTCACTCCGTGTGACGGAGAGGTATCTTTGGGCCCACTCGGTAAGACATCATCATAATGAGTTCAATGTGACTAAGGAATTAGCAATGGGATGATGTATTACGGAATGAGTAAAGAGACTTGCTGGTAACAAGAGTGAACAAGGTATAGGGATACCGACGATCGAATCTCGGGCAAGTATCATACCGGTAGACAGAGGGAATTGTATACGGGATTGACTGAATCCCCGACATCGTGGTTCATCCGATGAGATCATCGTGGAGCATGTGGGAGCCAACATGGGCATCCAGATCCCTCTGTTGGTTATTGACCGGAGAACTGTCTCCGTCATGTCTACGTGTCTCCCGAACCCGTAGGGTCTACACACTAAAGGTTCGATGACGCTAGGGTTATAGGGAAATGGTATACGTGATTATCGAAGGTTGTTCGGAGTCCCGGATGAGATCCCGGACGTCACGAGGAGCTCCGGAATGGTCCGGAGGTAAAGATTGATATATAGGAAGTCCAGTTTTGGTCACCGGAAAGTTTTCGGGCTCATCGGTAGTGCACGAGGAGTGACGGGAGGGTGCCGGAGGACCCCCGAGAGGGGTGTGACGACCAAGGGACTTCTTGGGCTGTTATAGGAGGTGTACCAGCCCTTATTGGGCTGTCCAAGACCTTCCGAAAGGGCCCATGCGGCTAGGGATAAGAGATAAGGCTCAAAAGGATTCAAAAGGAAGAGATCCACCTCCCTTGTGGGAAGTAGACTCCTCCCTAGGTTCGGCCGAACCTCTCCTCCTTGGAGGAGGGGCCAAGGCATCCCTCCCTCTCCCTCCTTCTATATATACCCAAGGTTTTGGGCTGATTTTAGACACGACTTCTCTCTCTCTCTCTTGGCGCAGCCCTACCCTTCCTCTTCCTCGTTCTCCGTAGCGCTTGGCGAAGCCCTGCCGGAGTCCACGTAGCTCCACCGTCACCACGCCGTCGTGCTGCCGGAGCTCTCCCTCAACCTCTACTTCCTCCTTGCTGGATCAAGGCGTGGGAGATGTCATCGGGCTGCACGTGTGTTGAACGTGGAGGCGCCGTTGTTCGGCGCTTAGATCGGAGTCCACCGCGATCTGAATCGCTACGAGTACGACTCCACCAACCACGTTCTTGTAACGCTTCCGCTTAGCGATCTTCAAAGGTATGAAGATGCAATCTCTCCCCACTCGTTGTTGGTTTATTCATAGATAGATCTTGGTGACACGTAGGAATTTTTTTGATTTACTACTACGTCTCCCAACAGTGGCATCATGAGCTAGGTCTATACGTAGAATCTATGCACAAGTAGAACACAAAGCAGTTGTGGGCGTCGATCTCATTAATTTGCTTACCACTACTAGTCTTATCTTGATTCGGCGGTATTGTGGGATGAAGCGGCCCGGACCAACTTTACACGTACGCTTACGTGAGACCGGTTCCACCGCCTGACATGCACTTGTTGCATAAGGTGGCTAGCGGGTCTCTGTCTCTTCCACCTTAGGCGGATTGGATTCGATGAAAAGGGTCCTTATGAAGGGTAAATAGCAATTGGCATATCACGTTGTGGTTTTGGCATAGGTAAGAAACGTTCTTGCTATAAACCTATAGCAGCCACGTAAAAACATGCAACCACAAATTAGAGGACGTCTAACTTGTTTTTGCAGCATGTGCCTTGTGATGTGATATGGCCAAAAGGATGTGATGTGATGCATTGTGATGTATGAGATTGATCATGTTCTTGTAATAGGATTCACGACTTGCATGTCGATGAGTATGACAACCAACAGGAGCCATAGGAGTTGTCTTATTTTATTGTATGACCTGCGTGTCAATCATAAAGGCCATGTAATTACTTTACTTTATTGCTAAGTGTTAGCCATAGTAGTAGAACTAATAGTTGGTGAGACAACTTCATGAAGACACAATGATGGAGATCATGATGATGGAGATCATGGTGTCGTGCTGGTGACAGTGATGATCATGGTGCCCCGAAGATGGAGATCAAAGGAGCAAGATGATATTGGCCATATCATGTCACAATATTGATTGCATGTGATGTTTATCATGTTTACATCTTATTTGCTTAGAACGACGATAGTAAATAAGATGATCTCTCAATAAAATTTCAAGAGATGTGTTCACCCTAACTGTGCACCGTTGCTAAGGATCGTTGTTCCGAAGCATCACGTGATGATCGGGTGTGATAGGTTCTAACGTTCGCATACAACGGGTGTAAGCCAGATTTACACACGCGAAACACTTAGGTTGACTTTACGAGCCTAGCATGTACAGACATGGCCTCGGAACACGAAAGACCGAAAGGTCGAACATGAGTCGTATAGGAGATACGATCAACATGGAGATGTTCACCATGGATGACTAGTCCGTCTCACATGATGATCGGACATGGGCTAGTTGACATGGATCATGTGTCACTTGGATGACTAGAGAGATATCTATCTAAGTGGGAGTTCATTAAATAATTTGATTATGTGAACTTAATTATCATGAACTTAGTCTATAATTGTCTTTACAATCTATATTGTAGATCCAATGGCCAACACTAATGCCAACCTCAACTTCAACGCGTTCCTAAAGAAAACCGAGCTGAAAGATGATGGAAGCAACTATGCAGACTGGGTCCGTAGCTTGACGATCATCCTCATAGCTTCCAAAAGATTGTATGTTCTTGATGCACCACTAGGTGACGCACCCGTTCTCCCAGCAGAGCAAGACGTTGCGAATGCTTGGCATTCATGCTGCGATGATTACTCCCTTGTTCAGTGCGGCATGCTTTACAGTTTAGAACTGGGGCTCCAAAAGTGTTTTGAGCAACACGGAGCATATGAGATGTTCCAAGAGCTGAAACTGGTTTTCCAAGCTCATGCCTGGGTCAATAGATATGACGTCTCCGACAAGTTCTTCAGCTGTAAGATGGAGGAGAACAGTTCTGTCAGTGAGCACATCCTCAAGATGTCTGGGCTACACAACCGCTTGACTCTGCTGGGAGTTAATCTCCCGGATGACTCAGTCATTGACAGAATCCTCCAGTCGCTTCCACCTAGCTACAAGAGCTTTGTGATGAACTACAACATGCAAGGGATGGAGAAGTCCATTCCTGAGTTGTACTCGATGCTGAAATTAGCGGAGGCCGAGATCAAAAAGGAGCATCAAGTGTTGATGGTAAATAAGACCACTAGTTTTGAGAAAGGCAAGGGTAAGAAGAACTTCAAGAAGGACGGCAAAGCTGTTACCGCGCCCGGTAAGCAAGTTGCCAGGAAGAAGAACAAGAATTGACCCAAGCCTGAGACTGAGTGCTTTTATTGCAAGGGTACCGGTCACTGGAAGCGGAACTGCCCCAAGTACTTAGTGGATAAAAAGGCCGGCAACGTTAAAGGTATATGTGATATACTTGTTATTGATGTGTACCTAACCAGCGCTCGTAGTAGCTCCTGGGTATTTGATACCGGTGCAGTTGCTCACATTTGTAACTCCAAGCAGGAGCTGCGGAATAAGCGGAGACTGGCGAAGGACGAGGTGACGATGCGCGTCGGGAATGGTTCCAAGGTCGATGTGATTGCCGTCGGCATGCTACCTCTGCATCTACCTTCGGGATTAGTTTTAAACCTTAATAATTGTTATTTAGTACTAGCTTTGAGCATGAACATTGTATCTGGATCTCGCTTGATACGAGATGGCTACTCATTTAAATCTGAGAATAATTGTTGTTCTATTTATATGAGAGAAATGTCTTATGGTCATGCCCCGCCGGTCAACGGTTTATTTTTGATGAATCTCGAACGTGATGTTACACATGTCCATAGTGTGAGTACCAAAAAGTGTAAGGTTGATAACAATAGTCCCACTTACATGTGGCACTGCCGCCTTAGTCATATTGGTGTCAAACGCATGAAGAAGCTCCATGCTGATGGACTTTTGGAGTCTCTTGATTTTGAATCATTCAACACGTGCGAACCATGCCTCATGGGCAAGATGACCAAGACTCCGTTCTCCAAAACAATGGAGCGAGCAACTGACTTGTTGGAAATAATACATACCGATGTATGCGGTCCAACGAGCGTCGAGGCTCGTGGTGGCTACCGTTATATTCTCACCCTCACTAATGACTTGAGCAGACATGGGTATGTCTACTTAATGAAACACAAGTCTGAAACCTTTGAAAGGTTCAAGGAATTTCAAAGTGAGGTAGAGAATCAACGTGACAGGAAAATAAAGTGCCTACGATCTGATCGTGGCGGAGAATATTTAAGTCACGAGCTTGGCACGCACCTAAGGAAATGTGGAATTGTTTCACAACTCACGCCGCCTGGCACACCACAGCGAAATGGTGTGTCTGAATGTCGTAATCGCACTCTATTGGATATGGTGCGATCTATGATGTCTCTTACCGACTTACCGCTACCATTTTGGGGATATGCATTAGAGACTACCGCATTCACTTTAAATAGGGCACCGTCAAAATCCGTTGAGACGACACCGTATGAATTATGGTTTGGAAAGAAACCTAAGCTGTCATTTCTAAAAGTTTGGGGATGCGATGCTTATGTGAAGAAACTTTAACCTGAGAAGCTCGAACCCAAAGCAGAAAAGTGTGTCTTCATAGGATATCCCAAAGAGACAGGCAAAGTCTTTGTTGCTAAGAATGGATCCTTTCTCGAGAAAGAGTTTCTCTTGAAAGAAGTAAGTGGGAGGAAAATAGAACTTGATGAGGTAATTGTACCTCCGCTCAAACTGGAGAGTACCGCAGCACAGGAAGTTGTTTCTGTGGAGCCTACACCGGCTAGAGAGGAAGTTAATGATGATGATCATGAAACTTCAGATCAAGTTACTATTGAACGTCGAAGGTCCACTAGGACACGTTCCGCACCAGAGTGGTATGGCAACCCTGTCCTGGAGATCATGTTGTTAGACAACGGTGAACCTTCGAACTATGAAGAAGCGATGGCGGGCCCAGATTCCAACAAATGGCTTGAAGCCATGAAATCCGAGATGGGATCCATGTATAAGAACAAAGTGTGGAGTTTGGTGGACTTTCTGATGATAAGCGAGCCATTGAAAATAAATGGATCTTTAAGAAGAAGATTGACACAGATGGTAATGTGACCATCTATAAGGCTCGGCTTGTCGCTAAGGGTTATCGACAAGTTCAAGGAGTTGGCTACGATGAGACTTTCTCACCCGTAGTGATGCTAAAGTTTGTCTGAATCATTTTAGCAATTGCCGCATTTATGATTATGAGATCTGGCAAATGGACATCAAAATGGCATTCCTTAATGTCTTCCTTAAGGAAGAACTGTATATGATGCAGCCGGAAGGTTTTGTCGATCCTAAAGATGCTAACAAAGTATGCAAGCTCCAGCGCTCCGTCTATGGGATGGAGCAAGCATCTCGGAGTTGGAACATTCGCTTTAATGAGGTGATTAAAGCGTTTGGGTTTGTACAGGTTTATGGAGAACCCTGTATTTACAAGAAAGTGAGTGGGAGCTCTATTGCATTTCTCATATTATATGTGGATGACATACTGATAATGGGAAATGATATAAAACTTTTGGAAAGTGTAAAGGCCTACTTGAATAAATGTTTTTCAATGAAGGACCTTGGAGAAGTTTCTTACATATTAGGTATTAAGATCTATAGAGATAGATCGAGACGCCTCATAGGTCTTTCACAAAGCACATACCTTGAAAAGATATTGCAGAAGTTCAATATGGATCATTCCAAGAAGGGGTTCTTGCCTGTGTTACAGGGTGTGAGATTGAGTACGACTCAATGCCCGACCACGGCAAAGGATAGAGAAGAGATGAGTGTCATCCCCTATGCTTCAGCCATAGGCTGTATTATGTATGCCATGCTGTGTACCAGACCTGATGTGAACCTTGCCATAAGTTTGGTAGGGAGGTACCAAAGTGATCCCGGAGCGGAACACTGGACAGCGGTCAAGAATATCCTGAAGTACCTGAAAAGGACAAAGGACATGTTTCTCGTATATGGAGGTGTCGAAGAGCTCGTCGTAAAGGGTTACGTCGATGCTAGCTTCGACACAGATCCGGACGACTCCAAGTCGCAATCCGGATACGTGTATATTTTGAACGGAAGGGCAACCAGCTGGTGCAGCAGCAAGTAAAGCGTCGTGGCAGCATCTACATGTGAAGCGGAGTACATAGCTGCTTCGGACGCAGCAAAGGAAGGAGTCTGGATGAAGGAGTTCATCACCGACCTAGGAGTAATTCCAAGTGCGTCGGGCCCGATGACTCTATTCTGTGACAACACTGGAACTATTGCCCTTGCGAAGGAGCCCAGGTTTCATAAGAAGACAAGACACATCAAGCGCCGCTTCAACTCCATCCGTGATTACATTCAGGAGGGAGATATAGATATTTGTAAAGTGCATACAGATCTGAATGTCGCAGATCCATTGACTAAACCTCTCTCACGAGCAAAACATGATCAACACCAGAATGCTATGGGTGTTCGATTCATCACAATGTAACTAGATTATTGACTCTAGTGAAAGTGGGAGACTATTGGAAATATGCCCTAGAGGCAATAATAAAATGGTTATTATTGTATTTCCTTGTTCATGATAATTGTCTATTGTTCATGCTATAATTGTATTAACCAGAAACCATAATACATGTGTGAATACATAGACCACAACATGTCCCTAGTGAGCCTCTAGTTGGCTAGCTCGTTTATCAATAGATGGTCACGGTTTCATGACCATGACATTGGATGTCATTGATAACGGGATCACATCATTAGGAGAATGATGTGATGGACAAAGCCCAATCGTAAGCATAACACAGGATCGTGTAGTTCGTCTGCTAAAGCTTTTCAATGTCAAGTATCGTTTCCTTAGACCATGAGATTGTGCAACTCCCGGATACCGTAGGAATGCTTTGGGTGTGACAAACGTCACAACGTAACTGGGTGGCTATAAAGGTGCACTACGGGTATCTCCAAAAGTGTCTGTTGGGTTGGCACGAATCGAGACTGGGATTTGTCACTCCGTGTGACGGAGAGGTATCTTCGGGCCCACTCGGTAAGACATCATCATAATGAGCTCAATGTGACTACGGAGTTAGCCACAGGATGATGTATTACGGAATGAGTAAAGAGACTTGCCGGTAACGAGATTGAACATGGTATAGGGATACCGACGATCGAATCTCGGGCAAGTATCATACCGGTAGACAAAGGGAATTGTATAAGGGATTAACTGAATCCCCGACATCGTGGTTCAGCGGATGAGATCATCGTGGAGCATATGGGAGCCAACACAGGTATCCAAATCCCTCTGTTGGTTATTGACCGGAGAGGTGTCTCGGTCATGTCTACGTGTCTCCCGAACCCGTAGGGTCTACACACTTAAGGTTCGATGACGCTAGGGTTATAGGGAAATGGTATACATGATTACCGAAGGTTGTTCGGAGTCCCGGATGAGATCCCGGATGTCATGAGGAGCTCCGGAATGGTCCGGAGGTAAATATTGATATATAGGAAGTCTAGTTTTGGTCACCGGAAAGTTTTTGGGCTGATCGGTAGTGTACCGGGAGTGCTGGGAGGGTGCCGGAGGACCCCTGGGAGGGGTGTGACGACCAAGGGACTTCGTGGGCTGTTAGAGGAGGTGTACCAGCCCTTATTGTGCTGGCCAAGACCTTACAGAAGGGCCCATGTGGCTAGGGATAAGAGATAAGGCTCAAAAGGATTCAAAAGGAAGAGATCCACCTCCCTTGTGGGAGGTGGACTCCTCCCTAGGTTCGGCCGAACCTCTCCTCCTCGGAGGAGGGGCCAAGGCAACCCTCCCTCTCCCTCCTCCTATATATACGCAAGGTTTTGGGCTGATTTGAGACCCGACTTCTCTCTCTCTCGGCGCAGCCCTACCCTTCCTCTTCCTCGTTCTCCGTAGCGCTTGGCGAAGCCCTGCCGGAGTCCACGTAGCTCCACCGTCACCACGCCGTCGTGCTGCCGGAGCTCTCCCTCAACCTCTCCTTCCTCCTTGCTGGATTAAGGCGTAGGAGACGTCATTGGACTGCACGTGTGTTGAACGCGGAGGCGCCGTTGTTCGGCTCTTAGATCGGAGTCCACTGCGATCTGAATCGCTACGAGTACTACTCCACCAACCGCGTTCTTGTAACGCTTCCGCTTAGCGATCTTCAAAGGTATGAAGATGCAATCTCTCTCCACTCACTGCTGGTTCCTTCATAACTAGATCTTTGTGACACGTAGGAATTTTTTTGATTTACTACTACGTCTCCCAACACTTAGGCATAATCATGGTCATGACTTGTCGTCTGTGGCGGCTACCATGGTGCTAGGTTGTGGCCTTTCTCAGATTCGGCTTGTATTGATGCATCCTATGGGTTAATAAGATTGATAGCTTATTATTTTTAAGAAAAAAACAAATGCAGACTTGGAAACAAGGAAAGATAGAACTCGAAAGTTAAGCGTGCTGAGTTTGGAGCAGTGAGAGGGTGGGTGACTGACTGAGAAGTTAGACGATTTGGAATGAGTGCTCCATGCTGGAGCAATGAGGAATGATGATTAGAGATTAAATTGTCAAATAATTTAAGAGCAGTGAGGAGGGATGATTCGAGATTAAATTGTCAAATAATTCAAAGATTTTAAAAATCAGAAAAAATGTCAATTTTTTTTAAATACCTTCAGCGAGCCCCCGCTCCAGAAAGCTGCCACGCAGAGCCCCTTTAGTCCCGGTTCGTAATCCAACCGGGACTAAAAGTGAAGTCCTTTAGTCCCAATTGCATAGTCCCGGTTGGAAAACCGGGACTAAAGGCCCTTACGAACCGGGACTAAAGGCCCGTTTTCTACTAGTGTGTCCAGCCATTGGTTCTAGATTTTTTTTCAAAACGGGCACGTTTTTTATAGCAAATTTGAAAACTAGTAGTGCTAACACATTTTTTGCAAAACTAGCACCTCGTCGATCGTTTGTTGGCCGAAAAGTGTGTCTTCGGTCATCCATTAGCCGAAGAGGGACTCTTTGGTCAGGTGTTGGCTGAAGACCTGCAGTGCTGGGCCTAAGACCTGTCTTCGCCAGCAGATGGCTGAAGAGTCCTTTTTCTGTCTTTCCTCGACCGAAGAGTTCATACTCTTTACGTCAGAGCCTGGCCGAAGTTGCATTGGAGTATTCTTCGGCTTACACAAGACCGAAGTGTTATTTTTTCACTTAAATGCATTATAAGTCCTACACAACCATTCCCCCTCTTTTACATTCTAACTTTGTACTTTCCCGTAACCATTTCCCGACATTCTATCTCGACATTTTCTTTCCCGCCCTACTATCCCGCCATATTCCTTCCCACCATTTTCTTTCTCGCCATTTTCTTTCCTGCCATTTTCTCTCCCGCCATTTTCTTTCCCGCCTTTTTCGCCCGCCATTCTTTCCGCCATCTTCTCTTTTGAACCTATAAAACCCCCTACGCGGTAAGGTGGGTGAGCAGGAAAGTGTAATCTCGTGAAGATGCCTGGTTATCCTTTCGATCGTAGTTGTTTTCACCCTGGTATATATGTCCAAAAGTCTTCTTAGTTTAGCCGCCAATTTCAAGATAGACAACAGGATAGTTCCATGGGACGAACTCCTCGGTAGTGACATCTTCATGAATGAGTTAGCTCACCAGTTAAGTAGGAGCGGGTGGCCTTCAAGGACCTTTGAGGAGATACAAATAGAACTTCTCAGGTTGCATGGTAGGTGGAAAAAATTACAATATAAGAGTGGAGCTTTTCAAAGGGCTGCAGTAGAAGATAGTTCGTTATGGAGCCAAGACAGTGAGGACGAAGACGATCTTTCCATGCCGAGCACCAAGCCCAAGATACCCGTATCATCGAAGTCCAAGAGTATCGCACCGTCGAAGGGTAAGAGTGCTGCATCAACAGAACATGATGACGATGACCTCATGCCGAGCACCAAGGCCAAGAGACCCACACGGGATCAAAAAAATCTTGGTTCTATAGGGATCCATATCAACATTTACCACGTGCTATTTTTGAAAAAAATCTTGGTTCTATAGGGATCCATATCAACATTTTTTGTTTCAGATTCTTATTAACTATAAGGCATTGCTTTTAGTCTTCTTTAACATGGTTTCTTGTCTTCAGGGTAATCCATTCAAATATGACTAATTTGTTTCCTTTCTCTTTTTACCACTACCACATTTATTTATTCATCTACATGATTATCTGCATGATTTTCCATTAGTTGCATAAACAGTATGCTATGATTTTGCTATTAGGTAGTTGCAAGCAATCCATTGCTGCCAAAAGTCTACCTAGAAGCCCCCTTCATACTGTAATTTTACCTCAAGTGTTTTGTTTCTTACGCTCTGAAGTTCTGCCCATGAGTGCACAACAAGATCTATCATGTTTCGGTTTTCTCAAGATATTTGTTCAATACAAAAATCATACAATGATAGCAATGAAACAAAAACTTACTGAAATTTCTTCCACATATCCAAGCACTTCCATATAATAGAGGAAGGAATAAATGCCGTTCTTGGAAAATTAGCCAGCCCCCAAACTTGACCATTCAAGTCAATAACAGGTCCTCCAATGCTAGGCTAAAATATAATTGCCAATATTAGAACCATACGCAACATAAATTAATTATAATTTATGGGACAATCACGATGTACAACTAATTATACCTGATTAATCACACAACCATTGAACAAATAGTGATGATGTTGAAATTTATTTGGGTCCATAAATTGAACACGTCCATGATGAATAGTCAGATTTAGACGTTCATCTCTACCAAGCACAAATATCTCTTGACCATAGATTACGTAACCATTGAAGCTAGGAATCTTAGCACATAAGTCTATCTCAACCTTAATGAAAGCAATATTGATGTGCTTGTCATAATGAAGCAATAGTGCAGGTACAGTAGCGTCATCTTCATCCAATGAATGAACAACAATCTAAAGATGGATACAAAAGATAACATAAATGTGAGTTTAGCATACTTGTAAATACAAAAATTCATGGGCATCCATATAAACCAAAATTCCAAAATTAGTTTGTTTGCAAATTCACCTCAGCATTAGATGCATACTCATCTGTACCTGACCACTGGCTTAGGGCCGAATACTTTGAACAAATTCGATGCGCAGATGTCAAAACAATGCATGATTTACACCTCCCATCCCAATGAATTAAAAAGCCCAATGATCGTGCCATCAGTTTACCATCTGTAGATGCAATAATAAATTAGAGAAAGACGAAGGATAGAGAGAGATCAAATAAAGGCAATTCATTACATATCGACATAGGACGAAAATCCAAGAACAGCTTCAGCTAATTGAAGAATTGTTTTTGTTGCAGACTCATGAACACTCTGCAATTTCTCATTTACCGTACATGAAGAAGGCCTGGAGCAATCGAGTACAATAGCAGATGCTCACCTCCCATTGTTAGATCCTGAAGTGCGGTTGCTTTCAAGGCACTTGCTCTTTGCACCGTTGGATTGCGGTTCCAAAGAAGTTCTGTCTGTTAGATTTCTTGATGAATCGATCTCTTGGATCAGAAGTGATGTAACAATTAATGAATAGTGTTGCGTGTTAGTTACTTCAATTTTTTTTGTTATCTCACTAAATGGTGAACCGCGTGGTGGAAGGTTCATTTTTGTCAGTGCTGCGTGACTGATGTAGATTCATATGGATGCGGGGTTATATCACCACCTATAAAACTAATAGGTAGGCGCCAAGGGCAATCTTGACATTTCATGGTATTTCTCTTGCGCGGCTCTTTGTACATGATTGCTTTGTGTGCAAAGGCGAGAGAGCAAGCCGCCGCTCCTCCCACACTCATGGGTCCCACCTACTCCCTTCCCTCTCTTGATCCCCTTTGCAGACTCTAACCTCGCGCCCGCACACTCCTTGTTGTCATCATTGATGTCTACTACACTACTTTATTTTTGCAGACTCGTGTTGGACCTTCAGGCATAGAGTTTTGTAGCACAACACCAATTTTTCCTGAAGTGTATGACCTAAGGTTTATCAATCCGTTGGAGGTGTAGGATGAAAATGGTCGCTCTCAAACAACCATGCAATCAAATACAAACAATCTGAGAACACGTGGGCGGCATAAAATTTTAGGTTTATTTCTGGGTTTTTTCATATTTATAGAAATTTTTGGTGTTGGTTTCATGCCAGGGGGAGTCCCGAGGGGCCCACGAGCTTAGAGCACACTCCCTACGCCCCTAGGGCGCATGGTGTGAGCTCGTCGCTCCCCTAGACTACATATGTCCTTCCTCGAACCTTTGAGGGTCTCTTCTAGTCCATAAAAAATAACCGTAAATTCTCGGCCTGATCTAATAACTTTTTTCTACACAAAAATAACACCATAGTAGTTATGCTGAAAACAACGTCAATCCGGGTTTGTTTCATTCAAATCATATAAAAGTGCATTGAAACTATATAAAATTGTTATAAACACGGTATGAATACTTCCTATATTATCGATACGTTGGAGACGTATAAGCGACCTCCACTCACCCTCTCACCGGTCGCATCTTTTCCTCCTCCCTTCCCCATCGGTGCTCGGCAAGAGGAGACCAACCACTGTCGGCCCTCACGAGAGAGGTCACCGATACTTGTGATCTGCGTTGGGTTTTCCGTGAAGAGGAATGGGTTATCGTAGCACAATGTGGGTAAGTATTTCCCTCAGTTATGAAACTAAGGTTTATCGAATCAATAGGAGTACCAATCCTCAACCGTCTTCGATGGCTGCACACAAAAGAACAAACAACTTGCACCCAACGCTGGCAAGAGGGTTGTCAATCCCTTGATCTCGTTATTTGCAAGCAAGTGAGTTGTGTAGATAATTGTAAATTGAAAAATGAAATAAAAGCAAATAAATAACAGGAAGGTAGTAGTAGCATTTGTGAATATATAAGTGAGTAGACCCGGGGGACATAGGTAAGTTGCATCTCTTATAGAAATAGCATACGGTGGGTAAACAAATTACTGTTGGGCAATTTATAGAAAACCCAATAGTTATGCGATTTTCACGGCAATGATCATGCGTATATAGGCATCACGTCCACAAGCAAATAGGCTGAATCCTGCCTGCACCAATTACTATTACTCCACTCATCGACCGCTATCCAGCATGCATCTAGAGTATTAAGTAAAACAGAGTAATGCTTGGAGAACATTGACATGATGTAGACAAAGTAACCTCAATCAATATGAATAAACCTCATCATTTTATCCTTAGTAGTAGCAACACAAAGACACAACTTGTCCCCTTCTGTCACTGGGATATAGAAACTCGTCAGGTTGAACCTACTACGACAAACCACTCCGACCGAAGAAATATTAATCTAGTTGGCCAACTATCTCAATAGATCGGAGAGCATTACGAAGCTATAATGATCATGCCAATAAGAATCTTAGTATTCAGGTTTGACTCAAATACTTTCCATGAATAATCTAAACATAAACTCACAATTCATCGGATCCCAACAAACGCACCATACAAAGAGATTACATCAGATAGTTCAAGGCAAAGATGCGATAAACATTGTATTGAAGATCAAGAGAGAGAGATTGATATCTGGGTACTACCTACGGACCCGTAGGTTTGTTGTGAACTACTCACACATCATCATGAGGGCAGCAAGGTTGATGAACAAGCCTTCCGTGATCGATCCCCCCTTCGGCAGCGTGCTGGAACGGAGCTCTAGATGGGCTCCTATCGGAACAGGGACTTGCGATGGCGGAAAAAACATTTCGGGAGCTCCCTTATTAGAGAATTTATAGGCCAGAGAGGCATGTAGGGAGATGCTCGAAGGGGGCCACCATATACCAGGGCACCCCCTCCAGGGCGCACCCTGATGTGTGGTGGGGCCCTCGTGTGCCTCCCCGCCTCCTCCCGAAGCTTCTAGGTCTTCTTTTGGTCTAGAAAAAATCATCAAATAGTTTCATGAAAATTGGACATCGTTTGGTACTGTAAAACTGAAAAGTGAAAACATGCAGAAAACAACAACTAACACTGGGCACTTGGTCAATAGGTTAGTACTCAAAAATATTATAAATTGATAAACAAATGCCCAAAAAGTATCCTAGAGTGATAATATATTAGCATGAAACAATAAAAAAATAAATATACGTCGGAGACGTATCAGTCACTGTGTTGGTCAACTCTGGCAGCCTCCATCACAACCCATTGGAAGGAGCCACCCGCTACTTGTCCTTCTCCTCCATCGCATGTTCATCACCAGGACACTAGTAGAGAAATGGCTAGCCAGAACTTATATTGGTGGTGCGTCGTTTCCAACCAACGCCAGCTATATATATTTGAAATAGTGCTAGTGTCAGCCTTTTCCGTACACCATAGCTATTGACTTAGTGCTAGTCTTGAACTTTTATAGCACAATTAACATTGTGACCAGGTGTTACTTACTATTGGCATACAAGAATTACACCACGTCGACAGTAATTCCTGTAGCTAAGGTGTTGCGTTATATCATATGCCAAACGTATATTTTGTGGGTCCATTTTTGTCCATCCACTTTGGGGCCCACATAACACCAACGTAGTAAACTATTGCAAGACTGGAATATACATAATAGTGTCGGTGTTTCCTGCTTTAGAGGCACCACTAATCAAGTCACAACACTATTCACATGTGATGGCCTTGTCCATCCATCTAGGATATTCCCTTCTTATTCCTCTCTCTTTCTCTTCTTATTCCTCTTGCTCCTCTCTCCCTTCTCTTCATCTTGAGAAAACCAATTTTTTGTCATTATTCTTAATCACGTAGTTAGATCTAGTTAGGTGATGCATTAATTAAGCTATTTAGCCTACACACACACCCTAAGCTAGCTAGCTCTCTCCTCCACCCACTCACTTGCATTAAATGTTCCACCACACTCCATTAATAGCAACCTCCAACCTACGTATGGTCGACCAGCTTCTTGGACGATTGATCGAGGACTAGCTTGACTCATTTCTCTTCTTTGAGGTAATTAACACAAACAAATTTCTTGTAAATTAATTATGTGCATGATGCATATGGATGGATGTGCATGTGTGTGGTTGCTATATATGGAGAAACATGGATGGGGATGTCTAGAGAGTTGCCAATGTTTTGGCGAAACGTCGATTCATTTCCGTTTTGTCAAATTTTTGGCACTCAATATGTCCATTTTTTAGTAGACTTTATGCCAAACTTTTGTATGTCTTCGTTGGCAATATATGTAATCATTTTTGTACTTATACCCTTTGTAGGCTTCTTTGATCTATCAAAAGATTCAATACGGATCGAAGTGTGAAGGCGTTTCTCAATTTTGCGGTGACGAATATGATACAAAAGTGTGAAATGCAGATAATATGTCCATGTAAGACATGCAAAAACGAAGTTTTCCATAACCCGTTAGGTGGTAGCGTTCGGGCACACTTATTTAATGAATCGACGTTTAATTAGTTTAAATATCTTTAATTAGCTAGAGCTTTTAGATGGTAGCGTTAGCGTCGATGTCTAGAGAGTTTAGATGGTAGCGTTAGTGACAATGGGTAATAAAACCAGGTTTAATTAGTTTAAATAAGTTTAATTAGCTAGTGGGGCCTACTGTCAATGGCATTAGGTTAATTAGATTTATTTTAATTCAACCCTAAACTCTACGGCCGGTCCCGCGTGTCAGCGGGTGATTAACGCCTGAATTAGGGGGCTAATTGCCCGGGCCCATTATTTAGCGACTCGATTCGGGATTCAAATGGTGACGTGTCAGCGTCGATGGTCCGAGAACGCAGATCGCAGCGAAAATACGTATGGCTTGTCGCGTTCGAAGGCCGACGCTCACATGCATCCAATGGAGCAAACGGTGGAGGCAGAGGCAACCTAAATCGACGGCGGCAGCGACTAGGGCGGCTGTCGGAGTTTGGATATGGACAGGTTTGACTGTGGAGGGCATGACAAGACAAGAAGAAGGGTTCACTGGCTTCTTGGGCACCCGCTGAGCACAACAACATGCTTGGACGCGACGAGTGGTGGCTCAGGCCACAACAACACCATGGCCGGCGCCGAGGAGCTCACATCGAAACGGCGGTGCTATCTATGGGGATGCCCGGGAGGCTAGAGAGAGGGGGGTTCGAGGAGAGCTTGCCGGAGGAGCTCAAGGAGGCTCGGCAAGGGACGGGAGTGGCAGAGGGTGGCCGATTCAACGACGTACGGCAGCATGGATCCGAGGAGGAAAACGGGGTTGGGGCAGCGTCGAGGCGGTCCCCGACCAGGTTCTAGGAGGTGGACAACGTAGCGGAGGACGACGACCTCGCCTGACTTGGAGAGGCTGTGAGGAGGGCTCGGTACACACGAGTTTTATGTGGCAGAGACCATGACGTGCTTGGGAGAGGTGGGAGAGAGCGAGGGGAGTGGGCGAGGGGGAAACTGGGGGACGTCAAGAGTTAGGGTTGGTGTCAAAGACATCGCCGGTGACTTGAGGTCGCCAGGGAGCCACCAGATGGACGACACGTGCCCATCCGTGCCCACGGACGCGCCTTGTCCGGCTACTGCGCGGGGGGGGGGGGGGAGTAGGGGTAAGGTTGGTTCGGCTGTTGGGCTGAGCCGACCACTGGGCTGGCAGGCCTAAGTGCACAATGCACTTAGGCCTTTTACAATTCTTTCTTTTTCCTTTTCATTTTCTGCTTTAGATTATTACTTATGTTTTGCTAGGATTTTGAAAATAAAATATTTTTGTAAAAATACAGAGTTGTGCCACGTAACTACCCTACAATACTTGGCACTGCCACAAAAAGTCTTAGGGGCATTCGAAATAGTTTGGTATTTACCATAAAGGAAAAGGCGTTAAATAATATTGTTGGCCTCTGCTATATTTGTTTTAGGGCCCTCAAATACTTCAATTAATGTTGGTTTCAATTTGTCAAATACCTAAAGAATATTTGCAGCCCAACCATGATTTTAATTTTTAAGTTTGCCAAATTGTCTAATCCACTTATTATTTGGATTTGAATTTCAAAAGGAATTTGAGATGAGATATGAATCAAATGTGACCAAGCACTGTTTAGCAAAATGGATTAGCTTAATCTCAAAGGTTACTGTAGCTTAATTATAGGGATTAGTGTAGCTGATAACCAGGGGTGTTACCCTGGCGGAATGGCTTGCCGGAGCTTTGCGGGTGCAACGGTGGTCCGAGCTAGCGCAGAAGCAGCCTGGCGGCAGAGAGGATCGGGTGAGTGCGGGAATTGAAGAGGGGTGGAGGGGGGTTTATAGGAGGTGTTAGGAGGGCTTGGGGTGTCCGAAGCGACGTGGGGCGTGGGCTCTGTGCATCGCTGGTTGTGGGCGAGTGAGGGAGGTTTGTGAGAAGGAGGTGCGAGATGACAGGTGGGCCGGGCCATTAGTGAGAGAGAGAGAGGGAGATATAGCTGCGGGTGGGCTACGACGTGGCTCGTTGGCTCGTCCGACCCCCTTTTTTGTTTTCTCTTCTATTATTCTGCTCTGCTTACTATTTTGATTTTTCAATTTTGAATTTGAATTTTCTTCAAAGGGAAATTGTTTCTAAATTAACTTGGGAATATTTCTGTCTAGTTGTTCCCAACTATTTTTGCACACTAAAAGTAGTGTCAATCCTACTCGGCATATTTGAATAGTTTGAAATTTGTATTTATATTTTTATGTTTTGTTTAATAATTCCAAAAATTGTATTATATTTTAATATCCCAAATTAAACTATTTTCAACTCCTCGACCGCTCAAAAATATTAGGGCATATATTATATTAGGAAATTTATTTCCTACCCTTTATGCGATTTTCTTTAAATGCAAACGTGGAGTCCCCTCTGACTTTCACTGATTTCAAATGGTTTGAAATCAATATTGGTCTTTTTGTCTCAAAATTCAAACTATGCAAGGAAATCATGGATGCATATGCTTCTAATTTCACAACCAAAGTTTAGGGGAAAATTAGGTTGTGACACTTGCGAGTTTATCTTCAGGTCATGCATTGAAAGTAATTGATACAATCTGAGATTTATTATGTGTGATTTCATATAGCTATGGATTCTTTCCTATCTATATGTTTGCTTTGGCCAAGTAGATGTGTAGATCATCAGAGCGACTTGTCTATTGTAATATGTTCAATCTTGAGGTGTCCTCACCTCGTGAGAGAAGGGATAGCGATGCACATATTTTTATTGCTCTTCAAGGATAAAATGAGGGGGTCTGAATATATTACTTGCCTTCATTTGTCTATATTATGTCATCTTGCTTAAAGCGTTACTTTGTTTGTCATGAACTCAATGCTAGAGTTGCATGTTGGATAGCGGTCGACTACTGGAGTAATAGTAGTCAATGCAGGCCGGAGTTAGTCTACTTTTCACGGACGTAATGCATCTATATTGATCTTCCCATGAATGACGACATAGTTATTTGCTTTTTGAAAATTGGACAACAGTAATTTGTGCACACACCGCTATTATGCTCATGAGAGAGATGTCTCTAGTGAACGCTATGGCCCTCAGGTCCATCTTTATATTTTATATATCAAAAAGACATAAAAATATTTGTGGTTATCTATTTACTTTTTATTTTTTTTATTTATCCTAATCTATAAAGATTTAATCCTTGCAATTAACAAGCACAAGGGGCTTCACAACCCTCTTGCCCGCGTCGGGTGTAAGTATTTGCTCTTATGTGTGCAGGAACTGTTAATCGTGTGCTTGGGTAACTTCCTATTGGTTGCTTCTTAATTGAGGGAAATACCCATCACTACTGTATTACTTCATCCCTTCCTCTTCAAGCAAACCTAACGCATCTACAAGTAGCAATGCATTCACCTACCACACCAGTCCCCGTGCGCGTTCCTTCACCCATCGTATGCGTGCCCGTGGGCGCACTTGCACCTACTGTGCCCCCTAAGCGGCATGTGACACAACCGTCAACCAAATCCTCACAGCGCTGTGAGTAATCCGCCCCCACTGGTCGATAATGCAACAATTGTCTCTTTAATTTGGAACTCCATAACATTCTGACCTAGCTTGAAAACTTGAAAAAACATCGTCTCGAAGGACGACAACGCCAGCGCAGGATGCAACCGCCGCCACCATCGCGATTAGTTTTTCTTATATTTCATCTCAATCGTATGAATTTAAAGTCACTGTTCGATAGAATGAAATCTATAGTTGATCAACTTAGTGGTTTTCTCTGAATGCACAGACTAATCAAAGTAAATAAAAACATCAATGTTTTGTCTATGAATAAAACAATCATCGCAAACATTTCAGATTGAATCCGTATGTAGGGGGAGAGCAATGGTTCCTTCGCCACTAGACAAGGAAATTTTTGGCACCAAAGATTTGTGCATCACATCATCGCAAACGATTTTGTATGATGACTCGCATGCTTACTACAGACAATTTGGTAAGATTTGCATCTATCATATATGGTACATTGCCATTTGTAAAATTGGAAACATTAGCATTTGTCAATCTAGTAACATTGCAATTTGTCAACCTTGTAACACTGTCATTTGTCAAAATTCGCAGCTCAAAATCACTAGGACTGTCTAATTTTGCAACTAAAATTCACTAAACAAATATTTCATTCATAGATTAAGCAGTCGTTCTTTACACTCCCTCCGTTCCATAATGCAGTGCATCCTCGATTTTCGAGCTTGAACTTTGACCATGAATTTAACCAACAGGACCGATTGCGTCGGGGGTAAAAATAATACCACTAAATTCATATCGGAAATATGAATTCAGTGGTATAGTTTTTGCTCCCACCGAAATCGGTCTTGTTGGTCAAATTCATGGTCAAACTTAGATTTGGGAGAACATGGGCACAGTACATTGTGGAACGAAGGGAGTACAAAACAGTTCAACTCCAAACCTGAACCGACCAAACTTTTCCCCAATTGTTGTCAACCATGTACGAAATAGCTAGTTCAACTATATATACTAGCTAATTTTAAGTACATAGTATAGTTCAACGATATCTAGAGTCAGATCAACTAAACAAAATAGCCCCAATATATTACTACGGAGGGCTTTGTACTACTTCCAGTAGTCTCTCCTCGTCGAGCGCACTCAGCAAGCGGCACAGGAGGAGGATCCTACTAACGAGTTGGAGGTGTGAAATCTGTTGCCTATCGGTGTTGCCCTCCACCACTCCTAACATTTCTCCTCGTATATCTCCGCATTGTGCGCCATTAATGCGGCTTATTCTATGGCCATGATTAGGGTTAGCTTCTTTGCATGCATGACCTGAAGCTCCTCCTCCCCCTAGCAAGTTGTTGTAGCTGCGCAAGATCGCTGATGCAAATGCCGAGCGGCTGCCCTTTGACGGCCTCCACCTCCCACCTTCGGGCCGCGATGGCGGAGCGGGGGACTGACCCAGTGGACAATGGTGGTGTGGCAGCCATGACAGTCACTGACAACAGCTGCCTTCGGGCAGCACTGGCAGAGCATGTGGTGGGTGGCATGCACCGATCCAATAGCGACACCACATGCACTAGACACTTCTGAGGACTGCACCGGCGACATGGTGTAGCCTCCCAACTTGAGTTGTCCTCCGATGGAGTGTCTGAGCAATGACGACGGATCGATGCCATTGGCAATTGGGGGTGAAGCAAATGAGATAAGCTACAGGGATGCAGGGGATGAATGTGATGCGGAGTTGCCGGCCATGAGGGTTTATATAGCAGGTCGGTAAGCATTGGGGTTTTGGGTTATTTTGACGAGCCTGTCAGGAATCTTGTGTTGTTGCGCACGGGAACCTACATGGTTGCGTGGGAATGGGCTCACCGACGCCTCTTCGAGCTATGACATGGACGAACGAAACACATGTGCGGTCCGAGAGGTGGATGAAATGATGCATACACATACCATTTTAATAATAAAACATTTGTGATTTTATTACATAGAAAATGGCTGTTCTCTATGCAGCGTCATGAACGATCGTTTGTCCACATGTGATGTGAAACATGACGTCAATTCCCAGGATGCTGCCTACGCATGTGGTTGCTCGTGGTTTAGGCAACCACGACGTGCTTTGCTCGCGTTCCTTCGCGCGCACTCTATCGGCTTCCCTCCATGCGCGCTCCCAGCGGTTCGTGTTGGAAATATGCCCTAGAGGCAATAATAAAGTGGCTATTCTCATATTTCCTTGTTCAGGATAATCATTTATTTCCCATGCTAGAATTGTATTGACTGGAAACATAAATACATGTGTGGATATATAAACAACATTTTGTCCCTAGTGATCCTCTACTAGACTAGCTCGTTGATCAAAGATGTTTAAGGTTTCCTAACCATAGACATGAGTTATCATTTGATAACGGGGTCACATCATTAGGATAATGACGTGATGGACAAGACTCAACCATAAGCATATCATTTGATCGTATCACTTAGTTTATTGCTACTACTTTCTTCATGTCAAGTAATTTTTCCTAAGACCATGAGATCATGCAACTCCCCGACACCGTAGGAATGCCTTGTGTGAATCAAACTTCACTTCATAATTGGGTGATCATAAAGGTATTCTACAGCCATCTCCGAGGGTGTCTGTTGGGTTGGCATGGATCGAGACTGGGATTTGTCATTCCGTATGACGAAGAGGTATCTCTAGGCCCTCTCGGTAATACAACATCACAAGAAGCTTGCAAGAAATGTGACTAAGGAGTTAGTCATGAGATCTTGTATTACGGAACTAGTAAAGATTCTTGCCGGTAATGAGATTGAACTAGGTATGGAGATACCGACGGTCGAATCTAGGGCAAGTAACATAGCGATGGACAAAGGGAACTACATACGTGATTAACTGAATCCTTTACATCGTGATTCGATCGATGAAGATCTTTGTGGAATATGTAGGAGCCACTATTGGCATCCAGGTTCCGCTATTGGTTATTGCCAGAGAGGTGTCTCATTCATGTCTACATGATTCTCGAACCCGCAGGGTCCGCATGCTTAACATTAAGTGGCACTAGAGTAGTATTAGGATATGTACATTAGAGTCTCGGATGAGACCCCAGACGTCATGAGGGGTTCCGGAATGGTGCGGAGGTAAAGATTTATATGTGGGAAATCCTATTTTTGTCGTCGGAAAATTTTCGGGCATTACCGGTAGTCTACCAGGGTGCCATAAAGGGTTCTGGGGCTCCACCAGAGGGTCCATCTGCCCCCGGGGCCCACATGGGCCATAGCGAGTGCCCTCTAGCCAGGGTGGGCCAGGTGCACAAGCCCCTAGGCTTGGGGGCAAGAGTCCCAAAGGGATAAGGCACGCTGGAGGTGCCTTGAAGGAGGGTGACTCCTCCCTTACTTGTGAAAGGGGGACTCCTCCCTTGGCCACCGGGCCCTCCCTTGGTGGAGGGGTCATGGCTGTGTCGGGACCCCGATCCTAAATCATATGAATCCATCTTGTCACATGTCACATCACTTTGCCGCCTCACGCACGGTAATCACCACGGCTGCCACCTTACCTTGGCTGGGACCGTTTGCGTCTTTTGGCTGACGTACATGATTATGTCGCTAGCAATCATATGCCAGAGAACCCGAGTCAACATGACTAGTCATAGAACCCAAGTGGCAGATCCGTACAGAAATAGGCATACGTAACCCAACAATGCATGTTTCTGTCATCAGCGTGTGTAGACGAGTCATAGCAAGCTACATGGACTGCATTACACCGTGAGACATTTCTGTCATCAAATGCGTGTAGGCGAGTCATGAGCTACATGGAATCCATTACACTACTAGACATTTCCCCGTAGCACAGACACAACAACAAATAAGGATAGATGTCGGTCAATCAATGTGTCTGAAGTAGTAGCAATCTTCAATGGCCCAGTGGAAGCAGAAAGAGGCATTTCTCTGTAAGGAGGGCTACTAAAGGCACACAACTAGGTGTCGAATCCCACACATACCAATGCACGTCACACGTACGCACAACATTCACGATATGCGTGGATACAACATGGCATAAAAAAACTCTATGACTCAAAGTGTTTATTAAAGACTCATAAGAGCCAACATGGTCTGATAATACAAACAGGGGTCACATGACCCAATACTCAAGTCATACAAGCATCAAGCAGAAGCAAAACATGTTTGGGTACAGACATCTACTAAAAGTGCCTAGAGGATCCTGGAAAGCTACAATGACCATACCAAAGGAGCCATACCTCTCTCTGGGCTTGCCAAGCTAATCCGGTCAACTTCGAACTTCATGTTGTTAGAACAACTAATGAGACTGTCGTCTCCTCTGCAAAAACATAAATTAAGCAACTATGAGTACCAAAGTACTCAGCAAGATTTACGTCAGAACTATCTAAATATGCATCATTGTCAACAAAGGGGTTTGTGGAGTTTATTGCAGCAAGCCAACTTTGACTGTTGGATAACATGTACTATGACTACGAGTACTTTCCTTGAGGTGGGATATGACACACGAGTCCACATGTTTACCACACCAATACACCACCATGGATCCACTCCTGTCTCCCTACGAGAAGACCATACATAGCACTCACACTTATATTGCGTATTTTAGAGTATCCATTTCAATTGTCTATGAACCACATAAGTTTTCAACGTAGTCCAGATTCGAGGACATGGCTATTCGAACAGATTTCTAACCCTATAGGGGGATACTTCTTCACACACGCTCCCGCCACTTCTCGCCATTTGCACATAAAATGGCACATCGGCAACCTTCAAGCGGAAGACCAGCGAGGGAGTAAACCACGACCGTTAACCACACATGACTCTAGTCGAGGTTTATCGCCTATTTGAGACTGAACCCTTAAGGAAGTCCAGTCGAAGTTTCCTCTACGACCCCAAACAATGTGCGTAGGGTTACACAAGCCCACCATCCGGGTGCTACTTTGTAACGCCCTAGATGCATGCCTATCCTTATTTAGGCACAAGGGCCTCGACAGGGATAGAGGCGCATCTCGTTGTTTCGCAAGTGCAGTAAACATTGCGCTCATGTATGAAGAGATGAGTATATGAGCTGGCTTACACTCGCCACAAGCTAAATTACAAGTTCACATAGTTATTCAAGCATCATATAGAAGACAAGGTCCGTCTACGGACGAAATCAAATGAAGAAAAGAAGCAATGTAAAGCTGCCTTGCTATCCCAAAGATCACGACCATGGCCTCTCTACTCATCGGGGTACGTGACATACGTCCTGCCACGTTCTTCATCGTACTCCCACTAGAGCTGGGTCACACCATCTGGCACGAACTCATCCACACCTGCACATGTATTGTTGTAATCTGTGAGCCACAAGGACTCAGCAATCATGTAATCCCAGGTATGCTCCATTGTTTTGCATGATATTTGGCTCTATTGTGGTTAGCTTTTAATTTCCTAACTAGTGGCTAACTTGGAATACCAAGGAATAGCCCATGGCCTTCCTTGTCTTGTATTTTGTCTTCGAGCCTTGCCGTGAGCATAGCGTGAGAACCGTTACACCGTTTCCCACGTTTTACAAATGCATTGCATCGATTTTGCATGAAGCATCCATATTTTCCATGATCATGCATGTTAAAACAACTTAACATGAGGTTCTATCCAAAATTCTAAATACCTTAACTATTGCACGAGAAACATGACTAGCTTAGGATTGCCATGTTAAATACTTCAAATGAATCATGCACCATCTTGTTTGTGAATTAGACCTTGGTTGTTTGAATATTTGGTGTTGTTTCTCTTGGGTAGACGCGAGTGTTGAACCTGACTACGAGGATCCAGGAGAGTACAACAACGAGGACACAACTCTTTGTCCCTCTGAAGAACCAACACACAAGATGACCGTACCCGGATCCCGACACTATTTTTGCTTTGCTAGATGTCTCGCTCTTATCGTTACACTTGCGTTACCTACCATTTGAATGTCAAGCCTCCTACATTGCCATGATAGCCTCTAACCCCTCCACTACCTAGCAAAACCTTGTTTGGCTAAGTTACCGCTGCTCAGCCCCTCTTATAGCGTTCTTAGATGCAGGTGCAGGTTGTTTCATGTGATAACATGGATATCTGGAGATATCACAATATTTTTTGCTATTTAATTGAATGCACATATATATCTTGGTAATGTGGAAGGCTTGGCCTTTTGCTCGGTGTTTTGTTCCACTTTTACCTCCATATTTACTTGTTAACCGTGTTATGTTCCATATTTTGCGCTCCTAACATGCTCAGGGTTGTTATGGGGAACCCCTTGATTATTCGTCTAAGATTAAAGCTTGTCCGGCAAGACCCAACATTGGTACTATTTGCTTAAAAACTTTATCCAAATGCATAGGGCTTAGCTACCCCGTGGATAATTAATCAACAACCCGGGCCACTGCTCCTCATGAGTGTTGGTCCAAACCGAGCAATGTCCGGCGGCCCTGGTCACCCGGGGTTTCAGCCAACCCGACGTCTAGCTCATCTGGTAGTGACCTGAGACAGAGATACGCACGACTCCTATTAGGATCTGGTCTGCCGCGCAGTCTTGCCGGACTTGTTTTACCTTTCTCGAATGTCTTGCGTGAGGAACTCTGATCTTCTTCGGGCTATCTCGAGGTGTCATATTTCCTTTGGAATTGCCTAGGATGATCACGAGATCCGTGGTCAAGGTTATTCCCATGGCGTGTGGTTAATTTGTGTTGGATTAGTTGGAGCACCCATACAGGGTTAAATCTTTTGGAAAGCCGTGCCCGTGGTTATGTGGCAACTTGGATATTTTGTTTAACACCCGGTTATAGTTAACGTGAAGTAAACTCAAATAAAATATAGCAACTGTGTGCGTAACCGTGATGGTCTCTTCTTGTGAACACGAACCGAGAGAGAACACGGTGGGGTTATGTTTGACGTAAGTAGATGTTCAGGACCACTTAGTGATCATGGTTCTCGAACGTTTTTCGTAGACCACCATATTTACATTCATGTTCTCGTAAGATAGTCACCAAATACATGCTTAGTTCTTGCCGCAACCTGAACACTTACCCCTTCCAAACCCAAAAGCTTACATAGTTTCGGTACCCGGGATTACATGATTGATGAGTCCTTGTGGCCCACAGATTACAACAATACAGGTGCAGGTGTGGATGAGTTCGTGCCAGATGATGTGACCCAGCTCTAGTGGGAGTATGATGAAGAACGTGGCAGGATGTATGTCACGTACCCTGATGAGTAGAGAGGCCATGGTCGTGATCTTTGGGATAGCAAGGCAGCTTTACATTGCTTCTTTTCTTAGTTTGATTCCATCCGTAGATGGACCCTGTCTTCTATATGATGCTTGAATAACTATGTGAACTTGTAATTTATCTTGTGGCGAGTGTAAGCCAACTCATATACTCATCTCTTCATACATGTATACAATGTTTACTGTACTTGCGAAACGATGAGATGCACCTCTATTACTGTCGAGGCCCCCGTGCCTCAATAAGGATAGGTGCGCATCTTGGGCATTACAAGTTGGTATTAGAGCTAACCCTCGCGGTTACACAGATGTTTGCCGACACGTGCACGGTCATGTTTTTCATGAAGTTTGTGAACTGTCATGGCACACAGAATGACACATGTATCAGACTGGAAGCACATACGTTTGTGCCAAGAGGGAGCGTTCCTGTGACCCGACGAGGACGTCGCTTCCTCTGAGGGGTGGTGTATGTGATAGCCTGGCTTATTAGGGACGATAGACTACTCATATAAATAAGGAATTCATTCTTTTCCGGGAGCCCATTCGAACAGAACTCCCAGGTTAAGCGTGCTTGGCTTGGAGTAGTTCTAGGATGGGTGACCGACCGGGAAGTTGGTCCCGAGTGCGCAAAAAAGGCTAGTATTGATGTGTGAGGCCATTCTAGATCCCGCCAGGAGTAACGACCATTGGCGGGTGTGTCTGGGGTGTTACACACTTGTTAGACCGTGCCAGCAAGCACTTTTCCTACAAACACCAAAAACTAGTTGCAATTCCTGGATAGAGATCAAAGGCGATTAATAAGCCGAGAGGGTCCATTGGTTTCAGGCCCAATGCATGGTAGTATCTTGTCTTTGATAACATACACAGAACTCAGTTTTTAAGGACGGTCACAATGAGACAACCCGCCATGTACTCCTACATGGCCTCTCATCGCTTCCATGACCAAATTGTGTTCCACACTTAGCTCTCACACAGTAGGACATGAACACATCCATTCCGATTCATCGCCCAGATGGGTCAGACTCGACATGATTCAAAGCATAGCAAGCATAGTAAGCAAGCATGGATGAGTATGCACTACAGGGCTCAAGCAGTTGCTACTCATGCTAAGTGGTTTCAACTATTTACTGTGACAAAGACAGGTCATGCAAAGGAATGGGTTCAACTGCCGGAACACGTAACAGTTGAATTATTATTGTCAGTAATATAGAGCAGGAGTGAGAGAGTGGATTCATATCAGTATGCTCAAGGGGGGGGGTTGCTTGCGTGTCACTTCTGAAGTTAACAATGAGTCTTCGTCGATGACAACGATCTTAACGTCGGAACAACATCTACCGGAGGGGAAAAACACCGACAACAAGAGGAAACAACATTCAATCATGCAATGCACAACCATGATGTACGATATGACAAATTAAGGTACTGAATTGACCTTGACTGATAATTAACCAAGTTAATTGAAGTGGGGTTCAATAAAGTTTGAATCCCAACTCCAAATGCTATTTCATAAATTGCCCTAGTTATGAAATGTCCCAGTTGGTGATGTTAACTTGCTCAAACATGCATGATCATGGCATCAACAGATTCATTGGATTTTTCCGATCATTTCATATATAAGTTATTTTTATCCGAGTTATAGATTATTTTATATGAATTTTAGAAGTTTAAACATTTTCCGGAATTTATTAAATCTTTTAGTCTTATTTTAAATCTAGAAAATACAATATTATTGCAACACTATGGCATAGTGATGTGAGCAGGTAAACTGAGGCGGTCCAGGTCAAACCTGACCAGTGGAACCCACTAGTTAGTGACGTAGTGACTAATTAGGTTTAAACTAATTTAACTTAGTGGTTAATTAACCACGTGGTCCTATTATCGGTGACTAATCTAATTAACATGGTTAATTACCATTAACTTAATCCGATCTGGTAATTAGACAGAAGCTTAGCCCCACATGTCATTGACTCCAGGGGCGTCAAATCTGGTCGGGGAGAGGGGGTCAAACCCACCGGCGGCTCATTGCCGACGAGGTCTAAGATGACCAAGAGCGTTGGAATTGGCCCTCCGTTTACCAAAATGACGGCGAAGATGCTGGACATGGAGCTGCGACTCGTGCACGTTTAGCTGTGCTGGCGGCTTCACCGGAGGTGGCCGAAGGTGAGTACAGTGACAATGGAGGCGGCGGCCGGATCTAGGGCTAACTCGGGTTAGCGACTACGACATGCAAATGAAGAAACGAAGGGGCCAAAATTGTTCTACGGGTCTCCGCGATGCTATTGGACGTGTCAGGGTGACCAAATGCTCACCGGAGCTATGACGATGGCGAGCTTGAGGAGCGGTGGTTTCGACCCCGAAGGAATCGAAGGCTATGACACGCAATCTATGCGAGATAGGTGGGAAACGACATAGAAGCTCACGTAGATGCTGATGGGGAGGTCAGATAGCTCGGGGAGGCAACGAGGCAAGCGCATGGTCGCCGGCGATCTCTCGGGCCGGAGGTTGAAGACGATGTCGATGGCGACAACTGAGGGCTCCTCTGGTTTCTTGGCTCTGTGAGGAGGTCGGGGACGACGTCACGGTTCTTCTGGACATGGGGAAAGGCGAAGGGAGACTCGGTGGCTACGGGGCGATGGCAGCTAGTCGGCAATGGCTTTGGCCATCACGACACACATGCGAGGGAGAGGGTAGGAATGAGGGAAGAGAGGTGGGCTCGATGCGGACGATTCCGGGGTCCTCATTTCCTTGTCTAGCTAGCCTAGCAGGCAGGAGCTGGCCATGGCTCGTGCTCGCGCACACCGGGCATGCGCGCCTCCTTCTGTCCTAAGGAGGAGGAGGACTGGATGACGAGGCTGCAGTGGGCTGGGCTAAAATGTTGGGCCAGTGCGGGTAAGTGTGAGGTAAGTCTCTCTCTCTCTTTTCTAAAAAAATATGTTTTCTAATTTTTGTAATATGTTTTGAATTTAGCTTCCAACCAAATTCATTTTTGTTGTTCATGATAACTTTTATGTGGCTTGATAACATATATTCAAAGCCACTAACAAATTTTCAGCATTATTGGTATTTTAATTGTTTTATAGTAGAATTAAATCCAAGACAAATATTTATTGTTTTAACTCCAATATTGCTTTGGATATTAACTCCGAAAAATATTTTTAGAGCTAAAAGGGAACATTTCCTTGGACTTTTAAATTGATCATTTCTGAAATATTTCATGAGGCGTGCTAATTCCTTAATTCAAATTCAATCGAATTTAAAAATATGCGTGCATGAAATGCAATGACAACAAAGCAAAGTCTAGGGATGTGACAACTCACTTCCACTAAACAAGAATCTCTTCCCGAGATTCAGGCATAGGGTAAGAGGGCAGGAGGGGACACAAAACTAACACAATGTACATGATCTAATTGCCCTTCTCGAAGATCTTTTTTCGTTGCATCATGACGATCTTGAATTGTTTTCCTTGGGGACCTTCATCCAACACGACAACAAAAGAATGAAAAGCTCTATTAGAATCGATCTTCTCAGAGATCGAATAGGTTATGATCAACTCATGGAGTGAGACGTAGGAACGTCTCTTCAACTAAGATGCAAAACACATATCAGGAGCGATGGAACAAAGTAGATAAAGGAGGTTTAATTTGGTAGGCGACAATTGCATGCTTAAATAAGATGGTGACGAGGTTTCAAAGTAGCGAGGAGTTATGTTGCCCTTCATACCATAATGGGGCACTTCAGGGAGGTGACTCGTAGAGTTATTCCCTTAAGTGGCAAAAAGAATTACTTTTGATACAAAGATCATTGGAACTCTTCATACCGGGCTAAGGGAATTCACAAACGATCGCTTGAAGGAATTCGAAAGAATGGCATACTTTGTTTGGAAAGGAAACTAGAGTTATAGAATAGTTCGGCAACGGAAGGCGCATTGCAGTTGATACCGAGGAGATAACCTAGTATATGAGCGTGCTCTCGAGAACTTGAGCATTTCCATATTCATCAGGGTTTTACCAACATCTATGCCAAAGATCATGTCAGCACATCATACTGCTATGATGAATAATAATGGAGGATGCAGATACAAAGGAAGAGAACACTTTCTCATATTTCACCTTAGCTATGCCAAGGGAACAAATCTGGATGATCGACCGAGTGACATTTAGCACTCTTCTTGTAATGTTTTGCTTGATGAAATAGCATAACCCAATTATAGGTAACGTTTGGTATATAGAACATCAAGTAGAGGTCGAAATTCAGGAGCATGAAAGGGTCCATGAAGAACAACTTCTAGAATAAGTCATACTAAATCCTCATTGGGATGTGGCTAATGTTGTTGATACAAGATATTACAATAATAGGTCTTCCGATTAGGTATGTTAGCCACAACATCACTTTACTGGGTTATAGAGAGACCAATATTATAATTCTTGAGAGCTACTCCAACCATCACATATGTGTGAGATTCAGATCTGGTTGGTGACAGGGTATTTCAGACTCATCACGTCTGAAAAGAAGGTTTGCAACAAAAAACGATGAGATAATGTTGCGAGATTCTCGGGAAATGAACTACGGAAGCCAACTACAGAACATGAGCTGGATTGCAAGATACACAATGTCCAGGACGATCGTGTCCACATAGAATCTTACAACAAAACACTACCGAGTTCTTGTTGGGAACCATCATTGAGGACAACGAAGCCTGGTGCAAGTCTGTCTGGTACCTTCAGGAATAGCACATAACTTCTTCTCCTTGAACATGTTAATTAGTGGCTTGGTGTGCTAGGAGATACATATGGAAGGGAGATGATTAGTCTATCAAACCATAGAATACCTCGCACATGCATGACTGAGTTGGCATGATTCCAGAGGAAGCAAAACAAAATTTCTCGAATTCATGGTGGCAACTTGCATCGAATACTCATGAACTTAGAGGAAAGCCACTACTTACTTCAAACGTATGCTTCATGTATGGAACATGAAGATATTGCCTACAAAGTTTCCAACACTATCTTTATTCATCAGGAGTTATGGAGGGGATAGCAATGTTGTCGATGGGCTCGACAACAGTTCCTCAAGGTGTCCATGAAGATGGAAATCCAAAACTATGTGAATAAGATAATGGCATTGGTTAGAACAAAAGATATAATGGTGTATGCTCAAGGATATATCCACGAGTAAAATAACTTCAGGAATATCTTTGGTCATGATTTTGATTTGATGACAGCCCACTCTCAAATCAAAGATTGGATAAGATAATAGATGAAACAGTTGATCACAAGGATGAACATGAAGATAATAGTCATCTCTCTTCATCACACACACAACACAAAAGATATCCCTTTGAAATGAACTAAGTTAGATCAAGATTTTATCTTTCAACTCTCCAAGTTGTTGTTTAGCTTAACCAACTAGCTTGGGGTATCCAACACAGAGTCTTGGAGAAGGGGTGGTTTATAAATAAACCAAGTTGATCACGAACTCAACATAATGATCAAGGGACACCCTAGTGATACTTCAGAGAAGTTATTGGGAAAATCATGAACCACCGATATGTTATTGAGCTCGAGAACAATCTCACTTTTTAGGGCAAAACGATATGATCAAAAGAGCGAAGGATTGACACAATCCTAACCCATTGATTGAGGAATGCACTAGGAAAGAGAACTTGGTAGCATGATCAATCTTAGGATGACAATTCAATAACCATCACACTAATAAGAGTGAAATTATTTTCCAATAACTACCAAGCAACATAGTTGCTCGGAGTAATGATTTCATACATCATGGTTCACTTGTCGATATTCTGGTTACAACCAATACGAAGACCGAGGAATGAATAATTATGAGGAGAAGTACCACATTATCAAGAATTCATAAGAGGTGGTGCAATTCTGATGACATTCCTGACATGAAGAGGGTAATACATCAAGGTAGAACAAAGCAAAAGCTAGATTGGCATTTTGATCTGTGCAATACAGCTACTTTGACCAAATCCTTGTAATGGATGAGGCACTGGAGTTTGATTCTCCTAGTCATTCTGGAATAGAATGGCCTGGTGGACCATAAGAAGAATAGGCATCGATGGATACGAATGCACAATTACTCTTGACTATCCCCTGGTAGATGAAGGTCAGAATACAATTGAAGATGGGAAACTCAATAGGCATATTATTTTTCTGGGTTGAAGAAGCATAGATTAACATGTCAAACAAGTTCAACACGATCTTTTTGATAACTCATGCAGAATGAAGGAATTGGCAGGGTCACAACTATGTCATGATCTCTAGTTCGGGAAGAACTTTTGCCATGAGGGTTCATGGTATTGGAAGAATGATATAACCCAAACCTCGAAGACTAGAACAAGGTTACTAATATCCCAAAGCAACGAGCAAATACTAGCAACAAGAGTAGGCAAAATGATCATTGGTTCAAGAATAGAGAAATAGAACACATATTACTATATAACATCTCGGAATGTTTTCGATAATGATGGCCAGTATTATAACACTGGAAACACAAAACACAACTAGACTATTGGGTGTTTCTCTGAGATAGCATGGTTTCATCACACCTTCAATAGATACATAAGGGTAATAGAGTACCTCAACTCAATAATTGGTGTGCTTTGTATGGCCAAAAGACATTGGGAACAGGAGGAAGGAATTTGCAACTGCATCAGATTATTTATCAACCTTGGATAACTCAGACAGTGTAACGGTTGTATAGGCTGAAATATGAAGCAACCAGCATGAAACCGACAACATAACAACTAAATGCTTAAGGAAACACCAATCTAAGACGAAGAAACCTTGATATCAATATCCAACATAGTAACTTGTCATCATAATAGATAGATGAGAAAACCTAGTTCTTAAACCCCATAGAATAAAGGAGAGGGTGACTCAGAACTAAAATGACACGAGGAAAGGAGTAAAAAGAATCTTATGTTCCCTTACATAATCAAGTCCATTATATATTTAAAATAGTTCTAGACTCAACATCAACCAGTTTGGCTTGGTAATCCTATAGGCAGTCAAGATCTGATACCAACGCTGTCGGGACCCTGATCCTAAGTCATATGAATCAATCTTGTCACATATCACATCACTTTGCAGCCTCACACATGGTAATTACCACGACTGCCACCTTACCTTGGTCCGGACCGTTTGCGTGTTTTGGATCACGTATATGATTATGCCGCTACCAATCATACGTCAGAGAACCTGGATTGACATGACTAGTCATAGAACCCAAGGGGCACATCCATATATAAACAGGCATACGTAACCCAACAATGCAGGTGTCGGTCATCAACGTGTGTAGATGAGTCATAGCAAGCTACATGGACTCCATTGCATTGTGTGACATTTCTGTCATCAACTGCATGTAGACAAGTCACAGCAGGCTACATGGTGTCATCGTATTCTCACGACAGATTCCATGGATAGGATTATCAAGGTGGGTGGGGTCGGAGGACACCGACGGGCTCTGTGAGCGGTATTAGGCACAAGCGGTGACTGACACACGATGTACCCAGGTTCGGGGCCCTCCGAGGGAGGTAATACCCCTAGTCCTGCCTGATCTAGTTGATTGATGAAGGAAGATTATAACGGTGCTCCTTGAGCTGTGTCTAGAGGTGGAAGAAGGAGCATCTGGCTCCCCTTCCCTTGCTATCTGGGTGGTTGTGGAACGAGGTGTTCCTCTGTATGTGTGAGTTCTCATCATCTGTTGCTTGCCTTTGTATGGGGGGCTCCAGGGGGTTTATAGTCTGACCCCCCGGATTACAATATGGGTGGAAAGCCGCGAAGTGCCCTAGCTGATAGCCTCTGTAGCCGGCCATGGGGCCCCTGGGTGTAGGGTCTCATTGTTGGTAGGGCATGCCGGCTGGGAGGTCTCGTCGAGAGCCGGAGTGGCCCGCATGGTAGGTCCCAGCATCGGTCGCTTCACGACATGGGTCGTCCTTTAGGGCGTCGCTTTGCGGCAGCCGACCACTGTCAGCGGTATGTCCGGTTGCACTATAGCCACGCCGGGGCAGGTAATGGAGTAGTTGGAGGCGTGCCGACACTGTTGGCGGCCCGGTCACGGTCAGCCGAAGTCAGTGGCACTATTGCCTTCACTTTAGCCATACGGGCGCTGACCCCCGTCGGGATCGGGGCCACTGTTGCCGCGCATGCCTTGGCCATGGGATCCAAGGAACGACCGTCTAGGGGGCTAGGGATCCTTGCCCCCAACAGGCAAGCCTACCGGAGCCGGCCAGGCGTAGCTGGCAAGACCCAGCCAACATCGCATAGCCCGCTGAGTGCAATCTGGACTGTAGGGGGAGGCGGCTCGCCCTTCAGTCGTTTCAGAAAGTTGGAGTTGTGAGTCGCTTTAGGCTACCCTGTTGTTATCCCCCCGACAGTAGTCCCCGAAGTAGGGGAGGCCCGATGCTGATCCGCAGCGGACCTCGCCAGCTTGAACATCGCCCTAGTGCAGCAGCCTGCTTTGGAAGCCGGATGTCAATGGGCGGACGGCCGCCGGCTACGTAGTCGGCCAATGCTTCGAGCACTGCCTCGGGCGCCGCATCGGGCAGCACATCTGCATCACGTGGGAGACGTAATGGGCCATGACCCTGATAGGCCGCGCGGGAGCCAAGACTGGACTAAGAGGCGGGGCCCGCCACGGCCGTGGCCTCGGCCCGCCCGTGTGGATCTTCTGCGATTTTGGGTCGTCGGTTGGCATGCCCAAGGGCAATAATTGGCATCCCGCATGCGACGGGGATCGTTGGGGATGTGCGCAATGAATCCGCCCCCACGACCGCCCGCGTGGGGTTTAAATAGGAAGGGGAAGGAGAACGGAACAACACATTCGTTCCCCTCACCCCTGTCGCTTCGCACTCGTCGCCCTCCTCCTCCCGCTCCCGTGCCCTCGTCGTTGCCGCCGTAGTCCGCTCTACAGTTGAGCTCCCGTCCCCGCCGCCGCTCCCGCAAGCCCCTCGAGGAGTCATGGCGAGCAAGGGGCATGGGACGGAAGCATCGTCAATCAGCAGTTCATCGAGCACCTCCGCCACCGCCGCAAGCTGCCGTCGGAGGATCTCGTGGAGGCGCGCATTGCTGGGCCGGAGAATTCCCCATTCTCACGGGACGACAAGGTGGTCGTCTTTGCCAAGCACTTCCTCCACGGGCTCAGGCTACCGTCGAGCATGTTCTTTCGACCGTTCTTGACGTGATTCAGCCTGCAGCCACACCACCTCGCCCCCAGCACCGTCCTACAGCTGGTGGCCTATGTAACCCTCTGCGAGGGATACCTGGGGGTGGAGCCGAGGCTTGACCTCTGGTTCCGGCTCTTCTTCCTCAAGCGTCATAAGATGAAGGATCTGGTGACGAAGGTGGAGGTCATGACCGCCTGTGAGGGCGCTCGGGTCCAGATTCGCCAGGGAGCCGACTTCCTGAAGCTCCCGCTACAGGAGTTGGTGAAGAACTGGCAGCGGGGGTCCTTCTATGTGAAGAATGTGAAGACGGAGGAGGACCACATCAACCTCCCCGACTTCGTCAACATGCCACCAGTGGCGATGCTGAACTGGCGGACGACTCCACCTCAGGCCCTAGAGATAATGGACCGGCTCTGCGAGTGGGTGCTGCTTGTGAGCAGGTCGGAAGGCCTGAAGGCGTCTGATCTTGTGACAACAATGATGGCATGCCTGGTGCAGCCGTTGTAGAGCCAACCGCACCTCATCTTCCAGATGGGAGTCCGACGTGACCCCTGCTGGCTCTCCACCAGGGAGCTAAAGCCGGTTCACATGGTGTGAAGGGTGAACGCCATCTCCTCGGCGAAGCTAAAGGAACCGAGTTGGCTGTGGGGGAAAACTCCATACAGTCGGAGCCATCCAGCGCCGCTGGTAAGTGAATCAGTAGGCTCATGCTTCTTTTCCCCGCCAGGGTTCCCGCCTTAATTTGAAGGAGAAAAGAATCTCTCCGCTCGTAGGTTTTCCCCTCGTTGCAAGAGTACGGGGAGCCGTCCACCGACGTGGCGGACTCGGACCCCAAGGAGGTGGAGGACGTCGATGACATGGAGCCAGCCGACTCGGATCGTGCTGGCGCATCCGAAGCCTGGGGGCAGAGACGGAGACGGAGACGGAGACGGAGGCGACTAATTGGACAGACGACGACGCTATGTCAGAGGAGTCGCGCGATGCAGAGGCTCTGGAGGACGTCGAGGCCTTGGAGGACGAAGCCACAGCGCTGCCGAGGAGGCACCTCCGCCGTGCGAGCGACGAGCCCGGCCGGGACGACGCGACAGCTGGTCTCAAGGGGAAGCAGGTGGCCAGCCCTGGGCTGGCACCTAAACGGGCTGCCACCGATCAGCCGGGCAGCAACCATGGAGGCGGCGGGAAGAGGAGGCGGATCGCCCCGATGGGACCCGCAAGGAAGGCGGTCCACGTCGTCATCGGGTAAACTATGCTCACCAAAATCTCGTTCCCCTGGTTCTTTCTTCTCCCCTCCCCTTCTTATTCTGTCTGCTCAGGGAGGCACGCGCCGTGGGGAGGACCCTGGCGACCTACGCTGCGAGAACAGCGCCGTCGAGTACCGCCGAGCAGTGGGAGCGTGAGGGTTGGTGCGAGCTGGAGGCAACCCAGTAGGAGCTACGCACAGAGGTGCACTTCCTGTGGGAGGAGACGGTGAGGAAAAGAATGCCATCAGGAGGCGCTGGCGGGGAGGTGGCCGGCCAGTCATGGGAGCCATTCCCCAAGGGCCGAGAGAGGCGATCCAAGGACCGCCACGACCCCACGTGGCAGGCGGATTTGAACAAGAAGGTCGCGGAGGATGCGCGTGCGGCGGCGGGTGCCGGCACGTACCGCGCCGATGGCGAGGAGGAGGAGGCGGATCGCGGCACGGATCTCCCCGGGGCAGACGACGTGCCGCCAGGGGCAGATCGTGGCGCGGATCCCCTAGGGGAAAACGACGTGCCGCCGGGGGCAAAGGGTCCCCTGGATGTGGAAGCGAGCTATGGCCCCAGGGGCGCCTACTCTGGAGGTGCTGCCTCCAAAGGCTCCAGCCCCAGAGGTGCCGCCTCGCGATGAGCCGACTCTAGGAACGTAAGTGCCCGGGACGAACCGGGCGGGAGAGGCCGGAGGCGGAGGACCGAGGCGAGAGGCTGAGGCGCCCGAGGGGTCGAGTAGCGTGGGATCATCGTCTGGGGCCGCTGGCAAGATGGTGCCGGGAGGAGCCGGCCCCCTGGTGACCTTAGGCAAGTGAGGGCGAGGAGACAGGGGCCGGCCGCAGCAGAGTTGGGCTACAGCTAGCTGCCTGGTCGCCGGGGATCCGCCGAGTGCTCTCGGGGCGGCGGTGTCTGCTGCAGTCGAGGCGTTCGCCGCCTGCCGTGCCTAGACGGTGCAAGACACTCGGGTTGCTAATGACCGGCTGGTGCAGCTGCAGCGGGCCGTCATGGTAAGCTTCCACCTTTTCTTTCTTTTTCTTGTTCTCGATGTTTTCTCCATTGGGGGCACGCTAGCGCACCCACTGGGTGTAGCCCCCGAGACTTGAGCCGGCTGTGGCATGGGCGGGTCGAGTCTAATGCTTCTTTTTTCTTCTTATTTCCCCGTGTTTGTTTTTGGTTCTGGTCGGTTTCTTCATTCATCCTTCTTTTTTCTTCTTCTCTTCTCAGGGCTCTTCCCCGGTACGTAGGAGGTTGCTGAGGCGGCCGTGGAGGCCCATCATGAGGGCCTGCGGGAGCAAGGGCTCGCTGTTGGGCCGCATGCCCCCCGGACCCTGGACGAGGTGGGGATCACCGCCAGGGCGAGACTGGAGGTGGTGGTTTGCTCCTTGAAGCGGCTCCAAGCGGTCGGTGAGGCGCTGGTCCGCACCCCCTGGCTGGGGGTGGGAGAGCCGGGCTCCATGAGCCGGCTATCTAGATGGCTGGAGTTCGGGACTGCGCGGGTGAACGCCTGGAGGGCCTCCGCGGCGTGCGCTGGTGCGGGCATGGTCCTTTGCATCACTTGGTCATGGTACCCCGAGCTGGACCTGAGCCTGCTCACAGCCCAGCGTGCCGGCACCGACGCGGATCTGGAGGCAGTGGCCGACGTGTTGGCTGTGCGTGCGAGCGACCTTGCATCCTTCGCCACGTGGGATGAATACATCCCTGAGCATCGGGCAGACGGCATGGAGGTCCCGAAGGATCGCTACACACTCACGCTGGACGACTCAGAGGGAAGCGGCATGGAGATGGACGGTGAAGACGCCGGCTCTAGCATCGACGACTATGCCGACTCCGAGCCGGCTCAGGACCCGGAGGCGGGAGCCGCGGCGGGAGGTGACGGGGGGGAAGATGGAGCGGCCGCCAGCTAGAGCCCTTTTATCCCTGCACTTTTTGTTAGAAATCCAATTCCACCCACTGGGAGTGTAAATGTAATGAACTCGTGGCCGTGGGCCTTTTAAGTTTTATGAAGTTTCCGGTTGCTGCAATGTTTGTTTTTATGCGTGCTGGCTTGTCCTTACCCTTGTTTGCTCTTTTGATTCCGTCTATTGAACTCATTGTTCTCCTTTGTTTCAGTGCCGCTAGCCCGACAATTGGGAGCTGGTCTGTAGCTGGGACGGGGTGTCCCCCTCGAAGGAACCGAATCAGTGCTTGGGAACCACGAGAGCCTTTTTGGGTAAGGCAAGTGACAGAGGCGAGAAAGTTTTCCGGCTAGACCCAGCCGGCACCCCCCAGGCGGTCAACCTTTCATGTGCGCTAAGTTTCGTCGCCCAGCGACCCCGTCAGCCGGACAGTCGGGAGCCGGTCTGTAGCTGGGAGGGGTGGGAGGACTTGTTCAGCTCACATTACTTGGTCAATTTTTTAGGGGAGGACATCGGGACTAGCCAGCTAGCCCCCGGGACTGGGAGCCAGCTAAATGAGTTGGGAAACATGGATGGAAATGGAAAGGGTGTGTCCTAAGAGTTGTCTTGGGGCACCCGTTGCATTCATAAGCCCAAAAGGGAAGGATACATACATACATCGGTACTCAGCACTGAAACGGGCGGAGGAGTGCCCACGTTCCATGGGCGCTCCGTCACCTTGCCGAAGGCGTCTCTCTTGCGCTTTTGTGGCTTCTGGGCATCTATTAGGTAGTACACATTGTTGTGCAGCGCCTTGATGACGATGAATGGGCCCTCCCACGGGGAGGACAACTTGTACTGGTCGGCTGTTTGCTGGATCCGCCTGAGCACCAAGTCTTCTTCGCGGAAGGAGAGCGGCCGGATCCACTTGTTGTGGTAGTGCCGTAGCTTCTGTTCATAGATGGCCGTCCGGCTCGAGGCCACTTTGCGTGCTTCTTTGAGTAGGTCGACGTCGTCTTCTCTTGCCTCCCTGACATCCTTCTCCGTGTACAGGGTGACCCAAGGTGAGTCGAACTCGATGTCGGTGGGGATGATCGCCTCGAACCCGTACACAAGAAAGAAAGGAGTGTAGCCAGTCGACCGGTTAGGGGTGGTCCTGAGGCTCCAACGGACAGCTGGAAGCTCCTCGATCTAGCAGCCGACTAACCTAAGCAAGTCGAGCCAGATGCCTTGCTTGGTGCAGAAACATGCTAGCGCGCCCTTGGCAAAGTTCGTGCCATTGTCAGTGATGATGTTGTGAGGGATGCCGTTGTGGACCGTGATATCTTTGATGAACCAGACGGCCGTGGGGCCCTCCAGCCTCTTGATCGTCCTAGCCTCCATCCATTTGGTGAACTTGTCTATGGCTACCAGCAGATGCGTCATGCCGCATCGTGCGCTCTTGAAGGGACCCGCCCTGTCCAGCCCCCAGACGGCAAAGGGACACGAGAGCGGGATGGTCTGGAGGGCCGTGGCCAGTAGATGGATCTGCATGCTTAAGCACTGGCAACCCTCGCACTCGTCGACCAGCCACTTGGCCTCTTCCAAGGCAGTCGACCAGTAGAATCCATGGCGGAAAGGCTTGGCCACGAAGGTCTTGGAGGCGGCCTGGTTCCCGCACTCGCCCTGGTGGATGTCGAGGAGGATCTCCTGACCCTTTCCCGGCTTGACGCACCATTAGAAGATGTTGGTGGTGCTGCGGTGAACGGCCCGTGAGTGATGATGCTATAGTCCAGAGCCCGGCGCTGGATCTGCCTTGCCATGGCCTTGTCAGGAGGGAGCTCGCCACGTAGGATGGGCTGGGCACATGAGGGAGCCGAGACAAGGGCCGTCTCGGGAGCCCTCGGGTCTGGGTGATCAGCCCCCGACACCAGCTCGCCAGCCCCCGGGGCTGGCTCGCTTGTCTCCGAGGCGGAGGCGGCAGGAGGGGCGTCGATCTTCATCATGACCGCTATGGCATCAGAGCCGACTGCCTGGGATGCGGCTGGCTGGACAGTTGGAGCCGGTGGCAAGGGTGCCGGTGGGGCAACCGGATTCGCCGATGGGCCGGCAGCATCAGCCGGTATGAAGATACACTCCAATTCGGGGGAGGGCTTGATCGACGGCTTGAGCAGCCGTTCGAGGTAGACGCCGGCTGGCCTGCCAGGTGGAACCGATCTTTGCCAGCGTATCGGACTCCTCGTTGTCCGCCCGTGTGACATGGTGGAACTCACAATCCTCAAATGAGACGATGAGTTGCTGGATGAGGAAGCGATAGCAGGCCATGTTGGCGTCTCTAACGTCTCATTCGCCAGAGTCCTGCCGCACCACGAGGTCGGAGTCGCCGAAGCATACGATGCGCCTGATACCAATTTCCTTGGCGAGCCGGACGCCGTGGACGAGAGCCTCATACTTGGACACGTTGTTGGAGGCGGCAAAATGGATCTGGAGTGCGTACTTGAGCTGGTCACCCTTCGGAGAGGAGAGGACTATGCCGACAACTAGGCTGGTCCTCATCATTGAGCCATCGAAATGCATGCGCCAATGCATGGAGTCTGGAGGAGGCGGCACGAACTCGGTCTCCGCCCAGTCGACGAGGAAGTCGGTCGTCGCCTGCGACTTAATGGCGGTACGCGGCTCGTACCGGATTTCAAGGTCAGCGAGGGTGAGGACCCATTTGGCGATCCGGCCGGTGGGGGCTCGGCCGCTCATGATCTCGCGAAGCGGGGCTGTGCTCACCACGGTGATGGTGTGCTCCTGAAAGTATTGCTTGACCTTCTTGGCGGCGGAGTAAATTCGTAGCACATCTTCTAGTAGTGGGGGTAGTTTTGCTTGGAGGCGGAGAGGACCTCGCTGAGGTAGTTGACACGGCACTGGACCGGCAGCATCTGGCCCTCCTCCGGCCTCTCGACCACTAGAACGATGCTGATGACACGGATGGTCACCGTGATGTAGGCAAGCAAGGGCTACTTCTCAGCCGGCGCGGCCAGGATGGGCACGTTGGTGAGGGCACACTTGAGGCCACGGAAGGCCTCGTCCGCCTCGTTGGGCCAGTCGAACATGCCCGTCTTCTTCATGAGGGTGAGCCCTGGCTTGACCAGAGCCGTCTTCCGAAGGAGCCCATAGAGGGTCAGAGCCTTCTCTCCCAGCCGACTAATGAACCGGTTGAGGGAGGCGAGGCAGCCGGTGAACTTCTCGATGTCGCGGAGCCGGGTCGGCTTTAGCATGCGCTCGGTCGCCCGGATCTTCTCGGGGTTATTTTCGATGCCACGAGAGGACACGAAGAAACCCAGGAGCTGGCCGGCTGGGACGGCAAAGACGCACTTCTCCGGGTTGAGCTTGATCTTGTACTCGCGTAAGTTCGCGAATGTCTCCTGGAGGTCGTCGAGGAGGCCAAAATGCTTCTTGGTTTTGATGATGATGTTGTCGACGTAGACGTGGATGTTCCTGCCTATTTGAGGTAGGAGACACTTCTGCATGCAGTGCTAGAAGGTAGCACCCACATTCTTCAGGCCGAAGGACAGGGTGATGTAGCAATAGGCTCCGAAGGGAGTGATGAAGGAGGTCTTGAGCCAGTCCTCTGGGTCTAGCTTGATCTGGTGGTAGCCGGAGTAGGCGTCCAAGAAAGACAGCAGATCGTAGCCGGCCATGGAGTCGATGACTTGATCGACCTGCGGCAGGGCGAATGGGTCCTTGGGACACACCTTGTTTAGGCTGGTGTAGTCGATGCACATGTGCCAGGTCTTGTTCTTCTTGAGCACCAGGACTGGGTTGGCCAGTCAATCTGGGTGGAAAACTTCCATGATGAAACCGGCTGCGAGTAGCCGAGCGATCTCTTCTCCTATAGTGTGTTGCTTCTCCTCGGAGAAATGGCGCACGGGTTTTCTTGACCAGTTTAGCGTCCGAAAGGATGTGAAGCTTGTGCTCGGCAAACTTCCTCGGAACATGTGGCATGTCCTTGGGGGACCATGCGAAGATGTCCCGATTCTCACGGAGGAAGTCGACGAGCTCGCCTTCCTATTTGCTGTCGAGGCGGGATCCGATGGTGACACACTGCACGGGGTTGGCCGGGTCGAGCGGGACGTGCCTGGTGTCCTTGGACAACTGGAATGAGGCTAAGCCGACCGACCGCGAGGGAGGAGCAGGCACAACTGGCTGGCTGGTGGCTAGGGCCTAGAGCTGGTCGAGCTGCAGCTTCTCCTCGGCTATCTCCAGGGCCTCGGCCAGCCGGCTGCCGTCTCGACCGCACTCGATTGAAATCTTGTAGTCACCCGCGATGGTGATGATCCCCTTGGGACCCGGCATCTTGAGCTTGAGGTAGGCGTAGTGGCGGACCGCACTGAACTTGACGAGAGCTAGCCGGCCTAGTAGCGTGTGGTAGGGACTATGAAGGTCCGCTACCTCGAACCATACCAGCTCGTGGTGGAAGTGGCCGAGACCGCCGAAGAGGACGTCGAGCTTGATCTTGCCGACGGGGGAGTAGGGCTTTCCCGACATGATGTTGTGGAAGACTGTCCGGCTCGCTTGCGGATCTTCTACTTTTAGCCCCAGCTTGCACATCGTGTTGAGGTAGAGGATGTTGATGTTGCTGCCACCATCGATCAGCACCCGCGTGAAGCGGCAGGTGCGCCTCTCGGAGGCGATGGTGGGATCGAGCCCCAGGGCGTAGCTGCCGGTATTTGGCATGAAGGCCGGGTGGTCAGCCTGGGTCCAGGTGACCGGCTTCTTTGACTACTGCATGAACTGGGGAGTCGCCGGCATAGTGGCATTCACCTCACAGTGGAGCTGGAGCTAAGCATGCTTGTCCCTCTCTTCACTGGTGAAGACGACGTAGAAACCATCCTGGTTGGGGAATTGGTCGTGCAGGCAATCGTTGTTCTGGGCCAGAGCCGGAGCTGACGCCGGGGCAACAGCTGGGGCCGGGGCCGGCGCGCGGGCAAGCAGCGCGGCAGGAGCTGGAAGGCCATCCCCCCGGGCTAGTCGCTATGAGAAGCTGCACTGCCGGAGCATGTGCATGGAGGGCTTGGCCCCAGAGTGGTTCTTGTAGGGGAGGTTGAGCATCTGCTCGAACGTGAGCTTGGGCTGCCAGGCAGCCTTGCCGGTGTGCTGACGCTGATCGGAAGGCTGGGCGACTGGCTCTTGTTTCTCGATGGTGGCGACCTGCCGGCTCCCGTAGTGGGAGTCGGGCTGGTCGTTCTTGCGTTTGTTGTTCTGTGGCTGCCAGTTGTCAGCAGCCAGTCGTGACACCGCCGGTGTCGGCGTTGCCTTGGCAGGCAGGGTCGTCTTGACCCGGATGGCAGAGTCGGCCGTGGAGTACTTGTCCGCCTTGGTCAGGAGCTCGGCTAGCGTAGCCAGCTCAGAGCACAAGAGCTTGTGCTCGAGGGGGGTGCCGTCGCGACAGCCTTCGATGAAGTACTGTATGGCCTACACCTCGTGCACCCCCTCGCAGGAGTTGCAGAGCTCGGTCCACCGGGTGAGGTGGTCGCGGAGGGACTCGTCTGCCCCTGAACGCACATGGCCAGTTCACGGGGGCGGCCGGGCCGCTTGTAGGTGCAGGTGAAGTTGTAGACGAACGCCTATTTGAAGTCAGTCTAGGTGTTGATGCTGCCGGCCGCTAGGCTGTTCAGCCAAGTGCGGGCCAAACCGATCAACATGAGGGGAGCGTAGTGGACGGCTACGCGCTTGTTCCCCCTGGCGATGCCGACTACGGTGGTGTAGTCGATCAGCCAGTCTTCGGGTTTGGCGGCCTCGTTATACTTTGGGGTATCCTACGGGAGCGTGAAGTTGGGCAGGAATAGCTCGTTCTGGATCCAAGGGCCAAAACACGCCAGGCCGATCGAGTTCTCCTCCTCAAGGAGGGCTGACTGCGTGAGCCGGTCGAGGCGGAGACAATCGTCATTATCGCTGTGGGGGACCCGCGACCCGAGCTGGGCCGCGAGATCAGAACGGACGGCAGGTAGGACTGACCGCGCCGGCTCATCCGCAGAGGCGGAGTGTGTCCATGGTTGCGCCGGCTTCCGCTAGCCGGCGCCTCGTTGCGGCGGTTGCTATGAGCAGGGTTGTTGGTATGCCGGCTGTTCATTGCCGGCTGCCCGCTCCCCGGCAGCTAGGAGCGCCGGGGGTTGCTCGCTTCAGCCCACGGCAAGAGGCACGAGTGGAACAGGAGTGCTGAGCCGGCTGACGACCAGCAGTCCCAGCGCCCTCTCCCTCGAGACAGGGACCTTTAGAGGTGGCTCCACCGGGAGCGAGCAGGTGTTGCTGCGCGTCGGTAGCGTCGATGAGGTCTTTGATGTGACGCTAACGGGCGACATGTTCTTCGTCCTCCAAGGTAGCCAAATCCTCATAGGCTACCTTGGCGGCCCACAGGTTGGCCGCGTGGGTGTCATAGACGGGCATATTGCCGCCGAGGATTTCTGTGACCCGATGGCTGCGGTCGCACAGAGCCCCACGGCGACTGGGCTTGGTGCCAGCCGGTGTGAGGCCTTAGGCAGAGGCATACGCCCGCTGAGCGGCCTCCATGTGGCACCACGCAACTACGAGGGCGCTAGCGTCCCCGAACAACTGGCGGCGAGCCACCTCCAGCTCGGCCGTGGTGACATCGGGTTCACCATCGGAGTGATGGGGGTGCTCAGGCCTCGGAGTGCCGTGCCGAGAGGGTCAGAAGTGCCGGTGCGGGCCGCGGCGGCGTCGGCCTCGGCCCGCACCTGTCCGAAAGAGGTGGTGGAGGTGATGGCCATCACTCCTATGCAGACAAGGGAGTTGCTGGACTTAGTCACAGTGAGGGTTCCCACGCATGTGGGCGGGTCGGTGCAGTCAAGCACATGGCTAGGGTACTCGTCGATGACTGGTGCTTCAGCAAGGCTCATCTTTCTAAACCGCTCGGTGAGCGCGTCGATGTCGAGCATGATGTCGATGGTGTTACCTATAGGGCCTGCCGGAGAAAGCCCCGCGAGCCTGCGGTTTCGCCTAGACGTGCGGCGGCCGTGGCAAGTGGCGAAGGGTCCCGCCCGGAGCGTGACTCCGGTCGGCGCCATGTATGACCGCACGGTGGGCGCCAACTGTGGTCATTTTCTCACGACAGATGCCATGGGTAGGCTTACCGAAAGTGGTTGGGGCCAGAAGACGGTGACGGGCTCTGGGAGCAGGATTCGGCACAAGCGGTGACTGACACACGATGTACCCTGGTTTGGGGCCCTCCGAGGGAGGTAATACTCCTAGTCCTGCCTAATCTAGTTGATCAATGAAGGAAGGTTACAATGGTGCTCCTTGAGCTGTGTCTAGAAGCGGAAGAAGGAGTAGCCGGCTCCCCTTCCCTTGCTATGAGGGTGGTTGTGGAATGAGGTGTTCCTCTATGTGTCTGTGTTCTCGTCTATATGTTGCTTGCCTTTGCATGGGGGCCTCTGGGGTTTTTTATACTCCGACCCCCCGGATTACAATATGGGTGGAAAGCCGCGGAGGGCCCCAGCTGGCAGCCTCTGTAGCCGGCCATGGGCCCCCTGGCTGTAGGGTCTCGTTGCTCGTAGGGCCCGTCGGTTGCACTACTAGGGAAAACCTTATACACAGAACCTTAGTAGTAGCTTTTGAATGTGTGCAGTCCTTTCAATGTGTGCAGTCCTTTAAAGGATAGTTGCTTTTGAATGCATGAACACACATAAGGTAGAAGGGATATAATAGGTCATGTGTATCTTGGCTATATGCTTCAAATATATATGAATGAGATGTATCTTTATTCAAGACATCACTCTTGCAAACAATATGTGCAAGAAGCAAGAGATCATCTTGATCAAGGATATGATGCATATACTTACCTTGAGTTCTTGAGCATCCTGGGAATAGAAACACACTTGAGAAAACAATGTTTGGAAACACAAGATTATTCTACTAAACAGCAAACCAATATAACTCAAAATTGCCAAGATATGTAGGACATATAGAAAATAGTATTCCTTAGAATTGATATGTCTGCAAGATCATTCAGAATTTTCTCACCATGGATATGAGGATTGGATAAGGTGAGAAAGGTCAAAATTTTTCTTCTCCCCTACTTTGATATTCTCCCCTTGTTTATAAAGGTACGAGTATTGATATTGGCTCTCCCCCTTGATCATATCTACCCCTTTGCATAAGCATGTATCTCCTCTTTAGCATGAAGCTTTGGTCGTCTCCCCCTTTGGCATTAATTTCCAAAAAGTTCAAAAACAGGGATAGATACAGGGATCATTGACTGAGAAGGGATCCTTGAGAACAAGGGTCATCGAAATGTAGGACTCATAGAAATGAAAACTGAGATAGTTATGGAAAATGATTTCTCTCCCTTTGAGATGTAGTAGGGTTTTGTTCTTCTCCTCCTTTCTTCATTGAAGATAGGGATCCTTGAAAGCCAAAAAATGCTTTCCTCAAGATTATCTTTAGTTCTTACCCCCCCTAAGTAATACAAAGTTTTTTTTGAAGGGATCATCGAAGTAACAAAAGTATTACAAGAAAGATCACTAAGAAAACACCGAATTGCAAAAAACTTGAATTCAAATGAAACAGAATGAAAATCGATGAATCTGAGATAGATAGATCGGTGGTATTGAGATTTTGTAGTGCAGCTTGTCTGCAATTTTTGTAGAACCAAGATATCTGAGTCAGCGGCTCCGAAAGAGAAACCAAGTTTCTGTTTTTACAAAGTCAAGAGAAAGATTTTAAATGAAATATGAAGTTTTTTTTACAAGGGACATCAACTAGAGAAGATTGGAGTAGTTATGAGAAATCATGCAATAGAGATTAAACCACACCAGATTCTTAACTAGATGATGGGCGGTGACTAGGTTACCTATATTAGAGTATATCGACTTAGGAGCCAAGCAAGAGTACTTGATCATAGGTCGTACTCTACGTTAGGCTCAAAATGGGGTTACCATTTTTTCCGATTAAGCATTTTAATGTCTTCATATCGGTTGAGTCACTTTAGCTCCTTTCTCGGAGTAAAGCCTTTTCAAGGACATGAGTACATACCTTTGAGTGATGTTGATGACATAGCTTGTAGATGAACTTGTTGAGGATGCTGGAGGTTGATGAAGATCATCTTGAGTTTTGAGCAATCCTTCTTGGTTTAGTTCACTGGTTACCTACAAAGATTAGTCATGCAAGGAAGAACAATAGATTTATCCTATTGACATGATACCAATTGATAATGTGAAATTTTTGTCAAGTATATTTCAAGGATATGGTTGAGTGGCCTTCTTCCTTCCATCATCAAGAGGGGTTGTGGATACTTGGTAATGACAAGATTGCTTATGATTGGAGTTGATGGCAATCTGGTGGAATGAAGTTTTTCAAGTACCTACAAGAGATTAGATGCAATACAAGGGAGCATAGAATTCCATGGCATAAGATGAAATGTTAAGATACATGGAAATATCAAGAAAGCTCATGCCCTTGCATACAACTGAGTGAGTCTAGCTCAAGTTTGAAGCATCGATGATGTTCAACTCACTCCTCAAGTGAAAAAATGTCTTCTCATCAAGTGGCTTAGTAAAAATATCGGCCAATTTCTTGTTAGTGCGAACATGCTTCAGATTAATATCTCCTTTGGCAACATGATCACGAATGAAATGATGTTGAACTTGAATATGCTTAGTTTGAGAATGTTGCACAAGATTATGACCAATTTTAATAGAACTTTCATTGTCACAAAGTAATGTAACATTTTTAACATGAATTCCATAATCCTTAAGTGTTTGTGTCATCCAAAGAAGTTGCGCACAACAAGATCCAGCAGCAATATACTCAGCTTCGGTAGTCGATAGAGATACCGAGTTTTGTTTCTTAGAGGACCAAGATACAAGAGATCTGCCCAAAAATTGACAAGTACCTGAGGTGGATTTTCTATCAACCTTGTCACCGGCATAGTCCAAATCAGAATAGCCAACAAGGTCAAAAGAAGATCCCTTGGGATACCAAATGCCAAAATTTGACGACTCTATCAAGTATCTCATAATGCGTTTTACAGCTAAAAGATGACATTCTTTCGGTGCAGCTTGATATCTAGCACACATGCAAACACTGAGCATAATATCGGGACGAGATGCACGTAGATATAATAGTGAACCAATCATAGATCGATACACTTTCTGATCAACCGGCTCATCCTCTCTGTTAAGATCAACATGTCCGCTAGTAGGCATAGGGGTTTTCATACCTTTGCACTCCAGCATGTTGAAATTTTTGATCAAGTCCTTGGTATACTTAGTTTGAGAGATGAAAGTTCCTTCTTTTGATTGTTTGATTTGCAACCCAAGAAAGAATTTCAGCTCACAAATCATGGACAGCTCATACTTCACGGACATCAACCTTCCAAATCTTTCACTAAATTGAGGGTTAGTGGAACCAAACATAATATCATCCACATAGATTTGGCACACAAATAATTCACCATTAACTCTCTTAGTGAATAAGGTTGCGTCAATTTTACCAATTTCAAAACCTTTTTCGATAAGAAACTTCATTAAACATTTATACCAAGCACGAGGGGCTTGCTTAAGACCATAAAGAGCTTTGCAAAGCTTGTAGACCTGATTAGGTTTCTTAGGATTAACAAAGCTAGGTGGTTGCTTAACATAAACCTCTTCTTCAATATCACCATTTAAAAATGCACTTTTAATATCCATTTGATAAAGCGTGATATCATGGTGATTGGCATAAGCAAGAAGAATGCGAATAGCTTCAACTCTAGTGATGGGGGCATAGGTCTCACCGTAGTCCATACCTTCGACTTGCGTATATCCTTGAGCTACGAGGTGAGCCTTGTTGCACACGACTTGACCGTCTTCGTCTTGTCTGTTCCGAAAAACCCATTTGGTTCCGATGATGTTGTGTTTATCCTCAGGCTTCTCCACGAGTGTCCACACTTCGTTCCTTTCGAAGTTGTGAAGCTCTTCATGCATAGCGTTCACCCAATCCACGTATTCAAGAGGTTGTTCTACCTTCAAGGGCTCAATGCTAGAGATGAAAGAATAATGCTCACAGAAGTTTGGTAGATGAGTTTTAGAGCAAGTAATACTCTCTGTTTGTATATCACCAAAGATTTGGTTTAGGGGATGGTTCTTGGTCACTTGTGCTCGAACTCGGGTCAACTTTCGATTGTTGGTTGGTGGAGCTTCTTCTTCATCATCATCTCCTTCATCTTCATTGTTGTTGAAGGTGTCGTTCCCTTGAGGTGGTGGTCAAGGAGGTTGTGGTGTATCTTCATGATGCACTTCCTCCTCTTCATCATCTTGCCGTGTACCGCTTGTGGATGCCTCCATGTCATGTTGTGGTTCACCTTGTCGTGAAGTAGGGTCTTCCACTTGAGTTGATGAAGTACTTTCCTTCACCTCCATGGGACGAAGCTTGCCGATGGGTAAATATAGGATAGCTTTCAAAGGGTTCTTATCACCTACATCATTTGGCAATTGTTAAACTTGCGAACCATTAGATTCATCAAACTTCACATCTACCATCTCTTCAACTTTCCGAGTGAAGTTGTTGTAGACACGGTATGTGTGAGAGTTCGATCCATAACCAAGTAGGAATCCTTCATGATATTTCGGAGCAAATTTAGTACAATGATGCTTATCAAGAATATGGCACTTGGAGCTGAATACACGAAAGTATCCAACTTGGGGTTTGTTACTGGTGAGTAGCTCGTATGCCATTTTACAGAGAAGTTTGTGCAAGTAAAGTCGGTTTGTGGCATGACATGCTGTTTCCACGGCTTCTGCCCAAAAGTGTTTTGGTGTCTTGTATTTGTGAAGCATCGTTCTTTCCATCTTAATGAGTGTCCGGTTCTTCCTCTCAACAACTCCATTTTGTTGAGGCGTGTATGTAGCCGCGAAATCATGTGAGACACCTTCTTCGTGAAGAAAGGTATCTACATGGGTGTTCTTGAACTCCGATCCGTTATCGCTCCGAACCTTCTTGATCTTCACTTCAAACTAATTTTGCGCTTTGCGAGCGATGTTCTTGAAGATGTTTTGAACCTGTGACTTATCATCAAGAAAGAATACCCACGTAAATCTGGAAAAATCATCAACTATATCTAGACCATAGGAATTTCCACCGAGATTCTTGTAAGCATTGGGACCGAAAAGATCCATGTGAAGTAACTTGATTGGTCTCCTAGTAGTCATGATATTCTTAACAGGATGACTTCCACCTACTTGCTTTCTAGCTTGATAAGCACTACAAAGTCTATCTTTGTCAAAGATAACATCTTTAACACCAAGCATATGACCACCTTTGATAAGTTTGTCTAAATTACGCATGCCAACATGTCCTAATCTTCTATGCCAAAGCCAACCTTTAGAAGATTTAGCAATTAAACAAGTGTGAGATTTGGATATTTTAGTGAAATCGACAATGTATAGATCACCTCTACGGATACCGGTAAAGACAATTTTATGATTATCTTGACGAAACACTTGGCAATCTACTTTCGTGAATAGAACATTGAAACCAAAACCGCAAGTCTAGATACGGAAAGAAGATTGTAACGAAGGGATTCAACAAGCATAACATTTTGAATAGAGCTATCATGGGATACAGCCACCTTACCAAGGCCAAGTACCTTACACTTAGAGTTGTCTCCAAAGGTCACGTATCGTCGAGGACCTTGATTAGGCGTGATCTCTTGGAACATGTCTTTATCACCAGTCATATGATCCGTTCATCTGCTGTCGAGAATCCAATCTTTTCCCTCGGATATGTAATCCTTAAAGTTTGTCATAAGACTCATATTATTCATGATCTTATCATACTCGATGTCAAACAAGTCATCTTCTTCATAATAGCCATGTTCCACATTGTCAACATCAAGTGGGAAATCCTCGTCATAAAGAACAAGAGATTCGTTAGAATAGTGATGATGACAATGTTCAAGTTTATGATTGCAAATGGCTTCAAAGATAATGTTGTTGATAGTGGTGACATCTCCTTTAGCACGCAGAAGATCACAGAGTTCAAATAGGCATTTATCAAAGTTTGGATCACTAGGCTTCATTTTGTGAAAAGCAATGACTTTATGAAGAATTTCATCTAGATTCCCTAAGGAAAGATTTGGATATCGTTTATCCAAATCAGTCCATAAGGTATAAGCACATGCAAAGTTCTTCATTTGAGAAAGCACGAATCTTGGTAAACCTCTAACAATAAGAATGACAGTTCTTAGGTTACCAAGCATGTTAATTCCCTCTTCGTGTGTGGGATGCAATTCATCAATAGGAGGCTCATAGGGGCGCATAACATATTTTCTCAATTGAAATTCATTAAACAGCTCAAGCATCAAAGATTTCCATTGACTATAGTACTCTCCATCAAGAGTGGGCACTCTACAACTCAAACTCCCTATACAAGACACATCCATCTTCCTCCTCGGCGATTAAACCGAAGCAACGGAGACCAAAGCTCTGATACCAATTGAGGGATCACTAGAAGAGTGTCTAGAGGGGGGGGGAATAGACTACTAGCATGAATTAAAACCTAACCTTTCCCAAGTTAATTGGTTGGTAGATTTTAAAAGTTTTAGCAAAGCTGGCAAGTCTAACAGCCCTACACATGCATGTCAACAAATATGGCAGCGGAAAGTAAAGACATTGCATATAAAGTGTTGAGATAGGTAGATCAAACGCAGTTGGAGACGCATGGATTTTTCCCGTGGTCCCGATAGGTGGCGCTATAGTACATCCATGTTTATCGAGTCTTCAACCCATGGAGGGTAACGGTTGCGAGAGTCCATGGAGGGCTCCACCCAAAAGGGTCCATGAAGTAGCAACCTTGACTATTCCATAACGGCTTCCATCCATGAAGGACTAGCCTCACTATGGGTAGATCTTCATGATGTAGGCGATCTCCTTGCCCTTACAAACTTCTTGGTTCACTCCACAACACGAAGTTGGAGGCTCCCAAGCGACACCTAACCAATCTAGGAGGCACCACCCTCGAAAAGGTAATAGGCTCGGTAATGATGATGAACTCCTTGCTCTTGTGCTTCAAGATGATAGACTCCTCAGCAACCAATCACTCTCTCACAGATTTGGCATGGTGGAAGAGATGGGATTGGTGGAAAGCTACTTGGGGAGGCTATAAATCAAGATCCATACGATTGAAGTGGAAGATCTTGACCTCAACACAAGGGTAGGTGGTTCTCTATCAGAAAATCTGATAGGATAAGTATGGAATAGTTCTGAGGGCTTCTCTCTCGAGTAGGTGGTGGTGAAGGGGTATATATAGGCATCCCCAAAAATCCAACCGTCACACACAAAATGACCAACTCGGTGACACCGATGTGTTAATCTTGGTAGTACCGAAGTGACCAAAAGGTGGCAACTTTTGAATCTCGGTGAGACCAATATAGGAAACTCGGTTGCACCGATAAGGTAACCAACAGTCAGATTTCCAATCTCGGTGACGCCGATCCATCATTCTCGGTGGGACCGAACATGTGAATTTGCGTAACAGAAAGTTGGCAACCTAAACTCGATGGCACCGGTATGGAATCGGTTGCATCGAAGTGGCTAGGGTTTGGCAGAGTCTGTCTAGGTTCTGGAATCGGTGGCACCGGTATGGGAAAGTTGGTTGCACCGATTTTGAGTGTTGGGTATAGAACAGAGTTTGGTGGGAGAGTTTGTGGAAGTTTTTTAGCGACTATCACTTGTGCACGATTGAGCATATTGTTCACCAACAAAACCTTACCCCTGTTAATAGTATTGGATTTCCTAAGGACTCAAAGTGATTTCGCACAAATATAAAATGTAGAGTCCTCTTGCTTGAAGCTTGTCCAACCTATTTCCTTGCATCTTGCGGTATGTCCACAATCTCCTTTTGCCAATCCTCTCTGTAGACTGTATCTGAAATACACTAGGTAAAAATATCAGTCCAAGAGACAATGTATGTTGTCATGAATTATCAAAACCACCAAGGGAGAATGTTGTGCTTTCACTTAGCAGTAGCGCATCATTAAAAAACGTCCTACTACTAATATTGCCCCACCGTTGCCGCCAGGCTAGGTTTAGCAGTAGCGCCTACCCCAGGAGCATGCTATAGCTATCTCAGGTAGCAGTAGCGCTCGTTCCTAAAACGCGCTACTGCTATCTTGACATAACCCCCGCTCGGGCTTCCTCCTCCACTTCTTTCCTCCATCCATTCCCTCATTCCTCCACCCGCACTCGTCCGTCGCCGCCCTCTCCTCTGATGCCATCGTCGCCCTCCGTCGCCTGCCCAAGTCGCCGTCCATCGCCGCCCTCCATCGCTGCCCTTCGTCGTCGCCTGCTCCTCCACCTACACCCGTCCGTCGCCGCCAGCATGCCTTCCGTCTCCCCCAAGCTCCACCTCGCCGCCGACATCTCCTCCGAGATCTACCTCGCCGCTGACGTCTCCCCTAGCCCCTTGTAAGTCCTCTTCTCCTCCTTCTCTCTCTCTCTGTCTCTCTAGGATAGATTAGGACAAATTATGATGAATTAGTAAACTTGGTGTCTCATTGATGTCATTGATGTCCATGATGATGCATTCTGAATATAGAGGATATCTTGGTGCTCTTGTTTGCAATGTACCTCCGAGTGGCCTATGTTTTGCCGGAATGTTGATTCGTTTCCGTTCCGACAAATTTAAGGCGCCCGATATGTCCTGTTTTAAGTAAAGGTCATGCCGATTTTTCATGAATTTTAGTATGATTTGTGCTATAATGTAGGACATATCGAGTGCTTTTGGTTTGCCACACCGGGAATTCAATGATATTCCGGTAAGACACAGGGCATTATTCTATGTCATTGCTCGATATATGGAACGGGTTGACTTTAGGTCTGCTAAGTGTTTATTAATTTTGTTTTCATAATTAATCATTTGTTCTCGATGTCGATGATGCCTGGCCCGCATCCTCGTCATCGATTCGGCCGAGGAGGCCTGCTTGATTATAGGGGCCATGTCCGGGACTAGGCTCCGCGGGGCTGGTACTGGGAGGTCCTACCTTCCGGGGCACGCAACTTGGTGAGGGGGCAGCCCATCGTTGAACCGGAGGTTATTTGGTGGTGGTCACGTGGCCACAGTTGGTGCAGAGGGAGCCGGCCCCCGCGGAGGTGATACGTCTCCGTGTTAGGGAGGAGGACGAGCACGTCCGACGCTATATGGCTGCGTTGGACGCTAGGTTGTCCAATACCTGGCAGGTTCTTTAGGGATCTCACTCGAGATATGATCCTGTGATGGTTCCTTCTCTTCGGGTGTCCACCGCCCGCGCCGATACCCTTCATTCGCTATGGTTCTAATTGTATTAGTGATGCTATATGTATGATACTATTCGAGATGTATTAGTGATACTATTCGACGATGTACGGTCACAAGAGATGATTTAGTTTTGCTTATTGAATGCATGTTAATTTGAAGAATAATTTGTTTTATGATTTGTTTTTGCTTATTGAATGCACGTCTGTTTCAACTATGCTCATAGGAAATGTCTTGTGCTACAATGTTGGACATATCGAGTGGTTGTGATTTGCCAGTCATTCCGCCAAAACATAGGGCATTTTTTCTATGTCATTGCTCAATATATGGAACGAGTTGACTTTACGTCTATTTCGGCTCCTTGTGTGTTTTTCAGTGAGGGACAGTGTCCACCACATATATATATATATATATGAGAGAGAGAGAGAGAGAGAAATAATCCTGGCTGTTGTCGTGGGGGTCACTTCTCCTTCGTTCCCGTGCGCTAGACATTTTGGTGTAATGCACTCGGGGACGAATGGAGGAGCCACCATCATCTACGGGCGCAATATCAGAAGGAGTGCCCACCATATACGAGAGATGAGAGTTTAGGAAGGAAGGACTTGACAGACCTAAAGTCAACCTATTGCATATTGAGTAATAATGATTTGTGCGTTTATCAGTTTTCTCGTAGTTTCCTTCGATCGATTTTAAAGGTTTCAACTATGAACATAGGAAATGTTTGACGACGAAAGGGAATTTGCTATTGCGAATACTGTGAAGATGAGCGCGGCATGTGTGACAAGTTTTACCTAGTTGATGGTAGGCGCTTTAGCGTCATGCTGGATGAGACCTTCGAAGTGGATACACTAAGTCACAACGAGAAGTCTTTTTTCGTAAGTAAGCATGACTTCTGCTTCTTTTGCTTCAACTTATAATTTTATTTTTTTACCATTCTACTAGTGTATCCCCTGTCATACAAGAATTTATGTCTTGGATAAGATTGGTTTCAATTCTAAAAAAAGTATGGAGGTAAAGAGAGTTCACTTGAGGACCGAGCATGGTTATACTTTTGCCATAAAATTGTACAATGCAGACACCTACTCCTATTTTGAATCCAAAAGTTGGAGAGCACTATGCAAGGCTTATGCATTTGAGCCTAATATGCTTATCACCTTTGATATTCGTCCGGAAGATGAAATTGAAGGTAATATCGACATCTGGGTCGATGTAAAGACGCCTTCAGTTCTACCATTATGTGTGTTTCTCAACCATATTTATTAAGTAATTTATATTGTTTATTTAAAAATAGTTGACAACTTATTTCCATTGACAACTTATTTTCATTCTTAAAAAAATGTATGGAAGATGGTAGACAGAACCTACTACTACAATGATGAAGCAGAATTAACTTATAAGGAGAAAGATCATCTTATCACATTTCTTAATGATTTTGAGAATTACAATAGCTATTATCAAACTCCTCCACATTATGGTCAATACGTGCCACTGGTGCACGTGGTGAACTACGGTAACATCCATGGTGATTGCATGGTAAACTAAACTACATTGCTAACTACAAAGTTATTACTATGTTTTTTAACAGAAAATCCCGAAGGATTGGTTGCCTTCTCTGATGTTTCCGAGAGGTCGCGTTGACGTTATGAGCTTACGGCCAGCTCGGCCAGGTCAGCCTACACATCACTCTTGTCCATACCGGATTTCCAAAACCAATGAAGACACGACAATCAAAAATTGGAAAAAATGTATGTTCAATCTTAGAGAGCTACTTGGAAGCAACATTGTGCGTAGGCTAAGGATTGGAGATAGGATGATCTCCATTCTCGATAATGTAGAGCCAGGGCCTATCTTGTTTTATGATATTGTACCTAAGAGAGGCTAGAGTAGGTCCTATGAGAGAGGAGTAGGTCCTAGGTACAATGTGTTATTATGTGCTACAATGTGTTAGAGTTAATGATGATGATGAGGAGGAGTTGTGATTATGACTAGTGACCAACTTGTTATATAATGTCTCATTGACGAAAATGATGATTAAAAAGTTTTGGTGGTAATGACTATGATGATTATTAGATATAGTGTTGTTGGTGATGATATGATGCAAGAGTTTTTATATTAACATGATGATGATGTTGATCATGATTATCATGATTATCATGATGATTTGTTATATCATTGGGGGAAGGAAAGCGGATTAGATTCATGTGGATGGATCAAAAGTGACCAAAAGTTGAATTAGTAGGATCGTCGTCCTACTAATTCAACTTTTGATCACTTTTGATTCATTTCGATGAATAAAATCCATGTTTCTTCCTCACAATGATATAATATTTCATCATGAACATAATGATATAACAACCTCTTAATTGGTACTGTATCAAAATATGTATAACGACGTATAAATACACTAAAAATTAAAAATAACGAAAAATAGATTACTAGTAGCGCGGGTTTGCAAGAACTCTACTAACAGTTGTCTTATCAGTAGCGCTTGTATGATACACGCTACAGCTATATGTCTTAGTAGTAGCGCATCTTACACGCATTGCTGGTAAGTAATAGCTATAGCGCCTTACTTGTAGCGCGGTAACCCGCTCTACTAGTAGGCACTAAACCCGCGCTACTACTAGGCTTTTACCTTGTAGTGTTGGGAGGTCTTGTTAAGAGCTGGAGGGGCCCACACGGTAGGTCCCAACATCGGTCGATTCACGGCACGGGTCGTCCTTCGGGGCGTCGCTTTGCGGCAGTCAGCCATGGTCAGTGGTACGGCCGGCTACACTGTAGCCATGCCGGGGCAGGTAATGGAGTGGTTGGAGGTGTGCCGACACTGTTGGAGGCCCGGTCACGGTCAGCCGAAGTCACCAGCACTATTGCCTTCACTGTATCCATACGGGCGCTGACCCCCGTCGGGATGGGGGCCACTGTTACTGCACATGCCTTGTCCATGGGATCCATGGCACGGCCGGCTAGGGGGACAGGGATCCTTGCCCCCAACCGGCAAGCCTACCAGAGCCGGCCAGGCATAGCCGACAGGACCCATCTGGCAAGGCGTAGCTGGCTGGGTGTAATCTGGACTCTAGGGGGAGGCGGCTCGCCCTTCAGTCGTTTCAGAAAGTTGGATTTGTGGGTCCCTTTAGGCTACCCCAGGGTTATCCCCTCAACACATGAACTCCATTACACTGCGAGACATTTCCCCGTAGGGATTGACACAACAACAAAGAAGGATACACGTTAGTCAATCAATGTGTCCGGAGCAGTAGCAAGCTACAAAGGCTCAATGGAAGCACAAAGAGGCATTTCTATGTAAGGAGGGCTACTGAAAGAAGACAACTAGGTGTTGAATTCCACACATACCAATGCACGTCACACATACGCGTAGATACAACACGGCATCACAACACAACTCTATGACTCAAAGTGTTTATTAAAGACTCATAAGAGCTAACATGGTCTAATATTACAAACATGGGTCACATGACCCAATACTCAAGTCATACAAGCATCAAGCTGAAGCAAAACATGTCTGGGTATAGACAGCTACTCAAAGTGGATGGATGAGCCTAAAAGTCTACAATGACGCTACCAAAGAGGCCAGGCCTCTGTCTCGGATTCCCAAGCTAATCCGGTCAATGTCAAACTTCACATCGTAAGAACCACTAATGAGACTGACGTCTCGTGTGCAAAAGCATAAATTAAGCAACTATGAGTACAAAAGTACTCAGCAAGACTTACATCAAAACTATCTACATATGCATCATTGTCAACGAAGGGGGATGTGGAGTCTATTGCAGCAAGCCAGCTTTGACTCTTGACTAACATGTACTACGACTATGAGTACTTTCTTTGACGTGGGATATCGCACATGAGTCCACATGTCCACCACACCAATACACCACTATGGATCCACTTCATCTCCCTACGAGAAGACCATCCATAGCACTCAGACTTATATTGAGTATTTTAGAGTATCCATTTCAATTGTCTATGAACCACATAAATTTTTCCAAGTAGTCCATATCCAAGGATGCAGCTCTTCGAATAGATTAATAACCCCGAAGGGGTATACTTCTTCACACACGCTGCCACCACTTATCGCCATGTGCATGTAAAAAGGCACCTTGGCAACCTTCAAGCGGATACCTAGCGAGGGAGTCGGCCAAGACCGTTTACCACACAAGACTCTAATCCAGGTTTATCGCCTCTTTGAGACTAAACCCACAAGGAAGTCCTTCCGAAGTTTCCTCTACGGCCCCAAACGATGTGCATAGGGTTCCACAAGCCCACCATCCGGGTGTCACTTGGTACATTGTGCCCTGATGCCTCTACCGCATCGAAGCCCATCCCGTCGGGCAGTGCTAAGCACGGCCGCCAAAACTTTTACTATGAACACCATAAACTAGTTGCAACTATTGGACATAGATCAAGGAGATTAATAAGATGAGAGGGTCCATTAGTTTCAGGCCCAATGCATGGTAGTATCTTGTCTTGGATAACATACACAACAATCAGTTCTTAAGGACGGTCCCAATGAGACTACCCGTCATGTACTCCCACATGGCCTCTCATCACTACCTTTACCAAATCATGTTCACACACTTAGCTCTCACACAGTTGGACATGAACACATCCATTCCGATTCATCGCCCAGATGGATCAGATCCGACATGACTCTAAGCATTGCAAGCACAATAAGCAAGCATGGATGGGTAAGAACAATAGGGCTCAAGCAGTTGCTACTCATGCTAAGTGGTTTGAGCTATTTTTTGTGACAAAGACATCTCATGCAAAGGAATGGGTACAACTACCAGAACACGTCATTGTTGAATCATTATTGTCCTAATGTAGTAATAGAGAATAGGAGCAAGAGAGTGGGTTCATACCATTATGATCAAGGGGGGTTGCTTGCCTAGCACTTCTGAAGATAACAATGAGTCTTCATCAGTGACAACGATCTCAACATCGGAACAACATCTTCCAGAGGGGAATGAACACCGGCAACTAGAGGAAACAACATTCAATCATGAAGTGCACAACCATGATGTATGATATGACAAATTAAGGTACTGAATTGCCCTTGAGTGATAATTAACCGAGTTAATTGAAGTGGGGTTCCAATAACTTTGAATACCAACTCCAAATGTTATTTCATAAATTACCCTAGTCATGAATTGTCCTTGTTGGTGAGGTTAACTTGCTGAAACATGCATGATCATGACATAAACAGATTCATTGGATTTTTCTAATCATTTTTCGTATATAAATTATTTTCATCCAAGTTATAGATTATTTTATATGAATTTTATAAATTTAAACATTTCATGGAATTTAATAAATCGTTTAGAGTTATTTTAAATATAGAAAAGATAATATGATGTCAGAACTATTCACAGTGATGTCAGCAGGTCAACTGAGGCAATCAAAGTCAAAAGTGACTAGTGGATCCCACTGGTCAGTGACACGGTGACTAATTGTGTTTAAACTAATTTAACTTAGCAGTTAATTAACCACGTGGGTCCTACTATCAGTGACTAATCTAAATAACATGGTTAATTATCATTTGTTGGGGAACGTTGCATGGGAAACAAAAAGTTTCCTATGCACACGGAAGATCTATCCATGGAGATGCATAGCTAGGAGAGGGGGACTAGATCTACATATCCTTGTAGATCGCTAAGCGGAAGCATTTAAGAAACGCGGTTGATATAGTCGAACATCTTCATGATCCAAATCGCAAGCCGTCTCGCGATCCAATCACGATATAGTATTGAACGGAGGACACCACCACGTTCAACACACGTACAACTCAAAGCACATTTGCTCCCTTGGTGGTTTTCGTAATTTATAACAACATATATGTCATTGAACTAATGTTTCCACTAAGCATGTTTCAGGAAAAGATCAATGATGGGTTGGCAAAAGGATTGTGGAACACCCCAAGGAAATACATTGGCAAAGCTTCAAGCAAGAGGACTCTACTTTTTTACTTTGTGAGAAATCACTTTGAGTCCATAGTGTCATTGTTTTCTCACGAAAGATGCCATGGGTAGGCTTATCGTAGATGGTTGGGGCCGGAGGACGCCGACGGGCTCCGAATGCAAGATTGGGCACAAGTAGTGGTGACACACAATGTACCCAGGTTCAGGGCCCTCCGTGGGAGGTAACACCCCTAGTCCTGCTTGGTTTAGTTGGATGGATAGTTGTGTTTACAAGGATGCTCCTAGAGCTGTATCTAGAGGAGGAAGAAGGAGCAGTCGGCTCGTCTTCCTCCGTTGCTAGGGATGGAATGAGAGGAGAGTTCTATGTGGGTGTATGCGAATGATCGTCCGTCCCCGTTGCATGGGGGCTCGGGGGTTTTATAGGCCAACCCCCCGGCTTTATAATTTACTCTAAGGTACAGGGGTGGAGGGACCCGGCTGGCAGCCTCTCTGGCTGACCAGGGGGTCCCGCCCTTCGAGCCGTCTTGTCGTCCGTAGGCTCCACCGGCTACACGGTCCCGTCGCCCAGCTGCCGCGGCACGGGTCGCCGTGGAGGCGTCGTCTAGTGCCAATCAGCCGAAGTCTCCAGTACGGCCGGCTGCACTGTAGCCACACCGGGGTAGGTAATCGAGTGGGAGAGGGCGTGCCGGCACTATTTCCCCGCCCGGTCGCGCTCACCAAGGTCAGCGGCCTGGACGGTCGGATTGTAGCCATCCGCTCCCGTGCGTCAACGGCCACTATGGCCATAACGTCGCCCGTCGTGGCGGTCGTGTTGTGTCGTTGTACCAGCGCGCAGAGAGACGGGAAATTGCGTGTCCACCCTAGGGTCAACGAAGGAGGCGGCCTAGAGGTAGCCGGCTTGGTGTCAGGCCAGCTCCTCAACCAGCCATCCGTGTCGCCAGCCGGCGGCAGCTCGAGCCGGACGTCCCCCAGCCGGCCGTGGGCATCCGGTCATGTAGTTTTTCATCGAAGAGGAGTGGGGAAAACCCCGTTGCTTTGGCCTACCTAGGGGTAATAAACCCGTCAATAGTCCTCAAAGCCGACGGGTACCCGCCTCCGGTGCAAAGCCGAAAGGCCAGTCGAGTTGGCCGTTGGACCCGACGCCTCGTGTTATGGCGTGTCGCCTCGGGACCCGAGCCGTCCCGCTGTGTGCCACGTGGCGGGTAAAGATGTGGCGGGCCCCGCGCACGCGGGGAGACGGGACGTTGACCTAGGCCTAGCTCGCTAGGCCCCGGGCGTTGCCTAGTAGGCCTCGGGCTGGAGGCCGGGATCCTCTACACCCCGTAGCGGCCGTTACGGCTCGGGGCCACCCATGCTCGCGCACAGTTTCCGAGGGAGTGTGCGCAATTAATCCCCACATCCCCCGGTCATGGCCTCTCTATTTAAAAGGGCAGGAAGGGCAGAGGGCGGAGATACCCGCATCCCCTTTGCTTCCTAGCTCCTTTCCTCTTCGTCTTCCTTGCTCTCCTTGCGCCCGAGCTCGCAACCACGCTTGCACGCTGCCCTGTCGCCGGAATGGCCGACGGATGCGGAGGAAGCTGGGCTAGTTCCGTCGTCACCGAGGCAGAAATAGTGGAGCTCCGTCGCACGCGCATGCTGTTGCCGGCAGAGTGGGTGGTCGCTTGCGTGCCAGGCGACGAGGTGGCGCCGGCGCCGCAGCCAGGAGAACACGTCGTGTTCCATTGGCATTTCGCCCATGGCTTTGGGCTGCCGTGAGCTACTTTTTCCGTTTGCTTTTAGACTCCTTGAATCTTCAACGGCACCACCTCGGCCCAACACGATCCTCTACCTCGCCAGCTTCGTGACGTTGTGCGAGGGGTATCTGGGGGTCCTCGCCTTTCTTGATCTCTTCAACACCCTTTTCTATCTCAAGGCGCTGAAGAGCAGCGCCTGCGGGGGCACGGTGGTGTGCTGCCGCGGCACCGTGAGCTTCCCGCCCTTCTCTCTAATCGAGTCCATCAAGGGATGGCATCAAACGTTCTTCTACGTGAAGAACGCCGACCCAAGCCCGAACTTCATCCGGCTGCCGCCGTTTGTTGACGCGAAATCCACCCAGGTGAACTGGCTGGGGGCCTCCCTGCATGGCATGGCTCTGGCACAGCTCGGTCGGCTCGCGCAGATGAAGAGCTCCGAGGGATTAGTCTCCGCCGATCTGGTGGCGGCCTTTATCTCGTGCCGGGTGCTGCCTCTCCAGATGAGGCCGCACCGGATCTGCGATATGTCTGGCCGGCGGGACCACTGCCGGCTGTCAACCATCCACCTGACGCCGGCTTAGGTGGCGAAGCGGGTGAATGCCCTCACGACGTTCAACTTGAAGCCCACGTCATGGACATTTGGCATGGAGCCATATGACCGCATCAACCGTCCCCCCTTGGTAAGTCTTCGACGAATCGGCTTTTTCCTTTGTTTGATTCTTTCCAGCCGGCAACCAGCAGCGGACCTTACTTCGCCGTGCTGGCCATAGCTGTTGGTGTGACAGAACACGCCGGACAGCCCGCACCCCCAAATCTTTGAGGCGGAGCGTGAACACTTCGAATTTGAATACTACGAGCAGGGAGGCCCACCGGAAGAGGGGGTGGACTCCTCGGGAGGAGTCGACAAGCCGGCTGACCCGTGAGCCGGCGACCCTAGCGGAGCCAGATGATCCGGCGCAGCCGTGGAGCCTAGTGGAGCTGGTGAGTTCCCTTTTGCCCCCACCATCAGGGACTGGACAGACAACAATGATGATGACGTGATGATTCTGAACGAGCCTCCTCCCTCAGCATGATAGGATCGGCGGAGCAAGGAGCAGCCGGCTCAAGCCCTGGCGGCCAGAGCTGCCGGAAAAGCGAAAAGGCCAGCTCAGGAGGAGCCGGCGGCCCCGCCACCAGTACCAAAGTGGGTGAAGGCGGCCGCGCGGAAGACACCAGCACGCGCCAAGTGGGCCTTGCCCCTCGTCATCGGGTAAGTTTCTGTTTCGTGCTTTGCGCGTGTTTTCTTCCAGGTCGTGAGCTGGTGGGTGATTGACCTTTGTGCGCCCAGGGACCCCATCGAGCTCCACGAGGGGTAACCTGCGGGGGATCCGACGGATGGCACCAGTCGGCTGGCCCGCGAGTACATGGCCACCCAGCAGGAGGAGAAGAGGAGGCTCGCGGAGCTGCGAGCCTCAATGTCCGGAACGCAAGGTGGGGCCATGCACTCTGGGACTTCAAGCGGCGGGAGGAGGAGGAGGTTCGCGGACCCTGCATTGGCATCGTACTCAGTGGTGGAATCAACTCGTTTTTCGAGGCCCTCATCAAGAGAGCCGTGAGCGGAGGCCATGGAGCCGCCTGCGCCTCCATCCGCGGAGGAGGCGGCCCGAGCAAGGGCGGCAGCAGTGGAGTTGGCCCCTGAGGCGACTCGGACGGAGGTGCCAGACGTGACACCGCCCGCGGCCGAGCTGACCCGGGTCCACGTGCCGGACGCCCCGGTGGCCCCGGAGGCGGCGTCAGAGGCGGCGCCGGAGGGGGCGGTCGTGGAGACGGAGGTGTCGTCCGTCGTTATCACCGTGTCGGGGTGGCAGGAGGTGGAGGTGGCGACGTGAAAGCACAGTTGCACCCTTGGTGGTTTTGGTAATTAATAACAACATATAAGTCATTGAACTAATGTTTCCACCAAGTATTTCAGGAAATGTTCAATGTTCGGATTGGCAAAAGGAGATTTGGACATACCCCAAGATGCAAGGAAATAGGTTGGCCAAGCTTCAAGCAAGAGGACTCTACATTTTATATTTGTGCGAAATCACTTTGAGTCCATAGGAAAGGCAATACTATTAAAAGGGGGTAAGGTTTTATTGGTGAATAATATGCTCAAACGTGCACAAGTGATAGTCAGCAAAAACATCCACAAACTCTCCCACCAAAGTCTGTTCTATACCCAACACTCAAAATCGGTGCAACCAACTTTCCCATACCGGTGCCACCGATTCCAAAACCTAGACAACCTCTGCCAAACCCTAGCCACTTCGGTGCAACCGATTCCATACCGGTGCCACCGAGTTTAGGTTGCCAACTTTTTGTTACGCAAATTCACATTTTTGGTCCCACCAAGAATGTTGGATCGGCGTCACCGAGATTGGAAATCTGACCGTTGGTTACCTTATCAATGCATCCGAGTTTCATATATTGGTCTCACCGAGATTCAAAATTTGCCACCTTTTGGTCACTTTGGTACCACCGAGATTAACACATCGGTGTCACCGAGTTGGTCATTTTGTGTGTAACGGTTGGATTTTTAGGGATTCCTACATATACCACTTCACCACCACCTACTCGAGAGAGAAGCACTCAGAACTATTCCATACCTATCCTATCAGATTTTCTGAGAGAGATCCACCTACCCTTGTGTTGAGGTCAAGATCTTCCACTCCAATCATATGGATCTTGATTTCTAGCCTCCCCATGTAGCTTTCCACCAATCCCATATCTTCTACCATGCCAAATCTGTGGGAGTGTGATTGGGTGCTGAGGAGTCTATCATCTTGAAGCACAAGAGCAAGGAGTTCATCGTCATTACCGAACCTATTACCTTTTGTAGGCTGGTGCCTCCTAGATTAGTTAGGTGTCGCTTGGGAGCCTCCTACTTCATGTTGTGGAGTGAACTAGGAAGTTTGTAAGGGCAAGGAGATCTCCTACTTCGCGAAGATCTACCCATAGTGAGGCTAGTCCTTCGTGGACGGAAGCCGTTATGGAATAGTCAAGGTTGCTACCTCGTGGACCCTTTTGGGTGGAGCCCTCCGTGGACTCTCGCGACCATTACCCTTCATGGGTTGAAGACTCCATAAACATGGATGTACGATAGTGCCACCTATCGAAACCATGGGAAATATCATCGTGTCTACAATTCCGTTTGATCTTCCTACCCTATCCCTTCTATACATTCTTGTTGTAACTTTCCGCAGCTATATACTCTTAGACTTGCATGTGTAGGGTGTACCTGACGTGCCATGAAATGCTAAAGACTGTCAACCCTAAAACTTGGTGTAGGCAAAACTTTTAATTGGTCAAGTAGTCTAATCACCACCCTCTAGACATACTTCCGGTCCTACACGACGGCCAGCGAAGGGCCAGCGGGAGGCGACTCCCAGACCCTCGCCGTGGCGAGCCCGGGTGGCAACGGCGCCCGGGCCCAGAGGACCCAGAGGACCATGTAGGAGGTGCTTCGGGACTGGGAAGCGCTGGCGCACGTCCCATCCCTGCCGGCTCCCTAGGCAGACGGCTTGGTCCCCTCGTTCGGCGAGTTAAGGAGTGTGTTGGACCGGTGCCACTAGGAGCTAGCCCGGTTCACGGAGGCGGCAGACGCCACCCTGCAATGCTCGGAGGTAAGCATGGTTTCCTTCGTTAGAAATTTCAGTGGGGGAGCACAAGCGCACCCACTAGGTGTAGGCCCCGAGATGCGGGCCGATTAACCAGCTGACGGGCAGCCGGGCCGGATCTCCTTGAGCATGTCTTGACTTTTGGCTCTGCGTGACAGGAGGGGAACTCCCTGTGGCAGAAGCTATTTGAGGAGGCGGTCTCCATCCACGACCGCGAGAAACATGGCTTCTACCGCCTGGAGGAGGAGCTAGCGCGGGTACAAGGTAAGTTGAGTTTCGCGGGAGGGTTATGTAGCCCCCGAGAGCTGGCTGACACCTGCCTTGTCTTGCAGGTGACCTGAATGCCCTCCGGGCGTAGAGACCGGACTTGTCTCCGAGCAGGACCGGCTGGCGCAAGACGTCCAGTCGGTCACGCAGGAGAAGGACCAGCTGGCCGCGCTGCTGGCGGACGGGGAGGTGGCCCAGGACCGCCTCAAGGCCGAGGTGGCCAAGGAGGTAGCTACCAAGGAGACGGATGACGCCGCCCGGCGGACCGCCTCCCTCCAAGACAAGGTGACCCGCCTCGAGAGGTCACTCGAGGAGGTCAAGGGATCCCTCGACGAATCAGAGGCAGCGCTGGCATCGGAGCGGAAAGCGTCGCTCAATTTTGCCATCGAGGTGGACGACGCCATCGAAGGTAGGTGTCCATTTTTCCTTTCTCCAGTTAGTTGCTTTTTCATTTGCTGGATCTTGTGTTTGATTTGCCCTTCTTTCCTCTTCTTCCCTTTCTTCTCTTTCTTCTCTTAGGGAGTTTCCCAGAAACTCAGCGCCGCTCTGAGCGCGCCGTCAAGGAGCACCAGGAATACCTTCGGGAGCACAAGCACTCCATCGAGGAGGACACCGCGTGGGATGTGGATGAGCTTGGGCTCGCCATTGAAAACCGGCTGATCCACCTCGAGCGGAGCATGGAGCGGCTGAAGACGACCAGAAAGGATACATAACCGCCATGTGGCCGGGCCACGGGGGAGCTCCGGCGAACCGCGTGGCCTTGTGGCTAGAGCAGGCCGTGGCCCGGCTCGAGGCCTGGAAAGCGTCAGCAGCCCAGGTCGGCTCGCAGATGCCGCTCCAGTTCGTCACCTCGTGGTATCGCGGCGTGGACTTGGGCTGGCTTGCCACCAAGCCAGAAGAGCCGACCGAGGAGCGGGAGGCCCATGAGCCGGACCTTGTCTGTCAGGACAACGAGCTTGCATCGTATGTCGACGCGATGAGTTCCTGCCAGCGCTTGGCGAGGACGGCGAGCCGGTGCCTGAAGACTCCTTTGGCATCCCCCAAGGCCTAGCGGACGAGGAGGTTGCTGACGAGAGCACCGACTCGAGCGGCGAGACGGATGGGACCACGGAGGCCGCCTCGAAGGCCAAGGAAGGTGACTCGAAGGCCGCAGCCACCTCCGGGATGGGAGTCGAGCCGCCCAGCCATGCGGCGGCTGGAGGCACACCGGCTTGCGACGCGCCGGTGACCTAAGCCCCTGGGCGTCTTTATCTTTCTTTTTCTTTCTTGCAAGTTAGGCTTGAGTCCACCCACTAGGGGTGTTATGTATTGAACCGTGTTGGCCGTGGGCCACTTTTTTTCTTAACATTTGTACTGTGAATACTTAGTGTGTTTGACTTATTGCTCGTGCCAGCTTGTCCTTATCCTTTTTTGCTCTGTTGGTTCTTTCCAATCCTCCCCTTTTCCCCTTTGGTTTCGGCCCTGCTAGCCCGACAGCCAGGAGCCGGTCTGTAGCTGGGTCGGGGTGTCCACCTCGAGGGAGCCGGTTCGAAATTTAGGAACCGCGAGAGCCTTTCGGGATAATTAGAGTGGCAAAGGCGAGTCGGTAATCCGGCCGGACCTAGCCGGTATCTCCTTTCAAAGTATCTTTTGTGTGAGCTAAGCTTTGTCGCCCCGAGGCCCCATCAGCCGGACAACTGGGAGCCGGATCTGTAGCTAGGAGGGGTGGGAGGGCTTGCTTGGCTCACACTACTTAGACATTTTTTGAGAGAGGCGACCTAGGACCAGCCGGGGAGCCCCTGGGCCGGGGAGCCTGTGAGTGAGGAAACCTTTGAAGGAAATGAAACAGGGCGTGCCCCAAGAGCCGTCCTAGGGAACCCATTGCATTCATAAGCCCAAAATGGGAGGGATACATACATACACTGGTCTTTTCAGAAGTAAAACGGGCGGAGGAGCGCCGCGTTCCATGGGCGCTCCGTCTCCTCGCTGGAGGCATCTCTTTTGCGCTTCTGCGGCTTCTGGGCGTCTATTAGGTAGTATGCATTGTTGTGCAATGCCTTGCTGATGATGAACGGACCTTCCCATGGGGAGGACAGCTTGTGTTATCCGGCTGTCCGCTGGATCCGCCTGAGGACTAGGTCCCCTTCGCGAAAGGAGAGCGGCTGGTTCCGCTTGCTTTGGTAGTGCCAGAGCTTCTGCTAGTATATTTCCATCCGGCTCCAGGCCAGTTCGCGAGCTTCCTTGAGTAGGTCGATGCCGTCTTCTCTTTCCTCCTTTACATCCTTCTCTGTGTATAGAGCGGCCCGAAGCGAGTCGGACTCGATGTCGATGGGGATGATCTCCTTGGACCCATACACAAGGAAGAAGGGAGTGTAGCCGGTTGATCGGTTGGGGGTGGTCCTGAGACTCCAAAGGATAGCTGGTAGCTCATCGATCCAGCAGCCGGCCGACCTTACAAGTGGCGTTACGAGCCCGGGCTTGATGCCGGATAGGGTGAGGCTGTTTTCCCTCTCGACCTGGCCATTTGACTATGGATGACCGATGGAGGCCAGGTCGAGCCGAATTCCTTGCTTGAAGCAGAAACACGCAAGAGTGCCCAAGGAGAAATTCGTGCCATTATCGGTGATGATGCTGTGGGGGACGTCGTAGCAAACCATGATGTCATCGATGAACCGGACGGCCATGGGGCCGTCTAGCTTCTTGATTGGTCATGCCTCGATCCACTTGGTGAATTCGTCCACAGCCACCAGCAAGCGTGTCATGCCGCCTCATGCGGTTTTGAAGGGACGCACCATGTCTAGCCCCCAGACGGCAAAGGGCCACAAAAGGGGGATGGTCTGGAGAGCTGATGCCGGCAGGTGGCTCTACGTGCTGAAGCGCTGATAGCTCTCACATTCGTCAACCAATTTCCTGGCCGCCTCAACAGCAGTGGGCCAGTAGAAACCGTGGTGGAAGGCCTTGGCTACCAGGGTCCTGGAGGTGGCGTGATGACCGCACTCACCCTGATGGATGTCGAGAAGGATCTCCAGACCCTTTTCCGGCTCGAAGCATCGCTGGAAGACGCTGGTGGTGCTGCGGTGGACGAGCTTGTTGTTGATGATGCTGTATGCTGGGGCCCGGTGTTGAATTTGCCTCGCCAAGGCCTCGTCCAGGGGGAGCTCGCCACGTACAAGGAAATCCAAGATAGGTTGGGGCCATGAGGGAGACGAGATGGGGGTTGTCTTGGGAGCCCCCAAGCCTGGATGATCAGCCCCGGGGACTGGCTCGCCATCCCCGGGGCCGGCTCGCCCATCCCCGAGGATGGCTGGTCGATTGTCATCCTGATAGTCACGTCGTGGGAGCCGGCGGCCTCGGACGTAGCCGGCTCAACTGGCGCCGATAGGGAGGCCTAGGTTGTGGGAGTCGGCAGCGAAGATGCCGATGGGGCAGCCGAAGCCGCTGGTAGGCCAGTAGCGTCTGCCAGCACGAAGATTGACTCTGATTCTGGGGAAGGCTTGATCGACGGCTTGAGAAGCTGCTCGAGGGAGACACCGGTTGGGATGGCTGCTGGGTGGAGCCGATCTTTGCCAGCGCGTTGGCCGCCTCGTTGTTCGCCCTTGGGACATGATGGAACTCACAACCCTCGAAGGAGCCGGTGCGGTGTTGTATGAGGAAGTGGTAGCTGGCCATGTTGGCGTCCCTGGCATCCCATTCGCCTAAGACCTGCTGAACCACGAGGTCGGAGTCGCTGAAGCATGGGATGTGCCTCATGCCGATCTCCTTGGCGAGCCAGAGGCCATGGACGATGACCTCGTACTCGGCCACGTTGTTGGAGGCGGCGAAGTGGATCTAGAGGGCGTACTTGAGATGGTCACCTTTCCGGTAGGAGAGGACTATGCCCACACCCAGGCCAATCCTCATTTTCGAGCCGTCGAAATGCATGCGCCAATGTGTGGACTCTGGGGGAGGCGTCACGAACTCCGTCTCCGCCCAGTCGACAAGGAAGTCAGCTAATGTCTGGGACTTGATGGCGGTTCGTGGTTCGTACCGGATCTCATGATCGGCAAGGGCGATGACCCATTTGGTGATCCGGCCGGTGGAGTCCCGACCGCTCATGCTCTCGCCGAGTGGGGTCGTGCTCACCACGGTGATGGTATGCTTCTGGAAGTATTGCTTGACCTTCTTGGCGGCAAAGTATATGCCATAGCACATCTTCTGGTAGTGGGGTAGTTCTGCTTGGATGCGAAGAGGATCTCGCTGAGGTAGTAGACGGGTCGCTTGACCGGCAGAGACTTGCCCTCCTCCAGCCGCTCGACCACCAGGACGACGCTGATGACGCGGGGTGGTCTCCATGATGTAGGCAAGCAGTGGTTCCTTCTCAGCCGGTGCGGCCAGGATGGGCGCACGGGTGAGTGCCTTCCTGAGACCGCGGAAGGCCTCGTCCGCCTCGTTGGGCTAATCGAACATGCCCGGTTTCTTGGTGTGACCTGGCTCGACCAGAGCTATCTTGCGAAGGAGCCCATAGAGGGGCAGGGCCTTCTCCCCTAGCTGGCTGATGAACCGGCTAAGCGAGGCGAGGCAGCAGGTGAACTTCTGGACGTCGCGAAGCCGGGTCGGCTTGGGCATGCACTTGATAGTGCTGATCTTCTCGAGGTTAGCTTTGATGCTGCGAGCGGACACGAAGAAACCTAGGAATTGGCCGACTGGGACGCTGAAGACACACTTCTCTAGGTTGAGTTGATCTTGTACTCGCGTAGGTTCGCGAAGGTCTCCGAGAGATCGCCGAGGAGGCTGAAGTGCTTCTTGGTTTTGACGACGATGTCGTCGATGTAGACATGGACGTTCTTGCCTATCTAAGGCAGGAGGCACTTCTGCATGCACCACTGGAAGGTGGTGCCTGTGTTCTTCAGGCCGAAGGATATGGTGATGTAGTTGTAGGCCCCAAAGGGCATGATGAAGTAGGTCTTGAGCCGGTCTTCGGGGTCCAGCTTGATCTGGTGGTAGCCAGAGTAGGCATCCAAGAAGGACAGCAAGTCGCAGCCGGCCGTTGAGTCGATGAATTGATCGATCCGCGGTAGGGCGAATGGGTCCTTGGGACACGCCTTGTTCAGGCTAGTGTAGTCGATGCACATGCACCAGGTCTTGTTCTTCTTCAGCACAAGGACTGGGTTGGCCAGAGCGAGCAGCCGGGTGATCTCTTCTCCTATGGTGTGCTGTTTCTCCTCGGCGAACTTCCTCGGAACACCTGGCATGTCCTTGGGGGACCATGCAAAGATGTCCCGATTCTCATGGAGGAAGTCGACGAGCTTGCCTTCCTATTTACTGTCGAGGTGCGAGCCGATGGTGACGCACTGAGCCGGGTTGGCCGGGTCGAACGGGATTTGCTTGGTGTCCTTGGACAGCAGGAAGGAGGCCTCACCGGCGGACTGCGAGGGGGGAGCCAGCATGGCCGGCTGGCTAGCGGCAAGGGCAATGAGTCAGTCGAGCTGTCGCGTCTCCTCGGCGATTTCTAGGGCCTCGGCCAGCCGACTGCCATCTCGAGCACACTCGATTGACATCTTATAGTCGCCCATGATGGCGATGATTCCCTTGGGGCCCGGCATCTTGAGCTTGAGGTAGGCATAATGCGGGACCGCCATGAATTTGACAAGGGCTGGCCGGCACAGCAGCACATGGTAAGGGCTGGCAAGGTCCACGACCTCGAACAACACTGGCTCACGGCGGAAGTGGTCGGGTCCGCCGAAGAGGACGTCGAGGGTGATCTTGCCGACAGGGGAGCAGGACTTTCCAGGCACGATGCCATGGAAGACCGTCCGGCTCGCCTGTAGGTCTTCTATCTTTAGCCCCAGCTTGTGCATCGTGTCGAGGTACGGGATGTTGATGCTGCTGCCACCATCTACTAGCACCCGTGAAAAGCGGCAGGTGCGCTTCTCGGTGGCGATGGTGGGGTCGAGGACCTGGGCGTGGTTACAAGGATTTGGCTCCAGCTGACCGGCTTCTCCGACCAATGCATGAACTGGGGAGTTGCCGGCATGATGGCATTCACCTCACGATGGAGCCGGCATTGAGCAAGTTTATTCATCTCTTCACTAGTGAAGACGACATAACAGCCATCCTTGTTAGGGAACTGGTCGATCAGACGACTGCCATTCTGGGCTGGAGACGGCGCCGGCGGCAGGGCGGTAGCTTGGGCCGGGGCCGGCACATGGGCAGGCGGCCCGGGAGGAGCCGGAGGGCCATCCCCCCGAGCCAATCGCTGTGAGAAGCTGCACTGTCGGAGCGTGTGCGTAGAGGGTTTGGCCCCTAAGTGGATTTTGCAGAGGAGGTCGAGCATTTGCTAGAAGGTGAGCTTCGGCTGCCAGGCAGCCTTGCCAATGCATTGGTGCAGGCTGGAAGGTTGGGCAGCCGGCTCCTGCTCCTCAATGGTGTTGACCTGCCGGCTCCCATAGTGGGGATCCGGCTGGTCGTTCTTGCGTTTGTTGTTCTGTGGCTTCCGGTTGTCGGCAGACGGCCGGAATGTTGCCGGTGTTGTCGTTGCCTTGGCGGGCGGGGTTATCTTGACCCGGATGGCTGAATCGGCCGTGGTGTATTTGTCCGCCTTGTTCATGATCTCGGCAAGCATGGATGACTCGGAGCACAGAAGCTTGTGCTTGAGGGGGGTGCCGTCTCGACAGCCTTCAACGAAGTAGTACATGGCTTGCACCTCATGCACCCCCTCGCGGGAGTTGCGGAGCTCGGTCCACCGAGTGAGGTAGTCGCAGAGGGACTCGTCCGGCCCCTGAATGCACATGGCGAGATCACGGGGGCGGCCGAGCCGCTTGTAGGTGCCGGTGAAGTTGCGGATGAAGGCCTCTTCGAAGTCCGTCCAGGTGTTGATGCTGCCGGCCGCCAGGTTGTTGAGCATGGTGCGGGCCGAGCCGATCAGCATGAGGGGAGCGTAGCGAATGGCTATGCGCTTGTTCCCCCTAGCGATGCCGACCGCGGTAGTGTAGTCTATCAACCAGTCCTCGGGCTTGGCGGCCCCGTTATACTTTGGGATGTCCCGGGGGAGTGTGAAGCCAGTTGGGAACGGCTCGTTGCTGATCCGAGGGCCAAAACAGGCCAGACCGATCGAGCCCTCCTCCTCGAGGAGGGCACACTGTGCGAGTTGGTCGATGCGGTTGCGGGCGTCATTCTCGATGCAGGGGACACGTGGCCCGATCTGGGCCGAGAGCTCGGGGTGGATGACGGGCGGAACCGACCGTTTGGACTGGTGCCGCGGGGGTGGAGTGTGCCCACGGATGACTTCTCTTGTCTATGTGCATGCCACAAGTTAAGACTAAGCAAACTAATCACAAAGGCAAGAAAGGTTCTTCAACTAGTAGCATTAAAAATGATAAATCCAATGATATTGCTTCTAGTAGTTCTATTGATCCCACTAACTCTTCTCTTAGCCAAGTTCCACTTGAGCAAGAAAATGAACTTTTGAAAGGGTTTATAGAGAAAGGTATCTACAAGAGTCTTGCCGGGTGCAAACAATTTGAGGAGATTATACGCAAGCACGGAGGATACTGGAAGAACCGTGGCATTGGCTACTTCAAAGCTAATGGAGTTGAATGGGAAGAAGCTCAATACCCCAATCCCAAGTTTGTTCCAAAAAAGGTGAAGTATGAAAATACTCTCCCCAAGGGAACAAAAGCTCAAGATGACCTTCCACCAGAACACCCCAAGCTCAAGGGCAAGAACAAGCTTCAAGGGGACATTGACTCATATGAACATGAATCCCAAGCTTTGGTGAAGTGGGTTCCCAAGGCAACTACAAGTTCAACTTCTGCAAGTGCTACTTCAACACCAAGGAACCCCATCAACTTGATGTGGGTCCCCAAGGAGAAGAACTAGAGAAGTTCTTGAGGGGTGACTCCGCCAAGGAAATCCACTCATATTCATTATTGGAAAGAACTAGTTGCAATCAACATCAACATCATGCAATATTTCAAGGAGTCACACATTCCCTCAAAGGTAAGAAAGGGACCAGGTAATCAACAAATCAATGGACATCGTCATGTATGCTTTGCACTCCATGTCCATAGATATCCTTGTATTTGTCTCTTGTGTGTAGGGATTAACCCATGTAGGTGAGAAGAGTAATGGAACAACAAGGATGCTCCCAACTCATGGTGATCTTCATCAACTTTGAGCACCCACCACTACTTCACCTACATGAAGTCTTCATCGACAAAACCCAAGGTTACTTTATCCCTCCTATGGGGGATGTCACATCAAGGGGGAGCTTTACTCTAAGACTTGAGACAAAGCATATCATAGTATGTGAAAACATTAAATGACTTATGTAAAAGTGGTAACCCCACTTGTTCTTAAGTGATGAGTATGACCTATGATCAAGTATTCTTACTTGGCTCCTAATTCAATATACTCATATATAGATGGCTCTATCATCGCCAAAGTGATTGGTAGATGCTAGTGTGTTTGTGCATGCTTGCCATGTTTTCATTTGACATCATATTGTGTGAGCATGTTGGTCTGCATTTATTCACCCATTCGAGGACATCCAATTGTTGCTATTTGGCTTTTGATTTTTCATTTGCCAATTGGATGTACAAGAATGCCTAGGACCACTCCTCTATCTATATATGCTTTGTCACCTCATGTTCTATTCATGCTGCATCACAAAATTTGAACAAGTACTTGTAACAACCCGAGACCGACACTCCAGAAGATTCCCCTTTTATTTCCATTCTCGTCTGTGTTTCATCTAGTTTTCACATTCATCATTGCATCATTCGCATCATCTGCATAGCATCGTCACTCGTTTTCAAAACTTGCATCCATTCGTCACGGTTCTCTCCGTTCTTGTCATTGACCGTTTCGAGACCAACGACACACGCCCGCGCCCGCGACATCGTTTAAAAAACCCGTTTTTAAAGCGTGCGAAAAATATTCTCGGATTTGGTTGAAAGTTGGCGTGCGGTCTTGCTTTATTGTCGGTAGACCGCCTACCAAATTTCATCGCAATCAGAGGTCGTTTGATCCCTAAACGATCGACCATAGCAGCATGGTCATCGGTTTAATTATTAGTCATTTCAGTGTTTCAAAACCTCGTGTCATGGGCCGCAAACCTCCCTCCCATCTTCCCATAGCCCATCTACATAGCCACTGCAGCCTAACCGAGCCCGCTTTGCTTCCGGACCGTCCGATCGAGATTGAACGGTCCGAAAGTGGATGAGAACGCCCCTAACCCTAGCCATACCTTGTCCCATCCACCAATTCCCGTCGCCGCCGCCACCCACCTCCTTGTTCCTCGGGAGCTTGTTCCATCACTGCTATCAGTTCACTCTTCTTCCTTGGGATCCGATCCAATCCACCTTGCTTTCAGCATCAAAACAATCACGCCCAAGCCTCCATCTCCCAATCCACCCAACCAGCTCTCCGACCACCTCCCTGGATTTTCGCGCGCTTGCCCAAGCATTTCGTCCCGAGTGGACCGAGCGTAACCCCTCCACCTCTGTGCTGGAGTAGCCGCAGCAACCGTCAATCGTCGCCGCCGGCGACCACAAGGTCATGTCGCCGCTACCCTTCCTGTCCTTCCCCCTATCTATTTCTTTCTTCTATTTTCTCTCACCCCATGGTCTCTCTCTATCGAGGACCTCCTTGTAATGGCCGCATTGAGGAGCTCATGTTCTCGTTTTGAGATACTTCGTCGCCGCCTTCATATGCCCGCCATCCCCTCGCCGGTGAGCAGTGCCTGCGTCCGTCATGCCTCGTCTCTCTTCTTTCCCTATCATTCCACTATCTTTCTCTTCCACGCCCTTTCCTGTAGGAGACAATCGCCATTGCTGCCCCTCGCCATCTAGCGCCAAGCAAGTGCTGCAAGTCCAAGATGCCGCCGTTGTTGTTCCACTTGACCACTGGTCAAGTCGCTGGTGAGTAGAAATGCTGTGGTACCCCTGCCTTCATGTTTATTCCTCTGCTCCGTCCCCTGCTGTCTGCCTCATCTCGTGTTCCTGTCCCCTGCAGCAAACACAACGCCGTCACCGTGGCCATGCCCTTCTACCCCTCTCTGTTGACCTGATCGAGCACTGGATCCGCGCCACTCCTCCACCCCTCGCACGGATCGGTGGAACCTCGCCGCTATACATGCCCAGTGACAGTCTCCGTTCTTCCGTTTGTTTGTTTCAGTTTTGCGTTAGCATACTAGGTCATATTCAGAAGTTTCTCTTTGCATCTCAAACAGAATCGCTGCGCACTGGCAAGCGCATATGTCTTTGACCCTGGTGGCCAAGGGTCAAATCCCCACGACCGCGCCTTTATTTTGTGTTTCTGCATCTCCATAGAATCAACTCTTGCCGTATTTAATGTATGGCCGAGAAAATTTGGGTCACAAGCACCAGTCATAGCGTGGTGGCTAGTGCCACCTGTCTTAGCCGAGAGATCATGGGATCAAATCCCAGTGCAAGCAATTTATTTTGTCTGTTTAGTTTTTCATCCCTCAATGTCAGCTAGGATCCATCGCCTCCGTTGACCTCTCCATTGACTCGGTTGACCGCCCCTTAGCCCCACTTGAAATTGACAGTGTCTAGCACAACCCTTGTCTCTTTGGTTGTTGTTTGTTGTTTTTCCGATTTAAAAACTGCACATAATTTTAGCATTATTAATATCTTGTAACATTAAAATAAATTCAACCGTGCATCATATCTACAAACTTAATATAGGTAATATGGCTAGAATTTCGTGTAGATTCACAATTTCCAACTCTCACACGTGATAAAAATGTTAAACATTTCGTGTAACTTCTAAACCGTAGCTCCGATTAAAATGTTCCACATATAACTTGACTAGAAAAACGTGTAGAATCTCATGCCAAACTTTATTTTCTAGTTTAATAAATATAAAACATGTTTAGTACAGATCTGGACCAAATTCATAATTGCATATGGGGACGTTTCAGATATGCTATGTGTTGCTTTCATCCTCATTTAATATGCCTAGTTGTTGTAGTTGTTCTTGCTTCACCTCTTGCCATGGTAAACAACATTTAATATTGTTGTGTAAATAAACGAGAGTGAACTAATTAATTCAAGCATGGAGTTTCGCCGATATGCAACTCGTTGCATATCGAACTTCACTTAATGTGTAGTAGTTGCTTGTTGTTCTTGCCATGCCATGCCTTGCATATTAAACCGGACATGCATCATATTGGTTTGTGCATCATGTCATGCATATGTTGGGGTGTATCATGTATTGATTGTCGTTTCCGGATTGCTTCTTCTCGATAGAGTTCCGAAAGCCTTCGGTGTGTGACGATTCGTTAAACTACGTTGGCCCGTCTTCTTCATGGACTTGATCTTCTTCAAAGCGGGATCTCAGGAAAGATGACACATTTCCCAGGATACCATTACTATCATTGCCATGCTAGATGTCTGGTTGTTTTATCGTTATGTCTCGCTACCTACCACTTGTTTGTCAAGCCTCCCACATTGCCATGAAAAGCCTCTAACCCTCCACCCTCCTAGCAAAACTTTGTTTGGCTATGTTACCGCTTGCTCAGCCCTTCTTATAGCGTCTCTAGCTGTAGGTGCAATTGCTTCCATGTGGCAACATGAACATTCTTTTGTTATCACAATACTATTGCTATTTAATTTAATGCACTTATATACTTGGTAAAGGGTGGAAGGCTTGGACTTTTGCTCGGTGTTTTGTTGCACTCTAGCCGCCCCTAGTTACTTGTGAACCGGTCTTATGTTCCATAACTGAGCACTCCTAACATGCTCCGGGTTGTTATGGGGACCCCCTTGATTTTTGTTTTGGGATAAAACTCTTCTGGCAAGGCCTAACTTTGGTTTTACCATTCTCCAACCTAATTAAACTTGCATAGGGATTTTCCGGACCCCGTGGATAATTAATCAACAACCCGGGCCAATGCTCCTCATGAGTATTGGTCCAAAATGGCAGTAGCCAGGGCCACCAATGGGTGTGTCAGCCGGAAACTTAGCCAATCCAGTCGTGTCCTGAGAACGAGATACATGGCTTTTATCGGGTTCGTCGACACGTCGGGGGGCCTTGGTGGATTTGTTTTACCTTTCTCGAACGTCTTGCGTGAGGAACTCTGATCTTCTTTGGGCTATCTCGAGGTGTCGGATTTCCTTTGGAATTGCCTAGGATGATCACGAGATCCATGGTCGAGGTTATTCCCGTGGCGTGTGGTTAATTTGTGATGGACGAGTTGGAGCACCCCTGCAGGGTTAAATCTTTCGGAAAGCCGTGCTCGCAGATATGTGGCAAACTTGGATACTTTGTTTAACACCCGGTCATAGCAAACTTGAAGTAAACTCAAATAAAATACACCAACTGGGTGCGTAACCGTGACTGTCTCTTCTCATGAGTCCTCATCCAAGAGAGAACACGGTGGGGTTATGTTTGACGTAAGTAGGTGTTCTATCACAATCCTAGCTAGGTGTCTTAGTATAGCTTGTGTTTGCATCATGTTTTCATCTATATGCATGAACATGAAATGGGGAACAAAAATAAGCCCCAAGCTCACTTTGAATCCAAACAATTCAAACTTGGTGAAATTTCAACAAATCCAAAATGCCCTTCAAAAATGTTCCCTATGTCTGATAAATTTGGGCATGATTATAACAGGGACCATTCTAATTATTTGAACAATCAAAGTAATTCTAAAATAATTGATAAGGCTCCTGAAATCATTAAATAAAGCACTATCATGCTCACTTTGAATCCAAACAATTCAAACTTGGTGAAATTTCAACAAATCCAAAATGCCCTTCAAAAATGTTCCCTATGTCTGATAAATTTGGCCATGATTATAACAGGGACCATTCTAATTATTTGAACAATCAAAGTAATTCAAAAATAATTGATAAGGCTCCTGAAATCATTAAATAACGCACTATCATTATTTTTGTTTTCAAAATATCCTGAAACTTTTTAGACAAGTTTGAAATATTCAAACTTCATTATAGAAAATATATGGGATATTTTATAAAATCATTTGTATATAATGTCAGTAAAAGAAATCAGAGAAGAAAAAAAAAGAAAAAAAAGGGAAGATGGCCCAGGCCAGGCCAGCCCACCTGGCCCAGGGGGTCTTCGTCCTCCTAGCGGCCAGGAGGACGAGCGCGTGGCCAGAGCGCGCGCGCTGCCGTGCCTCCATGCCGGCAGCTGCCTGCCTGTGTCCTCCTCGCCAGCGCGACGGGGATAAGCTCCCCAGAGCCATCCGCATCGCTCCCTCTCTCTCTCTCTCCCGCCTCTCTTCCTCTGCCCTCTCTGCTTCGCCATGGCCAAACCCTGTTAGAGCTCGCCGCCGTCGCATTAGCCGCTCCCCCTCGCCCCCTCGCCCCCCAATCAGTTCGCCTACCTCCCTTCTTCCTCCTCGCTGAGCCATGCACCGCTGGGAGCTCCCCATCGCCGTCTTCAACCTCCGGCCGCCGAAAGTCAAGTGGAGCTCGCCGTTGCTCCAGGCCCTCCCCCAGCACGCTCTTGACGTCTGTGCGACCGCCATGAGCCCCTCGATCTTTTCCCCCTCTTTCCCCCTTCAATTGCGTGCCCTAGCGCTGGATTCCATCGAGGTCCGAATGCCCTCGCCGCTCGAGCTCGACGCCGGCCATGTTCCGATGACCGGTTGGTCCATCCAAGGCCTTCGTCGTGTTCGTGAGGTTATGTAGAGCCCGTAGGTGCCAAGTAGAGGTCGAGTTGCGCCCTGGTTCGACAAGCCCGTGCTCGCCCGAGCTCCAGCCGCCGCCCAGCTGACGCCGGCGTCGATTCCGACCATCTCAGCTCCTGGGAGGGGTCGAAATGGACGCGCGCGTGTGTGCTGAGTCGTTTGGTGCCCTCCGCCGTCCATTTGGTCGCCGGAGGAGGGTTTCCGAACCCCTCCGCCGTCTCTGGAGCCACAGGCGGCTCAACGCCGGTGGGTCTCGCCGGAGTTGACCAGGGGGTTTCACCCCCTGAGTCACTGGTAGGTGGGGCCAGGCCCTGACAGTCAAAGTTAATTAAGAAATAAACTAATAATTTAATTAACCTAATCAGTCACTAACAGTGGGCCCAGTTTCTGTTAATTAGTTAGATTTAGTTTTAATTAGTTAGTTAAGTGCATGAGTCACTGACATGTGGCCCCCACATGTCAGGTTTGACTCTGGCCCGATCAGCTGACTAGCTGACGTCATAATGATGTCTTGTTGATGCAATAAAAGCAATTTCCAGTTTAAAAATAATTCTAGAAATTATTCAGAAATTCAAAAATTCATATAAATTAATCTGTAAGTAAGATGAAAATAATTTATATATGAAAATTTATCACAAAAATCCAATTAATCCAATGGTGCTATTGCCATGCATGTTAGAGAAATCTAGGTGGGTGAACATTGACATTTATTAATAGGTTAATAAATGGAATTTGAGTTGAAGAACAATTTTGAATCTATATTCAAACTGATCTCAAATCAACATGAGCACTAGTTGCATTAGCTCATCCATACATGCTATCATGCCATGATCATGCATCATATTGTTGCACTTGCGTGTGTTGATTGTTTCTTATCTGCATTGCGGTAGGCCCTGCTTCTGAGGATACCCTCGAGTATCCTGACGAAGGAGAGAACCTTCCCGCTACCCAGCAAGGCAGGAAACACCTTTGATCATTCCGATAATACCCCACTCTCTCGCTCCTGCTTTTGTTTATTGCATTAGGACAACCGATCACATGTCAGTCATACACGGTAGATGATCCTATTCTGTTGCATAACCTGACATTGTCACAGTAAATAGCTAAACCTTGCAACCTAGCATACCTGGTAGATGCTTGTGCCATGATGTGCTTAGCTTACTTTGCCTACTATGCTTGCTATGCTTAGAGTTGTTTCAGGTCGGTTTCGTCTGGGTGATGAACTGAGTGAAACGATGTTATTCTAATGTGATGATGTTACGATGAACTCGATCTGGTAAAGGTAGCGATGAGAGGCTATGTAGGAGTACATAGCGGGTTGTCTCATTGGGACCGTTCTTAGGAACTGAGTTCCGTGTTTGTGATCTAAGACTAGTTACTACCACACGTTGGGATACTTAATTGACCCTCTCGACTTATCAGTCGTTTAGTCCTAAGTCCAGGAGTTGCAAGTAGTTTCTGGTGTTTATAGCATGCTGGAGGTCGTGCATAGCGCTGACCCTAGGGGTGGGTTACGACGCGGTAGGCAGTGGCACGGTGTACCAAGGGTCACCCGAATGGTGGGCTTGGGAACCCTGGCACATTGTTTGGGGCCGTAGCGGAAACTTCGGCCGGACTTCCGTGCAGGTTCAATCTCAAATAGGCGATAGCCTGGACTAGAGGTCTTATGCAATTGACAGTCGTGGCCGACTCACTTATTGGGCTTCCGCTTGAAGGTTGCCGAGGTGCATGGTTTTTATGAGCACACAACGATAAGTGGCGAGAGCGTGTGTGAAGCAGTACACCCCTGGAGGGTATGAAACTATTCGAATAGCCGCGTCCTCGGATATGGACTACTTGGAGAACTTATGCTCTTCCTATATAATCAAATGGATACTCATAAAAATATCAAGACAAGTGTGAGTACCGGAGATGGCACTCTCCTAGGAGAGGGAAGTGAATCTATGGTGGTGTATTGCTATGGAGTTAGTGGACTCATGTGCGATATCTAAAATGTAAACAAGGAGTTAAAATTGAGTCGTGTAGGATAGCCAAGAGTCAAAGCTGGCATTGCTGCATAAACTCCACCTCCCCCTTTGTTGATACATGAGCGTGAATAGACTAGGTCTGCTTTAAAAACTTGCTGAGTACATTTGTACTCATGTTTGCCTAATAAATGTTGCAAATGAGACCCAGGACCCTTCGGGTGGGTTCTTTCTAGATGTCGACGATGCCGAATAGCTGGTGTCCCAGCTATGACCTTATGCCTGTGGCGGGCTATAGATAGTCAGGCCATGTGCCTTTTTACCCCTTCCATCTGTCTGTAGACAGCTTTATGCTTTCGCTTGGTATGTATGAACTTGTTTGTATGACTTGAGTGCTGGGTCATGTGACCCCTATCTGTAAGAACATATTATGCAAGGCTCGTCTGAGCCTCTTAATTAAAAGTCATGTTGTTGTATGGTTATGTTGTGATGCCATGGTTGTATCTATGCATATCGGGCATGTCATGCCTATGTGTGATGTGCAACGGTATGTATGGGATCCGACACCTAGTTGTGTGCCTTTAGTAGTACTCTTTACAGGAAACTGCCTATTTGTGCTTCCACCGAGCCATGGTAGCTTGTTACTGCTCCGGACACATTGATTAACCGGCATGTATCCTTCTTTGCTGCTGTGTTTGTCCCTTCGGGGAGATGTCTCGTAGTGTAATGGAGTCCCTGTAGCCTGCTATGACTCGTCTACGTGCAATGATGGCATTTATGTCTCCTGGTGTAATGGAGTCCTTGTAACTTGCTATGACTCGGCTACACACGCTTGAGGCCGACACCTCTGTTGCTGGGTTATGTATGCTTGTTTCCGTACGGATGTGCCACATGGGTTCTATGACTAGTCATGTCGGCCCGGGTTCTCTGTCATTTGATTGCCAACGACATGTTCACATACGTGAGCCAAAAGACACAAACGGTTCCGGCTAAGGTAAGGCTGCAGCCGTGGAACTTACCGTTCGTGAGGCCGCAAAGTTATGTGATATGTTACAGTCTGGATTCATATGACTTAGGATCGGGGTCCCGACATGTTCAGGATTAGTTAGTGATCATTACTAGTTCGAGTTTGTTATGCGTAGACCACCATACTTTAATTTCAATACTCGTAAGTTAGCCACTCAAACAAATGCTTAGTCGCTGCTGCAGCCTCACCACTTAACTTTACCTCACCCATTAAGCTTTAATAGTCTTGATACCCTTGGAAATGAGATTGCTGAGTCCCTGTGGCTCATAGATTAGTACAACAACAGTTGTAGGTACAGGTAATGTGGATATTTTACGTGAGCGTAATGCTTGTTTGATTCCGAGTTCTTCTTCTTGATCAATCTAGGATGGGTTCCAGGCGGCAGCCTGGGATAGCAAGGATGGATGTCATTTTATCGTTTGATTTCGTCCGTAGTCGGACCCTGCTCTTATGTATGATGTTTGAGTATGTTGTTGAATTGATGTGATATTGATGTAGCTTGTAGCGAGTGTAATCCAATTCCATATACTCATCTCTTCTGTAAATGTACTTGTAATGATATCCATTCTTGCAACACGACGAGATGTGCTTCTATCCATGTTTGAGTAGAAGCTAGATCTATCCAATGCATTTCATCATTGTTTTCGTTTCTCGAATCTCCTGAAGGCCATCATTTCAGAAGATGTTTTTGTTCTCAGCTTTCAGCTTTCGTTCGCGAATTCTTCTCAATTGTTGTTCCTTCGTTCGTATCTCAATTATTCCGGTGCCTTTCTCAGTTCCTATTAGGCAAATCTTGATCTCTTCATTCTCATGTGTCCTCTTTAATTTCTAATTTTTTCTGGTGTATCGTTCATGACCTCTTCAAGTTTGTCCTCTATCTATCTTTCCTATCTTTTCAAGAAGAATAAGTGGTGTGTAAAATCCGTTGTCTGTCATTAATTCAACTTGATGAAGGATAAGCATAACATAATTCTTATTCTTGTTCCTTGAGGTGATTTCAATCCTTCTTCCAGAGTGGTTCATGCTATCAAATTCTTGATTCTAAGTGGTTCTTCTTTTCTTTTGCGGAGTTCAAGTTGCTCAAATATCTCTTTTCAAAGCTTCGTCTATATCATAGCAAGGCTTCAATATTGTTCTTTTTCAACCTTCATTCTTTGGTCATCATTTGTTTCCGGAGTTCTTCAAGATGCTTCATCATGGTGGTTTGTTAAGGATGTAATTCTTCTCGAGGTGTTCTTCAAGGTTCTTGTTGGAGGTGCTCAAGTGTTCTTTATCTTGGATTTCTAAGTTCAACTCCTTCTCCATTGTCTTTTGAGATGGTGTTATTAAAATCTTGATTATGAGGAGTCTCGAAGGAAAATTGTCGAGAAAAAGATAAGTTAACCCATCTTGTTTTCTCGGTGTTATCTTGGGTTGGATTTCACCTCAAGAATTTCCTAAGGATTGTTGCTATCATGGTGTTAGAAATGATCCAAGTTTGCTCCTCCTCTTCTTCGTGAAAGAAGTTTTGCATACCTTGTTTCTCTCAAGCAATAAATTGTTTCTCTTTTGGCAGGTTGTCACCTCATAATTTTGAGATGTTTTCCATAAGCCAATAACAAGCTATTCTTTTCATTGTTGATTCTCCATCAAATCCGTTCAACCATGTTTTTCAAATTCAATTGTGGTAGAAGTGTCATTTTCTTCTCCTTTCTCTTCTCTCCAAAGATCTAGCTTCTACTCTTTGTTCCGGAGGCATTGTGGTGTTGCTCTTTTCAACTCACATCTAGTTTGATCAAGATCATGTTCTTCCCTCGCTTATCCATTTGACCTGAGTGTTTTTTTTTCAAGTTCTCCCATCTTATTAAATTTTGCCTCTCCTTCCTACCGAAGTGCTGCCGAAATTTCTTTTGAATTCTTGCTTGTTCCTCATGTCGTTCTTCATCTCTTTCCATCCTTCATGTTTTCATTGGTTTCACTCGTTTTTTAGAGAAGCAACTAAGTTTGCCTCTTTCTATTTCTCTTCCTCTTCTCATTCTAGATCTTGGGACGAGATCCTCGTCTAGTGGAGGAGAGTTATAACAGCCTGAGACCGATGCTCTAGAAGATTCCCCTTTTATTTCCATTCTCGTCTGTGTTTCGTCTGGTTGTCGCATTCATCATTGCATCATTCGCATCATCTGCATAGCATCATCACTCGTTTTCAAAACTTGCATCTGTTTGTAGCTGCCGGTTCTCTCCATTCTTGTTGTTGAGCATTTCGAGACCAACAACACACACAAGCGCCCGCGACATCGTTTAAAAAACCCCATTTTTAAAGCGCGTGGAAAATATTCTCGGATTGGGTTGAAAATTGGTGTGCGGTCTTGCTTTATTGTCGGTAGACCGCCTGGCAAAATTTCATCGCAATCAGAGGTCGTTTGATCCCCGAGCGATCGACCATAGCAGCGTGGTCATCGATTTAATTATCAGTCGTGTCAGTGTTTGAAAACCTCATGTCACGGGCCGCAAATCTCCCTCTCATCTCCCCATAGCCCATCTACACAGCCACTGCAGCCTAACCTAGCCCCCCTTCGCTTCCGGACCGTACGATCGAGATCGAAAGGTCCGAAAGTGGATGAGAACCCCCCTAACCCTAGCCATACCTTGTCCCATCCACCAATTCCCGTCGCCGCCGCCACCCACCTCCTTGTTCCTCGGGAGCTTGTTCCATCGCTGCTATCAGTCCACTCTTCTTCCTTGGGATCCGATCCAATCCACCTTGCTCTCAGCATCGAACCAACCACGCGCAAGCCTCCATATCCCGATCCACCGAACTAGCTCTCTGACCACCTCCCTGGATTTTCGCGCGGTTGCCCAAGCATGTCGATCCTTAGTGGACCGAGCGTAACCCCTCCACCTCCATGCCGGAGTAGCCACAACAACCGTCAATCGTTGCCGCCGGCGATCACAACGTCACGTTGCTGCGACCCTGCCTCTCCTTCCCCCTCTCTATTTCTTTCTTATATTCTCTCTCACCCCGTGGTCTCTCTCTGTCCAAGAGCTCCCTGTCATGGCTGCTGAGAGGAGCTCATGTTCCCATGCCCAGATGCTTTGCCGCCGCCTTCATCTGCCTGCCGTCCCCTCGAAGGCTAGCAGCGCCTGCGTCTTTCATGCCTCATCTCTCTTCTTTCCCTATCATTCCTCTCATCTTTCTCTTCCTCGCCCTTTCCTGTAGGAGACAATCGCCATGGTTTCCCCTCGCCATCTAGCACCAAGCCAGCGCTGCAAGTCCAAGCCGTCGCCATTGCTGTTCCACTTGACCACGGGTCAAGTCACTGGTGAGTAGCTATGTTGTGGCACCCCTGCCTCCATGTTTGTTCCTCTGCTCCGTCCCCTGCTCTCTGCCTCATCTCGTGTTCCTGTCCTCTGCAGCAAACACAGCGTCGTCGCTGTGGCCATGCCCTTCTGCCCCTCTCCATTGACCTGATCGAGCACAGGATCCGTGCCACTCCGCCGCCCCTCGCACGGATCTGCGGAACCTCGCTGCTGTACGTGCCCAGCGACAGTCTCTGTTCTTCCGTTCGTTTGTTTCAATTTTGCGTGAGCATACTGGGTCATATTCAGAAGTTTCTCTTTGCATCTGAAACTGAATCGCTGCGCACTGGCAAGCGCATATGTGTTTGACCCTGGTGGACAAGGGTCGAATCCCCACGACCGCGCCTTTATTTTGTGTTTTTGTGTCTCCAGAGAATCAGCTCTTGCCATATTTTATGTATGGCTGAGACAATTTGGGTCACAAGCACCGGTCGTAGCATGGTGAGTAGTGCCACATCTCTTAGCCGAGAGATCCTGAGGTCAAATCCCAGTGCAAGAAATTTATTTTGTCAGTTTAGTTTTTCATCCCTCAATGTCACCTGGGATCCATCGCCTCTGTTGACCTCTCCATTGACTCGGTTGAACGCCGCTTAGCCCCACTTGGCATTGACAGTGGCTAGCATAGCCCTTGTCTCTTGGGTTGTTGTTGTTTTTCGATTTAAAAACTGCACATAATTTCAGCATTATTAATATCTTGTAACATTCAAATAACTTCAACCGTGCATCATATGTACAAACTTTATATAGGTAAGATGACTAGAATTTCGTGTAGATTCACAATTTCCAACTCTCACATGTGATAAAAGTGTTAAACATTGTTGTTTGCGTTAATTTGCGTAAATGTCATGTTAAAATGATTTATTTCATAACTTCTAAACCGTAGCTCCGATAAAAATGTTCCACATATGTAACTTGACTAGAACAACGTGTAGAATCTCATGCACAGTTTATTTTCCAGTTTAATAAATATGAAAACTGTTTAGTATAGATCTGGACCAAATTCATAATTGCATATCGGGACGTTTCGTATATGCTATATGTTGCTCTCATCCTCATTTAATATCCCTAGTTGTTGTAGTTGTTCTTGCTTCACCTCTTGCCATGGTAAACAACATTTAATATTGTTGTGTAAATAAACGAGAGTGAACTAATTAATTCAAGCGTGGAGTTTCGCCGATATGCAACTCATTGCATATGGAACTTCACTTAACGTGTAGTAGTTGTTTATTGTTCTTGCCATGCCATGCCTTGCATATTAAACCGGACATACATCATATTGGTTTGCGCATCATGTCAGGCATATGTTGGGGTGTATCATTTGTTGATTGTTGTTTCCGGGTTGCTTCTTCTTGATAGAGTTCCGAAAGCGTTCGGAGTGTGAGGATTCGTTCGACTACGTTGGCCCGTCTTCTTCATGGACTCGATCTTCTTCCGAGCGGGATCTCGGGCAAGATGACACATTTCGCTGGATACCATTGCTATCGTTGCCATGTTAGATGTCTTGCTTTTTTATCGTTATGTCTCGCTACCTAAAACTTGTTTTTCAATCCTCCCAATATTGCAATGAAAATCATCTAACACTCCACCCTCCTCGCAAACCTTTGTTTGGCTATGTTACCGCTTGCTCAACCCTTCTTATAGCGTTTCTAGCTGTAGGTGCAATTGCCTCCATGTGGCAACATGGTCATTCTTTTGTTATCACAATACTATTTCTATTTAATTTAATGCACTTATATACTTGGTAAAGGATGGAAGGCTTGGCCTTTTGCTTGGTGTTTTGTTCCACTCTTGCCGCCCCTAGTTACTTGTGAACCGGTGTTATGTTCCATAATTGAGCGCACCTAACATGCTCAGGGTTTCTATGGGGACCCCTTGATTTTTCTTTTGGGATAAAACTCTTCTGGCAAGGCCCAACTTTGGTTTTACCATTCTCCAACCTAATAAAACTTGCATAGGGATTTTCCGGACCCCATGGATAATTAATCAACAACCTGGGACAGTGCTCCTCATGAGTGTTGGTCCAAAATGGCAGTAGCTGGGGCCACCAACCGGTGTGCCAGCCGGAAACTTAGCCAATCCGGTCATGTCCTGAGAACGAGATACGCGGCTCTAATTGGGTTCGTCGACACGTCGGGCGGCTTTGCTGGATTTGTTTTACCGTTCTCGAACGTCTTGCGTGAGGAACTCTGATCTTCTTCGGGCTATCTCGAGGTGTCGGATTTCCTTTGGAATTGCGTCAGATGATCATGAGATCCGTGGTCGAGGTTATTCCCGCGGCGTGTGGTTAATTTGTGATGGACGAGTTGGAGCACGCCTACAGGGTTAAATCTTTCGGAAATCCGTGCCCACTGGTAGGTGGCAAACTTGGATACTTTGTTTAACACCTGGTCATAGCAAACTTGAAGTAAAATCAAATAAAATACACCAACTGTGTGCGTAACCGTGATTGTATCTTCTCATGAGTCCTCATCCAAGAGAGAACAAGGTGGGGTTATGTTTGACGTAAGTAGGTGTTCAGGATCAGTTAGTGATCATTAGTAGTTCATGTCCGTTATGCGTAGACTACCATACTTTAATTTCTATACTCTTAAGTTAGCCACTCAAACAAATGCTTAGTCGCTGTTGCAGCCTCACCACTTAACTTTACCTCACCCATTAAGTTTTAATAATCTTGATACCCTTGGAAATGAGATTGCTGAGTCCCTGTGGCTCGCTGATTACTACAACAATAGTTGTAGGTACAAGTAATGTGATGATTTGATGTGAGCGCGATGCTTGTTTGATTTCGAGTTCTTCTTCTTCATCAATCTAGGATGGGTTCCAGGCGGCAGCCTGGGATAGCTAGGATGGATGTCATTTTATCTTTTGATTTCGTCCGTAGTCAGACCCTGCTCTGATGTATGATGTTTGAGTATGTTGTTGAATTGATGTGATATTGATGTAGCTTGTGGCGACTGTAAGCCAATTCCATATACTCATCTCTTCTGTAAATGTACTTGTAATGATATCCATTCTTGCAACATGATGAGATGCACTTCTATCCCTGTCGAGGCCCTCATGCCAAAATAAGGATAGAATCGCATCTTGGGCGTGACAGTACTATTCGATCTCTTTGTGTGAGGAGCACTCAGAGTTCCGTATCGACAAAGGACTGACCATTAAAACCTCCGAAGTGCATCTCGATGGAACCAACTCAAAAATCTTGGTCTCACCGAATTCCTAGGGTTGATCTGCTTTCAATCTCGGTACTACCGATTCCATATTCTCGGTCACACCGAGTTTCCCTGTCAGGTGATAGTCAAGAAACTAGGTGACACCGAAAATTTAGAATCGGTGTCACCTACAGCCGTGAGTATATAAGGAGGCAAACCCGACCTTTGAAATATTTCTTCAACCGTCAATCCTACAAAACACTATGCTGTCAAATCAGAGGCCCCTGGTCTTCCCGAGCACCTCTGCCATTGGAAGTCCACGCCGTCGACGGAATCTCCACCCCTGTCACCGCCGTAGCGAGGTCATCACCAAACTAGGGTACGATTTCACCCCCTCGTGTGCTCCAACCTTTGATTCCTGCGCATTAGGACTTTTCCATCCATTAGACACTGTTTGAGATCGATCTATCCACGAAAGTATTCTCGTAGGTAGCGAACATCAGATTTTCTAGGGTTTGCCGTCTGACCGATGAAACTCGGTGGAACCGAAGCAAACAAATCGGTGTCACCAACCTGCCCTCAGTGCTGCTGAGAACGATCTTCATGAAACCGAGTACTCTTTTTCGGTCTCACCGAATAGAGTGCCAAGTTTCTGTTAAATAGATAGTCAGTCTCGGTAGCACCGAAATTTTTGCTTCGGTTGTACCTATTTTCATGTGACAAAATGCAAACCTTGAGAATCTTTGGTTCAAATTTTCAAAAACCAGCTGCATTTTGTGATGATTTATCCTATCCACTCCTCTATACTCTATTCGCAAGGTCATATATGTTAGGTGCTGAGGACAATCAGAATTTGCAGGAGCAGAATGTTGACACGAGTTCATGCACTAGCCCTGTGTCCAGTTCCTTCTCAGATCCAGGAACCCCTAGTTCTCATGGGTTGCCCAAGGCTACTACTAGGACTAGGAGGAAGTTGAATTCAGATGAGGAGGATTCAGACTTTGTGCCAGAGGAAGTACTTCCTAAGACGCAAGACAAGGATGCCAGAAAGTCATCAAATGAAGACACCTCTTCCAAGAGGGAGGTTAGCAAGGTATATGTCCCTCTAGAGTCCATGAGAACACCTGAGAATGCAAGGGATACCATGACCATTGAGCCCCCAAGGAGGTCATTGCCTGATATGTCTCCAACGTATCTGTAATTTTTAATAATGTCATGCTATTATATTATCTATTTTTCATGTTTTATATGCATTAATATACTATTTTATATAATTTTGGGACTAACTTATTAATCTAGAGCCTAGTGTCAGTTTCTTTTTTCCCTTGTTTTTGAATTTTGCAGATATGGAATATTAAACGGAGTCCAAATGGAATAAGATCTTCGGAATAATTTTTCTGGAAGGAAAGAGATCTACCAGACTTTGAGTGCATGTGAGGGCACCTGCTAGGAGGTCACAAGCCCTTGAGGCTTGGCCACCCCCCTGGCCGTGCCTGGCAGGCTTGCCGTCTCCTGGCAGGTCTCCTAACCCTATTCTTCGTCCTATAAATACCCAACTATTCCCCCAACAACAAAAAGAGCCACGCAAATACTTTTCCACCAATAGAAGCCTTTGTTCCCGAGAGATACAATCTTGGAGCCTTTTCTGGTGATCTGCCGGAGGGGATCCGATCACGGACGTCATCTACATCAACTCCATTGCCCCTCCGATCATTCGTGAGTAGTCCACCATAGACCTACTGGGCCATAGCTAGTATGTAGATGGCATCATCTCTCTCTTTGATCTTCAATACCATGTTCTTCATGATCTTCATGGAGATCTATCCGATGTAATACTCTTTAGCGGTGTGTTTGTCAAGATCCGATGAATTGTGGGCTTATGCTCAGATTATCCATGACTCTTATTTGAATCTTGTATTAATTCTTGTATGCATTATTTCTTTTCTTTGCAAGTCTCTTCGAGTTATTGTTTTGGTTTGGCCAGCTAGATTGGTAATTCTTGCAATAGGAGATGTGCTTAGTTTTGGGTTCAATCTTGCGATGTGCTCACCCAATGACAAAGTAGGGTTAGCGAGACACGTATTGTATTGTTGTCATCAAGGGTAACAAGATGGGGTTTTCATCATATTTCTTGAGTTTATCCCTCTACATCATGTCGTCTTACCTAATGTGTTACTCTATTCTTCATGAACTTAATACTCTAGATGCAGGCATGAGTCGGTCGATGTCGAGTAATAGTAGTAGATGCAGAATCGTTTTGGTCTACTTGACATGGACGTGATTCCTATATGCATGATCATTGCCTTGGATATCTATATGATTATTCACTTTCCTATCAATTGCTTGACAGTAATATTTTTACCCACCGTGATATTTCCCTTCAAGAGAGAAGCCTCTAGTGAAATCTACGGCCCCCAGGTCTACTTTCCATAATATATTTTCAGATCTATAAACCAAAAATACCAAAAATACCTTTCTGCAATTTATTTATCTTTTACTTTCCACAATCGTTTACAACTATCTCTATCAGATCTAATCCTTGCAAATAACCGTGAAGGGATTGACAACCCCTTTATAGCGATGCATGCAAGAGTTTGATTGTTTGTGTAGGTGCATCCATTGGTGACTTGCTTGTTCCTCCTACTAGATTTATAACTTGGTTTTCATTAACTGAGGGAAATACTTATCTACTTCGCTACATCACCCTTCCCTCTTCAAGGGTAAACCAATGCAAGCTCAAGAGGTAGCAAGAAGGATTTCTTGCACCGCTGCCGGGGAGGATACACATCAAGCCTACCAAGTACCCATCACAATCTCATCTCTTGAATTTACATTATTTGCAGGTTGACTCTCGTTGTCCTCTCCCCCACTTCTAAAATGATTTTCAGAACATACCAAAAAGATTTTCCATTTTATTCTCCCTTCTTCCGTTCACCTTTTCGTTTGCCTTTTACTTGCTTGTGCGCTTGATTTATTGCTTTGTCACGATGTCTGGGAATACCAAGTTGTGTGACTTTTTCCAATACTAATAACAATGATTTTATTAGTACTCCGATTTCTCCCGCCACTAGTGCGGAATCTTATGAAATCAATGCTGCCTTGCTTAATCATTGTATGAATGAACTATTTTCTTGCCTTCCTAGTGAAGACGCCGCATCCCATCTATATACTTTCATTGAGTTGTGTGATATGCAAAAGAAGAAAGATGTAGATGATGATATTGTTGAATTGAATCTATTTCCGTTCTCACTACGAGATCTTGCTAAAACTTGGTTTTCATCTTTGCCTAAAAATAGTATTGATTCACGCAATAAGTGTAAAGATGCTTTTATCTCCAAGTATTTTACGCCCGCTAAGATCATATCCCTTAGGAACGATATAATGAATTTTAAGCAACTTAATCATGAGCATGTTGCACAATCTCAGGAGAGGATGAAATTAATGATTAGGAATTGCCTTGCACTTGGCTTGAGTTTATGGATGATTATACAATTTTTTTACGCGGGATTAAATTTTCCATCTAGGAATCTTTTAGATTCAGACACGGTTGCTACTTTTATGGAAATCACATTAGGAGAATCTACTAAACTCCTCGATGATATTATGGCAAATTACTCTCAATGGCGTATCAAAAGATCTACTACTAGTAAAAAGGTGCATACTATTGAAGAAATAAAAACTTTCAGTGAAAAGTCGGATGAATTGATGAAATTGTTTTCTAGTAAGAGTGCTCCTATTGATCCCAATGATATGCCTTTGTATTCTTTGATTGTAAATAATAATGAATCTATGGATGTGAATTTTGTTGGTAGGAACAATTTTGGTAATAACGCACATAGAGGTAATTTCAACCCTAGGCCGTTTCCTAGTAATTCCTCTAATAAATATGGTAATTCCTACAACAATTATTATGGAAATTATAATAATATGCCCTCTGATCTTGAGTATATTGTTCAAGAATTTATTGTTTCACAAAAGGTTTTCAATGCTATGGTTGAAGAAAAAGTCCTCAATATTGATGATTCGGCTAGGAGCGTTGATAGCATTTTGCTTAAGATTGATTCTTTTAAAGTTATATCTACTCCACCCAAGCATGATATTAATTACTTTTTAAAAGCTATGTGAATATCTATTGATGAAATTAATGAAAGAACTTCTAGAATTCGTGCTAAGCGTGCCCAGCTTGAAAAATTGTGTTCTTGTGATAACATTGATGAAGATTCTAAAGTGATTTATGTGGCTCCTGTTGAATCTTTTTTTCCAATACAAATCTTGATAAGGATGGGACTGGAGATAAGTCAACTCTAGTTAAAAGGCGTCCCAGTGATTCGGAGTCTATAGATCTTAACGCGAAGATTGATTAAAGTGGGATGGAAGAGGTCAAAACTTTAAATAGCAATGAACCCACTCTTTTGGATTTCAAGGACTTTAATTATGATCGTTGTTCTTTTATTGATTTTATTTCCTTGTTACAATCCATGATGAACTCTCCCCATGCTCATAGTCAAAATAAGGCTTTTACTAAACAAATCGTCGATGCTATGATGAAATCTTTTGAAGAAAAACTTGAGTTAGAAGTTTCTATCCCTATAAAACTTCATGATGAGTGGGAAAATACTATTAAGACTTAAATTAAAGATTATGAGTTCCATGCTTTTAGTGATTTGGGTGATAGTGTTTCCACGATTCTGAAAACTTAAATAGCGCTTGTTGGGAGGCAACCAAATTTTATTTTGTTGTGGTCTATTTTTGCTTATGTTTCTAAGTGTTTCCCACATTATTAATTTTTTAGTAATTGTGTTTTGGTGTTTTAATTAGTGTTTGATCCAAGTAAAACCTTTGGGGTGATCTATGGTGGTTGTTGATTTGATCTTGCTGAAAAATAGAAACTTTTGCGCGAGGTACAGGAATTTTCTAAAATTTTCAGAGAGCCGAATGAGTATGCAAGTTTACAAAAGATTTATATATAAATATCCCAAGTTTAACTTATTTTTCAGAATTTTTTGAGTTATAGAAGTATACGAAGTTTTTAGATTGCTATAGACTGTTCTGTTTTTGACAGATTGTGTTTTCTTTGAGTTGTTTACCTATTTTGATGAATCTATGGGTTGTATCATGGGGTGTGAACCATGGAGAAGTTAGAATACAGTAGGTATTACACAAATATAAATAAAGAATGAGTTCACAACAGTACATAAAGTGGTGATTTATTTTCTTATACTAACGGATCTCACAAGTTTTTTGTGAAGTTTTGTGTTGTGAAGTTTTCAAGTTTTGGGTAAAGATTTGATGGACTATGGAATCAGGATTGGCAAGAGCCACATATTCTGGATGACCAAGTCACCCGAAGTCATATTTAAGGATTTAAAAGAGCCTAAGCTTGGGGATGCCCCGGAAGGCATCCCCTCTTTCGTCTTCAATCCATCCGTAAATTTACTTGAGGCTATATTTTTATTCACCGCATGATATGTGTTTTGCTTGGAGCATCTTGTATGATATGAGTCTTTTATTTTCAGTTTTCCAGAATCATCCTTGCTTCATACATATTTGGCGAGAGACACGCTGAATCATGAATTTATTAGAATACTCTATGTGCTTCACTTATATGTTTTCAGATAGGCAATTTTGCTCTATGTGCTTCACTTATAATTTTTAGAGCACGGTGGTGTTTGCATTTTATAGAAATAATTCAACTCTCTACCTCACTTATATTATTTTGAGATTCTTTAAACAGAATGGTAATTGGTCTAGGTTATGAATTTAATCCTAATATGATAGGATCCAAGAGGGATATAATAAAAACTTCCATATTGAGTGGATTGAGTATTTTTGAGAAGTTTGATCCCTTTCGTAAAGTTTTGAGATATAAAGATGGTAATGTTAATAGTAATGTTAGGAAGTAATTGTGATTTGGTAAAAATACTTCTCTAAGGTTTGTGATTCCCGTAGCATGCACGTATGGTGAACCGTTATGTAAGGAAGTCGGAGCATGATTTGTTTATAGATTGTCAACCTTTGTGTGACGGTCGGGAGCGTGCGATGGTTAACTCCTACCAACCTCTCCCCTAGGAGCATGCGTCTAATAATTTTCTTTGATAACTAATAGACTTTTGCAATAAGTATGTGAGTTCTTTATGACTAATTTTGAGTCCATGGATTATACGCACTCTCACCCTTCCACATTTGCTAGCCTCTCTAGTACCGCGCAACTTTCGTCGGTACAACAAATCAACCTTCCTCAAAACAGCCACCATATACCTTCCTCAAAACAGCCACCATATACCTTCCTCAAAACAGCCAGCATATATCTTTCCTGAAAACAGCCACCATACCTACCCATTATGGCATTTCCATAGCCATTCCGAGATATATTTCCATGCAACCTCCACCGCTTACTTTTTTTCATCACATGCACCACCACTTTCATATTGCATATTGCATATAGAGTCATATTTTGTTCTAGGTTTCGAGTTGTAATTTTCTTTTGAGTTGTAAGTAATTAAAAGTGTGATGATTATCCTTATTAGAGCATGTCCCATGTGAGAAAAGGATGATGGAAGCCATGATTCCATCACAAGTTGGGATGAGATTCCGGACTATATGAAAAATAAAAGAGGCCAGAAGCCCAAATAAAAAATGATGAATAAAAGAGGCCTTAGATGCCCACACAAAAAATGATGAGATAAAAGAGAAGGGACATTGCTACTATATTTTTCCACACATGTGCTTCAAAGTAGCACCATGATCTTCAATGTAGAGAGTCTCCTATTTTGTCACTTTCATATAACTATAGTTTCTTTTTGAGCTTTCATACACTTATAGCTCAGTGCATCCGTTGCATGGCAATCCCTACTCACTCACATTGATATATATCTATGGGCATCTCCATAGACCGTTGATATACCTAGTCGATGTGAGACTATCTTCTCCTTTTCCTTGACAACCGCCACCACATTCTATTCCACCTATAGTGCTATATCCATGGCTCATGCTCATGTATTGCATGAGAGTTGAAAAGGTTTGAGAACATAATAAGTGTGAAACGATTGCTTGACTTGTCATTGGGTTTGTGCATGATATAAATACTTTGTGTCGGGAAGATGGAGCATAGCCAAACCATATGATTTTGTAGGGATAACTTTCTTGAAGAGATACAATTGCTTTCCTAGTATGGTTGAGACATTATTGTTTTTAATATCAATACTGAGCTTTTGTTTTGAGCCTTATGAATATGAATATTCATGCCACAATAGAGAATATTACATGGATAAATATGTTAGGTAGCACTCCACATAAAAAATGTTGTTTTCATCATTTACCTACTCGGGGATGAGCAGGAATTAAGCTTGGGGATGCTGATACGTGTCACACCCAAGATGCGGTCCTATCCTTATTTTGGCACGAGGGCCTCGATAGGGATAGAAGCGCATCTTGTCGTGTTGCAAGAATGGATATCATTACAAGTACATGTACAAAAGAGATGAGTATATGGAATTGGCTTACACTCGCCACAATCTACATCAGAGTCACATCAATACAACAACATATTCAATCATCATACAGAAGAGCAGGGTCCAACTATGGACGAAAACAAACGACAAAATGACATCCATCCTTGCTATCCCAGGCTGCCACCTGGAACCCGTCCTAGAACGTTAAAGAAGAAGAAGAACTCCAACAAACAAGCAATGCTCTCTCATGTTCAAGCATCTCATTACCTGCACCTGCAACTATTGTTGTAGTAATCTGTGAGGCACAGGGACTCAACAATCTCATTTCCAAGGGTATCAAGACTATTAAAGCTTAATAGGTGAGGTTTGGTTAAGTGGTGAGGCTGCAGCAAGTGACTAAGCATTTATTTATGTGGCTAACTTATGAATAAAAAAATTAAAGTATGGTGGTCTACGCATAATGGACGTGAACTAGTAATGATCACTAACTGATCCTGAACACCTACTTATGTCAAATATAACCCCACCGTGTTCTCCCTCGGATAAGGACTCATGAGAAGAGACAGTCATAATTACGCACACAGTTGGTGTATTCTATTGGAGTTTACTTCAAGTTTGCTATGACGGAGTGTTGAACAAAGTATCCAAGTTTGCCACATAACTGCGAGCACGGCTTTCCGAAAGATTTAACCCTGCACGGGTGCTCCAACTCATCCATCACAAATTAACAACACGCATCGGGAATAACCTCGACCATGGATATCGTGATCATCCTAGGAAATTCCAAAGGAATTATGACACCTCAAGATAGCCCAAAGAAGATCAGAGTTCCTCACCCAAGACGTTCGAGAAAGGTAAAACAAATCCAGCAAGGCCTCCCGACGTGTCGACTATCCCGATAGGAGCCGCATATCTCGTTCTCACGACACGGTGGATAGGCTAGTGTACGGGGGCCTGATAGAAATCTCCTGAGTTGCCCTGGGTTGGCCCCGCATAGTGCTCTAGTTTGGACCAACACTCATGAGGAGCACTGGCCCGGGTTGTTGATTAATCCACGGGGTGATCACGCCCTATGCAAATTTTAGTTGTTATTAAGCAAATAGTACCAATGTTGGACCTTGCCAGACAAGCTTTATCCTAAAAGAAAATCAAGGGGGTCCCCTTAACAACCCCGAGCATGTTAGGAGCGCTCATTTATGGAACATAACACCGGTTCACAAGTAACTAGGGCGGCAAGAGTGGAACAAAACACTAAGCAAAACGCCAAACCTTCCACCCTTTACCAAGTGTACATGTGCATTAAATAAATAGCAATAATATTGTGATAACAAAAGAATGTCCATGTTGACACATGGAAGCAATTGCACCTGCAGCTAGACGCTATAAGAAGGGCTGAGCAATTGGTAAGATAGCCAAACAATGGTTTGCTGGGATATGGAGGGGTTAGAGGCTTTCATGGCAATGTTGGGAGGCTTGACAAACAAGTGGTAGGTAGTGTGACATAGCGAAAGAAAACGAGACATCTATCATGGCAATATAGTAATGGTATCCAGGGAAATGTGTCATCTTGCCTGAGATCCTGCTCAGAAGAAGACCGAGTCCATGAAGAAGACGTGCCAACGTAGTCAAACGAATCTTCACACTCCGAATGCTTTCGGAACTCTATCGAGAAGAAGCAATCCGAAAACAACAATCAACACAAGATACACCTCAACATATGCATGACACGATGCGCAAAAAAATATGATGCATGTCCGCTTTAATTATGCAAGGCTGACAATTCACATCAAACAACTACTACACATTAAAGTGAAGCTCAATATGCAACGACTTGCATATTGACGAAACTCCACGTTCGAATTATTTAGTTCACTCCTGTTTAGGCACTCATCAATATTACATGTTGGTTAACAGGGGTGGTCATGGCATAAGGCGAAGATGGAATTAAGCAATTTTAAATGGAGAGGGACAACATACATATAAAAAAAACTATGAGGAAGTGTTTAATGTTGTTTATCATGGCAAGAGGTGAAACAATAACATCTATAATTTTGAGAGCGCCGAATGAGTCTGAAACTTTTACAAAAGAGTTATATATAAATATCCCAGGTTTAAATAATTTTTCAGAATTTTTTGAGTTATAGAAGTATACGAAGTTTTCAGATTGCTACACACTGTTCTGTTTTTGAAAGATTCTGTTTTCTTTGAGTTGGTTACCGATCTTGATGAATCTATGGGTTATATCATGGGGTATGAACCATGGAGAAGTTAGAATACAGTAGGTATTACAAAAATATAAATAAATAATGAGTTCACAAAAGTACATAAAGTGGTGATTTATTTTCTTATACTAATGGATCTCAAAAGTTTTTTGTTAAGTTTTGTGTTGTGAAGTTTTCAAGTTTTGGGTAAAGATTTTATGGACTATGGAATAAGGAGTGGCAAGAGCCTAAGATTGTGGATGCCCAAGTCACCCAGAGTCATATTCAACGATGTCAAAGGGTCACATCCCTAGCTAGATGTCATAGGACAACATGGGTGTTGCATCATGTTTCAAGGTTGCATCAACATGAAATGGGGACTAAAAGAAACCCCAAGCTCACATTGAATCAAAATAATTCAAGTTGGTGAAAATTCAACAAATCCAAAATGCCCTTTAAAAATGTTCCCTATGTCTGATAAATATGGACATGGTTATAACAGGGGTCATTTTAAATATTGGAACAACTGAAGCAATTTAAAAATAAATGATAAACCTACTGAAAATATCAAATAAAGCATTATCATTAGTTTAGTTTTCAAAATATCCTGAAACTTTTTGGATAAGTTTGAAATATTCAAACTTCAATATATAAAATATTTGGGATATTTTAGAATAGCATATGTGCTTGAAATTAAAATAAAACAAATGTCAGAAGTTAGAACAGAATTGAAATAAAAAAAGGGAAGAAAGCCCACCTGGGCTTACGTGAAGAAGAGGCCTAGCCCACAGGGGTAGTAGCGTCTTCTTCCTCCTGCCACGAGGAGAAGCAGCTGCGTGCTCCCCCCGCAGCCAGCGGTGGCCACGCGCTAGACACCTCCTCCTTGCCTGCCTGGCCGCCTCCTTGTTGCTCTAGCGAGAGGATAGGCTCAACCATCGCCGAGCCCGTTTCCCCCTTAGAATTTCCTCCTCTACCTCTCATCTGTTCTTCCTCGCCATCCTGAAGACGCCGTTGATTAGCTGCCCTCCCTGCGTCCCTGACCTCGCTGCGATGCCAAAAGCCCCTCCGGAGAGGCCCGGACCGTTTCCCCGAGTCCCGATGCCGTTCCCCTTCTCTAGCCCCGTCGGTAGGCAGAGCCGAGCGGAGCTCACCACCGGCCATGGCGTAGCCGTGGCCTAAGCGGCCAAAGCTCACTCCTGGCCACGAGCTCGTGCTCGTAGCGCCTCCAGGAGCTCGTAGCCTTCCTTAGCTCCTCCTCCCACGGCCTGTAGCGTAGTAGTCGTCCCTGCCCAAGCCGTCGCCGCCGCTCAGCTAGACGTGGCCGTCGTCTCCGGCGGCCCCAATCCCTCTCCGCTGCCCTGCTAGACGCGCGCGTGCTTGGGCTATCTCCCGGTGCCCTCCACATGCCAAATGGTCACTGGAGGCGCGATTCCGGTGAGTCGCCGCCGTGCGGATGGTCGCCGCCGGCCCCGCTCCGGTGAGCGCCGCCATGGCCATCATCAGGGGCTAATCCCCCTGGTTAATTAGGCCTCCTACCACTGACCAGTGGGCCCCAGTGTGGGTCAAACCTCTGGTCAGTGCGGAGTTTAGACCCCTATCACTGACGTGCGGACCCCGCACGTCAGGTTTGACTTTGTCCTGGTCAGCCGACCAGCTGACGTCATAGTGACGTCAGGCTGACGCCATTAATCCCTTTTTCCAGTTTAAAAATAAATCTAGAAATTGTTTAAAACCTCCAAAATTCATATAAAATAATATTTAAATCAGATGAAAATAATTTATATATGAAAATTTAGCAGAAAAATCCAATGAATCCAATTGTGCTATTATCATGCATGTTAGAATAACCTATGTAGAAGAACATTGACATTTACTGTTAGGTTAGTATATGAATTTGAAATGAATAACGATTTTGAACCTATATTCAAACTCACTTCAAATTAACTTGGACACTAGTTGCATTACCTCATCCATACATGCTGCCATGTCATGATCATGCATCATATTGTTGCACTCGCGTGTATTGTTTGCTCTTTATCTGCTTTGCGGTAGGCCCTGCTTGTGAGGATACCCCCCGAGTATTCCAACGAAGGAGAGAACCTTCCCGCTACCCAGCAAGGCAAGCAACCCCCTTGATCATTCCGATAACATCCCACTCTCTCGCTCGTGCTCTTGTTTATTGCATTAAGACCAACGTTCACTTGTCAGTCATACACGGTAGATGAACCTATTCTTTGCATGACCTGTCATTGTCATAGTAAATAGCTAAACCTTGCAACCTAGCATACCTGGTAGATGCTTGTGCCATGATGTGCTTAGTTTACTATGCCTGCTATGCTTGCTATGCTTAGAGTTGTGTCAGGTCCGATTCATCTGGGTGATGAACTTGAGTGAAACAATGTCCTTATGATGTGATAAGCTTATCATGAACCCGATTTGGTAAAGGTAGCGATGAGAGGCTATGTAGGAGTACATAGCGGGTTGTCTCATTGGGACCGTTCTTAGCAACTGAGTTCCGTGTTTGTAATCCAAGACTAGATACTACCACACATTGGGTTCCGGTAAATCGACCCCTCTCAACTTATCAGTCGCTTAGTCCTTAGTCCAGGAGTTGCAAGTAGTTTCTGGTGTTTATAGTATGTTGGAGGCCGTGCGTAGCGCTGACCCTTGGGGTGGGTTACAACGTGGTAGGGAGTGGCATAGTGTACCAAGGGTCACCTGAATGGTGAGCTTGGGAAGCCTGCGCACATCGTTTGGGGCCGTAGCGGAAACTTCGACAGGACTTCCGTGCGGGTTCAGTCTCAAATAGGCGATAGCCTGGACTAGAGGTCTCATGTGATTGATGGTCCTGGCCGACTCCCTCGCTGGGCTTCCGCTTGAAGGTTGCCGAGGTGCATGGTTTTATGAGCACACAACGATAAGTTGCGAGAGCATGTGTGAAGAAGTACACCCCTGCAGGGTATGAAACTATTTGAATAGCCACGTCCTTAGATATGGACTACATGGAAAACTTATGTTGTTCGTAGATAATCAAATGGATACTCATAGACATATCAAGACAAGTGTGAGTACCGTGTAGGGCACTCTCCTAGGAGAGGGAACTGAAGGTGGTGTATTGTCATGGAGTTAATGGACTCGTGTGCGATATCTAAAATTTAAACAAAGAGTTAAAATTGTGTAGTGTAGGTTAGCCATGAGTCAAAGCTGGCATTGCTGCATAAATTCCACCACCCCCTTTGTTGATACATGAGCATGATTAGTCTAGGTCTGCTTTAAAGACTTGCTGAGTATGTTTGTACTCATGTTTGCTTAATAAATGTTGCAGATGAGACCCAGGACCCATCGGGTGGGTTCTTTCTAGATGTCGACGATGCCGAATAGCTAGTGTCCCAGCTACGACCTTATGCCATGTGGCGGGCTGTAGATAGTTAGGCCATGGGCCTTTTTACCCCTTACATCTGTCTGTACTCAGACAACTTTATGCTTCCGCTTGGTTTGTATGAACTTGTTTGTATGACTTGAGTGTAGGGTCATGTGACCCCTATCTGTAAGAACATATTATGCAAGGCTCGTCTGAGCCTCTTAAATAAAAGTTGTGTTGTTGTATGGTTATGTTGTGGTGCCATAGTTGTATCTATGCATATCGATCATGTCGCGCGTACGTGTGACGTGCAACGGTATGTATGGGATCCGACACCTAGTCGTGTGCCTTTAGTAGTACTCTTTATGGGAAACTGCCTCTTTGTGCTTCCACTGAGCCATGGTAGCTTGCTACCGCTCCAGATACATTGATTGACTGACATGTATCCTTATTTGCTGCTGTGTCTATCCCTTCGGGGAAATGTCTCGCAGTGTAATGGAGTCCCTGTAGCCTGCTATGACTCGTCTACGTGCAGTGAAGGCATTTCTGTCTCACGGCGTAATAGAGTCCTTGTAGGTTGCTATGACTTGTCTACACACGCTTGAGGCCGACACCTGCATTGCTGGGTTATGTATGTCTGTTTCCGTACGGATGCGCCACTTGGGTTCTATGACTAGTTATGTCGGCCCTTGATCTCTATCGTTTGATTGCCAACGACATGCTCACATACGTGAGACAAAAGACGCAAACGGTCCCCGCTAAGGTAAGGCTATAGCCGCGGAGCTTACCGTGCGTGAGGCCGCTAACTGATGTGATATGTTACATCCTGGATTCATGTGACTTAGATCAGGGTCCTGACAGCATTGGTATCAGAGCCTGACTGACTTTAGGACTACCAACCCAAAGCGGTCGAAGTTGAGTCTAGAAACACTATAGAAAAGTAGGGGAATTGATTGTGGAAGGGAACGTAAGGCTCTTTTTACTCCTCTACCCAAGTTATTCTATGCTAAGTCTTTCTCATCTTTTCTAAAGGGATAAGAACTAGGCTTCTCATCTATTGCTTAGGATGGTGAGTTTCTAACCATGGACTACTAGCTAGCTTGTTGCAAGAGAATATCGGTATTCAAGTATTGTTGGTGTGACAAACATATCGAGAAGAGATTTGAGTCTAGAAAGTCGAGTGGTTATGCCTTTCCAATCTTTTGAAGTTGTCTCAAAATCCTTTTTGAGCAATTATAGCTGTTATGCTGTCCAATTTCTGCTAGAGTCTCTAATGTCTTTGCATCATTCTCTGTTTCAGATGCCCACTCATCCTTCCTGTCTGGTGGCCCGTCTGACCAGGTGCATCGATGTACCGGGTCACACGACCATTTTGGTTAGAGTTATGATGGAGGCTGGCTACCGTTGGTACCCAGAATACACAGTGGAGGAGCAGTATCGAGATTTCAACTAGAGTCAATATCTGTGTACTGTTAAGATATATCCTTCATATCCTGGATCTACAGAGCCGCTTCACTAGACTTATGGATTAGGTGTCACCATAGACATGGCAGTTCAGGAGGCCGCCTACACCATGTTGACTATCATGAGGTTTCACCATGGTTTGCTGAAAAACACAGAGTTTCGTTATGTTCCTGCTTCTATGGGAGGGGAGGATAGTTATCTTAGCGCAACCTACTATGATCATTCTCATGAGGACCTTAGGCTGCAGGTGACCGCTCAGATGTTGGAGAACAGGGATCGTGATGCACGTGCCCTTCGCATGGAGCTTTATGCCACCCGTGCACGTCTTTGGACTGCCCTGACGCAGTCGGCACCTGTTGTGCAGATAGGCTATGGAGATTTGGAGATGCTGACCCCATCGCGGACTCATCTGCCGACACGCGTAGACTGGCCCGATGTTGGAGGCATCACCCCTCTTCGAGGACCGCTGTTGCCGCCAACAAGGGGACCAAGGCCACATCCGTATCCTTATGGTTTCGAGGGATCACACGCTAGAGTGTTTCCGGATCCTCAGGTTCAGCTCCTGGGTCACAAGGGTAATCTGTATGAGGCATTCTATGGCGATGCTTGAGTACGTGGATGTTAGTACTAGTATGTTAGTAATCGTATCGCCACAGTCATGCGTGTCTTGTGGGATACAATTGAGGTTGAGAGTTGAGTTCTGGACGTGTAGATAGATAATGTATAGGAAGCTTATAATGCCTCCGATGAGTTGTGTCATCTCTCTGTAGTTTGCTTTCAGCTTGGGCTTGTACTGAACTATGTCATGGTGTGTATGAATCATGGTGTTCATATGGTAGTTGTTACTACCATGTTGTTTGGATGTTTACCCTACATGCCATGTTGTCCAGTACATTCCTTATCTCATGTCTTAGAGTTGATGTCCTCTATGTTTTAGCTGTGGGTTTGTTTTCCCAGGATGGTGGCAACGAGGAATAACCCCGTGTCTGCCCCTGAGCAGGGCGAGGGAAGCCAGCCAAGACAAGAGGATCTGCCACATGCGCCTTCTTTAGCAAAAGTGATGCTTGAAGCCGAAAGGAACAAGAGAGAGACCAACAGGTTGTTGGAACGAATAGAGCAGAACGCAGCACATGCTCCCCGCAATGATCTCAATGATGGCGTATCACTCGGTGATTTCGTCAGGCTGTGCCCACCTAAGTATCATCATTCGGTCGACCCACTCGACGTGGATGACTGGTTGACCAGCATGTTCCGCAAGATCCGGGCTGCCAATGTGTCCGAGGCCAACAAGGTGACCTTTGCTACTTACTTTCTGGAAGGACCCGCCAATCTGTTTTGGGAAAATTATGAAGTCATGCATCCCGCAGGCCCCGCACCAACTTGGGAAGAATTCAATGCGGCATTTCGTAGCCATCACATCCTAGAAGGGCTAATGGATCACAAAAGAGAGGAATTATGTTCTTTCACCCAGGGCAGACTGACAGTGGATGCCTATAGCCGTGAGTTCGGCAATCTTGCTCGCTATGCTCCGGAGTAAGTTTCAACTGATGCTAAGAAGCAAGCTAGGTTCCGCAAGGGACTTAATCCTGAGCTCTGTCGAGATCTGCGCCTGCATGAGTGCACAACCTTCCAGGCTCTCATCAACAAGGCTATCAATGCCGAGACTGGACAGACAGATTATGAGGCTACAAGGAAGCACAACCGTGACTTCAGCCCCGCATCTGGCTCGGGTCCCAAAAAACGCCGCGTGTGGGTGCCCAACGCAGCTGTGCCGCCAAGATCCACCACGAGGCCATCCTTCCAGGCGCCTCGCCCAACTCAGCCCAACCCTCCAGCCAGGCCATTTGGAGGTCCACCTGCCAATGTTGCTCCCCGTGCCTCCATGGTTTGCTACAAATGTGGAGAACTAGGACACTACTCTCATGATTGTCCTCATGCTAATGCTAAGCCCGCTGGACGTGGAAGCCGGGAAATGCCTTCTATGTGAAGCCATCTCCTGTTCGTGGACGAGTGAATTATGTTTCTGCTGAGGAAGCCCTTGAGGATCCTGATGTTATCCTAGGTACGCTTCTGGTCAATAGTCAACCAACTTCTGTTCTATTTGATACTGGGGCATCCCATTCTTTCATCTCAGAAAGTTATGCACAGTTGCATAACATGCCTTTTTGTGATATGCCTACTCCTTTAGTAGTGCAGACTCCTAGTTCAAAATGGCGAACTTCTAGAGTGAGCCATGATAATGAGATTCTGGTGGATAGGCTAGTCTTCCTAGCATCCTTGATAGCATTCAAGGCTTCGGATATCAATATCATTCTAGGCATGGATTGGATGAAAGCCCACTATGCTAATATTGATACTCATACTAGGAATGTTCAACTTACACATCCATCGGGTGAGATAGTTAATGTCTCCACTCGAGCAGCCAAGCACCAACTCTATTCCCTCAATGCTAGCCCTCTTCCAGAGTTAGAAGATATTCCGGTAGTCCGTGACTTTCCGGATGTCTTTCTAGAAGAACTACCAGGAATTCCTCCTGTCAGAGATGTTGAGTTTGTGATAGAGCTCATTCCAGGGACTGTCCCAATAGCTAGAAGACCCTATAAGATGGCACCCTTAGAACTAGCCGAACTTAAGATCCAACTTGATGAGGCTTTGAAGAAAGGTTTCATCCATCCTAGTTCATCTCCTTGGGCTTGTCCCGTCCTCTTTGTCAAGAATAAGGATGGATCGGATCGGATGGTTGTGGATTATCGGCCAGTGAATCTGGTCACCATTAAGAACAAGTATCCACTCCCCAGGATCAACGATTTGTATGATCAACTCGCTGGATCCTCTGTCTTTTCCAAAATGAATTTGAGGTTGGGATACCATCAAAACAGAATTAGGAACGGGGACATTCCAAAAACGGCTTTTGTTACTCGTTATGGCCAATATGAGTACACCGTCATGTCCTTTGGTTTAACCAATACTCTAGCCACTTTCTCTCGCTTGATGAATTCAGTCTTCATGGAGTATTTGGATAAATCCGTCGTGGTTTACCTCAACGATATACTCATCTACTCGAAGAACGAACAGGAACATGCCGAGCATCTAAGGCTGGTATTGATGAAACTTCCAGAGCACTGTCTGTATGCCAAATTCTCCAAGTGTGAATTTTGGTTGCTAGAAGGACCTATCTAGGCCACGTGATCTCTGGTAAAGGTATTGCTGTCAATCCCGAGAGAGTTTAGGTCGTCCTTGATTGGACTCAACCTGAATCGGTTAAGCAAGTTTAGAGTTTCCATTGCTTAGCGAGCTATTGTCGCCACTTTGTCAAGAATTTCTCCAAGGTTGCCAAACCTCTGACTGAACTCCTCAAGAAAGATAAAAAGTTCGAGTGGACTCCACAATGCAAGCATAGTTTTCAGGACTTGAAAAGACGACTGACCTCTGCTCCCGTTCTGGTGCCACCAGACTTCTCTAAGGACTTTGTAATCTATTGCGACGCCTCGCGGCGAGGATTAGGTTGCATTCTCATGCAAGATCGTCATGTGAGTGCATATGCATCTCGACAATTGCATCCACATGAGGATAATTATCCAACACATGATCTTGAGCTTGCAGCTGTGGTCCATGAACTGAAATCCTCGTGGCATTACCTTCTGGGTAATCGTTGCAAAATTTACACTGATCACCAAAGTCTAAAATATATTTTCACCCAGCCGGATTTGTATGTCAGGCAAAGACGGTGGATTGAGTTGATTACAGATTACGACTTAGGGATAACTTACACCCTGGGGAAAGCCAATGTCATGGATGATGCACTAAGTCGTAAGTCTTATTGTAACAACCTGATGTTACAACAAGGTCAACCACTTCTCCATGAGGAATTTTGGAAGTTAAACCTCCACATTTTTCCTCAAGGATTCCTATCCAATCTGGTGGAGAAACATACTCTTACGGATCAAATTATAGAAGCCCAGAAGCATGATGCCGAGATATCTCGGATCAAGAAAAACATTAAGAAGGGTAATGTTAGATGCTTCTCGGAAGATGATCGAGGTGTTGTCTTCTTTGAGAACCGCTTGGTGATCCCGAAGAAGCAACATCTACGACAGTTGATCCTTAAGGAGGCTCATGATTCTCCTCTCACAATTCATCCAGGTAGTACCAAGATGTATTAGGACCTACGCCAGAGCTTCTGGTGGACTAGCATGAAGAGTGAAATTGCTCAGTTCGTTGCTAACTGCGACGTTTGTCATCGCGTGAAAGCAGAACATCAAAGGCCTATTGGCACCCTTCAACCTTTAGCTATTCCCAAATGGAAATGGGATAAGGTTGGTCTAGATTTCATTACCGGTTTTCCCAGGACCAAGAGAGGGAATAATGCTATCTTTGTGGTCATCGACCGCCTTTCCAAAGTGGCTCATTTTCTTCCTGTTCGGGAGAGTATAACTGCTAGTCAGCTAGCATAGTTATATGCTTCTCGAATAGTTTCTCTTCATGGTGTTCCTTTGGAGATTAAATCAGAACACGGAAGTATCTTTACTTCCTGATTTTGGGAAAGTTTTCAAACCGCTATGGGGACTCATCTATCCTTTAGCACTGCTTTCCACCCGCAATCAAGTGGTCAAGTTGAGTGAGTCAATCAAATTCTCGAAGACATGCTCCGAGCTTGTGTTATATATTTTGGTATGAGCTAGGAGAAATGTCTCCTATTTGCCGAATTTGCTTATAACAATAATTATCAATCAAGCTTGGGCAAAGCCCCTTTTGAAGTTCTCTATGGACGAAGGTGGCGAACACCTCTTAACTAGTCAGAAACCGGAGAGAGGCAACTCTTTGGCCCGGATATGATCGGGGATGCAGAGGAGCAAGTTCGCATTATTCGTGAAAAGTTGAAAACAGCCTAATCTCGTCAGAAGAGCCAATATGATTGCCATCATAAGGTTGTGACCTATGAAGTTGACGAGATGGCTTACCTTCGGGTTAAACCTCTGAAGGGTACCCATCGATTCGGTATCAAGGGCAAGTTGGCTCCTCGTTACATTGGACCCTTTCGCATTCTTTCTAAACAAGGAGAGGTTGCCTACCAATTGGAACTTCCGTCGCATCTTTCCAAGGTTCATGATGTCTTCCACATTTCGCAACTCAAGCGTTGCTTCTCGGACCCTGTCCGTGAAGTAGACCACGAAGCGCTTGATCTTCGAGATAACCTTACCTATCGAGAATACCCTGTTCGTATTCTTGATCAAGCTAAGCGTACCACTCGACGCCGGAACATCAAGTTTCTCAAGGTTCAGTGGTCACACCATTCTGAAAAGGAGGCCACATGGGAAAGAGAAGATCATCCTCGACTAGAGTACCCCGTGCTCTTCTCGATGTCCTCAAAATCTCGAGACAAGATTCTTTTAAGCGGGGGTGAGTTGTCACATCCCTAGCTAGATGTCATAGGACAGCATGGGTGTTGCATCATGTTTGAATTTTGCATCAACATGAAATGGGGACTAAAAGAAACCCCAAGCTCACATTGAATCAAAATAATTCAAGTTGGTGAAAATTCAACAAATCCAAAATGCCCTTTAAAAATGTTCCCTATGTCTGATAAATATGGACATGGTTATAACAGGGGTCATTTTAAATATTGGAACAACTGAAGCAATTTGAAAATAAATGATAAAGCTACTGAAAATATCAAATAAAGCATTATCATTAGTTTAGTTTTCAAAATATCCTGAAACTTTTTGGATAAGTTTGAAATATTCAAACTTCAATATATAAAATATCTGGGATATTTTAAAATAGCATATGTGCCTGAAATTAAAATAAAACAAATGTCAGATGTTAGAAAAGAATTGAAATAAAAAAAGGGAAGAAAGCACACCTGGGCTTACCTGAAGAAGAGGCCTAGCCCACAGGGGCAGCAGCGTCTTATTCCTCCTACCAGGAGGAGAAGCAGTTGCGTGCTGTGCCCGCAGCCGGCGGTGGCCACGCGCTGGCCACCTCCTCCTTGCCTGCCTAGCCTCCTCCTCGTCGCGCTGGCGAGAGGATAGGCTCAGCCGCCGCCGAACCCGTTTCCCCTCGTCATTTCCCCCTCTCCCTCTCCTCTGTTCTTCCTCGCCGTCCTGAAGACGGCATCGATTCGCCACCGTTCCTGCGTCCCCGACCTCGCTGCGGTGCCAGAAGCCCGTCCGGTGAGGCCCGGACCGTTTCCCCCTAGTCCCGACGCCGTTCTCTTCTCTAGCCCGGTCGGTAGCCAGAGCTGAGCGGAGCTCGCCGCCGGCCATGGCGTAGCCGTGGCCACAGCGGCCAAAGCTCACTCCTGGCCACGGGCTCATGCTCGAAGCGCCTACAGGAGCTCGTAGCCGCCCTCAGCTCCTCCTCCTGCGGCCTGTAGCGCAGTAGTCGTCCCAGCCCAAGCCGTCCCCGCCGCTCAGCTCAACATGGTCGTCGTCTCCGGCAGCCCGGATCCCTCTCCGCTGCCCTGCTAGACACGCGCGTGCATTGGCTATCTCCAGGTGCCCTCCGCGCGCCAAACGGTCGGCGGAGGCTCGACTCCGACGAGTCGCTACCGTGCGGATGGTCGCCGCCAGCCCCGCTCTGGTGGGCACCGACGTGGCAATCACCAGGGGCTAATCCCCATGGTTAATTAGGCCTCCTACCACTGACCAGTGGGCCCCAGTGTGGGTCAAACCTCTGGATAGCGCGGAGTTGAGACCCTATCACTGACGTGCGGACCCCGCACGTCAGGTTTGACTCTGGCCTGGTTAGCGGACCAGCTAACGTCACAGTGACGTCAGGCTGACGCCATTAATCCCTTTTTCTAGTGTAAAAATAAATCCAGAAATTGTTCAAAACTTCAAAAATTCATATAAATTAATCTGTAAATCAGATGAAAATAATTTATACATAAAAATTTATCAAAAAAATCTAATGAATCCAATGGTGCTATTATCATGCATATTAGAGCAACCTATGTACAAGAACATTGACATTTACTATTAGGTTAGTATATGAATTTGAAATGAATAACCATTTTGAACCTATATTCAAACTCACTTCAAATTAACTTGGACAGAAGTTGCATTACCTCATCCATACATGCTGCCATGTCATGATCATGCATTATATTGTTGCACTCACGTGTATTGATTGCTATTTATCTGCATTGCGGTAGGCCCTGCTTCTGAGGATAGCCCCGAGTATTCCAACGAAGGAGAGAACCTTCCCGCTACCCAGCAAGGCAAGAAACCCCATTGATCATTCTGATAACATCCCACTCTCTCACTCCTTCTCTTGTTTATTGCATTAGGACCAACGTTCACTTGTCAGTCATACACGATAGATGAACCTATTCTTTGCATGACCTGTCATTGTCACAGTAAATAGCTAAACCTTGGAACCTAGCATACCTGGTAGATGCTTGTGTCATGATGTGCTTAGTTTACTATGCCTGCTATGCTTGCTATGCTTAGAGTTGTGTCAGGTCCGATTCATCTGGGTGATGAACTGGAGTGAAACAATGTCCTTATGCTGTGATAAGCTTATCATGAACCCGATTTGGTAAAGGTAGCGATGAGAGGCTATGTAGGAGTACATAGTGGGTTGTCTCATTGGGACCGTTCTTAGGAACTGAGTTCCGTGTTTGTAATCCAAGACAAGATACTACCACACATTGGGTTCTGGTAATTCGACCCCTCTCAACTTATCAGTCGCTTACTCCTTAGTCCAGGAGTTGCAAGTAGTTTCTAGTGTTTATAGTATGATGGAGGCCGTGCGTAGCGCTAACCCTAGGGGTGGGTTACGACGCGGTTGGCAGTGGCACGGTGTACCAAGGCTCACCCGAATGGTGGGCTTGGGAACCCTGCGCACATTGTTTGGGGCCGTAGCGGAAACTTCGGCCGGACTTCCGTGCTGGTTCAGTCTCAAATAGGCGATAGCCTAGACTAGAGGTCTTATGTGATTGACGGTCGTGGCCGACTCCCTTATTGGGCTTCCGCTTGAAGGATGCCGAGGTGCATGGTTTTATGAGCACACAATGATAAGTGGCGAGAGCGTGTGTGAAGAAGTACACCCCTGCAGGGTATGAAACTATTCGAATAGCCACGTCCTCGGATATGGACTACTTGGAAAACTTATGCTATTCATAGATAATCAAATGGATACTCATAAAAATATCAAGACAAGTGTGAGTACCATGGATGGCACTCTCCCATGAGAGGGAAGTGAATCCATGGTGGTGAATAGTCATGGAGTTAATGGACTCATGTGCGATATCTAAAATTTAAACAAAGAGTTAAAATTGTGTAGTGTAGGTTAGCCATGAGTCAAAGCTGGCATTGGTGCATAAACTCCACCACCCCCTTTGTTGATACATGAGCATGATTAGTCTAGGTCTGCTTTAAAGACTTGCTGAGTACGTTTGTTCTCATGTTTGCTTAATAAATGTTGCAGATGAGACCCAAGACCCATCGGGTGGCTTCTTTCTAGATGTCGACGATGCCGAATAGCTGGTTTCCCAGCTAGGACCTTATGCCATGTGGCAGGCTGTAGATAGTCAGGCCATGTGCCTTTTTACCCCTTACATCTATCTGTACTCAGATAGCTTTATGCTTCCGCTTGGTTTGTATGAACTTGTTTGTATGACTTGAGTGTCGGGTCATGTGACCCCTATCTATAAGAACATATTATGCAAGGCTCGTCTGAGCCTCTTAAATAAAAGTTGTGTTGTTGTATGGTTATGTTGTGATGCCATAGTTGTATCTATGCATATCGGGCATGTCGTGCGTACGTGTGACATGCAACGGTATGTATGGGATCCGACACCTAGTCGTGTGCCTTTAGTAGTATTCATTACGGGAAACTCCCTCTTTGTGCTTCCACCGAGCCATGGTAGCTTGCTACTGCGTCGGACACATTGATTGACCGACATGTATCATTCTTTGCTGCTGTGTCTGTCCCTTCGGGGAAATGTCTCATAGTGTAATGGAGTCCCTGTAGCCTGCTACAACTCGTCTAGGTGCAGTGATGACATTTATGTCTCATGGCATCATGGAGTCCTTGTAGCTTGCTATGACTCGTCTACACACGCTTGAGGTCGACACCTGCATTGCTGGGTTACGTATGCCTGCTTTCGTAGGGATGTGCCACTTGGGTTCTATGACTAGTTATGTCGGCCCCAGTTCTTTGTCATTTGATTGCCAACAACATGTCCAGATACGTGAGCCAAAAGACGCAAACGGTCTTGGCTAAAGTAAGGCTACAACCGTGGAGCTTACCGTGTGTGAGGCCGCAAAGTGATGTGATATGTTATAGCCTGGATTCATGTGACTTAGGATTGGGGTCCCGACACAAAGAGACTACGCTTGGGGATGCCCTGGAAGGCATCCCCTCTTTTGTCTTCAATCCATCGGTAAATTTACTTGAGGCTATATTTTTATTCACCACATGATATGTATTTTTGGAGCGTCTTGTATGATATGAGTCTTTGCTTTTTAGTGTTCCAGAAACATCCTTGTTGCACACATCTTTTGAGAGAGACACGCTGAATCGTGAATTTAGTAGAATACTCTATGTGCTTCACTTATATGTTTCGAGATAGGCAATTTTCCTCTATGTGCTTCACTTATAATTTATAGAGCACGGTGGTGTTTGCGTTTTATAGAAATAATTGAACTCTCTACCTCACTTATATTATTTTGAGATTCTTTAAACAGAATGGTAATTGGTCTAGGTTAAGAATTTAGTCCCAATATGATAGGATCCAAGAGGGACATAATAAAAACTTCCATATTAAGTGGATTGAGTATTTTTGAGAAGTTTGATTCCTTTCATAAAGTTTTGAGATATAAAGATGGTAATGTTAATAGTAATGTTAGGAAGTAATTGTTATTTGGTAAAATTACTTGTGTAAAGGTCTATGATTCCCGTAGCATGCACGTATGGTGAACCGTTATGTAAGGAAGTCAGAGCATGATTTATTTATAGATTGTTAACCTTTGTGCGAGGGTCGGGAGCGTGCGATGTTTAACTCCTACCAACCTCTCCCCTAGGAGCATGCGTCTAATAATTGGCTTTGATAACTAATAGACTTTTGCAATAAGTATGTGAGTTCTTTATGACTAATTTTGAGTCCATAGATTATACGCACTCTCACCCTTCCACCATTGCTAGCCTCTCTAGTACCGCGCAACTTTTGTCGGTACAACAAATCCACCTTCCTCAAAACAGCCACCATATACCTTCCTCAAAACAACCACCATATACCTTCCTCAAAACAGCCACCATATATCTTTCGTCAAAACAGCCACCATACCTACCCATTATGGAATTTCCATAGCCATTCCAAGATATATTGCCATGCAACCTCCACCGCTTACTTTTTTTCATCACATTCACCACCACTTTCATATTGCATATTGCATATAGAGTCATATTTTGTTCTAGGTTTCGAGTTGTAATTTTCTTTTGAGTTGTAAGTAAATAAAAGTGTGATGATTATCCTTATTAGAGCATGTCCCATATGAGGAAAGGATGATGGAAGCCATGATTCCATCACAAGTGGGGATGAGATTCCGGACTTTATTAAAAATAAAAGAGGCCAGCGAAGACCAAATAAAAAATGATGAATAAAAGAGGCCTTAGATGCCCACACAAAAAATGATGAGAGAAAAGAGAAGGGACATTGCTACTATTTTTTTCCACACTTGTGCTTGAAAGTAGCACCATGATCTTCAATGTAGAGAGTCTCCTATTTTGTCACTTTCATATAACTATAGTTTCTTTTTGAGCTTTCATACACTTATAGCTCTAGTGCATCCGTTGCATGGCAATCCCTACTCACTCACATTGATATATATTGATGGGCATCTCCATAGACCGTTGATATGCCTAGTTGATGTGAGACTATCTTCTCCTTTTCCTGGACAACCTCCACCACATTCTATTCCACCTATAGTGTTATATCATGGCTCATGCTCATGTATTGCATGAGAATTGAAAAGGTTTGAGAACATAATAAGTGTGAAACAATTGCTTGACTTGTCATTGGGTTTGTGCATGATATAAATACTTTGTGTGGGGAAGATGGAGCATAGCCAGACCATATGATTTTGTAGGGATAACTTTCTTTTGCCATTGTATTTTGAAGAGATACAATTGCTTTGCTAGTATGGTTGAGATGTTATTGTTTTTAATATCAATACTGAGCTTTTGTTTTGAGTCTTATGGATTTGAATATTCATGCCACAATAGAGAATATTACATGGATAAATATGTTAGGTAGCACTCCACATCAAAAATTCTGTTTTCATCATTTTACCTACTCGAGGACGAGCTGGAATTAAGCTTGGGGATGTTGATACGTCTCCAACGTATCTATATTTTTTCGTGGTGTCATGCCATTATATTATGTGTTTTTGATGTTTTATATGCATTAATATGCTATTTGATATAAGTTTTGGGACTAACTTATTAATCTAGAGCCTAGTGCCACTTTCTATTTTTTCCTTGTTTTTGAATTTGGCAGATATGGAATATTAAATGGAGTCCAAACGGAATAAGATCTTCGAAATGATTTTTTCTAGAAGGAAAGAGATCTACCAGACTTGGAGTGCATGCCAGGGCACCTGCCAGGAGGTCACAAGCCCATGAGGCGCATCCACCCCCTAGTCGCGCCTGGCAGGCTTGCCGTCTCCTGGTAGGTCTCCTAACCCTATTCTTTGTCGTATAAGTACCCAAATATTCCCCAACACCAAAAAGAGCCACGCAAATACTTTTCCGCCGAAAGAAGCCTCCATTCCCGAGTGATCCAATCTTGGAGCCTTTTCCGGTAATCTGCCAAAGGGGGATCTAATCATGGAGGGCATCTACATCAACTCCATTGCCCCTCCGATCATGCGTGAGTAGTCCACCACAGACCTACTGGCCCATAGCTAGTATCTAGATGGCTTCGTCTCTCTCTTTGATCTTCAATACCATGTTCTTCATGATCTTCATGGAGATCTATCCGATGTAATACTCTTTCGCGGTGTGTTTGTCAAGATCCGATGAATTCTGGGTGTATGTTCAGATTATCCATGAATCTTATTTGAATCTTCTGTGAATTCTTGTATGCATTATTTCTTATCTTTGCAAGTCTCTTCGAGTTATTGTTTTGGTTTGGCCAGCTAGATTGGTAATTATTGCAATAGGAGAAGTGCTTAGTTTTGGGTTCAATCTTGCGGTGTGCTCACCCAGTGACAAAGTAGGGGTGGCGAGGCACGTATTCTATTATTGCCATCAAGGGTAACAATATGGGGTTTTCATCATATTGCTTGAGTTTATCCCTCTACATCATGTCGTCTTACCTAATGTGTTATTCTGTTCTTCATGAACTTAATACTCTAGATGCAAGCTCAAGAGGTAGCAAGAAGGATTTCTAGCGCCGTTGCCGGGGAGGATACACATCAAGCCTACCAAGTACCCATCACAATCTCATCTCTTGTATTTACATTATTTTCAATTTTCCTCTCATTGTCCTCTCCCCCACTTCTAAAATGATTTTCACAAAATACCAAAAGATTTGCCATTTTATTCGCCCTTCTTCTGTTCTCCTTTTCGTTTGCCTTTTGCTTGATTGTGTGCTTGATTTCTTGCTTTGTCACGATGTCTGGGAATACCAAGTTGTGTGACTTTTTCTAATACTAATAATAATGATTTTATTAGTACCCCGATTTCTCCCACCACTAGTGTGGAATCTTATGAAATCAATGCTGCCTTGCTTAATCATTTTATGAAAAAACAATTTTCTTGCCTTCCTAGTGAAGATGCTGCATCCCATTTAAATACTTTCATTGAGTTGTGTGATATGCAAAAGAAGAAAGATGTAGATAATGATATTGTGAAATTTAAGCTATTTCCGTTCTCACTACGAGATCATGCTAAAACTTGGTTTTCATCTTTGCCTAAAAATAGTATTGATTCATGCAATAAGTGTAAATATGCGTTTATCTCCAAGTATTTTCCGCCCGCTAAGATCAGATCCCTTAGGAACGATATAATGAATTTTAAGCAACTTAATCATGAGCATGTTGCACAATCTTAGGAGGGGATGAAATTAATGATTAGGGATTGCCTCGCACATGGTTTGAGTTTATGGATGATTATACAATTTTTTTATGCGGGATTAAATTTTCCATCTAGGAATATTTTAGATTTAGCCACGGTTGGTACTTTTATGGAAATCACATTAGGAGAATCTACTAAACTCCTCGATGATATTATGGAGAATTACTCCTGATGGCATACCGAAAGATCTACTACTAGTAAAAAGGTGCATGCTATTGAAGAAATAAAAACTTTGAGTGAAAAGATGGATGAATTGATGAATTTTTTTTCTAGTAAGAGTGCTCCTATTGATCCCAATGATATGGCTTTGTCTTCTTTGATTGGAAATAATAATGAATCTATGGATGTGAATTTTGTTGGTAGGAACAATTTTGGTAATAACGCGTACAGAGGTAATTTCAACCCTAGGCTGTTTCCTAGTAATTCCTCTAATAACTATGGTAATTCCTACAACAATTCTTATGGAAATAATATGCCCTGTGATCTTGAGAATATTGTTAAAGAATTTATTGTTTCACAAAAGGTTTTCAACGCTACGATTGAACAAAAAGTCCTCAATATTGATGATTCGGCTACGAGCGTTGATAGAATTTTGCTTGAGATTGATTCTTCTAAAGTTATATATACTCCACCCAAGCATGATATTAATGAATTTTTATAATCCATGAGAATATCTATTGATGAAATTAAGGAAAGAACCGCTAGAATTCGTCCTAAGCGTGACCAGCTTGAAAAATTGTGTTCTCGTGATAATATTGATGAAGATCTTAAAGTGATTGATGCGGCTCCTATTGAATCTTTGTTTTCCAATATAAATCTTGATAAGGATGGGACTGGATATAAGTCAACTTTATTTAAAAGGCGTCCGAGTGATTCAGAGTCTGTAGATCTTAATGCTAAGATTGATAAAAGTGGGATGGAAGAGGTCAAAACTTTAAATAGCAATGAACCCACTCTTTTGGATTTCAAGGACTATAATTATGATAGTTTTTCTTTTATTGATTGTATTTCCTTGTTACAATCCATGATGAACTCTCCCCATGCTTATAGTCAAAATAAGGCTTTTACTAAACATATCGTCGATGCTGTGATGAAATCTTTTGAAGAAAAACTTGAGTTAGAAGTTCCTATCCCTAGAAAACTTCATGATGAGTGGTAAAATACTATTAAGAATTAAATTAAAGATTATGAGTTCCATGCTTTTAGTGATTTGGGTGATAGTGTTTCCACGATTCGGAAAAGTCTATGTGATGTGCTAGGATTCCATGACCTTCATGGTTCCTCTTTAAATTTGCACCTTGTGGATTCCACTATTAAGAAAACTATGGGAAGGATTAATGATTTCATTATTGTTGCAAGTAGGAATTATGTGCCCGTATATTTTATTGTTCTTGATATAGATTGCAATCTTATATGTCCTATTATTCTTGGTAGACCTTTCCTTAGAACGATTGGTGCAATTATTGACATGAACGAGGGAAACATTAGATTACAATTTCCATTAAGGAAAGGCATGGAACACTTTACTAAAAATAAAATAAGATTTCCTTATGAATCTATTATTATAGCTACTTTTAGATTGCATACCAAAGATGACAATACTTAGATCTATTGCGTTTTGCCTACCTAGGGGCGTTAAACAATAGCGCTTGTTGAGAGGCAACCAAATTTTATTTTGTTGTGTTCTATTTTTGCTTCTGTTTCTGAGTGTTTACCACATTATTAATTCTATATTAATTGTGTTTTGGTGTTTTAATTAGTTTTTGAGCCAAGTAAAACCTTTGGGGTGATCTATGGTGGTTGTTGATTTGATCTTGCTGAAAAACAGAAACTTTTGCGCTAGGTCAAGGAATTCTCTAACCTTTTTAGAGCATCGAATGAGTCTGAAAGTTTTAAAAAAGATTGATATATAAGTATCCAAGGTATAACTATTTTTTCAGAATTTTTTGAGTTACAGAAGTATACGAAGTTTTCGGATTGCTACAGACTGTTCTGTTTTTGACAGATTCTGTTTTCTTTGAGTTGTTTACCTATTTTGATGAATCTATGGGTTGTATCATGGGGTATGAACCATGGATTAGTTAGAATACAGTAGGTATTACACAAATATAAATAAATAATGAGTTCACAACGGTACATAAAGCGGTGATTTATTTTCTTATACTAACGGATCTCACAAGTTTTTTGTTAAGTTTTGTGTTGTGAAGCATTCAAGTTTTGGGTAAAGATTTGATGGACTATGGAATAAGGAGTGGCAAGAGCCTAAGATTGTGGATGCCCAAGTCATCCCAATTCATATTCAAGGATGTCAAATAGCCTAAGCTTGGGGATGCCCCGGAAGGCGTCCCCTCTTTCGTCTTCAATCCATCGGTAATTTACTTGAGGCTATATTTTTATTCACCACATGATATGTATTTTACTTGGATCGTCTTGTATGATATGAGTATTTGCCTTTTAGTTTTCCAGAATCATGCTTGCTGCACACATCTTTTGAGAGAGACACGCTGAATTGTGAATTTATTAGAATACTCTATGTGCTTCACTTATATGTTTCGAGATAGGCAATTTTGCTCTATGTGCTTCACTCATAATTTTTAGAGCACGGTGGTGTTTGCGTTTTATAGAAATAACTGAACTGTCTACCTCACTTTTATTATTTTGAGATTCTTTATACAGAATGGTAATTGGTCGAGGTTATGAATTTAGTCCTAATATGGTAGGATCCAAGAGGGATATAATAAAAACTTCCATATTAAGTGGATTGAGTATTTTTGAGAAGTTTGATTCCTTTCATAAAGTTTTGAGATATAAAGATGGTAATGTTAATAGTAATGTTAGGAAGTAATTGTGATTTTGTAAAAATACTGCTGTAAAGGTTTGTGATTCCCGTAGCATGCACGTATGGTGAACCATTATGTAAGGAAGTCGAAGCATGATTTATTTATAGATTGTCGACCTTTGTGTGAGGATCGGGAGCGTGCGATGGTTAACTCCTACCAACCTCTCCCCTAGGAGCATGCGTCTAATAATTGGCTTTGATAACTAATAGACTTTTGCAATAAGTATGTGAGTTCTTTAAGACTAATTTTGAGTCCATGGATTATATGCACTCTCGCCCTTCTACCTTTGCTAGCCTCTCTAGTACCGCACAACTTTTGTCGGTACAACAAATCCACCTTCCTCAAAACAGCCACCATACACCTTCCTCAAAACAGCCACCATATACCTTCTCGAAACAGCCACCATATATCTTTCCTCAAAACAGCCAACATAGCTACCCATTATGGCATTTCCATAGCCATTCCGAGATATATTGCCATGCAACAACCACCGCTTACATTTTTTCATGACATGCACGAACACTTTCATATTGCATATTGCATATAGAGTCATATTTTGTTCTAGGTTTCAAGTTGTAATTTTCTTTTGAGTTGTAAGTAAATAAACTTGTGATGATTATACTTATTAGAGAATGTCCCATGTGAGGAAAGGATGATGGAAGCCATCATTCCATCACAAGTGGGGATGAGATTCCGGCCGGACTTTATGAAAAATAAAAGAGGCATGTGAAGCCCAAATAAAAAATGATGAATAAAAGAGGCCTTATGTGCCCACACAAAAAATGATGATAGAAAAGAGAAGGGACATTTCTACTATCTTTTTCCACACTTGTGCTTCAAAGTAGAACCATGATCTTCAATGTAGAGAGTCTCTTATTTTGTCACTTTCATATAACTATAGTTTTTTTGAGCTTTCATACACTTATAGCTCTAGTGCATCCGTTGCATGGCAATCCCTACTCACTTACATTGATATATATATATTGATGGGCATCTCCATAGACCGTTGATATGCCTAGTTGATGTGACACTATCTTCTCCTTTTCCTTGACAACCTCCACCACATTCTATTCCACCTATAGTGTTATGTCCATGGGTCACGCTCACGTATTTCATGAGAGTTGAAAAGGTTTGAGAACATAATAAGTGTGAAATAATTTCTTGACTTGTCATTGGGTTTGTGTATGATATAAATACTTTGTGTGGGGAAGATGGAGCATAGCCAGACCATATGATTTTGTAGGGATAACTTCCTTTTCCCATTGTATTTTGAAGAGATACAATTGCTTTGCTAGTATGTTTGAGATTTCATTGTTTTTAATATCAATACTAAGCTTTTGTTTTGAGTCTTATGGATCTAAATATTCATGCCACAATAGAGAATATTACATGGATAAATATGTTAGGTAGCACTCCTCATCAAAAATTCTGTTTTCATCATTTACCTACTTGAGGACGAGCAGGAATTAAGCTTGGCGATGCTGATACGTCTCCAACATATCTATATTTTTTCACGTTGTCATGCAATTATATTATCTGTTTTTGATGTTTTATATGCATTAGTATGCTATTTGATATAACTTTTGGGACTAACTTATTAATCTAGAGCATAGTGCCAGTTTCTATTTTTTTCCTTGTTTTTGAATTTGGAAGATATGGAATATTAAACGGAGTCCAAACGTATAAGATCTTCGGAATGATTTTTTCTAGAACAAAAGAGATCTACCAGACTTGGAGTGCACGCGAGGGCACCTGCCAGGAGGTCACAAGCCCTTGAGGTGCGTCCACGCCCTAGTCGTGCCTGGCAGGCTTGCCGTCTCCTGGTAGGTCTACTAACCCTATTCTTCGTCGTATAAATACCCAAATATTTGCCCAACACCAAAAAGAGCCACGCGAATACTTTTGCACCGACAGAAGGCTCCGTTCCCCAGAGATCCAATCTTGGTGCCTTTTCCGGTAATCTGTCGGAGGGGGATCTGATCATGGAGGGCATCTACATCAACTCCATTTTCCCTCCTATCATGCGTGAGTAGTCCATCACGGACCTACTAGCCCATAGCTAGTATCTAGATGGCTTCGCCTCTCTCTTTGATCTTCAATACCATGTTATTCATGATCTTCATGGAGATCTATCCGATGTAATACTCTTTCGCGGTGTGTTTGTCAAGATACGATGAATTGTGGGTTTATGTTCAGATTGTCCATGAGTCTTATTTGAATCTTCCCTGAATTCTTATACGCATTATTTCTTATCTTTGCAAGTCTCTTCGAGTTATTGTTTTGGTTTGGCCAGCTAGATTGGTAATTCTTGCAATAGCAGAAGTGCTTAGTTTTGGGTTCTATCTTGCGGTGTGCTCACCCAGTGACAAAGTAGGGGTAGCGAGGCACGTATTGTATTGTTGCCATCAAGGGTAACAAGATGGGGTTTTCGTCATATTGCTTGAGTTTATCCCTCTACATCATGTCGTCTTACCTAATGTGTTACTCTGTTCTTCATGAACTTAATACTCTAGATGCAGGCATGAGTCGGTCGATGTGTCGAGTAATAGCAGTAGATGAAGAAACGTTTTTGTCTACTTGACATGGACGTGATTCCTATATGCATGATCATTGCCTTGGATATCTATATGATTATTCGCTTTTCTATCAATTGCTTGACAGTAATTTGTTTACCCACCGTGGTATTTTCCTTCAAGAGAGATGCCTCTAGTGAAATATATGGCCCCCGTGTCTATTTTCCATAATATATTTTCAGATCTATAAACCAAAAATAACAAAAATACCTTTATGTAATTTTTTTATCTTTTCCTTTCAGCAATCGTTTACATCTATCTCTATCAGATCCAATCCTTGCAAATAACCATGACGGGATTGACAACCCTTTTATAGCATTGGGTGCAAGAGTTTGATTGTTTGTGTAGGTGCATCCATTGGTGACTTGCTTGTTTGTCCTACTGGGTTGATACCTTGGTTCTCATCAACTGAGGGAAATACTTATCTACTTCACTACATCACCCTTTCCTCTTCAAGGGAAAACCAACGCGAGCTCAAGAGGTAGAATTGCCTAAGAACGCAGGAGAGAAGAAGGCCAAAAACATGATTGTCTGTCTTATTGGCAGGCCTACCTTGATGTTTGAGGACCCTGAGGAGGCTGCTGGTGCTGCTGCCGAGGAGGAGAAGGAAGAGGAAGTTTTCAAGGCCCCTCCCAAGAAGAAGTAGAAGAAGCTTATGGCAAATGATATGCCAAAGCAAGGTCCCTCCAAGAGCACCAAGTCTGCCCCCAAGAAGGCTGCTGCTGGAAAATCCAAGAGGACTACCAGAGACATCCCAGCTTCTGAGAAGAACAATGGATCCAACTTGAGAGAAGTTGTTGAGGATGCTATGTCTGCATTGATGAAGCTCAGACCTCATCTTCTAGTGCACAATGTCAGCCATCCTTTAGCTACGGATATGAAAAAGAAGAAGGATGCATGATTGAGAGAGTGGAGAGCCACTGATCCTTACTCTTAGAGGAAGAAGACAACTGTGGACTACAAGTCTTACACCGAGGAGCACCAGGATTTCAATGAGACAGTGCTGCTTGAGAAGAGTCCAACTATGAGTTACATGAGATATAACGACTAGAAGTACATCAAGGAGAATGAAGACTACTTTCTGAGTGTGCAAGACAACTTCTATTGCATTGGCCTAGACAAGTTTGTTTGCAAATACGTCACTGCATGGAATGATGAGATGATCATGCAATTCTACTCCACTGCTCACTTCTATGGAGATGGTAGGATTGTGTGGATGACAGAAGGAGCAAGATACGAGTCAACTGTTGACGAATGGGCTGCCATCTTAGGAGTCGAGAGGCATGGGATGGTGATATCTGCGTGTACTCAGAGTCCAAGGCAAGCCACGATGCCGTGAAGGACATGTACAATGTCATTCCTGCTGCACATTCCTGCTGTACACTATTTTGAGGCATACCTTGATGCCCAAGTCAGGTGATGAGAAAATGATCTGAGGCTACTCCATCACCCTCATGCTTCTTATTGACCAACACCAGAGATTCAGAGTGATGGATCTGATAATGGAGACTATGAAGAGGGTTGTTGCTGATAAGAAGCGCTCATGCTGCTATGCACCCTACATTCAGGTGCTCATCAACTCCAAGCTAGAGAAGCACATCTTGGCGCTGGACAGGCCCTACTTGCTCTGGACAACATTGTGTTGATGGACCCATCATCCCAAATCAGCTGCAGCTCAGTCACAAGTAAAGGCAGAGGCAGAGGCAGCTAGAGGCACTAGTGCTCTCGTTCCTAAGTCCGGGAACGAGTAGATGGATCTCTTGATCTCTATTGTCATGGACATGAAGAAGGATATCAAAGGCATACTGGACAATCAGAACAGTCTTGTGAGGATCTTTGAGGATAGAGTGAAGACCCTCAATGACAAGGTGGATGGGCTCACCAAGACCGTGAACGAGCTCAAGAAGGAAGTAGATGAAGCTCCTATCTTTCGCACCTCTTCAGATTCTAATTCTGATGATGATGAGGACTACACACCTATCAGGATGACTGCACAATTCATGACACATGCCAGGACACCTATAGTGTCAGCTCCGGAGATGAGACCTTAATCGTCTGCACCAGCTACTTTCACCTCAGCTCCATCAGCTCCTCCAGTGCCACTAGTTGCTACTCCAACTCCGTCTAGGACATCAGCAGAGGTCTTCGCCGACGCAGTTCTCTCGACTCCGACATCGACCACCGGAGGGGATCAACCCCAGAAGGACGATTAGCTATATCTCTATGAACTTTTTAGTAACTTGTTGCCAAAGGGTGAGAAGTTGTACATAGATCTTTAGGCTTCGAGTGAGAGAGCGTTTGGTTTTTATTGTTGTTTTAAAAAAAATTGGTCTTTTGGTTGCTTTTGTTATACTTTTGTTCGTGTTTGATCATACACTTTAATGTGTGTTGCTACTATTTCCTATCGTTTTGATGATTATGTGATGATCATTCACTTTGCTTGATGTGTTGTGCTATGATATTAACTCTTGTTTACTCTCGCACAACACCAAGTTGTATGTGACATGGAAGAAGTGCCCCATGTACCTAATCGATTGTGCATTTGCTTTCAAACACAAATTTAAAAAATAATGCACATACTTAGGGGGAGCTCTTTCCTATCACATACTTCTCAAAGCGACAATTATATTCATTGATTATATCATATGTTGAAGCTTTGATCTATATGTTGTCATCAATTACCAAAAAGGGGGAGAAAGAAAGCACATTTGCTCCCTTGGTCGTTTTGGTAATTAATAACAACATATATGACATTGAACTAATGTTTCCACTAAGCATGTTTCAGGAAAAGTTCCATGATGGGTTGGCAACAGGATTGTGGAATACCCCCAAGATGCAAGGAAATACATTGGCGAAGCTTCAAGCAAGAGGACTCTACTTTTTACTTTGTGAGAAATCACTTTGAGTCCATAGGAAAGCGAATACTATCAAAAGGGGGTAAGGTACTGTTGTTGAACAAAATGCTCATACGTGCAGAAGTAATAGTCACCACATACAACCACAAGCTCTTCCACAAAAGTCTGTCCAAAGTCAAATATCCAAAATCGGTGCAACCAACACTCCCCACTCGGTGCCACCGATTCTGAACGTTAGACAGACTCAGCCAAACCCTAGCCTTTCGGTGCAACCGATTATAATTCAGTGCCACCGAGTTTGGGTTGCTAACTTTCTGTTATGCAAATTCACAAGGTCGTTCCCACCGAGTTTTTTGAATCGGTGTCACAGAGTCTGGCAATCTGACCATTGGTCACCTTATATGTGCAAGCGAGTTTTATGTATCGGTCTCACTGAGATTCAAAGTTTCTACCTTTTAGGCAACTCGGTACCACCGATATTAACACATCGTTGTCATCGAGTTGGACTTATTAGGTGTAATGGTTGGATTTTTGGATATGCCTATATATACCACTCCACCACCACTCACTCGCAAGAGAAGCACTCAGAACAGATCCCCACTAATACCGATTGATTTTTTTTGAGAGAGAGAGCCACCTACTCATGTGTTGAGATCATGCCATTCCGTTCCAACCATATGAATCTTGATCTCTAGCCTCCCCAAGTTGCTTTCCACCCAATCAATCTCTTCCACCAAACCCAAATTTGTGGGGGAGTGATTGTGTGTTGAGGAGTCTATCATCTTAAAGCACAAGAGCAAGGAGTTCATCGACATTATCGATCCTATTACCTTTTGGAGGGTGATGCCTCCCAGATTGGTTAGGTGTTGCTTGGGAGTATCCTACTTTGTGTTGTGGAGTGAACCACGAAGTTTGTAACGGCAAGGAGATCACCTACTTCGTGAAGATCTACCCCGAGTTAGGCTAGTCCTCCATGGCCGTAGGCCATCATGGTATAGTCAAGGTTGCTTCTTCGTGGAACCCTCTGTGGGTAGAGCCCTACATGGACTCTCGCGACCGTTACCCTCCATGGGTTGAAGACTCCATAAACGTGGACGTACTATAGCACCACCTATCAAAACCATGGGAAAAATAATCGTGTCTCCGAATTGCGTTTGGTCCTCCTACCCTTCCTTTACTTCTCATGCTGGTCTTTATTTATGCTGATATACTCGTAGACATGCATGTGTAGGGTGTGCTTGACTTGTTATGAATGCTTAAATCTACCAACACTTAAAATTGGGAAAAAGTAGATTTTTATTTGGTCAAGTAGTCTAATCACCCCCCTCTAGACCTACTTTTGACCCTACAACATCTTGATGACGTCCTTGCCTTCTTCATCCAGTAAGAGGGGCGAAGTAGTAGATGAGTTCCAGCAGCACGATGGCGTGGTGACAGTGGTGGTGAATAATAATCTCCACAGGGCTTCGCCAAGGACAACGGAAACTATGACGGAGGATAAACTAGAGGGGACGGGGTTGCCGGCAGACAACTTTGGGGAATCTACTTTTTCGGGTGCTAGCCCTGCCCCTCTATTTATATGTTGAACCCTAGGGGTCGTTTCTTGGAGAAAGAGCCTCCTCCAAGTCAGTTTGGCACGCAAGGCAAGATTCCTCCTTGGACTTCGGGATCAGACGCTAGGGTCCTTGTCGTTTGGCCCCAAACTCCAAGGTCCCTAGCGTCTGGTGCCTGGCCATCGCAAAACTCCTTTTGCACTTTCCTAAAGCCTCGTGGGCTTTCCCGTTGGACCAAATAAAGTGTTCTCGTACACGAACATTCAGGGAAACATGCGAAACCCCTTTCGGTGAATTCTGGAACACTTCCAAAGACCAAACACTATTATCCCATATATCAGTATTTACCTCTGGACTATTTCGGAGCTCCTCGTCATGTCTATGATCTTATCCGGAACCCTGAACAACCTTAGGTCACTAACATAAAAACTCAACTCTACTTATATCGTCACCAAACGTTAAGTGTGTAGACCGTGCGGGTGCGAGAACTATGCAAACATGACCGAAACACCTCTATGGTCAATAACCAATAGGGGACCTGGATGCCCACATTGGTTCCTACATATTCTATGAAGATCTTTATCGGTTGAACCTCTATGTCAAGTATTCAGTTAATCCCCTTTGTTCGTCAGTATGTTACTTGCCCGAGATTTGATTGTCGGTATCTCCTAACCTAGTTCAATCTCGTTACCAGCAAGCCTCTTTACTCGTTCCGTAATATAAGATAATATGGATAACACAATAGTCACTTTGCTTGCAAGCTCAATATGATGTTGTATTACTGAGTGGTCCCTGAGATACCTCTCCATCACATGGAGTAATAAATTGCAGTCTTGATCAATGCCAACTTAACAGACACCCTCAGAGATATGCGTAGAGCATCTTTATAGTCACCCAGTTATGTTCCGATGTTTGATATACACAAGGTACTCCTCCGGTGTCAGTGAGTTGCATGATCTCATGGTCATAGGAACAGATACTTGACATGCAGAAAACAATAGCAATAAACTGACACGATCATATGCTACATTCATAGTTTTGCGTCTTGTCCATCACATCATTCTCCTAACGATGTGATCCCGTTATGAGATGAGAACTCATATCTATGATCAGGAAACCTTGACCATCTCTGATCAACGAGCTAGTCTAGTAGAGGCTCACTAGGGACATAGTGTTGTCTATGTATCCACACATGTATCTTAGTTTCTGATCAATACAATTCTAGCATGGATAATAAAGGATTATCATGAACAAGAAAATATGATAATAACTAATTTATTATTGCCTCTAGGGAGTATTTCCAACAGTCTCCCACTTGCACTAGAGTCAATAATCTAGTTCACATCACCATGTGATTAACACCCAATGAGTTTTGGGGTTTTATCATGTTTTGCTTGTGAGAGAGGTTTTAGTCAACGATCTGCAACATTCACATCCATGTATACTTTGCAAAACTATATGTCATACTATAGATGCTACTACTATGCCCCACTTGGAGCTATTCCAAATGACTACTCCACTATACGTATCTAGTTTCCTACTCAGAGTCATCTAGATTAGTGACAAAGCTTGCATAGACGTAAACCTTTACGACAAACTCTTTATCACCACCATAATTGAAAAAAAAATCCTTAGTTCTCTAGTTACTAATGATAATTTTGACCGCTTTCCAGTGATTCACTCCTGGATCACTATTGTACCCCTTGACAGACTCATGGCAAGGCACACACCAGGTGCGGTACACAACATGGCATACCATATAGAGCCTAAGGCATAGGGGATGACATTCGTCCTTTCTCTTTCTTATGCCATGGTCGATCTTTTAGTCTTACTCAACTTGACACCTTACAAATTAGGCTAGAACTCCTTGTTGGATTGATCCATTTTGAACTCCTTCGAAATCTTGTCAAGGTATGTACTCATTGAAAAATCTTATCAGGCGTCTTGATCTATCTCTATAGATCTTGGTGCCCAATATTCAAGTAGCTTTATCCATGTCTTCCTTTGAAAAACTCCTTTCAAAGAATCCTTTATGCTTTCCAGAAATTCTACATCATTTCGGATCAACAATATGTCATCTACATATACTCATCAGAAATTTTCTAGTGCTCCCACTCACTTTTTTTGTAAATACAAGTTTCTTACAGACTTTGTATAAACCCAAAAGCTTTGATCACCTTATCAAAGCATATATTCTAACTCCGAGATGCTTGCTCCAATCCATAGAAGGATCGTTGGAGCTTGCATACCTTTGAGCATCCTTAGGACTGACAAAACCTTTTGGTTGTATCACATACAACATTTCGTCAAGGAAACTATTAAGGAAACGATGTTTTGACATCCATCTGCCGGATTTCATAATCGAAAAATGCAGCAACTGCTAACATAATTCCAACAAAATTTAGCATCGCTATGGGTGAGAGATGTCATCGTAGTCAACTCCTTGAACTTGTCGGAAACTACTTTGTGACAAGTCGAGCTTTATAAATGGTGACATTTACCGTCAGCATCTGTCTTCTTCTTCTTAAAGATCCATTTGTACTTAACAGCCTGCTATTCATTGGGAAGTCTACCAAAGTCCATACTTGGTTTCCATATATGGATTTATCTCGGATTTCATGGCTCCTAGCCATTTGTTGGAATCCGGTCCCACCATCACTTCTTCATAGCTCGTAGGTTCATTGTTATCTAACAACATGGCCTCCAAGACAGGATTGCCGAACCACTCGGGGCAGTATGTGTCCTCGTTGACCTACGAGGTTTGGTAGTAACGTGATCTGAAGTTTCATGATCATCATCATTAGCTTCCTCTTCAATTTGGTGTAGGCACTGCAGAAACATCTTTCTGTGCCATGCTACCATCCAACTGAAGTGATGGTTTAAGATCCTAATCAAGTTCTACCTTCCTCCCACTCAATTCTTTCAAGAGAAATTCTTTCTCGAGAAAGGACACGTTTTTAGCAACAAACACTTTGCCCACGGATTTGAGATAGAAGGTATACCCAACTGTTTCCTTAAGGTATCCTATGAAGACGCATTTGTCTGCTTTGGGTTCAAGCGTATGAGGTTGAAGTCTTTTCACATAAGCATCGTATTCCTAAACCCTAAGAAATGATAGCTTAGGTTTCTTCAAAACCATAATGCATATGGTGTCATCTCAACGAATTTAAATGGTGCCCTATTTAAAGTGAATGTAGTTGTCTCTAATGCATAACCCCAAATCGATAGTGGAAAAAGGATAAGAGACATCATAGTACGCACCATATCCAATAGAGCACGACTACGACATTCGGACACACCATTACACTATGGTGTTCCAAGTGGCGTGAGATGTGAAACAATTTTCACATTGTTTTAAGTTGCATACCGAACTCCTAACTCGGATACTCACCTCCACGATCATATCGTAGACATTTTATCATCTTGTCAGGATGATCTTAAACTTCACTCTGAATTTGCTTGAACTTTTCAAATGTTTCACACTTGTATTTCATTAAGTAAATATAACCATACCTACTCAAATCACAAGTGAAGGTAAGGAAATAATGATATCCACCGCACGCTTCAACACTCATTGGAGTGCATACATCAACATGTATCATTTTCAATAAGTCACTTGCCCACTCCATCATATCGAAAACAGGGTTTAAGTCATCTTGCCTATGAAGCATGGTCCGCATGCTCAACCGATTTGAAATCGAGTGAGTCCAAAGATCCATCAGCGTGGAGTTTCTTCATGCGCTTTACACCACTATGACCTTTAGTGGCATTGCCACAAGTATGTGGTACTATCATTATTAACTTTGCATCTTTTAGCATCATTATTATGAACATGTGTATCACTACGATCGAGATTCAATAAGCCATTCACATTGGGTGATTGTCCAATGAAGGTATCATTCATGTAAACAGAATAACTATTATTCTCTGGCTTAAATGAATAACCGTATTGCAATAAACACGATCTAATCATGCTCATGCTCAACGCAAACACCAAATAACATTTATTTAGGTTCAACACTAATCCGGAAGGTAGAGGGAGCGTGTGATGGTGATCACATCAACCTTGGAAACACTTCCAACACACATCGTCACCTCGCCCTTAGCTATTCTCCGTTTATACCGTCGCTTTTATTTCGAGTTACTAAGATTAGCAACTGAACCAGTATCTAATACCCAGGTGCTACTAGGAGTACTAGTAAGGTACAATCAATAATGTATATCAAATACTTCTATTGATGTTGCAGCCTTCTTATCTACCAAGTATCTATGGCAATTCCGCTTCAGTGACCGTTCTCCTCATAATAGAAGCACTTAGTATCGGGTTTGTGTTCAACCTTGGGTTTTTTCACTAGAGAAACAACTTGCTTGCCATTCATGAAGTTTCCCTTCTTGCCCTTGCCCTTCTCGAAACTAGTGTTTTTACTAACCATCAACACTGGATGCTCCTTCTTGATTTCTACTTTTGCGGTGTCAAATATCGCGAATAGCTTAGGGGTCATCTTTTCCATCCCTAGCATGTTTATAGTTCATCATGAAGCTCTAGTAGCTTGGTGGTAGTGCCCTGGAGAACTATATCAATCACTATCTTATCTGGAAGATCAACTCACACTCGATTCAAGAGATTGTAGCACCCATCCAATCTGAGCACATGATCACCGATTGAGCTATTCTCCTTCATCTTGCAATCAAAGAATCTTGTTGGAGGTATCATACCTCTCAACATGGGCACGAGCATGAAATCCAATTTCATCTCTTGGAACATCACATATGCTCCGTGACGTTCAAATGGTTTTTGGAGCCAGAATTCTAAGCCGTAATGCATGACGCACTGAACTATCAAGTAGTCATCAGAACGTGTCTGTCAGATGTTCACAACATCCACAGTCGCCGCTTGAGGGGGTGGCACACCGAGCGGTGAATTAAGGACATAAGCCTTCTGTGCAGCAACCAAGGACAATCCTCTGATTACGGACCTAGTCCGCATAATTGCTACCATCATCTTTCAACTCTATTTTCTCTAGGAATGTATAAAATACAGAGGGGAGCTACAGCGCAAGCTATGGATCTACAACACAATTTTGCAAAGACAACTTTAGACTATGTTCATGATAATGAGTTCAATTAATCATATTACTAAAGAACTCCCACTCAAATCAACACCCCTTAGGTTGTCTAAGTGTGGCATGATCCAAATCCACCAACCCGAGTCCGATCATCACATGATATGAGGTGGTTTCAATGGTGAACATCTCCATGTTGATCATATCTACTATATGACTCATGTTCGACCTATTGGTCTCTTGTGTTCCGAGGCCATGTATGTACATGCTAGGCTCATCAAGTTTGACCCGAGTTTTCCGCAAGTGCAACACTGGCTTGCACCCGTTGTATGTGAACGTAGAGTCTATCACACCCGATCATCACATGGTGCTTCAAAACGACGAACTTTTGCAATGGTGCACACTCGGGGGAGAACACAATTTTATCTCGAAATTTTAGCGAGGGATCACCTTATAATTATACCGTCGTCCTAAGCATAATAAGATGCATAAAAGGATTAACATCACATGCAAATCATAAGTGACATCATAGGGCCATGAACTTGTGCTTTTGTTCTCCATCTCCACAGCACCAGCATGATCTCCATCATCACCGGCACCACACCATGATCTCCATCATCGTGTTTCCATCGTGGTTGTCACGCCAACCATGCTTATACTACGATTGCTACTAATTAGCAATAAAGTAAAGTATTACATAGCGCTGAAAGATTCACACGTGGGTCACACAATAATTAAATACAACCCTATTCCTCCTACCGGTTGTCGTATGCATCACATGCAAGTGGATATAAACTATTACAAAACATGATCATATTTGGACATATCATATCACAACATACCCTGCAAAAACAAGTTAGACGTCTTCTAATTTGTTGTTGCATGTTTTACGTGGCTTCTATGGGTATCTAGCAAGAATGATTCTTACCTACGCAAACCCACAAGGGTGATATACAAGTTGCTATTTAACCTTCTACAAGGACCGCCTATGGCGAAATCGATTGAACTAAAATGGGAGAGACAAACACGCGCCAACCAACTTATGAAACAAAGTTCCATGTCTCTCGATGGAATCGGTCTCTCATACGTGGATGAGTAAGGTTGGTCCGAGCCACTTCATCCCACAATACCGTCGAATCAAGAAAAGACCAAGGAAGAAGGAAATCTGAATATCAACGCCTGACGAGGATATGCACCTAGGGTAGGGTCCTAGGCCTGACCTACATACCCTACCAAAGGACACTATATTGGAGTACTTAAAGATTACAAGAGAGTTTCCGACTGAAGTATCATGGCACGAGAGTCACTCGACAATTAATCCACTAGGTGGTTTCTCCCTCCACTCGACAGTGCCTCTCACTCGGAACAACTAACTACAGTCGACACCAGAAGACCAGAAGCCACCCTAGGGAGGCCAACAGGCAGGCGTTCGACCAATCGCCATTAGTAGCATTTATTATATACATTATCAGTAACGTATGCTTTTATCCCATGATCGAACCCTTGGTTGCCTTGACATTCATGAGGGGCAGCGCACTCTATATAAGCCGCCCCTCCCATCAGGCACAAGGGTTTGCACCCCGTGTAACACATACATTCCACACGACAAGAGCTCCCGAGCACTGAGACGCAAGGCTGTTACCTCGACGAGAGGGGCCTGGACTCATACATTTGTGTGTACACCCTCGCCGTAGCTAGTACATGCCCACTCCTTATGTACCCCTATCTTCTACTGCTAGACTCGTTCTCACGACAGTTGGCGCCCACCATGGGGCTGGCGTCTAAGCGACTTCCGGCAAGGTTGCATTTTTTCTCCTTCATCATGTCTTCCGGTGGTGGTTTGTTCCTGGGCCACGAGATCCGTCTCGGAGCGCTCACCTTCATCACCGACGACTCAGCACAACTCCAAGAGGCGCCTCTAGATGTTGAGGCACTCCTGATCCACAAGGCGACGCACTTCCGTGCTAGCTCCTATGGTGTTCTTCTACGACAGCCATTGACTCCGTACCTATCGTCCCTCCCCGCTGTTCGTCGCTACAAGCGATCCAGCCGTTTGCGGCTCCAGCGATTGGTGAGGCATGCAGCATCTTGCCATACTTCGTCTCCACATATTGTGGCTATTGAGCCCACCAAATCGCTTCACGGCATGTTCGACTCGGCATCCGATCAGTTTGATGTTCCCTTTGAGTGTGAGAGTTGCGATCCTACAGCTAAGGTTCTTAGAGCTGGTTCACATTAGAGCCCATTGCCTGGCTTTGGTCGCGGCAGGCACGAGGCTAGTGGAGTGTCAAGTGACCAGCAACACCGTGATGAGGAGGTCCTCCATACGCCCATCATCGGTGCAACTGCTGAGGCCCATGCCTTGGAGACCACGTGCATTCTGCTCGAAGAGATCTAGAAGGAACTTGACGAGCATGCTCGCTAGTGCTTGCCACTTCCCAGTCGATGGCAGCGACAGTTGTTTCCAAGTGGGTCTCAGAACAACGTTGTGGTATACTGTACTCCAATTTTAAATGTTGCAGCGGATGCTAGGATAGTGGATTCCATTCAGCCATCACGTTCAGAGGCTGGTAGAGCTTTGCTGCAGATTCGAGTGTTGCTTGATGCGGCGCAGCGCCAAAACTCAGGTTGTTTCTCAGTCGCGCAATAGATTACACAAGAATTCACCAAAGGTAGACACAGTTCAGTCGGCACACAGTCCTGGGTCACCTTTGTGCTGCAGGGACGGAGGTTACCGTGAAGATTAGTATCGACGTTAGGGGTGAGATCAGTTTCACCATGATGACCACCGTCGAGTGCCTACTCCTTCGCGGAGTGGTTCGTACGTGCCCCGGCACTATGAAAATAGGCGCACGTTCGGTGATGAGTGGAACCCAGGGTTCGATGCTAGAGATTCCCTCACCCAGAAGCGGATCGACAGAGGCCAGGCCCATAGGGATGGTTATGATAGAGATTACCCGAGTGGAAGCAGTGTCGTTAGTTCTGGCCCCGAGTGTTTTATCAGAGCCATTCGCCCTGTAGAGACCCCCCCCCCAACTTCAGGTTGGTGGCTAGGATAAGCAAGTTCTCTGGTGAGTCGAAGCCAGAAACCTGGTTAGATGATTACTGAGTAGCTGTACAGATTGGTGGAGAAACTGACAACATAGCCATGCAGCATTTGCCCCGTATGTTAGATGGTTCAGCCCGAGCGTGGCTGGATCATTTGGCTCCTTCTAGCATCCACTGCTGGGAAGATCTTGTCTGAGAGTTCATTAGAAGTTTCGAGGGCACTAGCAAGCATCCAGATCATTTGATTGATTTGCAGCATTGTGTTCAGAATCCCAATGAGTCCTTGGGAGATTACATTCAGCATTGGTCCACCTTGCATCACACAATGGAGAATGTCTCTCAGCATCAAGGTGTTTGTGCTTTCAAGGCCGGTGTGAAGTACAGAGAGCATTAATTGAAGTTTGGGTGGACAGGAGATATTTCGTTGGCAAGATGATGGAGATTGCCACTTCGTATGCCAATGGAGAAGAGGAATACCGCCTCCGCAGTAGCAAAGGAAAGGCAGATGACAATGATGCTAGGGGCAATACGAGTTAGAAACATAAGCTCACAATTGATGGCCCTGTCCAGGCAAAGGCAGCCGCTCTGGCGGCGCAAGGAAAAAATAAGGGGAAGTCCAAAGGACAGTTTACCCCCATGAAGTCCAAAGGGGAAGTCGGGGACTGATGTTTAGGATTTACCGTGTGCAATCCACACGAAGAAAGATGAAGAAGGCAATTTGATACTGCCGAAGCATACCACTCGATAGTGTCGTTTACCGATCCAGTAGTTTAAGGAGGGTCAGTCGAGTGACAAAACTCCTGAATAGGAGGATGATGAATAAAAAGAAACTTTTCCCAAAGTCAACGCCACTCTGATGATTTTTGGTGATGTCAAAAGCAAGAGTCGACTGAAAGTTATTAACAGGGAGGTCAACATGGCTGTTCCTGTAACTCCCACATACCTCAAGTGGTCTCAGACTACTATCAGGTTCGATCAATTGGATCACCTCGCTCATGTTGCTACCCCCGGTCGGCAAGCTCTGGTGGTTTATCCTGTTGTGGGAGGAACTCAACTCCGCAAGGTCCTCATGGACGGAGGGAGTGGTTTGAACATTTTGTATGCGGATACCCTCAAGGGAATGGGCATTCCCATGTCCCGACTCAGTGAGAGCAATATGTTGTTCCACGGAGTCATCCCTGTGAAGAAGGCCAAATCACTCGGCAAGATTGCTTTGGATGTGCTGTTTTGCACCAATATTTTTTTTTGCAAAGAGAAATGGACGTTTGAAGTTGTGGACATCCAGAGCGCATACCACGCCATCCTTGATTGTCCTGCTTATGCTGGTTTCATGGTTCGTCCATGTTACGTGTATCTCAAGCTGAAGATGCCTGGACCCAAGGGTGTGATCACGGTCACTGGGAATCGACAGAGAGCAGAGGAGTGCCTTCAGTAGGGCTCAAAAATTGGCTATCATCAGATGGCTATGGTCGAGTTGGAAGATTACAAGCAGAGCGCTAACCCTACTGATTTGCTGTGTGCTAAGAAGCCTGCTTCTGAGTTAGCTTTCCAGTCTGCAGCTGAAGTGAAGAAAGTACACAGTCACCTGACAAATCCCAATGCTGCCCCGGCTAACATCTCGACGACACTCGACGACAATGAAGCCAAGCTCATCTAGTTCCTCTGTGAGAACTGGGACATCTTCTCATGGAAGCCTGCTGACATGCCGGTTGTACCAAGGGAACTGGCTGAGCACCGACTGAGAGTTGATCTGAAGGCCAAGCCTGTGAAAGAGCACTTGCGTCGGTCGGCAATAGAGAAGCGGAAGACAATCGACAAAGAGTTGACTCATCTATTGGCGGCTAAGTTCATACGCGATATTTACCACTTCGAGTGGCTCTCGAACGTCGTTATGGTCCCCAAGAAGGACAAGTCACTCTACATGTGTATTGACTTCAAACATATCAATCGGGTTAGCCCGAAAGACCATTTTCTGCTCCCTTGCATCGGTCAGATTGTTGACCTGACAGTGGGGTGTGCGTTTATCTTTTCTTGATGCATACTCCGGCTACCATCAGATCCATCTGTTTGGTCTGGATGAAATAAAAACACCCTTCATAACGCCTTTCTTGTGTTTCTGCTCTATCACCATGCCTTTTGGTTTGAAGAACACTGGTGCTACTTTCATGCGCACGATTCAGAAATGCCTACTTGATCAGATCCCTCGGAATGTCGAAGCTTACATGGACGATATTTTCATCAAGTCTCGCAAAGGTTGCGACCTGCTGACTGACTTGGCCGAGACATTTGCCAATCTAAGGAAGTATGATATCATGTTGAATCCATCCAAGTGCACATTTGGTGTTCCCGACAGCAAGTTACTCGGTTTTCTCATTTCCGGACGAGGAATCGACATCAATCCCGAGAAGATCAGTGCAATTACCTGAATGAAAAGCCTTGAGTGTGTCCATGATGTCCGGAAGCTTACAGGTTGCCTAGCGGCGTTGAGTCGATTCATTTCTCGACGAGAAGGAATTGCCTTTATACCTACTTATGAAGAAATTTGATACATTCGAGTGGACTCCAGAAGCTGAAGCAGCGTTTGTCGACCTCAAAGCCCTGCTTTCCACCCAGCCGGTGCTTGCTGCTCCGACTAGCAAAGAGCCCTTGCTCCTGTACATCGCGGTCACTAATCAGTTTGTCAGTACAGTTCTCACTCTCGAGCGGGAAGAGGAAGGCAAAGCCTACAAAGTCCAACGTCTAGTTTATTATATTTCTGAAGTGTTGACTACTTCAAATCAAAGGTAGTACCCACATTACCAGAAGCTCGTCTATGGTATATATCTACCAGCGAAGAAGGTTGCACACTACTTTCAAGATCACTTGATTTCAGTCGTCAGTGACTCCATTATCTGAGATCCTCAACAATCGAGATGGACTAGTCGAGTGGCCAAGTGGGCAATTGTGCCCCTTTACTTTGATATCAATTTTGAAGGGAAAAAGGCAATCAAGTCTCAAGAACTTGCTGATTTGCTGGCTGAGTGGATAGAACAGCAGCAACAAATGCAAATCCACTCGGCGCACTAGACCATGTTCTTTGATGACTCAAAAATGCTAAATTGGTCTGGTGCTGGCGTAGTTTTGGTATCCCCGAAAGGTGACAAACTTAGTTATGTCTTGCAGATTCTCTTTGATTCCTCCAATAACGAAGCTGAGTACGAAGCACTCTTATATGAGTTGCGTATGGGCATCTCACTCGGCGTCAAGCGCTTGATGGTTTACAGCAACTCTGATTTGGTGGTCAATCAAGTGATGAAAGAATGGGATGTCAGGAACCCTGCCATGACTAGATACTTCAATGTAGTAAGAAAGCTTGAGAAGAAGTTTGAAGGTTTGGAACTCCACCATGTTCCCCGAGTGAAGAATCAGGCAGTTGATGAGCTAGCAAAGATTGGATCCACTCGGAAGCCTATCCCCAGCAATGTGTTTCTGGAACACCTATATTCTCCTTTGGTGTAGGAAGATCCCTTCATTGAAGAGACCCTGCAAGCTATAAGCGCCTCTAATCTGACTGAAGTTGATGTCCTGGCGGTCATAGATCTGGTCATGGAGATTCTGGTCATCACGCCCGATTGGATTGTACCTTATATTGCATATATCCTGAGCAAGAACTTCCAGAGGACGAAGCTGAAGCTCGATAGATCCAAGGCTTTCACTGTGATGGATTATCAACTTTACAGAGAAAGTGTAACTGGCATGACACAATGGTGCATCTCTCTTGAAGAAGGTTGAATGATCCTGGAGGAGATTCAGTCGAGGACCTACGGTCATCATGCGTCCTCCCGGACGATTGACGCCAAAGCATACCGAGCTGGTTTCTTCTGGCCGCGTGCCAACGAGATGGCTAAGGACATTGTTGATCACTACGAAGGGTGCCAGTTCTACTCAAACTTCTCACACAAGCCTGCGTCCGCCTTGAAGACTATTCCACTCGTCTAGCCATTTGCTATCTGGGGTTTGGAGATGGTTGGTCCCTTTCGGGCAGGCCAGAGTGGATTTACTCATTTTCTCGTTGCAGTCAACAAGTTCATGAAGTGGATTGAGGACAAACCTATAAATAAAATGAACTCCTGCACCGCGATCAAATTCATGAGAAAGATAATCTGCCGATATGGAGTTCCCCATAGTATCATTATAGACAATGGCTCAAACTTCGACTCAGAAGAGTTCAGACACTTCTGCTTCTCCCAAGGCACTCGGGTGGATTAAAAATCCTTTGCACACCCTCAAACTAATGGTCAAGCTGAGCGAGCCAATGTCCTTATTATTAAAGGGTTGAAGCCTCGACTCATGCGAGATCTAGAACATGCAGCTGGAGCTTGGGTTACTGAACTGCCATCTGTTTTGTGGGGCTTGAGAACGACTCCCAATCGGTCGATTGGACGCACTCCTTTCTTCTTGGTGTATGGAGCTGAAGCCATTTTGCCGAGTGATATCGTTCATAATTTCCCTCATGTAGATGTTTACTCTGAGGCTGAAGCGGAACAAGCACGACAGGACAACATGGATCTCTTGGAAGAGGAGCGCGAGATGGCTCTGATTCGGTCGACTGTATATCAGCAAGATATGCATCGCTTTCATGCAAAGCATGTCAAGAGTCGGCCATTTCATGAAGTTGATCTGGTGCTCCGAGTGGATCAACAGCGACCTCACAAGCTCGCACCACCATGGGAAGGTCCCTTCGTCGTCATCGAGGTATTGAAGAACAGATCCTACCACCTCTACAACCTCAAGAAGCAGATGGAGAGCCGCGGGCCTGAAGTGCAGATCTACTTTGACGCTTCTATACTTGAAGACTAACTTGTTTTGATGTAATAAAAGTATTCCAAACAATGTTGCTTATGAAAGTTATAATTTCCGTAGTCTTTCATCGATTCAGATTGCACAATCCTACATTCAAAACTTCTCTGAGTCACGAGCGATCCTCTCACTCGGGGGCTTAGGTGCGAACCAGTTTTCGGCGAAGTTAAAAACCCTTCTGGGTGGATATCAGTCCATCCACTCGAAAACTTAGCTGCGAACCAGTCTTCATCTAAGTTCAAAACTTCTAGGAGTGATGAGCGATCCTCTCACTCGGGGGCTTAGCTACGAACCAAATTTTGCCTAAGTTAAAAGCCCTTCCGGGTGGATAGCAGTCAATCCACTCGATAACTTAGCTAAGAAGCAATCTTCATCTAAGTTCAAAACTTCTCTGAGGGATGAGAGATCCTCTCACTCGGAGGCTTAGCTGTGAACCAGTCTTCGTCTAACTTCAAAACTTCTCCGAGTGATGAGCGATCCTCTCACTCGGGGGCTTAGCTGCAAACCAGCTTTTGTTTAAGTTAAAAACCCTTCTGAGTGGATAGTATTCCATTCACTCGGAGACTTAGCTATGAACCAGTCTTCATCTAAGTTTGAAACTTCTCCGAGTGACGAGTGATCCTCTCACTCGGAGGCTTGACTGCGAATCAGTCTTCGCGTAAGTTAAAATCCCTACCGAGTGTCGAACATTTTTCTCACATGGGGACTTAGCCGTGAACTAGCTTTTCTCCTAAGTTCGACATTCTTTCGAATGCGGGACATTCATTCCATTAGAAAGCAAAAACAAATTCAGCCAAACAAAGGATTGAAAGCAAAGTGCAGATAAATCCAAAGTTTCTAGCATGGATAAAAGTTGTTCGCGCAAATGAAAGTGCTCAGGCCTAAAGCCCGAATGAAGTTTTTCAAAGGTTACATCTCCACTCGCCATACCGAGGCAAATAAAGTTTTAATGACAATTCAAATTTTATCAAGCACCTATGGGACTCGCGGGCTTGACAAAGGTGTCCAAGTCAATCCCGTCAGCGATCCGAGTGGCCGCGTTAATGAAGGTCTCCATGAAGTCCTCGAATTGAAGTTTCTTCATATTGATCACCTAGAGAGCCTTCCTCTTGTCCTCCTTGGCTTCCTTGCAATGGAATCTGATGAGTGAAAGCGCCACGTCGGCTCCACAGCGAGCAGCGGACTTCTTCCATGCTTGCACTCGACCAGGAATTTCATTGAGGTGGGACATCATTGATTCAAGGTCAGTCTGGAGGGTGTCTTTAGGCCATAGTTCCTTGTCAACCTTCTCCAGTGCAGTCCGCAGTCGAGTGATATATTCTTGAACCATCTCAAACGGACGTTGAGGCGGAACATGCTCATGGCAACAACATCTCCAACGGGCGACTTGGTGGGATCGAGATTCGGTTCAATCTCTTCGGTCTCCTTTTCAAAGTCCAGACAAAACACTATATGGAGAAAGGAATAGAAACATGGTCACGTTACTATCCTATGGGAGTTAAGGAAGTTCACTCGACAAGGAAAGTTACCGTCGAGCATGCTGAACACCTTCGCAAAGTCTTCCAAGTACTTCTCCAGACGATTGCTCCTCTTGTTTAGTTGTTCAGTCTTCTTAATCCAGTCATCCCATTCCTACTTGAGTATGGAGTTCCCTTCTTCTAGCTTCTTAGCTGCGGTGAGCTTCTTTTCAGCAGCTTCAATTTTCTCCTTCGCCACCTTTTGGGCATCAGCGAGCACCTTGTCCTTGTCCTCCAACGCCTTCTTCATGGTATCTAAAGAAACAACATTGTTGATTCATGCTTGGAGTCAGCGATTCTCATCACGCACGTCTGTTCGAGTGAGAGCACTCAGTTCAAAGCATGGAAGCGGAAAGTAAGAGTGCATTTGGTTGACAAAAATTACCTCCCAGGGTCCTCAACTCAGCCTATGCACGGTCCAGATTGTTCTTGGAGACTTCCAGATCCACTTGAAGCTAGTTCTTCTCCTTCTCCAGGTCTTTGTACGGTGTTCCAAGTTCGTAGGCTCTCTAAAATCAACAAAAAGTAGTTCAGTCGACATGAAATTTTATCCACTCCCGAGTGGAAAGGGTCAAGTACAGTCAAATGGATGGCTGCCCGCCGCACCACCCCACTCCCCTCAAAAGCGTCATATCATGGTTGATGGAAATTATGTCGATGAAGCCCGCGTCATATTATGGTTGATGGAAATGATATCCATGAAACCTGTAGGGTAGGCACGGACCTCTCTGTCCCTAGGATAAGCATTCAGAGGTGGAAACACTAAGGCAGAAGACTTACTCGACAATTCGAGTGACAAGCGTACTCCGCGTACGAAAAAGGACCCTGAGTCCATGTTCTTAGGACTACTGCTCATCGCCAACGATCAACAGTATTCTCGGGGACTACACTCAGTGGGTGCACTCAGCGTGCCCCCACTAGATATTAAACTACTCGACCAGGCCCAACCTGTCCAAGCAAAATATTGTTTCTAACAGACCCCTGCTGATGCAAGCACTCGACGGCGGCCTCGGGGACTACACCCAGTGGGTGCACTCATCGTGCCCCCACTGGACTTATCATCACTTGACCTGTCGAGTGGCTCTAAAAAATGTGCAAGCATGTAGACATTGTCTCTATCAGAGCCCCACCAATGCAAGTACTCGACGGCGGTGTGGGGGACTATAGCTAGTGGGTGCACTCAGCAAGCCCCCACTGCACCTGCTATCACTCGACCTATCGAGCGATTGTCAAAACAATTATAAGACCCCTGCCTATGCCAACGCAATTCGACAATGGTCTCGGGGACTACACCCAGTGGGTGCACTCAACATGCCCCCACTGGACCTACTACCGACTAAGGCCTTATCTACTCGAGAGGAAAACAAACAAGTTTGCTTCAAAAGTAAAACACCCATTGGGTGTGTAGTCAAGAATGACTGGAATGCAATCGGAAATGAACTTAAATCACACTTACTCGGACATTGGAGTGAAGTGACGAGCTGGCATCATAAGCCAACTTGTTGGCTTCATACGCTTCCTTCATGCACAGGATCATCTGCTCGGCTTGGATCATGGCCTCTTTGCCAGCTCCAGTCTAGTCCTCGGGGACGCGATGCAAAGGAAAGGCAGACGTCAGGGGAGTTGATGTTGTTGTCGGTGCAGTCGAAGTTGCCGGAGGCTGTTCGATTGGCACAGAAGCCACAACGGTTGAAGCAGCTGGTGGGGTACTCGACAACAGAGTTACAAGTTCAGTTCTGACTCGGGACGAATCACCAAGCCCTAGGGACGTTGCGGTGGTCAACTTACGAGATGTCTTCCCTGATGGCATTCTCCGAGAACGTGCCCTTGATGGCTTGTCGTTGTCCTCCAGTTGGATGATTTCTGTAATTTCCAGTCGACAATATGGATTATTCGACCGGCGAATCATTCACAAAAAAGCATAACAGAGTGAAAAAATTTCATACCGCGCTGAGAGGTGGCCGCGTCAGCAGTATCCATGTGCATGGTCTCTCCTTCATCCCTTGGAGGCGACGTCACCAAAGTAACGGCTCTGACAGACAAATACCACTTGGTCAGCAAAGATATGAAGTTCCACAACAACAGAGGAAAAAGAAAACAAACACTCACGTTGAAACAACAGGTACACCAATCTTCATACGGGTCAGAGCCTTCCATGGTTTTTATCGTCTCAGACATGGGTAGTTTTGCAGCCCGCTCACCCGACTCAATTGTCGAGGCTCGGTAATATTTAGGGTTCCTCCTACTCAACATCTAGGTCTTGCTTGGAGCAGCCGCGAGGTCTTGGCGATGCTTAGAACGATGCTCGGTACGGGGAGGAGATTCAACTTCTTCTTCATTCTCACCCGAGTCCTCATAATCGTCCTCGTTATCATCAGCATAATCAAAATCTACACTACCTCCCTCGCTTTCCCCTCCATCTTCGGGCTGATTTTCATTCGGCACGGGTGAGTACATGTTCATCAGCTCCTGCAAGATTCCAATAGTAAAGTCCGTCGACTGTTGCTACCAATCACTCGACAAAACATCAAAACAGTTGACAAAGAAATAACTTACTAGATTTGGTGGTGGGTTCTCAACCAAGAAAGGCTTGATCCGCTTGGCTCCCAAAGGATTGTCGCAGGCTCCGGTGGTGCTCCGAAACCACTGTGCAACAGTCTCCTCCAAGCCTTCCTCCGGGTGCGTCCGACTGGTGTCCTCTGGGCCTGATAGTGCCACATGGCATGGTCCCTCGCTTGAAGAGGCTGAATTCATTGACTGAGGAATGTCTCCAGTAGATCCATGCGAGTCACTCCACCATGAACTAGAGCCACTACAACATTAACTAAGATTCCCACTTGGACTTTCCCCCGTTCTAGCACTGACAGTGATTTGGGAGTAGTGGGTCGATCTGATATGAAGGGGGAAAGGCCAGTCGACATATTCGGAGACGCAACGTCCTTACAGTAGAACCAAGTCGACTACGAGCCCCTAACTTATTCAGGAAAAGTCATTAATGGAAAGGAGCTTCTAGTTCTCTTTTGTATCCCCAAGCCACCACACAGCTGGATCACATGGGTCTTATCATCCTCTGGATTGGCCCTTTTTACCAACTGAGAACGAACGGTAAAGATGTGTTTGAATAAACCCCAATGGGGATGAAAACCCAAGAAGCTCCCCAATGCGGCTCCGGCTCGGTCTCCCCCCCCCAACAGCATTCATGCGCCGTCGGCCACAAGCCCATTGGCTAAGAGGTTCTCGACATCCCTCGTTGTGACCGTCGACGTGAGAAAGTATCCCTAGATCCACCCCGCTGGTACACAGAATCGGGCGCTGGATGGCTTCTTGGCCTTGGCGGCTCCCTTCTTCGTGCGCTCGAGTTTCTCGGTCTTGCCCTTCGTCATCATAGCGGCAGTCATCGAGGCGGCGTTAGGCGGCACGCGCGGAGCAGAGAGAGTGGAGGAAAGGAGAGGATTTGGGGAAGAAGAACTATGCTGTCCGCAGTGCGGTATGGTCTTATACCCGCCCGAGTGGGTCGCTGACTCGTGGGCCCGCCTGGTCTCCGTGCATCTCAACCGTAGACGTCGCGCGGTATGTGGCATAAGGGGTGGCATGAAAATTGAGGCGTTGTGCTCCGACTTGCCCTAGTCATGGCATCATCTTTGCGAGGAGCTCGCTTCCCAAATTTCCGAATGCCATGAAATCCGGGTCTGATGGAGCGACTCGTCGCACCCAAAGATCCTCTTGAGTCACTCGGATTTGAATCTGCACTCAAATTCACTCGGACGCTTATCAAAACTGAATCGATCAGGGCGTACGGTAAAGATTCCAATTGCCGCAGATTTCCGTGAAGCCCCGAAGCGCATTCGGAATTTCGATGCCTTATCAGCACTGGTATCGAACCCTTCTTCACTAGAACCCCGATCCATTCTCGGGCTAATGACGAGGATATATACCTAGGGTACGGTCCTAGGCCTAACCTACATACCCTACACAAGGACACCATATTGGAGGACTTAAAGATTACAAGAGAGTTTCTGACTAAAGTCATCATGGCATGAGAGTCACTCGACAATTAATCCATTCAGCTATTTCTCCCTCCACTCGACAGTCTCCTCTCACTCGGAAGAACTAACTACCAGTCGACACCAAAATACTAGAAGCCACCCCAGGGAGGCCAACAGGCAGGCGTTTGACCAATCGCCATTAGTAGCATTTATTATATACGTTATCAATATCATATGCTTTTATTCCCACGATTGATGCTTGGTTGCCCGACATTCATGAGGGGCAGCGCACTCTATATAAGCCACCCCTCCCATCTGGCACAAGGGTTCGCACCCCCTGTAACACATACATTCCACACGACAAGAGCTCCCGAGCAGTAAGACATAGGGCTGTTACCTTCATGAGAGGGGCCTGAACTCATACATCTGTGTGTACATCCTCACATAGCTAGGACTCTTCCCACTCCTTACGTACCCCTATCTTCTACTATCAGAATCGTTCCCACAACAACGCCCACAAACTCATTTGTGTTCTACTTGTGATGTCATCTACACATAGACCTAGCTCTGATACAATCATTAGGGAACATTGCATGGGAAACAAAAACAAACCCTACGCACACGCAAGATCTATCCATGGAGATACATAGCTACGAGAGGAGGAGTGGATCTACATACCCTTGTAGATCTCTAAGCGGAAGCATTTAAGAAATGTGGTTGATGTAGTCGAACATCTTCGCGATCCAAATCGCAAGTCGTCCCGTGATCCAATCATGATATAGTGTCGAACGGACGGCACCTCCGCATTCAATAGATGTACAACTTGATGACGTCCTTGCCTTCTTGATCTAGCAAGAGGGACAAAGTAGTATATGAGTTCCGATAGCACGACTGTCTGGTGACGATGGTGGTGAAGAACAATCTCCGTAGGGCTTCGCCAAGCACAATGGAAACTATGACGGAGGATAAACTAGAGGGGACGGGGTTGTCGTCACGTGGCTTGGGTAAATCTTGATGTGTTTCGGGTGCTAGCCCTTCCCCTCTATTTATATGTTAAACCCTGGGGTCGTTTCTTAGAGAAAGATCCTCCTACAAGTCAGTTTGGCACGTAAGGCAAGAGCCCTCCTCGGACTCCGAGACCAGACGCCAGGGTCCCTTGCTTCTGGCGCTTGGCCATCGCAAAACTCCTTTTGCACCTTCCTAAATCCTCTTGGGCTTTACCCCTTGGCCTAAATAAAGTGTTCTCGTACCCGAACATTTAGGGAAACATCTGAAACCCCTTTCGGTGAATTCCGGAACCCTTCCGGAGACCAAACACTATTATCCCATATATCAATTTTTACCTCCGGACTATTCTAGAGCTCCTCGTCATGTTCGTGATCTTATGTGGAACTCCAAAAACTTTCAGTCACTAACATAATAACTCAACTCTACTTATATCATCACCAAATGTTAAGTGTGTAGACCCTGTAGGTTCAAGAACTATGCAGACATGACCGAGACACCTCTGCAGTCAATAACCAATAGGGGGACCTGGATGCCCATATTGGTTTCTACATATTCTATGAAGATATTTATCGATTTCATCTATGTCAAGGATTTAGTTAATCCCGTATTCAGTTCCCTTTGTTCATCGGTATGTTACTTGCCTAAGATTCGATCTTGGTATCTCCATACCTAGTTAAATCTCGTTACCGGCAAGTCTCTTTAATCGTTCCGTAATACTAGATCCTGTGGCTAAATATTTAGTAACTTTGCTTGCAAGCTATTTACGATGTTGTATTACTGAGTGGGACCTGAGATACCTCTCTGTCACACGGAGTAACAAGTCACAGTCTTGATCCATGCCAACTTAACAGACACCCTCGGAGATACCTATAGAGCATCTTTACAGTCCCCAGTTATGTTGTGACATTTGATACACACAAGGTACTCCTTTGGCGTCAGTGATTCGTATGACCTCATGGTCATAGGAATAGATACTTGACATGCAGTAAACAATAGCAATAACTGACAGGATCATATGCTATGTTCATACTTTTGGGTCTTGTCCATCACATCATTCCCCTAATGATGTGATCCCGTTATCAGATGAAAACTCATGTCTATGATCAGCAAACCTTAACCATCTCTGATCAACCAGCTAGTCTAGTAGAGAGGAGGCTCCTTCGACCCTAATTCCAGTCCTATAAATTCACATCTTCGGAGAGAAAAATAAAGGAGAAGTTTTCATCTCGTTTGACAAGACGGAGCCGCCGCCACCTCCTGTTCTTCCTCCAGAGGACTGATCTGAAGCCTGTTTTGGGCTCGGGAGAGGGGAAATCGTCGTTGTCGTCATCACCAACCCTTCTTCATCAACACCGTCATGATGCTCACCATCGGGAGTGCGTAATTCCTTTGTAGGCTTGCTAGACGGTGGTGGGATTAGATGAGATTGATAATGTAATCGATTTAAGTTTGATAGGGCTTGATCCCTTATATCCACTATGTTCTGAGATTGATGTTGCTATGAATTTTCTATGCTTAGTGCTTGTCACTAGGGCCCGAGTGCCATAATTTTAGATATGAACCTATTATGTTTCCAAGAATATAAGACTTATTTGGATCCTATCCTACAAGTTGTATGCACCTATTACGTGTCACGATCCGCATACCCCAAGGTGACAATAATTCAGATTCCTTCCGGTGATTGCCGTAGTTTGAGGAGTTCATGTATTCACCATGTGTTAATGCTTTGTTTTGGTTCTCGATTAAAAGGACGCCTTAATATCCCTTAGTTTCGAATAGGACCCCGTTGCCATGGGAGGGTAGGACAAAAGATTTCATGCATGTTCTTATCACAAGAACGTATGACTATATACAGAATACATGTCTACATTATATTGGTGAACTGGAGCTAGTTCTATGTTGCCATAGTGTGTAACTGTTATATGATAAATGTCATCTTAATCATTATCCATACTGAATCTTGCTAAGTTACTATTGCTACTGCTATTGTCACAAGTGTTATAAAATTGTTGTTGTCACTACTACGGTTACATTTGCTGCTACTATTTGCTGTGCTACTAAACCTTTGCTGCAGAGAGATATCCCACGTGAAGTTGAATTGAAAAATCATCTATAAAGGACAATAAATATTTTTTTCTCCCCTTGTGTCAAACCAATAAATTAGGGTGAAATACTACCCGTGGAGACTATCGCGATCCCCTACACTCGTGGGTTATCAAGACCATTTTGTGGCGCCGTTGTCGGGGAGCATAGCTTTATTTATTATGTTAAATTCAAGGATATCGAATTGCTACTATGAAGAATTTGAAATATAATCGAACTATGATCATTTCCTCACGCACGAGAGGAGGCAAGGAACTGCCGTCTAGCTCTGCTTTTGAGTCACCTACTATTTTGAACCACCTTGTTACACCACCACTTGTAGATCGTCCTGATATGTCACATGAACTTGATGATGCTACTTCTGAAATTGATGATGATACTATTTCTGCACATGTTGAAACTGAAACTATGCCACTGAATGAATTACTTGATGCTCAGATTGCTAATGCTAGAGAACTTGAGAATGCTAAAACTGATGATGATTTTGAATCACGTGTTACCCTTGCTCACATAATAGATATAAATAGCCCTATGTACCTGAAGGTTATGTTATGGATGGTGAGGCAGCTAGGGACTTTCTTGCATGTGAGGATAGAGATGACTTGAAGAAACTACTATGCAAACTAGAAGAAATATCTATATTGGAGAAAATGAAACGTGACCCTAATTTTTTTACTTCTCCTATGTTTGTTACTGATAAGGATTATGAGTTCTCCGTAGACCCTATGTTAATTCCTATTGTAGAGTCTAATCATTTCCATGGTTATGAAAATGAAACTGTTGTCGAACACCTTATGAAACTAAATGATATTGCTACTCTGTTACTGATGATGAAAATATTCGCTACTATTATATCCTTAAGCTTTTTCCCTTCTCGCAAAAAGGTGAGGCCAAGGAATGGTTCCTTTCTCTCGCTCCTAGTTGTATGCGTAGTCCCTGGGATATGCTTTACTACTTTTGTGAAAAATATTTTCTTGCTCATAAGAAACAAGCTGCCTTACACGAAATATTTAACTTTTAACAAATTGAAGCAGAGAATCTCCTTCAAGCTTGGGGGAGGCTTCTTTGATTACTAAGAGATTTTCTTGAATGTCCTCTTAAGAAGAATGAAATTCTTGATATCTTTTATAATGGACTAACTGATGCTTCCCGGGGATTTCCTAGATAGTTGTGTTGGTTGTGTTTTCGGGGAAAGAACTGTTGGACAAGCTGAAGAATTATTGAATAACATATTGCAAAATGCCGTTGATTGGACACTTATTGAACCACCTCCGAAATCTATTCAAAAGAAAAGAGGTATTATATTCCTCAATCATGAAGACATGCAAGAAGCAAAAAGATCTATGAAAGCGAAAGGTATTAAAACCGAGGATTTCAAGAAATCGCCTATTGAAGAAATACATGGACTTGACACCCCGACACAGGTAGTGGAGGTAAACTCTCTTTGTTCCTTTAATGAAAATGATATACCTTATACTAAGATTCCTAAATAATGCATGGATGAATTTGATAATTACCTTTTTAAGGAAGAACACTTCAATAACTATGTTAAGAACCAATTGAGACGTAATGATATGAGGATAGACCCTTAAGTGACTTAATGTTTAGAATTGCAAATAATGTGAATGGTATAGGTAAACATGCTTCCATGGTTCACACCCAACTAGACCAAGTTGCTAAGTCACAAACTGATTTGCTTGCTGAAATGAATAATAACATGAATGATCATGTTGTTAGAGTAGTGACTAGAGGGGGTAGAATGACTCAAGAACCTCCTTACCCTAAAGGTCACACTATTGGGGAAAAGCTTATAGGTAGAATGTTACTAATAGCGCTGGCTACGATCCTCATGCTTCTAGTAATTACCAGTAGCACGCAGAAAAAAAAGGCACTACTGGTTAAATTTAGCAGTAGTGCATTGTTGTATTTAGCATGCTACTGCTAAGTGGGACAAAGGCTGCCCCAGGTTCGGTATAAATTAGCAGCGTTGGCCCAAAAACAAGCACTACAGCTAATATGTTATCTATAGCGTGTTTGCTCCAGAAAGCGTTACAACCAAGTTTCTACCGGTAAGCCTGCGTGCCCCACTTAGCAGCAGTGCTTGTCTACAGAAAGAGTTACTGCTGGTTGAGATAGTAGTATCGCACTACATCAAAAAGCACTACTGCTAATTAGTGACCGAGTTAGCTTCTTAGTCCCATCCCTCACTCTCTCCCTCTCCCCCTCCTCACTCCCTCCCTCTCCACTCTGTGCCACCGCTACTGCTCCGCGCACCCCTCACTCTCTCCGTGTCCCCCTCCTCCCTCCCTCTCCACTTTGCGTCGTCGCTCCGCGCAGCGCATTAACTCTCTCCCTCTCCCCCTCCTCACTCCCTCCCTCTCCTCTCTGCGCTACTGCCACTGCCACCGTCGCTCTGTGCACCCGTCCCCCTCCCTCTCCACTCCCTTGCACCGATCCTAGCGACCTCGACCCCGGCCCCGACATCTGCGACCTCAAGCCCGGCCTAGACACTGACCCCGGCCTCAACCTCGGTGACCCCGACCCCGACCCCGGCCTTGACCTCGGAGACATCCACCCTGGACCTGACCCCGACGCTTTCTCTGGTGAGACATCCCCATGCCTCCTCCGCTCGTTTGCTTTCTAGTGTTTGGGTGGATTGCTATGGTTAGATAGTTAATAAGAAAACCGTGTCAAAAATGAGTCTAAAATGAGTTTAAGATATTAAGTATTTCTGAAATAGCAAAACAGTAAATGATAAGAAAATGTTCTCATAGGAATTTTTCTCGATGTCGACGATGCCTGGCCCGTATCCTCGTCGTCGAGTCGGCGGCGACTCCTTGAGAGGCACTATGTCCGGGACTGGGCTCCATCGGGATGGCATTGGGAGGTCCTATCTTTCGGGGCACGCACCTTGGTGAGAAATCCGGGTCTCGTCATCGACTCGGAGCTTCTTTGGTGGTGGCCGCATGGGACACTATTGGTGCACAGGGAGCCGGCCCCCGCAGAGGTGGTTCGTCGCCGTGTTTGGGAGGAGGACGAGTACATCCATCGTTACATGGCTGCGTTGGACGCCAGGTTCTCCAATACCTGGCAGGTTCTTCAGGGATCTCACCCAAGCTAAGATCTGGTGATGGTTCCTTATCTTTGGGTGTCCACTGTCTGCGCCACGAGACGTCAACTCGATCTATATTAATGATATTATATGATAATTTTCGAGATGTATTAGTGATAATTTTCGATGATGCATTAACTGGAAAAATTCAAGATGATGTATTAGTGATATTATTTGATAATATTTGAGAAATATTTAGTAAAAAAATCAGCTACTTTCGGTCTCTTGTTGCTCCTTATGTGACTTTCATCTGTGTTCTTGATGGAGGAATCCCGACTGTTGTCATGGGGGCGCTTCCTCCTCTTCTCTTCTTGCGATATATACCTCGATATAATGCGCAACGAGAGGAGAGGAGGTGCTTCGATCACCGACGGTCGAACTATTAGTGTGAGAGAGTGTCCACCAACATATATACACCACCATATCAGTGTGAGAGAGTGCGCACCAACACACCATGCGATATGAGAGTTATTAAAGGAAAGCCTCGATAGACCAAAAGTCAACCGATATTGAATTAGGTCTATTTGGACATGTGTGTATGTTATTGCAGGGAACCCCTCCTAGTGCCTATGTTTTGCCGGAATGTTGATTCATTTCCATTCTGGCAAATTTCAGGCACTCAATATGTCTTATTTTAATAATGGGCATTCCAAACTTTTGAATCATGAACGTAGGAAATGTCTGACGACAATAGGATCCCTGAGTGTGATTACTTGATGATGCTCAGGGTTTGTGCGACCAGCCTCACCTGCGAGACGACAGGTTCTTCAACATCAAGCTTGATGAGACCTTCGATGTTTGTATGGTATGCAATGATGACAAGTGTTTTTTCATAATTAAGCATGAATTCTGTTTCTTTGATTCAACGTGTAATTTTTGTTGTACAATTTGACTAGTTCATCCCCTACCATGCAAGATGGTATTTCTTGGAGAGGCTCGGTTTCGAAGACCACGAGAGTAGGGAGACGAGGAGAGCTAACCTAAGGACTAAACATGGTCACACATTTCTGATCGAAGTACTGAATGCAGTTAGTAACCCAGAGTTAGGCTTCTCAAATTGGGAAGATCTTTGCAAGGCATATGGATTACAGGAGGATATGGAAATAACCTTCGATCTTCGTCCTGAAGATCATATTGAAGGTAACATCGACATTTGGGTGGATGCCGATAAGCTTCCTGTTTTACCTCCATGTGAGTTTGTCAACCATGCATATTTTTCAAGTAATTTGCACTCTATATTTAAAAATAGTTGGTGTTCATCCATACTAAATTTGTAAATTTATAATTTACAGCTTATTTCGTTTCTTCGAGTGAAACACGAAAATTAATTGACACGACACACTACACTTATGGATCACACCTAACTTGGGAGGAGAAGGATATTCTTGTCACCTTTGTTATTGGTGTCCTATTTGGTAGGGACAACTTCCCGTACAATATGGGACCTGGCCCAAATTATGCATTTTACATGCCACCAGTGCATAGGTTGAGGGCGCATGAAATTCGAGGAAATATCTTAGTAACAGTTGCTAATTAAGTACACTACTATTGCGTAAATGGTGTTTATTACATTGCTAACTAGGCTACTATTATGTTCTTCAACAAAAAATGCCAGATGATGTTGTGCCTCCATTGATGCATGGAGAAGGTTATATGACAATTAAAAGCCCTATGAGGGCCCAGTTCTCTTTTCCATACTCGACTAAGCGCAAACCACAAAGATGGCTCCAAATTGAAGCATGTGGAGAAATAAAGAAGGATCGCAAGCCACAAGTTGGAGACCGTTGGATCTCTTTGCTTCATCATGGAGACATAGGTGTTATTCTGTTTTATGACATTTTACCTAGGAGGGAGGACTAGTTCCTATTGGAGAGAAGTTTTTCTAGTTTATATTAACTTGGCATGATCGATTAGGATGATGATTATTATGATGTTTTTCTGTTTTAGGAGATTTTAACTTAATATGATTAAAATGATTATGAGTGGTTAAATGAGTAATATGATGATGAGTTATATGTCATATATTTAATTAAAGTGGATGGATGCAAGTGACCAAGTTGAATTAGAGGAAAATATGATGTTGCGATTGGCAACATCATATTTTCTTATAATTCAACATGATCACTTGCATCCATCCACTTAAATCTAAATGCAGTTGCTCGCACAATAATTATTGATGTTGTATATTAATAAGTGTAACCGTGTGTAAATACAACATAAATATAAAAAAAGGGATATGTGCATTTAACAATGGCGCGGGTTAGAGAAGCACGCTACTGATAACTTGCTTAGCAGTAGCGTTGGTTAAGAGGCATTACTGCTAAACTTTAGCTGTAGCGCTAGGTAACCAACGGTACTGCTAAAAATTAGTTGTAGGGCCATAGAAGTAGCGCGGGAACCCGCGCTACTAATAGCTAAAAAATCAGCGCTACTGGTAAGGCTTTCCCTAGTAATGTCACCCTAAATGAATCGAACAAGATTCTTGAAAAATCAATGAAGATGCACTTAGTTCATCTAAGATGAAAAAGAAAAGAAAGATGATAGGAACTTGCATGCTTCTAGTGAACCTGCTATAGAAAACCTGTTGAGAAACATAATGAAATTTCTGTTTATAATCCTGAGACACAATCCTGGTAATGAACATACACCTAGTGACAATGAAAATGTTAATAATGTTGATGCTCACCTAGATGCTCAACTAGATGATAGCAATGGAAATGATAATGATGTGGAAATTGAACCTATTGAGGATCTTGATAACCCACCTCCTAAAAATAAACATTATGATAAGAGAGACTTTGTTGCGAGAAAACATGGAAGGGAAAGAGAACCATGGGTTCGAAAACCCATATCATTCCCTCGTAAGTCCTCTAAAAGTAGGGATGATGAGACTATGAGCGCTTTGCTGAAATGATTAGACACATCATTTTTCTCACTCGTTAGAATGATATATTGAAAATGCCTTTGTATGCTAAGTATACGAAAGATATTATTACCAACAAAAGAAAAATACCTGAAACTGAAATTGATACCATGCTTGCTAATTATTCTTTTGATTATGGAGTACCTAGGAAGTTGGGAGATCCGAGTATACCCACAATACCTTGCTCTATTAAAAGAAATTATGTTAAAACTGCCTTATGTGATTTAGGGGCCGGTGTTAGTGTTATGCCTTTCTCCCTTTATAAAAGACTTGATTTGAGTAAGCTTACACCTACTGAGATATCTTTGCAAATGGATAATGAATCCACTACTTTACATATTGGAATTTTCCAGGACGATCCTGTTGTGGTTGCAAATGTTACTATCTTAAAAAAATTGTTATTCTTGCTGTGCCCAAGGACGACAATATGTCAATCATCCTTGGTAGACCCTTTCTAAATACTACATGGGCTGTTATTGATTGCAATAAAAGCAAGGTTACTTTTCATGTCAATGGCAAGCAACATAACATGCACGTTACAAAGAAGCAAACTTTGGTTAATAATATTAATGTCATTCATCCAATTCCCACGGTTATCATGGAGATTTCATAATCCCTCTACCTACTGCCAAGAAGAAAAAATATTATAATGTCATTGTTGGGGAAATGCAAATCCCCATTGAGGTAACCTAGTGGTATACAAAAAATTCTTTGGTTTCATGTTAGTCAAAAACAGTTATTAATAATATTTGATCAACCTTATTAATGAATCATTTCAAAAGACATGTGATTGATGAATTAAGTATTCACAACTCTCCGTATCACAAGTTTATTCTTTGTTTTTCCTAATTATATAAAAATAAAATGCCATGAATTTCCTGTTTTCTGTTTTTCCTGTGCATGAAAAATCACCCAAAAATAAAAAGTCTCAGATTGCCACCAAAATTTGACATGAATTTTTCTGGAATATTTTTCGAATTTTTTAGCTGAAAATTACAACAGGGAGATGCACCAGTGGGCTACCACACTTTAGGGTGCGCCCCCAGGGTCGCGCCCTAATGGCTTGTGGGCCCCCATAGCCCCCTGCCTTATCCCTTTAGCTCTCTCTCTCATGTTCTTCCACCTGAAATTGAAATTTTCAATCTCTCTGCTCGGAACTCCATTTTGGAAAATGTTTTGAGGAGTTGTTCCTGGGTATGTGACTCTCCCATTCCTCTATGGGATCACTAGAAGAGTATGTCTAGAGGGGGGTGAATAGACTACTAGCAGGAATTTAAAATATACACAAGGTGCAAAGTTATGTGCTGGCAGATTTGAGCAATTATAGCAAGTATAGCACACCCTACACATGCAAGTCATCAACTATAGCAGCGGAAAGTAAAGACACTGCACATGGACGTAAGGAGTAGAGATAAGAAGATCAAACGCATGAAGGACACGAAGATTTTTCCTGTGGTTCCGATAGGTGGTGCTATCGTACGTCCACGTTTATGGAGTCTTCAACCCACAGAGGTAACGGTCGCGAGATTACACGGAGGGCTCCACCCATAAGGGTCCACGAAGTAGCAACCTTTACTATTTCGTAAAGTCTTCTCTCCACGAAGGACTAGCCTCACTCGGGGTAGGTCTTCATGAAGTAGGCGATCTCCTTGCCCTTACAAACTTCTTGGTTCACTCCACAACAAGAAGTAGGAGGCTCCCAAGTGACACCTAACCAATCTAGGAGGCACCACCCTGCAAAAGGTAATAGTCTCAATAATGTCGATGAACTCCTTGCTCTTGTGCTTCAAGATGATAGACTCCTCAACATACAATCACTCTCTCACAAATTTGGCTTGGTGGAAGAGATTGATTGGGTGGAAAGAAACTTTGGGAGGCTACAGATCAAGATTCATATGGTTGGAATGGAATGGCATGATCTCAACACATGACTAGGTGGCTCTCCCTCAGAATATCAGTGGGATGACTGGGGATCTGTTCTGAGTGCTTCTCTTGCGAGTGAGTGGTGGTGGAGGGGTATATATAGGCATCGCCAAAAATCCAACCGTTACACCCGATAAGTCCAACTTGGTGACACCGATGTGTTAATCTCGGTGGTAACGAGTTCCCAAAAGGTAGCAACTTTTGAATCTCGGTGAGACCGATACATATAACTCGGTTGCATCGATAAGGTGACGAATGGTCAGATAGCTAGACTCGGTCACGCCGATTCAACAAACTCGGTCGGACCGATTTTTTGAATTTTCATAACATAAAGTTGGTAATCCAAACTCGGTGGCACCAATTCAGAATCGGTTCTACCGAAGGGTTAGGTCTTGGCTGAGTCTGTCTGAGGCTGTGAATCGGTGGCACCGAGAGGAGAGTGTTGGTTGCACCGATTTTGGATATTTGGCTTTGGACAGACTTTTGTGGAAGAGCTTGCGGGTGTACGTGGTGACTATCACTTGTGCACGTATGATCATTTTGTTCACTAATAGTACCTCACCCCCTTTTGATAGTATTGGTTTTCCTATGGACTCAAAGTGATTTCTCACAAAGTAAAATGTAGAGTCCTCTTGCTTCAAGCTTTTGCCAATGCTATTCCTTCTTCTTCTTCTTCTTCTGGGGGATACCCTCCACACTCCTTAGCCAACCTTCTTTGTGGACTTTATCTGAAATACACTAGATAAAAGTATTAGTCCAAGAGACAATATATGTTGTCATGAATTATCAAAACCAACAAGGGAGCATACTGTGCTTGCAATCTCCCCCTTTTTGGTAATTGATGACAACATACAATCAAAGCTTCAATTTAAGATATGCTGAAATATGTGAAGACTTTGAAGGATACATAACTAATCCAAGCTCCCCCTAGCTGTGTGCAATCCATTTTAAGGATAATTGCTTTTGAATGCATGAACAGACACATGGCAGGAAGGACATGAGAACACATATATATGTTGGCAATATGCATAAATTATATTAGAATGAAATGATTTCATGTTCAAGACTCACTCTTGCAAACAATATGTGCAAAGAGCAAGAGGTCATCTTGAACAAGAATATGATGCATATACTTACCTTAAGGTCCTCGAGCATTTAATAGTAGAAACACACTTGAGATACCAAATAAGTTTAGAGTTTTCTCCCCTAGACACCAATTGTGACACCAATTGTGAAAGTTTTCCTCTCTCCATGGATCATAATATATAGCTATTGAGAGTAGGTAGGGCTGAGGAAATCTAAAGCATATGAGAATTAAATTTCAAATACATTGTTCTCTCTTCTCCTTAAGAAGTGTTTGTGTGATAAGGGATCCTTGATAAGTTTTCTCCCCCTTTATATGATAAGGCTACACTTCTTATTTTCATGATCATCTCTCCCCCTAAAGCAATAATGCTTAGATATTCTTCCCTTTAGATATATATCTCCCCTTTGGTATGAATATCTCCCCCTTTGTTATGTAAGTTTTGAAGCTTTGATATTTCTCCCCCTTTGGAATTAATTTCCAAGCAGTTCACAAGGGATAGATAAAAGGGATCATAGTGTGGGAAGGGATGTTGAAGATATAGGGTCATTGAGAGCATTGAGACAAGGGTTCCTCGAAAACTGTTTTTCTCCTCCTTAAGATCTGAAAACCCTTTAAAATTTCTCCTCCTTTGATGTGGGGATCCTTGATAATTTGAGATTATATCTCTTGATGTTTCTCCCCCTACGTCATTGGAATCATTGAGTTCATCATAAAACAGAGCCGCTAGAGTGCATAGATGTCGATGGCTCCGAGGCAAATGATTCGGTGGCACCGATATGTGTTTCTTTAGTATGACCGGAATATCGGTAGAACCGAGTTTTTGTGATCGGAGGCTCCGAGTTGGAAAATGGAAACTTGGCAAATTTGTCAAATGCAATTTTTTTCAGAATGTCTGAAACGTGTCTCAAAGATTTGCAATGAATTTTCATAGAGGATTTGCAATGAATTTTCAGAGGGATTTGCAATGAATTTTCAGAAGGATTTGCAATGAGGTTTCATCTAGGTTAGAGTTGAATGGAAATATCAAAGAGCAACACAAGAAGGATTTTCCATTCAATTCTCATGACTAGATGATGGGCGGTGACTAGGTCACCCATATTAGAGTATATTGACTTAAGGAGTCAAACAAGAATACTTGATCATAGGTCATACTCATCGTTAAGTTCAAAATGGGGTTAACATTTTTTGATTAAGCATTTAATGTCTTCATATCGCTTGAGTTGCTTTATCTCATGATTTGGAGTAAAGCTATATCAAGTATATGAGTACATACCTTTGAGTGATGTTGTTGATGTAGCTTGTAGGTGAACTTGATGAGGATGGTCGAAGTTGATGAAGTTCATCTTGAGTTGGGTGCAATCCTTATTGGTTTCGTTCACTTTTCACCTACATAGGTTAGTCATGCAAGGAAGAACATGATATATTCAAATGACATGATACCAATTGTGAGTTGATACCAATTGAGAAATATATGTCAAGGATATGTTTTGTTGTCTTCTTCCTTTCATCATCAAGGAGAGGTGTGGATAATTGGTCATGCCAAGATTGCTTAAGATATGAGTTTTTGGCAATCTTGTGGAGTGTTGTTCTTCCAAGTACCTACAAAAGGGTTAAATGCAAGACAAGGGAGCATAGAATTCCACGATATGATATTCAAGATAATATTAGCATGGAATAGACAATAAAGCTCATCCCCTTGTATGCATCCGAGTGAGCTTAGCTCAAGTTTGAAGCATCAACGATGTTCAAGTCACTCCTTAAGTGAAAAAACACGTTTATCAAGTGGCTTAGTAAATATATCGGCCAATTGCTTGTTAGTTCAAACATCCTTAAGTTCAATATCTCCTTTGGCAGCATGATCACGAATGAAATGATGTCAAACTTGAATATGCTTGGTTCGAGAATGTTGCACATGATTATGACTAATCATAATAGCACTTTCATTGTCACAAAGTAATGTCACATTTTTAACATAGATTCTATAATCTTTAAGCATTTTTTTATCCATAATAATTACGCACAACATGATCTAGCGGCTATGTATTCTGCTTCGGCAGTAGATAGAGATACCGAGTTTTGTTTCTTGGAGGACCAAGACATGAGAGATCTACCAAGAAATTGACATGTACTTGAGGTGGATTTTATATCAACCTTGTCACTCGGATAGTCCGAGTCGGAGTAGCTAACAAGATTAAAAGAAGATCCCTTGGGATACCAAATTCCAAAGTTTGGTGTATGTATCTAGTATCTCACAATGTGTTTCACAGCCTTAAGGTGACATTCTTTGGGTGCATTTTGTTATCTAGCACACATGCAAACACTAAGCAAAATATCTGGACAGGAGGCATATAGATATAGCAATGAAGCAATCATTGATCGATAAACCTTTTGATCAACCGGTTCACCCTCCTTAGTAAGATCATCGTGAGTGGGCACGGGAGTTTTCATACCTTTGCACTCCTGCATGTTGAACTTCTTGATCAAGTCCTTGGTGTACTTTGTTTGAGAGATGAAAGTACCTTCTCTCATTTGCTTGATTTGTAGACAAAGTAAGAATTTCAGCTCATGCATCATAGACATCTCATACTTCTCTGACATCAACCTTCCATATTTCTCACTAAATTGTGGGTTAGTAGATCCAAAGATAATATCATCCACATAAATTTGGCACACAAATAATTCACCCTTAACGCTCTTTGTGAATAAGGTTGCGTCAGTTTTACCAATTTCAAATCCTTTTTCAATAAGAAACTTCGTGAGACATTTATACCAAGCACAAGGAGCTTGCTTAAGACCATATAAAGCTTTGCGAAGTTTGTAAACATGGTTAGGTTTCTTAGGATTTACAAACACGGGAGGTTGTTTAACATAGAATTCCTCCTCTATTTCTCCATTTAATAAGGCAATTTTGATATCCATTTGATAAAGAGTGATGTCATGGTGATTGGCATAAGCAAGAAGAATTCAAATGGCTTCTAGGCTAGCAACGGGGGCGTAGGTCTCACTGTTGTCCATACCTTCGACTTACGTATATCCTTGGGCTACAAGGCAAGCCTTGTTGCGTATGACTTGACCGTCTTCATCTTGCTTGTTCCGAAATACCCATTTCATGTCGATGATGTTTTGTTCGTCCTTGGGCTTCTTCACGAGTGTTCACACTTCGTTCCTCTCAAAGTTGTGAATCTCTTCATGCATAGCGTTCACCCAATACACGTCTTCAATAGCTTGTTCAACTTTCAAGGGTTAAATGCTAGAGATGAAAGAATAATGCTCACCAAAGTTAGCTAGGCGAGGTTTAGAGAGAGTGATCCTCCCTGTTTGTATATCACCAAAGATTTGGTTAAGGGGATGGTTCTTGGTCACTTGTGATCGAACTCGAGGAAGCTTTGGCTTGTTAGTTTGAGGAGCTTCTTCTTCATCATCTCCTTCATCTCTATTGTTGTCGAAGTGGTTGTCTCCTTGAGGTGGTGGCGAAGGTGGTTGGGGTGGATCTTCATGATGTCCTCCTCTCCTTCATCTTGTCGTGTACCACTTGTGGATGCATCCATGTTGTTTTGTCGGTAGCCTTGATCCGAAGTAGGAGCTTCCACTTGGGTTGATTAATTACTTTCCTTCACCTCCATGGGCAAATCTTGGATAGATTCCGAAGGATCTTTATCACCTACATCATTTGGCAATTGTTCGACTTGCAAACCATTAGACCCATCAAACTTCACATCTACCGTCTCTTCAACTTTCTGAGTGAAGCTGTTGTAGACACGATAGGTGTGAAAGTTCGATCCATAACCAAGTAGGAAACCTTCATGAGACTTGAGAGCAAATTTAGCACGGCGATGCTCATCAAGAATGAAACACTTAAAGCCGAATACCCGAAAGTATCCAACCTGGGGATTGTTACCAGTGAGAAGATCGTATGTTGTTTTACCAAGAAGCTTGTGCAAGTAGAGTCGGTTTGTGGCATAACATGCTATTTCCATGGCTTCTGCCCAAAAGTGTCTTGGCGTCTTGTATTCGTCAAGCATTGTTCTTGCCATCTCAATGAGCGTTCGGTTCTTTCTCTCAACAACTCCATTTTATTGAGGCGTGTACGTAGCCGAGATCTCATGTGAGATACCCTCTTTGTTAAGAAAGGTATCCACATGGGTGTTCTTGAACTCTAATCCATTATCGCTTCGAATCTTCTTGATCTTCACTTCAAATTGATTTTGCGCTTTGCATGGAAAGTTCTTGAAGATATTTTGTACTTGTGACTTATCATCAAGAAAGAATACCCACGTAAATCTGGAAAAATCATCAACTATAACTAGATCATAACAATTTCCACTGAGAGTCATGTAAGCATTGGGACCAAAAAGATCCATATGAAGTAACTCGAGCGGTCTCTTAGTGGTCATGATGTTCTTGACCGAATGACTTCCACCTACTGTCTTTCCTGCTTAACAAGCACTACAAAGCCTACCTTTGTCAAAGATAACATCTTTAACACCAAGAATGTGATCGCCCTTGATAAGCTTATCTAGATTGTGCATGCCTACATGTCCTAGCCTTCTATGCCATAGGCAACCTTTTGAAGATTTTGCAATGAGACAAGTACAAGGTTGGGACTTTTTAGTTAAATTGACAATGTATAGATCACCTCCATGAATACTGGGAAAGACAATTTTATGATTATCAAATCAAAACACTTGGCAATTTACTTTGGTAAAAATCACATTGAAACCGAAGTCTGCTAGTCTAGATACGGAAAGAAGATTGTAGCCAAGGGAATCAACAAGCATTACATTTTGAATGGAGCTATTATGAGATATGGCCACCTTACCAAGGCCAAGCACCTTACCCTTAGAGTTGTCTCCAAAGGTAACGTACCTTCGAGGACCTTGATTTGGCGTGATCTCTTGAAACATGTCTTTATCACCAGTCATGTGATCAGTGCATCCACTATCGAGAATCCACTATTTTCCACCGGACATGTAATCCTTGAAGTTTACCATTAGACTTGGATTCTTCATGATCTTTTCATGCTCAATGTCGAACAACTCATCTTCATCATAGTAACCATGTTCTTCATTTCATCATTTTGTGGAATCACCTCTTCGTAGAAACCAAGAGACTCGTTAGAATCGTAGCCAGGATTTATGAATGTGAATGGCTCCAATAATAATGTTGTTGATAGTTGTGACATCTCCTTTAGCACGCATAGGATCACGAAGCTAAAATAGGCATTTATCAAAGTTTCAATCACTAGGCTTTATTTGGTGAAAATCAACAGTTTTATGAAGAATTTCATCAAGATTACATAATGTAAGATTTGGATATCGTTTCTCCAAATCATTCCACAAAGTATAAGCACAAGAAAAGTTCTTAAATTGAGAAAGCACAAATCTTGGAAAGCCTCTAACAATAAGATTGACAGTTCTAAGGTTACTAATCATATTAATTTAGTCTTCGTGTGCTAGATGCAATTCATCAATGGGGAGCACATAGGGGTTTTCAATATGTTTTATCAAATGCAATTTGTCAAATAGATCAATCATGGCTTTCTTCCATCGACTATAGTACTCTCCATCAAGGATGGGCACTCTACAATACAAACTCTCCACACTAGACACATCCATCTTCCTCCACGGTGATCAAACCGAAGCAATGGAGACCAATGCTCTGATACCAATTGTGGGATCACTAGAAGTGTATATCTAGAGGGGGGTGAATAGACTACTAGCAGGAATTTAAAATCTACACAAGGTGCAAATTATGTGTTGGCAGATTTTAGAAATTATAGCAAGTCTAGGACACCCTACACATGCAAGTCATCAAGTATAGCAGCGGAAATGAAAGACATTGCACATGGAAGTAAGGTGTAGATATAGGAAGATCAAATGCATGAAGGACACGAAGATTTTTCCCATGGTTACGATAGGTGGTGCTATCGTACGTCCACGTTTATGGAGTCTTAACCCACAGAAGGTAATGGTAGTGAGATTCCACGGGGGGCTCCACCCATAAGGGTCCACGAAGTAGCAACCTTGACTATTCCATAATGGCATCCATCCACGAAGGACCAGCCTCACTCGGGGTAGATCTTCACGAAGTAGGCAATCTCCTTGCCCTTACAAACTTCTTGGTTCACTCCACAACATGAAGTAGGAGGCTCCCAAGCGACACCTAACCAATCTAGGAGGCACCACCCTCCAAAAGGTAATAGGCTCGATAATGTCGCTAAACTCCTTGATCTTGTGCTTCAAGATGATAGACTCCTCAACATACAATCACTCTCTCATAGATTTGGCTTGGTGGAAGAGATTGATTGGGTGGAAAGCAACTTGGGGAGGCTAGGGATCAAGATTCATATGGTTGGAATGGAATGACATGATCTCAACACATGAGTAGATGGCACTCTCTCAGAAAATAAGTTGGTATGAGTGGGGATCTGTTTTGAGTGCTTCTCTTGTGAGTGAGTGGTGGTGGAGGGTTATATATAGGCATCTCCAAAAATCCAACCGTTACACCTGATAAGTCCAACTCGATGACACCGATGTGTTAATCTCGGTGGCATCGAGTTGCCTAAAAGGTAGCAACTTTTGAATCTCGGTGAGACCGATACATATAACTCGGTTGCACCCATAAGGTGACCAACGGTCAGATCGCCAGACTCAGTGATGCTGATTCAACAAACTCGGTCGGACCAATTTTGTGAATTTGCATAACAGAAAGTTGGCAATCCAAACTCGGTGGCACCAAATCAGAATCGGTTGCATCAAAGGGTTAGGGTTTGGCTGAGTCTGTCTGTTGCTGAGAATCGGTGGCATCGAGTGGGGAGTGCTGGTTGCATCGATTTTGGATATTTGGGTTTGGACAGACTTTTGTGGAAGAGCTTGTAGGTGTATGTGGTGACTATCACTTGTGCACGTATGATCATTTTGTTCACCAACAGTACCTTACCCCCTTTTGATAGTATTGGCTTTCCTATGGACTCAAAGTGATTTTTCACAAAGTAAAATGTAGAGTCCTCTTGCTTGAAGCTTTTGCCAATGCTATTCCTTCTTCTTTTTCTTCTTGGGTATACTCTCCACACTCCTTAGCCAACCTTCTCTATGGACTTTATCTGAAATACACTATATAAAAGTATTAGTCCAAGAGACAATGTATGTTGGCATGAATTATGAAAACCACGAAGGGAGCATATTGTGCTTTCATCCTAAAATTAGATTTTTCTTTAGTGGTATATATTTTGCATAAACTTATGCACTTGGTGCTGCAGAAAATGAACTTGCATGTTGAATTGTTTGAGAACCAAGTAGTACAAATGCTTGATATGGCCTCTAGGCACCCTTATGAGTAGTTGCTATTATTCTTGCAAAGTTTTATTGACATAAATTTGTGGCTCAAAATTTTCAGGAAATTGTGTTTAGGAAGATGACTTTATTTAGGAGGAACCCCTCAAAAAGGCGTACTTTGGGCGAGTCGTCGAGCGGAGATTCGGTATGACAAGCCTACATTGAGCTCAAGGTCAATCAGATAGTCATGGCTGACGCAAAATTGTGTCGGTGGCCAAGCAATGAGTTCATCACAGGTGCAGGTATCAAGGAGGAATCTAATCATTTTTTTATAGTACCGGCCTCACCGACTTCCTTGCAGATAAGTGTTTCCAACACTATAACCTTACAGATACATTCACACACGGATTACGCTATCAATCACATGCTTCTAGAGTATTATTCAAATTTTATGATAAATCTTTTAGCATGACTCTAGAAGAATTCTCTATTGCTTGCAAACTTCCACTTTGGGGTTCGTTCGAGAAGCCATCAACATCTGATTATAATATGTTTCTTGAGAGTCTCTGCATAGGAGAAGATAGGGGAGTAACTCAAGCCAGAATTATAAGTATACAGTTTACCTCTATTCGTTACTTTGCACTCTTCAACAGGAAATGTGTGGTAGGAAAACAAGATCGCGGTGCATTATGTGCCCGTGACTTGAGTCTTATACATACAGCTATGACTGGCAAACAATGCTTTAACCTTGGTGCAATTGTTGCTCGAATGTTGCACTCCAACTCTAGTAATGGTGATTTGTATGGAGGCATTTATCCTTCCCGTGTAGCTGCACAATTGGAAGTGTCACCTCAACCTAATGACCCAATTTGGCCCGGCGGATATTTAGATTACGAAGCTATGCGTTCTCATGAATTTCTTGTGAATCGTGCTATAGGTTATGAGTACAACTTAATATTTGGGAAATATACGGCATTGCGTCTCACTTTTCCTGCACCGGCCCTCTTTAAGTTTCAAGCTAGACAAAGATAGGATGTTCTTGAAAATGAGGTGCTGGAGTACAAGGCTGCATTGGAAGCTACTCGTTTGGCAGAGGAGGCGGAAAGGAATGCCTCCACAAGCTATCACTTCAACTATTACCCATATTGGTAGGGGTGATCACCAAGCTAAGCAAAAGCTTAAGATTGGGGGACTACGTATTTCTCATCGACATTATATTCATATTCGCACACTTCATATATATTGTCGGTGTTCATCCTCTTTCATTGCATATCCATGTTAGCTTTATTTCTCCGCTTTATTCTCATCTGTTTGCAAAACTTTGAAAATCCAAAAATATTTCTCACTTCTTTTTGGTTTTTCCTTTCCTCATTTCTTTAGTTGCAGAACTAAAAAAGAAAACCCAAAAAGATTTCTTTTGCATGTTGGGAGCTTTCCCGGGTAAATAGTTTTCATTGTTTTTGTTTTCCCTTAGTTTATTTCCTTGCATGAGAAAAAAACTCCAAACATATTTCAGTTTGTTTGTCTAATTTTCTTTTATTTTTGGTTAGTCTTTGAAAGGAGAAGACCACAATGAAAATGTTGAGTGCCTCTTATATGCTTTATTGTTGATCTAACACAGAGCCAATTTTACCTTGTCTTCTCCTTTGTCTAAACAGCCCTGCAGATTCCAGCTTAGTCCACGACATTCTCGCACTATTATTATTAGCATATCATTCGGCCATGCAAGTGAAAGGCAATAATGCCGATATTTTATGAAGTGATTGGGGCAAAGCAAGATGCTATGAACTCTTCTTGTTTTTTGTTTTTGTAAATATGTTTAGCCAATTTGATCTTGATTCAGTATATCATGAGTAAACATGTTTGTGATGACAATTAGAGATTGTAGCTTCTCATGCCATGCACAAATAGCTACGAGTTGATAATGATTTATCTTGTGTGCCAACTTGCATTAAAATAGTTATAATATGGTATGGTGGTATGGTATTTTCCCTTGAGTAATTCAAGCAGTTTGACTTGGCCCGTGTGCAAACAGGTAGTTGAATCAAAGCTCATGCAACCTTCATGATGTTTAAATTTAGAGTGTTCATATCGTACTTATGCTACATCCAATGTTAATTATTCACAATGCATGTTTCTGACCATTGCTGCTCTCTAGCTGGTCGCTTCTCAATCTATTGCCAGCCTTCACATGTACTAAGCGGGAATGTTGTTTTTGCATTGGAGGGAGTCCTGGATTAATGGGTCCTCGGATAGCCGACCATTATTCATGGGCTGGACTGTATGGGCCGCAAGGCAGGCATCGGAGGATCGAGGACCATCGGCGCGAGGATGGAAGCTTCATGGAGTCCAGGCCTGTTCTCCAAGTTATTAGCTGTAGTTAGGCAAGTTATATCTTCGGCATGTTACCGACCATGTGTAAGCTAAGGGCATCCCCGACATCTATATAAGTCGGAGGGTTTTAGGGGGTAGAAGGAGGATAACTCATCTAGGGTTATACATATGATCCCGAGGTAGATCAACTCTGTAACCCCTTACACCATCAATACAATCAAGCAGGACGTAGGGTATTACCTCCATAGGAGGGCCCGAACCTGGGTAAACTCGTGTCCCCTTTGTCTCCTATTACCATCGATCGTAGTCTCACAGTTCGGGAACCCCTACCCAAGATCCACTGGTTTTGACACCGACATTGGTGCTTTCATTGAGAGTTCCACTGTGAACGCCGAAGGCATCGATGGCTCGCCTCGTCGCAGGTGGCAAGATCTGCATCAAGGGGACTTTCGCCCTCGATCAGAGTTTCACTGGCAACGACATCTTGTTGCAAGCCAACTCGATCAACCTTCATGGCCAGATCGGAAGGTTCCCCCCCTTATCAGAGTATCAAGTTCGGAACCCTAGAATTCGTGGCTGATTCATGGGAGATACTCGTTCCAATGGGACCCTCAACCTTCGAAGAAAGACCTGCAAGTCCAGACGCTTTGACGTTCGAGTCATTAGGTGCCGTGGGGGAATGGAACATAGATCCGCTTCGGCATGACTCTGGAGCCATCACATCACATGACGAATCCACTCATATCAGCGACATGCACCCTGCCATCGCTTCATTCTTAAACGAATTGTTCGATTGGCTCGAAGCAATGCGTATACTGGATGACCAGGTTCCGATCTATGATTGGCTCAGGATTAAACCCGATGATAGGAAGATTCACGTCCCTCCTTTCACCCACCTTGTCACTACTATCGAGTGGCCGGCTGGGGATTCGTTCTAATAGATGGAATTGAAAACTGTTTACACCCCGGTCTCTGATCACCAAGGCTACGCAAACAAGCCAGGCGCCAGGGATTACCTCAAAGCCGGACCGTCATCGGTCCCAGAGCTATGCCACAATTCGGAGTTTGTATTCCCGAATACTCAACGTGACGTAGAATCCAATTTTTGCCCACCCACCACCCAGGATGATAATCCCAGCTTTTCACCGAAGCCCGTATATCCAGACTTCCAAGACATAAAGCATCCCGAGGAGAGTCAGTACACCACTTTTGGGCAAGACTGCTGCTCACTAGGAGCAGAGTAAAAGGCCTCAGCAACCAAGATTTAATGGCAATTTTCACTCGCAATTGCCACGACGAGGGTATTCTTAATGCCCTAGCCCGCCGATGCATTAGTGATTTCGCAGAGCTATCCGAATTGGTACAGAAATACTGTGCCATGGAGAGTGTCTGGCAATCCGAGCGGCTGTTCTCGAAACCAAAATCCCCCGAACACCCTAGAAGAGCTCGGAAAAAGAGGATACCTACTAATTGGTCAGCCAGGCATGAACCTGTCAGGAAAAGAAACAAGCCCCTTTTGATTACCTCCACGATCCTCCATGGGATTTTGGATAAACCCTATCCCATACATTCCGTATTACTAAACGCGAACCCAACGCATAGCCTTCAAGCTTGCTGGGTCGTCAGGCAAGTCACAAAAACTGGCAAAGCTATCCACGACACACCTCTGTTGAGTAGACGTTCTCCTTCATCGCCTGAATTCAATGCCAAAGTCCTGACTGTCTATGAAATCTTCCCCTCGAGGAACAGACGCAAGAGAGCTCTTAAAGAGCACGAGCTAGTCTATCATGTGGCAGCCACTAGCCCATGGGTAGACGTACCGATTACTTTCGAGGACACTGACCGGCTGCCCATTCTTTCCGGACGTTTACCGGCCTCCCTAGTCTTGAATCCCATCATCGATGGATATAGGCTACATAAAGTGCTAATGGACGGTGATGGTGGTCTTAACCTCATTTACGAAGCCATGCTGGAAAAAACTGCATTTCGATCGATCTCGCATCGAGCGTAGCAACACAACATTCCGGGGAATTATCCCAGGAAAGGAGGCACGATGTTCCGGATGTATATTCCTGGACATGGTGTTCGGCACACCCGAAAACTATCGATCTGAAGAACTTCTCTTCCACATCATCCCTTTCCCAAGTGGCTATCATGTCCTATTGGGACGCGACGCCTTCACAAAGTTCTAGGCTATACCCCATTACGGGTACATGAAACTAAAAATGCCAGGACCAAATGGAGTGATCACAATCACCAGCGATCCGAATATAGCCCTTCAGGCTGAAAACAAAACGGCAGCGCTGGCCCTCGGGACACTAGCAGAAACTTTCACCGCCGAAGAGTTGACCGCTTTACGGTCGACAGTCATTAGAGACGATGTGATCCTCAACAAAAGACCCAAGCCTACATCCTTCAAACCCGTAGAGGAATTCATCAAATTTCAGGTGCATCCAACGGACCCCAATAAGACAACGTCCATCCAAGCCTAGCTCGATCCCCTTATGGACAAAGCTTTGTGGCATTTCCTCCATGAGAACTGGGACATTTTTGCCTGGCATCCTTTCGATATGCCTGGAATTCCACATTAGTTGGTCGAACATAGCCTAAACATTATTCTGGGCTTTAAACCCGTGAAACAGACTCTGCATCGTTTTTCCGAACCCAAGCAGCAGGCCATGGGTGAAGAATTAGCCAAACTGCTCGAGGCCGGATTTATTCGGGATATTAAACACCCCGATTGGCTAGCAAACCTGGTGATGGTACCTAAGAAACACAAATCCTGGCGGCTATGTGTCAATTTTAAATACCTTAATAAAGCATGCCCTAAGGATCCTTTCCCCTTACCGCGAATCGACCAAATCACAGATGCCACAGCCGGACACGATCTGTTGTGTTTCCTCGACGCTTACTCCGGATACCATCAAATTAAAATGAAGGAATCCGATCAAGCTGCTACGGCTTTCATCACCCCTTACGGGCCTTTCTGCTTCAACACGATGCTTTTCGGGCTAAAAAACGCTGGGGCTACTTACCAGCGCATGATCCAAACCTGCCTCTCTTCGTAGGTCGGCAAGACCATCGAGGCATATGTGCACGATGTGGTAATCAAAACCAAACACGTCGACCAGTTGATTGATGACCTACGCCAAACTTTTGCTAATTTACGCGAATATGACATCCGGCTCAATCCGGAAAAATGTTTATTTGGACTTCCCTCGGGTAAGCTGCTTGGATTCATCGTCTCCCATAGAGGAATAGAGGCAAATCCAGCTAAGATTCGCGCTCTATCAGAACTTGCAATCCACACGGAACTTAAGCATGTCCAGAGGCTATCCGGGTGCATAGCGGCTTTAAACCGCTTTATCTCCCACCTCGTAGAAAAGGTTCTGCCGCTCTACAAACTGTTGAAATGGACCAACGTTCGAATGGAATGATGAAGCAGCGACTGTGTTGGAAGAAATCAAAGCAGTACTGGCAACCAACCCCATACTCCCAGCACCAGGCGCCGGTGAGCCCATGTTGTTATACATATCGGCCACCAACAAGGTCGTCAATGGAGTGCTCATCGGTGAACGAGATGATGAGGGGCATATATTCTGGACTCAAAAGCCGGTATACTATGTGTCAGAGGTGCTAATGCAGTGCAAGTCTAGATATCCACACTATCAAAAAATTCCCTACACAATATTCATGGCATTGAGGAAACTCCGACACTACTTTCAGGAGTGCGCGGTGATGGTAGCATCAGAAGTCCCCTTGAACGACATAATCAACAACAGGGACGCCACCAGCTGCATTGCCAAGTGGGCCATTCAACTCCTCCCCTTTGAAATAACCTACAAGCCATGTCATGCCATCAAATCACAAGTGCTGGCGGACTTTTTGGCCGAATGGACGAAGGAGGAACTCCCCAAGGAATATAGTGCATACTCCCATTGGACAATGTACTTTGATGGCTCCAAAACCCTGGCCGGACTGGGGGTTGGAGTTATCCTCACATCCCCCACGGGTGACAACGTGCGATATATGTTGCAAATCACGTATGCGGACTCCAACAATGCAGCCGAATACGAGGCCCTTCTTCATGGTCTCCGGATGGATGTATCAATGGGCATACGGCGGCTAGAGGTGTGGGGGGATTCCAACCTAGCCATCTCCCAAATCAACGGTGAATTCAACGCTAAAAATCTGAAGATGGCGGCATATACAAATGTCGTCCTCAAGATATCAGCTCGGTTTGAGGGGCTGAAATTCCACCATGTCGCTCGCGACAACAACCAAGCTGCCGACATATTGGCTCGTCTAGGAGCTAAGCGCGATCCTGTCTGAAAGAACACTTTTCTGGAACAACTATTTAAGCCTTCCGTCGTGTGGTAGGACAATCACGATAGCGCTGGTCTGGATACATAGGACATGGTTGTCCCCCTATCAATGAACCGAACGACCAAATAATTGGCGGCTCCGTAATGAATGAAACGCCTTCGTATCATGAGGTAATGGAAGTACGTGAACCTTGTACCAAGCCCTTCCTTGCCTACCTTCTTCGAAAGGAACTCCTCGACAACCAGATAGAGGCACGTCTCATAGTTTGGCGCTCCAAAGACTACAAGATTCACGACGGTGAGTTATACAAGAAAAGATCAAGTAGTGTACTACGGCGGTGCATATCTGAGGAAGAAGGGCAATAACTTCTTGCCGAAGTACATGCGGGCATGGGCGGCTATCATGCCGTGACAAGAGCCCTAGTTAGCAAGGCCTTCCGAGCGGGTTTCATCTGGCCCACAGCTCGGGCAAATGCACAATCACTTGTCAAGCACTGCGTGGGGTGTCAACTCTTCGCAAACCAAAGTCACATGCCTCCAACAGCTCTTCGTACTATTCCGATCACTTGCCCTTCCGCGGTTTGGGGGCTTGACATGGTTGGACCCCTTAAAGGGGGAGCAAGAGAAACAAATATCTGCTGGTCATGGTTGACAAATTCACGAAATGGATAGAGGCAAAGCCTGTTAAATCAGCCAAGTCTGGGCTAGTTATAGACTTCATATCCGGCATAGTACACCGTTACAGTATACCACATAGTATAATAATGTATAATGGATCTAATTTTACAGCCCAAGAGGTCAAGGACTAGTGCGCAAAAATGGGCATTAAGCTCGATTACCCATCAGTCTACCATCCATAGACCAATGGACAAGTCGAAGCCGCCAATGATCTCATTATGAGCAGCATTAAGCCATGATTAGTCCGATCACTTCACGTGTCCGACTGTCATTGGGTTGAGGAGCTCGACTCCGTACTATGGGGCCTGCTGTAGGAACGAAAGTAGGTCTAGAGGAGGGGGTGATTAGACTAGTTGACCAAATAAAAGTTTTGCCTTTTTCCCAATTTTAGTGTTTCCAGTTTTAGCATTCATGGCAAGTCAATCTCACCCTACACATGCAAGTCTAAGAGTATAGCAGCGGAAAATAACATCAAGCATGAGTAAAAGGGATAGGGTAGGAATATCAAACGCAATTGTAGACACGCTGATTTTTCCCGTGGTTCAGATAGGTGGCACTATCGTACATCCACATTTATGGAGTCTTCAACCCACAGAGGATAACGGTCGCGAGAGTCCACGGAGGGCTCCACCCACAAGGGTCCATGAAGTAGCAACCTTGACTATTCCATATGGCTTTCGTCCACGAAGGACTAGCCTCACTATGGGTAGATCTTCACGAAGTATGCGATCTCCTCGCCCTTCAAAACTTCTTGGTTCACTCCACAACACGAAGTGGGAGGCTCCCAAGCGACACCTAACCAATCTAGGAGGCACCACCCTCCAAAAGGTAATAGGCTCGGTAATGATCATGAACTCCTTGCTCTTGTGTTTCCAGATGATAGACTCCTCAACACACAATCGTTCTCTCACAGATTTGGCATGTTAGAAGAGATGGGATTGGTGGAAAGCAACTTGAGGAGGCTAGAAATCAAGATCCATATGGTTGGAGTGGAAGATCTTGATCTCAACACAAGGATAGGTGGTTCTCTCTTGGAAAATCTGAGAGGATAGGTATGGAATAGTTCTGAGTGCTTCTCTATCGAGTAGGTGGTGGTGGAGGGGTATATATTGGCATACCCAAATATCCAACTATTACACACAATAAGTCAGACTCGGTGACATCAATGTGTTAATCCCGGTGGTACCGAAGTGACCAAAAGGTGACAACTTTTAAATCCCGATGAAACCGGTATAGGAATCTTGATTGCATCGACAAGGTGACCAACGGTCAGAATTGCCAAACTGGGTGATGCCGATTTAACATTCTCGGACGGACCGAAAATGTGAACTTGCGTAACAGAGACTTGGCAGCCCAACTCGGTGGCACCGAAAGCAGTGTCGGCTACACCAAAGGGTTAGGGTTTGGCCGAGTCTGCCTAGGATTTGGAATCGGTGGCACCGTGATGGGAATGTTGGTTGCATCTATTTTGAATGTTTGTCTATAGATAGACTTTGGTGGGAGAGCTTGTGGATGTTTTTGCTGACTATCACTTGTGCACGTATGAGCATTGTTCACCCACAAAATCTTACCCCCTTTTAATAGTATTGGCTTTCCTATGGACTCAAAGTGATTTACACAAATTTAAAATGTAGAGTCCTCTTGCTTGAAGCTTGGCCAACCTATTTCCTTGCATCGTAGGGTAATTCCATAATCTCCACAATCCTTTTGCCATCCCTATCATTGAACTTTTCCTGAAATATACTTGGTGGAAACATTAGTTCAATGACTTATTTGTTGTTATTAATTACCAAAACTACCAAGGAAGTAAATGTGCTTTCAATCTCCCCCTTTTTGATAATTGATGACAACATATAGATCAAAGCTTCGACAAAGATATAATCAATGAATATAATCGTCGCTTTGAGAAGTATGTGATAAGCAAGAGCTCCCCCTAAATTTGTGCATTATTTTAAATTTGCATTTGAAAGCAAATGCACAATCGATTAGGTACATGGGTCACTTCTTACATGTCACATACCATTCAGTGGTGTGCGAGAATATTTAGAATGAACTTCATAGCACAACACAATCGACCAAAGACGAATGATCATCACATAAGCACTAAGATGATAGGAAATAGTAGCATCACACATTAAAGCGTATGATCAAACTGTGGGGACCCCGATCCTAAGTCATATGAATCCAGACTGTAACATATCACATCACTTTGCGGCCTCACGCACGGTAAGCTACATGGCTGCAGCCTTACCTTACCCGGGATCGTTTGCGTCTTTTGGCTCACGTATGTGAACATGTCGCTGGCAATCAAACGATAGAGAACCCGGGCCGACATAACTAGTCATAGAACCCAAGTGGAACATCCGTACGGAAACATGCATACGTAACTCAGCAATGCAGGTGTCGGCCTCAAGCGTGTGTAGACGAGTCATAGCAAGCCACAAGGACTCCATTACGCCGTGAGACATAAATGCCATCACTGCGCGTAGACGAGTCGTAGCAGGCTACAGGGACTCCATTACACAGCGAGACATTTCCCCGAAGGGACAGACACAGCCGCAAAGAAGGATACATGCCGGTCAATCAATGTGTCCGGAGCAGTAGCAAGCTACCATGGCTAGGTGGAAGCACAAAGAGGCAGTTTCCCGTAAAGAGTACTACTAAAGGCACACGACTAGGTGTCGGACCGTTGCACGTCACACGTACGCATGACATGCCCGATATGCATAGATACAACTATGGCATCACAACATAACCATACAAAAACACAACTTTTATTTAAGAGGCTCAGATGAGCCTTGCATAATATGTTCTACAAATAGGGGTCTCATGACCCGACACTCTAGTCATACAAACAAGTTCATACAAACCAGGCGGAAGCATAAAGCTGTCTAAGTACAGATAGATGAAAGGGTAAAAAGACACATGGCCTGACTATCTACAGCCCGGCACAGGCATAAGGTCGTAGCTGGGACACCAACTATTCGGCATCATCGACATCTAGAAAGAACCCACCCGATGGGTCCTAGGTCTCATCTGCAACATTTATTAAGCAAACATGAGTACAAACATACTCAGCAAGTCTTTAAAGCATACCTAGACTAATCATGCTCATGTATCAACAAAGGGGGTGGTGGAGTTTATGCAGGAACGCCAACTTTGACTCATGGCTAACCTACACTACACCATTTTAACTCTTTGTTTAAATTTTAGATCTCGCACACGAGTCCATTAACTCGATTACAATACACCGCCATGGATTCACTTCCCTCTCCTGGGAGAGTGCCATCCATGGTACTCACACTTGTCTTGACATTTTTATGAGTATCCATTTGATTATCTATGAACAGCATAAGTTTTCCAAGTAGTCCATATCCGTGGACGCGGCTATTCGAATAGTTTCATATCCTGTAGGGGTGTACTGCTTCACACAAGCTCTCGCCAGTTATCGTTGTGTTCTCATAAAACCATGCACCTTGGCAACCTTCAAGCGGAAGCCCAGCGAGGGAGTCGGCCATGACCGTCAATCCCATAAGACCTCTAGTCCAGGCTATCGCCTATTTAAGACTGAACCTGCACGGAAGTCCAAACGAAGTTTCCTCTACGGCCCCAAATGATGTGCGCAGGGTTCCTAAGCCCACCATTCGGGTGACCCCTGGTAGACCGTGTCACTGCCTACCGCGTCGTAACCACCCCTAGGGTGAGCGCTACGCACAGCCTCCAGCATGCTATAAACACCAGAAACTACTTGCAACTCCTGGACTAAGGACTAAGCGACTGATAAGTCGAGGGGGTCAATTAAGTATCCCAACGTGTGGTAGTAACTAGTCTTGGATCACAAACACGGAACTCAGTTCCTAAGAACGGTCCCAATGAGACAACCCGCTATGTACTCCTACATAGCCCCTCATCGCTACCTTTACCAAATCGGGTTCATCATAAGGACATTGTTTCACTGTGGTTCATCACCAGATGAATCAGACCTAACACAACTCTAAGCATAGCAAGCATAGCAGGCATAGTAAACTAAGCACATCATGGCACAAGCATCTACTAGGTATGCTAGGTTGCAAGGTTTAGCTATTTACTGTGACAATGATAGGTCATGCAAAAGAATAGGTTCATCTACCGTGTATGACTGACAAGTGAACATTGGTCCTAATGCAATAAACAAGAGCAGGAGCGAGAGATTGGGATGTTATCGGAATGATCAAGGGGGTTGCTTGCCTTGCTGGGTAGTGGGAACGTTCTCTCCTTCGTTGGAAAACTCGGGGTTATCCTCAGAAGTAGGGCCTACCGCAGTGCAGATAAATAGCTATCAATACACGCAAGGGCAACAATATGATGCATGATCATGGCATAATAACATGTATGGATGAGCTAGTGCAACTAGTGTTCAAGTTAATTTGAAATGAGTTTGAATATAGGTTCAAAGTCGTTCTTCATTTCAAATTCCATATACTAACCTATCAGTAAATATCAATGTTCATCTACTTAGGATGCTCTAACATGTATGGTAATAGCACCATTGGATTCATTGGATTTTTCTGATAAATTTTCATATATAAATTATTTTCATCTGAGTTACAGATTAATTTATATGAATTCTTGAAGTCTTAAACATTTTCTGGAATTATTTTAAAACTGGAAAAAGGATTAATGGCGTCAGCCTGACGTCACCGTGACGTCAGCTAGTCGGCTGACCAGGCCAGGTCAAACCTGACATGCGAGACCCGCACGTTAGTGACAGGGGCCTTAACTCCGCGCTGACCAGGGTTTGACCCACCTTGGGGGCCCACTGGTCAGTGGCAGGAGGCCTAATTAATCAGGGGGATTAGCCCCCTGATGATGGCCACGTCGGCGTCCACCGGAGCGGGGCTGGAGGTGACCATCCGCATGGTGGCGACTCACCGTAGTTGCACCTCCGGCGACCATTTGGCATGCGGAGGGCACCGGGAGGTAGCCCGCGGACACGCGCGTCTAGCAAGGCAGCGGAGAGGGCTCGGGGCCGCCAGAGATGACAGCCACATCGAGCTGAGCGGCGGCGACGGATCGGGCAGGAGCGGCTACTGCGCTACAGGCCGCGGAAGGAGGAGCTGAGGGCGGCTACGAGCTCCTGGAGGTGCTACGAGCACGAGCCCGTGGCCAGGAGCGAGCTTTGGCCGTTGTGGCCACGGCTACGCCATGGCTGGCGGCGAGCTCCGCTCGGCTCTGGCTACCGACGGGGCTAGAGAAGGGGAACAGCATCGGGACTAGGGGAAACGGTCTGGGGCCTCAGTGGAGGGGCTTCTGGCACCGTAGCGTGGTCGGGGGCGCAGGGAGGGCGGCGAATCGCCGGCGTCTTTAGTCTGGCGAGAGGGGGAGTAGAGGAGAGGGAGAGGGGGAGATGGCGAGGGGGAAACGGGCTCGGCGGCGGCTAAGCCTATCCTCTCGCCAGCGCGACGAGGAGACAGCCAGGCAGGCAAGGAGGAGGTGGCCAGTGCGTGGCCACCACCGACTGCAGGGGCAGCACGCAACTGCTTCTCTTCCTGGTAGGAGGAAGAAGACGCTACTGCCCCTGTGGGCTGGGCCTCTTCTTCAGGTAAGCCCAGGTGGGGTTTTCCCCTTTTTCCTATTTCAATTCTTTTCTAAGTTCTGACATTTGTTTTATTTTAATTTCAGGCACATATGCTATTTTAAAATATCCCAAATATTTTATCCATTGAAGTTTGAATATTCCAAACTTATCTAAAAAGTTTCAGGATATTTGAAAACTAAAACAATGATAAATGCTTTATTTGGTATTTTCAGAAGCTTTATCATTTATTTTTAAATTGCATCAGTTGTTCAAATATTTTAAATGACCCTTTGTATAATCACATCCATAATTATCAAACATAAGGGACATTTTGGATGGGCATTTTGGATTTATTGAATTTTCACAAACTTTGAATTGGTTTGATTCAATATGAGCTTGGGGTTTCTTTTAGTCCCCATTTCATGTTGATGCAAAATTGAAACATGATGCAACACCCATGCTGCCTATGACATCTAGCTAGGGATGTGACAACTTACCCCCACTCAAAGAATCTTGTCCCGAGATTTTGAAGTCATCGGGACGAACGCGGGGTACTCTAGTCGAAGACGATCTTCTCTTTCCCATGTGGCCTCCTTTTCAGAATGGTGTGACCACTGAACCTTGAGAAACTTGATGTTTCGACGCCGAGTGGTACTCTCAGCTTAATCAAGAATACGAACAGGGTATTCTCGATATGTAAAGTTATCTTGGAGATCAAGCGCTTTGTGGTCTACCTCACGGATAGGGTCCAAGAAGCAATGCCTGAGTTGCGAGACGTGGAATACATCATGAAACTTGGAAAGATGCGGCTGAAGTTCCAGTTGGTAGGCAACCTCTCCTCGTTTAGCAAGAATGCGAAAGGGTCCAATGTAACGAGGAGTCAACTTTCCCTTGATACCGAATCGATGGGTACCCTTTAGAGGTGTAACCCGAAGGTAAGCCTTCTCGTCAACTTCATAGGTCACAGCCTTATGATGGCAATCATATTGGCTCTTCTGACGATATTGGGCTATTTTCAACTTTTCACGAATCATGCGAACTTACTTCTCTGCATCCTGGATCATATCCGGGCCAAAGAGTTGCCTCTCTCTGGTTTCTGACCAGTTAAGAGGTGTTCGACACCTTCGTCCATAGAGAACTTCATAAGGGGCTTTGCCCAAGCTTGATTGATAATTATTGTTATAAGCAAACTCGGCAAATGGGAGACGTTTCTCCCAGTTCATACCGAAAGATATAGCACAAGCTCGGAGCATGTATTCGAGAATTTGATTGACTTGCTCAACTTGACCACTTGATTGCGGGTGGAAAGCAGTGCTAAAGGATAGATGAGTCCCCATAGCGGTTTGAAAACTTTCCCAAAATCAGGAAGTAAAGATACTTCCGTGGTCTGAGTGAATCTCCAAAGGAACACCATGAAGAGAAACTATTCGAGAAGCATATAACTCTGCTAACTGACTAGCATTTATACTCTCCTGAACAGGAAGAAAATGAGCCACTTTGGAAAGGCGGTCAATGACCACAAAGATAGCATTATTCCCTCTCTTGGTCCTGGGAAAACCGGTAATGAAATCCAGACCAACCTTATCCCATTTCCATTTGGGAATAGCTAAAGGTTGAAGGGTGCCAGTAGGCCTTTGATGTTCTGCTTTCACACGATGACAAACGTCATAGTTAGCAACGAACTGAGCAATTTCTCTCTTCATCATAGTCCACCAGAACCTCTGGCGTAGGTCCTAATACATCTTGGTACTACCCGGATGAATTGTGAGAGGAGAATCATGAGCCTCCTTAAGGATCAGCTGTCTTAAGCGTGTGCTCTTGGGAACCACCAACCGGTTCTGATCTAGCCTAAGTAGTGAACTGTGTGCTGGGCCTGAGAGGCGATCCATCCTCATCAGCATCATCATCTGAAGAAGTGGAAGAGACCCAAGGGATGTGCACTGAGTCAACTTCCTTATGAAGCTCTATGACTGTCTTAGTCACCTTGTCCACCTTATCATTGAGAGTCTTGATCCTCATTTCAAAGATCCTCACAAGACTGTTCTGGTTGTCCAGATTCCCCATAATGTCTTTCTACATGCTCTGAACTGATCAGATCAAAAGATCCATTTTCTCATTTCTAGATCTAGGGACTTGAGCACTAGTGGCTCGAACTGCCTCTGCCTCTCCTTGAGTTGTAGAAGATGTGGGATGATCTGGGTCCATCACCATGATGTTGTCCTCAAGCTCTGGCTGTAAGGGCAAATGTGGACGATCTAGATCAAAAATGTGCTTTTCCAACTAAGAGTTGACAAGCATATGGATATAGGATGCATAGCAGCAAGAGCGCTTCTGATCAGTAGCAACCCTCTTAACCGTCTCAACAATCAAGTCCATGACTCTGATCCTGGTGTGTCTGTCAAGATGGATCAGCATGTTGATGGAGTAGCCTCAGATCATCTTGTCATCTCCTGACTTGGGCATCAAAGTATGCCTCAGAATGGTGTTCATGGTGCGGAGGCCAGCTTGAAGATAGTAGATGGATCCTAGCTTGTGAGATTGCACTTTGTCTACAAGGATAGGAGTATACATATCCTTCATGGCATTGTGGCTCGCCTTGGATTCTGAGTATGCATCCAAGTCTCCATCCTGAACCTCAGGGACTCCGAGAAGTGCAGCCCATTCATCAATAGTGGACTCATACGTTGCTCCTTCAGTCATCCATACAATCCTACCATCTCCATAGAATTGTGTAGTGTAGTAGAATTGCATGATCATCTCATCATTCCATGTAGTAAGCTTTGTGCGAACAAACTCATCCAGTCCAATGGAGTGGAAATTATCTTGGACACTTGGAAAGTAGTCCTCATTTTCCTTAATGAATTTCCAATCAACATATCTCATATCACTAATTGCTGGGCTCTTGTCTAGCAGCACTGTCTCACAAAAGTCTTGCTCCTCTGTGGTGTAGAATCTGTAGTCCACAACAGTCTTCTTCCTATGGGCATATGGATCAACAGCTCTCCATGCCCTCAAACCTGAGTCTTTCCTCTTCTTCATATCTTCAACAACTAGGTGGTTGACATCATGTACTAGAAGATGTGGTCTGAGCTTCATCAACGTTGTCAAGTCATCATCATCTTCAAGTCTGGGAGCAGTTCCCTTGTTCTTTTCAGAAGCTGGAACCTACCTTGATGTCCTCTTAGGCTTTTCAGCAATAGCCCTCTTGGATTTGGTGCTCTTGGATGTGCCAGTCTTGGGCATAGCATCAACCATAAGCTTCTTGGCCTTCTTCTTGGGAGGAGCCTTTGCAACATGTTCTTCCTCCTCTAGATCTTCATACATGGATGTAGGCCTTCCAATCACATGGATAATTCTCTTTCTGGCTTTATTCTCCCTTGCCTTCTTAGGCATAGACTTCCTTGGGGGATCAATGGTTACAGTATCCCTAGCACTCTCATGTGCTTTGATAGTTTCAGAGCAAGTATAGATTTTGTGGAGAACTACCTTGCTTTCTCTTGCTTCTTGGCAAGAATCTCCTCAGGGACAAAGTCTGAATCCTCCTCGTCTGAATTCAGCTTCTTTCTGGCCCTTGTAGTAACTTTGGGCAACCCATGGGAGCTGGGGGTGCCTGGATCTGAAAATGAACTAGGCTCTGGGCTTGTGCCTAAACTCATGTCAACACCCTCCTCTCGCAAATTCTGACTATCCTCAACATCTGACATACTAACCCTCTGAATAAAGTATAGAAGAGTAGAAGAAGATGAGTCATCACAAAATGAGGCTGGTTTTTGAAAGTTTGAACAATAGATTTTCAAAGTTTTGCATTCTGTCAAATGAATATCGGTACAGCCAAAGCAAAATTATCGAAGCTACCGAGACAGACTTCCTCCTTAGCCGACACTTGGCACCCCTTTTGATGAGACCGAAAGGTGCACTCAGTTTCACCGAGAAATTTCTCAGTACCCCAGATGTCCAAATCGGTGACACCGATTTGCTTGCTTCGGTTCCATTGAGATTCATCGGGCGGACGGCAAAACCCTAGAATTCCACGGTTTTCTAATCTACGGGATTCCTTTGTGGATATAAGGCTTTCCAACGGTGGCATGATATCATAGAAATCCTAATGGGCAATATTTGGAGGTTGGAGCGCAAGAGGGGGTCGAAGCCATACCCTATCTTGGCGATGGATCCCCTACGACGGCGACGATGGAGAAGATTTCGTCGACGGCTGCGATTCCCACTGGCGAAGGAGCGTAGGGGGACAAGGGCGATGACCAGGGGTCTTGAAAGCGGTAGCTTAGGGTTTTAAGGCGCGATGGTTTGAGGATGAATTTCAAAGCATCGGGGTCCACAGTATATATACCCACCAATGTCGGTGACGCCAATTCTATATTTTCGGTGTCACCGAGTTCCTCAACTGTCAGTTGACAGGGAAACTCGGTGTAACTGAGAATATGGAGTCAGTAGTACTGACATAGAAAACCAGATCAACCCTAGGTATTCGGTGAGACCAAGATTTTTGGGTTGTTTCCACCGAGATACACTTGGGAGGTTTTAATGGTCAGTCCTTCTCGATATGGAACTCCGAGTGCTCCACACACAGAGGGGTCGAAAAATACTTGTTCAAATTTTGTGATGCAGAATGAATAGGGTATGAGGTGAGAAAGCCTAGATAGCTAAAGAGTGGGCCTAGGAATTCTTGTCCATCCAATTGGCAAAGGATAAATCAAAAGCCAAATAGCAACAATTGTATATCCTCGAATGAGTAAATAAATGCAGACCAACCTGCTCACATAATTAGATGTCAAATGGAATCATGACAAACTTGCACAAACATTCTAGCATCTAAAAAGGACTTGGGTGATGACAAGTCATCTATATATGAGTATTTTGACATAGGAGCCAAGTAACAATACTTGATCATAGGTCATACTCATCGTTTAACACAAGTGGGGTTACCACTTTTACATAAAGCATTTAATGTTTTCACATACTAAGAGATGCTTTGACTCAATTCTTAGAGTAAAGCACCCCATTGATGTGACATACCCCCATAAGAGGGATAAACTAACCTTGGTTTTGTCGATGAATACTTCATGTTGTTGAGGTAGTGGTGGATGCTCAAAGTTGATGAATATCACCAAGAGTTGGGAGCATCCTTGTTGTTTCCTTACTCTTCTCACCAACATGGGTTAGTCCCAACACACGAGAGATAAATACAAGGATATCTATGGACATGGAGTGCAAGCATGTGTGATGATGTCCATTGATTTGTTGATTACGTTGTCCCTTTCTTACCTTTGAGGTAATGTGTGACTCCTTGAACTATTACATAGGGTTGACGTTGATTGCAAATAGATCTTGCCAATAATGAATGTGAGTGAATTTCATTGGCGGAGTCACCCGTCAAGAACTTTCTAGTTCTTATTCTTTGGGACCCACATCAAGTTGATGGGAATCCTCGGTGTTGTAGTAGCACTTGTAGAAGTTGAGCTTGTAGTAGCCTTGGGAACCCACTTCACCAAAGCTTGGGATTCATCTTCATAAGAGTCAAAGTCCTCCTTAAGCTTTTTCTTGCCATTGAGCTTGGTGTCTTGTGGTGGAAGTTCATATTGAGCTTTTGTTCCCTTGGGATGATATTTTCATACTTCTCCTTTTTAGGAACAAACTTGGGATTGGGATATTGACCTTATCCCCACTCAACTTCATTAGTGTTGAAGTTGCCAACGCCACGATTCTTCCGGTATCCACCATGCTTGCGTACAATCTCCTCAAATTGTTTGCACCTGGCAAGACTCTTGTAGATACCTTTCTCTATAATTCCTTTCAATAAAGCATTTTCTTGCTCGAGTGTAACTTGGCTAAGAGAATCATCATTAGTGGAATCAATAGAACTACTAGGAGCAACATCATTTGGTTTAGCATTTTTATTGTTGCTACTAGATGAAGAACCTTTCTTGCCTTTGTTACTAGTTTGTTTAGATTTAACTTGTGGCATGAATGTAGACAAGAGTAGTCGTTTGGCAAGATAAGATGAAGTCTTCTTTCGGAGATCGTAATTGATAGCTTTAAGAAATTCCTGTTCTTGCTTGAAATTGAGCTTCTCGAAGCATAGCTTCTCATGAGTTCTTACAAGCTCTCTATGATCTTCAAGATTAGATTCATCGGATAACTTAAGATTGTTAAGTTCTTTAGTTAGTTCTTCTATTTTCATCTTATCATCGTCAAACGGCCTATCTTGAATAGTATGAGAATTATCAAGTTCATTTTGATCAACATCACTAGTTCTGCCACATAGCAAATCATCATCCCAAAGCAAATCATCTTCATCAGTATTAAAATCAAGATATTCGGGGTGTGATACCTTGGGGCCTTTAGCCATGAAGCAACTTCCACTCCCTTCATTTGGTGAATCAAATAGATCTTAGGAGTTGGTTGTCACTAGAGCAATTCCGGCAACACCATCATCTTGACTATAGTCAGAGTTGGAGTGGTAGCTTCTCTCGGAGTGGTTGTCGGAGTCGGAGCCAGAAACCCATTCACCAACATGATCTTGATGTTTCCTTCTTTATTAGCTCTTGGTGTACTTGTCCTTCTTCTCCGAGTCCCTACTTCTCCTTGAGGGTCTTCCTTCATAATGATCATCTCTACTCCTTCTCTCTCTTTGATGTGATTCATATCTTGAGCTTCGTCTTCTTGGTGACTCTTCTCTTCGTTTGTAGGTAGCCATGCACTCATTGGAGTAGTGTCCAGGCTTCCCACAATTGTAGCAGTTTCGGTCATGACATGACGAACGCTTCTATTCATGTCTTGAGTTGGAGCTACGATCTTTGCTTTTATTCTTGTAGAACTTGTTGAATTTCTTGACCATGAGGCTTATCTCTTCATTTGTGACAAGGTTGTCGCTTGAGGTAGCAAGATCATCACTTGTGGCTTTGTAAGCACCGCTAGACTTGTGGTGAAGCTCTTCCTTGTCTTTGAGTGTCATCTCATGAGCAAAAATTCTACCAATCACTTCTGTTGGTTTGAGATCTTTGTAGTTGGGCATCATTTGGATGAATGTGCAAACGGTGTCATATAGATCATCCAAAGCTCTCAGTATCTTCTTGATGATGAATTTGTGTGTCATTTCTTCGCTTCCTAAGCCGACAATGTCATTGGTGATGAGAGCTAGCCTCGAGTACATCTCAGTGATTCCTTCATAATCCTTCATCTTGAACTTGTCAAGCTGACCTTGAAGAACATCTAACTTGGATTCTCTCACGGACTCAGTTCCTTCGTGCATATCAACCAAAGTATCCCAAATCTCTTTTGCGTGTTCAAGACGGCTGATTTGGTTGAATTCTATGGGGCATTGGCAATTGAAGAGAATGTCACATGCTTGAGCATTGAGTTGCAACATCTTCAATTCATCTGTAGTCGCGTCACAATCGGGTTCCTTTCCTTCCGCAAAGAATTCACCTTGCAAGCCAACATGAACAACAGCTCAAACGGTAGGATTATGACCAAGCAATTAAATTTTCATTTTGTGCTTCCAACTAGCAAAATTTGTGACATCAAAGTACGGACCTCTACGGTGATAATTTCCCTCACTAGATTCCATAGTTCTCCTAGCTTGTGAAACCAATGCAATGGAGACCAAAGCTCTGATACCACTTGTAGGATCGAAAGTAGGTCTAGAGGGGGTGATTAGACTACTTGACCAAATAAAAGTTTTGCCTTTTTTCCCAATTTTAGTGTTTGCAGTTTTAGCATTCATGGCAAGTCAACATCACCCTACACATGCAAGTCTAAGAGTATAGCAGCGGAAAATAACAACAAGCATGAGTAAAAGGGATAGAATAAGAAGATCAAACGCAATTGTAGACACGATGATTATTCCCGTGGTTTCGATAGGTGGCGCTATCGTACATCCACATTAATGGAGTCTTCAACCCACGGAGGGTAATGGTCGCGAGAGTCCATGGAGGGCTCCACCCATAAGTGATGGGGTTATAACCCCTGGGTAGGCCAAATCAACGGGTTTCCTGCCCCTGCTTCAAGAAAAAGTGTGGCCGGCCGCTTCCCGACCGGATGGCGCGCAGCCGGCAGGCTCGTTGCCGGCTCGCTTGAGGACGACTGGTCAAGGTGCTGGCTTCGCCCCCGGCCGGCTGGACGCGACCGACTACCTTCGAGCCGGTTCCTCCATTGACCCCTGGGCAGACAGACATCCGTCCCGTCCCTCTGCACGCGGGTATAGCGACACGATAGGACGCCCACGACAAGACGCCCACGCGGGCGTCGATGTAGCCACAGTGGCCGCTGACGCACGGGCGCGCGTGGCTACAGTTCGGCCATTCGGGCCTCTGACCTTGGCGACCGTGACCGGGCAGGGCAACAGTGCTAACACGCCCTCGCCCACTCGATTACCTGCTCTGGCGTGGCTACAGTGCAGCTGGCCGTACTGGAGACTTCGATCGGCTGGCGCTAGACGACGCCACCCGGTCGACCCTTGCCGTAGGAGGTGGGCGAGCCCAATCACGGATCCGGCTGGCAGGCCCCAGCGGGCGACAAGACCGCGCAGCCGGTGGACCCTATGGGGGACGAGACGGCTTAGGTGGCAGGGCCCCCCAGTCAGCCGGAGTGGCTGCCAGCCGGGCCCTCATTCTGTACCTTAGGAGTATTGTAAGCCGGGGGTTGGCCTATAAAACCCCCCGAACCCCCCATGCAACGGGGACGATGGGTCTCACACACACACATCTACGGGACACTTCCCTCATACTCATACTTTGTAGCATAGGAAGGCGAGCCAGCTGCTCCCTCTTCCTCCTCTAGACACAGCTCCAGGAGCAACCTTGTAAACACATCCATCCATCAACTAGACCAAGCAGGACTAGGGTTGTTACCTCCCGCAGAGGGCCCCAAACCTGGGTACATCGTGTCTCACCACCACTTGTGCCTAATCCTGCACCCGGAGCCCGTCGGCATCCTCCGGCCCCAACCCTCCTTCGATAAGCCTACCCATGGCATCTATCATGAGAAAACGATGAAAGTTGGCACCCATCGTGGGGTCGTACGCGGTGCCGTCCGAATTCATGCTCCGGGTAGGACCCCTCGGCATTCCCCGCTGCCGCCGCACATCCAAGCGAAACCGCGGGCTCATGGGGCTTGCTCCGACAGGCCCTGCGGGCAGATGCGCCAACCTCACACTCGGCATCGACACACTCGCCGAGCACTTCGGCAGGCTAAGCCTTGCCAAAGCATCGGTCGCCAACAAGTACCCTAGCCAGTTGCTCGTCTGCCCCGATCCGCCCAAGCCTATGGGTGCACTCGTTGCGACCCAGTCCAGCAGCTCTCACATTCCCGTGGGAGCAATGGCCATCATCTCCTCCACCTCGTCTGGACGTGTGCGGGCTGAGGCCAACACCGCCGCGGCCCGCGTTGGCACCTCTGACCCGCTCGGTGCAGCCCTCCGAGGCCTGAGCATTCCCATTGCCCCGAAAGCAAACCCTGACATTGCCACGGCCGAGCTGGAGGCGGCTCGCCACCTCCTGTTTGAGGACGCCAGCGCTCTCGTGGCCACGCAGTGCTGCATGGAGGCCGCTCAGCGGGAGTATGCCTCCGCCTACAGTCTCGCCCCGACTGGCACCGAGCCCAGCCTGCGTGGGGCTGTGCACGACCGCGATCGCGTGGTCGCCGAAATCTTGGGCAGCAACATGCCCGACTACGACACCCCCATAGCCAACCTGTGGGCCGCCAAGGTAGCCTACGAGGATTTGGCTACCTTGGAGGGCGAAGAACGTGCCGCCCGCAAGCGTCACATCAAGGACCTCATTGACGCCACTGATGCGCAGCAACATCTACTCGTGGCAGGCGCCGCTGCCTCTGAGGGCCCCCGGCTCGAGCGTGAAGGCATGGGGACTGCTAGTCATCAGCCGGCTCAGCACTCCTGCTCCCCTCACACCTCCGGCCACTGGGTCGAGGCAAGCAACCCTCGGTGCTCTCAACTGCAGGGGAACGAGCAGCCGGCTGTAAACAACCGGCGCACCAACGACCCGCCTCGCAGCAGCCGCAACCACAAGGCGCCGGCTATCGGCAGCCAGCGCACCCGCGGGCACACGCCACCCCCGCGGCACGAGCCGGAACGGTCAATTCTGCTAGTCATCCACCCCGATCTCTTGGCCCGGCTTGGAACACATGTCCCCCGCAGCAAGAATGATGCCGGCCTCTGCATCGACTAGCTGGCGCAGTCGGCCCTCCCCGAGGAGGAGGGCTCGATTGTCCCGGCATGTTTTGGCCCTCGGATCCGCAACAAGCCATTCCCAACCGGCTTTACACTCCCCCGAGACACCCCGAAGTACAACGGGGCCGTCAAATCCGAAGACTGGCTGATCGTCTACACCACCGCAGTCGGCATCGCCAGGGGGAACAATCGCGTAGCCGTCCGCTACGCTCTCCTCATGCTGATAGGCTCGGCCCGCACCTGGCTCAACAGCCTGGCAGCCGGCAGCATCAACACCTGGATGGACTTCGAAGAGGCTTTCATCCGCAACTTCACCGACACCTACAAGCAGCCTGGCCATCCCCGTGAACTGGCCATGTGCGTTCAAGGGCCGGACATGTCCCTTCGCGACTACCTCACCCAGTGGATGGAGCTCCACAACTGCTGTGAGAGGGTGCATGAGGTGCAAGCCATACAGTACTTCATCAAAGGTTGTCGAGACCGCACCCCCCCCCCCTCAAGCACAAGCTTCTATGCTCTGAGCCGGCTATGCTCGTCGAGCTCATGACCAAGGCAGACAAGTATGACCAACAACCGGCAGCCACAGAACAACAAGCGCAAGAATGACCAACCCGACTCCCGCTACGGGAGCCGGCAGGTCGTCACCATCTAGGAGCAGGAGCCGGCTGTGCAGTCTTCCAGCCAACACCAGCGCGCTGGCAAGGCTGCTTGGCAGCCCAAGCTCACATTCAAGCAGATGCTCGACCTCCCCTACAAGAACCACTCTGGGGCCAAGCCCTCCACGCACACCTCCACAGTGCAACTTCTCACAACGACTGGCCCGGGGGGCGGCCTTCCGGCTCCCCCTGCACCGCCTTCCCACGCGCCAGCCCCGGCCCCAGCTGCCGCCCCGGCGCTGGCTCCAGCCCAAAATGATGGTCGGCTGCACAACCAGTTCACCACCCAGGACGGCTGCTATGTTGTTTTCACCAGTGAAGAGACGAGCAAACATGCTCAGCGTCGGCTCCACTGTGAGGTGAACGCCACCATGCCGGCAGGTCCCCAGTTCATGCACTAGTCGGAGAAGTCGGTCACCCTGGAGCCGGGTAGATCACCCGGCTGTGATGCTGAGTCCCGACAGCTATGCCCTGCTCCTCGACCACACCATCGCCACCGAGAAGTGCACCTGCCGCTTCTTACGGTTGCTAATTGATGGTGGCAGCAGCATCAACATCCTCTACCTCAACACGATGTGCAAGCTAGGGCTCAAAATAGAAGACATGCAGACGAGTCGGACGGTCTTCCATGGCATCGTGCCTGGAAAGTCCTGCTTCCCTATCGGCAAGATCAAGCTTGACGTCCTCTTCGGCGACCCGACCACTTCCGCCGCGAACTGGTGCTATTCCAGGTGGTGGACCTCGAGAGTCCCTACCACACACTATTGGGCCGGTCGGCTCACGTCAAGTCCATGGCACCCCCCACTACGCCTACCTCAAGCTCAAGATGCCAGGACACAAGGTAATCATCACCATCGCGGGAGATTACAAGATGTTGTTCGAGTGTTCTCGAGATGATAGTCGGCTAGCCGAGGCCCTGGAGATAGCCGAGGAAATGTGGCTGCTCAACCGGCTCGTGGCCCTCGCTGTCAGCCAGGCAGCCGTGCCGGCTCCTCCCTCGCAGTCCGCCGGCCAGGCCTCCTTCCAGCCTCCAAGGACACCAAGCAGATCCCGGTCAACCCTGCTAACCCCACTTAGTGTGTCACCATCAGCTCCCGCCTCAACAGCAAATAAGAAGACGAGCTCATCGACTTCCTCCATGAGAATCAGGACATCTTTGCATGGTCCCCCAAAGACATGCCGGGTGTTCCGAGGAAGTTCACCGAGCACAAACTACACGTCTGGGTGGACGTTAAGACGGTCAAGCAACCCCTACACCATTTTGCTGAGGAGAAGCGGCATACTATAGGAGAAGAGATCACCCGACTGCTCGCAGCCGGCTTCATCATGGAAGTTTTTCACTCGGACTGGCTGGCCAACCCAGTCCTGGTATTGAAAAAGAACAAGACCTGGTGCATGTGCATCGACTACACCAGCCTGAACAAGGCATGTCCCAAGGACCCAATCGCCCTGCCACGGATCGATCAAGTCATCGACTCCACGGACAGCTTCTATTTGCTGTCCTTCCTGGACGCCTACTCCGGATACCACCAGATCAAGCTGGATCCAGAGGACCGGCTCAAGACCTCCTTCATCACGCCCTTTGGGCCTACTGCTACATCACCATGTCCTTCCGCCTAAAGAATGTAGGCGCCACCTTCTAGCGGTGCATGTAGAAGTGCCACCTGCCTGAGAGAGGCAAGAACGTCCACATCTATGTTGATGACATCGTCGTCAAAACCAAGAAGCACTTCAGCCTCCTCGATGATCTCCGGGAGACCTTTGCAAACCTGCGCGAGTACAAGATCACGCTCAACAAGGAGAAGTGCATCTTCGGCATTTCAGCCAGCCAGCTCCTGGGATTCTTCATGTCCGCCCGCGGCATCGAAGCTAACCCGGAGAAGATCAGCGTGATCGAGCGCATGCCCAAGCGGACCCGGTCCGCGACGTCTAGAAGTTCACTGGCTACGTCGCCTCGCTCAGCCGGTTCATCAGCCAGCTGGGGGAGAAGGCCTTGACCCTCTATGGGCTCCTTTGCAAGACGGCTCTGGTCGAGCCGGGTCACACCAAGAAGCCGGGCATGTTCGATTGGCATGATGAGGCGGACGAGGCCTTCTACGGCCTCAACAGGGCTCTCACCCGCGCGCCCATCCTGGCCGCGCCGGATGAGAAGGAGCCCTTGCTTGCCAACATAGCAGTGACCACTCGCATCATCAACGTCGTCTTGGTGGTCGAGCGGCCGGAGGAGGGAAAATCCCTACCGGTCAAGCGCCCCGTCTACTACCTCAGCGAGGTCCTCTCTGCCTCCAAACAAAACTACCCCCACTACCAGAAGATGTGCTATCGCATATACTTCGCTGCCAAGAAGGTCAATAAGTACTTCCAGTAGCACACCATCACCGTGGTAAGCACGGCCCCACTCGACGAGATCATGAGCGGCCGGGACTCCATCGGCCGGATCGCCAAATGGGTCATTGCCCTCGCCGACCACGAGATCCAATATGAGTCGTGCACCGCCATCAAGTCGCAGGTGCTGGCAGACTTCCTCATCGACTTGGCGGAGACCTAGTTCGTGTCGCCTCCCCTAGAATCCATGCATTGGCGCATGCATTTTGACGACTCAAAAATGCGGACCGGCCTGGGTGCCGGCATAGACCTCTCCTCCCCAAAAGGGGACCATCTCACGTACGCCCTCCAGATCCACCTCGCCGCCTCCAACAACGTGGGCGAATACGAGGCCTTTGTCCACGGCCTCCGGCTCGCCAAGGAGATCAGCATCACGCGCATCCTGTGCTTCGGCGACTCTGACCTCGTGGTGCAGCAGGTCTCTGGCGAATGGGATGCTAAGGACGCCAACATGGCCAACTACCGCTTCCTCGTACAACAACTCACCGGCTCCTTCGAGGGTTGTGAGTTCCACCACGTCCCGTGGGCGAACAACGAGGTGGCCGACACGTTGGCAAAGATCGGCTCCACCTGGTAGGCCATCCGAGCCGGTGTCTCCCTCGAGCGGCTGCTCAAACCATCAATCAAGCCTTCCCCAGAGTCGGAGTCCATCTTCGTACTGGTTGACGCTGCCATCCCATCGGCGGGTCCGGCTGCCTCCTCGGCATCTTCACCACCGGCTCCTCCTACCTCGGTTGCCCTGTCGGCGCCGGCTGCATCCGAAGCAGCCGGTTCCGACGCCGTGGCTTCCATGATGGCATTTGACGCCCCTCTTGCCGTCCCCAATCCGAGGGCTGGCGAGCCGACCCCGGTGGCTGGTGAGCCAGTCCCTAGGACTAATCACCCAGGCCCGAGGGCTCCTAAGCCAGCCCCCATCTCAGCTCCCTCATGGGCCAGCCTATCCTGGCGTTCCTTCTGCGCGGGGAGCTCCCCCCGGACGAGGTCACGACAAGGCAAATCCAGCGTCGGGCCTCGGCCTACAACATGATCAATCTTGAGCTCGTCCACCGCAGCACCACCGGTGTCTTCCAATGGTGCGTCGAGTCGAAAAGGGGTCAAGAGATCCTCCTCGACATCCACCAGGGCGAGGATGGGCACCACGCCGCCTCTAGGACCCTGGTGGCCAAGGCCTTCCGCCATAGTTTCTACTGGCTGACCGCCTTGGAGGCGGCCAAGAAGTTGGTCGACGAATGCGAGGGCTGCCAGCGTTTCAGCACGCAGAGTCACCTACCGGCCTTGGACCTCCAGACCATTCCCCTCTCGTGGCCTTTCGACGTCTGGGGTCTGGACATGGTGGGTCCCTTCAAGACCACACAAGGCGTCATGACACATCTACTAGTGGTCGTTGACAAATTCACCAAGTGGATCGAGGCCTGGCCAATCAAGAGGCTGGATGGCCCCACGGTTGTCCGGTTCAGCGACGACATCACGGTTCACTATGGCGTCCCCCACAGCATCATCACCGACAAATGGCACAAACTTCGCCAAGGGTATGCTCGCACATTTCTGCTCCAAGCAGGGCATCCGGCTCGACCTGGCCTTCGTCACTCATCCATAGTCAAACGGCCAGGTCGAGAGGGCGAATGGCCTAATCTTGTCCGGCATCAAGCACCGACTCGTAACGCCACTGGTGAGGTCAGCTGGCTGCTGGGTCGATGAGCTGCCGGCTGTCCTTTCGAGCCTCAGGACCACTCCCAACCGATCAACCGGATAATCGTCCTTCTTCCTTGCGTACGGGTCCAAGGCGATAATCCCCACCGATATTGAGTTTGACTCACTTCGAGTCGCCCTATACATAGAGAAGGACACAAAGGAGGCAAGAGAGGACGACGTCGACGTACTCCAAGAAACCCACGAACTGACCTTGAGCCGGACGGCAATCGATAAGCAGAAGCTCCGGCACTACCACAACAAGCGGATCCGGCCGCTCTCCTTCCGCGAAGGAGACTTGGTGCACAGGCGGATCTAGCGGACAGCCGGACAACACAAGTTGTCCCCCCGATGGAAGGGCCCGTTCAACATCAGCAAGGCGCTACACAACAATGCATACTACCTGATAGAGGCCTAGAAGCCGCAGAAGCACAAGAGAGATGCCTCCGGCGAGGAGACCGAGCGCACGTGGAACGCGGCACTCCTCAGTCCGTTTTACTGCTGAAAGAACCAGTGTATGTATGTATCCTCCCCCTTTTGGGCTTATGAATGCAATGGGTGCCCCAAGACAGCTCTTGACACGCCCCTTTCCACTTCAAAGCTTGTTAATTCAATTCACCGGCCCCTGGATCCAGCTCCTGGCCCCGGGGGCTTGCCCGCTAGTCTTAACGTCCTCCCTCGAGGTACGTAGTGTGAGCTAAGAAACTCCTCCCACCCCTCCCAGTTATAGACCGGCTCCCGGCTGTCTAGCTCACGGGGTCCCAGGGCAAAGCTTGGTTCACACGAAAAACTGATCACTTGGGGGTTGCCGGCTAATTCTAGTCGGTTCGTGTTCCTGCCTCTGTCACTTGCCTTACCGAAAAAGTCCTCATGGTTCCTAAACTCAGAACCGGGTCCCTCAAGGCGGACGCTACGTCCCAGCTACAAACTGGCTCCCGGCTGTCAGGCTAGCGGGGTCGAAACCAAGGGGGAAAAGGGACTTGAGATAATGGAACCTAGGGGGCAAACAAAGGGAAGGGCAAGTCGGCACACATAAAAAACTAACTTGGCAGCAAACGGAAATTTCATAATTAAAAAAGTAGCAAAGGCCCACGACCATTACGATTCATTACAATACATCCCTAGTGGGTGGACTTGAGTTTAACACACAGAAATAACAAGAGAAAAGCAAAGACGCCTGGGGGATCAGGCCACCAGCGCGTCACCATCCGGCGCACCGCCAGACGGCTCCACTCTCGGCCCGGAGGTAGTCACGGCCTTCGGGTCGGCTTCCTTGGCCTTCAGGGCAGCCTCCACGGTCCCAGCCGTCTCGGTGCTAGAGTCGGTGCTCTCATCGGTGACCTCCTCATCCTCCGGACCTTGGGGGTTGCCGAAGGAGTCCTCGGCCACCGGTTCGCTGTCCTCACCAAGGTCCGGCAGGAGCTCGTCTGGGTGGACGTATGACGCGAGCTCGTTGGCCCGGCGGGTGAGGATGGGCTCGCAGGCCACCTGCTCCTCGGCCGGCTTGTCCCGCATAATGGCCAGCCAGTCCAAGTCAACATTGCGGTACCACGAGGTGGTGAACCGGAGTGCCATCTACGCCCTAGCTTGTGCCGCTGACGCCTTCCAAGCCTCGAGGGCCACGGAATTCTCCATCCATAAAGCCATGCGGCTTTCCGGAGCTCCACGGCCCAGCCACAAGGCAGCGATGACCTCCTTGTCGGCCGTCTGCAGCCGCTCCATGCTCTGCTCGAGGTGGATCAGCCGGTTCTCTATGGCCAGCCCAAGCTCCGCCATATCCCAAGCGGCGTCCCCCTCGATGGTGCGCTCGCGCGCCCGAACATACTCCCGGTGCTCCTCGACGGCACGCTCAGCGCGGCGCTGGGTCTCCGGGAAGCACCCTGAAAGAAGAAGGGAAAGAGGAGAAGAGGGAAAATCAAGGACAAGAACTGGCAAGAAGAAAGTAGCCGGCCAAAAATAGCAAAATGGGTACTTACACTCGATGGAGTCGTCCAGCTCGATGGCAAAGTGGAGCGACAAGCCCTGCTGCGACCCCAGCACCGCCTTAGCCTCGGCAAGCGGCACCCTACGCTCCTCGAGCATCCACTCGAGGCGGGTCACCTCGTTTTGGAGGCCGGCAGTGCGTTGGGCGGCGTCAGGCGCTTCTTTGACGGCCTTCTCCTTCGCCGTTTCCTCTCGCGCCACTTCGGCCTTCAGGCGGTCTTGGGCCGCCTGCCCATCCACCAGCAGAGCGCCCAGCCGGTCCCTCTCCTGGGTGACCGCCTGGATGCTCTACGTCAAGCGGTCCCGCTCGGAGACCGCCCCAGTCTTCTCCGCTCGGAGGGTAGTCAGCTCCCCTGCGAAGCAAAATGGGCGTCAGCCGGACAATCCAGGCCTGTTCCGTTTGCCAAGCAGTCGGACCGGCTGCCAAGGGCTACGCGCCCCCCCACAACACCTAACGTACCTCGCACCCGCGCCGGCTACTCCTCTAGCCGATACAAGCCGTGCTTGCCGTGGTTGTGGATGGAGACCGCTTCGTCAAACAGCTCCTCCCGCCGGGCGTTCCCCGCCTGTGACAGGAGTTCGAAATAAGAAGACGCACAAGGATATCCGCCCCGGCTGCCTCGCAGCCAATTAGCCAGCCCGCATCTCGGGGGCTACACCCGGTGGGTGCACTTGCGCGCCCCCACTGAAAATTTCAACAAGGATAACAACGCTTACCTCCATGCGCCGTAGGGTGGTGTCGGCCACCTCCACGAAACGGGCCAGCTCCAGGCGACACCGCTCCAGGACGCTCCCGAACTCCCCGAACACGGGGACCGGGCCGCCTGCCGGGGGAGACGGAAGGGTTAGGATGCGCGCCAACGCCTCCCAGTCCCGGATCACGTCCTACATGGACCTACGGATCCGGCCATCGTCACCGCCCGTCCCGACGTTCACCAAGGTACCGGTCGCCGGGGCAGGGTTCATGACAGTGAGGGAACGGGAATTGGTCCCCAGTTGCCCCTCGCTCGGTGCTAATGCTGCCTCCTCCTCCTGCCGGCCCAACGCGACGACCGCGATGGACAGTGCCTTCGTTTCTAGGGCGCCGATACTATCCCTCTGCAAGCGGGTACAACGACACGACGGGACGCCCACGACAGGCGCCGATGTAGCCACAATGGCCGCTGACGCACAGGCGTGCGTGGCTACAGTTCACCCGTTCGGGCCGCTAACCTTTGCGACCGCAACTGGGCAGGGAAATAGTGCAGGCACGTCCACGCCCACTCGATTACTTGCTCCGGCGTGGCTATAGTGCAGTCGGCCGTGCCGGAGACTTCGGTCGGCTGGCGCTAGATGATGCCACCCGGGCGACTTGTGCCATAGCAGGTGGGCGGGGGCCAATCAAGGAGCCGGCTGGCGGGCCCCAGCGGGCGACGGGACCGCGCAGCCGGTGGACCCTACGAGCGACGAGACGGCTCAGGTGGCGAGTCCCCCCAGTCAGCCGGAGTGGCTGCCAGCCGGCCCCCCATTCTGTACCTTACGAGTATTGCAAACCGGGGATTGGCCTATAAACCCCCCGAACCCCCCATGCATCGGGGACGACAGATCTCACGCAGACATATCTACGGGACACTTCCCTCTTGCTCATACTTCGTAGCATAGGAAGGCGAGCCGGCTGCTCCCAGTTCCTCCTCTAGACATAGCTCCAGGAGCAACCTTGTAAACACACCCATCCATTAACTAGCCCAAGTAGGACTAGGGGTGTTACCTCCCGCGGAGGGCCCCGAACCTAGGTACATCGTGTGTCACCACCGCTTGTGCCTAATCCCGCACCCGAAGCCTGTCGATGTCCTCCGGCCCCAACCACCTTCGATAAAACTACCCATGGCATCTATCATGAGAAAATGACGACAATAAGGGTTCACAAAATAGCAACCTTGACTATTCCATATGGCTTCCGTCCACGAAGGAATAGCCTCACTATGGGTAGATCTTCACGAAGTAGGCAATCTCCTTGCCCTTACAAACTTCTTGGTTCACTCCACAACACGAAGTAGGAGGCTCCCAAGCGACACCTAACCAATCTAGGAGGCACCACCCTCCAAAAGGTAATAGTCTCGGTATTGACGATGAACTCCTTGCTCTTGTGTTTCAAGATGATAGTCTCCTCAACACACAATCACTCTCTCAAAGATTTGGCTTGGTGGAAGAGATGGGATTGGTGGAAAGCAACTTAGGGAGGCTAGGAATCAAGATCCATATGGTTGGAGTGGAAGATCTTGATCTCAACACAAGGGTAGGTGGTTCTCTCTCAGAAATTTGATAAGACAGGTATGGAATAGTTCTGAGTGCTTCTCTATCGAGTAAGTGGTGGTGGAGGGGTATATATAGGCATGCCCAAAAATCCAACCATTACACATAAGTCAGACTCGGTGACACCGATGTGTTAATCTCGGTGGTACCGAAGTGACCAAAAGGTGGCAACTTTTGAATCTTGGTGAAACCGGTATAGGAATCTCGGTTGCACCGACAAGGTGACCAACGGTCAGAATTGCCAAACTCGGTGACACCGATTCAACATTCTCGGACAGACCAAAAATGTGAACTTGCGTAACAGAAAATTGGCAGCCCAACTCGGTGGCACTGAAAGCAGTGTCGGCTGCACCGAAGGGTTAGGGTTTGGTTGAGTCTGTCTAGGGTTTGGAATCGATGGCACCGGGATGGTAATATTGGTTGCACCGATTTTGAATGTTTGGCTATAGATAGACTTTGGTGGGAGATCTTGTGGATGTTTCTGGTGACTATCACTTGTGCACATATGAGCATTTTTTTCACCAACAAAACCTTACCCCCTTTTAATAGTATTGGCTTTCCTATGGACTCAAAGTGATTTCTCACAAATGGAAAATGTAGAGTCCTCTTGCTTGAAGCTTGGCCAACCTATTTCCTTGCATATTGGGGCAATTCCACAATCTCCACAATCCTTTTGCCATCCCAATCATTGAACTTTTGCTGAAATATACTTGGCGGAAACATTAGTTCAATGACTTATTTGTTGTTATTAATTACCAAAACCACCAAGGGAGCAAATGTGCTTTCACCTGCGTACCACCCCAAATAGAACAATGGGCTTCACACCATTCTTCATGGTCTATGGGGCAGAGTCAGTCCTCCCCTACGACATTATTCATGACACACCAAGAGTGTGCATGTATGAGGAAAAGGAAGCTGAGTTGGATCGGGAGGACGACCTGGACGACTTAGAGGGAGAACGCGACATAGCTCTGGCTTGCTCTACGCTTTATCAGCAGCAAGCGCGATGCTACCGGAGTAGGGAGGTCAGGGCACAAACGTACAATGTAGATGAACTCATCCTACGGCTCCCGGAGAAGCAGAAGCATAAACTCAACCCCAAATGGGAGGGCCCCTTCATCATCGACGACGTACTAGCGGGAGGAGCCTATCGTCTTTGAAACTCATCAGATTGTCTTCGGCGTTTCTATGGATAGACCGGTCCTGTCCGAATCCCCGCATATTTTACATTTTTTTCTTTTTCTTGTATTTTCATTTCTTTTTATTTCCTTCCCACTTTGTTGTTTGATAGGATCAATTTTCTTCTTCCTATGTTCGGATAAACCGATCATGTACTAAGGTTGTCAGGATACACCATAGAGTGTTACATCCGAACACAACAGGTGGGGGCTTCTCCTAATAGCCATCGTTTCTATTGCAATTATTTGCCCGCACCTGTCGTGTGTGCACATTTCTTTTGTCATCTTTTGGCCATCATATGCATCAATTCGAACTAAGATTTTGCCAAGCTGGGTTGTCTCGCTCTTGTGGTTACTCTCTACATCCCTGCTCGTTCGGCTAGAGAGTAAAGGGAGCACTTCTAAGATTGTTACGACCGGGTCATCCGGACACGTACCTAAGATGGTTGAAGCCGAAAGCTAGCTATCTTACGTAGACAATTGGTCGGCTCGGATGGAAACACCTTATAATGCCTTGGTTGCTATTTTTGTTATTCAGGACTCTTATACCCAAAAAACACTTAGTCGAAAACTGTGAGTATGTAGATTTCTATCTACGTTCTTCGTAGAACCCTAGCGAAAGGTATCGTTAGCGGTACTATTTTAATCGGAAGATGTTTGCTATGCTACGTCGTAATATAACATACCTTTCTGTGTGCTTTCTGTCTGTTCACACCACATGGCCGGATTGCCTGGTTCCTCGAATACAATTTCGCTATTCGGCAAAGGAATAATAAGAAGGAACACTCCTAAGCACCTCGCTCGGGAGGGAGAAGCCGATGACCGGTTAAGAAAAAGTTTACAACACGGATTGTTTTACACATGAATATGCAAATTATAAATTACACTGCTGATCGAGATCATCGATTATTGTGGAGAGGGGTAGTCTACCTGTGACAGCCTGGCGGCGGGCATCACCTGGTTATATACCAGGCGGAGTGGCACTTCTTTTCCATCCGATCCCATATGACCAACCCGCGCCGTATGCTCGGGCTTAAGTCCGGTGAAATAGGTCTTACTTATCGCCCATGCCTCCCGTGCTCCTTCTCGGGAGGACGAGGTCTTCCACAGCTCGAACCTACACCGAGCACCCTAAATCGATCCACAAGTGCGGCCAGCCCTTCTGGTGGGTGTTCGGTGGGCCATAATGCCTTCACCATCCCCTTCATCGCCTTTTGCATGTGCTTGTGGAGAGTGGTCAGCTCCTTCAGCAGGTCCCCTTGGAACGATTTGATCTCCTCTTCAGGATGCCCGGTCAGGAGACCTGTCCACAAGACCACAAGCGTGATTACTATCATTTTATACATCGGACATACTTACTCATAGCGAAATTGTATTTACCGAATACGCCCCTCTAAAGATTTGAGCTTGGGCCAAATGAGTCTTCAAAGTCTTTATTTCATCGGCCTATTTTTGTATAACAAGACAGTCGGCTTGCTGCTAGGATTCCGCATACCTTTGTGAATCTCGGGCTTCTTCCAGCTGCCTTTCCATGTGTCCTATTGATTCGGATGCTACACATAATCCATATGTAAGGCATGGAATCCATATATTCTATTGACTAGCAGTAAATGCACACTTACCATGGGCCTCATGCGTAAAGCTTTTCACTTGTGCTAGTTCGGCCTTCACGACTGCACCTCCACGCGGCTCTCCTCGAGGGCCTTGGCCAGTTGTTCGGACTGTTGCTTTGTGGCCTGTGTCAACAGTTAAGCAGTTGTGAGATCCTTAATTCGTTTTTTCAAATCGACTTAAGGCTCGGGGGCTAAAAGGCTTATACAAGTATATGGACTCTACAAAATCCGACCACTTACTTGAATACTGGTTGTTATCAGATTCATAGCTTCTCCGAATCCAAGGTGTGCATCCGCCGAGCGTAGTGCACCGAACTCCTAGTCGGAGAAAACTAGGTGCCGCATGGCCTCCCATCGGTGCTGATGATGCATGACACTCGCCACTTCCGATTTGGTGATTGATACTATGTTGCCAGATTCGGCGGGCATCGGACCGAACATGGGGGCTTCCTTAGGGGAAGCCGCATGGACGGTGGCCTGGGAGCTTCGGGCGTCTCCTGACATCCGGGCAGCCCCCTCGGTAGGTGAAGATTGGGTGTTTCACCTAGGTAAGGAACAAGCGGCTACAAGATTTTGCCGAGCATAACAATAAAACAGATATCCGAACAGTGTACCTATGGGATGTGCGGACAGGTGGATTCGTCTGTGTGTCCAACTCCTTTGCAGGGGCCCAGCCGACCTCTGACTCGTCCGTGGCTTTGGCTGCTGGCGCAAGACATGCTGATCGACAACGCTTAGGGGCTGGGACCGGCGCGTCCGGGGCACTCTTAGTAGCAGGCCTCTTTTGGGAGGAGTTTTTTTTCTTACCCGTGGACGGAATGGAGAATGACTCGGGGTAATCGATTATGATTGCCACCGGGGTCTAGACAATGTTGTCCTGATGATAGACTCCATTCTCGAAGTCGAGAAGGAGATCCGGGTCCTCGTTGAAGCCCGGATCGTTGTCGCGTGAATGATTCTCGGGCTGAGGAGCTGAACAGTTGACTGTCTCGATGAAGTTCCTCCATTCCTATTCATGCCAAGGCCTTAGTCAAATAAGAATGCGGAATGAAGCCCCAACCTATTTCATGATTAGAAAGGGAAGGCATACCTGTTCGATTCGATTGTGGGCCGAATACCCTTCCTTGGTGAACCGCTAGATGAAGTCTTTTTGCTCTCCTTTGTACAGGTCGGCAAGCACGGCGGCCGTCGTTGTTGGATTGGCAGGACCTAATTTTGGGGAACGCGTGACATCGCTTGTCTTGTTGTACCACCATAAGGGGTGCACCCTTTTTTGGAGGGGCTGCACGCACCGGGAGATAGCGGCCGCCATGATGTCGATCATGGTCAGCCGGTGATGGGCAAGCATCCGCACTTGCGCGGCTAGGCATTGCACTTGCACGCTCTCCTCCTGGGATGAGTCCTTGGGTCGCCAGTTGTACCTTTCCTTTGGGAGAAGGTCGGAGTATTCGGGTAGACATGTCCGAGTTGGCTCGAAGAGGGGGACATCTTCAATGTAAAACCACGCTGAAGTCCATTCTTCGAATTTCTTCGGCGTGCCAATCGGGTACCCCATCCCAACTAAGCGACATACTTTGGATCCACCGACCTCTAAGATGTTCTTGTCTCGAGTTCGAGGGACGAGGTAGAAATATTTCCTCCACATATCGAAGTGAGCTTTGCACCCTAAGAACATCTCGTAGAGGGAAACGAAACCCGAGATTTGGAGGATCGACCCCGGGGTGAGATGGTGGAGTTGAATCCCGTAGAACTACAATAGCCCCCTCAAGAATAGGTGGACTGGAAATCCAAGGCCTCGGAGGAGGAATGGAACAAAGCAAATGTGCTCCCCTTTGTTTGTATTGGGGAACCGCTCGTCAAAGACCTCATCGCCATAAGCGACCAAACCAGCACGGGTTGTCGCTAGATCTGATGATGGGAGGTATCACTGGGTCTCCAAGTTACAGAGCCACAGAAGTGTGAGAGAGCAGCTGGTCTAGTCGCATGGGCGTTGGCTGTAAGGGCGCTTTGAGGAACTGGGAGCGTTAGCCATGTTGTGCGTAGAGCTTCCGTTGGGAGTTTCTGACGATAGGGAGGAGGAAGATGTGGTTTGAATCACGTTTAGTTTGGTTAAATGGGTTGGTGCCTCCATCACGGAGGGGTAGGATTATAAAAATCGCTGACCACTCGCCTCCCCATGACGTGCGAAGGGCGAGGAACTTGTGGAGTTATTATAATGACCCGCGCCCGCGACGCTTGGGAATCTTACCGAATACTGGTCGGATGCCGAACAGAGGAGGATGAGGGACTCACCTCGGAAGCCAAAGATAGCGACATTAAGGGATCTACCGAATATATATATCGGCGTTGAAGGCCAGTCCGGGGGCTACTGATGGAGTCCTGGATTAAGGGGTCCTCGGATAGCCGACCATTATTCATGGGCCAAACTGTATGGGCCGCAAGGCAGGCATCGGAGGATCGAGGACCATCGGCACCAGGATGGAAGCTTCATGGAGTCCAGGCTTGTTCTTCAAGTTATTAGCTGTAGTTAGGCAAGTTATCTCTTTGACATGTTACCGGCCATGTGTAAGCTAAGGGCACCCCCGACATCTATATAAGTCGAAGGGTTTTAGGGTGTAGAAGGAGGACAACTCATCTAGGGTAGACATATGATCTTGAGGTAGATCAACTCTGTAACCCCTTACACCATCAATACAATCAAGCATGATGTAGGGTATGACCTCAATAGGAGGGTCCGAACCTAGGTAAACTCATGTCCCCTTTGTCTCCTGTTATCATCGATCCTAGTCTCACAGTTCGGGACCCGCGACCCGAGATCCGCCGGTTTTGACACCAACAGCATCCAAAACCATTAAACCAAGTTATTCTGCATGAGTCCATCATACCTACCTATATGTGGTATTTTTTTGACTGAATACTGTAGGGAACCTATATGCGGTATTACCCTACCGTTCCAAGTAAATTTGCATGTCACCTCTAAATATTCAAATAAACATCCATTTTGTGCACTCGTCTCGCTCATGGAGTGACGAGGCGGTCAGTATCTTCCATGCTAAGTGAGTTATTCTCAAGACTGTCATTTATTCGCCGTCATTGCACGAGAGAGTCTGGTAAAAAGGATGCCCAGTCCAGCATAATTAAAATAAATTAAACAAAACTGCTTGGGATAGTTGTATGATGGCAGGCATCCATGGATTCAGTCAACCATGGTTTGTGTATGTATGGTGGATAGTTATAAACTTTACTATTCTGTTTTGGAACCGCCAATAATGAGTTTAGAGTGGAAGATACTCAAAACCTTTTTCGTAACGTTGACAAGAAAAGTGCACCACCTCAAAATTACATATCTTCACTATTTTTTAAGCTTCAAGGTATATCACCTCCACAAATCAATGCTTCCCTCTGCAAATGGCCTATCTATTTACTTTTATGTTGAGTCATCATCCTCTTACTAAAGCACCAGACCAGAGAGCACTTTTGTCATCTTACTGCATTGAGTCTAGTTAATGTTGGTTATGAGCATGACTGGATCTTTTTTACCCCGAATTATAATACTTAGTCGCTGCTTGAATCTCGGAGGTGCTATGCATTTATATTTTGCGGTCTCAGAAAGGGCTAGCGAAATACCATGTCAACATATTATATTATGATTGTTTCGACAAATTGCTGACATGTGAGATATTTTATTATTGCTTTCTAGTTGGTTATGTATTTCCATGAGTCACATAATGTTTACTTCTTTTCATGAATGTACTTATTTATGATTTATGCCAAAAACTTGAGCAGTAGCTAAGAATGTCAACTCCTGGTTTGCATGATTTGAATGAAACTAACCCAGACTGACGATGTTTTTAGCAGAACTACCTTGGTGTTATTTTTGTGGAGAAATAAAAGTTGGAGAGGTCAACTCAAACTTAGTTCTGGTTTTGCATTCAAATCATTCCCCCTCAGAACTCAAACTTAGTTCTGGTCTCCAACTCAAACTTATTTATCACTTAAACTTGAGCAGTAGCTCTGGTTTGCATGATTTGAATGAAACTAACCCAGACTGACGATGTTTTTAGCAGAACTACCTTGGTGTTATTTTTGTGGAGAAATAAAAGTTCTCAAAATTATAATGAATTATGGAGCATAGTACTGTCGGAGGGCGTGTGCCAGGGGGCCACCACACATCAAGGTGCCCCCTAGGTCGCGCCCTGATGGCTTGTGGGGCCCTCTACGCTCCTCCAACCCTAATTCCACTCCTATACATTCACATCTTTGGATAAAAAAATAAAAGAGAAGTTTTCATCGTGTTTCACAAGACGGAGCCGCCGCCACCTCCTGTTCTTCCTCCAGAGGGCTGATCTGGGGCCTGTTTTGGGCTCTGAGGAGGGGACACATTGTCGTCGTCATCACCAACCCTTCTTCACAAACACCTCCATAATGCTCACCACTGTGAGTGAGTAATTCCTTTCTAGACTTGCTGGACAGTGGTGAGATTGGATGAGATTGATCATGTTATCGAGTTAAGTTCGATAGGGCTTCATCCCTACTATCCACTATATTCGGCGATTGATGTTGCTATGACTTTGCTATGCTTAATGCTTGTCACTAGGACCCGAGTGTCATGATTTCAGATCTGAACCTATTACATTTTCATGAATATAAGAGTTCTTTGGATCCTATCTTGCAAGTTGTATGCACCTATTATGTGTCATGATTCGCATACCCCAATGTGACGATAATTGGGATTCTTTTCGGTGACTGTCGAAGTTTGAGGAGTTCATGTACTGACCATGTGCTAATGCTTTGTTCCGGTTCTTTATCAAAAGGAGGCCTTAATATACCTTAGTTTCCAATAGAACCCCGCTGCCACAGGAGAGTAGGACAAAAAATGTCATGCAAGTTCTTATCGCAAGTGCGTATGCCTATATACGAAACTAGATGATACCCCGCACGTTTCTACGGGAATTGGTTGAGGTATAGCATTGAATTAAATAAGTGAGAACTAAAAAAATATACTAAATATAAGTACCACAACACAATTCATGGTTACTGTTGTGGTGGGCCTCTTGCCCCCTTTTACGAAGTCCAAAGCGAATATTGGACTCATTATAGTAAACAATGAGGGTGAAACTGAGAGAGCATCTTTCATCTCAGCGTTTTTTGTATAGTAAGATTGCACTTGGTTTTTCTCACATTATCATTCCCTGAAGATTTTCTATTGGGACATAGCATTGTCCATGGAATCAATGGCTAGGAATGAAATGTATTGAATCTACAGGATTCCAGGTGAGAAGACTGATCATCTAGCATTGTGAAACAATATTGTGAATGAAAAGGAAAATAAGTTTAGAAATAGATATCCCAACCTTTAGTGAGATATTAGCATATAAAAAACTTGGGCTTGAGATAGAAACAATCTGCAAAATTGCACAAGCATAAGAGGTCCGAGCAAAGCATGCATGCTAAATGTACATGTTATTTTCGAATGACATTGAATGCTCAACTTTCGATTAACTCTCGTTGTTAAGTTAAGTGTTTACCCGAAAGTAGTTTAAGCGTTGCAATGACAAACATTCTTCATCCGCCCGACATAAATGTTGGCTCCTGATTAAAGGAATAAGAATGTTGTTGCCATCATCGTTACGTGAGCTCATATTTATTGGAGAACAGTACAAAGAATGCCTAGGATGCGTACTTGCAAGCATGAACGAATAAACCATGTTATTGCTAGAACATCCACAATGTATAGACATAATAAAAAAATTCTAGGCCTCTGAATCATTCAGTTTGCTCTGATTGATCCTATGTTTGGTTCCTCCTTATGGTATGTTCCAATGGGATTAATACTTATCATGTGGGTCTTATTTCTCTTCGACGTCGTGGCAGCTAGCAACCCTTTTATGTTCATAGATGTTTCATATTTTGTTTATAGAACTCGGACAATCACACAAGTCCTTACTTCCCTTTCATATGACACCAGTTTCCATATATCACTTGGATGCAAATGATAACTTGTCATAGTTTTTAAAGTATAGAGGTTGAATCATTGTTATATGAGTTTTGAATATCTATTTATAATCTCGTATGAAATAATGGCATGTACTCTTAACTTGTTTGAAGTGCATTATATATGATTCAGTTTCCTGCCACTCTTTTTTAACGCACGCACTTTCATGTCTTCTCCCGATGGTGGGCCTTCGAGTATATGCTAATGAAAATATATGGAAAGGGATGATACATGCACGATGCATTCGGAAATAAAATACATGCATAAGAAGTTTAAGGGGCAAACCTAAGTGAATGTAGTTTGAGCTGATAAAGATTAGTCAGTCAAAACAAAAAAATATTCGTCAGTTATTCGAATGTGAGATACTGATTTAGGAGCAAGGAAGTTGTCAACCATCGTTGTTGTGTGTGGTCATACTGTTTTGGGTAAAATACAAAAGAATGCCTAGACTCCATTATATACCTGCAATGATAAACGAACCAACCATGATGTTGCTAGAACATCCAAATTTTTGTATAGAAATCTATAATAGGTTATCTCGTCATACATTGGTAGTTTTAATCTCAGTAGAAGAATTAAAGGCAACAAGAAACATGAATGCCTACCTCTGTGGGGTAGGATTGCAAGTGATCAGAAGGATGAATATTAATCATAAGGGCTGGTAGATTGAACCACCCCAATGAACAACATTAAGAGAGGGGGAATAATTTGAATTGAGTAATCAAAAGGGGTAAGATGACGCATCAGTGCTTACCTCCATGTGTAGATGAAGTAAGAATTGTTGTACTGACGGGGCCTGCTACAAAATCAATAGATGCATATGCACGAGGTCATCCAAAATAACAATAGTACAGGAAGGAGATGGATCTGGATGTTGAATAAACATATTATAACAACATAAACTGGAATATAAAGGAGCCAATCTAAGCAATCTTGACTACGCAGTGTGTAAAACAGGACGCCTCATCACGGAGCTCGGATTCGTACGGTGGCCTGGGATCGTGGCAAGGCGGCGTCAATGGCTTCTCTACAAGGATGTGGGTTGATGGCCATAGTGCGGCCGGTTTAGATGGCGTGGACGGCTGGGGGGGACCGGGGGAGGAGCGATCTAGCTAGCTGTTTAATCGGTGGGATGGTGGGGAGTCGACATCTAGGATAAGACCATGCGTCTCTCCTCTTAATTGTCCCGTCTGTTACAAAGTATGAAGAGGAACAAATACGTGTTACAGAGAAAGTAAACCACACGATTGGTTAAAACAAAAAAGAAAAAAGAATTTTTGATGCATGTGGCTGAGCTGTTGCAAAGAGCGGTCGGGAGAGAGAATTTTGGGGGGGGGGGGGGGTGTGGAAGAGACAGTTATTAACTTGTGACTGGTTGATATATGATGACACGGCATGCTTAGTGGGGCATTGAGATGGACACCTTGCATGTCAAGAGAATTAGAACCAACTTAAGAATGTAAGAAACATCCGTACATTATATTGATGATTTGGATCTAGTTCTGTGTCCCACTATTTTGTAACTATTATATGATCAATGTCATTTAAATCATCATCCATCACGGATCCACGAGCTTTGCTACACGTACAGGATGTTACAGGGATGAAGGGGTTACAGGATGATATGGCAGTTTTTAGTTGGTCATTAGCAGCGGCACGGGCCCACCCCCATTGAAATCAGGGGGGAGATGATTAGAAAGTTTGGAAGGAACCTCTAGAATCCCTGTAAAAACTTGTATGTCTAGCATTTTTGTCGATCCACGTGCCTACACTTTACATATACTGAATCTTGCTAAGTTACTATTGCTACTTCTACTGTCACGATTGCTACAAAATTGTTGTTGTCACTACACCTGTTGCTTTTGCTACTACTATTTGATGGGCTACTAAACCTTTGCCATAGAGAGATATCCTAGGTGCGGTTGAATTGACAAATTAATTGTCAAGGATAATAAATATTCTTTGGCTCTCCTTGTGTCAAACCAATAAATTAGGGTGAAATACTACCCGTAAAGACTGTCGCGATTTCCCAAGCTTGTAAGTTATCGTGCCGCCATAAAATCTGATTCACCCGCATCTCCCACTCCAAATAATCATCTGGGTTATCTTTTTCTCTAAAAGACAGTATATAAATGTTTATCCTCCCAATACCATCATCCTTATAAGCGCGGTGCACACGTTCATGTCCTCCCACATGACGTACACCAACTCCATGATATTGTACCGGCTCATAATAGCTACCAGGCTCCTCGGATTGATGATCTTGATTCTCACCATGGTTTCGAACATGTTCATGTACCCGCTGTCCACATAAGTGCCGGTGACGTCTCGGTGCAACAGATGCATCACTAGGCAGTGATCGTGGTCTCAATCGATGAACGACCTCGGTCAGATCAGCTATCTTTTTTGCAAGACTTTCCTCGACCTTGTCGATGCGCCTCCCTACTCGATTCAGCACATAGTCATGAGTCGCCTACAATCCTAGCACTATAGCTAGTGTAACACTTGCATCATAGACGGGCAAGGTCACCTCGTCCTATGCATCTCCTTCATGCACATCGTGCACACTTGAATTCGATTTTTTTAATTCATCAATTGAGGGACTCAAGTAGATCAATTCGAGAACTAGAGAAAAAATTATAACGTGATCAACCTTGCTCTGAGTACCACTTGATAAGACCCGACTATATGATGAGTCGTTTGTTGACCCAATCTTTCAGGATACTCAACAAAATAGCAAGAACGTCGACGAACACTCATCTCAATTGCAGCATGTGTAGAAGTAGTAGAATGGCTGTTCATATCAAGCAAACATCACAAGAACACCAACGAACAAAAACTTCTAAAGGAATTTGATCGGGTCAAATCCTGCACTTAGCAGCTTCAAAATTCCTCAAGGATCAGCAAACAATGTAGATATTCGGCGCGTTCGACTCATGCTTTTCTCAATAATTTTCAAATCCAAAAATTCTCATCTAGTACAAGGCTGAAGCCTGCCTCTTTTATATAGGCGGTACGTGACGTGAAAAAACCGAACTAAACAATGCAAAAATATACATACTAATATCTCTTTCCTATTCAGACTAATGAGGACTTAACAAATTAGTTATCCACATTGATCACAAGAATCCAAAACAGATTAATACTCATGACGTTGCTTGAGAATATCATAGGACTCAACATGAACGTTAATACGTCTCCAACGTATGTATAATTTTTTATTGTTTCATGATGTTATATTATCATTGTTGGATGTTTTACAATCATTTTATAGCAGCTTTATATTATTTTTTGGGACTAACCTATTGACACAGTGCCAAGTGTCAATTGTTGCACTTTCCTTGTTTTTACTTCGCAGAATACCAGTACCAAATAGAGTCCAATTGCCACGAAACTTTTTGGAGATTTGTTTTGGACCAGAAGACAACTTGGGAGTCAAGGAAGCACCTGAGAGGCGGCCCATGGGTCCCACAAGACACTAGGGCGCGCTAGAGGCCCTTGGCACGGCCTGGTGGGTTGTGGATCCCACATGACCCTCCAACACTGCCTCTCAGCTCTATAAATACCCAAATATTTCAGAAACCCTGGGGGAGTAGACAAAAAACAAGTCTAGCCACCGCAAGTTCCAGAACCAGGAGATCTAATCTAACACCATCACGGAGGGGTTCACCATCCTCATTGGTGCCTCTCCGATGATCTGTAAGTAGTCCACCATAGATCTACAAGGCTGTAGGCAGTAGCTAGATGGCTTCCTCTCTCTCTTTTGATTCTCAATATAATGGTCTTTTGGAGATCTATTTGATGTAATGACTTTTCTAGTGTGTTTGTTGGGATCCCATGAAGTTTGAGGTCATGATCAGTTTCTATCCATGAATATCATTTGAGTTTTCTTTGATCTCTTACATGCATATTTATTTATAGCCTTGTACTTCTTCTTCAAATCTTTGGTTTAGTTAGGCCAACTAGATAAAAAATTCTTGCAATGGGAAAAGGTACTTTGTCATGGGTTCGATCTTGCGGTGTCCTCTCCCAATGACAGAAGGGGCAGCGAGGCACGCATGTATCATTGCCGAAGAAAATATTAGGTGCTATTTAAAAGAAAATGCTCATAAAAAGAAAATATGGAAAAATTAGATAAGAGTATGCATAATCTTGCTAGTAGAATTGGGTCAAAAGCGGGAGATGCTCTTAAGATACTAAGGGAAAAAGAACCAGAAGTCAACAAAAGAATGGAAGAGAGCCCCGCTAGAATAGATAACTTGGAAGAAATCTTTAGTAACTTGAGTTCAGCTTTTTCTACTATTAATATTATTGAAAAAACTCCTATTAGTAAACATTTCAAATCTACACATGTTCCTAAGAACAAGGGTGCCACTTCTAGTAGAAACAATGAGGATCTTAAAATCATTAGTATTCACCCCAATTTTGTTGAGGTGGTAAATGAACCTATTTGCAAGAATGAATTTTTCAATCTTATTCCCAGAAGTATCGTCGTTGAAAGTATCCATGCTAAATCCTTGAGGATTTCTAGTTGTGTGATTGAGGAGTTGGAAACCAAAGATGACAATACTTCAATCTATGTATTATGCCTAGCTAGGGGCGTGAAACGATAGCGCTTGTTGGGAGGCAACCCAATGAATACAATTTATGTTTACCCTTTTCTTTCTGTTATTGAGCATTTACACAATTATTCTACTGTTATGATTGTGTTTTTTATGTTTAATTTAGTGTTTGTGCCAAGTAAAGCCTTTAGGATCATGTTAGGTGATAATTGATTTGAGCTTGTTGAAAAACAGAAACTTTTGCCTCCAGTAGCATAATTTTCAAAAACCACAAAGGCGTTCTGCATTTTTCACACAAGATTGATATACAAATTTCTGGCCTTCTCCTAAGGTTTTAGAAGTTTTTGAGTTATAGAAGTGTGGTTAGAGTACAGATTACTATAGGTTGTTCTGTTTTTGGCAGATTCTATTTTTGTTGCATTGTGTGCTTGTTTTGATGAATCTATGGTTTGTATTGAAGGATATAAGCCATGGTAAAATTAGAAGACAGTATATATAATGCAATAATAAAATATGAATGGGTTTGCCACAATACTTAGAGTGGTGATTTGTTTTATTATACTAGCAAATCTCTCAAAGATTTTGTTAAGTTTTGTGTGATTGAAGTTTTCAAGTTTAAGGTGAGATCACGATGGATGAAGGAATAAGCAGTGACAATAGCCTAAGCTTGGGGATGGTATGGAACCCCAGGATACTATCCAAGGAGAAACAAGCAACTAAGCTTGGGATGCCCCGAGTGGCATCCCCTCTTTCTTCTAACAACTATCGGTATTTTACTTGGAGCTATATTTTTATTCGTCACATATCATGAGTTTTGCTTGGAGCGTCTTGTATTATATGAGTCTTTGATTGACTTTCGTTTTAGTTGGTCACAAGTATCCTTGATGGACCCACCTATTTGAGAGAGCCAAAATTATACTATGACTTGTTAGAATTGCTCTATATGCTTCACTTTGATTTTTTGAGCTATGGAATTGCTCTAGGGCTTCACTTATATCTTTTTGAGCACGGCGTGCTTTAATTTTTTTGAAGAAATACTCTCATGCTTCACTTAGATTAATTTGAAAGTTAGTAAATTTTGAAGAAATTCTCTCATGCTTCACTTATATTATTTTGAGAGATGAATTTTCATGCTCATGTTCTTCACTTAAATTTATTTGAGCTTGTCAAAAGCAAGAGCAATATATGAAACTAGTCCCAAAGTGATAGATCTTGAAGAGGGATATAATAAAAACTTTCATGAAGATCATTAGAAAAATAAACTTGATTCCTTGTAATAGTTTTGAGACATGATGATAGTAATATCCGAGCTATGATGGTGAGTAATTATGCTTTACTAAGAATATTGATTTTAAGGTTTGTGATTCCCTATGCAAGCATGAAAGTCAATAGTTATGCAATGAAATTACATCCTACTTATGGTGCATTATTCAGTGTTAGTTATTCTTAATGCCTGTTTATGAGAATTTTTGTTTCTCGGTTCATTGCTTCTCAATCTATTTGCTAGCCTCCACTCGTACTAAGTAGAAATACTACTTGTGCATCCAAAATCCTTAAACCCAGTTTTGCCATATGAGTACACCATACCTACCTATATGCGGTATTTCCATTCCGTTCCAAGAAAATTTGTATGTGCCGTCTCTAATTTTCAAAATGAATTTCCTTTTTGTGTGCTCGTACCGCTCATGAAGCGGAAGGGGTGACCGATATTTTTCCATGCTAGTTGTATTATTCTCAAGATGAGTGTTTATTCACTTATCATTGCACGATAGTATGGTGGTAATAGGATGACCAGTCCCGAAATGAAAAAGAAATTAACTTTATGTTGTGAAATAATAAATTCCATAGAAAGTGTTGGTACAGATGGTAACTGTGGATACGGCTAGCCATGGATTGTGAGAGAATGGTGGAAAAAGGAATAAACTTTATTTTCTATTTGGGAACCCTTGATATATCTAGCATGGAAAAATATTGAAAATTCTCTTTCGTTTTCGTTGATCGAAAAGGCATGCCACCCAAAATATTTTTATCTCTCAATTTAAACTTTGAGTTCTAGCACCTCTACAAATCCCTACTTTGCTCTGCGAAGATCTTACTTATTTACTTTATGCAATTTTTACATTTGTTTGAGTCTCCATCTTCTCTTATAAAGCACAAAATAGGGGGCACTATGATTGTACTTGTGCATTGGATGTAGCTAATATTGGTGTGTGTTTCATTAATAGATCAATGATTGAGCATGATGTCTAGGATAAATTTCTTGAGTGTTGATATTTTGGAAGACATGCTTGCTTGTTGGTATGCTTGAGTATTAAAGTCTTCATGTCAAAACTAGACTATTGCTTTGAACCATCTAAAGTCCAAATGTCCATGCTCCAAAACAAAAGAATATGTGATGAACATGTTAGGCAACATTCCACATCAAAAGTTCTTTATTTATCATTTACCTACTTGGGGACGAGCGGGAATTAATCTTGGGGATCCTGATACGTACCAAAATATTCCAAAAACCCGGGGGAGTCAACGAAAAACAATTCCAACGACCGCAAGTCCTAGAACCACGAGATCCAATCTAACACCACCATAGAGGGGTTCATCATCCTATTGGTGCCTCTCCGATGATGCGTGAGTAGTCCACCATAGACCTACGTGTCCGTAGGCCGTAGCTAGATGGGTTCCTCTCTCTCTCTCTTTTGATTATCAATACATTGGTATCTTGGAGATCTATTTGATGTAATGACTTTTGCGATGTGTTTCTTGGGATCCGACAAAGTTTGAGTTCATGATCAGTTTCTATCCATGAATTATTTGAGTCTTCTTTGATCTCTTATATCCATGATTATTTATAGCCTTGTATTTCTTCTTCGAATCTTTGGTTTAGTTAGGCCAATTAGATCAATTTTTCTTGCCATGGGAAGAGGTGCTTTGTGATGGGTTAGATCTTGAAGTGTCCTCTCCCAGTGATAGAATGGGTAGCAAGGCACACATGTATCGTTGCTATTAAGGATAACAAGATGGGGTATGTTCCTACATGAATATATCATGTCAATGTTCTTAATACATTAGATGCATGCTGGATAGCGGTCGATGTGTGGAGTAATAGTAGTAGATGCAGAATCGTTTCACTCTACTAATCTTGGACGTGATGCCAAGATAATGATCATTGCCTTGGATATCATCATGATTATTTGATCTTATATCAATTGCCAGAAGTAATTTGTTTACCCATTGTGTGCTATTTTCTTCAGAGAAGTCAGTAGTGAAATCTACGCCCCTCGGGTCTATCTTTTTAACATATTGCTTTCCGATCTAATTTTTTTGCATTTGCTTTCAGATCTATTATTCCAAAAACACAAAAGTACCTTGCTTCACTTTTATTTTGTGTTCTTGCACGATCTATTTATCTAATCTCATGTAAACCAATCTATCTTTTATCGTGGAGAGATTGACAACCTCTCTTACGTGTCGGGTTGCAAGTATTTGTTCTTTGTGTGCAGGTACCATTTACATAGTGTTGCTTGGTTCTCCTATAGGTTCGATAACCTTGGTTTCATGACTAAGAAATACTTACTGTATCTGTTCTGGATCATCCCTTCCTCTTGGGAGAAATACCGATGCAGTCTCAAGCCACGTCAAACGTTTCTTGTATTAGATTGGAAAATAAAGAAAACTACTGGCTCGATTGGAACATACCAATTCTGATTGCCTTTAGGTCTCAACATCTTCATGTCTCATGACTCCATAATTATTGGACTAAGAAAAAAGAAATTCATATTCTTCTTATTAAGAAATATGAACGGGTAATGAACCAACCATGATCCATCTTCTTGATGTTTTAAATGTTGGCTTCACTTCTTCTTTCTTTGGTCTCGTCGACGGTTGTGTAACAATACATCAATGATCACCTCAGTATAAGCCATGAAGAAGTTAGAATACAATACCTATTATGGAGTAATGTAATATGAATCAATTTATAACAATACCTAAAGTATTTGTTATGTTTATTATCCTAACGGATCTCATGAGGTTTTGTTGATTTTTCTGTGCTGAAGTTTTCAAGTTCTGGGTGAGAGAACGATGGATGAAAGAATAAGGAGTGGTAAGACCCAAAGCTTGGGGATGCCCAAGGCACCCCAAGGTAATATTCAAGGAATAACCAAGCGTCGTAAGCTTTGGTATGTGTAACACCCCAAAAATTTAATCATATTTTTATTAATTTAAAAATTGGCAAGAAATAAAACATTATATTATTTTGCCCTCCTGTTGATTTTAGAACCTTATTTTTAATAATTCTTCCTTCCAAGTATAATTTTTTTTTTTGGATAGTAAATTTGGTCTTGAATATTTTCCTTCAATCATCTTATTCCACTTACAATTTTATTAGGAACATGTTTTATAATAAAACTTGCCCACAACCAATTCTTTATTAGAATTTTCAATCCTGAAAATATCCCTGTTGCACTACAACATATTTAAATATTTATTTAAAAATCCTAAAAAAATTTGGAGATGTTAGGAGCTGTATAGGATTCACTTTTATGCAAAAAATATTGGTGTCATTTGTAATTTTTGAGCAAAACAACCTCATTGCTGTTCTCGGCCAGTTTGGCAATTTGAACTGGAACCCTATTCTATCTTGCCCTTATGACCCTGAGACATTTCCTGCTCCTAGTCCTTACAACCAAAACCTTAAGTCCAAGAGATTAGCCCCAAATTCTTATTTTTGGTTTGCTAAAATATCGTATGTAGTTTCTGTCTAGAATTGAATTCTAACAAAAAAATGCACTAGGTAGTTTTATTTTTTTCTGAAATAACCTCACCACTCCCTTTTGCATCTAAAGAGACCCTAGCCTGAAAACTTTCACCCTTAGAAAAACCCCATATGTGGATCTGGCATTTTGTCGAGCATGTGCAATGCATGTCCAGAATTAGCATGATCCTAAGTCTACACTGTGAGCATTCCCTATCGTGGGAACGAGTCTGATAGTAGAAGATAGGGGTACGGAAGGAGAGGGCAGAGTCCTAGCTATGGCGCGGATGTACACATGGATTTATGAGTTCAGGCCCCTCTCATGGAGGTAACAGTCGTTCATCTCAGTGCTTGGGAGCTCTTGTCACGTGAAATGTATGTGTTACGGAGGGTGCGAACCCTTGTGCTAGAGGGGAGGGGTGGCTTATATAGAGTGCGCTGCCCCTAATGAATGTCATGCAACCAAGGGTTCAATCATGGGAATAAAGACGTGCATTACTAGTAACGTACACAATAAATGCTACTAATGACCACTAGCCGAACGTCTGCCTGTTGGCCTCCCTGGGTGTCTTCTAGTCTTCTCGTGTCGACTGGTAGAAAGGTGTTCCGAGTGACATGAGACTATCAAGTGGAGGCAGAAACCTACGAGTGACTTAACTGTCGAGTGACTATCGCGTCATGATGACTTCAATCGGAAACTCTCTTGCCATTATCAAGTCCTCCAATATAGTGTCTTTAGGTACGGTATGTTGGACAGGCCTAGAACCCTACCCTTGGTAGATATCATCGTCATTAGCCCTCGGATGGATTGGGGTTAGAGTGAAAAAGGAGTCGATGCTAATCCTGATAAGGCACCGACATTCCGAATGTACTTTGGACCTTCAAGGAAATCCACGTCGGCTGAAATCTTTGTTGCTCGCCCTGATCGATTCTGCCTTGATAAACATCTGAGTGCATTTGGGCACGAAATATGTTCCGAGTGAATTACCAGGATATTTTGATGTGACGGGTAGCTCTGCCAGGTCCGGATTTCACGGGATTCGAAAAATTTGGGAAGCGCGCGCTGCGCGAAGTTATCGCAACGCCTCGATTTCTGCGCCTCCCTTTACGCCATGTACAACGTGATTCTTGTGGCTGTGATGTACGGAGATTTAGTGGGCCCACATGCCAGTGACTCACTCGGCCAATATAAGATCTCACTGCACTGCGGGCAGCATAGTATTCCTCCCCCAAATCTTCTCTATTCCCCCATCTCCTCTGCTCCACGCGTGCCGCACAGCTCCGACTCGACGACCATCGCCGCCGTGATGATGAAGAGCAAGATTGAGAGGCTCTAGCGCACCAAGAAGGGAGCCGTCAAGGGCAAGGCCAAGAAGCCGTCCAGCGCCCGATACACGGCGCCGCCGGGGTGGATCCAGTGAGATTTCCTCCTGTTGACGGTCACGGCGAGGGGAATTTGAGAACCTCGTCGTTGACGGACTCGTAGCCGATGGTGCATGGTGGCTGTCGGAGGGAGAAGTCGAGCCAGAGCCGCGTGAGGGGGAGCGGGTTCTTCTCCTCACCCACGTCGAGCGAGTTTTTTCTATGCCTCCTCATCCTTTCTTCCGAGGGTTTCTGAACTTCTTCGGAGCACAACTCCACCATTTTCCTCCAAATGCTATTTCATATATCGCCGCTTTCATCACTTTATGCGAGTGTTTCTTGGGCCGTCATCCTCATTGGGGTCTGTTCAAGCATATCTTTACTGTTTGATCCCAGACAGTCAAAAGGCCAATCCATAGGATGATAGGACCCATGTCATCCTATTATGTGGTGGCTTGGGGATCCAAAAGAGTGCTAGGAGTTCCTTTCCATCTATGACCGTTCCTGAGTCGGTTAGGGGTTGACAGTCGACTTGGTTCTAATGTAAGGATGTTGCTTCTACGAATATGTCGACTGGTCTTTCCCCCTTCACCCCATATCGACCCACCACCCCCAAATTACTGTCAGTGCTAGAAGGAGAGAAGGTCCAAGTGGGGATCTTAGTGAATTCTGTAGTGGCTCTGGTTCGTGGCGGAGAGACTAGCATGGATCTGCTGGAGACATTCCTCAGTCGATGGATCCAGCCCCTCCAAGCAAGAGATCACGCCATGTGGCACTACTTAGGTCCTAAGGACACCACTCGGATGCACCCAGATGAAGTCTCGGAGGAAACTGTTGCACAATGGCTTCGGAGCATCACCGGAGCCTGCGACAATCCTTTGGGAGCCAAGCGGATCAGGACCTTCTCTACTGAGAACTCACCACCAAAACTGGTAAGTCATACATTTGTTGAATGCTTCGATGTTTTGTCGAGTGATAGGTAGTATCAGTCGACTGACTTTACTATTTGAATCCCACAGGAGCTGACAAACATGCACCCGCCCGTGCCGAATGGGAATCAGCCACAAGATGGAGGGGACAACGAGGGTAGCAGCGTAGACTTTGATTATGCTGATGATAGCAAGGATGATTACGAGGAATCGGGCGACAACGAAGAAGAAGTCGAGTCTCCTCTGCGCACCGAGCATCGCTCCATGCAACATCAGGACCCCGTGGCTGCCCCAAGCAAGACCTTGGTGTCGAGTAGCAGGAACTCGAAGCGTGACAGAGCCTCGACAGTTGAGTCGAGTGAGAGGGCCACAAAACAGCCCAAGCCTGAGGCACCGAAGCCTCGGAAGGCTTTTCACTGTATGAAGATTGTTGTACCTGTTGTATCAACGTAAGTGTTTGTTTTCTATTCCTTCTATTGTTGTGGAACTTCATATCTTTGCTGACCAAGTGGAATTTGTCTGCCAGAGCCGCTACTTCGGTGACGTCGCCCCCAAGGGATGAAGAAGAGCCCATGGACGTGGATACTGCTGACGCGGCCACCTGTCAACATGGTATGACCAACTTTCACTCTGTTCTGTTTTTTTGGAAATGATTCGCAGATCGAATGATCCATATTGTCGACTGGATATTGTAAACATCATCCAATTGGAGGAGGTTGATGAGCCATCGAGGGTACACGCTTAGAGAACACCATCAGAGAAGACGCCTCATAAGTCGACCACCACAGGGATCGGCGATTCATCCCGAGTCAGGCTTGCAGTTGCAACTCCGCAATCGAGTGCCCCACCAGCTGCTTCAACCATTGTGGCTTCTGTGCCAATTGGACAGCCTCAAACAACTTCGGCTGCACTAACCCTATCATCAACTTCCCTGACGAGTGCCTTTCCTTTGCATCACGTCCCAAAGGACCAGACTGGAGCTGGCAAAGAGGCCATGATCCAGGCCGAGCAGAAGTTGTTGTGCATGAAGGAGGCATACGAAGCCAACAAGTTGGCTTATGATGCCAGCTCGGTGCTTCACTCCAATGTCCAAGTAAGTGCTATTGTAAGTTCGTTTCCAATTGAATTCCAATTGTTCTTGATTGCGCATCCAATGGGTGTTTTCCTTTTGAAGCAAACTTGTTTGTTTTCTTGTCGCATAGATCAGGTCTTAGTCGAGTGGTAACAGGTCCAGTGGGGTCACGCTGAGTGCACCCACTGGGTGTAGTCCCCGATACCTTTGTCGAATGGTGTCAACATTGGCAAGGGTCATAGAATCTTTTTGAAAATTGCTCGACAGGTCAAGTGGCAGTAGGTCCAGTGGGGACACGCTGAGTGCACCCACTGAGTGTAGTCCCCGAGACTGCCGTTGAGTGCTTTCATCGGCGAGGGTCTGGTAGAGACAATGTCTACATGCTTGCGCATTTTTTTGAGTTACTCGACCGGTCGAGTGATGATAAGTCCAGTGGAGGCACGCTAAGTGCACCCACCGGGTGTAGTCCCCGAGAACGCCATCGAGTGCTTGCACTGGTGGAGGTCTGTTAGGAACGATATTTTGCTCAGACGGGTCGGACCTGGTCGAGGGGTTTCATATCCAGTGGGGGCACGCTGGGTGCACCCACTGAGTGTAGTCCCCGAGACTACTGTTGATCGCAGACGATGAGCAGTAGTCTTAAGAACATGGACTCGAGGTCCTTTTGCGTATGCGGAGCACGCTTGTCACTCAGTTTGTTGAGCACTTCTTGTGACTTAGAAATTCCACCTCTAAATGATTATCCTAGGGATGGAGAGGTCCGGTCCTACTCTACAAGTTTCATGGACATCATTTCCATCAACCATGATATGACGCAGGTTTCATGGACATAATTTCCATCAACCATGATATGACGCTTTTTGAGGGGTGTGGGGTGGGGTGACAGGTCACCATCTTGTCGACAGTTCTTGATCCTTTCCACTCGGGAGAAAATTTAATGTTGACTGAACTACTTCTTTGTTGATTTCAGAGAGCTTGCGAACTTGGATCATGGTACAAAGACTTGGAGAAGGAGAAGAACTAGCTGCAATTGGATCTGGAAGTCTCCAAGAAAAACCTGGAACATGCACAGAATGAATTGAGGACCATGGGAGGTAATTCTTATCGACTAAATGCACTCTTACTTTCCCCTTCCATCCATTGAACCAAGTGCTCTCACTCAAACAGATGTGCGTGATGAGATTCGTCAACTCCAACCGCGACTCAACAATTCTATTTCTTTAGATACCATGATGAAGGCATTGGAGGATAGGGACAAGGCGCTCGCTGATGCACAAAAGGTGGCGAGGGAGAAAACTGAAGCTGCTGAAAAGAAGCTCGCCGCTGCCAAGGAGCTAGAAGAAGAAAACTCCAAGCTGAAGCAGGAACTGTCTGACAGGACCAAGAAGACCGAGCAGCTGACCAGGAGGTGTAATGGTCTGGAGAAGCATTTGGGGGATTTCACAAAGAAAATGTTCAGCATGCTCGACGGTAACTTTCCTTGTCGAGTGAACTTCCTTAATTCCCATAGGAAGTAACGTGACCATCTTTCTATTCCTTTCTCCGTATAGAGTTCTACCAGGACTTTGAAAAGGAGACCGAAGAGATTGAACAAAACCTGGATCCCACCAAGTCGCCCGTTGGGGACAGTATGGACTTGAACATGTTCTGCCTCAACGTTCGTCTCCAGAGTGTTCAAGCATACATTATTCGACTGAAGGCTGAACTGGAGAAGATTGACAAGGAACTATGGCCCGAAGACACCCTCCAAACTGACCTTGAATCAATGATGACTCATCTCAAAGAAATTCCCGGTCGAGTGCAAGCATGGAAGAAGTCTACCGCTCGCTGTGGAGCCGACGTGGCGCTTTCACTCGCCAGACTCCATTGCAAATAGGCAAGGGAGGACAAGCTGAAGGCTCTCCAGGTGATCAACACGAAGAAACTTCAATTCAAGGATTTCATGCAGACATTCATTGAAGCGGCCACTCAGATCGCCGATGGGATTGACTTGGACACCTTTGTCGAGCCTGCGAGTCCCACAGGCGCTTCAAAAAACATTACCCGCAGTTAAAACTTTATTCGCCTCGAAATGCCGAGTGGAGATGTAATCGTCTTAAAACTTCATTCAGGCCTTAGGCCTGAGCACTTTCATTTCCGTGAACAACTTCTATCTGTGGTAGAAACTTTGGATCTATCTGGACTTAGCTTTTAATCCTTTGTTTAACCAAATTTTCTTTGTTCCCAAATGGAGTGATTGGTCTAGCCAAGTCTTCGAGTTAGAAGAATATTCATCACTCAAGTGAATAGTTTTAATTAGGCGAAAGCTGGTTCATAGCTAAGCCCCCGAGTGTGAGGATTTCTCGTCACTTGGAGATGTTTTTGAACTTAGACAAAGACTCGTTCGTAGCTAAATTTTCATCTGGATGGTCTACTATCCACTCGGAAGGTATTTTTTAACTTAGGCGAAAGCTGGTTCGCAGCTAAGCCCCCGAGTGAGAGGATCACTCACCACTCGAAGAAGTTCTTGAACTTAGACGAAGACTAGTTCGTAGCTAAGTTTCCGATTGAGTGGACCTCTATCCACTCGGATGTTTTTTTTAACTTAGGCGAAAGCTGGTTCGCAGCTAAGCCCCCGAGTGTGAGGATTGCTCAACACTCAGAGAAATTTTTTGAAAGTAAGATGGTGCGATCGGAATTGGCAAAACACTGCGGAAGTCACAACCTTCATAAACGATATTGTCTGGAACACTTTTATTACATCAAAACGGCTCAATCTTCAAGTATAGAAACGTCGAAGTAGATCTGCGTTCCAAGCCCGCGGCTATTCGATCTTATTCTTGAGGTTGTAGAGATGATAAGCTCCATTCTTCAGTACCTTGGTGACGATGAAGGGACCTTCCCATGCTGGCACAAGCTTGTGAGGTCGTTGTTGATCCACTCAGAGCACCAAATCACCTTCATGAAACGACCGACTCTTGACATGCTTCGCATGAAAGCGACGCAAGTCTTGCTGATATACAGTTGACGAATCAGGGCCATCTCGCACTCCTCTTCTAGAAGATCTAGTCCATCCTGTCGTGCTTGTTTCGCTTCAGCCTCGGATTAAAGATCCACACGAGGGGAATTCTGAAGGATATCACTCGGCAAAATGGCTTCAGCTCCATACACTAGGAAGAAAGGAGTGCGCCCAGTCTACCGATTAGGAGTCGTTCTCAAGACCCACACAATAGAAGGCAGTTTAGTACCCCAGGCTCCAGCTGCATGATCCAAGTATCGCATGAGTCGAGGCTTCATCCCTTGAAGGATAAGGCCTTTGGCTCGCTCAGCTTGACCATTAGTTTGAGGGTGTGCAACGGATGCGTAATCCACCCGAGTGCCTTGGGTGAAGTAGAACTGTCTGAACTCTTCCGATTCGAAGTTTGAGCCATTATCTGTAATGATACCGTGGGGTACTCCATATCGGACGATTATTGCCAAGGATATGTGTCATGCCCAAGATGCGATCCTATCCTTATTTCGGCACGAGGGCCTCGACAAGGATAGAAGTGCATCTCGTCGTGTTGCAAGAATGGATATCATTAAAAGTACATGTACAGAAGAGATGAGTATATGGAATTGGCTTACACTCTCCACAAGCTATATCAATATCACATCAATACAACAACATTTTCAAACATCATGTAGAAGAGCAGGCTCCGACTACGGACAAAAACAAACGACAAAATGAAATCCATCCTTGCTATCCTAGGCTGCCACTTGGAACCCATCCATGATCGAAGAACAACTAGAAGAACAATAAATCCAAATCAAATCAAGCATCGCGCTCACGTCAAATCATCGCATTACCTGTACCTGCAACTGTTGTTGTAGTAATCTGTGAGCCATAAGGACTCAGCAATCTCATTTCCAAGGCTATCAAGACTACTAAAGGTTAATGGGTGAGGTATGGTTAAGTGGTGAGGCTGCATCAACGACTAAGAATTTGTTTGAGTGGCTAACTTACGAATATAGAAAGTAAAGTATGGTGGTCTACGAATAATGGACGTGAACTAGAAATGATCACTAACTAATCCTGAACACTTACTTACGTCAAACATAACCCCACCGTGTTCTCTCTCGGATAAGGAATCACGAGAAGATATAGTCATGGTTACGCATACAATTGGTGTATTTTATTAGAGTTTACTTCAAGTTTACTATGCCTGGGTGTTAAACAAAATATCCAAGTTTCCCACATAACCGCGGGCATGACTTTCCAAAAGATTTAACCCTACAGGGGTGCTCCAACTCATCCATCACAAATTAACCGCACACCACGGGAATAAACTTGACCACGGATCTCGTGATCATCCTAGGCAATTCCAAAGGAAATCCGACACCTTGAGATAGCCCGAAGAAGATCAGAGTTCCTCATGCAAGACATTCGAGAAAGGTAAAACAAATGCAGCAAGGTCGCCTGACGTGCCGACAATCCCGATAGGAGCCGCATATCTCGTTCTCAGGGCACATCAAATGAGCTACACATATAGTGGCCTGATAGAAATATCCCGAGTTGCCTCGGGTTGGCCCCGAACAGTGCTCTATTTTCGACCAACACTCATGAGGAGCACTAGCCTGGGGGTTGACTAATTATCCGCGGGTCCATATGCATTTTATTAGTTATTAGGAAAATGTAGTACCAATGTTGGGCCTTGCCAGACAAGCTTTATCCTAAAACGAAAATCAAGGGGGTCCCCATAACAACCCCGAGCATGTTAGGAGCGCTCAACTATGGAACATAACACTGGTTCACAAGTTATTAGGGGCGGCAATAGTGGAAGAAAACACTTAGCAAAAATCCAAGCCTTCCACCCTTTACCAATTATATATGTGCATTAAATTAAATAGCAATAATATTTTGATAACAAAAGAATGTCAATGTTGACACATGGAAGCAATTTCACCTGCAGCTAGAAACACTATAAGAAGGGCTAAGCAAGCGGTAATATAGCCAAACAAAGGTTTGCTGGGATGTGGAGGGATTAGAGGCTTTACATGGCTATGTTGGGAGGCTTGTCAAACAAGTGGTAGGTAGCGAAACATAACGATAAACACGGGACAACTAGCATAGCAATGATAGTAGTGGTATCCAGGGAAATTTGTCATCTTGCCTGAGATCCTGCTTGGAAGAAGAATGATTCCATGAAGAAGACGTCGCAACGTAGTCGAACGAATGCTCACACTCTGAACGCTTTCGGAACTCTACCGAGAAGAAGCAATCCGAAACAAACAATCGGCACAAGATACACCACAACATATGCATGATATGATGTGCAAACAAATACGATGCATGTCCGGTTTAATATGCCACGCATGGCATGGCATGGCAGGCACAACAAACAACTACTACATATTAAGTGAAGTTCAATATGCAACGAGTTGCATATCGACGAAACTCCACATTCGAACTATCTAGTTCACTCCCGTTTAGGTACTCATCAATATTAAATGTTGTTAGACATGGCAAGACGTGAAGCACAAAGAACTACATCATCTAGGCATTTTAAATGGGACCGGAAGCAACATATAGTATTTCCGAAACATCCACATAAGCAAAATATGAATTTGGTCCAGATCTGAACTAACCATATTTTTGAGTTATTAAACAGCAAAATAAATTTCACCATGATATGCTACACATTTTTCTAGTCAAGTTACATATGTTGGCCATTTCAACGGAGCTACGGTTAATTAGTTATCAAATAAATCATTTTACATGGCATTTATGCAAATTGCATGAATCAGCAAGTTAAACATTTTAAACACATGTGAGAGTTTAACATTGTGATTCTACACGAATTCTAGTTATTTTTCATAGACAAAGTTTTACATACGATGCACGGTTGAAAAGTTATTAAATGCATGCAGATTGGGGAGTTTTCTACAATTTTGTAAATCCTGGATAATTAGCTAAATTCGCGGCGAATAAAAAAATAGACATGGGCCGAATCTGAAGTAGGCCCGAAATAGAGGCATGAGCACCAGATAGCTAAAATGTGCCCAAGGAGCTATTTAGCAATAGGGAGGCAAGTTGGCTTTAGTCACCTTAGTGGGCCTCGGGCCCAAATGGTTGAGGGAGCGGATGGGCCACGACGGAAGAGGCCCAATCGGGTGATGACCAACGCATGCATGTGCGGGCGCTCGAGCGGGAGTTCCAACCGATGGAGGCCACGGCAGCGCGGTCTAGAGCGAGGAGTGGCCTTCATCTCCGGGAGGCCGGTGACAAGGACAGGCGGGCATGGCCGGAAATAGGCGGCCGGGCTCCAGATCGCGCTGGATCCGACCGGTAGGGTCATGGTAGCGGTGGATCTGGGCGGAAGGGCATGGAGGCGACTGGCGGCGGAGCTCGGGGAGGTCGACGAACCTCTGGTGATCGCCGGCGTCCGCCAGGAACGACCGGGTGGCGACGAGGTGGCGGGGAGCACGGTGCAGAGCGAGCATGCTTGAGGGGAGGTGTGGGCTGCAGTGTGGTTGCGCGCGAGCGAACGGTAGCGGCAACGATGTGGGCTGGTCGCGGGCGATGGTGGCGAATCCGGGCCCGGGCGGGGCGGATCTGGGCCGCGGCGGGCCTGACACAGTGGGAGGAGAGAAGCTGGTTGGGAGGCGTGGCTTGGCACGGGAAACGAGGAAGTGGCTAGGGTTTCCCAATTAGGAGGGATTGCCCTTCCTTTTATAGCTGGGATTTAGAGTTAGGGGAGGTTTAGTCCGATTTCGACCCTTCGATCGAAATCGGAGGGTTCTGGCGATGGCTAGGTACTAGTGGGTCTAGATGGCTATGTTAGAGGGGGTGTGGGATGAGGAGAGAGGGAGATGCACTAGTAGAAAAAGGCCCATTTGTCCCGGTTCGTAAGGCCCATTTGTTTCGGTTCTGGAACCGGGACTAAAGGGTCAGGACTAGACCCAAAACCTTTAGTCCCGGTTCGCTTACCAAACGGGATAGAAGGGGCTCCATGTGGCCGATGCTGGGAGCCCAGGCAGGAGGACCTTTATTCCCGGTTGGTAAAACCAAGCGGGACCAAAAGGCATCCACGCGTCAGCATCTAGCAGTTGCTTTTTTTTTGAAAGGGAGGGGGCTTTAGGGGGTTTTGGACGGTTAATTTAGGGGTTTTATATTATTTTAGCTAGCAAATTAATAGAGAGAAGTGTCCTCTCTTTCTCCATGCTTGGTTGACGCTAGCTACTATAGAGAGAACTCGACACGCTAGCTAGTAAGCAAATGAAGGAACCATTAAGTACAGAAGATCGTCATGAACATATAGAGATAGAAGTGATCGACCTCTCTTTCTCCGAGAGATTGGTCGTATAACAAGTTTTCGTATATATATCCGACGCTACTAGCTATATATCTACAATATAAGATCTCTTACAATCCCTAACATCTAATATCCAATTCCGAATGGTATTCTCCAGCTTTATTTATGACGTGGCCACAAAAGAATCCTGCCAATTCTTCTTGAATTGCTCGTACGTGATCATGTGGTAGGAGTTCATCCCGCATCTGCCACATCTAATTTGAAGAAGGGGGTCAATACATATATATGGTAATAAAATAAAATTGTGAGTATTATTGCTTACGCACTTGAAATTGTTTTCCCGAGTAGCCCCACTTAGGGGTCTTCGCGTTGTAGATGAACTCGCAAACGTAGTATCCACAAAAATCATTCCCGATTTCCTGCCACAAGCACTTTACGACAAACAGAGTTCACTCAAACTGATAATCAAGCATGATAAATGGTATTAATGAAACTAGAATCAATGGGAGATGCACGGAACTAGCTAGTAGTACTTACTTTCGGGCGTGTAAATCGTAGCTCCCCCGGCAGTGCCGGAACAATTGCTATGAACTCTTTCCAAACCCTGCCAGACAAAGAAAATAATTACTTGATATCAGGGAATGAACAAAGTTGCTGATATGATGCGATAATGATCGATTGAACTTACTTCTGGAGCATTTTATTCATGCCCACATATTCCTGGGGATCTTTTCGTTTCGAGTCTAAGACAATTACTACTCCCCGCTCAAGCTTAATCTCTAGCAGAATAAAGTGGAAACTATGCACACATTCATAACTCATCAATTACATTACTATAAACCTCGAGTAAGAAGGGAACCTAATATGCACAAAAGAGTAACACTCACTTGAAGTTGTAAGGAAAGAGTATGGTCCCTTTGTTTTGATTTTTAAGCAACGATTGTAGCAAGTTGTCCTCGGTTTGTGTGGCATTCTTTTCAACCGTATACTCATGTATGATATTTGGGTTAATGAACCCAATGTCATAGATTTGTGCTTTTCTGCATTCGACGATCTTCAATCTGCATAATATAGTGAGGATAATTATATATACATGCAATGAAAGAGCTGAGCTATATACATAGAGAGACTTAATTACAGATGTAGTACTTACAGATAGTAGCAAGTCAGGATTGTTTTGTCGAGGGCCTTTTGATTGTATAACTGGAATATCTCCTCAAATTCAACATTCGACGGTTCCATTCCAACGAGGTTGTGCTCCTCTTTAACTAATAGCATCAAAGAATCCATCCCAGACTCGCGGCAGGTTTTCATGTACCATTCATGAAATTTTTGCATTATCGTTGTTAGAGGAGGATGATCAGGTTTGACGAGAGGCCGCCCGTGCCGGTAACGGAATTCGTCCACCTCCAATGGCTTAAACTGTACATCATCGCTCAGGTAATCACCATGTTTGGTACCGGGCACCATCCCCGGATGATTAGCGACGATATCGCTAGACACCTTGAGCAGGGGGCTCGATTGGTTCGCCTGTTCGCCGAGCTGGGGAATTTTTCCCACTTCTTCATTTTGCTAACCTTGCATCACTGGAAGTACTTCCCGACCACCGCACATCTTGATATGTCTTTTTAATACAACACTCAAAGTTGGAATCCGGCGGAGGCGGTGGTGGTCGCTTCAGGGCATCGATAGTGCAGATCGCTTTCACCGGATCTATCTTCTCCTTTGGAGGTGGAGTTTTCTTTGCAAAATGGGCCCTCAATTCGGCCAGACATATCTCCTCATTTTCAGACTCGGTCCTCTCATATGGTAACTTTTCCAGAGGCTTGAGAGATGGACCGTATCTGTATCCCCTCCTGCCTATGCTTGTACTACTAGCCGACGAAGCTGTGGCAGCTCCCTTCCGTCGTTGATTACTAGGCGCCGGAGGAGCTGGAGCGGCGGCGGCTGTCTTCCGCTATTGCCGACGAGGCTGAGGAGGAGGCGTACTGCTCTGATGTGCCGGAGTAGGCAAAGGAGGAGGCGGAGTGCCCCCACGCGTCGGAGGAGCCAGAGAAGGAGGCAGTGTGCCCTGATCACTCGCCGGAGGAGGAGGAGGAGGAGGCAGAGTGCCCTGATTCGCCTGAGGAGAAGGAGGAGGTGGAGGCATCCAATTTGGAAGCTTGATGTACTCCTTCTGCCATAGACATGTACTCCTCAGGGCACGAACCAGCTTATTCTCTCCTTCACCTGTAGAGTGGTCAAGCTCGAGCTCCTCAAATTCCTTCATTACTTGATCCACCATCACAACAACATAACCATGTGGAATCGGACGGCAGTGAAAAGTTCCGTTGGGTTGAGGAGGTGCAATAGAGCCAACAGCCGCCTTGAAAGTGAGGTTCCGGCATTTCGTCATAAGCTCGCAATGTTGAGCCTCCGTTATAGTATCCACGGGGTAGCTAGGAGACATGAAGTCAGGAAGTCAGGCTGAACGGGCTCCATGGAAGCGATGCTGCTTCTCCGCTGAGATGGCGGGGTAGCTTCTAGGGTAGCTTCGTGCCGCTGAGATGGTTGGCCGGCAGCTCGCTGGCTCTCAGCTTCCTCTAGCTTTTGTAGTCTGGCATTGAGCTTCTAAATTTTGCTCAGCTCCGCTTTCCTCTTTCTCTCTCGGCTTCTGTAACCGCCTGCGTCGGGAAACCCAACCTTCCACGAAACGGAGCCTGGTGTGCCTCGTGCTCGTCTAGGGTGCTCAGCATTCCCTAGGGCCTCAGTCAGCTCGTCCTTCTCTTTGTCAGGAATGAACGTCCCTTCCTGTGCTGTGGTGATATACTTCTGAAGCTTGTTCATGGGTATTGCAAGTTGCTCGTCAGTCCAACGGCACTTCCCTGTTTCAGGGTCCAAAGTTCCCACAACCCCGAAGAACCAAGTCTTTGAATAGTCTGGCCAGTTCAATGTCTGTGGTACGACGTTTTTAGCAATCAGGTCATTCTCAGCTTTGTCCCACAATGGCCAGGCTTTGAGGTAGCCACCTGACCCTGTGTGATGGTGATACTGCTTCTTTGCAGCATTGACCTTGTTTGTTTCTGACATTTTCTTACTCTTGTCCAATGTCTTGTAGTCCACAAATGCAGGCCAGTAATCTCTTATCTTCTCAAATCGGCCGGTGAATTCTGGAGTCTTCCCTTTGTCGACAAACTTTGATTTCAACTCATTCTTCCACCTCCTGAATAGATCTGCCATCTTCTTAAGAGCACACGCCTTGACCAGTGGCTCTATGACTGGCTTATTCGGATCCTTCTCTAGCGATAGGGTGAAATTTGCATTTAGCGCGGTCCAAAGATCATCTTTCTGTCTATCGGTGACATAATCACCTTCAGGGGTGCCGTCCTTAGGCTTATTCCATTGCTTGATGCTGATCGGGATGTTGTCCCTAAAAATAGCTCAGCACTGAGCAGAAAATGCGTTCTTGGTCCGCTTGGGTTCAATTGCATGGCCATAATTCGCGAGTGCTGTGATCGTGAACCTTTCATCGTTGCGCAACCTCTTCTTCGGGCCTAGTCTTGTTACCAAAGTTTGGCTCGATCTGGAGGGCTATAAAGAAGAAAGAATTGTTAATTAATATATGTACATACCAAAACAATTAATGCATCAATTAGCTAGTCAGCACAGGCTTAATTAATATATATTCCTCGCCGGACTTTGCAACAGCTCCCTCCTCCGATCGGTCACCGAAGCCGTCATCATGGTCTCCTTCTTCCTTCGGCATTCGGTCACCGGAGCCATCATGATCATGTCCTTCCTCCTCCATTGTTCGATCACCGGAGCCATCATAATCCTCTCCTTCCAGACCATCAGTGTCGTTGAGAAACAACAAGATATCACATCCGCCGTGGATTATGTCCCCTAACAACTATTCTTGTTCTTCGTCTCCTGATCCATAGTTTCTGCCAATATTACAACATGGCAATTAATATACAAACATGAATGTCCAACGTCCGGACCGCCTCTCTCAAGAATGTCCGATGTCCGGACCGCCTCTCTCATGAATGTCAAACAAAGGATTCTATTAACCTTTAAGGGATTTAATTAACAAAATGGCGCCATTCTGAATGTGCAGAAAATGGTCCATATTATCCTGATCTCATCTACCATTCTATATGTCACGTTGTCTAGTGTCAAAGGATTCAAGAAAACCAAGGCTTCATCATTAGACGGAAGTAACAGGCGCATAATGGTACGAAGCTCTTCAAAATTGTTTTGTAACGGAGTCCCGAATAGGATAATTAATTAGCTTTTTGGTACGAAGTTCATCAAGAGCCTTCTGAATATCGCTATTTGGAAGGCCTTTATTGAAATTCGTACCAAAAAGCGAATTATTCTATCCGAGGCTCCGTTTCAAAACAACTTTGAAGAGCTTCGTAGCATCATACGCATGTTACTTCCGCCTAATGATGAAGCCATGGATTTCTTCAATACTTTGACAGACAACGTGACATATAGAAGAATATATATATATATATATATATAGATGAGATCATAACAAAATTGGATCAACTTGTGCACATCCATAATGGGGGCATTCTTCATAAATCTATGTTATCGGAGTTTTCTTCATTTAACTTGGTAAATTTGGGTGGCCTCGACAACACTTCTAGGGTTTGGGGTGGCCTCGAAAACACATCTAGGGTTTGGGGTGGCCTCGACAACGCTTTTTTAGTCCCGGTTTGGGTGGCCTCGAGAGTTTATCGGGTAGGGACGGGGTAGATCGACAACGACGCTCTTTTTTCTAGGGTTTGGGTGGCCTCGATAGTTGGTCGGGTGAGCGGATAGCCTCTCTCTCATGCATGTCCGACGTCCCCTCTCATGTCGAAGTTATCAGGGAGGGGGTAGATCAACAACGACGCTCTTTATTCTTGGGTTGGGGTGGCCTCGATAGTTGGTCGGGCGAGCAGACCGCCTCTCTCACTCATGCATGTCCGACGTCCCCACTCATGTCAAAGTTATCGGGGAGGGGGTTGATCGACAACGACGCTCTTTCTTCTATGGTTTGGGTGGCCTCGATAGTTGGTCGGGTGAGTGATTTTATTTTCCTTCTTCATTGTTTACTTTGATTTTTCTTATATGTTGGTTTTCGTTTTCACTCTACATTTTTCGTACATATGAAAAACAACGAAGACTTTTTACATGAACATATACACACATATACATGAACATATATACATATACATGAAAAAACATACACATGAACATATATATACATGAACATATACACACATGACACATATACATGAACATATATACATATACATGAAGAAAACATATACATGAACATATACACACATATACATATACAAACATACACACACATATACATGAACATATGCACACATATACATGAACATATGCACACATATACATGAACATATATATATATATACATGAACATATACACACATATACACGGGGAGCAGGGGGCTCACTGGGGGGCGGCGACGGGGACGACGACGACAGGGACAAGGCGACGGGGACGGCAGCGATGGGGAGGCGATGGGGACGGCGGTGACGGGGAGGCGACGGGGAGGGCGGCGACGGGGAGGCAACGGGGACGGCGGCGATGGGTAGGCGACAAGGACGAGGACGGCGGCGACGGGACCGGCGGCTCGGGGAGGCGACGGGGCCGGAGACGGGGAGGCCATGAGGACGGGGCCGGCGACGGGGAGGCGATGAGGATGGCAGCTCGGGGAGGCGACGGGGCCGGTGACGAGGACGGCGGCTCGGGGAGGCGACGGGGACGAGGGCGGCCGCTCGGGGCAACTGGTAGATGAAACTGAAATTTTCCAAGGGTTTTCTTATATACAAGAAGCATTGGTCCTGGTTGGTGGCGCCAACCAGGACCAATACCAACCTTTAGTCCCAGTTGGTGCCACCAACCGAGACCAAAGGTCTTCTTTCGGCAGCCCAAAGGGCGGTAAGCAGAGACCTTTGGTCCCGGTTGGTGGCACCAACCGGGACTAAAGGTGGGCATTGGTCCCGGTTGGTGCCACCAACCGGGACTAAAGCTGGGTATTGCTCCCGGTTGGTTCCACCAAGCGGGACCAATGGCCTTGCACAGCGGCGTGGTGGGAGTTTAGTCCCACCTCGCTAGTGGAGACTGTGCCACACCTGTTTACAATGCGCGGTGCGCCTGAGCCTTCGAGCTCCTCTCTAATGCAGGCTTACAGGCCTAACCACTCTATATCTGCCTGTGGGCCTAGTGGGCCTTTTGTGGGCCTGAATCCTGGCCCAATTGGCTGGTTGGGTTTCTAGTCGTATTCAGGCCATGGTGGCCTAGTAGGATGTTTTTTTTGTTTTTTCCAGTATTTTTGTTTTGTTTTTTGCTTTATTTATTTTTTTAATTTTTTTCCAGTATTTTTATTCTGTTATTTTAGTTCATTCTTTTTAACAAATAAATACTTTGATAATTTTAGTTGCATAATTTCCATTATTTTGTTTTGTTTCTTGCTTTATTTATTTTTTGCTTAATTTATTTCCAATGTGTTTTATCATTATATTCTTTTTGCTATTAATGTTTTGAACAAAAAATACTTTAATAATTTTAGTTGCATAATTTTTATATAATTATAGTTTCAAAAATACTAGAGGTTTATAAAAGCTTTTTAGTTTATTCTTGTTTGAACTCCACTCTCACGAGTTTTGAAAGAAATTAAAAAGCACTTCAAACGAACTCTGAAAAGGTTGAAAGTTGGCATGGTATCATCATTTCACCCACATAGCATGTGCTAAAAAGTTGAGTGGGTTACGGAGAAAACAAGATGCACTTCGCGTACAAAATCGACAATCTTTTTCGAAGTATCACGGTTTCGGACGAAAACTCATCTGTTACAAAGGGATTTCATTTTTTGAACTTATTTGAAATCCATACTTTTTGTGTGTTCAAAATGCACCATTCAAAGCCACATCACCAATTTTCAACCCTTTCTGACTTCATTTGGTATTTTCCATGCACTTACTGATTTTTTTGAGCTAAATGACCCTGAATTTGAAAGCACTTCAAATGAACTCTGAAAAGGTTGAAAGTTGGCATGGTATCATCATTTCACCCACATAGCATGTGCTAAAAAGTTGAGAGGGTTAAGAAAAAAATGAATGCACTTCGTGTACAAAATGGACAATATCTTTCGATGGATATATCAGGGTTTCAGACGAAAACTCATTAGTTACAAAGGGATTTCATTTTTTGAACTTATTTGAACTCCACACTATTTGTGTGTTCAAAATGCACCATTCAAAGCACATCATCAATTTTCAACCCTTTCTGACTTCATTTGGTATTGTTCATGCACTTACTGATTTCTTGAGCTAAATAACCCTGAAATTGAAAAGCACTTCAAATGAACTCTGAAAAGGTTGACAGTTGGCATGGTATCATCATTTCACCCACATAGCATGTCATAAAAAGTTGAGAGGGTTATGGCAAAAACTGTATGCACTTCGTGTAGAAAACGGAAAATCTCTTTCGAAGTATTAGGGTTTCGAACGAAAACTCATGTGTTACAAAAGGAATTTCATTTCTTCACATGTCACTACAACGATATAGTTGTGGAGAGAAAGTCTTCACTTTTTCTTCGCTTGTGTCCTTTGCTTATTGCGCCGTAGCCATGGATAATCTTCATCGTTTAACAGGGTGCTTGGGTTAGCCTTGACTTTGAAGGGAGGAATTTCATGAAACTTTTCATAATCTTCAGACATATCTGTCTTGCCCTCCAATCCCATGATGTCTCTTTTTCCTGAAAGAACTATGTGGCGCTTCGGCTCATCGTATGATGTATTCACTTCCTTATCTTTTATTTTTCTCGGTATGGTAGACATGTCCTTCACATAGAAAACATACGCCACATCATTGGCTAGGACAAATGGTTCGTCCGTGTACCCAAGATTGTTCAGATCTACTATTGTCATTCCGTACTGTGGGTCTTCCTGTACCCCACCTCTTGACAGATTGACCCATTTGCACGGAAACAAAGGGACCTTGAAATCATGTCCATAGTCAAGTTCCCATATGTCCACTATGTAACCATAATATGTGTCGCTTCCCCTCTTGGTTGCTGCATCAAAGCGAACACCACTGTTTTGCTTGGTGCTCTTTTCATCTTGGGCGATCGTGTAAAATGTATTCCCATTTATCTCGTACCCTTTGTAAGTCAGGGAAATAGAGTTTACATATCAAAATGATCAGGGAAATTAATGCCATTTAATGGACATTTTCCCACGGCCAAATTAAATACTTTAAAAAATTTATTTTCAGAAAATGCCTAAATGGCTTTATTTATTTTTGCAAATATTTTTTGAAATAACCCCATGGGTTTTATGGTTCAAATACTTCACAAAAATACCCCTGGTTTGGAGTGTCATATTACTCCTCTCAAAAACTTGGTCAAGGGGTTTGAATGCTTACAAATTCAAATAGGGAATTCAAATATGGAAAAATGAAACTCCATATGAGAATTTCTCAAATAGTTTTCATATCTTTCTTTCGAACTCCCAACTCATATTTCATATAACTTGAGGAAGTCCTTTTATCCTCTCTCATGAAAATCATTGAGTTGCATAAATTTTCTGAATTTGAAATATTTTCAAAATGGAATTCAAATCACATGGGAAAGTCATTTTATTCCCTCTCATTCAAAAGTTTTCAAAAGTTTCAAATTTTGACTCAATTTCAGTCACTCAAGCAAACAAACAATCATTGTAATATTAATTATAACATTCCAAAATTTGGGATGTTAGAGAACCTCTCAAAGGGGAACATATTGTGTAGAAATACAGGGCCCAGAACGACAATCTCATCGACTAGATGAACTAGGACGTGCGTCATGATATTGAAGAAGGACGGTGGGAACACCAGCTCGAAACTAACAAGACATTGCACCAAATCACTTCTTAACCTTGGCAGGATTTCTGGATCGATCACCTTCTTAGAGATTGCATTGAGGAATACACATAGCTTCACAATGGCTAATCGAACGTTTTCCGGTAGACCCCCTCAATGCAACCGACAGCAGTTGTGTCATAATCATGTGGCAGTCATGAGACTTTAGGTTCTGGGACTTTTCCTCTGCCATATTTATTATTCCCTTTATATTCGATGAGAAGCTAGACGGGACCTTCATACTGAGTAGGCATTCAAAGAAGATTTCCTTCTCTTCTTTGGTAAGAACATAGCTGGCAGGACCTTCATACTGCTTTGGATGCATGCCGTCTTTTTCATGCACACGTTGCTATTCCTCCGTTGCCTCCGGTGTATCTTTTGTCTTCCCATACACTCCCAAGAAGCCTAGCAAGTTCATGCAAAGATTCTTCGACACGTGCATCACGTCGATTGCAGAGCGGACCTCTAGGTCTTTCCAATAGGGTAGGTCCCAAAATATAGATTTCTTCTTCCACATGGGTGCGCGTCTCGCATCGTCAGTCGGAACAGATAGTCCGCCAGGACCCTTTCCAAATATTACTTGTAAATCATTAACCATATCAAGTATGTGATCACCAGTACAGAGAGCGGGCTTCTTCCGGTGATCTGCCTCACCTTTGAAATGCTTTCCTTTCTTTATACATTGATGGTTGGTCGGAACAAATCGACGATGCCCCAGGTACACATTCTTCCTGCATTTGTCCAGATATATTTTGTCGGTGTCATCTAAACAGTGTGTGCATGTGCGGTATCCCTTGTGTGTCTGTCCTGAAAGGTTACTGAGAGCAGGCCAATCGTTGATGGTTACAAACAACAACACATGTAGGTCAAATTTCTCGTGTTCGTTCTCATCACACACATGTACACCTCTTCCATTCCATAGTTGTAATAGTTCATCAACTAATGGCCTTAGGTACACATCAATGTCATTGCCAGGTTGCTTAGGGCCTTGGATGAGCACTGGCATCATAATGAACTTCCGCTTAATGCAAAACCAAGGAGGAAGGTTATACATACATAGAGTCACAGGCCATGTGCTATGCTTGCTGCTCTGCTCCCCAAAAGGATTAACGCCATCTGCACTTAAACCAAACCATACGTTCCTCGGGTCACCTATAAAGTCACTCCACTTTCTCTCGATCTTTCTCCACTACGACCCGTCAGCGGGTGCTCTCAACTTCCCGTCAATCTTACGGTCTTTTTTGTGCCATTGCATCAACTCAACATGCTTTTTATTTCTGAACAGACGTTTCAACCGTGGTATTATAGGAGCATACCACATCACCTTGGCAGGAACCCTCTTCCCGGTGCGCTGGCCCTCAACATCACCAGGGTCATCTCTTCTGATCTTATACCGCAATGCACCGCATACCGAGCATGCCTTCTGTTCCTCATACTCACCATAGTAGAGGATGTAGTCATTAGGGCATTCATGTATCTTCTGCACCTCCAATCCAAGAGGGCATAGAACCTTCTTTGCTGCGTACGTACTATCGGGCAATTCGTTATCCTTTGGAAGCTTCTTCTTCATTATTTTCAGTAGCGAACTAAATCCCTTGTTAGATACACCATTGTCTGCCTTCCATTGCAACAATTCTAGTGTGGTACCGAGCTTTTAGTTGTCATCTTCGCAATTTGGGTACAACCCTTTTTTGTGATCCTCTAACAAGCGATCGAACTTCAACTTCTGCCTTTCACTTTCGCATTCTCTCTGTGCATCAACAATGACCCGACGAAGATCATCATTGGGAAAATCGTCTGGTTCCTCTTGATCTTCAACTTCCCCCATTGTAGCATCACCATATTCAGGGGGAGGGTAGTTGTCGTCATCCTCTTCTTCTTCATTGTGTTCCATCATAACCCCTTTTTCTCCGTGCTTGGTCCAAACATTATAGTGTGGCATAAAACCCTTCTAAAGCAGGTGGAAGTGAAGGGTTTTAGAGTTGGAGAAAGACTTTGTATTCGCACAAACAGTACATGGACAAGGCATAAAACCATTCTGCTTGTTTGCCTCAGCCGCTTCGAGAAAATTATGCAGGCCTTTAATATACTCGGAGGTGCGTCGGTCAACGTACATCCATTGTCGGTTCATCTGCGTGCGTTATATAATAAAGTGTATTAAAAACCATTACAACATATCATGAATAGATAAGTGACCAGATTAATAGAAATTCATCGTCACATTAAAGCCAAAGTACAATAATGACCAAAACAAATACGTACAGTTGATACATAGTTGTCATTATTGAATAACATATAGCTCTCTAGAGCATCTAATTAAAACATACAACAAAACTACGTAAAAAAATTAAATACAACAACCAATGCAATCATAACCGGTACTAAGGTACCAATTGATCCAATGGCATAATGATACCAAGCCTCAGTATGAATGGCATATTTTCTAATCTTTCTAAGCTTCAAGCGCATTGCATCCATCTTGGTCTTGTGATCGTCAATGATATCGGCAAGATGCAACTCCAATCCCATCTTGTCATCTTTAGTTCTTTTCAATTTTTCTTTCAAATGATCGATTTGTTTTTCAGCTTTAGTTAACTTGTCGAGCAGAATTGCGTAGTCGGTATCCATTTCTGGTTCAACTACTTCCTATAGATAAAAACATCTACGTCAAGTTGGTGGCATATTTAATTGTCATGGACATTAGATGTGTGAAATAGTTATATAAAAGATAATATACCACATCTGAATCATAGACTGGACGAGGGCCGACGTGGGCGGATACCATGACCATGGCACTATATAATAACAAACAATAATAAAAGTAAGAAAAATCATACGAGTAAGTATATTTTCTTTTAGCAAGAAGATAGGATCAATAGGCTCCCCACGCGCGGGTGATCGACGGTGGTTTCAGGACGGGGTCGGGACAGGACGGACCGCCAAACCTAGAAAAATCTTGACGAAAATGGAGTTTGGACAAGGAGCTTCGAGAGGAGAAAGCTTAAGATTGGCTTGGGCATTTCATGAAACACCTCATGTGCATAGAAGGTGAGCTAGAGTACCACAAAGATCTCCCCTCGCCGGCCTGAAAAACAGAGCAATGTGGAGTGCTCTGCTCGCTGGCGAGGGGGTATATATAGGCATCTCATTGGTCCCGGTTCGTGGCTGGAACCAGGACTAAAGGACCCCCTTTGGTCCCGGATCCAGCCACGAACCGGGACCAATGGTTGTGGGCCAGGAGCGAGGCACATTGGTCGCGGTTCGTGTCTGGAACCGGGACCAAAGGTTCCAGACGAACCAGGACCAATGCCCCACGTGGCCCGCCCGGCCCCCTGGCCTCACGAACCGGGACCGTTGCCCCCATTGGTCCCGGTTCGTGACTGAACCGGGACTAATGGGCTGGCCCAGCCTGGACCAAGGCCTTGTTTTCTACTAGTGATGGTGGCCCATGACAAAGGTTTTAAACACCGAAAGACGTTTGATAATAAACCGATGACCCCACTGTTATGACTAACCGTTCGGGTATCAAACAAACTCGGAATGTGACGAAATTTGACAAGTGGTTTACCTACAATATAATAAGACCGCACGCCAGGTTTCGACACAATCCGAGAATATTTTCGCGCACTTTAAAAATGGTTTTTTAGCGATGCCGCGGGCGTGCGTGTGTGGTTGGTCTCGAAAGGTTGACGACACGAATGGAGAGAATTGGTAGCTATTCACCGATGCAAGTTTTCGAAAACGAGTGACAATGCTATGCAGATGATGCGAATGATGCAATGATGAATGAAGAAACCAAACAAAACACAGACGAGAATGGAAATAAAAGGGGAATCTTCTGGAGCGTCGGTCCCGGGCTGTTACAACTCTCCTCCACTACACGAGGATCTCGTCCCGAGATCTAAAATGAGAAGGGGAAGAGAAAGAGCAAGAGGTAAAACTTAGTTGCTTGTTTGACAAACGAGTGAAATCAATGACCATTGATGGTTTCAACGAGAAGAAGAATGACATGAGGAACAAGCAAGAATTCCAAGGAAATTGCGACAGCACTTTGATAGGATAGAGAGGAGAAATTGATAAGAAGGAAAGAACTTGAACATAGAACACAACACTTCGGTAAAAAGAATGAGCAAAGAAAGAACATGATCTTGATACAACAAGATGATAGTTGAAAGAGAGCAGCATGACAACGTCTCCAGAAGAAAAGAATAGAAACTAGATCATTGGAAGGAAAAGAGTGGAGAAGGAAAATAACAACTTCTACCACCATTGAACTTGATAAGCATAGGGTGAATGGGGTTTATGGAGAATCAACAATGAAAAGAATAGCTTGTTATGGGCCTGTGGAAAACGTCTCAAAATTATGAGGTGACAACCTGCCACAACAAAAACAATCGATTGCTTGAGAGCAACAAGATATGCAAGACTTCATTCACCAAGAAGAGGAGGAAACTTGGATAAATTATGACACCATGATAGCTACAATCCTTAGGAAATGCTTTAGGTGAAATCCAACCCAAGATACGCCGACAAGACAAGATGGGTTTACTTATCTCATTCTTGACAATTTTCCTTCGAGACTCCTCATAATCAAGAATTTAATAACACCATCTCAAAAGACAGTGGAGAAGGAATTGAATTAGAAATCCAAGATAAAGAACACTTGAGCACCTCCAACAAGAATCTTGAAAAATACTTCGAGAAGAATTACATCCTTAACAACCACCATGAAGGACCTCTTGGCGAACACCGGGATGAAAGGAGGATCAAAAGAATGCAGTTGAAAAGAATAGATTATGATGTTGCAAATATTTAGATGAAGCTTGGTGAAGAGATGCTTGAGAAAAACATGGAACTCCGGAAAGAAAAGATGAACAACTTATAACCAAGAATTTGATGCCATGAACACTCCGAAAGAAGGATTGAAATCAGCTTGATTAAACTTGAATAAGAATTATGTTATGCTTAACCTTCATCAAGTTTAATTGATGACAAGCAACATATTTCGCACACCACTTATTCTTCTCGCAAGGAATTGAAGAGAGAGAGAGATAGAGAGAGATAGATCACAAACTTGAAGAAGTCTTCAACGAAACACTGGTAAGAATTAGAATAAAAATGAATTATATAACATAAGAACGAAGAGAGCATGATCCACCTAATAGAAAACTTGAACAAAGCACCCGAATAATTGAGATACGAACGAAGGGACAACTATTGAGAAGAATTTGAGAATGAAAGCTGGAAGCTGAGAACGAAAAATCTTCTAAAATGATGGCCTTCGAAGGATCAAGAAATGAGAACAACTCGGAATGCACTGGATAGATATGGGAAAATTTTCTCATGAATATAAATAATTTGAGAGGAAAGCATCAAGAGAGATGACAAATCTTCAAGAGAATGAACCAAGATTAAGAGAAACTCTCCTTCGGTCTTCAATAATGAGAATGATGACGAGAAACAACACCATGAATTACTGAGATACTCCAGAAGAATGAATAAGGAAAGGTTGAGCCAACGATGAAAAATATTTAGAAGCGACATTGGAAAAGGAATATGACTGATGAAAATCATTCTTACGTCATAATTAAAAAGAGCTTGAGGACATCTCCAGAAAGATTGGAAGATCCAGGTAAGATCCTGGGTAAAAAACCTATGGGTTATCAGCCCACCAAAAGGAAACCACCGTTGAAATGAATGCTTAGAAAGAGATGGCAATGGTAGAAAATGAAAAACTTGGTGAGGTGAGAACCTCGAAATAATTTAAGACGATATGAATGGAAATGAAAGTCCTCTGAGATATCTTCAGCATTCCGGATAGAATAGAGAGAGACGGAAAACAAGAAATATTTGGACAGAATTTCTGACACGAGGAAGCATTTAGCAATTGAAAAGGATATGAAGACCACCGAGATCTTGAATTGAACGCATCGGGAAGGAAAACAAGAATAAAGAAATGATGAATTCGAAACACTTGAGGATCTTCACAATGAATTACCAGATATGATACAATAGAAAAGATAGTGGAAGCATCGATTAAAAGAAAGGCATTTGGATGAGAATTTAATCATTGAAGAAAAGGGCGTGAGGGTGCGGAAAACAAAGAAAACTTGGGACAGATGAAATGAACTCCGAAAAGAATAAGAGGATTGATCTTGCAATATTGAAGATGATATAATTACATTGAAGAAAAGCACAACGGATAAAAAGAATTGATATGACAACTTGATTGGGAAAAAGAATTATCATTGTCACAAAAATATGAGAACACTTCTTAGGAAATATATCAAATCACCATTGTCATCGAAGGAACTAAAATTACCATACTCCAACAAAACAAAGGATGAGGCTTACGAAACAAGCCAGAACAAATTCATGATAGAGATTCCGCTCAATATTTTCGTGGAAAGGTTCGCACTTGTTCGATCCTACATTGGATTGTCATATTGAAATGACGCTCGAATATGCTCCCTAGGTGTCGCGAACTACAAGGCTTGACGAAGCATATCTGATGACATATATCGAGACTGTCCTCTCTAAGAAAGACCGTGAACAGACGAATCCACTAGATGTCGAACCCCAACCTCACATGATGATCTGTTGGAAGATAGCCTAGGTAACTACTTGAATTCACACCTAAGAACTCCCGAAACTTTCCGGTTATGAAATTGAGTCCACGGATACAAGGAGAAAAATCCATCACTCAACTCCTAACAATAATACTATGCTCCAATGTAACACATCCGTCAGCACATAACCAGAGGTCTCAGAAACTCATCTACCTCAGACCCTCGAAAACACAACGATACTAAGAATGGTAGTACATCCGAACTCTCTCCACCATTACTGGGGATGCCAAACTCCTCTCACCACTACTATTATTGAAGCAATTTCGAACATCCTCCGTCCTTAGATACTAAGGAAACTGAACGATAACGATGTGTCAAGAATCCCTCAAAGCTCTACTCCTCGATAAGAGGAGGCAGCAAGTACAGAACTCTGTCACATCGACATCATATAGATTCCAAAATATCCGGTGATCCTAAAAAAATATTTGAGTGAGAAGAGGGTAGAATCAAAATTCCTAAGTCGTAATTCCTCACCAAAGCATAGAAGATGAGTAAAAAGAATCCTACTCTCTGATATAACTAGACTCAAAATAGTTTTTCACTAGACTCGACTCGGCCAAGTTCGATCAATCAAGGAGGCTCCTAGGTCGGAACCTAGCTCTAATACCAACTCGTCACGCCCAAGATGCGATCCTATCCTTATTTCGGCACGAGGGCCTCGACAGGGATAGAAGTGCATATCGTCATGTTGCAAGAATGGATATCATTACAAGTACATGTACAGAAGATTTGAGTATATGGAATTTGCTTGCACTCGCCACAAGCTACATCAATATCACATCAATACAACAAAAATTTCAAACATCACGCGGAAGAGCAGGGTCCGACTACGGACGAAAACAAACGGCACAAAGACATCCATCCTTGCTATCCCAGGCTACCACCTGGAACCCATCCAAGATCGAAGAAGAAGAAGAATAAGAATAACTCCAAATCAAATAAAGCATCACGCTCATGTCAAAGCATCAAAGTTTCTACCATGGATAAAAGTTGTTCAGAGAAACAAAAGTGCTCAGGCCTAAGGCCTGAATGAAGTTTCAAGACGATTACATCTCCACTCGGCATTCCGAGGCGAATAAAGTTTTAACTGCGGGTAAAGTTTTTTCAAGCGCCTATGGGACTTGTAGGCTCGACAAAGGTGTCCAAGTCAATCACGTTGGCGATTCGAGTGGCCGCTTCAATGAACACCTCCATGAAATCTTTGAATTAAAGTTTCTTCATGTTGATCACCTGGAGAGCCTTCAGCTTGTCCTCCCTTGCCTCCTTGCAATGGACTCTGACGAGTGAAAGCGCCATATCGGCTCCACAGCGAGCGGCAGACTTCTGACCGGTCGAGTAACTCAAAAAATGCGCAAGCATGCGGACATTGTCTCTACCAGAACCCCGCCGATGCAAGCACTCAACAACAGTCTCGGGGACTACACCCAGTGGGTGCACTTAGCGTGCCCCCATGGACCTACTGTCACTCGACCTGTCCAGCGATTGTCAAAACAATTCTCAGACCTCGACCGATGTTGACACCATTCGACATTGGTCTCAGGGACTACATCCAGTGGGTGCACTTAGCGTGCCCCCACTGGACCAGTTACCACTCAACTAAGACTTGATCTACTCAATAGGAAAACAAACAAGTTTGCTTCAAAAGGAAAACACCCACTGGGTGTCCAATCAAGAACGATTGGAATTCAATTTGAAATGAACTTTCAATAGCACTTACTCAGACATTGGAGTGAACCACCGAGCTGACATCATAAGCCAACTTGCTGGCTTCATACACCTCCTTCATGCACAACATCATCCGCTCGGCCTGGATCGTGGCCTCTTTGCCAGCTCCAGTCTAGTCCTCTAGGACGTGATGCAAAGGAAAGGCAGTCATCGGGGGAGTTGATGATGGGGTTGGTGTAGCCGAATGGTCGAAGCCACAATGGTCGAAGCAGTTGGTGGGACACTTGATAGCGGAGTTGCAACTTTATGCCTGACTCGGGACGAATCGCCGAGCCCTGGGGACGTGGTGGCAGTCGCCTTATGAGGCGTCTACCCCGATGGCGTTCTCTAAGCGCGTACCCTTGATTGGTCATTGTCGTCCTCCAATTGGATAATTTGTGCAATATCCAATGGACAATATGGATCATTCGATCTGCGAATCATTTCCAAAAAAATAGAACAGAGTGAAAGTTGGTCATACCGCGTTGAGAGGTGGCCGCGTCAGCAGTATCCACGTCCATGGGCTCTCCTTCATCCCTTGGGGCGATGTCACCGAAGTAGCGGCTCTCGCAGACAAACTCTACGTGGTCAGCAAAGATATGAAGTTCCACAACAACAGAAGGAAGAGAAAACAAACACTTGCTTTGATACAACAGGTACAACAATCTTCATACGGGGCAAAGCCTTCCGAGGCTTCGGTGCTTCGGTGCGTCAGGCTTGGGTTGTTTTGCGGCCCGCTCACTCGACTCAACTGTCGAGGCTCTATCCTGCTTCGGGTTACTACTTCTCGACACCAAGGTCTTGCTTGGGGCAGCCGCGGGGTCCTGACACTGCCTGGAGCGGTGCTCGGTGCACAGAGGAGACTCCATTTCTTCTTCGTTCTCTCCGAACTACTCATAATCATCCTTGCTATCATCGGCATACTCAAAGTCTACGCTGTCGCCCTCGCTCTCCCCTCCGTCTTCAGGCTGATTCCCATTCGGGATGGGCGAGTGCATGTTTGTCAGCTCCTGTGAGATTCAAATAGTAAAGTCAGTCGAGTGATACTACCTATCACTCGACAAAACATCGAAGCATTTAACAAATGCATGACTTACCAGATTTGGTGGTGGGTTCTCAGAGAAGGGCTTGATCCGCTTGGCTCCTAGAGGATTGTCGCAGGCTCCGGTGATGCTCCGAAGCCATTATGCAACAATTTCCTCCGAGACTTCCTCTGGGTGTGTCTGAGTGGTGTCCTCAGGACCTGAATAGTGCCACATGGCATGATCTGTTGCTTGGAGGGGCTGGATCCGTCTACTAAGGAATGTCTCCAGCAGATCCATGCCAGTCACTCTGCCACGAACCAAAGCCACTACCGAATTCACTAAGATTCCCACTTGGACCTTCTCCCCTTCTAGCACTGACAGTGATTTGGGGTGGTGGGTCGATCTATGGTTAAGGGGGAAAGACCAGTTGACATATTCGGAGACGCAATGTCCTTACAGTAGAACCAAGTCGACTGCCAACCCCTAACTGACTCAGGATAGGTCATAGATGGAAAGGAACTCCTAGCCCTCTTTTGGATCCCCAAGACACTGCATAACTGGATGCACATGTGTCCTATCATCCTCTAGGTTGTCCTTTTTGATCGACTGGGATCGGACAGTAAAGATATGCTTGAACAAACCCCAATGGGGAAGACAGCCCAAGAAACACTCACATAAAGTGATGAAAGCGGCGAGATATTAAATAGAATTCGGAGGAAAATGGTGGAGTTGTGCTCCTAAGAAGTTCAGAAACCCTCGGAAGAAAGGATGAGGAGGCATAGAAAAACCTCGCTTGACGTGGGTGAGGAGAAGAACCCGTTCCCCGTCACGCGGCTCCGGCTCGACACCCCCCTCTGGCAGCCTCCATGCGCCTTCGGCTACGATCCTGTCGATGAAAAGGTTCTCAACATCCCTCGCCGTGAACATCAACGGGAGGAAATCTCCCTGGATCCACCCTGGCGGTACCGTGAATCGGGCGCTAGACGGCTTCTTGGACTTACCCTTGACAGCTCCCTTATTGGTGTGCTCTAGCTTCTCAGTATTGCCCTTCGTCATCACGGCGACGCCGGTTATCAAGATGGAGCTGAGCGGCACGCGTGGAGCACAGGAGACGGGGGAAAAGTGAAGATTTGGGGGAGAAATACTGTGCTGCCCGTAGCGTAGTGAGATCTTATATCAACCGGGTGAGTCACTACCATGCGGTCCCACTAAATCTCCGGATATCTCCACCACAGATATCGCGCTGTACATGGCGTAATGGGCAGCACGGAAATCGAGGCGTTGCACCCCCCACTTGCCCCACTCGTTGTGATAACTTCGCGTAGTGCACGCTTCCCAAATTTTTCGAATCTCGTGAAATCCGGACCTGGCAGAGTGACCCGTCACATCAAAAGATCCTAATGATTCACTCGAAATATATTTTGAGCCCAATTCCACTCGGACGTTTACCAAGGCAGAATCGATCAGGGCGAGCGACAAAGATTTCAACCGACGCGGATTTCCTTCAAGCTCCAAAATACATTCAGAATCTCGATGCCTTATCAGGATTGGCATCGACACCTTTTTCACTCGAACCCCAATCCATTCGGGGGCTAATGACGAGGATATGTATCTAGGGTAGGGTCCTAGGCCTGTTCTACATACCCTACCTATGGACACTATATTGGCGGACTTGATGATGGAAGAGTGTTTCCGACTGAAGTCATCATGACGCGATAGTCACTCGATAGTTAAGTCACTCGTAGGTTTCTCCCTTCACTCGACAGTCTCCTATCACTTGGTAGACCTTGCTACCAGTCGACACCAGAAGACAAGAAGACACCCTAGGGAGGCCAACAGACAGGCGTTCGGCCAGTCGTCATTAGTAGCATTTATTGTGTACGTTACCAATAATGCACGTCTTTATTCCCATGATCCAACCCTTGGCTGCCTGACATTCATGAGGGGCAGCGCACTCTATATAAGTTGCCCATCCCCTCTGGCACAAGGGTTCGCACCCTCTGTAACACATACATTCCGCACGACAAGAGCTCCCGAGCACTGAGTCGTAGGGCTATTACCTCCACGAGGGGGGCCTGAACTCATACATCCGTGTGTACATCCTCTCCATAGCTAGGACTCTGCCCTCTCCTTCCGTACCCCTATCTTCTTCTGCCAAACTCATTCCCACGACAATTATCTCTCTTGTGAATTTGATCACAGTGCGCAAGTTCGGCTTCTTTATAGGCTTGGCCTCAATCCACTTAGTAAACTTGTCGACTACAACAAGCAAACGAGTAAACCCACTCTAGCATGTTCGAAAGGGACCAACCATATCCAAACCCTAGACAACAAATGGCCAGACGAGTGGAATAGTCTTCAAGGAGGATGCATGCTTGTTTGATAAGTTTGAGTAGAACTAGCACCCATCACTCTGATTAAAAATGTCCTTGGCCATCTCGTTGGCACGCGGCAAGAAGAAACCCGCTCGGTATGCTTTGGTGACAATCGTCCGGGAGGACGCATGATGACCATAGGTTCCCGAGTGAATCTCCTCCAGAATAATTCAACCTTCTTCAGGAGAGATGCACCGCTGCGTCACGCCAATTACACTTCTCTGTAAAGTTGATCATCCATCACAGTAAAATCCTTGGATCTGCGAACAATCTGTCGAGCTTCAATTTTGTCCTCTAGGAGTTCTTGCCTCAGGATATACGCAATATATGGCACTGTCCAATCGGGCGTGATGACCAGAGTCTCCATGACAAGATCTATGACCGTCGGGACATCAACTTAAATCGGATTAGAAGTAATTATAGCTTGCGGGGGCTCTTCAGTGAAGAGATCTTCCAATACCGAAGGCAAATGTCGGTGTTCTAGAAACACATTGCTGGCGATAGCCCTCTGAGTGGATCCAATCTTTGCTAGCTCATTTGCTACCTAATTCTTCACTCGAGGAACATGGTGAAGTTCCAAACCTTCAAACTTCTTCTCAAGCTTTCTCACAGCATTGCAGTATCCGTTCATAGCGGGGTTCCTGACATCCCACTCCCTCATCACTTGATTGACCACCAAATCAGATTCACCGTAAACAATCAAGCACTTGACGCCGAGTGAGATGGCCATACGTAAGCCATACAGGAGTGCTTTGTATTCTGTTTCATTGTTGGAGGAATCAAAGTGAATCTATAGGACATAGCGGGGTTCCTGACATCCCACTCCTTCATCACTTGATTGACCACCAAATCATATTCACCGTAAACAATGAAGCACTTGACGCCGAGTGAGATGGCAATACGTATCCCATATAGGAGTGCTTTGTATTCTATTTCATTGTTGGAGGAATCAAAGTGAATCTACAGGACATAACTAAGTTTGTCGCCTTTGGGGATACCAAAACTATGCCAGCACCAGTCCCATTCAGCATTTTCGAGCCATCAAAGAACATGGTCCAGTGTGTCGAGTGGATTTGGATTGGCTGATGTTGTTCAACACACTAGTCCAAGAAATCAGCGAGTGCCCGAGACTTGATTGCCTTTTTAGCTTCAAACTTGATGTCAAAGTAGAGGAGCTCAATAGCCCGTTTGGCCACTCGACCAGTCGCATCTCGATTGTTGAGAATCTCAGATAGTGGAGCATCGCGGACGACTAAAATCGAGTGATCTTGAAAGTAGTGTGCCACCTTCTTTGTTGACAGATAAATACCATAGACAAGATCTGGTAATGCGGGTACCTTTGCTTCGAAGGGGTCAACACTTCAGAAATGTAATAGACTGGTTGTTGGATCTTGTATGCCTTGCCTTCCTCTTCCCTCTCGATAGTGAGAACTGTACTGATGACCTGATTAGTAGCCGCGACGTATAGGAGAAAGGGCTCTTTGCTCTGTGGAGCAGCAAGCACCGACCTAGTGGAAAGCAGGGCTTTGATCTCGACAAAAGTTGCTTCAGCTTCTGGAGTCCACTCGAACGTACTGGACTTCTTCATCAATTGGGACAAAGGCAATGCCTTCCCACTGAGATGAGAAATGAATCGACTCAGTGTCGCCAGACAACTTGTGAGCTTCTGAACATCGTGTACTCGCACAGGGATTTTCATTCGGGTAATGGAACTAATCCTCTCAGGATCGATGTCGAATCCTTGTTCGAAAACGAGGAAACCGAGTAACTTGCCACCAGGAACACTGAAAGTACACTTAGATGGATTTAACTTTATATCATACCTCCTCAGATTGGTGAATGTCTCAGCAAAGTCAGTCAGCAGGATGGATCCTTTGCGAGATTTCACGACGGTATCATCCATGTAAGCTTCGACATTCCGAGGAATCTAGTCGAGTAAGCATTTCTGAATCAAGCGCATGAAAGTAGCGCCATCATTATTCAAACCAAAAGGCATGGTGATATAGCAGAAACACCTGAATGGCACTACTAGGGAAATGCTTATACACAGGAGCTCACCAATAGTGCTTTTAAAAAAGAAACACTGCTGATAAATAGTAGTAGCGCTTGGGCAGAAAGAGTGCTGCCACTATGCACATAGCAGTAACGTTGTAGATATAGAATGCACTACTACTGCAATTGCCAGACCGTTGCAAGCAGACTAGGTATACTAGTAGCGCTCATAGGTTAAAAGCGCTACTTCTATTGAATTTAGCAATAGCGCTTTCGTATAACCATCACTACTGCTAAAGTTCAGTCCCACCTCTCTCCGCGAACAGAATTGTTGTAGCGCTTCTTCACCTAAAGCGCTACTGCTATTGTACTTAGCAGTAGCGGTCGTTGAAAACCAGCGCTACTACTACGGGGCACCTTATCCACACGCGCGTGTCCTCACTTTCCCACTCACACTCTCACTCACTCTGCCGCGCATCGTCACCTCCATCGCCGCCGCCGCCGTTGCCCACGTTCGCCCCCAAGGTCCCTTCCTCCCTTCTCCTCCCTCCGGCGGCCCCCTCCTCCTCCCTACTCCTCGTCCACCTCCCTTCGGCGGCACCCTCCTCCTCCCTCCTCCTCCTCCCTCCGGCGGCCCCCTCCTCCTCCCTCCTCCACCCTCCCCCTCCTCCTCCCGCCCCTCCTCCTCCCTCCTCCTCCCCCTCCCTCCTCCTACTCTCTCCTCCTCCTCCCTCCCCCTCCCACCTCCTCCTCCTCCTCCTTTCTATAATACAATGTTTTTTAGTAATAGAATTTAGTAATAAAATTTTTAGTTAAAGAAATTAGTAATAGAAATATTTAGGTACAGAAATGTATTATGCTATATGATATATTTTTAGTAAATGTAGGTTTTTGAATACAATAGATTTCGTTCGATGTTGGTATCAAATAAAATATGAAAATGCCCATGTCGATGATTAGAACTAGGGTTTGTGAGGATATATAGATAGATGGATGGATGGACAGATGTTAGGGCTAGAACTATGGTATTTATAGTAAATGTATAGGTCTTTTCAATTTTTAGGGTTAGAACAAGGTATTTTTAGTAAATGTTAGGGCTAGAACTAGGATGTTTTAGACATAGGGTTTCACTAAGTCCTAAGATGAGGATAATAATGTTTTTGTTTATATTTTGTTTTTGCAGAAATCAAGGAGCCCCAACATCAACCCTGCCATCGTCCCCGTCACCGACCACCTCTGAACTCGAGGTGAGACCAGCCAAATCCCCATGTCGATGACGATGTAGATGTTTTGATAGTTGTAGTAGAGTAGTAGCTACATGAGTAGCTGTGACAATTTTCATGGAATATGTGATATGTAGTGTTCTGTAGTACTAGTGATTGCCCAAGTGGCCTATGTTTTGCCAGAGTGTTGATTCATTTCCGTTCCAGTAAATTTCAGGCGCTCGATATGTCCTATTTTAGCAAAGGTCATGCCGGATTTTTTCATGAATTTTAGAATGATTTGTGCTATAATATGTAGGAAAGATCGAGTGACCCAGATTTTCCAGAAAGAGAATTAAACGAAATTTTGAGTTGACTATAAGTCTGTCGGGGCTCCATACATGACAGTCAAAAAATCAGTGAGGGAGAGTCTCCACCATATATGAGAGAAGAAGAATGATGACTGTTGTCGTGGGGGTCATTTCTCCTTCTTCTCCTTGTGCTAGACCTTTGTTATGCACTAGGGAAATAAGGAGTCGCGACCAACATCGACGGTCGAAAAATCAGTGAGGGAGTGTCCACCATATATGAGAGAGGAAGGAGAATTTCGACAGACCGATAGTCAACCCGTGATGAATAATAATGATCTAATTTAGTTTTTGTAGTACAAATATTAAGTTTAGAAGTTTATCAGCGAGGGAGAGTGTCCACCATATATATGAGAGGAAGAATCCCGACTATTGTCGTGGGGGTCGCTTCTCCTTCGTTCCGGTGTGCTAGACATTTTGGTGTAATGCACTTTGGGACGAATGGAGGAGCCACCATCACCGATTGTCACAATATCACAGGGAGTGCCCAGCATATACGTGAGATAAGAGTTTAGGAAGGAAAGACTCGACAGACCTAAAGTCAACCCTTTGCATATTGAGTAATAGTGATCTGTGTGTTGATCAGTTTTCTCGTAGTTTCCTTCAATTGATTTTAAATGTTTCAACTATGAACATAGGAAATGTCTGACGATGAAACGGAATTCGCTATGTGCGAATACTACGAAGACGAGGCGGCCTGTGTGACAAGCCTTTCCTAGTTGATGGTAGGCGCTTCAGCATCATGCTGGATGAGACCTTCGAAGTGGATACAGTAAGTCACAATGACAAGTCTTTTTTCGAAATTAAGCATGACTACTGCTTCAACTTATAATTTTATTTTATTTACTATTCTACTAGCGTATCCCCTCCCATGCAAGAATTGTTGTCTTGGATAAGATTGGTTTCAATACTAAAAAAGATATGGAGGTAAAGATGGTTCACTTGAGGACCGAGCATGGTTTTACTTTTGCGGTAAAATTGTACCATGCTGACACCAACTGCTATTTTGAATGCAAAACTTGGCAAGCACAATGCAAGGCTTATGCATTTGAGCCTAATATGCTTATCACCTTTGATATTCGTCTGGAAGATGAAATTTAAGGTAATATCAACATCTGGGTCGATGTGCAGACGCCTCCAGTTCTACCATTATGTGAGTTTCTCAACCATACTTATTAAGTAATTTATATTGGTTATTTAAAAATAGTTGACAACTTATTTGCATTGACAGCTTATTTTCATTCTTCAAAAAATGTACGGAAGATGGTAGACAGAACCTACTATTGGAAATATGCCCTAGAGGCAATAATAAATTAGTTATTATCATATTTCCTTGTTAATGATAATCATTTATTATCCATGCTATAAATGTCTTGATCGGAGACTTAGATGCATGTGTGGATACATAGACAAAACCATGTCCCTAGTATGCCTCTAATAGACTAGCTCGTTGATCAAAGATGGTTAAGGTTTCCTTGCCATTGACATGAGATATCATTTGATAATGGGATCACATCATTAGGACAAAGATGGGATGGACAAGACCCAAAATACAAACATAGCATATGATCGTGTCAGTTTAATGCTAATATTTTCTGCATGTCAAGTATCAGTTCCTATGACCATGAGATCATGCAACTCATTGACACCGGAGGAATGCCTTGTGTGTATCAAACGTTGCAACGTAACTGGGTGACTATAAAGGTACTCTACAGGTATGTCCGAGGGTGTCTGTTGGGTTGGCATGGATCAAGACTGGGATTTGTTACTCCGTGAGATGGAGAGGTATCTCAGGGCCCACTCAGTAATACAACATCACAACAAGCCTTGCAAGCAATGTGACTAAGTGTTAGTCACGGGATCTTGTATTACGAAATGAGTAAAGAGACTTGCCGGTAACGAGGTTGAACTAGGTATGGAGATACCGACGATCGAATCTCGAGCAAGTAACATACCGAAGAACAAAGGGAACTTCATACGGGATTAACTGAATCCTTGACATAGAGGTTTGACCGATAAAGATCTTTGTAGAATATGTAGGAACCAATATGGGCATCCAGGTCCCGCTATTGGTTATTGACCATAGAGGTGTCTCGGTCATGTCTAGATAGTTCTCGAACCCGCAGGGTCTGCACACTTAAGGTTTGGTGACGTTTCGGTAGTATAGAGTTATGTATGGTGGTGACCGGAGGTTGTTCGGAGTCCCGGATGAGATCCCGGAAATCACGAGGAGCTTCGTAATTGTCCGGAGGTAAAGATTCATATATAGGAAGTCCTGTTTTGGTCGCCGGAAAAGTTTCGGGCTCATCGATAGTGTATGGGGAGTCTCGGTAGTGTACCGGGAGGCCTCTGGGAGGGGTATTTCGACCCAAGAGGCTTCATGGGCTGTGGGAGAGTGAATATCAGCCCTTAGTGGGCTGGTGGAAACTCCCACACAAGGCCCATGTGGCTGGAGAAGAAAACCCAATAAGAAAAAGGTGGAAAAAGGAAAAAAAAAGGGAGCAATCCTAGTCCTACTAGGATTGGAGGAGGATTCCTCCTCTCTAGTAGGTTCGACCGACGGACTTGGCTTGGGAAGCCAAGGCTGCCTCCTCTCCTCCTATATATACTGGTGGTTTTAGGGTTTTTGCACTAGTTTTTACAGCCACGTGCTACCCGTTCCTCCGGTGCATAGTTCTCCTCTAGATCGGATTTCTACAGTGCTTAGGCGAAACCCTGCCGCAATAGCTCCACCACCATCGCCGGAGCACCGTCACGCTGCCGGAGAACTCTTCCTCCTCTCCGCTCCCTCTTTCTAGATCAATACGGCGGAGATCGTCATCAAGCCATATGTGTGCTGAACGCGGAGGTGCCGTCCGTTCGACGCTAGATCAGAAGGACTGTGATCAAGATCGCGAGACGAATTGTGATGAGTTCGCGAGATGGATCGTGATGAGTTCGTGAGACGGATGGTGATGAGTTCGCGAGACGGATCGTGATGAGTTCGCGAGACAGATCGTGATGATTTCGTAGGACGGATCGTGATCAAGTTCGTGGGACGGATCGTGACCAAGTTCGTGGGACGGATCATGATCAAGTTCGCGGGACGGATCATGATTGGTTCGCGGGATGGATCGTGATTGGATCACGGACACTCAGCGATTTGGATTGCGAAGACGTTCGACTACACCAACAGCGTTTCTAAATGCTTCCCGCTTAGCGATCTACAAGGGTATGTAGATCCACTCTCCCTCTCGTAGATGCTCATCACCGTGGATAGATCTTGCATGTGCGTAGGAATTTTTTTTCCCATGCGACGTTCCCCAACACCTTCTACTACAGTGATGAAGCAGAATTAACTTATAAAGAGAAAGATCATCTTACCGCATTTCTTAGTCATCTTGAGAATTACAATAGCTATTATCAAACTCCTGCACATTATCGTTAATACGTGCCACCAGTGCACGTGGTGAACTACGGTAACATCCATGGAGATTGCATGGTAATATTTTAATTCTACAATTACGACATCCGTGCATATTTTGCATAAATTCTTCTAAAACTAAACTACATTGCTAATTACAAAGTTATTACTATGTTTTTCAACAGAAAATCCCGAAGGATTGTGTGCCTCATCTGATGTTTCCGAGAGGTCGCGTTGTTGTTATGAGCTTAGGGCCACCACGGCCAGGTCTGCCTATGCATCACTCCTATCCATACCGGATTTCTAAAACCGATGGAGTCATGACAATCAAAGATTGGAAAAAATGTATGGTCAATCGTAGAGAGCTACTTGGAAGCAACATTGTGCATAGGCCAAGAATGGGAGACATGATGATGTTTGTTTTCCATAATGGAGAGTCAGGGCCTATCTTGTTTTATGATATTGTACCTAAGAGAGGGTAGAGTAGGTCCTATGAGAGAGGACTAGGTCCTAGGTACAATGTGTTATTATGTGCTACAATGTGTTAGAGTTGATGATGAGGAGGAGGAGGAGTTGTAATTATGACTAGTGACCAACTTGTCATATGATGTCTCATTGACGAAAATGATGATGATGAGGAGTTCTTATATGACAATGATGTATTATGATGATCTGATGAAACTACTGTATAGATCCTGTATAAATACAAATAAGCAAGAATACTAGCAGTAGCGCTAGAAATCATCTAATAGCAGCGCTGGATTAGCAGCAGCGCTTCGTTTGTCCAAGCGCTACAGATAGTTAGCAGTAGCGCTTTCCAGGCAAGCGCTACTGTTAACAGCACATAGTAGTAGCGCTTGCCAGGCCAGCACTACTTCTAAAACTTAGTTGTAGCGCAATAGCAGTAGCGCTGGACCCAGCGCTACTACTATGCATATTTTGAGCACTACTACTAGGGTTTTCCCTACTAGTGTGGGGTGATGAAGGCTGTTTTTATTTTATCCGGACCAAACAGACGGATATGATATTAGTCGGAGTATGCATCTAGAAATGATAAACGCTCACACACCGTTGTCAAGTCAGCAATCTGATCGATGCGAGGGAGCAAAAAATGATCTTTCGAGGAGACCCGATAAATATGTTTGATGTCAATACACATGTGGAGTTACTTGTCCTTCTTGGGGATCATGATGATGTTCGAGAGCCACTCGTAGTGGTAAATCTCACGCATGAACTTAGCCACCAAGAGTCGAGCCACCTCTTTGCCGATTGCCTTCCGCTTTTTCGCTGCCAACCAACGCAAGTGCTCCTTCATAGGCTTGGCCTTTGGATCGACTCTTAATCGCTGCTCAGCCAGTTCCCTAGGTACACCCGGCATGTCAGTAGGCTTCCATGTGAAGATGTCCTAGTTCTCATGGAGGAACTGGATGAGCTCGCCTTCCTATTTATCTTCAAGTGTCATCGAGATATTAGTCGAGGCAGCATTGGGGTCTGTCCGGTGAATGTGTACTTTCTTCACTTCACATGCCGACTGGAAAGCTAACTCACAAGCAGGCTTCTTAGCACGCAGCAAATCAGCAGGGTCAGCGCTCTTCTTGTACTCTTCCAACTTGACCATAGCCATCTGATGATTGGCAATTTTGGAGCCCTGCTAAACGCACTCCTCAGCCCTCTGTCGATTTCCTGTGACTGTGATCACACCCTTAGGGCCAGGCATCTTCAGTTTGAGATACACGTAACATGGACGGGCCATCAAACATGCATAAGTTGGCCGACCAAGGATGCCATGGTACGCGCTCTGGAATTCCACGACTTCAAACGTCAATTTTTCTTTACAAAAAAATTATCGGTGCCGAACTCCACATCCAATGCAATCTGGCCGAGTGATTTGGCCTTCTTCCCTGGGAGGACTCCGTGGAACTGCATATTGCTGTCACTGAGTCGGGAGATCGGGATTCCCATTCCCTTGAGGGTATCCGCATATAGAATATTCAATCCGCTCCCTCCGTCCATGAGGACCTTGCGGAGTCGAGTGGCTCCCACAATAGGATCCACCACCAAAGCCTGCTGACCGGGTGTAGCAACATGAGAAGGATGATCCGACTGATCAAATATGATAGCAGTCTGAGACCACTTGAGGTATGTGGGGGTTGTAGGAACAGCCATGTTGACTTCTCTATTGATAACTTTCAATCGACTCTTGCTTTCAACATTAGGAAAAATCATCAGAGTGGCATTGACATCAGGAAAAATTTCTTTCTCTTCATCATCCTCTTTTTCAGGAGTTTTGTCACTCGACTGACCCTCTTTGGAATTATGGATTAGTAGGTGGCACTATTGAGCGGGACGGACCATGATTGGATCGCGGGACGGATTGTGATTGGATTGCGGGATGCTCGGCGATTTGGATCGCGAAGACGTTCTACTACACCAACCGCGTTTCTTAACACTTCCCGCTTAGTGATCTACAAGGGTATGTAGATCTGCTCTCCCTCTCGTAGATGCTCATCACCATGCATAGATCATGCGTGTGCGTAGGATTTTTTTTGTTTCCCATGTGATGTTCCCCAACAGTGGTATCAGAGCTAGGTCTATGTGTAGATGAGATCTCGAGTAGAACACAAAAGGTTTGTGGGTGTTGATGCTTAGATTGCTTCCTCCCTTGGTCGGATTTTGGTTCAGCGGTGTTGTGAGATGAAGCGTCCCGGACCAACATTACTCGTACGCTTACGAGAGACCGGTTCCCTCAACCGTAACTTGTTGCATAGATGGCTTCCGGGTGCCAGTTTCTCTCATTTTAGTTGGATCGGATTCGACAAAGGCGGTCCTTGAGAAGGTTGAAAAGCAACTAGTGTATCACCGTTGTGGTTTATGCGTAGGTGAGAATTGTTCTTGCTAGATACCCGTAGCAGCCACGTAAACACATGCAACAACAATTAGAGGACGTATAACTTGTTTTTGCAGGGTATGTTGTGATATGATATGGCCAATTAACATGATGTGATATATGTGATGTATGAGATGATCATGTGATGTATAGATTATCATGACTTGCATGTTGATGAGTACGGCAACCGGCAGGAGCCATAGGGTTGTCTTTAATTATTGTATGACCAGCGTGTCAATCATTAAGCGCTATGTAATGCTTTACTTTATCGCTACTGTAGCAATAGTAGTAGAAGCATGTTGGGCGTGAAAACCCTGATGGTGACACGTTGATGGAGATCAAGATGTTGGAGATCATGTGCCGGTGACGATGGAGATCATGCTGGTGCTTTCATGATGGAGATCAAAAGCACAAGTTCATGGCCATATCATGTCACTTATGATTTGCATGTGATGTTAATCCTTTTATGCACCTTGTTTTGATTAGGACGACGGTAGCATTATAAGGTGATCCCTCACTTAATTTCAAGATAAATTGTGTTCTCCCCGAGTGTGCACCGTTGCGAAAGTTCATCGTGTCGAGACACCACGTGATGATCGGGTGTGATAGACTCTACGTTCACATACAACGGGTGCAAGCCAGTGTTGCACATGCAGAACACTCGGGTTAAACTTGACGAGCCTAGCATGTACAGACATGGCCTCGGAACACAAGAGACCAAAAGGTCAAACATGAGTCATATAGTAGATATGATCAACATGATGATGTTCACCATTGTAACCACCTCAACTCACGTGATGATCGGACTTGAGTTGGTGAATTGGGATCATGTATCACTCGGATGACTGGAGGGATGTCAATTTGAGTTGGAGTTCTTAAGTAATATGATTAATTGAACTCATTATCATGAACATAGTCAGTACTGTCTTTGCAAAATTATGTTGTAGATTACTAGCTCACGCTATAGCTCCCATGAATTTTTATATGTTCCTAGAGAAATGGAGTTGAAAGATGATGGTAGCAATATTGCGGACTGGCTCCGTGATCTGAGGATTGTCCTCATTCCTGCATAGAAGGCTCATGTCCTTAATGCACCGCTCGGTGCACCATCTCCTCTAGCGTCGTCTGTAGATGTTGTGAACATGTGATAGGCACGTTCTGATGACTACTTGATAGTTTAGTGCGTCATGCATTATGGCTTAGAATTGAGGCTCCGAAACGTTTTGAACGTCACGAAACATATGAGATGTTCTAAGAGCTAAAATTAGGATCTCGGGCTCTTGCCCGTGTTGCGAGATATGAGATCTCCAACAAGATTATTTGCCTGCAAGATGAACGAGAATAGCTCAATCGTTGAGCATGTGCTCAGATTGTGTGGGTGCTACAATCGCTTGAATCGAGTGGGAGTTGATCTTCCAGATAAGATAGTGATGATATAGTTCTCCAAGTCACTATCAGTAAGCTACTAGAACTTGGTGATGAACTATAAAACGCCAGGGATAGAAATAATGATCCCTGAGCTGTTCGCGATGTTTGAAACCGCGAAGGTAGAAATCAAGAAGGAGCGTCAAGTGTTGATGGTTAGTCAAACCACTAGTTTCGAGAAGGGCAAAAGCAAGGAGGGAAAATTCATGGATAGCAAGTCAGTTGCTGCTCCAGTGAAGCAACCCAAAGTTGAACTCAAACCCGAAACTAAGTGCTTCGATTATGAGGAGAGCGGTCGCTGAAGCAGAACAACCCTAGATACTTGGTAGATAGAAGGTTGGCAACGTTAACAGAAGTATATTTTGATATACGTGTTATTAATGTGTACCTTGCTAGTACTCCTAGTAGCATCTGGGTATTGGATACTGGTTCGGTTGCTAAATGTTAGTAACTCGAAATAAAAGCTACGGAATAAAACAGAGAACTAGCTAAGGGTGAGGTGACGATGTGTGTTGGAAGTGTTTCCAAGGTTCATGTGATCGACATCGCTCGCTCTCTCCACCTTCGGGATTAGTAACAAACCTAAATAACAGTTATTTGGTGTTTTGCATTGAGCATGAACGTGATTAGATCCTGGTTATTGCAACACGGTTATTCATTTGAAGTTAGAGAATAATGGTTATTCTGTTTACCTGAATAATACCTTCAATGGTCATGCACCCAGTGAGAATGGTTTGTTGAATCTTGATCGTAGTAATACACATGTTAATAACATTGATGCCAGAAGATGCAAAGTTAATAATGATAGTACCACATATTTATGGCACTGCCGCTAAATGTCATATTGGTATAAAACGCATGAAGAAACTCCATGCTGATGGATCTTTGGACTCATTTGATTTTGAATCGGTTGAGACATGCGACCCATGCCTCTTGGTCAAAGATGCCTAAGGACCCTGTTTTCTAGTTTGACGGAGCGGGCAAGTGATTTATTGGAAATGATACATGTTGATGTATGCAATCCAATGAGTCTTGTAGCGTGAGGTGGACATCGTTATTTTCTTACCTTCACTGATGATTTGAGTAGATATAGTGTATGTTTACTTAATGAAACACAAGTCTGATTCGTTTGAAAAGTTCAAGCAAATTCAGAGTGAAGTTTAAGATCATCGTGACAAGAAGATAAAAATATCTGCGATATGATCGTGGAGGTGAATATCTGAGTTACGAGTTTGGCATACAACTTTAGACAATGTGAAAGTTGTTTCACAACACTCACCACCTGGAACACCATAGTGTGATGGTATGTCCGAACATCATAGTCGTGCTCTATTGGATATGGTGCATGTTATGATGTCTCTTATCATTTTTCTACTATAATTTTGGGGTTGTGCATTAGAGACAACTACATTCACTTTAAATAGGGCACCATCTAAATTCGTTGAGATGACACCGTATGAATTATGGTTTGATAGAAACCTAAGTTGTCATTCCTTAATGTTTGGGGCTGCGATGCTTGTGTGGAAAAATGTTTTCACCTAATGAGCTCGAACCCAAAGCAGACAAATGCATCTTCATAGAATACCCTAAGAACAGTTGGGTAAACCTTCTATCTCAGATCCAAGCATAAAGTGTTTGTTGTTAAAACTGGGTCCTTTCTGGAGGAAAATTTTCTCTCGAAAGAATTGTGTAACATCCCAAATTTTGGAATGTTATAATTAATACTAGAATGATTATTTGTTTGCTTGAGTGATTGAGATTGAGTGAAAATTTGAAACTTTTGAAAACTTTTGAATGAGAGGGAATAAAATGACTTTCCCATGAGAATTGAATTCCATTTTGAAAATATTTCAAATTCAGAAACTTCATGCAACTCAATGATTTTCATGAGAGAGGATAAAAGGAATTCTTCAAATTTTATGAAATAGGAGTTGGAAGTTTAAAAGAAGGATATGAAAACTATTTGAGAAATTCTCATATGGAGTTTCATTTTCATATTTGAATTCCGTATTTGAATTTGTAGGCATTCAAACCCCTTGACAAAGTTTTTGAGAGGATTAATATGACACTCCAAACTAGGGGTATTTTTGTGAAGTATTTGAACCATAAAACCCATGGGGTCATTTGAAAAATATTTGGAAAAGGTTTTAAAAACAAATAAGCCATTTCTGAAAATATTATTTTTTCAAAGTATTTAAATGACAGAATAAAAATGTTCAATAAATGCCATTTCTTATTCTGTTAATTTTGGAATACAATATCCTTATATCTGGAATTTATTGAATGCATTAAAAGGTTTTTACTGCGCTGATATTTGAAAATAGGAAAATCTTTAAAGCTTTAAAGGCCGGTCAGCCCATCCGCAGTTAACGCCCCACCCCGACTTACCTAATTATCGGCCACCGACGCGCCCGCAAATCTATCGCTCTCACTCACAGGGGACCCCACCCCGACCGCCTACTGGATCAACGCGGTCGCCTTCATCCTCGCGCGCGCGCCGCCCTCGCCGGCGATCCCTCCTCGCCGGATCTCCCTCCTCTTACCTTCCCCGACCCCCTCACCGGTCCTATATAAGCCGGCCACTCTCCGCACTCCATCCCCCCCCCAAAGCCCTCTCCCTCGCCAGAACGCCCCGCTCGAGCTCGCCGGAATACCTGCCCCGACCGAAGCTTCCACCGCACCGGGCCGTCGCCCCCCTCGTCCCCTCGCCCCACCGCCAGCACCAATCTTCGCCGGAGGATCTTCGCCATTGTCTGGACCCCTCCCACATCTCCCTCGACCACCGGAGCAACCTCCCCGACCAACTTCGACCACCGGCCGCCGCCGTCCTCGCCGGAGACCACCTCCTCCCCATTTGTAAGTCACCGGATCCCTCTAGACCGTCGGATCTGTAGTCGTCGCTCCCGATTAGAAGAATTATACGGCGAACCGTTTTCTTCTAAGCTTCGGCCGACCGCCGCAAACTCCCGTAACCTGTGCTAGCACCCAATAGGAAGCCGCCACGTAGCCCCCCTGTCCGTTAGGAAGATATTTTCTTTTTTTCTGTTTTCTGTTTGAAAACATAATAGTTCTGTTTTTGTTTTTAGCATACCATTTATGTTTTTATGTGTTTTAATTTTATTCGTTTTGCATTGTGTCACAAATTTTATCTATTTTCTGTAGATGCCAAGTTTGACCATATTTGAATAATCAAATTTGAATTTAAACAGATTTGGTTTAAATCTTGTTTTCTGAATAACTTGAGTTTCAAAATATATTTTTGATTGATTCTTTTTGCTACTTGTCACTAGTGATCTGAGTTATCAGCAAGAAAAGTTTGAGAAATTTTAGAATAAATTTGATTAGGATTCTTAACCAAAACAGAATCTGTTTAGTTTCCTATTAGTTTAATTAGTTTGAATTTCTTTTGGTTTAATTTGAAATCTGAATTTGATTTAACTTATGTTTTAGATTTCATTTAGTTCTGTTGTTCTAAACTTTAGTAATTTACTTTCTGTTAACAAAAATAATTTGTTTAGTTTATGAATTTTTATTGTAGGAACCTATACCCTTTTTCAAATAGGTATAGTTTATATAAAACAAATTAGTTAGTAATATTTCTTTTAACAAAAGTTTTAAGTAATTAGATTATGTTTTCAAATAAAATTTTTAGTAATTCCTTTCTTTTAAGAAATGTTTTATTAATAAAAATAGTTTAGTTTTACTCTATTGGTGTAGGAAACTATATTCTTCTTCATTAGGTGATGTTTTATAAAACAACTTAGTTTTAGTAGAGATTATTTTCACAAAAAGTTTAGATGATTTAATTCTGTTTTATAATAAATATTCTTTTATTATTTATTTTCTGTTAACTATTAGTTTGGTTACAAAAAAATAGTTTTGTTTTAGTAGTAGTTTAGCCACTAAAACTTAGAGTCCATTGCTTTGCTTTGTTTTGATTTGTTATGTTGCTAGTTGGTTTCTTATTTGAAAAATTATTTAAAATAATTGCTTTATAAGTTTTAATTTCTGTTAACTTAGTTGTTTTATACTTCTTTCTTTTATTTAAATATTTTATTGTTTTACTTAGCAAACACTTTTGTGTTAGGGTGTTGTTTTCATAGTTTTACCTGTTCTTCAAAAGTAATTCTTTTTGCTAGTAAAATATGTACTAAAATATTTTTGTTATATTTTAATTTGTTTTTATTTTGTTACTATTTGAAAATAGTTGTTGTAGAGGAGAACTACCTTAGTTGTGTGCATGAAGTTTTGTTGATTTGAGTTTTGTCCTAAGTATTTCCTATCATCACCACCATGTTGCTTTTAGTTTTGTGTTGCCTTTTTGATTGTTAGTATTTGACTGCTAGTATGATTGCTTATATGAATGCAATGTTTGATTGTATAGATTTCATCGGAGAGTGATGCATAGTTCTATCAAGTATTTTCTGAGAGCGATACTTATCTTCATCAACAGTACAGGCAAGGTCACTTTGACCATCTTTCCATACCTATGTTTTATTGCATATAGTGACATCATTTCAACAAATCCCTCCCGTAGTGTTATTGAAATTCTTGTAGTTGAGTAGAATGCATGAGGTAGGAACCCACCACAAGTTACTAAAGCCCCGGGAATGCTAGTTAGTGAAATGCTATGCTGAAGTAGAGGGGGTCTGGTATGAGTGTTCGTGAGTGGTGTGAAGAAGGACTCCACGTCAAAACGACGACTTCATGAAGGCTTCTTCAAGACCTGCCTATTCAAGACCTCAAGACTTCGAGACTCGAGAAATAAGTTTTCCAATACACACTACTAGGTGAGGGATGGTTGGAACGGTACCCTGGAGAAGCCAGTGGATTTGCCTAGGTGTTGCTGGAGATGGCCAGTATTCACGCGGAAAGCCTCACCCAGACTCAAAGGGAAGGATGAATACTTCATGCCCGGAAGCTTACCTGTGTAGCCACAAGTCATTATGGGCTCTGGCTTGGTTGATCTTTGTTGTGACTCTGGCTGGGCAGTGCTACGAGATGTAGTCGACATTAGGAATGGATGGGCACTGACAGTAGTCAGGGAAACACTCTGAAAGACCATGTTTCTTTCATCCTATTCTCAAACACCAGGCAGTGCGAGGACTTACCAGGAGGGAAAGAATCTTGTGGGTAAAGTACACAACACATTGTAGAGTTAAACCTAATCGATTAGCCATGTCCCCGGTTACGGACAATTTGAGCTTCTAGACTTGGATCTATCTCTGAACTCTCAACACTGGACTGATAACTAATTGTGGGCAACTTATGATTCTCGTGGGCATTTGGACATCGGTTGGCGGAACCATGTCATGATAGGTAACTCTATAGTGAAACTCCTGATATTCCTTTGTTGTAGGAAAATAAAAATGAGCTTTTACGCAAAAACTTAGACACAGAGCCACAAAGCCTTTGCATATAGAATAGTCTTTATTCTTCTGTTCTTCTATGGTGATCTTGCCAGTACATTCCATGTACTGACCTATACGGCTGCAACGTCTTATGTTGCAGATAAGCTCTACTACGGGTAAGAGTATGATTCAGGGTTACGGTCCGCACTCAACTTGTCATTGGTGTTATTGGGACTCCACTCCCGTTGACTGTATCCGCTGCTATTTTAAGGTATATATCAGTTTTACGTTATTACATGTGATTGCACTTTGATATATACATTGATGTACTGTGTGTGCCAGCATACTGATCCAGGGATGGCATAGAAAACACAGAGGCTAGACTCGTTTAGAGTCGGGTCACTACAAATTGAGTGGGAGGAAGATAGAACTTCATGAGGTTGTTGAACCTTTGTTTCAACCAGAGAGTAGCGCAGCGCAGAAAGATGTTTTTGTGGAACCTACGTTAGGTGAAGAGGAAGTAAATGATGATGATCATGAAGCTTCGAATCAAGTTACTATCGAACCTCGTAGGTCGACAAGGATGTGTACTGCTCCTAAGCGGTACAACAACCCTATCTTGGAGGTCATGTTGTTGGACAATGATGAACCTACGAGCAGTGGAGAAGCGATGATGGGCCCAGATTCCGACAAATGTTTAGAGGCCATAAAATCCGAGAAAGGATCCATGTATGAAAACCAAGTATAGACTTTGGTAGACTTGCTCATTGGACGGCTGGTCGTTGAGTACAAATGGACCTTTAAAATAAAGACAGATGCTGATGGTGAATTTCACCATTTATAAAGCTTGACTTGTCGCAAAGAAGTTTCCGGCAAGTTCAAGGTGTTAACTGCGATGAGACTTTCTCACTCGTAGCGATGCTAAAGTCTGTTAGAATTATGTTAGTAGTTGCTGCATTTTTCAATTATGAAATCTGGCAGATGGATGCCAAAACATCGTTTCCTTTCTTGAGGAAAGGTTGTATGTGATACAACCAGAAGGTTTTGTCAGTCCTAAAGATGCTAAAAGGTGTGCAAGCTTCAGTGATCCTTCTATGAACTGAAGCAAGAATCTCGGAGTTGGAATATACCCTTTGATGAGGTGATTAAAGTTTTTGAGTCTATACAAAGTTTACGAGAAACTTCTATTTACAATAAGTGAGTGGGAGCACTGTAGAGCTTCTCATGAGCATATGTGGTTGACATATTGTTGATCGGAAATGATATAGAATTTCTAGAAAGCATAAAGGGTTGTTTGAAAAGAGTTTTTCAAAGGAAGACCTGGATAAAGCTACCTAATTGTTGAGCATCAAGATCTATAGAGATAGATCAAGATACTTGATGAGACTTTCAATGAGTACATACCTTGACAAGATTTTGAAAGAGTTCAAAATGGATCAGTCAGAGAAAGAGTTCTCTCCTTATTTGTAAGGTATAAAGTTTAGTAAGACTCAATGCCCAATGACTGCAGAAGATAGAGAAAAGATGAGTGTCATCCCCTATGCTTCAGCCATAGGCTCTATCATGTATGCAATGCTGTGCACAAAACCCGATGTCAGCCTTGCCATAAGTATGGTCGGAAGGTTTCAAAGTGATCCTGGAATGGAGCACTGGACAGCGGTCAAGATTATCCTTAGTAACTAAAAGACTAAGGAGATGTTTCTTGATTATGGAGGTGATAAAGAGTTCATCATAAAGAGTCACGTCGATGCAAGCTTTAACACCAATCCGGATGACTCATAGTAGCAATCTGGATATGTATAGTGGAGCAGCCATTTGGAATGGTACCAAGTGGAGTATGGTAGCAGTGTTTACGGTTTGACATAGAAATTTGCAAAGTACACACGGATCTGAATGTCGCAGACCCGTTGACTATAAGACCTCTCCCACATGCAAAGCATGATCGGTCCCCAGAACTCATTGGGTGTTAGATTCATAACAATGCGAATCACATAGTGATGTGAACTAGATTATTGACTCTAGTGCAAGTGGGAGACTGTTGGAAATATGCCCTAGAGGCAATAATAAATTATTTATTATCATATTTCCTTGTTCATGATAATCGTTTATTATCCATGCTATAATTGTATTGATCGGAGACTTAGATGCATGTGTGGATACATAGACAAAACCATGTCCCTATTATGCCTCTAATAGACTAGCTCATTGATCAAAGATGGTTAAGGTTTCCAAGCCATTGACATGAGATGTAATTTGATAATGGGACCACATCATTAGGAGAATGATGGGATGGACAAGACCCAAACTACAAACATAGCATATGATCGTGTCAGTTTAATGCTACTGTTTTCTGCATGTCAAGTATCTGTTCCTATGACCATGAGATCATGCAACTCACTGACACCGGAGGAATGCCTTGTGTGTATCAAACGTCGCAACGTAACTGGGTGATTATAAAGGTACTCTACAGGTATGTCCGAGGGTGTCTGTTGGGTTGGCATGGATCAAGACTCGGATTTGCTACTCCATGTGACGGAGAGGTATCTCAGGGCCCACTCGGTAATACAACATCACAACAAGACTTGCAACCAATGTGACTCAGTGTTAGTCATGGGATCTTGTATTACGGAACGAGTAAAGAGACTTGCCAGTAACGAGGTTGAACTAGGTATGGAGATACCGACGATCGAATCTCGGGCAAGTAACATACCGAAGAACAAAGGGAACATCATACGAGATTAACTGAATCCTTGACATAGAGGTTCGACCGATAAAGATCTTCGGAGAATATGTATGAACCAATATGGGCATCCATGTCCCGCTATTGGTTATTGACCATAGAGGTGTCTCGGTCATGTCTACATAGTTCTCAAACCGGCAGGGTTTGCACACTTAAGGTTTGGTGACGTTTCGGTAGTATAGAGTTATGTATGGTGGTGACCGAAGGTTGTTAGGAGTCCCAGATGATATCTTGGACGTCACGAGTGGCTCCGGAATGGTCCGGAGGTAAATATTCATATATAGGAAGTCCTATTTTGGTTGCCGAAAAAGTTTCGGGCTCATCTGTAGTGTACCGGGAGGCCTCCGGGAGGGGTATTTCGACCCAAGAGGTTTAATGGGCTGTGGGAGAGTGAATATTAGCCCTTAGTGGGCTGGTGGAAACTCCCACACAAGGTCCATGCGGCTGGAGAAGAAAACCCAATAAGAAAAAGGTGGAAAAAGGAAAAAAAGGAAGCAATCCTAGTCCTACTAGGATTGGAAGAGGATTCCTCCTCTCCTAGTAGGTTCAGCCGACGGCCTTGGCTTGGGAAGCCAAGGCTGCCTCCTCTCCTCCTCTCCTCCTATATATACTGGTGGTTTTAGGGTTTTTGCACTAGTTTTTATAGCCACGTGCTACCTGTTCCTCCGGTGCATAGTTTCTCCTCTAGATCGGATTTCTGCAGTGCTTATGCGAAGCCCTGCCGGAATAGCTCCACCACCATTGCCAGAGCGCCGTCACGCTGCCGGACAAGTCTTCCTCCTCTCCGCTCCCTCTTGCTGGATCAAGACGGCGGAGATCGCCATCAAGCCGTACATGTGTTGAACGCGGAGGTGTCATCCATTCGGCGCTAGATTGGAAGGACCGTGATCAAGATCGCAAGATGGATCGTGATGAGTTCGCGAGACAGATCGTGATGAGTTCGCGAGAAGGGTCGTGATGAGTTCGCGAGATGGATCATGATGATTTCACGGGACAGATCGTGATCAAGTTCGTGGCACGGATGATGATCAAGTTGGTGGGACGGATCGTGATCAAGTTCGCAGGATGGATCATGATTGGATTGCGGGACGGATCGTGATTGGATTGCGGGATGCTCGGCGATTTGGATCGCGAAGACGTTCGACTACACCAACCGCGTTTCTTAACGCTTCTCGCTTAGCGATCTACCAGGGTATGTAGATCCACTCTCCCTCTCATAGATGCTCATCACCATGGATAGATCTTGTGTGTGCATAGGAATTTTTTTTGTTTCTCATGCGACGTTCCCCAACACCTACTACTACAGTGATGAAGCAAAATTAACTTATAAGGAGAAAGATCATCTTACCATATTTCTTTGTCATCTTGAGAATTACAATAGCTATTATCAAACTCCTGCACATTATGATCAATACGTGCCACTAGTGCACATGGTGAACTACGGTAACATCCATGGAGATTGCATGGTAAGATTTTAATTCTACTATTATGGCATCCATGCATATTTTGCATAAATTCTTCTAAAACTAAACTACATTGCTAATTACAAAGTTATTACTATGGTTTTCAACAGAAAATCCCGAAGGATTGTCTGCCTCATCTGATGTTTCCGAGAGGTCGCGTTGTTGTTATGAGCTTAGGGCCACCATGGCCAGGTCAGCCTATGCATCACTCCTGTCCATACCGGATTTCTAAAACCGGTGGAGTCATAACAATCAAAGATTGGAAAAAATGTATGGTCAATCGTAGAGAGCTACTTGGAAGCAACATTGTGCGTAGGCCAAGAATGGGAGACAAGATGATGTCCGTTCTCCATAATGGAGAGTCAGGACCTATCTTGTTTTATGATATTGTACCTAAGAGAGGTTAGAGTAGGTCCTATGAGAGAGGACTAGGTCCTAGGTACAATGTGTTATTATGTGCTACAATGTTTTAGAGTTGATGATGATGAGGAGGAGGAGTTGTAATTATGACTAGTGACCAACTTGTTATATGATGTCTCATTGACGAAAATGATGATGATGAGGAGTTCTTATATGACAATGATACAAATAAGCAGGAATACTACCAGTAGCGCTAGAAATCATCTAATAGCAGCGCTGGATTAGCAGCAGCGCTTCGTTTGTCCAAGCGCTACAGATAGTTAGCAGTAGCGCTTTCCAGGCAAGCACTAATGTTAACAACACATAGTAGTAGCGCTTGCCAGGCCAGAGCTACTGCTAAAACTTAGCTGTAGCACGATAGCAGTAGCGCTGGACCCAGTCCTACTACTATGCATATTTCGAGCGCTACTACTAGGGTTTTCCCTACTAGTGTGGGGTGATGAAGGCTGTTTTTATTTTATTCGGACCAAACGGACGGATATGATATTAGCCGTAGTATGCATCTAGAAACGATAAACGCTCACACCCCGCAGTCAAGTCAGCAATCTGATCGATGCGAGGGAGCACAAAATGATCTTTCGAGGAGACCCGATTGATATGTTTGAACTCAATACACATGTGGAGTTACTTGTCCTTCTTGGGGATCATGATGATGTTCGAGAGCCACTCGTAGTGGTAAATCTCACGCATGAACTTAGCCACCAAGATTCGAGCCACCCTTTGCCGATTGCCTTCCTCTTTTCCGCTGTCGACCAACACAAGTGCTCCTTCACAGGCTTGGCCTTTGGATCGACTCTTAATCACTGCTCAGCCAGTTCCCTAGGTACACCCGGTATGTCAGCAGGCTTCCATGTGAAGATGTCCTAGTTCTCATGGAGGAACTGGATGAGCTCGCCTTCCTATTTATCTTCAAGTGTCATCGAGATATTAGTCGAGGCAGCATTGGGGTCTGTCCGGTGAATGTGTACTTTCTTCACTTCACCTGCCGACTGGAAAGCTGACTCAGAAGCAAGCTTCTTAGCACGCAGCAAATCAACAGGGTCAGCACTCTTCTTGTACTCTTCCAACTCGACCATAGCCATCTGATGATTGACAATTTTGGAGCCCTATTGAATGCACTCCTCAGCCCTCTGTCGATTTCCTGTGACTGAGATCACACCCTTAGGGCCAGGCATCTTCAGTTTGAGATACACGTAACATGGACAGGCCATCAAACATGCATAAGTTGGCCGACCAAGGATGCCATGGTACGCGCTCTGGAATTCCACGACTTCAAACGTCAATTTTCTTTAAAAAAAATTATTGGTGCCGAACTCCACATCCCATGCAATTTGGCCGAGTGATTTGGCCTTCTTCCCTGGGATGACTCCGTGGAACTGCATGTTGCTGTCACTAAGTCAGGAGATCGGGATTCCCATTCCCTTGAGGGTATCCGCATATAGAATGTTCAATCCGCTCCCTCCATCCATGAGGACCTTGCCGAGTCGAGTGTCTCCCACAATAGGATCCACCACCAAAGCCTGCTGACCGGGTGTAGCAACATGAGAAGGATGATCCGACTGATCAAATATGATAGTAGTCTGAGACCACTTGAGGTATGTGGGGGTTGTAGAAACAGCCATGTTGACATCTCTATTGATAACTTTCAATCGACTCTTGCTTTCAACACTAGGAAAAATCATCAGAGTGGTGTTGACATCAGGAAAAATTTCTTTGTCTTCATCATCCTCTTTTTCAGGAGTTTTGTCACTCGACTGACCCTCTTTGGACTTATGGATTAGTAGGCGGCACTATTGAGTGGTATGTTTAGGCAGTATCAAATTACATTATTCATCTTTCTTCGTGTGGATTGCACACGGTAAATCCAGAACATCAGTTCTTGACTGATTCTTTTATTTCTTGGGGGTGAACTGTCCCTTGGACTTCCCCTTATTTTTCCCTTGTGCTGCCAAAGCGGCCGCCTCTGCCTAGATAGGGCCATCAACTTTGCGTTTTTGTTTCCGACTGGAATTGCCGCCGGCATCATTGTCGACTGCTTTTCCCTTGCCACTTCGGAGCCAGTCTTCCTCTTCGCCATTGGCATACCGAGTGGATATCTCCATCATCTTGCTCAAGAAAATGTCACATGTACGCCCGAACTTCAGGTTGATCTCTCTATACTTCACAGCGGCCTTGAATGCGCAAAAAACTTGATGCTTAGAGATGTTCTCCACTATGTGATGCAAGGTGGACCAACGCTGAATGTAATCTCTCAAGGACTTGTTGGGCTTCTAGACGCAGTGCTACAAATCCATCAAGCCAGTAGGACGCTTGCAGGTGCCCTCGAAGGTTCTGATGAACACTCAGGAAAGATCCTTCCTGCAGTAGATGCTAGAAGGACCCAAACGATTCAACAATGCTCGGGCCAAACCATCCAACATCAAGGACAAATGCTTCATGGCAATGTTGTCGCTTCCTCCTCCGATCTGCACTGCCACTCGGTAATCATCCAACCACATCTATGGCTTGACTCACTAGAGAACTTGCTTATCCTAGCCGCCAACCAGAAGTTGGGGGATCTCTGCAGAACGAATGGCTCTGCTAAAACACTCAGGGCTAGAAATAACGGCACTGCTTCCACTCGAGTAATATCTGTCATGACCATCTCTGTAGGCTCTCCCCCTGTCGATCCTCTTTTGGGCGAGGTAATCTCTCGCATCAAACCTTGGGTTCCGCTCGTCACCAAATGGGTGCCTTTCATCATGGTGCCGGGGTACATACAAACCACTCCGCGGAGGAGTAGGCACTCGACGGTGGTCAGCACGGTGAAACCGATCTCAACCCTTACCTCGATGTTGATCTTCACGGTAACCTCCACCCCTATGACACAAAGGTGACCTTGGACTATGTGCCGACTAAAATGAGTCTACCTTTGGTGAATTTCTATGCAATCTATTGTGCGAATGAGAAACAACTGAGTTCTGGCGCTGCGCTGCATGAAGCAATGCCTGAATCTACAGCAAACCTCTACCAGGCTCTGAACGTGATGGCTGAATGGAATCTACAATCCTAGCCGCTTCTAAAACAATTAAAACTGGAGTGTGGTATACCTCAACATTGTTCTGAGAACCACTCGGAAATAGCTGTCGATGACATTGACTAGGAAGTGGTGGACACTCGCGAGTACTCTCGTTGAGTTCCTTCTGGATCTCTTCGAGCCAAAGGCGCGCGGCCTCCAAGGCCTACGCTTCAGCATTCGCACCGACGATGGGCGTATGGAGGATCTCCTCATCTCGGTGTTGCTGGTCATTCGATGCTCCACCAGCCTCATGCCTGCCACGGCCGAAGCAAGGCATCGGGCTCTAATGTGAACCAGCCCTAAGAACCTCTGCCGCGAGATCGCAGCTCTCATACTCGGAGGGAACGTCAGACTGATCCGATGCCGAGTCGAACACGCCGTGAAGTAACTCCGCGGGCTCGATAGCCACAATCTGTGGGGACGAAGTTTGGCGAGATGCCGCATGCCTCAGCCATCACCGGAGCCGCGAATGATTGGATCGCTTGCAGCGACGAACAACAGGGAGGGCTGGCAGACACAGAGTCAACGGCTGCCGTAGAAGTACGCCATAGGAGCTCGCACAGAAGTGCGCTACCCCACGGATCGGGAGCGCCTCAACATCTAGAGGCACCTCCTGAAGCCATGCCAAATCGTTGGTGATGAAGGCGAGCGCTCCGAGATAGATCTCGTGGCCCAGGAACAAACCACCGCTAGAAGACATGACGAAGGGAAAAAAATGCAACCTCGCCGGAAGTCGCTTAGACGCCTGCCTGACGGTGGGCGCCAACTGTCATGGGAACCAGTCTGATTGTAGAAGTTAGGGATATGGAAGGAGAGGGCAGAGTCCTAGCTATCGCGAGCATGTACATATGGATGTATGAGTTCAGGCCCCTCTCGTGGAGGGAACAGCCCTACGTCTCAGTGCTCTGGAGCTCTTAGGGTGCTAACCCTTGTGCCAGAGGGGAGGGGCGGCTTATATAGAGTGCGCTGCCCCTCATGAATGTCAAGAAACCAAGGGTTCAATCATGGGAATAAAGACGTGCGTTACTGGTAACGTACACAATAAATGCTACTAATGATGACTGGCCGAACGCCTGCCTGTTGGCCTCCCTAGAGTGTCTTCTGGTCTTATGGTGTTGACTGGTTGCAAGGTCGTCCGAGTGACAGGAGACTGTCGAGTGGAGGGAGAAACCTCTGAGTGACTTAACTGTGAAGTGACTATCGCATTATGATGGCTTCAGTCGGAAACTCTCTTGCCATCATCAGGTCATCCAATATAGTGTTATTAGGTAGGGTATGTAGGACAGGCCTAGGACCCTACCCTAGGTACACATCCTCGTCATGCCCCTCTGCCCAAAATAAAATGTCATATAGCATCTACTCTGCATTTAGCCCAGCCCTGTTAACCCTCATTAGCACCCAAGACTCTTTGGTCGATCTGACATTTCATCGAGCAGGTGGCGTGCGTGCCTGATGCGCAAGAAGAGCGAGCGTTTTGCACATGTCCGCACCCGAGCCGACGCCCCCTCTGGCTCTTCCTTGCTCGCAAAGCCGCCAGTGCCCCTCCCCGCCTGCTAGGGCCGCCAAGCCCCAACCGCCCCCCCACATGCACTGCAGCAGCCACCATATCCCCAGCGAGCTAGGCGCTAGCCGCCATGGCCGTCTATGGTGGTCGGGGCCGTACGAGGCATGTGGAACTCCCCCGAGCTATCCAGCTCACTGTCCTCATCCGGAGCAGCGTCCTCATCCCCGACAAGACCAACAAGCTAGCCTCACCTCTCCTATTCCGCAAGAGTGGTCGCATGGACATGGCGGGACTATAAAAGGCCCTCCCCCTCGCTTCTTCAACCCCATGTAGCACCTCTCATCCCTAATAGAGCCCCCCCAAGGAAGCCAACCCTCTAGTAGCGGTCGTCTCCTTCGCCACCGGCCGTGGAGCTCGCCGGCGCCTCGCGATTAAATTCCCGCACCACGCTTGGTTAGACGGTTGTGGGACTTCACATAGGCTCCTTTCCCACCTCCTCAGACCGATTCCCAACCCAGAATTCGCGTAGGAGCCCTCGTAGGAGAAATCCACGTCCGCTCGTCTCCCCTCCACCAAGACCGGCGACTTGCTCGTTTTTGAGCTCTCGACGGGAGTGAGTGGCTACCCCAAGAGCTCAGCACTCCCCTGAGCATTTTTTTGCTCGTGGCACTTCAATCGATGGGATGTGCTGCCCGAGCTCGTCGTCGGAAGTCCGCCTCTAATGTTGTCCTCACGCGTGAGAGAAAGGAGACGAACCCGACAGGTGGCCCCCACCTATTGGTGAGACTCTCGGTCCCTTTGGTGGCGCGTCCCCGAGGGTATGCCTTCCCTTCATGAAACCATTACACTGGTAATGTGTTTTCCCTATATGATAAGCGTAATCCAGTGGAGCCGTTTTCTTTTATACCCTTTTATTTAAAATCCAGATTTGCCCAAACTTTCACTAATTCTAACTCTTTAACCACAACTTAAAATCAATTGATTCTTTTTCTGTTGTCACTCAAATTTCCTCTAGTTTATTTACAAATTTATTTCAAAAATATTCCACCAACTTTTCTGCACTATTTTGGAAATGTGTGTTCATTCAAATAATTTTAAAATAGGAAAAATGGAGGGAAGAATACTTTCAAAAAAAATTGCAGCGCACCCCACCCTTCTGCAACCCCAAGGCAAGCATCTTGAACACTTGATACGATATTTGTTGCTTGATTGCTTGCTAGAAGAAGTAAACCGTGAATATGTTACATGAAATAATGAAATTTGTATATGATAATAAGCATGCATGAATGCATATGGTGAAGATTTATTTGCCATCATCATATGATATACATGAGAAGTGGTTACTTACTCATGCCACGTATGCTTGAGATGGTCCGTGAAAACTGGTATCTCGTGGTGACGAGAGAAATCAGTGAGGGCATGACGAGGCATGATGGTCGTGACCCTGTTGGTGATTGAATAGATGAATTTTTTGATGCTAACCTTTGCAGGGAAAGTTGAACCTCTCGAGTCGACCGTAGATCGAGTCTTGCACCAGTAACCCCATACTTGATTCATGCTACCACGGGTGCCTGCCACAGGTAGCATATGGTTGAGTAAGTTGTCAACCGCTTTCCTTGCACAAACCGTACAAAGAGGCCATCGTGAAAGATACCACTGATCACTGGTAGGCATGTCACTTGGTCCGGGGGCATGGCTGTTCCGGTGAGTCCGAGGGGGTAGCTCCCCTGTTTTGCGCACGATATAAATTTTGTGATCCCATGCTAATCGAGGTTGGATCATCCCCACTTAGATTTTTGCTTAATGAGTGTCGCGGGTGATTCCAGGCACCGGCAAGTTAAGTTGGTGTGTGGGGGTCAGGTGTGTTTTCAACTCAAAGAACATAAATGGAATTAGTCCCGATGGACTAAAGGAATCTGTTACTCGTGGGTAAAGAGTACACCCTCTACAGAGTATACACGTATTCGAATAGTCGTGCCGCGGTTAAGGACTACACTCTGGATAGGTCAAGTCTCGGTGTTAGAGTCGGTCTTTGGAGGAAAACTTTCAAACCAGAACTTTTGTCATGAATGGTGACGGATGATATTCTATGATTATTATTGCTATGGACTAACCATTATATTATGTGATTCATGGAGTGTCACCTGGGATGGTCCTACCTCCTGGATACTCATGCATTTATTTATTTTATTTATAAGCCCTTTATGTCGTGTTGCTCGGACGCCCGACTGTGGCATGCTTGTGTCGGGGGACAATACCTATGGGATCCCGAGGGCCCCTTTTGGTTCGGCAGGGAGGAGGTATGCGCAATGAGCAGATCAAACGGGTAGCACGAGGGATTTTTACCTAGGGTCGGGTCGCTGAGGAGCATAAAACCCTACTCCTGCTTTTGTGTATTATGGGCGTTAGGGTTCCAGCTACAGGAGCACTGTGCGATGGACAGTGCATAGCTACACGCGTGAGCCGGAGGGTGAAAAAAAGATCGCCTACTATAACGCCTTGGGCCTCCTTTCATATGACTAAGGGGCTCCCAACATTAGCGTACAGTGCGTACACGAGGTGTATAGAGCTACAAAGTTATCATACCTAACACTGATGATGTAGCACAAATGCATTTAATGCTCCGTCAGGCATCCCTAACCTTCCATGGGATAGGACAGGAGCCCGTCCCATCGGCACCGCTTAGCCTCCTCCATCGCCAGCGCCTTGACACGTACCCTAGTGGGATGACACTTGGTCTCTGCACTGGTGGGGTCTTGTCGGGTGCACACCTTGCCGGGACTCCGTAGGCCATCCCCGGCAAGATCTTGCCGGGGGCATAGCCTTCTGCCTCTGGTGTTGATTGTTGGCTTGAATGTATTCTTAACTTCTTTGTATTCGCATCCACCTGTCCCCTGGCGGGATTTGCCGCTGGTGTGTCTACAACTGCCCATGCACAAGTAAGGGGTACCAAAAGACACAAACTTTAGTACACCGACAGGAGCCCCCGGGCCTGGGCCACACACGACGCGATATGTTGTCGGGCTAGGCCCAAGCAGTGCACAGGCACGCGTGGCAGGAGTCTGCGGTTGTCATCATTCTGTTTACTGGGCTTCTCCACGACGCACGCTAAGTGCGCGGCGTGGGATACGTGTGCAGAGCAGCCTTTTCCGCCACATGCGCCAGAGCATAGCATGGGGGAGGAGGTGGTAACGGGTGCCCATGACTTAAAGTCTTGATCATGGCAGAAACTGCAATGCCATGGATTCGAGGAACGGGGCGGTTACCTATTCGCCCCATGATCGTGGGCGATGTTATTGGTGGAGACGGACGACGACTCTTGGAGCGGAGGAGAGATAGCCCCCGTGCTTCCCCCTATAAATTGGGGGGGGGGTACTGAGGGTGATGCTCATCCATCCATCCTTCCTCCTTGGGTGTGAATCCCCGGAACTTGCCCTTCCACCCCTTCTCGCTCTTCGAGTTGTGCTCGCCCTCAGCCATGAATAGGGGGCGAGGGCGGCCACCGTCCTCCATACCAAAGACGAGGAGCTCCCGTCGGGATCATGCCAATGCTTCAGCCACAAAGGCGGAGGGTGGCCCGAGCGCGTGTGGTGGGACAGGCATGATACATCTCTAACATATCTACTTTTCCAAACTCTTTTGCCCTTGTTTTGGACTTTAATTTGCATGATTTGAATGGAACTAACCCGGACTGACGCTGTTTTTAGCAGAATTGCCTTGGTGTTGTTTTTGTGTAGAAATAAAAGTTCTCGGATTGACCTGAAAATTTACGGAGAATATTTTCGGAATTAATAAAAAATATTGACGAAAGAATCAACTGCACGGACCCACCACCTGGCCACAAGCCTGTTGGGCGCGTCCACCCCCCTAGGGCGCTGGGCAGGCTTGTGGGCCCCCAGCTGCTCTCCGACCTTGTTTCCACTTCTATATATTCCTATACGGGGAGAAAAACAAAGACGAAGAGTTCATCGTGTGTCACCATATGGAGCCACCGCCACCTCATGTTCTTCCTCGGGAGACCAGATCTGGAGTGCGTTTCGGGCTCTAGAGAGGGGAAATCGACGCCTTCGTCATCACCAAGCATCCTTCATCTCCAAACACATGATGCTCCCCACTATTCGTGAGTAATATCATCGTAGGCTTAATGGATGGTGATGGGTTGGATGAGATTTATCATGATCGAGTTAGTTTTGTTAGGGTTTGATCCCAAGTATCCACTATGTTTTGAGATTGATGTTGATATGACTTTTCTATGCTTAATGCTTGTCACAAGGGACCGAGTGCCATGATTTTAGATCTGAACCTATTATGTTTTCATGAATATATGTGTGTTCTTGATCCTATCTTTCAAGTTGTACACACCTATTACGAGTTATGATCCGCTTCCCCTAGGGTGACAATAACTGGGATTCTTTCCGGCGATTACCCTAGTCTGAGGAGTTCATGTATTCACTAAGTGCTAATGCTTTGGAGGCCTTAATATCCATTCATTTCCAATAGGACCCCGCTGCCACGGGAGGGTAGGACAAAAGATGTCATGCAAGTTCTTTTCCATAAGCATGTATGACTATATATGGAATACATGCCTACATTACATTGATGAATTGGAGCTAGTTCTGTGTCACCCTATGTTATAACTATTGCATGATGAATGCCATCCGACATAATTATCCATCATTGATCCAATGCCTATGAGCTTTCCACATATTGATCTTTGTTAAGTTACTTTTCTGTTGCTACTGTTACAATCACTACAAACTGCTATAATCACTTTGCCACTGTTACCGTTACTTCCATATTACTTTGCTACTGAATACTTTGCTGCAGATATTAAGTCTTTCAAGTGTGGCTGAATTGACAACTCAGCTGCTAATACTCGAGAATATTCTCTAGGTCCCCTTGTGTCGAATCAATAAATTTGGGTTGAATACTCTACCCTCGAAAACTGTTGCGATCCCCTATACTTGTGGGTTATCAAGACCTTTCTCTAGCGCTGTTGCCGGGGAGCATAGCTTTATTCTCTGAGTCACTTGGGATATATATCTGTTGATCACTATGAGGAATCTTAAAGATCCAAAGACCAAGATGTACCCCTCAACTAAGATGAGAGGTAAGGAACTGCCATCTAGGTCTGCACTTGATTCACCTTCTGTTATGAGTAAATTTGTGACACCACCACCTGCTAGTAATTTTGATATGTCACAGGTAAATGATGCTGCTGCTTCTGCTATGCATGATGCTTATGATGATACTTTGCTTGATGATACTATGCCACTAGGTAAATTTCTTGATGAAAAAATTGCTAGAGTCAATGCTAAAACTGATAATATTTCTGAATCTGATTAAATTATTGAAAATGAACACTATAATACACCTGCTAGACCTAGCTCTCCAAGATATGAATTGCCTGATATACCTAAAGGTTAGTTTATCGAAGGAGAGGTAGCTAGGGACTTTCTTGCTTGTAAGGATAGAGATGATCTCAAGAAATTGCTTCGCAAGTGGAAGGAAAAATATTTGAATGCTAGAATGCAATATGATCCTAAGTTTGCTACTTCACCTATCTTTGTTACTAATAAGGATTATGAATTCTCTGTCGATCCTGAGTTAATTAATTTTGTTGAATCTGATCCTTTCCATGGTTATGAATATGAAACTGTTGTGGCACATTTTACCAAATTGAATGATATAGCCACCCTATTTACTCATGAGGAAAAAATTCATTATTACTATATTCTTAAGTTGTTTCCTTTCTCTTTAAAAGGTGATGCTAAGATATGGTTTAATTCTCTTCCTCCTGGTTGTGTGCGTAGTCCCCAGGATATGATCTATTACTTCTATGAGAAATATTTTCTTGCCCATAAGAAACAAGCTGCCTTGCAAGAAATATGTAACTTTGTGCAACTTGAGGAAGAGAGTCTCCCACAAGCTTGGGGGAGGCTTCTCCATTACTTAATGCTTTGCCTGATCATCCTCTCAAGAATAATGAATTACTTGATATCTTTTATAATGGACTAACTGATGCTTCTAGGGAGCATCCAGATAGTTGTGCTGGTTGTGTTTTCAGGGAACAAACTATTGAACACACTGAATTACTATTGAATAATATATTGAGCAATGATAATGATTTGACTATTCCAGAACCACCTTCAAAGCCAACTCCAAAGAAAAGAGGTATTCTATTCCTCAATCCTGAAGATATGCAGGAGGCAAAGAAATCTATGAAAGAAAAGGGTATGAAAGGTGAAGATGTTAGGAATCTACCACCTATTGAAGAAATACATGGTCTTGATAACCCGACACAGGTAGTAGAGGTAAATTCTCTCTATAGATCTCATGAAAGAGATATTCCTTATAATAAGTGTGCTAGCCAATGCTTGGATGAATTTGATAATTTTGTTGTCAAGCAGGAAAATTTCAATGCTTATGTTAGTAGACCATTGAAGCATAATGCTTATATGCTTGATCGCTTGGGTGATTATTTGAGTAGAACTGTAAATGATCTTAAGCTTATTAGTAAACATGCTTCCATGGTAACCACTTAAGTACAACAAGTACTTAAGGCTCAAAATGATTTGCTTACTGAGACGAATAGTAAAGACAATGATCTTTCTTTTAAAGTTGTGACTAGAGGAGGTATAATGACTCAAGAACCTTTGTATCCTGAGGGCCATGCTAAGAGAATTGAGCAAGATTCTCAGAGAGTTAATATTGATGAACCTATTCGTTCCAATAAGAGTAGGAAAAATAATGATGATAGTACTTTCCATGATGCTAGTGAACCTGTCATAGATACATGTGAGAATCCAAATGATATTTCTTTTACTGATGCTAAGACATAGTCTGGTGATGAAAATGAGCCTAGTGATAATATTAATAATGATGTTAATGTTGATGCTCAACCTAGTAATGATAATGATGTGGAGATTGAACCTGCTGATGATGTTGATAACCCACAACCTAAGAATAAAAGATACGATAAAAGAGACTTCATTTCTAGGAAACATGGTAGATAAAGAGAACCATGGGTTAAGAAACCCATGCCCTTTCCTCCCAAACCATCCACGAAAAAGGATGATGAGGATTTTGAGCGCTTTGCTGAAATGCTTAGACCTGTCTTTTTACGTATGCGCTTGACTGATGTTTTGAAAATGTCTCCTTATCCTAAGTATGTGAAAGATATTGTGACAAATAAAAGAAAGATATCGGAAGCTAAGATTTCCACCATGCTTGCTAATTATACTTTTAAAGGTGGAAACCTAAGAAATTAGGAGATCCTGGAGTACCTACTATACCATGCTCTATTAAAGGAAAATATGTTAAAACTACTTTATGTGATCTTGGAGTTGGTGTTAGTGTGACGCCTTTCTCTTTATATCGTAGACTTGATTTCAATAAGTTGACACCTACTAAAATCTCTTTGCAAATGGCTGATAAATCAACTCCTCTACCTATCGGTATTTGTGAGGATGTACCTGTCGTAGTTGCAAATGCTACTATATTGACGGACTTTGTTATTCTTGATATTGCCGAGGACGACAATATGTCGATCATCCTTGGTAGACCCTTTTTGAATACTACAGCGGCTGTTATTGATGGCCACAAGGGAAATGTCACGTTTCATATTAATGGTAATGAGCATATGATACACTTTCCGAAGAAACAACCTCAAGTTCATAGTATCAACTCTATTGAAAAAATTCCAACGATTATTGTTGGAGACTTTGAGTTCCATCTTCCTACTATCAAGAAGAAATATGATATACTTATTGTTGGGGAAATATATATCCCCATTGAGGTAACTTAGTGTTATTCGAAAATTCTTTGGTTTCATGTTATTCGAAAGAAGTTTGTTAATAAGACTTGACCAACCTTATTGATGGATTCCTTTTGATGAGCATGAGATGGACGAATTTAGAAAGCACAACTTCCTGTACCTAACTTTTACTTTCTGTTACCTAGATGAGATTAAGTAAAAATGCTATTATTTTCATGTTTTTTGAGTTTCCCATGCAATAAAAAAGTGACCTGAAAATAAAAGTTTGTTCAAATGTCCTGAAAATGGAGTATGGTTTTTTCTGGAATATTTAAGAAGTTTTGGCACTTAGTATGGATCAGGGGGCTACTCCATTGGGCCACAAGCCCGGTGGGCACGCCCTGGTGGATTGTGGGTCCCACGTGCCCCCTCCACTTATTCCAGCACCCATTCACTTCATCTTGCTCTAGAAAAAATCCCACCATTGCTCAAACCCGTGTTCTAGCTCATTTTGCTGCCATTTTCGATCTCCTTGGTCAAAGCCCCATTCGCAAAACTCTTTTAGGGGATTGCTCACCGGTATGTGACTCCTCCAATGGTCCAATTAGTTTTTGTTCTAGTGCCTTATATATTGCAGATTTTTGTTGTTGTGGTGACTGTGTTTTTTAGCTTGCATGTCAAATTTATATGGTCCCAAGTAGTTTTCATGCATGATATAGTCTCTAGGCACTTAAGGGAGTAGTTGCTATGAGTTTTGTTCACCTTCATTTTTTGTTCACTAAAAATTTCAGAATTTGTAAGAAATGTTGAGAAGATTACTAAGAGGTTCTTCAAGCCAGGGTTCTAAGGAAGATGAAAATGAAATGAAGGAGAAACCCGAATATAATCTTCCTCGCGTCGCAGAAATTCGACCATGTGAATGGCCATGTGACACATTCTTGACGGCAGCTAGAATTGATGAAGATTTCTATTATTTAGCCGAGAATGCAAGCATCACCGACTTCCTCAACGATAAGTATGACCAGTACCTCTTGCTCACTAATACCTTTGTGCAAACTTTTTACTTTCATCCTAGGGAAGACCCTCCTACAGTAGAATTTCACTTATATGATGTGCCTAAGAAAATGAACCTTTATGATTTTTGCAAAGTTTGCAAGATACCCTATGAGGGCAGCATCAAGGAACCACGTCCTCAAGAAATCGAAGATTTTATTGCCGCGGTCACTGTAGGAGAAGAGAGAGGTGTGTCAAAGGCAAGAGCAGCTAGTTTACATTTTCCTGTGCTATTCTATTATTCATTATTAGCGGGAAGATGTTTAGTTGGTTGCTGGGACAGTGGAAGCCTTAGTGCTCCTGACCTTGCTATTTTGTGCCATGCTTTTTTTGTTGATAGAACCTTTAGTCTGGGTTCTATGGTGGCCCAACGGTCGAACACCAACTGTTTGAAGGGGCCCATATTCTAAGGTATCTATGCATCTCGTTTAGCTAAACATTTTGAGATACCCATTAGGCTTCACGAGAAAGATGAGATACTGATACCCGCAAATTTTTAGATTATGACCATATGGTAGCCCATGATGTTATTAAGAAGAATGATGATAGGAGGATGCTTTACAATTTATTATTTAGTCAGGGTACTTGTGAGATTATTACTCTGCATGCTTCTTCTCTGTTCGATATTCATTCACGCAGGTACGCTGTTATGCCTGATGACATCTACCGGTATTGGGGTTTGTCGCAACCCCCAACACCTGAGCAGGCACATGCCCTTGATTCATATCAGGTACCAGTTTTTTAGTGGGAGCCACAGGAGGTTGCTAACCAGTGGAACCCTCAGTTTCCTCCGGAGTATCCCGAAGAAGGTTATTTCCAACCATGGCCTTAGACCAACTATGGCCAAAAGCCTAAGCTTGGGGGAGTACATATTTCTCACCGACATTACATTCATGTTCACACACTCATTTCAGTTGTCGGTGCTCATACTTTTTCATTGTACTATCCATGGTAGTTTATTCCTTATTTTGCTTTCTTCTTGTGTGTTTAACTAATTTGAGGAAAATACAAAAAAATTAGTTCTAGCTTTATTTTCTAGTTGCTTAGTTTTAGCATTAAAGAGAAAAAACCCCAAAAAATCTCATTCTTCTTTTTTCTTGTTGGGAGCTTTCCCGTGTAAATATTTTTCCTTTATTTTCTTTGGGGCGTAAGGAGAAGACCACGGTGACATGTTGAGTGGCTCTCATATGCATTATTGTTTATCTTACAAAGAGCCCATATTGCCTTGTCTTGTCCTTTGGTTTATTGTTTGCAGGTTCCAGCTTAGTCCAATGCACGTGCACTCTTATTATTATTCACACCGTTCGGTCATGCAAGTGAAAGGAAATAATGATGATATTTTATGAAAAGATTGAGATGGAGAAAATCTGGTATGAACTCGACCTATCTTGCTGTTGTAAATATGATTAGCTCATCATTCCGAATTCAGTACATTATGGGTTGAACGTGTTTGCAATGACAGTTAGGGATTATAGTTATTCATGCCATGCTTAATTAGCTAAGAGTGGATAATGGTCCGTCTTGAGTGCCAACATACACATTAAAATGGTTGTGATGTAGTACGATAGAATGGTATCCTCCTCTGAATGATTCAAGTGGCTTGACTTGGCACATGTTCACGCATGTAGTTGAAACAAATCAACATAGCCTCCACAATATTTATGTTCATGGTGAATTATATCCTACTCATGCTTGCATTCAATGTTGGTTAATCTCAAAGCATGTTGATGCCTGTGTCGCTATCTAGTTGGTCGCCCCTAGTATTTTGCTAGCCTTCACTTGTACTAACCGGGAATACTACTTGTGCATCCATCTCAATAAACCCAAAGTTGTTCCATATGAGTCCACCATATCTACCTATATCCGGTATTTACCTGCCGTTCAAAGTAAATTTGCATGTGCTAAACTTTAAACCTTCAAATAAATATTCTTTTTGTGTGCCCAAACCGCTCATGTGGCGACTCGGGGCTATCAGTATCTTCCATGCTAGGTGGGTTATTCTCATGATATATGTTGATTCGGTATCATTCATGAGAAATTGGCTAGTAATCGGGATGCCCAGAACCATGCTCAAAATAAAAAGAAAATTATAATTAAACAAAACTCCCCTAGGACTGTGTTTGTATGGACGGTACCCATGGATTCGGCCCGCCGTGGAGTGTGACAGGTTGGTGGAGGGGGAGTAAAAACTTTACCATTCTGTTGGGGAACCGCCTATAATGTATCTAGCATGGAAGATATTGAAAACCTTTTGGTCGTTACCTGAGCAATGCAAACATACCGCTTCAAAAATCATTACTTATCTCTGTTTTAAAAAGCTCGAGCTCTGGCACCTCTGCAAATCAATTCTTCCCTCTATGAAGGGCCTAACTATTTACTTTATTGTTGAGTCATCATCCTCTTATAAAATGTTGTAGCTAGAGAGCACCATCGTCATTTGTATGCCTTGCTATTAATTGATATTGAGTATGAGCATGACTGGATCTCTCTCACCGTGAATTACAATGTTTAGTTAGTCCTTGTTCTCTAGAGGTGCCCTGAAGTTTTGTTTTGCGGTCTTAGGAAGGGCTAGCGAGATACCATTATGTCATATTGTATCATGATTGTTTTGATAAAATTGTTTTCATCGGAGACTTATTATTATTGCTCACTAGTTGATTATGCCATTGATATGAGTAAATGTGAGACGTAAATGTTATTATGAATATGGTTAGTCTATAATCCTTGCTGAAAATCTGAATATAAGTTAGACATATTTACAACAACAAGATCAAACAAAGTTTGTAAAAGTTTTTCTTTATCACTTTCAGTTTATCAATTGAATTGCTTGAGGACAAGCAATGGTTTAAGCTTGGGGGAGTTGATACGTCTCCAATGTATCTACTTTTGCAAACTCTTTTGCCCTTGTTTTGGACTCTAATTTGCATGATTTGAATGGAACTAACCCGGACTAATGTTGTTTTCAGCAGAATTGCCATGGTGCTACTATTGTGCACAAATACAAGTTCTTGGATTGACCTAATAATTTACGGAGAATATTTTTGGAATTAATAAAAACTATTGGCAAAAGAATCAACTGCAGGGGGCCACCACCTGGCCACAAGCCTAGTGGGCGCGCCCACCCCCCTAGGGTGCGCCGGGCAGGCTCGTGGGCCCCCTGCTGCTCCTCCGACTTCATTTCCACTTCTATATATTCCTATTTGGGGAGGAAAAAAATAAATAAGAAGAGTTCATCGCGTTTCACGATACGGAGCAGCCGCCAGCTCCTGTCCTTCCTCGGGAGACCAGATGTGGAGTCCGTTTTGGGCTCTGGAGAGGGGAAATCGATGCCTTCGTCATCACGAACCATCCTTCATCCCCAATTCCATGATGCCCCCCACCATTCGTGAGTAATATCATAGTAGGCTTGCTGGATGGTGATGGGTTGGATGAGATTTATCATGTGATCGAGTTAGTTTTGTTAGGGTTTGATCCCTATTATCCACTATGTTCTGAGATTTATGTTGCTATGACTTTGCTATGCTTAATGCTTGTCACTAGGGCCCGAGTGCCGTGATTTCAGATCTGAACCTATTATGTTTTCATGAATATATGTGTGTTCTTGATCCTATCTTGCGAGTTGTAGACACCTATTACGAGTTATGATCCGCATCCCCCAGGGTGATAATAACTGGGATTCTTTCCGATGATTACCGTAGTTTGACGAGTTGATGTATTCACTAAGTGCTAATGCTTTGGTATGGTTCTATATTAAAAGGAGGCCTTAATATCCCTTAGTTTCCAATAGGACCCCGTTGCCATGGGAGGGTAGGACAAACGATGTCATGCAAGTTCTTTTCCATAAGCACGTATGACTATATATGGAATACATCCCTACATTACATTGATGAATTGGAGCTAGTTCTGTGTCTCCCTATGCTATAACTGTTGCATGATGAAGGCCATCTGACATAATTATCCATCACTGATCCATTGCCTACGAGCTTTCCACATATTGATCTTTGTTAAGTTACGTTTCCGTTGCTACTGTTACAATCACTACAAACTGCTACTATCACTTTGCCACCGTTACCATTACTTCCATATTACTTTGCTACTGAATACTTTCCTGCGGATATTAAGTCCTTCAGGTGTGGTTGAATTGGCAACTCAGCTGCTAATACTCGAGAATATTCTTTATCTCCCCTTGTGTCGAATCAATAAATTTGGGTTGAATACTCAACCCTCGAAAACTGTTGCGATCCCCTATACTTGTGGGTTATCAAGACCTTTTTCTGGCGTCATTGCTGGGGGGCATAGCTTTATTCTCCGAGTCACATGGGATATATATCTATTGATCACTATGAGAAATCTTAAAGATCCAAAGACCAAGATCTACCCCTCAACTATGAGGATTGGTAAGGAACTGCCATCTAGCTCTGCACTTGATTCACCTTCTGTTATGAGTAAATTTGCGATACCACCACCTGCTAGTAATCCTCATATGTCGCAAGTAATTGATGATGCTACTTCTGGTATGCATGATGATTATGATGGTACTTTGCTTGATGATACTGTGCCACTTGGTAAATTTCTCGAAGAACAAATTGCTAGAGCCAATACTGAAAGTGATAATATTTATGAATCTGATGAAATTATTGAAACTGAACACTATGATACACCTGCTAGACCTAGATATGAATTTCCTGATATAATTGAAGGTTATGTTATGGAAGGAGAGGTAGCTAGGGACTTTCTTGCTTGTAAGGATAGAGATGATCTCAAGAAATTGCTTCGCAAGTGGAAGGAAAAATATTTGAATGCTAGAAAGCAATATGATCCTAAGTTTGCTACTTCACCTATCTTTGTTACTAATAAGGATTATGAATTCTCTATCGATCCTGAGTTAATTACTTTTGTTGAATCTGATCCTTTCCATGGTTATGAATATGAAACTGTTGTGGCGCATCTTACCAAATTGAATTATATAGCCACCCTATTTACTCATGAGGAAAACATTCGCTATTACTATATTCTTAAGTTGTTTCCTTTCTCGTTAAAGGGTGTTGCTAAGATATGGTTTAATTCTCTTGCTCCTGGTTGTGTACGTAGTCCGCAGGATATGATCTATTCTTCTCTGAGAAATATTTTCCTGCCAATAAGAAACAGGCTGCCTTGCAGGAAATATGTAACTTTGTGCAATTTGAAGAAGAGAGTCTCCCACAAGCTTGGTGGAGGCTTCTCCAATTACTTAATGCTTTGCCTGATCATCCTCTCAAGAAAAATTAAAAACTTGATATCTTTTATAATGGACTAACCATTGCTTCTAGGGACAACCTAGATAGTTGTGCTGGTTGTGTTTTCAAGGAACGAACTATTGAACAGGCTGAATTACTATTGAATAATGTATTGAGCAATGATAATGATTGGACTATTCCTGAACCACCTTCAAAGCCAACTCCGAAGAAAAGAGGTATTCTATTCCTCAATCCTGAAGATATAAAGGAGGCAAAGAAATCTATGAAAGAAAAGGGTATTTAAGTTGAAGATGTTAGGAATCTACCACCTATTGAAGAAATACATGGTCATGATAACCCGACACAGGTAGTAGAGGTAAAGTCTCTCCATTGATTTGATGAAAGAGATATTCCTTATAATAAATCTGGTAGCCAATGCTCGGATGAATTTGATAATTTTATTGTGAAGCAAGAAAATTTCAATGCTTATGTTAATTGACAATTGAAGCATAATGCTTATATGATTGATCGCGTGGGTGATTATTTGAGTAGAACTATAAATGATCTTAATCTTATTAGTAAACAAGTTTCCATGGTCCTTGTACCGGGCGCTGCCTCATCTTGTAGCTGGATGTCCTGGCTGGCCCATGGACTTCGGCTTCGTCTTCCCTTGTGGAAGCCCTACCCGTTCGTGCAGTGCTGGTCTACAGGGATCAGGCTGGGCTTCTGCCGGGTGCCTCTTCCTATCTTTTTCTTCTTCTAACCTGCCCCTAGGGGAGAAAGTCAAATAAAGTTGTACTTAGCAAGTGACACCATCTCGTGTAAATTTCACTCTTTTTGAATGACTGCTCGTTATTCCTCTATGTCTGGTTTTATTCCCTATGCTTTATTGGATAGTTGCCGGTGCACGCAGCCCTACCGCGAGCGCTTTGAGGAGCAGATCCTTATCAGCCTGCTGGCGGTGCCACCACTGGCAAGGTACCTCGACACTTTTAGTGCAGCCACCTAAGCTGTTGAGCGGACTCAAAAGAATGTAAGGGCGTGACCAATAATGACAAGGTTACCTTGACGTTTTTAGTGCAGCCACTTAAGCTGTTGAGCAGACTCGAAATGGAGTAAGGGCACGACCACTTGCGACAAGGTTCCTTCACGTGCAGGTTTCCCATACAAAATTTGAAATTGTCCAAGGAAGATAACTTCACAGTAAAAAAATTAATCTAAGTTTTGCAACTTAGCTTTCTGTCGCAGTATTCCTTTCCGCAAGATGTCAACTTCGAGCGTCGACCATCTGGTGTCCATACCATCTCTTCCCCCCGGTAAACTTGCACGCAAGAGAACCTTCCATTCTTTCAAAAAAGAAAGAACGGAAAATAGAGATATGGAACCTTGGTGGTTCGTTAGCACTTGCCGGAAGTAAATGTAATGCAATGTCTCAGATAAACATGCATATAAGTAGAACATGGAAATCGAGAACAGTCGTAGAATGCTTAATCTTATTCAACTATGCACAGGGTCTGCACTTGGCTTTGTACAAAGGATCACATGGATTACCGGCAAGACTTGTACAAAAGGTGGTTGCCAGGAGGTCCGGAAACCGCGCCTTATGGATAGAACTTACGAAGATGTTCGATATTCCAGGAGTTGCTCACTGGGATGCCATCTTCGGTCTCGAGGCAGACTGCGCCGGCCCTGGTGACTCGTACTACCCGATAAGGGCCTTCCCACTTTGGAGTCAACTTGTTTGAATTCTTGGCCGACTAAACGCGCCGAAGAACAAGGTCGCCTTCCTCAAGACTTCAGGCATGAACTTTGCGGCTATGGTATTGGCGCAAAGCTTGTTGGTAGCATGGAGCTCGCATAACAGCCTGAAGACGATCTTCCTCAAGGAGCGCTACGTCATCTTGGTGCAACTGCTCTTGCTCAAGCTCATCATAAGCGAGCACTCGAGCTGACCCGTATATGAGTTCCGTCGGGAGAACTGCTTCCGCCCTGTATACGAGGGAGAAGGGTGTCTGGCTAGTGGCTCGAGTTGGTGTCGTTCTGATTCACCAAAGAACCGCCGACATCTCATCAATCCAGCATCTTCCGCACTTGTACATCTTGTCAAAAGTTCTTGTCTTAAGTCCTCACAGCACTTCAGCATTTGCCTTTTTCGCTTGGCCGTTGCTCCTTGATTGAACGACAGAAGCAAGACGGACCTTGCCAACAAGGTCTTGGACGTATTGCATGAAGGTGCAGCTTGTGAACTATGTGACGTTGTTAGTGGTGACTCTGTTTGGTACACCAAAACAACAAACTAGTCCCTTGAAGAACTTGACGGCTGACTGTGTTGTCACCGTTCTCATTGGTTCCACTTCCGGACACTTTGTGAACTTGTCAATCGTGACGTACAAGTACTCAAAGCCCTGGTAGCACGGGGGAAGGGACCCAAGATGTCGAACCCCCAGACCGAGAATGGCCAGGAGAGAGGGATTGTCTAAAGAACTTGAGCTGGTTGATGTAGCTTCTTTGAATGGAATTGGCATGCTTCACACTTGGTTACTAGTGCAGTTTCATCCTGGAGGGTAGTGGGCCAAAAGAAACCTTGTCGGAGTGCCTTCCCGGCGAGATCTCTCGACCCTATGTGGGAGCCACATATACCTCCATGTATCTCTGCCAACAGCTCCAGTCCGTCCTCCCGAGGAATGCACCTCAATTTCACACCGTTCGGTCTCTTTCTGTACATGATGTTGTCCACAAACTGGTACATATTGGACTGACGGGCTACTTTTTCTGGTTCTTCCTATTCCTCAGGGAGTTCTCCTGTTTGAAGGAACTCAACAATGTGCTATGCCCATGCTGGAGACTGAGGCTCGATGGCAAGGACTAAAGGCATGTCTTCTACTGCGGGAGCGTTTTTCTCTACGGCAAGGACATGAGGCCCTGCCGGAGCCTGTTGCTCCCTGGCAAGCTTGGCGTCGTTCCCAGCAACTTCCTTACTGGCAGTCTCTGGGAGTTCTGCGGGAAAGTATTGGCCGCAACTCAACTTCCTCCACTTGTTTAATGTGCTACGGATGGCTGGGTCAATTGGAGCACAAAAGTCACTGGTTCCACAGGTAACTTGAGGGTAGCACGATTCGATAGCTCGTCAGCAATGCAGTTCTCTGCATGAGGAACATGCTTTGTTTGCAGCCCGTCAAAAGCGCTCCTCCAACTTCCTCACTTCATCTATGTAGGCTTCCATCAACGGGCTCTGATAATCCTTGTCGACTTGCTTGACGACAAGCTGAGAATCACCTTTGACGATGAGCTTTCTGATTCCAAGGTTTGCCGCGATCCTGACACCGGCAAGCCGCCCTTCATACTCTGTTGTGTTGTTCGTCGACTTCTCCCAGGGAAAGTGCATCTGAATTACATATTTGAGGTGCTCTCCGATGGGTGCGATAAGCAGCATGCCAGCACCAGCCCCTTGCAGTGAGAAAGCCCCATCAAAATACATGATCCATTCTTGATTAGTTTCCTTGCCGGGGAGATTCGTTTCTTGGATCTCTTCGTCTCGCGTTGGCGTCCATTTTGCAATGAATTCTGCCAAGGCTCTTCTCTGAATAGTTGACATACTTCCTAATTTGAGACCAAAGCTTGACAATTCCAAAGCCCACTCCACAATCCTGTCGGTCACATTTGGATTCCGCAAAATCCATTGCGGCAGAAAGCGAGTGACGACAGTGATCTCATGTGCCTGGAAATAATGGTGCAGCTTCCTCGGGGCCGTAAGGAACCGAAAAGCAGTTTCTTTATGGTAGAGTATCTTGACCTAGCCCCCTGCAAAAGGAAGGTGACAAAATAAACTGGCGCTACACCATCTTCTTCCTTTGGGAAGCTTCACTTATTTGCGCAAATCCTGCCTTGCCGGCACCAGACTCCGTCGGGGAAAATCCTGACTCGTCTCTTGGCGGTCCTACCTCTGTCGTTGCTTCTTCGTCAACCTATCTTTGTGCCACTAATGCAACACTAGCCACTTGATTCGTTGCCTCCAAGTATAACAACATATACTCTAGTGGTTTAGGTGTGACTGGTGTTGGTGGAGAGGAGAGGTACTTCTTCAAATCTTGCAACGCTACCTCCGCTTCCGGAGACCACTTCATTGGACCCGCGTTCTTCAAAATTTTGAAAAAGGGCAGGGCATGCTCAGCAAACTTGGAGATGAACCTGCTCAGGGCCGCAACACAACCAGCAAGACGAAGCACATCTTTGACGCGCCTTGGTGCTTCAATCTGCTCAATTGCCTTGGTCTTGTAGGGGTTCGCTTCGACCCCGCGTTGAGACACAAAGAATCCGAGAAGCTTCCCGGACGGAACACCAAACACACACTTCTCAGGATTGATCTTCAAATTGATCTTGCGCATATTTGTAAACTTCTCTTCTAGATCATGTATGAGTGTTGCTTTGTCATTGGTTTTAACCACTATGTCATCCATATAAGCTTCCATATTCCTATGTAGCTGAGGTTCAAAACCAATCTAGACTTCTCTTGCAAATGTTGAACCAGCACTTTTCAAACTGAAAGGCATACGCAGAAAGCAGTACGTACCCCATGGGGTGATAAACTCGTTCTTCTCTTCGTCTTCCTTGGAAGATCTGATGATACCCTGAATAGGCGTCAAGGAATCACAGGAACTCAGTGCCTATAGTGGAGTCCACGATTTGGTCGATGCGTGGCAAGGGGAAATGATCTGTTGGGCAGGCTTTATTGAGATCTGTATAGTCAATGCATAACCTCCATTTTCCATTTGCCTTGCGCAATACAACCGGATTGGCCAACCATGTTGGATGAAGCACTCCTTTGACCAAGCCTGCCGCCTCCAACTTCCTGATTTCCTCGGCAATAAATTCGTGCCGCTCTAAGGCTTGCTTCCTAACTTTCTACTGGACGGGCCACGCAAGAGGACAGACGGCAAGGTGGTGCTCAATTACCTCCTTGGGAACACCGGGAATTTCAGATGGTTGCCATGCAAACACATCGATGTTCGCCCACAGGAAGGCAATGAGCACGCTTTCCTATTGTTCATCGAGGGTGAAACTTATGGTGAAAGTTCCTTCGGTACCATCCTCCTTGACGGGCACCTTTTTGGTTTCTGGTGGAGGTGCTTAGACTATTTGTTCTTGTCGGTGGAGCTCTCTGGCACAACGCCAACGAGAGCGCAACACTCCTGAGAGGCGCGCTTGCCGGAGTGCGCACTAGAGGCCTTTCCAGTCCTCTTCCCTCAGGACCTTCAGCGGCAGGAGCAGGTGCCTTGGCGATAGGTGTTGCAACTGCCTCCCGGTAAAGTTGGTCGGTGCATATAAGTGCATCCTTCTTGTCAGAGTTGATCGTCATGACGCTGATCGGCCCGGGCATCTTCAACACATTGTAAGCATAGGGTGATGCCGCCATGAACTTGGCCAACGCTGGACGGCCAAGGATCCCATTATATGGCATCACACAATCCATGTATATACGCACTCTCACCTTTTCGTCTTTGCTAGCCTCTTCATTATCGTGCATTTCCCATTCTCACCTCGAGAGTCGATGCAGCCTTTGCCAATGCATGCAAACCCCGTGATATGGTACACTCTATCACACATAAGCCACATTATATCTTCCTCAAAAAAACCACCATACCTATATATCATGGCATTTTCATAGTCATTCCGAGATATATTGCAGTGCAACTTCCACTGTTCCATCACATGACTTGTGTGTTCATCATCATATTGCTTTGCATGATCATATAACCGACATAGTACTTGTGGAAAAGCCACCGTTCATCATGTCTACATGTTACGCTAGATCATTTCACATCTTGGTACAATGCCAGAGGCATTCATATAGAGTCATAACTGCTTTATGTTGAGTTGTAGGTAGATAAAAATGTGATGGTCATCATTATTAGAGCACTGCCCCAGTAAGGAAAGATGATGGAGACAATGATTGACGGGGTTTATACCCCTAGGTAGGCCAAAGCAACGGGGTCTTCCCCCTTTCGCTTCGAAGAAAAACTACGTGGCCGGCTGGAGGATGTCCAGCGCAAGCTAGTGCCGGCTGGCGCCCCGGCCGGCTGGTCAAGGAGCCGGTTGGGACCTCGGCCGGTTGGGCGCGGACGGATGCCCACGGGCCGGCTCTTCCGTTGACATCGGGACGGACATGCCCCGTCCCATCCCTCTGCGCGTGGGTACGACGACGCGACCGGCATGACGAGCGGCCCTGTGGCTACAGTGGTCGCTTACGCTCCGCAGCGCGTGGCTATAGTCCAATCGTCCTGGCCGCTGACCTTAGTGAGCTCGACCAGGCGGGGGAACAGTGCCGGCACGCCCTCGCCACTCGATTACCTGCCCCGGCGTGGCTACAGTGTCGCCGACCGTACCGGAGACTTCGGCCGGCTGGCGCTAGACGACGCCCCCCGGGCGGCCCGTGCCGCGGCAGGTGGGCGAGGGCCAATCGCAGAGCCGGCTGGCGGGCCCCAACGGGAGATGGGACTGCTCGGTCAGCGGGCCCTACCCGCGAGAAGACGGCGCAAGCGGCGGGACCCTCTGGCCAGCCGGAGAGACTGCCAGCCGGGTCCCCCCACCTTTGTACTTATGACATATTGTAAGAGCCGGGGGTTGGCCTATAAAACCACCGAGCGCCCCATGCAACGGGAATGGACGAATGGACGAATGGTAGCAGAGGAAGAAAAGGCAGCTGCTCCTTCTTCCTCCTCTAGACACAGCTCCAAGAGCATCCTTGTACATATACCCATCCATCCAACTAGACCAAGCAGGACTATGGGTGATACCTCCCACGGAGGGCCCTGAACCTGGGTACATCGTGTGTCACCACTGCTTGTGCCCAATCTCGCACCCGAAGCCCGTCGGCGTCCTCCGGCCCCAACCACTTACGATAAGCCACCCCATGGCATCTGTCGTGAGAAAACGACGACATTTGGCGCCCATCGTGGGGCCATACGCGACACCGGCCGGATTCATGCTCCGGGCGGGATCCCTCGCCATTCCCCATCATCGCCGCTCGTCCCGATGAAATCGTGGGGAGCTCATGGGGCTTGCCTCAGCATGCCCTACGGGCAACTCTGTCGGCCTCATGGCCGACATGGATGCACTCACTGAGCGCTTTGGCAGGCTCAGCCCACAGCAGTGGGCGCACTCGCTACGGCTCAGCCCAGCGAGTCCCATGATCGCATGGGGGTGATGGCCATCACTTCCTCCACTGCATCTGGACGAGCGCGGGTCGCGGCTACCACTGCAGCCACCCGTGTCGGCACGTCCTTCCCGCTCGGTGCGGCCCTCCGGGGCTTGAGCACTCCGATCGCCCCGACGGGGAACCCCGAAACCGCCGCGGCCGATCTCGAGGCTGTAGCGACCCAACTCAAAACGAGTCAAGCCTCTGTGTTTTCTGTGCCATCCCTGGATCAGTATGCTGGCACACACAGTACATCAATGTATATATCAAAGTGCAATCACATGTAATTAACGTAAAACTGATATATATACCTTAAAATAGCAGCGGATACAGTCAACGGGAGTGGAGTCCCAATAACACCAACGGCAGTTTGAGTGCGAACCGTAACCCTGAATCGTACTCTTACCCGTCGTAGAGCTTATCTGCAACATAAGACATTGCAGCCGTGTAGGTCAGTACATGGAATGTACTGGCAAGATCACCATAGTAGAACAGAAGAATAAAGACTATTCTATAGCAAAGGCTTTGTGGCTCTGTGTCTAAGTTTTTGCGTAAAAGCTGATTTTTATTTTCCTACAACAAAGGAATATCAGGAGTTTTCACTATAGAGTTACCTATCATGACATGGTTCCGCCAACCAATGTCTCAATCCCAAAAGTATCATAAGTTGCCCACAATTAGTTATCAGTCCAGTGTTGAGAGTTCAGAGATAGATCCAAGTCCAGAGGCTCAAATTGTCTGTAACCGGGGACACGGCTAATCGATTAGGTTTAACTCTACAGAGTGTTGTGTACTTTACCCACAAGATTCTTTCCCTCCTGGTAAGTCCTCGCACTGCCTGGTGTTTGAGAATAGGATGAAAGAAACATGGTCTTTCAGAGTGTTTCCCTGACTACTGTCAGTGCCCATCCATTCCTAACGTCGACTACATCTCGTAGCACTGCCCAGCCAGAGTCACAACAAAGATCAACCAAGCCAGAGCCATAATGACTTGTGGCTACACAGGTAAGCTTCCAGGCATGAAGCATTCATCCTTCCCTTTGAGTCTGGGTGAGGCTTTCCACGTGAATACTGTCCATCTCCAGCAACACCTAGGCAAATCCACTGGCTTCTCCAGGGTACCGTTCCAACCATCCCTCACCCAGTAGTGTGTATTGAAAAACTTGTTTCTCGAGTCTCGAAGTCTTGAGGTCTTGAATATGCAGGTCTTGAAGAAGCCTTCATGAAGTCGTCGTTTTGACGTGGAGTCCTCCTTCACACCACTCACGAACACTCATACCAGACCCCGTCTACTTTAGCATAGCATTGCACTAACTAGCGTTCCCGGGGCTTTAGTAACAAGTGGTGGGTTCCTACCTCATGCATTCTACTCAACTACAAGAATTTCAATAACACTACGGGAGGGATTTGTTGAAATGATGTCACTATATGCAATAAAACATAGGTATGAAAAGATGATCAAAGTGAACTTGCCTGTACTGTTGATGAAGATAAGATATCGCTCTCAGAAATAACTTGATAGAACTATACGTCACTCTCCGATGAAATCTATACAATCAAACATTGCATTCGTAAGCAATCATACTAACAATCAATTCTAACAATCAAGAAGTAACACAAAAACCAAAAGTAACAAGGTTGATGAAGGAAATACTTAAGACAAATCTCAAAATCAACAAAGTTTCATCAACACAACCAAGGGTTGGTTTTCTCTACAAAAATCTTATTTTCAAAGGTAAGCAAACAAGAACAAAGTAAAATATAACAAAACAAGAACAAAGTTTAGTAAATATTTTTCTTAGCAAAAAGAATTACTTTTGAAGAACAAGTAAAACTATGAAAACAACACCCTAACACGAAAGTGTTTGCTAAGTAAAACAATAAAATATTAAAATAAGAGAAAACAAAGTATAAAACAATTAAGTTAACAGAATATGAAACTTACAAAACAAGTTATAAAAATATTTTCAAATGAGAGTTCCAACTAGCAATGAAATCAATTTGCAAGTTATTATGAAACTAGAATTGATTCCATGCTATCAAAATAATAGATAACATAAAATAAGTTTAGTTGAAGTACTACTGATAACTTAACAGAAAACAAAATATATAATAACTAAGTTAACAGAAAGTATAATTTATAAAACAAATTTTTATTAAAAGTATTTTCAAATAGCAAATCAAACTAGCAATGGAAATTCAATTGCAAGTTATAATTGAACTAGAATGATTCCATGCAATCAACTAATAAAATAATATTTGTTTTGAAGGACTACTATATTCTAACAGAAAAATTTATAAAATTTATCAACTAATATAAAAGAAAATAATTTTAAAACAATTTAAAACAAAAGGAATTAGAAATAAACCTAAAAGAACTAAACAGAATCTGTTTTGGTTGAAAATACTATTTTAAAATATTCTAAAAATATCCAAATTCTACCTAATGATAACTAAGGTCACTAGTGACCAGTAGCAAAAAGAATCAACTCAAAATACATTTTTGAACTCAAGATATTCAGAAAACAAAATTTAAATAAAATCTGTTTAAATTCAAATTTAGATATTCAAAAATAGTGAAACTTGGAGTCTACAGAAACTAGATGAAAATTGTGACACAATGCAAAAATAATCAATTAAAAACAACTAAAAACATAAAAGATATGATAAAAACAAAATCAGAACTATTCTGTTTTAAAAACAGAAAACAGAAAAAAAGAAAATTCCTAACTAACGGACAGGGGTACACGTGTTGGGTTCTGATTGGCGAAGGGCGTGCCCGTGCGGTGTTTGCGGGCGAACGACCAAACATTGGAAGAAAACGGTTCGGCGATTTAATTGATCTAATCTTAGCCGTTGGAGTGAGATCAAACAGAGGGGAGAGGGTGAGAGGCTCACCGAGAAGGGGTCACCGGCGATGGAGCTTTTCCGGGAGGCCGAAGCGACGAGGTCGTCGGGGGCAGTGTTCCGGCGGTCCTCCGGCGATGGCGTGGCCTCCAATCGACGGCAGAGATCCTCCGGGGATGGCTGGTGGCGAAAGGGAGACGAGGGGGTGACGGTGGTGAGCAGCACGAGCTCCGAGAGCTTCGGGAGGAGGCAGAGCTCCGGCGAGGCAGCGGTGGGGCGCTCTAGCGAGGGGAGAGAGGGGGGTTCGGGGTGGGTGAAGAGCGGAGAGTACCGGCTCTTATATAGGCCAGGCGCGGGGTCGGGAGAGTGAAAGAGGGCGAGATCTGGGGCGATGAACGCGCCAGCGAAGTCAGGGGCGCGGTGGAGGGGATGACCGCGGGGTTTGGGGATCGGTCGGTGGGGCCGGGGTGTCAACGAGAGAGAGAGAGCGGGCGTGGTCAGCGGTGGCCGATGCGGAGCAGTTTCGGGAGAGGAATCAGGGGCAGGTGGGCCGTGGGCTTTAAGAGCATTTAAGTTTTTCCTTTATTCTATTTACCAGCGAAATAAAAACCAATAAATGGACATAAATACTTTCCCTAAAATAAGGATCTTTATACCAAAACGACCACGAGAATTAATGCCATTAAGTGAAATTTTTCCTCGGCCAGAATAAATACTTCTAAAAAAATATTTTTTAGAAAAATGCCTAAGTGGCTTTATTTATTTTTGCAAATATTTTTTGAAATAACCCCTTGGGTTTTATGATTCAAAAACTTAACAAAATACCCCCTGGTTTGGAGTGTCACATTACTCCTCTCAAAAATTTGTCCAGGGTTTTGAATGCTTTGAAAATTTGAATAGGAACCAAATATGACATGGATTCCAAAAGAATAATTCAGAGGTTTTCAAAAGCACTTTCAAATCCTTCCTTTAAACTTCCAACTCATATTTCATATAATTTGAAGAAGTCCTTTTATCCTCTCTCATGAAAATCATTGAGTTGCATAAAGTTTCTGAATTTGAAATATTTTCAAAATGGAATTCAAATCTCATGGGAAAGTCATTTTATTCCCTCTCATTTAAAACTTTTCAAAAGTTTCAAATTTTCACTCAATTTCAATCACTCAAGCAAACAAACAATCATTCTAATATTAATTATAACATTCCAAAATTTGGGATGTTACAAAGGTGGCTCGCCGCATCCTGTTCGAGGATGACACCGCCCTCGCTGCCATGCGACGCCGCATGGAGGCGGCACAGCGGGAGTACGCTTCCCCTACGGACTCACCCCGGCTAGCACCGAGCCCAGCCGACGTGGGGCTATGCGCGACCGCAGCTGCATGGTCGCCGAAATCCTCGGTGGCAAAATGCCTGTCTACGACACCCCCGCGGCTAACCTGCGGGCTCTCAAGGTGGCCTACGAGGAATTGGCCACCTTGGAGGGCGAAGAGCGTGCCCCCACGAGCGCCACATCAAGGAGCTCATCGATGCTGCTGATGCGTAGCAGCATCTTCTCGCAACGGGCGGCCCCACCACTGAAGGCCCCCGACCGGAGCACGAGGGCACGGGAACCACCGGCCGCCAGGTGGCCTAGTACACCTGCTCCCCTCACATTTCTGGCCGCCGAGCCGAACCGAACAACCCCCAGCCCTCTCAGACGCCGGGGAGTGAGCAGCCGTCTGTTAGCAACCGGCGCACCAACGAGCCGCCTCGGAGCGGCCGCCACCACGAAGCACCGGCATCCGGCAGCCGGTGAAGCCAGGGGCACATGTCGCCTCCGCTACGCGAGTCGCGGCAGTTGGTGCCACCCACCATCTGCCCCGAACTCTCGCCTTGGCTCGAACCGCGCGTCCCCCGCAGCGAGAACGACGCCCGAAACCGCATCGTCAAACTCGTGCAATCTGCCCTTCTCGAGGAGGAGGGCTCGATTGGTCCGGCCTGCTTTGGCCCCCGGATTCACGCTCCCTAGGGACACCCCGAAATACAACGGGGCCGCCAAACCCGAAGACTGGCTAATCGACTACACCACCGCGGTGGGCATCGCCAGGGGGAATAAGCGCGTAGCCGTTCGCTATGCTCCCTTATGTTGATCGGCTCATCCCGTACCTGGCTCCACAGCTTGGCGGCCAGCAGCATCAACACTTGGACGGACTTCGAGGAGGCCTTCGTCCGCAACTCCCTGTGAACTCGCCATGTGCGTTCAGGGGCCGGACAAATCCCTCCGCGACTACATCACCCGGTGGACCAAGCTCCGCAACTCTTGCGAGGGGGTGCACGAGGTCCAAGACGTGCAGTACTTCATCGAGGGCTGCCGGGATGGCATCCTCTCAAGCACAAGCTCCTGTGCTCCGAGCCGGCCACGCTCACTGAGCTCATAACCAAGGAAGACAAGTACGCCACGGCCGATTCGGCCATCCGGGTCAAGACGACCCAGCCCGCCAAGGCAATAACGACGTCGACCACGACCCAGCCGGCTGCCGACAGCCGGCAGCCGCAAAACAACAAGCGCAAGAACAACCAGCCGGATCCCCGCTACGGTAGCCGGTAGGTCAATACCGTCGAGGATCAGGAGCCGGCTGCCCAGCCTTCCGGCCAGCGCTAGCGCACGGGCAAGGCTGCCAGGCAGTCGAAGCTCACCTTCGAGAAAATGCTTGATCTCCCCTACAAGAACCATTCAGGGGCCAAGCCCTCTACGCACACACTCTGGCAGTGTAGCTTCTCACAGTGATTGCCCCGGGGGGACGGCCTTCCGGCTCCCCCACGCCGCCATCCCGCGTGCCGGCCCCGGCCCAAGTGGCCGCCCCGGCGCCGGCAATGGCTCTAAACAACGGTTGTCTGATCGACCAGTTCCCCAACCAGGACAGTTGCTACATTGTCTTCACCAGTGAAGAGACGGGCAAACACGCCAGCGCCGGCTCCGCCGTGAGGTGAACGCCACCATGCCGGCAACTCCCCAGTTCATGTATTGGTCAGAGAAGCCGATCACTTGGAGCCAGGCCGATCACCCTACCGTGATGCCCAATCCCGGCAGCTATGCCTTGGTCCTCGACCCCACCATTGCCACCAAGGAGCGAGCCTGCCGCTTCTCGCGAGTGCTGATAGATGGCCACAACAACATCAACATTCTCTACCTCGACATGATGCATAAGCTAGGGCTGAAGATAGAAGACCTGTAGGAGAGCCGGACGGTTTTCCATGGCATTTTGCCTGGGAAGTCGTGCTCCCCAGTCGGCAAGATCACGCTCGACATCCTCTTCGACGGACCCGGCCATTTCTGCCATGAGCCGGTGCTGTTCGAGGTCGTGGACCTCGCGAGCCCCTACCACGCACTGTTGGGCCGGCCGGCTCTTGTCAGCTTCATGGCGGTCCCCTATTATGCTTACCTCAAGATCAAGATGCCGGGCCAAAAGGGGATCATCACCATCAAGGGCGACTACAAGATGTCGCTCGAATGCGCTCGAGATGGCAGCCGGCTAGCCGAGGCCCTAGAGATCGCCGAGGAGAAACGACAGCTCGACCGACTCGTGGCCCTTGCTGCCAGCCAGCCGGCCGTGCCGGCTCCACCCTCGCAATCCACCGGCGAGGCCTCCTTCTAGCCGTCCAAAGACACCAAACAAATCCCGCTCGACCCAGCCAACCCGGCTCAATGCGTCACCATCGGCTCCCGCCTCAACAGCAAATAGGAAGGCGAGCTCGTCGACTTCCTCCGTGAGAATCGGGACATCTTTGCATGGTCCCCCAAGGACATGCCGGGTGTTCCGAGGAAGTTCGCCGAGCACAAACTCCACATCCGGCCGGACGTCAAGCCGGTCAAGCAACCCCTGCGCCGCTTCTCCAAGGAGAAGCGGCGTACTATAGGCGAAGAGATTGCCCGGCTGCTTGTAGCCGGGTTCATGATGGAAGTAATTCCACCCGGACTAGCTGGCGAACCCAGTCCTGGTACTAAAGAAGAACAAGACCTGGCGCATGTGCATTGACTACATTAGTCTGAACAAGGCATGTTCCAAGGACCCGTTCGCCCTGCCGCGGATCGATCAAGTCATCGACTCCACGGCCGGCTGCGACTTGCTGTCCTTCCTGGATGCCTACTCAGGCTACCACCAGATCAAGCTGGATCTGGAAGACCGGATCAAGACCTTCTTAATCACGCCCTTCCGGGCCTACTGCTACATCACCATGTCCTTCGGCCTGAAGAATGCTGGCGCCACCTTCCAACGATGCATGCAGAAGTGCCTTCTGCCATAGATAGGCAGGAAGGTCCACGTCTACGTCGACGACATCGTCATCAAGACCAAGAAGCTCTTCAGCCTCCTCAACGACCTTCGGGAGTCCTTCGCGAACTTACGCGAGTACAAGATCAAGCTCAACCCGGAGAAGTGTGTCTTCGGTGTTCCCGCCGGACAACTCTTGGGTTTCTTCGTGTCCGCCCGCGACATCGAAACTAACCCCGAGAAGATCAGCGTGATCGAGCGCATGCCGAAACCAACCTGGCTCCGCGACGTCCAGAAGTTCACCGACTGCCTCGCCTCACTTAGCTGGTTCATCAGCCGGCTGGGAGAGAAGGCCCTGCCCCTCTACGGGCTCCTTCGCAAGACGACTCTGATTGAGCCAGGTCAAACCAAGAGGCCGTGCGCCTTCGACTGGCCTGACGAGGCGGACGAGGCCTTCTGCGGCCTCAAGAAGGCTCTCACCCACACACCCATCCTGGCCGCGCCGGCTGAGAAGGAACCGCTGCTCGCCTACATCGCGGCGACTACCCGCGTCATCAGCGTCGTTCTGGTGGTCGAGCAGCCAGAGGAGGGCAAGTCTCTTCCGGTCCAACGACCCGTCTACTACTTCAGCGAGGTCCTCTCCGCATCAGGGCAGAAGTACCCCCACTATCAAAAGATGTGCTACAGCGTATACTTCGCCACCAAGAAGGTCAAGCAATACTTCCAAGAGCATACCATTACATTGGTGAGCACGGCCCTGCTCGGGGAGATCATGAGCAGCCGGGACTCCACCGATCATGAGATCTGGTACGAGCCATGATCCGCCATCAGGTCGCAGGCGTTGGCGGATTTCCTCGTTAGCTGGCGGAGACGGAGTTTGTCCCGCCTGCCCTAGACTCCACGCATTGGCGCATGCACTTCGATGGCTCGAAAATGAGGACCGGCCTGGGTGCCGACATAGTCCTCTCCTCCCCGAAAGGTGATCTTCTCAAATACGCCCTACAAATCCACTTCGCCGCCTCGAACAACGTGGTTGAGTACGAGGCCATCGTCCATGGCCTCCGGCTCGCCAAGGAGATCGGCATCAGGCGCATCCTCTGCTTCGGCAACTCCGACCTCGTGGTGCAGCAAGTCTCTGGTGAATGGGATGCCAGGGACGCCAACATGGCCAACTATCGCTTCCTCGTACAACAACTCACTGGCTGCTTCGAGGGCTGTGAGTTTCATCACGTCCCACGGGCGGACAACGACGCAATGGATGCACTGGCGAAGATCGGCTCCACCCGGCAGGCCATCCCAGCCGGAGTCTCCCACGAACGGCTGCTCAAGCCATCGATCAAGCCTTCCCCAGAATCGGAGTCAATCTTCGTGCCGAAGGGTGTCGCCGGCCCATCGACGGCCCCGGCCGCCTCTCCGGCAACTTCACCATCGGCTCTCGAATCGTCGGCCGCCCGATCGGCCCCGATCGAGCCGGTGGCGCCCGAGGCGGCCAGCTCCGGCGGCGCGACCGTCTCGGCTCCCTCATGGGCTCAACCCATGCTAGCGTTTCTTCTGCGAGGCGAGCTGCCTCTGGACGAGGCTCTGGCAAGGCAAATCCAGAGACGGGTCATGGCCTACGGCATCATCAACAACGAGCTCGCCCACCGCAGCGCCATCGGCGTCTTCCAGCGATGCGCTGAGCCGAAAAAGGGTCTGGAGATCCTCCTCGACATTCATCAGGGAGAGTGCGGGCATCATGCTGCCTCCCGGACCCTAGTGGCCAAGGCCTTCCGCCACGGCTTCTTCTGGCCGACAGCTCTCGAGGCGGCCAAGAAAGTGGTTGACAAGTGCGAGGGCTGCCAACGCTTCAGCACGCAAAGCCACCTGCCGACAATGGCCCTCCAAACCATCCCCCTCTCGTGGCCTTTTGCCGTTTGGGGGTTGGACATGGTGGGACCATTCAAGACCGCTTGAGGCGGCATGACACACTTACTGGTGGCCATCGACAAATTCACCAAGTGGATCGAGGCGCGACCTATCAAGAAGCTAGATGGCCCCACGGCCGTCCGATTCATCGACGACATCACGATACGCTATGGCGTTCCCCACAGCATCATCCTTTGGAGTCTCAGGACCACCCCGAACCGATCAACCGGCAACACTCCCTTGTTCCTCGTGTATGAGTCTGAGGTGATCATCCCCACCGACATCGAGTTCGATTCGCCTCGGGTCAACCCTGTACACGGAGAAGGATGCAAAGGAGGCAAGAGAAGATGGCATGGATCTACTTGAGGAAGCTCGTGAACTGGCCTTGAGACGGACGGCGATCTACCAACAGAAGCTCCGGCACTACCATAGCAAGAGGATCCGGCCACTCTCGTTCCGTGAGGGGGACCTGGTTCTCAGACGGATCCAGCGAACCGCCGGACAGCACAGGTTGTCCTCCCCATGGGAGGGCCCGTTCATCATCAGCAAGGCGCTACACAACAATGCATACTACCTGATAGACGCCCAGAGGCCGCAGAAGCGCAAAAGAGATGCTTCTGGCGAAGAAACGAAGCGCCCATGGAACGCAGCGCTCTTTCGCCCGTTTTACTGTTGAGGAAAATCAATGTATGTATGTATCCCATTCCTTTTGGGCTTATGAATGCAACGGGCACCCCAAGCCGGCTCTTGGGGCGCGCCCCGTTTCGTTTTTTTCAAAAGTGTTCCTCACTCACCGGCTCCCTGGCCCGGCTCCCGGTCGCGGGGGCTAGCCGGCTGGGCCTAGAAGTGCCTCTCTAAAAAAATAGCTAAGTAATGTGAGCTATCCAAACTTCCCCACCCTTACCAGCTACAGCGCCGCCCCCCGGCTGACCGGCTGACGGGGCCTCGGGGCGGCAAGGTTTGGCTCACACGAAAGGTCGAAACAAAGGGAGACCCCTTCGAGACCCAGCGGGACCATCGCCGCGTCTCTGCCGCTCTACTTATCCCGAAAAAGCCCTCGCGATTCCTAAGTTTTGAACTTGCTCCCCTAAGGCAAACGCCCCGACCCAGCTACAGACCTGCTCCCGGTTGTCGGGCTGGCGGGGCCAAAACCAATGGGGAAATTGAATAGAAACGGAAAGAGTCAAGGCGGGCTAAAAGGGATAAGGACGAGGCGGTATGAGTCACAAGGCAAACACAAAAGAATATTGATGGCATAAACATTAAGGCAAAAGTGGCCCACAGCCAGCATTCGGTTCATTACACAAACACCCCCAGTGGGTGGATTCAAGTTTTTACATGCAGGAAAAAAAAGATAAAAAAGATGCCCGGGGGCTTAGGCCACCGGCACGTCGCCAGCCGGCGTGCCCCCAGCTGGCACGTCGCGGGGCGGCTCGGTCCTCGCCTCAGAGGTGGTCGCAGTCTTCAGGTCAGCCTCCTTGGCCTTTGAGGCGGGCTCCTCAGTCTCGGGCGTCTTGCCGCTCGAGCCGGTGCTCTCGTCGGCGACTTCGTCATCCGTCGGGCCTGGAGGGATGTCGAAGGAGTCCTTGGGAAACGGCTCGCCATCCTCGCCAAGGGTCGGCAGGAATTCATCCGCGTCAACGTATGACGCGAGCTCGTTGGCCCGCTAGACAAGGGCCAGCTCGCGGGCCTCCCGCTTTACGGCCGGCATGTCCCGCATGGTCGCCAGCCAGCCCAGGTCCACGCCACGGTACCAAGACGTCACGAACTGGAGTGCCATCTGCGCCCCGGCTCGGGCAGCCGATGCCTTCCAGGCTTCGAGGCGGGGGACGTCGTGCTCCATCCACTGAGCCACGCGGTGCACCGGAGCTCCCCCGCGGCCCGGCCACAGCGCGGCGATGACCTCCTTGCCGGCGGTCTTGAGCCGATCCACGCTCCACTTGAGATGTTTCATCTGCATCTCGACGGCGATCCCAATCTCGTCCAGGTCCGACGCGGCGTGCTCCTCGATGGAGCGACCTCACTCCTGAAGGTATTCCAGGTGCTCCTCAACTGCGCGCGAAGCGTGGCGATGAGTTTCTGGGAAACGCCCTAGATGGAAGAAGAAGATAAGGAAAGAAAAAGCAAGATGAAACATGAGAAATGACAAAGGGAAGAGCAACCAGCTAGGGACAGAGAGAGACGGGCACCTACCTTCGATCGTGTCATCCACCCCAATGGCAAAGTGGAGCGCCGCCTCGCGCTCCGACTTCCGGGCCGCCTCCAAGGTGGCGAGGGAACCCTTGACCTCATCGAGCATCTTCTCAAGGTGGGTCACCTCGCCTTGAAGGGCGGAGGTCCTCAAGGCGGCGTCAGCCGCCTCCTTGACGGCATCCTCCCGAGCCGCCACCTCCTTTGCCGCCTCGGCCTTCAGCCGGTCCCGGGCCGCCTCCCCGTCGACCAGCAGTGCGGCCAGCCGGTCAGTCTCGTGCTCAGCCGCCTGGACGTCCCGCGTCAGCCGGTCCTGTTCAGTGACAAGCCCGGTCTTCTCCCCCCGTAGGGTGGCCAGCTCGCTTGCAAGACACAACCAACGTCAGTCGATTCCCGGGGGCTATATGTCGCTCCTACAAAGTGCAACCCACCTTGCACGCGCGCTAGCTCCTCCTCCAGGTGGTAGAAGCCATGTTTGCCGCGGTCGTGGATGGTGACCGCTTCCGCAAACAGCTTCTGCCACAGAGAGGTTCCCTCCTGCCGCAAAAAAGGGGGGCAAAGGTCAACACATGCTCAAAGGAGATCCGGCCCGGCTGCCCGTCAGCCAGTCAGCCGGCCCACATCTCGGGGGCTACACCCAGTGGGTGCGCTCGCGCACCCCCACAGAAAACTGTAAGACGAAAGTGTCGGCTTAACTCTGCACGCTGAAGAGAGGCATCCGCCGCCTCCACAAACCGGCCAGCTCCTGCCGGCCAGGAAACTTTCCAAGTCCGCGAAGGACGGGAACGGGCCGCCTGCCTGGGGGGCCGGCAGGGCTGGCGCGCTCGCCAGCGCTTCCCAGTCCCGGACGACCTCCTGCATCGACCGTAGGGTTCTCCGGGCCCGGCCGCCGCTGCCGCTCGGGCTCGCCGCGGCTCCAGCCGCCGGGGGCGGGTTGATGACGGCAAGGGGCCGGGAGCCGCCTCCCACCGCCCCCCACCCGGTGCCGCAGCCACCTCCTGTCCCGGCCGCTCCGATGCGTCAGTCGCGCCGGAAGGCACCTCCACCTCCATGGTCGCCGCCTCCGGGGACGCCGGAACATCCGGCACCTTGACCCGGGCCGCCTCGGCCGCAGGCGGGGTCAACTCCGGCACCTCAGGCCGGCACCTCCGTCATCGCCTCCCTCGCCTGGGCCGTTTCTTGCACATGATTGTTCTATCCAATCAGGTCTATATTATTTTCATTGAGTTGTATTTTTAGCACAATTCAAGTAATTATATTACATACTTGACATGATATCTTGCTTATACGTTCTCCCTTGGCCACTTTGTTCAGAATTTCTTTTTGCAGTTCATGCCCTTGCTCTTTTGTTTGTTTAACTTGCCTATCTATGGCGATATAATTATCAGTAACAGAGTAGGCCAAGATCACGTCTATCATAGCTCACTCTTTATGACAGGGGCCATGTTACAAGGCACACATTTTTTAATTGTAAATTTCACTAAAATGTTTATGTATAACATATAATTATTAATAGTCACAGGAAATATAATCACATATAAATTGAAAAGTAAGATCTAGTAAAAATCCAATGGTATTGATTTAGTTTACAAAGATAACCACACATAATTATTAATTTACACATGATATTTATCACAAATTTGATTATTACAACAGACGAGGGAAAATCGATTGAACTGGATCAATAATTGTACGTGTCCTGATCAAGAATTTAATGTTCAATAATTAGTTCGGGTAGTAGTCCTAGAGGCCGAGGAAACTCCTGATCGGTCGCCAAGAAGAGAACTCCGTTATCTGGCTGGTGCATCTTCTCATCATGTGGCCGTGGCTGACAACCTGGTCACGTTTTGCATTGTGTGTCTTCCTTGCGATCACAATCATGATGATGTATCTCTCTAATGATAACCCATTATGCTTCTCTTCTTAGCATCCGGAACTCCGATGTGCCTCTTGTCAAGGATTCCTGCCTTAAATACGTGCCCAATCAATTTCACTTCATTCCAACCAAGCAGTCCTCGAAGATGACCATGCAGCTATGGCTGACGACCTGACCAGGTCTTGCATGGTGTGTGGTAGGTGGTGCTTGCCATCACGATTTGGGCCGCCTCCAGCCTCCATAATCAAGCCTATCACGATGTATCTCACAACCACGATACTCCAATTCTTCTTCCTAGCAACCCGAGACTCTGGCCTGCCAGATGTCTTGTCTCCGGCAATCACTCCATACCAACCAAGCAATCCTCAAAGAGTCTTTTGAAGTGTTCCATCGTTTTATGGTGGCGGCCATCAGTTGCTAACACGTACGTCAAATGTGAGACTTGTTTTTTATGGAAGAGAGAGGAGGCTGGGGTTTATCTTTATAATTCCTTCCAGGCCTAGCCAGACTCATGCGTGTAAGTTTCTTCGGGACAGAGAAGTGTTTTTTGGCGTGAATTAAATGCCTAAAAACAGCATTTCTTTGCCGATTATTTTTACTGTGGGCTCTGCCCCTTTTTTTAGATTTCTTCGATGACATTATGTTTACTTACGGCTTCCAACTCTTGGATTTTACGCCGAATGTCGTGACGTGTATGTCAGTCTTGGCTCATCTTTGCGAAAACTTTGCCGGAGTAGTCCCTAGAACCGTTCTTTTCCGCCAGTACTTTACTGTTGGAAATATGCCCTACAGGGAATAATAAATTAGTTATTATCATATCTCCTTGGTCATGATAATCATTTATTATCCATGCTATAATTGTATTGATCGGAGACTTAGATGCATGTGTGGATACATAGACAAAACCATGTCCCTAGTATGCCTCTAATAGACTAGCTCGTTGATCAAAGATGGTTAAGGTTTCCTAGCCATGGACATGAGATGTCATTTGATAACAGGATCACATCATTAGGAGAATTGTGTGATGGACAAGACCCAAACTAAAACGTAGCATATGATCGTATCAGTTTATTGCTACTGTTTTATGCATGTCAAGTATCTGTCCCTATGACCATGAGATCATGCAACTCACTGACACCGGAGGAGTACCTTGTGTGTATTAAATGTCGCAACGTAACTGGATGACTATAAAGGTACTCTATAGGTATCTTCGAGGGTGCCTGTTGGATTGGCATGGATCAAGACTGGGATTTGTTACTCCGTGTGACGGAGAGATATCTCAGGGCCCACTCGGTAATACAGCATCACAACTGTCACATCCCTAGCTAGATGTCATAGGACAACATGTGTGTGCATCATGTTTCAATTTTGCATTAACATGAAGTAGGGATTAAAAGTAACCCCAAGCTCACATTTGAATCAAACTAATTCAAAGTTTGTGAAAACTCAACAAACTCAAAATGCCAATACAAAATGTTCCCTATGCGTGATAAATATGGACATGAATATATCAGGGGTCATTTTAAATATTTGAACAATCATAGCAATTTAAAAATAATTAATAAAGCCTCTGAAAATGCCAAATAAAGTATTATCATTATTTTATATTTCAAAATATCCTAAAACTTTTTATTGGAGTTTGAAATATTCAAACTTGATATTATAAAATATTTGGGATATTTTATAAAAGAATTTGTACCTGAAAAAGAAATAAAACAAATGTCAGAAATAGAAAAACAGAAAGAAAAGAAAAGAAAGAGGAAGAGGCCCGGGGGGAACCGGCCCATCTGGCCCGTGCCAGTCATCCCTGTCCTCTTGCCAGGAGGACAGGGGCGTGCGCTCGCCACGCGCGGGCACACGCCGGCCACCTCCTCCATCCCTGGCTACTGGCCTGGAGGGCTCGGGGAGTGCTAGCGCGAGGCCTCCTTGCCGTGGCCTCTTCTCCTCCTCTCTCTCCCCTGCGCGCTCTCTCTCGCGCGCTCTCTCTTCCCCCTCCTCTCCTCTGTTCTTCCCCTCGCTGGACTGAAGACGTCGCCGATTCACCGTCTCCCGTGCGTCCCCGACCACGCCAAGGCGCCAGAAGACCCCCCGGTGAAGCCCCGGATCGTTTCCCCTAGCCCCGACGCCGTTCCCCTCTGCTAGACCCGCCTGTTGCTAGAGCCGAGAGGAGCTCGCCGCCGGTCATGGCATAGCCGTGGCCACAACGGCCACAGCTCGCACCTGACCGCGGGCTCATACTCATGGTGCGTCCAAGAGCCCGTAGCCACCCCTAGCCTCTCCTCCTGTGCCCTCTAGCACAATAGCCAGTCCTGCCCGAGCCGCCGCCGCCGCTGAGATCGTCGCCGGAGCCGATCCCGACCACCCCAGCCTCTGGCTTGGTGCTAGATCGACATGCGCTCGAGCGCAGGCCTTCCCAGTGCCCTTCGCCGTCCTTTTGGTCGCCGAAGGAGGGGATCCGACCCCCCTTCGCCATCTCTGACGTTGCCGGCAGCTCAACACCGGCGAGTCAACCGACGGTGACCACAGGGTTTGACCCCAGGTCAACTGGCAAGTGGGGCCCGCCCCCTCTCTAATTAGAATTAGTTTAAAAATAATAATCAAACTAACTTAATTAAGATAATGGCCCACTGACCAGTGGGCCCTAATCTCATCTAATTAGTAATTAGCTAATTATTTAACCCTGTTAGTGACTGGGTCACTGACTAGTGGGCCCCACTGGTCAGGTTTGACCTGGCCTGGTCAGCTGACCTGCTGACGCCATGATGACGTCAGGCTAATGTAATAAAGGAATTTATAGTTTTAAAATAATTCCAGAAAATGTTTAAAACTTCAAAAATTCATATAAATTAATCTGTAACTCCGATGAAAATAATTTATATATGAAAATTTATCAGAAAAATACAATGAATCCAATGGTTCTATTATCATGCATGTTAGAGAAACCTAAGTAGATGAACATTGACATTTACTAATAGGTTAATATATGGAATATGAAATGGAGATTGATTTCGAACCTATATTCAAACTAATTTCAAATTAACTTGGACAATAGTTGCATTAGGCCATCCTTATATGCTACCATGTCATGATCATGCATCATATTGTTGCACTTGTGTGTATTGATTGTTATTTATCTACACTGCGGTAGGCCCTGCTTCTGAGAATACCCCCGAGTATTCCAACGAAGGAGAGAACCTTCCCGCTACCCAGCAAGGCAAGCAACCCTTTTGATCATTCCGATAACATCCCACTCTCTCGCTCCTGCTCTTGTTTAGTGCATTAGGACAAACGTTCACTTGTCTATCATACACGATAGATGAACCTATTCTTTTGCATGACATGTCATTTGTCACAGTAAATAGCTAAACCTTGCAACCTTGCATACCTGGTAGATGCTTGTGCCATGATGTGCTTAGCTTACTTAGCCTGCTATGCTTGCTATGCTTAGAGTTGTGTCAGGTCTGATTCATCTGGGTGATGAACTTGAATGAAACCATGTTGTTCTGATGTGATAAGCTTATGATGAACTCGATTTGGTAAAGGTAGCGATGAGGGACTATGTAGGAGTACATAGCGGGTTGTCTCATTGGGACCGTTCTTAGGAACTAGGTTCTGTGTTTGTGATCCAAGACTAGATACTACCACACGTTGGGATACTTAATTGACCATCTCGACTTATCAGTCGCTTAGTCCTTAGTCCAGGAGTTGCAAGTAGTTTCTGGTGTTTATAGCATGTTGGTGGTCGTGCGTAGCGCTGACCCTAGGGGTGGGTTACGACGCAGTAGGCAGTGGCACGGTGTACCACGGGTCACCCGAATGGTGGGCTTGGGAACCCTGCGCACATCGTTTAGGGCCATAGCGGAAACTTCGGCCGGACTTCTGTGCGGGTTCAGTCTCAAAAAGGCGATAGCTTGGACTAGACGTCTTATGTGATTGACGGTCGTGGCCGACTCCCTCGCTGGTCTTCCGCTTGAAGGTTGTCGAGGTGCATGGTTTTATGAGCACACAACGATAAGTGGCGAGAGCGTGTGTGAAGAAGTACTCGGATATGGACTACTTGGAAAACTTATGTTGTTCATAGATAATCAAATGGATGGCACTCTCCCAGGAGAGGGAAGTTAATCCATGGTGGTGTATTGTCATGGAGTTAGTGGACTCGTGTGCGATATCTAAAATTTAAACAAAGGGTTAAAATTGTGTAGTGTAGGTTAGCCATGAGTCAAAGCTGGCATTGCTGCATAAACTCCACCACTCCCCTTGTTGATACATGAGCATGAATAGACTAGGTCTGTTTTAAAGACTTGCTGAGTACGTTTGTACTCACGTTTGCTTAATAAATGTTGCAGATGAGACCCAGGAACCATCAGGTGGGTTCTTTCTAGATGTCGACGATGCCGAATAGCTGGTGTCCCAGCTATGACCTTATTCCTGTGGCAGGCTGTAGATAGTCAGGCCATGTGCCTTTTTACCCTTTAATCTGTCTATACTCAGACAGCTTATGCTTCCGCTTGGTTTGTATGAACTTGTTTGTATGACTTGAGTGTTGGGTCATGTGACTCCTATCTGTAAGAACATATTATGCAAGGCTCGTCTGAGCCTCTTAAATAAATGTTGTGTTATTGTATGGTTATGTTGTGATGCCATAGTTCTATCTATGCATATCGGGCATGTCATGCGTACGTGTTACGTGCAATAGTATGTATGGGATCCGACACCTAGTCGTGTGCATTTAGTAGTACTCTTTAAGGGAAACTGCCTCTTTGTGCTTCCATCGAGCCATGGTAGCTTGCTACTGCTCCGGACACATTGATTGACCGACATGTATCCTTCTTTGCTGTTGTGTTTGTCCCTTCGGGGAAATGTCTCACAGTGTAATGGAGTCCCTGTAGCCTACTATGACTCATCTACGTGCGGTGATGACATTCATGTCTCACGGCGTAATGGAGTCCTTGTAGCTTGCTATGACTCGTCTACACACGCTTGAGGCCAACACCTGCATTGCTGGGTTACGTATGCCTGTTTCCATACGGATGTGCCACTTGGGTTCTATGACTAGTCATGTCGGCCTAGGTTCTGTGTCGTTTGATTGCCAGCGACGTGTTCACATACGTGAGCCAAAAGACGCAAACGGTCCCGACTAAGGTAAGGCTGCAGCCGTGGAGCTTACCATGCGTGATGTCGCAAAGTGATGTGATATGTTAGAGTCTTGATTCATATGACTTAGGATCGAGGTCCCAACAACAACAAGCCTTGCAAGCAATGTGACTAAGTGTTAGTCACGGGATCTTGTATTACGGAACGAGTAAAGAGACTTGCTGGTAATGAGGTTGAACTAGTTATTCTATTCTGAGTCATTCTCATCTTTTCTATGGGGATAAGAACTAGGCTTCTCATCTATTGCTTAGGATGACGAGTTACTAACCATGGACTACTAGCTAGTTTGTTTGTAAGTGTATGTCGGTACATGAGTATTGTTGGTGTGACAAACAGATGGAGAAGAGATTTGAGTCTAGAAAGTTGAGTGGTTATGCTTTCCAATCTTTTGCAGTTGTCTCAAAATCCTTTTGAGCAATTACAGCCATTATGCTGTCCAATTTCTGCTAGTCTCTAATGTCCTTGCATCATTCTCTGTTTCAGATGCCCCCTCGTCCTTCCCTTCAGGTGGTCCGTCTGACCAGGTGCATCGATGTACCAGGTCACACAACCATGTTGGTTAGAGTTATGATGGAGGCTGGCTACCGTTGGTACCGAGAGTACATAGTGGAGGTACAGTATCAAGATTTCAACCAGAGTAGTATCTATGTACTGTTAAGATATATCCTTCATATCCTGGAGCTGTAGAGCCGCTTCACTGGACTTATGGACTAGGTGTCACCATAGACATGGCAGTTCAGGAGGCCGCCTACACCATGCTCACTATCATGAGGTTTCACCATGGTCTGCTTCAGAACATAGAGTTCTGTTATGTTCCTACTTCCATGGGAGGAGAGGATAGCTATCATAGCGCAACCTACTATGATCATTCCCATGAGGACCCTAGGCTGCAGGTGACCGCTCAGATGTTGGAGAACAGGGATCGTGATGCACATGCCCCTTGCATGGAGCTTTATGCTACCCATGCACGTCTTTGGACAGCCCTGACGCAGTTGGCATCTGTCGTGCACACAGGCTATGGAGATTTGGAGATGCTGACCCCATCGCGGACTCATCTGCCAGCACACGTAGACTGGCCCGATGTTGGAGGCATCACCCCTCTTTGAGGACCGCTGTTGCCGCCAACAAGGGGACCAACGCCACATCCGTGTCCTTACGGTTTCCAGGGATCATAGGTTAGAGTGTTTCTAGATCCTCGGTTCAGCTCCCAGGTCACGGGGGTAACCTATATGAGGCATTCTACGACGATGCTTGAGTACGTGGATGATAGTAATAGTAAGGTAGTAGTCGTATCGCCACAGTCCTGCGTGTTTTGTGGGATATGACCGAGGTTGAGAGTTGAGTTCCGGAGGTGTAGATAGATAACGTATAGGAAGCTTGTAATGCCTCCGATGAGTTGTGTCATCTCTCCGTAGATGTATTTCAGCTTGGGCTTGTACTGAACTATGTCATGGTGTGTATGAATCATGGTGTTCATATGGCAGTTGTTATTACCTGTTGTTTGGGTGTTTACCCTGCATGCCATGTTGTCCAGTACATTCCTTATCTCGTGTCTTAGAGTTGATGTCCTCTATGTCTAAGTTGTGGGTTTGTTTTCCCAGGATGGTGGCAACTAGGAATAACCCCGTGCCTGCCCCCGAGCAGGGTGAGGGGAGCCGGCCAAGGCAAGAGAACCTGCCACATGCACCTTCTTTGGCAGAAGTGATGCTTGAAGCTGAAAGGAACAAAAGGAAGACCAATAGGTTGTTGGAACGGGTTGAGCAGAACACAGCACGTGCTCCCCGCAATGATCACAATGATGGTGTGTCTCTCAGTGATTTCGGCAGGCTGTGCCCACCTAAGTATCAACATTCGGTCGACCCGCTCGACGCGGATGACTGGCTGACCAGCACATCCCGCAAGATCCGGGCTGCCAATGTGTCCAAGGCCAACAAGGTGACCTTTGCTACTTACTTCCTAGAAGGACCCACCAATTTGTGGTGGGAAAATTATGAACCCATGTGTCCCGTAGGCCCCGCAACAACTTGGGCGGAATTCGGCGCAGCATTCCGTACCCATCACATCGCGGAAGGGCCGATGGATCGCAAGAGACAATAGTTTTGTGCCTTCACCAGGGCAGACTTTTAGTGGATGCGTATAGCCATGAGTTCGGCAATCTTGCTCGTTATGCTCTGGAGGAGGTTTCAACCAATGCCATGAAACAGGCTAGGTTCCGCAAGGTACTTAGTCCTAAGCTCCGACGAGATTTGCGCCTACATGAGTGCACAACCTTCCAGGCTCTTGTCAACAAGGCTATCAATGTCAAGAGTGGACAGACTGACTATGAGGCCACGAGGAAGCACAACCGTGACTTCAGCCCTGCATCTGGCTCGGGTTCCAACAAACGCTGGGTGTGGGTGCCCAACGCAGCTCTACCGCCAAGATACACCGCGAGGCCATCCTTCCAGGTGCCTTGCCCAGCTCAGCCTAACCCTCCAGCCAGGCCAATTGGAGGTCCGCCTGCCAATGCTGCTCCCCGTGCCACCATGGTTTGCTACAAATGTGGGGAACCAGGACACTACTCCCGTGAGTGTCCTCAGAACAATGCTAAGCCGGCTGGATGTGGGAAGCCGGGAAAAACCTTCTATGTGAAGCCAGCTCTTGCTCGTGGACGAGTTAATTATGTTTCTGCTGAGGAAGCCATTGAGAATCTTGATGTTATCCTAGGTACGCTCTTTGTCAATAGTCATCCAGCTTCTGTTCTATTTGATACTGGGGCATCTCATTCTTTCATCTTAGAAAGTTATGCACAGTTGCATAACATGTCTTTTTGTGATATGCCTACTCCATTAGTAGTTCAGACTCCTAGTTCAAAATGGCAAACTTCTAGGGTGATCCATGACAATGAAATTCTGGTGGATAGGCTAGTCTTCCTAGCATCTTTGATAGCCCTCAAGTCTTCGGACATCAATATCATCTTAGGCATGGATTGGATGAAAGCCCACTATGCTAAGATTGATACTCATACTAGGAATGTTCAACTTACACATCTGTCGGGTGAGATAGTTAATGTCTCCACTCGGGCAGCCAAGCGCCAACTCTATTCCTTTAATGCTAGCCCTCTCCCAGAATTAGAAGATATTCCGGTAGTCCGTGACTTCCCGGATGACTTTCCAGAAGAACTGCCAGGAAGTCCACCTGTCAGAGATGTTGAGTTTGTGATAGAGCTCATTCCAGGGATTGTCCCAATAGCCAAAAGACCCTATAAGATGGCACCCTTAGAACTACCCGAAATTAAGATTCAACTCGATGAGGCTTTGAAAAAAGGTTTTATCCGTCCTAGTTCTTCTCCTTGGGCTTGTCCCGTCCTCTTCGTCAAGAAGAAGGAACGATCGGATCGGATGGTTGTGGATTATCAGCTAGTGAATCTGGTCACCATAAAGAATAAGTAGCCGCTCCCCAGGATCAATGATTTGTATGCTCAACTCGCTAGATCCTCTGTCTTTTCCAAAATGGATTTGAGGTTGGGATACCATCTTATCAGAATTAGGAACGGGGACATTCCAAAAACGGCTTTTGTTACTGGTTATGGACAATACGAGTACACCATGATGTCCTTCGGTTTAACCAATGCCCCAGCCACCTTCTCTCGCTTGATGAATTCGATCTTCATGGAGTACTTGGATAAATTCATCGTGGTTTATCTCAACGATATACTCATCTACTCGAAGAATGAACATGAACATGTCGAGCATCTAAGGCTGGTATTGATGAAACTTCGAGAGCACCGTCTGTATGCCAAATTCTCCAAGTGTGAATTTTGGTTGCCAGAAGTGACCTATCTGGGCCACGTGATGTCTGGTAAAGGTACTGCTGTCAATCCCGAGAGAGTTCAGGACGTCCTTGATTGGACTCAACCTAAATCGATTAAGCAATTTTGGAGTTTCCTTGGCTTAGCGGGCTATTGTCGCCGCTTTGTCGAGAATTTCTCCAAGGTTGTGAAACCCCTGACTAAACTCCTCAAGAAAGATAAAAAGTTCGAGTGGACTCCACAATGCGAGCACAGTTTTCAGGAGTTGAAAAGATGACTGGCCACTGCTCCCGTTTTGGTGCCACCAGACTTCTCTAAGGACTTTGTTATCTATTGCGACGCCTCGCGACAAGGATTATGTTGCATTCTCATGCAAGATCATCATGTGACTTCCTACGCATCTCGACAGTTGCGTCCACATGAGGATAATTATCCAAGACATGATCTTGAGCTTGCAGCTGTGGTCGATGCACTGAAAACCTAGCGACATTACCTTCTGGGTAATCGTTGCGAAATTTACACTGATCACCAAAGTCTGAAATATATTTTCACCCAGCTAGATTTGAATATCAGGCAAAGACGGTGGGTTGATTTGATTACAGATTACGACTTAGGGATAACTTACACCCCGGGGAAAGCCAATGTCATGGATGATGCACTAAGTCGTAAGTCTTATTGTAACAACCTGATGTTACAACAAGGTCAACCACTTCTCTATGAGGAATTTTGGAAGTTGAATCTTCACATTGTTCCTCAAGGATTCCTATCCAACTAGGTGGCGAAACTTACTCTTAAGGATCAAATAGTAGCTGTCTAGAGGTATGCTAAAGGTATATCTCGGATCAAGGAGAATATTGCTAGCGGAAACGCTAAAGGTTTCTCCAAGGACGATGAGGATGAGGTGTTCTTTCAGAACCGGTTGGTGGTTCCCAAGATCACACGCTTAAGATAGCTGATCCTTTAGGAGGCTCATGATTCTCCTCTCACAATTCATTCGGGCAGTACCAAGATGTATCAGGACCTACGCCAGAGGTTCTGGTGGACTAGGATGAAGAGAGAAATTGCTCAGTTCGTTGCTAACTGCAATGCTTGTCGTTGCGTGAAAGCAAAACATCAAAGGCCTGCTGGCACCCTTCAGCCTTTAGCTATTCTTGAATGGAAATGGGATAAGGTCGGTGTGGATTTCATTACCGGATTTCCTAGGACTAAGATGGGGAATAATGCTATCTTTGTGGTCATCGACCGCCTTTCCAAAGTGGCTCATTTTCTTCCCGTTCGGGAGAGTATAACTGCTAGTCAGCTAGCGGAGTTATATGTTTCTCGAATAGTCTCTCTTTATGGTGTTCCATTGGAGATTAACTCAGACCGCGTAAGTATCTTTACTTCCCGATTTTGGGAAAGTTTTCAAACCACTATGGGGACTCATCTATCCTTTAGCACTGCTTTCCACCCGCAATCAATTGGTCAAGTTGAGCGAGTCAATCAAATCCTCGAAGACATGCTACGAGCTTGTGTTATATCGCTCGGTATGAATTGGGAGAAATGTCTTACATTTGCCAAATTTGCTTATAACAATAGTTATCAATAAAGCTTGGGCAAAGCCCCTTTTGAAGTTCTCTATGGACGAAGGTGTCGAACACCTCTTAACTAGTCAGAAACCGGAGAGAGGCAACTCTTTGGCCCGGATATGATCCAGGATGCAAAGGAGCAAGTTCGCATTATTCGTGAAAAGTTGAAAAATAGCCCAATCTCGTCAAAAGAGCCAATATGATCGCCATCATAAGGTTGTGCCCTATGAAGTTGACGAGAAGGCTTACCTTCGGGTCACACCTCTGAAGGGTACCCATCGATTCGGTATCAAGGGAAAGTTGGCTCCTCATTACATTGGACCTTTTCGCATTCTTGCTAAACGAGGAGAGGTTGCCTACCAATTGGAACTTCCACCACATCTTTCCAAGGTTCATGATGTCTTCCACATCTTGCAACTCAGGTGTTGCTTCTCAGACCTTGTCCGTGAAGTAGACCACGAAGCGCTTGATCTCCAAGATAACCTTACATATCGAGAATACCCTGTTTGTATTCTTGATCAAGCTGAGCGTACCACTCGGCGTCGGAACATCAAGTTTCTCAAGGTTCAGTGATCACACCATTCTAAAAAGGAGGCCACATGGGAAAGATAAGATCGTCTTCGACTAGACTACCCCGCGCTCTTCCCGACAACTTCAAAATCTCGGGACGAGATTTTTTGAGTGGGGGTGAGTTGTCACATCCCTAGCTAGATGTCATAGGACAACATGTGTGTGCATCATGTTTCAATTTTGCATTAACATGAAGTGGGGATTAAAACTAACCCCAAGCTCACATTGGAATCAAATTAATTCAAAGTTTGTGAAAACTCAACAAACTCAAAATGCCAATACAAAATGTTCCCTATGCCCGATAAATATGGACATGAATATATCAAGGGCCATTTTAAATATTTGAACAATCATAGCAATTTAAAAATAATTAATAAAGCCTTTGAAAATGCCAAATAAAGCATTATCATTATTTTGTATTTCAAAATATCCAAAAACTTTTTATGGGAGTTTGAAATATTCAAACTTGATATTATAAAATATTTGGGATATTTTATAAAAGCATTTGTACCTGAAAAAGAAATAAAACAAATGTCAGAAATAGAAAAACAAAAAGGAAAGAAAAGAAAGAGGAAGAAGCCCAGGGGGAACCGGCCCATCTGGCCCGTGCCAGTCATCCCTGTCCTCTCGCCAGGAGGACAGGGGCGTGCGCTCGCCGCGCGCGAGCACACGTCGGCCACCTCCTTCCTGCCTGGCTGCTGGCCTGGAGGGCGCGGGGAGCACCAGCGCGAGTCCTCCTCGCCGTGGCCTCTTCTCCTCCTCTCTCTCCCCTGCGCGCTCTCTTTCTCGTGCTCTCTCTTCCCCCTCCTCTCCTTTGTTCTTCCCCTCGCCGGACTGAAGACGCCGCCGATCTGCCATCTCCCGTGCGTCCCCGACCACGCCATGGCACCAGAAGACCCTCCGGTGAGGCCCCGGATCGTTTCCCCCTATACCTGACGCCGTTCCCCTCCGCTAGCCCCACCTGTCGCTAGAGCCAAAGAGCTCGCCGCCGATCATGGCGTAGCCGTGGCCACAACGAACACACCTCGCACCTGACCGTGGGCTCGTGATCGTGGTGCGTCTAGGAGCCCGTAGCCGCCCCTAGCCTCTCCTCCTGTGCCCTCTAGCACAATAGCCGGTCCTTCCCGAGCCGCTGCCGCCGCTGAGATCGTCGCTGGAGCCGATCCCGACCACCCCAGCCTCTGGCTTGGTGCTAGATCGACATGCGCTCGAGCGCAGGCCTTCCCAGTGCCCTTCGCCGTCCTTTTGGTCGCCGAAGGAGGGGATCCGACCCCCCTTCGCCATCTCTGACGTTGCCGGCAGCTCAACACCGGCGAGTCAACCGACGGTGACCACAGGGTTTGACCCCAGGTCAACTGGCAAGTGGGGCCCGCCCCCTCTCTAATTAGAATTAGTTTAAAAATAATAATCAAACTAACTTGATTAAGATAATGGCCCACTGACCAGTGGGCCCTAATCTCATCTAATTAGTAATTAGCTAATTATTTAACCCTGTTAGTGACTGGGTCACTGACTAGTGGGCCCCACTGGTCAGGTTTGACCTGGCCTAGTCAGCTGACCTGCTGACGCCATGATGACGTCAGGCTGATGTAATAAAGGAATTTCTAGTTTTAAAATAATTCCAGAAAATGTTTAAAACTTCAAAAATTCATATAAATTAATCTGTAACTCCGATGAAAATAATTTATATATGAAAATTTATCCAAAAAATCCAATGAATCCAATGGTTCTATTATCATGCATGTTAGAGCAACCTAAGTAGATGAACATTGACATTTACTAATAGGTTCATATATGGAATATGAAATGGAGATTGATTTTGAACCTATATTCAAACTCATTTCAAATTAACTTGGACAATAGTTGCATTAGCCCATCCTTATATGCTACTATGTCATGATCATGCATGATATTGTTGCGCTTGCGTGTATTCATTGTTATTTATCTGCATTGCGGTAGGCCCTGCTTGTGAGGATACCCCCAAGTATTCCAACAAAGGAGAGAACCTTCCCGCTACCCAGCAAGGCAAGCAACCCTTTTGATCATTCCGATAACATCCCACTCTCTCGCTCATGCTCTTGTTTAGTTCATTAGGACAAGCGTTCACTTGTCTGTCATACACAGTAGATGAACCTATTCTTTTGCATGTCCTGTCATTGTCACAGTAAATAGCTAAACCTTGCAGCCTAGCATACCTGGTAGATGCTTGTGCCATGATATGCTTAGCTTACTTAGCCTGCTATGCTTGCTATGCTTAGAGTTGTGTCAGGTCTGATTCATCTGGGTGATGAACTGGAGTGGAACCATGTTGTTCTGATGTGATAAGCTTATGATGTACTCGATTTGGTAAAGGTAGCGATGAGGGGCTATGTAGGAGTACATAGCGGGTTGTCTCATTGGGACAGTTCTTAGGACTTGAGTTCTGTGTTTGTGATCCAAGACTAGATATTACCACACGTTGGGATACTTAATTGACCCTCTCGACTTATCAGTCGCTCAGTCCTTAGTCCAGGAGTTGAAAGTAGTTTTTGGTGTTTATAGCTTGCTAGAGGCCGTGCGTAGCGCAGAACCTAGGGGTGGGTTACGACGCGGTAGGCAGTGGCACGGTGTACCAAGGGTCACCCGAATGGTGGGCTTGGGAACCCTGCGCACATCATTTGGGGCTGTAGCGGAAACTTTGGATGGACTTCCGTGCGGGTTCAGTATCAAATACGCGATAGCGTGGACTAGAGGTCTTATGTGATTGACGGTCGTGGCCGACTCCCTCGCTGGGCTTCCACTTGAAGGTTGCTGAGGTGCATGGTTTTATGAGCACATAGCGATAAGTGGCGAGAGCCTGTGTGGGAAGAAGTACAACCCTGCAGGGTATGAAACTATTCGAATAGCCGCATCCTCGGATATGGACAACTTGGAAAACTTATGTTGTTCATAGATAATCAAATGGATACTCATAAAAATATCAAGACAAGTGTGAGTATAGTGGATGGCACTCTCCCAGGAGAGGGAAGTGAATCCATGGTGGTGTATTGTCATGGAGTTAGTGGACTGGTGTGCGATATATAAAATTTAAACAAAGAGTTAACATTGTGCAGTGTATGTTAGCCATGAGTCAAAGCTGGCATTGCTGCATAAACTCCACCACTCCCCTTGTTGATACATGAGCATGAATAGACTAGGTCTGTTTTAAAGACTTGCTGAGTACGTTTGTACTCATGTTTGCTTAATAAATGTTGAAGATGAGACCCAGGACCCATCAGGTGGGTTCTTTCTAGATGTCGACGATGCCGAATAGATGGTGTCCCAGCTACGACTTTATGCCTCTGGCGGGATATAGATAGTCAGGCCATGTGCCTTTTTACCCTTTCATCTGTCCGTACTTAGACAGCTTATGCTTCCGCTTGGTTTGTATGAACTTGTTTGTATGACTTGAGTGTCGGGTCATGTGACCCCTATCTGTAAGAACATATTATGCAAGGCTCGTCTGAGCCTCTTAAATAAAAGTTGAGTTGTTGTATGGTTATGTTGTGATGCCATAGTTGTATCTATGCATATCGGGCATGTCGTGCGTACATGTGTTGTGCAACGGTATGTATGGGATCCGACACCTAGTCGTGTGCCTTTAGTAGTACTCTTTACGGGAAACTGCCTCCTTGTGCTTCCATCGAGCCATGGTAGCTTGCTACTGCTCCGGACACATTGATTGACCGGCATGTATCCTTCTTTGCTGTTGTGTCTGTCCCTTTGGGGAAATGTCTCGCAGTGTAATGGAGTCCCTGTAGCTTACTACGACTTGTCTACGTGCGGTGATTACATTCATGTCTCACGGCGTAATGGAGTCTTTGTAGATTGCTATTACTCGTCTACACACGCTTGAGGCCGACACCTGTATTGTTGGGTTACGAATGCCTGTTTCCGTACGGATGTGCCACTTGGTATCTATGACTTGTCATGTCGGCCAGGGTTCTTTGTTGTTTGATTGCCAGCGACATGTTCACATACGTGAGCCAAAAGATGCAAACTGTCCCGGCTAAGGTAAGGCTGCAGCCGTGGAGCTTACCGTGCGTGAGGCCACAAAGTGATGTGATATGTTACAATCTGAATTCGTATGACTTAGGATCGGGGTCCCGACAACAACAAGCCTTGCAAGCAATGTGACTAAGTGTTAGTCACGGGATCTTGTATTACGTAACGAGTAAAGAGACTTGCCGATAACGAGGTTGAACTGGGTATGGATATACCGACGATCGAATCTCGGGAAAGTAACATACCGAAGAACAAAGGGAACATCATACGGGATTAACTGAATCCTTGACATAGAGGTTCGACCAATAAAGATCTTCGTAGAATATGTAGGAACCAATATGGGCATCTAGGTCCCGCTATTGGTTATTGACCGTAGAGGAGTCTCAGTCATGTCTACATAATTCTCGAACCCGCAGGGTCTGCACACTTAAGGTTCGGTGATGTTTCAGTAGTATAGAGTTATGCATGGTGGTGACCGAAGGTTGTTCGGAGTCTCGGATAAGATCCTGGAAGTCACGAGGAGCTCCGGAATGGTCCGGAGGTAAATATTGATATATAGGAAGTCCTATTTTGGTCGCCGGAAAAGTTTTGGGCTCATCGGTAGTGTACCGGGACTGCCGATAGTGTACCGGGAGACCATCGGGAGGGGTATTTCGACCCAAGAGGCTACATGGGCTGTGGGAGAGTGAATACCAACCCTTATTGGAATGGTGTAAGTCTCACACAAGGACCATGCGTCTGGGAAGAAAATCCCAAAGAGAAAAAGGTGGAAAAATGCAAAAAGGCCAAAATAAGGAGGAGTCCTAGTCCTACTACGATTGGAGGAGGATTCCTCGTCTCCTCCCACTTCGGCCGAAGCCTAGAGGGCTTGGCCCTTGCGTCAAGTCTCCTCCTCTCTTCCTATTATATATACTAGGGGTTTTAGGGTTTTTGCACTTGATTTTCAGCCACGTGCTACCCGTTCCTCTAGTGCATAGTTTCTCCTCTAGATCGGTTTTCTGTAGTGCTTAGGCGAAGCCCTGCCGGAATAGCTCCACCACCATCGCCACAGCGCCGTCGCGCTGCCAAAGAACTCTTCTACCTATCCGCTCCCTCTTGCTGGATCAACAAGGCGGAGATCATCATCAAGCTGCACGTGTGCTGAACGCGGAGGTGCCGTTCGTTTGGCGCTAGATCGGAAGGACCGTGATCAAGATCGCGATACGGATCATGATGAGATCGCGGGACGGATCGTGATGAGTTCGTGGGACGGATCATGATTGGATCGCGGGATGGATCGTGATGAGCTCGCGGGACGCTCAGCGATTGGGATCGCGAAGACGTTCGACTACACCAACCGCGTTTCTTAACGCTTGCCGCCTAGCGATCTACAAGGGTATGTAGATCCACTCTCCCTCTCGTAGATGCTCATCACCATGGATAGTTCTTGCGTGTGCGTAGGAAACTTTTTGTTTCCCATGCAACGTTCCCCAACAGTGGTATCATGAGCTAGGTCTATGTGTAGATGAGATCTCGAGTAGAACACAAAGAGTTTGTGGGCGTTGATGCTTAGATTGCTTCCTCCCTTGGTCGTGTTTTGGTTCAGCGGTATTGTGGGATGAAGAGGCCCGGACTAACCTTACTCGTACGCTTACGAGAGACTGGTTCCATCGACTAACGTGTAACTTCATTGCACAAAGATGGCTGGCGGGTGTCTGTTTCTCCTACTTTAGAAGGCGGTCCTTGAGAAGGTTGAAAAGCAATTTATGTATCACCATTGTGGTTTTGCGTAGGTGAGAATTTTTCTTGCTAGATACCCGTAGCAGCCACGTAAAACATGCAACAACAATTATAGGGCGTCTAACTTGTTTTTGCAGGGTATGTTGTGATGTCATATGGCCAATTACATGATGAGATATATGTGATGTATGAGATGATCATGTATTGTATAGAATATATTGACTTGCATGTCGATGAGTATGGCAACCGGCAGGAGCCATAGGGTTGTCTTTAATTATTGTATGACCTGCATGTCAATCATTAAGCGCTGGTAATGCTTTACTTTATCGCTAAACGGTAGCAATAGTAGTAGAAGCATGGTGGGCACGACAACCCCGATGGCGACACGTTGATGGAGATCAAGAGTATGGAGATCACGGTGTCATGCCGGTGACGATGGAGATCATGCCGTTGCTTTCAAGATGGAGATCAAAAGCACAAGTTCATGGCCATATCATGTTACTTATGATTTGCATGTGATGTTAATCCTTTTATGCACCTTGTTTTGCTTAGGAACACAGTAGCATTATAAGGTGATCCCTCACTTAATTTCAAGGTAAATTGTGTTCTCCCTGAGTGTGCACTGTTGCGAAAGTTCGTCGTGTCGAGACACCACGTGATGATTGGGTGTGATAGACTCTACGTTCACATACAACGGGTGCAAGCCAATGTTGCACATGCAGAACACTCGGGTTAAACTTGACGAGCCTAGCATGTATAGGCATGGCCTCGGAACACAAGAGACCAAAAGGTCGAACATGAGTCATATAGTAGATATGATCAACATGATGATGTTCACCATTGAAACCACCTCAACTCACGTGATGATCGGACTTGAGTTGGTGAATTTGGATCATGTATCACTCGAATGACCGGAGGGATGTCAATTTGAGTGGGAGTTCTTCAGTAATATGATTAATTGAACTCATTATCATGAACATAGTCACTAGTGTCTTTGCAAATTATGTTGTAGATTACTTGCTCGTGTTGTATCTCCCTTGAAATTTTATATGTTCCTAGAGAAATAGAGTCGAAAGATGATGGTAGCAATATTGCAGTCTGGGTCCATGATCTGAGGATTGTCCTCATTGCTGCACAGAAGGCTTATGTCCTTAATGCGCTGCTCGGTGCGCCAACCCCTCTAGCGTCATCTATAGATGTTGTTAATATCTGACAGGCACGTTCTGATGACTACTTGATAGTTTAGTGTGTCATGAATTACGGCTTAGAATTGAGGCTCCGAAACGTTTTGAACATCACGGAACATATGAGATGTACTAAGAGCTGAAATTAGGATCTCAGGCTCGTGCCCGTGTTGTGAGATATGAGATCTCCAACAAGATTCTTTGCCTGCAAGATGAAAGAGAATAGTTCAATCGTTGAGCTTGTGCTCAGATTGTATGGGTACTACAATCGCTTGAATCGAGTGGGAGTTGATCTTCCACATAAGATAGTGATTGATATAGTTCTCCAAGTCACTTTCACTAAGCTAATAGAACTTGGTGATGAACTATAAAATGCCAGGGATAGAAATAATGATCCCTGAGCTATTCGCGATGTTTGACACCGCGAAGGTAGAAATCAAGAAGGAGCGTCAAGTGTTGATGGTTAGTCAAACCACTAGTTTTAGAGAATGGCAAGAGCAAGGAGGGAAACTTCATGGATAGCAAGTCAGTTGTTGCTCCAGTGAAGCAACCCAAAGTTGAACCCTAACCCGAGACTAAGTGCTTCGATTATGAGGAGAGTGGTCGCTGAAGCGAAACAAACCTAGATACTTGGTAGATAAGAAGGCTGGCAACGTTAACAGAAGTATATTTGATATACGTGTTAATGATATGTACCTTGCGAGTACTCCTAGTAGCACCTGGCTATTGGATACCAGTTCGGTTGCTAAATGTTAGTAACTCGAAATAAAAGCTACGGAATAAATGGAGAACTAGCTAAGGGTGAGGTGACGATGTGTGTTGGAAATGTTTCCAAGGTTGATGTGATCAACATCGCATGCTCTCTCTACCTTTAGGATTAGTGATGAACCTAAATAAATGTTATTTGGTGTTTTGCGTTGAGCATGAACGTGATTAGATCATGTTTATTGCAACACGGTTATTCATTTAAGTTAGAGAATAATGGTTATTCTGTTTACATGAATGATACCTTCGATGGTCATGCACCCAGTGAGAATGGTTTCTTGAATCTTGATCATAGTAATACACATGTTCATAACATTGATGCCAAAAGATACGAAGTTAATAATTATAGTACCACATACTTGTGGCACTGCCACTAAATGTCATATTGGTATGAAGCGCATGAAGAAACTCTATGCCTATGGATCTTTGGACTCATTCGATTTTGAATCGGTTGAGACATGCGAACCATGCCCCTTCGGCAAGATGACTAAGGACCCCATTTTCCAGATAGATGGAGCGGGCAAGTGAGTTATTGGAAATGATACATGTTGATGTGTGCAATCCAATGAGTCTTGTAGCGTGCAGTGGATATCACTATTTTCTTACCTTCACTGATTATTTGAGTAGATATAGTGTATATTTACTTAATGAAACACAAGTCTGAATTGTTTGAAAGGTTCAAGCAAATTCAGAGTGAAGTTTAAGATCATCGTTACAAGAAGATAAAAATGTCTGCAATATGATCGTGGAGGTGAATATCTGAGTTACGAGATTGGCATACCACTTTAGACAATGAGAAAGTTGTTTCACAATTCACGCCACCTGGAACACCATAGTGTGATGATGTGTCCGAATGTCATAGTCATACTCTATTGGATATGGTGCGTTCTATGATGTCTCTTATCATTTTGCTACTATTATTTTGGGGTTATGCATTAGAGGCAACTACATTCACTTTAAATAGGGCACCATTTAAATCCGTTGAGATGACACCGTGTGAATTAGGGTTTGATAGAAACCCAAGCTGTCATTTCCTAATGTTTGGGGCTGCGACGCTTGTGTGGAAAATGTTTTCACCGAATGAGCTCAAACCCAAAGCGGACAAATGCATCTTCATAGAATACCCTAAGAACAGTTGGGTAAACCTTCTATCTTAGATCCAAGCATAAAGTGTTTGTTGCTAAAACAGGGTCCTTTCTCGAGAAAGAGTTTCTCTCGAAATAATTGAGTGGGAGGAAGATAGAACTCATGAGGTTGTTGAACCTCTGTTCAACCAGAGAGTAGCGCAGAGCATTAAGATGTTTCTGTGGAGCCTACGTCAGTTCAAGAGGAAGTTAATGATGATGATCATGAAGCTTCGGATCAGGTTACTATCGACCTACGAGGAAAATAGAACTCGATGAGGTTATTGAACCTTTACTTCAACCAGAAAGTGGCGCAGCGCAGAAAGACGTTTCTGTGAAACCTACGTCAGTTGAAGAGGAAGTTAATGATGATGATCATGAAGCCTCGGATCAAGTTACTATCGAACTTCGTAGGTCGACAAGGACGTGTACTGCTACTGATGAGAACTCCTTGAAGAACAAGAGGAACCAGAGAAAGTAGCCTGCCTGTCTAATATGTACCAGTTCGTAGACAACGTCCTATACAAAAAGAGATGAATGGCGTGAAACTCAAGTGCATTTCTTGGGAGGATGGACTGGAGCTATTGGTAGAGATACATGGAGGCATATGTGGCTCCCACATAATATTTGTTCACTTGCCTGACGACAAGCTGAGAATCACCCCTGACAATAAGTCTCTTGATCCCAAGGTCTACCGCGATCCTAAGACCGGCAAGTAGTCCTTCGTACTATGCAGTATTGTTTGTTGATCTCTCCTGGGGAAAGTGCATCTGAATCACATATTTGAGGTGCTCTCTGGTGGGTGCTCCCACATATACTTATCAGAAACTCTATAGTGCTCCCACTCACTTTATTGCAAATACAAGTTTCTCGTAAACTTTGTATAGACTCAAAAACTTTGATCACCTCGTCAAAGTGTATATTCCATCTCCGAGATGCTTGCTTCAGTTCATAGAAGAATCACTGAAGCTCGCACACCTTTTAGCATCCTTAGGACTGACAAAACCTTCTGGTTGTATCTCATACAACCTTTCCTTAAGGAAGGAAACGATGTTTTGGAATCCATCTGCCAGATTTCATAATTGAAAAATGCAGCAACTGCTAACATAATTCCAACAGACTTTAGCATCACTACGAGTGAGAAAGTCTCATCGCAGTCAACTCTTTGAACTTGTCGTAAACTACTTTGCAACAAGTCGAGCTTTACAGATGGTAACATTTACCATCAGCGTCTGTCTTCCTTTGAAAGATCCATTTGTACTTAACGACCTGCCGTCGAACGAGCAAGTCCACCATAGTCTATACTTGGTTTTCGCACATGGATCCTTTCTCGGATTTTATGGCCTCTAACCATTTGTTGGGTTTCGGGCCCATCATTGCTTCTCCATAGTTCGTAGGTTCATCGTTGTCCAACAACATGACCTCCAAGACAGGGTTGTCATACCTCTCAGTAGCAGTACACGTCCTTGTCGACCTACGAAGTTTGATAGTAACTTGATCCGAAGCTTCATGATCATCATCATTAACTTCCTCTTCAACTGACGCAGGTTTCACAGAAACGTCTTTCTGCGTTGCGCCACTTTCTGGTTGAAGTAAAGGTTCAATAACCTCATCGAGTTCTATTTTCCTCGTAGGTCGATAGTAACTTGATCCGAAGCTTCATGATCATCATCATTAAATTCCTATTCAACTAACGTAGGCTTCACAGAAACATCTTTCTGTGTTGCGCTACTTTCTGGTTGAAGCAGAGGTTCAATAACCTCATCAAGTTCTATCCTCCTCCCACCCAATTTTTTCAAGAGAAACTTTTCCTCAAGAAACGACCTAGTTTTAGCAACAAACATTTTATGCTTGGATCTGAGATAGAAGGTTCATCCAACTTGTTCTTAGGGTATTCTATGAAGATGCATTTGTCCGCTTTGCGTTCGAGCTCATTAGGTCAAAACATTTTCCACACAATTGTCGCAGCCCCAAACATTAAGAAATGACAGCTTAGGTTTCTATCAAACCATAATTCACACGGTGTCATCTCAACGGATTTAGATGGTGCCCTATTTAAAGTGAATGTAGTTGTCTCTAATGCATTACCCCAAAAATTACAGTAACAAAACGATAAGACACATCATAGCATGCACCATATCCAATAGAGTACGACTATGACATTCGGACACACCATCACACTATGGTGTTCCAGGTGGCGTGAGTTGTGAAACAACTTTCACATTGTCTAAAGTTGTATGCCAAACTCGTAACTCGGATATTCACCTCCACGATCATATCGCAAACATTTTTATCTTCTTGTCACGATGATCTTAAACTTCACTCTGAATTTGCTTGAACCTTTCAAGCGATTCAGACTTGTGTTTCATTAAGTAAATATACACTATATCTATTCAAATCATTAGTGAAGGTAAGAAAATAATGATATCCACCACACGCTACAAGACACATTGGATTGCATACATCAACATGTATCATTTCCAATAAATCACTTGCCCGCTTCATCAAAACAGAAAACGGTATCCTTAGTCATCTTGACAAAGAGGTATGGTTCGCATGTCTCAACCAATTCAAAATCGAATGAGTCCAAAGATCCATCAACATGGAGTTTCTTCATGCGCTTTGTACCAATATGACATTTAGCGGCAGTGCCACAAGTATGTGGTACTATCATTATTAACTTTGTATCCTTTTTGGCATCAATGTTATGAACATGTGTATTACTACGATCAAGTTTCAACAAACCATTCTTTACTGGGTGCATGACCATTGAAGGTATTATTCATGTAAACAGAATAACCATTATTCTCAAACTTAAATGAATAACCGTGTTGCAATGAACATGATCTAATCACGTTCATGCTCAACGCAAAAAACACCAAATAATATTTATTTAGGTTCGTCACTAATCTCGAAGGTAGAGAGAGCGTGCGATGTTGATCACATCAACCTTGGAAACATTTCCAACACACATCGTCACCTCACACTTAGCTAGTTCTCCATTTATTCCATAGCTTTTATTTCGAGTTACTAACATTTAGCAATCGAACCGGTATCCAATACCTGGGTGCTACTAGGAGTACAAGCAAGGTACACATCAATAACATGTATATCAAATATACTTCTGTCGACATTGCCAGCCTTCTTATCTACCAAGTATCTAGGGTTGTTCCACTTCAACGACCTCTCCTCATAATTGAAGCACTTAGTCTCGGGTTTGGGTTCAACTTTGGGTTGCTTCACTGGAGCAGCAACTGACTTGCCATCCATGAAGTTTCCCTCCTTGCCCTTGCCCTTCTCAAAGCTAGTGGTTATACTAACCATCAACACTTGATGCTCCTTCTTGATTTCTACCTTCGCGGTGTCAAACATCGCGAACAGCTCAGGGATCATTAATTCTATCCCTGGCATTTGATAGTTCATCACCAAGTTCTAGTAGCTTAGTGAAAGTGACTTGGAGAACTATATCAATCACTATCTTATCTCGAAGATGAACTCCTACTCGATTCAAGCGATTGTAGCACCCAGAAAATCTGAGCACATGCTCAACGATTGAGCTATTCTCGTTCATCTTGCAGGCAAAGAATCTTGTTGGAGATCTCACATCTCACAACACGGGCACGAGCCTGAGATCCTAATTTCAGCTCTTAGAACATCTCATATGTTCCGTGACGTTCAAAACGTTTCGAAGCCTCAATTCTAAGCCGTAATGCATGATGCACTTAAATATCAAGTAGTTATCAGCACGTACCTGTCAGATGTTCACAACATCTACAGACGACGCTAGAGGGGTTGGCGCACCGAGCGGTGCATTATGGACATAAGCCTTCTGTGCAGCAACGAGGACAATCCTCAGATCACGGAAATCCGCAATATTGCTACCATCATCTTTCAACTCTATTTCTCTAGGAACATAAAAATTCAAGGGAGCTACAGCGCGATCAAGTAATCTACAACATAATTTGCAAAGACATTGCTGACTATGTTCATGATAATGAGTTCAATTAATCATATTACTTAAGAACTCCCACTCAAATTGACATCCCACCGGTCATTCGAGTGATACATGATCCAAATTCACCAACTCAAGTCCGATCATCACGTGAGTTGAGGTGGTTACAATGGTGAACATCATCATGTTGATCATATCTACTATATGACTCATGTTCGACCTTTCGGTCTCTTGTGTTCCGAGGGCATGTCTGTACATGCTAGGCTCGTCAAGTTTAACCCGAGTGTTCTGCGCGTGCAACACTGGCTTGCACCCGTTGTATGTGAATGTAGAGTCTATCACACCCGATCATCACGTGGTGTCTCAACACGACGAACTTTCGCAATGGTGCACACTCGGGGAGAACACAATTTATCTTGAAATTTAAGTGAGGGATCACCTTATAATGCTACCGTCGTACTAAGCAAAACAAGGTGCATAAAAGGATTAACATCACATGCAATTCATAAGTGACATGATATGGCCATGAACTTGTGCTTTAGATCTCCATCTTGAAAGCACCGGCATGATCTCCATCGTCACCGGCACGACACCATGATCTCCATCATCTTGATCTCCATCAACGTGTCGCCATCGGGGTTGTCACGCCCTGCATGCTTCTACTACTATTGCTACCGTTTAGCGATAAAGTAAAGCATTACATAGCGCTTAATGATTGACACATAGGTCATACAATAATTAAAGACAACCCTATGGCTCCTGCCGATTGCCGTACTCACCGACATGCAAGTCGTGAAATTCTGTACATCACATGATCATCTCATACATCACATATATCACATCATGTAATTGGCCATATCACTTCACAACATACCCTGCAAAAACAAGTTAGACGTCCTCTAATTGTTGTTGCATGTTTTACTTGGCTGCTACCGGTATCTAGCAAGAACAATTCTCATCTACGCAAAAACCACAATGGTGATACACTAGTTGCTTTTCAACCTTCTCAAGGACCGCCTTTGTCGAATCCGATCCAACTAAAGTGGGAGAAACTGCCACCCGCAACCCATCTAGGCAACAAGTTGCGTCAAGGGAACCGGTCTCTCGTAAGCGTACGCGTAATGTTTGTCCGGGCCGCTTCATCTCACAACACCGCTGAACCAAAACACGACCAAGGGAGGAAGCAATCTAAGCATCAACGCCCACAAACTCTTTGTGTTCTACTCGAGATCTCATCTACACATAGACCTAGCTCATGATGCCACTATTGGGGAACGTTGCATGGGAAACAAAAAATTTCCTATGCACACGAAGATCTATCCATGTAAATCGCTAAGCGGGAAGCGTTAAGAAACGCGGTTGGTGTAGTCGAACGTCTTCGCGATCCAAATCGCCGTGCATCCCGCGATCCAATCACGATCCGTCCCGCAATCCAATCACGATCCGTCCCGTGATCCGATCAAGATCCATCCCACGAATTTGATCACGATCCATCCCACGAACTTGATCACGATCCTTCCGATCTAGCGCCGAACGGACAGCACCTCCGCGTTCAGCACATGTATAGCTTGATGACGATCTCCACCGTCTTGATCCAGCAAGAAGGAGTGGAGAGGAAGAAGAGTTCTCCGGCAGCCTAACGGCGCTCTGGCGATGGTGGTGGTGCAATTCCGGCAGGGCTTCGCCTAAGCACTGCAGAAAACCGATCTAGAGGAGAAACTATGCACTAGAGATTAGGGTTTGCACGTGGCTGAAATCTGGTCCCAAAAAACCCTAAAACCTCTAGTATATATAAGAGGAAGAGAGGAGGAGGCTTGGCCCTCAAAGGACCAGCAATTGGGTCGGCCAAATCAAGTGGGAGAGGTGGAATCCACCTCCAATCCTATTAGGACTAGGATTCACCCTATTTTTTGCCTTTTTCCACCTTTTTCTCTTTGAGCTTTTCTTCCCAGCCTCATGGGCCTTGTGTGGGATTTCCACCAGCCCGCTAAGGGCTGGTATTTATGCTCCCATAGCCCATGTAGCCTCTTGGGTCGAAATAACCCTCCCGATGGTCTCCCGGTACACTCCCGGCACTCCCGGTACACTACCGATAAGCCCGGAACTTTTCCGGCGACCAAAACAGGACTTCCTATATATGAATCTTTACCTCTGGACCATTCCGGAGCTCCTCGTGATGTCTAGGATCTCATCTGGGACTCCGAACAAGCTTCAGTCACCACCATACATAACTCTATACTACCGAAACGTCACCAAACCTTAAGTGTGCAGACCCTGCGGGTTCGAGAACTATGTAGACATGACCGAGACACCTCTACGGTCAATAACCAATGGTGGGACCTGGATGTCCACATTGGTTCCTACATATTCTACGAAGATCTTTATCGGTCGAACTTCTATGTCAAGGATTTAGTTAATCCCGTAGGATGTTCCCTTTGTTCTTCGGTATGTTACTTGCCCGAGATTCGATCGTCGGTATGTCATACCTAGTTCAACCACATTACCGACAAGTCTCTTTACTCATTCCGTAATACAAGATCCTGCAACTAACAATTAGTCACATTGCTTGCAAGGCTCATTGTGATGTTGTATTACCGAGTGGGCCCCGAGATACCTCTCGGTCACACGGAGTAACAAATCCCAGTCTCGATCCATGCCAACTCAACAGACACCATCGGAGATACCTGTAGAGCACCTTTATAGTCACGCAGTTATGTTGCAACATTTGATACACACAAGGCACTCCTCCGATATCCGTGAGTTGCATGATCTCATGGTCATAGGAACATATACTTGACATGCAGAAAACAGTAGCAATAAACTAACACGATCATATGCTATGTTTGTAGTTTGGGTCTTGTCCATCCCATCATTCTCCTAATGATGTGATCCCGTTATCAAATGACATCTCATGTCAATGGCTAGGAAACCTTAACCATCTTTGATTAACGAGCTAGTCTATTAGAGGCATACTAGGGACATATTTTGTCTATGTATCCACACATGCATCTAAGTCTCCGATCAATACAATTATAGCATGGATAATAAACGATTATCATGAACAAGGAAATATGATAATAACTAATTTATTATTGTCTCTAGGGCATATTTCCAATAGTCTCCCACTTGCACTAGAGTCAATAATCTAGTTCACATCACCATGTGATTTGCATTGTTATGAATCTAACACCCAATGAGTTCTGGGGCTCGATCATGCTTAGCATGTGAGAGAGGTCTTATAGTCAACGGGTCTGCGACATTCAGATCTATGTGTACTTTGCAAATTTCTATGTCAAACCGTAAACACTGCTACCACAGTCCACTTGGTACTATTCCAAATGGCTGCTCCACTATACGTATCCAGATTGCTACTACAAGTCATCCGGATTGGTGTTAAAGCTTGCATCGACGTGACTCTTTACGACGAACTCTTTATCACCTCCATAATCGAGAAACATCTCCTTAGTTTTTATTTACTAAGGATAATCTTGACCGCTGTCCAGTGATCCACTCCTAGATTACTCTTGTACCCCTTGACGGACTCATGGCAAGGCACACACAGGTGCGGTACACAGCATGGCATACTATACAGAGCCTATGGCTAAGGCATAGGGGACGACATTCGTCCTTTCTCTTTCTTCTGCCGTGGTCGAGCTTTGAGTCTCATTCAACTTCATACCCTACAAAGTAGGCGAGAACACTTCTCTCTGACTAATCCATTTTCAACTCTTTCAAAATCTTGTCAAGGTATGTACTCATTAAAAGTCTTATCAAACATCTTGATCTATCTTTATAGATCTTGATGCTCAACAATTAGGTAGCTTCATCCAGGTCTTCCTTTGAAAAACTCTTTTCAAACAACCGTTTATGCTCTCCAGAAATTCTACATCATTTCCGAATAGCAATATGTCAACCACATATACTTATCAGAAACTCTATAGTGCTCCCACTCACTTTATTGCAAATACAAGTTTCTCGTAAACTTTGTATAGACTCAAAAACTTTGATCACCTCATCAAAGTGTATATTCCAACTCCGAGATGCTTGCTTCAGTTCATAGAAGAATCACTGAAGCTCGCACACCTTTTAGCATCCTTAGGACTGACAAAACCTTCTGGTTGTATCTCATACAACCTTTCCTTAAGGAAGGAAACGATGTGATCCCATTATCAAATGATATCTCATGTCAATGGCAAGGAAACCTTAACCATATTTGATCAACGAGCTAATCCATTAGAGGCATACTAGGGACATGGTTTTGTCTATGTATCCACACATGCATCTAAGTCTCCGATCAATACAATTATAGCATGGATAATAAACGATTATCATGAACAAGGAAATATGATAATAAATAATTTATTATTGCCTCTAGGGCATATTTCCAACACTCTGGATGGTCGAAGTGGTTTCAAACTTGAGACCAAAACTTGACAGTTCCAAAGCCCACTCTACAATCCTACCGGTAGCTTATAGGTTCCGCAAGATCTGCTCCAGCGGGAAGCGAGTGACAACGGTGATATCAAGTGCTAGGAAGTAATGGTGCAGCTTCCTTGAGGCCATAAGAAGGTCGAAGAGGAACTTTTGCATGCCAGAATATCTTGACCTAGCCCCCTACAAAAGGGAGCTAACAAAATAAACTAGGCGATGCACCACCTTCTTCTTCTGAGTTGTCTCATTCAACGGTGCAGATCCTTCCTTTCTGGCACTAGACCCTGTGGGGGGATATCCTGGCTTGTCGCTTGGCGGTCCTGCGGCTGCCGTTGTTTCTTCATCAACTTCTCTTTCAGCCACTTGTGCAGCATTCACCACTTGATTTGTTGCCTCTAGATATAGCAACAATGGCTCTTGTGGTTTTGGCGTGACTAGGACCGACGGAGAGGAGAGATACTTCTTCAAATCTTGCAGCGCTGCCTCCGCTTCTGGAGTCCATTTCTTTGGACCTACCTTCTTCAAAATTTGAGAAAGGGCAGGGCACGCTCAGCAGATTTTGAGATGAACTTACTCAGAGCAGCAACGTAGCCGGCAAGACGACGCACATCCTTGACACGTCTTGGTGCTTCAATTTGCTCAATAGCTTTGATCTTGTTGGGATTTGCTTCGATTCCATGTTGAGATACAAAGAACCTGAGAAGCTTGCCGGATGGAATGCTGAACACACACTTCTTAGGATTGAGCTTCATGTTGATCTTGCGCAGGTTTGCAAATGTTTCTTCTAGGTCTGATATGAGCGTAGCCTTGTCCTCGGTTTTGACCACTATGTCATCCATATAAGCCTCCATATTTGTATGTAGCTGGGGCTCAAAACCAATCTGGACTGCTCTTGCAAATGTAGAACCAGCACTTCTCAACCCTAAAGGCATAAGCAAAAAGCAATACGTACCACATGTGTTGATAAATGAGGTCTTCTCCTCATCTTCCTTAGCCATGAAGATCTAATGATAGCTTGAATAGGCATCAAGGAAAGACAACAAGTCGCATCCGACGGTGGAGTCCACAATCTAGTTGATGTGCGACAAGGGAAAAGGATGTTTGGGACATGCTTTGTTAATGTCGGTGAAGTCAATGCACAACCTCCATTTTCCATTCGCCTTGTGCACTACCACTAGATTGGCCAACCATGTTGGATGGAGTACTCCTCTGATCAAGCCAGCCACTTCTAATTTCTTGATCTCTTTGGCAATAAACTGTTTCCGCTCCAAAGCTTGCTTCCGGACCTTCTGCTTGATGGGCCGCGCGTGTGGGCAAACGGCAAGGCGGTGCTCAATCACCTTCCTGGGAACACCGGGGATATCAGATGGTTGCCATGCAAACACATCGACATTCGCTCGTAGGAAGGCGACGAGCGCGCTTTCTTATTTTTCATCAAGGGTGGAACTTATGGTGAAAGTTCCTCTCGTACCATCCTCCTTGGTGGGCACCTTCTTGGTCTCTAGTGGAGCTGCCTTGGACTTCTTTCTCTTGCCGATGGAGCTCTCTGGCACATCGTCAACGGGAGCGCAGCACCCCGAGGAGGCGCGCTTGCCGGAATATGCGCCAGAGGCCTTGCCAGTCTTCTTCCCCCAGGAGCTTCAGCGGCACGAGCAAGTGCCTTGGTGGCAGGTGTTGCAACTACCTCCCGATAGAGTTGGTCGGTGCAGATAAGTGCGCCTTTCTTGTCAGAATTGATCGTGATGATGCTCATTGGCCCGAGCGTCTTCAGCACATTGTAAGCGAACTGGGTGGCCGCCATGAACTTGGCCAGTGCTGGGCGACCAAGGATGTTGTTGTACAGCAACGAGATCTTGACGACGTCAAAAACGATCTTCTCTGTTCTGAAATGTATATCGCTGCAAAATGTCACCGGCAGCATGATCTGGCCCTTCGGCTGTTTCCTCCTTGAATTGACCCCTTGGAAAGCGCTTGTGGGCTCGAGATCTTCATCGGGAATTTGCAGCCTCTGATTGACATCAGGCGACATCAGGTTCAGGCTGGCCCCACTGTCGACTAGCATCTTCGTCACATTGACGTTGCGAATTGTTGGCGAAACCAACAATGCCAGGCACCCAACCGTAGTCGTGCGATCAGGGTGATCCTCAGCGTCAAAAATGATAGGAGTGTTGGACCACTTTAGAGGTTTCTGGGCACCAATAGAGGGCTCCGCCGCGTTAACCTCGCGCACCCACTGTTTAAGTTGGCGGTGAGAGGAATGCGACAAGGCACCTCCCTCGATGCAGATCATCTCTGTAGCCTTCTAGAACTCATGCTCACTGGACTCGTCGTCCTCTTTGACGTCATCGTCATCACCCTCTTACTTGTCGCGACCACGAGCGGGCCGGTCTTTTTGTTGTTTGGGCTTGTCGCGGCGAGCTCCTCGGCCAACGCGCTTCTTGCCGGACCCTTACGCACCATCTTGGCCTTTCTTGTTGTCTCACCTCTCATATTCGGCTTTTTGTTTCTTGCCAAGCTGCTCAACTTGCCGACAATCTTGGAGATCGTGGCGCTTGGTGCGATGGATCTTGCAATACTGCTTAACGGAGCCTTCCGGCTTGTCGGCAGCCGCCATCACCTGGAAGGAGGCGCACCCTGCAACATCCTCATTGGGGTCATCAACCTTGCCCTTCTTGGCGGTACCAGGGTTACCGGATCCCTCGACGGCAAGAACGGCTTTGCCCTTGCGCTTCTTGTTCCACCGCCGGCCCTTCTTTGCCGGGGTGGCCGTGTCTTCATCCTCAGAGTCGACCCTTGCGCCAGCATCTTCCTACGGGGAGCCTCCTCCCTTCTTCAGTGCGATCACAGTTACCTACCAGAGCATAAAGCTCGGCAACATCCCTGACCTTGTTCATTGCCAGCTCTTCCCGCATCCTGCGGTTGTGCATGTTCTGATGGAACGCGCTAATAACAACGTTAGGATGAACGTCTGGTATGTTGTGGTGCACATGGCTAAATCTTTGAATGTACTTGCACAAAGTCTTGCCCTCCTTCTGAGGTATGATGTGCAAATCGCTTTCTTGACCAGGAGCTTGGTGGCCTCCGGTAAAGGTGCCAACAAACTCATGGCACAATTCTGCCCAGGAGGTGATGGATCCTTCCGGCAGGTGCATCAACGACAACCTGACGTTGGGCTTAAGCACCAACGGAAAGTAGTTGGCGAGTATCTTGTAGTCACGAGCCCCGGCAGCCCGCACTGTGATGGTGTAGATGCTCAAGAACTCTAATGGGTGAGTCTTGTTGTCGTACTTCTTCGGGAGCTCTGGCTTGAACGTGTGGGAATTGGGCCATAGGACTTGCCGCAGCTCACGAGTAAACACTGGACAACCTACCTCGTAAGGCTAGCTAGCAGGATACCCCAGCACGGGCTTGTCTATAGTGGGCACCGCGCGCTTATTAGATTGATGGCACGCTTCCCTCCATCCCTCGATTGTAGTTCGAGCATCTTCCTTGCTTCATTCACAAAGAACTTGACGCTGGTCGCGGTGAGTCCGTGGATTGGACGACACCATCGAGTAACCATCGCAAGCGTCGGTCCGTCAAGTTGGTGGTCGGCATTGTTGCTGTGGGGGAGAGTGTACCATGGTCGCACCGCCTCCGGCCTTCTCTCCACTGGCGAGAGTCGGCTTGGTGGACCAAAACTTATCTACAAGGCTGAGGATGCTCTGAATGGTGGCTCTCCATTTGTCAAGCTTCTCTGTAGCAGGAGGGAAGTTTAGGAGTAGCTGTGATCGCGCCATTGCTTCTTCTGTCGTGGTCGGCAGCGAACGGCACGAGGAACGCGAGGTGCTTTGACTTCTAACTGTGTTAGAAGGAGCCCCGCCACGGTCCCGCAATGGAACGCCACTCCTACTAGCATGCTGCCGAGCATGCTGGTCCCTCGCACCTTGGGAGTGATGCGCATGAGCTATTCTGTGGGGACATTGAAAACCGTGGGCGCCGTGGCGCAGCTCTTTGCGTGTGTCCTGGGAAGGTCGTGGCGTAGGCGCTGGCATGGGCATCCTGGAAGATACCCTTCCGTCCCCGGAGTTCACCGTACCACCCGCAGGTGGTACAGCTCCGTCCTGAGACCAAGCGGTGTGGGGGTTCTCATAGCCGCCATGGGCGTCTCCGCGGCGGGCATCGCCAGTTGCTTGGCCTTGATCACCGGAGCATCACGGAAGTTCTAAACCTCTGCCTCTTCCTCCACCCGCGTATATGCCGTCGCCTGTCTATGCAGATACAGGGACAGCAGACGCGGTTGGGCCAACTGCCATTAGGCCCTTCTTCTTGGGGGCCATGGCTATGATGAGTATGAAGGAACTGGCGCGCTGATCATCGGAACAAGTTCACACGACCTATCCTCCCCCTACATGGCGCGCCAAAGATGTCATGGGGAACGAACACCTATGGGATCGGAGGGACCCCATTCGGTTCGGTGGGGGAGAAGGCTAGCACAAAGAGCAGGTCAGATGAACAACACGCACGGATTTTACCTAGGTTCGGGCTGCAAAGATGTGTAAAACCCTACTCCTGTTTGGTTGTATTGCGGGTGTTCTTAGGGTTCTAGCTATAGGAGCGCCACGAGCAGCAGCTACGCGTATGAACTAGAAGATCCAAAGTCGAAAAGCCAAAAATTTCAAAAGTGTCAGGGACCAAAAGTGCTCTACCGTATCGCCCTGGGCCTCCTTTTATACTTTGAAGGGGATCCCAATAGTGGCATACAGTGTGTACACTAGGTGTACAGGGCTATAGTGCTATCATACCTAACACTGACGGAGTAGGACAGCCGCATTTAATGCACCATCAGGTATCTCTGTCTATCCACGGGACGGGACAGGAGCTTGTCCCATCGGCACCGCTTAGCCCCTCCATCGTCGACGCCACGACACGTGCCCAGGCGGGGCGACACCTAGCCTATGCGCTAGCAGGGCCTTGCCGGGGCTTCACCTTGCCGGGTATTGCTGAGGCTTTGCTTTGCCTGAGGGTTTGATGGCCATCCTGGCAAGGTCTTGCCGGGGGTCTTGATTCTCCTGTGGTTGCACCTGGAAACTTCCTGCCGGGCCTCGTCGCTAGGGTGGCTACTACTGCCCGTGCATGAGTAAGGGGCACTGGAGAGCCCAAAACTCTAGTGCACCGACAAGTTTTCGAGGGTAGAGTATTCAACCCAAATTTATTGATTCGACACAAGGGGAGCCAAAGAATATTTTCGGGTATTAGCAGCTAAGTTGTCAATTCAACCACACCTGAAAGACTGAATATCTGCAGGAAAGTATTCAATAGCAAAGTAGTATGGAAGTAACGGTCACAGTGGCAAAAGTGATAGTAGCAGTTTTGTAGTGATTGTAACAGTAGCAACAAAGAAGTTACTTAGCTAAGATCAATATGTAAAAAGCTCGTAGGCAATGGATCAGTGATGAATAATTATGTCGGATGGCATTCATCATGCAACAGTTATAACATAAGTTGACATAGAACTAGCTCCAATTCATCAATGTAATGTAGGCATGTAATCCGTATATAGTCATACGTGCTTATGGAAAAGAAGTTGCATGACATCTTTGGTCCTACCCTCCCGTGGCAGCGGGGTCCTAATGGAAACTAAGGGATATTAAGGCCTCCTTTTAAAAGAGAACTCGATCAAAGCATTAGCACTTAGTGAATACATGAACTCCTCAAACTACGGTAATCACCGGAAAGAATCCCAGTTATTGTCACCTTGGGGAATGCGGAGCAAAAATCATAACAGGTGTCTACAACTTGCAAGATAGGATCAAGAACACATATATATTCATGAAAACATAATAGGTTCAGATCTGAAATCATGGCACTCAGGCCCTAGTGACAAGCATTAAGCATAGCAAAGTCATAGCAACATCAATCTCGGAACATAGTGGATACTAGGGATCAAACCCTATCAAAACTAACTCGATTACATGATAAATCTCATCCAACCCATCACCGTACAGCAAGCCTGTGATGGAATTACTCACGAACAACGGAGAGCATCATGGAATTGGTGATGAAGGATAGTTGGTGATGACGATGGCATCGATTTCCCCCTCTCCGGAGCCCAAAACGGACTCCAGATCTGGTCTCCCGAGGAAGAACAGCAGGTGGCAGCGGCTCCGTATCGTGAAACATGATGAACTCTTCTCTCTGATTTTTTTTCTCCGCTAATAGGAATAAATAGGAGTGGAATTGAGGTTAGTGGTGCAGTAGGGGCCCCACAAGCCTATTAGGCGTGGCCAGGGGGGTGGTCGCGCCTGGCAGGTTTGACACCTGTGGGTGGCCCCCCTCCGGTTGATTCTTTCGCCAGTATTTTTTATTAATTCCAAAAATATTCTCAATAAATATTCAGATAAATTCGAGAACTTTTATTTCTACAAAAAAAATAACACCAAGGCAATTTTGCTGAAAACAGCATCAGCCCGGGTCAGTTCCATTCAAATCATCCAAATTTGAGTCCAAAAAAGGGGAAAAGGGTCTCGAAAAGTAGATACGATGGAGACGTATCAACTCCCCCAAGCTTAACCCATTGTTCGTCCTCAAGCAATTCAGTTGATAAAGTGAAAGTGATAACGAAATACTTTTACAAACTCTGTTTGATCTTGTTGTTGTAGATATGCCTAACTGATGTTCATATTTTCAGCAAAGATCATGGACTAACCACGTTCACAATAACATTTAGGTCTCAAATTTACTCATATCAATGACAAAATCAACTAGCGAGCAATAATAACTCTCAGATGATAACATTTTTGACAAAACAATCATGATACAATATGATGAAATCGTATCTCGCTAGTCCTTTCTGAGACCACAAGACATAAATGCGGAGCACCTCTAAAGAACAAGGACTAACTAGACATTGTAATTCACGATGAGAGAGATCCAGTCATGCTCATACTTAACATCAATTAACAGCAAAGCATACAATGACGGCGGTGCTCTCTAATAGGTGCCTTTTGTGAGAATGGAATGCCTCAACAATAAAGTAAATTAAAAGGCCCTTCAAATAGGGAAGCATTGATTTGCAGAGGTGCGAGAGGTCGAATTTTTAAACAGAGATGAGTAATAATTTTTGAGAGGTATGCTTTCACTGCTCACATAACGACCAAGCGGTTTTCAACATCCTCCATGCTAGATACATTATAGGAGGTTCCCAAAAAGAATGATAAGGTTTTTACACCCCCTCCACCAATCAATTACACTCCACGGCGACCTGAATCCACGGGTACCGTCCATACAAACACAATCCTGGGGGAGTTTTGTTTAATTATATTTTGCTTTTTTCGCGCATGGAACTGGGCATCTCGATCACCAGCCACTTTCTCGTGAATGATAGTGAATCAACACATATCGTGAGAATAACCCACCTAGCATGGAAAATACTGACAGCCCCCAGTCGCCACATGAGCGATTTGGGCATACAAAACAAAATGTTTATTTGAAGGTTTAGAATTTGGCACATGCAAATTTACTTGCAATGGCAGGTAAATACCGCATGTAGGCAGTTATGGTGGACTCATATGGAACAACTTTGGGTTTGAGGAATTGGATGCACAAGCAGTATTCCCGCTTAGTACAAGTGAAGGCTAGCAAAAGACTCGAGAGCGACCAACTAGAGAGCAACATAGTCATCAACATGCTTTGAGATTAACTAACATTGAATGCAAGCATGAGTAGGATATAAATCACTATGAACATAAATTTCATAGAGGCTATGTTGATTTTGTATCATCTACATGCATGAACATGTGCCAAGTCAGGCCACTTGAATCATTCAGAGGAGGATACCATCCCATCATACTACATCACAACCATTTTAGTATGCATGTTGGCACCCAAGACAAACCATTATCGAGTCTTAGCTAATTAAGCATGGCATGAGTAACTATAATCTCTAACTATCATTGCAAATATGTTTCACCCATAATGAACTGAATTCGGAATGATGAGCTAATCATATTTAGAAAAGAAAGATAGGTCGAGTTCATACCAACTTTTCTCCATCTCAATCTTTTCATCAAATATCGTCATTATTACCTTTCACTTGCATGACCGAACGGTGTAGATAATAATAAGAGTGCACGTGCATTGGATTAAGCTGGAATCTGCAAACAATAACTCAAAGGAGAAGACAAAGTAATATGGGCTCTCTGATAGATAAACAATAATACATATGAGAGCCACTCAACATTTTCATTGTGGTTTTCTCCTTACGACCCAAAGAAAGAATATTCAAATCCAGAACAAGAAAAACTATTTACACGGGAAAGCTCCCAACAAACAAAAGAAGAATGAAAAATCTTTTTGGGTTTTCTTTTAATGCTAAAACTAAGCAACTAGAAGATACAGCTAGAACTAATTTTTTTAATATTTTCCCAAAGTTAATTAAACACACAGGAAGAAAATGAAACAAGGAAATAAACTATCATGGATGGTACAATGAAAGAGTATGAACACCGACTACTAAGATATGTTTGTGAACATGAATGTAAAGTCGGTGAGAAATACATACTCCCCCAAGCTTAGGCTTTTGACCTAAGTTGGTCTAGGGCCATGGCTGGAAACAACTCTCTCCCGGATACTCCAAAGCGTCCTCAGAGTTCCATTGGTTGGCGAACTCATGCGGCTCTCTCACACCCTGTGTTTTGCCTCATGACTAAGTTAACATGACTCAAAAATTGGGGCCAATTAAAACTTTTTGAGTGCATTTGAATGCTTCACTTGTGTGGTTATTTGCTTGCTTGTCTGATTGCTTGCTGGTGCTCTATAATTCATAAAACATCCCCCTACCCTCAAGAACGGTTATCCTTGATCCCAACTCCTGTCCAATGATCATGCCATGTTAATAGGACTTAAAAATATTTCACGAAATATTATTTTCGCCAAAAAGCATTTATTTAAATTATGATTTCAAAACCCCCTCAATTGAGATTTGCACTACAAGTCCCCAAATTGGGTGGATCCTTTTTCCCAAAATTCTTTATTTGAAGCCCACTATATATAAGACTTACCAAAACCACCAAATATTAATTTTAAAGATTAATTTACTATTTTATTTAAAGCCTTTTTCTTAAGGCCAGAAATGGTCTTTTATAGGGAAAAATTATTTAAATGATTTAAAAATATTTGATAAATTTAGGAAAACTCAGTGGACATATATTGTCCATATATAAGAGTTTCATCACTTTCTCATGTTAAAAATATTGGACAAAACCCTTCAAAACCATTTCTTCCTATTTCAAGCATTTGAAATATTTCTATAAGAAATATACTCAAGTAAATCCAAGTAAATTCTAGCATGTCACATATGATATATGTGATCATATTGACAAGTTTCATATCAATCCCAATTGTTTTGATTCACCAAAATATCCCAAAACCCTTTGTGTCCAGATCCAAACTTGAGCAACTCTACATTGCCAATTGTACCCTATTAATCTCAATCTTTGTGGACTTGTTGTAATCATCCATTTATGAATCCGCACCAAGTGGTGCATCAACATACCTGGCCATGGGCAGCACGCCAGACCCGACCTTGCCCATGGGCCGGGCTTGGGCCTAGATTTTGTGGCCGGTTGCCGGGTCGGGCCCCGACCGGGGCCCATTGAAATCTAGATTTATGCCTATGCCGGGCCGGGCCTGCCGGGCCGGGCCAGGCTTTCTTGTGGCTCGAGTCGGGTCTGGGCCCAAATATAAGCCCGGAGGCCAGGCCGTGCCAGACTCGGGCCTGGGTTTCTAACGCCGGGATTTTTTAGGCCCAGCCCGGCCCAAGGTTTGGCCAGGTATATGCATCAAGGAGAACATATTAACTTGTCCCAATCCCCCAAACCCCTTCCTGCTAATTTCAAACACTGGGAACGTTTGCATTGTCAAGTTTACCCAATTGGTCCCAAACTTTTTGTGCATCCTCTAATACCCAAATAATGCCACCACACCAAGTGGGGCATTTAGGAGATTAGTTTAGCATGCCTAGATCTACAGAAACCTGATTTTGTTAAATTCTAGGGTTTAGAAAGTTTACATTGTGAACCTCCTTCAATCAAGATCAAACTTCGTGATCAACCTTGTTTCTACCTTCTATTTGATCCTAGTAAATATCATGGCATGCATACTCCTTTTACTTGCCCAAATCAACACCAAACACCTTCTGCTAAGTTGCCAAACTTGTTGTTTGGGCCCCTTCCACTATTCTCCTTAATAGAAAACCTTGACCTCAACTCTCCCTAGTCACCTTCCACCTCCAATAAAGGGCCAATGGCCTCAGGTCACTGATTGGGGGCTAAAAACCCTATTTTATACCCCTGGACAACAGAAAACCACCTCTCTCTCCACCTCCCTCTCATCCTAGTCTGCTCCCAGGGCATCCAATGCCATATTCCCCTAGTCTAGACCCCCTTGTACCCCTAGACACTAGTGGCCACGCACAAGACGACGTTGGCATGCCCTGGCATGCCAAACGGGCGCTCCAGAGTGTGCTACAGTGCGCACCCGCACTATAGCCGCTTCCCAATCACCAGCCCCGACCACCTCGAGCCCCTCCGTCTCACCAGCTGGTCGGCCTCGATGTCCTCGTCACGGCAGCTTGTTGTCCCCCTCCTCTGTCTCCTCCTCCCGCGCATGCCAAGCCACTTGGCTCAGCCAGTGGTCGGTCTCACACAAGCAAGACCCCCAGCTCTCCCCCGCTCCCTCTCTCCTGTTCCCTGGACATGGACCACGTCGATGAACTCCGTAGACATGCCCCCGGAGCCTCCCTATGGCCCAAGCCTCACTTGTGATGCGGCCATGGACTCCGTCCACGGTGGGCTCATGCACAAGCCATATAAGAAATCCCGAAGCTCCCCTCTTGCCCTCTCTCGCTCCCTCTCCTTCCCAGAAACTTCCTAGACAAACCCCCTTATCCTCCCATGCGTTCAACCTCCTCCTGGTGCGGACATTGCCGCGGCGGCCCCGCTCAAATTGGAGCAACCCCGAGATTTCCCCTCGTCCCTAGCCACTTCGGTGCCCCCTCCTAGTCGCCGCCAAGACCTCCCATCGCCTCCGCCCCTTCCTGGGGCATCGTGTGCTCGGAGCCGGTGGTGGCCGACGGCCTTTTTCCGCGGCCCTCTGCGTTGGCACCTCTGCCACCCTCCCCTGCAGGCGCACAACTCAGGGATGGGCGCGATAGGGCCTCCCAAGCCCACTTGCGTGTAGAACCCCGCCGAAGGTGGCCGGTGGAGCAAGCCCCAGTGCACGCTCGGCCTTCCCCTGCCCCTCCTCGGCGTGGGCGGGAGGAGGGAGATGAACTTGCCAATGGGTCCCGCCTGTCGGCCAGCCAACAGGGTTGGGCCACTGACGGTGGCCTCCGGCTCCTGTTAAGTTGAGGCGCCCTCCGCGTCATCCGCCTCCCTGCGAAGGAGGCACATTCTGTGGAATGCACCTTCGGCGTCGCCCCAGCCACCAGGCCGAGCTGCTGGGCTGGACCATTAGTTAAATTTTGCCCGATACGCGGTTTGGCCTTTCGGTAATTTTTTTTTCAAGTGGCACTAATCTATCCATATAAAATTCTTTTCAACTCCAAATTGAATGATTCAAATTCCTATAGCCTTCTAATAATCCCATCTATCATTTGGCACAACTTCCATAATTTTTCATCACAAGTTTTTGCCATGTTCAAATTTAAATTTAAATTTGAATTATGAAGGTCCCCCATTGCAATATTCCTAGGGGATTCAAATCAACTCCAAATGGAGTAATTCAAGTTCCTAGGTGTATCTAAATTCATGCACTAAGTCTTGAGCATTTTCCTTACACTTATTCTCCAAAATCAATTAGTGGACCATTTCTTCATATGTGACCCACTTTGCAAATCCTTAGAATATTCATACCAATTCAAAATCTTGTAAAACCACTTCCTAAAATCTTCTAAAATCATGCCCTATATGATTGATACATTCACTCATTTTTACTAAAACATTTGTTGTAGACTTCTAATAGGATCATCATTTCATTCTTTTCTCCCATTCAAAAATCCCCCTTGATCCACATCCAATGAAACCTCCTTGGTTATTTTTCTTATGACCAGACGTGTCCAAGAAAATTAAACTCCTATTTATACAACACTTTTATTTGTCTCCTTGTTGTGTTGCTTATTGTGGTTGTTTACTGAAGATAGTTGACGAGATAAATGGAGTGCTCAGAGTGGACAAGAACCGTGTGAATACCTCGAAGACATTGCTAAGCTACGCAAGCAACCCTTTAACCATGTTAAGAAACCCTTTTTGTGCATGTCATATAGCACTTTCTTTCGATGTGTTGATCATGTTGATGTGGTGACCACTATGGTGGGATGCCTCCGATACCTTTACCATTGATAGTTGCATCATGCATGACCCTACCTCCTTGTGAGGGTTGTGCGGGTGGGAGTAGTTAGGTTGCTAGTAGTTGGTATGCAAGGGGGATGTGAATATGCATGGTGATGCAAACTAAAATGATTTCAAAGATTTCTTCGAAAACCTCGTCGGGTGCCACTAATGCCCAAGGGAGATGATGATGAGCTGGGTAGCCACTTGATAAAGAAGTGGTGTACTAGAGCAAGTGAGTGTGTGTGGTTTTTGAAAACAGATTGGTGTAAGTTCCGACCGTTACTCTAACCTTACGTGCGCAACCACGATACCCCTTATGGGACGGGGCTTTGTTGATTACTTTGGTGGGTACTAGCATGGAGCCCGCATTACTAGTGGCAGGAGTGGCATGGTCACTCTTGATATGGGGTCGTTCCGGTATGGACGATCATGCGTTGTCTTCATCGGCACCGGGCACACCGCTGGTCCTTGCATGGATGCTACGTGTGATGTACATCATGTGGGCTATGTACGAATCGAGTGGACTCATTTTTTAGTATAGCCAGGGGAAAGGCTTTGTTCAGGTGCTTACCCCGGGTACATTAAATACCGCGAGTCGTGGATGACACAGAAGTTCCCCTAGTCTTGTGGGTAAAGTGTGCAACCTCTACAGAGTGTAAAACTATTTGAATAGCCATGTCCATGATCAAGGATAGTTGGATCACCGCTCCTGTGCAACATCCAGATGTTTTCGCAAACTTGGTGTGTGTGCGTGTGCGGATGACAGAAGGATGATACTTGAGATAAGTCTGGTGACTTAATGCGATGAACGAAGATGAGATGGTCAATCATTGTTTATTATGATATCTGTAACTTGTTCATATGGATATCTGCCAACTATAGATGCATGCTTACATAAGTTATTTGATCATGTCACAGCATAAAAATTTAACTTTATGCAAAATTACCTATTAGTGCTATATTATGCATTGTTATTGCCACTGGTTATTTTATTGGCCAGGCATGAAAGTCCAGGTTATGACGAAGATTATCTTGGTGACGGACATGCGAGCTAGGATGCTTCCCAGTCAGAATGCATGTAGGGTTAAGGTAGATGGCATGGGTTCACGCTATCGTTGAAGATTTCCGCTTCAAGTATATGAAGACTTGGCCATAAAGGCCATATTTGAGCACAGCGTTATGTAAAGGATGTAAGACTCTTGTTTTTTAGATTCTGTGTGTTTAGTGATCATTGATCTCTGGGATCACTGTGCACGTACATTCGGAGATCATGACTTATGAGTCGGGGTCCCCATAGAGCTGGTATCAGATCCATCCTGACTGTAGGAAGCCCTTAGTTAGCATGGATGTTAGTTAGGACAAAACCATTTTTCAAGACCCTTCAAAATCAGCTACAAAGCCTCTATATTTCTCGCCTCTCCTAAAATTCCAAGGGAAGCAAAGGTTTTTGCCTTAGAACTTCCACCACTTTTCTCTTAGCTCTCGTCATCTGCTTTTAAGAAACTTTGCAAATGGTCGCTACTACCCTTGTGCCCCTGACCATGGGATTCCTTGTAATCCTCGTGGATAACCTGGAAGGAAGCCACCTTGCCAGACGATTGCTGACATATCTTGGACCCAAGTTGGCTACACAGACAAGGAGCGACCAACAGAAGATACCTTCTCGAAGGATGAGGATGTCAAGACCTAGATGATAGTGACACACTCGACACAGCCCCGGGATGATGCCACCCTGGCCTTCAATGACTAGGGCACAAGACATGCAATGTCATGATATGCATCGCTAATAGCAACCCAGTCCTTTTCGTTGTTATATCGGTAACCACCGGTGGATGAGAACCTCGCCGTTTGGTCCACCTCACTATAGTGAGCAGGAAAACAATTCTCGTCATCCCCCGCTCTTGGTGCCGATGATATCGTCAACATGACCAGCATGATACAACTCTACCATGCCTTGTTAATGTCCTTGCATAAAAGATTGACTACCTAGAATGCTCGACGTCTCAGAAGACAAGAAGCCATTGTTACGATCACGAGGACACCCGGAGACCCTCTCAAAAACATCCGTGAAGAATCACCTTCAGCATCAACTCTCCAAACCCAAAGTCGTCAAGGATCCTTCAGGCGCAACTAGGATCGTTTCGACACACAACAAACCAGAGACATAGCGACACCTGAGGAAGACTAGAAGACTAAGCAGACTCCTCTCCAAGATGCGAAGCAAGCACCACTACTGAGTCTGAGAACCCTTAGGGTAGGATGAGTCGTGTATCCCCCATGCAAAGTCGAGTCCGTATGATGGTTCAAATGGAACCATAATGTGTGTTTTGTTTGTTTGTGCTTTGGTGTAAGTCAAACTTTTGCACTAGGCAACAAGTGCAAGACTATATCACCTAGCTTACCTTGATGTTTGTCTTTGGCCTTTTCGGTACTTGCTTGATTACACTTGCACTATACCACCCCCTTAGGCACTCCTCTCGATGCTACTTTCTCTCCCCCATCTCGTCAACTGTATACAAGCAAGACAAGATGCACCAAGGATGCACCTCGACAAACAACCGACGGCGAAGACTTCAACTACAACGGACTCAACAAGACGCAACCACGCAGAATTATGATTTCCCTCAAGATTGGAAACCCCTCCCTTGCCCAACCTAGACCTCAAAAGCTCCCCTAGCACAAGCCTCTGATCACATGTTTAATACACAGATTTGCCAAAGCACTTATTGAGCTTCAATAACCCCTGCTTTGCACTGGGTTCATTATGGAGCTAGTGATCATAGTGAACAAACATCCTTCATTCTTATGCTAGCACTAGAACCTTGATGCCATAGGAAGGATACTTCTAAGGGAATACTATTTGTGGATAATGATTTGATTTACACATAATAGATGTCTTGAGGAAGCAGTTGCGGCCTTTTGGTGGATTACGAGGCTTAATGTTCGGAGAGGAACTTGGTGGATCAAGATTGATAGAGTAGCATAACTTACTTCCCCCTTGAGAGAATTGGATTTAGTAGGACCAATGTGATCAGAATATGAAGATTTTAGTGGATACATGACTTGACTTTGGCAAGTAATGATTCAAAGTGGATTGATGGTTATATGTTAGTGACTAGAGTAACTAGTAGGGAATTCTTACTAGATGTAAAACTTGGATTCAAATAGGCGATCCTACTTGGTGCTCGAGATCAATTAAACCACATAGTTTGGAGTAACTTGGATTTAGTTCAACGATCTTGATCATGATACCATGTTTCTCGGTGGATGATAGTAGAAGGAATCGAATGATGTTAGGGATAATTTAGGGATCTATATAAGCTCGACCTTGGAGTTTAGTTGGCCATGAGATTGGAAGTTCATGGATATAATGTGATATTAGTCCTTGCAATGATATGTGAATTATATGAACTCGAGGAGATTATCTTGGACACCATCGATGCCAGATTTTTAGTAGTAATGGATCAGGCAATAGTGGATGATATTCGTGGATCGATTAAATTGGATTCGTAGGAAGGAAACAAGATCTTGGAGTAGTTTATTACATGTTTCCTTAGCATAGTATTGCAATACCATAGACCTTGGATAGGTCAGAAGGACACATTGATTGGCAGTGTCGTGATCAAGCTTAGCGGCTTGTAAATTATCCCGAGGATTTTTATATAGGGATATATATGAGTTAGCTATAGTATACATATGAGATTTTCAGCATAGTCCTTCTCTCAAAGCCTTGGAGGTATGAGTAGCATATGTAGTATTGGAGTTGACTTATATGAGATGATACCATCGAGGATATAGGGTGATTTTGTTTCGAGTAATAGGCTGTACTATTGACATCTAAGAATGGTGCTCAAGGATAAGATGGTAGATGTTCACTCACATCCTAAGCTCCTTGAAACCCCTAAGCTTTACTAAGACACAATATGATCAGGTTATGACCATAGGTCTTGGTTCTAAGTCATTTGACTATGGCCGATACTCCACCACGACCTCTCCCAAACATGTTCATGGAAGATGGCCACGAGGACCTATGTCAGGTTGACCACAAACCCATGGACAAGTGATCACACGGAACAAACAACCGCCTCTCTCACACATCCCATGAGCAATGTGTTTATGAGGTATTTGAAGGAATCTATTTTTATCCTCATGGATGACATACTTATTTACCCAATGAGAGGAAGGAACACCTTAGTCCTGTTTGGACCAGCCCCATGAACACCAATTACCATGCTTCTCGAGTATAAGGCCTCACCTTGAAGGAGTTGGAATCCTCAAAGCACCCTCTCTACAGAACAAGACTTTCTTTCCCAAGCAAGATGAAGAACCGCTACCATTGCGAGGCCATGACAACAACGAAGGAGAAGCAAAAGAAGTCAACCACCACTCCTCTGATGGCCACATCAACTATACTGTATCAAGAAGCACCAACGTCCAAGCATGATGAAGCCCTTGCACATCAAGAGGATTATAGGACCCCTTGTCTTATCAATCACCTATTAGTTCCTGACTAAGAAGGAACCGAGGAGCTGATAACACCCCTCACTCTACCACTTTGATGGTGTAAGATGAGCATGACATCCCTACTCCCTTCAGATGCCTGGAATGGAGTGGACGACGGCCATGACTTCGCTATCTTACCTTTTTAGACAATCTAAGGCGTAAACCATGACTCGATAATGGTAAGCCACCTATAAAAGGTAGTTCACCCCACTTGCCAAGCATCAGACCTTGGGGATTAGATGGTTGATCTATACTCTGGATTGTCAGCTTATCTAGAACCCCACTGAAACCTTCCCAGATGGTAGAACCCGTTTTTACACCAAGTCTCTAAGCCCAGTCTTAGGGACGAGACTCAGCGCGGACCTTCCCACGGAGAAACGAGTAGACCAAACACTCAAAGACATTCCAGAAATGTGCGTCCCTGATGATGAAGACAAACGGCCAAAGAAAAATGAAGAATCTACCTGGGCAACTTACTCAAGCAGAAGATCTTGAAGAGAATCCCACGATGACGCACTTCAACACCCTCATGGATGGAGACCACCTATGACTGAAGACCTCCTGCTTTAAGGAAGATAGGACTTCCCCGTCAACGAGAAGCTACACCAAGACTCGGCCCTTCTATTCAAACGTGAGACGTCTTGATGTCACTAACCAACATGCGCAACCTCAGGACCAGCACACACACACACTACTTGGCCACCTATTCCGACCTTGGAATACACACGCAAGCCAGGCCCTTGCCAAAACCCCCCATTCACCCTTAGACGAAATCAACGATGCACTCGAAGACATATCTTCAGGCACTTCAAGATCCAGAAGGACAACCACGCCAGAGCAGAAACAACGTGGAACGTGAGGACTACCTCACCTCTCAATGTCTGCATTAGCACCTAGCCTAGGAATCTCAGGGACGAGATTCTTGTAAGGGGGGTAGGTCTGTCACACCTTGTGTTTTGCCTCATGACTAAGTTAACATGACTCAAAAATTAGGGCCAATTAAAACTTTTTGAGTGCATTTGAATGCTTGACTTGTGTGTTATTTGCTTGCTTATCTGATTGCTTGTTGGTGCTCTAATTCATAAAACAACCTCCTACCATCAAGAACTGTTATCCTTGATCCCAACTCTTGTCCAATGAGCATGCCATGTGAATAGGAATTAAAAATGTTTTTACAAAATATTATTTTGGCCAAAAAGCATTTATTTAAATTAGGTTCTCAAAACCCCCTCAATTGAGATTTGCACCGCAAGTCCCCAAATTGGGTGGATCCTTTTTCCCCAAATGATTTATTTGAAGCCCACTATATATAAGACTTACTAAAACCACCAAATAACAATTTTAAAGATTAATTTACTATTTTATTTAAAGGATTTTTCTTAAGGCCATAAATGGTCTTTTATAGGGAAAAATTATTTAAATGCTTTAAAATATTTGAGAAAATTTAGGAAGACTCAGTGGACATATATTGTCCATATATAAGAGTTTCAACACTTGGTCATGTTAGAAATATTGGACAAAACCCTTCAAAACCATTTGTGCCTATTTCAAGCATTTGTAATATTTCTATAAGAAATATTCTGAAATAAATCCAAGAAAATTCTAGCATGTCACATATGATATATGGGATCAACTTGACAAGTTTCATATCAATCCCAATTATTTTGATTCACCAAAATATCCCAAAGCCCTCTTTGTCCAGATCCAAACTTGAGCAACTCCACATTGCCAACTGTCTCCTATTGATCTCAAACTTTGTGCACTAGTTGTAATCATCTATTGATGAATCCACACCAAGTGGTGCATCAAGGAGAACAGATTAACTTGTCCCAATCCCCCCAAACCCCTTCCCGCCGATTTCAAAAATTGGGAATGTTTGCATTGTCTAGTTTTCCCAATTGGTACCAAACTTTTTGTGCATCCTCTAATACCCAAATAATACCACCACACCAAGTGGTGCATTTAGGATATTAATTTAGCATGCCTAGATCTACAGAAACCCGATTTCGTTAAATTCTAGGGTTTACAAAGTTTACATTGTGAACTTTCTTCAATCAAGATCAAACTTGGTGATCAACCATTTTTCTACCTTCTATTTGATCCTAGAAAATATCATGGCATGTAGACTCCTTTTACTTGCCCAAATCAACATCAAACACCTTCTGCTAAGTTGCCAAACTTGTTGTTTGGGCCCCTTCCACTATTCTCGTTAATAGCAAACTTTTACCTCAACTCTCCCTAGTCACCTTCCACGTCCAGTAAAGGGCCCATGGCCTTAGGTCACTAATTGGGAGGTGAAAACCCCATTTTTTATCCCCTGGACAGCAGAACACCACATCTCTCTCCACCTCCCTCTCATCCTAGTCAGCTCCAGGGCATCCAATGTCAGATTCCCCTAGTCTAGACCCCCATTATACCCCTAGATAATAGTGGCCATACACAAGATGCCGTTGGCTTCCCCTGGCATGCCAAACGGGCGCTCCAGAGCGCGCTACAATGCACACCCGCACTGTAGCCACCGCCCAATCACCAGCCCCGGCCACCTCAAGCCCCTTCCTCTCGCCAGTTGGTCGGCCTCGGCGTCCTCGTCACGGCACCTTATCGGCCCCCTCCTCTCTCTCCTCCTCCCGCGCGTGCCAAGCCGCTCGGCTTAGCCAGTGGCCGTCCTCACACGTGCGAGGCCCCCAGCACTCCCTCGCTCCCTCTCTCCTCTCCCCTGGACGTGGACCACGTCCACGAACTCCATAGACATGCCCCCGGAGTCCCCCTGTGGCCCTAGCCTCACCTGTGACGCGGTCATGGATGCCGTCCACGGCGGACTCATGCACCAGCCATATAAGCAAGCCCGGAGCTCCCCTCTTGCCCTCTCTCGCTCCCTCTCCTTCCCAGAAACCTCCTGGACAAACCCCCTCGTCCTCCCATGCCTTCTACCTCCTACTGCTGCGGACATTGCCGCCGCGGCCCCACTCAAATTGGAGCAACCCCGAGCTTCCCCCTCGTCCCTAGCCACTCCGGTGCCCCCTCCTAGTCACCACCAAACCCTCCCATCGCCTTTGCTCCTTCCCGGGGCATCTTGTGCTCGGAGCCGGTGGTGGCTGATGGCCTTTTTCCGTGGCCCTCTACAGCAGCACCACTGCTGCCCTCCGTTGTAGGCGCGCAACTCAAGGATGGGCGCGGCAGGGCCTCCCAAACCGGCTCGCGTGCAGAACCGCGCCTGAGGCGGCCGATGGAGCAAGCCCCGACGCGCGCTCGGCCTTCCTTTGCCTCTCCTCGGCATGGGTGGGAGGAGGGAGATGAACCTGCCAATGGGTCCTGCCTGTCGACCAGCCAACAGGGCTGGACCACTAACGGGTGGGCCACGTCTCCTGTTAAGTGGAGGCTCCCCTCCACGTCATCCGCCTCCCTGCGAAGGAGGCGCATTCCGTGGAATGCACAAAATGCGCCTTCGGCGTCGCCCCAGCCGCCAAGCCGAGCTGTTGGGCCAGCACATGTTGGAAATATGCCCTAGAGGCAATAATAAATTAGTTATTATCATATTTCCTTGTTCATGATAATCGTTTATTATCCATGCTATAATTGTATTGATCGGAGACTTAAATGCATGTGTGGATACATAGACAAAACCATGTCCCTAGTATGCCTCTAATGGACTAGCTCGTTGATCAAAGGATGGTTAAGGTTTCCTAGCCATGGACATGAGATGTCATTTGATAACGGGATCACATCATTAGGAGAATGATGTGATGGATAAGACCCAAACTACAAACATAGCATATGATCGTGTTAGTTTATTGCTACTGTTTTCTGCATGTCAAGTATATGTTCCTATGACCATGAGATCATGCGACTCACGGATATCGGAGGAGTGCCTTGTGTGTATCAAACATTGCAACGTAACTGGGTGACTATAAAGGTGCTCTACAGGTATCTCCGATGGTGTCTGTTGAGTTGGCATGTTTCGAGACTGGGATTTGTTACTCCGTGTGACGGAGAGGTATCTCAGGGCCCACTCGGTAATACAACATCACAACAAGCCTTGCAAGCAATGTGGCTAAGTGTTAGTCATGGGATCTTGTATTACGGAACGACTAAAGAGACTTGCCAGTAACGAGGTTGAACTAGGTATGGAGATACCGACGATCGAATCTCGGGCAAGTAACATACCAAGAACAAAGGGAACGTTATACGGGATTAACTGAATCCTTGACATAGAGGTTCGACCGATAAAGATCTTCATAGAATATGTAGGAACCAATGTGGACATCCAGGTCCCGCCATTTTTTATTGACCGTAGAGGTGTCTCGGTCATGTCTACATAGTTCTCGAACCCGCAGGGTCTGCACACTTAAGGTTTGGTGACGTTTCGGTAGTGTAGAGTTATGTATGGTGGTGACCGAAGGTTGTACGTCACGAGGAGCTCCGGAATGGTCCAGAGGTAAAGATTCATATATAGGAAGTCCCAGTTTGGTCGCCGGAAAAGTTTCGGGCTCATCGGTAGTGTACCGGGAGTGCCGGTAGTGTACCGGGAGGCCTCCGGAAGAGGTATTTCGACCCCAGGAGTTCCACGGGCTATGGGAGAACAATAACCAGCCCTTAGTGGGCTGGGGAATCAGCCACAAAAGGCCCATGGCGCAGGGAGAGAAAAAGGCTAAGGAAAAGGTGAAAATCAGGCAATAGGAGGCAATCCTACTCCAACTAGGATTGGAGGTGAAGTAGGATTGCTTCCCACCTCCTATTCGGCCGACCCAAAGGCCTTGGCTGCCTCTCCTCTCCTCTCCTCCTATATATACTATGGGATTGGGTGGTTTTTGGACAGAATTTCTGGCCTCGTGCTACCCGTTCCACCGGTGCATAGTTTCTCCTCTAGATCGTAGTTCCGCAGTGCTTAGGCGAAGCCCTGCCGGAATTGCTCCACCACCATCACCGGAGCACCGTCACGCTGCCGGTGAACTCTCTCTCCTATCCACCTTCTCTTGCTAGATCAAGATGGTGGAGATCGTCATCAAGCTGCACGTGTGCTGAACGTGGAGGTGTCGTCTGTTCGGTACTAGATCGGAAGGATCATGATCGAGGCCACGGGACGTTCGTGATCGGATCGCAGGACGGATCGTGACGAGATTGCGGGACAGTTCGTGATTGGATCGCGGGACGGTTCGTGATTAGATCGTGGGACGCTCGGCGATTTGGATCGCGAAGAAGTACGACTACACCAACCACATTTCTTAACGCTTCCCACTTAGCGATCTACAAGGGTACGTAGATCCACTCTCCCTCTCGTCGATGCTCATCACCATGGATAGGTTTGCGTGTGCGTAGGAAAATTTTTGTTTCCCATGCGACGTTCCCCAACAGTGGCATCATGAGCTAGGTTGATGGTTCGATGAGATCTCGAGTAGAACACAAAAGGTTTGTGGGCGTTGATGCTTAGATTGCTTCCTCCCTTGGTCGTATTTTGGTTCAGCGGGATTGTGAGATGAAGCGGCCCGGACCAACATTACTCGTACGCTTACGAGAGACCGGTTCCCTCAACGCAACTTGTTGCCTAGATGGCTTGCGGGTGATAGTTTCTCTCACTTTAGTTGGATCGGATTCGACAAAGGCGGTCCTTGAGAAGGTTGAAAAGCAAACTAGTGTATCACCGTTGTGGTTTATGCGTAGGTGAGAATTGTTCTTGCTAGATACCCGTAGCAGCCACGTAAAACATGCAACAACAATTAGAGGACGTCTAACTTGTTTTTGCAGGGTATGTTGTGATATGATATGGCCAATTACATGATGTGATCTATGTGATGTATGAGATGATCATGTGATGTATAGATTATCACGACTTGCACATCGATGAATATGGCAACCGGCAGGAGCCATAGGGTTGTCTTTAATTATTGTATGACCTGCGTGTCAATCATTAAGCGCTATGTAATGCTTTACTTTATCGCTAAACGGTAGCAATAGTAGTAGAAGCATGCAGGGCGTGACAACCCCGATGGCGACACGTTGATGGAGATCAAGATGATGGAGATCATGGTGTCATGCCGGTGACGATGGAGATCATGCCGGTGCTTTCTAGATGGAGATCAAAAGCACAAGTTCATGGCCATATCATGTCACTTATGATTTGCATGTGATGTTAATCCTTTTTATGCACCTTGTTTTGCTTAGGACGACGGTAGCATTATAAGGTGATCCCTCACTTAATTTCAAGATAAATTGTGTTCTCCCCGAGTGTGCACCGTTGCGAAGTTCGTCGTGTTGAGACACCACGTGATGATCGGGTGTGATAGACTCTACGTTCACACACAACGGGTGCAAGCCAGTGTTGCACATGCAGAACACTCGGGTTAAACTTGACGAGCCTAGCATGTACAGACATGGCCTCGGAACACAAGAGACCGAAAGGTCGAACATGAGTCATATAGTAGATATGATCAACATGATGATGTTCACCATTGCAGCCACCTCAACTCACGTGATGATTGGACTTGAGTTGGTGAATTTGGATCATGTCTCACTCGAATGATCGGAGGGATGTCAATTTGAGTGGGAGTTCTTAAGTAATATGATTAATTGAACTCATTATCATGAACATAGTCAAAGTGTCTTTGCAAATTATGTTGTAGATTACTAGCTCGCGCTGTAGCTCCCTTGTATTTTTTATATGTTCCTAGAGAAATAGAATTGAAAGATGTTGGTAGCAAAATTGCGGACTGGGTCCGTGATCTGAGGATTGTCCTCCTTGCTGCATAGAAGGCTTATGTCCTTAATGCACCGCTCGGTGCGCCACCCCATCTAGCGTCGTCTGTAGATGTTGTGAATATCTGACAGACACGTTTCGATGACTACTTGATTGTTTAGTGCGTCATGCATTACGGCTTAGAATTGAGGCTCCGAAATGTTTTGAACGTCACGGAACATATGAGATGTTCTAAGAGCTGAGATTGTGATCTCAGGCTCGTGCCCGAGTTGCGAGATATAGGATCTCCAATGAGATTCTTTGCCTGCAAGATGAAAGAGAATAGCTCAATCGTTGAGCATGTGCTCAGACTGTCTGGGTACTACAATCGCTTGAATCGAGTGGGAGTTGATCTTCCAGATAAGATAGTGATTGATGTAGTTCTCCAAGTCACTGTGATTGAGCTACTAGAACCTGGTGATGAACTATAAAATGACAGGGAAAGAAATGTTGTTCCCTGAGCTGTTCGCAATGTTTGACACCGCGAAGGTAGAAATCAAGAAGGAGCGTCAAGTGTTGATGGTTAATCAAATCACTAGTTTCGAGAAGGGCAAGAGCAAGGAGGGAAACTTCATGGATAGCAAGTCAGTTGCTGCTCCAGTGAAGCAACCCAAAGTTGAACTCAAACCCGAGACTAAGTGGTTCTGTTATGAGGTGAGCGGTCGCTGAAGCGGAACAACCCTAGATACTTGGTAGATAAGAAGGCTGGCGACATTGATAGAAGTATATTTGATATACAAGTTATTAATGTGTACCTTGCTAGTACTCTTAGTAGCACCTGGGTATTGGATACCGGTTCGGTTGCTGAATGTTAGTAACTCGAAATAAAAGCTACGGAATAAATGGAGAACTAGCTAAGGGTGAGGTGACGATATGTGTTGGAAATGTTTCCAAGGTTGATGTGATCAACATCGCACGCTCTCTCTACCTTCAGGATTAGTGACGAACCTAAATAAATGTTATTTGGTGTTTTGCGTTGAGCATGAACATGATTAGATCATGTTTATTGCAGTACGGTTATTCATTTAAGTTAGAGAATAATGGTTATTCTGTTTACATGAATAATACCTTCAATGGTCATGCACCCAATGAGAATGGTTTGTTGAAATCTTGATCGTAGCACATGTTCATAACATTGATGTCAAAAGATACAAAGTTAATAATGATAGTACCACATACTTGTGGCACTGCCGCTAAATGTCATATTGGTATAAAGCGCATGTAGAAACTCCATGCTGATGGATATTTGGACTCATTCGATTTCGAATCAGTTGAGACATGCGAACCATGCCTCTTGGGCAAGATGACTAAAGGACCCCGTTGGATGGAGCGGGCAAGTGATTCATTGGAAATGATACATGTTGATGTATGCAATCTAGTGAGTCTTGTAGCGTGTAGTGGATATCGTTATTTTCTTACCTTCACTGATGATTTGAGTAGATATAGTGTATATTTACTTAATGAAACACAAGTCTGAATCGTTTGAAAGGTTCAAGCAAATTCATAGTGAAGTTTAAAGATCATCGTGACAAGAAGATGAAAATTACCGCGATATGATCGTGGAGGTGAATATCTGAGTTACGAGTTTGGCATACAACTTAAGACAATGTGAAATTTGTTTCACAACTAACGCCACCTGGAACACCATGGTGTGATGGTGTGTCCGAACATCATAGTCATGCTCTATTGATATAGTGCATACTGTGATGTCTCTTATCGTTTTACTACTATAATTTTTGGGGTTATGCATTAGAGACAACTACATTCACTTTATATAAGGCATCATCTAAATCCGTTGAGATGACACCATGTGAATTATGGTTTGATAGAAACCTAAGCTGTCATTTCTTAATATTTGGGGCTGTGACACTTGTGTGGAAAATGTTTTCACCTAATGAGGTCGAACCCAAGGCGGACAAATGCATCTTCATAGAATACCCTAAGATCAGTTGGGTGAACCTTCAATCTGAGATCCTAGTGCAAAGTGTTTGTTGCTTAAACGGATCCTTTCTCGAGGAAATGTTTCTCTCGAAAGAATTGAGTGGGAGGAAGATAGAACATATGAGGTTGTTAAACCTTTGTTCAACCAGAGAGTAGCGCAGCACAGAAAGATGTTACTGTGAAGCCTACGTTAGTTGAAGAGGAAGTTAATGATGATGATCATGAAGCTTCAGGATCAAGTTACTATCGAACTTCGTAGGTCGACAAGGATGTGTACTGCTCCTAAGTGGTACGACAACTCTGTCTTGGAGATCATGTTGTTGGACAACGATGAACCTACGAGCAATGGAGAAACGATGATGGGCACGGATTCCGACAAATGGTTAGAGGCCACGAAATCCGAGATAGGATCCATGTATGAAAACCAAGTATAGACTTTGGTAGACTTGCTCGTTAGACGGCAGGTCATTGAGTACAAATGGACCTTTAGAATGAAGACAGACACTGATGGTGAATGTCACCATTTGTAAAGCTCGACTTGTTGCAAAGTTGTTTGTGACAAGTTCAAGGAGTTGACTATGATGAGGCTTTCTCACTCGTAGCGATGCTAAAAGTTTGTTGGAATTATGTTAGCAGTTGCTGCATTTTCAATTATGAAATCTGGCAGATGGATGTCAAAACATCGTTTCGTTAACGGTTTACTTAAGGAAAGGTTGTATGTGATACAACCAGAAGGTTTTGTCAGTCCTAAGGATGCTAAAAGATGAGCAAGCTTCAATGATCCTTCTATGGACTGAAGCAAGCATCTCGAAGTTGGAATATACACTTTGATGAGGTGATCAAAGTTTTTGTAGTTTATACAAAGTTTACGAGAAACTTGTATTTGTAATAAAGTGAGTGGGAGCACTATAGAGTTTCTGATAAGTATATGTGGTTGACGTGTTGTTGATCGGAAATAATGTGGAATTTCTAGAAGGCATAAAAGGTTGTTTGAAAAGTGTTTTTCAAAGGAAGACCTGGAGAAAGCTACCTAATTGTTGAGCATCAAAATCTATAGAGATAGATCAAGATGCTTGATGAGACTTTCAATGAGTGCATACCTTGACAAGATTTTGAAAGAGTTCAAAATGGATCAGCCAGAGAAATAGTTCTCGTCTGATTTGTAAGGTGTGAAGTTGAGTGAGACTCAAAGCTCGACAACGGCAGAAGAAAGAGAAAGGACGAACGTCGTCCCCTATGCCTTAGCCATAGGCTCTATATTATGCCATGCTGTGTACCGCACCTGTGTGTGCCTTGCCATGAGTCTGTCAAGGGGTACAAGAGTGGTCCAGGAGTGGATCACTGGACAGCGGTCGGAATTATCCTTAGTAACTAGAGGACTAAGGAAATGTTTCTTGATTATGGAGGTGATAAAGAGTTCATCGTAAAGAGTTACGTCGATGCAAGCTTTAACACCTATCCGGATGACCAGTAGTAGCAATCTGGATACGTATAGTGGAGCATCCATTTGGAAATAGTACCAAGTGGAGTGTGGTAGCAATGTTTACGGTTTGACATAGAGATTTGCAAAGTACACATGGATCTGAATATCGCAGACCCGTTGACTATAAGACCTCTCTCACATGGAAAGCATGATCGAGCCCCAGAACTCATTGGGTGTTAGATTCATAACAATGCGAATCACATGGTGATGTGAACTAGATTATTGACTCTAGTGCAAGTGGGAGACTGTTGGAAATATGCCCTAGAGGCAATAATAAATTAGTTATTATCATATTTCCTTGTTCATGATAATCGTTTATTATCCATGCTATAATTGTATTGATCGGAGACTTAAATGCATGTGTGGATACATAGACAAAACCATGTCCCTAGTATGCCTCTAATGGACTAGCTCATTGATCAAAGGATGGTTAAGGTTTCCTAGCCATGGACATGAGATGTCATTTGATAACGGGATCACATCATTAGGAGAATGATGTGATGGATAAGACCCAAACTACAAACATAGCATATGATCGTGTCAGTTTATTGCTACTGTTTTCTGCATGTCAAGTATATGTTCCTATGACCATGAGATCATGCGACTCACGGGTATCGGAGGAGTGCCTTGTGTGTATCAAACATTGCAACGTAACTGGGTGACTATAAAGGTGCTCTACAGGTATCTCCGATGGTGTCTGTTGAGTTGGCATGGATTGAGACTGGGATTTGTTACTCCGTGTGACGGAGAGGTATCTCAGGGGCCACTCGGTAATACAACATCACAACAAGCCTTGCAAGCAATGTGGCTAAGTGTTAGTCATGGGATCTTGTATTACGGAACGAGTAAAGAGACTTGCCAGGATACCGACGATGGAATCTCGGGCAAGTAACATACCGAAGAACAAAGGGAACGTTATACGGGATTAACTGAATCCTTGACATAGAGGTTTGACCGATAAATATCTTCATAGAATATGTAGGAACCAATGTGGACGTCCAGGTCCCGCCATTGGTTATTGACCGTAGAGGTGTGTCGGTCATGTCTACATAGTTCTCGAACCCGCAGGGTCTGCACACTTAAGGTTTGGTGACGTTTCGGTAGTGTAGAGTTATGTATGGTTGTGACCGAAGGTTGTTCGGAGTCCCGGATGAGATCCCAGACGTCACGAGGAGCTCCGGAATGGTCTGGAGGTAAAGATTCATATATAGGAAGTCCCAGTTTGGTCGCCGGAAATGTTTCGGGCTCATCGGTAGTGTACCGGGAGTGCCGGTAGTGTACCGGGAGGCCTCCGGGAGAGGTATTTCGACCCCAAGAGGTCCATGGGCTGTGGGAGAACAATAACCAGCCCTTAGTGGGCTGGGGAATCAGCCACAAAAGGTCCATGGCGCAGGGAGAGAAAAAGGCTATGGAAAAGGTGAAAAATCAGCCAATAGGAGGCAATCCTACTCCAACTAGGATTGGAGGTGAAGTAGGATTGCTTCCCACCTCCTATTCGGCCGACCCAAAGGCCTTGGCTGCCTCTCCTCTCCTCTCCTCCTATGTATACTAGTGGATTGGGTGGTTTTTGGACAGAATTTCCGGCCACGTGCTACCCGTTCCACCGGTGCATAGTTTCTCCTCTAGATCGTAGTTCCGCAGTGCTTAGGTGAAGCCCTGCCGGAATTGCTCCACCACCATCACCGGAGCGCCGTGACGCTGCCGGTGAACTATCTCTCCTCTCCACCTTCTCTTGCTGGATCAAGACGGTGGAGATCGTCATCGAGTTGCACGTGTGCTGAATGCGGAGGTGCCGTTCGTTCGGTACTAGATCGGAAGGATCGTGATCGAGGCCATGGGACGTTCGTGATCGGATCGCGGGACGGATCATGACGAGATCGCGGGATGGTTCGTGATTGGATCGCGGGACGGTTCGTGATTAGATCGCGGGACGCTCGGCGATTTGGATCGCAAAGAAGTACGACTACACCAACCGCGTTTCTGAACGCTTCCCGCTTAGCGATCTACAAGGGTACGTAGATCCACTCTCCCTCTCGTAGATGCTCATCACCATGGATAGGTTTGCGTGTGCGTAGGAAATTTTTTGTTTCCCATGCGACGTTCCCCAACAGCACATTCGTTAAATTCTGTCGAGTGCGCGGATTGGCCTTTCGGTAAAATCTTTCTTTTTTCCAGTGGCACTGATCTATTCATATAAAATTCATTTCAACTCCAAATTGAATGATTCAAATTCATATAGCCTTCTAATAATCCCATCTACCATTTGGCACAACTTCCATAATTTTTCGTCACACGTTCCTGCGTTGTTCAGATTCAAATTTAAATTTGAACTATGAAGGTCCCCCATTTCATAATCCCTAGGGGATTCAAATCAACTCCAAATGGAGTAATTCAAGTTCCTAGCTGTATCTAAATTCATGCACTAAGTGGTGAGCATTTTTCCTTACACTTATTATTCAGAATAAATTAGTGGACCATTTGTTCATAGGTGACCCACTTTGCAAATCCTTAGAATATTCATACCAATTCAAAATCCAGTAAAATCACTTCCTAAAACCTTCTAAAATCATGACCTATATGTTGGGTGCATCCACTAATTTTTACTAAAACATTTTCTGTATACTTCTAATAGGATCATCATTTCATTCTTTCCCCCCATTTAAAAATCCTCCGTGCTCCACATCAAATGAAACCTCCTTGGTTATTTTTCTTATGACCGGAGGTGTCCAAGAAAAATAAAACTCGTATTTATAGAGCACTTTTATTTGTCTGCTTGTTGTGTTGCTTATTGTGGTTGTTTACCGACGGTAGTTGGTGAGATAAATGGAGTGCTCAGAGTGTACGAGAAGCGTGTGAACACCTCGAAGGCATTGCTAAGCCAGGCAAGCAGCCCTTTGGCCATGTAAAGAAACCCTTTTTATGCATCTCATATATCACTTTCTTTCGATGTGTTGATCATGTTGATGTGGTGACCACTATTGTGGGATGCCTCCAATACTTTTACGATTGATACTTGCATAATTGATGACCCTTCCTCCTTATGAGGGTTGTGCGGGTGAGAGTAGTTAGGTTGCTAGTAGTTGCCACGCAGGGGGGATGGGAATATGCATGGTGATGGAAACTAAAATGATTTCAAAGACTTCTTCGAAAACCTCGTCGGGTGCCACTAATGCCCGAGGGAGATGATGATGAGCTGGGTAGCCACTTTATAAAGAAGTGGTGTACTGGAGCAAGTGAGTGTGTGTGGTTTTCGAAAATGGAATGGTGTTAGTTGCGACTGTTACTCCAACCTTACGTGCGCAACCACGATACCCCTTATGGGATGGGGCTCGTTTGATTGCTTTGGTGGGTACTAGCATGGAGCCTGCATTACTAGTGGTGGGAGTGGCATGGTCACTCTGGATACGATGTCTTGCCGGTATGGACGACCATACGTTATCTTCACACGCATCGGGCACACCGTTGGTCCCTGCGTGGATGCTACGTGTGATGTACATCATCTGGGTTGTGTACCAATCGAGTGGATGCTTTGTTGAGTATCGCCAGGGGAAAGGCATTGTTCGGGTGCTTACCTCGGGTGCGTTAAATATCGCGAGTCGTGGATGACACGAAAGTTCACCAAGTCTTGTGGGTAAAGTGTGCAACCTCTGCAGAGTGTAAAACTATTCGAATATCCGTGTCTATGGTCAAGAACAGTTGGATGACTGCTCTTGTGCTACGTCCAAATGTTTTCGCAAACTTGGTGAGTGTGCGTGTGTGGATGACAGAAGGATGATACTTGAGATAAGTCTGATGACTTAATCTAATGAACGAACATGAGATGTTCAATCCTTGTTTATGATGATATTTGAAACTTGTTCATATGGATATCTGCCAACTGTTGATGCATGCTTACACAAGTTATTTGATCATGTCACTGCATAAAAATTTAACTTTATGCAAAATTACCTGTTAGTGCTATATCATGCATTGTTATTGCCTTGTTCCAAACATGGGTTGCTTGCGAGTACATTCAAAGTACTCATTTGCTTTCCACTGGTTATTTTATTGGCCAGGCATGAAAGACCAGGTTATGATGAAGATTATCTTGGTGGTGGACATGCGAGCTAGGATGCTTCCCGGCCGGAATGCCTGTTGGGTTAAGGCAGATGGCATGGGTTCACGGTATTGTTGAAGATTTCCGCTGCAAGTATATGAAGACTTGGACATAAAGGCCATATTTGAGCACAAACGATATGTAAAGGATGTAAGACTCTTTTTATTCAGATTTTGTGTGTTCAGTGAGCATTGATCTCTAGGATAACTATGAACGTACATTCGGAGATCACGACTTATGAGTCAGGGTCCCCACAAGCTCCCACTAGAAAATTGTCTTTGGGTACAGATTAAGGGTTGGTGTCGGCTCTAGAGCTGGGGGTTGTGTCAAACCCGAATATCTGTAAATGTCTCCGGGCACAATGGTGTACCTGCCTGAGTGAATATCGAACAAAGAAGAAGCAGGCAGAGTAATAATCTCACAATTACCCTGGCTAAAACTAAGTTATAAAGCAGCCTCCAATCATCATTTTTCTTAATAACATCATGTGCTACCATACGGTCATAATCTAAGAACCTTGAGGGTAGCATCCTCTCATCTTCCTCGTTAATCCTAATGGGTATCTCAAAGTGTTTGTCTAGACGAGATGGATAGATACCTCCGAATATGGGCCCCCTCGAACGGTTGTTGTTCAACCATTAGGCCACCATAGCGCCCAGACTAAAGGTTCTATCAACAAATAAAGCATGGCACATAATGGCGAGGTCATGGGCACTAAGACCTCCACTCTCCTAGTGGCTAACTAAACATCTTCCCACAAATAATGAATAATAGTGTTGCACAGGAAAATGTAAACTAGCTGCTCTTGCCTTTGACACACCTCTCTCTTCCCTTACAGTGATTCCGGAAATAAAATCTTCCATGTCTCTAGGACGTGATTCCCTGATGCTGCCCTCATACGGTATTTTGCAAACTTTGCAAAAATCATAGAGGTTCATTTCCTTAGGCACATCATATAAGTGAAATTATACTGTAGGAGGGTCTTCCCTAACATGAAAATGAAAATTTTGCACAAAGGTATTCGTGAGCAAGAGTTATTGGTCACACTTATCATTGAGGAAGTCGGTGAGGCCCGCATTCTCAGCCAAATAATAAAATCTTCATAAATGTCGGCTGCGTTTAAGAATGTGTTACATGGCCAATCGCATGGTCGAACTTCTGCGACGCGAGGAAGATTATACTTGGGTTTCTCCCTCATCTCATTTTCACCTTCCTTAGAACTCCGGCTTGAAGAGCCTCTTAACAATCTCCTCAGTATTTCTTTCTCTAAAGAAATTCTGAAATTTTTAGTGACTCAAAATAAAGGTGAACAAAACTCATAGCAACTACTCCCACAAGTGCCGAGAGGCTATATCATGCATCAAAACTACTTGGGAGCATACAAAATTGACATGCAAGCAGAAGAACATGGTCAACACATCAGCAAAAAATTGCAATATATAGAGCACTAGAACAAAAACTAATTGGACCATTGGAGGTCTCACATACCGAAGAATATCCTCCCAAAACAGTTTTGCGAATGAAGCTTTGCACAAGGAGATCGAAAACGGCAGCAAAATGAGCTAGAACACGGGTTTGAGCAATGGTGGGATTTTTCTAGAGGAAGATGAAGTGGATGGGTGCTGGAATAAGTGGAGGGGGCCACGTGGGACCCACAAGCCTGCTAGGTGCAGCTAGGGGTGGCCACACCTTGTGGGCTTGTGACCCACTGGTGCAGCCCCCTGCAGTGTGCTCAGTGCGAGATATTTTTAAGTATTTCAGAAAAAATGATACTACATTTTCAGGACATTTCAAGAACTTTTATTTCCAGGTCATTTTTCTATTGCACGGAAAACTCAGAAAACAAAAAAATAAGAACATTTTTACTTAATTTAATCTAACTAACAGAAAGTAAAAGTTGGATACAGAAAGTTGTGCTTTCTAAATTCAACGATGTCATGCTCATCCAAAGGAATCCATCAATAAGTTTGATCAAGTCTTATTAACAAACTTCTTTTGAATAAAATGAAATCGAGAATTTTCGAATAACACTAAGTTACCTCAATGGGGATATGCATGTCCCAAATAATAAGTATATCATATTTCTTCTTGAAAGTAGGAAAAGGGAATTCAAAATATCCAATAATGATCATTGGAATTTTTTCAATGGAGTTGATACTATGAACTTGAGGTTGTTTCTTCAGAAAGTGTACCGTATGCTCATTAACATTAATATGAAAAGTGACATTGCCCTTTTTGCAATCAATAACAGCCCCTACAGTTTTCAAAAAGGGTCTACCAAGGATGGTCGACATGCTATCTTCCTTGGGAATATCAAGAATAACAAAGTCCGTTAGGATAGTAGCATTTGCAACCACGACTGGTACATCCTCACAAATACTGATGGGTAGAGCAGTTGAATTATCAGCCATTTGCAAAGTTCTCTTTATCCTATGTTGGAGCCACCTATGCCTCCATGTATTTCTGCCAATAGCTCTAGTCCATCCTCCCGAGGAATGCACTTCAATTTCACACCGTTCGATCTCTTTCTCTACAGGACGTCATCCACAAATTGGTACATACTAGACTGACGGGATACTTTCTCCGCTTCTTCCTGTTCCTCCGGAAGTTCTCCTGTCTGAAGGAAATGAACTATGCGATGTGCCCATGCTAGAGCCTGAGTCTCAACGACAAGGACTAAAGGCATGTCTTCTTCCACGGGGGCGCTTGTGTCTATGGCAAGGGCTTGAGGTCCTTCCCGAGCCTATTGCCTCCCGGCAAGATTGGCGCTAATCCCGGCAACTTCCTTGCCGGCGGCTTCTGTAAGCTCTGGCAAGAAGTAGTGTCCATAATTCAACTTCCTCCTCTTATTCTACTTTGCTAGTGGCGATACAGATGGCTTATTCAGTTGGAGCACGAAAGTCCCTGGTTCCATAGGTAACTTGAGGGCAGCACGCTTCGACAGCTCATCAACAACACTATTCTCTACATGAGGAATGTGCTCTGCTTGTACACCGTCAAAATGCTCCTCCAACTTTCTCACTTCATATACGTAAGCTTCCATCAACGGGCTCTGATAATCCTTATTGACTTGCTTGACGACAAGCTGTGAGTCTCCTCTGACAATGAGCTTCTTGATCCCAATGTCCGTCGTGATTTTGAGGCCGGGATGTAGCCCCTCATACTCTGCGGTGTTGTTTGTCGACTTCTCCCAGGGAAAGTGCATCTAAATTTTGAGGCCGGGATGTAGCCCCTCATACTTGAGGTGCTCTCTGGTGGGTGAGACAATCAGCACGCGAGCGCTGGCTCCCTGTAGGGAGAAAGCTCTGTCAAAGTACATAACCCATTCTTGGCTTGTTTCCTTGTCGGGGATGGTCATCTCTTGGATCTCTTCGTCTCGCGTTGGAGTCCATTCTACAATGAATTCTGCCAAATCTCTACTCTAAATGGTTGAAGTGCTTTCAAACGTGAGACCAAAGCTAGACAACTCCAATGCCCACTCCACAATCCTGCAGGTAGCGTCTGGATTTTGCAACATCCGTTGCAACGGAAAGCGAGTGACGACAGTAATCTCATGTGCTTTAAAATAATGGCGTAGCTTCCTTGAGGCCATGAGGAGGCCAAAAAACAACTTTTGCACACCAGAGTACCTTGAACTAGCCCCTTGCAAGAGAGAGCTGACGAAGTACACTGGGCACTGCACCATTTTCTTCTTCTGTGTGGCTTCATTCATCTGCATACGTTCTGACTTGCCAGCACCAGACCTTGCCGGGGAAGCCCCCAGTTCGTCGCTTGGTGGTCCTGCTTCAGTGGCTTCTTCTTCGTCGGCTTCTCTCTGCACTACCAATGCAACACTAGCCACTTGATTCATTGCTGCCAAGTACAGCAACAATGACTCTTGTGGTCTAGGTGCGACTAGTATCGGCAGAGCGAAGAGGCACTTCTTCAAATCCGGCAGCGCTGCCTCCGCTTCCGGAGTCCACTTCATTGGACCTGCCTTCTTCAAGATTTTGAAAAAGGGCAGGGTGCGCTCAGCAGACTTCGAGATGATCCTACTCAGAGCCGCGACGCAGCCGGCAAGACGGTGCATATCCTTGACGCGTTTTGGTGCTTCAATCTGCTCAATTGCTTTGATCTTGTCGGGGTTCACCTCGATCCCGTGCTGAGATACAAAAAAACCGAGAAGCTTACCGGATGGAACATCGAACACGCATTTCTCAGGATTGAGCTTCAAGTTGATCTTACGTAGATTCACAAATGTCTCTTCCAAGTCCTGCACAAGCATTGCTTTGTCCTTGGTTTTGATGACTATGACATCCATATAGGCTTCCATATTTCTATGTAGCTGGGGCTCAAAACCTATCTGGACTGCTCTTGCAAATGTCGAGCCAGCACTTTTCAACCTGAAAGGCATACGCACAAAGCAATACGTACCACATGGGGTAATAAATGCGTTCTTATCTTCATCTTCCTTAGACATGAAGATCTGGTGGTATCCTGAATAAGCATCAAGGAACGATAGCAAATCATAGCCTGCAGTGGAGTCCACAATCTGGTCGATGCGCAGCAAGGGGAAAGGATGTTTCGGATAGGATTTGTTGATATCTATATAATCAATGCACGGCCTCATTTTCCATTCGCCTTGCATACTACAACTGGATTGGTCAACCATGTTGGATGAAGCACTCCCTTGATCAAGCTTGCCGCTTCCAATTTCCTAATTTCCTCGGCAATGAATTCTTGCCGCTCCAAGGAGTGCTTCCTGACTTTCTACTTGACGGGCCGCGCATGGGGACAGACAGCAAGGTGGTGCTCAATTACCTCCCTGGAAACACCGGGACATCAGATGGTTGCCATCCAAACACATCAACGTTTGCCCACAGGAAGGCAACGAGCGCGCCTTCCTATTTGTCAATGAGGGTGGAACTTATGGTGAAAGATCCCCCCGTGCCATCCACCCTGACGGGCACCTTCTTGGTTTCTGGTGGGACCGCCTTTGATTTCTTGTTCTTGCCGATGGAGCTCTCTGGCGCATCATCGACGGGAGTGCAGCACTCCGAAGAGGCGCACTTGCCGGAGTGTGCACCAGAGGCCTTGTCGGTCTTCTTCCACCCGGGAGCTTCAATGACAGGAGTAGGTGCCTTGGCGACAGGTGCTGCAACTGCCTCCCGGTAAAGTTGGTCGGCACAGATAAGTGTGTATTTCTTGTCGGAGTTGATTGTGATGACGCTGATCGGTCCAGGCATCTACAACACATTGTAAGCATAGTGCGTTGCCGCCATGAACTTGGCCAACGCCGTGCGTCCAAGTATCCCATTGTATGACAAGGGTATCTTGGCAGCATAAAAACAATCTTCTCCATTCTGAAGTTCATGTCACCACCAAATGTTACCGGCAATGTGATCTTGTCCTTTGGCTGAGTCCTTTCTAGATTGATCCCCTGAAAATTGCATGTCTCCTCAAGATCTCCATCGGGAATTTGCAATCTCCTGATCACATCAGGCGAGATCAGATTCAGACCGGCCCCACTGTCAACTAACATTTTGGTCACCTTGAGGTTGCTGATCGTTGGCGAAACCAACAACGGAAGACACCAGACCATTGTTGTGTGATCAAGGTGATCCTCAGCATCGAAAATGATAGACGCGTGGGACCATCTCAGGGGCTTCCGGGCTTCAACAGATGGTTCTATCGCATTAATATCGCGTGCCCACTTTTTAAGTTCGCGGCGAAAAGAATGCAACAAGGCGCCTCCATCGATGCACATGACATCCGTAGCTCTCTGAAACTCGTGTTCACTGGACTCATCATCCTCTTCATTGCCATCCTCCTCCTCCTCTTCCTTGTTGCCGCCTCTAGTGGGCCTCTCTTGCTACTTGGCTTTGCTATGGCGACCTCCTCGGCCACCGCGCTTCTCGTCGGGCCCTTCTGCACCTTCTTGGGCTTTCTCCTTGTCCCGCCTTACGTACTCAGCTTTTTGCCTTTCGGCAAGCTTCTTGACTTGTCGGCAGTTTTGGAGGTCGTAGCCCTTGGTGCCATGAATCTTTGAATACTGCTTGTCGGAGCCCTCGGACATGTCGGCAGCCACCAAGGCCTGACAAGAGGCGCACCCGGCAACCTCCTTGGTGGGGTTGTCAACCTCCATCTTCTTAGCGGCGCCAAGGTTGCCGGACTCCTCGACGGCAAGCACGTTCTTGTCCTTGCGCTTCTTGTTCCGCTCTCGGCCCTTTCTTGCCGAGGCAGTAGTGTCTTCGTCAGAGTCAAACCCAACACCGGCATCCTCCCCGGGGAGTCTCCTCCCTTCCTCAGCTCGAGCACACCTATCAGCAGGGCATAGAGCTCGGCGACATCCTTTAACCTATTCATCGCCAGCTCTTCGCACATCCTGCGGTTATGCACGTTATGATGGAACGTGCTGATAACAGTGGCAAGATGAACGTCTCGGATGTTGTGGTGTATGCGACTGAATCTCTGAATGTATGTGCACAAGGTTTCTCTTTCCTTCTAGGGGATGAGATGCAAATCGCTTGCTTGACCAGGAGCTTGGTGGCCTCTGGTAAAGGCACCAAAAAACTCGTGGCATAGATCTGCCCAAGATGAAATGGAATTCTCCGGCAGGTGCATCAACCACGACATGACGTTGGGCTTGAGTACCAACAGGAAGTAGTTGGCGAGTATCTTGTCGTCGCGAGCTCCGGCAGCCTGCACCGCAATGGTGTAGATGCTCAAGAACTCAGGACGGGTGGGTCTTGCCGTGGTATTTCTCTGGGACCTCATGTCACATCCTGTGTTTCTATCACCTTGATGTGTTTGTACTTATAAATTTTTGAGCCAACTAAAACTTCTTCAAAGTGCTCGTGCTTGGTTGCAATAATGTTTGCTTGCTTGATGATTGTGGTTGTGGCACTCCTAGATTCTATTCCACTTCATATTCATCTCCCTTGACCCAAACATCTTGCCCAATGATCATGCCATGTGAATAGTGCCCAAAACCATTTTATCAAATTTTCTTTTAACCAAAAATGATTGGTTAAAATTAGGTTCTCAAAACCCCTTGAAATGAGGTTTGCACTGCAAGTCCTCAAATTGGGTGGATTCTTCTTCCCCAAAAGCTTTACTTGAAACCTACTATATATAAGACTTTCCAAAACCACCAAATATTAGTTTTAAAGGTTATTCTTATATTTTATTTAAAGCCTTTTTCCTGAGACCAGAAATGGTCTTTCCTAGGGAAAAATTATTTAAATGCTTTGAAAATATTTGAGAAAATTTAGGGAAACTCAGTGGACATTATTTTTCCATATATATGAGTTTCAACACAAGGACATGTTCAAATCATGGGCAAAACCCCTCAAAACCCTCTCTATTCAAACCAAGCTTTTGAAATATTTCTATAAGAAATATTCTCAATAAATTCCAAGAAAATTCCAACAAGTCAACACCATCATATATGATGATCTTGCAAAGTTTCACCTCAATCCAAGTTCATTTGGTTCATCAAACCATCCCAATACCCTTCCCGTCCAGATTCAAATTTGAGCAACTTTACATTATGAAGTTTCTTTCCTTGACCCCAAACTTTGTGGGCACGCTCTAATGACCAAATGATGATGCTACACTAAGTGGTGCATTAATTGTAAAAGCCTAGCATCATTAGATCTACAGAAACCTGATTCTGTTAATTTCTAGGGTTTATCAAGTTTCCATTGTCAACTTATCCCCCTTGGGCTCAAACTTGGCTAATCATCTATTTTTAGCTAGCATTTGACCCTGGTAAATATCTCAGTAAGTTGGTAGATTCTTCTTGCCCAAAACACTACCAAACACCTTCTGGTGAAGTAGTAAAGTCTCTATTTCTACCCCTTCCTCTTTTACCCTTGCCCCCAAATCTTTACCACACCTCCTGGCAATGCCCAAGCACCCTCAGTAAGAATCCCAAGTCACCAAGCCACTGGTAGGTGGGGTAAAACCCCCCATTTACCCCCTGCACAACACCATTTCCTCCCTCTCTCCCTTTTTCTTCTACCCTAAGGCACCCCAGATGCCTCCCTAAGACCCCTAGGCTTTGTTTACCTCCCCAAGATCCTCTGGGCATAGGTGGCCGTGCAGAAAATGCCAAGGGCATGCCTTGGCATGCAAGGTTTGTGCTCTGGAGCGCGCTACAGTGCGCACCCTCACTGTAGCCGCTGCCCAATGGGCGTTACCGACAGCCTCGGGCGACTCCACCTTGTCCCCCTTGCCCTCCTCAGTGTTCGCAACCCTCCAGGTGGTCGCCCCCCTCCTCCCTCTCTCTCCGGCGACCCCCACGCACGTGCCCGGCGCCGTGTGGCTCGGCCAACCAGAGGGATCGCACGCGCGAGCGCCCCCGTCTCTCTCTTCTCTTTCCCCTGGCCTAGACCACCCTCACGAACGTCTTGGACGCGCTATATCCCTTCCCCACGGCCTATGGCGAGAACCCTGTGCTCACCGGCGCACCGCGTCCACGGTGAGCCAGCGCCTGCCTATATAGAGGGTCTCCCCGAGCCCCTGCCCCTCTCTTCTCGCTCTCTTCTTCCCACTGCATCCTCCCCGTTCCCAGACCGCTCACCCTCATGGTTAGAAGATCTCTCCCGAACCAAACCCTCGCCGCCGTCGGGCACCTCCCCTTGCCGGTGATTCTCTTCACCCCGGCGCCCCCTCGGCCACCCACATGCGCGCGGGAGCCCCCTGAGCGCGCCGGTGCCCTCTGCCTGGACCGCCGTGGCCGGAAACAGCGTCGGTGAGCTCCCTCCCTTCCCTGTCGCGAGGAGAGGGATGACAGGTGGGGCCCACCTATCATCCCCTTGCCCCCTCCTCTCTCACTGGCAAGCAGGGCCCGCGGGCAGGTTTAAAAATGAACCTGCCGCGCGCGGCGCCTCGACTGGGCCGGCTTTCCCCCGTGGGCCGGTTCAGCTAGGTGTTTTCGGCCCGAGGGGCACAATGCCCTGTTTCTTTTTCCTTTTTCTGTTTTTCTTCCAAAAATCCACAGGGCATAAATTAAATCTAATTCCAAATATTTTCCACCTCAATTCTTAGAATAATCCATAGAATTTATTAGTGCCACTTGTAAGAATGTTTGAAGATATTTTTAGTACTATTTTAATTTAAAACCTCTAATTAGCACTATAAGCTCCCGTTTTAAATAGTTTTGAAAATATTTTTAAGTTCAAAAACATAGAAAAATATTTTTGGTATAGCTTGTGGTATTTATCAGAGTTGGGTAGTATTTTTGATAGTAGCTTGTGTGCTCTGTTTTTGTGTGTTGCTTATATTTATTGCTTTTATTCGCGACGATAGATTGCGTGATTGACGAAGAAGTTGGACTCGAAGACTTCGAAGGCCATGGAGACTTTGTTGAGACAGGCAAGAAGCCCTTTGACCATGTTAAGAAAAAAAATTCATGCATGACATATAGCACTTGTTGTTTCAATGATTGATCATGATGTGGACTTCCCCCTTCGGTGTGTTGCCTCCGATACTTTTACCATTGACACTTGCATCGAGCATGACCCTACCACCTTATGAGGGTTATGCGGGTGGGTGTAGTTAGGATGCTAATAGAGGCTAGGCAAATGGGACGGGATTTATGCATAGTGGTGGAAAGGAAATGATTCTTTCAATGACTTTTCAAAAAACCAGCGGGTTCCACTAATGCCCGAGGGACATGATGATGAGATGGGTGACCACTTGAGAAAGAAGTGGTGTACCAGAAGAAGTGAGTGTTCTGGTTTTCGAAAACGGATTGGTGTAAGTTGTGAACATTATTCCAACCTTACATGTACGACCACGATACCTCTTATGGGGCAGGGCTTTGTTGAGTACTATGGTTGGTGCTAGCAAGGAGCTCGCATTACTAGTGGCAAGAATGAAGTGGTCACTCTTGAGACGGGGTCGTCCCGAAAGTGGAAGGCCATACGCTATCTTTATAGGCACTGGGCACAACGTTGCATGACCTCATGGATGATACGAGTGATGTATATCATGATGGATGGCACCAATGAGTGGACTCTTTGTTTAGTATCACCATGGGAAAGGCATTGTTTGGGTGCTTACCTTGGGTATGTTATATACCGCGAGTCGTGGATGACACGGAAGTTCCCCGAGTCTTGTGGGTAAAGTGTCCAACCTCTGTAGAGTGTGAAACTATTCGAATAGTTGTGTACATGATCAAGGACAGTTGGATGACCGCTCTTGTGCTATGTCCAAGTGTTTTCCCAAAGTGGTGTGTGAGTGTGTTCGAGACAAAGATGGTACTTGAGCTAGGTCCGATGAATTAGCATGGGAAGTGATCTAAGTTTGATGACTTAGCTTGATGAATGAACATGAGGTGTTCAACCCCTACCTATGATGATACATGTAACTTGTTCATATGGATATCTGCCTATTGTTGATGCATGCTTCTAGTTACTCGATCATGTCATTGCATTTAAAACTAGCTTTCCGAAAATTACCTACTTAGTGTTATATCATGCATCATTATTACCTTTTTCCACAACTTGGGTTGCTAGCGAGTACATTCAAAGTACTCATTGGCTTGCCATTGGTTATTTAATTGGCCAGGCATGGAAGAACAGGAGTATGTTGAAGAGTTCGTTGGTGACGAACATGCGAACCAGGACGCTTCCCAATCAGAATGTGTGTAGGTTAAGGCAGATGGCATGGGTTCACGCTTTCGACCAAGATTTCCGCTGCTTGTTATTTTAAGTGTTTGGCCCTTGTGTCCCTATCTATGTAAGACTAGACCTTCATGATCTTTATTTGTGTAAGACGCCAAATGTGGATGTAAGACTCTTGTTATTCAGCTTATGTGTGTTCAGTGAGTATTGATCTCTGGGATCACTGTACATGTGCATTCAGTGATCACGACTTATGAGTCGGGGTCCCCACACCTCCGGCTTGAACGTTCGGGAACTGGGCCACTTGACTCGCCACAGCTCACGGGTAAACGTTGGACAACCCACCTCATAAGGCAGGTCGACAGGATACCCTAGTCCAGGCTTGTCTATAGTGGGCCCCATGCGCTTATCGGATTGATGGCGCATCTCCCGCTGCCGCTCGATGGTAGTCCGGGTGTCCTCCTTGATACGCTCCTGAAGAACTTGACATTGACCGCGGCGAGTCTACGTATCAGATGATGCAGTTGTGTCGTCACCGCCGCGCCTACTAGCTGAGTTGGCGACCACCGTTGTTGTCGCGGGTGAGAGTGCACCATGGTCGTGCCACCTCCGGCCTCGTCGCCATTAGCACGCACTGACTCGATGGACCGCTGCTGTGAGGGGTCCGCCCGTTGCGGTCCATCGTTGTCAGCAAAGCTGACGAGGCTCTGGATAGTAGCTCTCCACTCATCGAGCTTCTCCGCCGCAGGAGGGAATTTCAGGAGCAGTTTCACTCACGCAAATGCTTCTGCCGATGAGGTTGGCAGCGGAAGGTGCGATGAACGTGAGGTGCCCTAACTCCTAATGGTGTAAGAAGGAGCTCCGTCATGGTCCCACGGCCACGCGCCACCTCTGTCAGCATTTTGGCGTGCATGGTGGTCCCGCACATCTCGCGGGTGATGCGTAGGGGCCTTTCCGTTGGTGCACCTGGAAACACCATCGTCGCGGCGCTGTTCGTTACGCGCGACCTGAGAAGGTCATGGAGTATGCGCTGGCGTAGGTATCTTGGAGGGCGCCCCACCATCTGTGGTGTTCGCCATGCCGCCTGCAGGCCGCACGGCTTCGTCTTGAGGTCTAGTGGTGCGTGGGTTGCCACCGTCGCTGTGGACGGTGCCGCTGGCTTGGCCTTGATCTCCAGGTCGTCGTGGAGGCTCGTGGCCTCCGCCCGCATCCACACCGCCGCTTGTTTGAGTGGCTACGGGCGCGCAGGACATGGACGGGTCGACCACCGTGAAACCCTTCTTCTTCGGGGGGCCATGGCGATGGATGAACTAGCGCATAGATCACGTGGTAAGGTTCACACTACCTGCTCCCCCTACCTGCTCCCCCTACCTGGCGTGCCAAAGATGTCGGTGCATGACACCTATGGGACCGCGAGGATCCCTTTGTGGTTCGACGGGGACAAGGCAAGTACAAAGAGGAGATCACACGATCAGCGCGAGGGGAAGTTTGTACCCTGGTTCAGGCCGCTATTCCACGTAAAACCCTACTCCTGCTTCAATGTGTTATGGGTGTTCTAGAGGTTGGAGCAACAGAAGCGCTACGAGGAGCTGCTACGCGCATGAGCTAGAAGACGGGAGCCAAAAGTCCTTTCTCGTAATGCCATGGGCCTCCTTTTAATATGACTAAGGGGATCCCAACAGTGGCTTATAGTGTGCGCACGGGGCGCATAGTGCTACAGTGCTATCATACCTAACCCCGACGGAGTGGTACAAACGCATTTAATGCTTTGCCAGCATCCCTGACCTTCTACGGGATAGGATAGGGGCCCGTCCCATCTACACCGCTTAGCCTCTCCTTCGTCAGCGCCTTGACATGTATCCTGCGAGTCGACACCTGGTCTCCGTGCTGGCAAGGTGGCGAGGTCCTTCCAAGTGCCCTTCTTGCCGGGACTCCGCAGGTCACCCCCGGCAAAATCTTGTGGGGTTCCATCCCTTGGTCTTCGGTCTTGTGTTCGTTAACTTGAGCGTTCCTTTGACGTCTTCACTCTTGCTTCCAGTAGTCCCCCGAGAGGCCTTGCCGCGGGTGTGGCTACAACTGCCCGTGTACAAGTAAGGGGTACTAATGGACCCGATCCTTAGTACACCGACATTGATAGTTCTACTCATATAATCACCTAAGCGATCAAGCATGAAAGCATTATGTTTCAATTGTCTACTAACATAAGCATCAAAAATTTCTTACTTAACAACAAAATTATCAAACTCATCCAAGCATTGGCTAGAAGACTTATTATAAGGGATATCGCTTTCATCAAATCTACGAAGAGAATTTACCTCTTCTACCTGTGTCAGGTTATCAAGACCATGTATTTCTTCAATAGGTGGTAGATTCTTGACATCTTCAGATTTAATACTTTTTTGTTTCATAGATTTATTTGCCTCTTACATATCTTCAGGACTTAGAAACAGAATACCTCTTTTCTTTGGAGTTGGCTTCGGAGGTGGTTAGGGAATAGTCCAATCATGATCATTCCTCAATATATTATTCAATAGTATTTCAGCATGTTCAACAGTTCGTTCCCTGAAAACACAACCAGCACAACTATCTAGGTGGTCCCTAGAAGCATCGGTTAGTCTATTATAAAAGATATCAAGTATTTCATTTTTCTTGAGCGGATGATCAGGCAAAGCATTGAGTAATTGGAGAAGCCTCCCCCAAGCTAGTGGGAGAATCTCTTCTTCAATTTGCACAAAGTTAAATATTTCCTACAAGGCAGCTTGTTTCTTATGGGCAGGAAAATATTTTTCAGAAAAGTGATATATCATATCCTGGGGACTACGCACACGACCAGGAGCAAGAGAATTAAACCATATCTTAGCATCAGTCTTTAGCGAGAAAGGAAACAACTTAAGGATATAGTAATAACGAATTTTTTCCTCATGAGTGAATAGGGTGGCTATATCATTCCATTTAGTGATATGTGCCACAACAGTTTCAGATTCAAAACCATGGAAAGGCTCAGATTCAACCAAAGTAATTAACTCAGGATCGACAGAGAATTCATAATCCTTATCAGTAACAAAGATAGGTGAATTAGCAAACTTAGGATCATATTTCATTCTAGCATTCAAAGATTTTTCATTCCACTTGTATAGCAATTTCTTAAGATCATATCTATCCTTACAAGTAAGAAAGTGCCTAGCTACATCTCCTTCCATAAGATAACCCTCAGGAATATCTGGCAATTCATATCTAGGAGAGCTAGGTCTAGCAGGTGTCTCATAGTGTTCAGTTTCAATAATTTCATCAGTTTCAGAAGTATCATAATTTTCAGCATTGACTCTAGCAATTTGTTCATCAAGAAATTCACCCAATGGCACAGTATTATCAAGCAAAGTATCATCATAAGCATCATGCATAGAAGAAGTTGCATCATCCATTACTTGTGACATATCACAATTACTAGCAGGTGGTGGTGTCGCAAACTTACTCATAACAGAAGGTGAATCAAGTGCAGAGCTAGATGGCAGTTACTTACCTCCCCTCATAGTAGAGGGATAGATCTTGGTTTTTGGATCTTTTAGATTCTTCATAGTGATCAACAGATATAAATCCCAAGTGACTCAGTGAATAGAGCTATGCTCCCCGGCAACGGCGCGAGAAAAAGTTCTTGATAAGCCACAAGTATAGGGGATCGCAACAGTTTTCGAGGGTAGAGTATTCAACCCAAATTTATTGATTCGACATAAGGGGAGCCAAAGAATATTCTTGAGTATTAGAAGCTGAGTTGTAAATTCAACCACGCCTAAAAGACTTAATATCTGCAGCAAAGTATTCAGTATCAAAGTAGTATGGAAGTAACGCTAACGGTGGCAAAAGTGACAGTAGCAGTTTTGTAGTGATTGTAACAATAGCAACAGAGAAGTAACTTAGCTGAGATCAATATATGAAAAGCTCGTAGGCAATGGATCAGTGAAGGATAATTATGTCGAAAGGCATTCATCACGCAACAGTTATAACATAAGGTGACACAGAACTAGCTCCAATTCATCAATGTAATGTAGGCATGTATTCCGTATATAGTCATACATGCTTATGGAAAAGAACTTGCATGACATATTTTGTCCTACCCTCCCTTGGCAGCGGAGTCCTAATGGAAACTAAGAGATATTAAGGCCTCCTTTTAATAGAGAATCGGACCAAAGCATTAGCACATTGTGAATACATGAACTCCTCAAACTACAGTAATCACTGGAAAGAATCCCAGTTATTGTCACCCTGGGTGATGACGATCATAACTCGTAATAGGTGTGGACAACTTGCAACATAGGATCAAGAACACATATATATTCATGAAAGCAAAATAGGTTCAGATCTGAAATCATGGCACTCAGGCCCTAGTGACAAGCATTAAGCATAGAAAAGTCATAGCAACATCAATCTCAGAACATAGTGGATACTACAGATCAAACCCTATCAAAACTAACTCGATAACATTGTCGTCGTTTTCTCACGACAGATGCCATGGGTAGGCTTATCGTAGGTGGTTGGGGCCGGAGGACGCCGACGGGCTCCGGGTGCGAGATTGGGCACAAGCGGTGGTGACACATGGTGTACCCAGGTTCACGGTCCTCCGTGGGAGGTAACACCCCAAGTCTTGCTTGGTCTAGTTGGATGGATGGTTGTGCTTACAAGGATGCTCCTAGAGTTGTGTCTAGAGGAGGAAGAAGGAGTAGCTGGCTCGTCTTCCTCAGTTGCTAGAGATGATATGAGAGGAGGGTTCTATGTGGGAGTATGCGAATGATCATCTGTCCCCGTTGCATGGGGGGCTTAGGGGGTTTTATAGGCCAACCCCCTGGCTCTATAATATGTTCTAAAGTACAGGGGTGGCGGGACCCGGCTGGCAGCCTCTCCGGTTAACCAGGGGGTCCCGCCCTTCGTGCCGTCTTGTCGTTTGTAGGGTCCATTGGCTGAGCGGTCCCGTCTCCCGTTGGGGCCTGCCAGCCGGCTCTGCGATTGGCCCTTGCCCACCTGCCACGGCACGGGTCACCCGGGAGGCGTCGCCTAGTGCTAGTCGGCCGAAGTCTTCGGTATGGCCGGCCGCACTGTAGCTACGCCAGGGCAGGTACTCGAGTGGGCAAGGGTGTGCCTACACTGTTTCCCTGCCCGGTCCCGCTCGCCAGGGTCAGCGGCCTGGACGGCGGGACCGTAGCCATGCGCACCCTTGTGTCAGCGGCCACTATGGCTATAGTGTTGCCCGTCGTGGCGGTCGCGTCGTGTCATCGTACCCGCGTGCAGAGGGACGGGACATTGCATGTTCGTCTCAGGGTCAACGGAGGAGGCGGCCCAGAAACAGCCGACCGCACCTAGCCGGCCAGGGGCTGAGCCGGCTCCTCGATCAGCTGTCCGCGCCACCAGCCAGTGGCAGCTCGAGCCGTCCGTGCTCCAGCCGGTGGTGGGCAGCCAATCACTTAGTTTTTCTTCGAAGCGAGGGGAAGAACCCCGTGCTTTGGCCTACACAAGGGTAATAACCCCGTCAGTAGTCCCCGAAGCCGGCGTGGGCCCATGTCCGGCAGATGGAGGTGAGCCGGCGGCTTCCCCCCAGCGGTACCCGCCGCTGGTGTGAAGTCGAAGGGCCAGCCGGGTCGGTCGTTGGACCCGACGCCTCGGGTTCCGACATGTCGCCCCGGGGCCCGAGCCAGCCCGCCGCGCGCCACGCGGAGGGTAATGATGTGGCAGAACCTGCACACGCGGGGAGACGGGACGTCATCTTGGGCCTAGCCCGCTAGGCCCCGGGCATAGCCCAGTAGGCCTTGGGGCGCAGGCCAGGATCCTTTGTGCCCCGAAGCGGTCGTTACGGCCTAGGGCCACCCACGCGCGCGCGGAGTTTCTGTGGAAGTGGGTGCAATTAATCCCCACGTCCCTCGGTCATGGCCTCCCTATTTAAAAGGGGAGGAAGGGCAGGGGTGGAGATACCCTCATCCCCTTTGCCTCCTCGCTCCTTTCCTCTTCGTCTTCCTCGCCCGAGCTTGCAACCGCGCCTGAACGCTGCCCTTCCGCTGCAATGGCCGATGTATGCGGAGGAGCTGGGCTGGTTCCGTTGTCACTGAGGCGAACATTGCGCAGCTCCGCCATGCACACATGTTGTCGCCGACGGAGCGAGTGGTCGCCCGCGTGCCAGGCAACGAGGTGGTGCCGGCACCGCAGCCAGGGGAACATGTCGTCTTCCACTGGCATTTCTCCCGTGGTTTCGGGCTACCGGTGAGCCACTTTTTCCATTTGCTCTTAGACACCTTCGATCTTCAACCGCACCACCTCGGACCCAACGCAATCCTCTACCTCGCCGGCTTCGTGACGCTGTGCGAGGGGTATCTGGGGCTCCTCCCTGTTCTTGACCTCTTCAATGCCCTTTTCTATCTTAAGGCGCTGAAGAGCAGCGCCTGCGGGGGCAGGGTGGTGTGCTGCCACGGCACCGCGCGCTTCCCGCCCTTCTCTCTTATCGAATCCATAAAGGGGTGGCATCGGACGTTCTTCTATTTGAAGAACGCCGACCCGAACCTGGACTTCATCCGGCTGCCGCCGTTCATCGATGCGCAGTCCACCTAGGTGAACTGGCTGGGGGCTGCTCCATGTAGCGTGGCTCTGGCGGAGTTCGGCCGGCTCACGCAGCTGAAGAGCTCCAAGGGGTTGGTCGTTGCCGATCTGGTGGCGGCCTTCATCTTGCACCGGGTGCTGCCTCTCTAGCCAAGGCCGCACCGGATCTGCGATATGTTTGGGCGCCGGGACCCCCGTCGGCTGTCGACCTTCGACCTGACGTTGGCTCAGGTGGCGACGCGGGTGAACGCCCTCATGACATTCAAGTTGAAGCCTACGTCATGGACTTTTGGCAAGGAGCCTACGTCGGATGTTTGCCGGCAGGTGCGCGGTCATGTTGTTCATCAAGTTTGTGACCCGCCGTGGCACACGGAATGACACATGTATCAGACTGGAAGCACAGACGTTTGTGCCAAGAGGGAACGTTCCTGTGACCCGACGAGGACGTCGGTTCCATTGAGTGGTGGTGTATGTGATAGCCTGGCTTATTAGGGACGATAGACTACTCATATCAATAAGGAATTCCTTCTATTCCGGGAGCCCCGACCGGGAAGTTGGTCCCAGGTGCGCATGAGTGAGGACAAAGTGCGCAGAAAAGGCTAGTATTGATGTGTAAGGCCAGTCTAGATCTTGCCAGGAGTAACGACCACCGGCGGGTGTGTCCGAGGCGTTACAATCGTCACGCCCAAGATGCGGTCCTATCCTTATTTCGGCACGGGGGCCTCGACAGGAATAGAAGCGCATCTCGTCGTGTTGCAAGAATGGATATCATTACAAGTACATGTACAGAAGAGATGAGTATATGGAATTGGCTTACACTCGCCACAAGCTACATCAGAGTCACATCAATACAACAACATAATCAATCATCATACAAAAGAGCAGGGTCCAACTACGGACGAAAACAAACGATAAAAGACATCCGTCCTTGCTATCCCAGGCTGCCGCCTCGAACCCATCCTAGACTGATGAAGAAGAAGAAGAAGAACTCCAAATCAAACAAACATCGCGCTCACGTCAAATCATCGCATTACCTGTACCGCAACTGTTGTTGTAGTAATCTGTCAGCCACACGGACTCAGCAATCTCATTTCCAAGGGTATCAAGACTATTAAAGCTTAATAGGTGAGGTATGGTTAAGTGGTGAGGCTGCAGCAAGCGACTAAGCATTTAGTTGAGTGTCTAACTTACGAATACAGAAAATAAAGTATGGTGGTCTACGCATAACGGACGTGAACTAGTGATGATCACTAACTGATCCTGAACACCTACTTACGTCAAACATAACCCCACTGTGTTCTCTTTCGGATAAGAACTCACGAAAAGAGACAGTCACGGTTACGCACACAGTTGGTATATTTTATTAGAGTTTACTTCAAGTTTGCTATGACCGGGTGTTAAACAAAATATCCAAGTTTGCCACATAACCGCGGGCATGGCTTCTCGAAAAGATTTAACCCTGTAGGGGTGCTCCAACTCATCCATCACAAATTAACCACATGCAGCGGGAATAACCTCAACCACGGATCTCGTGATCTTCCTAGGCGATTCTAAAGGAAATCCGACACCTCGAGATAGCCCGAAGAAGATCAGAGTTCCTCACTCAAAACATTTGTGAAAGGTAAGACAAATCCAGCAAGGCCACCCGACGTGCCGACAATCCCGATAGGAGCCGCGTATCTCGTTCTCAGGGCACGGGAGATGAGCGACGCGTGAACTGGCCTGATAGAAATCTCCCGAGTTGCCCCAGGTTGGCCCCACACAGTGCTCTAGTTTGGACGAACACTCATGAGGAGCACTGGCCCGGGGGTTGATTAATTATCGACGGGTGCCGGCGGGTCCCTATGCAATTTTATTAATTATTAGGCAAATGTAGTACCAATGTTGGGCCTTTCCAGACAAGTTTTATCCCCAAACGAAAATCAAGGGGGTCCCCATAACAACCCCGAGCATGTTAGGAGCGCTCAATTATGGAACATAACACCGGTTCACAAGTAACTAGGGGCGGCAAGAGTGGAACAAAACACCGAGCAAAAGGCGAAGCCTTCCACCTTTACCAAGTATATATATGTGCATTAAATTAAATAGCAGCAACACTGTGATAACAAAAGAATGTCCATGTTGACACATGGAAGCAATTGCACTTGCAGCTAGAAACGCTATAAGAAGGGCTGAGCAAGCAGTAACATAGCCAAACAACGGTTGCTGGGATGTGGAAGGATTAGAGGCTTTTCATGGCAATGTTGGGAGGCTTGACAAACAAGTGGTAGGTAGCGTGACATAGCGACAGAAAACGAGACATCTAGCATGGCAATGATAGTAATGGTATCCAAGGAAATGTGTCATCTTGCCTGAGATCCCGCTCGGAAGAAGAACGAGTCCATCAAGAAGACGACCAACGTAGTCATACGAATCCGCACACTCGGAATGCTTTTGAAACTCTATCGAGAAGAAGCAATACGAAAACAAAAATCAACACAAGATACACCACAACACCTGCATGACATGATGCACAAAGAAATATGATGCATGCCCAGTTTAAATATGCAAGGCATGACAATTCACATCAAACAACTACTACACATTAAAGTGAATCTCAATATGCAACGGGTTGCATATTGACAAAACTCCACGTTCGAATTATTTAGTCCGTTCCCGTTTAGCTACACATCAACGTTAAATGTTGTTAGGCATGGCAAGAGGTGAAGCATAAGTAAACTATCTATCTAGGCATCTTAAATGGGGTCGGAAAAAACTTATAGCATTTCCGAAACGACCACATATGTTAATTTCAAAATTGTTCCAGATCTGACCAAACCATATTTTATATTTGTTAAACACCAGAATAAATCATACAATGCAATTCTAGACGTCATTCTAGTCGATTTACATATATGGAACATCTCAAACGGAGCTACGGTCTAAAAGATATGAGCAACACAAGATGCACATGTCATGAATGCAAATGCATGGAAAATACAATCACAAACATTTCAAATCATGAATGCAGCAAGTTATTATGAAACTACATGAGATTCTAAGAAAGTTTCATATATGGCATGACCAAAACGGAGCTACAGTTCAACCACAAACACCAAAACAAGTTTTACTTGAAATCTGCCCAAAACAGCAATTTAGCATTTTGCACACATGAAAACAACAAGTTACGCTATTCTAAAATGCACAAACTAAGCATGGGGTAGTATCATATAACACAAACTTCATTTCATCTTCACATACCATATTCAAAACATGCATGGATCACATGGTAGGAAGCTCACAAGATAGCTACTTGAAAACAGCTTCAGACTTGGTGAAAATAGCAGTTTTGACAGTGCAGTTTTTATCACGAAGGCATATTGACAGAAGTAAAACTATATGCTACAGGTCATATTATGGCATGAAACTTAACAGCATGCTAAAGGACATTATCTACTACAAATAACTCCATTACACCAACCGCAAAGGAGTTCTAGATCACTAGCAAAACACATGGCAAGACAGCAACAAAATATTACAGATTCCAGACTTAGAAATATTTTAGCATCGCAAAACAGCAGTATTTTTATAGCATGTTGTCAACCAGAAAATAACACCTATACATGCATTTCTATGACAAGAAAAATGTCTAGGGCCTAGGACACATATCAAAGGGCATATCTCATGTTAAATATTATTTCATATCATGCATGTATTAAATCACACGAAAATAACAAAAGGGCATCACAGCAAAAATGACATGCACACAAAAATGATCAAATGACAAAACTAAATGCACAGATAAATTATATGGATTTTTCTGCCCCGAAAACATATATAATATGCATAGGTTCATGTGGAAAAATAATCACAATTAATTATGCAAGTTATGGCATAATTTATTAGCAAGGTCATATATGCAAATTAAATGCAAACATCATGCCAACATTTTATCATGCATGAAAATGCGATACTACCAATATACACATTTCACATATAGAGTATTTGGGGGTGCATGATTAAATACATACGCGCAATACTAAATATGACATATATGCAAATTAATGCAAACAACAAGTATAAATATCCTTATCATGGATGAAAATGACATATGGTTAATCTACGCATTTTCTAAACAGTTTTCGTATATAAAACATTTTATACGACGTGCGGTTAAATTAATTAAAACGTTTAAAAAAATATGCAATTGGGCCTACACACGTAATAAAATAAAAATGCGCAGGGAGGGGCTGGCTGGGCTCACCATGGGCCTTGGCCCATTCGGCAGGCAGGGGAGGCAGCTGGGCCGGCTGCGACGAGGCCCACGCGCTGGCACAGGTGAGCAGGTGAGCAGCTCGTCCTCATCCTCCTGCTCGCTCCCGAGCAGGGGTAGAGTGCCGGCGCGACGGCGACCAATGTTGTGAGGAACGCGGCGGCCGAGGGCGGATCCGGCGAGGGGACGGTGGGGTCTGGCCGGAGGGGAGGTCCGGCGGTGGCTTCGGGCGGCGGCGAGGCCAAGGCGGCCAGCGGCGTTCGGGTCCTTGCAAAAGAGAGAGGCGAGGGAGATGAGCTCGGGCAGGGGAGAAAAATGGAGAAGGGGAAGGAAGAAGAAGAGGTCCGCGGCGAGGGGAGGTCGACGGCGGCCCTCCGGTAGCCGGCGATGACGGAACCACGGGGAGGAGCGGGAGGTGTGGCCATGGGAGCTCGGGAGCCTGCGGGGAGCAGCGGTGGCGGCTGGGTCGGGCCCAGATCGGGTCCGGTCGGGCTTAGATGGGGTTTCGCGGGCCTGGTGGCTGGAGGAGAGAGGAGCTGCGGCTGAGGGCTGTCTAGCACGGGATTCGAGGGGAATTAGGGTTAGCTGCCCAATTAGGTAGGGGAAGGGGTCTATTTATAGTTTTAGGGGCTAGGGATAGTAGTTGTTTTCGGACCGTTCGATCTCGCTCGGACGGCCCGGAAGTGGAGGGGGCTACGGTGGCTGTGCAGATGGGCTAGGTGGGGAAGAGAGGGAGGTTTGCGCCCCGTGACACAAAGTTTTAAAACACCGAAAACGTTCGATAATAAACCAATGACCGCACTGCTACAGTTGACCGACGGGATATCAAACGAACTCGGAACGCGACAAAATTTTACGGGCGGCCTACCTACAATATAACAAGACCGCACGCCAAGTTTCAACCCAATCTGAGAATATTTTTAGCGTGCCTTTTAAAACATTTTAAAAACGATGCCGCGACGCGTGCATGTGTGGTAGATCTCGAAACGGGCAATGGCAAGAACGGAGAGAACTGGCGACTATGAACAAATGCAAGTTTTCGAAAACAGGTGCCGATGCTATGCAGATGATGTGAATGAATGCGATGATGAATGCAACAACCAAACGAAACACCAACGAGAACTAAAAGAAAGGGGAATCTTCTAGAATCTTCTGGAGCGTCGGTCCCGGGCTGTTACATCCACCCATTGCGGGTGTAATGTAATGAACCTTGATGGACGTGGTCCTCTTTTGTCTTTAAAACTCGTACTGTGAATATTTAATGTGTTTGCCTTATTGTGTGTGCTTGCTCGCCTTATCCTTTTTCGCACTTTTGGTTCTTTCTATTCGTTCCCTTTTCCCCTTTGGTTTCGGCCCCGCCAGCCCGACAGCCAGGAGCCAGTCTGTAGCTGGGTCGGGGTGTCCGCCTCGAGGGAGCCAGTTCTCAACTTATGAACCGCAAGAGCTTTTCGGGATAAGTAGAGTGGCAGAGGCGAGGCGGTGCTCTGGCTGGGCCTAGCCAGTATCTCCTTGTGATCGATCTTTCGTGTGAGCTAAGCTTGCCGCCCGAGGCCCCATCGGCCGGATAGCTGGGAGCCGGACCTGTAGCTGGGAGGTGTGGGAGGGCTTGCTCGGCTCACACTACTTAGCCAATTTTTGAGAGAGGCGGCCTAGGACCCACCGGCAAGCCCTCGGGCCCGGGAGCCGGGCCGGGGAGCCGGTGAGTGAGGAAACCTTTGAGGGAAACGAAACAGGGCATGCCCCAAGAGCCTGCCTGGGGCACCCATTTCATTCATAAGCCCACAAGGGGAGGGATACATACATACACTCGTCTTTTCATTAGTAAAACAGACGGAGGAGCGTCGCGGTCCATGGGTGCTCGGTCACCTCGCCGGAGGCGTCTCTTTTGCGCTTCTGCGGCTTCTGGGCGTCTATTAGGTAGTACGCATTGTTGTGAAACGGCTTGCTGATGATGAACAAGCCCTCCCATGGGGAGGACAGCTTGTGTTCTCCGGCTGTCCGCTAGATCCGCCTGAGGACCAGGTCCCCTTCACAAAAGGAGAGCGGTCGGATCCACTTGTTGTGATAGTGCTGGAGCTTCTGCTGGTAGATTGCCGTCCGGCTCAAGGCCAGTTCGCGAGCTTCCTCGAGTAGGTTGACGCCATCTCCTGTTGCCTCCTTTGCGTCCTTCTCCATGTATAGGGCGACCCGAGGCGAGTCAAACTCGATGTCGGTGGGGATAATCGCCTCGGACCCATACACAAGGAAGAAAAGCGTGTAGCCGGTTGATCAGTTGGCGGTGGTCCTAAGACTCCAAAGGACAGCCGGCAGCTCGTCAACCCAACAGTCGGCTGATCTTACCAGGAGTGTCATGAGCCAGGGCTTGATGCCGGACAGGATGAGGCCGTTTGCCCTCTTGACCTAGTCGTTTGACTATGGATGAGCGACGGAGGCCAGGTCGAGTCGGATTCCTTGCATGGAGCAGAAATGCGCGAGCGCGCCCTGGGCAAAGTTCGTGCCATTGTCGGTGATGATGCTGTGGGGGACGCCATAGTGAACCGTGATGTCATCGATGAACCGGACGGTCGTGGGGCCATTTAGTTTCTTGATTGGTCATGCTTCGATCCACTTGGTAAATTTGTCGACAGACACCAGCAGGTGTGTCATGCCGCCTCGTGCAGTCTTGAAGGGGCCCACCATGTCCAGCCCCAGAGGGCAAAGGGCCATGAGAGGGGGATGGTTTGGAGGGCTGATGTCGGCAGGTGGCTCTGCGTGCTAAAGCGCTAGCAGCCCTCACACTCGTTGACCAATTTCTTGGCCGCCTCGAGAGAAGTGGGCCAGTAGAAGCCGTGGCGGAAGGCCTTGGCCACCAGGGTCCTGGAGGCAGCGTGATGCCCGCACTCGCCCTAGTGGATGTCGAGGAGGATTTCCAAACCCTTTTCCGGCTCAACGCACCGCTGGAAGACGCCGGTGGTACTCCGATGGACGAGCTTGTTGTTGATGATGTTGTATGTCGTGGCCCGATGCTGGATTTGCCTTGCCACAACCTCGTTTAGGGGGAGCTCGCCGCGTAGGAGAAATGCCAAGACAGGCTGGGATATCACGCCCAAGATGCGCGCCTATCCATTTTAAGGCACGAGGGCCTCGCAAGGGATAGATGCACATCTTGTTGTTAGCAAGAATAGTATCATCACAACATACAATACTGAAAGAGATGAGTATACAAGATTGGCTTACACTCGCCACATGCTAACTTAAAATATCACTCAAATTCATATCATCAAGTTGAACACACGGTCCGACTACGGATGAAATCAAACGATAAAACAGTTGCAAATGATACTATCAAGCAATCCCAAAGATCCCGACCAGGTCCTCTACTCATCCTGATATGTCACGTACATCCTGCCTCTTTCCTCATCATATTCCCACTGGAGCTGGGTAAGATCATCCTGCACGTACTCATCTGATCCTGCACCTAGAGTGTTGTAGTAAACTGTGAGCCACAAGGACTCAGCTATCATGTGCCCGGGTACCGAGACTATTCAAAATTAAAGGTTGGGATGGGGAAAGTGTTTAGTTTGCAGCAGCACTAAGCATTTATGGTGGCTAACTTACGCACGTGAAAATAAATATGAGTGGCCTACGATGAACGATCGAATCTAGAATGATCTCTATGAGATCCTGAACACTTACGTCAATCATAACCCCACCGTGTTCTCTCTCGGATCGTGTTCACGAGCAGAGACGATCACGGTTACCCACACAGTTGGTGTATTTTATTTAGAGTTTACTTCAAGTTAACTATAACCGGGTGTTAAACAAATATCCAAGTTGCCACATAACCGCGGGCACGGCTTTCCGAAAGATTTAACCCTACAGGAGTGCTCCAACTAATCCATCAAAAATTAACCACACTTCGCGGGAATAGCCTCGACCACGAATCTCGTGATCATCATAGGTAATTCCAAAGGAATTCCAACACCTCGAGTAAACTCGAAGAAAGTCAGACTCCACACGCAAGACACTCGATAAAGGTAAAACAAATCTGGCAAGACCTCTCGACGTGTCGACGGACCCGATAAGAGCCGTGTATCTCGTTCTCAGGACACGACCAGATGAGCGCAGCGTACAGTGGCCTGATAGAAATCTCCCGAGTTGCCTCAGGTTGGCCCCACACACGACTCTAGTTTGGACCAACACTCATGAGGAGCACTGGCCCGGGGGTTGATTAAATTATCCACGGGTTTGCAAGGCCCTATGCAAGTTTTATTAAGTTGTAAGCAAATGTAGTACCAATGTTGGGTCTTGCCAGACAAGTTTTAATATCAACCGAATGAACAAGGGGGTCCCCATAACAACCCCAAGCATGTTAGGAGCGCAAAATATGGAAAACATAACACCGGTAACCAGGAACTAATGGCGGTAACAGCGGAACAAATCACTCAGCAAAAGGCCAAGCCTTCCACCAATACCAAGATATATATATGTGCATTAAATTAAATAACAGAAAATGTTGTGATACCCAAAACCATGTTATCACATGGGACAACCTACACCTGCAACTAAGAGCGCTATACGAGGGGCTGAGCAGCGGTAACTTAGACAATCAAAGGTTTGCTAGGATGTGGAGGTTAGAGGCTGTCATGGCAAATAGGAGGCTGATATCAAGTGGTAGGTAGCGCAATTGTAATGATAAGAGAGAGAAACTAGCAAGCAATAATAGTATCAGGATCCGGGTACGATCATCTTGTCTGATGGTTCTTCAATGGAACAAGTAGCGGGATCCTCGTAGTGGTACTTTCCTAGACCCTCGTACTCAGAATCAACACTCGCGTCTACCCAAGAGAAACAACAACAATAAACATCCAACCAAGGTGCAATGCACAACCAATATGATGCATGGTACATTTATGAAGAATTAACATGGCAACCCAAAACTAGTCATGTTTCACATGCAAAGTTTGTTCATTAATGAATGTGGACAGAACCTCATTTTAAGTTATTTAAACATGCATGATCATGGAAAATATGGATTCATCATGCAAAATTGATAGAAATGCATATAAAGAACGCAAGAAACGGAGTTACGGTTCTCACGATACGCTCATGACAAGGTATGAAGGCAAAATCACAAGACCACCAAGCCATGGGCTAATTCTTGGCATTCCAAGGTAGCCACTGGATAGGTGATGAAAAACCAATCACAATATCCTCAAGAATCAATCAATTCGATGGAGCATAGCTCCCACAAGCCACAAAACAATAAAACCCACAATCTGCCACAAAAGAGCAACATCGCAAATTTCCCAGCTCACAACTTGAGCTACAGGAACCCTACAGCCACAAACAAGAGATTGACAGATTCTACTCAACACCCACATCAACTTATCCAACTACACAATCAGCAAAGGAGGCACACATCAATAAGAATGAAGCAATCAAGTTGACATGATGAAACAGTTTTCTGGGACTTAGTGAAAATTCCAGTCTTCTGGATTCTGAGAATATAAAGTAGCAAGTTGACAGCATTGGTTAAATATGCTAGAGAGCTCCTATTGGCAAGAAAATTAACAGGATGGTAGAAGGAAATATCTAACACAAATAACTGACACTGAGCATGAGCAAATTCCAAACACATCACTAGATACAACCCACTCTTCATGGCATAAAAATATCAGCAGATTCTCAGACTTAGTCATTTTTAGCATGCTAAAACAGAAACATTAAGTAGGCAACTTAACAGCACTTATACGGGTGATTCTCATATTAAACAAAAATACCATGGCATACTAGATACAAAACACTAGCACTTCCTAGTTGGCACATGTCCCAAAGCAAGCATGGATTAAATCATGCAAAAATGACAAAATGGCATCTCAACTAAAATGACAGATTTATGAACTTGCTCAAAAGTGAAATCTGAGAGTTCCAATGAGTTCATTGGCTCTTCCTATCCCAAAACCATGGGTCACACTCATATGCCCATGTGAAACATCAAGGCAACAAACAACCAACAACCTACCCCCTTCTAATCATGGCATAACTACTCTAGATAAAAGATGCAACTAAATGGCATGAGCATGTTAGCAACTTAGATAAGCAACTAAGATGGGAATGGAAATGAGATGGCAAATCATACATGACAAGCAAATATCAACAAAGAGGGTATGTCAAGTGGTAGAACCCACTAGTCCCCTACACACACACACAAGTGCACGAGGCACTTTACTCAACACACATACATCCACAAGCACAAGTGCATTCTCATGCACTACACACATACATCAACACATGCAAGTGCACCACACACCCACATGTACAAACTCATATGTACTTACACATGCATATGTATGCACCACACCATGTGGCACATACACACACAAGCACATACAAACATGCATAAGTGCATGAACCCATGCACCTACACCTACACACCCCACACAAGTGTGTATGCAAAGCTTACACACACATACCAATACTCACACACACATAACATACATATACATACATGGTGCACCACACACCCATATGTATGTATGTGCAAAAGCACACACACTACCACATATATTACACATACACACACATACCAAGCCACCTACCCTACACATGCACACATATGTGCGTATGCATAGCATACACACACACTACATATAACCAGCAAGGAAACAAACAAGAATGTGGCAAAATAAGAATAAAAACAAAAGAAAACAAAAGAAAAAGAAAAAGAAAACAAAGGGGAGGGGTTCAGATTCGAACCCGAGACCTCCTAGTCTCCTACTTCTTACGCTACCCCTCTGCTATCACCGCGGCACTCGATAGAGAGGGGGGCTAATACCACATATACACGCACCCACACTAGATGCCTGACGAAACTGAAGATGCACACAGAACAGAGCAACGGCGGCTGCGAACTCGGGCGACTACACGCGCTACAGGGCATCTCCGGCGAGGGAAGGACGCTGCGGGGGCTGCAGGATCTACGGGGTTTCCGTTCCCCTACTCGTCTTGCAACAAGGAGGACGGGGGCAAGCTCAAGGCTTTGCCTTTCCGGCCGGCGGCGACGAGCACCACGACGACGAGGCTACGAGCTACGGCGAGGAGAGGGGACAGCGGGGACCGGCTGCTCACCGAGGGGAAGCTCGGCGATGCGGAGACACGGGCGATGACGAGAAGAAGAGGAAGAAGGCGCCAGCGACACGCAGCACCCTTGCGGTCGACGGGGACGGCAGAGCGGCGCCGCGGGGAGGTGCTCCTCACCCCCTAGCACTCGGGATGGAACGCGGACGCCACCGGGACGGCGCATGCCATCCTGACGGCGACGGACACCACCGGAGGTGACGTCAGCGACGAGCCCATCGATCTCTGCTCTCTCTGAACCCACTTACCTCTCTGAACCCGAGAAGAAAGAAGAAGCAAGAGGGAGAGGAAGGAGGAGGAAAAAGGGGAAGAGCAGCGGCGACAAGGGAGAAGGAACCCTAGGGATCCACGCGCTTAAATAGGAGGGGAAGGTTGGCCTCGATGTCCGTGAGCTCCTCTCACGGCGTCGACGGTGTGCACTCTCCGCTCTCTCTGCTCTCTCGCGCGTTGCCTGACGGAGGAGGGGGACGGGGCAAGTGAGTGTTACACGCGTGGGCTGGGCCGAGGAAGGCCCAGTGCCCACACTTCTCTCCCTCTCTCAGGAAAGAAACATGAAAGGTTTTCATTTATAAATCCAGCCACTCAAAAATAAATCCCCAGAGCAAAAGAAAAGGTTTTAGAGAAAGACAAAAATATTTTGGTGAAAGAAATAAAGAGCCCTATTTAATAAAAATATTATGTTGATTTATTGAGCAAGTAATTATTAATATTATAAAATGGCAGCTCCTGTTATTTAAACCCCACATTACATAAAAACTCAAAATAGCAAAAGGTCAACACTCACATGTTTAAAACAAAATAGGCTAGCACTTGAACATCTTTAAAACATTTTAATAAGGCAATTAATTCTGTTGTGAAATAATATGGGAAGAAAGGCATACGATGAGGTTTAATTGATGAAAAGAAAGGAGGGGGAAGAAGGAGGAGTTGCACACATGAATTCCACCACACTCAAAAACCTCACACACACACCACTCGCCACGATCACATCATAGCAAGACACATGAAAAACCACATGGCAAGAAGAATGAAATGATGCATAAATGCACAACAACACATGGGAGACAAGTTGCAAAACATGACATAGCTCAAGACACAAGATTCACACAAAGGGGTTACATGCCCTAAAAGGAAGGGGCAGCACTTGGGCTGTCACATGGGACCACGACGGAGCCGATATGGGGACCGGCTCGGGATCCCCCGGGCCTGGATGATCAGTCCCCGGGGCTGCCTCGCCAGCCCCTGAGGCTGGCTCGTTGATTATCATCATGACGACCGCGTCATTAGAGCCGGCGGCCTCGGACGCAGCTGGCTCAACTGGTGCCGACAAGGCGTCCAAGGTTGAGGGAGCCGGTGGCGAAGGTGCAGAAGGGGCAGCCTGAGCCGCCGATGGGCCGACGGCATCTGCCGGCACAAAGATGGACTCCAATTCTGGGGAAGGCTTGATCGATGGCTTGAGCAGCCGCTCGATGGAGACACCAGCTGGGATGGCCTGCCGGGTGGAGCCGATCTTCGCTAGTGCATCGGCCGCCTCGTTTTCTGCCTGTGGGACGTGATGGAACTCACAACCCTCAAAGGAGCCGGTGAGTTGTTGTACGAGGAAGCGGTAGCTGGCCATGTTGGCGTTCCTGGCATCTCATTCGCTAGAGACCTACTGCACCACGAGGTCGGAGTCGCCGAACCATAGGATGCGCCTGATGCCGATCTCCTTGGCGAGACAGAGGCCATGGATGATGGCCTCGTAATCGGCCATGTTGTTGGAGGCGGCGAAGTGGATCTGACGGGCGTACTTGAGCTCGTCACCTTTTGGGGAGGAGAGGACTATGGCGGCACCCAGGCCGGTCCTCATTTTCGAGCCGTCGAAATGCATGCGCCAATGTGTGGAGTCCGGGGGAGGTGGCACAAACTCGGTTTCTGCCCAGTCGACGAGGAAGTCGGCCAGCGCCTGTGACTTGATGGCGGTGCGAGGTTCGTATCGGATCTCGTGGTCGGCGAGGGCGATGACCCATTTGTCGATCCGGCTGGTGGAGTCTCGGCCGCTCATTATCTCGCCGAGCGGGGCCGTGCTCACCACAGTGATGGTATGCTCCTGGAAGTATTGCTTGACCTTCTTGGCGGTGAAGTATATGCCATAGCACATCTTATGGTAGTGGGGGTAGTTCTGCTTGGACGCGGAGAGGACCACGTTGAGGTAGTAGATGGGCTGATGGACCGGCAGGGACTTGCCCTCCTCCAGCCGCTCGACCACCAGGACAACGCTGATGACGTGAGTGGTCGCCATGATGTAGGCAAGCAGAGGTTCCTTCTCAGCCGGTGCGGCCAGGATGGGCACGCGGGTGAGAGCCTTCTTGAGGCCGCGGAAGGCCTCGTCCGCCTTGTCAGGCTAATTGAACATGCCCCGCTTCTTGGTGTGACCTAGCTCGACCAGAGCCATCTTGGGAAGGAGCCCATAGAGGGGCAGGGCCTTCTTCCCCAACCGGCTGATGAACCGGCTGAGCGAGGCGAGGCAGCTAGTGAACTTCTGGACGTCGCGGAGCCAGGTCGGCTTGGGCATGCGCTTGATCATGCTAATCTTCTCGGGGTTAGCTTCGATGCCGCGAACGGATACGAAGTAACCGAGGAGTTGGCCGGGTGGGACACCGAAGACACACTTCTCCTGGTTGAGCTTGATATTGTACTCGTGTAGGTTCGCGAATGTCTCCCGGAGATCGTCGAGGAGGCTGAAGTGCTTCTTCGTTTTGACGACAATGTCGTCAACGTAGACGTGGACATTCCTGCCTATCTGAGGCAGGAGGCACTTTTGCATGCACCGCTGGAAGGTGGCGCCTGTGTTCTTCAGGCCGAAGGACATGGTGATGTAGCAGTAGGCCCCGAAGGGCGTGATGAAGGAGGTCCTGAGTCGGTCTTATGGATCTAGCTCGATCTGGTGGTAGCCGGAGTAGGCGTCCTGGAAGGACAGCAAGTCGCAGCTAGCCGTGGAGTCGATGACTTGATTGATCCGCGGCAGGGCGAATGGGTCCTTGGGGAACTCCTTGTTCAGGCTACCATAGTCGATGCACATGTGCAGGTCTTGTTTTTCTTCAGCACCGGGACTGGGTTGGCCAGTCAGTCCGGGTGGAACACTTCCATGATGAACTCGGCTGCGAGCAGCCGGGCGATCTCTTCTCCTATGGTATGCCGCTTCTCCTCGGAGAAATGGCGTAGGGGTTGCTTGACCAGCTTGACGTTCGACCGGACGTGTAGTTTGTGCTCGGCGAACTTCCTCGGAACACCCAGCATGTCCTTGGGGGACCATGCAAAGATGTCCCCATCCTCACAGAGGAAGTCGATGAGCTCACCTTCCTATTTGCTGTGGAGGCGGGAGCCGATGGTGACGCACTGAACGGGGTTCGCCGGGTCGAGAAGATTTGCTTCGTGTCCTTGGACGGCTGGAAGGAGGCCTCGCCGACAGACTGTGAGGGGGGAGCCAACACGGCTGGCTGGCTGGCAGCAAGGGCCACGAGCCGGTCGAGTTGTGCTTCTCCTCGGCGATTTCCAGGGCCTCGGCCAGCCGGCTGTCGTCTCGAGCGCACTCGATCGACATCTTGTAGTCGCCCGTGATGGTGATGACTCCCTTGGGGCCCGACATCTTGAGCTTGAGGTAGGCGTAATGGGGGACCGCCATGAACATGAAAAGGGCCGGCCGGCCCAACAGCGCATGGTAGGGACTTCCGAGGTCCACGACCTCGAATAGCACCAGCTCGCGGCAGAAGTGGCCGGGTCCGCCGACGAGGACGTCGAGGTGATCTTGCCGACAGGGGAGCAGGACTTTCCAGGCACGATTCCATGGAAGACTGTCCGGCTTGCCTATAGGTCTTCTATCTTCAGTCCCAGCTTGTGCATCATGTCGAGGTATAGGATGTTGATGCTGCTGCTACCATCTACCAGCACCCGTAAAAATCGGCAGGTGCGCTTCTCGGTGGCGATGGTGGGGTCGAGGACCAAAGCCTAGCTGCCGGGACTCGGCATCACGGCTAGATGATCAGCTCGGCTCTAGGTGACCGGCTTCTCCAACCAGTGCATGAACTGGGGAGTTGCTGGCATGGTGGCGTTCACCTCACGATGGAGCCAGCGTTGAGCATCTTTGCCCGCCTCTTCACTAGTGAAGACGACGTAACAGTCGTCCTGGTTAGGGAACTAGTCGATCAGATGACCGTCATTCTGGGCCGGAGCCGGAGCCGGCGCGTGGGCAGGCGGCGCGGGAGGAGCCGGAAAGCCGTCCCCCCGGGGCCAATCTCTATGAGAAGCTGCACTGCCGGAGCGTGTGCGTAGAGGGTTTGGCCCCTGAGTGGTTCTTGTAGGGGAGGTCGAGCATCTACTCGAAGGTAAGCTTCGGCTGACAGGCAGTCTTGCCAGTGCATTGGCATTGGCTGGAAGACTGGGCAGCCGGCTCCTGCTCCTCGATGGTGTTAACCTGCCGGCCCCCGTAGCGGGGATCCGGCTGGTCGTTCTTGCGTTTGTTGTTCTACGACTGTCGGTTGTCGGCAGCCGGCCGAGACGTTGCCGGTCTTTACCCGGATGGCTGAATCAGCCATGGTGTATTTTTCCGCCTTGGTCATGAGCTCGGCAAATGTGGCCGGCTCGGATCATAGAAGCTTTTTCTTGAGGGGGTGCCGTCTCGACAACCTTCGATGAAGTACTGTATGGCTTGCACCTCATGCACCCCCTCGCAGCAGTTGTGGAGCTCAGTCCATCGAGTGAGGTAGTTGCGGAGGGACTTGTCTGGCCCCTGAACGCACATGGCGAGATCACGGGGATGGCCGGGCAGCTTGTAGGTGCCGGTGAAGTTGCAGACGAAGGCCTCTTCGAAGTCCGTCCAAGTGTTGATGCTCCCGGCCGCCAGGCTGTTGAGCGAGGTGCGGGCCGAGCCGATTAGCATGAGGGGAGCGTGCGAACGGCTATGCGCTTGTTCCCTCTCACGATGCCGTCCGCGGTGGTGTAGTCGATCAACCATTCCTTGGGCTTGGCGGCCCCGATGTACTTTGGGGTGTCTCGGGGGAGTGTGAAGCCAGTTGGGAATGGCTCGTTGCGGATCCAAGGGCCAAAACAGGCCGGGCCAATCGAGCCCTCGCAGAATGCGCGATCTGGTCAATGTGGTTGCGGGCGTCGTTCTCGCTGCGGGGGACACGCGGCCCGATCCGAGCCAAGAGCTTGGGGCGGATGATGGGCGGAACCGACCATTCCGGCTCGCGCCATGAGGGTGGAGTGTGCCCACGGCTGCGCCGGGTGTCGGGTGCCAGCGCTTCGTGGTGGCGGCCGCTGCGAGGCGGGTTGTTGGTGCGCCGGCTGTTAACAGCCGGCTGCTCGCTCCCCGGCAGCTGAGAGGGCTGGGGGTTGTTTGTTTCGTCCCAGCCGCCGGAGATGCGAGAGGAACAAGAGTGCTGAGATGGCTGACGGCCCGTAGTCCCCGTGCCCTCGCGCTCGAGCCGGGGGCCTCCAGAGGCAGCGCCGCCCGATGCAAGCAGATGCTGCTGCGCATGAGCGGCGTCAATGAGCTCCTTGATGTGACGCTCGTGAGCAGCACGTTCTTCGCCCTCCAAGGTGGCCAAATCCTCGTAGCCCACCTTGAGGGCCCGCATGTTGGCTGCGGGGGTGTCGTAGATGGGCATCTTGCCGGACAGGATTTCGGTGACCACACGACCGCGGTCGCGCACAGCCCCACGCCGGCTGGGCTCAGTGCCAGTCGGGGTGAGACCGTAGGCAGAAGCATATTCCTGCTGGGCGGCCTCCATGTGGTGTCGTGTGGCCGCGAGGGCGGTGGCGTCCTCAAACAGGATGCGGCGAACTGCCTCGAGGTCGGCCGCGGTGGCGTCAGGGTTGTCATCGTGGCGATAGGGGCGCTCAAGCCGAGAGGGCCGCATCGAGCGGGTCGAAGGTGTTGACACGGGCCGCGGCGGCGTCAGCCCCGGCCCGTGCACGTCCGGAGTAGGTGGAGGAGATGATGGCCATTGCCCCCTCGCGATCATGGGAGCCGCTGGACTGGGAAGCAGCGAGTGTGCCCACAGCCGTGGGCGGATCGGCCCAGACGGTCACCTGCCCAGGGTACTCGTTAGCGGCCGGAGCCTCGGCGAGGCTGAGCCTGCCGAAGCACTCGGTGAGCACGTCGATATCAACCGCGAGGTCGACGGAGTTGCCTGCATGGCATGCCGGAGCAAGCCCCACGAGCCCGCGGTTTCTCCTGGACATGCGGCGACGGTGGGGAATGACGAGGGGTCCTACCCAGAGTATGAATCCGGTCGGCACCGCGTACGGACCCACGGTGGGCACCAACTGTCGTTGTTTTCTCATGACAGATGCCATGGGTAGGCTTATCATAGGTGGTTGGGGCTGGAGGACACCGACGGGCTCCGGGTGCGAGATTGGGCACAAGCGGTGGTGACACACGGTGTACCCAGGTTCAGGGCCCTCCGTGGGAGGTAACACCCCTAGTCTTGCTTGGTCTAGTTGGATGGATGGTTGTGTTTACAAGGATGCTCCTAGAGCTGTGTCTAGAGGAGGAAGAAGGAGCAGCCGGCTTGTCTTCCTCCATTGCTAGAGATGATATGAGAGGAGGGTTCTATGTGGGAGTATGTGAATGATCGTCCGTCCCTATTGCATGGGGGGATCGAGGGGTTTTATAGGCCAACCCCTCGGCTCTATAATATGTTCGAAAGTACAGGGGTGGGGTACCCGGCTGGCAGCCTCTCTGGCTGACCAGGGGGTCCCGCCCTTCGTGCTGTCTCGTCATCTATAGGGTCCATCGGCCTAGCGGTCCCATCTCCCGTTGGAGCCCGCCAGCCGGATCTACGATTGGCCCTCGCCCACCTGTCGTGGCATGGGTCGCCCGGGAGGCGTCGCCTAGTGCCAGCCGGCCGAATTCTTCGGTATGGATGGTCACACTGGAGCCACGCCGAGGCAGGTAATCAAGTGGGCAAGGGCCAATCGCACTAGCGTGCCAGCACTGTTTCCCCGCCCGGTCTTGCTCGCCGGGGTCAGCGGCCTGGATGGCCGGACTGTAGCCATGTGCACCCATGCGTCAGCGACCACTGTGGCTATAGTGTCACCCATCGTGGCGGTAGCGTCGTGTCATCGTACCCGCATGCAGAGGGACGGTACGTTGCATGTCTGTCTCAGGGTCAACGGAGGAGGCGGCCCAGAAGCAGCTGGCCGTGCCCAGTCGGCCGGGGGCCGAGCCGGCTCCTCGATCAGCCGTCCACGTCGCCAGCCGGCGGCAGCTCGAGGCGCTTGCTCCAGCCGGCCATGGGCAGCCGGTCTCTTTGTTTTTCTTCAAAGTGGGGGGAGAACCCTGTGCTTTGGCCTACCCAGGGGTAATAACCCCGTCAAACATGATAAATCTCATCCAAGCCATCACCGTCCAGCAAGCCTATGATGGAATTACTCACGAACGGCGGAGAGCATCACGGAATTGGTGATGACGGATGATTGGTGATGACGCTGGCGTCGATTTCCCCTCTCCGGAGCCCAAAACGGACCCCAGATCTTGTCTCCCGAGGAAGAACAGGAGGTGGCAGCGGCTTCGTATCGTGAAAATGCTTCGAACTCTTCTCTCTTATTTTTTCTCTCCGTGAATAGGAATAAATAGGAGTGGAATTGAGGTCGGTGGAGCAGCAGGCGCCCCAAAAGCCTGCTAGGCGCGGCTAGGAGGGTGGCCGCGCCTCGCAGGCTTGCCACCTGTGGGTTTCCCCCCCTCCGTTTGATTCTTTCACAAGTATTTTTTATTAATTCCAAAAATATTCTCCGTAAATTTTCACATCAATCCGAGAACTTTTATTTCTGCACAAAAATAACACCAAGGCAATTCTGTTGAAAACACCGTCAGTCCGGGTTAGTTCCATTCCAATCATGCAAATTAGAGTCCAAAACAAGGGCAAAAGGGTTTGGAAAAGTCGATACGATGGAGACGTATCACCTAATAGTAATTTCTACCCACTGTATGCTTCTTTCGAGAGAGAATCCTCTCGCGAACACTATGGCCCACGGGGTCCACTTCAACATAAAAACAAAAACATCTTTACTACCTTGCTACACTTTATTTACTTTTATTTTATTTTTCATTTACAATATCTGTTCTATCGAGATTTAATCCTTGCAAGTAACGAGTTCAAGGGGCTTGACAACCCTCTTGCCAGCGCTGGGTCCAATTGTTTTGTTTTGTGGGTGTAGGTGATGTTGAAGAGAATTTGCATTGTTTCTCCTATTGGTTCGATAACCTTTGTTGTCGCTAAGGGAAATACTTCTCTCTACTGTACGACATCTACTTTAAAGCACAATATGATCCCTTCATGGTTTTGATAATTCATGACAACATACATTGTCTCTTGGACTAATACTTTTATCAAGTGTATTTCAGATAAAGTCCACAGAGAAGGTTGGTTAAGGAGTGTGAAGAGTATCACCATGAAGAAGAAGGAGAAGGGATAGCATTGGCAAAGCTTCAAGCAATAGGACTCTACATTTTACTTTGTGAGAAATCACGTTGAGTCCATAGGAAAGCCAATACTATTAAAAGGGAGCAAGGTACTGTTGGTGAACACAGATGCTCCATGTGCACATGTGATAGTCACCAAAAATACCCACAAACTCTTCCACAAAGTCTGTCCAAGCATTTCATGAAAATCGGTTAAGCCAACAACTCCCACTCGGTCCCACTGATTTCCCATCTCAAGGAGAGCCCTTCCAAACCCTAGCACATTTGTGCAACCGATTCCACTTTGGTCCCACCGAGTTCAGCTTGCCAACTTTCTATTACCTCGATTCACAAAATCGGAAGGTTCGAGTTTTTGGATCGGCGTCACCGAGATTTGGATTCTGACCATTGGACACCCTATCGGTACCACCAAGATTTCTATATTGGTCTCATCGAGATTCAAAAGTTGCTACCTTTGGAGCAACTTGGTACCAACGAGATTCACACATTGGTGTCACCGAGTTGGTCACTTTAGGTGTAACGATTGGATTTTTGGAGATGAGTATATATACCCCTCCACCACCACTCACTCGCAAGAGAAGTCCTCAGAACAGATCCCCACTTAACCCATCAGGTTTTCTTAGAGAGAGCCACCTACTCATGTGTTGAGATTAAGCCATTCCATTCCAACCATATGAATCTTGATCTCTAGCCTCCCTAAGTTGCTTTCCACCCAATCAATCTCTTCCACCAAAGCCAAATCTGTGAGAGAGTGATTGATTGTTGAGGAGTCTATCATCTTGAAGCACAAGAGAAAGGAGTTCATCGACATTATGTTTTGGTGGGTGGTGCGTCCTAGATTGGTTAGGTGTCGCTTGGGAGCCTCCTACTTTGTGTTGTCGAGTGAACCAAGAAGTTTGTAAGGGCAAGGAGATCGCCTTCTTCATGAAGATCTACCCCGAGTTATGCTTGTTCTCTATGGACGTAGGTCATGATGGTATAGACAAGGTTGCTTATTCGTGGAACCCTCCGTGGGTAGAGCCCTCCGTGGACTCTCGTGACCGTTACCCTCCATGGGTTGAAGTCGCCATAAACGTGGACGGACGATAGCACCACCTATCGGAACCAAGGGAAAAATCTTCGTGCCCCTCATGCGTTTGATCTCCCTATCTCAACTCCTTACTTTCGTGTGCAATGTCTTTTCTTTCCGCTGCTATACTTGATGACTTGCATGCATAGGGTGTCCTAGACTTGCTATAATTGCTAAAATCTGCCAATACATAACTTTAGACAATGTGTAGATTTTAATTTGTGCTAGTAGTCTATTCACCCCCTCTAGACATACTCTTCTAGTGATCCCTAAATTGGTATCAGAGCAAGCACTAGTAGACAATAGGGTACTAGTCCCGGTTCCAAAGGGCTTCTAGCCTCAGTTCTGGAACCGGGACAAAACAAATGGTACTAATACCCAAAACCTTTAGTCCCACTTTGCTTATGAATCGGGCCCAAAGGGACTCCACATGGGCGCTGCGGGGCGCCCAGGTAGGAGGACCTTTAGTCCCGGTTGGTAACACCAACCGGGACCAAAATGCAGACACGCGTCACCAGCTCGCAGATGCTGTTTTTTGGAAGGGGGTTTAGGGGGGTTTGAGGGTTAATTTAGGGGTTTATATTGTGTTAGCTGCCTAATAGAGAGAAGTGACCTCTCTTTCTCCATGCTTGGTCGACTCTAGCTACTATACATATAGAGAGAACTCGACGCTAGCTAGTAAGCAAATAAGGGAAACCATTAATTACACAAGATCATCATGTACATATATAGAGCGAAGTGACATGACACCTCTTTCTCCGTGCTTGGTTGAACAACAAGTTTTTGTATATCTATCCGACGCTAATACATATATACAATATAACATCTATTACAATCCCTAACACCATCTACCAAAGATCCATTTGCAATTTCACATGGTATTCTCCGTGTTCAGGTATGACGTGGTCAAGAAAGAATCCCACCAATTCCTCTTGAATTTCTTGTATGTGATCATGTGGTAGGAGTTCATCTCGCATCTGCCAGATCTAATTTAAAGAAGGGGGTCAATAAAAATATATGAATGAAACTCAACACAATTGATGGTAATATATAAAATAAAATTGTGAATATTGTTTACGTACTTCAAATTGTTTGTCAGAGAAGCCCCGCTCAGAGGTCGAGTGGCGAATGAACTCGCGTACGTAGTATCCACATAAATTCTTCCCAGGTGCCTGGTACAAGCACTTTACGAGAATAGAGTTCAATCAAACTGATTAGCAAGCATGATGATGGTATTGATGAAACTAGAATCAATGAGAGATGCACGAAACTAGCTAGTACTACTTACTTTGGGGTGTGTAAATTGCAGCTCGTTGTTTAAACAGGGAACCATTCTAGTGAATTGTTTCCAAACCCTGCCAGGCAAAGAAAATGATTACTTGATATCAGGAAATGAATGAAAGTTGTCGATATGGTCCCGGTATTGATTGAACTTACTTCTGGAGCATTGCAGTCATGTCCGCATAATCCTCGGGATCTTTACGTCTCGAGTCTAAGACAGTTACTAATGCCCCGTCAAGGTTAATGGCTAGCAGAATAAAGTGGAACCTGCGCACGCATAACTCATCAATTACATTACTTAACCTCGAGTAAGCGAAACCGAATATGCACAAGACACTAACACTCACTTGCAGTTGTAAGGAAAGAGTATTTCCCTTTTGTTTTGATGTCTAAGGAACGCTTTTAGCAAGTTGTCCTCAATATCTTTGGCTTTGTTTCGTACCGACCATTCATTTACGGTATTTGGGTGAATGAACCCAATGTCATAGATTTGTACTTTTTTGCATTCGATGATCTTCAAACTACATGATATAGTGTGGATAATTATATATACATGCAATGAACGAGCTGAGTTAGAGACTTAATTATAGAAGTAATACTTACAAACAGTAGCAAGTCATGAGTTGTTTGTCGAGGGCCTCTTGATTGAATAATTGAAATAACTCCACAAATTCAACAGGCATCAATTCGACTCCAATGAAGTCATGCTCTTTTTTAATTCCAACCATCAAATTGTCAGTCCTAGACTTCCTGCAAGTTTCCATGTACCACTCATGTAATGTTTGCATCCTCGTTGTTAGATGAGGATGATCAGGTTTGGCGATAGGCTTCCCATGCTCGTATCTAAAGATCTCTACTACCTCACCCATTTTAAACTGTACATCATCGCCCACATAATCACCAAGAGTGGTACCGGGCAGTAGCACTGGATGATTAGCGATATCGCTAGACACCTTGAGCGGGGGCATGATTGCTTCTCATGTTCGTCGAGCTGGGGAATTGTTTTCCCATTTCTTCATTTTTTATCTCTTGCGGCACTAGAAGTACTTCTGTCACAACCTATGATTTTGCCTCATGACTTAGATATCATGATTCAAAAATCAGGGCCAATTAAAACGTTTTGTGTGCTTGTGATGCTTGACTTGAGTGTTGGTTTGTTGTTTGCTTTCATGTTCTCTATATTCATAAAATCCCTCCTACTCTCAAAACCCATTTCATTTGATCCCCACTCTTGTCCAATGATCATGCCATGTGAATAGGACCTAATTATATTTTTACAAAATATTATTTTGGCCAAAAAGGTTTTATTCAAGTTAGGTTTGCAAAAAACCCTAATTTAAGATTTGCACTGCAAGTCCCCAAATTGGGTGGATACTTTTCCCCCAAATGCTTTATTTGGAACCTACTATATATATAACTTCCCAAAACCACAAAATATTATTTTAAAAGATTATTTTCATATTTTATTTAAAAGCTTTCTCTTAAGGCCAGAAATGGTTTTTCATAGGGAAAAATTATTTAAATGCTTTATAAATATTTGAAAAAAATTTAGAGAAAATCAGTGGACATATATTATCCATATATAAGAGTTTCAACACATGGTTATGTTCAAAATACTGGACAAAACCCTTCAAAACCATATCTGTCTGTTTCAAGGTTTTGAAATATTTCTTTAAGTAATATTCTCAATTAAATCCTAGAAAATTCTAGCATGTCACATATTATATATGTGGTCATCTTGCCAAGTTTCATATCAATCCCAATTGTTTTGGTTCACAAAAATATCCCAAAACCCTCTCTGTCCAGATCCAAATTTGAGCAACTCTACATTACCAACTGTCTGCCCTTAAGCTCAAACTTTGTGGGCATGTTAAAATCCTCCAATAATGCATCCACACCAAGTGGTGCGTCAAGGAGAACATATTAACTTGTCCAAAGTACCTCAAAACCATTTCTACTGATTTCAAGAATTTGGTAAGATTACGTTGCCAAATTTTCCCATTGGGCCCCAAACTTTTTGTGCATGTTATAGTCCCAAAAATATGTCACCACATAAAGTGGTGCATCAAGGGGAATAAAATTTCATGATCAGATCTATAGAAATCCATTTTTGTCCATTTCTAGGGTTTACCAAGTTTACATTGGCAACTTTCTTCAGATAATCTCAAACTTGGTAATCAGCCCTACTTTTGATCACCATTTGATCCTGTTAAATCTCAAGGCAAGTAGAATTCATTTTCCTGGCCAAATCACCATCAAACACCTTCTGGTCATTTCTAAGAGTTATTGTTTTCCCCTCTTAACTTATTCTCCTTAACCCACAATTTTTACCACAGTCCCTACTTGACCCCTTGTACCTCTAGTAAGAAACCCAGCCCCCTAGCTCAATGATTTGTGGGGTAAAAGCCCCCTTTCTACCCCTGGACAGCAATGTTTTACCTTCTCCTTCACTTCCTTCGTATTCTAATGGAACCCCCAGAGCATCCAAGGACTCCTACGCTTTGTTTTTACCCTGATGCCCTAGAGATAGGTAGCCATGCATAAGCTGCCAATGGCATGCCATGGCATGCCAGAATGGCGCTCTGGAGTGCGCTACAGTGCGCTACCGCACTGTAGCCGCCTCCCAATCGCTAGCCCCGACCTCCTCGAGCCCCGACCTTTCGCCAGCTTGTTGGCCTCGATGTCCAGGACATGCTACCGTCCTGTCCCCCTCCTCTTTCTCCCTTCTGTGGCCTCCCTGGCTCGATCAGTGGGCAAGCTCACATGCACGCCCCTCTGTCCAGCCTTGTTCCCTTCTGGGACGTGGACCTCGTCCACGAAGCCCGTAGACGTGCTCCCACGACCCCCCAAGCCCTCCAGCGGCGGCATTGACCAAGCCGGCGCACGAACTCGCGGTGAACCGTGCCCCCTCCTATATTAGCTCTCTCGAGCCCTCCTCTGCCCTCCTCTGCCCTCCTCTCGCCCCTTCTCTATGCCCCCAAGCCCTGGACCATCCCTCTCTCTCTCTCGTGCCCTCCTCCTCCAACGACCGGCGACGCCCGCCTCGGGTGTCCTCGAATTCGAGCTCCCCCGTGCCTCTCCTCTCCCTTGAACCTCACCAGGACGCCTCCCAGCGCTGCCACTCCCCCCCCCTTCGCTCTACTTTCCTCCCTTCCGGTCGCCGGAGCTCTGTTTCCGCAGCCGCCTATCGTAGGACTCTGCCCTGGCCAAGGCCGACCTCCATGGCGCCCCCAGGCAAGAATGGGGCACCCAAGCGGATGCGGGGTTCCACCCCGAGCCCTGTAGTGGTTGGGGCGTCATGGACGGTGGCCGGAGCCACCGGAACGGCGTCGGCGGGCGCTCGGTCTCGCCTCCCCTGCTCTCCCCCGTTCAGGCGGGAGGAGAGGAACGACCCTGACCAGGGTGCCCCGCGCATCAGTGAGCCAGGTGTCGGGCCCAGGCGTTTAAGTGGAAGCTCCCCCGCCGGGTTCCGCTTTCCTGTGGCGAAGGCGCCTTTCACGAGGGCGCCATCGACGTCGCCCGCCCCTCCTGCCAGGCCAAGTCGCTGGGCCGTCCCACTCGCTATTCAGCTCCGTGCGCGCAAGATATCCTTGGGTATAATCCTTTTTCTCTGTTTTTATTTATTTTATCAGATCTTGTTTAATTCTTATTTTAGTCATATGAGCTCCAAATTTAGTGATTCAAATTTCTATAGATTCCTAAAATCTTGAATCATCCAAATATGTGCATTGCACATTTTTCCTGCAAGCTTTTGTGTAGGATTCAAATTTGAATTTGAATCTGAACTTTGAATGCCCCACTTGTAAAAATCCCTAGAGCATTCATTATAGCTCCAATTGGAGTGATTCAAAATTCTTGGTGTATCTAAATTCATGCACTAAGTGGTGAGCATTTTTCCTTACACTTATTCTGCCATGTCAATTATTGGGCCATTTATTCATATGTGACCCACTTTGAAAACCCTAGGAAATTCATACCAACTCCAAATCCAGAATAACCACTTCCTAAATGTTTCTAAAATCATGCCCTATTAAATGGGTGTCTTCACTCATTTTTATAAAAATATTTTTTGTTCACATCTTAAAGGATTATCATTCCCATCTTTTCCTCCATTCAGAAACTTCTCCTTGATCCACATCCAATGAAACCTTCTTGATTATTTTTCTTGTGACCCAAGGTGTCCAAGAAAAATAAAACTCCTATTTATAGAGCACTTTATTTTCTGCTTGTTGTGTTGCTTATTGCGATTGTTTCCGACGATAGTTGACAAAGTAGACGAAGTTCTCGGAGTGGACAAGAAGCGTGTGAAGACCTCGAAGACGTTGCTAAGCCAGGCAAGCAGCCCTTTGACCATGATAAGAAACCATTTTTATTGCATGTCGTATAGCACTTTACTTTCATCATATTTGATCATGTGGAGTAGTGATCCCTTCGGTGGGTTGTTTCCGATACTCTTACCATTGACACTTGCATCGTGCGTGACCCTACCACCTTATGAGGGTTGTGCGGGTGGGTGTAGTTAAGATGCTAGTAGACGCTACGCAAGTGGGATGGGACTTATGCATGGTGATGGAAAGAAAAGAAATGAGTTCAAAGACTTTCGAAAACCCCGTCGGGTGCCACTAATGCCCTAGGGAGATATTGATTAGATGGGCGACCACTCAAGAAAGAAGTGGTGTGCCGGAACAAGTGAGTATGTGTTTTCAAAAACGGAGAGTTCTAAGGTCTGCTGACTATCCCAACCTTACATGCGCAACCACGATACCCCTTATGGGATGGGGATTTGTTAATTACCATGGTTGGTACTAGCATGGAGCCCACATTACTGGTGGCAAGAGTGAAGTGGTCACTCTTGACACGGGCTCGTCCCAGAGTGGAAGGAAATGAGCTTCCTTTACAGGCACCGGGCACACCTTTGCATGCCCTCATGGATGATACGAGTGATGTATATCATGAGGGATGGGACCAATGAGTGGAATCTTTGTTTAGAATCACCATGGGAAAGGCATTGTTCGAGTGCTTACCTCGGGTATGTTATGTATTGCGAGTCGTGGATGACACGAAAGTTCCCCGAGTCCTGTGGGTAAAGTGTGCAACCTCTGCCGAGTGTAAAACTATTTGAATAGATGCATCCGCGGTCATGGATAGTTGGAGGTCCTTCTTAGACTACGTACGTTTGTTTTCGTGAAACTTGGCGCGAGTATGGATGTGAAGGTGACAAAGAGATCACATGAGCTAAGTCCGATAACTTAGCAAGAGAATTGAACTAAGTCCGATGACTTAGCGTGATGTATGAACACGAGGTGTTCAACCCCTAATATGATGATAACTGTATCTTGTTCATATCGTTATCTGCCTATTGTTGATGCATGCTTACAGGATATTTGATCATGTCATTGCATTTCAAATTAACTTTCCGCAACTTACCTATTAGTGCTACATCATCCGTCATTATTACCTTGTTCCACAACTTGGGTTGCTTGCGAGTACATTCAAAGTACTCATTGGCTTGCCACTGGTTATTTTATTGGCCAAGCATGAAAGATCAGGTTATGATGCAGATTACCTTGGTAACGGACGTGCGAGCTAGGACTCTCCCCAGTCAGAATGCCTGTAGGGTTAAGGCAGATGGCATGGGTTCACGCTATTGTTGAAGATTTCCGCTGCAATCATATGAAGGCCATATTTGAGTAAACCGGTACATAATGGATGTAAGACTCTTCTTATTCAGTTTCTGTGTGTTCAGTGATCATTGATCTCTGGGATCACTGTGCATGTACATTCTGTGATCACGACTTATGAGTCGGGGTCCCCACAGAGCTGGTATCAGAGCCATCCTGACTGTAGGAAGCCCTTAGTTAGAATGGACGTTAGATAGGAAAAAATTGTTTTCCAAGACCCTTCAAACACTTGCAAGGGCTACAATATTTCTCAACTCTTCTAAGCTTTCAAATAAACTGAAGGATTGTGCCTAGCACTTCCACCATTTTTCTTTTGGCTCTCCTCATCTACTTTTCAAAACTTTGAAAATGGCCGCTACTACCATTGTGCCCCTGACATGGGATTCCTTGTAATCCTCGTGGGAAACCTGGAAGGAAGCCACCTTACCATATGATTGCCGACATATCTCGGACCCAAGTTGGCAACACTAGACAAGGAGCTACCAGCAGAAGACACCTTCTCAAAGGATGAGAACGTCAAGACTTAGATGATGGTGACCCCTTCGACACAGCCCCAGGATGATGCCACCCCGGCCGTCGATGACCAGGGCACAAGCCTTGAAATGTCATGATAATGCATCGCTAATAGAGCAACCCTGTCCTTCTCGTTGTTATATCAGTAATCACCGGTGGATGAGAACCTTGCCATTTGGTCCGCCTCACTATAGTGAGCAGGAACACGGTTCTCATTATCCCCCGCTCTTGGTGCCGATGATATCAACATGACTGGCAGGATGCAACTCTACCATGCCTTGTTAATGTCATTGCATAAAAGGTTGCCTACCTAGAACCCTCGATGTCTTAGAAGACTAGGAGACACTGGCACGACTATGAAGACACCAGAAGACTCTGTCAACAACTACCGTGAAGATTCACCTTCGCCGTCAACTCAACAGACCCGAAGTCGTCAAGGACTCTTCAGGCGCAACCAGGATCGTTTTGATGAACAACAACCAAAGACATAGCGACACCCGAAGAAGACCGAGAAGATTAAGCGGACTCCTTCCAAGACGCGGAGCAAACACGACTACTGAGTTCGAGAACCCCTAGGGTAGGATGAGTCGTGTATCCCCCATGTGAAGTCGAGTCCGTATGATGGTTCTGACAGAACCATGATTGTTTGTTGCTTGTTTTGCCTGTTTGTGCTTTGGTGTAAGTCACACTTTTGACATAAGCAACAAGTGTGTGACTATACCACCTACCTTAACTTGTTGTTTGTGTTTGGCCCTTTCGGCACTTGCTTGATTGCACTTGCACTATAGCACCCCTTAGGCGCCCTCCTCTATGCTACTTCTCCTCTCCCCCTCTCGTCAACTGAAGACCAGCAACACCAATTGCACCAAGGATCCACCTTGACAAGCAACCGACACCGAAGGCTTCGACTACAACAAACTCAGCAAGACGCAGCTTCTTCCTCAAGATTGTAAACCCCTCCCTTGCCTAACCTATACATCACAAGCTCCCCAGCACAAGTCTCTGAATCATGTGTTTAATACACTGATTTGTCAGAGCGCTTATTGAGCTTCAATAACCCCTGCCTAGCACTGGGTTCATTATGGAGCTACTCATCATAGTGAACAAACATCCTTAATTCTTACGCTAGCACTAGAACCTTGATGCCATAGAAAGGATCATTCTGAGGATATACTATTTTCTAGAAGTAACTTGATTTAGCCATAATAAATGTCTTGGGGAAATAGTTGAGACCCTTTGGTGGATTACGAGGCTTAATGTTGGCAGACGAACTTGGTGGGTCCAGATTGATAGAGTAGCATGACTTGCTCGTACCTTGAGCAAATTGGATTTTGTAGGACCATTGTGATCACAGGTTGAAATTCTTGGAGGCTAATGACTTAACTTTGGCAATAATATTGATATTGGATTAATGGTCATATGATAGTGACTGGAGTTATGTAAACCTTGGATTTAAATAGGTGATCCTACTAGGTGCTCAAGATAAATTAAAGCACATGGTTTGGAGTAAATTGGATTTAGTACAATGATCTTGATAATGATAGCATGTTTCTCGGAGGATGATAGTAGAAGGAATCGGATGATGTTAGGGATAAATTAGGGATCTATATAAGATCGACCTTGGAGTTTAGTTGGCCATGAGATTGGAAGTTCATGGATATATTGTGATAATAGTTCTTGCAATGATATGAGGATTATATGAACTCGAGGAGATTAGGTTGGACATCATCGACGAGCTATAGTATGCATATGAGATTTTCAGCATAGTCCTACTCTCAAAACCTTAGAGATATGAGTAGCATGTGTAGTATTCGAGTTGATTTGTATGAGGTGATACCTTCGAGGATATAGGGCGATTTTGTTTAGAGTAATAGGTAGTAATGTTGTCATGTAATAGTTGTGCTCAGGATAAGGTGTTAGACGTTTGCTCGCATCCTATGCTCTTTGAAACCCCGAAACTTTACCGGACCATGACGTAGTCGGATTATGACCATTGGCCTTGGACTATAAGTCCTTAGACTATGGTTCGTACTCCACCTCGACCACCACCAATCCTGTTCCAAAGGATGGTGGCCACATATTAAGTTGGACCACAAACACTTGACACTAGTGACCATCCGGGACGAATGTCGCTCCTGTAACATACCCCATGAGCAGGTGTTTATGTGGTACTTCGGGAAATAGGTTGTTGTCCTCTAGGGTGACATACTTATTTACCCAATGAGAATAGGGACACCTTAGTCCTGTTTGGACCAGCCCCGGGAGCACCAATTACCATGACTCTCGAGTATAAGGTTTCACCTTGAAGGAGTTGGACTCCTTGGAGCACCCCCCCATAGAAGAAGACATTCTGTCCCAAGCAAGATGAGGAACCACTACGATTGTGAAGCCACGACAACAAAGAAGAAGCAAAGGAAGTCAACCTCCACTCCTCTACCGAATACCTCAACTAGACTATATCCAGAAGCATCTACGTTCAAGCCCGATGAAGCCCTTGGACATCAAGAGGATTAGAGATCCCCTCGCTTTAAATGGTCATCTATCAGATCCTGACCAGGATGGAACTGAGAAGTTGATGGCACCCCCTTACTCCACCACGCTGATGGTGTACGTTGAGCATGACATCCCTGCTCCCTTTAGATGCCTGGAATGGAGTGGAACGATTGTCCGGACCTCATTGCTAGCCCTTTTGGTTCAATCAAGGACATGAACCTGACTCGATCGTGGTAAACCACTTGTCAAAGGTAGTTCACCCCACTTGCCAAGCGTCAGACCTTGGGGATTAGATAGATGATCTACACTTTGAATAGTCAGCTTATTTAGAAACCCTCGGAACATTCCAGATGGTGGAACCCGTTCTGACACCAAGTCTCTAAGCTCAGCCTTAGGGGCGAGACCCAGCACAGACTTTGCCACGGAGAGACAAGTAGACCAAACACTCAAGGACCCTCCAGAAACGTGCGTCCATGACGATGAAGACAAACGACCAGAGAAGAATGAAGAGTCTACCTGAGCAGCTTACTCAATCAGAAGATCTCGACGAGAATCCCAGGACCAACACACCAACACACTACTGGCCAGGTATTCCAATTTTGGGATACACACGCAAGCCAGGACCTTGCTAGGACCTCGTCCACCAAACCCTCAACCATTAGGCAAGCCTAGCAGGTTGTTGAAACCCCGCTCACCCTGAGACGAAGTCAACAATGCACTTGAAGACATACCATCAAGCACTTCAAGACCCAAAAGGACAACCATGCCGGAGCAGAAGCAACATGGAACGTGAAGACTACCTCACCTCTGAATTTCCCCATCTCTTCTATGCCTAGCCTGGGAATCTCGGGGACAAGATTCTTGTAAGGGGGTAGGTCTGTCACACCATGTGATTTTGCCTCATGACTTAGATATCATGACTCAAAAATCAGGGCCAATTAAAACTTTTTATGTGCTTGTGATGCTTGACTTGAGTGTTGGTTTCTTGTTTGCTTTCATGTGCTCTATATTCATAAAATCCCTCCTACTCTCAAAACCCTTTTTCCTTGATCCCCACTCTTGTCCAATGATCATGCCATGTGAATAGGACTTAATTATATTTTTACAAAATATTATTTTGGCCAAAAAGGTTTTATTCAAATTCGGTTTGCAAAACCCCCTGATTTAAGATTTGCACTGGATGTCCCCAAATTGGGTGGTTCCTTTTTCCTAAAATGCTTTATTTGGAACCTACTATATATATATAACTTCCCAAAAGCACAAAATATTATTTTAAAAGATTATTTTCATATCTTATTTAAAAGCTTTTTCTTAAGGCCAGACATGTTTTTTCATAGGGAAAAATATTTAAATGCTTTACAAATATTAGAAAAAAATTTAGGGAAACTCAGTGGACATATATTATCCATATATAAGAGTTTCAACACATGGTCATGTTCAAAATACTGGACAAAACCCTTCAAAACCATATCTTTCTATTTCAAGGTTTTGAAATATTTCTATAAGAAATATTCTCAATTAAATCCTAGAAAATTATAGCATGTCACATATGATATATGAGGTCATCTTGCCAAGTTTCATATCAATCCCAAATGTTTTGGTTCACAAAAATATCCCAAAACCCTCTCTGTCCAGATCCAAATTTGAGCAACTCTACATTACCAACTATCTCCCCTTAAGCTCAAACTTTGTGGGCATGTTAGAATCCTCCAATAATGCATCCACACCAAGTGGTGCATCAAGTAGAACAGATTAACTTGTCCAAAGTCCCTCAAAACCATTTCTGTTGATTTCAAGAATTTGGTAACATTACATTGCTAAATTTCCCTATTGGGCCTCAAACTTTTTGTGCATGTTATAGTCCCAAAAATATGTCACCGCATCAAGTGATGCATTAAGGGTAATAAAATTTCATGATCAGATCTATAGAAATCATTTCTGTCCATTTCTAGGGTTTACCAAGTTTACATTGGCAACTTTCTTCAGATAATACCAAACTTGGTAATCAGCCCTACTTTTGATCACCATTTGATCCTGTTAAATCTCAAGGCATGTAGAATTCATTTTCCTGGCCAAATCACCATCAAACACCTTCTGGTCATTTCTAAGAGTTACTGTTTCCCCTCTTAACTTATTCTCCTTAACCCACAATTTTTACCACAGTCCCTACTTGACCCCTTGTACCTCCAGTAAGAAACCCAGCCCCCCAGCTCAATGATTTGTGGGGTAAAAGCCTCCTTTCTACCCCTGGACATCAATGTTTTACCTTCTCCTTCACTTCCTTTCTATTCTAATGGAATTCCCAGAGCATCCAAGGACTCCTATGCTTTGTTTTTACCCTCCTAGATGCCCTAGAAATAGGTAGCCATGCATAAGCTGCCAATGGCATGCCATGGCATGCCAAAATGGCGCTCTGAAGCGCGCTATAGTGCGCTCCCGCACTGTAGCCGCCGCCCAATCACCAGCCCAGACCTCCTCGAGCCCCTCCCTTTTGCCAGCTTGTCAGCCTCGACGTCCGGGACATGCTACCGTCCTGTCCCCCTCCTCTTTCTCCCTTCTGTGTCCTCCCTCGCGCGTGCGCCATGGCCGCCCGGCTCGGCCAGTGGGCAAGCTCACACGCGTGCCCCTCTGTCCCCCCTTGTTCCCTCCCGGGACGTGGACCTCGTCCACGAAGCCCGTAGACGTGCTCCCGTGACCCCCTGAGCCCTCCAGCTGCGGCATTGACCAAGCCGGCGCACGAGGTCATGATGAACCACGCCCCCTCCTATATAAGCTATCCCGAGCCCTTCTCTGCCATCGTCTACCCTCCTCCCGCCCCTTCTCTATGCCCCTGAAGCCCTGGACTAGCCTCCTCTCTCTCCCGTGCCCTCCTCCTCCTCCAACGGCCGGTGACGCCCACGTCGGGTGTCCTTGAATTTGAGCTCCCCCGTGCCTCTCCTCTCCCTTGAACCTCACCAGGCTGCCTCCCAACGCTGCCACTCCCCCCTTTCGCTCTCCTCTCCACCCTTCCGGTTGCCGGAGCTCTGTTTCCACAGCCGCCCATGGCCGGACTCCGCCCCGGCCAAGGCCGACCTCCATGGCGCCCCCGGCAAGAATGGGGCACCCAGGCGGATGCGGGGCTCCATCCCGAGCTCTCCGGTGGTCGGGGCATCGCAGATGGTGGCTGGAGCCACCGGAACGGCGCCAACGGGCACTCGGTCTCGCCTCCCCCGCTCTTGCATGTTCGGGCAGGAGGAGGGGGACGACCCTGACCAGTGGGCCCCGTGCGTCAGCGAGCCAGGCGCCGGGCCCAAGCGTTTAAGTGGAAGCGCCCCTGCCGGGTTCCGCTTTCCTATGGCAAAGGCGCCTTTCACAAGGGCGCCATGGACGTCGCCCGCCCCTCCTGCCAGGCTGGGTCGCTGGGCCGGCCCACTCGCTATATAGCGTCATGCGCGCAAGATAGCCTTGGGTATAATGCTTTTTCTCTATTTTATTTATTTTATCAGATCTTGTTTAATTCCTATTTTAATCATATGAGCTTCAAATTTAGTGATTCAAATTTCTATAGATTCCTAAAATCTTGAACCATCCAAATATGTGCATTGCACATTTTCCTGCAAGCTTTTGTGTAGGATTGAAATTCAAATTTGAATATGAACTTTGAATGCCCCACTTGTAAAAATCCCTAGAGCATTCTTGTTGTATCTAAATTCATGCACTAAGTGGTGAGCATTTTTCCTTACACTTATTCTGCCATGTCAATTATGGGGCCATTTATTCATATGTGACCCACTTTGAAAATCCCTAGGAAATTCATACCAACTCCAAATCCATAATAAGCACTTCCTAAATGTTTCTTAAATAATTCCCTATTAAATGGGTGCCTTCACTCATTTTTATAAAAATATTTTCTGTTGACATCTTAAAGGATTATCTTTCCCATCTTTTCCTCCATTCAGAAACTTCACCTTGATACACATCCAATGAAACCTTCCCGATTATTTTTCTTGTGACCCAAGGTGTCCAAGAAAAATAAAACTCCTATTTATAGAGCACTTTATTTTCTGCTTGTTGTGTTGCTTATTGCGGTTGTTTCCGACGATAGTTGACATAGTAGACGAAGTGCTCGGAGTGGACGAGAAGCGTGTGAAGACCTCGAAGACGTTGCTAAGCCAGGCAAGCAGCCTTTTGACCATGATAAGAAACCATTTTTATTGCATGTCATATAGCACTTTACTTTCATGATATTTGATCATGTGGAGTAGTGACCCCTTCGGTGGGTTGTTTCCGATACTCTTACCATTGACACTTGTATCGTGCATGACCCTAACACCTTATGAGGGTTGTGCAGGTGGGTGTAGTTAGGATGCTAGTAGATGCTACACAAGTGGGATGGGACTTATGCATGGTGATGGAAAGAAAAGAAATGAGTTCAAACATTTTCGAAAACCCCGTTGGGTGCCACTAATGCCCGAGGGAGATATTGATGAGATGGGCGACCACTCGAGAAAGAAGTGGTGTGCTAGAACAAGTGAGTATGTGTTTTTGAAAACGAAGAGTTCTAAGGTCTGCTGACTATCCCAACCTTACATACGCAACCACGATACCCCTTATGGGACGGGGGTTTGTTGATTACTATGGTTGGTACTAGCATGGAGCCCGCATTACTAGTGCCAAGAGTGAAGTGGTCACTCTTGAGACAGGGTCGTCCTAGAGTGGAAGGTCATGCGTTGTCTTTATAGGCACCGGGCACACCGTTGCGTGCCCTCATGGATGATACGAGTGATGTATATCATGAGGGATGGCACCAACGAGTGGACTCTTTGTCTAGTATCACCACGAGAAAGGCATTGTTTGGGTGCTTACCTCGGGTATGTTATATACCGCGAGTCGTCGATGACACGAAAGTTCCTCGAGCCTTGTGGGTAAAGTGTGCAACCTCTATAGAGTGTTAAACTGTACAAATAGCCGCGTCCGCAGTCATGGATAGTTGGAGGTCCTTCTTAGTCTATGTCCGGATGTTTTCATGAAACTTGGCGTGAGTGTGGATGTGAAAGTGAGGAATAGATCACATGAACTAAGTCTGATAACTTAGCAAGAGAATTGAACTAAGTCCGATGAATTAGCGTGATGTATTAACACGAGGTGTTCAACCCCTAATTATGATGATAACTGTATCTTGTTCATATGGTTATCTGCCTATTGTTGATGCATGATTACAAGATACTTGATCATGTCATTGCATTTAAAATTAGCTTTCCGCAACTTACCTATTAGTGCTACATCATGCATCATTATTACCTTGTTCCACAACTTGGGTTGCTTGCGAGTACATTCAAAGTACTCATTGGCTTGCCATTGGTTATTTTATTGGCCGGGCATGAAAGATCAGGTTATGATGAAGATTACCTTGGTGACGGACGTGCGAGCTAGGACTCTCTCCAGTCAGAATGCCTATAGGGTTATGGCAGATGGCATGGGTTCATGCTATCATTGAAGATTTCTTCTGCAATCATATGAAGGCCATATTTGAGTAAATCGGTATGTAATGGATGTAAGACTCTTGTTATTCAGTTTCTATGTATTCAGTGAGCATTGATCTCTGGGATCACTATGCACGTACATTCCGTGATCATGACTTATGAGTCGGGGTCCCCACAACTTCCAGACCATCGCGCTTCATCATACGCTTTTTAATACAGTGGTCATAGTTCGATTGCGGCAGAGGCGGTGGCGGTCGCTTCAGGGCACCTAGAGTGCGCTTCGCTTTCACCGAATCTACCATTTCCTTCGGAGGTGGAAGTTTCCATGCAAAATGGGCCTTCACTTCGTCTTCCATGATTTCAACAATTTCCTTGTTACTCATCTCATATGGTAACTTTGGAAGAGGCTTGAGGCTTGATAACCCACAAGTATAGGGGATCAGGTGTAGCTTCTTTCGTTAAGTAAGAGTGTCAAACCCAATGAGGAGCTAAAGGTAGAACAAATATTCCCTCAAGTTCTATCGACCACTTATACAACTCTAAACACGCTTAACATTCACTTTACCTAAAACTAGTATGAAACTAGAAGTACTTTGTAGGTGCTGTAGGATAGGTTTGCAAGATACTAGGGGTTGTTTAGATAAAGTAACAATTAAGTTACTAGGGGTTGCAAGTTCCCTCAAGTTCATACTAGTTACTAGGGGTTAAATACGTGTTCTTTACGTGTTCATTATTCCACGTAAGGTTTGCAAGAACACGTAAATAAAAACTAGGGGTTGTTTAGATAAAGTAACAATTAAGTTAGTGTAACGAGTGTGGAAAAGTGGTGGTAGGAGTTGCGGAATTGTCCCTAAGCAATTGACCACGTTACTAGATCGATAACAATTTTTATGTGGGAGAGGCCACTGCTAGCATGTCATCCCTTACTTGGAATTCTATGCACTTATGACTGGAACTATTAGCAAGCATTCGCAAGTACTAACGTTCATTAAGGTAAAACCCAACCATAGCATTAAGATATATTGGTCCCCCTTCAATCCTGTATCCATTAATTTCTATGCTAGGCTGAAGCTGCTATCACCCTTGCCGTCCAATACATAGTCCTATCAACATACAAGTAACCCTATTGTGTGATCCACGTGCGCGCTCATATGATGGGCACCAAAGGACAGCAACATAACCACAAGAAAATTAAACCAATCATAGCAATTCACCAATCACCGATAGGACAACAAAAATCTACTTAGACATCATATATAGGATGGCAACACATCATTGGATAATAATATGAAGCATAAAGCACCATGTTCAAGTAGAGGGTACAGCGGGTTGCAAGAGAGTGGACCACTGAATATAGATGGGGGAAGGAAATGAAGATGTTGGGGAAGATGACGGAGGTGTTGGTGTAGATCGCCCTCACACGACGATTGCCCCAGCGGCATTCTGGCGCCACCGGCAGAGAGGGGAAGAGAGCCGCCTCCTTCTTCTTATTCCTTGGCCTCCCTCCTAGATGGGAGGAGGGTTTCCCCTCAGTACTTGGCCTCCATGGTGGAAGAGGAGCGAGATCCCCTCCGAGATTGGATGTCTCTCTCTCTCTCTGTTTTCTTCTGTTTCTGCGTTCCCAGATTCTGGCCTTTTTTCACCATTTCTTAAATTCTCGGAGATCCGTAACGCCGATGGGGCTGAAATGTTAACATGATTTTTACCCGGATATTAGCTTTCTTGCGGCAAAAGAAGGGTCTTAACCACCTTAAAGGGTGACCACAAGCCAGCCTACCATGCCCAGGGGGGTAGGGCGTGCTGCTACGGCTTGTGGGCCCCTCGGGCATCTTCTCGCATTGATTCTTTTACGCAAAAAATCACATATATTCCAAAAAGATCCCCGTAAGTTTTTATCGTGTTCGGACTTCATTTGGTATGGATATTCTGCAAAACAAAAAACATGCAACAAACAACAATTAGCACTGGACACTGGATCAATATGTTAGTCCCAAAATAGTATAAAAAGTTTTCAAAAGTATATGAAAGTTGTAGAATATTGGCATGAAACAATCATAAATTATAGATACGACGGAGATGTATCAGCATCCCTAAGCTTAATTCCTGCTCATCCTCGAGTAGGTAAATGATAAAAAAATATTTTTATGTGGAATGCTACCTAGCATAATCTTGTTCATATAATCTAGTCATGGCATGTGTCAGTGTGAAAACCGGCAGATCTCGGGTAGGGGGCCCCGAACTGTGAGACTAGAATCGATGGTAACAGTAGATGAAGGGGACAAGGTTTTACCCAGGTTCGGGCCCTCCTATAGAGGTAATACCCTACGTCCACCTTGATTGTATTTATGATATTGGGGTTACAGAGTTGGTCAACCTCAAGATCGAATAGCTAACCCTAGATGAGTTGTTCAATGGCTATCTAAAACCCTCTAGCTTATATAGACGCCGAGAGTACCTAGTGTTTACACATGGTCGGTTACATGCCGAAGAGATAAACATGCCTATCTACGGTTGACAACTTGGAGGACATGCCACAGCTCCTTGAAGCTTTCACCCTGGCGACAGGGCCCTTGATCATCCAACTCTCACCTTGCAGCCCATATAGTCTAGCCCCTAAGAAATAAGTTGGCTATCCGAGGACCCCTTAATCCAGGACTCCCTCAGTAGCCCTAGGACAAGCCTTCAATGCAGATTTATGTGCGGCTAATCTTCGCGTGTCATAATCTTCGGCTTGCGAGGTGAGTCCCTTACTCCTTCTTATTCGGCAACCGACTAGTCATCTGTGAAATACCAAGCATTGCGAGTTTTATGGATCCATTATAATAACCGCCCGCGCTCCTCGATTTTCACGCATCATGGGGAGATGAGTGGTTCAGTAATACTTTACAATATTGTCCCTCCGCAAGGGAGGCACCACCCATTCAAACAAATAGAACCGTGGTTTTCGACCACACCCTCCACTTCCCCATCAGAAAAAACTCCTAGCGGAAGGTCACCACGAAAATCATGGCAAGCGCCCCTAGCTCTGCCACGCGCCCCTACGGCTCCCGTCCCGAGGACTAGACCAGTTGCTCCGTATCGCTCCTGCGCCTGCGCAATCTAGAAACCCCGGGGTACCTCCCTTCTTCGGATCTGGCGGTGACATGCGCAGGTTTATCCTCCTACAACCACGAAGTTTTCATGGATAATTTCCCCAATCCTCAAAGGGGGGAATGCGTATGATTCATGCCCTATCTCTTGCGGGGCCTCGGGTTTCCCATCCATCCGTTCTTGAGGGGTTTGCTGGAATTTTACGGAATCCATCTTCACCACCTCACCCCAGGGTCTATCTTGCACATCTCAGGCTTCGTAGCCCTTTGCGAGATGTTCCTGGGTTGCGAGGCGCATTTCAAACTATGGAGGAAATATTTCTTCCTTGTCCCTCGAACTCGGGACAAGACAATCTTGGAGGTCGGCGGAGCCGAAGTATGTCGCATAGCGGGGACAGGGTATCCAGTGGGCACATCGATGGAATCCAAAGAGTGGACCTCAGAATGGTTTTACATGGAAGATGTTCCCCTGTTCGAGCCAACTCGAAGGGGTCTGCCCGAGTACTCTGACGCATCCTTGAAGAAAATGTACAACTGGCGGCCGAAGAGTTCGTCCCAAGAGGATAGCGTGGGAGTGCAACGCCTAACAGCCCAGGTGCGGATACTTACCCACCACAACCTAACCCTGATCGATGTCATGGCCGCCACCATCACCCGATGGGTGCAGCCTCTCCAACAGAGGATAGATCCCTTGTGGTGTTACAATGGGACAAGCGACACCATGCGCTCCCGAAGACAAGGTCCTGCCGATCAGGCGACATTGGCTGCCGCAATCGCCGACCTATATAAAGGAGAGCAAGAAGATTTTATTCGGCGGTCGACCAAGGAAGGATATTCGAGCCACAATCCCATCGAATGGGTAAGCCTTTCTCCTCTGTTAACATAGTTTGGGGCTTTCATTTCGTCCCTTACTTGACCGAAGCCGTTAACCTCACGCAAAAAGGAATGGAGAAGCTTCATCGAGATAGTTAGCTGTCCGGCTCCTCAGCCTGAGGACTATTCCTATGATGATGATCCGGGTTTTCATGAGGACCCGGATATTTTAATTGAATTGAAGACGGAGTCTTCTATCAGGAGAGCCTCGACCAATCTCAGGTGGCTATCATTGCCGATTACCCTGGGTCGTTCACCGTTCCGCCAACAAACAAGAAGAAGAAGAGCTCGTCCTGCAAAACGCAAGCATCCACCAATGCCCCAAACATGCCGGCTCCTGCTCCCAAGCGCCGTCGATTCGCGCGCCATACACCGGCAACCAAAATAGTGCGTGGATTAGAAACCAACAGGGACCCAACAAATGAGCCGGCTACCCCTACTCGCTCAACTCAAAGGTATTTTGTTCGGTTGTCTGGTTATTATTACAACCAATAGATCCTTACAGCAGTTATTACATTGAAATACTCAGGCGAAATTCCCAAGCCTCTCCGGCCGAAGAGGTTGCCAAGGTGCCCGGCGGTGCTCAAAATTTCGAAGCTATAGCTCATGTCGAACCTGCTACCGAGGCCCCTATGGCCAATCCGGCTCCTACCGATTCCGGTAGCGCTATATTTGTCACCAAATCAGAAGTAGGAAGCGCCATGAATCATCGGCGACGACGAGAGGCCCTGCGCCACCCAGTATTCTCCAAACAAGAGTTTGGTGCCCTATGCATAGCGGACATGCACATTGGTGCTACCCGAGCTGGGTTCGGAGAGGCCATCAAGTTGATATCGGCCAGCATGCAGGTAAGTAATCGGCTTTAACGAGTCTGGACACTCATCTAAACCCAGTAGCCCCCGAGCCTTAAATTGGTTTGAAACAACCGAATTAAGGGTCCTTGTGATGTTTTACTGCTAATGCAGGTTTCAAAGCAACAGAACGAGCAACTGGCCAAGGAGCTGGAGAGCAGCCGATCACAGGTTTAATCTATGAAGGCCAAGCTGGAGCAAGTGAAGAGCTTCACTCAGGAGGCCCATGGTGAGTACATTTGTGCTGCTAATCTTAGTATATTTCCGTGTTGACCCAAGTATTCTTTTTAGCAGTTGAATCAATAGGGCATATGCAAAAGGAGTTGGATGAAGCCCGAATATCTCAGCGATACGCCGAGTCCTAGCACGAGGCTAGCTGGCGTGTTTTGAACCATCTCCAGGCAGAGAATAAACAACAGGTCGTAGAAATTGAGAGTTTAAAAACTCAGTTGCCCCGAGCCCATGTCGGGAGCCCGATCCTAAGCCATAAGAATCCAGCCTATAATACATCACATCACTTTGCGGTCTCACGCACGGTTATCTCCACGGCTGCCACCCTACCTGGGTCGGGACCATTTGCGTCTTTTTACTCACGTATGTGAATGTGTCGCTAGCATTCAAATGTCAAAGAACCCGGGCCGACATGACTAGTCGTAGAACCCAAGTGGCACATCCGTATAGGGACAGGCATACGTAACCCAGCAATGTAGGTGTCGATCTCTAGCATGTGTAGACGAGTCATAGCAAGCTACAAGGACTCCATTATGCCGTGGGACATAAATGTCATCACTGCACGTAGACGAGTCCTAGCAGGCTACATGGACTCCATTATACCGTGAGACATTTCCCCGAAGGGACAGACACAGCAGCAAAGAAGGATACATGTCGGTCAATCAATGTGTCCGGAGCAGTAGCAAGCTACCAAGGCTCGGTGGAAGCACAAAGAGGCAGTTCCCGTAAAGAGTACTACTAAAGGCAGACAACTAGGTGTCGAATCCCATACATACCGTTGCACATCACACGTACACACGTCATGCCTGATATGCATAGATACAACTATGGCATCACAACATAACCATACAACATTACAACATTTGTTTAGAAGGCTCAGAAGAGTCAATATAAGATGTTACAAACAGGGGTCACAAGACCCAACATCCAGAGCATTCAAACAAGCAAGTGGAAGTTAAACATGTCTGGGTACAGACATCTACAAAAGTGGCTGGAGGAGCCTGAAAAGCTACAACGACCCTACCAAAGGAACCAGACCTCTCTACGCACTACAAGTGCTTTCTTTGAGGTGGGATAACGCACACGAGTCCACATATTCACCAATCAATACACCACTATGGGTCCACTCTTGTCTCCCTACGAGAAGGCCATCGATAGCAGTCACGCTTATCTTGCGTATTTTAGAGTATCCACTTCAAGTTGTCTATGAACCACATAAGTTCTCCAAGTAATCCATATCCGAGGACGCGGCTATTCGAATAGATTCATAACCCTGCAGGGGTGTACTTCTTCACACATGCTCCTGCCACTTATCACTATGTGCACATAAAAGGCACCTTGGCAACCTTCAAGTAGAAGCCCAGCAAGTGAGTCGGCCACGACCGTCAATCACACAAGACCCTAGTCCAGGTTTATCGCCTATTTGAGACTGAACCCGCAGGGAAGTCTGGCCGAAATTTCCGCTATGGCCTCAAACGATGTGCGCGGGGTTCCCAAGCCCACCATTCGGGTGCCACTTGGTACACCATGCCACTGTGCCTATAGCGCATCATAGTCCACCCCGTCGGGCAGCGCTATGCATGGCCGCCAACACTTTTCCTACAAACACCAGAAACTAGTTGCAACTCCTGGATAGAGGTCTAGGCAATTAATAAGTCGAGCGGGGCCATATTTCAGGGCCCAACATGTGGTAGTATCTGCCTTGGATCACAAACACAGAACTCAGTTCTTAAGGACAGTCCCAAAAAAACAACCCGCCATGTACTCCTACATGGCCTCTCATCGCTACCTTTACCAAATCATGTTCACACACTTAACTCTCACACAGTAGGACATGAACACTTCCATTCCGATTCATCGCCCAGATGGATCAGACCCAACTCGACACGACTCTAAGCTTAGCAGGCATAGTAAGCAAGCAGTGATGAGTAAGCGCAACAAGGCTCAAGCAGTTGCTACTCATGCTAAGTGGTTTCAACTATTTACTGTGGCAAATACAGGTCATGCAAAGGAATGGGTTCAACTACTGAGAACATGTAACAGTTGAATCATTGTTGTCCAAATGCGATAAAAGAGAGCAAGAGCGAGAGAGTTGGTTCATATCAGTATGCTCAAGGGGGTTTGCTTGCCTGATAGTCCTGAAGATATACTTCTCTTCATTAGTGTCAATGTTCACATCGTCGCAACCATCGTCTACCGAGAAGGAACAAACACCGGCAAACAGGAAAGGAACACATTCAATGCGACGCAACAACCATGATACATGATATGACAAGTTAAAGTTCTGAATTGACCTAGAGGGATAATTAGCCAAGTTAATTGAAGTGGTATTCAAACAAGTTTGAAATCCAACTCCAAATGATATTTCATATAGTGCCCTAATCATAAAATGTCCTACTTGGTGATGTTAGCTTGTTCAAACATGCATGATCATGGCATAAACAGATTCATTGGATTTTTCTGATCATTTTTCATATATAAATTATTTTCATCTAACTTACAAATTATTTTCTATGATTTTTAGAGGTTTTAAACATTTTCTGGAATTTCCTTGCTAATTTAAATACCAGAAACTCTTTAATGCGTCAGCATTGCGTCATGGTGACGTCAGCAGGTCAATAGGGTCGGTCCAGGTCAAACCTGACCAGTGGGACTCCCATGTCAGTGACTCAAACTCTAAACAGAGTTAAATTAAGTCCTAAACTTAATTAGTAAGACTGGTCCCAACTGTCACTGAGTGTTTAAGGTTAATTAAATAAGTTAATTATTTTAACTTAACTCCAAAATAACCAAGGGCTCGCGCCCACCTGCTAGTGACCCAAGGGAGGTCAAATCTAGCCGGTGGGGGTCAAACCCGCCGGCGTTTAGCCGCCAGCGAGGCCAAGCACGGCGGAGATGCTCGGAAATGGGCTAGAGGCCAAGGTTTTGGGCGCGGTTTGGCTTTGTAGAAAGCACGCACTCGCACGCATCCAGTGCAGCAAGCGGCAACAGCTGGGGTGGACTACAACGTTGGCGGCGACGGCGTCTGCGGTGGCCGAAGGTTTCGGGTCCGGTGGAATCGGGTTAGAGCACGGAACGTCCATGGGGAAGGGGGGAAGAGGGAGAGGCTCACGGCGGTTCGCTTGGTGCGGTCGGCAAGCTCGGGGGCCGTCAGGACGGAGCGAATCAACGGCGGCAGTCGACGGAGCCAGAGGTCGGGTCCGGGGGAAGAGGAAGTAGAGGGAGAGGGAGAATGAGCTCGGGGGGGAGAGAGGGAGCTCCATGCGTCTCCTAGGCAGGTTGGAGGGCACGGAAGTCACAGGACAGCGTGAAGCAGGAGGTGGCCGCACCTCCTGTGCGTGCGCCATGCCCCCGTCCTCCTGGCAGAGGAGGAAGATGACCTCCTCGCCCCTGGGCTGGGCCTCTTCTCACTAGGTAAAGCCCAGGTAACTAGTTCCCCCCTTTTCTGTTTTTCTATTTTGTTTCATTTTGTTTTGATTTTATTTCAACATCTAACAATTTTATAAACCCTTCTAAAAATATTTATGTTGTCTGTTAGAATATATTCAGAACCACTTACCAATTTTCAGAATTGTTGGATCAATATTTCTATAATTGGTAAATATAATCAAATGCAAATAATTGTTTGATTGATTCATAAGCCCAATATAAAATGTTTCTATGATTCTAAAAATATTGGTTTAGGTTTCCCCTCTTGCGAATATTTTCACAAAAGGACAGGAACATTTTCTTGGAGTTATTTGAGGAAATTTTATGTTGGTCATTTTCAGAACTTTGCTGATTTATTAAATTTCCCAAAATGTTTGTGAAAATATAGTTCACCCCTGGCATGTTGTTGCCAACATTTATCAGAGAGGGGGGAACATTTTTAGAGAGCATTTTGAACCATTCAAAATTCAATTGTTGGAATTTTGTTTATTCAATGAGGTGCTAGGGTTTGACATCCCCATTTCAATTTCAGTTGAATTTAAACATGATGACATGAAGCACATGCTGATGTTGATGCAAACAATTTCAAGCAAATTCTAGGGCTATGACAACTCACCCCCACTAAACAAGAATCTCGCCCCGAGATTCAAGCGTAGGGTAACAGGACAGGAGGGAACACAATACTAACACAATCTTCATGATCCAGTTTCCCTTCTTGAAGATGTTTATTCATTGCATCATGTTGATTTTGACATCTTTGTCTTTGGGATCTGCATCGAACAGAAGGACAACAGGGATAGAAAGCTCTATAGGAATGGATCTTTACAAAGATCGAGCGACTCATGAACAGCTCATGGAATGAGACGTGATAACATCTCTCGAGCCGAGTAACAAAACACACATTGAATGATGGAGTGAGATAGATGACGAAGGTTCAATTGGTAGGCAACAATTCCACGCTAAAACTGATGGTGATGAGGTTTCAAAATAGTGAGGAGTTAATTGCCATAATACCATTACGGGGCACCTTAGGGGAGGTGACTCATAGGATTATCCCTTAAGTGGAAAAAGAATTACTTTTGAGATAGAGATCATTGAAACTCTTCATACTAGCCTAAGGCAAATCACAATGATCATTTCAAGAAATTCGAAAGAATGGCATACTCATATCAGAATGGAAACTAGAGCTATAAAACAACTCGGCAATGGAAGGCACATTCCAATTAATATCGAGGGTATAACCCAGTGTCTGAGTGTGCTCTCAAGAACTTTAGCATCTCCATATTCATCAAATTTTTACCAACATCCGTGCCAAGGATCCTGGCAACACCTCGTACCACCATGATGAACGATGATGGAGGATGCAGATGCAAAGGAAGACAACACTTTCTCAGATTTCACCTGGCTAGGCCAAGGGAGCGAAATCTGGATGATCGACCGAGAGACATTTACCACTCCGCTTCTAATGTTCTCCTTGATGTACTAGTGTAACCCCAATCGTAGGGCAGGTTTCCTATCTAGAACATCAAGTAAAAAAGGTCGGACTTTGGGATCTCAAGGGGTCCATGAAGAATAACTTGTAGAGCAAGTCATACAAAGCCTCATGGGAGGTGGCCAAGTTGCTGAAACAAGATAATATAATAGTAGGCCTTCCGGATAGGTATGTTAGCCAGAAAATCCCTTTGCCGGGTTACAGAGAGACCAATATTATAATTCTTGGGGAAACGTCCCAACCATCATATCTGCCCGAGATTCAGATCTGGTTGGTGTCAGGATAGTCCAGACTCAGCATGTCTGAAAGTGAAAGGTTGCAATACAAATCAAAGACATGACATTGCGAGATTCTCGGGAAATGAACTACAGAAGCAAACTCCAAAACATGAGCTGGATTGCAAGACACATGTGAACACGATGTCCAAGACAAGCATGACTACATGGTCTTACAACAAAACACTACCGAGTTCGGGTTAGGAACCATCATTGGGGTAACGAAGTCTGGTGTATGTCCGTCTGAGCTCTTTAGGAATAACACTTAACTTATTTTCCTTAACAAGACAAACACTGGCTTGATGTGCTAGGAAATTCATACGGAATGGAGGTAGCGATCCTATCACGCCATAGAATACTTCGCACATGCATGATTGACTTGGGATGATTCCAGTGGAGACAAAATAACATTCCCCGAAGTCACGGCAGCAACTTGCACCAAATGCACGTCAACTTTGAGTAAGTCACTTCTTACACCAAACATATACTTCATGTACAGAACACGAAGGTATTGCATATAAATTTTCCTATACTATCTTCATGTTCATCATGAGTCATGGAAGAGATGAAAATGTTGTCGATGGGCTTAACAACAATTCATCAAGATATCCATATAGATGGAATTCCACAACTATGGAAAACAAGGTGATAGCATTGGTCAGACCAAAGGATATAACGGTGTATGCTCGAGGATACCTCCACGAGTAAAAACAACATTAGGAAAATCCTTGGTTCTGGTTTTGATTTGACAATAGCCCATACTCAAATCAAAGGTTGAACAAGACAGTAGGTGCAACAATTGATCACAAGGATCAATTGATGAAGATATCATATTTTTTTGACACCCACACAAGATATCCCTTTGGAAATAACTAAGTCGGGCAAAGCTTTTATCTTCCAACTCTCCAAGTTGTTGTTTAGCTTAACCAACTAGTTCAGGGGTATCCAAAACAGATTCTTGGATAAGGGATGGGTTATAGAAAAACCATCTTGATCACGAGCTCAACATAACGGTCAAGGAACACCTTGGTAATACTTCTAAGAAGATGCTCAGAAAATTACGATCCACTGATATGTTATCAAGCTCGAGAACAATCTTGCTTTTCAAGGCAAGACGATATGATCAGCAGAGCGAAGGATTGACACAATCCTAACTCGTTGATCGAAAAGTGCACCATGGAAAATGAACTAGATAGCACGATCATTCTTAGTATGACAAGTCAATAACCAACACACCAAGAATGAAATTATTGTCCATCAACTACCAAACAACAAAGTTGCTAGGAGTATTGATTACACACATCATGATTCACTTGTCGGTATTCTGGTTTCAACAACATAGAGACCGGGGAATGAGTGATGATGGCTAGAAGTATCACTACATCAAGATTTCATAAGAGGGAGTGCAGTTCCCATGATAATCTTGACATGAAGTGGGTAATACCTCAAGGTAGAACAGAGCAAAAGCTGAATTGGCATTTTGATCTGCGGAATACAACTGCTTTTACCCAATCCAAGAAATGGATAAGGTACGGGAGTTTGCTTATCCTAGTCATTCTAAAATAGAATGGCTTGACAGATCACGAGAATAGTCGACATCGATAACACAATGCATGACATACTCTGAACTATCCATTGATAGATAAAGGTCAGAATACAATTGAAGAAGGGCAACTCAAGAGCACCTGATTTTTCCTGAGTTGTAAATACATGGATTGAATATGTCAAACAGAGTTCAACATGTTTCTTCCAGATAATCCATGCAGAATGAGGGATTGGCAAAGTCACAACTATGGGATGGAGAACTCATCAAGAGCACTCATGTTGTGATCTTTTGTTCATAAAGAACTTCTGCCATAGCTGATTCATGGTTTGGGAAAAATGATATACCACAAACCTTGAGGACTATAACAAGGTTACTAAGCATCCTAAGATACGAGCAAATACTATCAACAAAAGTGAGCGGAATGATTCTTGGGTTCAAGAACCCAGATATAGAATACCTATTGACTAAGTAGCATCACAACATGCTTTTGATGATGATGGCCAGAATTGTTACACTGGGTACAGAAGACACAACTAAACTGTTAGGTGGTTCACTGAAACAACATGGTTTCCTAAACACCTTCATCAAACATGTCGAGGTAATGGAGTACCCCAACACCATAATTAGTGTGCTTTGTCTAACCTGAAAGACATTGACTCAAGACGAAAGAGTTTTGCAATTGCATCAGATAATTTAGAAACCTTGGATAGCTCGGACAACATAACGGCTGTACAGGCATGAAATATGAGGCAACCTGCACAAGAAGACTGACAACATGACAATAAATTCTTATACAGGCATCGATCCTGAAAGACAACATCTTTCCAATAGGACTCCAGCATCATAATTTGTCATCCTAATAGATAGATGAGAATGCCTAGTTCTTAATCCCCGTAGAAAAGAAGAGGGTGACTCATAATCAGAATGACACAAGGAAAGGAGTAAAAAGAGCCTTACGTTCCCTTCCACAATCAATTCCCTTGTATATAACTAAAGCAGTTCTAGACTCAACATCGACCAGTTTGGCTTGGTAATCCTACAGGCAGTCAAGCTCTGATACCAAAGTTGTCGGGACCCCGATCCTAAGCCATAAGAATCCAGCCTATAATACATCACATCACTTTGCGGTCTCACGCACGGTTATCTCCACGGCTACCACCTTACCTGGGCCGGGACCGTTTGCGTCTTTTGACTCACGTATGTGAATGTGTCGCTAGCATTCAAATGTGAAAGAACCCGGGCCGACATGACTAGCTGTAGAACCCAAGTGGCACATCCGTACAGGGACAGGCATACATAACCCAGCAATGCAGGTGTCGATCTCTAGCGTGTGTAGACGAGTCATAGCAAGCTACAAGGATTCCATTACGCCGTGGGACATAAATGTCATCACTGCATGTAGACGAGTCGTAGCAGGCTACAGGGACTCCATTACACTGCGAGACATTTCCTCGAAGGGACAGACACAGCAGCAAAGAAGGATACATGCCAGTCAATCAATGTGTCCGGAGCAGTAGTAAGCTACCAAGGCTCGGTGGAAGCACAAAGAGGCAGTTCCCCGTAAAGAGTACTACTAAAGGCACACAACTAGGTGTCGAATCCCATACATACCGTTGCACGTCACACGTACGCACGACATGCCCGTTATGCATAGATAGAACTATGGCATCACAACATAACCATACAACATTACAACATTTATTTAGAAGGCTCGAAGAGCCAATACAATAATATATTACAAACAGGGGTCACAAGACCCAACATTCAGAGCATTCAAACAAGCAAGCGGAAGTTAAACATGTCTGGGTACAGACATCTACTAAAGTGGCTGGAGGAGCCTGAAAAGCTACAACGACCCTACCAAAGGAACCAGACCTCTGTCTGGGATTCCCAAGCTAATCCGGTCAACATCGAACTTCACGTCATAAGTATCACTAATGAGACTTACGTATCCTCTACAAAAACATAATTAAGCAAAGCTGAGTACAAGGGTACTCAGCAAGACTTACATCAGAGCTAACTACATATGCATCAGTATCAATGAAGGGGGTTGTGGAATTTATTGCAGCAAGCCATCTTTGACTCTTGGCTAACCTGTACTACGACTACAAGTGCTTTCTTTGAGGTGCGATAATGCACACGAGTCCACATATTCACCAATCAATACACCACTATGGGTCCAGTCTTGTCTCCCTACGAGAAGGCCATCCATAGCACTCACGCTTATCTTGCGTATTTTAGAGTATCCACTTCAAGTTGTCTATGAACCACATAAGTTCTCCAAGTAATCCACATCTGAGGGGTGTACTTCGAATAGATTCATAACCCTGCAGGGGTGTACTTCTTCACACATGCTCCCGCCACTTATCGCTATGTGCACATAAAAGGCACCTCGGCAACCTTCAAGTAGAAGCCCAGCAAGGGAGTCGTCCACGACCGTCAATCACACAAGACCCTAGTCCAGGTTTATCGCCTATTTCAGACTGAACCCGCAGGGAAGTCCGGCCGAAATTTTCGCTATGGCCTCAAACGATGTGCGCAGGGTTCCCAACCCACTGTTCGGGTGCCACTTGGTACATTGTGCCACTGTGCCTATACCGCATCATAGTCCACCCCGTCGGGCAGCGCTATGCACGGCCGCCAATACTTTTCCTACAAACACCAGAAACATTTTTTGGAATTTCCTTATTAATTTAAATACCAGAAAAGCTTTAATGCGTCAGCATTGCGTCATGGTGACGTCAGCATGTCAACAGGGTCGGTCCAGGTCAAACCTGACCAGTGGGACTCCCATGTTAGTGGCTCAGACTCTAAACAGAGTTAAATGAAGTCCTAAACTTAATTAGCAAGACTGGTCCCAACTGTCAGTGAGTGTTTAAGGTTAATTAAATAAGTTAATTATTTTAACTTAACTCCAAATTAACCAGGGGCTGGGCCCACCTACCGGTGACCCAAGGGAGGTCAAATCTAGCCGGTGGGGGTCAAACCCGCCGGCATTTAGCCGCCGGCGAGGCCAAGCGCGGCAGAGGTGCTCGGAAATGGGCTACAGGCCATGGTTTTGGGCGCGGTTTGGCTCTGCAAAAAGCACCCGCTCGTGCGCATACAGTGCAGCAAGCGGTAGCAGCTGGGGTGCAGTACAACGATGGCGGCGACGGCGTCCACGGCGACCGGAGGTTTCGGGTCCGGTGGAATCGGGTTAGAGCACGGAACGGCCATGGGTATGGGCAGAAGAGGGAGAGGCTCATGGCGGTTCGCTTGGTGTGGCCGGCAAGCTCAGGGGCCAGAGGTCGGGTCCGGGGGAAGAGGAAGCAGAGGGAGAGGGAGAATGAGCTCGAGGGGGAGAGAGGGAGCTCCACGTGTCTCCTAGGCAGGCTGGAGGGCACGGAAGTCGCGGGACAGCGCGAAGCAAGAGGTGGCCGCACCTCCTGTGTGTGCGCCACGCCCCCGTCCTCCTGGCAGAGGAGGAAGATGACATCCTCGCCCCTCGGTTGGGCCTCTTCTCACTAGATAAAGCCCAGGTAACTATTTCCCCCTTTTTTTGTTTTTCTATTTTGTTCCATTTCGTTTTGATTTGATTTCAACATCTAACAATTTTATAAACCCTTCTGAAAATATTTATGTGGTCTGTTAGAATATATTCAGAACCACTTACCAATTTTCAGAATTGTTGGATCAATATTTCTATAATTAGTAAATATAATCCAATGCAAATAATTGTTTGATTGATTCATAAGACCAATATAAAATGTTTCTATGATTCTAAAAATATTGGTTTAGGTTTCCCCTCTTGCCAATATTTTCACAAAAGAACAGGAACATTTGCTTGGAGTTATTTGAGGAAATTTTATGTTGGTCATTTTCAAAACTTTGCTGATTTATTAAATTTTCCAAAATGTTTGTGAAAATATAGTTCACCCCTGGCATGTTGTTGCCAACATTTATCAGAGTGGGGGAACATTTTTATAGAGCATTTTGAACCATTGAAAATTCAATTGTTGGAATTTTGTTTATTCAATGAGGTGCTAGGATTTGATCCCATTTCAAATTCAGTTGAAATTAAACATGATGACATGAAGCACATGCTGATGCTGATGCAAACAATTTCAAGCAAATTCTAGGGTTGTGACAGCCCAAGAAGAAAACCAGAAACTATAGAGGAGCGTGTTCGATAAGTGTAATTCTAACATCAGTAAGTACTTATTATAGAGGAAGTAAAATAAGCATGCATTCGTCTCATGTATAAGTCTCCTGTCTAGGCGTCCTGAAGAAGAGATCGAATCCTACCGGGGGAACCTGCTGAAGGAGCTTTTCGCTCTTCATGATCGTGCGCGGAAAGGGATGAAAATCATGATAAAGGCACTATGGCCTGCCGAACAACCTCCAGATGGAATGACAGAACTAACCAATCGTTTCAAGGGAGCCCAAAGTAGGTTCGAGATGTGGAAGACATTGGCTTGCCGGGAGGGAGCACGGGAAGCATGGGCGATGATCAAGACCCGCTACACCGGACTTAATCCCGAGCGTATGTCTCAGGTTGGTCCAATGGGGTCACATGGACAAGAAGTGCCACTCCACCTGCTGTATGACCAGGTGATGCCTGTCGCCCGTCTTTCACAAGAAGACTGCTCCCTAGATACTATACTCGATGGTCTCGATCAGTAGACGAATGTGTAATTATGTATACTTATGTATGAACAATCGAGTTGTTAGTCCATCTGTGTTGTATACTTTGTCTTAACCGGCCATCAACTTCTACCTCCCGTGTGGAGAGCTTAGGAGTGTTCAGGGAACCAGGCAATCCGGCCATGTGGTGCGAACAGACAAAAAGCACACATGGAGATATGTTATATTACTGCTTAGCGTAAGAAATATCTTCCAAAGGAAATAGTACGTCTATTGATACCTTTCTTCGGGGTTCTACAAAGGTCGTAGGTAGAAGTCCTCATACTTCTAGTATGTGGCTAAGGGATTTTTAAGAAGAAAGAAGCCCAAGCAATGGTGATAACTACCATAGTCGTATTAATTGCTTCCGTCATGGCCAACCAAATGTCTACGTAAGATAGCTAGCTTTCGGCTTCACGCGTCTCAGGTACGTATCTAGATGACCCAGTCATAACAATCGTAGAGGTGCTCCCTTTACCCTCTAGCCGAACAATCGGGATCATAGAGGGTAAACACAAGAGCGAGCCAACCCAGCTTAACAAAGTCTTAGTTCAAATTGATGCATATGATGGCTTGAACGTGACAAAGGAAACACGGGTACACAATAAGTGTGGGTAAATGTTTATAATATAAAAGCGGTGGCTTCGAGAAGAAGCCCCCAGGTACAGTGTTCGGACTCAACACTTAAGGGTGTAAGACGATAATTTTAGTACAAGATCGGTTGAACCGAACATGGGGAGGAAAGGAAAAAATTCAATCCTACCAAACAACAAAGTGGGAGGGGGAGGAAAAAGAAAGAAAAATAAAAAGGTCTAGAGAATGTGACGACACCGGTTTATCCGTAGAAGCGTCGAAGACGAGCTGTGTTCCATGGGTTTGGTTCAAGGCGGTTGTTTGACGGGCTCCAAAGACGGTAAGCTCCTCTTGCGAGTACTTCGTCGATTATGAAGGGGCCTTCCCATTTGGGGTTGAGTTTATGCTTCTGCTTCTTCGGGAGCCGTAGGACAAGTTCGGCTATGTTATACGCCTTCGCCCTGACCTCCCTACTCTGGTAACGTCGGGCCTGCTGTTGGTAAAAACTAGAGCGAGCCCAAGCTATGTCACACTCTCCTTCTAAGGCATCCAGGTCATCCTGCCGATCTAACTTGTCCTCCTTTTCCTCGTACATGTGCACCCTTGGTGCACCATGAATAATGTCGCAGGGGAGGACTGATTCTGCCCCGTAGACTATGAAGAATGGTGTGTATCCCGTTGATCTATTCGGGGTGGTGCGCAGGCCCCATAAAACGGAGTAGAGCTCCTCCATCCAATGACAGTCGGACTCATGAAAAGATCGTACCAAACGTGTCTTAATGCTGCTCATAATGAGGCCATTTTCTTGTTCGACTTGTCCATTGTTCTGCGGATGATATACTGATGCGTAATTGAGTTTTATGCCCATTTTTGCACACCAGTCTTTGACCTCTTGGGCTGTGAAGTTGGATCCATTGTCCGTTATTATATTGTGCAGGACAACGTAGCGGTGTGCCATGCGGGAGATAAAGTCGATCACTGGCCCAGACTTGGCCAATTTGATAGGCTTTGCCTCTATCCATTTGGTGAACTTGTCAACCATGACCAGTAGGTATTTATTCTTCTTGGTCCCCCTTTAAGGGGCCAACCATGTCTAGCCCCCAGACCGCGAAAGTCCGGGTTATCAGAATAGTCTAAAGAGCTATTAGGGGCATGTGACTTTGATTTTCAAAAAGTTGACAACCCACACAGTGTTTGACATGTGACTGGGAGTCCGCCCGAGCTGTGTGCCAAAAGAAACCAGCTCGGAAGGCCTTGCTAACTAACGCTCTTGCCATGGCATGGTGACCTCCCATACCTGCGTGGACTTCGGCTAGGAGCTCTCATACTTCTTCCTTAGATATGCACCGCTATAATATTTCGGTGGTGCTTTTTTTGTATAACTCACCCTCATTTACTTTGTAGGACTTGGATCGCCAAACTATACGCCACACCTCAGTCTGGTCGTTAGGGAGTTCCTTTCGAAGAAGGTAGGCGAGGAAAGACTCTTTCCATGGCGCAATTACCGCCATGAATTCATGGGCCAAAGGCGTTTCATCCATTACGGAGCCGCCGATGATTTGGTCGTCTAGTTCATTTATAGGGGGAACAACCTCTTCCGCTGTATCTAGACCAGCTCCCTTGTAATCGTCCTGCCAAACCACGGATGGCTTAAAGAGCCACTCCAAGAAGGTGTTTCTCGGGACAGGGTCACGCTTAGCCCCCATGCGAGCCAGTACGTCGGCATCTTGGTTGTTGTCGCGAGCGACGTGGTGAAATTCCAACCCCTCGAACCGTGCGGATATTTCTAAGATGGCATTTTTGTACACCGCCATTTCGGGGTTTTGGCATCGAATTTCCCATTGATTTGGGAGATGGCCAAGTGGGAGTCTCCCCGTACCTCCGATCGCCGTATGCCCATTGATACTGCCATTCGAAGACCGTGCAAAAGTCCTTCGTATTCGGTTGCATTGTTGGAGTCAGCATACATAATCTGCAACATGTATTGCACATTGTCGCCTGTGGGGGATGTGAGGATAACTCCAGCCCCCAGTCCGGCCAAGGTTTTGGATCCATCAAAGTACATGGTCCAATAGGAGTATGCACTGTATTCCTTGGGGAGCTCGGCCTCTGTCCATTCAGCCAGGAAGTCTACCAATACCTAAGATTATATGGCACGGCGTGGCTTGTAGATTATTTCAAAAGGAAGGAGATAAATGGCCCACTGAGCTATGCGGCCGGTGGCGTCCCTGTTGTTGATTATATCATTCAGGGGTACTTCGGATGCTATCGTTACCGCACACTCTTGGAAGTAGTGTTCGAGTTTTCGTGATGCTATAAATACTGTGTAGGCTATCTTCTGGTAGTGCGGGTATCTGGCCTTGCACTGCGTTAGTACTTCTGACACGTAATAGACCGGCTTCTGAGTCCAGAATTTGTGTCCCTCCTCATCTCTTTCAATAACGATCACTGTGATAACGACTTGGTTGGTAGCCGATATGTATAATAACATGGGCTCATCGGCGCCTGGTGCTGTGAGTATGGGAGGTTGCCAGTAGTGTTTTAATTTCCTCTAATGCAGTCGCTACTTCGTTGGTCCATTCGTAATTGTTGGTCCATTTTAGCAGCTTATATAGAGGCAAAGCTTTCTGGATATAAAGCGGGATATAAAGTGGCTTAACGCCGGGACACAGCCAGCCAGCCTCTGGACATGCTTTAGCTCTGTAGGAATTGCATCTTCCGATAGAGCGCGGACCTTATCCGGATTCGCTTCTATTCCTCTATGGGAGATGATGAATCTGAGCAGTTTACCAGAAGGAACTCCGAAAACACATTTTTCCGGATTGAGTCATATGGCGTACTCGTTTAGGTTGGTAAAGGTTTGTCGTAGGTCATCAATCAACTGGCTGACGTGTTTAGTTTTGATTACCATGTCTTCCACGTATGCCTTGACTGACTTACTGACCTGTGTCGTGAGACAAGTCTGGATCATAAGCTCGTATGTGGCCCCAGCGTTTTTAGACCGAAGGGCATCGTGTTAAAGTAGAATGGGCTGTAGGGGTGATCAATGCGGTTGCCGCTTGGTTAGATTCCTTCATTTTGATTTGATGGTATCCGGACTAAGAGTTGAGGAAACACAACAAATCGTGTCCGTCTATGGCATCAATGATCTGGTCCATGCGCAATAAGGGGAAAGGGTCGTCCGACGACCATTCACATACATATATATATATATGTATATATACAATTTCTCCTACAATTTGAGGATCATTACATATATATGCAGGCATTACTACTTCTTGTTCTTTATCTTGTAATAGTATTCTCCTTTGGGATCTATGACTTGGTCGACCAGAAATCCAGCTAATTCCTCTTGAATTGCTCGTACCCGAGCCTCTGGTATGAGCTGGCCCCGCATCTCCGTCAGATGAATATATTAGTTGTGTGTATATATATTAGCTAGATCATGATTAAAAAATTATGGATAATGTTCTGGCAAACGTACCCAAAGATTTCTTTCATCTCTGCTCCTTTCAGACGTGATCATGTGAATGTTCTCGCAAACGTAGTATGCGCATAAACTAGTCCCCTGCTCCTGCCTCATGCACTTTACGAGAATAAAATTAAATCAAGAAATAATTAATCAAGCATGATAATGGTATTGAAACTAGAATTAAAGAGATTCATGGAAGTAGTTAGCTAGCTAGTAGTACTTAATTACCTTGGGTCGCACCCATTTCAGCTGTTGTGCCCAGTCGCCTGGGACCTGTTTGATGAACTTGGCCCAAGCCCTTCCCGCCGGCAAAGAAAATGAATAAATGAGTTATTAACTAGTTGATACCAAGAAATCAAGTAATTAAAGAGGCCGACATAGTGCGATAATGATTGAAATTACCTGTCAAGCAGCCCCCTCACGATTGCGTATTCGGATGGATCCTTAAATAGCGAGTCGAGTACTTCAACTTTTCCCTTGTCAACTTCAATGATTAACAAGATCCAATGGTAACTGCATAACTCATCAACAACACTTATTAACATCTAGTAAGCAAAAAATAGAATTTGTAGTGCAATATATATATATATATATATATATATATATATAGTAACACTCACCCTAAGTTGTAAGGAAGTAGTATTTCTGGTTGGGTGTTTAGATGCTTCAAAAAATCTAGCATGGCTTTCTCTCTGTCTTTTCTTGAATATGTAATTTCCCATATCTTGTGATTAATCGTATTTGGGTCAATGAACCATATGCCATAGCGTCCAGCTTGTTTCATTTCGTACATCTTCATTCTACATAATACCACAGAAACAAATATAGTGAGGATAATTACAGGTAATGAACGAGAGCAAAGCTAGCTAGAGACTTAAATTATAGAAATAAATCACTTACAGACAATAGCAGCTGACTAAAGATTTGTCGAGTGTGTCTTGATTGAATAACTGAAACAACTCTGAATAATGAATCCACAAATCTTTTTTATGGAAGTAATGACTCCCTTTGACTCTCACCATGAGGGACTCTTGATTGGTATTTCCTGTTATTTGCATGTACCACATATGCAAATTGTACAATCTCGTTGGTAGAAACTTGACATTTGCAGGCTTGACCAGAGGTTTGCTGCGGGCATATTGATATTTTACTTCCTCCTCTTTAAGCCCAGAGATTTCCTCAAGGCCTAGGAGTTGTTCAACACTGACACCGGCCTCTTTAGCCATCCTAATATGATCTTTGGTTACTCCTAGCCGACTAGCGGTACTCACAGGTGTTTGTACAATGAGTGGGGGGATCGATTGCACTGCCTATTCTCCCAGCTGGGGGATAGTTTTCCCACTCTTTTGCCAACTCCTTGGCTCGAGCTTGAGCTCGACTCCTTTTGTCCTGCAAGATATGACTTCTTGATAGACCGTACATAGTCGCTCTCCTCGTGACTGACAGCCGGTCGAGCCATATTAGTAAAGTGTTGTGAGACATGCTCAGGTACTTTCTGCTTTGGCGGCTAGGGCGGTTTCGGTCAGAAATGGGCCTTCACTTTGGCATCCACTGCGCTACCGAGTTCCTCCTCGGTCAGGTGGTCAGGCAACTTCGGAAGAGGCTTGAGGCTTGGACCATATTTGAACTTCTTGCATGTCGTACTGCTAGCCGTCGTAGCTGTGGCTTCTCTCTTTCGTTGTTTCTTAGGCGATGGAGCACGCTGACGCGGTGCCGGACTTGGAGGAGGAGTCGGCTGACGCGGTGCCAGACTTGGAGGAGGAGGAGTTGGCTGACGCCATGCGGGACTTGGAGGAGGAGTCGGCTGACACGATGTAGGACTTGGAGGAGGAGGAGGAGTCGACTGACGCGGCGATGGACTTCGAGGAGGAGGAGGAGTCGGTGGCCTTGGAAAGACGATGCAATCCTTTTTCCATAGAATGATACGATGTATGGCCTCTCCCCGCATTCTCTCCTTGTCACCTCCAAGAATGTCAAGTTGTAGCTCGTGATATCCTAACTTCACTTCATCAACCCTGACACGAGCATAGCCAGCTGGAATGGGATTGCAATGGAAGGTTGCTTCTAGGGGATTGGCTAAAGCATAGCCATCCGCCACCTTCATGGATAAGTTCTTCACTTTCATGTGTAGCTCACAGTTAGTCCTGTGTTTGATATCATCCATGCTGCTTCTCATCATCGATATCAGCCGGGGCGGAACCCATGCTGCTTCTCGGCATAGATGTGATGGTGGTATCCAATGCTGGATCGATCTGCTCATGCTCCCACTGAGACGCCCTTTCCTGGCTGAGTGAGTCGATGTGCTCTTGCTGTCGCCTGACTCTGGATTCCAACTCCAGGTCTTTGATTCTAGGCCTTCAAGGCAGAGTGCTTCCTCCTTTTTCTTCCGCTCCTCCTGCATCTTCTTTCTCGCACGGCTTTTGTAGTCGTCGTTCCAATCCGCAAACCCCTCAAACTACGGAACAATGCCTTTCCCTCGTGTTCTTCCCAGGTGTTCAGGATTCTTCAGAGCGCACGTAAGCTCATTGTCCTCTCTGTTGGGAGTGAACACCCCTGTTCGAGCTTCTTCTACTTTCATCAGAATTTCGTCTGTCACTTTTTTAAGACTTGCCTTCACCATAATAGCCCCTGTCTTTGGGTCCAACTTCCCCCCATGTGCATGAAACCATCTCTTGCACCTCATGGGCCAGGTCACTGTAACTAGAGTGACCCATGCACTAATCATCTCTTGTTCGGATTGATCCCACTTAGGAAAGGCGGTCTGGTAGCCACCTGGCCCAGAGTATGGTACCACTGCTTTTTCACAGCATTAATCTTGTTCTTTCTCGACCGTTCCTTAGCTAGTTCCGATTCCTTGAACTTCACAAAATCGTCCTAGTGATATTTTGCCTTCACCAGTGCTCCCTCGAATTTTGGAGTTGTCTTGTTTGCTTTGACGTACGCAGTCCATGCATTTTTCTTGAAGGTGTTGAATGCGATGACCATCTTTTTAAGAGCATAGTTTCTGACTTTCTTCAGATCTGCATCTGTCAAGTTATCTGGTAGTATAAAATGTGACATCAGCTCGGTCCAAAGCACATCTTTTGCTCTTTCGTTGACAAAAGTAACTCCTTCTCGATCTCCCTTTGTTGGCTTTTTTCATTCTTGTGTGGAGATCGGGATTTGGTCCCTAACAATAACTCCGCATTGATTCTTGAACTTGGTTGCATTTTTCTTAGGTTCAAGCGGTTCACCAGTTGATGTATTGATGGAATCGATGTTGAACTTTACGCCAGGGTCCAACTTCCTGGCCGGGCCTCGAACTACCCTGTCGCTTGTAGAAGATTTGCTGGATCCGGAGGCCTAAAAGAAGAAAGATCCATTCGTTAATACATATACAACTCAATTAAGACATGTAATGATCACCGGATGGCTTATATAATAAATATACCTCGCCGGTCTTTGTTATTTGGAGAACATTTTCTTCATCAACATCGTTGTCAAATTCATCTATTCTTTCGTCTTCATCAAACATACAACCCTCACCAGAATTGTTCAGATATTGCGAGCCGTCATCATCTGCAGGTTCATGCTCTGGGCTCGTGGAGCGTATGATGTTGAACAGATCCTCTTCTCCTTCTCTACCAGTATTGTCCATAGCTTTTATTTAACTAACCGAGAAGAAAGATAAAACAATTTAGTATTCAAATTAGAATGCATGCAATCAATAAGGAAAACTGAATCATAGTACATAATATGCATCATCGAATATAATGTCGAATAAATCGTCTCGAGTATTGTCGAATATAATCTCGGATACATGTCGAATATTATCACTAATACATCTCGAATATTATTGATTATATAATATCACTACTACAGATCTAGATAACGTCTCGCGTGGCAGGCGGTGCACACCCAAAGAGAAGGAACTATGATAGGATCATAGCTCGGGTGAGATCCCTGAAGAACCTGCCAGGTATTGGAGAACCTGGCGTCCAACGCATCCATGTAGCGACGGACATGCTCATCCTCCTCTCTGACATGGCGACGTACCACCTCCGGCGGGGACGGATGCCTCCGCACCGAAAGTGCCCCACGCGAACGCCACCAAAGAAGCTCCGGGTCGACGACAGGACCCGGGTTCCTCACCAAGCTATGCCCACCTTAAGGTAGCACCTCCCAATGCCAGCCCGGCGGAGCCCAGTCTCGGACATGGCGCCTCTGAAGTAGGACGTCGTCACGAAAGAGTCGACGACGAGGATGGGGGCCAGGCATCGTTGAGTCCGAGAAGAAATTCTATGCAAATTTAACATTTTTAAATGCTTGATTGTGATTTCTTATATACGAGGAATCTTCAGAATCCTAACGGATTCTCTTAACCTTATGACCCGCAACTTTTGCAAATACATAACAAATACTAATTGCAAATTAATACATAACAAACTTTTGCAAATACAACATAAAATATGCAATTTGGATACAACCCTTTTTTGTGATCCTCTAACATGCGCTGCAACGTTAGCTTCTCCTTTTCACTTGCGCGGTTTCTCTATGCATCGGCAATGGCCCGACCAAGATCACCAGCGGGCTCATCTGATGCCTCTTCTTCAACTCCTTCCCGCATTGTCAGCTTAGCTTCTTCCCCCATTGTTGTACCATCGTATTCATGGAACCCATGTCTAGGATAGTTGTCGTCATACTCTTCTTCTTCATTATCTTCCATTAGGATCCCTCTTTCTCCGTGCTTGGTCCAACAGTTATAGTCGGACATGAAACCGTACTCAAATAGGTGGACATGAATGGTTCTTGAGTTAGAGTAATTTCCATCATTCTTACAACCAGCACATGGACAATACATAAAACCATCTGGCCGCTTGTTTGCCTCAGTCGCAACCAGAAAAGTATGCACGCCATTAATGAACTGGGGAGAGCATCTGTCGTCGTACATCCATTGCTGGCTCATCTTCATTACACAACACCGAAAACACCAAATTAGTACAAGTTCATATATAAAGTTCATACACACTTGTTCTCATAAAACAACATACAAACTCTCTAGCTAAAGCATTTAAATGCAACAACAAATGCGATCAACATCGCAACTAAGGTAACAATTGATCCAACAACATAGTGATACCAAGTCTCACTATCAATGGCATATCTTTTAAATTTTCTAATCTTCAAGTGCATTGCACCCATCCTGATCTTGTGATCATCGACGACATCGGCAACATACAACCCAATTTCATCTTCTCTTCTTCAACTCTTTTCAATTTTTCTTTCAAATACTCATTTTCTTTTTCAACTAAATTTAACTTCTTGACAAGAATATCTATGTTGGTTGGAATCTCCGGTTCACATACCTCCTAGACAAAAATATCTATGTCAACTTGATGGGCATAATTTTCGTAAACATGAAATGCAACAAAGAGTTATAAACGAGAGTATATACCACATCCGAATCATAAACTGGACGAGGGCCGACGGGGACGGATTCCAAAACCATGCCTATATGTATGACAAACAACCATATAGATAAGAAAACTATACAAGTAACTAACTAAATCTTACAAACATGGGTTTTTAATAAAAAGGATAAGAACAAGAGGCTCACCAAGGTGGTGCCGGCGACGGGACGGTGCGGGCGATCGACGGTGGTTAGTACGGGGATGGGAAGGCACTAAGTAAACCACACCTACAAATGCAAAGTAAGAAGTTAATTTGAGCTCAAATTGCATAAATCAAATAAACTACTACATACAAACTAAAACCCAGAAATTACTATACTTATAGACCATTGCAAGAGCTAATCTAGCAATAAGACATGAAAGGACAAAGTTGCTAACCTTTGTGAACACTTGGATGGATGGGATGCCTCCAAATCTTGACAAATTTTGGCAAAAATGGTGGATGAGCTCGAGGAAGAGAGGAAGAACAGAGAGGAGAGGAAAGGGGAAGGATAGAGAGGAGTGTGCTGGGGCTGGCGCCGAAGGGTTTCATATAGGGGACCTTTAGTCCCAGTTGGTGGCTCCAATCGCGACTAAATGTTAGCCTATAGTCGCGGTTGCAGCCACCAACCAGGACTAAATGTTTCCATGGGGCCCCAGGTTGACACCAGCCTGCCACCACACCTTTAGTGCCGATTCGTGGCATGAACCGGGACTAAAGGTCTGGAACGAACCGGCACTAATGATGCTCGTCACGAATCGGGACTAATGAGCACATTAGTGCCAGTTCAATACCGGACTGGGACTAATGAGGCAGACGAAAGGCCTGTTTTCTACTAGTGACAGCCGCTAGGACTTATCTTTATTTGGTAGCATCACCAGGTTTTGCAACCATTCGGGGTGCTTCATATCCCGAATGAATCTGGCCTCTAGCAGTTTAGCTAATAGCTTGCCATTTGGGTTCGGAGAAGCGGCGCAGAGTCTGCTTAATGGGCTTGAAGCCTGTAATGATGTTCAGACTATGTTCTGCAAGCCGCCATGGGATTCTGGGCATATCGGAAGGATGTCAGGAGAAGATATCCCAATTTTCTTGTAGAAAGGTCTGCAGTGCCTCATCCACTATGGGATCGAGCTGAGCTCCGATGGACGCTTTCTTATTGGGGTCCATCAGATGCATTTGAAACTTAACAATTTCCTCTACGGGTTTGAAGGACGTGGGTTTGGGCCTTTTTCTAAGGATCATGTCAACTGTTGACCGCAGTGCGGCTAGTTCATTTGCAGCGAAGGACTCAGCTAGTGCCTCGAGGGTGAGCGTTGCCGTTTTGTTTTCGGCCCGAAGGTCTATATTCGGATCACTAGCAATTGATATCACTCTGTTTGGTCCTGGCATTTTAAGTTTCATGTACCCATAATGGGGTATTTCCTGGAATTTTGTGAAGGCGCCACGTCCCAATAGGGCGTGGTAGCCGCTTGGTAACAGCATGATGTGGAAGAGAAGTTCTTCGGATCGGTAGTTTTCGGGCGTGCGGAACACTATGTCCAGGACGATATGTCCCAAACAACACCCCTCTTTACCTAGAATGATTCCCCGAAAAGTCGGGTTGCTATGCTCGATGCGAGATTGGTCGAACTGCATTTTTTCTAGGGTGCCTTCAAAGATAGGTTTAACCACTGTCACCGTCCATTAACACCTTGTGTAACATGTAGCCATCGATGATGGGGTTCAGGACTAGTGCGGCCGGTGAATGACCGGAAAGAATAGCTGGTCGGTCAGTGTCTCCGAAGGTAATTGGTATGTCTGCCCATGCACTTGTTGCTGCCACATGGTAGACATGTTCGAGTTCTCTAAGAGCTCTTTTCCTCCTGTTCCTCGAGGGGAATGTTTAGTAGACCGTCAGGACTTCGCCATTGTATTCGGGCGACGATGGGGAGCGCTTATTCGGCGGAAGCGCCTCAAGGATGGCCTCGCCGCTTTTTGCGGCCTACCTGACGACCCAGCAAGCTCTAAGGCTGTGAGTCGGGCTTGTGTTCAGCAATACGGAATGTATGTGGCAAGGTTTATCCAATAGTCCCTCAAGGACAGTACTGAACCTTGTAATGGGCCTATTTCTCTTTTCGGCGGGTTCGAATATGGCTGGCTGCTTTTGAGGTATCCTCTTTTTCTGACCTCCATAAGGGTGTTCAGGGAAAGTTGGTTCCGAAAATAACCGTTCGGATTGCCAAGCGCTTTCCATGGCACGGTATTTTTGTACCAAATCGGATAGCTCAGAAAAGCACGAATACGTTGGCGAGCTAGGGCGTTAAGAATCCCTTCATCGTGGCAATTGCGACTAAAAGTTGCCATTATCTCTTGGTCACTAAGACCTTTTTTTGTGCTTCTAGCAAGTAGGAGTCTGGCCCAAAAGTGAAGAACTAACTCTCCTGGTAATCGTTTAATATCATGTATGTCTGAAGACGCGGGCTTTGGTGTGATACTGGGATGATCGTCTTGGGTGGTGGGTGCGAAAAAATGCGGCTCCACACCACATTGTGTGTTCGAAATCACAAACTCCAAATTGTGTGATAGATCTGGGACCGATGATGGTCCGCTTTGGAACAAATTCTGGTTTTTGATTCGCCGATGAAGTCTCGGTGATCAGAGATCGGGGTGTAGATTATTTTTAATTTCGGTTGTTGGGATGAGTCCACAACCGGACACTCAACAGTAGTGACAAGGTGGGTGACCGTGAGGACGTGAATCCCCCTATCGTTAGGTTTAATTCCGAGTCGGTCATATACCGGAACCTGGTCGTCCGACATATGCATGATCTCAATCCGATCAAAGAGCTCGTTTAAAAACGAGGTGATGGTAGGATGTGTGTCACTGAAGCGAATGGAGTTGATATGCGGCGTGATGGTCCCGGAGCAGCGCGAAAGCAGATCCGGCTTCGTCTAGCCGTGATGAATCCGGTCGCATCGGCCGGATTGGGCGTTCTAGACCTCCCGGGGGTGACGACTCCATTGGAGACAGGGCCCAATGTCTTCGATGTTGAGACATCATGACTTACAGGATCCTCCTCAAGGGTTGAGGTTCCATTAGGACAAGCTCTCCCCGTGAATCAGCGATGAATTCTAAGGTTCCAAACTTCATCCTCTGATCGGGGGAAAAGTTTCCGATCTGGCCAAGAAGGCCGGTCGGGTCAGCATGTGATGAGATGTCACAGCCTGCGAGAGTCTGATCAGGTGCAAGAATCCCCGAGATGTAGATCTCACCGTCCGTGACAAGGTGAGCGATCGATTCCTTTCGCGATCACAGTGGAACTCTCAGTGAAAGCACCAATGTCGGTGTCAAAACCGGCAGATCTTGGGTAGGGGGTCCCGAACTGTGAGACTAGAATCGATCGTAACAGGAGACGAAGGGGACAAGGTTTTACCTAGGTTCGTGTGCTCCTATAGAGGTAATACCCTACGTCCTGCTTGATTGTATTGATGATATGGGGGTTACAGAGTTGATCTACCTCAAGAGTGAGTTGTTCTCTGGCTAAACCTAGATGAGTTGTTCTCTGGCTACAATCTAAAACCCTCCGGCTTATATAGACGCCGAGCATACCTAGGGTTTACACATTGTCGGTTACATGCCAAAGAGATAAACATGCCTATCTATGGTTGACAAATTGGAGGAAACCACGGCTCCTTGAAGCTTTCACCCTGGGGATGGGGCTTTGATCATCCAATGCTCTGCTTGCTGCCCATATAGTCTGTCCCATAAGAAATAGGTCGGCTATCCAAGGACCCCCTTAATCCAGGACTCCCTCAACATGAATATTAAGACACGAGTGATTCAAAGCAATAGTCTATCATTTGACATAAAGACAATAATACTTCAAGCATACTAATAAAGCAATCATGTCTTCTCAAAATAACATGGCCAAAGAAAGTTATCCCTACAAAATCATATGGTCCGGCTATGCTCCATCTTCCCCACGCAAAGTATTAAATCATGCACAACCCCGCTTTTATCCAAGCAATTGTTTCATACTTTAGTATTCTCAAAAAAATTCAACTTCCATGCAATACATGAGCGTGAGCCATGGATATAGCACTATAGGTGGAATATAATATGGTGGAGGTTGTGGAGACACAAAAAGAAGGACATAGTCTCACATCAACTAGGAAAATTAATGAGCTATGGATATGCCCATCAATCGATATTGGTTCAAGTCAGTAGGGATTGCCATGCAATGGATGCACTAGAGTTATAAGTGTATGGAAGCTCAAACTGAAAACTAAGTGGGTATGCACCCAACTTGCTTGCTCACAAAGACCAAGGGAAATTTGAGGAAGCTCATCATTGGCATATGCAATCCAAGTTCTATAATGAAAAATTCCCACTAGTATATGAAAGTGACAATATAGGAGACTCTCTATCATAAAGATCATGGTGCTACTTTGAAGCACAAGTGTGGAAAAAGGAATAGTAGCATTGCCCCTTCTCTCTCTTTTCTCTCATTTTTTTTGGTGGGCTTCTTTGGCGTATTTTTTTGTAAAGTCCGGAGACTCATCCCAACTTGTGAGGCAATCATAGCTTCCATCATCCTTTCCTCACATGGGACAATGCTCTAATAATGATGATCATCACAATTTTATTTACTAAAAACTCAAGAATTACCACTCGATACTATAAAAAATATGACTCAATATGAATGCCTCTGGAGGTGTATCGGGATGTGCAATGATCTAGCATAGCAATGACATCAAAAAATGGAAAAGCCATGAAAACATCATGCTAGCTATCTTATGATCATGCAAAGCAATATGAAAATGATGGTGCGTGTCATAATAAATGGAACGGTGGAAGTTGCGTGGAAATATATCTTGGAATGTCTATGTAAATGCCATAATAGGTAGGTATGGTGGCTGTTTTGAGGAAGAGAATAAGGTGGGTTTAATGCACCGGCGAAAGGTGCGCGGTACTAGAGAGGCTAGCAATGGTGGAAGGGTGGGAGTTCGTATAATCCATGGACTCAACATTAGTCATAAAGAACTCACATACTTATTGCAAAAATTTATTATTTATCGAAACAAGGTACTACACGCATGCTCATAGGGGAAGGGTTGATAGGAGTTAACCATCGCGCGATCTCGACCTCGACACAAAGGATGGCAATCAATAAATAAATCATGCTCTGACTTCATCACATAACGGTTCATGATACGTGCATGCTACGGGAATCACAAACTTTAACACAAGTATTTCTACCAATCCACAATTTCTCACTAGCATGACTCTAGTATCACCATCTTTATATCGCAAAACTATTGAAAGGAATCAAACACATCATATTCAGTGATCTACAAGTTTTATGTAGGATTTTATGACTAACCATGTGAATGACCACCTCCTGATAACTCTCTAAATATATATAAGTGATGCATGAGAGTTTAATTATTTCTACAAAAGATATGCCCATGCTCTAACAAATATAAGTGAAGCAAAAGAGCATTCTACAAATGGTGTTTTTCTATGTGTAGATAAACAGGTAATCCAAACTTCAAATGATATAAGTGAAGCACATGAAGCATTCTATAAATCCATACTCAAAAGATATAAGTGAGGTGCAAAGAGCCTTATATAAATCAACCAAGAACTTTCTCATACCATAACAGTGCATTATTAAAATAAAATAAAGCACACGACGCACCAAGATTTATGCATATTGTGTGACGAATAAAAATATAGCTCCAAGTAAAATTACCGATGGTTGTTAGAAGAAAGAGGGGATGCCTTCCGGGGCATCCCCAAGCTTAGTTTCTTGGGAGTCCTTGAATTTTACCTTGGGGTGCCTCAGGCATCCCCAAGCTTAGTCCCCTTCCACTCCTTATTCTTTCATCCATCGTGATCTCACCCAAAACTTCAAAATTTCAATCACACAAAACTTAACAAAACCCTCATGAGATCCGTTGGTATAATAAAGCAAATTACCACTTTAAGTATTGTTGAAAACCCATTCACATTTTAATTTTGCATTTTAGATACTGTATTATAACTTCTTTATGGCTTATACCACTGATAAAATCGATATTTCCATCAAAACTAGCAAAACAATGCATCAAAAACAGAATTTGTCTTAAACAGGACAGTATGTAGCAATATGAACATTTACTACACTTATGTAACTCTAAAAATTCAGAAACATAAGTAAATAATAAACAATTTGCATAGAAGTACTATGTAAAAAATTCAGCTACTTTTGACAATCCAGTAAAAAATATGATTCACGTACTCCAGCCAAAGTTTCTGTTTTTGCACTGCACACACAAAACGAGCAATCTAATCATCCTAAAGGTAAATCTTGGCACAATATTTTTATAATACAAGGGGATAATTATTTTTGTTGAAAAGTTTCTGTAATCAAGATTTGCAAAGTTTCCATGGGCATGAACAAAGTTCAAGGTGCTCCCCCACTTCAACGGTGGTCTTCCTTCTTACTTTCACTCCTCTTTCTGAAAAAGTTTTAGGTTCCCCTCATTATTATTTTTTGTTTTTGAACTATATAAAAGCACACAACAGAATAAAATGACTCTCTAAAACTTCCGGGTTGTCTCCCTGGCAGCGCTTTCTTTAAAGCCATTAAGCTAGGCATAAAGTGCTCAAGCAGTGGATCCACCCGGATCCCAAGGTATATCAAAGCCAATTTTAATTAAAAATGATTTGTATTTTAGTAGTGAGCACAAAGTAACATATATCATTCAACAACTAAGTCTAACTTTCTTCCTATGCATCGGCATGTCATAAAAGAACAATTCGTGCACACAAAGTAAAGGCCAACGCATAGTATAAACAGTTTCTTGCAATTTTATCGTATTGGAAACATAGAGAGGCGGAGATGTAGTTCCTCTGTCATAATAATTACAAGTAGTAGGAGCAAGCACATGCATATTATACTTATCAAAATTATCATGTGCAATAGTAGAACGCAACCCATCAATATAATCCTTAATAAGTGCAAACTTCTCCGATATAGTGTAGTTGGGAGAATTCAAAAAGATAATAGGACTATCATGCGTGGGTGCAATAGCAACAATTTCATTTTTAACATAAGAAACTCTAGCAAGTTTATCTCCATAAGCATAATTCATATTAGCATCATGGCCACAAGCATAACAAGCATCAATTTCATCAAAAGGGATATTTCAAACGAATCCAAGGGATCATAGAAATCATCATATCATTCATACTTTGGTAAACACGAAGGGAAATTAAACAATGTATGAGTTGAAGAGTTATTCTCATTAGAAGGTGGGCACGGGTAGCTAGTCCGCTCTTCCTCCTTTTGTTCTTCGCTCTCCTCGTCGTCTTTTTCATCAAATGAGCTCACAGTGTCATCATTTTCTTCCTCCATAGTTTCCTGCAAAATATTAGTCTCCTCTTGGACAGCAGAGGAGTCCTCAATATATGGCTTAACATAAGCATTAGAAGCATAGTTTTCATAGCAATATTTAAGTATGGCCAAACTGTCAGATTTGTAAAGAGTAGCATCATACTTTTCAATCAAAGAAGCAATTTCATAGGCACCCTTAAAAGATTCTTCAATTTCCTAAATATCATAGTAATTATAAAGACCCTTGGCATAAGAAGATACAATTCCATTATCCTTAAACTCACATTGATAGGGAAGGTGTTTCTTAGGGTCTTCAGAACAACAAGTAAAATCATAAATTTCGCATAAATTCCAAGCATAGCATTGCAAAGTATTAATATGATGCCATAAAAGTTTCCCTTTTTGAGATAAGTGGTGTCGCACATAATAAGCATGCTCATTTAATGATTTGCCTTCAGCTAAGCTAGTTGGGGTTTCAGCACGAGCACAAACGGATCGAAGATGATCCAAGTAAAAAGCTTCAACAGTGTGATAGATTTTGGGTGGTTCTTCAACCATTGATGTAGTAGGTTCAACTAAGTTTTTTGGTATTTCATGTTCCATATCCCTAGCTAAAGATAGATAACAACTTAGAACGGAAAATAAAATCTACTTAGTGATAAAGCAAACGAGCACCCATGAGAATATTCACCCCACTCTATTGCTCCCCGGCAACGGCGCCAGAAAAAGTTCTTGATAACCCACAAGTACAGGGGATCAGTTGTAGCCTCTTTCGATAAGTAAGAGTGTCAAACCCAACGAGGAGCTAAAGGTAGAAAAAATATTCCCTAAAGTTCTATTGACCACCGATACAACTCTACGCACGATTAACGTTTGCTTTACCTAGAACAAGTATGAAACTAGAAGTACTTTCTAGGTGTTGCGGGATAGGTTTGCAAGATAATAAAGAACATGTAAATAAAAACTAAGGGATGTTTAGATAAAGTAACAATTAATTTAGTTTAACGACTGTGGAAAATTGGTGGTAGTAGTTGCAGAATTGTCCCTAAGCAATTGACTACCTTACTAGACCGATAGCAAGTTTTATGTGGGAGAGGCCACTGCTAGCATGTCAACCCTTACTTGCAATTATATGCACTTATGATTGGAACTATTGCAAGCATCAGCAACTACTAACGTTCATTAAGGTAAAACCCCACCATAGCATTAAGATATATTGGTCCCCCTTCAATCATGTATGCATCAATTTCTACGCTAGGCTAACGCTGCTATCACCCTTGCCCTCCAATACATAGTCCTATCAACATACAACTAACCCTATGACGTGATCCACGCGCACGTTCATATGGTGGGCACCAAAGGACAACAACATAACCACAAGCCAATTACACCAATCATAGAAATTCACCAATCACCGATAGGACAACAAAAATCTATTGAGACATCATAGGATGGCAACACATCATTGGGTAATAATCTGAAGCATATATAAAGATCCATCTTCAAGTAGAGGGTACAGCGGGTTGCAGGAGAGTGGACCGCTGAATATAGATGGGGAAAGGTGATGAAGATGCTGGGGAAGATGACGGAGGTGTTGGTGTAGATCATCGTCACATGATGATTTCCCCAGCTGTGTGCCAGTGCCACCGGGAGAGAGGGGGAAAGAGCCCCCTCCTTCTTCTTCCTTGGCCTCCCCCTAGATCGGAGGAGGGTTTCCCCTCTAGTCATTGGCCTCCATGGCGGCAGAGGGGCGAGAGCCCCTCCGATATTGGATCTCTCTCTCTCTCTCTCTCTCTCTCTCTCCTTCCTTCTGTTTCTGCGTTCCCACATTCTGGCCTTTCACCATTTCTTAAATTTCCAAAGATCCGTAACTCCGATTGGGCTGCAATTTTAACATGATTTTTATCCGGATATGAGCTTTCTTGCGGTGAATGAAGGCCATCAACATCCTTAAGGGGTAACCACAAGCCACCCTGGTGCACCCAAGGGGGTAGGGGGCGCCCCTACGGCTTTTGGGCCCCTCGGGCATCGTATCGCGTTGATTCTTTTTCCCAAAAATCACATATATTCCAAAAGCATTCTTCGTAAGTTTTTATTGCGTTTGGACTTTGTTTGGTATGGATATTCTGTGAAATAAAAAACATGCAACAAACAGGAACTGGCACTTGGCACTGGATCAATATGTTAGTCCCAAAAATAGTATAAAAAGTTACCAAAAGTATATGAAATTTGTAGAATATTGGCATGAAACAATCAAAAATTATAGATATGATGGAGACGTATCAAGGCTTGGACCAAATTTGTATTTCTTCCCGCCTATTATATTGCTAGCCGCCAGAGCGGCGACGTCTCTCTTCCGCCGTTGCTGAGGCGGCGGCGGCCGCTGACATGCCGAAGGAGGCAGAGTGCCCTGACGCACCAGAGGATGAGAAGGAGGAGGTGGAGTGCCCTGACTTACCGGAGGAGGAGGCGGAGTGCCCTGACGCGCTGGAGGAGGCCGAGTCTGCTGAGGCATCCAGTTTGGAAGCTTGATGTACTCCTTTCTCCATAGACAGGTACTCCTCAAAGAATTTTCCAGAAGAATATTCTCTTCACCTGTAGGGAAGTCAAGCTCCAGCCCCTCAAATCCATCCATTATTTCATCCACCGTCACAATAGCATAGCCATGTTGAATCGTATGGCAATGGAAACTTCCCTCAGCTCGAGGAGGTACAATAGAGCCAGTCGCCGCCTTCAAGGTCAGGTTCTGTCATTTCGTCATTAGCACGCAATGTTCAGCCTCCGTGATACTATCCAGGATGTAGCGAGGAGCCCTCAAATCAGGCTGAATGATCTCCGTGGAAGCCATGCTGCTTCTCCACTCAAATGGTGGGGTAGCTTCTTGGGCAGCATCGAAGGAAGGATCTTCGTGGTCGCTGAGATGCATGGCCGGTAGCTCACTGGCTCTCAAGTTTCTCTAGTTCTGCTAATCTTGCACTGAGCTTCTGCATTTTGCTTGCTTCCTGTTTCCTCTTTCTCTCTCGGCTTCTATAACCATCGTTGTCAGGAAACCCATGCACCCACGGAATGGAGCCTGATGTGCCTTGTGTTCGTCCAGGGTGTTTAGGATTCCCGAGGGCCTCTGTCAGCTTGTCCTTCTCTCTATCGGGAATGAATGTCCCTTCCTGCGCTGCCTTGATTGCTGCCTCAAGCTTCCGTATGGGTATGGCAAGTCGCTCGTCCGTCCAAACACACTCCCCTATTTGTGGGTCCAAAGTTCAACCAACCCCGAAGAACCAAGTCCTTGAACGATGTGGCCAGTGCAATGTCGCTGGTTGGATCCCTTTAGCAAGTAGGTCTTGCTCAGCTTTATCCCACAACGGTCGGTCGTTGTAGTAGCCACCTGGCCCCGTGTGATGGTTATACTTCTTCTTTGAGGCATTTTGGTTGTTTGTCAATGACCTTTTCTTACCCTTCTCTGATTTCCTGTAGGCCAAAAATTCGGGCCAGTGATCTCTTATCTTCTCATATCGACCGATAAATTTCGGAGTTCCCTCTTTCTTGACAAACTTTGTGTTCAACTCTTTCTTCCAGTTCCTGAATAGTTTTGCCATCTTCTTAAGAGCAAACGCCTTGACCTTTTGCTCTATAACTGGGTTATTTGGATCCTCCTTTCGCGGTAGGATGAAATTTGTCATCAGCTAAGTCCAAAGATCATATTCTAGTATATCATGGACATAAGAAACTTCAGGGTCCTTATTCTTATTCCATTGTTGGATGTTGATCGGGATGTTGTCCCTAACAACAACTCCACACTGATGTACAAATGCGTCCTTGTTCCGTTTGGGAGCAATCGGTTGGCCATCTTTCGCGACTTTTGTGATCGTGAACCTTTCGTCCTAGCACAACATTTTCTCCAGGCCTCGTCTCCTGACGGAAGTTTGGCTCGATCCGGAGGGCTAAAAGAAGAAATAAGCGTTAATATATGTACATACCAAAACAATTAATGCATCAAGTAAGTAAAGGCTTCATATATATATACCTCACCGGACTTTGCAACAGTTAAGGCTCCCTCCTCCGTTCGGTCACCGGAGCCGTGATCATGATCTCCTTCCTCCGCCATTCGGTCACCGGAGCCGTCATGATCTCCTTCCTCCTCCATTGTTGGATCACTGGAGCCATCATCATCTCCTTCCTGACCATCGGTGTCATTGAGATACGACAAGGGATCACCTGCGGCGAGGCTTATATCCCCCAACAACTCTTCTTTTTCTAAGTCTCTTTGATCCATAGTTTCTGCAAATATTACAACATGGCAATATACAAACATGAGAGGTGGATTAGTGTCAAACATGGACTTAATTAATATCACAACAAGGAATCATATGTATATGAGCAATGGATTAGTGGAAAATATCATGCAAGGTTGACAAGTTTTATAACAGTCAGTTTGAGACGATCGTCGAGGACTAGTCCCCCGTCATGGTCGTCGAGGATACTTGTGGACGTTGATGCCTTAATTTTCCCGAGAGAGTTAGGGGATACTTGCAGACTCCTCCCCCCTCATTTTCCCGAGAGATTTAGGGGACATACTTGAGGACTCCTCCCCCCTCATTTTCCCGAGAGAGTTAGGTGAACATACTTGCGGACTCCTCCCCCCTCATTTTCTTGAGAGAGTTAGGGGGCATACTTGCGGACTCGTCCCCCCTCATTTCCTCGAGAGAGTTAGGGGACATACTTGCGGACTCCTCCCCCTCATTTCCCCAAGAGAGTTAGGGGACATACTTGTGGACTCCTCCCCCCTCATTTCCCCGAGAGAGTTAGGGGACATACTTGCGGACTCCTCCCCCCTTGTTTTCATGAAGCATGCCACATCATTGCATAACATGCATGAGAATAGGCCCACCCCCACTACCACATGTCTCTCAACATCCAAAATATTTTACACCTATATGGTAATCAAACACAATAAATTTTACAACTATATGGTAATCAAACATAAGAAAATTGACAACTATACATCAATCCATCCATATGAACATATTCCCACAACAATGTAATAAAAATAATTAAGAAAAAAATGAACATCTGAACATTTTCAACATATGAACCTATGAAATTATACATAAATCCATCCATCCATATTAACATATGAACATTCTCAACATGTGAACATACAAAAAATTTAAGAAAAAAATGCAGGGCAGGGGCGACGGCGGCAGCGCGGGGCAGGGGCGGCGGCGGCAGGGAAGGGGTAGCGGCAGCACATGGGAAGGTCAGAGCTCACTTGGGGCGGCGTCGGGGCAGGGGCGGCTTCGAGGGCGTTGGCGAGGGCGTCGACGGCGAGGTGGAGCAGCCTGACAGCGTCAACAGGGTAGAGGGTTGTGAGGGTGTCGACAGCGAGCTCACGCAGTGTGACGGCGTCGATGTGCTCGGTGTCGTCGAGGGCAACTGCAGATGAAAGCTGAAAAAATCCTAAGTCCCTGCTTATATACCCAACCCTTTAGTCCTGGTTGGTGGCTCCAACCAGGACTAAAGGTCAATTTCAGCAGCCCAAAGGGCGGGAAGGAGAGACCTTTGGTCCCGGTTGGTGGCACGAACCGGGACTAAAGGGTGGCATTGGTCCCGGTGGGTGGCTCGGACTGGGACGAAAGGGTGGCATTGGTCCCGGTGGGTGGCTCGGACTGGGACGAAAGGGTGGCATTGGTCCCGGTTCAAGCCACCAACCGGGACCAAAGGCATGTGCCTGGCACAGCCGCGGTGCGGTTGGATGTTTAGTCCCACCTCGCCAAGCGAAGAACGCCCGGACCTGTTTATAAGCCCCGCCGCAGCTGCAACATTGATATCGTCTCTAAAGCAGGCATGTGGGCCTAACCGACCTCTTTTTGCTCTGTGGGGCCTACTTGCCTAGCGGGCCTGCGACCTAGCCCAACTAGTAGTTGGCTTTCTAGTCGTATGCAGGCCGTTGTGGCCTAGTAGGTGGGCCTTCTTCCTGTTATTTTAGTTTTCCATTAAAGATTTTATTTTAGTTGATTCTTTTTTCTGTTATTTTAGTTTTCTGTTAAAGATTTTATTTTAGTTGATTCTCTTTTCTGTTATTTTATTTTTCTATTAAAGATTTTATTTTAGTTGATTCTTTTTAGTTCATTCTTTTTAACAAATAAATACTTTGATAATTTTAGTTATTATTATTTTGATTCTTTTTAGTTAATGTTTTAGTTGATTCTTTTTCGTTCATTCTTTTTAGTTAATATTTTGGTTGATTTTTTTAGTTCATTCTTTTAGAAAATAAATACTTTGATAATTTTAGTTAATATTATTTTTATTCTTTTTAGTTCATTCTTTTTAGTTCATTCTTTTTAGTTCATTCTTTTTAGTTAATAGTTTAGTTGATTCTTTTTAGTTCATTCTTTTTAACAACTAAATACTTTGATAATTTTAGTTAATATTAGTTTGATTCTTTTTAGTTCATTCTTTTTAGTTAATGTTTTATTTGATTGTTTAGTTCATTTTTTAGTTAATATTTTAGTTGACTCTTTTTAGTTCATTCTTTTTAACAAATAAATACTTTGATAATTTTAGTTAATATTATATTTAATTGATTCTTTTCAGTTCATTCTTTTTAGTTAATGTTTTATTAGATTTTTTAGTTCATTTTTTTAGTTAATATTTTAGTTGACTCTTTTTAGTTCATTCTTTTTAACAAATAAATACTTTGATAATTTTAGTTAATATTATATTTAATTGATTCTTTTTAGTTCATTCTTATTTCTTTTAGAGTTTTATAAAAGCTTGTTAGTTCATTCTTTGAGCTAAATGACCCTAAAATTGAAAAGCACTACAAATGAACTCTCAAAAGGTTGAAAGTTGGCATGGTATCATCATTTCACCCACATAGCATGTGCTAAATATTTGATAGGGTTATGGCAAAAGCTGGATGCACTTTGTGTACAAAATGGACAATCTATTTCGAAGTATTAGGGTTTCGGATGAAAAATCATCTATTAAAAAGGGATTACATTTTTTTAAACTTATTTTAACTCCAAAACTTTTGTGTGTGTTCAAAATGCACCATTCAAACCCACATCATCAATTTTCAACCCTTTCTAACTTCATTTGGTATTTTTCGTGCATTTCCTAGGTTTTTTAGCTAAATGACCCTGAAATTGAAAAGCACTACAAATGAACTCTGAAACGGTTGAAAGTTGGCATGGTATCATCATTTCGCCCACATAGCATGTGCTAAAAAGTTGACAGGGTTATGGCAAACACTGGATGCACTTCGTGTACAAAATGGACAATCTCTTTCGAAGTATCAGGGTTTCAGACGAAAACTCATTTGTTACAAGCACTACAGGAATCGGGCACTTTGCCGTCAGCCCTCCCGGACGGCAAAGGCATGCATCTCGGACGGCAAAGGCTTTGTCGTCCGCCAGCAAACGGCCAACTGTCCAGCTGAATAAGCCACGGTAAAGGGCGCTTTGCCGTCTGCTGGTAGATGGCAAAGACCTTTGCATCTTTGTCGTCTGCCAGCGGACGACAAAGGGCATGGACAGCACACGTGGCAACATTGCTCCGTTAAGGGCTCAACGGCGTGCTTTGCCGTCTGCCAGCGGAAGACAAAGAGGCTGCTCTTTGCCTTTTGCTGGCAGACGGCAAAGAACCTGGTCTTTGTTGTCTGCCAGCGAACGGCAAAGAACCCACCTAGGCCGGCCTGATGCTACCCCAGGTTGCACAGGTAGCTGCCACGTGGCAGCTTTGTCGTCCGCTGGCAGACGGCAAAGCTCTTTGCCGTCTGCCAGCAGATGGCAAAGAGCCTGCACAGCCCCTGTTTTTTCTGTTTTTTATTAAATTCATTCAATTTCACATAATTTCACATATATATATACACATCTGAAAATACTTTCAACAAGCATAACAACACATATACATACCAAATCATATCCCTGCCATATGGATATGATCATCCAACACACATATATATATACATACCAAATGAAAAGTCCATATGCAACATATATAGCTAGCCAACATATCCCACAACAAGCATACAATGGTTTCATCCATACATACATATATAGGTAGCAAGTTTCACATTGTTCATCCTACAAAATGAAAACAAAAAGGAAGCACAAGCAGAAGAGTAGACTCCATGAACGGAAGCTTCCTCATCAAAAGCAAATCTGCAAATTGGGAAAGAAGGAAGTTAGAAGAAGAAGAAGAAGAAGAAGACTAGAAGAAGAAGAAGACTAGCTAGAAGAAGAAGAAGAAGACTAGCTAGAAGAAGAAGAAGAATTTATCTTCTCTTTCTTTTTCTCCTCTCCTCTCCTCTTCTCCAAGGTAGTAATTCCATTTTCTAGCTAACTAAGCATATCAAGTCATTTTGGAGGAAAAAATGCTAAGTATAGGTCATTTTATAGCTATCCTAGGTAGAATATATCATTTCAGAGCTAAGTAAGGTTATTATGTCATTTTTGAGGAAAATAAGCTAAGTATAGGTTATTTTGGAGCTAAACCAAGGTTATTATGCCATTTTTTACCTAAGTGAGCTAATTATGTCATAAATGAACTAGCTAAGCTAATTATTGATCATTATTGAGCTATCCTAGGTAGTTATGCCATTTTGTACCTAAGTGAGCCAATTATGTCATAAATGAACTAGCTAAGCTAGCTATAGATCATTATTGAGCTATCCTAGGTAGTTATGCCATGTTCTAGCTAACTAAGCATATCAAGTCATTTTGGAGGAAAAAATGCTAAGTATAGGTCATTTTATAGCTATCCTAGGTAGAATGTATCATTTTGGAGCTAAGTAAGGTTATTATGTCATTTTTGAGGAAAATAAGCTAAGTATAGGTCATTTTGGAGCTAATTAGGTCATTTCTTAAGCTAAGTATGCATTTGTTAAGCAAAACACTTGGGAAAACTTACCATCATCACGGAGGTGGAGGACCGGTCGGGTTTGTGCCAGGGTGAGACATAGAAGGACCGGCCGGGGTTGCGGCAGACGCAGAAGGATCGGTCGATGCTTGTCGGGAGGCATGCTGCACCAAAGATCATTTGCAATGTCTCCTTAGCATGATGCAATTCAAATGTGAATACTAGTAACTAATGACCATTCAAATGAAACTCACTGTGGGTTCTATAGCAATATGGGGCATCAACGGTGGGGTCTACCCATTGTTCTGGCACACGGTCTACACATTTTGTTTTCACGAGTCATTCATATTAGTTAGTGATGAAACGAACATTATGTGCATGATTTGGCTAATATGCAGGAGAAACTTACCACGAGGAGCTCGTATAGGGCCCGGTGAGAGGCGTCGTTCCGGTTCTTCTCCTCCTCCAAGAGCCTAGTTGTCCTGTCCTCCATGTCCCTCCCCTCTGTGTCGCCTGCCTATTTGCCTCTGCTAGGAGCTCCTGGGCCCTAGCCTCAATGGCGAGCTCCATTGGCCGTGGACGAGGCCTTATCTCAGGATCAGAGTTCGTCTGGCTCTTCTTGATCTCCGGGAGAGTTCTAGGACAACGTATCAGTCCATCCCCAATGGCTATCGAGCCATGGGGCCTCTCGCCACCAGATATCATCACGAGCTCTGGATCAAAAGGACTCTGGCTCGGGTAGAAGTCCTCCCCTTTCCTCTCCTTCCCCTCATCTCTGTACCTCACAAGCTTGTTGTGGGAGGAGATGTTGCTCAAGCTCTCTGGATGATCGAGGTCATCCTCAGAGAATGCCTTGGCCTTCTTGTACGAGGCAGTATGGGCCATGGCATAGAGGTCGAACAGAGGTGGCACCTCCTTCTTGTTTTCTCGCGCCTAAAAGAGAGGAAAAATATTAGTTAAGGGCTCAAGCTAGCATGAAGAATGAAATTGCATGAATCATGAAGCAAACCACATACCCAGTGATCCCCGTACTCAAACAGGTTGGAGCTCCCTTGATGATGTGGCACACCTCTCATTTGGGCACGCTTATCCTTGGCCTTGTTGTGCTCGGCTAGCCATTGGGGAGAGCACCACTCATCCACCAATGCCTCCCAACAATCCATCCTATCCGCACACCATCTTGGGGGCACCTAAGTTAAACAAGAGAAATTTTAGTGCTATGCCTACGAATCAAATCAAAGAAACTAAGTACAAGGCCTTAAGAATAGATAATTACCTTCATTAACTTCTCCTTACTCAGATAGTTTTTGCGGCACTTCTTCTTGGCCCTCTTAATGTTAGTCGAGGCGTAGTAGTCTCGAATAGCCTGCACCCGAGCCTCGTGTCGTAAGTTCTGAAGTAGGCGCTTGCACTCGGCTTCGAGAACAACAGCCGCTTTCGCCTCGTCTTCCTCAAGACACCTATAGAAGGTCTGTAATCAAACAAGACAACACTTATTAGTACAATCACTAGGTGTTGTTGATTTTTAATTCTATAAAGGAGAAATTACCCAAAAGCGACGGATCACAATGTCAGCCACCGTCTCGCAGAAGACACCGTCGCCCATCTCCTCCGGCGAGGCTGGGGCAGCCATGTACAGCTCCCAGTTCAGTGCTAGTTGTGGATCCTCACCGAGCAACTGGACCTTCCCCGAGAAGTGGTGCCGGAGACGCACACCAAGGACCTGGTTGGGCCTGCGGACACCACGCTCGTATTTCCAACCCCTGCAGTATGACAAGTCCAACACATTAGATATTAATTTGAATAAACATGAAGGCAAAAGGTTAAAAAAGAGTAAATGCACTTACTTCTCTACATTAGGCGCAATCATCCACCTCTGCTCGCGGGTCGTCGGCACGGGCGGGAGCTTTGTACAACCACGCTGGTAGACCTTCTTGCCCTCCTCAACCAGCTTGCCCTTGCTATAGGTGTCCTCGGACAAGTTCTCCTCACCACCATCAGCATGGCCACTAGCCTCCGGAGTCATGTGGGACGAAGACTCTAGGACCGGAGTCTCATGGGACGAAGGCTCGGTGACCCGAGGCTCGTCGACCTGAGGCTCATGGACCGGAGTCCAAGACGGGTCCAAGTCAGACGGGTCCACCTGGGACAGAGCACTCCTGTGGTCGCGAGAATCAGCTGGGGGTGGCGGCGAGGAGGGCGCAGCAGCCTTCCTACCTCTAGCACCTCTCTTCGTCTTCCCCCGACCTCTCCCGGTCGAAGAAGAAGTGCCCGCCGGTGTCTGCATGCTGTGTACCAGCGCTCTCCGGAGTTGCTGGGGTGGAATAATAGCAACCGTCCCAGCACACGCCGAGGAAGGAGGCTCAGAGCCCTCTCGACCCGAGCTCACCATCTGTCAACACCTGCAATGACAAAGAGTGAACGAAATTAGTTGAACATAAAAAAATTGAATACCTAATAACATGAACTAATTAATAATATATGTGTACATAATAATAATTGAATACCTCACATTACTAATATATGACCTAACTCATAATTCACAAATATATGACCCGTCGGCCTCTAGAAGGCCGAAGAGCACCTTTTTCGGGCTCGGGGTGTCGGGGGTGTCGGGTTGGGGTCGGGGTGTCGAGGGTGTCGTGTCGGGGTAGGGGTGCTATGTCGGGGTCTGGGGTGCTGTGTCGGGGCGTCAGGGTGTCGTGTCGGGGGTCGGGGTGTCAGTGGTGTCGTGTCAGGGTAGGGGTGCTGTGTCGGGGTCGAGGGTGCCGTGTCGGGGTGTCGGGGTGTCATGTCGGGGGTCGGGGTGTTAGTGGTGTTGTGTCGGCGATCCTCGACCCAGTTACGTCGGCGCCGACGCAGCCCGTCGCCGATCCTCGACCCGGTTACGTCGGCGCCGACGCACCCCGTCGCCGATCCTCGACCCGGTTTTCCTTTTTCCTTTTCTTCTTCTTCTCTTCTCCTCCTTTTCTTCTTCTTCTCCTTCTCCTCCTCCTCCTTCTCCTCTTCTTATTCTCCTTCTTATTTTTCTTCTTTTCTGCTCCTCCTCCTCCTCCTCCTCCTCCTCCTTTTCTTCTTCTTTTTCTTCTTCTCCTTCCTCTCCTTCTTCTTCTTTGTCTCCTTCTTCTCCTCTTCTTCTTCTCTCTTCTTCTAATTAATTACAACTAATTAACCTAACTACAACTAAACTAGATTTAACTAAATTACTCACTACAACTAAATTACTAACTACAACTATTAAAAAAACAAAATTAATAACTACAACTAAATTGCAAACTAAATTACTAACTACAACTAAACTAGATTTAACTAAATTACTAACTAAACTATTAAAAAATAAAAAATAGAGAGGGGGAGGGGGCTCACCGGAGTGGGGGAGGTGGAGGCCGGCGTTGGTGGAGGTGGAGGAGGCCGATGCCAGCGGTGGGGCATCGGGGGCGGCGGGTGGCGCGGCAGGGGCGGTGGCGGTGGGGTGTCGGGAGCGCCGGGGAGGGAGAAAGGGGCGGGGTGGCGGTGGCGTCGGGGGCGCGCGGTGGTGGGGGCGACGGGGCAGCGGTCGGCACGGGCGACGAGGTCATGGGGCGACGGGGAGGAGAGATGGAGAGAAAGAGAGAGAGAGAGAGAGAGGCGGGCCGGGGGCGTTAGCCGTTAGTTAACACCCCCCCCCCCCTCTGTGTCGTCCGCTAGCGGACGGCAAAGAGGGGGGCCGTTAGGTCAAGTTGCGGGCTGGGTCATCCGTGGGCCCCCTCCCTCTTTGCCGTCTGCTAGCGGATGGCAAACCTCCTTTTTCGTCCGCTAGCGGATGGCAAAGAAGTTGCTGATGGCAAAGCCACCCTTTGCCGTCTGCCACCTCTTTGCAGTCCGCTAGGAGACGGCAAAGAGGTGGCAGACGACAAATCTTCTGATTCCAGTAGTGAAGTAAGAATTTTTTTTCTTTTATAAAGAAGATAAGAACAAGAGGCTCACCACGATGGTGTCGGTGACGAGATCGGCATGGGCGATCGACGATGGTAAGGACGGGGACAGGACAGGACGGACCACCAAACCTAGACAAATCTTGAGGAAAATGGAGCTTGGAGAGGAGAAAGCTTAAGTGTGGCCTAGGAATTTCATCAAACACCTCATGTGCATAGGAGGTGGGATCTAGAGAAACATACACCTACACACGCCGGCCGGCCAAAAAACAGAGCGAGCGGGCAGGGGTGAGGGTATATGTAGGCTTATCTTTAGTCCCGGTTAGTGTCTAGAACCGAGATAGAAGACTAACCTTTGGTCTCGGTTCCAGGCTCCAACTGGGACTAAAGGTGTTGGGTCAGGAGCGAGGCCTATTGGTCTCGGTTTGTGTCTGGAACCGGGACCAAAAATATTAGAGGATTCGGGACCAATGGCCCCTGAGGCCTAGCCGGCGCCCTGGCCTCACAAACCGGGACTGATGCACCCTTTGGTCCTGGTTCGTAAGTTAACCAGGATTAAGGACCTTATCCTGGCCTCAACCAAAGCCATGTTTTCTCCTAGTGAAGGTCTCCATAACATTGGTTTAATCACCTTTGGAGGAAGATGGATATGTCTAGTTTAGAGAGTTTGAGTTATAGAGTGCCTATTCTTGATGGAGAGTACTATAGTCAATGGAAAGATGCTATGGTTGATCTATTTGACAAATTCCATGAGAAATCATATTGAAAATCCCTATGTGTTCCCCATCGATGAATTACATCCCATATACGAAGAGGAAATTGACATGATTGGTAACCTTAGAACTGTCAATCTTATCGTTGGAGGTTTATCAAGATGTGTGCTTACTCAATTGAAGAATTTAGAATGTTCTTATACTTTGTGGAATGATTTGTAGAAACGATATACAAATTATTCATTAAGTAATCTTGATGAAATTCTTCATAACACTAATGCTTTTCATGGAATGAAGTCTAGTGATCCAAACTTTGATAAATGCTTATTTGAAATTCACGGTCTTATGCGTGCTAAAGGAGATGTCACTACCATTAGCAACATTGTTGTAGAAGCCATTCACATACATAAGCTTGAACATCGTCTTAGTAAAAATTCTAACGAATCTCTTGGTTTCTATGACGAGGAGATTATACCTAATGATGACAATGAAGAACATGGCCACTATTATGACGATGAGATGTTTGACATCGAGTGTGCCAAAACGATGAAGTGCCTAAGTCTCATGGCAAACTTCAAGGATCACATGTCCGGTGGAAAAGAGTTGATTCTCGATGGTGAATGCACCGATCATATGACTGGAGATAAAGAAAGGTTTCAAGAGATCACACCTAATCAAGGACCTCAGAGGTACGTGACCTTTGTAGACAACTCTAAGGGTAAGGTACTCGGCCTTGGTAAGGTGGCCATATCTCATGATAGCTCTATTCAAGTGTGGTCATGATGTTTCGAGTGTGGAAAGTTTGAGTAGTAGAGTGCACATTCTTGATGGAGAGTACTATAGTCAATGGAGGAATGATATGATTGATCTATTTGACAAATTCCATTTGAGAAAACATATTGAAAATCCCTATGTGTTCCCCATCGATGAATTACATCCCATACACGAAGAGGAAATTGAAATGATTGATAACCTTAGAACTATCAATCTTATTGTTAGAGGTTTACCAACATTTGTGCTTTTTCAATTGAAGAACTTTGCATGTGCTTATACTTTGTGGAATGATTTGGAGAAACGATATCCAAATCTTTGATAAGGTAATCTTGATGAAATTCTTCATAAAACCGTTGCTTTTCATAAAATGAAGCCTAGTGATCCAAACTTTGATAAATGCTTATTTGAGCTTCGTGGTCTTATGCATGCTAAAGGAGATGTCACAACTATCAACAACATTATTATTGAAGCCATTCACATTCATAAACTTGAACATTGTCATGGTTATGATTCTAACAAATCTCTTGGTTTCTATGACGAGGAGATTCTATCCAATGATAACAATGAAGAACATGGCTACTATGATGAAGATGAGTTGTTCGACATCGAGCATGAAAAGATCATGAAGAATCTGAGTCTAATGGAAAACTTCAAGGATTAGATGTACGGTGGAAAAGAGTGGATTCTCGACAGTGGATGCACCGATCACATGACTGGAGATAAAGACATGTTCCAAGAGATCATGCCTAATCAAGGTCCTCGGAGGTACCTGACCTTTGGAGACAACTCTAAGGCTAGAGGTACTTGGCCTTGGTAAGGTGGCCATATCTCATGATAGCGCTATCCAAAATGTGATGCTTGTTGAATCCCTTGGCTACAATCTTCTTTTCGTATCTAGACTAGCAGACTTCCGTTTCAATGTGCTATTTACCAAAGTAGATTTCCAAGTGTTTCGTCATGATAATCATAAAATTGTCTTTACTAATATTCGTAGAGGTGATCTATACATTGTAGATTTCACTAAAAAGGCCCAACCTTGTACTTGTCTTATTGCGAAATCCTCTAAAGGTTGGCTATGGCATAGAAGGCTAGGACATGTAGGCATGCGCAGTCTAGATAAGCTTATCAAGGGCGATCACATTCTTGGTGTTAAAGATGTTATCTTTGACAAAGATAGGCGTAGTGCTTGTCAAGCAGGAAATCAAGTATATGGAAGTTATCCGGTCAAGAACATCATGACCACTAGGAGACCGCTCGAGTTACTTCATATGGATCTTTTTGGTCCCAATGCTTACAAGAGTCTCGATGGAAACACTTATGGTCTAGTTATAGTTGATGATTTTTCCAGATTTAGATGGGTATTGTTTCTTGATGATAAGTCTCAAGTACAAAAGATCTTCAAGAAATTTGCACGCAAAGTGCAAAATCAATTTGAAGTGAAGATCAAGAAGGTTCGAAGCGATAACGGATCGAAGTTCAAGAACACCCATGTGGATACCTTTCTTGACGAAGTAGGTATTTCACATGAGTTCTTGGCTACGTACATGCCTCAACAAAATGGAGTTGTTGAGAGGAAGAACTGAACCCTCATTGAGATGGCAAGAATGATGCTTGACGAATACAAGATGCCAAGACACTTTCGGGCAGAAGCTGTGGAAACAACATGTCATGCCACAAACCGACTCTACTTGCATAAGCTTCTTGGTAAAATGACATACGAGATACTCACTGGTAACAAACCCCAAGTTGGATACTTTCGGGTATTCGGCTCTAACTGCTACATTCTTGATAAGCATCGTCATGCTAAATTTGCTCCCAAATCTCATGAAGTTTTCCTACTTGGTTACGGATCGAACTTTCACACCTATCGTGTCTACAACAACTTCACTCAAAAAGTTGAAGAGACAGTAGATGTGAAGTTTGATGAATCTAATGGTTCACAAGTCGAACAATTGCCAAATGATGTAGGAGATAAAGATCCTTTGGAAGCTATCCAAGACTTGCCCATCGGCAAGATTCATCCCAAGGAGGTGAAGGAAGGTACTTCATCAACTCAAGTGGAAGCTCCTACTTCGCATCAAGATTATCGACAAAACAACATGGAAGCATCCACAAGTGGTACACGTCAAGATGAAGAGGAGGAAGTACATCATGAAGATCCACCACAACCTCCTTCACCACCACCTCAAGGAGATGACACCTTCGACAACAACGAAGATGAAGGAGATGATGAAGAAGAATCTCCACCATCCAACAAGACAAATCTACCCCGAGTTCGAGCACAAGTGACCAAGAACCATCCCCTAAATCAAATCTTCGGCGACATACAAATAGGGAGGATCACTCGCTCTAAAACTCGCTTAGCTAGTTTTTGTGAGAATTATTCATTCATCTATAGCATTGAACCCTTGAAGGTTGAACAAGCTCTTGAAGACACGGATTGGGTGAACGCTATACATGAAGATCTTCACAACTTCAATAGGAACAAAGTGTGGACACTAATGGAGAAGCCCAAGGACGAGCAAAACATCATCGGTACAAAATGGGTGATTCAGAACAGGTAAGATGAAGATAGTCAAGTTATATGCAACAACCCATGTCTAGTAGCCCAAGTATATACGCAAGTAGAAGGTATGGACTACGGTGAGACCTATGCCCCCATTTCTAGACACGAAGCTATTCGAATTCTTCTTGCTTATGCCAATCACCATGACATTACTCTTTACCAAATGGATATCAAAAGTGCCTTTTTAAAAGGAGAAATAGAGGAGGAAGTATATTTTAAACAACTTCTCGGATTTGTAAATCCTAAGAAACCTGAGCACGTATACAAACTTCACAAAGATTTATATGGTTTTAAGCAAGCTCCTCGTGCTTGGTATAAATGCCTAACAAAGTTTCTTATTGAAAAAGGTTTTGACATTGGTAAAATTGACGCAACCTTATTCACAAAGAGAGTTAATGGTGAATTATTTATGTGCCAAATTTATGTCGATGATATTATCTTTGGATCTACTAACCCACAATTCAATGAGAGATTTGGAAGGTTGATGTCAGAGAAGTATGAGATGTCTATGATCTGTGAGCTGAAATTCCTTCTTGGTATACAAATCAAGCAAACGAGAGAAGGCACTTTTATCTCTCAAACCAATTACACCAAGGACTTGATCAAGAAGTTCAACATGCAAGGGTGCAAAGGTATGAAAACTCCCATGCCCACTAGTGGATATGTTGATCTCACTAAGCAGGACGAACCAGTTCATCAAAAGGTTTATCAATCAATGATTGGTTCATTGTTATATCTATGTGCCTCCCGTCCCGATATTATGATTAGTGTGTGCATGTGTTCCCAACATCAAGATGCACCTAAAGAATGTCATCTTAAGGCCGTGAAACATATTGTGAGATAGTTGATACATACACCAAACTTTGGCATTTGGTATCCCAAGGGATCTTCTTTTAATCTTGTTGGCTACTCCGACTCGGACTATGCTGGTGACAAGGTTGATAGAAAATTCACCTCGGGTACATATCAATTTCTTTCTAGATCTCTTGTGTCTTGGTCCTCCAAGAAACAAAACTCGCTATCTCTATATATCGCCGAAGCTAAGTATATTGTTGCCAGATCGTGTTGTGCACAATTACTATGGATGACACAAACACTTAAGTATTATGGAATCCATGTGAAAAATGTTCCAGTACTTTGTGACAATGAAAGTGCTATTAAGATTGGTCATAACCCCGTGCAACATTCTCAAACCAAGCATATTCAAGTTCGATATATTTTCATTCATGATCATGTTGCCAAAGGATACATTAATCTTAAGCATGTTCGTACCAACAAGAAATTGGCCGATATCTTTACTAAGCCATTTGATGAAAAAGTTTTTTGTCACTTGAGGAGTGAGTTGAACATCATTGATGCTTCAAACATAAGCTAATCTCACTCGGATGCATGCAAGGGTATGAGATTACTTAACCATTCCATGCTATTATTACCATGAATATCCTATATCTTGGAATTCTATTCTCCCTTGTATTGCATCTAATCCTTTTGCAGGTACTTGAAAGAACAACACTCCACAAGATTATCAACCACTCCTGTCATAAGCAATCTTGTCATGATCAAGTATCCACAACTCCTCTTTGATGATGAAAGGAAGAAGACAACAAAACATATCCTTGACATATATTTGATGTGCTCACAATTGCTCTCAATTGATATCAAGTCATTTGGATATATCATGTTCTTCCTCGCGTGACTAACCTATGTAGGTGAAAAGAAAACGAAACAAAAAGGATTGCTCCCAACTCAAGATGAACCTCATCAACTTCGAGCATCCTCATCAAGTTCACCTACAAGCTATGTCATCAACATCACTGAAAGGTATGTACTCATATCTTTGATATAGCTTTACTCCAAGTCATGAGATAAAGCAACTCAAGTGATATGAAGACATTAAAATACTTAAACGAAAAATGGTAACCCCATTTCGATCTTAACGATGAGTATGACCTATGATCAAGTATTCTTGCCTGACTCCTTAAGTCAATATACTCTAACATAGGTGACCTAGTCACCACCCATCATCTAGTCATAAAAATTGAATCGATAACCCTTTTAGTGTTGCTCTTTAACATTTCCATTCAACTCTAGCCTATATGAAAATTCATTGCAAATCCTTCTGAAAATTCATTACAAATCCTTTTGAAAATTCATTGCAAATCCTTCTAAAAACTCATTGCAAATCTTTTGAGAATCTTTTGAGACATTTTGAAAATTTTCATTTGAAGAAGTTCCATGCTTCTTTCTTCAACTTGAAGCCTCCAATCTCAAAAAAACTCGGCCACACCGATTTTTCAGTTACACTATAGAAACACATATAGGTGATGTCGACTCCTTTTGCCTTGGAGCCACCGACCTCGATGCACTTTGTCTACTTTGTTTTATGAACAGCTCAATGATTCCAATGATTTAGGGGGGAGAAACATCAAGAGATATAATCTCAAATAATCAAGGATTCCTACATCAAAGGAGGAGATATTTTAAAGGTTTTTCAGAACTTAAGGGGGGGAAAATCATTTTCAAGGAACCCTTGTCTCAACACTCTCAATGACCCTAAATCTCTAGGATCCATTCCCACTCAATGATTCCTTTTATCTGTCCCTTGTGTGACCTTTTTGGAAATTGATGCCAAAGGGGGAGAAATATCAAAGATTCAAAGCTTATACTCATACCAAAGGGGGAGATACAATACTAAAGGGGAGAAATATCTAAACATTCATGCTTCAGGGGGAGAGATGATCATGAAAAGAAGTGTAAATTTATCATATAAAGGGGGAGAAATATCAAGGATCCCTTATCACAAAAACACTTCTTAAGGAGAAGAGAGAAGAATGAATCTGCTAAATTTGATTCTCATATGTTTTAGACTTTTCTCAGCCCTACCTACTCTCAATATCCACATATTATGATACAGGGAGAGAAGAAAACTTTCACAATTGGTATCTAGCAGAGAAAGCTCTAAACTTATTTGGAGACATATCATTCTCAAGAAATAATTCATTATATGTCTTCCATATCTTGGTACTCTTGGTTTCATTTGCATTTGCTCTACTAGAATATACTTCTGTTCCTTAACATTGTTTTCTCAAGTGTTTTCTTACTATTAAATGCTTAAGGACCTCAAGGTAAGTATATGCATCATATTCTTATTCAATATGACCTCTTGCTTCTTACACATATTGTTTGCAAGAGTGAACCTTGAACATGAAATCATTTCATTCTCATATATTTGATGCATATTGCAAAGATATATATGACTTCTCATGTCCTTCCTACCATGTGTCTGTTCATGCATTCAAAAGAAACTATCCTTAAAATGGATTGCACACATCTAGGGGGAGCTTGTATTAGTCACGTATCCTTCAAAGTCTTCACATATTTTTGCATATCTTAAATTGAAGCTTTGATTGTATGTTGTCATCAATTACAAAAAAGGGGGAGATTGAAAGCACAATATGCTCCCTTTGTGGTTTTGGTAATTCATGACAACATACATTGTCTCTTGGACTAATACTTTTATCTAGTGTATTTCAGATAAAGTCCACAAAGAAGGTTGGCTAAGGAGTGTGAAGAGTATCCCCATGAAGAAGAAGAAGGGATAGGATTTTCAAAGCTTCAAGAAAGAGGACTCTACATTTTACTTTGTGATAAATCACTTTGAGTCCATAGGAAAGCCAATACTATTAAAAGGGGGTAAGGTACTATTGGTGAACAAAGATGCTCCACGTGCACAAGTGACAGTCACCAAAACCAACCACAAACTCTTCCACAAAGTCTGTCCAAGCATTTCATGAAAATCGGTGAAGCCAACAACTCCCACTCGGTCCCATCGATTTCCCATCTCAGCCAAAGTCGTGTCGAACCCTAGCACATCGATGGAACCGATTCCACTTTAGTGCCATCGAGTTCAGCTTGCAAAATTTCTATTACCTCAATTCAAAAAATTGGAAGCTCTGAGTTTTTGGATCGGCGTCATCGAGATTTGGATTCTAAACGTTGGACACCATATCGGTACTGCCGAGATTTCTATATCGGTCTCACCGAGATTCAAAAGTTGCTACGTTTGGAGCAACTCGGTACCACCGCGATTCACACATCGGTGTCACCAAGTTGGTCGCTTTAGGTGTAACAGTTGGATTTTTGGGAGATGCCATATATACCTCTCCACCACCACTCACTCGCAAGAGAAGCACTCAGAACAGATCCCCACTTATCCCATCAGATTTTTTCAGAGAGAGTCACCTACTCATGTGTTGAGATCAAGCCATTCCATTCCAACCATATGAATCTTGATCTCTAGCCTCCCCAAGTTTCTTTCCACACAATCAATCTCTTCCACCAAAGCCAAATCTTTGAGAGAGTGATTGAGTGTTGAGGAATCTATCATGTTTAAGCACAAGAGCAAGGAGTTCATCATAATTATCGAGCCTATTACCTTTTGGAGGGTGGTGCCTCCTAGATTGGTTAGGTGTCGCTTGGGAGCCTCCTAATTCGTGTTGGAATCCATGGAAGGAAAGAAAAATAACATAAGAATAGACTATAGTAAAAAAGTAAAAGTAAAAGTAAAAAGTGTGGAGTGAACCAAGAAGTTTGTAAGGGCAAGTAGATCGCCTACTTCATGAAGATCTACCCCGAGTTAGGCTAGTCTGTCGTGGACGTAGGCCATCATGGTATAGACAAGGTTGCTGCTTCATGGAACCCTCCGTGGATAGAGCCCACCGTGGACTCCCGCGACCGTTACCCTCCGCGGGTTGAAGTCTCCATAAACGTGGACGTACGATAGCACCACCTATCGGAACCATGGGAAAAATCTTTGTGTCCCTCATGCTATTGATCTCCCTACCTCAACTCCTTAATTCCATGTGTAATGTCTTTACTTTCCGCTGCTATACTTATGACTTGCATGCGTAGGGTGTGCTAGACATGCTATAATTGCTAAAATCTGCCAACACTTAACTTTGGATATTGTGTAGATTTTAATTTGTGCTAGTGGTCTATTCACCCCCCCCCCTCTAGACATACTCTTCTAGTGATCCGTCACTCCTCACCTCTTTCGGAAAATCCCAACGCAGCTCACAAGCAGCAATAGATCATCGTGAGAATCACGAAGAACATGGTATTGAAGATTAAAGAGAGAGAAAAAAGCCATTTAGCTACTAGTTATGGACACGTAGGTCAGTGATAAGCTACTCACACATCATCACTGCGGTAGCAAGATTGATGTAAATGGCCTTCTTGATTGATTCCACCTCCACCAGAGTACCAAAAAAGGTCTCCGGATGGGATCGTAGAAGAACAAAGGCTTGTGATGACGAAAAAGGTGTTTCGAGTGTTTCTCTATTGTTTTTGGGGTAATTGGGAATATAAATGTGAAATGAGATCAGGAGGTGCCACGAGGAGCCTACGAGCTCGGGGGCAAGCCCTCTAGGCTCATGGCAACCTTGTGGATCTTTTGTCTTCCTCCCTAAGCTTCCTGGGTCTCTTTTGGTCAAAAAGTAACTCCCATAAATTTTCATCTTGTTTGGACTCCGTTTGATATTGATTTTCTGAAAAGTCCAAAAAGGGGAAAAGTATATGAAACTAACATTGATTAAGATAATATGTTAGCCCCAAATATGATATAAAATAGCATATACTTACATATAAAATATCCAAGATTGATAATATAATAGCATGAAACAATAAAAAAAATATAGATACGTCGTATGATGGCCACTTGTGCAGACTCCTTAGTTTTTAGTTGATGATATCCTAAGTACGCATCGAGGAAGCATAAAAAATCATGGCACGTCGTGGCATCTAATATCTGGTCAATTCGGGGTAGATGAAAGGGATATTTTGGAGAGGCTTTCTTAACATCTTTAAATTCGACACTAAGGTGTCGTGATTTATCCTTTTTCGGTACCATGACCAGGTTGGCCAGCCAGTTAGGGTATTTAATTTCACGGATGAAGTCGACCTCCATTAGCTTGGTCGGTTCCTCTCCCATTGCCAATCTCTTGGGTTCGGAGAATCTCCGGAGCATGTGTTTAAAATGTTTGAAGCCCTCCATTATATTGAGGCTATGTATGGCGAGGTTTCTTGGAATTTCTCGCATGTCAAAAGGGTGTGAGGCAAAAATGTCCCAATCTTCCTAAAGGTAGGCGCATAGTGCTTCGTCAAGTGTCGATACATTCATGTACCAATGGATGTTGTCTTAGTGGGTGAGGCAGTCCTGGATTAATGGGTCCTCAGGGAGCCGACCTATTCTTACGGGCCGGACTATATGGGCTACTTACCGAACACTGGAAAAGATTTGAAGGCCTAGTCTCCAAGATGGAAGCTTCGGGAAGCACGGCTTGTGCTCCACGTTTGATGTAGCAAATAGGCATGTTTATCTCTTCGGCATGTAACTGACCATGTGTAAACCCTTGGCATCCTCGGTGTCGATATAAGCCAGAGGGTTTTACGGTATAGGGATAGAACAACTCATCTAGGGTTAGCTATTCGATCTCGAAGTAGATCAACTATGTAACCCCCCATATCATCAATACAACCAAGCAAGACATAAGGTATTACCTCCATAGGAGGGCCCGAAACTGGGTAAATCTGTGTGCCCTTCGTCTCTTGTTACCATTGATTCTAGTCCCACAGTTCGGGACCCCTACCCAAGATCCGTTGGTTTTGACACTGACATTGGTGCTTTCATTGAGAGGTCCTCTGTGAGTACCAAAGGAATCGATGGCTCACCTCATCACGAGCAACGGGATCTGCATCCAGGGGATTCTCACCCCCGATCAGAATCTCGCCGGCGATGACATCTTGTCACACGCCATCCCGATCAGCCGTCACGGCCAGATCGAAAATTTCTCCCCCGATCAAAGAATCAGGTTTGGAACCTTAGAGTTCTTGACTAATTCACAAGGAATACTCGCCCTAATGGAACCTTTGACCCTTGAGGAAGAACCTATAAGTTTGGACACCTTGACACCGAAAACATCAGGTCTCGTGGCTATTGTGAACACGAAACTGGCACGATGTTCGATGAATCCACTCGTCTGAGCGACACGCATCCTGCCACCGCCTCGTTCTTAAACGAGTTGTTGGATCGGATCGAAGTTATGCTTATATTGGAAGACCAAGTTCCGATCTATGATCAGCTCGGGATCAGATCCAATGACACGAAGATTCATTTCCCCCCGGTCACCCACCTTGTCACTACTATCGAGTGTCGGCCTGCGGATTGTGCCCAACAGCCGGAATTGAAAACCTTCTATACCCTAGTCCTCGATCACTGAGACTCCGTTAGTGAGCCAGAGGCAGGGAATCACTCTAAAGACGGACCATCACCAGTCCGGGATCCTTCGCACGATTCAGAAACTATAATTCCGAACACTCAATGCGGTATGGAATCGAATTTTTTCCGAGGAATTATCCCAGGGAAAGAGGCACGTTATTTCGGATGTATCATCCTGGACGTGGTGTTCGGCACGCCTGAAAACTACCGATCCGAAGAACTTCTCTTCCACATCATCCCCTTCCCGAGTGGCTATCATGCCCTATTGGGATGTGATGCTTTTACAAAGTTCTAGGCTATACCCCATTACGGGTACATGAAACTCAAAATGCCAGGACCAAATGGAGTGATCACGATTGCTAGTGATCCAAACATAGCCCTTCGGGCCGAAAATAAAATGACAGTGCTCGCCCTCGAGGCATTAGCGGAGACCTTCACTGCCTAAGAATTGACCGCATTACGGTCGATAGTTAATAAGGACGACGTGATCCTTACAAAAAGGCCCAAGTCCACGTCCTTCAAACCTGTAGACGAAATCGTCAAATTTCAGGTACACCCGACGGACCCCCAATAAGATCGCGTCCATCGGAGCCTAGCTTGATCCCCTCGTGGATGAAGCATTGTGGAATTTCATTCACAAAAATTGGGACATTTTCGCCTGGCATTCATCCGATATGCCTGTGATCCCACGACGACTTGCTTAACACCGTCTAAACATTATCCCAGGCTTTAAGCCCGTGAAACAGACTCTACGCCGCTTCTCCGAGCCCAAACGGCAAGCCATGGGTGAAGAATTAGCTAAACTGTTCGAGGCTGTATTTATTTGGGATATTTAACACCCCGAGTGGCTGGCAAACCTGGTGATGGTACCCAAGAAAGACAAGTCCTGGCGGCTATGTGTCGGTTTCAAAGACCTTAACAAAGCCTGCCCCAAAGACCCTTTCCCCTTACCATGCATAGACCAGATTATTGATGCCACAGCCAGACACGATTCGTTGTGTGTCCTCGATTCTTGCTCCGGATACCACCAAATTAAAATGAAGGAATCCAATCAGACAGCTACCGCATTCATCACCCCTTATGGGCCATTCTGCTTCAATACGATGCCTTCCGGGATTAAAATGCTGGGGCCACATACCAACGCATGATCCAGACCTATCTCATGACACAAGTCGGTAAGACTGTCAAGGCATACGTGGATGATGTGGTAATCAAAACCAAACACGTCAGCCAGTTGATCGACGACCTATGGCAAACCTTTGCTAGTCTACGCGATTATGATATACGACTCAATCCGAAAAATGTGTATTCAAAGTTCCCTCTGGTAAGCTGCTTGGATTCATCATCTCCCATAGAGGAATAGAGGCAAATCCAGCTAAAATCCATGCTCTATTAGAACTTGCAATTCCTACAGAGCTGAAGCACGTCCAGAGGCTAGCTGGGTGCGTAGCGGCATTAAGCCGCTTTATCTCCCACCTCAGTGACAAGGCTTTGCCGCTCTATAAGCTGCTGAAGCGGACAAACAAGTTCGAATGGACTGACGAGGTAGCGGCTGCGTTAGAAGAAATCCAAACACTACTGGCAATCAATCCCATACTCATGGCACCAGGCGTCGGTGAGCCCATGTTATTTTACATATCGGCCACCAACAAAGTTGTCAGCGCGGTGCTCGTCGTTGAACGAGATGAGGAGGTACACAAATTCCGGACTCAGAAACCGGTATATTATGTGTCAGAGGTGCTAACGCAGTGCAAGTTTAGATACCCACATTACCAAAAAATAGCATATACAGTATTTATGGCGTCGAGGAAACTCACACACTATTTCCAGGAGTGTGCGATAACAATGGCATCTGAGGTCCCCTTGAATGATATAATCAATAACAGCGACGCCACCGGCCGCATAGCCAAATGGACCATTGAGCTCCTTCCCTTTGAAATAACCTACAGGCCATGTTGTGCCATTAAATCCCAGGTATTGGTGGACTTCTTGGCTGAATGGACAGAGGCCGAGCTCCCCAAGGAATACAGTGCATACTCCCATTGGACAATGTACTTTTATGGATCCAAGACCTTGGCCGGACTAGGGGCTGGAGTTATCCTCACATCCCCCACAGGCGACAACATATGATACGTGTTGCAAATCATGTATGTGGACTCCAACAATGCAGCCGAATACGAAGCTCTCCTTCATGGTCTTCGGATGGCAGTGTCAATGGACATACGACAGCTAGAGGTACGTGGAGACTCAAACTTGGCCATATCCCAAATTAATGGAGAATTCGACGCCAAAAACCCAAAGATGGCGGCATATAGAAATGTCGTCCTCGGGATATATGCTCGGTTAGAGGGGTTGGAATCCCACCATGTCACTCGCGACAACAACCAAGCCGCCGACATACTGGCCCGTATGGAAGCCAACTGTGATCCCATCCCGAGAAATACCTTCCTGGAGCAGCTCTTTAAGCCCCTCGTAGTGTGGCAGGACACCGACAATGGCGTCGGTCCGAATACGACGGACGAAGTTGTCCCCCCCCATAAACGAACCAGGCAATGGCATTATCGGCGGCTCCATAATGAATGAAACGCCCTCGGCTCATGAGGTAATGGTAGTAATAGCGCCATGGACAAAGCCCTTCCTTGCTTACCTTCTTCACAAGGAACTCCCCGACGATCAAACCAAGGCATGACGCATAGTTCGGCGATCCAAGGCTTACAAAGTACATGAGGGTGAGTTATACAAGAAAAGCACAACCGGAATATTACAACGGTGTATATCCGAGGAAGAAGGATGGGAGGTCCTTACCGAAATCCATGCAGGCATGGGCGGTCATCATGCTGCGGCAAGAGCCCTTGTCAGCAAGGCCTTCTGAGCTGGTTTCTTTTGGCCCACAGCTTGGATGGACGCCCAGTCACTTGTCTAACATTGCGTAGGGTGTCAACTCTTCGCAAATTAAAGTCACATGCCCCCAACAGCTCTTCGGACTATCCCAATCACTTGGCCTTTCCCGGTCTGGGGGCTGGACATGGTCGGACCACTTAAAGGGGGGACCAAGAAAAATAAATACCTACTGGTCATGGTTGACAAGTTCACTAAATGGATAGAGGCAAAGCCCGTCAAGTCGGCTAAATACGGACCAGTGATCGACTTTATATCCAGCATGGTACATCGTTACGGTGTCCCGCATAGTATAATAACAGATAATGGATCCAACTTCATGGCCCAAGAGGTCAAGGACTGGTGCGCAAAAATGGGGACAAAGCTTGATTACGTGTCAGTATATCATCTGCAAACCAATGGACAGGTCGAACGAGCAAACAGTCTCATTATGAGCGGCATTAAGCCACGTTTGGTCCGGTCTCTTCATGAGTCCGACTGTCATTGGGTGGAGGAACTCGACTCCGTTCTATGGGGACTGCGCACTACCCTCAACAGATCAATGGGTTACACACCGTTCTTTATGGTCTATGGGGCAGAGGCAGTCCTCCCTTGCGACACTATTCACGACGCACCAAGAGTGCACATGTACGAGGAAAAGGAGGCCGACTTGGATTGGCAGGATGACTTAGACGCCTTGGAGGGAGAGTGCGACATATCTCTGGCTCGCTCCAGTTTTTACCAATAGCAAGCTCGACGTTACCAAAGTAGGGAGGTCAGGGCCAAAGCATACAACGTAGGAGAACTCACCCTATGACTCCCGGAGAAGCAGAAGCATAAAGTCAACCCCAAATGGGAGGGGCCTTTCATCATTGACGAAGTACTCACGGGAGGTGCCTATCGTCTTTGGAGTCCATCTGATAACCGCCTTGAACCAAAACCATGGAACGCAGCTCGTCGTCGGTGCTTCTACGGATAAACCGGTGTCGTCTAACTCCCCTATATTTTTTCATGTTTCATCTTGTTTCTTTTTGCCTTTTTTCTTCCTCCCTTTCCATTTTGCTGGTTGACAGGGACAATTTCTTTTCTTTTCCTATGTTCGGTTGAACCGATCTTGTACTAAAGATTATCAGCATACACCATAAAGTGTTAAATCCGAACACAGCATGTGGGGGCTTCTTCTAGTAGCCAACTTTTTTATATTACAAGAATTTGCTCACACCTATCGCGCGCACGTGTTTCTTTTGTCATGTTCTAGCCATCATATGCATCAATTCGAACTAATACTTTGTCAACCTGGGTTGCCTTGCTCCTGTGATTACCCTCTACATTCCCGATAGTTCGGCCAGAGAGTAAAGGGAGCACCTCAGCGATTTTTATGACCGGGTCATCCGGACACGTACCTCAGACGGATGAAGCCGAAAGCTAGCTATCTTACATAGGCAATTGGTCATCTGTGACAGAAACACCTTATACGACTCTGGTCGTTCTCACCATTGTTTGGGTCTTTTCTTCCCAAAGCACAATTAGCCGCATACTAAAAGTATGCGGACTTCTATCTATGATTTTCGTAGATCCCCAATGAAAGGTATCGATAGAGGTACTATTTTCCTCGGAAGATGTTTCTTATGCTAAGCATTAATATAACATATCTTTCTGTGTGCTTTCTGTCTATTCGCATCGCATGGCCAGATTGGCTGGTTCCCCAAATACAGTTCGCTCTTTTGGAGGGACAAATAAGGAGGAACACTCCCGATCTCTTCGCACGGCGGGAAGAAGCCAATGGCCGGTTAAGCCAAAGTTTACAACACAGATTGCTTATACACAAGTACATATAAAATTACATGTTCGGCTGCTGATCGAGATTATTGATTATGTTGTCAAGGGGGCAATCCTCTTGTAAGAGACGGGCGACAGGCATCACTTGGTCATACACCAGGTGGAGTGGCACTTCTTTTCCATCTGATACCACGGGACCAACCCGCGCCATATGCTCGGGATTAAGTCTGGTGAAACGGGTCTTGATCATCGCCCATGCTTCCCATGCTCCCTCACGGCAGGCCGAAGTCTTCCACAGCTCGAACCTATTCCGAGCCCCCTTGAATCGATCCACGAGTTCGGCTAGCCCTTCAGGTTGCTGTTCGGCAGGCCATAGTGCCTTCACCATTCCTTTCATTGCTTTCCGCACATGCCCATGGAGAGTTGTTAGCTCTTTTAGCGGGTCCCCCTGGTATGATCCGATCTCCTCTTCAGGATGCCCGGACAGGAGGCATGTACATGAGGCAGCCGCGAGCTTACTGTTATTACCTACACCAGAAATATTTGTTGATAAAAGAATCACATTTACCGAACATGCCCCTATGAAGCTTTTGTTTTCCTCTTGAGCTTGGGCCAACTGAATCTTCAAATTCTTAATTTCTTCGGCCTGCTTTTGCACAACAAGGCAGCCAGCCTAGTGCTGGGACTCGGCGTACCGCTAAGAGTATCGGGCTTCCTCCAACTGCCTTTCCATGTGCCCTATTGATTCGGCTGCTACACGGAATATGCATGTCAGGCATGATGATACATTAAGATTAGCAGTAAAGGTACATTCACCATGGGCCTCCCGCATGAAGCTCTTTACTTGTGCCAGTTCAGACTTCACAGATTGCACTTCCGTGCGGCTCTCCTTGAGATCCTTGGCCAATTCCTCAACATGTTGCTTTGAAGCCCGCGTCAGCAGTCAATCAGTGGGGAGATCCTTAATTCTTTTGTTTCAAACCAAATTAATGCTTGGGAGCTACTGGGCTTGCACGAGTGTTCGGATTCTATAAAAACCGATCACTTACATGTATGCTAGTTGATATCAACTTCATAGCTTTGCCGAACCCAGCTCGGGCGGCACCAAGGTGCGCATCCGCTAAGCGTAGGGCGCCGAACTCCTGTTCGGAGAATATTGGGTGTCGCATGGCCTCCCATCGTTGCCGGTGATTCATGGCACTCTCCACCTCCAATTTGGTGATGGATACACCAACACCAGAGTAGGTGCCCGATTGGCCATGGGAGCTTCTGTAGCATAAGCCGCATGAGTCGTGGCTCGGGAATTTTAGGCATCTCCAAATACTTGGGTAACCTCTCGGCGTTGATAGATCCTGTTGATGGAACGGCCTCGAACCGCACATAGAGTCCCTGTAACTGGCCTAGCGGTCATGGTGGGTCGTGACCTTTCGTCGGAGAGGTCGTTAGGGAACGTTATCTTTTCTTCCCTGGCGTTTGGCCTTCAAAGCCAACTTATTTCACAGTATTCGGACACACCGCTATTCGGAAGCTATTTGTCATCGGAGGTCGAATTTTGTTCGGCAGAAGGAACTTACCTCGCAAGCCGAAGACTTTGTTCGTGAAGCAATTGGAGCTGAAGACCCTTGGCATTGGAGGAAAGTTCAGGGGATACTGAGGGAGTCTTGGATTAAGGGGTCCTCGGGGATCCGACCTATTCTTATGGGCCGGACTATATGGGCAACTTACCGAACACTAAAAGATTTGAAGGCCCAGTCTCCAAGATGGAAGCTTCGGGAAGCATGGCTTGTGTTCCATGTTTGATGTAGCAAATAGGTATGTTTATCCCTTCGGCATGTAACCGACCATGCGTAAACCCTAGGCATCCTCGGCGTCTATATAAGCCGTAGGGTTTTAGGGTATAGGGACAGAACTCACCTAGTGTTAGATATTCGATCTCGAGGTAGATCAACTATGTAACTCCCCATGTCATCAATACAACCAAGCAGGACGTAGGGTATTACCTCCATAGGAGGTCCCGAACCTGGGTAAATCTATGTCCCCTTCATCTCCTGTTACCATTGATTCTAGTCTCACAGTTCGGGACCCCCTACCCGAGATCCACCGGTTTTGACACCAATAGTGGGGTCCTCAAGATGCACCTGAAATTTGACTTTCTCATTGGCTGGCTTGAATGCCCTAGATTTGGCTCATTTGCGTGTAATGTTGTTAGCTCTTCAGTCACAAAGGCCTCGGCTAGAGATACTATGGCGAGTACTGTCGTTGTATTCTCGGTTGTAAGTGCTCTGTCTGAGTTACTTGCGGCGGGAATTACTCCATTTGGACTTGGCATTTTGAGCTTCATGTAGGCATAATGAGGGACATCTTGGAATTTCGCAAATGCATCGTGACCAATAAGGTGGGGTAGTCGCTTTGGAATGGTACGATGTGAAAGGTCAACTCCTCGGATTGATAGTTGCTGAGTGTTCTAAACACTACGTCCAGTGTGATTCTGCCGCTCAATCATGCCTCTTTTCCTGGGATTATCCCTTTGAATGTGGTTTTGGCTTGGTTCGATGTGTGATTTGTCGAATTGTAACTTTTGTAGAGTGTCCTCGTAGATAGACATCCATGATTGTGACAAGGACCAAGGCTACAATTCCTCAGCTTGGGTCAGACCTCAGCTAATCATGTTGCCCCAAGGTAATAGGTATGTCCGGCCACCAGTTGTCCGAGGTGATCATGTGGCTAACGTGGTTTATCTCTAGGATATCTCTTTTGCATTGGTTCCTTGATGGATGAGTTTCATAGATCATCAAGATCTCACATTCATCGGAAAACAATGTTTCGTAGAGCTTTTTATGCGGTTCGTGGCCATCTAGGGGGTCTACCCTCCCTTTGCCACTTGTTTAATGACCCAGTGATACGTCTCCAACGTATCTATAATTTTTGATGATGTCATGCTATTATATTATTTTTTTTTTGATGTTTTATATGCATTAATATGCTATTTTATATAATGTTTGGGACTAACATAGGTATCTAGAGCCTAGTGCCAGTTAATGTTTTTTCCTTGTTTTTGAGTTTTGCAGATATGGCATATTAAACGGAGTCCAAACGGAATAAAATCTTCAGAATGACTTTTTCAGAAGGAAAGAGATCTACCAGACTTGGAGTGCATGCCAGGGCACCTGCTAGGAGGTCACAAGCCCTTGAGGCGTGGCCACCCCCAGGCTGTGCCTGGCAGGCTTGCCGTCTCCTGGAAGGTCTCCTAACCCTATTCTTCGTCCTATAAATACCCAAATATTCCCCAACACCAAAAAAATCCACAAAAATACTTTTCCGCTGACAGAAGTCATTGTTCCCGAGAGATCCAATCTTGGAGCCTTTTCCGGTAATCTGCCAGAGGTGGATCCGATCACAAAGGGCATCTACATCAATTCCATTGCCCCTCCGATGATGCGTGAGTAGTCCACCACAGACCTACGTGTCCATAGCTAGTATCTAGATGGCTTGTTCTCTCTCTTTGATCTTCAATATCATGTTCTTCATGATCTTCATGGAGATCTATCAGATGTAATACTCTTTTGCGGTGTGTTTGCCAAGATCTGATGAATTATGGGTTTATGTTCAGATTATCCATGAATCTTAACTGAATTCTTATATGCATGATTTCATATCTTTGCAAGTCTCTTCGAGTTATTGGTTTGGTTTGGCCAACTAGATTGGTAATTCTTGCAATGGGAGAAGTGCTTAGTTTTGGGTTCAATCTTGCGGTGTCCTCACCCAGTGACAAAGTAGGGGTAATAAGGCACGTATTGTATTGTTACGATCAAGGGTAACAAGATGGGGTTTTCATCATATTGCTTGATTTTATCCCTCTACATCATGTCATCTTACTTAATGCGTTACTCCGTTCTTCATGAACTTAATACTCTAGATGCACGTAGGAGTCGGTCGATGTGAGGAGTAATAGTAGTAGATACAGAATCGTTTCGGTCTACTTGACACAAACGTTATGCCTATATGCATGATCATTGCCTTGGATACCTACATGATTATTCGCTTTTCTATCAATTGTTTAACAGTAATTTGTTTACCCACCGTGATATTTTCCTTCAAGCGAGAAGCCTCTAGTGAAATCTATGGTCCCCTGGTCTACTTTCCATAATATATTTTTAGATCTATAAACCCAAAATACCAAAAATACCTTACTTGAATTTATTTATCTTTTACTTTGTGCAATCATTTACATCTATCTCTATCAGATCTAATCCTTGCAAATAACCATGAAGGGATTGACAACCCCTTTATAGCGTTGGGTGGTAGAGTTTGATTGTTTGTGTAGGTGCATTCATTCGTGACTTGCTTGTTCCTCCTACTGGATTGATACCTTGGTTCTCATCAACTGAGGGAAATACTTATCTACTTTGCTGCATCACCCTTTCCTCTTCAAGGGAAAACCAACACAAGCTCAAGAGGTAGCAAGAAGGATTTCTAGCGCCATTGCCGGGGAGGATACACATCAAGCCTACCAAGTACCCATCACAATCTCATCTCTTGCATTTACATTATTTTCCATTTGCCTCTCGTTTCCCTCTCCCCCACTTCTAAAACAATTTTCAGAAAATAGAAAAAATATTTGCCTTTTTATTTGCCCTCTTTTGTTTGCTTCTTCTTGCCGGACCACTTACTAGTTGCTATGTCTAGCGTCACTATGTCCCCACTGTCACCAGATTATGAAGTTCTTTACTTCAAGCAAAAACAAGGGGAAAATTTGAAAGATACCTGGTATCGGCTAATGGAATCTTATCGTATTTCCAATCTAAAAGGAGATGCAAAAGTTTTGCTTAGAAATTTTTACATTGGATTAGCATTACATCATAGAGAGTTTTTGGATTGCGCCTCAAAAGGAAATTTATTGACCTAGATGTGAATGCCGCTTATGAAGTTTTGGAAGGGATTTTGGGGGTTCCTCCACCCAAAAGGGGGGTTTGATTTCTCACAAGAGGGTTTTCAAGTTCTCGACAAATTGGGTGACTTACATAAGCACTTGGTCGAGTTACAATAATATCACGAACCCCATAAACATATCAATGGGAACCTCAATCGCTTGAACACTTTGCTTACCCTTTGTAATAAGCATTTGGACATTTTGGATATCAAGATGGATCCTTCCTCCAGAAATGTGGGAAAATGAAAGAACCCGGATTCGAGAAGGTCCCAACAAAAGTTGCCAATAACAAAGATGACAATACCTAGATTTATTGTGTTTTGCCTACCTAGGGGCGTTAAACAATAGCGCTTGTTGGGAGGCAACCAAATTTTATTTTGTTGTGTTCTATTTTTTCTTCTGTTTTTGAGTGTTTCCCACATTATTACTTCTGTAGTAATTGTATTTTGGTGTTTTAATTAGTGTTTCATCCAATTAAAACCTTTGGGGTGATCTATGGTGGTTGTTGATTTGATCTTGCTGAAAAATAGAAACTTTTGAACTCAGTCCAGGAATTTTCGAAAAATTTCAAAGCGCAGAATGAGTCTGAAATTTTACAAAAGATTGATATATAAATGTCCCAGGTTTTAATAGTTTTTCAGAATTTTTTGAGGTACATAAGTATACAAAGTTTTCAGATTGCTACAGATTGTTCTGTTTTTGACAGATTCTGTTTTGTTTGAGTTGTTTACCTATTTTGATGAATCTATGGGTTGTATCATGGGGTATGAGCCATGGAGAAGTTAGAATAGAGTAGCTATTATACCAATATAAATAAAGAATGAGTTCACAACATTACCTAAAGTGGTGATTTATTTTCTTATACTAACGGATCTCGCGAGTTTTCTATTGTGTTTTGTGTTGTGAAGTTTTCAAGTTTTGGGTAAAGATTTGATGGACTATGGAATACGGAGTGGCAAGAGCCTAAGCTTGGAGATTCCCAAGGCACCCCAAGTAATATTCAAGGATGTCAAAGAGCCTAAGCTTGGGGATGCCCTAGAAGTCATCCCTAGAAGGCATCCCCTCTTTCGTCTTCAATCCATCGGTAAATTTAGTTGAGGCTATATTATTATTTTTGCTTGGAGAGTCTTGTATGATATGAGTCTTTTCTTTTTAGTTTGCCACAATCATCCTTTCTGAACACATATTTTGAGAGACACTCTGAATCGTGAATTTATTAGAATACTCTATGAGCTTCACTTATATCTTTTGAGATAGGCAATTTTGCTCTATGTGCTTCAGTTATATTTTTTAGAACACGGTGGTGTTTGCATTTTATAGAAATAAATGAACTCTCGTACCTCACTTGTATTATTTTGAGAGTTTTTAAACAGCATGGTAATTGGTCTAGGTTATGAATTTAGTCCTAATATGGTAGGCATCCAAGAGGGATATAATAAAAACTTCCATATTAAGTGCATTGAGTATTTTTGAGAAGTTTGATTCCTTGCATACAGTTTTGAGATATAAAGATGGTAATGTTAAGAGTAATGTTAGGAAGTAATTTTGATTTGGTAAAAATACTTTTGTAAAGGATTGTTATTCCCGTAGCATGCATGTATGGTGAACCGTTATGTAAGGAAGTCGGAGCATGATTTGTTTATAGATTGTCGACCTTTGTGTGAGGGTCGGGAGTGCGCGATGGTTAACTCCTACCAACCTCTCCCCTAGGAGCATGCGTATAATACTTTGCTTTGATAACTAGTAGACTTTTTCAATAAGTATGTGAGTTCTTTATGACTAATGTTGAGTCCATGGATTATAGGCACTCTCACCCTTCCACCTTTGCTAGGCTGGCTAGTACCGCGCAACTTTCGCCGGTACAACAAATCCACCTTCCTCAAAACAACCACCATATACCTTCCTCAAAACAGCCAGCATATATCTTTCCTCAAAACAGCCACCATACTTACCCATTATGGCATTTCCATAGCCATTCCGAGATATATTGCCATGCAACCTCCATCGCTTCCTTTTTTTCATGACATGCACCGCCCCTTTCATATAGCATATAGAGTCATATTTTGTTCTAGGTTTCGATTTGTAATTTTCTTTTGAGTTGTACGTAAATAAAAGTGTGATGATTATCCTTATTAATTAGAGAGTGTCCCATTTGAGGAAAGGATGATGGAAGCTATTATTCCCTCACAAGTGGGGATGAGCTTCCGGACTTTATGAAAAATAAAAGAGGCTAGCGAAGCCCAAATAAAAAATGATGAATAAAAGAGGCCTTAGATGCCCACAAAAAATGATGAGAGAAAAGATAAGGGACATTGCTACTATCTTCTTCCACACTTGTGCTTCCAAGTAGCACCATGATCTTCAATGTAGAGAGTCTCCTATTTTGTCACTTTCATATAACTAGTGGATTTTTTCTTCATGATGCACGTCCACTTAGTTTCGTTTTGATCTTTCATACACTCATATCTCTAGTGCATCCGTTGCATGCCAATTCCTACTCACCCATATTGATACCTATTGATGGGCATCTCCATAGCACGTTGATATGCCTAGTTGATGTGAGACTATCTTCTCCTTTTCCTTGACAACCTCCACCACATTCTATTCCACCTATAGTGCTATATCCATGGATCACACTCATGTATTGTGTGAGAGTTGAAAAGGTTTGAGAACATAATAAGTGTGAAACAATTGCTTGACTTGTCATCAGGGTTGTACATGATGTAAATATTTTGTGTGGGGAAGATGGGGCATAGCCAGACCATATGATATTATAGGGATAACTTTCTTTTGCCATTATATTTTGAAGAGATACAATTTCTTTGCTAGTATGCTTGAGATGTTATTATTTTTAATATCAATAATAAACTTTTGTTTTGAGTCTTATGGATCTGAATATTCATGCCACAATAGAGAATATTACATGGATAAATATGTTAGGTAGCACTCCACATCAAAAATTCTATTTTTTACCTACTCGAGGACGAGCAGGAATTAAGCTTGGGGATGTTGATACGTATCCAACATATCTATAATTTTTATGATGCCATGCTATTATATTATCTGTTTTTTATGTTTTATATGCATTAATATGCTATTTTATATATATATATTGGGACTAACCTATTAATCTAGAGCCTAGCGCCAGTTTCTGTTTTTCCTTGTTTTTGAGTTTTGCAGATATGGAATACTAAACGGAGTCCAAATGGAATAAAATCTTCGGGGTGATTTTTTCTGGAAGGAAAGAGATCTACCAGACTTGGAGTGCATGCCAGGTCACCTACCAGGAGGTCACAAGCCCTTGAGGCGCGGCCACCCCCTGGTCGCGCCTGGCAGGCTTGCTGTCTCCTGGCAGGTCTCCTAACCCTATTCTTCGTCCTATAAATACCCAAATATTCCCCCAACACCAAAAAGAGCCACAAAAATACTTTTCCGCTGGCAAAAGCCTTCGTTCCCAAGAGATCCAATCTTGGAGCCTTTTCCGGTAATCTTCCGGAGGGGGATCCGATCATGGAGGGCATCTACATCAATTCCATTGCCCCTCTGCTAATGCGTGAGTAGTCCACCACAGACCTACGGGTCCATAGCTAGTAGCTAGATGGCTTGTTCTCTCTCTTTGATCTTCAATACCATGTTCTTCATGATCTTCATGGAGATCTATCCGATGTAATACTCTTTTGTGGTGTGTTTGTCAAGATCCAATGAATTGTGGGTTTATGTTCAGATTATCCATGAATCTTATTTGAATCTTCTCTGAATTCTTATATGATTGATTTCATATATTTGCAAGTCTCTTCGAGTTATTGGTTTGGTTTGGCCAACTAGATTGGTAATTTTTACAATGGGAGAAGTGCTTAGTTTTGGGTTCAATCTTGCGGTGTCCTCACCCAGTGACAAATTAGGGGTAGCGAGGCACGTATTGTATTGTTGTCACCAAGGGTAACAAGATGGGGTTTTCATCATATTGCTTGAGTTTATCCCTCTACATCATGTCATCTTACCTAATGTGTTACTCTATTCTTCATGAACTTAATATTCTAGATGCAGGCAAGAGTCGGTCGATGTGTGGAGTAATAGTAGTAGATGCAGAATCGTTTCGGTCTACTTGATACGGACGTGATGCCTATATTCATGATCATTGCCTTGGATATCTACATGATTATTCGCTTTTCTATCAATTGATTGACAGTAATTTGCTTACCCCTCGTGATATTTTCCTTCAAGCGAGAAGCCTCTAGTGAAATCTATGCCCCCCGGGTCTACTTTCCATAATATATTTTCAGATCTATAAACCAAAAATACCTTGCTTCAATTTATTTATCTTTTACTTTCCGCAATCATTTACATCTATCTCTATCAAATCTAATCCTTTCAAATAACTGTGAAGCGATTGACAACCCCTTTATAGCGTTGGGTGCAAGAGTTTGATTGTTTGTGTAGGTGCATCCATTGGTGACTTGCTTGTTCCTCTTACTAGATTGATACCTTGGTTCTCATCAACTAAGGTAAATACTTATCTACTTCACTGCATCACCCTTTCCTCTTCAAGGGAAAACCAACGCAAGCTCAAGAGGTAGCACCTAGCAGGCTCGAAGGTTGTGAGTTGGGTTTGTATTCAATAGAACATAGTGAATTGGGCATTGTTTGTGCAAGATCATGTCATGCGCAGTCCTAGACCCTGTATCGAGTTGTTTCCTCTTTCGCGATGGATCGTTTACATATCTGCCCGCTCTTGAGCATCTCCAATGCTGGTCGAGGGTATGTGCCTATCAGGATTTGCTGCTTCGTCTTGGATTACATTATTTTGCTCTTTTTGTGCCAACCAGGCATCCTCCATGACACAAAACCTTAATACTATAACTTATAATTTAGAGAATGTTCTGGCGTGTCTTCGGGTGAGGGCATTAGAGATGCCCTCATATTGGCAGTTTGTATTGAAAAGCTACAAAGGCTTCTGTATCACGGCAATCTGGGATTTTGTTTTTAACAAATAAGAATCTCATCCATAATTGTCAAATTGATTTCTTTGGGTTATATCATGAGAATCTTGGATTTTTTTTAACAAATAAGAGTCTCATCCATAATTGTCAAATTGTTTTCTTTGGTTTGTTGTGTGACGTAGGCTAGATCCCATACATCGGTTGGTCCCGAGTTACTGGGGCAATACTCAATGTGTGTGCATGGGGAGGATTTAAAATTAATTGTATTCCAGTTGACGTGAGCTCCACATTTCTATGCACTCTTCCCAAAATTGAAAATAGGCCTTTGAGGTAGGCTATGCATCCGTATTGGCCGAATCAACTTTTAGGTCCAAGCCCCAGGATCTATTAGATGGGACACGCTCATAGTCCTCTATTGGCTGGTGTCCTGGTCCTTGGGTTATGCGTGCTCGATTACCCTTGACCGGGTCCTAGGAAGTGATGGGAGACCCGATTATTGGTTCATAGTCATCGGGCCTCAGAACATGAAGGAGGGGAGGCACTCCGACTCCTTCGGTCGACCCGAGGTGGGTTTTCGGTGTAAGGGATGCGTCAGCATGGATCTGATAGTTGACCGATGTCTTCATTGTTCCTTCATGACCACACAGGGGGACATGATGGGCCACGAATGTTAGTGCTAAAACCGACGGATCTCGGGTAGGGGGTCCCGAGCTGGTGATCATGCAACGATGGTGAATAGGAAGTAGAGAGACACAATTTTACCTAGGTTCGAGCCCTTTTGAAGAGGTGAAATCCTATATCCCGCTTGTATTGTAGTGATTGTGGATGGGGTACAAAGTACGTGATGACCTACCTCGAGATCGTATGATTGTGTTCTAAGCTCTAAACTTATATTCGTGTCTCTAAAGACTAAACCACTCGGCTTACATAGGCATTAGGGATATCTAGGGTTTACACATGGCCGGATACAAGCTAGGGATAAACATGCCAACTATTCAACCATGCCTTGAAGTAGATGCCAAGTCTTCGAACGATTCCATATTGAGTACGCCGAGGGCCACATATTCGGGAGTCCTTCCTTCAATCATTGGTGGGTCATCAGCCCGACACATAGATGAAAGGCCGACATGGTAAGTACCCCTTAATCTGGGGCACAGTCAATAGGGTATAACTAGTTGCCCAGCTTTCCTTGCATTTCACCACCAATACATGGTACTATTTTCTAGTAGGCATTTAATATTGGATTTTTAGCGACACCTATGATAGGCCACCACGCCACCACGAACCACATCCCATGCATCAACCGCTTTGGCCTCTACCATCACCCCGCGATGCCCATAGACGACCAGTGGCGTAGCTAGAAATAAAATGGAGGATGTGCACACTTTTAAAAAGTTAGATCTATTTCAATTGTGTTTGATGGGTCTAAAAAATCGGGGGGTGCCATGGTAAAAAAATGCTTTCCAAAATTTTGGGTGTGCCATGGTAACAAAATGCTTTCAAAAATTCTGGGTGTGCCATGGCACACCCGGCACACCCCCTAGATACGCCACTACAGACGACCAGGCACCATATCTGGCAAGCACACACCACAAGGACCTGCAAATGTAGGATCGAAAGTAGGTCTAGAGGGGGCGTGATTAGACTACTTGACCTAATAAAAGTTTTTCCTTTTTCCCAATTTTAATTCTTGGCAAGTTTTAGCATTCATAGCATATCAAGTAACACCCTACACATGCATGTCTAAGAGTGTAGCAGCGGAAAATAAAGACATTGCACATGTAAGTAAAGAGAGGTTTAGGAATGCAAACACAAGTGAAGACACAATGATTTTTCCCGTGGTTCCGATAGGTGGTGCTATCGTACATCCACGTTCATGGTGTCTTCAACCCACGGAGGGTAACGGTCGCGAGAGTCCATGGAGGGCTCTACCCACGGAGGGTTCCACGAAGAAGCAACCTTGACTATTCCATGCGGCTTCCGTCCACGAAGGACTAGCCTCACTATGGGTAGATCTTCACGAAGTAGGCAATCTCCTTGCCCTTACAAACTTCTTGGTTCACTCCACAACACGAAGTAGGAGGCTCCCAAGCGACACCTAACCAATCTAGGAGGCACCACCCTCCAAAAGGTAATAGGCTCGGTAATGACGATGAATTCCTTGCTCTTGTGCTTCAAGATGATAGACACCTCAACACACAATCTCTCTTTCACGGATTTGGCTTGGTAGAAGAGATGGGATTCGAGGAAATTAACTTGGGGAGGCTAGAAATCAAGATCCATTTTGTTGGGGATATAACCCCGTGGTAACCACCTTCCATCTCGGTAGGAGCAGGAGTAACCACCAGGGCCGTGGGAGTGCCGTGCCTAGTGTCGGCTTTGCAGAACGAGCGTCTGCCGAAAGATTTCAAGGGCCCTCGCAAGGTCCCAAATTACACTGTTGACCTGCCTTCGAGGTGTGGATTAAGAGCTATGAGCTGGCGATGGAGATGTTAGACATGAACGACGCAGTATGTGCCAAGTATTTTATTATGATGCTGGAAGGGCCGGCTCGCACGTGCTTGAAGGGCTTGCCACCTAACACCATTAATTCCTGGGCCGAGTTAAAGCCGAAGTTCATCAAAAATTTCCAAGGAACGTGCAAGCAGCCCATGACGATTGTGGATTTGGATCATTGTGTATAGCAGGAGAATGAGTTGGCTCATCATTGGGTTCGACGGGTCTCAACCATCATCCACTCGTCCGAACAGATTACGACGGCTCAAGCAGTTTTGATTCTGGAGAAGAATTGCCACTTTACGCCTCTGAAGCAGAATCTTGGCCGGCTCAAGCGCTCATGTCAGGACATGGGGGACCTCATGACGGCTCTCACGAAGTACGCCGACTCTGATAGTACGAAGGATCTAGGCTCTGATGAGGAGAAGCCCAGTCAGAGTAAGAAGAATAACAATGGCAAGGCTCCGACAGGCAATGGCAACCAGAGTAAGAGGAAGAACCCAGATGGCGGGTCAGAATTGGTGGCCAACACCAGCGTCGGGAACAATCGTGCTAAGGGCAAAGGTAACCAGTCTGGGTACCAGAGTAATCCGAAGCAGCTCAACTCGGGTCAGTATCATGTTTTTACAACCGGCCTTGATAGGCGAGGTCAGAAGTTGCGCAAGCGAACGGTTAATGCGATCACACCGGCTCTCCCACAATACTTGAAGTGGTCTAAGTATGACATAACTTGGAGCAAAGAGGATCACCCGCCGCGTGTTGACGGCCCGGGACGGCTGGCTTTGGTAGTTGACCCCCAAATGGGAGGATATGTGTTTACTAAGGTGCTTATGGATGGTGGCAGCAGCATTTATATTCTATACTATGACACTTTCCGCCGGATGAAGTTGCTTGATAAGGATCTTAGGCCTTCCTCGATAGTCTTTCATGGTGTGGTGCCTGGCAAGTCAGCTTATCCAGTGGGTAAGATCTCTTTGGAAGTCGCCTTTGGTGACAAATACAACTACAGGGTGGAGACCTTGTGATTTGAGGTGGTCAAGATCAAAAGTCCATATCATGCCCTGTTCGGACGTCCGGCTTATGCCAAGTTCATGGCTAGGCCTTCCTATGTCTACTTACAGCTCAAGATGCCGGGTCTAAATGGGACGATTACAGTGCATGGTGATCAGGAGACGGCTATTGAGTGTGAGGAAGGAGACGCAGCTTACGCAGAGTCAAGTTGCGCGAAAGCAGAGCTCAAGTTCTATAAGGAAAATGTTGACCCAGAGGACATGACTCCCCTCAAAAAGCCCAACACAGAATCTGAGCCGCCCCCCAAGTTTTTGGCGGATGACACCAAGCTGGTGGATTTTACTCCGGGCGACTCATCTCAACAGTTTACTATTGGGGCCAATATGGATCCCAAATAGGAAAGCGCGCTCATCAAATTCATCCGTGAGAATCGGGACATCTTTGCATGGTAGCCTTCTAACATGTCGGGTGTACCGAGAGAGTTCGCTAAGCACCACCTTAATGTGGATCCTAAATTTAAGTCGGTCAAACAGTTCCTACAGCAATTCAATGAAGAGAGGCTCAAGGCCATTGGGGAAGAGGTGGCCCGGCTCCTGTCGGCGGGTTTCATTATTGAAGTGTTTCACCCAGAGTGGCTTGCTAACCCGGTGCTAGTGCTTAAGAAAAACGGCACGTGGCGTATGTGTGTGGATTACACGGATCTTAACAAAGCATGTCCGGCTGACCCATTTGCTCTCCCCCGTATCGACTAGATCATCGATGCAACGGCGGGTTGTGAGAGTTTATGCTTCTTGGATGCTTATTCTAGTTATCATCAGATCAAGATGGCGGTCAAGGACCAAGAGAAGACGGCTTTCATCGTGCCTTTTGGTGCTTTCTGCTATGTGTCCCTCGGGCTCAAGAGTGCCCAAGCGACTTACCAGCGTTGTGTACAAAACTGTCTTCACAGTCAAATTGGGCGCAACATTCATGCATATGTGGATGATATTGTGATTAAATCAAGGAAGAAGGAGACTCTGCTTGATGACCTGAAGGAGACCTTTGATAACTTATGGGTCTACAAGATGATGCTTAACCCGGCTAAGTGTGTTTTTGGCGTTCCTGTGGGCAAGCTCTTGGGATTTCTAGTCTCTTAGTGTGGCATTGAGGCTAATCCAGACAAAATCAAGGCTATCACTTCCCTGTCTGAGCTGGCATGCATCAATGATGTTCAGCGCCTGGCAGGGCAGACTGCTGTGTTAAGCTGGTGAGAAGGCCATCCCTTTGTACCAGATGATGAAGAAGACAGACAAATTTGTCTAGAGTACGGTGGCGGGTGAGGCATTTGAGGCACTCAAGAGACACCTAACTGAGCTACCAGTCTTAGCGGCTCCGGCTGAGAAGGAACCTTTGCTCTTATACGTGGCGACTAATAACAGGGCAGTCAGTGTCGCGATCGTTGTTGAGCGTAAGGAGGCAGGGAAGGAATATCAGTGAAGTCCTGACAGAGTCCAAGCAGAGGTATCCACATTGGCAGAAGCTGGTATATGGGGTGTTCATGGCAATCATAAACTGAAGCATTACTTCCTGGGGCACCAGATCATAGTGGTTAGATTTGTCCTGTTGGGAGACATAATTCAAAACAGAGAAGCCACCGGCAGGATTGCTAAGTGGGCATTTGAGCTTCGACCTCTTAATCTGAAATATGTGCCTCGCACGGTGGTCAAGTCCCAAGCCTTAGTGGATTTCATAAACGACTGGACGGAGTGTCAGGCGTCCGAGGAAAAGCTGGATAACACGTATTGGAAAATCCACTTTTATGGATCCAGGCAACTGAAAGGATCAGGGGCAGGGGTTGTCTTAACTTCCCCCAAAGGTGACAAGTTATGTTACGTGCTAAGGTTGATGTTTCCTTGTACTAACAATGCAGCCGAGTACAAAGCTCTGCTTCATGGCCTCCGGGTGGCTAAGGAGATGAACTTGAGCCGGGTTAGGTGTCTCGGCGACTCAGACCTCGTGGCCTAGCAAGTTTCAGGCACTTGGGATTCCAAGGACCCGCGAATGGCAGCTTACCGTCAGGCGGTGGATGTCATTGCTGGTCATTTCAAGGGTTATCAAGTGGATCATGTTGATCGTCGCAAGAACGAGGCGACCGACGCACTCTCTAGACTAGGCTCTCGGCATAAGCCGGTATCGCCTAATGTTTTCTTAGACGTACTACATCACCCGTCGGTTAAGTTACCTTCAGAGGAAGACTTGGCTATACCTGACCCGGAGGGGCAGCTGGTGGCGGCTCTACATGCTATTCCTGACTGGACTGTGCCTTATCTGGCGTATTTGACTCGCGGTGAGTTACCCGAGGATGAAAATCTAGCGAGGCAGATCATCAGGCGGTCTACATCTATGACAATCATCAATGGTGAGTTACATAAGTGTAGGGTCACTAGCGTCTTTCAACATTGTGTCTCACCTGAAGAAGGCAAGGAAATTTTGAATGAAATTCATGCTGGCGATTGTGGTCATCACACCGGTTCAAAATCTCTGGTGGCCAGGGCTTTTCGACATGGCTTCTTCTGGCTGACGGCTCATAAGGATGCGGAAGACTTGGTTCGCAAGTGCGATAGATGTCAGAAGTTTGGCCAGCGTGCTCACGTCTCGGCTTAGGAGTTGCGCATGATTCCAATTACCTGGCCGTTTGCAGTCTGGGGGCTTGATATGGTTGGGCCTTTCAAAAGATCCAAGGACAAGAAGACCCACACCTCTTGGTGGTCGTGGACAAATTTACCAAGTGGGTAGAAGCTGAGCCGGTCAGCAAGTGTGACGCGGCTACGGCGGTTCAGTTTGTCAAAAATCTGATCTACCACTTCGGTTACCCTCACAGTATTATCACAGATAATGGTATGAACTTATCTAAGGGAGCTATGCAAGCGTTCTGTGAAAGTGAGCACATCCGACTTGACATTTCTGTGGTTGCTCATCCACAATCAAATGGTCAGGCAGAGCGTGCGAACCAGGAAATCTTGAGAGGTATCAAACCCCGGCTTATGGTTCCTTTGTAGCGAACACTGGATTGTTGGGTGGAGGAGTTGCCGTCCGTCTTATGGAGCATCAGAACTACTCCCAACAGATCAACAGGCTATACGCCTTTCTTCATGGTTTATGGCGCAGAAGCCGTGTTACCAAGCGATATACGTCATGACTCTCCACGGGTGGCGGCTTAGTTAAGGCGGATAATGAAGCAGCACGTCAAGACGCGTTGGATGCCTTGGAGGAAAAGCGTGATCTGGCAGCGGCTTGATCGGCGATTTATCAGCAAGACCTGCGTCACTATCATAGCCGCGGAGTTAAGACCCGGACGTTTCAAGAAGGCGACTTAGTGTTGCGGTTGATTCAAGATCAGACAGATGCACACAAGTTATCCCCTCCATGGGAAGGACCTTTCATGGTCAGAAGAAATCTCAACAACGAGTCATATTACCTCATTGACATACGAGACGAATCAAGCACTTCTGGGCAGGAGACCCGCCGGCCGTGGAACATAGCTCATCTGCGGCCTTACTATACCTGAGTCATAGAGACTTGACATTATACACCATCATTGTACATATCATATATATATATATAAATAAAGTTGGCATCCCTGCAAGGCGGGGCCTCTACCGTTTCGCATATCTCAGTTTATGCAAAAAGGTCAATTAGGGGGCTTCCAACCCACCGGGTTTAGCTTGTCAAACCCTATTGATCGGCTCTTAAGCCAAAAAAAGTTGACTCTGTCAACAGGTCATCTAGGGGCCTCCAACCCATCGGGTTTAGCTTATCAGACCCTATTGATCGGCTCTTAAGCCAAAAAAACTTGACTCTATCAACAGGTCATCTAGGGGGCTTCCAACCCGCCGGGTTTAGCTTATCAGACCCTATTGATCGGCTCTTAAGCCAAAAAAGTTGACTCTGTCAACAGGTCATCTAGGGGGCTTCCAACTCGCCGGGTTTAGCTTATCACACTCTATTGATCGGCTCTTAAGCCAAAAAAGTTGACTTTGTCAACAGGTCATCTAGGGGGCTTCCAACCCGCCGGGTTTAGCTTATCAGACCCTATTGATCGGCTCTTAAGCCAAAAAAGTTGACTCCGTCAACAAGTCATCTAGGGGGCTTCCAACCCGTCGGGTTTAGCTTATCAGACCCTATTGATCAGCTCTTTAGCCAAACAGTTGATTCTGTCAACAAGGTCATTTGGGGGCTTCCAACACACCGGGTTTAGCTTACATACCCTCTTGATCGGCTCTTAAGCCACCGCAAGTTTGGGTTAAACCTGCCTGTAAGGTGATACTGCTCCACTATGTGACCCGCGGAACTCTTACCAGTTAATCTCACTTAGAGACCCTGAGCCGGTTCAAAGAAATTGAAGGCCAATATCGATAGAGACCCTGTACTGGTTAAGGTTAAACCAACAGCTCTTGTCATGTGAGGGCCGGCTTACGGAAAGCGAGGATAATCTCTCTCATCTACTACCGACTCTCCGCTATGTGGCTCGTTCGTACTCTTAGACAGTTAATCTTTTAAAGACCCTGCACTGTTTAAGGTTAAAACGACGGATTTATGTCACTTGGGAGGCAGTTTATGGGCTACCAGGGTACTCATGCCCTATCGTGTCTCTTTCTGGTACGTTACACTTCCTGTCAGTTAATCCCGCTTAGAGACCGTGAGCCGTTCTAAGAAATTGATGGCCAATCTCGATAGAGACCCTGTACTGATAAGGAGTTTTAATTAGCGAGTTCACCCAGAAGAACCGACACATGAGTTGTTCAAAAAACAAGTCAGGAAAGATATAACATCTCCGGGTTGTGCTATTCTAAGCCGCCCTACTAACAGTATGGAAAGTATTCTGCTCTCACAGGTTGTTTTTCTCAAGAAGATCCGCCACGACATCAGTATAAATTGAAGCACAAGGTGAACATAATATGTTAAAGCCGTGCGAGTTGCTATGTGCACGATGACACAGTTCAAGCAAGACAAGGTTTTTCTAAAGGCCTATTACAATGCTCTCCACGGAGCTCAAAAAGCATGGCTTAAAATGTTTTACACCGCCCCAAAATTCGGCGGGTCATGAAGCCGGGTTATACCATGGCATTATCAAGTTGATCAGTTGGACGGCGGGTTATCCTGCGACGGGTCTTCGACCTCCTCGATCTGGAGATTGTCCACGTCCTAGTTGCAGTTGGTTAAAGCTTCAAAGTTTGCCTCTTCAAAGAGGGGAGATGGGTCAATGTCAGGAGCGAAGAGATGCTTACGGCATGCTAGAGTTAAATCCCTGGCCTCGAAGGTTGGGTCACGCACTCGCTTGTTCTCAACGTTGTAAGCTACTTGATATGTTGACAGATTCACTTCTTCCGCTAATACTGATGCAAGGACCCTCGAGGCCTTCATACAACGAGCATAGCTGGCTTCTGTGAATTCTGAGCCGTCGTCCATCTTTGATGGAAAGCCATCCATTATCTCTTAAGGAGTTAGCTCCGGGGCAAACGCCAAAGCCCGGCTTATGGCTGTAATGGCTCCTTCCTGGCGGCTGATTTTTTGAGTTCTTTGATTTGCTTGGGAAGAGTTGACAACGCTTCTATGACTCCTTTCATGAACTTGGGGATACTTTCTTTGTTCAGCATAGCTTTAATAGTGCAGAGAGTACCGCAATACAATTGCTCTAACAAAGTATAGACGGCTTTCAGCTGCAATAGGCTGTCAACACCAAGTGGACGGCTTCTTTGACCTACACAAGACGGATTTCATGTTATAAGTTGCCTGTGTAACTTTACAAGCAAGAAGATTGATTGAGTCTTTAGTACTTACCAAAGATAGCAGATGTCATCTTGGAGATATGGCACTTTAGGGATTGCAACTCGTCTCATACGACCATGAGTCGCTCATCAGTGTTGTCTGCATGTTTGGCCACAGCAGTTTGCTCCGCCTCAGCAGCTTTTTTGAAAGCAGCAAGTTCAGACTTAGCTTTTGTAAGCTCTTGAGCAGCAAGCCGGCACTTCACCTCTGCTTCACTTTGGGCGGCTTGCTGGGAGGCCAGGTTGCTTTTTAAGCCGGTCAGTTCAGACCGGCATTGCTTAAAGCTTCCTGTGACGCGCAAAAAATAAATGAGGGGTAAGTCGCTAGGATAACATATTGCTAGATGGTTAAGTTAACTAATATAATGCAAGTCTCAAGCAGATTGCAAGCAATATACTTGACACTTGGGGGCTAATGTCTCTTTGTTCTCCAAGACTACAAGTAAGTTTCGGCTTATCTTCATCAAGTTAAGTCGGCACTTGGGGGCTAAAGCGATGTTATCTAAGTCTACAGTGAAGTTTCGGCTCATATTTGTCAAAGATAAGCCGGCACTTGGGGCTACATATGGCTTTCTATTCAAATCTATAGGGAAATTCCGGCCCATTATGTCTATAATGACCCGAACTTGGGGGCTACATTTGATCAACTACTTAACACTAAGTACCGACTCAATATTTACGTATTAAGCCGATACTTGTGGGCTAAAGGCTAAGTGGTTCTACTTATGACATGGATTGGAAGACCCGGTTTACCAGTAACAAATATTAAACCAGCTCTTGGGGGCTACATAAGGGTATAAGGAAAACAGAATAGTAATACCTCATATTTTTTCTTCATTAAGCCCACAAGTTTAAGCTCCATGTTCCGGCTTGTGGAGAGGCGGTTCAGGTAACCAACGTGTAGCTCATCGGCAGTTAGCTTCTCTAGCACGGGGAGCTCAAAGTCCAGCTTATCAGAGGCTTCGGTTTTCTTAGTGTGCTTTGTCAGCACATGAAGTTGAGGAGCTTGAAAACCGGTACTGGTAATGATGATGTCCGGAATAATTGAATCGTCAACGGCCATTGATGGGCTTGGCGGCCTAGAATTGGTCCTCGGAGGACTCTCAGTTGCCGTTTCCTGAGCCGCCGGCTCGACAGAACGATGAGCGTCATCAGGCGCATCCTTGGAGGTTGTAGGAGAATCTGGTTTGGCAGGCTCCGACTCTTTGGTAGTGGGGGCAGGGGTAGACCCGCCGGTCTTTCTTTGTTTTGCTTGAGCCCTGGAAAGCACAGAGAGTTATTGTATAAAGTTCAAAGGATGACAAAGGATAGGATGCAAATACGAAAGCACGTACTCTGGGTTGATCTTCAGAGGCGGCAGTTTGGTTGCCGTAGAGTCGCCTAAAGAAGGGGGGATTCCTAAAAGCAGTTAAAGCAATATGAAGACAGTGCAAGATTGTAAGGCAAGGTTGACAAAGTTTCCGCTGAACCGGAGAGTGGGACAACCTGGCCATGAGATCTTCAGAGCCAGTGCTCCGGTCTGGCGCCGGGAAAGGTGATGTTGCTTTTTCAAAAGAAAGTCGGGGTCTAAGTAAGCAAGAGGATGAGAAAATGGGAACTTTCGGATGACCCGCTGTATCTTAAGTGGTGCAAGATGTTTTGAGTCAGATGAGACATAGGTTACCGCAGGAACGTTGGTGTGGCTTGTCTCCGTCTCGTCCTAAGAAGTTATTATTATCAGTAAGGTGCATAGTAAAACGGTCAGGAAAGTCAAATTCTACCTCTGAATCGTCAACCTCAGGTTGCTCTTGAGGTACAGTCTTCTTCTTTTGGCCACCGGTCTTCTCCTTAAAAAAAATCGGTGGAGGGACGTATTTCTTTTTCCAGAAGCTAGAGTTAGCCTGATAGTAAAAGCCGCTGAAAGAGGTTAAAGTTTGCAAACTTACATGGATAGCTAAGGAAGTAAGGAGATTGAGAGTCGCCCTTACATGAGGAGCCGGGTTTGCGACGCAGAAGGGTGGTAATCCGATGGTGCGGCAAGATCCTTGAGACTCATGGACAAGACTTTTGATAGTGGCAATGATGTTTTCTTCTGACAACGTGGTAGAATTAAAGCAGAGGGGGTCATTGGCATCACCCATATATTCACACATGAGACGGTTTCTCCGACTCAAAGGCATGACTCTCCAAGAGATCCAGCAACGGGTCAGATCAATCCCTGTCAGACCATTGGCCATGAGGGCTCTAATCTTGGTGTAATCCGGAGCATACTTCGCCCGTTCAGAGGCCGACATCCGGTCAGGGAGTTCAGTATTGGTGCGGAGCCGGGTTGGACGATAACCCAAAAATGGACGCTCTCCCTCTGGAGAGGTGTCTTTGCAGTAAAACCAGGTTTTGTTCCAGTCCTTGGGGTGACTTGGCATGCGAATAGCCGGAAAGTTCATATCCCGTCTTCTTTGAATGGAGATTCCGCGGAGCTCCAAGCTTGGGCCGGCTGCCACTTCTGTCTGGCGGTTTGCATAGAAGAACTCACGAAAGAGGTCAACTGAGGGCTCTTCTTGTAAGTAAACTTCACAGAGGATTTGGAAGTTGCACATATTTGTGACGGAGTTGGGTGCAACATCCTGAGGATACAGCTTGAAGAAATGAAGGACGTCTCGGAAAAATTTAGAGTCGGACGGGCTGAAACCGCGTACAAGGTGGTCCACGAATATGACTACTTTGCCCTCTTGGGGGATGGGTTTCTTCTCATTGCCTGGAACCCGCCAATGAATGACATTTTTGGCTGGCAAGGTCCCTGCGTCTACGAAATCCTTTAAAAACTCCTCAGAGACTGCAGAGCCGACCTAGTTACAGGAAGAGGACGCACGAGGCATAATGGTGTCTTAAAACTGTGGAAAGTAGCAATACGTGGCGAGTTAGAAGGTGACAGACAACTAAGGGCGGCTGATGAAATCTAAGATCTACAAAGCTAAGCCGCCGGTGCGGCTCATGGCGAGAGCTGGAAGTTTAAACGGCAGGTTAAAGTTTGCAAGGCAATGAAGCACCATACAGCTAAGTGTGGAAAACAGGTTTCACATACTATCTTTACAATTGCGGATCTACAAAAAAGGAAAAATTGATTCATTTCAATCCTAATGATGAACTGAGGAAGGACTAGCAAAGTTCGGGGGCAGTAAAAGGAAGCAACTATGGATCTGCATCAGGCTATTGGTGTTTTCGCACAATCTATTGCAGTAGGAGGATGGATATTACCAGCTTTACTAGGCTATATGTCGTTTGGCATTACGAAGAACCTGAGCTCTAATAGGACCGAAGAACTCCATGGATTTGTCACCCTAAGCTACAGATCTAGGGGATGGAGAAAGACGTACCGAAAAGGATGCGATGGTTGCGGGCAATGCTCTGGTCCGTTTAGGTTGATGTAGCGGCCTCGGGCCACGACGGCGATGAAGCTTCACCAGAGCAAGAGAGCTCGGGGGCGACAGCGTCGAGAGGAAGAAGAAGAGGCATAGGAGGCGAAGGAAATGAGAAAGACCTTTCGCGGTCCTATTTAAGAGGCTGGAAAGTGGAAACAGGCGCGGGAATCAAGGCGACGGAAACTGACCGACCGAGATGGACGCCTCGATTTTCGGGCCGTTAGTTTAATGATGAGAAGATCCGTTGTGGTCGTTGCGGAATCTTTTTGGCATATCCGGTATGACGTCACGGCAGGTTATGTATCTTACTGACATATGACGAAGAGTGAGACTCGCCGCCAAGTAAGATGGAAGATTGACATGAGCAAGCTCAAATCAACCTGGGGCCTAATGTTGGGGATATAACCCCGTGGTAAGACCCGCCCAGGTGAGGTCGGGTCATACCTGGCGGCTCATAATCCAGACCAAGGCACATGGGCCAAGAGGCGTAAGCCTAGTCGTATGACGGCTTACCAAGATGGTCCAAGACAAGGCCCGGACGAAAGGTGGCAAGAAGACCTGGGCGGTTAAGCCGCTCGGAGGCGGCTTACTGAAGATGGTAAGGCGACATAGAGATAGTATTGGATATGTTGTAAGAGTCGATATGAGATTTGTGTAACCCGTGGTCTTGGCCTCCTATATAAATGCGACACCCGGGGCGACTTAGACAAAAACCAACTAATTGAGAACTAGGTCAAGCGAATCCGCTCCCTTGTAATCGATACTCCAATCAATACAGCATAAACAGGACGTAGGCTTTTACCTCTTATTGACGGGCCGAACCTGGGTAAACTCGTGTCCTTCGTCCCAACCAACCCCTTTGAGTCCATCACCTTAGCGATGGCCTCGAACTTAAGTCCTCGGACATCTTCCGTGAAAAAACCATGACACATCTAGTTGGAGTGGAAGATCTTGACCTCAACACAAGGGTAGGTGGTTCTCTCTCAGAAAACTAAGTAGGATAGGTATGGAATAGTTCTGAGTGCTTCTCTTTCGAGTGGGTCGTGGTGAAGGGGTATATATAGGCATCCCCAAAAGTCCAACTGTTACACACAATAAGTCAGACTCGGTGACACCGAAGTGTAGAACTCGGTGGTACCGGAGTGACAAAAAGTATCAACTTTTGAATCTCGGAGGGACCGATATACAACTCTCGGTTGCACCGACAAGGTGACCAACGGTCAGATTTACCAGCCTCGGTGGCGCCGATTCACCATTCTCGATCGGACCAAAAATGTGAATTTGCGTAACAAAAAGTTGGCAACCCATCTCGGTGGCACCGAGTGCAGTGTCGGCTGTACCCAAGTGTTAGGGTTTGGCTGAGTCTGTCTAGGGTTTGGAACTCGATGGCACCGGGATAGGAAGGTTGGTTGCACCGATTTGACATGTTCGGCTTAGGACAGACTTTGGTGGGAGAGTACGTGGATGTTTTGGTGACTGTCACTTGTGCACGTTTGAGCATATTGTTCACCATCAAAACTTTACCCCCTTTTAATAGTATTGGCTTTCCTATAGAGTCAAAATGATTTCTCACAAATATAAAATGTAGAGTCCTTTTGATTGAAGCTTGGCCCAACCTATTTCATTGAATCTTGGGGTAATTCCACAATCCTTTAGCCATTCCCATCATTGAACTTTCCTGAAATATACTTGGTGAAAACATTAGTTTAGTGACTTATATGTTGTTATTAATTACCAAAACCACCAAGGGAGCAAATGTGCTTTCAATCTCCCCCTTTTTGATAATTGATGACAACATATAGATCAAAGCTTCCACAAAGATATAATCAATGAATATAGTCATCGCTTTCAAAAGTGTGTGATAAGCAAGAGCTCCCCCTAAATTTGTGCATTATTTTAAATTTGCGTTTCAATGCAAATGCACAATCGATATGGTACATGGGTCACTTATCACATGTCACATACCACTTGGTGGAGTGCGAGAGTAATTGGAATGAATATCATAGCACAAGACAATCGACCAAAGATGAATGATCATTACATAAGCATTTAAGATGATAGGAAATAGTAGCATCACATATCAAAGAGTATGATCAAACATCATCAAGCGTGTATCACAAGCAAAATAAAGAGTATCACGATAACCAAAAGCAATTGTTTTGGAAAAGCAGAACACCAAACGCTCTCTCTCTCTCTCTCGAAGCATATACACTTCTCCCCCTTTGGCAACAAGTTACCAAAAAGTTCAAAGGTACCTATCTAAGCGTTCTTGGGCTGATCTTCTTCGGTTGTTGATGAAGGATTCGAGAGCAAGGCGTCGGCGAAGATCTCTGCAGATGTCGTCGAAGGAGCTGGAGTAGACACTGGTGGAACTGGAGCTGATGGAGCAGGAGTTGTGCTAACAGTAGCTGGAGCCGATGAAGAGGGCCTTGAGTTTGGAGTAGGCACTGTTGTTGATCTAGTCTGAGTGAAGAACTGGGTCCCCGGCCTAAGAGGTGATCCTTCCTCATCATCATCATCATCGGAAGAGGTAGAAGAAACCCGGGGAATGTGCACGGAGTCAACTTCCTTCTGGAACTCTATCACTGTCTTTGTGACCTTGTCCACCTTGTCACCAAGCACTTTGATCCTCGACTCAAAGATCCTCACAAGGCTGTTCTGGTTCTCCAGAATCCCTTTGATATCCTTCTGCATGCCTTGGACGGTTGTGATTAGAAGATCCATTTGCTCGTTCCTGGATCTGGGAGCTTGAGCACTAGCGACCCGAACAACTTTTGCCTCTGCTTGTGCTGTAGCAGATGTGGGATGATCTGGATTCATCACCACAACTATATCCTCGAGCTCTGGCTGTAGGGGCAGATCTGGGCGATCAAGAGCAAAAATGTGCTTCTCCAACTGAGAGTTGATAAGCAACTGGATGTAGAGAGCATAACAGCATGAGCGCTTCTGGTTAGTAGTAACCCTCTTGATTGTCTCAACAATCAAATCCATTACTCTAATCCTGGTGTTCCTGTCAAGGTGGATCAACATGTTGATGGAGTAGCCTCGGATCATCTTGCCATCTCCTGACTTGGGCATCAAGGTATGACTGATAATGGTGTTTATAGTCTGGAGGCCTGCTTGCAGATAATAGGTGGATCCTACCATGTGTGATTGCACCTTGTCTATGGGGATAGGAGTATACATGTCTTTCATGGCATTGTGACTTTCCTTGGGTTCAAAGTATACATCCAAATCTCCTTCCTAAGCTTCTTCCTGGTTCTGGTGGCAGCCTTGAGCAACCCATGAGAGCTAGGGGTGCCTGGATCTAAAAAAGAACTAGCTTGTGGGCTTGTTCCAGAACTCATATCAACTCCCTACTCTGCCAAATTCTGACTGTCCTCTGAACCTGACATACTGACCCTGTGAATAGAGTATAGGAGAGCAGAAGAAGATGAGTCGTCACAAAATGAGGCTGGTTTTTGAAATTTGAGCAATGAATTTTCAATATTTTTGCATTCTGTCAAATAGATATCGGTGCAGCCGAAACACAATTTTTGGTGGGGCCGAGACTGACTGACTCATTAACCAAAACTTGGCAGCCTTTTTGGTCAAACCGAAAAGAGCAACTCGGTTCCACCGAGTCAGTTCTCATCCACAGAGAAAAGTATATCAGTGAGACCGATATTTCCATTTCGGTTCCACCGAGATTTATCGGGCGGACGGCAAAACCCTAGAAAATTCATCTATCGCGAGATTTTGGGGATTTGAGAGGATAGGAACATGTGCAAAGGGTCTATCAATGAATAACAAGGATCTAATGCGCAAGAATCGAACATGGAGCGCAATAGAGATTGAATCCGTACCCTAGTTTGGCGTGTATCCTCTACGGTGGTGACAAGGGAGTGGATTTCGTCGGCAACGGCGATTCCCAGCGGCGGAGGAGCGCAAGGAGACAAGGGCGATGACCAGGGGTCTTCGGAACGGTAGCTTAGGGTCTTGGAGCGCGATGTTTGAAGATTGAATTTCAAAGCGTCGGGGTCTAGAGTTATATGCCCACTACTGTCGGTGACACCGATTCTAAGTTTTCGGTGTCACCGAGTACCTCAACTGTCAGCTGACAGGGACACTCGGTGTAACCGAGAAAATGGAATCGGTGGTACCGATATTGAAAAACTAGATCAACCCTAGACATTCGATGAGACCAAGATTTTGTGGTTGGTTCCACCAAGATGTGCTTGGGAGGTTTTAATGGCCAGTCCTTGTCGATACGGAACTCCGAGTGCTCCACACAAAGAGGGATCGAAAAGCACTTGTTCAAATTTTGGGATGCGTCATGAATAGAGTATGAGGTGAGAAAGCATAGATAGCTAATGAAGTGGTCCTAGGCATTCTTGTATATCACATTGGCAAAAAGATAAATCAAAAGCCAAATAGCAACAATTGGATATCCTCGAATGAGAAAATAAATGTAGACCAACATGCTCACACAATAAGATGTCAAATGAAATCATGGCAAACATGCACATATACTCTAGCATCTAACAAGCACTTGGGCGATGACGAAGTCATCTATATATGAGTATTTGACTTAGGAGCCAAGTAAGAGTACTTGATAATAGGTCATACTCATCGTTTAAGTACAAGTGGGGTTACCACTTTTACATAAAGCATTCAATGTTTGTCACATACTAAGAGATGCTTTGACTCAAGTCTTAGACTAAAGCTCCCCCTTGATGTGACATCCCCCCATAAGAGGGGTAAACTAACCTTGGGTTTTGTCGATGAAGACTTCATGTTGGTGAGGTAGCGATGGATGCTCAAGGTTGATGAAGATCACCAAGAGTTGGGAGCATCCTAGTTGTTCCCTTACTCTTCTCACCTACATGGGTTAGTCCCAACACACAAAAGACAAATACAAGGATATCTATGGACATGGAGTGCAAGGCATGTGTAATGATGTCCATTGATTTGTTGATTATCTTGTCCCTTTCTTACCTTTGAGGGAATGTGTGACTCCTTAATCTATTGCATAGGGTTGATGTTGATTGCAAATAGATCTTGCCAATAATGAATGTGAGTAAATTTCATTGGCGGAGTCACCCCTCAAGAACTCTATAGTTCTTCTTCTTGGGAATCCACATCAAGTTGATGGGGATCCTTGGTGTTGAAGTATCACTTGTAGAAGTTGAGCTTGTAGTAGCCTTGGGAACCCATTTCACCAAAGCTTGGGGTTCATCTTCATAAGAGTCAAAGTCCTCTTGGAGCTTGTTCTTGCCCTTGAGCTTGGTGTCTTGTGGTGGAAGGTCATCTTGAGTGTTTTTCCCCTTAGGAAGAGTATTTTCATACTTCTCCTTTTGAGGAACAAACTTGAGATTGGGATATTGACCTTCTTTACATTCAACTCCATTAGCCTTGAAGTAGCCAACACCGCGATTCTTCCGGTATCCTCTGTGCTTGCGTACAATCTCATCAAATTGTTTGTACCCTTCAAGACTCTTGTAGATACCTTTCTCTATAATTCCTTTCAATAAAGCATGTTCTTGCTCAAGTGTAACTTGGCTAAGAGAATCATCATTAGTGGAATCAATAAACTACTAGGAGCAACATCATTGGGTTTAGCATTTTTATTGTTGCTACTAGATGAAGAACATTTCTTTCCTTTGTTACTAGTTTGGTTAGATTTGACTTGTGACGTGAATGTAGACAAGAGTAGTCGTTTGGCAATATAAGATGAAGTATTCTTTCGGAGATCGTTATTGATAGCTTTAAGAAATTCATGTTCTTGATCCAAATTGAGCTTCTCGAAGTGTAGCTTCTTATGAGTTCTTACAAGCTCTCTATGATCTTCAAGAGTAGTTTCATGACCTAACTTAAGAGTGTTGAGTTCTTTAGTTAGTTCTTCTATTTTCATCTTATCATCGTCAATTCACTTATGTTGACTAGTATGAGAAATATCAAGTTCATTATGATTAACATCACTAGTTTTATCACATAGCAAGTCATCATCGTAAAGAAAGTCATCTTCATCACTATCGAAATCAAGATATTCGGGGTATGATACCTTGGGTCCTTTAGCCATGAAGCAACTTCCACCTCCTTCATTTGGTGAATCAAATATATCATAGGAGTTGGTTGTCACTAGTGCAATTCTGGCAACACCATCATCTTGACTGTAGTCGGAGTTGGAGTGATAGCTTCTCTCGGAGTGATTGTCGAAGTTGGAGCCGGAAACCCATTCACCAACATGAGCTTGATGCTTCCTTCTTGAGTAGCTCTTGGTGTGCTTGTCCTTCTTCTCCGAGTCCCTACTTATCCTTGAGGGTCTTCGTTCATAACGATCATCTCTACTCCTTCTCTCTCTTCGAGGTGATTCATCTCTTGAGCTTCGTCTTCTTGGTGACTCTTCTCTTCGTTTGTAGGGAGCTGAGCACTCATTGGAGTAGTGTCTGGGCTTCCCACAATTGTAGCAGTTTTGATCACGACTTGACGAACACTTCTCTTCATATCTTGAGTTAGAGCTGCGATCTTTGCTTCTATTCTTGTAGAACTTGTTGATCTTGACCATGAGGCTTATATCTTCATTTGTGACAAGGTTGTCGCTTGAGGTAGCAGAAGCATCACTTGTGGCTTTGTAAGCACCGCTAGACTTGTGATGAAGATCTTCCTTGTCTTTAAGTGTCATCTCATGAGCAACAATTCTACCAATCAATTTCGTTGGTTTGAGATCTTTGTAGTTGGGCATCATTTGGATCAATTTGCACACGGCGTCATATCTCTCATCCAAAGCTCGAAGTATCTTCTTGATGATGAAGTTGTCAGACATTTCTTAGCTTCCTAAGCTGGCAATCTCATTGGTGATGAGAGCTAGCCTAGAGTACATTTCAGCGACTCCTTCACCATCCTTCATCTTGAACTTGTCAAGTTGACCTTGAAGAACATCTAACTTGGATTCTCTCACGGACTCAGTTCCTTCGTGCATATCAACCAAAGTATCCCAAATCTCTTTTAAGTGTTCAAGACGGCTGATTTTGTTGAATTCTTTAGGACATAGGCAGTTGAAGAGTATGTCACATGCTTGAGCATTGAGTTGCAACATCTTTAATTCATCCGCAGATGCTTCACGGTCCGATTCCTTTCCATCCGCAAAGAATTCACCTTGCAAGCCAACACGAACAACAGCCCAAATGGCAGGATTATGACCAAGCAAATGCATTTTCATTTGATGCTTCCAACTAGCAAAATTAGTGCCATCAAAGTATGGACCTCTGCGGTAATAATTTTCCTCACTAGATGCCATACTTCTCCTAGGTTGTGAAACCAATGCAATGAAAACCAAGGCTCTGATACCACTTGTAGGATCGAAAGTAGGTCTAGAGGGGGGGTGATTAGACTACTTGACCTAATAAAAGTTTTGCCTTTTTTCAATTTTAATTCTTGGCAAGTTTTAGCATTCATAGCATATCAAGTAACTCCCTACACATGCATGTCTAAGAGTGTAGCAGCGGAAAATAAAGACATTGCACATGTAAGTAAAGAGAGGGTTAGGAATGCAAACACAACTGATGACACGATGATTTTTTCCATGGTTCCGATAGGTGGTGCTATCATACATCCACGTTCATGGAGTCTTCAACCCACGGAGGGTAACGGTCGCGAGAGTCCACGGAGGGCTCTACCCACGGAGGGTTCCATGAAGAAGCAACCTTGACTATTCCATACGGCTTCCGTCCACAAAGGACTAGCATCACTATGGATAGATCTTCACGAAGTAGGTGATCTCCTTTCCCTTACAAACTTCTTGGTTCACACCACAACATGAAGTAGGAGGATCCCAAGCGACACCTAACCAATCTAGGAGGCACCACCCTCCAAAAGGTAATAGGCTCGGTAATGATGATGAACTCCTTGCTCTTGTGCTTCAAGATGATAGGCTCCTCAACACACAATCTCTCTCACACAGATTTGGCTTGGTAAAAGAGATGGGATTGGTGGAAAGCAACTTGGGGAGGCTAGAAAGCAAGATCCATGTGATTGGAGTGGAAGATCTTGACCTCAATACAAGGGTAGGTGGTTCTCTTCAGAAAACTAAGTAAGATAGGTATGGAATAGTTCTGAGTGCTTCTCTTTCGAGTGGGTGATGGTGAAGGGGTATATATAGGCATCCCAAAAAATCCAACCGTTACACACAATAAGTCAGACTCGGTGACACTAAAGTCTAGAACTCGGTGGTACCGAAGTGACAAAAAGTGGCAACTTTTGAATCTCGAAGGGACCGATATACAACTCTGGGTTGCACCGACAAGGTGACCAATGGTCAGATTTACCAGTCTCGATGATGCCGATTCATCATTCTCAGTTGGATCGAAAATATGAATTTGCATAACAGGAAGTTGACAACCCAACTCGGTGGCACCGAGTGCAGTGTCAGCTGCATCAAAGTGTTAGGGTTAGGCTGAGTCTGTCTAGGGTTTGGAACTTGATGGCACCGGGATAGGAAGGTTTGTTGCACCGATTTGACATGTTTGGCTTAGGACAGACTTTGATGGGAGAGTATCTGGATGTTTTGGTGACTTTCACTTGTGCACGTTTGAGCATATTGTTCACCATCAAAACTTTACCCCCTTTTAATAGTATTGGCTTTCCTATAGACTCAAAGTGATTTCTCACAAATGTAAAATGTAGAGTCTTTTTGCTTGAAGCTTGGCCCAACCTATTTCCTTGAATCTTGGGGTAATTCCACAATCCTTTAGCCATTCCCATCATTGAACTTTCCTGATATATATACTTGGTGAAAACATTAGTTCAATGACTTATATGTTGTTATTAATTACCAAAACCACCAGGGGAGCAAATGTGCTTTCAGCAACAGCCAACGACCTCCGACCTAGCAATCGCTATAATGCCCCAGGCCACCCTCGCCACTAGATACAACGAAGCAGCAGATCTGATGATGCAAGGCCAGCTGGAACGAGGCACACACCGCCACTCATGACCCTTCACATTACCTCTAGAAGGCAGTGAGACCACCGCCATCTCCTGAAAAATCGTTATTGCACCACCCCATGCAAGCACTATGGCGCCACCCTACTGCCTCGGCCTGCTCCGAGCCACCCCAAGTTAGGGAAGAGGAAAGACCCTACTGACGCATACACTACCCCATGCAAGAACTGTGGCGCCTCCCTACTGCCTCGGCCCGCGCCGAACCACCCCAAGTGAGGGAAGAGGGAAGACCCTACCAATGCATACACTATCCCATGCAAGCACTACGGTGCTTCCCTACTCCTCGGCCCGTGTCGAGCCACTCCAGGTGAGGGAAGAGGGAAGACCCTACCGACGCATACGTTGGCACGCTTCACCCGCCAGTGCATCGAGGCAGCTGCGAGGAGGAGAGAAGAAGTGTGGAGAGGAGGAATTGCATTAGGAGGTGTGTTATTACAAGATGGTAAACATATTGCCTACTTTTCTGAAAAATTGAGTGGTCCTAGTCTGAATTATTGTACTTATGATAAGGAATTATATGCTCTTGTTTGGACTTTGGAAACATGGCAACATTATTTATGGTCCAAAGAATTTGTTATACATTCTGATCATGAATATTTAAAACATATTAAAAGTCAAGAAAAACTGGACCGTAGACATGCTAAATGGGTTGAATTCATTAAGACTTTCCCTTATGTCATTAAACACAAGAAGGGTAAAGAAAATTTTATTGCTGAAGCATTGTCTCATGATACTAAATTTCTTAGCCACTTTTGGAGATGTTTATGGGCCACCACCAAACTGATGGAAGTAGACAATGGAACATTGAAGTAGACAATGGAACATTGTCTACTATGCTGATGGTTGTTTTGAAGATAACCGGAAAATGTGGGAAGAATGTTGTCTCATATTGAATTTGCTTATAATCGTTCGCTGCATTCTACTACTAAGGTGTGCCCTTTTGAAATTATGTGTGGTTTCCTACCTCGTGTACCTATTTATTTGTTGCCTCTTCCATCTCCGGAGAAGGTTAATTTTGATGCTAAACAATATGTTGAATTGTTCTTCAAAATGCATGAGTTTACTAAGGAAAACATTGAGCGCATGAATGCTAAATATAAACTTGTTGGAGATAACGTAGAAAACATGTTGTCATTGCACCTCGAGATCTTGTTTGGTTGTATTTGCGTAAGGATAGGTTTCCTTATTTGCACAAATCAAAGCTAATGCCACGTGTTGATGGTACTTTTAAAATGTTAGAGAAAATAAATGATAATGCATATAAACTTGAGTTGCCTGCAAATTTTGGGGTTAGTCTCACTTTTAACATTGCAGATTTGAAGTCTTATTTGGATGAGGAAGATGAGCTTCCGTCAAGAATGACTTCATTTCAAGAAGGGGAGGATGATGAGGACATCAATACCATTGTAACACCCATAACCACTACTATACATACTAGACCAATTACTAGAGCTCGCGCACGTCAATTGAACTGCCAGGTACTTTCATTTCTTAGTAACAATTCTAATGTTCGTGAGAATAGGATGCTACCTAAATTGGATATATTTGTGTTGATTACTAATCGAAGGCCTAGCATGGACAAGAGGGGTGAACACTGGAACAGGATCAAGCATGGAGATGAAAGCATGCACGAAGGGAACCAGAAAGATGTTTCTGGTGCAAATTTCAGCACTTTGAAGCCACCTTGATGATATACAAGGACATGGACGAAATATACAAGATTCCCTTTCATAAATTTCGTATATAGTTTATTATACTTATTTTTGGGTCAGACCCATGTAATTTTGAAATACAACTTCATAAGCTGGTTTTAGAGTCCGTATTGTAGGGTAAACGACTCAGGAGGTGTCTTATTCCCACCTTTCCATGGGTGGACGAAATTCCCTCCCTTTTCCCCTATAAATACAGCCCTTAAGGCAATGTTTAGACTTGTGTTTTGTTTAGATTAAAAGTTCATCATAGCTGCAACTTCGTGTCCTTCGTTTGTGTTCTACGACCAAACCAAGACGTCACAGAACCCCACATTCATCAATAAAGTTTCCCTCTTATATTCATAATATCTGGATTGCAATTTCAGTTTCTTGCTTGTTCTTCATTTGTGTGCAGGAAATAGACCCTCGTGGTCAGGTTGGTCGTGCTCCAACGTGGCCAATAACCTATCGAATTTCGTTTGGCGATTGCTAAAGCTCGACATCCCCGCACGTTCATAGTCGGATCGTCAAAGTCTACTCCACTAGAAACGATAGTCACATCTCATCGAAAGACATGGGCAACTTCGCCTCAATCAAGGGAGTTGAGGTGGTCGGCTAGGGTTTCCCCTCCAATCACTCGCGAGAGTGACACAAAGGGGGAAAGGGGGGATTTAGTGGTCTTACTCGAGTAAGGTGAAACTAAGGTCTCTTTATTCCAAACATTATAATACTCTGGTAGCCAATTGCGTGAAACAAACTTGGAAAAAGGCTGCCAAACATTTATCCATAGGATCATAGATATACCTGGTTATTTTTCATAATAAGAAAACTCATGAATACCTGGATATAGGTATATCAAGTTGTTGACTATCTACTACAATGGCAAGGTATAATTAGTTGCCCCGCTTTCCTTGCGTTTCATGACCAAAACATACTACCGTTGTTTCGATAGGCATTTAATCCTAGATTTTTGACGCACCCACGGTAGATCATCGCGCCACCACAAACCACGCCCCATGCATCGGCCTGATGGCTCTCTCATGACCCCGTGATGCCCACCAACGACCACGTGCCATATATATCCTGCCAGATCTCGCAAGCACACACTGCGAGGACATGCAATAGCCAACGACCTCCGGCCTAGGCATGGCTATAACATGCCCAGGCCCCGCCGACGAGGCCACCCTTGCCACTAGATACAGAGGGGTAGCCCATCTGACGATGCAAGGCCAGCTGGCACGAGGCATGCCAACGCCACCCATGACCCTTCACGTTGCCTCCATAAGGTCATGAGCCCACCACCATCTCCCGAGGAAGCGTTACTTAACCCCATGAAAGCCTTGCGTTGCCACGAGACTGCCTCGGCCCATGTCGAGGAACCTAGAGTGAGAGAAAAGGGAAGGCTCTGCCGATGCCTATGCTGGTCGTGCTTCACCCGCCAGCGAATCAAGGCATCCACGAGGAGGGAAGGCGGAAGCGAGGGGGATTTGAGCAGAACGGCTAGGGTTTCCCCTCCGTCACTGGCGAGAGTGACACAAAGGGGGAGAGGGGGAATTTAGTGGTCTTACTGGAGCAAGGTGAAACTAAGGTCTCTTTATTCCAAACATTATAATACTCTGGTAGCCAACTGCATGAAAGAAACAACTTGGAAAAAGTTTGCCAAACATTTACCCATATGATCATAGATATACCTGGTTATTTTTGACAACAAAAAGACTCATGAATAGTGGATATAGGTATATCAAGTGGTTGACCAACTACTATAATGGTAGGGTATAACTAGTTGCCTTGCTTTCCTTGCGTTTCATCACCAAAACATGCTACCGTTTTTTCCACAAGCATTTAATCCCAGATTTTGCCGCACCTACAGTGGACCACCGCGTCGCCACAAACGACATCCCATGCATCGAACCCGATGGGCTCTGCCATCACCCCGCGATGCCCATTGACGACGAGCCGCCATATATATCCTGCGAGATCTGGCAAGCACACACTGCGATGACCTATAATAGCCAATGACCTCCAGCCTAGGCATTCCTATAACGCGCCCATGCCCTGCCAATGAGGCCACCCTCACCACCAGATACAGAGGAGTAGCACATCTGACGATGCAAGGCCAGCTGGCAAGAGGCACACCGCCGCGCTCACGACCTGTCATGTTGCCTCCAGAAGGTCGTGATCCCACCGCCATCTCCTAAAGAAGCATCACTTCACCCTGTGCAAGCCCTACGCCGCACCGGACTGCCTCGACCCATGCCAAGGCACACGGAGTGAGAGAAAAAGGGGAAGGCCCTGTCGACGCCTACGCTGGCCGTGCTTCATCCACCAGCGCATCAAGGCATTGACGAGGAGGGAAGAAGAAAGTAAATGAGGAGTTGAGCGGGACGTCCAGTGTCGTGGTTTTGTCAAGGCATCCACAAGGAGGGAAGGCAGAAGCGAGGGGGATTTGAGCGGAACGGCTAGGGTTTCTCATTCGGTCACTCGCTAGAGTGACACAAAGGGGGTGAGGGGGAATTTAGTGGGCTTACTCGAGTGCTCTTTATTCCAGACAATATAATACTCTGGTAGCCAACTGCATTAAACAAACAACTTGGAAAAATGTTGCCAAACATTTACCCATATGATCATAGATATACCATGTTAACTTTGACAATACAAAAGCTCATGGATAGCTGGATATAGATATGTCTAGTTGTTGACCATCTACTACAATGCAGGTATAACTAGTTGCCCTGCTTTCCTTGCATTTCACCACCAAAGCATGCTGCTATTTTTCTGACAAGCATTTAATCCCAGATATTTTCCACACCTATGGTAGACCATCGTGTCTCCACAAACCACATCCCATGCACCAGCGCAATGGCCTCTGCCATCACCCCACGATGCCCACCGACAACTAGGCGCCATATATACCCTGCGAGATCTGGCACGCAAACAACACGAGGACCTACAATAGCCAACGACCTCCGGCCTAGGCATCGCCATAACATGCCCCGGCCCCGCCAACGAGGCCACCCACGCCACCAGATACAACAGAGCAGCATACTCGATGATGCAAGGCCAGCTGGCATGAGGCACACCACCGCCACCCACGACCCTTCACGTTGCGTTAAGAAGATCGTGAACCCACCATCATCTCCCGTAGAGGTGTCACTACACCCCGTGCGAGCCCTATGCCGCCACCTGACTTCCTCAGCCCACGTCGAGGCACTCGGAGTGAGGGAAGAGGGAAGGCCCTGTCGGCGCCTACGTTGGTCGTGGTTCAGCCGCCAGTGCATCGACGGCGGTAAGGAGGGAAGGAGGAAGCAAGGGGGAGTTGAGCAGGACGGATAGGGTTTACCCTCCGGTCACTCGCAAGAGTGACACAAAGGGGGAGAGGGGGATTTAGTGGGCTTACTCGAGAAGCTAAATCTAAGGCCTCGTTATTCCAAATATTATAATACAATGTTAGCCAACTGCATGAAACAAACAACTTGGAAAAAGGTTGCCAAATATTAACCATATGATCATAGATATACAAAGTTAATTTTGACAATACAAAAGCTCATGTATAGCTGGATATAGGTATGTCTAGTTGTTGACCATCTACTACAAATGGCGGGTATAATTGGTTGCCCTGCTTTCCTTGCGTTTCACCACCAAAACATGCTACTGTTTTTCTGGCAGACATTTAATCCTAGATATTTGCCACACCTACGGTAGACTACCGCGTCGCCACAAACCACATCCCATGCATCAGCCCAATGGCCTCTGCCATCACCCCACGATGCCCACTGATGAGGACATGACTACCTTCGATACGACCAGAAATGTTACATACATGCATATTTGTGAGGTGATTTCTTATAAGAATTATGCAATAATTTATTTATGTTATCCGGAACAAAAACACTTCACCTATTTTTATTTTATGCCTAAATACAGAATGGTCGAACACTTGTATGAACCACGTGTGATGACAAAGGAAGACGAAATGTTTGGGTGATATTCAAGAGGTCCTCTAATGTCAAAGGATACAATTAGGTGTTGTTCAAGAAGTTCTCTCACGTCACTTTTAGCCCAAGAGAAGATAGAGTACGAGTCTCTGACGTTCTGGACTCAGATTCGGACTGCACAAACACACCTGTCTCAAAACGCCAACAACTTTTTCATACAGACTCGGAATTGGGTGATTCGTTTTTTGCTGGAAACTAGATTTCATATGCGTTCCATACCAGTTGGAATCACCTTAAAATTCGTCCGGATCGAGAAGATATAGACAAAACAATCTGACGTTGCATCAGAATTCGAGTCAAACTACAAGTCCAAAGGTGTTGCATCACCTCCACTTGGCCCCATGGGCCTTGTATGACCTAGGGTTGGTTTTAGAGTGTCTTGGGACGTCCTCCCACCTCCTTGGCCACCATCCCTTGCTCCTATATAAGTAGATCAATCTAATAGCTTTTCCTTTGGGTTTTGTTTAGTTAAAGTTGGCCATTGCAACTTCGTGTACTCGTTTGTGTCCAACGACCAGACTAAGACCGCTTTCAAAACCCTATTATTATGAATACTTCATCTATATTCGCAATATTTAGATTGCATTATCATATTCTTGCTTGTTCTTCGATTGCTTGCAGAAATAGACCTTCGTGGTCAGGTTGATCGTGCTCCGGTGTGGTCAATAACCTCTTGGAGATTGGTTTAGCGATTGCTAAGGCGCAACGTCGTGCACGTTCGTAGTCGGATCGTCAAAGTCGTCTCCACCAAATCGATAGTTATCATCTCATCGAAAGATCGAAACCCTCGCCTTTATCAAGTGGTATCAGTTTTCAGGTTGCTCGGTGAGAATTTCCAGTTATTCGTAAATTAGATTTATTTTCCTTACCTATTGCCCAAGAGAAAGCCACAAAAAAAAAAGTTAGATCTATTCATATTTTCTCCAAGCCAGTCTGAGCCTTTGCAATTTTCTTTTCAGTGCTTGCATAGTTGAATTATCGGTTGCATCATCGTGTCGAGTTGATGGTCTTAGCGCCTAGTCTTTTAGAGTTTCAAGTTCTATTCACAACTTGTCACGCCGGCGTCGCACCATCTTCATCGCTGCTGTCATATTCCACCACCACGCCAGTGTCATTCCTTTCGTTGTCACCCACCACCATCCATCAATTTTCACCACATGCTACCATTGTTCATTGTCATTATCACACTTGAGGTCGTTCACATGTACGCTTGATCCAATCTACATCTTATCTAATTTGTTGGATAGAAAAAAAAAGTGAGAGAAAAAAAAAGAAAAAAAGTGAGAGAAAAAAAGAAGAAGAAAAATAGAGAGAAGAGAAAAAAAACAAATTTCGGATCTACCTAGACTCAATCTCGTATGTGAATTCGGATTGAAATCTGTTTTGCGCAGTGTTCAGTAAAACAAGCGTATCTTCCTCATACGAACTCGGAATTGAGTGATTCTTTTTGCATACGAAATATTGAGTCAGTAGCATTCTTGAGAAAAAATATCAAAAATTTCTCATCATATTTTCTAGAGGAAAGATGCAGAGAGAGTTTTGTATATCTTGCTTGTCGGTCATTTATCATCATTGTCTTTACTGTCATTGTGATCTTCACTTATATCTTGTTGTCGAGAGCTAATTCATATCATCCCTTGCTGCTATTTGTCCTATGTCGTGACTCCATTAGTGTTCTAGGCTCGCGTCTCTAGTACGGTCTAGCCTAGGACAAGCACAGTACCGTCGTTGAGCGTTTATTCAACATTGCATCTCTGAATTGATTATTGCTAATCTTTTGCTACCATATATTAAGCCTTCCAAAGCTCCACATATTTCTACATCGTGTATACATACGTTCACCCGGTAATCACTTTACCCAATCTTCGGAGACATTGACACCGTCGGTTGCCGGTCGCCACCTGCTGCATGGTAAGAATTTGTAAGACATTCATATTTGCTTTACTGTGAGCGTTTTACCACCACATCCCGGTAGTTCATAGGAACAATATACTTGGATCTTTGTTTCTTGTTTCTACTAGTCATGACAGGATCCAGAGTTGTCAGTTCATGGGCTTCTTTGATCGTGGGAGACGTGCCATCACAAAAACCGTTACGAGAGATGCAAAGAGATCCAAATGCACATGATCAGGCTAATGTTTCTATACCTCTATTTAATGGCCGATTTAGACCTGCTTTATATATTGAGTGGGAGTTTGAAATAAATGAAATATTTGCTTCCCATAATTTTGCTGCACATAATAAAATTAAGGTCGCAGTTGGTTCTTTCACTGGTTATGCTTTAGTTTGGTGAAGCGAATATTGTCGGTTACACAAAGATATTATACCTACTACTTGGGATGATTTAAAACTTGCCATGAGACACACATTCGTTCCTGCTTATTATACTCGTGAGAAGCTTAAAAAGTTACAATATTTAAAACAAGGTAGTGACACCGTAATGAAATATTATGATGATTTACAAATGACCTTGTTGCATTCCTCATTAGAAGAAAGTGAAGAAGATTTTATGGATAGATTTTGGGGAGAATTAAACCGTGATATTCAGGAGATACTATTTCATGAAAAGTGTTATTCTATGAATCGTTTGTTTCGTCTTGCATGCAAAGCTGAACAGGAAATAAAACAACGTGTTGCCCAAAAAGAAATAGAGCGCAAGATGCACATTCCAAGAGTGGATACAGTTGTTCCTTTAACTACTAGGCATACTGTGACAACCACATCAATTCTTGTGAGGGCTACATCACCTTCACCATATAACGCGTCACCCCCGAGAGTGCCTACATCATCTGAGTTGATCATAAGAGATAATGGCAAAGGTATTGATCTTCCACCTCCACATGAGTATGTTGAATGTCTCGTCAATTCTGATATACCTTATGATGAGCTACCCATTACTTTGATCACACCTATTTTAGAGGACTATGTTCATGATTTTACTTCGTCATGTGATCAAATAACTACAATATCAGCAATTGTGAGTGCACCCATTGAATTAACCATTGATGAGCAAGAACCATGTGAATAAGAAAATCAATCAAATTTGGGTCAAATATATTTAAAAATAATTTTGTCGGTGTTTAATCATTTTGATATGACCTCCAATCTTGATGATAATTCTGCGTCAAATGACATGTTCCATGTTTGCTTATTTAAGCATGTTGTAGCATCTAAATTTGAAACGATTCACGTTTATCTATCAATATTGGGATGGTTTAATGATGAACATTATGAATCTTTTGATATGAATAAGGACTTCATTTATATGTGCAAACTGAATTATAATATTGTCATGCCTTCTACTTCTTGTGATGATTTTTTGGCTTCATATTTCATGACATGTGATGAGTGCCCTTGCATATATGTGTCACATGTGTCACAACTGAGAAAAATAAAAATGGATGACAAATACATATACAATGTGTACGGCTTTTCTCTTTTGGTAGTCACATTTCAGATTAAGCAACGCCGAGGACGGCTTTGTTTTCAAAAAGGGGAGGATGATGAGGACATGACTACCTTCGATACGACCAAAAATGTTGCATACATGCATATTTGTGAGGTGATTTCTTATAAGAATTATGCAATAATTTATTTATGTTATCCGGAACAAAAATACTTCACCTATTTTTATTTTATGCCTAAATGCAGAATGGTCTAACACTTGTATGAACCACGTGTGATGACAAAGGAAGACGAAATGTTTGGGTGCTATTCAAGAGGTCCTCTAATGTCAAAGTGTCAAAGGATACAATTAGGTGTTGTTCAAGAAGTTCTCTCACGTCACTTTTAGCCCAAGAGAAGATAGAGTCCAAGTCTCTCACGTTCTGAACTCAGATTCGGACTACACAGACACACCTGTCTCAAAACGCCAACAACTTTTTCATACAGACTCGGAATTGGGTGATTCTTTTTTTTTCTGAAAACTAGATTTCATATGCATTCCATACCAGTTGGAATCACCTTAAAATTTGTCCGGATCGTGAAGATATCGACAAAACAATCTGACGTTGCATCAGAATCCGAGTCAAACTATAAATCCAAAGGTGTTGCATCACCTCCACTTGGCCTCATGTGCCGACCTAGGGTTGGTTTTAGAGTGTCTTGGGACTTCCTCCCACATCCTTGACCGCCATCCCTTGCTCCTATATAAGTAGATCAATCTAGTAGCTTTTCCTTTGGGTTTTGTTTAGTTAAAAGTTGGCCATTACAACTTCGTGTACTTCGTTTGTGTCCAACGACCAGACTAAGACCGCTTTCGGAACCCCATTATTATGAATACTTCATCTATATTCGCAATATTCATATTGCATTATCATATTCTTGCGTGTTCTTCGATTGCTTGCAGGAATAGACCTTCGTGGTCAGGTTGATCGTGCTCCGGTGTGATCAATAACCTCGAAGATTGGTTTAGCGATTGCTAAGACGCAACGTCGTGCACGTTCGTAGTCGGATCGTCAAAGTCGTCTGCACCAAATCGATAGTTATCATCTCATCGAAAGATTGGGACCCTCGCCTCTATCACCCACCGACAACCAGGTGCCATATATATCCTGCCAGATCTGACAAGCAAACAACATGAGGACCTACAATAGCCAATGACCGGCCTAGGCATCACCATAACGTGCCCAGGCCCCGCCAACGAGGCCACCAGATACAACGGAGTAACAGACCAGACGATGCAAGGCCAGCTGGCATGAGGCACACCACCGCCACCCATGAACCTTCACGTTCATGTTGCGTTCAGAAGATCTGAGCCCACCGCCATCTCCCATAGAGGCGTCACTACAGCTCGTGCGAGCCCTACACCGCCACCTGACTTCCTCGGGCAATGTCGATGCACCCGGAGTGAGGGAAGAGGGAACGCCATGTCAACACCTACGCTGGTCGTGGTTCAACTGCCAGCGCGTCGGTGAGGAGGGGAGGAGGAAGCAAGGTGGAGTTGAGCGGAGCGGATAGGGTTTCCCCTCCGGTCGCTCGCGAGAGTGACACAAAGGGGGGAGAGGAGATTTAGTGGGCTTAATGGAGAAGCTAAATCTAAGGCCTTGTTATTCCAAATATTATAATACATTGTTAACCAACTGCATGAAACAAACAGCTTGGAAAAAGGTTTCCAAACATTCACCCATATGATCATAGATATACCTGATTATTTTTGACAATACAAAAGCTCATGAATAGCTGGATATAGGTATGCCCAGTTGTTGACCTTCTACTACAATGGCAGTCCAACTATAGTTTCCCCATTTTCCTTGCGTTTCACCACCACAACATGCTAGTACTATCTTTTTGGTAGGCATTTAATCCCAGATTTTAGCATGAAAGTATGTATTCCATAAATTTCAAATTTGGGTGCAAGGAGTATCTTGAGTTTCTTCACAATGCACTCTTATTCCTTGGACGATCAGAACATGCATGGTGTGACGCGGAAAAAGCTTTCAATCTCTAGGCCCTTTGTACTATACAGAGAAGACAATAAAAACCCATTACACAATTGGGCATATCTACTAATTAATATATGCATTTCTGATGGTCAAAGGCAATCAGCATCTACAACTGCCCGATTGCATGCGCCTTGGCCGATACTACATACTAGCACACAATACGCAAGCAAACAACATCGTCGGCGCTCCGGAGGAACTCGATATCCCGCCGATAACAATTCGAACGTGATAAGATGTTTTCCTTCGCAACGTAGATAGAGATAGATAGATATCGAGAAGGCAAAAAGATCTTTACATAGAAAAAAATCATTATTATACAAGCAATAAGACCCCGAAAACCCACGGATACCCAGCCAGCACCAGGCCTTCCGGTTCCGGAGCCGGTCGAGAGCTGCACTCCCCCGTATGCATGCAAAAAGGCAACTCATTAATCGAGTACACTAAATACTTTAGCAGGATATATATGTTGCCAGCGTTTAATTAATGGCCGGGGTGGGGCCACGCCGCGGTCCAGGGACTACGAACGCACCCACCCAAATTCCCGACCCCCACCCCGCGCGCCGGTCTGGCGCCACCACGACTTTGAGAAGAAAGAAACAGAAACAGCAACCGATCAAAATCAGATCGGAGCCGTTTTTATTCCTAAAAAAGAGAGAGCCATCAGCCATGATCACAACAACGGAGGGATACTCATCCTCGTCTCGCAGATAAGGATTTCGCTGCCCGGTTCCCACCACCATTACTACCGACCGAGGAAGGAACGCGTTCCACTTCATATATATACATATACATGCGTCCGTTTCTACTCCTGCTCCTGCTCCTACCCGAAGCGACGGCGGCCGTCCCACTTCTCCACCACCGCGGCGCCCAGCTATAAGCAGCCATCGTCTTTTTTCGTCTCCCCACCCAACCACCCCTCCCCTCCCCTCACTCGCCCACTCCTCCTCCTCCTTTGATCCGTCGTCTATACATGAGTAAGCGGAGCGACCTGCTCTGCGTCCTGCTCTTGTCGCTGCTGGCTGCCTCTCTCTGCTTGCCCGCGGCCGCAGGCAGCAACCGCCACCTGGCCGTTGCTGCTGCTGCCGCTGCCGCTGCTCGGATTGGAGACGAATTTTTGTGTCAAGATCCAATCGGGCGACCCAGCAGCAGCAGCCTCATGTCTAGCAATGCCGGCGACGAGCTCAGCAGCCTCCCTGCTGCTCCTGCTGCCGCCTTTGCCCAAGAGGGCTTCACTGCTCCTGCTGCTGCCTTCACCCAACAGGGCTGCCTTGGTGACGAAGCCTTCTCATCCGGCGAAGGATACCCAAAAGAAGATGAAGACGAACTGCTATCCGGTGATGGATACGCAAGAGATCCTCACAGATCTGTTGAAGAAGAGCCTCTAGGCGATGAAGAGGAAGACCAAGACGATCTGTCCCTCAGCGTTAAACAGGGCGCTGAAGTTGAGCGTAGCAGCAACAACTTCGAAGAGCACGGGAGCAGTGCCGACGTGCAGTGCCCCGAGTGCGGCAAGCTCTTCAGGAACGACAAGTCCATGTTCGGCCATCTCCGAAGCCATCCCAACAGGGGCTACAAAAAGGGTTCTGGTCTCAAGTGCCGTCCAAGCAGGGGCTACAAACCACCTGCCAGGCCCAAGGCGCAACTGCCCAGCCGCAACGGTAAACCGTCGCCACTGCCCAGCCGCAACGGTAGACTGTCGTCGCCACCTGTCAACGACAGCCGTCCTGTGGCCAGGTACAGCCAGCGTGATCCAGAATTAAATAGATTTGAAGTAATGATGGCTTACGTGATGCTCACGGTTAAGCAGCGCGGCGATGAGGCAGCACAGGATCTGTCTCGCAAGAGAAAGCATGAGTCCGGTGAACTAGATGTTCCTGAAGAAGATTTGGTAAGGAGCAAAGCAGGAGATGGTGTCGTGCTCGGTGATGAACATGGCACCTCAGTTGTTGAGATGCCAGGAGACGGTGCGGTGCACCGTAGCGAACAAGGCAGTTCCCTTGCGGAGGTGGCAGGAGATGACGTGGTGCTCCTGAACGAGCACCAGGGTTCTGTTGCGGTGATGGCAGGAGATGATGTGGTGCACCTTAGAGAACAAGGCAGTTCCCTTGCGGAGATGACAGGAGATGATGTCGTGCTCGGTGATAAACATGGCACCTCAGTTGCGGAGATGGCAGGAGATGATGTTGTGCTCGGTGATCAACATAGCACCTCAGTTGCTGAGATGCCAGGAGATGACGCGGTGCACCGTAGCGAACAAGGCAGTTCCCTTCTGGAGATGGCAGTAGATGGTGTGGTGCTCCCGAACGAACACCACAGTTCCGTTGCTGTGATGGCAGGAGATGCGGTACTCTGCAGCAAACAAGGCAACGTCGAGGTACTGAGGAAGAAGGGGAGGAAGAAGTCCAAAGAAAGCACAGAGGCACATAGAAAGGAGAAGGAAGCGCCGAGTGCAAGTACGGTCAAGCGTCCTTACACATGCAAGCAGTGCAAGGCAGAATTCCCCACACATCAAGCTCTGGGCGGGCACATGGCTGGGCACAACAAGGACAAGAGGATCCAAGCCCAGAATGAGCAAGCAGCAGCAGCATGGGAGGCACATCAGAGCAAGATAGACCGGAGCCTGAACGGGCTGGTAACCAGCAGCATGAAACCAGCATGGGGGGCATATCAGAACAAGATAGACCAGAGCCTGAACAAGAAGGAAACCAAAGGTGTCAGCGAGGAACCCAGACAAGGCGGCGGCATGTTCATGTCCACCAGAGAACTGCTTATGGAACGCTACACCAAGCTGTTCAACCAGGGGCGGCAATCTAGGCAAGAGGCTGGCGGGTCCAAGAGGCAGCACCCTGAGAAGAAGGATGGTGGCTCTCCATCGGTAGCGCCGCCCCTTGCGGATGGAGGTGGGCGCAGGCCATTTGACATTGATCTCAATGTCGTGGCTCCAGAAAAGGAATAGAACAAACACATTCCTTTTGTGTGTTTTAGGAAAGAAGAAAAAGCAAGAATAAATACAGCCATGCTGTAGGCAAGCAAATTGCCATGTATCTTGAGAGAATCTTGTACCTTCACAACAATATTATATAATGTCTCTCCAAAGCTATACTTGCCAACAATACCCAGCACAAAATATATCATGTGAACACAGGCAAATTTGCCACCATGACACACTAGGAATACTATATACTACTGTAGTAAAGATAGAAAATTTTGCGTCTACGGATCAGAATTACTTCCAGACTAAAGTTTTCAAATAAATCATGCTTGCAGTAAATCAATTCCAGACTATATCATTTTTAAAGGCTAATACACTTGATTTATCGACCAATGAACAGCATATATACAATCTTACTGGTTTCTAAAAACTACTGAAAAAAATATAATTCTATTATAATCTTCATTCATATGGTGCGGTTGTAATGTCAAATAAAAATAAGAACCTGCGAATGAACATGCTGGGCCTTATCATGTGACCCCGCAAAAAAAGACTTATCGTGTGGCGTATTCTTTCTTATCTGATCTCACATGCATGCTAAAGGATAGTCAGGTACACATAAATCATGGTTCAACATCGATGGTTTATTGTAAATGCCTTATTTCAAAGCAAAGATTAAAAAAAACATCATAAAATTTCATACTACAGGACATAGTTAATATATACAAGGAAACGCCAAAAGAAGAAAGTTCAGGACCTCATGCTTTAATTTCCCATGCACACGTGCTCTCGAAGATACTAACGTGCTGAATTGATAAGTTTTCGCATAACGTATTGTAGTATTCCCCCATTATCAAAGTAAGACAGTTCCACCTGCAAAATCATGTTTAACGAAAAACCTTAAATTCTGAATGCATACCACCTGAAGAAAAAAAATATAATAATTTTTTTTAAATAATGCAATATCATACACCCTGTCCACTAAACTGTGCATATTTCATTAGAAATGAAATTGGTCATACAAAAATCAACGTTCTACAATCTGCGTCCTAAGACATTATAAATAAGAAATGTGAGGACGTCGCTTTAAAGCTTGGGAAGATTAAAGTATTCTTTGTTAGTATAAATTCTCACACGAAGTTCTTTTGGTTTTCATCTCCATAGTAGTGGATGAGTTTTGACGTTGGCTCACCAATCCTATCACAACCCTCCTTTATCCGGGCTTGGGACCGGCTCAGGGTAGACAAAACTTGACATGGGAGGAGTTCATAAAGAAAGACCTGAAGGACTGGAATATGACCAAAGAATAGCCATGGATAGGGGTGTGTGAAAGTTAGCTATCCACGTATCAGAACCATGACTAGGTTTGGAGATATTTAGCGTTTCAACTCTACCCTACCAACTTATTTGGACTGAGAGTTGTTGTTTGTAAGAATAAATTCTCACACGAAGCCACGTTTCAACATGCGTCCCCGCTCGCGCTCTCGCGACTGCCGTGGCCCCTCCGCCACAGTCCACCACCAGCCCCACCCGACGGCCGCCGCTCCAGCACCCCCGGCACCCCACCACGCCTCTGCGTGCCTTTCGAGCCTGGGTTGCGTCCCGCCGGCGCTGCTCTGGGGCTTCCCTTCCCCCCCCCCCCCCCCGCGTCAGGTGGTTCCCAGCTACCACCTACGCCAGATCTGGATCGGGAGTTGGCGACTCCCCCGCCCCCTCCTCCGAGTCGGCCGCCGCGTAGGCCGAGCGAGGTGTCGGTCGTGCTGGAGTCGCCTCCTATGCTGCTCCACAGTGGACCAAAGTGGGTCGCCTCCTTCAATGCGGCAGACGCTCCCGCGGGTCGGGAGGCGAGCAGTAACTGCGGTAGCTGGGCCGATGTCGTCCAGGGTGTGGGCGGCGGTCCTTTGGTTCCACATTCAACGCGCACGGCGCCCGCGGCGCCCGAGGCTGCTGACGCGGGGGGATGGGTAACCGTCGCGTCCTGTCGGCCGCGCCGGTCGGCTTTGCCTGACAACCCATTGAAGCCTCGCCAACCCGTGCCGGAGTGGATTAAAGGGCTCTGCTTCCGATGTCTTGAGCTAGGCCATCGCCAAGCCAAGTGCTACAATCAACTCGTCTGTCGCCGCTGTTTCTGTCCGGGCCATTGAGCAAAGTCCAGCCACAACAAGCCAGCTCCTCACCTCCGCTCGGGCGCCCCGTCCGCGCATCCCCTGCGCCCGACCCCTGCGCGCGCGCAGCCTCGTCGCCCTCTGCCTCCATCGCGCCCTGCAAGCCAGCTGCGCCCAGACACGGCCATGGCCTGGTCCGACAACCACTCCCAGCGATCGGCGGAGGTCTTCACCGTCATCCATGGATCACCGACGATGCACCAGGAGGCGGCTCTGCTGGGGTCGCGTGGCTGGACAAGGATATGCGGGCTAGCACGCGTGACATCGCCGCCGCCATCGTCTCCGAGCTCGGTATGCTGGCGGACGACATCTCCGTCGTCAAGCACCATCCGGAGGCCTTCCTTGTCCGGTTCATCCATCAGCACCACTACATCAACGCGACGGGGCGACAGGAGCTGCCGTTTGGCGAGACTCGGCTGCAGCTGCGCCCATTGCGTATGGAAGCGCACACCAAGACCGTTGACCTAGTCCATCACGTCCAGCTCTGCCTGGACGGCTTGCCGCTGCAGGCGTGGGACGACCACGCTGTCGCGCAAGCATCGGGCCGGGATGCTCCATTGACTATGTCGAGACAGCGTCGAAGCTCCGAACGGATTGCGAGATGCTGGGGGTCTGGGCGTGGACAGCATCGCTGGTGAACGTCCCCCGCGTCAACTGGGTGACCTTGCCGGCGCGTGCAGACTGCCAGCCGGCCTTCGGGCAGCGTGGCCTAGAGCGGCGGGTGATCATTCACCTGTCGATTCACAAGGACCCAACGCAGGGCCCCAGAGTGGTCTCCAAGGGGTACGACTTTGTCAAGGACATTGTTGACGGCGAGCGGCAGACCCGTGGCCAGCGGGAGCACAACTCCCAGCTCATCAACAACCATCGGCGTGACCGCGAAGACGACAAGGACCGGCGCCGGGACGACCGGGACCGTAGGGGTCGCGGTGACTCGCGAAGCAGAGAAGGCTGGGGGGCGCGTATCAGACGCAGCCTATCCAGGAACCCGCGCGACGCCTCGCGCGACCATGGCCGGGACAGCGGGCGGGACGGAGACCGCAACGGGCGTCGTCGTGCTGTCGACTCTCCGGTGCTCCTAATGGGCTCTGGATCGGTTAGCGCGGACGCTGCCCACGATTCCGAGATGCTGCCCCTGCTGGCTGTGCCGATGGAGGCAGGTCGCGGCCGTGGCATTGCCAGGGACCCTTCACCGCGGGCTGCACGACGTCGTTCACAGGAGGCACTCATGCCGCCGGCGTCTCCACCGCTGTCGCCTACCACAGTTCTGCCACCGCCCCCAAGGTCCATAAGGAATGAAGTCAGGTCGGAATCGCTGCTGCCTCAATAGCCAAGCCAGGTGATGGTCCAGCTCTGCGCCCCGTCGTCGTTGTTGCTGCCCCTGCCATCCCCTTCCAGGCCTCCTGGGTTCGAGGCCTCGCCAACACCACCCCTGTTGTCCACAAGGCCGGTGCGGCGGTGGCGAGCTGACGCAGCTTGGGGGTAGGTCTCCAGTGCCTAGCGCCTCTGTTTGAAGATCGGCAGGCGGCCATTTTGCCCACTCCAACACCGGCACCGACGCCTCCTCGGGCTGCTGCGCCACACCGAAAAACCATGGCCAGGGTCACCATCTCAAGGGCTGGAGGCGTTCTTTCTCTGCACAAGACGAGGGCGACAGACCGCCCCAAGACCATGCCAGTCGCGCGTGCGGCAGAAATCTTGGTCTGACGCTCTCTCGGCATCGTCAAAGACGGAGAGGACATCACAGCTGCAGCCTTGGATGCCTTCGCAGACCGTTTCAAAGAGCATCTCTCGCCGGAGGTGCTTGTTGCCATGAGGGGCCTTTTCAAGCTCGACGACGACAACGCGGCTGCCGTGGAGGCAGCGCTCCTAGCGCACGGGGGCGGAGGTGCCCTGGACCTGGAGAGGACCGACGAGGCGAAAGAGCTGCAGCAGACAGCTGCTTGAGCTACTGCTCAAAATCTGGGGTTGTTATTGTTATCATGTTAGCAAACATAAGTGTGCTTAGTCGTGTGTTTAGATGTTGGTCCTTGCTTCTACTCAGCCAGGGAGTGTGTGGGCGTGGGCGTGCTTTCCTGGAGCCTTGTTCTTGGCTTTTGGGCACGTCCCTGAACCTATGGATGTATGCTGATGCTTATGTATGCATGCTATTGGCTTTTCGTAAAGCTTCTATAACTGTTGTTGAGTCCCCTCCGTCCATGATCAGCGCCTACAAACCAGGGTCCGCACAGCTTAATTATGTCAGCACAACCGGTTAACTTCCTTATTTGGAACGTCCGGGGCCTTAACTGCCCGGATCGTCGATCGACGGTCAGCACGACTATTGCCTCTTCCTCCTGCCATGTCGTGTGCCTCCAAGAGACGAAACTAAACGACATGGACCAGTTCACAGCAGCTTACCTGGGAGGGCATAGGCTGCGTAGCTTCGTGCAGCGTCCGGCGAATGGCACCAGAGGGGGTATTTTCCTGCTTTGGGATGACCTTTTGGTGGAGATGTCCAACATCGCCTTCTCTACCTTCTGCCTTTCGGCCATGGTCCGTGTTAGAGACTCGGGCGTGAGCTTCAAGATAACTACCGTCTACGGCCCTACCAACCACTCGCTCAAAGACGCATTCTTTGCCGAGCTCATTGGCCAAAAGCCACTCGCGGGGGTGGCTTGGCTTGTCTCGGGGGACTTCAACCAGATTTATCAGGCTAGGGATAAAAACAAGAGGAACGTGAACTGCAGTCATATCAATCGGTTCCGGTCTAATCTCAACAGTTGAGAGCTCAAAGAGATCCACCTTCAGAATAGGAGGTTCACCTGGAGCAACGAGAGGGCAAACCCCACCCTTTGCAAGCTTGACTCCTTTTGCAATGCGGAGTGGGACACGCCTTCAACGATCACGTGCTCCACGCACTCTCGTCCTCCCTCTCCGACCATTGCCCACTCCTGCTGGCCAAGGACAAAGGGCCAAGGAGACCTAAGACTTTTAAATTCGAGAACTTTTAGGCATCTATGCCAGGCTTCACTAAGGTAGTCCACAAGGCCTGGGCAGAGCCGGTTGCGCATACAGACCCATACATCATCCTTCTCCACAAGCTCAAGAAAACGGCGATGCACCTCACGGAGTGGAGTAGGGGCCTCTTCTCTAAAGCTAAAGTCCACCTTCACGCCGCCCTCTTGGTCATACTCCGCCTTGACATTGCCCAAGAGGGGAGGGGACTATCCACAGGGGAGCGCGATCTCCAGACTCGGCTTAAGAGAAGGGTCAGAAGTCTGGCCGTGCTGGAGAGGGCTCGCAAGAAGCAATGCACCAGAATCGCCAGCATTAAGGAGGGTGATGCTAACACCAAGTTCTTCCACCGTCGGGTGAATGCGAGGAGGCGGAAAAACCATATCAACCGGATTATGCAGGACCATGGGTGGGTGATTGAGCCCGATGCGAAGCGAAAATTATTCATGACCACTTCTCACAAGTGATGGGAAAAGAGAGCGCTAGCGCAAAGGATTTCAATTGGGAGGAACTCAACCTGGAGACGCATGACTTGCAAGATCTTGACTCTCCCTTCACTGAGTTCGAAGTCATCGACGCGATTAATAGAATGCCTAGCGACAAGGCGCTGGGCCCGGATGGCTTCACCGGCCTCTTCTTCAAAGAGTGTTGGGGCATCATCAAACAAGACCTCATGAGGGTTATCCAATGATTCAACTCCCTCCACATTTCAAACATGCACTGGCTCAACTCTGCAAATATTGTGTTGCTTCCCAAAAAGGAGGGGGCAGAGAGCATCGTTGACTTTAGACCCATCAGCCTTAATGATGCAATCTCCAAGATCATTGCCAAGGTTCTATCTATCCGGCTTGGCCCGCACATGTCCGCCCTCGTTTCCAACACGTAGAGTGCTTTCATCAAAACGCGGAGCATCCACGACAACTTCATGTATGTCAAAAACCTGGCGCGCCACCTGCACAAGAGCAAGACCCCCTCTCTCCTCTTCAAGTTGGACATCCGCAAGGCTTTTGACTCGGTCAAATGGGAGTATTTGCTAGACTTGCTGCGGAGGCGAGGCTTCCCAAGCAAATTCCGCGAGTGGACCTGTGCTCCTCATCTTCCAGAGTCCTATTGAATGGGGTGGCTGGATACCCCATCAAACATGTCGGGGCCTCCGGCAAGGGAACCCTCTCTCTCCCCTCCTCTTTGTCATAGCGATAGACCCGTTAAAGCAAATTCTAGACGTGGCCACGAGGAGGGGCCTACTTCATAAGCTACGAGGTAGAGGGGTCATGGTACGCACCTCCCTCTACGCGGATGACGCAGCTGTGTTTGTAGCGCCAATCAAGAGTGATGTGGACAACCTTGCAGCCATCCTACATGGGTTTGCTGAGGTTACCGGCCTCTGCACCAACTTCCACAAGAGCTCGGTTGTTCCCATCAGGTGCGGCAACCTCGACTTGGCCCGCATCACCCAAGGGCTTCCAGCTATCAGGGCCTCCTTTCCGCTCCGATATCTGGGTCTCCCGCTCTCTGTGTGGAAGTTGAAGCTTGTCGACCTACAATTTCTTGTGGATAAGGTGGCAAACCGTTTGAAAGCTTACGCGGGCCAAAACATCACCACCATCGGTCGTGCGGCCCTTGTCAAGTCGGTTCTCGCGTCCCAAGTGATATACTTCATTATGCCGCTCGTCATCCAAACAACCATTCTGCAAGCCATCGACAAGCTTGAGCGGGCTTTCCTATGGTCAGGGAAGGATAGGACTACCGGGGCACAATGCAAGGTCAATTGGGAAACTGTCAGTCGACCGCTCGCCTATGGTGGGCTTGGGATCCTCAACACTAACAAGTTCGTGCGGGCCTTGCGCCTCAGGTGATCTTGGTACGAGTGGAAGGAGCCCACAAAGTAGTGGGTTGGGTGGGGAAATCCGTGTGATGAGGAGGATCTCAACTTCTATGCCTGCACCACCATCGCAATTGGGAACGGTGCGAGGACCCCGTTCTGGGAATCTCCCTGGCTTCTTGGGGCAAGACCAAAGACATTGCTCCGCTAGTATATGAGGCTTCATCCCGAAAGCACTAGAAGGTGCGGGAGGCTCTCAAGGAAAATGCTTGGATCCTCAAAATCAAACCTCCTGCCTCGGCCTCCATCGAGCATGTCACACAATTCTTCAATCTCTGGATGTCGCTTAATGAGGTGCACCTCGATGAGCTAGCCGAGGACGACATACTCTGGAAACACACGAGCTCAGGGCTTTACTCCGCGTCCTTGGACTACAGCGCCCAGTTTTTGGGGTTGGTTCTCTCCCCTATAGACCAGCTGGTTTGGAAGGGTTAGGCCCCACCGAAAGTCAAGTTCTTCGCATGGCTTGCGCTCCAGGATAGGATCTGGATGGCCGACAGGCTGCATAAGCGGGGTTGGCCTAACTGTGGCCCTTGCCCTTTGTGCCTGGTGTGCAGGAAAATGGCCCCAATCTCTTCTTCAAATGCCGCTTCACTCTCCGGCTCTGGGGCATGGTTATTCACAAACTTCGCATCCACGACATGAATAACTCCGCGTGGCACTTGTTCGACTCTGTGGAGGCATGGTGGGCGAGCACGTGCGGCGTCGGCATCGCCGACCGAAAGGCCAAGGCTTCTATCACCATGTTGGTGTCGTCGGTCATTTGGAATTGCTAAACAACATCGTTGACGAGGCGAACCTCTGGATCAAAGCCGGGGAAAAGAAATTAGGGACCTTCTTATTGCAAGAATAATTGTCATGCCGTATTTTGGGTGTGTGTTGTAACAAACTCCTCCTCCTTATTTAATATATGAGGCAAATCTTTTGCCTCCGTTCAAAAAAAAATTCTCACACGATCTTAAAAATATAGATTTAAATTATTATTATTGTATATTTCTTATAAATATATTCTATAGTTTCATAGCAATACATTTCAAGAATTTCCTAAGTTATGTTTATCTCGTATCTTTTATATGATCAAATGTTGACCTAATGTGGCGTCAATAATAGGGCACATATAGATGTAGCAAAAGAGAGAATGATGGTTTTAGATGGCATGAAGTATTTTCAGTACACGAACAACTCCAGAATATATATCAAATAATTTACTTTTCAACTTCACATTCATTTCATACAGAAGCAGCACTAGATAGCATCCTTGAAAAGGTAATTAGTTTACAGAAAATTAAAGGTTCCTAGAGGATTAGATGCTTGTAAATCATATGCAGTATATTCTGAGAAGTATTTCACAGTATGTAATTTGTTATTGGATTTAATAAATATATTATGATATTTTATTGGTCAAAGTTGTGTTTCAGGGATCATATCTATGTTTAATATGACAGCTTTCAGGGAAACGAAGGAGTAATAAGTAAAGGTTCCATTTACCTCCGTGTCAAAGCGAAGTGTACATGTAAACGATTTTTTTGTGCTTGTAGTAACAACAGTATCCTGGCCAGGCTGCATTTCATGAACACTGCTTGGAAGATGAATAGTGTATTGTTCTTGTCCAGTCAAACCAATTGAGTCCATATCTTCTCCAGACTTGAAGCACAGAGGAATTACTCCCATCCCAACTAAATTGCTTCGATGGATTCTTTCGAAACTTTTGGCAATTACGGCCTTAACTCCCTGCGGTGACACATTATTTCATGAGCCTACAAAGTGAGGACGTGCAAGGCGCGGAACTTCCGTACTAAAATATTTACCAGCAACATAGTGCCTTTTGCATCCCAGTCCCTCGAACTTCCAGTCCCATATTCAGAACCCGCCAATACAATTGTGTCTTGCCCATCAGCCTTATACCTCTATCAATAGTATGGAGAAAAGAAGAAGCATGAGTAGCACAACTGCTCATTTTCACAAATAAGAAGTTTTAAAAACTTTTGCAGCAGGAGAAATAGCCAGCAACCAATTCATGAAAATGGGAATTATGGACAGTGGAAAAGACCAAGACCAGTAATTTTGTGCAAAGGAACTAACCATGGCAGCATCATAGACATAAAGCTTCTCTCTTGTTGGAATGTGAATTGTTTTCGGTCCAGGTTCACCGTCCAAAAGCTTGTTGACAATCCGAATATTGCCGAAGGTTCCTCTCATCATTATTTCATAGTTTCCGCGACGGCTGCCATATGAATTAAAATCCCTGGGCTTCACAGAATGGCCAACAAGATACTTGGCAGCTGGGCTATCCTTATGAATGCTCCCAGCTGGTGAAATATGATCTGTCGTGACGCAGTCACCAAAGCTCAACAAGCAGTAGGCATCCTTTATACTATGCGGTCCAGGTGGAGCCATACTCATGCCTTTAAAGAAAGGAGGCTCACGGATGTAGGTTGAATTAGGATCCCAAGAGTAAACATCTGCAGTTGGAACCACCAGTTGGTTCCACATGGGATTGCCTTTCGTAATTGCCTCATAAGTACTTTTGAACATATCAACCAAGACACTGGAATGCACAATCTGTGATTTGCATTGTTAGCACACAGCAATTAAAATCACCAGTGAATAAGTTCAGGTACATCGTTAGTGCTAGAGATAGTGAAGGCAGTACCCGTGCATATGAGGGTGATACCCGAGTGTGTCTGGATATGCTGTGTGTGTGTGTGTGAGAGAGAGAGAGAGAGAGAGAGAGAGAGGATATTTGTAGTATCCCACCTCTTGTACTATATATAGCCAGGGTATCACCCCTGTGTATGAGGGTGATACCCAGTTAGAAACGCCAATAGTCCAACAGGAGTGCAAAGGTGAATCTAGTTTGTGCAAAGGTGAATATGTCAATGTTGCCTATTCAACCTCTGCAATGTGATGTGCATCAATTGCTTTCCCAGTAAACTTAATTACCTCTGAAACTTCATCGGTAGATGGCCAGATGTCCCCAAGGAAAATTGGTCTGTTGCCCTTTCCAGTTCCAATTGGCTCCTCTTCAAAATTGATGTCAACCTAAACACAGCACTCTAAACATAAGAATCCGTACGTTTTGGGGAACAGGATCCACTGTTCCTCTTTTCTTACCACGGTTTCAAAATGGCAACATGATTTAACTACAAAAGGAGACTAATTGCGGAACATGCATAACAAGATACCCCTATAAGTTACAAATCTTTATGTTGGTTGGAAAGCATCAATGCAAATATTTACAATGTTTCCACTTACAGTGCCGGCAAGAGCATATACAACGACTAGAGGAGGAGAAGCAAGATAATTAGCTTGAGTTAATGGATGTATCCGCCCTTCAAAGTTACGGTTTCCAGAAAGAACAGCAGCCGCGATGATGTCTGACAAAGAGACAAAATTATACTGGTGCCCTTCAGTATGATACTCTGAAAGGAGTGAAGAGACACATGCAAGAAGATGATACCATTTTCTGTAATTGCATCTGCAACGATTTGATCAAGATCACCTGAATTTCCTATACAAGTAGTACAGCCATACCCAACTAAATTGAAACCCAGGTCGCTTAAGTACTTCAGCAAACCACTGAAAATGTTATATTGCATCCATGATCATTATGTTTAGAGGATACAATACATAATTGCATTCAGGATTGCAGGAACAGCAATAGGGGGCATATGATGAGTTAAGTGACATTGTAGAAAAATACCTCCTAAGCAGATATTTGGTAACAACTCCTGATCCAGGTGCAAGACTAGTTTTAATCCATGGTTTGACCTTACCAAACAAAAGTAGGCAATTGAGTACCCTGGCTAGCCATAAGGGCAGAAAAGGAAAGAATGAAGATGCACACCTACAGTAACTATAAACTATTGACCATATTTAACTAAGTACTGACCTCAAGGCCCAACTCATAAGCTTTCTTTGCAACCAACCCAGAAGCAATCATAACGGTGGGGTTTGAGGTGTTTGTGCAGCTTGTGATAGCAGCTATGACAACAGTCCCATGTTTAAGCTCTGCAGTTTGCCCATGAAAATCAAACTTCACAACTCTATCTTGCAAATCTTTTGGGACACCATAACCCTGAAATAAATAGAATGAATCATCCTTTCTTCTGTCTTCTCAAGAGAATAATTACACTAGGTAAAGCAAACACACTCAAGATATTTTATGACCTAAAAATACCATGGATGTTAGCGCATGAAACTATCGGAAAAGGAGTAAAATTGGAAATTTTCAAATTTATCAGCACAGCCCATGAACTTCTGTGAATACAGACTTGAGACCAGAATTATGGAATTTGTTTGCAAAGACAGGACAAGAGGCACACTTATAGGCTATAACTAACGTCTAATGTAAGTTTTGATACATTGTGTTTGCTCTCTTGCGCAACACCTCAAGTCCTCAACCACTTGGAATAGACTTAAATATATAATCTAGGCATCAAGATTCCTTCAATTAGCATGAGCAAACAAATTTTCTTTGTATGGTGATCTCCACACCTTGAAACCAATTTTATTTTCCAGACATGCATGCCAGTCTGCCTTCATGTCTTTTAAGGTGACTCGATCATGAGGTCTGCAAGAAGAGCTTGTATTAAAACCATGTAAGAGAATGGAAGTATACCACAACATAAAGGGATAAAGTACCTCTTCGGACCAGAAATACATGGCCCAACATCTCCCAGATCCAATTCTATGTAGGATGTATATGTCGGTTCTATTTTAGGCTAAAATCATAATGGAATACACAGTCAATATCCCTGCATGGTGTTTACTTTATTGATAACAGTGAAGAATTAAACTTACTTCATTGTAATCCACAAACATTTTGTTTGCACGTAGATATGCCTCTATTGTTGATACCTACATGGTCGAAGCATTCAGCATTACCAAATAAGAATGTAGTTCTCACTTCTCAGATGAAATTATGTTAACCATCAGGACATGGATACACTAGTGTACGTTTTTGTTCCAAAGAGCATCTGCAGAGCATGGTAATGTATATGTAGCATAGTCATTTTGAAAGAACAAACAACCATTATACTCACAGTTTCATCTTCTCTTCCCGTCATTTTAAGATATTCTAGGGTGATATGGTCAACTGGAAAGAAACCAACAGTTGCTCCATACTCTGGTGCCATATTTGCAATCGTTGCTCTATCAGCCAATGCAAGCTCTTCCATACCTTGGCCTACACTTACACAGTAACAAAGCTAAAGTTCCTGATGATAGCCGCTAACTGTTTGTGACAGGACAAAGGATATCTGCCAATGATCTAGAAAATAAAATACCATAGAACTCCACAAACTTTCCAACAACACCATGTTTCCGAAGCATTTGGGTAACTGTGAGAACTAGATCAGTTGCTGTGACCCCATCCCTTAATGTTCCATGTAGCTTGAATCCAACGACACAAGGTAACACCATGCTCATGGGCTGCAGACAAAGATAGAAGAGGTAAATATATAAAGAATTCACCGAGCTTGTGGGAAAGTGTTGTTCTCATGTACTATCGTTTCGTGGTTCGGTAGTCGCTGAACATTCGATGTTCATCAAAACTGCAGCAACAGACTGACAGGATCATTTACATGTTCCCAATAACTACCTAGACTAAAAGTAATTATTATATTGATCATTTAATCTCTTGTAACCCTCTGCTCCTGATCAAATAAAACTATCTGCCGTGAAGGTGGTTCGAGCTCCGAACATAGCATCAAGAATCGGCTAAAGGCACTATCTTAATGGCCACCATGTTAGTCAGAAAGTTGAGGTCTCCAAACTCTGATCGGAAGCAATTTATGTCCATATTACAGATTACCATTTTGCTAAAACGTGTTATTCCTGCTGTAGTAACAATGATGCTTTTCTATTAAGTATGGTGGTAATGGAATTATAAAAAGTATGCTGATAACTGAAAATCCGAGCAAGGCAAAACATGCAAAACAGGGTCCTTGCACTTTTAGTTGCAATAGTCAAACAATTATAAACATCATACTTTATCTGGCCTCTGCGATAAATTGTTTCAAACTGAAGACTAGCACAAGAAATAGGCAAATATAACTCATAATGTTTTCTAGGAAGTTGCATATGCAAGCACATGTCATGGCCAAAAGAATTTGAGCATGTACCTGACCAAGCATAGCTGCCTCAGCATCAATCCCTCCAACCCCCCAACCAACAACACCCAGTCCATTAATCATTGTAGTGTGGGAATCAGTCCCCAGAACACCATCGGGATAAAAAAGGCCATCTCTGTTGAAAACAACTCTGGCAAGATACTCAAGATTTACCTACACCAGATAACATAAGGTAAGAGTTCAGACATAAAAAAAGGAACTCCTGATGTTATTCCTTTCACCTGATGAACAATACCAGAACCAGGAGGTATGATAAGCATATTGTGAAATGCAGAAGACCCCCATTTAAGGAAGGCGAACCGTTCCTTGTTTCTCTCGAATTCCAGTTCCATATTGGCCTGTATTGCATTTTGTGACCTCACCACATTCGCAGTTACTGAGTGATCAATTACAAGGTCTGCTGGAACCTAAAAGCAGAAATACGGAACTGTATATTAACTACAAAGAATATGTGAAAGGAAATACCCTCTGGCTAAATATAGTATAGGAAAGAATTTAATACCATCGGGTTAATCTTGTCAGGATTGCCACCTAATTCCGACATTGCGTCGCGCATGCTTGCAAGGTCAACAAGGACAGGCACACCGGTAAAATCCTAAGCCAAGGTATCATTAGAAATCCTGCATGCAAAGAGTTTGATATGGGAAATCAACTAATGTTAGATCCTTGTACAGACATACCTGAAGTATCACACGTGAGGGTTTGAATGGAATTTCAACTTGCTCCAGGGACGTCTTCTCCCAGCCCATGATGTTCTCTACATCCTCCTTGGTTATTTGGTACTCGTCACAATTACGCACCGCAGATTCAAGAAGAACACGAATGGTGTATGGCAGTTTATCTGGAGAAGGCATCACCAAACACTCTGTAAAGTGATGTACTTCCTTCACAGTTCCTAAATGCAGCTTTGACAAACATTTTCCTATGATGTTCAATATATTTGAAAATATGTTGTTTGGTCCAACTTGAACCCTTAACTATACAACCTGTTTATAATAAACACTGAACTTTATAAAACCGTTTAACCTGAACCATAGCCTGATACTTGATAGTTGATTTTGTATTGTAGGATTTTAAAAACATTAGAAAATTCATAGGGGTAGAGAGTGCTCTGAAATGTTAATCTGCGAAAATTCAATCAACAATAAGAATATATGTGTCCTGTGTAAAAGTGAAAAGACAAATTCCTTTATCTCTTGTGTTTTTTTGTACAACAACAACAACAAAGCCTTTAGTCCCAAACAAGTTGGGGTAGGCTAGAGGTGAAACCCATAAGATCCCGCGACCAACTCATGGTTCTGGCACATGGATAGCAAGCTTCCACGCACCCCTGTCCATGGCTAGTTCTTTGGTGATGCTCCAGTCCTTCAGATCTCTCTTTACTCTTGTGTTTTTTTGTATGGAACACAAATAGTTATACTGTATGATGATGAAGTTTTGATGGTTCTCACTTTATAGCATCTCCCTTAGGCATGAATTGTTTCGGATTATTGGTAACCCTATATAGACCAACCACAATTCTGAAAGCTTTGAAGTATGGAAGACTGAGAAACTGCAAATTTTCGTCTAAACATCTGAGCATTTATCCTCTGTAACAGAACAGGACTCTGTTTATGTATTATCCTTTTGTAAATATAACATCATCACATTTATGCATATATCGACTGTTTTACATTTTTTGGAAACTAGAAACTACGAAAACGTTATACAAAACCAGGGAAGGGTTCATTTTAAATGATTTTAGAAGTTCAGTGTTTGATATAGACGGTTTCATAGTTCAGAGTTTATGTTGGACCCAATGCCATAGCTCAGGGTTAAAAATGGAAATTTTGCTATAATAAAACTGCACGGAGTTGTTGTAAAAAGAAAAGCCAAGGGTACAAACACTAAAACAGAAAAGTTGGAGAATGTCATTATTACACAACTGTTAGCCACATGCAACATCCGCCTGGCCCTGCATGTCATTCTTGCAGGTGACGATATATTCCAATTTACACCCCTTTTATTATGGTATATTTCTCTTAATGCAGTTCACGCACGCACATGTTATTATCCAAATAACAAACCGGTTTGACCGTTAGTGTGGTCGTGGAAGCATTTTCTGTATGAACCAGTTTGACCGTTAGCGTGGTCGCGGAAGCATTAATTGTATGTGAAATGCTATTTTGTCCAGACATTCGGTGGATTTCACACGGATAGCATCCCGCTGATTCGGATACGGTGTGGGCGAACCACCGCAAGCTCTAGTCACCGAGCTAGCGGTCGGTTCTCTCCTCGAAGCATTATTAATTTGTATGTGAAATGCTATTTTGTCCAGACATTTCAGTGGATTTCCTGCGGATTCGGTCACAGGGTGGGCGAGTTTACCGCCGCAAGCTCTAGCCACCGAGCTAGCGGTCGGTTCTCTCCTCGAAGCATTATTAACTTGTATGTGAAATGCTATTTTGTCCAACCCAGCATTACCTATTCGCCGATCGCCTAGGTCGGGGATGCTGTAGTAGCTGCCACAATTGCCACCGTCACGGTCTCGGAGCCCCCTCAAGGCGAAGCTAAATGGATTGCTGCCGCTGGTAGCTGCACACATAATCATCAAAAATGCTTGATTTAATTAAACTGATCCCATGAACTGCCTACAAGATCATTCGCAAAACCAAAGAAATAAATGCCTAAAAAATAACGTGAAAGCCGATCCCCAAAGTCGCCGAATTATGAACTAGAACGACAAAATTTAGCCGTCGGCGGAGGCAAAAAGAAGGGCTAAAAAGCACATAAACTTAAATAATCCAGAAAACAGGGCGATTTTTGTTTGGCAGACTGGACGCGTGCTCTAAATAAAAGTATATGAAGCTACAGAAATCGAAAAATGCAGCAGAAAATCGTACCCATGCCCGCCGGACCGATCGGAGGAAGAGGGGAGAAATGCGACGGGCGGCTGGCAGCGGGGGGCCTCGCATTTGGCGCGTGGCGCTCATGAGGACGGGGAGGCGCCCGGGTCGAGGTGCAGTCGTGGCGGGGCGAGGAGGAGGGACGCGAGCGGCGCGCCTCGTGTCCCCCCGCGGCATTCCCCACCTGGACGACGAACGAGTCGGCGACGGACAGCGGCGGCAGGAAGGAAGGAGACAAAAGTCCCAGCAAAACGCGGGCCTGGCTGGGCCGCAACCGCTCTGCACAGTAGGAGACTGAGCAGCCGTCGATTCATGATCGGACGGCCGCCGAGTGTAATTTTGAGTTTCGGGCCAACGATCTCCGGCCCATGTTCTGTGTAGCAGACGTGTGGCGGCCCATCCAAGCTTTACGAACCAGGCCGTGCTAGCCCAGACACTCAAACAAACCCAGTTGGCCCTAACCAAACCCTCAGGCGGGTGTCTGGCGGCCGGAGCGCCTCACTCCTCCGTCGCCATGGCATCCCTCGTGCCCCGGCTACTCGGCCTCCGGACACTGCAACCCGCCGTTGCTCTGCGCTCTCCACGGTTCGTTGCCGCTCTTCCTATTAATGGCCCCATCCCCATCTTGTATTCCGGATTTGATTCATCCACTGCCTCCTAACCAGCGATCCTTGGATGCGATTCCACGGCGCAAGTTCCCCACGCCCCTGCCCGCTGTTCCGGCGTTTCCTGGGGGGTGATGGACGCGGGAGAACCGCGCGGAGATGGTTGTTTCTCTGGCCGGTAAGGCACGGGAGCACGGCGGTGACGCTAAACACGGACGGCGGCTTTGTGCGCTTCTCGGTCGGAGATCCGGGCACGAATCAGAATGGGGGCCAGAATCAGCCGCCGCCGGCCAAGAAGAAGAAGATGTCCAAGAAGTCCAAGGTCAACCAGCTCAAGTGGTTCCGCCTCAAGGCCAAGAAGAAGATGAAGTCGCCCAACCCCGAAGTCAGGATAAGATACAAGCTCGAAAAGGTCGCTTAATTTTCAACATGTTATTATTACCACTCTATTCCCTTTCGTATGTATAGTTGAGGAGAGATGCTGAAATGCTGCATTGTCAATTTTTTTGTCATGTGAATTCAGGCCAAGAGGAAAGAAGAGTGGCTGATTGAGAAACTCAGGAAGTACGAGGCCCCGAGGGCTCCGGAGCCGGTTCACGACCCTGAGATTCTGACCGAGGAGGAGAAGTTCTATCTGAAGCGAACTGGGGAGAAGAAAAAGAACTATGTTCCTGTTGGGAGGAGAGGGGTGTTTGGTGGTGTGGTTCTCAACATGCACCTCCACTGGAAGAAGCATGAGACTATGAAAGTTGTCTGCAAGCCCTGCCGACCTGGGCAAGTGTACGAGTATGCGGAGGAGCTAGCGAGGCTCAGCAAAGGGACAGTTATTGATATTAAACCCAATAATACCATCATCTTTTATCGTGGAAAGAACTATGTGCAGCCAAAGGTTATGTCACCTCCTGATACTCTTTCTAAGCAGAAGGTAATCATCACTAGTCCTATACCGACAAACTTGTTTGTTCTCATGGTACTCTTTTTCTGTCTGAGCATACTATCTTTTAGTTGGTTCAGTTGGCTTGACATCGTGTATCTATACTCCATGTCCACAGGCCCTGGAGAAATATAGGTACGAACAGTCTCTTGAACATACCAGTAAATTTATTGAGCAGCTGGAACAGGAGCTTGAAGATTACCAGAAGCATGTTGCTTTATTTAAGAAGCATGAGGGGGCTATTTCTGAGCAAATCAGTAATGAAGACTCTGGTGTTGATGACCTCACAACTAGCTCAGATACCGATTGAATCGCCTTCTTCATCAATTGACATCTCATTATGTCATGTTTGTTTTTTCACTCCTCTAAATGTTTGGCAGGTGCAAGAAACGTTTGGTTGCAGCCACAGTTGTGGCATGCCACACTTCTCTATCATTGTATTTATATCCTCCTATCATAGACCTTCATTTACCCAAGTTTGCCACAAGTGTGGCGACCAATTTGATCGCCACAAAACTGCCATTTGCCATACATTTATGGATGGCAGCCAAGCATGCCCTTAGATGCAGAGCTTAATATTCATACTCAACTGGGAAGCCTGCCCTCAGATAGGGTGAAATAAAAATTAAACACCTTGCTTCAATGCTCGGAATCAGGTAGAAAAAGAGCGGTAGCATATTCCTGAGTATTATGTTTGAAGTTACTAATCCAGGTAGTTGGTAGGTACTTGGCACAAATGTTCTTTGTTTGTGTCTTGATGTGGTCTTGGATTTGATACATTCATTTAATGAAAGATCTGTTACTTGAACATCAATGTCAGCATTTGATCTTCATATGTCAGCTTGATTTAATGCTAGAAATATTGGTATGATTAGTTTCATTGCACTATTTTTAGGATCCTAAGCATTGTTTTTAAGGCGTCGCCTAGGCGATGCCGAAGCGTCAGGCCCTGCCTTACAATTTACATGCGTGCCTAAGGCATCCAAGGCGTCCAAGGCGTCCAAGGCGTCGCTTCAGCCTGCCTTAGTCAACTGAGGACGCCTTAGACAGGGCTGTGAGTTTAGGCGGGAAACAGAGCTCTGGGAGGGAAGAAAAGGGCGGGAAACAGAGTTTGGGCGCCAACAGTTACTAGCAGGGAGAGAGAGAGCTCTATGCAGTTTCAGTTTCCCCCCACCCCCACCTCTGGCTGCTGGATCTGAGCTTCTCCCCCTCCTCTCCCGCAGCTTCTCCCCCTCCTCTCCCGCAGATCCTTCTCCCCCTCCTCTCCGGCAGATCCTTCTCCCCCTCCTCTCCTGCAGATCCTTCTCCCCCTCCTCTCCGGCAGATCCTCCTCCCCCGCCTCTCCTGCAGGCTCTACAAACAGCAGCAATTGCAAGGTATGCATGCCTAGTTGCCTACCAAATTCTGGTCTATTCTAATTCTTAAAACTCTCTAAGGTGTCGCCTTGCCTTATGCCTTACTGCTTAGGCAGTGAGCCCCCCCCCCCCCCCCCCCGCGCGTGCCTTACCACCTTAAAAACAATGATCCTAAGGATAAGCGATCTTCTCTTTTAAAATCTCTTGTACATTGCCTTACCACCATCGCCTTTTATGTTTTTTATAATTACACGTTACTTATTGCAATAGCCCTTGTGTAGGGTTCTCGCGCTTCGTCATAAAAGGGAAAAAAAGGGACAACTAGTAGTTCAAGAGCTGTTATACTGCTGGAGTACCCTATGAGGAATCAAGTACCATGAACATATTTATGGGATGGTCGCATTGACAGTTAGTAAAGTTTATGGTTTGAAGATTTAAGGTGGTAGTGGATGCTGATGGTGGAGGAGATGAGTTGAACTTTGTGCGAGACATGGACTTGCTTGTTGCTGCAACATTGAAAAATCAACTTGGGTTATCTGCTGCAAAGGAAGCCTCTCAAATGGAAACTGGTAAGCATACCTGGATCTCAACAAGTAGATTAACGTAACATACATAAGATTGATGTTTTCAGAATAGAATTTACTTATGTAAGATTAGTTACTATACCAGCGGTGAAGTCAAGATAATGCCAAATGAAGAAATCTTTGTTTTACAGTAGCGAACTTATATAGTCATGCCATGTTTTACTCATCAGTAACATTTTGGTCTACTTATTATTTTCCTTATGGTAGCCATGAATGGGTTCAGCCCTAATGTCCAAAAGTCAACTTTTCAAATTTAGTTTCTCTTCTTCGTACTCACCAGCCTTTTTATATTTCACATTTGATTGAATGCTTGATTTTGGACTTGTATATTCCAAAAATAGTTTCAAATTTAATTATTAATATTAAAATACAATCCAATCTACTTTTAAAACTGAATTCGGCAAGGATCATAAGATACTTGCGGTAACTGGTTTTACCAATGGGGTCTTGAATGCTCGTACGACCTACAGGATGCTAGCCATGATGTCATGCCATATGTTGGCGCAATTGATGATCTCACGACTTCCGGCAATGCATGTGTCTCCTAGGGGAATACTAACTTATGGCCCCGAAAAGGAAATGAAGTTATTGCTCGACTTCTTCACTTTATGACAAGTGTTGGACTACACATCAATAGGGAAATACCCATACTAAATAGCCATACATGTTTTGTCCTATCTTTGTTAGAGATTTATTGTGGATGAGCTTTATTCTATTTGAGTTGGTTGTTAGAGATTTCTTTTTTTACGCTGGAAAAGAGGATGTGAGACTTGTGTTTTAAATGGGAGTTGTGCTTTAAAAAGTGTTGTTTTGAAGTGGCTCAAGCAACGATTGTTCCTTGCATACGGTGTAGATATGAATGAGACAAAAGGAAGGTGGAATACACAGTCACAAGCAAATGGGCTAAAAGTTATGCTCACAAGAGGATAGAGTTTAGTTCAGATGTTGTGAAGGAAGTAGAGTTGAACAAGATAACAACTTTGAAAGATGTTCATAATGAGCTACATATGGCGAATACTACCTTGTGGCAAAGGTTAAAGGAAGGAAGGCTCATGTGTCACAACAATGACATCAAGTCCATGTTGACAGAGGAAAACAAGTTAGGCAGGATACAATTTTGTTTATTGATGTTGCATAGCATTACAGGAGAGCCCGTATTCAAAGGAATGTTAAGTGTCATACACATCGACAAAAAAAATGTTTTACCACACTCGGCGTACTTAGATTATTGCTGGGCACTAGATGTGGATGTTCCCTATCGCGGCAAGTAGAGCCAAGGTTTTATCGAGAAATTTAATATCTTGACAGGAGTAGCAGGGCCAATAGAACGGTGATCGTACCATGACGTTTGTTGGAAGATAGGCATTTGGCCTTTCACGTATGAAAAGCTGGCAAAAAAGGAGTAGTGAAAGACGTGAGGTGGGATCAATGGTGAACAAGGTTTTGCTGGCACAAGTTGCAAAAAAAAAAAAAAAGGTTCTGCTGGCACTGACACAGGATGTAAGCCGTGATTATTGGGTTAACAGACATCTTCCTGCCATATATAAAGAAGATATATGGTTGGCAGATAAAACTTGGATTCGCTCGGGTTTCTCTGCCATGGCACCATTTTTCATAAATTTACTCATACACATAAAATTTGAACACGGTCTCTACGCTGACTACTACTACATTCTAAAGAAATTCCTGACCATGATCTCTACTCCTACATCATGAATATACATCATTTGCTCCTACACTCATGAGTACACAATTACCTGATGCTGTTATCACCTTGCACTTCCTCTTGTTCCACCATCTGGTCTCACCACCTCCATGTCCAAGCTCACAACCTTCATCTATCCACTCCCACTACCCTCACGTCCTTCATTTTAGCCATGCCGCTCATTTTTTTTTTGTCAAAGCCAACATTCATGACCAGGCAATAGTGGTGTAGCCAATGTTCACGCTATGCCCGCGACCTTTAAGACCTGGAGGACGAAGTCTGCATCCGTTGCTTGACTGGCTGAGCCATTTGGTGAGCACGGGACCGTGCTCAGCCATGACCCATCAGTATAAGTCTTCCAAGGCCCTAAGTTACCTTCCTAAAATATGTTTAATGTGGCAACATCAGAAACTGAAACACCAACCAGTCCATGTTTGTTGCTCTTTGTTTTTATTTTGTGCAACCTTCACTGTGTAACAGAATACCATAGAAAGAATCCAACAATAAGAAACCGAATAACATCATAAATTGTTCTTGTCATAGCCAGTTTGCTTGGTGGGTACCATGTAGAAGTGTTCCACTTTCACAGCTCACCTATCAATGTCGAAGAACCATTTCATATTATCCTATCTGTAGGCCATAGCCAACTCCAAGACAAAGCAAACCCCAAAGCCATTTAGATGTCTTGCACTCCGCTGCCGTTACCCCACATGCAACACTCATATGGTCCCTTTCAGCTGTCCTGTGGGTTATGCTGAACGAACAGCTTATGTTAGGCCCCAGCCATTGACATGAACTGGTTATTATGGGCATTAGCAGGTGTAATTGGAGTTTGATTCCTTACCAGTTGGCTCTGAAGGATTCCTAGTCTCCACTTTGGTTCTAGTCCAAAAGATGATTAAATCAGTTTATCGCCAATGAGATCTGTCAAGCTTTAGAAAGTAATCACCTCGTCATGTAGAATTGATTTGTTGGAAACTAACTCATGCTATATAACATACAAACAACATCCCTATAATATGTACTACTATGCACAAATTTAGTTACAATTCGGAAGCTACTGTTTTTCTTAAGAGGACCCACAATCTAGTGCCCGACACTAATTGTACCCTTGTAACAGCGAAGACCTGGAGATGTGCTACTGTTCGAATGAGAGAATGGTTGCTCTTGCACACCTGTACATAACTTGTTTCAAAGTGGCACAGAGTTTTTTAGTCAGCATATATGTATGCCCATTGAAGAGCTGATTTACAGACCGTTGAAACGACAGCATATTGGCCATTCTATATATGTAAAGCAGCATTTCTGGATCACAAAAGGATGATTTCTTGGATCATCTGTCTGTGCTATGCAAACTTATGTTCTTCACTCGAGAGATTAACAGATTATAAAGTCCTTGTCTGTATGTAAAATAGCCGTGCTTTCTCGTATAATTGGTTTATCAATATCTATGTTTTGCTGTCACTATCGATGTATGCATGTCTTGCAGTCTTGTCATCCATCCATCGAGCAATTATTGGAGGCTGCAACATTCAAGCCAATTAAAATCAGTTATTGATGTCATCTACTCCTCTCTAGTTTGCCTCAATGTTTTAGTGATTCAAGTTTGCCAGTTGTTGCAAAAAAATTGGTAAGGAAACTGTTCGCCGCATGATAACGTCGAAGGAAAAAATAATAATGAACGGTGGGAGAACGCACATTAACAAGTCACAAGTGTAGCCCAAATGTTTTAGGCCATTGCAGTACTTTTGTACATTTACAATAGGAGTGATGGCTGAAGCACTTGTTTATACTCGTTCGTGTAATTGGTTTTGCAAGTAGCTTGGCGTGCTCTGATTGCAGATTTTAGATACCTAGCTTGGCATGCAATGCAAGTGCGGTTCGTTTCATCCATCCTTCAGCTGCAGCCGCCGGCCGCGAAGCCGATCCTGGACTGCGCGACGTCGTAGACGACGCTGAACGTCTGCTGCTGCGTGTTCCCGATGATGGCCGTGCCGTCGGTGGCCGCGAACGCGAGGCACGTCGTGGACTCGTCCACATCGACCAGCACGTTGCCCGGCGCCAGCTTGAGCGTCGCGCCACCGGCGAACGCCATGTCCACGGCCGGCACGCGCAGCTTCGACGCCTGGCCCTCGAAGCACGTGTCCAGGATCGAGTACGCCGGCGCGCGGGGCGCCCCTCCCATGGCCGCGCCCAGCGCCTTGCTCAGCGCCGTGTACACGGCTGTGGGCAGGCGTGTGATCACCGTGCCGGAGTCGATGATCGTCGGCAGGCTGCCGTACTCCGACGGCGACACCACGAGCGGGCTCCCGGCGACGGACATGCTGGCGAGGCTGACGAAGTAGAGCGAGGCGTCGAGCGAGCTGGACGCCATGGGCGTGTACGAGTACATCGCCGGGTTGTAGGACCCGATGGACAGGTACCCGGCCGACGCCGAGGTCGGCAGGCAATAGGAGAAGGAGTCGCCGAGGCTGGGCGCGAGCTGGTAGAGCAGCGACAGCTTGTTCCGCGCGAGGCCGATGAGCCCGGCCGACCGGCCGAAGAGGCCCTCGTTGTCCTGGCCGCAGCCGTAGTAGAAGCCGGGGAACCTGCCGGAGCCGAGGGAGACGGTGTCCTTGCTGAGGTAGCCGATGGAGAAGGAGCTATCCCCGTAGCTGACCTGGTAGATGCAGACGCCGGAGGTGGAGCACGCGGACGGGTTGAGCGTGGCGGCCCGCAGCTCCCCGCACTGCGGCGCCGAGCACGGCACGGACGCGTACGTGGTGGACGCGCGCGGGTTGTAGAGCGGGCCGGCCTGCCGGTGGCACGACACCACGCAGGGGGAGCATTGGAGCCACGTGAGCGACGACCCCGTGTCGACGACCATGGCGTAGGTGGTCGCCGGCGTGCCGAGGCCCAGCTGGGTGACGTAGTTGCCCACGCCGACCGACGCGCCGGGCGCGAGCGGCACCGACGTGGCCTGCGAGTCGCCCAGGTGGGCGCTGCTGGTGCTCTGGCGGAGCGAGGTCGGGCGGCTGAAGGGAGTCTTGGCGAGGCGGGCGAGGCGCGCCTCGTCGTGGGCGATCACGGCGGAGAAGGGGAGGTCTGGGGGCAGTGGCGCCGGCGAGCAGGGGCTCTGCGGGTGATGCAGCGTCAGGTGCATGCCGGTGCCGTTCACGTGCTGAAAATCTGCATTAAACCATGGCATAGCTAGATATTACTCACGTCACTGTTTTCACATGTTACCGTTTGCTGAGATTAACCGGTAGTAGTGGTGGTTTATAAATATTCCAGCTCTACTATTGCACTCTTCACAAGTGATGATGAAGGGAAGAGTGGCCCTGCATATCTTTGACTGCTCAATGTGGTTTGCTTTCAGATCGACCTAGTCCGTCCGTCCGTCCAACCGATGATTGCTAGCTCACCGGCGGTAGTGTACAAACCGCCGGCCCCTGCATATTTTGGTAGCAGCGGACGCGGACTGCACGTAACTTTGTACACAACCATGATGCGTCGGGTCATTCATTCCAGCGACGTTTGGATATAAGTTGGTACGGAGTCACGGTCTGGTGTTGACGTGGTGGGAATCACAAAACGAAAGGGTTCGTCAGCAGATTAGCAAGCAAACAGGAGTATCTGGCCTACCATTAATTCTATGGCCATGAATTTTGTCACGGCCCATTTTATCAAATTATATACGCGCCTTATTTTGTCACCAGCTGCAACAGAAATTTGTCACGGAATCTCATGTTTTTTTTTCCTTTTTCTCCCTTCTTCTCAAGTTTCTCAATAAAAAGGGAGTGAGCCTAACTCAGCTGGTTTGGGGAGTGGATGCACAAACCCAATACTTGAGTTCAAATCCTCACGGAAGTGAATTTAGATTCCTATTTATTCTTGAGGATCAGACTTTTCTGATACTCATGCAATTTATCTAGAGGACCAGGCTTGGTTATTATTAACCAAGATAAAAATCCTGATACTCATACATAATGGTTGTATGCATCCTTAGTTGGTGCAGAGGCCGGGGAAGTGAAATTCTCCCCTATTTTCTAAGCTCCCGTTTTAACCAACAAGACTAGACACCCCTTCGGGGCAGACTCCTCCCTCCTCCCCCCGTGTGGCGGCGCCGCGCCACACCGGGGCAACCTCGCCGGCCGCCTCCGGTCGCCACCAGCGGCCCCTCCTCTCCCGTCGCCGTCGTCGAGGGCGTTGCAGGTTAAGCCTGTGGGCGACGGCGGCGGCAATCCTCCGCGGCCCACGATTGGATCTAGGTGGCGACGTTCTACTCCGGTCGGATCAAGGGCGGTGGCGCGGGCCGGCGGCGACCAGGGTCGGTGTGCTGGAGCCAGAGTCGGCGAGATCTCCGCGGCGGCGGCTAGGGCGCCCGGTCGGGGCCCAGATGGGCTTCAACGGGTCGCTCCATACGCTGGCGTGCGTCTCCGCTGATCCGGCGACGTCAAGCGGCTTCTGGGCTGGTCCTGCAACACGAGGACGTCGGGGGCTCCGGCCCTAGGCGCGGCGGTGGTGGCCATCTCCTTCGCTAGAGGTGGTCGGCCTGAGGCTGGGTGGTCAGATCTCCAGATTCGTCATCTGGTCCCGGCTGCGAGTTGGGGAGACAGAGTTACCGGTGAAAACCGAGCCGATGGCGGGCGATGGCGGCATTCTGCGCCGTTACCTTGATGAAGGCATCGTTGTGTAACTATTGTCGGCCCACTCGTGCTACTCCGGGGGAAACCCTAAGATCTGGTCATCCAGATCGGACGATGGCGATACTGCGGTGTCGTTACTTTCTTAGGAGCATCGTTTGTGGAGCAGCGCTGGATGACAGAGGCAGGAGGTGGAGCGGCTAAGTCTTGCATGGAGCTTCGGCGGAGATGTCAAGTCATGCCTGGCCGACAGGTGCTACGCCGTATCATGCCTGGTCAGCAGGGGCTACGCACGACAGATCCTCCAGAGTCTTCGCATCTGGATGGACGAACGCGGGGCGATGGTGCCGTTGGGCGTCGTGGTGGCGTCGATGGATGTTTGGACTGGCAAGGACGATGCGGATCTCTATCTTGAAGATGGGTCAGCGGTCCAAGGATGATGGCGGCTTCTGGATTCTACAACGTGTGTATGTGGTGCGCGTTTTAGGTCTGTTGTGCCGGCTGTTGGTCCCGATACGTTATGTGGATGGATCGGCGACGACACCGGTTTTAGATATGGGAGTGAGAGCACTCCACATTATTGAGTTTGTAGGTGTGACTGGTGGCTTGATGTATTTTTTTTCTATCAGTCCTTCGTGAAATAATTAATAAAGATGGATGTATGCATCGACTGATGCAGAGGTCGGGGGTTTAACCTCCATTTCCAAAAAAAAAAAAGTTTCTCAACAAACGATGCTCCCATCCCATGGAGCACCGGTTGCCACGTCCTCTCATTTGTTTCCACCTCAAAACTCTCAAGTCTTTATCAATTATTGACAGGTTACCAATTTGTCCATGATTGTAGTATACTACCCGAAAGTCCAACGCCAGAGGAAACCCGTCAAACGGAGTAAACTGAATTGATTCGTGGATAGTTACGGGAAGGGAGTCAGGCTGGTTCACGCAAGCGTCTATTAATTCGTGTCACTTATCACTGCTTGGTTTGCTCTGTATGGTCACCTTCTCTTTTCCTAACCACTGTTGCTTACTCTCTTGTAGCTTAATGGTTTTGTTATCTTTGCTAATTATCTGGTTCCCTGACTATCTGGCGCCTGAATTACCATAGAGATACGCGTTATGAATTCCGCATATTACACATGTTATTGGAAATGTGTATGCTAATCTCTAACGAAGTTGAAATCTGCGATGCAAACTGGTTCTAAGATGGTTATTGAACCGGGCGGCAGGTCGGGTTAGCAATCTCAAATATTGACGGGATGGTTAGCGAAGGTGGTTGATAGTTATCACCCCTTCGCATGCTAGGGATTAAAGCACACGAGTTGTACTATGTGTTTATGTAGAAAATAAACAAAGTTGATATCCTAAGCAATAAATCGATAAACAGGTAAAATTCTGTAGACCTGACAACTGACACATCATCTACCACCACATCCTCTCTATCTAAGCTCTACAACTCCAAAAGAACAAAGGACATAGGTATGTAGCCCTGGTTCAACCATGAACCATCTATCCGTCTACTTGTGGCTGTCCCATGAACGGTTCAAGTTAGGTTGTTACACAATTGTACTGCGCAACAACAGGGTATCTAACGATGATGAAGACTACTACAACAAGCTATAATGGATGGAAAACTAACTGAGGAAAAGATAAAATATACTGCCAAAATTACTCAGTGTCATGGAAGTACCATTAGCTTGTGAGGTGCAGGCGTTGGTGATCGCCCTGGCCGGAGCTGCGAGAGGGAAGATGAGAGAGCATGCAAGGAGACGAAGAAGAAGCAACTCCATGGTGTTGCCGGCTAAAAGCTTCTTCTATTTCTTGAGGACGTTCAGTAGGCTTGTTCTTGTGGCCTCTATATAGTGTGTTTGAGTGGTTCGTTGGAATCTTTCCAGTAGCTTTCAACGCAGATAGTTTGTCACAATAGATACGTTTGAGTTTATCCACCCACATGATTGTTTTTTTAGGGACACAAATTGTTATCTGTGGTGACGATGTTCTGGGCCAAGTGATTACTGAATTATTGACGAGTTATGTGGAGCTGCTTCTGAATACACGGCTCTCAAATAAATGCATAATTTGAGCTTTGATTTTGCTTATAGGGAGCACAAAATTTAACTTAACTGCCAAACAGACGTATCTGCGGCAGTTACACTTGAATGCAGAGTTTATTTCGTCGGCCGGTGCACGAGTAGAAAGGGAAATCAGGCACCGTTTGGAAGTTGATATTGGGCTATCTCAATGTCGATTGGATAGTGGTATTGGGCTCTCTCAATGTCGATTTTTTTAGAAACGGTATAGATGTAGACGCTCACAGATACGTACGTATACTCATCCTTCTAAATACATGCACACATATTCTATCCATATGGCTATCTCGAAGAGACTGATTAGGCAGGTCTTGAAATTGACAGTCATCACATGCACCTTGCTATTGACGAAAATGTAATCTCCCACTTAAGAATATTCCACCTTTATGAGACACTAAAGCATCAAACCAGGGTTTGATCTCTGGTGGCTAGGGTTTGGTTCTATTTGGCAGGAGTGTTGGGGATATAACCCCAGGGTGAGACCTGCACAGGTGGGTTCGGGTCATGCGGTTGGCGGCTTACGACAACTTCAGGAGTAAACGTAATCAGTGGGCCAGAAGGCCCAGAGCCAAAAAACAGGATGTAACCCGGTGGGCTTGAGCCGTCGGGAGCGACTTGTTAGATAAGGCATGTATAGTTAGAGGCGAGGTCGGTTGTCAAGTATAACCCGACCCGTACTCTTGTAAGCTCAGGGCCTTGACCCGTGTATATAAAGGCAGGTTACCTAGGCTGCTTAGGCCACGAAACAACTGATCGAGAGCTAGGTCAAGCGAACTCGCTCCCTTGTAATCGATACCCAATCAATACAACACAGAGCAGGACGTAGGCTTTTACCTCTTTCTGAGGGGCCGAACCTGGGTAACCCTTGTCTCTCGATTCCGATCAACCCCTTCGAGCTCACCGCCTTAGCGATGGCCTCAAACCTAAGTCCTTTCACGAGGACATCTGCCGTGACAAAACCACGACATTTGGCGCCCATCATGGGGCTAGCGCTTGGTGGTGTGGAGTTCTCGAAGGGCTCTCTCCCAGGGATCGAGGGATACGCCGTTGGCAGGATGACCAATAGTTGTCGTGGCAAGCTCTACATCGACGCCGCCGGCTGGGGCCACGAGGCCAACTCAATCGAGTACGAGCATCGGGTCCCCTTCGGCAGAATTCACGTCTTCATCGGCAAGATGGGCGGATCTAAACCTGGGCTGGACATCTGCATCAACCTCGTCGAGCCGGGTCGGCGCGTGCAACACCCCCGTGTTAACCCGGACAGGAAGCATGTTTTCGTCGACTTTACCCAAGGCACGGAGCTTGAAGGTTCCATGTCGCGGGAGGAAACTCTCATCTGCTCAGAGGATGGTTCCTCGTGCGGAGAGACGAAATCAATCTATCAGCTTCACAACAGCGGGCTTGGGGGCTACATCAAGCATTACCCCGAGTAGGAATATCATGAGCCCGAAGATTATGAGCCGCCGAACCACGCTACCGTCTTCATGGCAGGTTCAGCACCAGCCCCTAGTAGCACAGCCACCCGTGCGACCGGATCTGGAGCTGGCAGGTTGTCGGCTCAAGTTCTTCTAGATCTGATGAACGAGCTTACAACTCTGATGGAAACCGAGGTCACTGCTGAAAACCAAGTGGCGTATAACACGGAGATCACGAGGTTGAAGGACCAGATGGCCGGAGTCCAACAGGAAATCAATGCGTTGAAAGCTCAGATGGATGCTGAGTCAAAGCGCCTTAGGGCAGATGCTTTTCGCTTAGAGTTAGAGCAGCAGTCCACAGCGGCGGTTCACCGGATGAGGCATCAGTCCCGTTTGCCGGATCAATATGAAGCCAGAAATCTTTTTAACATGCCAGGGACGAGACGGAATATACCTTTGACCATAACCCGGACGGCGGAAGTACCTGGAAGCCGGGCGGCGGTTCAGCGTTAGCAGCCAGACCCACCACGCTGGAACCAGACCCCACCACAGTCTTTTCCGACACCGCTTGGTTATTATTCTAACCCGGCGAAGAACATGGTGGCGGCGGCGACCAGGCTTGGTACAATCCTCATCCCCGGTGAGGCACCTTTCACAGAGGAAGTGCGGAACGCCATTGGATACCTGCAGACGGCGGTGGCCCACCAGGAGAAATATACTTATAGCCGGAGTCGCGTGCACTTAACCCCCATCCCAAGCCGCAGCTACAGCCGGTGTTATGAGTCACTAGCGTTTTCTAGCAGTGGTCGACATCGGAACCCGCCAAGAGATGATCGGCCGGTTCGTGATGCTCAGGCGTTGGTGGATCGGGCAAGAGCGCAGCGAGAGGCGGTGGCTCTGGCAGCTGCGGCGGCTTATTGGGAACCCACAGGTGCACCTTCCGTTTTGGTAGGAGCCGGAGTAACCTCCAGGGTTGTGGGGGTGCCGTGCTTAGTGTCGGCTTTGCGGAATGAGCGTCTTCCGAAGGATTTTAAAGGTCCTCGCAAGGTGCACAATTATACTACTGACCTGCCTCCAGAAGCTTGGATTGAAAGCTATGAGCTGGCCATGGATATGTTAGATGTTAGCAATGCATTATGTGCCAAGTATTTCATCATGATGCTGGAAGGTCAGACTCGCACGTGGTTGAAGTGTTTGCCACCCAACACCATTAATTCCTGGGCTGAGTTAAAAGTGAAGTTCATCAAAAATTTATAGGGAACGTGCAAGCAGCCTATGACGATTGTGGATTTGGATCATTGTGTGCAGTGTGAGGACGAGTCGGCTCATCATTTGGTCCGGCGGGTATCAACCATCATCCATTCTTCTGATAACATTACGACGGCTCAAGCGGTCTTAATCCTGGAGAAGAATTGCCACTTCACGCCTTTGAAGCTGAAGCTTAGCCGGCTCAAGCGCTGATGCAAAGACACGGGAGAACTCATGGCGGCTCTCACCAAGTATGCAGACTCTAACAACACAAAGGACCCCGGCTCTGATGATGAGAAATCGGCCAAGGGTAAGAAGAATAACAATGGCAAGGGTCAATCACAGAACGGGGGAGGAAACAACAATAATGGCAATAGCGGAAAACGAAAACACCAGGACGGCGTGTCGGATCTAGTGGCCAACACCAATACTGGGAATAACCGCGGCAAGGGTAATGGAAAGCCGCCTTTTAAACACAAACCTGCCGACATGGAGGCGATATTGAATGCTCCTTGCCCGAAACACGGCCTTCCGGATTAGCCGTCTACTCATGCTTGGAGGGATTGTTGGATCATGTGCGAGTATCAAAATTACAGCGGTAACCAGCATCAAGGTGGCGGCGGCGGACCATCCGGCGGGTCAGGATCCGGTCCTTCCGGGTCTGGCTTTGGTCCAGGCGGCTCAGGCTCAGTCCATCAGGGCCAAGGAAACCATGTAGGTAATAATCAGCAGTCTGGCGGTGGAGGTCAGCAGCAAAATAACCAGTCCGGGTATGAGAGTAAACCCAAGCAGCTTAATGGAGGGCAGTACCATGTTTTTACAACCAGCCTTGACAAGCAGGACCGGAAGGTGCGCAAGCGGGCGGTTAATGCAGCCATGTGGGCTCTCCCGCAATATTTGAAGTTGTCTGAGTATGACATAACTAGGAGTAGGGAGGATCGCCCGCCGCGTGTGGATAACCTGGGGCAATTGGCTTTGGTAGTCGCCCCTCAAGTGGGAGGATATGTGTTCACCAAAGTACTTATGGATGGTGGCAGCAACATTAACACCATGTATTATGACACTTTCCACCAGATGAATTTGCTCGACAAAGATGTTAAGCCTTCTTCAACAGTTTTTCATGGCCTGGTGCCTGGGAAGTCGGCTTATCCAGTGGGAAAGATTTCTTTGGAGGTAGCTTTTGGTGATGAATTCAATTACAGGGTGGAATCTTTGTGGTTTCAAGTGGTCAAGATTAAGAGCCCGTACCATGCTCTATTTGGACGACCGGCTTACGCCAAGTTCATGGCTAGGCCCTGCTATTTCTAATTACAGCTCAAGATGCCCGGATTAAATGGGACGATCACTATGCATGGTGATCGAAAGAAGACTGTCGAGTGTGAGGAAGGTGATGCAGCATATGCAGAATCAAGTTGTGTTGAGGCAAAGCTCAAGTTTTATAAGGAAAATGTTGACCCGGAAGATATGACCCCGCTAAAGAAGCCTAACACAGAATCCGAGCCGCCCCTCAAGTTTGTGGCAGAAGATACCAAGTTAGTGGACTTTACGCCTGGCGACTCGTCACAACAATTCACCATTGGGGCTAATATGGATCCCAAATAGGAAAGCACGCTCATCGAATTCATCCGTGAGAATCGGGACATCTTTGCATGGAAGCCTTCTAACATGCTGGGTGTACCGAGAGAATTCGCTGAGCACCACCTTAATGTGGATCCTAAGTTTAAACCGGTCAAGCAGTTCCTACGCCGATTCAATGAGGAGAGGCGGAAAGCAATTGGAGAAGAGGTGTCCCAGCTCTTGGCAGTAGGATTCATCGTTGAAGTTTTTCACCCGGAGTGGTTCGCTAACCCGGTGTTGGTACTCAAGAAGAACGACACGTGGCGTATGTGTGTGGATTACACAGATCTTAACAAGGCGTGTCTGATTGACCCGTTTGCTCTTCCCCGTATTGACCAAATCATTGATGCGACGGCGGGTTGTGAGAGTCTCTATTTTCTGGATGCTTATTCAGGTTATCATCCGATCAAGATGGTAGTTAAGGACCAAGAGAAGACGGCTTTTATTGCGCCTTTTGGTGCTTTCTGCTATGTGTCTATGCCTTTTGGGCTCAAGAGTGCCCAAGCGACTTACCAGTATTGTGTGCAGAACTATCTTCATGGTCAAATTGGGTGCAATGTTCATGCTTACGTAGATGATATTGTGGTCAAGTCAAGGAAGAAGGAAACTCTGCTGGATGATTTGAAGGAAACCTTTGAAAATTTGTGGGTCTACAAGATGATGCTTAACCCGGCAAAGTGTGTTTTCAGTGTACCTGCAGGCAAGCTCTTGGGGTTTTTAGTCTTTGAGCGTGGCATTGAAGCTAACCCAGACAAGATAAAGGCTATTACTTCCTTGTCTAAGCCGGCGTGTGAAAGGACGTGGATGTCGCCTAGAGGGGGTGAAAAGGCGCTTTAAAATAATTACGGTTTAGGCTTGAACAAATGCGGAATAAAACTATCGTTTAATTAGTCAAGCACAAAACCTAAAACAACTAGGCTCACCTATGTGCACCAACAACTTATGCTAAGCAAGATAGAAAACTAAGTGATAGCAAGATATATAACAAGAACCAATATGACTAACACAAAGTAAAGTGCATAAGTAAAGGGGATCGGGTAAGAGATAACCGATGCACGCGGAGACGATGATGTATCCCGAAGTTCACACCCTTGCGGATGCTAATCTCCATTTGGAGCGGTGTGGAGGCACAATGCTCCCCAAGAAGCCACTAGGGCCACCGTAATCTCCTCACGCCCTCGCACAATGCAAGATGTCGTGATTCCACTAAGGGACCCTTGAGGGCGGTCACCGAACCCATACAAACTAGGTTGGGGCAATCTCCACAACTTAATTGGAGGCTCCCAACGACACCACGAAGCTTCACCACAACGGACTGTGGCTCCGAGGAGACGTCAAATGCTCGGGGCAATCTCCACAACCTAATTGGAGACCCCGACGCTTGTCCGGAGCTTTGCACCACAATGATTGAGCTCCGAGACAACACAAGCCGTCTAGGGCACCAAGGCACCCAAGAGGAACAAGCTCTAGGGTGCACAAACACCCAACACTAATAAGCTTGTCAACTTCTCACTTCCACGTATCACCGTTGTGAACTCAAACTTATGCACCAAATGCAATGGCAAGGGCACACAGAGTGCTCAAGTCCTTCTCTCCCAAATCCCTCCACAGCAACTAATGCTATGGAAGAAAATGAGAGAAATAACGAAGAAGAACACGAAGAACTCCAATATCTAGATCCAAGGGGTTCCCCTCACTTAGAGGAGAAAGTGATTGGTGGAAATGTGGATCTAGATCTCCTCTCTCTTTTACCTCAAGAACTAGCAAGAATCATTGGAGGGATTGAGAGTGAGCAAGCTCGAAGAAGGTCAACAATGAGGGAAGAACACGAGCTCAAGAGAGAAAATCCATTGGGGAAGAAGACCCCCTTTTATAGGTGGGGAAAATCCAACTGTTATCCTCACAGCCCGCACAGAGCGGTACTACCGCTAGGGCGGTAGTAGCCATATGAAACACTACTGCAATGAGGCAACATGGCGGTAGTACTGCCGGAGCGGTACTACCGCCTTCCCTCACGGTACAACCGCGGGGTAGTATTCAACGGCCACTCAGGTGCAGCACACGGTAGGAGACACCGTGAGGCAGCGGTAGTACCGCTCGGGGTAGTGGTACTACCGCGCATCCATGGATGTAAAAAATTTACTTCTGGGCTACATCCGCTGGAGCTAGCTTCGAGAAAATATTCGGCATGGTAGTACCGGAAGTCATTTGCGGTACTACCGCCAGAGGGGCGAAAGTAAAAAATTACTTCCATGCAACTTGTAGTACTACCGCCCTCGGGGCGGAAGTAAAAAAAATTACTTCCGTGCAACTTGCGATACTACCACTCCGAGGAGCGGTACTACCGCTAGCTACTGTACTGCAGCACCTTCAACTACTCAGCTAGGAAAACGAAAGGATACAGTAAAACCAGAACTGCCACAACTTCTGCAAATGAGCTCCGAATTGAGCAAACTCAAGCTTGTTGGATTTAGGTTGGTTTTTCTTAAGAAGAGGCAGTATAAAAATGCCAAAGGTATAGAGATGAGAAACCTCTTTCAATGAAGAATCAGCAATAACTCCAACATCTAAAACATCATAGAAGATGCATATGGACTCCCTTTTCGATGAACTTGAGATTTTCATGAACTTGACCATAAGCTCAAGAAACCTCAAAGAGAAAACCAACCAAGAACCAAGAAAGATGATAATGCCAAGAATGCAATGCTCTCAACGAATGATACGATCAAGCTACTCACTTGAGAGCCCCCTTGATAGTACGGCTACCTATCCTATGAGACCGGTAAAATAGAAAAACCTATCAAGGTCAAACCTTAGCCTTGTGCATAGTCCACTTGAGCTAGATGATGATGATCTTGACTTCCTCAAGATGGACCACCTTTCTTGATTGCGTTGGCTTGATGAAGACTAGATGATTGCTCCCCCATACTCCACTATGGGTGAGCTAATCTTCGGCACATCTTCACAAGTCCATTGACACCACAATGGACGGCAAGCTTCAAGCCTGATCTCTCCGTGATGCTTCACTTGAACTTGCACACCGCAACCTTGATAACGATCACCACTTGATGTCATCTTCCATGGGTTGTATGGGATCTTCCTCTTGATGCAATCCCATGGAAATATGCCTAACCTCTCAAAGAACTCTCAGAAGGAACATGGGTTAGTACACAAAGAGTAATGGACAAAGCTTACCATACCATGGGATCACTTGATCCCTCTCGGTACATCTTGTATGCTTTATGTGTTGATCACTTGATTCACTCTTTGACTTAGTCTTGATCAACTTGTATCTTATCTTCTCTCTTCATAAACATGATGTCTTGAAGGTAATCATGAATGCTCACACAATCTCCTTCTTCAAGACATGCTTGCAATAAGCTCAACTCTCACAAGACCAATCTTTGGATAAACCTTGAATACCACCTTGGTCATCATATAAACTCCTTGAAACCCAATAGATGGACTTCAAGAAGTGCCTATGGAAAAATCCTTCGAATATAACTCAAGGCAACCATTAGTCCATAGGGGTGTCATCAATTACCCAAAACCACACATGGAGAAATGTGCTCTTACAGCATGCATCAATGATGTTCAATGCCTGGCGGGTCGTGTTGCTACACAAAGCCGGTTCATAAGATGCCTGGGTGAGAAAGCTATTCCTCTATATCAGATGATAAAAAAGGCACACGATTTTGACTAGAGTGATGCGGCTGATGAAGCGTTTGAAGCACTCAAAAAGCAATTGGCTGAGCCGCTAGTTCTGGCTGCTCCCATGGAAAAGGAGCCGCTGCTCTTATATGTGGCGGCTAATAACAAGGTTGTCATTGTTGTAGTTTTGGTGGAGCACGAGGAGGTGGGTAAAGAGTACCCAGTTCAGCGGCCGGTTTATTATGTTAGTGAGGTCCTGGTGGAGTCTAAGCAAAGATACCCCCATTGGCCAAAACTGGTGCTTGGGGTGTTCATGGCCAATCGCAAATTGAAGCATTATTTTCTTGGGCACTCGATCACAGTGGTTAGTTCTGCCCCCTTGGGAGACATCACTCAAAACAAAGAAGCCACTGGAAGGATTGCTAAGTGGGCAATCGAGCTTGGACCCCTCAATTTGAAATATGTGCCCCGGACGGCTATCAAATCTCAAGCTCTGGTGGATTTTATCAATGACTGGACAGAGTGTCAAATTCTGGAAGAGAAGCCGAATAACACTTATTGGACGATTTACTTTGATGGATCCAGCCAATTGGAAGGCTCGAGGGCTGGAGTTGTTTTAACTTCCCCATGAGGTGACAAGTTTTGTTATGTTTTGAGGCTAATATTCCTTTGTACTAACAATGCAGCAGAATATGAGGCTTGGCTTCATGGGCTTCGAGTGGCCAAGGAGATGAACTTGAGCCGGGTCAGGTGTCTTGGCGACTCGGACCTAGTAGCTCAGCAAGTCTCTGGCACATGAGACTCAAGGGACCCTCGTATGGCGGCTTACCGCTAGGTAGTTGATGTTATTGCTGGCCATTTCATAGGTTATCAGGTGGATCACATTGATCGGCGCAAGAACGAGGTGGCTGATGCATTATCAGGGATGGGGTCTCAGCGTAAGATGGTGCCGCCTAATGTGTTCTTGGACGTGTTACATCACCCATCAGTCAAGTTACCGTCGGAGGAGGACTTGGCTATACCTAACCCGGAAGGGTAATTGGTGGCGGCTCTCCGTGCGATCCCTGATTGGACGTTGCCTTATCTGGCGTACTTAACCCATAGCAAGTTATCCCAAGATGAGACTCTGGCATGATAGATCACAAGGCGGTCTAAGTCTATGATTATTAACAACGGCGAGTTGCATCGGCGCAGTGTGACTGGTGTTTTTCAACATTGTGTCTCTCCTGATGAGGGCCATGACATCTTGCAAGAAATCCATGCTGGTGATTGTGGTCATCACGTCGGGTCAAAATCATTGGTGGCCAAGGCTATCCACCATGGTTTCTACTAGTTAACAGCTCGTAAAGATGCAGAAGATTTGGTCAGTAAGTGTGACGGGTGTTAGAAATTTGGGCGACGTGTCCACGTGTCGGCTCAAGAGCTACGGATGATTCCAATCACCTGGCCGTTTGCAGTCTCGGGACTTGATATGGTAGGATCTTTCAAGAGGTCCAAATATAAGACGACCCTCCTCTTTGTGGCGGTTGACAAGTTTACTAAGTGGGTTGAGGCTGAGCCGGTTAGTAAGTGTGATGCAGCAACAACAGTTCTGTTCGTCAAAAAACTGATCTTTCGTTTTGGCTATCCGCATAGTATCATCACTGATAATGGCACAAATCTGTCCAAGGGGGCTACGAAGGAGTTATGTGATGAGGAGCATATCCGTCTTGATGTATCTTCGGCAGCTCATCCACAGTCTAATGGTCAAGCTGAGCGTGCTAACCAGGAAATTTTGAGAGGTATAAAACCCTGGTTTATGGTTCCTTTGGAGCGCACGCCGGGTTGTTGGGTGGAGGAGTTGTCGTCTGTTCTTTGGAGCATAAAAACCACCCCCAATGGGTCTACAGGCTATGCGCCATTCTTCATGGTTTATGGCGCAGAAGTTGTTCTCCATAGTGATATTCGTCATGACTCGCCCAGAGTGGCAGCTTACGTAGAAACCAACAATGAGGCGGCACGTCAGGATGCTTTGGATGCCTTGGATGAAGAGCGGGATCTTGCAGCAGCTCGATCGGTGATTTATCACGAAGACCTGCGTCACTATCATAGCCACAGGGTCAAGACCCGGACGTTCCAAGAAGGCGACTTAGTACTCTGGTTGATTCAAGACTAGTCAGATATGCATAAGTTATCACCTCCCTGGCAAGGACCATTTGTGATCAGCAGAAATCTCAACAATGGATCTTATTATCTCATGGACATACGGGAGAGTGTCAAATCTCGCACTTCTGGTGAAGAGGCCAAGAGGCCGTGGAATATTGCTCACCTTCGGTCATACTATACTTAAGCCGCTAGCCGGCTCTCATCAGTGTACATATACCTGTCATTGCGCATACCATCTTTTATGATATAATACATTTGGCATCCCCATGATTAGGGGCCTCTACCGTTTTCTCCACATTCAAAGAGTCATACAAAGGAGTTGATCCTTAATCAGGTCACTTGGGGGGCTTTTAGACCCTCTTGGCCATGCTTTATATGCCATGAGTTACATATAAAGGAGTTGATCCTTAATCATGTCACCTAGGGGCTTTTAAACCCTCTTGGCCAGGTTTCACTTAAAAAGGAGTTGATCCTTAATTTTATCACTTGGGGGCTTTTAACCCTATGGGTTTAAGCTTATTTACCCTCTTGACCCGGCTTTCCGACATGTCCAAGTTAAACCTGCCTGTTTGCAACTTGCTACTCCGCCATGTGACCCGCCGAACTCTTGACAGTTATTCTTGATAAGAGACCCTGAACTTTTTTAAGTTATTCTTGCACGAAGACACTGAACTTGTCAAGGTTTAAACGGTGACTTTTGTCACCAGAGAGGCGGCTTACAGTGAGCGAGGACAAACTCGTCTTGTCTACCGTACCCCCTCCGCTATGTGGCCTGTTCGTACTCTTAGCAATGTCAATCTTTCAAAGACCCTGAACTTGCTGAGGTTTAAATGACAGATTTATGTCACGTGAGGCCTGGTTTACAAGTTTTTCAGGCTTCTCGCCTTGTTTCTTCGGAAACAAAAATTTTTCATAAAAAACAACAGTTATCTTGTCCTACCGTGCCTTTAAAGTTGGCGTATAGGATGAGACATACAATTACTTGTTCTTGCAGGTACTCTCATGATAAGATTCTAAATTTTGGAAAATTTCCGGCTTGGCCCATGGAGCATAAACCGCCCGGTGAGTCAAAACATTCAAAGTGCTCATATAACAGATGAGTTTGCTGAGTCGCCAGCAGAGCTTTCAAGCATAACATCAAAAGTGCAAGAACATGTAGTTAAGAGTTTTATACAACTATTACAAGGCTATTCAAAAGCCCCAAGCATTGAAGACTTCAAGTTTTTCAACAAATCTTAACCCGGCGAATTAAACAAGGCCGGGTTACATGATGCAAAATATTTTCTTTAACTCGCCGTCGGGTTATCCTGCGCCGAGTCTTTGATTTCTTCGATCTGGAGATTGTCCACATCCCAATTGCAATTGGTCAAAGCTTCAACATAGCTTCATCGTGCATGATTGGAGACGGGTCAACATTAGGAGCGAAGAGGTGCTTACGGCGTTGAGGAATCAGGCTCTTTGCTTCAAAAATGGGACCTCGAATCCGCTTGTTATCTTCGGAGTAAGCCGCCTGGCACACTGATAGGTCAGCTTCTGCAGCCAGCCGACTTGCAAGAACCTGAGATACCTTATGACGGCGAGAGTAATCTGCTTGTGTAAATTCTGAGCCGTCGTCCTTCAGTTGAGGAAAGCCCTCCATCATTTCATCCGACTTAAGCTCCGGAGCATAAGCCAGCGACCGGCTCAAAGAAGCAATTGCGCCCTTGCGGGCGGCTGATCTCCTTAGTTCCTCCACCAGGATGGGTATGGTAGACATGGTCTCGAGCACGCCCTTCATGAATTTCGGGACACCCCTCTCAGACATGACGGCCCTGATGGTGATTAGAGACCTGATGTATAACTGTTCTGTTAAGGCGTACATGGCCTTGAGCTTCATCAGGCTGTTGTTTGATAGTTGGCGGCTCCGTTCACCTACAGGCAAGTAAAATATTTATAAGCCACCGAAAAGGATTTTCGACAAGGTATTTTTAACAAAAAACAGTGAATGCTTACCAAAGATAGCTCCAATCATGCGAGAGATGTGGCCCTTCAGAGTGTTCAATTCATCAGTCGCCTCTTTGAGTCGGCCCTCTGCGTCTGTAGCATGCTTAGCCAGGGTGGATTGGGTCTCTTCGGCAGATTTCTTGATAGTATTAAGCTCCACTTTGAGTACATCTACCTCAGTCAAGGCAATCTGGCATTTGGCTTGAGCCTCTGCCCGATCCATTTGTTGCAAGGCCAGATTCTCTTTAAGATCCGATACAACCGACTCAGCAGCAGTCAAAGATTCATGCATAGAGAAAGGTTATCAGTTTTAAGCCGTCGGTCCGGCTCATGCATTTTATATCAAAATTTGTTACAATATTTAAGTCCCAAGCAGATTGCAAGCAATTTACTTGACACTTGGGGGCTAATGTATCTCAGCTCTTTCTATAGAGTCGGCTCATTACTCAGGTAATGACCCGGCCCTTGGGGGCTACAATTGGCTCTTAATCTATGATTGAGTGTCGGCTCATTACTTAGGTAATGACCTGGCCCTTGGGGGCTACAATTGGCACTTAATCTATGGTTGAGTGTCGACTCATTACTTAGGTGATGAACCGGCCCTTGGGGGCTGCACTTGGCTCTTGAGCTATGCTTGAGTGCTGGCTCATTACTTAGGTAATGATCCGTCCCTTGGGGGCTACAGGGAAATTTTATGAAAAATTGCTAAATGAATGGAAGACCCAACTGACCTTTGAAAAAGTCAATCGGCTCTTGGGGGCTGCATAAGTATATATATGAAGAGGCAAGATAAGTTCAATACCTCATATTTTTTCTTCATCATGGCGACTAGGCTGGCTTCCATGTCTTGGCTGGTAAACTGACGACTCAAATAACCACTATGCAGCTCGTTAGCAGTAAGTTTCTCCAAGTTTGAAAGATCAGATGGAGTCTTTTCTTCCTTTGAGGCAGCTGCCTCGTGTTCTTTGATATGCTTGGATAGTGCGTGCGAGGGAACTGGAGGTTTGTAAGCCACCCCTATGATAAAGACCTCTTCATGAGAAGCCATGTGTTCAGTTGACAGCCGGGGGCTGGGCGTCTTAGGAGCAGAATCTGGATGGGCTTCAGGAGCCTCAATGTCCATGGCAGCCGGCTTAGCCTGTGGAGGAACCTCTTCAGGGGCATCTTTGGCTGCCTCAGAAGGCTCAGTATGAGAGTCAGGAATATTGGGTGTTGGGATCTCTGGGTCTTGGACATCAGGAATCACGGATGACCCGACCCCTTTCCTTCGTTTGGCTTGAGCCCTGTGAGCAAAGGCAATATTAGATATGTCATGATAAGGTATGAGATATTAAACGCTTTTTGAGGCATAGAAATGCTTACCCCGGGTTAATAATAAGAGGAGGCAGCTTTGAGGCGGTTGAATCGCCAGAAGGAGGCGAGTGCTGAAAAAGTTAGCATTGTTAACACAGTTGATAATTTGCAAGATAGTGTCCAAGCAAGATAAGCTCAAGACAAGGAAGTACGTCTGTGCGCTGTTTCCGAGGAGCAGGTTCATTTGGTAAGCCGGTTAAAAGGTCTCCAGAGCAAGCGCTCCGGGTCTGACATATGCTATCATCTTGTTGTTTCTTCAAAAGAAAGTAATGACTCAAATAAGCAAAAGGAGGGGAACTCTTTACCTTCCGTACATCCCGTTGTACTCTCTTTATGGGTGAAAGATCTGAATCAGAGGATACAATACCTCGGTAACGTCGACATGGCTTGTTTCAGCTTCTTTCTGTGAGTGATCGCCATCAATAAGTTGCATAAAGAGAAGGCCAAGGGAGTCAAGTTCTACCTTTGAGTCATCTAAATCAAACAGTTCTTCAGTTGACTGTTTCCTCTTGCGGGATGGTGCCTTAGGCTTTGAGGCCTTTGGGACCTTGTTCTTCTTCTTGAGAGTTGAGGGCAACAATTTTTTCCAGAAGGACGAGCTAGCCTATGTATAACAAAGCATATTGGCAGAAGAAGATTTAATAAAGTATGTAAAAGTACAACATTAAAAGAATGGATGAGGGCTAAGATGGAACAACTTACATCCGGAGCCAGGTTAAGTGCAGAGAAGGGGCTCAAGCTAGTCTTGCTGCAGGCGGCTAATGTTTCCCCCAGCAAAGATTTGATGATGGCGTTGATGTCCTGATCCTTTAAGCGGGTCTGATTGAAGCGTTGAGGGTCATCTACTTTACCAATATACTGACACATCAAAGCGCCTCGGCGGCTTAGCAGCGGAATCCTCTAGGAGACCCAGCAGCGAGTCAGATCAACACCCGTCAACCCATTGGCTAACAAGGCCCTGACTTTGAAGAAGGTGGGGGCATATTGAGCACGTCCGGTGGCTCACATTCTGTCTGGAAGTTCTATATCTGTGCTAAGACGGTAAGAACGGTAACCCCGCAGTGGGTTCTCCCCCTTTGGTGAAGTGTCTTGGCAATAGAACCAAGTCTTGTTCCACTCTTTGGGATGACTTGGCAAGATCGCTACTGGGAAAAGTATGACTCTCCATCTCTGAAGAGTTACACCCGCGAGCTCAAGACTTAACCCGTCCGCCATTTCAGTTTGGCGGTTGACGTAAAAGTACTCCCTGAACAGATCAACAGATGAAGATAGGCCTCACAGAAGGTCTGGAATTGGCACATGTTGGTGATAGAGTTTGGGCCAATATCTTGGGGCTGCAAATTAAAAGCGTGTAAGACGTCCCGGGAAAACTTTGACCCTGGCGAAGAGAAACCCCAAAGAAGATGGTCTGTGAAGATAATGACCTCCCCATCTTTGGGTTTAGGGGTGGTCTCATTTCCTGGAACCCGCTAGTGTATAACGTCCTGAGCCGACAGAACCCCCATAGTGACGAATTTTTTGAGGGACCCTTCAGTCACTCCAGACTTTACCCAGTTGCAAGTGGATGGAGTCTTCGACATGGTCGCGGCTTAGGAAGCTGCGGAAAGGCATGAATGTTTGGCGGCTTAAAAATGCATCTTGACCAAGGTTGCTACATCTATAAATGGTGATAGCATTGGGCGGGTCAATAAAAATTATGAGCCATCGAAGCTACTTATGGCGAGACAAAGTGAGCAGGCAGATTTTTGGCGGATTAAATTTATCCATGCAGCTTGAAAAATCGCTAAGTGTTGAGAAACCGATTCCACAGTTACAGTTATGGATTTAAGATCTATGGGCAAGAGAAAAAGAAAAGTATTCTAGACCTAAAAAGACTGGCGGAGGAACAAATGGCCGTTATTCAAATTACAACAAGTTGCAGATCTATAATGAGTGCGGCTAAGTATGGAGTGAGCAGCCGCGTGATTTCAGCAGTATTACGAGGCTTTAAAGAAGGTGTCTTCATCCAATCGGTGAAGAACGCTCCCATGAATGGTGATGAACATCGACGAACTCCATGGATCCAAGGAAACCCTACTGCAGATCTGATAGGGGGCAAAGTTAGAACCTTGAGAGTGTGGCGAATGTGTGGGAGCTCTGGATCGTTTCAGGTTGATGCAGCGGCCAGTGTCGATGAAGACGACGATGACCGAGCGGCGTAGCTAGCTTCGGCGGCGTGCGCGTTCGAAGGAAGAAGAAGAAGATGGTGGCAGGGGAAAATGAAAGTGATGGCCCTCGCACTTATTTAAAAGGACATAATGGTCTTTCGAACGGTCCGGTGCGAGAATTGAGGGAGTACAGTGATGATTACACTAAGAAGACGCCTCGATTTCTGGGCTGGTCATATTAATGACAAAAGATCCATTCTGACGTCAGAGGAATCTTTTTTTGATTTTTCTGATGACATCACGGCGGGTCATGAAAGCTTGTCAGACACAATGATTGCCCATTTTTCGGTGGGTCATGAAGATTACAAGAGAAGGCAAGACTCGCCAACCAGAAGACTTGAAGATTGACATGAACTGGTTCAAATCAATCTAGGGCCTAATGTTGGGGATATAACCCCAGGGTGAGACCCGCCCAGGTGGGGCTGGGTCATGCGGTTGGCGGATTACTACAACTTCAGGAGTAAACGTAATCAGTGGTCCAGAAGGCCCAGATCCACAAGACAGGATGTAACCCGGTGGGCTTGAGCCACCGGGAGCGACTTGTTAGATAAGGCATGTATAGTTAGAGGCGATGTCGGTTGTCAAGTATAACTCAGCCTGGACTCTTGTAAGCTCAAGGCCTTGACCCGTGTATATAAGGATGGGTTACCTGGGCGACTTAGGCCACGAAACAACTGATCGAGAGCTAGGTCAGGAGAACTTGCTCCCTTGTAATCGATACCCAATCAATACAACTCAGAGCAGGATGTAGGCTTTTACCTCTTTCTGAGGGTCCGAATCTGGGTAACCCTTGTCTCTCGATTCCGATAAACCCCTTTTAGGTCACTGCCTTAGCGATGGCCTCGAATCTAAGTCCTTTCGTGAGGACATCTGCTGTGACAAAACCACGACAAGGAGTATTAGGGAAGCTCCAACACAACGACCCAAATCGTGTCCGTTTTTGCCTATGTTTTGCCCGTTTGAGTTGGCAAAATGGGCAGCAAACACTGACGGACAGACGAACACGGCCGATGTATCCAACACGAAGGACCCATTTGGGAGATATCTACCCTATCGTTTCGCCGAACACCTAGCAGGCACGGCCACAGTCGGTGCTGATGAAAAGCATGCTCCCATAGAGAGATGTCATGACCGGGGGCGCACCGCCCGTCACAGAGCTTGCGAGGGACTACTCTGTCGTGATTGGGCGGCGGTGACTGTGTTCAATGAAACGACGGGCGGACATCTCCCAAATAGGTTCTTATGAAGTGCATGTCTATAAAAGTACATTATGATTTCTTTATTTTATTATGCTTATTAATAACTGCATATAAATACCTGGCATGCCTAGCCTCAGTTGTACAACTAAAACTGACATGATGCTTACTTCTTCCGTAGCAATGCGTTCACGAATTACAGCAACATGTGTGAAGATTTGTTTATCCCGTTGCAATGCGCAAACACATTTTCCGGTATTATATCAGTTAGTGTTGAAATTATTTTTGACAAATCTCTCAATAAGCTACTATTGCCAGGCAAGTGGATCAGATGGGAAACAAGAGGACGACTTGGTTTCTTGTTCTATCAACTAGTCTAGCCCTGCTTATATGGGTAACAAGGTCTAGTTTACATGATCCTAGTCGGCTAGGATTGAGGAGGGTGGGGGCTTGGACATAACAAATTCAAAACTAATGAACGTAACCCCTCTTACCATCTTTTTTAGAACACAGTACAGATGCAAGCGTTCATATACACGCGCATACACTCATCCCTATGAATGCAGATACGCACACTCTACCCTATGAGCACCTCCGAGAGACTAAGCTGGCATATCATCTTGAATTTTACGAAGTCACCATAGGCACCTCGTCGTCGATGGGAAAGTCTCATCTTGAAATTTACGAAATAAATCCAGGAATAAATGCAAGCATCAGGATTTGAACCCTGATGGGTTGTAGATACCACAGTCCCTCTAACCATCCAACCACAAGTTGGTTCACGCCCCTCTTACCATCTGAATCTGGAAGCTATCCCAAATGTTTTTGGGCTTTGGGTCGAGCTCCTCGGGGCCAAATATTTTTCTAATGGCTCCTTTTTTGAACACGACTAGGGATCGCCGTTTTGGAACACAATTCAAAACTTAAACCTACCTTTGCTTTGGGTGCATGTTTCACCCTGGCAACGGACGTTCCCCTCGCTTCTGGCTCGACTGTGGTGCTGGGATGCACCTCTATGGAAGGAATTCCATGGCATTTATAGGCTTGCGGTTCAGCCATGCGTTTCAATGGCCGGAGCTTGTACTTTAGGCAGGCTAAACATTGCCTTTAGCCACTCTTTGTCCCCTGGGGAAAGGACCTGTTGGAAGGGCCTGCCTGCTTGCTTGGGGGGCATCAGTCTCTCTCCCTCCCCTGATTCGGTCTCTTGGCACTTTTCGGCCTCGGGAAAATTTCCAGTTAAATTCATGTACGAGAAATTTTCTTCTTCATCGTTGTCTCCCATTAGACACCTTTGAAAATCCGCGGTCCCTTTTAAAGTGTAATCATTTTGTGTCGCTTCAAAAAAATTACAAAATTGTTTCGTTTCAAAAAATAATAATTTGTGGCAATTGTTTTGCAATCGCATGTCTACTTTTGTTGTTGCCAAGCGAAATGGCCCCTCGGATGTGAAATGCACGAGCTGTACAGTATATGAGGATTCGAATCATGCGTGCTCCCATCGCAATATTTGCCTAGAGTGCAGTTCGTGAAGCATCAGTGCTGGACTAGGATCTTGATGAGGAACACTAGATGAAAAATAATAATAGTCATATTTGTTTGGCTACTTCTAGATGCTTCCACACTAGTGTAGTATTCCTTTTCTTACCTACTGTTTTCTAGAGTCCTCTAGTTGTGAGTAGCTATGAGTAGAATGGTGAATCTTAGGTAATGTTTTCTAGAGTGTTCTAGCCATAAGTAGAAGTATGTGAAGGCTTCCCAAAGCCCAATAAATAGAGATCCTCACCTCTAGTTTGTAACCAGACTATGTACCACTACCTAAAATAGAATTATTTCCTATTTAAGATCTTGGACTAGATCTTGTACACCAGGAGTTTTGGATTGAACTCCTATTGGCATATCAGCCCTACCTCCTATTGGGTAACGCAGCAGAAAACCAAAAAATTCCGACCTACGCACCAGCCCAGGACCACTACGGAGACTACATACAAGGTTTGATCATTTTCGTTACCGACTCGTAGCGCAGCGGAAGTAGAGTCGATGACGATCGGCGGTGCAGATCCCCGCAGCTAGGATTTTACAACCTCCCAACTGCGAGGATGTATACCCTCATCCGCCCCACGGACAGCCCTCCGGGAGGCGATTGGATAGTCCCCGGACGGTGTCGCGGACAGCCCTTGGGGAGGACCATCGAAACTTGGACAGTCATTCGGACAGCCCTTCGGGAGGACCCCAAAAACTTGGAAAATCACTCGGACAACCCTTCGGGAGGCACTCTCAAAGTAAGACCGAAACTACGATCTCTCTATAGAGTTGCACACATACGGTGCCATCTATCCGGCAGGGCTCCGCTGTCCAGAACTAGTTCCCACCGGAACCCAGATAGCCTTTTGGCTCTACGAAACTCTTTTCGTGGGAGGGAGAGAAGAAGCTAGATAATGCATGGCATGTGTATGAGAGTTGGAGTGGGGATGGAGAGCTCCTCTCCACCTCCTTTTATAGGGGAAGGAGGGGGTGGGGTGGCTGAAATTTCAGCCACATGACAAGCACCCACAAAACAAGGAAGCATGTTCCCACCAAACATGGAGAAAACATGTTCCCTTGTCCATGGTGTTCCCCCATGGGGCCCCACCTTCCTCCCAACACTTTCCACCATTTGTGGAGGCTTCCCCCACCATGGGGGGGCAACACCTTTTGTCCAGCCAGAAGGGGCTGCCCCCCAAAAGGGAGGCGCCCCAAAACAGCCTCACGAAACGTGGGATCTTGTCCCCTCACGCTAGGACAAGATGTTTTCCGCGACTATTACTTCGGAAAATTTTTGGAAGGTCCCAGAACATTTCCAGCACCCTCTAAAATTATCTGGACACGCTCCGGAACATTTCCAGTATGGTGGTTTAATTTAAAACCATCTTCGTTTACCCGGTAAACAATTTCGGCAGCTCCGAAAACCCTTTCCGGTTTTTCTCCGAAAAATTCCAGAAATTACCAGACCGATCTGGCAACCTCCAAAACATTCCCGGTGCTTTCTGAAACCTTTTTGGATCAATGGTTTTATCTGAAACAACTTTTCGGTTTTACCGAAACTTTTTCGGTGTTCTCTTCGGAACATTTCCGCTGTCTCCGAAACTATTTCAGTGACTTTCTCTCGGACTCCTTGTCTAGTATTCAGCAGATAGATGACCCTTAAGCGTGTGACCCTATAGGTTCGGTGAAGCATAGACATGACCCGGAACCCCTTCCGATCAATGATCAACATCGGAGCCGTGGACACCCATATTGACCCCTATACCCACACGAATGAATATTCGAGTGAACCTCCAGTTGCCGTGTGCTATTCCTGTTGCTTCGCGATATGTTACAAATACCCGAGGTGAGACATGTTGGCATCCCTGTGGATCAACAACTTGTCCACTATGCCAGCTACCTCGCTACCGGTGTTGTTCTCTTTTCTCGTTCCCATGTTCCGGCATCCCCGTGATCAAATCACAAAGTGTCTGGCCAGACGATGATGGATACCGTAACACCGAGAGGGCCTAGAGATATCTCTCCATCGTCGGAGGAGCAAATCCCAATCTTGAGCTATCAAGTTACTTGACATACTTTTCCATGAACCCGTAAGCCACCGTAATAGCCACCCATTTATGGATGACATTTAACAAACCTCAAAGTTCATGAAGCAAGCATGAAGAAACTCGATACTCTCATGGTGTAAGGAATTATGCAAACATTAACTTCTCTGTGTTATTAACCATTAACTTATGATGAATGTATCTCATAGCATAACATCAATTCGAGTCGATTCAACACAAATGTTCTTCTAACATTGTGCCCTCAAAATTGCCATGCCCATGATCAGGAAAACAGGATCATCATACAATACTTGAGCTAGTCTTAGAGGCCAGACTAGGAATACAATTTACCGTTTATTATTCCACACGTGCATATGAGTCTTCCTTCAAGACTCGTGGCTATTGTAGACTCGAGAACCATAGCAGTTATAGCATGGAACATAAACCTAATTATGAACAGGGAGATAATCAATAACATTTATTATTGCCTCTAGGGCATATCTCCTACACCTCCGCCTCTAGAGCGATATCTAATGCAGCACATTGAAGTAGTTCTTTCAACACTTGTGATGTACACATTGTAGCAGCAAGGCGGAGTTTCTCCTTGACAACATTGTGCTGCTTCATGTGGTACCAGAGCCTCGTTGATCCATACAACTTCTTGTTGTACTCTTTGGGAGCAAGCTGCAGCAAGCAATGGAGCAATTGGAGAAGAGGATGGATGCTGTTGAACAACAAATCAAAGAGTTCCGTGAAGATCTTAATTGGAGATTTGACCACCTGGTTAAGATGATAAGAAAGGGTGTTCACCCTACTGCCAATGAAGGAGATTCATCTAAAGAATAAGATGTTTAACAAAGGAGAGGTAATCTTGGAGGAAGACCACCCCAACAACATGCTGGTCAATGTACTTCAAGAAGGCCAATTTATGTTGAAGCTTCTGACGGTGAAGAATATGATGATACCCTTGAAGAACCTGATCTCTATGCATGTCGGAGAGTACCCAACTCTACATATGCAAGGGATACATACAAGGTGAAGGCTGAGATCCCAACTTTTCATGGAAATGTTGATATTGAAGGGTGCCTTGATTCGTTATATGAAGTGGAGAATTTCTTTGAGGTCATGGAGGTTCCGGAATATCATAGAGTTCCTTTGGTCGCGTACAAGCTGAAAGGAGGAGCTGGCGCATGGTGCCATCGCGTTCAAGAAGAACGCGGGCTGAGAGGAGAACCTCGTGTGAGAACTTGGCGGGAAATGAAAAGCCTTTTGAAAGGGAGATTTTTACCCGCTGATTATGACCAGATCTTATTTATCCAATTTCAAAATTGTTCTCAAGGGAATAGGACTGTTTCAGATTACACGGAGGAGTTTCTAAGGCTACAAGTGAGGTGCAACCTTGCCGAAACTGAGGATCAACAAGTTGCAAGGTACATAAATGGCCTCAATGATGCTATCCAAGATCGATTGATGATGCAACAAATCTGGTCCATTGATCAAGCACAAGCTCTAGCCTTGAAGGCCTAGAGGTTTGTGAGGACGAGAAAGACAACTAAGGCTCCATATCCTCCATATCCCCATACTGAAGGCTCGTCTAGGAGTCAGCCTAATAGAGTGGAAGAAAAGACCGCTCCACCAAAGGCAAAACGATCCATCCAGAAGCCAACTAAAGGCAAGGCCAAGTCCAATGAAGGCTCAAAATGCTATAAATGTGGTGAAGAGGGGCACATATCCATCGGTTGCCCACTAAGGAAATTTGTTAACACAACTATCCATGATGGTGAAGACAATGAGGAGGAATACGAATCTGAAGATGTTGAGGGACAAGAGGTTTGTCAAGAAGGAGGTGAAGAGGTGGTATGTGTGATTCAGCGTCTCCTATGTTCCACACCACAACCTGACGACACACAACGGAAGAAAATATTTGAGAGCAAATGCACGGTGAATTGCAAGGTATGCAAATTAGTGATTGATAGTTGTAGTTGTGAGAATCTTATCTCCCAGAAGTTGGTGAACCATTTAAAACTTGAGACCCATGATCACCCAAATCCTTACACTATTGGATGGATCAAGAAAGGAGTGAATATGAGGATCACCAAACAATGCAACCTGCCACTTTCTATGGGCAAGCATTACCGCTCAAATGTGTTTTGTGACATAATTGATATGGACGCCAACCATGTTCTTCTTGGGAGACCATGGCAATTTGATGTGGATACTACACACAATGGCAAGGAAAATTCATACTATTTCATTTGGAACAAGATGAAGATCATTATTCTACCAAATAAAACCGATGGTAATATCTCTAAGGAGGTTGGGAAAAGTATGTTAACTATTTACCACACCTCTAATGAGTTTATGGAAGACTTGGAGGCAGATTTATGTGTTGCACTTATTGTAAAAGCAGAAGCGCACCCAGTTGTTGAAATTCCAGCAAAGGTACGTGGCTTATTAGCAGAATTTCATAACATACTTGGAGAGCCACAAGGCCTGCCACCGATGAGGGGAATTCAACATAGAATTGACTTAATTCCGGGAGCAAGTCTTCCTAATCTCCCACGCTATCGAATGAGCCCAAAAGAACATGATATATTGAAGGAGAAAGTGGAGGAATTGTTGGAAAAGGGGCACATTCAAGAAAGTATTAGCCCATGTGATGTACCAGCCCTGCTCGCACCAAAGAAAGATGGATCTTGGCGCATGTGTACAGATAGTAGAGCCGTTAACAAGATCACTGTAAGGTATAGATTCCCTATTCCTTGTCTGGATGATAGTTAGATAACCTTAGTGGAGCAAGAGTGTTCACAAAGCTAGATTTAATAAGCGGATATCATCAAATCCGTATCAGACCCGGGGATGAATGGAAAACAGCCTTCAAGACAAAGGAAGGGTTGTTTGAATGGCTAGTCATGCCATTTGGACTCTCAAATGCACCAAGTACCTTCATGCACTTAATGAATCAAGTATGTCGACCCTTCTTATCCCACTTTGTTGTGGTCTATTTTGATGACATCTTGATCTATAGCAAGGATGAGGATGAACACTTTCACCACATTCGGAAGGTGTTAGAAGTACTAAGGGAAAATGAGATCTACGTCAACTTGAAGAAATGTGTTTTCCTGCAAACACAACTTCTTTTCCTAGGATTCATCATAACATGTGACGGTATTCGTGTTGATGATTCTAAGGTTGAAGCAATCCGAGAATGGCCAACTCCGAAGACCATTTCTAAGGCAAGAAGTTTTCATGGCCATGCAACTTTCTATAGGCAATTTGTGAAGAATTTCAACACTATCATGGCACCAATTACAGAGTGCCTGAAGAAATGGAAGTTCCAATGGACAGAAGTGGCTGAAGCTAGTTTCAATGAGATCAAGCAAAAGTTCTCACAAGCTCCTTTGTTAGTTCTACCTGATTTCAACAAGACTTTTGAGTTGGAATGTGATGCAAGTGGAGTAGGCATTGGAGTCGTTCTATCTCAAGAAAGGAAGCCCATTGCTTTCTTTAGTGAGAAGTTAAGCGAAGCTAGACATAAATGGAGTACATATCAACAAGAATTGTATGCCGTTTTCAGAGCCTTGATGACTTGGGAAGTCTATTTGCTACCTAAATAGTTCATTGTTTATAGTGACCATCAATCCTTGAAACATTTTAGAAATCAGAAGCATATCGATCGCATGCTAGAAAGATGGGCAACATATCTGGAGAGATTTAACTATCTCATTGTGCATAAATCTGGAACAACTAACCGAGTGGCTGATGCCTTGAGTCGTGGTGCATGCCTCCTGACTTTTTTTTAGGCTGAACTTCTAGGCATGGATCAAATAAAGGAGTTGTATGAGGATGATGAAGACTTTGGCCATGTTTTGGTAAAGCACATCAGGGGCCAGCCATTAGGTGATGACTATTTGGTGCAGGATGGATATCTCTTCAAAAATGATTGTTTGTGCATCCCAATGAGTTCTCTGCATGACAAACTAATTAGAGAACTCCATTCAAGTGATCTTAGTGGCCATGTTGTATGAGACAAGACTATCGCTAACCTAGAAGCTCTCTTTTGGCCACAACTAAAGAGCGATGCTGGAAAGTTTGTTTAGCGATGCCCTATATGTCAAACCTGCAAAGGCCTAGTGCAGAACACAGGGTTATACATGCCTTTGCATGTTCCTGTTTCTCCATGGGAGGACATCTCTATGGACTTCATCTTGGTCTTGCCAAGAACAAGACGAGGGAGTGATGTTGTGTCTGTGGTCATGGACAGATTCTCTAAGATGGCTCATTCCATTCCATGCCGCAAGACAAAGTTGCGCATCATGTAGCAAACCTATTACTTCGGGAAGTGGTCAGACTTCATGGAGTTCCAAGGTCCATCATCTCAGACCGTGATAGCAAGTTTCTTTCTGCATTTTGGCTCACTTTGTGGAAGCAATTCAACACTAAATTGAAATTCTCTAGCACTGTCCATCCACAAACAGATGGACAAACTGAAGTGGTGAACAAATTTTTGGGTAATTTCATCTGGTGCATTTGTGGAGAAAGAAAGGGACAATGGGATTTGGCTTTATCTCTTCCAGAGTTCTCCTACAATAACTCCAAGCATAGGTCCACAGGAAGGAGTCCTTTTTCCATTGTCTATACTAAAGTTCCAACACATGCGGTGGACCTCGTGAAGCTACCATCAAGGGGAAACTCAAAATCAGCATTGTCCTTTGCTGATAATTACACTGAGTTATTTGAAGAAATTCGTGGTGTTTTGGAAGCACAAAATCAAAAATATAAACAACTTGCTGACTGCAAAAGGAGGCTGAAATCATTCCAAGTTGGTGATGAGGTAATAGTCTACCTCCAAAAAGAGAGGTTGCCTTTAGGTGTTAAAGGGAAGCTTAGGCAGCGAAAGTATGGGTGACGGTGTTCTAGACTAGGGGGTACTCACCACTTCGTCTCCCGACCAGTGGGTCGGGCCAAGGACCCCCATGATGATTCACTAATGGGCCACTTAGGGCAGACCATGACACATACAAGGTAGATTCCACAAGAGTTGGCGCACAAGACAAGGACTCCTCTAAACCCTAGGCCTACGGTGCACATATAAACCGAGGCTAGGCTAGTCAATCTCAATCTCATATTCATTGCTACAATCTCGTGGTAGATACCTGTACTATGTACTATCCCCATATCAATACAATGAAAAGCAGGACGTAGAGTATTATCTCCTTGAGAGAGCCCGAACCTGGGTAAAATCTTGTGTGCATGTTACCATCGCTCCGAGACTCCAAGATTAGGATCCCTACTACGAGATACGCCGGTTTTGACACCGACATTGGTGCTTTCATTGAGACCCTGCTGGGTAGTCGCCGCGGTGCGATGGGAATTCAGACCGGCTCCATCGCGATCTACGTGTCAGAGCCGAGCTACATCATCAACGTCGGCATCTTCATTGCCGGCTTGACTGGTCACCTCGGCTATGCCGAGGACTGTGCTCCACGTCAGATCATATCGATCGGACGGGTGTCTTCATCAACATCAACTCCAATCTCAACCAAGATCATGGAAGAATCCTCCATGGTGCTCGGGGCTCAATGTCAACATTGCCCTCGCGTGATCATGCAACTTTTCTGGACAACGAATTTGTGTTCGTCGTCCCCGCTTCCTCAAGCATCGCTTTGACGATTGCTTCGGAGGAATCGTGCGGAATTGTATCTACAACAACCCTACAAAATTTTGTCATATTCCGATGGAGGAATCCCCGACGATCTACAATATATCGGAGCCGTGTCAAATCTGTGCAGGAATCTGGATGAGTTTAGGGCGAAGTGTCCAGTATCTAGCTCGGACCCCCGTTGGATAATCCCACCGTTCATCGGCTGTGGGATTCCTATATCGGTCACCCTTAAAAATTTCAGCTCTATCCGACCGTTCAAACTCCGAGAAAATACAACGAATTTTGGATCTATTTCCTACGCAAAAACAGATCTGACCCGAGTTCATCTTTTTCATGAACGAGTTGTCGGACGTCCTTTTTGAAGGAAATTCTCTCATCATCTTGGTCATCCGACCACAATTCGGCATCGCAAGGGCCAAACTGTCATTAATAGAACCTTGTCGCCCCGCGGGTGTAACGGGAAGTGCGTTGTTGCTTCATCAAGCCAACATTGACCGCGTCACAAATCCGACCTGCGTCGGCATCGCCGCATCGTCGCTTCTTCAAGTAGATGTTCAGCACGCCGACCTGCCTCGACATGTCGGCTGGCATGGGGGCTCTAGTGCCACCTTACCAGTACTACATCACCTCGGCTAGACTGGGGGCTTCGTCATCTCTCCATCAACCCGCTCCGGAGACTTCAGCGTCACCAGCCGACGAACTTCGACACCTCGGCTGGCATGAGAATTCGGCATTACTAGCTGACCTACTCCGTCACCTCAGCTAGACCGGGGCTTTGGCATCCCTTCATCAACCTGTTCCGGGGACTTCGGTGTCACCAGCCGACCTGCTTCAACACCTCGGCTGGCATGAGACTTCGGCGTCACCAGCCGACCTGCATGAGACTTCGGCGTCCGCCGATCATAGTTTCGCCATATTAACTAGACCAAGGACTTCATCTCGCCACATTGACCGTGCAGCGTCGTCACTTCGTCAAGCCAAAATCTTAGTTCAGGCACCTCGGTGCCCAGGCCATATTCCTTTACCTTTTTGCTTCACTTAAATTAACTAAGTAGAAGATTTTTTTAAAATATATTATTACCTTTATTTGTTATTACTCTTAGCTTGCACTATATTGTGTGCACAGGTAATCGACTTCGGCTGTGTCATGCAGACACCTTGGCCTGCCTACATCGTTGTCCCACCTCCATCAACCAAATTGTGTCGTCGACATGGCCGACGGACTGAGGGCTTCGCCTTCACGCTGTCGAACTACTCCGTCTGCTCAGCTCGCCCGGGGGTTTCTCCTCGGCCTTCGGAATTGTTGTGTTGTCACGTCATCAAGCCGAGCTCTTCTTCGGCTACCTCGTGACCGGCTTGGGGGCTGGGACCTTGACCCACTACAAGCTCAACACATGTCACACTAAGCATATTAATCAGCTAAGTCGCTTTCATGCCCAAAAACTTTCAGTTTTAAATTTTGTTTGGTTCGACCAAGCATTATAATTTTTCACAAAAAGTTGTTTGTGAAAAACTTTCTTTGTCAAACCTTTGTTTGTTACAAACAAATTCAAATACCCCGTTTACTTGGGGGCTTCCTTTATGAAGCCATTCCTCTTGCATATGATTACTAATGTATCGCACCCTTCCTTGTTCGTGTTTACGCCAATATATGCATCATGTTGACTTAAGTGTTCCGCAAAGCTGGGTTGCCTTTCTCATGTGCTTACCCCTACGTTTCCGATTGTTCGGCTAGGGAGTAAAGGGAGCACCTCTGTGATTGTTATGATCGGGTCATCCGAACTCGTACCTCAAACGGGTGAAGCCGAAAGCTAGCATTCTTACTGTTTTCAAGTATGGTCAGCCATGACGGAAGACAAGCATACATAAATATATTGCACACCCATCATGGTAATCATGAGAACCCAAAGAAAGGAACCGTTGGCGGAACTATTTTCTTTGAAGATGCTTCTTACGTTAAATAGTATTATAGCATAAATTCCCTAGGCGCGCTTTGTCTATTATAGCCTAATGGCCTAATTGCCTGGTTGTTTGAAACACCTCCAATATCCTTGGATGGCGTAGTAGATAACACCTCCAATATCCTTGGCCGAAGAGGGAGAAGCCGACGGTCGGTTAAGACGCATTTAAAGTTTGGGCGAACACATATATGATATAAGTACTTCGGTACATACAATCATTATACATAAAATTCTTTTACCCAAGTCACTTGGGGGCTCGTAAATTTATATGAACTATTTTATAATAAATGTTGTTTTCTTCTTGGTCATTGCAAATTCTTTTTCTACTACTTCTTTTTTTGACACGAGTGTTCGGTCAATAGCCGGGTAGCCTAGTTTCTCTCTAAAACCGCTTGAGTTTAGTTCGCTAAACAGGCCTCGGAGAAACACTCCGCCCTCGGGATATGGAGGTTGCAGCCAAAGGCTGACCCGCTTGAAGTCTGAGAGATCGGATGTATCATCTTAAAGCACGACCGAAGCACATGTTAATTTTAAGACCAATTTTTGGATTGGCACCAAAATACTTGATTTAGTTCGAAGGTCAAAGTTTTCACATAAGTTTTTTGGCTTTTCGAGCTTATGACACTTTTAATCTATTTGTATGTTTTTCTTAGGAGGTGGGACATCATCTTGACCGAGGTGCCCTATGTAATAATTCAGATCGGGAAATATTTTTTGACCCGCTGTTTGGCATCTTCCCTGCTGACCTCCACCTCGGTGTCTCGAATATTGCTCTATATGCATCAGTTTCGAATTGTGTCTTCGGTCAATAGTTGGGTTGCCCGGCTCCTATGCCTGCCTCCTACGTTCTGCTTTGTTCGGCTAGGAGTGCAAAGGGAGAACCACTGTGATTGTACTTCTAGTTTAACTGGTCAAGTACCTTAGTGGAGAAAGCCAAAAACTGACTATCACAATGAGCGTAAACTGCTCGGCGATCCGATGACCGTATTAAACAATGGGCCTTTCATAAGATTGACCGAAGTATTACTGGTTTAACCTCGGTTGATGCCGAACACTATTTGAGGGCTAGTCACTGGCTCCGAACTTTAAACTCCTATGACTAAATGAAAGTTATAAAGCCTGCATATTTGATTGACTTGTTTCTGCTAACACAACCACCTTCGGGCACCGAGACATCGGCTAAGGGTTGTATTGCTAGTACGGAAACACCCTGTGTAGCATCTACAAAGGGGTGGAAGCCGACGATGGCCCACTTTCAGGTTATAAACAGTCTCAATGGAGAATTTTCCTTCCATAATTATCGTAATAAAGCCATAAATATGCATCAATTTGACTTAAGATTTTGGCCAAGCTGGGTTGCCTGACTCCTGTTCTTACCCCTATGTTCCCGATTGTTCGGCTAGGCGGTAAAGGGAGCACCTCTGTGATTGTTACTACCGGGTCATCTGGGTTAGTACCTTAGACTAGGTGAAGCCTAAAGCTAGCCATCTTAAAGGATATAATTGGTCGGCAACGATGGAAGTGAAAATTTCGGTTCATTATGGACCACAGAGATTGGGAACTTTCCCCCAACTAAATCCTCAATATTTTCCTCCCACATTGATCGGAGATGAGGTTTCATGATCATGGTCAGCATGACAACCCAAAGAAAGGAACCGATAACGGGACTATTTTCTTTGAAAGATGTTTCATACGTTAAATAGTAATATAACATATCTCTCCACGTACCTTTGTTTATAAAATCGTATGGCCGGATTGCCTTGTTTGCCATAAATATTTGCCCTCATAAAGGCTTAATAAAGTAGGACAAACACTCCCCGGTCACTGGCCGAGGAGGTTGAAGCCGATGGTCGGTCGACAAAGTTTTGTACAATGCGGATCCGAGCATTAATGATGTAAAGTACTTGGATACATAGAATCATTACACATAAATTGTGATTAAAGTCAATTTACTCCGGATATCGATCCTTAATTCGGCCACCCGTGCCCACATTTAAGTCTCGAGGGCTACTGGGCTTCGCGCTTATCATTTACAAATATTAAAGGAGCACATCGATCCCCTGATCTGGTGTTGCCACCCAACCAGTGGCTCGGGGGCTACTACATTGCCTATTCAATGCAGAAAATTCAAAATGCTCAGTGTTCGGCTTGATCCAGCTATGGGCAAACGTGTCTTCGGACAACAATAGGTACCATCTGGACCTATCTGGCATCAAGCTAATATATTATGGCAACTTCTCAAGACCCTCTCTCAAGGGCCCGCTTGCCGATCATTATTTCCTCTAATATATTACACCGCTTTTTTATTCCTAAGTATGTTGCAGAGCTAGGAGTTGATCCTCAGGCCGATTTTGTGAATCGACCTGAGTCTCAGGGGCTACTGGGATCAGCGGTTTTATGTTTTCCATCAGGTGCATGCCGAACATTCAACGGGCACACACCTTGAGGGCTACTGGCTATATATCTTGGCAGAGAATAAATTACAACGGTCAGAAATAATTTCTACAAAAAATCAGCCCACGGTCGGGATGGTGCACCACCTCGAAAGCAGTCCAGAATAAAACTCGGGCGCAAGTGGTTGGCTTCATAGAGAGCATTTCCGACATTAAACTCGGATGTATTCCTTCGATTTTTTAAGGTCCAAGATAGTTTATGATACCTCTGACGCTGACCATCGTTAGAGCTCGGATACAATCCGGCGTTGGAGCTCGGAAGCTGCCCGGCATAAAGCTCGGATTCGAATGGTTCGTTCCATAGAGGACTATTCCGGTATTTAAGCTCGGATGGACTCATTCAAATTTTCAGAGGCCAAGGCAATCTATGATACCTCGGATGCCGATCATCATCGTTGGAGCTCGGCTACAAAATGACACCTCGGATACAGTTCGGCGTTGGAGCTCGGACGCGAGAGGATACCTTGAATGTTGAATAGTGTTGGAGCTCGGCTGTGAAAAGACGCCTCGGATGTAGTTCGGCGTTGGAGTTCGGACGCAAGAGGCCACCGCCGCACGGGAAGCTTTTCAAACCCCAGGTGTGGCGTAAAAAATTATAAAGCATTGATAAAGGCCGATAACTTAAAGGGGCTCCTCGGATGCCCGATATGTAAACTCTTCGGATTCAGCTCGACCATCCTCAAGATCGTACATGGGAAGATTTGTTGAACCAGTTTTCAAGACCGACGATCGAAGACGAAGAATTATTTAGAAGAACCGAGGAGCATCCTCAACTTGAAGACCGGTTCAGGGGGCTACTGACAGTGTCCTAGACTAGGAGGTACTCACCACGTCGTCTCCCGACCAGTGGGTCGTGCCGAGGACCCCCATGATGATTCACTAATGGGTCACTTCAGGCAGCCCATGATGCATACAAGGGAGATTCCACAAGACTTGGCGCACAAGACAAGGACTCCTCTAAACCCTAGGCCTACGGTGCATATATAAACCGAGGCCAGGCTAGTCAATCTCAATCTCATATCCATTGCTACAATCTCGTGGTAGATACATGTACTATGTACTATCCCCATATCAATACAATGAAAAGCAGGATGTAGGATATTATCTCCTTGAGAGAGCCCAAACCTGGGTAAATCCTGTGTGCATGTTACCATCGCTCCAAGAAGCCTAGCTTAGGACCCCTACTACGAGATACGCCGGTTTTGACACCGACAATGGGCCCTTCTCTATCGTGAGGAAGATAAATGATAATGCTTATGTGATAGATCTTCCAAGCGACATGGGTATATCCAACACTTTCAATGTTGTGGACTTGACTCTCTACCATCCAGAAGAAGCGCTGTATGAAGATAACTCGGGGGGCAAGTTCCAAACAACAAGGGGAGAATGATGAGGAACACTAGATGAAAAATCATAATAGTCATGTTTGTTTGGCTACTTCTAGATGCTTCAATGCTAGTGTAGTATTCCTTTTCTTACCTAATGTTTTCTAGAGTCCTCTAGTTGTGAGTAGCTATGAGTAGAATGGTGAATCTTAGGTAATATTTTCTAGAGTGTTCTAGCCATAACTAGAAGTATGTGAAGGCTTCCCAAAACACTATAAATAGAGATCCTCACCTCTAGTTTGTAACCAGACTATGTACCACTACCTATAATAGAACTTGTTCCTATTCAAGATCTTGGACTAGATCTTGTACTCTAGAAGTTTTGGATTGAACTCCTATTGGCATATCAGCCCTACCTCCGCCTCTAGAGCGATATCTAGCGCAGTACGTTGAAGTAGTTTCTTCGACACTTATACTATACACATTGTAACAGCAAGATGGAGTTGCTCCTCCACCAGATCCTCATTCCTCATTGGTTCTAGTCCTACTCCTTTTCTTCTTCTTTTTTTTGGAGTAGGTTCTAGTCCTACTCCTTAGCTCCCTGTGCGGCGGGTTAAAACGAGTCATGTGGATGTGCGTTGGGGCGCTGCTTTGGTCACTGTGGCAGATTCGCAACAAGTTTACTAGTATTGAGGCCGTATTTCCTACGCACCTGGCTGGCTCCGTTTTCAAAAGTAGTCTTTATATGCAGCAGCGGCAGTCGCTAGGGAAGGAAAGAGGCTCTGATCAGGTGTTGATGGCGACCAGCAAGCTTCGATAAGTTTATCAGGGCAAAGTCACCCAATGGGGCTTAGGGTAGCTCTGTTATTTTGGGTTCAATAGCGAGCCAGCATGATCTGCGAGCTTGGATGTCTCATGCTATATTTGTTTCAGACTTGTGCTTCTTCAGACTTTCGGTTCCGTTATATGTTGGATGCTGCCTAGTGGCTTTAAAGCCAGACGCTCTTGCGTCTTCGTTCTAAAAAAAAAAGGATAGTCTCTCTTAAAAAAAAATATGACCTTAGCCAATAACATGGGGGCATGCAGTTGTTTTGCTGACATGGCACATTTGATGAGGTGGATAAGCTGAATGTTAAGATAAATAAGATAGTGGAGACAAACTTCTCAGGTATACAGGATGCACAAACAGGTGTATAACGGCTCAATTATACAATCCAGACTGCTCCACACAACTGCGGCATAGCACATTCCGCCGAAGCATACCGGTTTCGGTCAATGCAGCAGGAGATGTTCACGGTAAACATCCCAGATAAAAGTTTACATCCAAATTAATGGAGAAAACTAGCCTAGAGACATACAGTAACTTACAACTCCTACATCAAAGCAAAGCTATATCTGTATACATTTCTTTTGTACACATAGAACAGGATACATGAATTATTAAAGAATGGCCAATCTATAACATAAATCTGATTATGGGGTACCTAATAGTCGGCGCCGACGAAGATTGGCAGAACAGACACACAACAGGCCCAACCAACACTTGTTTGCTTTGACCTTAGAACAGCGAGTCAAGGTATGAGTAGTTATAGAGGCGGCCATACTGAAGCAGGCTGCCGTAGGTTCTGTCCCAGACACCGACGAAGAGCGTGTCCGTGTCGGGGCTGAAAGACATGCCAGATATCTCACCAAAGAAATCCAGCTCTTGCCTCTTGTTGTAATCACTTTTGACATCAAAGATGTGGACAAAGTCTGCCGGCTCCGCCATTGACAGGAACTGGCCATCTGAAGTGTAGCGAATAGATCTTATAGCACCAAGGTTACCTCTCAAGACATGGAGAGACTGCGAGAGATTTCTGGCATCCCAGACCCGGCATGTCCTGTCTTGATTGCCGGTGGCAAATGTACGGCCATCAGGGCTCCAAGCCGATGCAAATGAGAAATCCAAGTGACCTTTCATAGAATGAATAGTCTGTGTCCAGATACAAAACATTAAATTTCATACCTTCAAATGCTCAGATAGACACTCGCAAAATGCTTTAAACCTAACAAAGGTACATGTTTGATTTACCTTTCCTGAATTAGCATCAACAAGCAAAGCATCTGGGTCATCCCCAACAATGAGAACAAGCTTCCCATCAGGGCTCAAAGACGTGTGCTGCACCAATAGAAGTATCAGTCATTGAAACTATACTGTAAATTCGATAGTTATCCTAAATGCTATGAGTAACACACAAGAAATTAATAGAATATTATCCAGATATAATAAGAGAAGGTGTGAAAGAAAAAAAGATGGTTTAGCAGTGACAAATGTATAGTTGAATTCCAGGGTCAAGCACCATCTTGTATAAGGTCAAGGTTCACGGTGGCGGTCAGCCAGAAGAGACAGTAATGGAAGGAGCACATTCGGCACCAAAACTTAGAGATAAGCATTACAATATTCAATTATTTCTTTAATTGAGTGTTCTGATTGGATCAGATTTCTTCGAGTATACTTTGGTTGCCTCAACTGTTGGCAGACTCTAGGTTTGATCCTTCAGTTCAAAAGATTTAATTTATACATATCGAGTTCAGTTTAGGAAACCATTTCATGAAGACAAAAAAAAGCAGGAGCTTGCTAGAAATGATAACATAGAAGTATTCCTCTAGATAAAGTACGGAATACAAAAGAAAATATAAATGACAATGTGAATAACAGAACTTACATTCACTGGCCAATCAAAGCGGAAATGCTTACATAACTGGTATCGTTCCATATCATATTCTCTTACACCAGAGTCGTTAATAGATGCAATGAAGTGAACAGCACCACTGAAGACATTATGGACCAGAGAAAAACATCAATATTAGTTTCACTTTCAAAAGAATTCTTGGCAGCAGTTATTGATATGAGCTCGTTCCCAACATTCTGATGAAAGAAGTTCCAGGGAAGAGTAGTCTTGTGGCTACAGTGCAGCTAGTTTCTTAATCTTTTAAGAATGCTCCACAAGATTGAATCTTTAACAGCCAAGCATAACATTTACCTAGAAGTGTTAAATATCTCCACTGCATTGGTGATTGCATTATCATCATATGTTGTCCTGCAGCAAAAGCTTATTCCTTCTTGGTCCAGGTTCTGCAACACATTGACCAAAGTTAACATCAGAAAACAGAAAACTATCAGTGTCAAGAGCTCACAAATATATTTCAGCATACTCAAGCTCGAAATGAATGTAATACGTAGTTACTTGTCCACAGAACTTGTAACTGAATAGTGTCAATTTAACTGAATAGGAGGTGCACTAGCAACCAGGCGAGAAAATAGCTAACAGCACATTCGCACACATCCCCACCAGCAAACAAGAGAGGCAATGGAACCTTGTCATGTTCCCGCAAGAAAAATGGAATCTCATCAGATGTTACAAGCTAATACTAAGAGAGTGGGTTCAGATATATAACAATACTCCCTCCATCCCAAAATAAGTGTCTCAACTTTAGCACTCCCTCCATTTACTAATACAAGGCCACTTCATATTTTTATGTCTAGCTTTGGCCATTACTATTACCAACAAAATGTGAGTTATATGTCATAAAAAGTATGCCACTGGATGCACATTTCAGAGAACTTTTTGATAATATACTTTTGATAACATATAACCCATATTTTGTTGACCAAAATTATAAGTCAAAGTTTGACAAGAAAGACGAAGTGGCCTTGTATATAAAAATGGAGTGCAACTTTGTACTGAAGTTGAGACACTTATTTTGGGACTGAGGGAGTAGCAGATAGTGACAAATTTAAGGGAACTATAAAGATAAATGCCTGCGGACAATTCGTATCCACAGAATGCAAGCCATTGGATCAGCAACAGGGACATTGCAGTCAAGCAGACTTTCAGATTGCACGAGGAGGTTCTGTCAGGTGCCTGCAGCTTCACGAGAACTATGCACAAGGGGGAGAAGCCAGTGCGAGGTCATGAAGGAAGTGAACAGGGGGAGGGGGTGAGGACACACTAAGGTAATAAAGGTGCTACCAATGGCCAGTTGGCCACATGAAAGGTGGGCCGGTGGGGTTGGGAAATTGTAGGGTGGGTGGGTGAGGCAGGAGAAACACAGGTGATGGTCACTGGTAGGGTACTGTGGAGTGGGCAGGGTAAGATGATTATCGCAGTACGATGCAGCTACCCACAAGTTTGGGTTCTCCCAGTCAATTGCAAGATAAAACTCCCAGAAACGATTAGGCTGAGTGCAAAAACAAAATGATACAGTGATCCTACTTTGCATATTAGCTCTCCTTGGAAACCACCAGCTACTAGCAAATTATCCTTGACTGCCAGCGTACTAACTTGAGTCTGAGAAAACCCTTCTAATAAACTTCCTGGATGTTTCTGCAATGAAATAATAAAATATCATTAATAGAGGTAGAGCAACAAACGGAAGAGCCAACCTAGGATGAAAATTTAGTAACTATAGACCTACCTCACTTGGTGCAATATGCCCTTCGACATTCATAATTTCTGTGTCCACACCACTCAAGGCTGACCAGTGTAGCACCGAGTAATGCGATATTAGGTAGGCATCATGCTTAGATGTAGCCCATACTAAATTTCTCAGCTGCAGGCATAGATTAACTCGATTAATTTCTTATTTAGCATCAATGTATCAGAAGAAAAATAAAGGAGGATCAACTAAGACTGACAACAAGCAGCCTCCACAATTTTTTAACCAATTGAAACAAAATTACAAGCAGAATCATGAAACAGACAAGTCTTTGAACAGGTTAAACCATTATTTGAATAATTTACCACAAATAATAATAAGCAGGGTGATTAATATACCGATGTAACCAAGCCAAACAGAACTCAAAATTCCATGGGAGTTCCCGGTGGTCTTTATTTTCACACAGTCGATCCATCTTGGCATAGAAAATACAATCATACGCACAATGAAGATACATTAATAATCAAAGATACACTAGACACCCCTTCAATTAATTGTTTATAAACACATCTATCTGCAACAAGAGGCAGGCATGGTCATAAAGATGGCTATCAGGTGCCACCGTGCAAGCGACAGGTAGCGGGTAGGACTGTTCCCCCTTTCCTGGCACTGTCATCTGTTAGAAGATGGTAAACCCCCGAAGAACTACAGAATTGACCCGTTCTAGCTAACTACTAACAGAAATAGGTATGGTACAAAAACAAATGTAGTGTTATGAGCTAAATTGGTGGACGCAAACATTGCAGATACATCACAAGGGATAATAGTTAACTAAAGAGAAGTAGAGAGCAGATTGGTTATGATTTAAAATGTTTCTCGATAGCCTCTCCACAGCCATCTACATGGTAAATAAATAATTACACAGGAAAATATAGATCGGAATTCTGATCACTGAGCATTTTCGGTGTAATGATGCAGTGGTTAGGTATAAATGTTACATTGTTACAGCATAATTTCGTGTATGAACATTTAGATAAAACTACAGACACGTTGCAATTGAACAAATGCACCGTTTCATCTTTTGAAAAGTTTCTAGTGTCTGATGGTTAAAATGTTCAAATAATAATTTCTCTGGTACTACTTTTATAACAAACCATCTTTATTAAAATGCAGGATTTATATGTTGCTTACTAAACAAGGGCGTATAGGAACTCACCTGAAAGTGTAGAATAGTAGATTTTACTGATCTAGTATTTCGCCTGAACTCATAATATGTTCCGCCTTTCTCAGTAGATTTGCATGCCTGTTTTACAGAAGTGCCAATCACAATGTCAGAATATTTTGTCCCACACAAATTAACTTATTTGAAAGGCATACCTTCAATGCTGCTTCTGCAGAATTAGGTACGTTCTCGTAGTTTTTGTACTGTAATAATCTTGTCTCCCTGTATCCTTCTCTGGTAAGTTCCAAGCGATCCCACGGTATTCCTTGAATGTCTTTTCCACGTCTTGCTTCTTCAGATGATGTGTCAGATGCCTTATTCTAAAGCAACAATTATTTCTTTTAGAGCATTCCAGTGACTATAGAAGCAATGGAAATAGTCAAACGAAGCTTTATTCAGTCATCCAGATACAAACTGAATCATATGTATCTTAGCTATTGTGGCTCAAAACATAAATAAGAACTTAAAAGGTAAAAATTACTGGATTGTTTCCCTACCTCATTGGACTGCATTGATATGTACCATACTTTTTTTTATGAAAGTTCAGCAATCAAAGAGAGAAAAGATAAGAAAAAAAAGTTTGAGAATTACATCCAAGTTATGCAGGAAGGGGACCGTGCAAAATGTATAGGGAAACTGAATGCAAAATGAGGCTTCGAGGTTGTGTAGACTTGTAGCTATCCTTTGAAACTGTGGTGTCACACAAATTCCAAACTTAACATAGCAGTAAGTCAACAATTTCAACTGACTAGTTGTCCCTTCATTGCTTAACACGCCGGCACAAGTCAACAAGCTGAGTAAATTAGCTAAAGAATACTTGAAAAGCATACAGAATCAAATTAACAAAAATCGACAGACAGATACACACCTCTTGGGCATCCTCGTCATCAGAGTCGTCCCTAGCCTCCGGCCCTAGGTAATCTTCACCATCCATGTGATCCACCGGATCGTCCATGTCGTAATCATCCTCCATGTCCTCAACATTGTGCTCCTGATAGTGAGACATGTTTCGGGCCTGCAAGCGTGACAGCGGCAATCAACAACACATGAAGCATAAACGGAGCACCATCGCCGGAAACTTTACAGAGCAGCTCCACAATAGCACTATAATCCAACACATCAATTTCACAACCCCGTGTCAAGATTCGGTTGCTCGCGTCAAAAGAAAATGTTAGGGAAAAAATAGAATATACAAAGCAATTTAGGTCTTCGTTACCAAGAAGGGAAAATCCGCGGGGATGGATCTCCACGCCAGGCCAATCGGGCAGAGGGGGGCGGAAGGGGGAGAAGGATTCGACGTGGCGCGCTTTAGGCCTGGGGGCGCGACCGGCGGCGCCGGGGAAGGGGTGACACGGCGGCGCCGGGTTTGGGAATTAGGCGGTGCGAAAGCTCGAGACGGCGCCGATACCCGAAAGGAGAGGTCTGGCTGATACGGACAGAACTGCACGTTTTTATTTTTTATTTTTGAGAGACGCTTTTGTCTGGAAATACTTGTCTTAAAAATAAATAAAATGAATGTATCTATAAATAAAATAAGTCTAGATACATTCACTTGTAAGGCAAGTATTTTCGGATGGAGAAAGTATATTTCTATAAAACAACTAGAATTCCGAAATTGTTATATTCTATTTTGAATTCGTATGCCCATATTTGTATGGCCAGTACTGGGTGTTGGTCGACCGGTCCAAGTTTTGACCGGTTACCGTGCAGCCTTTTGATTAGAAGTATAACGGTTACATAATATATTTCTTTTTTCTCGTTTATATGGATTATAGAGCATCGATGCTGAGCTTGCTGTGCTCCATCCACCACCACACCTCGCCTGCCCGCACCCTCGTTGTGCTCCACCCATCGCGCTGGACCTCGGCTCTCGCTGCACGACAATGTAGCCCCTTTCCACGGATGTAGCACATTTGTCGATCTTGGCAGCAAAAAAGATGTGTGGTTCCCGTGTGAGTGTCGTCGTCGTTACTGGATGGCTAGCCGCTTGGAGCAAGCCGATTGCAGCTCTTTTGACTCGCAGGTTGACGGTCGCCACAGCAGCACATCGGATTTGCAGCTTATTCTGATTCATCGAGCAATGCGATTTGCAACGTTGCTGTCGTGCTCCTGCTCTGCTCTTGTTTGATTTTACCGATTGCAATGTTTCTCAATGTCGGTTCCAGCTTTTTTTGTCGGACGCAGCAAAATCTCGGTCGGTAGCAGCTTTGTGATTGCCGCTTCCAGCTTTTTATTCGTCGATGGTAGCTTTTATCGATGCCGGTTCCAGCTTCTATGCCTTCGGTTGCAACATTAATGACGATGGCACCAACGCTTGTCGCCGTCAGTCCAGCATTCGCCGATGTTGGTTCCAGCATTCACCGGCATTGGTTCCAGCACGTCGGATGCGAGGTTGCAGCTCCCCCCCCCCCCGCAGGAGGTCGTAGCATAGCGCATCGTCGGTTCTGGCACCCTCAGACGCCTGTTCTAGCATTCGACTCGATGCTTGTTCCAACACATCAGACAAATGGTTGCAACTCCTATAGTAGGTTGTTGCAGCACGGGGCACCACCATTTTGCTCATGACGGTGTCGCGGTCATGACCTAGCATCTGTCACTGTCGGTATAGTTTCCCGTGTGTGTGCATCCAAAGGCAGTCGGCCATGTGCGAGGGAAGACTGGATGCGACCGGGCATGGGGAACGGGACAGTTGTTGCGTTGGGGAACAAGCCATGAGTGGAGATCAGATGTGGGCGCGTGTCGGTTGATGGCAGGCATCAGTGAGAAGACGTTGCGCGTGCTGGGCGTGTGCTATGGAGGTTGCGACAACCTTCAACTTAGTGCGAGGCTGATACAGGTCAGAAGATAAGGGAAGGAGGAGGACGGTTGGCGGGGTGGGCCCTCGCTTGCACGTGGTTGTGTTGCGTAAAAGCTAAGCGAGGCATGTGAGGCAACGGGAGCCAATGGATCATGTTAAATTAGGCGACGCACGGACGGGCAGCTGTAGGATCGCTAGAAGAGTGTCTAGAGGGGGTGAATAGACTACTAGCATGAATTTAAAGCCTAACCTTTTCCCAAATTAATTGGTTGACAGATTTTAACAGTTTTAGCAAGTCTAGCAAGTCTAATAGCCCTACACATGCATGTCTACAAATATGACAGTGGAAAGTAAAGACATTGCACATAAAGTGAAGAGATGATATAGGAAGATCAAGCGCAATAGGAGACGCAAAGATTTTTCCCGTGGTTCCGATAGGCGGTGCTATCGTACGTCCACGTTTATGGAGTCTTCAACCCATGGAGGATAACGATCGCGAGAGTCCACGGAGGGCTCCACCCATAAGGGTCCACGAAGTAGCAACCTTGATTATTCCATATGGCTTCCGTCCACGAAGGACTAGCCCTCACTATGGGTAGATCTTCACGAAGTAGGAGGCTCCCAAGCGACACCTAACCAATCTAGGAGGCACCACCCTCCAAAAGGTAATAGGCTCGGTAATAACGATGAACTCCTTGCTCTTGTGTTTCAAGATGATAGACTCCTCAACACACAATCACTCTCTCACAGATTTGGCTTGGTAGAAGAGATGGGATTGGTGGAAAGCAACTTGGGGAGGCTAGAAATCAAGATCCATATGGTTGGAGTGGAAGATCTTGATCTCAACACAAGGGTAGGTGGTTCTCTCTCAGAAAATCTGATAAGATAGGTATGGAATAGTTCTGAGTGCTTCTCTGTGCTTCACTTTCGAGTAGGTGGTGGTGGAGGGGTATATATAGGCATCCCCAAAAATCCAACTGTTACACATAAAATGACCAACTCGGTGACACCGATGTGTTAATCTCGGTGGTACCAAAGCGACCAAAAGGTGGCAACTTTTGAATCTCGGAGGGACCGATATAAGAATCTCGGTTGTGCCGATAAGGTGACCAACGGTCAGATTTCCAATCTCGGTGACGCCAACCCAACATTCTTGGTGGGACCAAAAATGTGAATTTGCGTAACAGAAAGTTGGCAATCTAAACTCGATGGCACCGGTATGGAATCGGTTGCATCGATGTGGCTAGGGTTTGGCTGAGTCTGTCTAGGTTTTAGAATCAGTGGCACCGGGATAGGAATGTTGGTTGCACCGATTTTGAATGTTTGGCTATAGATAGACTTTGGTGGGAGATCTTGTGGATGTTTTTGGTGACTATCACTTGTGCACGTATGAGCATTTTGTTCACCAACAAAACCTTACCCCCTTTTAATAGTATTGGCTTTCCTATGGACTCAAAGTGATTTCTCACAAATGTAAAATGTAGAGTCCTCTTGCTTGAAGCTTGGCCAACCTATTTCCTTGCATCTTGGGGTAATTCCACAATCTCCACAATCCTTTTTGCCACCCCAACTCTCCATGGACTATTATCTGAAATACACTGGATAGAGGTGTTAGTCCAAGAGACAATGTATGTTGTCATGAATTATCAAAACCACCAAGGGATCATGTTGTGCTTTCAGCGGCGCTAGCGTCCGCATGTGGGATCAATAGAAGAGTATGTCTAGAGGAGGGTGAATAGACTACTAGCACAAATTAAAATCTACATAATATCCAAAGTTAAGTGTTGGCAGATTTTAGCAATTATAGCAAGTCTAGTACACCCTACACATGCATGTCAACAAGTATGGCAGCGGAAAGACATTGCACATGGAAGTAAAGAGTTCAGATAGGAAGATCAAACACATGAAGGACACAAAGATTTTTCCCGTGGTTCCGATAGGTGGTGCTATCGTACATCCACGTTTATGGAGTCTTCAACCCACGGAGGTAACGGTCGCGAGAGTCCACGGAGGGATCTACCCATGGAGGGTTCCACGAAGAAGCAACCTCGACTATACCATGATGGCCTACGTCCACGGAGGACTAGCCTAACTCGGGGTAGATCTTGACGAAGTAGGAGATCTCCTTGCCCTTCCAAACTTCTTGGTTCACTCCACAACATGAAGTAGGAGGCTCCCAAGCGACACTAACCAATCTAGGAGGCACCACCCTCCAAAAGTTATAGGCTCGATAATGCCGATGAAATCCTTGCTCTTGTGCTTCAAGATGATAGACTCCTCAACACACAATCACTCTCTCACAGATTTGGCTTTGGTGGAAGAGATTGATTTGGTGGAAAGCAACTTGGGGAGGCTAGAGATCAAGATTCATATGGTTGGAATGGAATGGCATGATCTCAACACATGAGTAGGTGGCTCTCTCTCAGAAAATTAGTTGGTATGAGTGGGGATATGTTCTGAGTGCTTCTCTTGAGAGTAGGTGGTGAGGGAATCCTGGTTTAAGGGGTCCTCGGATAGCCAACTTGTTTCTCATGGGCCGGACTATATGGGCCGTTGGATGCGCATTGGATGATCAAAGGCCTCGTTGTCAGGGTGGAAGCTTCAAGGAGCCGAGGCGTGTCCTCCAAGTTGTCGGCAGTAGATAGGCATGTTTTTTTCCTTCGATGTGCAACCTACCATGTGTAAACCCTAGGTACCCTCAGCGCCTATATAAGCCGGAGGGTTTTAGGTATATGATAGAAAATAACTCATCTAGGGTTTAGCTATTCGATCTCGAGGTACATCAACTCTGTAACCCACATATCATCAATACAATCAAGCAAGACATAGGGGATTACCTTCATAGGAGGGCCCGAACCTGGGTAAACATCGTCTCCTTCGTATCATGTTACCATCGATTCTAGTATCACAGCTCGGGACCCCCTACCCGAGATCCGCCGGTTTTGACACCGACATTGGTGCTTTCATTGAGAGTTCCGCTGTGATCACCAAAGGAATCGATGGCTCACCTTGTCACAAGCAACGAGGTCTACAGCCAGGGGATTCTCACCCCTGATCAGATTCTCACAAGCGGCGACATCTTGTCGCACGCCGACCCGATCGGCCACCTAGGCTAGATCGGAAACTTTTCCCCCGATCAAGGAATCAAGTTCGGAACCCTAGAGTTCGTCGCTGATTCACAGGGAGAACTTGTCTTGATAGACCCCTCGACTCTGATGAAGGAGCTCATAGGTCTCGACGCCTCGACGCCGAAGACATTGGGCCCCGCTTCTGATAAAGTCGTCACCCCCGGGCTGTCTAGAGCGCCCAACTCGGTCGTTTTGACCGGATCCACCACGTCTAAACAGGACCTGGATCCGCTTTCATGCGGCTCCGGAACCGCGACTCCACATATCAACTCCACTCGCTTCAGCGACACACATCCTACCATTGCCTCGTTTTTAAATGAGCTATTCAATTGGATTGAGACCATGCGTTTGTCTAATGACCAGGTTCCGGTCTATGACCGCCTCGGGTTTAAACCCAACGACAGGGAGATTCACGTCCCCATGGTCTCCCACCTAGCCACCACCGTTGAGTGTCCGGCTGGGGGCTCATCCCCCATAGTGACCGAAATTAAAAATGGTTATACCCCGATCTCCTATCACCGAGACTTTGTTTACAACCCAGGCACTGGAGTTCGCTCCAGAGACAGACCGGTATCGGTCCCTGATCTAGCACACAATTTGGAGTCCGTAATTCCGAACTCATGATGTGGCGTGGAGTCAAAAAAATTCCCACCCACCACCCAAGCCGATCACTTAGGCATCGCAGCAGAGCCCAAGTCTTCAGACTTACGGGATGTTAAGCAGTCACCAGGAGAGTCGGTTCATCCTTATTGGTCTAGACTCCTCCTCGCTAGAAATAAAGTTCGGGGCCTCAGTGATCAGGAGATAATGGCAACCTTTAATCGCAACTGCCATGACGAAGGGATTCTCAACACCCTGGCTCGTCGGCGCATTCGTGACTTCGCCGAGCTATCAGACCTGGTACAAAAATATTGTGCCATGGAAAGCACTTGGCAAGCCGAACGGTTATTTTTGGAACCAACCTTCACAAAGCACCCTAGAGGAGATCGGAAAAAGAGGATACCTCCAAAGTGGCCAGCCAGATTCAAACCCGCCGAAAAGAGAAACAGGCCCCTTATAGGGGTTAGTACTGTCCTTGACGAACTATTGGACAAACCATGCCCTATACATTCTGTATTGCTAAACACAAGCCCGACTCACAGCCTTAGAGCTTGCTGGGTCATCATGCAGGTCGCAAAAGCGGTGAGGCCGTTCTTGAGACGCTACGGCCGAATAGGCGCTCCACATCGTCACCTGAATACAACGCCAAAGTCCTGACGATCTACGAAACGTTCCCCTCAAGGAACGGGAGGAAAAGAGCTCTTAAAGAACTCGAACAGGTCTACCATGTGGCAGCAACAAGTGCATGGGCAGACATACCCATTACCTTCGGAGATACTGACCGACCAGCCATTCTTCCCGGTCATTCACCGCCGCACTAGTCCTGAACCCCATCATCGATGGCTACAGGTTACACAAGGTGCTAATGGACGGCGACAGTGGTTTAAACCTGATCTACGAAGACACCCTGGAAAAAATGCTATTCAACCAATCTCGCATCGAGCATAGCAACACGACTTTCCGGGGAAAGAGGCGCGTTGTTCAGGATGCATCGTCCTGGACGTAGTGTTCGGCACGCCCAAAAACTACCGATCCAAAGAACTCCTCTTCCATATCGTGCCCTTCCCCAACGGCTACCACGCCCTATTGGGACGTGACACCTTCACAAAATTATAGGCTATACCACATTACGGGTATATGAAACTCAAGATGCCAGGACCAAATGGAGTAATCACAATCGCCAGTGATCCGAATATAGCCCTTCGGGCCGAAGACAAAACATCAGCGCTCGCCCTCGAGGCACTAGCTGAGACCTTCACTATAGAAGAACTGACCACACTTCGGTCAACAGTTGACAAGGACGACATGATCCTTAGGAAAAGGCCCAAGCCCACGTCCTTTAAACCTACAGAGGAAATCGTTAAATTTCAAGTTCACCCAACGGACCCCAACAAGACAGCGTCCATCAGAGCTCAGCTCGATCCCATAGTGGACGAAGCACTATGGACATTTTTACGGGAAAACTAGGACATCTTTGTCTGGCATCCTTCCGATATGCCCGGAATCCCACGGCGGCTAGCAGAACATACCCTAAATGTCATTGCAGGCTTCAAGCCCGTTAAGCAGACACTGCGCCGCTTTTCCGAACCCAAATGGCAAGCTATGGGTGAAGAATTAGCTAAACATCTAGAGGCCGGATTCATTCGGGAGATTAAGCACCCCGAATGGTTGGCAAACCTGGTGATTGTACCAAAGAAAGACAAATCCTGGTGCTAATGTGTCGATTTCAAAGACCTCAACTAGGCCTGCCCTAAGGACCATTTCCCCTTACCGCGCATAGACTAGATTATTGATGCCACAACCGGACATGACTCGTTGTGTTACCTCGATGCTTATTCCGGATACCATCAAATTTAAATGAAGGAATCCGATCAAGCTACAACCGCATTCATCACCCCCTATGGGCCATTCTGCTTCAACACGATGCCCTTTTGGCTACCATCCCATGGAGCTACGTACCAGCGCATGATCTAGACTTGTCTCGCGAAACAAGTCGGTGAGACAGTTGAGGCATACATGGACGACGTGGTAATCAAAACCAAACACGTCAGCCAGTTGATCGACGACCTACGGCAAACCTTTGCTAGCCTACGCGAGTATGTCATACGACTCTATCCAGAAAAATGTGTATTCGGAGTTCCCGCTGGTAAAGTGCTCGGATTCATCGTCTCCCATAGAGGAATAGAAGAGAATCCGGCTAAGATCCGTGCTCTATCAGAACTTGCAATTCCCACAGAGCTAAAGCATGTCTAGAGGTTGGCTAGTTGCATAGCGACACTAAGCCACTTTATCTCCCGCCTCGGAGAAAAGGCTTTACCACTCTATAAGTTGTTGAAACGGGCCAACAATTTTGAGTGGACCAATGAAGCAGCGGCTGCGTTAGAGGAAATTAGAACACTGCTGGCAAGCAATCCCATACTCACAGCACCAGGTGCTAGTGAACCCATGTTATTATACATATCGGTTACCAACCAAGTTGTTAGCGCAATGCTCGTCGTTGAACGAGAGGAGGAGGAACACAAATTCCGGACACAGAATCCGGTCTATTACGTGTCAGAAGTACTAACGCAGTGCAAGTCCAGATACCCGTACTACCAGAAGATAGCCTACACAGTATTTATGGCATCACGGAAACTCAAACACTACTTCCAAGAGTGTTCGGTAATGGTGGCATCAGAAGTACCCCTAAACGATATAATCAACAATAGGGACACCACCAGCCTCATAGCCAAGTGGGTTATTGAGCTCCTTCCCTTTGAAGTCACCTACAAGCCACGACGAGCCATAAAATCTCAGGTACTGGCAAATTTCCTGGATGAGTGGACAGAGGCCGAGCTCCCCAAGGAATATAGTACATACTCCCATTGGACGATGTACTTCGATGGATCCAAAACTTTGGCCGGACCAGGGGCTGGAGTTATCCTCACATCCCCCATAGGCGACAACGTGCGATACGTGTTGCAGATCATGTATGCCGACTCCAACAATGCAGCCGAATACGAAGCACTCTTGCACAGTCTTCGGATGGCAGTATCAATGGGCATACAACGGTTAGAGGTACAGGGAGACTCCAACTTGGCCATCTCCCAAATCAATGGCGAATTCGACGCCAAAAATCCGAAGATGGCGGCTGATAACCCACAAGTGTAGGGGATCAGTTGTAGCCTTTCTTGATAACTAAGAGTGTCGAACCCAACGAGGAGCTAAAGGTAGAACAAATATTCCCTCAAGTTCTATTGACCACCGATACAACTCTACGCACGCTTAACATTCGCTTTACCTAGAACAAGTATGAATCTAGAAGTACTTTGTAGGTGTAACATGATAAGTTTGCAAGATAATAAAGAGCACGTAAATAAAAACTAGGGGCTTCTCAGATAAAGAAACAACTAAGTTAGTTTAACGAGTGTGGAAAAGTGGTGATAGGAGTTGCGGAATTGTCCCTAGGCAATCGATAACTAGACCGGTAATCATTATTGCAATTTTATATGAGGGAGAGGCATAAGCTAACATACTTTCTCTACTTGGATCATATGCACTTACGATTGGAACTCTAGCAAGCATCTGCAACTACTAAATATCATTAAGGTAAAACCCAACCATAGCATTATAAGGTATCAAGTCCTCTTTACTCCCATATGCAACAACCCGCCTACTAGGGTTTATGCTTCTGTCACTCAAGCAACCCACCATAGTCGAATCATGAACACATTGCAACACCCTACAGCGAGGATCCCTCATGCTTGCGCGACACAAAGAGCACCATAGGATAGGACCAATAATAAAACATGCAACTCAAACCAATCATGATCATCAACATTGTTAAGGAAATCGTTAACTGGTAGCTGCTCGGTTGGTTGGCGAGTAGGAGATTAATGGCCTAATCGGCAAGTTAATCGGCCATTTAATCAATTAATCAGACGATTTCTCGGTTTATCGACTACTCGATGACACTATGAGTAGGGATTAATCGGCAAGTTAACTGGTTAATCGGATGAATTCTTGAACAGGGATCATCAATCAACCCATAGGACAACAAAAATCTAGTAAGACATCATAGGATGGCAACACATAATTGGATAATAATATGAAGGATAAAGCACCATGTTCAAGTAGAGGGTACAACGGGTTGCGGGAGAGTGGACCACTATAGATAGATGGGGGAAGGTGATGGAGGTGTTGATGAAAATGATGGAGTTGTTGGAGTAGATCGTCGTCACGATGATGACCCCGGCGGCGTTCTGGCGCCATCGGGAGAGAGGGGGGAGATCCCCCTCATTATTCTTCCTTGACCTCCCCCTAGATGGGAGAAGGGTTTCCCCTCTGGTCCATGGCCTCCTTGGTGGAGGAGGGGCAAGAGCCCCTCTGAGATTAGATCTCTCTCTCTCTGTTTCCTTCTGTTTCTGCGCTCCTAGATTCTGGCCTTTCACCATTTCTTAATTATTCGGAGATCTGTAACTTCGATCGGGCTGAAATTTTGAGGGGATCTTTATCCATAAATTAGATTTCTTGCATCCAAAGGACATCTCCAACCGACCTAAGGGGTGGCCACAAGCCTGCCATGCGCGGCCAGGGGGCGGGCCATGCCTAGCAGGCTTGTCACCTCCTCGGGCATCGTCTCGCGTTGATTCTTTTTCCCAAAAATCACATATATTCCAAAACAAAAACTCCATAAGTTTTTATCGCGTTTGGACTTTGTTTGGTATGGATATTCTGCGAAACAAAAGACATGCAACAAACAGGAACTGACACTGGGCACTGGATCTATATGTTAGTCCCAAAAATAGTATAAAAAGTTGCCAAAAGTATATGAAAGTTGTAGAATATTGGCATGAAACAATAAAAAATTATAGATACGATGGAGACGTATTAGCGGCATACAGAAATGTCGTCCTAAAGATATCCGCATGGTTCGAGGGGCTGGAATTTCACCACGTCGCTCGCGACAACAACCAAGCCACCGACGTATTGGCCCGCATGGGGGCTAAACGCGACCCTTTCCCAAAAAACACTTTCCTAGAACGGCTCTTTAAGCCATCCATGGTTTGGCAGGACGATCATAAGGGCGCTAGCCTAAATACTACAGAAGAGATTGTTCCCCCTATAAACGAACCAGACGACCAAATCATCGGCGGCTCCGTAATGGATGAAACGCCTTCGTCTCATGAGGTCATGGCAGTAATCACTCAATGGACCGAGCCCTTTCTTGCCTACCTTCTTCGCAAAGAACTCCCCAACGACCAGACAAAGGCGCGGAGCATAATTCGGTGATCCAAAGCCTACAAAGTACACGAGGGTGAGTTATACAAGAAAAGCACCACCAGAATATTAAAGCGGTGCATGTCTGAGGAAGAAGGACGTCAACTCCTAGCCGAAGTCCACCCAGGGATGGGTGGCCACCACGCCGCAGCAAGAGCCTTAGTTAGAAAGGCCTTCCGAGCTGGCTTCTTTTGGCCCACTACTCGGGTGGACGCCCAGACACTTGTCAAACACTGCGTGGGGTGTCAACTTTTTGCAACTCAAAGTCACATGCTCCCAACAGCTCTTTGGACTATTCTGATTACCTGGCCTTTCGCTCTCTGGGGGCTGGACATGGTTGGACCATTTAAAGGGGGGGGCCAAAAAGAATAAATGCCTACTGGTCATGGTTGACAAATTCACCAAATGGATAGAGGCAAAACCTGTCAAATCAGCCAAATTTGGAATAGTAATCGACTTTATATCCGACGTGGTACACCATTACGGTGTCCCTCATAGTATAATAACGGACAATGGATCCAACTTCACGGCCCAAGAGGTCAAAGACTGGTGCGCAAGAATGGGCATCAAGCTCGATTACGCATGAGTGTATCATCCGCAGACCAACGGACAAGTCAAATGAGCAAACGGTCTCCTCATGAGCGGCATTAAGCCACATTTGGTACGATCTCTTCATGAGTCCGGTTGTCACTAGGTGGAGGAGCTCGACCCCGTTCTATGGGGCCTGCGCACCACCCCGAATAGATCAATGGGATACACGTCATTCTTCATGGTCTATGGGGCAGAAGCAGTCCTCCCCTGCGACATTATTCACGATGCACCAAGGGTGCGCATGTATGAGGAAAAGGAGGCCGAGTTAGATCGACAGGATGACCTAGACGCCTTAGAAGGAGAACGCGACATAGCTCGGGCCCATTCTACCTTTTACCAATAGCGGGCCCGACGTTACCAGAGTAGGGAGGTCAGGGCAAAAGCGTATAATGTGGTTGAACTCATCTTACGGCTTTCGGAGAAGCAGAAGCATAAACTCAACACCAAATGGGAGGCCCCCTTCATAATTGATGAAGTACTCCCGGGAGGAGCTTACCATCTTCGGAACCCGCCGGACAATCGCCTTGAACAAAACCCATGGAACACAGCTCGTCTTCGGCACTTCTACGGATAAACCGATGTCATCACATTCTTTACCCTTTTTCTTTTCTTTTGCTTCTCTTTTTCCTTCCCCTCCCACTTTGTTGTTTGTTAGGATATAATTTTTTCCTTTTCTTCCCAAACCTATGTTCGGTTCAACCAATCTTGTACTAAGATTTTCGGCTTACACCCTTAAGTGTTAAATCCGAACACAACTCCTAGGGGCTTCTTTTCGAAGCCAACACTTTTATATTATAAGCATTTATTCACATTTTTTGTCCGCACATGTTTCCCTTGTCGTGTTTAAGCCATCACATGCATCAATTCAAACTAAGACTTTGCCAAGCTGGGTTGCCTCGCTCTTGTGCTTACCCTCTACGTTCCTGATTGTTCGGCTAGAGGGTAAAGGGAGCACCTCTGCGATTGTTACGACCGGGTCATCCGGATACGTACCTCAGATAGGTGAAGCCAAAAGCTAGCTATCTTCAGCAGATAATTGATCGGCTGCGACGGAAGCAACTAACAAGACTATGGTCATTATCACCATTACTCGGGCTTCTTTTCTCACAAAATCCATTAGCCGCAGACTATTAGTATACGACCTTACTACCTACGATTCACGTAGCACCCTGAAGGAAGGTATTGATAGAGGTACTATTTTCTTCGGAAGATGTTTCTTACACTAACCAAATGGCCGAATTGCCTGGTTCCCCAAACATACTTCACTCTTTTAGGGTGATAATTTACGAGGAACACTCTTGAGCTATTAGCGCGGGAGGTATAAGCCGATGGCCGGTTAAGACAAAGTTTAGAACACAGATGGAGCAATTACTCGATTATTCGTACATAGTTGCATATAATAATACATTCGGATGTTGATTGAGATTGTCGATTATGGTGTCCAGGGAGCAGATTTCTTGTGAGAGACGGGCGACAGGCATCACTTGGTCATACACCAGGTGGAGCGACACTTCTTGTCCATCTGAACCTACTGGCCCAACCCGAGCCATATGATCGGGATTAAGTCCGGTATAGCGGGTCTCGACATCGCCCACGCCTCTCGTGCTCCCTCCCGGCAAGCCGATGTCTTCCACAGCTCGAACATACTCCCGGCTCCCTTGAATCGATCGACTAGTTCGGTCATCTCCTCCGGCGGTTTCTCGGCGGGCCATAGCACCTTTACCATGCTTTTCATGGCCTTCCGAACCTGCTCATGAAGGGCAGAAAGCTCCTTCAGAAGGCTCATCGGTAGGATCCGATCTCTTCTTCGGGTCGCCCAGACAGGCGACCTACACATGAGTCAAAGGCATGCCTATTATGCTTCATTTATAAGAAGTATTTCCCGATGGTAGAATCACACTTACCGAACATGCCCCTCTGTAGTTTCTGGTTCTCTTCTTCGGCCTTGGCCAATTGAGTTTCTAAGCTCTCAATTTCTTTAGCCTGCTGTTTATTTTCCGCCTGAAGACGGTTCTTATCTTCAAGGTGTCGTTGCAAAACACGACAACCGGCCTCGTGTTGGGACTCGGCGTATCGTTGGGATTCTCGGGATGCATCGAAATCTCTTTGCATTTTCTCTATTGATTCAGCTGCTAAAGAGCACTCTTGCGTCGACAAGGGAATATACTAAGATCAGCAACACAGATATACTCACCATGTGCCTCCCGAGTAAAGCTCTTCACTTGCTCCAATTCGGCCTTCACAGATTCCACCTGTGTTCGACTGGCTTCTAGTTCCTTAGCCAGTTGCTCGCTCTGCTGCTTCGAGGCCTGCATTAGCAATAAAACAACACAAGCACCCTTAATTCGGTCGTTCCGACCAATTTAAAGCTCGGGGGATACTGGGTTTACATGAGTGTTCGGACTCTACAAAACCGATTATTTACCTGCAAGGTGGACGATATCAATTTCATGGCCTCCCTGAACCCAGCTCGGGTAGCACCGATGTGCACGTCCGCCGTGCGTAGAGCATTGAACTCCTGTTCGGAGAATACTGGGTAACGTAGGGTCTCTCGTAACCGACGATGATTCATGGCGCTTCCTACCTCGGATTTGGTAATAGACACAACGTCACCGGAATTGGCAGGGGCCGGATTGACCATGGGAACTTCCGTAGCAGGTTCAGCATGAGCTGAAGCTCTGGAATTTTGAGCGCCGCCGGACACCCTGGCAACCTCCTCGGCAAAAGAAGGTCGGGCTTTTCACCTAATAATTTCGATATAAAATCTGCTATGAGGCTCTATCAGTTGTGATAATAAATAAATAGCCAAACAAAATACCTTTGGGTTGAACGAATGGACGGACTCGTCCCGACAACCGGCTCATTTGTCGGATCCCTGTTGCTTTCCTATCCGAGCACCGTTGCTGTTGCGAACGTAAGACACGCGGATCGACGACGCTTGGGATTAGGAGCCGACATGTTTGGGGAGTTGGAGGATACTTGCCTTTTGCGAGATGAGCTTTTCTTCTTGTTGTTTATTGCAGGAGAAGGGAACGATCCAGGGTAATCGACTATGATAGCCACCTTGGAGCGGTCGAGACTCTCCTGGAAGAAAACCCCGTCTTCAAGCTCAATTGCCAGATTTGGGTCCTCATGAAAGCCCGGATCATCGTCACAAGAATAGTCTTCAGGATGGGGGGCCGGACAGTTAACTGTCTCGATGAAGCTTCTCCAATCCTGTTCACATAAAGTGAAAGGCTTCAGTAAAAAAAGGGACAAAATGGAAACCTGAGTTGTGGCATGAAGTTGAAAGGCTTACCCATTCGATGGGATTGTGGCTTGAGTATCCCTCCTTGGTCGATCGTAGAATAAAATCTTCTTGCTCCCCTTTGTACAAGTCAACAAGTGCGGCAGCCAATGTTGTCTGATCAGTAGGGCCTAGTCTTTAGGAGGAGTGGTGTCGCTTGTCTTGTTGTAATGCCACAAGGGGTCTATCCTCTGCGAAGAGGCTGAACACACCGAGTGATGGTGGCGGCCATGACATCAATCATGGTCAACTTGTGGTGGGCTAGTACCGTCACCTGGGCTGCCAAGCGTTGCACTTCAATGCTATCCTCTTGGGATGAACTCTTCGGCCGTCAGTTGTACCTTCTCTTTAAGGGGGCGTCGAAGTATTCGGGCAGACCCCTCCGAGCTAGACCGAACAGAGGGATGTCCTCGATATAAAACCAATCCTAAGACCATTCTTCGAACTCCTTTGGTGCTCCCACCGGATACCCCGTCCCCGCTATACGACATATTTCGGTTCCTCCGACCTCCAAAATTGTCTGCTCCCGGGTATGAGGGACAAGGTAGAAGTACTTCCTCCACAATTCGAAATGTGCCTCGCAGCCCAGGAACATCTCGCAAAGGGCGACGAAGCCCGAGATGTGCAGGATAGACCCTGGGGTGTGGTGGTGGAGCTGGATCCCATAAAATTCCAATAACCCTCTAAAGAATAGGTGACTAGGAAACTCGAGACACCGCAGAAGAAAGGGCACGAAGCATACGCGTTCCCCCCTTTGTGGATTGGAAAATTCTCCATGAAGGCTTCACCGTTGAATGAAGATAGACCTGCGCGGGTAACTGTCAAATCCGTGGAAGGAAGGTACCCTTGGGTCTCAAGATTACGCAGTCGAAGGAGCGATACAGAGCAGCTGGTCCAATCCCCGGGACAGGAGCCATAGGAGCGCGAGGAAGAGCTGGGGGCACTCGCCATGTTTTTCATGGTGATCTTCCGCTGAAAAGTTTTTCCGATGGGGCGGAGAAGAGGGTGTGGCTTTGACCACGATTCGATTTGTTTAAATGGGTGGTGCCTCCTTTGTGGAGGGGCGGTCTTGTGAAAAGTCGTTGAACCGCTCGTCTCCCCATGTTGCGTGAAAATCGAGAAGCGTTGACGGTTGTTACAATCGACCTGGCGAGCTCATGATGCTTGGGATTTCACCGATGGTGGAACAGTTCCCGAACAAGAGGGGACGAGGGAATCTCCTTGCAAGCCGAAGACCTCGACGCACAAAGATTGTCCGGATATACCTCGGTGTTGGAGGCCAGTCCGGGGGCTATCGAGGGAGTCCCGGTTTAAGGGGTCCTCAGATAGCCGACCTGTTTCTCATGGGCCAGACTATATGGGCCGCTGGATGAGCATTGGATGATCAAAGGCCCCGTCGCCAGGGTGAAAGGTTCAAGGAGCCGAGGCGTGTCCTCCAAGTTGTCGATAGTAGATAGGCATGTTTTTTCCTTCGATGTGCAACCGACCATGTGTAAAGCCTAGGTACCCTCGGCGCCTATATAAGCCGTAGGGTTTTAGGTTGTAGGACAGAAAACAACTCATCTAGGGTTTAGCTATTCGATCTCGAGGTAGATCAACTCTGTAACCCACATATCATCAATACAATCTAGAAGGACGTAGGATATTACCTCCATAGGAGGGCCCGAACCTAGGTAAGCATTGTCTCCTTCGTCTCATGTTACCATTGATTCTAGTCTCACATCTCGGCCCCCCTACCCGAGATCCGCCGGTTTTGACACCGACAGGTGGTGGTGGAGGGGTATATATAGACATCTCCAAAAATCCAACCGTTACACCTTAAGTGACCAACTTGGTGACACCGATGTGTGAATCTCGGTGGTACCAACATGACCAAAAGGTGACAACTTTTGAATCTCGGTGAGACTGATACATAAATCTCGGTTGTACTGTTTAGGTGACCAACAGTCAGATTGCGCAACTCGGTGATGTTGATCCAACAAACTCGGTGGGACCGATTTTGTGAACCAAGGTAACAGGAAGTTGGCAACACAAACTCGATGGCACCAAAGAAGAATCGGTTGCACCGAATGGCTAGGGTTTGATAAGGGTCTGTCTGAGTTTGGGAATCGGTGGCACCGAGTGGGAATTGTTGGTTGCGACGATTTTGAATATTTGGCTTTGGATAGACTTTTGTGGAAGATCTTGTGGGTTTCTTTGGTGACTATCACTTGTGCACGTGGAGCATTTTGTTCACCAACAGTACCTTACCCCCTTTTAATAGTATTGCCTTTCCTATGGACTCAAAGTGATTTCTCACAAAGTAAAATGTAGAGTCCTCTTGGTTGATGCTTTGCCAATACTATTCCTTCTCCTTATTCTTCATGGGGATATTCTCCAGACTCGTTTTTGCTAACCCATCTCTCTCTATGGACTTTATCTGAAATACACTAGATGAAAGTATTAGTCCAAGAGACAATGTATGTTGTCATGAAAGATCAAAACCACCAAGGGAGCATATTGTGCTTTCAATATCCCCCTTTTTGGTAATTGATGACAACATACAATCAAAGCTTCAAATAAAGATATGCATGTATATAATGAAGACTTTGAGAGACACATGACTTAGACTTGCTGCCCGTAAATGTGTGCAATCCCTTTAAAGGATAGTTGCTTGGGAATGCATGGACACACATGTAGTAGAACGTATATAATGAGTCATGTGTATCTTGGCTATGCATCAAATATATCCGAATGAGGTGTATCCTTGTTCAAGACTTCACTCTTGCAAACAATATGTGCAAGAAGCAAGAGATCATCTTGATCAAAGATATGATGCATATACTTACCTTGAGTTCTTGAGCATTCTTATAGTAGAAATACACTTGAGAAAACAATGTTAGAAAGCACAAGAGTATTCTACCAATCAAAAGCAATAGAACTCAAAAGTACCAAGATATGAAGAACATATAGAAGATAGTATTCCTTAGGATTGATATGTCTATATGTCTCCAAGAACATTTAGATCTTCCCCCTAGATATGAAATAGTAGGCATCCTCTCCCCCTGAATCTTAGCATGTATATATTGGGATTGGATAGGGTGAGAAAAGTCTAACATGAGTAGTCAAATGAAATAAACACATTTTTCTCCCAAACATATTTTCTCCCCCTACTTTGGTATCCTCCTCTCCCCCTTGACTATATATCCCCTTTTGCATAAGCATGTATCTCCCCTTTTAGCTTTGAAGCTTTGGTATTTGTCCCCCTTTGGCATTAATTCCAAAAAGATCATACTTAGGGTCAGATATAGGGATCATTGATTAAGAAGGGATGCTTAAGACCAAGGGTCATGGAATGTAGGGTTCATAGAATATGAAAATTATATATAGCATTAGAAAAGTGAGGGAATCATTGAAAGTAATTTCTCTCCCTTTGGCTAAACTGAGAGTTTGTAGGAATTCTCCTCCTTTGAGTTAGGGATCCTTGAATTGATTTCTCCCCCCTTTTTATATATAAAGGGATCATCGAAGAATTGAAAATATCACAATGTGATTAATAAGGAAACAAAGATTTTACTGATATGAACATAGACTGAAAAGATATCAAATCGGTGACTCCGAGACAAACAAGTCGGTGGTACCGATATGTTGTTATGCAGCTCATATGCTGAATCGGTAGAACCGAGTCTTTTGGATCGGAGGCTCTGAGGCTAAAACAGAAACTTGGCAATGTTTGAGAATCTTGCAAATTTATTTGAATTTTGTTAACAAAGTGTCAAGAGGATTTTGTAAAGAAAATGCAAATGACTTTACAAAGAGATATCAACTAGAGAAGATTTGAGTGGTTCCAAGAGATCTTGCAAAATAGAGAATGAACCAAACAAGATTCTTAACTAGATGATGGGTGGTGACTAGGTCACCTATATTAGAGTATATTGACTTAGGAGCCAAGCAAGAATACTTGATCATAGGTCATACTCATCGTTAAGATCAAAATGGGGTTACCATTTTTTGATTAAGCATTTAATGTCTTCATATCACTTGAGTTGCTTTATCTCATGACTTGGAGTAAAGCTATATCAAGGATATGAGTACATACCTTTGAGTGATGTTGTTGACGTATCTTGTAGGTGAACTTTATGAGGATTCTCGAAGTTGATGAAGTCATCTTGAGTTGGGAGCAATCCTTGTGTTTTCGTTCACTTTTCACCTACATAGGTTAGTCACGCAAGGAAGAACATGATATATCCAAATGACAAGATACCAATAGTGAGTTGATACCAACTGAGAAATATATGTCAAGGATATGTTCTGTTGTCTTCTTCCTTTCATCATCAAAGAGAGGTTGTGGATACTTGGTCATGACAAGATTGCTTTAGATATGAGTTCCTGACAATCTTGTAGAGTGTTGTTCTTCCAAGTACCTACAAAATGGTTAGATGCAAGACAAGGGAGCATAGAATTCCAAGATATATGATATTGAAGATAATAGTAGCATGGAATAGATAGGAAAGCTCATCCCCTTGCATGCATCCGAGTGAGCTTAGCTCAAGTTTGAAGCATCAATGATGTTCAACTCACTCCTCAAGTGACAAAACACTTTTTCAGCTAGTGGCTTAGTAAAGATATCGGCCAATTGCTTGTTAGTATGAACATGCTTAAGATTAATATCTCATTTGGCAACATGATCACGAATGAAATGATGTCGAACTTGAATATGGTTGGTTCGACAATGTTGCACACGATTATGACCAATCTTAATAGCACTCTCATTATCACAAAGTAATGGAACATTTTTCACATAGATTCCATAATCTTTAAGCGTTTGTGTCATCCATAATAATTGCGCATAACATGATCCGGCAACAATATACCCATCTTTGGCGGGAGATAGAGATACCAAGTTTTGTTTCTTGGAGGACCAAGCACAAGAGATCTACCAAGAAATTGACATGTACCCGGGGTGGATTTTCTATCAACCTTGTCACCGGCATAGTTCGAGTCGGAGTAGCCAACAAGATTAAAATAAGATCCCTTGGGACACTAAATGCCAAAATTTGGTGTATGTATCAAGTATCTCACAATAAGTTTCACATCCTTAAGATGACATTCTTTAGGTGCAGCTTGATATCGGGCACACATGCACACACTAAGCATAATATCGGGATGAGAGGCACATAGATATAGAAATGAACCAATCATTGATCGATAAACCTTTTGATCAACCGGTTCACCCTCCTTAGTGAGATCATCGTGTCCGCTAGTGGGCATGAGAGTTTTCATACCTTTGCACTCTTGCATGTTGAACTTCTTGATCAAGTCCTTGGTGTACTTTGTTTGAGAGATGAAAGTACCTTCTCTCGTTTGCTTGATTTGTATACTAAGAAAGAATTTTAGCTCACACATCATAGACATCGCATACTTCTCTCACATCAACCTTCCAAATTTCTCACTAAATTGTGCGTTAGTAGATCCAAAGATAATATCATCCACATAAATTTGGCACACAAATAATTCACCATTAACTCTCTTTGTGAATAAGGTTGCGTCAATTTTACCAATTTCAAAACCTTTTTCAATGAGAAACTTCGTTAGGCATTTATACCAAGCACGAGGAGCTTGCTTAAGACCATATAAAGCTTTACAAAGTTTGTAAACGTGGTCAAGTTTCTTAGGATTTACAAATCTGGGAGGTTGTTTAACATAGACTTCCTCCTCCATCTCTCCATTTAAAAAGGCAATTTGAATATCAATTTGGTAAAGAGTGATGTCATGGTGATTGTCATAAGCAATAAGAATTTGAATAGATTCTAGTCTAGCAACGGGGGCGTAGGTCTCACCGTACTCCATACCTTTGACTTGCATATGTCCTTGGGCTACGAGGCGAGCCTTGTTGCATAAAACTTGACCGTCTTCATCTTGCTTGTTTTGAAATACCCATTTTGTGCCGATGATGTTTTTGCTCGTCCTTGGGCTTCTCCACGAGTGTCCACACTTCGTTCCTCTCAAAGTTGTGAAGCTCTTCATGCATAGCGTTCACCCAATCCGCGTCTTCAAGAGCTTGTTCAACCTTCAAGGGTTCAATGCTAGAGATGAAAGAATAATGCTCACAAAAGTTAGCTAAGCGAGTTTTAGAGTGAGTGATCCTCCCTGTTTGTATATCACCAAAGATTTGGTTTAGGGGATGGTTCTTGGTCACTTGTGCTTGAACTCGGGGTAGCTTTGGCTTGTTGGATGGTGGAGCTTCTTCTTCATCATCTCCTCCATCTTCATTGTTGTCTAAATGGTCATCTCCTTGAGGTGGTGGTGAAGGAGGTTGTAGTGGATCTTCATGATGTACTTCCTCCTCCCGTTCATCTTGCCATGTACTGCTTGTGGATGCTTCCATGTCATTCTATCGGTAGCATTGATCCGAAGTAGGAACATCCACTTGGGTTGATGAAGTACTTTCCTTCACCTCCATGGGATGAATCTTGCCGATGGGAAAATCTTATATAGTTTGTCACCTACATCATTCAACAATTGTCCGACTTGCGAACCATTAGATTCATCAAACTTCACATCTACCGTCTCTTCAACTTCTTGAGTGAAGTTGTTGTAGACACAGTAGGTGTGCGAGTTCGATCCGTAACCGAGTAGGAAACCTTCATGAGACTCGCGAGCAAATTTAGCATGGTGATGCTTATTGAGAATGTAGCACTTAGAGCTGAATACCCGAAAGTATCAAACTTGGGGTTTGTTAACGGTGAGAAGCTCGTATGCTCTTTTACCGAGAAGCTTGTGCAAGTAGAGTCAGTTTGTGGCATGAAATGTCGTTTCCACGGCTTCTGCCCAAAAGTGTCTTGGCGTATTGTATTTGTCAAGCATCTTTCTTGCCATACCAATGAGGGTTTGGTTCTTTCACTCAACAACTCCATTTTGTTAAGGCGTGTACATAGCCGAGAACTCATGTGAAATACCTTATTTGTCAAGAAAGGTATGCACATGGGTGTTATTGAACTTCGATCCGTTATCGCTTCGAACCTTCTTGATCTTCACCTCATATTGATTTTGTGCTTTGCGTGCAAAGTTCTTGAAGGTCTTTTGTACCCATGACTTATCATCAAGAAGGAATACCCATGTAAATCTGGAAAAATCATCAACTATAACTAGACCATAAGAGTTTCCATCGAGACTCTTGTAAGCATTGGGACCAAAAAGATCCATATGAAGTAACTCGAGCGGTCTCCTAGTGGTCATGATGTTCTTGACCGGATAACTTCCATATACTTGATTTCCTGCTTGACAAGCACTACGCCTATCTTTGTCAAAGATAACATCTTTAACACCAAGAATGTGATCGCCCTTGATAAGCTTATCTAGACTGCGCATGCCTACATGTCCTAGCCTTCTATGCCATAGCCAACCTTTAGAGGATTTCGCAATAAGACAAGTACAAGGTTGGGCCTTTTTAGTGAAATCTACAATGTATAGATCACCTCTACGAATATTAGTAAAGACAATTTTATGATTATCATGACGAAACACTTGGAAATCTACTTTGGTAAATAGCACATTGAAACGGAAGTCTGCTAGTCTAGATACGAAAAGAAGATTGTAGCCAAGGGATTCAACAAGCATCACATTTTGGATAGCGCTATCATGAGATATGGCCACCTTACCAAGGCCAAGTACCTCTAGCCTTAGAGTTGTCTCCAAAGGTCAGGTACCTCCGAGGACCTTGATTAGGCATGATCTCTTGGAACATGTCTTTATCTCCAGTCATGTGATCGGTGCATCCACTGTCGAGAATCCACTCTTTTCCACCGTACATCTAATCCTTGAAGTTTTCCATTAGACTCAGATTCTTCATGATCTTTTCATGATCGATGTCGAACAACTCATCTTCATCATAGTAGCCATGTTCTTCATTGTTATCATTGGATAGAATCTCCTCGTCATAGAAACCAAGAGATTTGTTAGAATCATAACCATGACAATGTTCAAGTTTATGAATGTGAATGGCTTCAATAATAATGTTGTTGATAGTTGTGACATCTCCTTTAGCATGCATAAGACCACGAAGCTCAAATAAGCATTTATCAAAGTTTGGATCACTAGGCTTCATTTTATGAAAAGCAACGGTTTTATGAAGAATTTCATCAAGATTACCTTATCAAAGATTTGGATATCGTTTCTCCAAATCATTCCACAAAGTATAAGCACATGCAAAGTTCTTCAATTGAAAAAGCACAAATGTTGGTAAACCTCTAACAATAAGATTGATAGTTCTAAGGTTATCAATCATTTCAATTTCCTCTTCGTGTATGGGATGTAATTCATCGATGGGGAACACATAGGGATTTTCAATATGTTTTCTCAAATGGAATTTGTCAAATAGATCAATCATATCATTCCTCCATTGACTATAGTACTCTCCATCAAGAATGTGCACTCTACTACTCAAACTTTCCACACTCGAAACATCCATCTTCCTCCACGGTGATGAAACCGAAGCAATGGAGACCAATGCTCTGATACCAATTGTGGGATCACTAGAAGAGTATGTCTAGAGGGGGTGAATAGACTACTAGCACAAATTAAAATCTACACAATATGCAAAGTTAAGTGTTGGCAGATTTTAGCGATTATAGCAAGTCTAGTACACCCTACACATGCATGTTAACAAGTATGGTAGCGGAAAGTAAAGACATTGCACATGGAAGTAAAGAGTTGAGATAGGAAGATCAAACGCATGAAGGACACAAAGATTTTTCCCGTGGTTCCGATAGGTGGTGTTATCGTATGTCCATGTTTATGGAGTCTTCAACCCACATAGGGTAACGGTCGCAAGAGTCCATGGAGGGCTCCGAAAGGTAATAGGCTCGATAATGTCGATGAACTCCTTGCTCTTGTGCTTCAAGATGATAGACTCCTCAACACACAATCACTCTCTCATAGTTTTGGCTTTTGTGGAAAAGATTGATTGGGTGGAAATCAACTTAGGGAGGCTAGAGATAAAGATTCATATGGTTGGAATAGAATGGCATGATCTCAACGCATGAGTAGGTGGCTCTCTCTCAGAAACTTAGTTGGTATGAGTAGGGATCTGTTCTGAGTGCTTCTCTTGCGAGTAGGTGGTGGTGGAGGGGTATATATAGGCATCTCCAAAAATCCAACTGTTACACCTTAAGTGACCAACTCGGTGACACCGATGTGTGAATCTCGCTGGTACCGAAGTGACCAAAAGGTGACAACTTTTGAATCTCAGTGAGACTGATATATAAATCTTGGTTGTATCAATTAGGTGACCAATGGCCAGATTGCGCAACTCGGTGACGCCAATCCAAGAAAATTGGTGGGACCAATTTTGTGAATCGGGGTAACAGTAAGTTGGCAACCCAAAGTCGGTGGCACCGAAGAAGAATCGGTTGCACCAAATGGCTAGGGTTTGGCAAGGGTTTGTCTGAGTTTGGGAATCGGTGCACCAAGTGGGAATTGTTGGTTCCACCGATTTTGAATATTTTTCTATGGACAGACTTTTGTGAAAGAGCTTGTGGGTTTCTTTGGTGACTATCACTTGTGCACCTGGAGCATTTTGTTCACCAACAATACCTTACCCCCCTTTTAATAGTATTGGCTTTCCTATGGACTCAAAGTGATTTCTCAAAAAGTAAAATGTAGAGTCCTCTTGCTTGAAGCTTTGCCAATGCTATTCCTTCTCCTTTTTCTTCATGGTAATATTCTCCACACTCCTTTTTGATAACCCATATCTCTCTATGGTCTTTATCTGAAATACACTAGATGAAAGTATTAGTCCAAGAGACAATGTATGTTGTCATGAATTATCAAAACCACCAAGGGAGCATATCATGCTTTCACCGCTGACCGAGCGGCATGAATCTTTCCCTATTTGGATTTGGTGGTGTCGTCGCTGCCATATTAAATGGGAGTATGTGACTGCATGTCATTTTGGACACAATATAGATGGAGATGTTCATACACTCATCCTACAAATACATGCATGCACATTCTATCCCTATCTATGAGAGCGTGAGCCGACACATTATCTTAAGATTTACAAAGTCACCGCATAAGCCTTCATAGTCGACGAGAAAGTCTCCTCCCATTTAATGCACATCGCCGGAAAGCATGGAATAAATCTAGAAAAATGCGAGCACAAATGTCAAATCTGGGACTTGAACTCTGGTAAGTAGGGGATACACTGTGATCCTAACCACCCAATCACATGTTGATTTTCTAATTGCATGTCATTTTTCATGGTATGCAATTCTAGAAATTACACACTAATAATGCATTGAAAAATATTAACCCACCATTGCCTCTCAACAAAATTGACCCTCCATTGGAATACTTGGGCTCCCATCCGGTTTGAAGTGTTGTCTTGGCTAAACTTTTCGATTGTTGGGCTAGATGACGAACTAGCTAGCTCAATGTGGCCTCCCCCACGAGCGGGGCTGATCCTTCCGCGATCAGGTACAGTAAGACATGCATCATGTTGTGATTGGATGACTTTTATAGTGCCAAATTTGGCATGAGGTTCTCGCTTGGTGTGGGCCGACAACATCCCCCGCATGTTTGACGCCCTCCTTTGTGGTATGGTGGGCATTTTCTGTTGGAATTTTCCCTAGAGGCAATAATAAATTGGTTATTATTATATTTCCTTGTTTGTGATAATCATTTATTATCCATGCTATAAGTGTATTGATTGGAAACTCAAATACATGTATGGTCACATAGACAACATTGTGTCCCTAGCATGCCTCTAGTTAACTAGTTCGTTGATCAAAGATGGTCAAGGTTTCCTGGCCATAGACATGAGATGTCATTTGATAACGGGATCACATCATTAGGAGAATGATGTGATAGACAAGACCCAAAATATAAACATAGTATATGATCATGTTAGTTTATTGCTATACTTTTCTGCATGTCAAGTATCTATTCTTATGACCATGAGATCATGCAACTCACTGACACCGGAGGAGTACCTTGTGTGTATCAAATGTCACAACGTAAGTGGGTGACTATAAAGGTGCTCTACAGGTATCTCCGAGGGTGTCTGTTGAGTTGGCATGGATCAAGACTGTGATTTGTTACTCCGTGTGACGGAGAGGTATCTCAGGGCCCACTCGATAATACAACATCACAACAAGCCTTGCAAGCAATGTGACTAAAGTGTTAGCCATGAGATCTTGTATTACGGAACAAGGACAGAGACTTGTCGGTAACGAGATTGAACTAGGTATAGAGATACCGACGATCGAATCTTGGCAAGTAACATACCGAAGAACAAAGGGAAGAATATACAAGATTAACTGAATCCTTGACATAGAGGTTCAACCGATAAAGATCTTCGTAGAATATGTAGGAGCCAATATGGGCATCCAGGTCCTGCTATTGGTTATTGACCGTAGAGGTGTCTCGGTCATGTCTACATAATTCTCGAACCCGCAGGGTCTACACACTTAACGTTTGGTGACAATATAAGTATAGTTGAGTTATTATGTTCGTGACCGAAAGTTGTTCGGAGTCTCGAATGAGATCCCGGACATGATGAGGAGCTCTGGAATAGTTTGGAGGTAAAGATTTATATATGGGATAATAGTGTTTGGTCTCCGAAAGGGTTCTAGAATTCATCGAAAGGGGTTTCGGATGTTTCCCGAAATGTTCGGGTACAGGAACACTTTATTTGGGCCAAGGGGTAAAGCCCACAAAGCTTTTGGTAGGTGCAAAAGGAAGTTTTGCGGAGTCCAGGGGCCAGACTCTAGGGATCCTGGCGTCTGGGGCCAGACGCCGAGGACCCTCGCGTCTGGTCTTGGAGTCCGAGAAGGACTCTTGCCTGCGTGCCAAACCAACCTTGAGGAGGATTTTTCTCCAAGTTTTGACCCCAGGGCTCAACATATAAATAAAGGGGCGGGGCTAGCACCCATAATAGATCAAGTTTTTCCAAGCCATGTGCCGGCAACCCCGTCCCTCTAATTTATCCTCCATCATAGTTTTCGTTGTGCTTGGCGAAGCCCCTCGGAGATTGTTCTTCACCACTACCGTCACCACGTCGTTGTGCTGCCGGAACTTATCTACTACTTCACCATCTCTCACTGGATCGAGGAGGTGAAGACGTCATCAAGCCGCACATGTGTTGAATGCGGAGGTGTCGTCCATTCGACGCTAGATCGGAAGGAACATGATGGGATTGCGAGACGACTCGTGATGAGATCGTGGGACGACTCATGATTGGATCACGAAGATGTTCGACTACATCAACCACGTTTCTTAACGCTTCCGCTTAGCGATCTATAAGGGTATGTAGATCCACTCTCCCTCTTGTAGATGCTCATCACCATGGATAGATCTTGCGTGTGCGTAGGATTTTTTTTGTTTCCCATGCAACATTCCCCAACATCTTCATCCTCCCACGCAATAACCCATAATTTTAGGGGACCATTTGTAGCCTTTTCGATAAGTTAGAGTTTCAACCCAATGAGGATCTAAAGTTAGAGTTAATTCTCTCAAGTTGTATCAACCGCCAATACAATTCTATGCACACTAGTCGCTTGCTTTACCTAGAACAATAAATAATAACTACTTTGCAAGAATGAGAAGATAACTTTGCAAGATAATAATGAGTTAGGTGTTGTTTCAATTAAAAACAATAAAAGTGAAGGGTCTTGGAAGAAAAATAAATAAAAGGATTGTCCCTAGGACATTTATGGAAACCATAGTGATACTCATCATACTTATGAGGGGAGGCCTAAGCTATATTCTTCATACTCAGATCATATGTTCTTATGATTGTAACTCTAGCAAGCATTCAAAAATATTAAAGATTCATTAACATAAAACTCAACCATAGCATTAAGTTAAAAGGTCCCTTTAATCACATATGCAACAACTCACGAACTCAGGTTTAGCTTTCTATCAATGCTGCAACCCACTATAAGCAAATCAATAACATATTGCAACACCCTACAACGAGGATCCCACACGTTTGCGTGAAACGACGGGTACCATAGGAGAGCACTATAATAACATAAAAATCATATCAATCATAGCATGCCACAATTAACCCATAGGACAAAAAAACTGCTCAAACATAATAGAGGTGCAACACATCATTGGATAATAATATATAGGAGCAAGCACTATGTTTAAGGAGAGATTATAACGGGGTGAGAGAGATTATAACGCTGCACGGAGAGGGATAACTATGGTGACGATGAGGCCAAGTTGTTGGAGATGATCGTCGTGATGATGTTTCCCCTAGCGGCGTCCGGTGCCACCAGGTGAGAGGGAGTGACATCCCCCCTCGTTCTTCTTGTGTGGCCTTCCCCCTAGATGGGAGAAGGGTTCTCCCTGTGGCTCTTGACCTCAATAGCTCCCAGAGGGCAGAAGCCCCCCAAGATTACTAGCAAGCATTCAAAAATATTAAAGATTCATTAACATAAAACTCAACCATAGCATTAAGTTAAAAGGTCCCTTTAATCACATATGCAACAACTCACGAACTCAGGTTTAGCTTTCTATCAATGCTGCAACCCACTATAAGCAAATCAATAACATATTGCAACACCCTACAACGAGGATCCCACACGTTTGCGTGAAACGACGGGTACCATAGGAGAGCACTATAATAACATAAAAATCATATCAATCATAGCATGCCACAATTAACCCATAGGACAAAAAAACTGCTCAAACATAATAGAGGTGCAACACATCATTGGATAATAATATATAGGAGCAAGCACTATGTTTAAGGAGAGATTATAACGGGGTGAGAGAGATTATAACGCTGCACGGAGAGGGATAACTATGGTGACGACGAGGCCAAGTTGTTGGAGATGATCGTCGTGATGATGTTTCCCCTAGCGGCGTCCGGTGCCACCAGGTGAGAGGGGGTGACATCCCCCCTCGTTCTTCTTGTGTGGCCTTCCCCCTAGATGGGAGAAGGGTTCTCCCTGTGGCTCTTGACCTCAATAGCTCCCAGAGGGCAGAAGCCCCCCGAGATTGGATCTCCCCTCTCTTTTTTCTCTAGGTTTTACTCTTTGTTTCTGATATTGTTTTCTCGTCAAACATTGTTTCCTAAATAACCGTAGATCCCTAAATTTGATCGGGCTGAAATTTTAACACGACTTTTTTCTCATAATTAGCTTCCTTGCGCCCATGAAGAGGTCAACCCGACCTACGGTCTCTCCACAAGCATGCATGGCGCGGGTGGGGCCCCAGGCTGCACAGCCTTAGCTTGTGGGGCCCACGAGTATTGCTTTGCGTTGATGCACAATCAAAACCCACTATGATCATGTTCTCACAAACAAACATAACACAAAAATGCACAATCAAAACCCAGTATGTGATTTATTTCCAAGCTTTGTCATACAATATACAAAAGTACAAATGTATTATCTCACATCACAATACAGCCAACACATACAACTAGCAATGCATCTAATTACATCATAAAGCTTCATCAGTCTCTTGTTCATCGGTGACATGAACGCTCCAAACCTTCTCAAATTTCTTATTGTATCTCATCCTGAAGAACCAAGAGAAAAGGATGACAAGGTCAGAAAAAGTACATCATTACACAGAGCGATGATTTGGTGTGCACACTCATCTGCACCTTCCATGCATACAAAAGTCAATATAGGTAAAATTAAAAAAATCCTTTTTTTCATGGAAGAGAATTTGGTATATGTGAGGTGCACTCCAAATTTCATATCATTTGGACATTTGAGGATCCCTCGACAAAAAAGACAAATTTGGGGTGTGTAAAAAAGTTTATTGTTCATGTATTGTTATCACCCAATTTGTCTTTTTTGCTAACAACTGCTCATATGTCCGAATTAGCTTAAATTTGGAGCTTACCTCATGCAATAGATTATATAGCATGCAAAAAAATGGATTTTTTTTAATTTTATTTCTACTTTTTATGATTTTATATATTACATACTTAAGTATCCTACTTGAAGTTAGTTCTTACACTAGTTATGCATAAAAAATTCAAAAAGGATTGCAAGAGAAATTTTATGACTTCACAAGAGAGATTTTGTGATTAGCTTGATGCCTTGGGGAATCTTGATGGATGTGAAGAATCAAGAATTGAATAGATGGCTAGAGACATCATACTTAGACATAGAAAAAACAATATTAGATTAGTACTATCTGGTAAACTAACTAGCAACCAGCTTGGTGGATGGATTCTTGGAAATAGACGCACGGGAAGCTACCTTACATGGCCATGAAATGCGCCTCCATGACGCTACCTTCCGGGACATAGAACCCATTGAAGCATGTCCCATCGGATAGTTATTCCAGAGCTGGACAACCGCTTTGTGCTCGTTCTCACGTCTATGCCCGACGACAAGCCTCATGGAGTCCAGGGCACCCTCTTCATGTATAGTCGCCCGACATCGAGCGCTCCCCGCCCCACCGAGTCCTGCTCCTAGTTAGAGTGTGGATCTTGCGTTGTCCGCCCCGCTAGTCATGGCATTAAAGAAGTGTGTGTTATGTCCATAGTTCTATAGGAGGTTGGATTGATGCTACCTAGATATATGTGTGGATGTGGTAGAGTACGTGGTGAAGAGATAAGGCTAGATATTTTTCTTGGATGTGGAGGGTGGACGGATGGATTCATGCCATCATCGATCCAATGTTTCAATCTCTTCACCAATAAGTATTCAGTACACACATTTGTGCTTTCTTGCCATTTGATTTTTGCCCGGACACCATAAAAAGATTGTGAAAAACTTATCAAATTTTTACTACAATATACTGAGTTGATATCTTGACACCATGCCGAGTTTCGTATTTATTAGACATCATTTACATTTTCTAGAATTAAAATACTAATAAACTTTATGTTCACGGTTGATTCTTGCCACATAGATATTTGAGTTTTATATTTATTTCTTGTATGAGGCATACACATATACTCACTACCCTAAATATGATATTTCAAATCAATTTTGCATACTATTTTCAATACTTGTAGTTCAAATTCGAATATATCCATTATTAAATAACTAGAAGTGCAGTTAATGACTCAAATATAGTAAATGAGCTCTGAAAATGCCAAATTTTAATATAGAGGATTATATGGTGTATCTTAACTGTAGAAAAAATCAAGGTTAAATGAAAAAGAAACATATAAGTTCGGCATCAACTTGGTGCATTCACTCTCGAAACCATGATCGTTCATCGGAGGTTGTGTGATTTCTAAAGGATGTACATAAAAAACTGTGAAACCTTTTCAAAATTTTATCACATCATAGCGAGGTCATATCATGACACTATGTCAAGTTTCATATTTTTCAGACTTCATTTACAATTTTTATAATTTAAATACCAATAAACTACATGTTCACAGTTAATTCCTGCCACATATGTCTTACAAATTTATATTCATTTCTTGTATGATACATACAAATATACTCAATACCTTAAATATGAATTTTCAGATCATTTTTGTGTAATGTTTCATGCACTTCTAGTTCACACTTAAATTACATCCATTAAATGACTGGAAATGGAGTTAATCACTCAAATATAGCAAATGAGCTCTAAAAAACGTGAAATTTTAACCTGGTGAATTCTATAGTGCATGTTAAGTGTAGAAACAAATTCAAAGTCAAACAACGAAGGGAAATGTCAGTTTGCCTTCAAACATATCGCGAAAATCATTATTGTTTCAAATAATAATAATTTCAGACATCACACACGGTTCCATTTATGAAAGTGTGTGCGATGGTAGACTATATCACACACACAATGTATACAAAAAACGTGTGCAAGGCATCACACACATTTTCATTTTTAACATCATGTGCAATGATATGCTATATCACACACACACTTTTTGCAAAAACTATGCCTATGGTATCACACATAGTTGCATCATAATAACTGTGTGCAATGATAGAGTACATCACACACATCATTTGTAAAAAAATTGTGCAAAGCATCACACACGTTTATGTTTTTCAAACCATGTGCAATAATAGGCAACATCACACATGATTTTTGCAAAAACTGTTTGGCGACATCGCACACAATTATTTTTCCGAAGTGTGTGTGATGTTATGACATCACACACTTTTTTTGTGATGTTACATGGCACACACTATGATATACATTACAAACAGTTTCGTCGAAGGGTCCGTGATACATGTGTTGTCTTGGACCATCCTACAGTAGTGGATGATGGAGGTTTATAAGAACACAAAAAGTGAAAAAAGTATTACATCAACATGGTTGATCGTTAGGTGATGGAGAGACCTTACAATCGATATTGATGCAACGAATATGGATTTCCATGGAATGGATGCACAAGAGCTATAAGTGTATGAAAGCTCTCCTAAGGAAACTAAGTGGGTGTGGATCCAACTTTTTGGTCATGAAGACCTTGAGCATTTGAGGAAGCCCGCCATCGAAATATACATGCGAAGTTATACAATGTAAAAAAAATCCCACTAGCATAATCAAGAAGTATATGAAAATTCTCTATATGAAGTACATGGTTCTACTTTGAAGCACAAGTATGGTAAAATATAGTAGTGTGCTCCCTATCTATTTATTCTCTTTTTTTTTGGGGAGGGGGCCTATTTTGCCTCTTGTTTATATCCTATTGAGGATATCGCTTATCGTTAGTGTCTTGGTCGATCGGGGATTAGAGATTAATCAGAAATCGTATGATTAATTGGTTTTGTCTATAGACTAATAATCGGTCGTCTTTTACAAATCCGAGGTTTATAGCACTAGAATCTATTATATTCAACAAAAAATAGTAATGGACATAATTATTACCATTATTCCTTGTCTTTGAATCTTTGTACAATGACAAACATATCATGATAGTGGTAGATACATAACAAGGTCCACAAAACACAAATAAACATAGTTCTTGCACACATAAGGCTAGAAATAGACTCGATTTATCGGTATATTCCCGATAAATCGCTTGTCAGAGCGATAAATCGGTAAAAAGATAAATGGTGAAGATGTGGCATAATCTTATCGGTCACCCACCGATTAGCGATAAATCGGACAATAAATCGCTGAATCGGTCGATTTTTTTAACAATGCTCATTTGTAGGGTACATGTGAATAGAACATCATTGAATCGCTCTAGAAATTATGATCATCACACCTTATTTTATTTAGAACTCTGAAATGAAAAACAATTGATGACTACATGTGAATGCTTCTGGTAGTGTACTAGGATGTGCAATGATCTAGCGTAGCATGCATGATAATGTTGAAATTGTGCCTTGTCACAAATATCATGTCAATATGATCATGCAAAGAAAAATGAAAAGGAATGCTCAAGTCATGTGATGAATAAAATCAATGGATGTGTTATGGCAATATATATTGGAATGGCTGTGAAAATACCGTAATAGGTAGGTATGGTGGTTGTTTTGAGAAAGATATAATAATGTTTATGTGTGAGAGAGTGTATCATCTCACGAGGTTGGATGCACCGACGAAGTATGCATTGTGTCTCCAGGTGAGAGTTGGAAATGCACGATGCCGAAGAGGCTAGCAACAAATATGGATAGGTGGACGTGACAAAGACCAAAAAACTCAAATTAGTTATAAATAACTCAAGTATTCATTGTAAAAGTATCATAGCGTATCTCAAAGCAAGCATGGCCATCATGCCCCTAGGAGGGACGAGGGTGGGGGTGGGGGTGGGGGTTAACCATTGTGCACCCCCATATTCGGATGCACATGAGCGCTAATCAATGAAATCCTAGCACTCTAACGTCTTTGCTAATACTAGCGATTTCCACTTTCATGCATACATAATGACAAACCTTAACAACCATATTCATACAAAATTTAACCATTTATCCACGCAATCATATGTTACTATATCAATATCACAAAACTATTGCAAAAAATCAAACTTATCACGTTCAATGATCTAAAAGTTTTATGCAAGTTATTATATATACCACTTATACATACCTATGACTAACCATGCAGATAATCAATTTATATTCAACTATCCAAAAAAGATATAACCGAAGGGAGTTCTAATCCTTTCTACAAAGGACTCGACGAAGCTCCAACAAATAGAAGTGAAAAAATAGCATTCTACAAATAACAGTACTTCTAGTGTAGAGACAGAACCATCTAAACTTCAAAACATATACGTGAAGCACACGAAGTATTCTACAAAGCCATACTCAAAAGATAAGTGTGAAGTGAAAAGAGCATTCTTAAATCCCCAAGGACCATTGTAACGGTCCGGGACCGACGCTCCAGAAGATTCCCCTTTTATTTCCATTCTCGTCTTGTGTTTTGTTTGGTTGTTCCATTCATCATTGTATCATTCGTATCATCTGCATAGCATCGTCACTCGTTTTTCAAAAACTTGCATCCGTTCGTAGTTGCCGGTTCTCTCTGTTCTTGCCGTTGCCCGTTTCGAGACCAACCACACATGCACGCGCCCGCGACATCGATAATTTTTTTTTAAAGTGCATATAAAATATTCTCGGATTGGGTCGAAACTTGGCATGCAGTCTTTTTTTATTGTAGGTAGGCCGCCTGCCAAATTTCATCGCATTCTGAGTTCGTTTGATACCCCAACGGTCTACCGTAGCAGTGCGATCATCGGTTATTCGTCGGACGTTTTAGTGTTCTAAAAATCATGTCACGGGCCACAACTTCCCTCTCTTCTTGGCCAAACCCCCTCTACATGGCCCAACTACACAGCCCAGTTGCCCAACCTAGCCCTCTCTCCGTTCGTGGTCATCGGATCGTGATCGGATGGACTAGACCCAACCAACCCCCTAGTGCCATTCCCTATATAACCACCCCATGGAGAGAGCCCCCTCACTCTCTAGGGTTTCCCCCATGTAAAATTGCAACCATCCCCCTCAAAATCCCCACCTTCTAGCTCCACCTCCCCCCAATCCCGCAACCCTAGCCACCCAGCCAAATCTGGCCCTCAGATCTAAAATCTAGGGCTCATATCGCCAAAAAACACCACCCCGGACAATGTCCGCGGCCAACCCGGACATGTCTCGCCGACTGCAGAGCCCCGCAGCCCGAGCGTCCCCACACCCGAACCCCCGCAGCTCCTCCTATGCATGTCACAGGGCCACCAGAGCCCCACCGCCGGTGACCCCCTAGGCCGGACCTTGCCCCGTCGCCCTCTTCTCCCTCTCCTCCCGTTTCTTCTCCCTCCTCCTCACTGCATCTCTCTCTCGCTTTTCTCTGTTCGCAGGAAGCAATGGCCGACGTCACTTGTGGAGCTCGTCGCCGTTGCCTCAAGCCTCCTTGCCGCCAACTGCTACCGGAAATGGGCAGATCTGGGCAGCCCCGTCGCGGATCCGGCCGCCGCTGTCCCTTCTGAGGCCCTCGCCGCGTGCGCCTTGGTTCTAGCCCCGCCGTAGACCGTCGCCATGGCAACATCCTCGTGCAGAGGGAGTCGACGCTAGTGCCTCGCCCGCTCGTGCCTTGATGGGCCTTCGAGTGCTTCGGCCCAGCCGGTCTCCTAAGGAGGCCACCTCCAGCTCCCAAGACCCAGCGCCCCACCGACCGGCCCATGAGGTCTCTGGTGAGCACCTCCGCTAAAAATCGCTCATGTGCGCACGTCAGTTTCGGTTGCCCTAGTCCTCTGTTTCGGGCCTATTTCAGATTCGGTCCATGTCTGGGTTTTTTAGTCTCCGCGAATTTACTAATTAATCCAGGATTTACAGAATTATAGAAACCCCCGTTCTCATGCATTTAATAACTCGAGATCCCTGCATCACATGTAAAAACTTTATGTATGTAAAATGACTAGAATTTTGTGTAGATTCACAATATTCAACTCTCTCATATGTTTAAAGTGTTTAACTTGCTTTTTTGCATTAATTTGCATCAATGCCATGCTAAAATGATTTACATCATAACTAATTAACCGTAGCTCTGATGCAAATGTTTTACATATGTAATTTGACTAGAAAAACGCATAGAATCTCATGGTGACATTTATTTTGCTGTTGAACAACTATAAAATATGGTTAGTTCAGATCTGTACCAAACTTAAATATGCATATGAGGTCGTTCCGGAATTGTTATTTATTGCTTCCGGCCCCATTTAAAATGCCTAGATGATATAGTTGTTCATGCTTCACCTCTGGCCATGATAAACAACATTAACCACTTTCTCATAATATGGAGAGTTATTATTTTGTTATATGTATGTTGCCCCTCTCCATTTAAAATTGCTTAATTCCATCTTTGCGTTATGCCATGACCACCCATGTTAAACAACATTTAATATTGATTAGTACCTAATGTGAGTGAACTAAATAATTTAAGCATGGAGTTTCGTCAATATGCAATTCATTGAATATTGAGCTTCACTTAATGTGTAGGAGTTTCTTGATGTGCTTAGCCATGCCTTGCATATTAAACCGGACATGCATCATATTTGGTTGCGCATCATGTCATGCATATGTTGTGGTGTTCTCGTGTGTTGATTGTTGTTTCCGGATTGCTTCTTCTCGATAGAGTTCCGAAAGCGTTCAGAGTGTGAGGATTCGTTCGACTATGTTGGTTCGTCTTCTTCATGGATGCATTCTTTTTCCAAGCGGGAGCTCAGGCAAGATTACACATTTCCCTGGATACCACTACTATCATTGATATACTAGTTGTCTCGCTTTTATCGTTATGTCTCGCTACCTACGACTTGTTTGTCAAGCCTCCCAACATTGCCATGATAAGCCTCTACCTCCACCTCCCAGCAAACCATTGTGTGGGTATGTTATGCATGCTCATCCCTTCTTATAGCGCTTCTAGCTGTAGGTGCAATTGCTTCCATGTGACAACATGGACATTCTTTTGTTATCACAATATTATTGCTATTTAATTTAATGCACTTATACACTTGGTAAAGGGTGGAAGGCTTGGCCTTTTGCCTGGTGTTTTGTTCCACTCTTGCCGCCCTAGTTACTTGTGAACCGGTGTTATGTTCCATAATTGAGTGCTCCTAACATGCTCGGGGTTGTTAAGGGAACCCCCTTGATTTTTGTTTTAGGATAAAGCTTGTCTGGAAAGGCCCAACATTGCTAGTCCATTTGCCTAATAACTAATACAATTGCATAGGGACCCACCGGAACCCGTAGATCTTTAATCAACAACCCGGGCCAGTGCTCCTCATGAGTGTTGGTCCACCTACCTAGCAGTCGGTGGTGCCACCTCGGGGCAACTCGTGGCATTTTCAGGCTACCGTCCACTTCGCATAGACGGATGATGCCCGTGGATAGAGAGCGCACGGCTCTAGACGCGGATCTGGCTCACTGGGAGGCCTTGCTGGATTTGTTTTACCTTTCTCGAATGTCTTGAGTGAGGAACTATGATCTTCTTCGGGCTATCTCGAGGTGTCGAATTTCCTTTGGAATTGCCTAGGGTGATCACGAGATCCGGCGCCGAGGTTATTCTCGCTGCGTGTGGTTAATTTGTGATGGATGAGTTGGAGCACCCCTGCAAGGTTAAATCTTTCGGAAAGCCGTGCCCGCGGTTATGTGGCAAAGTTGGATAGTTTTTAACACCCGGTCATAGTAAACTTGAAGTAAACTCAAATAAAATACACCTGCTGTGTGTGTAACCGTGACTGTCTCTTCTCATGAGTCCTTATCCGAGAGAGAACACGGTGGGTTATGTTTGACGTATGTAGGTGTTCAGGATCACTTAGTGATCATTACTAGTTCACGTCCGTTATGCGTAGACCACCCACTTTACTTTATGTATTCCTAAGTTAGCCACTCAAACAAATTCTTAGTCGCTTGCTGCAGCCTCACCACTTAACCATACCTCACCCATTAAGCTTTAATAGTCTTGATACCCTTGGAAATGAGATTGCTGAGTCCCTATGGCTCATAGATTAATACAACAACAGTTGCAAGTACAAGTAATGCGATGATTTGACATGAGAGTGATGCTTGTTTGTTTGGAGTTCTTCTTCTTCTTCATCGATCTAGGATGGGTTCCAGGCGGCAGCCTAGGATAGCAAGGATGGATGTCATTTTATCGTTTGATTTCGTCCGTAGTCGAACCCTGCTCTTATGTATGATGTTTGAATATGTTGTTGTATTGATGTGATCTTGTTGTAGCTTGTGGCGAGTGTAAGCCAATTCCATATACTCATGTCTTCTGTAAATGTACTTGTAATGATATCCATTCTTACAACACGACGAGATGCGCTTCTATCCCTATCGATGCCCCCATGCCAAAATAAGGATAGGATCGCATCTTGGGCGTGACAAGTTGGTATCAGAGCCGACCCTCACGGTTACACGCATGTTTGCCGACAGGTGCGCGATCATGTTGTTCATGAAGTTGGTGACCCGTCGCAACACACAGAATGACACATGTATCGGACTAGAAGCACAGACATTTGTGCCAAGAGGGAACGTTCCTGTGACCCGACGAGGACGTTGGTTCCTTTGAGTGGTGGTGTATGTGATAGCCTGGCATATTAGGGATGATAGACTACTCATATCAATAAGGAATTCCTTCTTTTCCGGGAGCCCATTCGAACAGAACTCCCAGGTTAAGCGTGCTTTGCCTGGAGTAGTTCTAGGATGGCTGGCTGACCGGGAAGTTGGTCCCGGGTGCGCATGAGTGAGGACAAAGTGTGTAGAAAGGACTAGTATTGATCTGGTGCCTTGAGCATCCCCAAGCTTGAACTCTTGCCTCTCCTCCCTCTCATATTGACATCTCTCCTTGGTCTGAAAAACTTCATCCACGCAATACCTTATCACTCTATTAGAGGGGTTAGTGCATATAACATCAAATCCCATCATGTCTTGATGTAAAAATATTGTGTAATTATAATCAAACATTACCTAATATATTGTATCACAATTTTAATGCTCACACATCAATGGGGCTTAACAAAATTACAAACATAAGTAGATAAAGAAACTATAACAACAATTTGTGAAAACGGGGCTATCTGTAAAGATGTAGATGGAACATATACTTTTGTAACTCAAACACTTTTGAATAAGTAGGTTGTAATAAAAAAATTGTAAATTTTTTTAGAAGCTTTGAAACTTCATGTAAAATGTGATAATTCAAATACCACAACAAAAGTTTCTATTTCTACAAAACACATATCAAACAACCAATTTAAACACCATAAAAGTAAATCTTGGCACATTATTTTTAAAATACAATGGATTTTTACAGGGGATAATTATTTTTGTGAGAAACTGCCATGAATTTTTTTACATTTTTTCCATGAGCATGTGCTTGAACACAAATGTTCAAGGTCGACCCTCAGTTCTTTAATGCATAACTTTCCAATCATTTCTCTTTTTGAAAAACTTCAGGTTTACCACTTCATTTTTTAAACATTTATAGGCACAGTAAATATCAAAATGAATCTCTAAAACTTTTGGGTTGTCTCCCAGGCAGCGCTTTTTTAAATCCATTAAGCTAGGCATAACATGCTCAAGTAATCATTAAATCAGGATCCCAAGGTACATGATACTTGTGATCTGCGTTGCTTTTTTCGTGAAGAGGAACGAGTTATCACAACACAATGTGGGTAAGTATTTCCCTTATTTATGAAACCAAAGTTTATAGAACCAATGGGAATACCAATCCTCAGCCATCTTTAGCGGTTGCACACAAAAGAACAAGCAACTTGCACCCAACGTCGGCAAGAGGGTTGTCAAGCCCCTTGATCTTGTTATTTGCAAGCAAGTGAGTTGTGTAGATAATTGTAAATTGAAAAATAAAATAAAAGCAAATAAACAGAAATTTAATGATGGTGTTTGTGAATATGCAAGTGAATAGAACCCGGGGGGGGGGGGGGGCGTAGAGTTCTCTAGTGGCATCTCTCATAGAAATAGCATACGATGGTTAAACAAATTACTATTGGGCAATTGATAGAAAATCGAATAGTTATGGAATTTTCACGGAAATTATCATGTGTATATAGGCATCACATCCACAAGCAAATAGGCTAACTCCTGCCTGCATCTATTATTATTACTCCACTCATCAACCGCTATCGAACATGCATCTAGAGTATTAAGTAAAACAGAGTAGTGCTTGGAGAACCCCCTTGATGTAGACAAAGTAAACTCAATCAATATGAATAAACCCCATCGTTTTATCCTTAGTAGTATAAAAACAAAGACACAACTTGTCCTCTTCTATCATTGGGATATAGAAACTCGCCACGTTGAACCTACTACAACGCACCAATCCCACCGAAGAAATATCAATCTAGGTGGCCAAACTATCCCAATAGTTCGGAGAGCATTACGAAGCTATGATGTTCATGCAAATAAGAATCTTAGTATTCATGTTTGACTCAAATAATTTTCATGAATAATTTGAACATAAACTCACAATCCATTTGATCCCAACAAAGACACCATACAAAGGGATTACATCAGATAGATCAAGCCAAATATGCGATGAACATTGTATTGAAGATCAAGATCAAGATCAAGATCAAGAGAGAGAGAGAGAGATCTCCATCTAGGTACTACCTAAGGACCCATAGGTCTATGGTGAACTACTCACACATCAGCATGAGGTCATCAATGTTAATGAAGTGGCCCTTCGTGATCAATCTCCCCTCCGATAAGGTGCTGGAACGGAGGTGTAGATGGGCTCCCGTCGGAACTGAGACTTACATCGGTGGACAAAGTGTTTCGGGAGATCCCCCAGGGGTTTTGGAATATTAGAGAATTTATAGGACAGAGAGGGGCATCGGGAGATGCCCAAGGGAGGCACAAGCCATCAGGGCGCCCCCACCTTCCGAAGCTTCCAAGTCTTCTTTTGGTCCAGAAAAAATCATCAAAAAGTTTCGTGGCAATTGGACTTCATTTAGTAGTATAAACCTGAAAAGTAAAAAACATGCAGAAAACAACAACTGACACTGGGCACTGGGTCAATAGGTTAGTGCTCAAAAATATTATAAATTTATAAAAATGCCCCAAAAGTGTTTTAGAATGTTAATATATCAACATGGAACAATCAAAAATTATATATACATTGGAGACGTATCATTACATCAAAGGTGATTAATCAACAAATATTTGGATCTTAAATATGAGCAAAAGGTAACATATAGCACATAACAATAATGTCTAACTCTCTTCCTATGCATTGACATGTCATAAGAGAGCAATTAATGCACACAAGGTAAAGGCCAATATAGAGTACAAGCATCTTCTTAGAAAAAAATTGTATTAGAAACGTAGAGAGGGGGAGATGAAGTTCCTCGCTCATAATAATTGCAAGTAGGAGTAGCAAACACATGCATATTATATCCATTAAAATCATCATGTGCAATGGTAAACACGATCCATCAATATGATCCTTAATAAGACCTCAGATATAGTGTTGTTTGGAGAACTCAAAAAGATAATGGGACTATCATTTTTGGGTGGAATAACAACAATTTCATTATTAACATAAGGTATTATAGCAAATTCATCTCCGGAAGTATCATTCATAGTGGCATCATGTCCATAAGCATAGTGAGCATCAAGTTCATCAAAAAGGGATATTTTAAACTAATCCAGGGATCATAGTATTCATTCTCCGATAAGCATGGAGGGAAATTAAACAATGTATGAGTTAAAGAGTTACTCTCATTACTGGGCATGGGTAGCTAATACGATCTTCCTCCTTTTGTTGTTTGTTCTCATCCTCATCTTCTTCATCTAATGAGCTCAGAGTTTCAACAATTTCTTCTTCCATAGATTCGTGTAAAATATTAGTCTCTTCTAGGGCAACAAACATTATATTAATATAATCATTAATATGAGCATTAAAATCATAGTTTTCATAGCAATATTTAAGTATGGAAAAATGTTCAGATTTGTAAGAGTAGCATCATACTTTTCAAGCAAAGAAGAAATTTCAAAAGCCCCCTTAAAAGCAAAAAATCTTTAATTTGTTCAATATCATAGTAATCATAAACACCTTTATCATAATAAGCCAAGATTTAATTATCATTAAAGTCACATTGGAAGAGAAGGTGTTTAGGGTCCTTTCTAGAACAAGAAGTTAAATAATGTATAGAAGACAAATTTCAAGAATAGCATTGTAAACTAGTTAGTTGATCCCATAAGTGTTTCTTTCTAGACAACTGATGATGCACAAAACAAGCATGCCCATCTAATGATCTTCCCTCGACAAGGCTACTTGGGTATTTAGCACGAGCACAAACGGATTGAAGATGATCCAAGTAGAAAGCATCAGTAGTAAGGAATTTAGGTGGTTACTCCATTGGAGTAAGAGGTACAAATATTGTTTGGGTATTTTGTGTTTTTTATCCGTAGCTAAAGATAGAAAAGATGAACAAGAAATGAAAAATTCTTGAGATAAAGCCAACAAGCACACACGAGAATACTCACCCCCATGGTATTGCTCCTTGGCAAGGGCACCAGAAAAGTTCTTGATAACCCACAAGTGTAGGGGGCCAGTTGTATCATTTTCGATAAGTAATAGTGTCGAACTAAACAAGCTGATAAAGGTAGAATTAATATATTCTCAAGTTCTATCAACCAAGGATAGAACTCTATGCGCACTAAACATTCGCTTTACCAAGAACAAGAAATAAAACTACTTTGCAAGAATCAAAAGATAGCTTTGTAAGATAATGAAGAGTTGGGTTTTGTTTTAATAAAAGAACAATAAAGTAAAGGGTTTTGGAAGAACAATAAAGAAAAGGATTGTCCCTAGGCAACTGGATATGAAATGGTAGTGATACTCATCATACTTATGAGGGGAGGTCTAAGCTAACATACTCTCCGTACTCGGATCATATGTTCTTATGATTGGAACTCTAGCAAGAATTCGCAAGTTCTAAAGATTTATTAAGGTAAAAGTCAACCATAGTATGAAGTTAAAAGTCCCCTTTAATACACATGCCACAACTCACGAACTCGGGTTTAGGTTTCTATCACTACCCCAACCTATTATAAGCCAATCACTAACATATTGCAACACCCGGCCTACAGTGGGGACCCAAACGTTTATGTGAGATGGCGGGCACCATAGGACAACACCATAATAAAATACAACTCATATCAACCATACCATACCAAAACTATCCCATGGGACAAAAATAAACTATTCAAACTTAATAGAGGTGCAACACATCATTGGATAATATTATATAGGATCAAGTACTGTGAGAGCCTGGCTTAATAGGAGAGATAGACTACTCATATCAACAAGGAATTCCTTCTTTTACGGGAGCTCATACACAAAGAACTCCATAGTTAATTGTGCTTGTCTTGGAGTGATTTGAGGATGGGTGACTCACCGGGAAGTTGCTCCGAGGTGCGCATGAGTGAGGACAAAGTGTAGACGAAAGACTAATGTTGGTCAGTTGGGATAGTGTAGATCCTGTCATGCGTAATGGCCAGGAACTGGTGCCTATGACCAGGGCGTTACAATTGGTATTAGAGTTGACCCTCCCAATTACATGTACATGTGCGGGTTAGGTGCGCGAGCATGTAGCACATGGTATGTGTGACCCGTTATGGCACACGACATGACACATGTGCCACACTGGACGCACATATGTGTGCCAATAGGGAATGTTTCTGATGGGCTGAAGAGGATATTGGTTCCTTTGAGTGGGGGTGTATGTGAGAACCTGGCTTAATAGAAATGATGAAAGCTCATACCAACAAGGAATTTCTTCTTTTTGGGAGCTCATTCACAAAGAACTCCAAAGTTTAAGTGTGTGCTTGGCTTGGAGCGATTTGAGGGTGTGTGACCGATCTATAAGTTGCTCCCCGGTGCACATGAGTGAGGACAAAGTGCACACAAAAGACTAGTATTGGTCTCTGGGGATAGTATAGATCCCTCCAAGCGTAACAGCCCAGAACTAATGACTATCAGCGGGGCGTTACAAGCACCATATTTAAGTAGATATTACAGCAGGGTGATAGAGAGTACATCGCCACATGAAGAGGGAGAAATATGGTGATGGCGGAGGTGGAAGTTGTTGGAGATGATCGTCATCACCATGGTTCCCCTGGCAGCACTCTGTTGCCACCTGGAGAGAGAGAGGGGAGGCCCCCTCCTTGTTCTTCTTCCTTGACCTCCATGGCTCTGAGAGGTCGAAAGCCCCTCTAAGATTGGATCTCCCCTCTCTTTTTCTCTAGGTTTTCCTCTTTATTTTCAGTACTGTTTTTTGGGCGAACACCGTTTCCTAAATAGACGTAGATCCCTAACTCCGATTGGGTTGAAATTTAAACATGATTCTTTTCTCAAACTAGCTTCCTTTCTCCCAAAGGAGAGTTCAAACCAACCTACGGTCTCTCCACAAGCCTGCAAGGCGTGGGTGGCCCCAGGTCACATGACCTGAGCTTGTGGGGCCTGTGAGCATTGCACTGCATTGATTCTTGCACCAGCACCATCTCGTCTCCAAATGCTAGTTCTTCCCTTAGTTTCAATATTTGTACCAAACCTCTGATTGGTACCCGGGGTGCTAGTAGTGTTGAGTACATCTTGTAGTTGATGCTAGTTTGTTTACTTGGTGGCAGATCATTTGTTTAGATTGTTAATCATTTATTTATATCATGTGATCATGAATATGAATGTGATTTGTGAGTATTTATATTTGTTCTTGAGGACATGGTGGAATTCTTGTTCTAAGTAATCATGTGTAGTTTGTTTTCGTTCTATGTCATCATTGAAATATAGAACAAAAACCATCTTCACATGATTACTTATAACAAGACTTCCACCAACTAAACGTCGACTACATGACACTTCACCATGTTTGGGCCTAGAGGAAGGCATTGTGGAATTAGTTTGTAGATGATGGGTTGCAGGAGTGAAGGAAACCTAAACCCCAGTTTATGAGTTGTTCCGTAAGGGGTTGTTTTGGATCCATATGTTTAATGATATGGTTATATTTATCTTAATTCTTCTCTTGTAGTTGTGGATGCTTGCATACAGAGGTTAATCATAAGTAGGTTGTTTGTTCAATTAAGAGCGACACCTTACCTCTGGTCCATCCACATAACAACGTATCATAGCAATGAACACAAGTCAAAGAATCATGTTGAAAGTAACTGGACACAATTCGCGCATGTCCTCAAGAGTGTTTTAATTACTATAAGAAGTTACTCCGGCTTGTCCTTACAACTAATAAGGATTGGTCCACCTTGTTGCACCTTGTTACTTTGGTTACTTTTTACTCCATATCAATTATCTTGCTAGCAAATTAGCTATCGAAACTATCTTACAACAGGTGCAGAAAATACCTTGTTGAAAATTGCTTATTCCTCATTGGGTTCGACGCTTATACTTATAGAAAAGACTATGATTGATCCCCTACACTTGTTGGTCATCAAGACTCTTTTCTGACGTATTGTTAGGGAATGAAGTGCTCTTGGTAAGGAAACATATATTGAGAGGCTTGTTCATGGTAAGGAAACATTTATTATATGTGATGAATTTTCTCCTCACTTGTTACTATTGAGAACATACATTGAGAGGCTTGTTCATGGTATGTTCGCCTCGAGCACAAGTGGTAAGATATGAGCCTCAACCTACTGAACCTATTTATTATGAAATCCCTCTTGGTATTTTCGAGAAATTACATGCTAATCCCAATGCAGGAGATGGAATAATACATCCTGACAGGCACTAAACTTTTATGGATGAACTATGTGGATTATTTAAGCTTACATGATGAAGCTAAAAATAAAGTATTCCCTTTATCGTTGGAGGGAATAGCATTGGTATGGTATAGTCTATTGGATGATTCTAATGCATGGGACTAGAATCGAGCGAAGTCAGAATTTCATCAGAAATTTTATCCTATGCACTTGGTTCATCATGATCGGAATTACATATATAGTTTTTCACCACGTGAAGGAGAAAGTATTGTTAAAACTTGGGGCGGCTTAAGGAACTGATGCTCAAATGCCCCAATCATGAGCTCTCGGGAGATATTATTGTTCATAACTTTTATGCTAGGTTTTCTCTTCATTTTTAAGAAATGCTTGATTCTTCTTCCACTGGTACTTTCTCGAAACTAAGTATTTAATTCAAATGGAATCGTATTGAAATAATTAAATGTAACTCTGAAGATTGGGAGGTCGAAAAAGGCTCAGCTATAAATCTTGAATATGATTGTGGTAAGTCTTTTATAGAAACATTTTTTCATGAGCTTAGTGCAAAATATGGATTTGATTATAAGATAGTAGCTACATACTATAAATCCTTTGCTACTCATGTTGATCTTCCAAAGGAGAAGTCTTTTAAATATCATGGACCCATAAAATATATCAGTGAAGAACCTATTATTGCTACAACTGATACAGTAACTTTATTCTGCTAATCTTGTTGTGCCTTCTGCTTTTATTGAGAAGCTTCATTTCCCTTCTAGAGTTAAGGAGCATGTTAAGGCTACAACTGTGGTCTATAAGAGTTATCTTAAAACACCTAAATACTCTGAACAAATTAAAGTGGAACCTTCAATTGCAATGGTTAAAGATCTCTTCATTGATAATATTTATGGGCATGTTATTTATTTCGATGAGGAAGCCGCTAGGATTGCTAATCCAGTTAGAACTGGACAAGATAAGTTTGATAAAAATAATCCAATTGTTGGCATGCTTGTTGTTTCTATTAAGATTGGAGATCAGTGTTGTCATGTTTTATGCGATATTGGTGCTAGTATAAGTGTTATCCTTTCTCTCTCTATCAAGATGTCATGCATGATATTTCACCTATTGATATAGAATAGATTGATGTCACTATTAAGCTTGCAAATAGGGATACCATTTCACCGCTTGGGATTGCGAAAGATGTTGAGGTCATGTGTGGTAAGATTATATACTGTACTAATTTTCTTGTACTTGGATCACAATAGGTAATTTTTGTCCCATTATATTTGATTGACCCTTCTTGAATACTCTTAATGATAACACTAATTGTGTTAAAATATGTTTAAGGTTAAGTTTGGTGATGAATCTCATGAATTTTTTTAAGTTCACCAGAAAACCTCATGATAAAGACTTGTCTAGTAAATATGATATTATTGGTCTTGATTTTATTGATGTGCCTCCTACTGATCCTTTGGAGCAATATTTGTTAAATCATCAAAATGATACATATGAATGAAATAAATGAAATACATGAAAGAACCTATCCTTACACATAATTTGCATGTTGAAATCTTGGGAGATCCTTCCCTACCTAAAGTGATCCTGTGTTTGAATTAAAGAGATCCCCAAAAAGTTTGAAATATGCTTATCTTGATGAAAGAAAATATATCATGTTATTATAAATGATAACCTTTTAGTGCACAGGAAGAAGAGATTGTTGAAAACTCTAAAGAAACATCGTGTCACCATTGGATATACTCTAGATGATCTTAAATGCATTAGTCCTTCTATGTGTGAACACAAGATTAATATGGAGCCTGATGCCAAACCTGTTGTTGATCATCAACATCGCTTAAATCCTAAAAATGAAGGATGTGGTAAGAGATGAAATATTAAAACTCCTAGAGGGAGGTATAATCTATCCCATAGCTGATAGAAGATGGGTAAGTCATCTTCATTATATCCCTAAGGAAGGTGGCATTAATGTTGTTCGTAATGATAAAAATGAACTTATCCCACAAAGAGTTGTAACTGGTTATAAGATGGTAATTGATTTTAGAAAATTAAATAAAGCTATTAGAAAAGGTCATTATCCTTTGCCTTTTACTGATCAAATGTTAGAAAGATTGTCTATGCATACACATTTTTTGCCTTTAGATGGATATTCTGGTTTCTCAAATACATGTATCCCCTGAAGACCAGGAGAAATCTACTTTTACTTGTCCTTTGGAACCTTTGCTCATATACGTATGAAATTTTGTCAGGACCGGTTTTCCGGTATAAAATTCCCAGCAAATGACCCTTGTGCTCACCAGCCCCAGGATTACTATTAGCTGGTGGACACTTCCTTGATACAAAATTTCCAAGAAATTACATAATTTGGGGTACAAGACCATGATGGTCCATGGGTACAACAAGGATTTCTAATGGTTGATGGCGGAAGCGGTTCACGGATATCCAACGACTATGGGACTCCATTCCCACAGGAACAACAGACCTGGATAACTCTTATCTCGTGGGACTGCTATCTTCGGTGCCTAGGTTAAGGGGTTGTCGTCATCCTGATCCTTTTCGAATATGCGATTTGTCCAAGAAAATAGCCAGGGACAAGCCAGTGAGTATGTTTGAATGTACTCGCAAACATCATGAAAACATATATAATAAAGCAGGTGAATTTCATGCACTAGGATTTGAATGATATTAATATGCCATAAGATTGAATCATGAATGAAAGTATGCATATAATTTATCCACACCAAAAATTGATTAAATAATAAGGTAAGGAAAAATAAAACGGGGACATTGGGAGGTAGTCCTCCCGAGAATTCCAATAAAATAGAATTTTTCAATCAGGTGTCTGAAGCGACACCTCGAAAGGAAACAAAAAACGTACCACAGTTGGGCGTATGGGCGACAGCTCATAAAGAGCTTATATCGAAAGTAATATCATAGGTGTTGCAGACGGGCGTTTGAGGCAACACCACATAAAGGACTTATATTAAAATTACTAGCATGAGTATCCTGGTGGCAGGACCTTGCCAGGGATACTCAACAATTTCATATAAGAGAAAAGGTTAGTCCATAACGAAATTTATAATAATGATTGATACGTCTCTAACCTATCTGTAATTTTTGATTGTTCCATGCTATTATATTATCTTTTTGGATGTTTTATATGCATTAATATGCTATTTTATATTATAATCTAGTGCCCAGTGCCGGTTTCTGTTTTTTCCTTGTTTTTGAGTATTGTAGAAAAGGAATATCAAACGGAGTCCAAACGAAATAAAATTCTATGATGATTTTTCTTGGACCATAAGAAACCCAGCAGACTTGGAGAAGAGGCCAAAACAGCCACGAGTGGTCCACAAGGAACCCTGACACGGCCAGGGAGGGCGCCCCTGGCTTGTGGGCCCCCCGTAGCTCTTCCAACCTTAATCTTTGGCCTATAAATTTAGAAATATTCCCCCAATACCAAAAGGAGCCACGATAATACTTTTCCACCACCGAAAGCCTCCGTTCCCGAGAGATCCAATCTAGGAGCCTTTTCCGGTAATCTGCTGGAGGGGGATTTGATCACGGAGGGCCTCTACATCAACACCATTGCCCTTCCGATGATGCATGAGTAGTTCACCACAAACCTACGAGTCCATATCTAGTAGCTAGATGGCTTCTTCTCTCTCTATGTTCTTCAATACCATGGTCTCCATGATCTTCATGTGGATCTATCCGATGTAATACTCTTTTGCGGTGTGTTTGTCGAGATCCGATGAATTGTGGGTTTATGATCAGATTATCTATGAATATTATTTGAGTATTTTCTGAATTCTTATATGCATGATTTCATATCTTTGCAAGCCTCTTCGAGTTATTGGTTTGGTTTGGCCAACTAGAAGTGCTTAGTTTTGGGTTCAATCTTGCGGTGCCCTCACCCAGTGATATAGTAGGGGTAGCGAGGCATGCATTTGTATTGTTTCCATCAATGATAAAAAGATGGGATTTTCATCATATTGCTTGAGTTTATCCCTCTACATCATGTCATCTTACCTAATGCGTTACTCTGTTCTTCATGAACTTAATACTCTAGATGCAGGCATGAGTCGGTCGATGTGTGGAGTAATAGTAGTAGATGCAGAATCATTTCGGTCTACTTGACACGGACGTGATTCCTATATGCATAATAATTGCCTTGGTTATCATCATAACTATGCACTTTTATATCAATTGCTCGACAGTAATTTGTTCACCCACCGTATTATTTTCCTTCATGAGAGAAGCCTCTAGTGAAACCTATGGCCCCCGGGTCTATTTTCCATATTATATTTTTAGATCTATAAACAAAAAATACCAAAAATAACTTACTGCAATTTTATTTACTTTTTACTTCTAGCAATCTTTTATATCTTTCTCTATTAGATCTAATCCTTGCAAGTAACCATGAAGGGATTGACAACCCATTTATAGCGTTGGGTGCAAGTGTTTGATTGTTTGTGTAGGTACATAAACTAGGGCCTTGCTTGTTCCTCCTACTGGATTGATACCTTGGTTCACAACATAAGGGAAATACTTATCTACTTTGCCGCATGACCGTTTCCTCTTCAAGGGAAAACCAACGCAATCTCAAGAAGTAGCAAGAAGGATTTCTGGCGCCGTTGCCGAGGAGGATACATAGCAAGTCTACATCAAGCTATCAAGTACCCATCACAAACTCATCTCTTGCATTTACATTATTTCCCATTTGCCTCTCGTTTTCCTCTCCCCCACTTCTAAATTCATTTTCAGAAAAAACCAAAAAGATTTGCCTTTTTATTTGCCCTTCTTTCGTTCGTCTTTTCGTTTGCTTTTTGTTGCTTGTGTGCTTGATTGCTTGATTTGTCATGATGTTTGAGAATACCAAATTGTGTGACTTCTCTAATACTAATAATAACGATTTTATTAGTACTCCGATTGCTCCCGCCACTAGTGCAGAGTCTTATGAAGTAATGATGCTTTTATTTCCAAGTACTTTCCGCCCACTAAAATCATCTCCCTTAGGAACGATATAATGAATTTTAAGCAACTTGATGATGAGCATGTTTCACAATCTTGGGAGAGGATGAAATTAATGATTAGAAATTTCCCCACACATGGTTTGAGTTTATGGATGATATAATTTTTTTTATGCGGGATTGAATTTTGCATCTAGGAATCTTTTAGATTCAGACGCGGGTGGTAATTTTATGGAAATCACATTAGGATATGATACTAAACTCCTAGATAATATTATGGAAAATTACTCTCAATGGCATACCGAAAGATCTCCTACTAGTAAAAAAGTACATGCTATTGGAGAAATAGATACTTTGAGTGAAAAGATGGATGAATTAATGAAATTGTTTGCTAGTAAGAGTGCTCCTATTGATCCTAATGATATTCCTTTGTCTTCTTTGATTGGGAATAATAATGAATCTATGGATGCGAATTTTGTTGGTAGAAACCATTTTGGTAATAACGCGTATAGAGGTAATTTCAACCCTAGTCCGTTTCCGAGTAATTCCTCTAATAATTATGGTAATTCCTACAACAATACTTATGGAAATTATAATAATATTCCCTCTGGTCTTGATAATAATACTAAAGAATTTATTAGTTCTCAAAAGGTTTTCAATGCTTCGACTGAAGAAAATTTGCTCAAGATTGATGATTTTGGCTAGGAACGTTGATAGAATTTGCATGAGATTGATTCTTTGAAAATTAGATCTACTCCACCCAATCTTGATATTAATGAGTCTTTAAAATCTATGAGAACTTCTATTGATTATTGAAGTAAAGAACCACGAGAATGCGTGCTAAGCGTGAATGGCTTGAAAAAGTGTGTTCTCGTGATAATAATGATGAAGATCTTAAAGTGATTGATGTGACTCCTATTGAATCTTAGTCCAATATAAATCTTGATAAATATGGAACTAGAGATAAGTCAACTTTCATTTAAAGTCGTCCCAATGATTCAGAGTTTATAGATCTTAATGATAAAATTGATAAAAGTGGGATTGGAGAGGTCAAAACTTTAAACAACAATGAATCCACTCTTTTGGATTTCAAGTAATTTAATTGTGATATATGATCTTTGATTTATTGTATTTCCTTGTTGCAATCCATGTTGAATTATCCCCATGCTTATAATCAAAATAAGGCTTTTACTAAAAATTGCGTTGATGCTATGATGAAATCTTTTGAAGAAAAACTTGAGTTGGAAGTTTCTATCCCTAGAAAGATTTATGATGAGTGGGAACCTACTATTAAGATTAAAATTAAATATTATGAGTGCGATGCTTTGTGTGATTTGGGTGCTAGTGTTTCCACGATTCCGAAAACTTTATGTGGTGTGCTAGGTTTTTATGAACTTGATGATTGCTGTTTGAATTTGCATCTAGCAGAGTACACTATTAAGAAACCTATGGGAAGGATTAATGATGTTCTTATTGTTGAAAATAGGAATTATGTGCCCATATATTTGATTGTTCTTGATATAGATTGCAATCCTACATGTCCTATTATTCTTGGTAGATCTTTCCTTAGAACGATTGGTGCAATTATTGATATGAAAGAAGGAAACATTATATTCCAATTTTCGTTAAGGAAATGCATGGAAAACTTTCCTAGAAAGAAAATAAGATTACCATATGAATATATTATGAGAGCTACTTATGGATTGCACACCAAAGATGACAATACCTAGATCTATTGCGTTATGCCTAGCTAGGGGCGTTAAACAATAGCGCTTGTTGGGAGACAACCCAATTTTACTTTTATGTTTTTGTTTTTGCTTCTGTTTTTGACTGTTTCACACATTATTACCTCTGTAATAAAAAATTGGTTTTTTAATTAGTGTTTGATCCAAGTAAGACCTTTGGGATGGTCTATGGTGATTGTTGATTTGATCTTGCTGAAAAACAGAAACTTTCATGCCCAGTCCAGGAATTTTATAAATTTATTAGAACTACGAATGAGTCTAAAATTTTTACACAAGATTTATGTAAAAATTACCCAGGTTTAACTAATTTTTCACAATATTTGGTGTTACATAAGTATTCAAAGTTTACATATTGCTACAGACTGTTCTCTTTTTGACAGATTCTGTTTTCTTTGTGTTGTTTACTTATTTTGATGTATCTATGGGTTGTATCGGGGGTATGAACCATGGAGAAATTGGAATAAAGTAGTTATTAAACCAATATAAATAAATAATGAGTTCACAACAGTACCTATAGTGGTGATTTATTTTTCTTATACTAACGGATCTCACAAGTCTTCTGTTGAGTTTTGTGTTGTGAAGTTTTCAAGTTTTGGGTAAATATTTGATGGACTATGGAATATGGAGTGGAAAGAGCCTAAGCTTGGGGATGCCCAAGGCACCACAAGGAATCAATGATTCCAAATATCCTAAGATTGGGGATGCCCCGGATGGCATCCCCTCTTTCGTCTTCAATCCATCGGTAAATTTACTTGAGGCTATATTTTTATTCACCACATGATATGTGTTTTTCTTTGAGCGTCTTGTATGATATGAGTCTTTGCTTTTTAGTTTGACACAATCATCATTGATTCACACATATTTTGAGAGAGACACACATGAATCGTGAATTTATTAGAATACTCTATGAGCTTCACTTATATCTTTTGAGCTAGGCAATTTTGCTCTAGTGCTTCACTTATATCTTTTTAGAGCACGATGGTGTTTTATTTTATAGAAATATTTGAACTCTCGTACCTCACTTATATTATTTTGAGAGTTTTTAAACAGCATGGTAATTGGTTTAGGTTATGAATTTAGTCCTACTATAATGGGCATCCAAAGGGGATATAATAAAAACTTTCATATAAAGTGCATTGAATATTATGAGAAGTTTCATTCCTTGCATAAAGTTTTGAGATATAAAGATGGTGATATTAAGCTCATGCTAGTGAGTAATTGTGAATTGGTAAAAATACTTGTGTAAAGGTTTGTGATTCCTGTAGCATGCACATATGGTGAACCATTATGTAATGAAGTCAGAGCATGAATGGTTTATTGATTGTCATCCTTTGTGTGAGGGTCGGGAGCGCACGATGGTTAACTCCTACCAACCTCTCCCCTAGGAGCATGCATCGAATACTTTGCTTTGATGACTAATAGACTTTTGCAATAAGTATGTGAGTTCTTTATGACTAATGTGAGTCCATGGATCATACGCACTCTCACCCGTCCACCGTTGCTAGCCTCTCTAGTATCGTGCAACTTTCGCCGGTGCATTACACCCACCATATATTCTTCCTCAAAACAGCCACCATACCTACCTATTAGGGCATTTCCATAGTCATTCCGAGATATATTGCCATGCAACTTCCACCGTTCTGTTTAGTATGACACGCACCATCATTTTCATATTGCTTTGCATGATCGTAAGATAGCTAGCATGATGTTTTCATGTCTTGTCCGTTTTTTGATGTCATTTGCTATGCTAGATCATTGCACATCACGGTACATCGCCAGAGGCATTCATATAGAGTCATATTTTGTTCTAGTTTCGAGTTGTAATTCTTAAGTTATAAGTAAATAAAAGTGTGATGATCATCATTATTAGAGCATTGTCCCATGTGAGAAAAGGATGATGGAAGCTATGATTCCCTCAAAAGTTGGGATGAGACTCCAGACTTTATGAAAAATAAAAGAGACCAGTGAATCCCAAATAAAAAAGAGAGGCCAATGATGCCCACCAAAAAAGAGAGAGAAAAGAGAGAAGGGACAATGCTACCATATTTTTTCCGCACTTGTGCTTCCAAGTAGCACCATGATCTTCATGATAGAGAGTCTCCTATTTTTTCACTTTCATATACTAGTGGGAATTTTTCATTATATAACTTGTCTTATATATTCCAATGGGCTTCCTCAAATTTACCTAGGTCTTGTTGAGAAAGCGAGTTGGATTCACACCCACTTAGTTTCTTTTTGAGCTTTCATACACTTATAGCTCTAGTGCATCCGTTGCATGGAAATCCCTACTCACTCACATTGATATCTATTAAAGGGCATCTCCATAGCTCGTTGATACGCCTAGTTGATATGAGACTATCTTCTCCTTTTCCTTACAACCTCCACCATATTCTATTCCACCTATAGTGCTATATCCATGACTCACGCTCATGTATTGCGTGAGAGTTGAAAAGGTTTGAGAACATAAAAGGTGCGAAACAATTGCTTAAATTGTCATCGGGGTTGTGCATGATATAAATACTTTGTGTGGGGAAGATGGAGTATAGCGAGACTATATGATTTTGTAGGGATAACTTTCTTTTGCCATGGTATTTTGAAGATACACAATTGCTTTGTTAGTATGCTTGAAATATTATTTTTTTATGTCGACATTAAGCTTTTGTTTTGAGTCTTATGAATTTTATCATTCATGCCACAATAAATAATATTACATGGATAAATATCTTAGGTAGCATTCCACATCAGAAAGATGAAGCATATGAGGCAACCTCAATTCCATTTTTTTGTAGTTTTGTTTTATAAAACCAAACTAGTGAAAAACAAGAAACTAAAAGATTCAATTGCAAGATCTAAAGATATACCTTCAAGCACTCACCTCCCCGGCAACGGCGCCAAAAAGGAGCTTGATGTCTACTACACATCCTTCTTCTTGTAGACTCGTGTTGGGCCTCCAAGCGCAGAGTTTTGTAGGACAATGGCAATTTTCCCTCAAGTGGATGACCTAAGGTTTATCAATCTGCAAGAGGTGTAGGATTAATATGATCTCTCTCAAACAACCCTACAGTCAAATAACAAAGAGCCTCTTGTGTCCGCAACAAACCCAATACAATGGTAAATTGTATAGGTGCACTAGTTCAGCGAAGAGATGGTGATACAAGTGCAATATGGATGGTAGATATAGTTTTTTGTAATCTGAAAATATAAAAAAAGCAACGTAAAAAATAGTAAACGGCGACAAAAACGTTGTATAAATGCTTGGAAACAAGTCCTAGGGTCCATACTTTCACTAGTGCAATTTCTCTCAACAATATTGACATTGTTGAATCATGTGTAAGTACCTCTCGTGCGACAAAGAGTTCACTCCAAAGTCACAAATAGCGGAGAACTAATGAAGAAATTATTGTAGGGTACGAAACCACCTCAAAGTTATCTTTTCTGATCAATCTTATGAGTTGTCCCTATAAGTGTCACAAACAGCCCTAGAGTTCGTACTAAAATAACACCTTAAGATACACATCAACCAAAACCCTAATGTCACCTAGATACTCCAATGTCATCACAAGTACCCATGGGCTTGATTATATGATATGCATCACATAATTTCCGATTCATCATGTTTAATCCAACACAAAGAACCTCAAAGAGTGCCCCAAAGTTTCTACCGGAAAGTCAAGACAAAAACGTGTGCCAACCCATATGCATAGATTCCCAAGGTCAAGGAACCCGCAAGTTGATCACCAAAACATACATCAAGTGGATCAATAGAACATGCCATTGTCACCACGGATATCCCATCACAAGACATACATCAAGTGTTCTCAAATCCTTGAAGACTCAAACCGATAAGGAAACTTCAAAGGGAAAACTCAATTCATCACAACTAGATAGAGAGGGGAAACACTCCATATGATTCAATCTATATCAACAAAGCTCGCGGTACATCAAGATCGTGCCATCTCAAGAACACGATAGAGAGAGAGATCAAACACATAGCTACTGGTACATACCCTCAGCCCCGAGGGTGAACTACTCCCTCATAGTCATGGAGACCGTTGGGATGATGAAGATGGCCTCCGGTGATCATTTCCCCCTCCGACAGGGTGTCGAAACGGGCTCCCGATTGGTTTTTCGTGGCTCTGGAGGTTTGCGGCGATGGAACTCCCAATCTAGGTTCTGCGTTGGGGTTTTTGGAATATTTGAGGATTTATAGAGCTGAGAGGGAGGTCGGTGGACTCCCGAGGGGCCCACAAGCCAAGTGGGTGCGCCCAGGGGTGGTGGTCGTGCCCCTGAGGCTTGTGGCCTCCTCAAGAATCTTTTGGCTTCATCTCCAAGCTCCGTGGGTGTCTTCTAGTCCATAAAAAATCACCATAAATTTTTATTCCGTTTGAACTCCGTTTGATATTCCTTTTCTGTAAAACTCAAAATAAGGAAAAACCAGAAACTGGCACTGGGCTCTGGGTTAACAGGTTAGTCCCAAAAATAACATAAAGTTGTGGTAAATGATCATAAAACATCCAACAATGATAATATAACAGCATGGAACAAGCAAAAATTATAGATACGTTGGAGACGTATCAACATCCCCAAGCTTAATTCCTACTCGTCCTCGAGTAGGTAAATGATAAAAATAGAATTTTTGATGTGGAATGCTGCCTAACATGTTCATCATATTCTTTTGTTCTTTGTATAGCATGGACATTTGGACTTGTAAATGATTCAAAGCAATAGTCTATTTTTAACATGATGACTTCAATACTCAAGCATGTCAACAAGAAAACATGTCTTTCAAAATATCAACACTAAAGAAAGTTATCCCTAGCCCGTCATGCTCAATCATTGATCCATTCATGAAACACACTCAAATATTAGCTATGCCCAATGCTCAAGTATGATCATAGTGCCACCTAGTTGGTGCTTATAAGAGAAGATGAAGACTCAAAGCAAAAATAAAAATTGCATAAAGTAAATAGATCACTACTAGAAAAAAGGCTGTTAGTGGCGCACCTATTTTGGCTATTAATGGCGCACTATATGTGCGCCACTATTATCATGCCACTACTAATAAATAGTAATGGCGCACGCCTGGTGCGCCATTACTATCCCAGACACTAATGGCGCACCTAAAGTGCGCCATTACTAGGCCCAGAAGTGCGCCACTGTTGTTACTCCAAGGGGCCATGTGTACCTTGTGCTCTGGGTTACTAATGACGCACTTTTAGATAGTGCTCCACTGGGGTGTTTATCTATGTGCGCCACTAAAGTGCAATATGGTGCGCCACTACTATGAATATTAGCAATTTTTTTTGCTTTTCTGATATTTGCACAGGTTACAAAATACATTACAGCACAGAATATAAACAACAAAACATATAAACAACAGATTTATCGAATACAATATAAGATTAGTCTTCGAATACAATTCATCATATTAGTCTCGGAATTCAAAATACCGAACAAAGCTAGAACATTACAAGTCTCGAGACCGCGAGTAGCGAGTTTGTCTTCACATTACAAGTCGATATCTAAACTACCATCACATAGAAGAGGGTTGCGGTCATGATGAGCATCATCGCGATGAAACTAATCTTCATCTGGTTCCTCCTCCGCTCCCTCCTCTCTCCCGCTAGATAGCGTGCATATCTAGCTTCCGCCTCCGCCCTAGTGGTGTACCCTTTGTAACTGTTACCGCTGAAACGGTGAGCCTGTCTCCAACACTCCTCCCAGTCGTCGTAGACTCCGGGAACCTCACCCTTGTACACGACATATGACGACATCTCTATGCACTAGACAAACAAAATGTTAGTAGCAATTCACAGATAATATATAAGCAATATATAAGTATGCAACAAAAGGATCGGAAGAGAAAAGCAACACATTAATAGCACGATTCATGGTCCTACTAATAAATAGCATCGATTACGTATAAGTTGAACGACTGTCCAAACTAAAGAGACATACAAGTTCATTAAAGTTTAATTACAACATGAGCTAATCGATATTTCAGAACTACATAGCATCAATACTTTCGACTCAACTCAGGGACCGGAGCATGGATGAAGCCGCCGTCTTTCGTGATGGTCATGAATGTGCGGTCGTTGTCAGCCTGCATTTGTAGCGTTGTTTCTATTTCACTGTTGGACGGTTGATAGTTGAGGTTGAACTGCCTCGAGGTATGAAGGACATCTTGATAGATGATTTCCGCAAACTCCAACTGGATGCGAAAGAATTCTTGTCTGAAGTCCTCGTCCTGGATTGCCGACAAGCGTGTGGCCCATTCTTTTGAGATTGTTTGGTAGCATAAGGTGATGATGGTTCCGTACGATCGCCCGCATGTGATGGAGGGCGTAGTAGGCATCCTTCTGACTGCCAGGCGGCTGCTTGACACAGGGGAACGTCGTGACGTGGTTGAACACGTGCTTGCCGTACCTACAAATTGGCCTCCTAAACGTGCCTCCAGATTTGGCGTAGCCGGGGAGAGCATCATCAAGAACTTTCTTGATATTTGTGTAGTCTTTCTTCGACTGACGGTCTGAGTCGAAATACATGGCCATGGAATATTTTGGGCTTAAGAGGATGAGTGTGTTATGTATGTCACCGGACAAGCCTTCGCCGACCACACGACCAGCTACCGACGGCTTACTGAACTTATCCTTGTGTTTCATTACGTTCAACACCCTATTTAAAGTGGTGTCCCAAGGGGCAGATGGGGAGCTCTGAGACCCCGCGCTACTGCTTTTAGTTTCCTGCGGAAGGAACGTGAACCATTTAGAAATTTGGCTTCATTAATTAGAATGCAACCATATGGAGCTAATTACGCGGGGGTGTATTCCTTACCAGAACATGCTCAAGCTCCTTCACCTTTGGATCCGTGGTAAGCCTTTGTTACCGGGTCCACCTTGTACCTGGCCCTGACATAGTTCCTGGTCTGCTTTTCATGGTATTTATCGAAGAGGGGCGGTAGGCCTTGCTCGGCACGCTCCACGTCCTCCTTGTCCCATTTAGGTTCTGCCACTCTGTAAGCGTCGGGACCGAGTTTGTGGATCCCTAAGTTCAAGTCCCGCATATCTTTCCCTCATTGACTTGATTCCGCGGATGCGTTGCTCTCGCACTTGATCTTGAACTCCAGGTAGTCAGCTTCGCTGATCGAAGGATTTTTCTCCTTGATCTTCTCATAACTATCACCTCTTAGAATCCTTCTCTTCACCGCGGTTCTCCAAGTAGCCAGGGCTATGCTCATCTTCGTGAGGGCGGCACTGTTCACTTTATTCCCTGAGAGGCGTGTGTTTGCGAAGTGACCGGGGAACTTGTATCGTTCGTGCAGCTTCGTGAAGAGGAGGTTGTGCAAATTCCCTCGGTCACGATGCCTTAGGTTCTCGGTGTTCATCGAGACGGTGCTCCGGAGAATGCACCCGAGTTGTCCCGCGTACCCACCGACTAATTCTTTGGGCGTCGTTGGATGCCCACTAGAGGACACTTCGGTAAATTCCTCCTTGACGGTGCCGAGCATGTTCAGGCGCCGGTCCTTCCGTTGCCTCTTCGGTTGGCTGCCATCTGCGCGTTCGCTGCCATCATGAGTGGTGGCATCCCCGGCGGCACCATTAGTGGTGTCATCCCTGACGCCACTAGGGGTTGTGTAGTCGGGATCGGTGTCTTCTGCGGCATCCTCATAGCGGTGAGGTTCTACCTCCATCTCTTGGGACAAATCCCAGAATGGCTTGCCCGAACCGCCGGCCTCATCGTTGTCGGCCATGTTCGCTCTAAATAGGAAAAAAGGCTACTAGAGTTATTGGATGAGATCAGGGTAGTATCTATTCTTCTCAGATCTAGAGGAAAACTGAGAATAAAACATGGAAATTGATGCACACCCATTGGTAAGATCTCCTTTTCTTGGTTTATTTTACTTTGCACGTGATTCATACAAGTCCTTAGAAAAACTTGCTATCCCTGCATTCTGATTACCAAGCATACAAACCAAGCATTTTTCATGATAAACAACCAAGGCAACCAATATATATATCAAACAAATAAACAAATAAAAATGAGTTATTGCTAGAGCCTGATGGTTGAGCTTTTGTTAGCATGGCATATGTATGGAAGAAATTTGCATTTCAACTTAAGGGAAAACTATAAAAGCCACTTACAAATATTTGCTTTGTAGAAATAACATTGTCTCTAAATGTTGATTAATTTTTGTTTCGGTTGAGAATCGGGCACCTTCTCGGTCAAGAAAATTGGGCATGACCTTTTCTAATTTTCTTGACCTAGGAGTGCCCCATTATCAACCAAAATGGAAATTAATCAACATTTCAGGAGAAAGGGGTAACTATTTGTCCCTGCACAAAAGAAGGCCTACATATAGGCACAACCAACATATAGGCACAAGAAGCATATCTTCAATTTACTATTTTTTCAGCATATAGGCACAACCAACATCCTCCTAGGAGGCAGATTCCATGGAAAAAACAGAGGATCAATGGACATCTCTCATGAGGGGGGGCTTGCGCAGGTTTACCTCGGGTGATGTAGGATCCCACTTTCACACTTTTCATGGTATTTTCGAGTTGAACGGCCATATGATGATATGAACATGAACTTTTTCACACTTTGGATAGAAAAAAATAGGCGTGTGCATCACATGGAGATACGCCCTCAGGAAAGTGTGAGCACACAAATTGATTCCAACTTTCCATTAGAAGTAGTAAAAATCATCAGACACGGAACACTTGAAACAGTTAAACAAGTATAGCTTGCTCACTAAAATAGCATCGTTTGATATCTATGATTATCATGAACTTGCCAATTAAGAATTATCAGCAGCAGTACAGTATCAAGTTGAAGCACAAGCACAGGTAAGAAATGTATCTTCGCATCAAATCTTTCCCGGTCACACATGTATACCTTGGGCTAGGTTCCAGAACAAAAAAAATAGATATATTATATGTAGCTAATTTAACACACATAATTAGTTAAGTATCCGGCAGCCTCGATAACTAATAAGGATCGAACGGCATGACTTATAGAGCTTCACTTATTGCCGTTCAGGTTGTGGAAAAAGGGACGGTCAGTCGCTGATGGCAGTAGCATGTGGACGGCGAGGTCCGACATCAGAAAGTACGGGAGGGAGGGGGCGACTTATTTGGGGCGCTCGAGCTCTGGTGGCGGAGCTGCAGCCTACAGACGACGTCGGGGCCGAGGTTCAGGGGCGAATGGTGCTCGGGGCGGGCAGGAGTTGGCGGCAGCAGGTAGAGAAGGGACATGACTTGCGCGGGAGGTTAATGGTGGACCGGGGCGTTGAGCGCAACGAGGGAGCACTGTCGGCGGCCACGAAGAGGGCGAGGCAAGGGCGTGGAAGGGATGGTACCATAGTGAGGGGAGGGAATGAAAGAAGGGGAAGGAGTAGGATAATGCCTTAGTGGGGGGAGGGTTAGAAATGGCACACCTCGGAGGGGTGCGCCGTAAACAAGGATATCAATGGCGCACTTTCCCCTGGTGAGCCATTACTAGTTAAAACTAGTAATGGCGCACTTTCCCCTGGTGCGCCACTGCTAAGTCTGGGAAGGGGTGTGGGGCCAGGACAAAACTAGTAATGGCGCATCACACACCAGGTGCGCCATTAGTAATATGGCCATTAATGGCGCACCCATATCTGGTGCGCCACTGCTATATAGCAGTGGTGCACCACATACATGGTGCGCCATTAATGTCCATATTAGCTATAGCTGTTTTCTAGTAGTGGATAGGCCCTTTGCAGAGGGAAGTAGGGATTTGTAGAGGTGCCAGAGCTCAAGGTTTATATTGAGAGAGAAAAATATTTTGAGTGGCATGCTTTTCCTGTCAACGAAAATTATGAAGTAGCTCACAATACTTTCCATGCTAGATACATTATAGGCGGTTCCCAAACACAATAGTAAAGTCTTTACTCCCCCTCCACCAATCAATCACACTCCTCGGCGAGCGGAATCCATGGGTACCATCCATACCAACAACATTCCTGGGGGGGGAGTTTTGTTTCATTATATTTTGATTTGATTTTTGAGCATGGGACTGTGCATCCCGAATACCAGCCACTTTCTCGTGAATGATAGTGAATCAACACATATCGTGAGAATAACATACCTAGCATGGAAAAATATTGGATACTCCCCACCGTTTCATGAGTGGTACAAGCACACAAAAGAGAAAATTTATTTTGAAGATTTAGAGATGGCACATACAAATTTTCTTGGAACGACATGTAAATACCGCATATAGGTAGGTATGGTGGACTCATAAGGAAAAACTTGGTTTAAGGATTTTGGATGCACAAGTAGTATTTCTACTTAGTACAAATGAAGGCTAGCAAATAGATTTGGAAGCAACCAAACCGAGGAACGAAAAGTCACATAAGTGAGCATTGAGTCATAACTAACACCGAATAATGCACCACAAGTACGATGAAATTCATTGGATAACTATTGACTTTCGTGCAGGCATAGAGAATCACATACCTTAACACCAATATTCTTACTAAGCATAATTACTCACTAACATGACACACATATTACGATCATCATGTTTCAAAACAATTACAAAGAATCAAGTTTAATTTGTCCCATGATCTTCATGAAAGTTTTTATTATATCCTCCTTGGATATCTATCACTTTGGGACTAGTTTCATGTATTTCCATTGTTTTTTCGACAAGCTCAAACAAATTTAAGTAAAGAACATGAGCAAATGACAAGCTACTCTCAAAGGATATGTGTAGTCAAACAATTAAGGAGCTATGTGAGGACTCTATCTCCCTCAATAAATATTTTCAGATCTTAAGTACTTTATTCAAACAACAAGCAAACGAAAACTAGCACTCCAAGAATAGCATGCATCATGTGTAGGAATAAAAATTTAGGCTCAACATAGGCTAACCGATAATTGTTGATGAAGAGAGGTGGGATGCGTAGCATCCCCAAGCTTAGATGCTTGATAGTTCTTGAAATATTTACTTGGGGTGCCTTGGGCATCCCCAATCTTGAGATTTTGTATCTCGTTCAATCCTCTCATACCACGGTTTCACCTATTCTCAAAAACTTCATCCACACAAAACTCAAAAAGAACTCGTGAGATAGGTTAGTACACATAATAATAAATCCACTCTTTATGTACTGCCAAGACAAGTTGCATAATAATTTTCAAACATTAGGTACTATATACTATCATTTCCACAATTTATATCTACCAATATAGGCTATGGAAACTATAGGATAAGTAGATAATGAAACTATGACAACAATTTGTCTAAACAGAACAGTCTGTAGCAATTTATGAAAACAGTGTACTTATGTAACTACAAAAAATTATGAACATTTAGGAAATGATATAAAAAATTTATGACCATACCGTGTAAAATTTTTAGAACCTTTCCACGGTTTAGTAAAATATGAAAATTCAAACAGTACAGCCAAAGTTTCTGTTTTTACACAACACTCATCAAAACATGCAATGCAATCATCCTAAAGGCAATTCTTGGAAATTTTATGGAAAAACAAGATTATAAATAACACCTAACAGAAAGTAACAAAATATAATGATGATCCAAGAAAAGCACGTATTGTGTGACGAATAAAAATATAGCTCCAAGTAAGATATACCGATAGTGTTGAAGACCAAAGAGGGGATGCCTTCCGGGGCATCCCCAAGCTTAGACGCTTGAGTCTTCCTTTAATATTACCTTGGGGGTGTCTTGTGCATCCCCAAGCTTATGTTCTTGTCACTCCTTATTCTCCTCATATCGGTGTCTCACCCAAAACTTGAAAACTTCAATCACACAAAACTTAAGGGAACTTCGTGAGATGGGTTAGTGTAGTAAATATAGATCATTCACTTAGGTACTATCAAGACAAGATTAATAATTGTTCCCACATGATACCTAATGTATTACATCATTTCCACAATTTATATTACTCAATATAAGCTATAGGAACAATTGACACAAGCAAACTATGCATGCAAAACAAAATCTGTCAAAAACAGAACAATTTGTAAGGATCTGAATGATCACCAAACTTACCTGACTCTAAAAATTCTGAGAAATTAGGAAAAATCAAGGAATTTTCATATAAAGTTTTTTTTAAAAATATAGAATTTTTTGACGCTCCAGTAAAATCATATAATTCATATACTGCATGCAAAACTTTCTGTTTTTGCCCAGAATCAAACAAGCAAGTATCCACACTATCCCAAAGGCTTTACTTGGCACTTTATTGAAATAAAATACACAAAACATGATTAATACAGTAGCTTAATCATGTGAAAACACAAAAACAGAAAGTAAAAGTGTTGGGTTGTCTCCCATCAAGCGCTTTTCTTTAATGCCTTTTAGCTAGGCATGATGATTTCAATGATGCTCACATAGGAATAGTAGTTGAAACATGAAAAAGAGCATCATGAATCTCATGACAAGCACATTTAAGTCTAACCCACTTCCTATTCATAGGGATTTTGTGAACAAACAATTTATGGGAACAAGAATCAACTGGCATAGGAAGGCAAAACAAGCATAACTTCAAAACTTTGAACACATAGAGCGGAAACTCGATATTATTGCAATTCCTACAAGCATATGTTCCTCCCTCATAATAATTTTCAGTAGCATCATGAAGGAATTCCACAATATAACCAGCACATAAAGCATTCTTTTCATGATCTACAAGCATATAAATTTTACTATTCTCCACATAAGCAAATTTCTTCTCATGAGTAATAGTGGGAGTATCATAAAAGACTTGAATACTACAAATTGGTTCCACACTAAAAGAGTACTATTTAGTAAAAGGATATTCATAATTATGACAAGTATCATAATAGTAATCATCACTCCTTTTCATTGCAGGTGGCATGCCTACTAGATGCCTCTGGTATCTTCCACCATGGTGTCTTTCTACGGTGTGTGTGTGTGTGCCAAGAAAGGGATTGACAACCTACTTAACTGTACCCTACCTATGGTAGGGACAAGTGGTAGTACGAATCAAGTATGGGGCTTACTGGTACAAGACTCGATCTACGGTCGACTCAGGAGGTTCAATTTCCCCCTGCATGGTTAGCGCAATATAATTTGCCTAACAAAGTTACCACTTATCATGCCCCAACATGCCTCACTGATCATCCACGTCACAATGAGATATTAGTTCCACGGTCCTGTCTTCCTGAGACAGAACCTTCCTTTGGATTTGACCCGGGCTAGCATAGGCATGTGTGTCATATGGCAGTAACTACCATCACATGTAGGTCATGTTTAACAACAAATAGTTCTCACCAATTGCATTTATGCATGAATATTTTCTATATGAAATATTTTTAGTTCATTAACCTAGCCATGCATTTATTTACCACAAGAATCAATCACTCAACTTATATTACATTAGTGTTCAAGATGCTTGCCTTGGCTATGCAAAAGGGTTAGTTTCATTGCAAAATTTTTGAAAGTATTCTTCCCTCCATTTTCCCTATCTTGAAAACATTCAAATCAATACAAAATTTGAAAACAGTACAAAAATTTATTTTGGAATTTTTTAAAATAAATATTAAAATAAACTAGATGAAATATGAGAAACAACACAAAAAGAATCAAATCATTTGGAGTTATAGTTTAAAAGTTATAGGCAATCAAAGATGGGTCAAACTTCTGTTTTTAAATAAATCACAGAAAAGAAAACACTTCGTGGGAAATACACTTAATAAAGGAGGAACACTTATTCGTCGGTTTACGCTTTCACTCAGAGACGGCTTGGTTTGGCCTGGTCACTGACAGTGGGACCCACCTGGCCCACTGGTTAGGTTTGACCAGTCTCCTTCTTTCTCCTCCCATGACAGAACCGGGATGGAACTCCGGCAATCAACGTCAGCGAACGAGGGCTTCATCTGAGGTAGCATGCACATGAGAGTGTTGAGGAGGCCTAGGCGGTCCTGAGAAGGTGCTACGAGGTCGCCGGAGTGGACAAAATCGGTGGCGGTGAGCTCACCCGAGAGGCTCCGGCGGAAACATAAGTAGACTTCTCTCCCTGGTGCTCCTCTGGATAAATTGGGCTTGGGGATGGAACCAGGGGAACTCCAGGAGGCCGTCGGAGAGAGAGATTGAGGGTATAGTTGCGACGAATTCGACCGAGTAGTGGCGATAGAGGTGGTCATTAGAGAGGGGGAAGACGGGCGGCTCCGATCGAATTGGCGCTAGGGGAGACTTGCTATGGCCGGAGAGGGGTCGATGCCAAGTGCAGGGAGTCTGGGGCGTCCTATTTATAAGAGGGTGGTTGGTTTGCATCTTCCAGAGAGCAGCCATGGCGGTTCACTGCTACTGTCGCCGGAGGGGCGACGTGGCGAGGCCAACATGGCCAGGAGCTAGCGGACGAGCCTCAACACTGTTCCAGGGGAAGTTGGCGAGCAGAGGGAGCTTTGGCGGTGCTAACCATGGCAGGGATGATCACGGATGATGGCTTGCTGCCAAGGGGCTATAGCGGTGGCGCTGAGTGGCACATGGCGGCTGTCGGGCGGTGCTAGCAATCCGGAGGGGATGGGGTGTGGCTGTGTGAGCGAGGAAAGTCCAGGGGGCACGATAGGTGGGCGCGGCAACACGAATGGTAGCGCATGCAAATTGCTTGCTCTAGCCGCACTTAGAGCACACACCACCTGCTCAATGAAATGCCAGGGCAGGCTAGAGGGCTAGGATGAAGATGAAAGTCAACAGGGTCATTAGTGTTGGTGTGATAGGTCTAGTGGACATGCTGGTTAGTCTATATGTGCTAATTCCCAATGTAAGATTAGGAACATGTCAAATCTGGTCATTTACACAAGCTGCTTCACATAATGCTAGGGAAACTTAGCAAACTTTGCTGGCAACCCAAATTTCCAGAGTGAGGTCTCTTTACGTCCTGATGATGATAATAGGGCTGGTTTAGAAAAATAAGCAACTCCATAATGCATTCTTTGGTGAAATCCATTTCTTGACACTAACTGTAGGGGGTTATTTCATGGACTTAAAATATCCCAATGGGGCTAATCTCTTGGATTAAAGGTTTGGTAGGGTGGACTACAAGTAGGAAAAATCTCATGATCAGTAGAGCAAAATAACATAGGGTTGTAGTTCAAAACACCAAACTAGACCAGAAATGAAAAGAGGATGGTTTGCTCAAAAGTTTCAAAATTCCAATATGGGTTTTTGCATAGAAGTGATCTATAGGCACCACATGACATCTTCAAATTTTTGTGGAATTTTTAAATGAAAATATAAAATGGTTGTAGTGCAACAGAAGCCTATCAAAGAATGAACAAGCCATCAAGAGAAATTAAATTTCGCAAGTTTTCTTTATAAAAAAATTTCGCAATGAATTTACAAAATTAAATGAAATATTTTAAGAAAACACTCAAGTCCAACAATATTTTCCAAATGTTTCTACTTGGAGGGAAGAATTATAGAAAATAGAGAAGAGGGAAGGTTCTGAAACCAACAAAGGATCCAAAAAAATTAAAATAAATATTCATGGCCAAATTTTAATTAATAAAAATATGGTTAAATTTTTGGAGTGTTACATGTTTGGTTTATGCAATGCACCTGTTGCATTTGAAAGACGTGGGACTGCTATATTTTCTGATTTCTGTTAGAAAATTGTTGAAGCCTTTATTGATGAATTCTCCATTTACGGAACCTCTTTTGATGGTTGTTTGATAAATCGTGATAAAGTCTTGCAGAGATGTGAAGAAACTAGGCTTGTCTTGAATTGAGAGAAGTGCTACTTCATGGCAAACAAGAAAACATTGAGGTAGATAAAGCTAAAATTGATGCTATTTAGAAAATTCCATGTCATAAAGATATTAAAGGTATAAGAAGTTTTCTTGGTCATGTTGGTTTCTATAGAAGCTTCACTAAATATTTTTCTAAGATTTCTATGCCCCTTAATAATATCTTGCAAAAATATGTCCCATTTGTTTTTGATGATGATTGTGTAGAAGGCTACACTCGACACTAAACTAATAGGTCACTCCCAAAAAATAATATAGATTGCTAGAAAAAGTATATAAAATTGATAACATAATATGTGTAAACATCCCCAAGATTAATTCTTGCTTGTACTATTGTAGGTAAATGGTAAACAATGATAATTTATTATGTTGAATGCTACCTAGCTTGATCTTGATCAAATGACGTAACAGTGGTGTGAACATAGGAAAAAAGTGATTCAAAGAAATAATCTTATAATTGATAACAAGAAAGTACTGCAAAAAGTGTACTATATTACTATTGCTTTTCATGGATTAATGATTTTGTGTAATACCATCTGATACTCATAATGTCATACTCATTTTTCCAATCACTCAAGGCTTCATCATATTTGAATATCTTCCCATAACACAACCTAGAGCTTCAATCAAGCGTCCAAATTTGTGATGAGACCTTTTCAACTACTTAGCATTTCACTTACACTCAATTCCAAGCTTTTGTCTTAACACTTAGGATGGCATTGAGAATGATGATGGGGATTTAATTGAGAAGACAAAAGTATAAGAAAGTCTCACATCAATGTGACTTGATCGTTAGGCAATGGATAGGTCTTACAATTGATATCAATGTGAGGATCAGGATTTTTCATGCAACCGAGGCACTTGAGCTCTAAGTGTATGAAAGCTCTCTAAATGTAGCCAAGTAGGTATGCATCAAACTTTCTTTCTCAATGAAAACCTCAAGCATTTGGGGAAGCTCATCATAGGAATATACAAGTCAAGTTCTATAATGTGGAAACCCCACTAGTATATGCGAGTGAATATCTAGAAAAATCTCTATATGAAATGCATGGTGCTAATTTGAAGCACATGTGTGGTAAAGGATAGCAGCGCACCCCCTCTCTCTTCTTTCTCTCGTTCTCTCTTGGTGGGATCTTTTTGGCCTCTTTTTTTCTTATTTTATCCTCAAACATAGGGGAGAACCCTAATATGCATCACACTTTATTTTACTTACAACTCAAAATATGGAAAATATGATGACTACAATGAATGTGTGATGACTACAATGAATGCCTCTTGTAGTGTACCAAGATGTGCAATGATCTAGCATAACATGTATTAGCAATGATGAATGATGGCTTTGCCACAAATATCATGTCAGCTATATATGATCATGCAAAGCAAAATGACAATGGATGCTCAAGTCATGTAATGATTAGTAACAATGGAAGTTCCATGGAAATATACCTCCGATTGGATATGGAAATGTCATAATAGGTAGGTATGGTGGATGTTTTAAGGAAGATATAATGAGACTTATGTGTGAGAGAGTGTATTGTCCCACGGGAGTTTGATGCACCGACAAAGTTTGCACCATGTCTTAATGTGAGGGTGGGCAATGCACGGTACTTAAGAGTTGATGAGTGATATTTATACACTCATTTCACCTTTGTTTAAACCGAGATATTCGCTCTAATATTGGTACAAATGACTAATGAATGTAAAGGATTCCACAAATCCTCTCTTTTTCGTGAATCTATAGGAAATGGTCTATAAATGGATTAAATCAAGCCAATGCATGGAAAGGAGTAAAGGAGGAGGTAGAGGAAATCAACATGAAGTGCAACACAGCAAGCAGATCAAAATATGGCGTTTCATACTATCACGACGTTTGCATGAGTGGTCGTATGGCGTGGAAACTAAGGCAGCTCATCCACCTGCACAACTTTTATAAAGGGGACCCAGTCAAAAGGTCAACATAACATCAAACATCGCGCAAGTCTTCATTAACCGAGCCATCATCATGCCCTTCATCAACCCTAATCACCGTCATCTCATCTCCATAGCCACCATCACCACCACCATAGTCCAACTCCATACAGATCATACTTTTAATCGTGCATCACACAAGGCAACCATTGTAAGACATATTTGTTATCAATCTATCTTCAAGATGTGTTCTCGAATGATTTCTTCTTGCGACCCGATCTTCATGTGTGAGTAGTTCGTCAAGGTATGGGTTGAGGCATAGGCCTTGCAACCATGTGTATTTGTTCTTGGGATCAATGGAAGCGATTTGAATTAACATCCCGTATGTGTGTGACACATCCCAAATGTATATACTTTTCCAAACACTTTTGCTCTTGTTTTGGACTCTAATTTCCATGATTTGAATGAAACTAACCCAGAACTGATGTTGTTTTCAGTAGAACTGCCGTGTGGTGTTGTTTTTGTGTAGAAATGGAAGTTCACGGAATCAGACAAAACTTTTTGTGGATTTTTTCTGGCAAATATAGGTATTATTGGAGCGAATACCCACAAGAGTGGGGCCACCTGTTAGTGCCAAGCCAACAGGGCGCGCCCACCCCCTGGGCGGGCACTGATGGCTTGGGGCCACCTCGTGACTCCTCTGACCCTAGTTTTGTTCCTATAAATTTACAACTGCAGAGAAAAAATAGGAGATGAGTTTTCATCGTGTTTTACAAGACGGAGCCGCCGCCACCTCCCGTTCTTCCTCCGGAGGGCTAATCTGGAGTCCGTTTGGTGCTCCGGAGAGGGGGATTCGTTGCCGTCGTCATCACCAACCCTTCTCCATCCACATCATTATAATGCTCACCACCAAGAGTGAGTAATTCCTTTATAGGCTTGCTTTACAGTTTTGGGATTGGATGCGATTGATCATGTAATCGAGTTATTTTGATAAGGCTCGATCCCTAGTATCCACTATGTTCTAAGATTGATGTTGCCATGACTTTCCTGTGCTTAATGCTTGTCACTAGGACCCGAGTGCCATGATTTCAAATCCGAACCTATTACGTTTTCTCTAAATATGTAAGTGTTTAGATCTTATCTTGCAAGTTGTATGCACCTATTATGTGCCATGATCCACATACCCCAATGTGACAATAATTGGGATTATTTCCAGTGATTGTCGTAGTTTGAGGAGTTCATGTATTCACCATGTGTTAATGCTTTGTTTTGGTTCTCTATTAAAAGGATGCCTTAATATACCTTTGATTTCTTTATGGACCTCTCTTCCACAAGAGTATAGGAAAAAAGGTGCCATACAAGTTCTTATCGCAAGCATGTATGAATATATACAAAATAGATGCCTACAATAGATTGATGAATTGGAGCTAGTTCTGGGTCACTCTAGTTTGTAACTGTTATATGATTGATGTCATCTAAACCATTATCCATCACCGGTCCACATGCCTATGCTTTTCATATACGGAATCTTGCTAAGTTACTAACTGTTGTTGCTACTGTTACAATCACTACAAAAATTGATGTTGTTAATGTTACTGTTACTATTGCTATTTTGATGTGCTACTTAACTTTTTGCTACCGAGAGATATCCTAGGTGTGCTTGAATTGACAACTCAGCTGCTAAGAACAATAAATATTATATGGCTCCCCTTGTATCGAATCAATAAATATAGGTGGAATACTATCCACGAAGACTGTTGCAATCCCCTATACTTGTGGGTTATCAAGACTATTTTTCGGCGCCGTTGTCGGGGAGCATAGGTCTATTTGTTGTGTTCACTTGAGGATATCCAATTGCTATTATGAAGAATCTGAAATATACTAGAACAAAGATCATACCCTCTAAGACGAGGGGAGGTAAGGAATTGCCATCTATCTCCTTTTTTGATTCACCTACCATTTTGAATCACCTTATGACACCACCACTTGCTACTCGTTCTGATATGTCGCAAGTACTTGATGATGCTACTTCTGAACCTTATGATGATGCTACTGCTATGCTTGATAAAAATGAATCCGTGTCACTGAATGAATTATTTGATGCTCATATTGCTAAAGTTAGAGAACTTGAAAATGTTGAAATTGATGAAGATTATGATTCACTATTATTCCTATCTCTCCTAATAGATATGAATTGCCTCATGTACCTAAGGGTTATGTTATGGATGGGGAGATAGCTAGAGATTTTCTTGCTTTTAATGATAGAAACTATTTGAGAAAATTGCTATGCAAACTGAAAGAAAAATCTATGATGGAGAAAATGAAAAATGGTCCTAAATTTGTTGCTTCTCCTATATGTGTTATTGATAAGGATTATGGATTCTATATTGATCCTAAGTTAAACACTATAGTAGAATCTGATCCTTTCCATGGATATGAATCTGAAACTATCATGGCACACCTCACTAAATTGAATGATATTGCCACTTTGTTTGCTCATGAGGAAAATATGTGTTATTACTATATCCTTAATCTTTTTTCCTTTTTGCTAAAAGACGATGCTAAGAAATGGTTCCTCACTCTTGCTCCTGGTTGTGTGCATAGCCCCCAAGATATGATATATTACTTCACTGGAAAATATTTTCCTGCTCATAAAAACAAGCTATGTTTCTAGGGACTACCTAGATAGTTCCGATGGTTGTGTTTTCAGGGAACGAACTATTGGGCAAGCTGAAGAATTATTGAATAACATATTGCAAAATGTCGATTATTGGACACTTCCTGAACCTTCGCTAGAACCTATTCAAAAGAAGAGAGGTATTCTATTCCTTAGTCCATAAGATATGCAAGAAGCTAAGAGAACTATAAATAAAAAGGTATTAAATCTGAAGATGTCAAGAATGTACCACCTATTGAAGAAATACATGGACTTAACATCCCTACACGAGTAGTAGAGGTAAATACTCTCTTTAGACTTGATGCAAGTGATATACCTTACACTAAATCTCCTAGTCAATGCATGGATGAATTTGATAATTTACATTGTCAAGCAAGAACACTTCAATAACTAAGTCAAAGATCAATTACAACATAATGCAATGATGATAGACCGCTTGACTGACTGGATGTTAAAGGTATAGGTAAACATGCTTCCATGGTTCATACTCAACTAGACCAAGTTGCTAAGTCACAAAATGATTTTCTTGCTGAATTAAATGAGAACGTGAATGACCATGTTGTTAGATTAATGACTAGGGGAGGTAGAATGACTTAGGAACCTCTTTATCCTGAAGGTCATGCTAAAAGAATTGAACAAGATTCTCATAGAATTAATGTTGATGCACCTAGTCCATCTAAAAAGAACACCGAGTCCATCTAACAAGAAAAAGAAAAAGAAAAATGATAGGACTTGGCATGCACATATTGAACAAGTTATACAAGAACTTGCTGAGAATCATAATGATGTTTCTACTTCTGATGCTCAGACACAATCTGGTAGTGAACATTCACCTAGTGACAAGGAGATTGTAATGATAATCATGATGTTCACATGGATGCTAAACTAGATAGTAATAAAGAACCTGATAATGATGTGGAAAAAGAACCTGTTGAAGATCTTGATAACCCACATCCTAAAAATAAACGTTATGAGAAGAAAAACTTTGTTGCTAGAAAACATGGTAAAGAAAGAGAGCCATGGGTCTAGAAACCCATGCCATTCCCTTATCAGCCTTACAAGAGTGAGGACGAGGAGGAGTTTGAACACTTTGTTGAAATGATTAGACATGTATTTTTGCGCACTCGCTTGACTGATATTTTGAAGATGCCTCCATATTCTAAGTATACGAAGGACATTATTACCAACAAAAGAGAAATACCTGAAATAGAAATTGTCACCATGCTCGCTAATTATCCTTTTGATGAAGGAGTGCCTAACAAGTTGGGAGATCCGAGTATACCCACAATACCTTGCTCCATTAAATGAAGTTATGTTAAAACTGCTTTATGTGATCTGGGAGCTGGTGTTAGTGTTATGCCTTTATCTTTATATAAAAGACTTGATTTGAATAAGATTACGCTTACTGAGATATCTTTGCAAATGGATGATAAATCCCCTTTTATACCTATTGGAATTTGTAAGGATGTTCCTGTTGTGATTGCAAATGTTACTATCTTAACACATTTTGTTATTCTTTAGATGCCCGAGGATGACAACATGTCGATTATCCTTGGCAGACCCTTTTTAAATACTACATGGGCTGTTATTGATTGCAACAAAAGCAAGGTTACTTTTCATGTCAATGGCAAACAACATATGTCACATTTTCCGAAGAAACAAGCTTCGCCGGTAAATAATAATAATGTCATTGAGGACGTGGCCACAATCACTATCGGAGGGTTTAAATTTCCTCATCCTACTGCCAAGAAGAAATATGATATTCTTATTGTCGGGGATATGCAAATGCCCATTGAGGCAACTTAGTGCTATACGAAAATTCTTTAGTTTCATGTCAATGGGAAACAGTTATTAATAAGACTTGATCAACCTTATTAATGGATCCTTTTTGAATGACACGTGGTCGATGAATTTAGTAAGTGCAACTCTCCGGACCATTAGTTTACTCTCTGTTATTCTTAGTTAAATAAGATAAAATGCCAGGATTATTCTATTTTCTAAGTTTCCCATGCAATAAAAATGACCCAAAAATAAAAAGTATCAGAATGCCACAAAATGTAACATGATTTTGCTAGAATATTTTAAAAAAATTGATGCTGAAAACACCCCTAGGGGTGCACCTATTGGTGCCAAGCCAATAGGGCATGCCCTGATAGCTTGGGGCCCCACGGGAACCCCTCACTTATCTATTCAGCCCACTCTTTCTCCTACCTCTAGAAAAAAAATCATGGTTGCTCTCTCTCTCCCTCTCTCGTGTTCTTTCTCCCAAACCTGAGATTTTTGATCCCTTTTCTTGGAACTCCATTTCTGAAACTGTTTTGAGGGAGTGCTCCTTGGTATGTGACTCTCCCATTGCTCCAATTAGTTTTTGCTTTAGTGGTTTATATTTTTCTGCACTTGGTGCTACTGAAAATGAGCCTGCATGTTGTATTCTTTGAGTTCCCAGTAGTATGAATGCTTGATATGGACTCTAGGCATCTATATGGGTATTCACTATCAATCTTAAAAAGTTTTATTGACATAATTTTGTGGCCCAATTTTTTTAGAAATTTGTTCATAGGAAAAGGAAACTCTTTAGGAGGAGTTCTTCGAGCCAGAGTCCCAAGGGAGTTGTTGGGAGTGTCCAGGACCAAGACATCAACCTCCCTCGCAACATGGAGGTTAGGCCGTGCAAATGGTCACATACATCATTCATGACCGAAGTGGGTTTCTATCAAGAGTTCATGCAATTCATTGCAAATGTCTGATTAACCAACTTCCTCGCAATTGATTGTGATCAATACTATCTCCTCACAAATTCCTTTGTGCAAAATTTCAATTTACTGCATAGGCTTGATATTCCCATGGTACGCTTTAAATTATATGCTCAACTCTTCAAAATTCACCCAGTTTTGTCAAATATGTTCGATTCCCTATGATGGGGGAATACGTGAGACCAAACCGGAGGTGTCGTGGTTTTATCACGGCAGATGTCCGGATTATCGAACTTGAGTTCGGAGCTGTCGCCATCGCGGTGGACTCAAAGGGGTTGATCGAGACAAAGGACACGAGTTTACCCAGGTTCGGCCCCTCAAGTCGAGGTAAAAGCCTACGTCCTACTTGTGTTGTTATTGCTTATTGTATCGATTACTAGGGGCTAAAAGCTTGACCTAGTTTTTGATAACCTCCCTCTAAGTTGCCCTGACTCTGCCTTTATATAAGAGGTCAGAACTGTCGGGTCTTACAATTATACAATCGGATCATGTTTACATCTCCGAGTCTATCTCTATCTTCTTAGCCAAGTCATCTTTGAGATGTCTTGCGCATCCGGGTCTCCGCCGTCTGGCCCACACCAATAGCTGCCAACCATCTTGGGCCTTCAGTTGACACCTATCTTCGTGGGCCGGCTCACAAACCAATGCTATCAACCGGAACCTTCCAGCCGAGTCATATCACGGGGTTATATCCCCAACATTAGGCCCCAGGTTGAAGTGAGCCAGCTCATTTCATCCTTCTCTTGCAATTGTCTAAGAGTCGCCACGGAATGATCCGGCGTGACGTCACGGGATCCGCTGACGTATCACCAAATCTTTCGCATTTAACCACTTACCGAGAATCGAGGCATCCGCCTCGGCAAGACCGGTGTCGCTGCCTGGGATTCCGCACCGTCCTCATATCTCCTGTCAAATAGGACCCGCACAGGTCAAACGTTTTCATTCTCTCCCACCCGTGCGTCTGTCTTCTGCCGCCGCTCGCCGACCCGAGCTCTGCTCCGCTCCGGCGCCGTCGCTCTGCGTCATCAACATTGGCTGCTGCATCACCCTGTTCGGATCAGAGTTTCGTTCGCTGCCGTCTCCAACTCCGGTATGCCCCTCTTCCCGTAGGTTTAGGTCTTTAGGAATAGGGTTTGTCCGGCGGTTCCTCCGTCGCGTGCCACGGCCTCCGGCGCGGCCGCACGAGCATATCTCGGGGCCCGCTGTGTGCCTTTAGATCGCGCCGTCGCCACCGCTGCCGTACGTGGACCGGCCGCATGTAATGCGCGGGCCGTTCGGGCTGTAAACTATCCTTTCATTTCTTGCTGTTCTTCGGTTAGGTCGGAGTAGAACTTTATTCACCGCCTCGGTAGATCCAACATTTTAGTAACAGTTTGTGAAAGCTGTTTGTCAGGGTCTTAACTGACTTCCGATTCTTCCTTCCATAGTGAGCCGCTAGATTTCCTCCGGCTCTTATCGATCGAGTCTTTCGAAGCTTAATCTTTTAGAACCCTGTAAACTGTAAGCCGTTGTAGCCATCTGCTTTTGTTTGACTAGTCACCATTTTCTTTTGCACAGTACTTTAAGCCGCCAACATGACACGCACCACCAACTCATGCAATTGGGTCGGCTCTTGCGTGACTGAAGAGTACTTATTAGACCTTGTCACTGCCGGCACCCTTCCCCCAAAGGAAGTCATCCACTGGCGGGCTCCGGGTGATGAGACCCGCCCCACACCAAAGAAAGGGGAAGTCATAGTTTTCACGGATCATATCGAGCGGGGGTTCGTGCCACCCGACTCTAAGTTTTTCCGCGATATCCTGCATTTATACAAACTGCATCCTCAAGACCTGGCACCAAATTCAGTATCCAATATTTATCACTTCCAAGTCCTTTGTGAAGCGTACCTTCAATCCAGGCCATTAGTCGGCTTCTTTCGCAAGTTTTTCTATGCCAACCGCCAGACAGAGTATAAGAGCGGGCCAAGTCTGGAACTCGGAGGGATCACCATCCAGCGCCGAAGGGGCATCCCCTTTCTGGCTATCCAAATGCCCAGCCACCCCAAGGATTGGAACAAGACGTGGTTTTACTGTAGAGACATGTCTCCTGAAACAGAACATCGCCTGCCAGATTATCGCCCTTCCCGGCTCTCGACTGATACAGCGCTACCCGACCGGCTCTCAGCTGCTGATCGCGCCAGATACGAGACTCCTCATGCCAAGGTGAAAGCTCTCCTGGCCAACGGACTGATTGGAACTGATCTGATTCGCTGCTGGGTAGAATGGCGGATCATGCCTCTGAGCCGTAGGAAGCGGCTCATGCATGAATATCCAGGGAAGTATGATAGCGAATTGTGCTTCAGTAATGTTACTTTGACTGAGGACGACATCTGCATGACCGTCTGAAGTCTTGTGCACGAAACCTCCGGCTCTTGCAGCGCCATCACGCTAGCACCCTTCTGTGCCACCAACCCGGCTCCCTTTGTAAGTATATTTGTCTTTCTTCCGTCCGTTGCATGTTTACCTATTCTTCTTACTTGGTTTGATATCTTTCCCTCCGGGTCAACTTGCGCAGGCTGACTCGGACTTCTGGAAGAAGGAATATGTACCTCCTCCGAAGGCAGCCAAGAAGAAAGCCGCCACCAAGAAGCAAAGAAAAACAGCTCCCCAAGAAAACTGGTTTGATCAGCCGGCCTCTTCAGACTCGGGGTAAAATCTTTAATTTACTTAACCGACTCTTTGTCTTACCGGTTCTTTATTAATGTTTACTGTGTTTATAGGACGAAGTAGAAACCAGTCACGCCAATGCTCCTGAGGTAACTTACATATACTCCGACTCAGAATATTTCATCCGAAAGCCACGGTGGGTCGTTAGGAAATTCCCTCTTTCTCACCCTCTCGCTCATCTAGCTCCCGATTTGTTCTTAAAAAAGCAATAGCAGACTGAACGTCGCCAGAACCGGAGCACCGGCTCTACGGAGCTTGTATCTGGACTTCCAAACTCGCCAGCTCCCAAGAAGCGGCCTGCAGAGGTTAATATTCCTACTTTCCTTTGGTTTCTCTTCATACCCAAGTGTCTTCTCATTTCCGTGTCTTACCCTTTCAGAGGACGCCCTCTTCTGGCGATTCTTCAGCATCAGTCATCCCTCCTTCAAAACTCAATCCTCTGTAAGTATTCCAATACCCGGATGTTTTGACGAAATACCAGTCTCCTTCAAATGCTGACCCTTCATCTTGCAGTGCTTAGACGAAACACCGTAAAACCAACCATCCTTCTTCCGGCCCTGTCCTCGAGAATCAAGAGCCCGAACAGCCGGCCCCGGCTCAACCGGATCTTGGACAGCCGGAGGAAACTCCAGCAGAAGAAGCTCCACCAGCGGCTTCCACAGAGCCAGCAACAGATGACGTTATAATGGAGAACTCTCCAGCCGCTCCTTCAAGGCTGGTCACACTCGCCAAGACTCCCGCAACTCCGAATGTCATCATCACCGGGTCTGCCCAGAAGTCTCCTCCTCCAGAACACGTACTAACTCGGCATCCTGAGTTGTCTGAAGCCTCGCGAAAGCTTCAATTCGACTCTGCCTATGACAAGATGATAGCCGAAGAACTCCATTCCGGCTATTTGAATCGGATCAACACCAGCCGAGACTTAGAACTCCGGCTGGTCGCCATGATGAAAACTAAATATGAGGTATGTTATTCTTCTCCAGCCATAACCTTCCCTAGCCCCCAAGAGCCGGTTTTAATCTAATGTATAGTTTGAACCGGGTCTTCTTTGGAGGTTATGCAGAAAACACTTTCACTTAAATGCTATACACCCACCCTGCACACTGTAAATATTTGCATACTGCCGACTGCAGCCCCCAAGGACCGACTCAAAACTTATTTGAGTCGGGACTTTCGTAGCTGAACAAAGCCATAGTGTAGCCCCCAAGGGCCGGCTCAAATTTTATTTGAGTCGGGACTTTCTGATCTGAAAAGAGCCATAGTGTAGCCCCCAAGTTCCGGGTCAATTTCAAAGAAGATGAACCGGAGCTGCATACTTGAACAGCTAAAATGTACATTAGCCCCCAAGTGTCAAATATATTGCTTGCAATCTGTTTGAAACTTGTGTAACTTTAGTTGTGAACCCTTTGTTTATATTAATGCCCTTGCTTCTGTAACAACTCATGGTTTGCTTTGACATGTGCAGGATGCTCTGAACGCCGCCGACTCTCAGCTGGCGGATCTTAAAGTTAACCTAGCTGCTCAATAGGAAGCGCGAAGTATTGCTAATGAGAAATGCCGGCTCCTAGCCGAAGAATTAGCAAAGGCCACTGCCGAGTTAATGTCTCTAAAAGAGACAGCAGAGTCGGAGAAAGCCGCTCTGATAAAACGGGCGGATGATGCCGATCAACGGCTCATCGCCGTTGCTGAAGAACTCCAAGGTCTAAAACGGCATATCGCTAAGATGTTTGCCGCCTTATTTGGTAAGTCATTCTCACCATACTCCATATACTATCATCTTTCATGAAAAACTGGCGACTCACATATCTCTTCCGGTTCATGCAGGTCCTTTGAGCCAATAGCTTGCGATGGACAACATCCTCTCATTGAAGGCAATCTATACATTCACAGAGCAACTGTACTGTGGAGCTATGTTCACCATTAAAAGTGTACAATACAAAGAGAACATCCCCAATGCCCTGAAAGGGGTGTTAGAACTTTTCTCTACGATGCCCAAACAGATATATGAACTGAAGAAGTCGGCGTTCCGTCAAGGAGCCATCGCAGGTTTGAGCCGGGCTCTGGCCTTCGCACCGGACCTCACACCGGCTGAAATGATGGGCGGGTATCCTTCAAAGAAAGTCGACGACTCAGAATTTTCTAAGGCGGACTATTTCAAATGCGTCAAGGACTCGCGCTTCCTGGCGTCTGTCATGGCAGATCAGGCGGATCTGAAGAGTTATCAAGCAGCATATGATAGTGAAGACAAACGGATCCTCGGGCCTCTCTATGAGTGCAAAGATCTAATACCCGCCCGTAGCAAGGATCTTTTCCCTGGTGAGCTCAACGTCTCACCTTTCTTTGAAGGGACCTTTGCTGCCGTCTCTAACTGCAACTGGGAACTCAGCAACCTTCAGATCCAACCCGCGGGAGAACCGGAGCAGGGTGAGTCGGCCGAGTGATGTAACTTTGCATTATTCAGAGCAGGAACGGCTCTTGTAATTATCCGCCAGTGGCGGCTTGAAACTTGTTAGAAACGCCGTTTCTTCTTTCTGAGAACATCTTTTGTAACAGCCTTATAATATCTAAGTGCACTTACCGGCTGTTTTATACTGCTTTCAACAATCTTTTTCAACTCTTCACTTCTAGCTTGACAAACTTGCCAATTATTCACAAGAGGTGCTTTGTATGTCTTCATAGCCTGATGATAAGAAGCCTCTATGGATAAACTGCGGCTGTTGATGAGCCAACACATTGTCTTTGTCTGAAATGTCATTCCTTCTCCTGAAGCTTTTAGACCCGGAAATTTTATTCCATCAGCCGGAGTGTCATGACTTCGTCTCTTGTAATATGATGCCATGGAAGAGTCGGTTGTCATAGGATAAAGTGAGCTATACCTGATGGTAGGAAGCCTCTATTTGACAACGACGACTATTGAAGAGCTTGAAACGGCCTACAGCCGGATGCATGAAGGGTGATGTAAGCTATACCCGAAGGCAAGAAGCCTCCTTCAAGCATCAAATATTGTATAAGGCCAGTTGTCGATGGGTTTATGTAAGCTATACCTTATGGTAAGAAGCCTCCATTCGACAGCAGCGACTAGTAATTGTACTAGCCGGCTATGTGAAGGGTGATCTAAGCTATACCCAAGGGCAAGAAGCCTCCTTCCATAGCCATTTTTGGCGTAAACGCCGGTTGTTAGGGTGAGATAAGCGAACCCGTCGGTAAGAAGCCCCCTTCGACAACCGTGGCTAACATGTTAACCGGAAGTGGCATAAAGCCGGCCATTAGGGTGAGATAAGCGAACCCGTCGGTAAGAAGCCCCTTCGATGGCCAAAGTGGCATAAAGCTAGCTGTTAGGGTTAGATAAGCTACACCCGAAGGTGGGAAGCCCCCTTCGACAACTAATGTGGCATGAAGCCGGCTGTTAGGGTTAGATAAGCTACACCCAAAGGTGGGAAGCCCCCTTCGACAACCAAAGTGGCATGAAGCCGGCTGTTAGGGTTAGATAAGCTACACCGAAGGTGGGAAGCCCCCTTCGACAACCAAAGTGGCATGAAGCCGGCTGTTAGGGTTAGATAAGCTACACCCGAAGGTGGGAAGCCCCCTTCGACAACCAAAGTGGCATAAAGCCGGCTGTTAGGGTTAGATAAGCTACACCCAAAGGTGGGAAGCCCCCTCCGACAACCAAAGTGGCATGAAGCCGACTATTAGGGTTAGATAAGCTACACCCGAAGGTGGGAATCCCCCTTCGACAACCAAAGTGGCATGAAGCCGATCTGTGCACCATACCAGTTCAGTGTCTCTAAAGCGAGATTGGCCGTCAACTTTGTGAACCGGCTCAGGGCCTCTAAAGCGAGATTGACTGGCGAAGCTTCGGCGGGTCACAAACCCCGTCAACTGTAAGCTTGTTGAACCGAATAATTTCATCTTAATTGCATAGAAACACATATAAGAGCTGGGGCTCCTGTCTTGGTAGAGATACTACTCTGTACTTGACATAATGATAATGGCTCTCCATCGCCTATTAAGTGTAATATGGCCGCAGGTGCGCGACGTTCCACGGCCGCAAAGTCTCCTGACCCGTTGTGTCCAACTCATCACGAATATCAACGAGGTAGTATGACCCGTTGTTGAGGTTCCTGCTAACCACAAAGGGCCCTTCCCACGGCAGAGAGAGTTTATGCATCCCAGACTGGTCTTGAATGAGCCGGAGCACCAGGTCACCTTCGTGAAACGTCCGGGTCTTCACCCTGCGGCTATGATAGCGTCGCAAGTCTTGTTGGTAAATTGCTGATCTGGCCGCTGCTAACTCTCATGCTTCATCCAAGGCATCCAACGCATCCTGGCGTGCCGTCTCATTGTCCGTCTCAACATAAGCCGCCCTTGGTGAATCATGCCGGATGTCACTGGGTAGAACTACCTTAGCCCCGTACACCATGAAGAAAGGTGTAAAACCTGTAGACTTGTTAGGTGTAGTCCGGATGCTCCATAAGACGGAAGGTAACTCATCAACCCAACATCCGGGCGTCTGCTTCAAAGGGACCATGAGCCAAGGTTTAACCCCTCGCAAGATTTCTTGGTTAGCTCGCTCAGCTTGACCATTGGACTGCAGATGTTCCACGGCTGAAACATCAAGCTGGATATGCTCCTTCTCACAGAATACCTTCATAGCCCCTTTGGACAAATTTGTGCCATTATCAGTGATAATGTTGTGTGGATAACCAAAACAGTACATCAACTTTTTAACAAATTCAACTGCTGTAGCCGCATCACACTTGCTAACTGGCTCGGCCTCAACCCACTTAGTAAACTTGTGAACTGCCACCAAGAGGTGCGTTTTCTTATCCTTGGACCGCTTGAAGGGTCCTACCATATCGAGCCCCCAGACCGCAAACGGCCAAGTGATTGGTATCATCCTCAACTCTTGAGCCGGAATATGAGCACGTCGGCCAAACTTCTGACAGCCGTCACACTTGCGGACCAGGTCCTCTGCATCCTTGTGAGCCATCAACCAGAAAAAACCATGTCGAAAAGCCTTGGCCACTAAAGATCTTGACCCGGCGTGATGTCCGCAATCTCCAGCATTACTTTCATTTAAGATCTGCTGGCCCTCCTCTGGTGACACGCAGCGCTAAAAAACACCTGTCACACTGCACTTGTGCACCTCAGCATTGATAATTGTCATGGACTTAGAACGACGGGTGATTTCTCTAGCCCGGCTCTCATCGTTCGGCAACTTGCCGCGCGTCAAGTACGCTAAATAAGGAGTGGTCCAATCCGGAATAACATGTAGAGCCGCCACCAAAGCCACCTCCGGGTCAGGAATTGCCAAATCCTCCTCAGAAGGCATCTTGACAGTCGGATGATATAACACATCAAGAAAAACATTAGGCGGCACCGGCTTACGCTGAGATCCGAGTCGTGATAATGCATCAGCCGCCTCGTTCCGTCGACGATCAATATGATCCACTTGATATCCTTTGAAATGACCTGCAACAATATCAACCGCCTGTCGATAAGCCGCCATCCGTGGGTCCTTAGAATCCCAAGTACCTGAAACTTGCTGAGCCACAAGGTCTGAGTCGCCCAGGCATCTAACCCGGCTTAAATTCATCTCTTTAGCGACTCTCAAACCATGGAGCAAGGCCTCATACTCAGCAACATTGTTAGTACGGGGGAACATCAACCAGAGCACATAGCAAAACTTGTCACCCTTGGGGGAGGTAAGAACTACTCTAGCACCAGACCCCTCAAGCTTCTTAGACCCGTCAAAATGTATAGTCCAGTATGTGTTCTCCGGCTTCTCTTCACGCGCCTGGCATTCTGTCCAATCATTTATAAAATCCACCAAGGCTTGACACTTGATTGCTATACGAGGGGTGTAAGCAATGTTAAGAAGCCCCAACTCTAAAGCCCACTTAGCAATCCTCCCCGTAGCTTCTCTATTCTGAATGATATCTCCCAATGGGGCAGAGCTGACTATAGTTATCTGATGGCCCAAAAAGTAGTGCTTCAGCTTACGATTAGCCATAAAGACCCCGTACACAAGCTTCTGCCAATGCGGATACCTCTGCTTGGACTCTGCCAACACCTCGCTGATGTAATAAACAGGCCTCTGAACGCGATATTCTTTCCCTGCCTCCTTACGCTCAACCACAATCGCCACACTGACCGCCCGGCTGTTAGCCGCTACATAGAGGAGTAACGGCTCTTTCTCAGCCGGAGCGGCTAACACTGGCGGCTCAGTCAATTGCTTCTTAAGAGCTTCAAGCGCCTCTGCGGCTGCTTTGCTCCACTTGAACTTGTCTGTCTTTTTCATCATCTGATACAGGGAATGGCCTTCTCCCCAAGCCGGCTTATGAACCGGCTCAACGCAGCGATCCGCCCTGCAATGCGCTGAACATCATTGATGCACGTCGGCTCTCGCAGAGAAGTGATAGCCTTGATTTTATCCGGGTTAGCCTCGATACCACGCTCAGAGACCAAGAACCCCAAAAGCTTTCCTGCAGGAACACCAAAAACACACTTCGTCGGGTTAAGCATCATTTTGTAGACCCGGAGATTGTCAAAAGCTTCCTTTAGGTCCTCCAAAAGGGTTTCCTTCTTCCTAGACTTCACCACTATGTCATCCACATAAGCATGAACATTACGGCCAATCTGACTGTGGAGACAATTCTGCACACACCGTTGGTAAGTCGCCTGGGCACTCTTGAGCCCGAAAGGCATGGAGACATAGCAGAACGCCCCAAAAGGTGTGATAAATGATGTCTTCTCCTGATCCTTGATTGCCATTTTGATCTGATGATACCCTGAATAAGCATCCAGAAAACACAAACTCTCACAATCCGCTGTAGCATCGATGATCTGATCAATACGGGGGAGCGCAAAGGGATCAACCGGACAAGCCTTGTTGAGGTCCGTGTAATCTATGCACATACGCCAAGTGCCGTTCTTCTTGAGCACCAACACCGGATTAGCCAACCACTCCGGGTGAAAAACTTCAACTATAAACCCTGCGGCTAAGAGCCGGGCAACCTCTTCCCCAATAGCCTTTCGCCTCTCCTCATTGAACCATTGTAGAAATTGTTTGATCGGCTTAAACTTTGGATTCACATTAAGACTGTGCTCAGCGAACTCTCTCGGTACACCCGGCATGTCAGAAGGTTTCCATGCGAAGATGCCTCGATTCTCACGGATGAATTCGATGAGCGCGCTTTCCTATTTGGGATCCATGTGAGCCCCAATGATGAACTGCTGAGATGAGTCGCCCGGGGTAAAGTCCACTGCTTTGGTATCATCCGCTAAAAACTTGAGCGACGGCTCTGCCTCCGTAGTTGGCTTCTTCAACAGGGTCATGTCCTCCGGGTCAACGTTCTCCTTATAGAATTTAAGCTCCTCCTGTGCGCAGCTAGCTTCTGCATAAGCCGCATCTCCTTCCTTGCATTCAAGAGCCGTCTTTCGATTGCCATGAACCGTAATTGTACCATTCAAGACAGGCATTTTGAGCTGCAAATAAACATAACAAGGCCTAGCCATGAACTTGGCGTAAGCCGGCCGCTCGAATAATGCATTATAGGGGCTCTTGATTTTGACCACCTCAAACCACAAGGTCTCCACCCTGTAGTTGTACTCATCACCGAAAGCCACCTCCAAAGAAATTTTGCCTACGGGGTATGCCGACTTGCCTGGCACCACACCGTGAAAAATAGTAGAAGAAGTTTTAAGATCCTTGTCTAACAACTTCATCCGCCGAAAGGTGTCATAATATAAGATGTTGATACTCCTACCTCCATCCATGAGCACCTTATTCACTCCATAACCATGTATCTGAGGGGCCACTACTAGAGCTAGCCTCCTGGGTCGTCCACCTGCGGCGGGTGATCCTCCCGACTCCACATTATGTGATACTCCGACCACGGTAGATATCATGGGAGAGCCGGTGCAATCGTATTAACCGCTCGCCTCCGTAGTTTCTCGTCTCGTTTGCTGTGACCAGTCGTAAACACATGATATTGGCCCGAACTGAGCTGCTTCGGGTTACTCTGGAATCCAGACTGGTTGCGCTGCTGCTGTTGTTGCTGCTGATTGTTATCGTTGTTGTTGCCAGGGTGCTGTTGATGCCCCCCTTGGTTGTTCTGACCCGGGTGGCCAGCCCCTAAGCCGCCAGCGCCGAACCCGGCTCCTGAGCCACCGTGGCCTGAGCCGCCAGGCCCTGAGCCGCCGGGCGGCCCATCGCCCTGATCATTAGGCGGCTAGGAGTACTGGTTTTTAAACCTGTGCATGATAAAGCAAACGCCCCACGCATGCGTCGACGGCCTGTCGGGCGTGCTGTGCTCCGGACAAGGCTTCCTAAGCGCCGCTTCCAAGTTGAAAGGGGGCCTGTTTCCACGCTGGTATGGCTTATACCGTCCGTCCATCTTAGGAACGTTCGGCCCTGTGTTAGCATTCGCCACCAGCTCTGTCCCACCACCAGCGTTCTTCTGTCTGTTCTGATTCCCATTGTTCCCAAAACTCTTGTCTTGGTTGTTCTTCTTTCCCTGATTTGACTTCTCCTCATCCGAACCCGGATCCTTGGTGCTGTCTGAGTCAGCATACTTTGTCAGAGTCGTCATGAGCTCCCCCATATCCTGACACGTACGTTTAAGCCGACCAAGCTTCTGCTTCAACGGAACGAAGTGACATTTCTTCTCCAAAATGAGCACCGCTTGAGCCGCTATTATCTATTCCGACGAGTGAATGATGGTTGACACCCGCTGAACCCAATGATGAGCCAACTCATTCTCCTACTGAACACAATGATCCAAATCCACAATGGTCATAGGTTGCTTGCAAGTCCCCTGATTTTTTTGATGAACTTCGCCCTTAACTCGGCCCAGGAACTTATAGTATTGGGTGGTAGACCCTTTAACCATGTGCGAGCCGGGCCCTCGAGCATCATGATAAAATACTTCGCAAAAACAGCTTCACTGACGTCCAACATCTCCATAGCTAACTCGTAGCTTTCGACCCAAGCCTCGGGAGGGAGATCCGCCGTGTAATTGGGAACCTTACGGGGCCCCTTGAAATCCTTGGGTAACCTCTCACTTCGTAGAGCCGGAGTCAAGCATGGGACTCCCACGGCCCTAGCGCTGCCAGCGGCTCCGGCCTCCGCTAATACCGAGTGTCCAGGACTCGGATGAACCATCGCTGCCTCTTCTTCTCGCCTATTTCTCGCCCAGTCCACAAGGGCCTGCGCGTCTAACGCTGCACGTCCCCCTTCCGGCCCATGATGCGGACCACTGCTAGAAACCGCCGGCGACTCATAACGACGGCTGAAGCTTCGACTATGGAGAGGAGTGGAGTGGATCCGGCTCTGGTTGTGGGTATATTTCTCTTGTTGAGCCACGGCCGTCTGTAAATATCCAATAGCATTCCTCACCTCCTTTGCAAAGGGTGCCTCATCTGGGATAGGGATTGTTCCAAGCTGGGTAGCCGCTGCTACCATATTTTCGGCCGGGTTAGAATAATGACCCACCGGTGTTGTGAACCCTCTGGGTTGGGCCGTGTGAGCCGCTGCTCGCCCTTCCCCAAGGGCAGCCGCCGCTCTCCCATAGCCGGGGGTGTTGAAGAGATTCCTCGCCTCGTAGCGCTCCGGCAGACGAGATTGATGCCTCCTGCGGCGTACAGCCGCCGCAGAAACTTGTTCTAGCCCCAAACAGAAAGCGTCGGCCTTGAGCCGTGCAGCCTCTGCCTCCATCTGGGTTTTTAACTCAGCTATCCTCTGACGCTCCTCGGCCATCCGGCCCTTGATCCTTGCGATCTCTGCATTACGAGACGCTTGATTGTCTGGTGTAACCTCCGTAGCCAACAAAGCTTCAAGGTCATCCATCAACTCCACGAGACCCTGAGCCGGCGGCGGCGGGGGTGGATTAGCTCCTGACCCGGCCGCCCCGGGCCTTGCCATGAACATCGCCACATGAGACAGCCACTCAAACTCATCTGACTCGCCGCTACCTGACTCGGGGCAAACATCGCCATAGCCCCCAAGGCCACCATTGCTGAGCTGATACACGGATTCTGCTTCCCCACTCGAAGACTCATCTTCAGAGTGAACAAGAGTTCCTTGAGAGCCGGAAGCTTCCAGATCCATACCTTGAGTAAAGCCTACGAAGACATGCTCCTGAGACGGATTAACACGGGCAGGGCATACCTTGTGTGCGGGCTGGAGACGCCGAGCCGGCTCGACGATGTTGGTGCAAACGTCCGGCCCGGGTGTAGACCCGTCGATCTTTCCGATGAACACCTGGATTCTGCCGAACGGAACCCGGAACCCATATTCCACCGAAGCAGCATCAAGCTCCCAGCCGGCGTCGTCGATGTAGAGCCGGCCGCGGCGACTCTTGCTCATCTTCCCAACTACGTATCCCTCGAGCCCCGGAAGGGAACCCTTTGAGAACTCAACACCACCGAGTGCTAGCCCCACGGTGGGCGCCAACTGTCGTGGTTTTATCACGGCAGATGTCTGGATTACCGAACTTGAGTTCGGAGCTGTCGCCATCGCGGTGGACTCAAAGGGGTTGATCAAGACAAAGGACACAAGTTTACCCAGGTTCGGCCCCTCAAGTCGAGGTAAAAGCCTACGTCCTGCTTGTGTTGTTATTGATTGTTGTATCGATTACTAGGGGCTAAAAGCTTGACCTAGTTTTTGATAACCTCCGTCTAAGTCGCCCCGGCTCTGCCTTTATATAAGAGGTCAGAATCGTCGGGTCTTACAATTATACAATCGGATCATGTTTACATCTCCGAGTCTATCTCTATCTTCTTAGCCAAGTCATCTTTGAGACGTCTTGCGCATCCGGTTCTCCGTCGTCCGGCCCACACCAATAGCCGCCAACCATCTTGGGCCTTCAGTTGACACCTATCTTCGTGGGCCGGCTCACAAACCAATGCTATCAACCGAAACCTTCCAGCCGGGTCATATCACGGGGTTATATCCCCAACAGGAGGTGTTTGAGGACTTCCTCCTTACTTTAACCGTGGGAGAAACTAGGGGCGTATCAAATGCCAGAGCCACCAGTTTGCATTTTCCTTCTATGCACTATTTGCTTTTTTATAGGAAAATGTTTAATTGCTATGGAGTAGGGTGGAGGTCTTAGTGCCCCACCCTCTTTGTCTTGCGATGTGCATTATTTGGTGATGATACATTCAGATTAGGAGCTATCATTGCACGCCGCCTGCATGGTAACCAGACTAGGGGGAAGGTCCACAGTGGTATCTATGCCACCCCCTTAGCAAAGCACTTTAATATCAACATACGCCCCACTGATTACTTGATACCTAAGGTTTATCTGGATCACTAGTCCATGTTAGAACATATTTTTTATTGACGAATCATAGCCTTCGCAACACAATTTGTTATAACTTAGTGTATAGCGAGAGGAATCGTGATGTTATTGTGTTTCATGCACCTTCTTTGTTTAACTATCATGCCAGGAATGGATATATCACCATCCAATTAGATATAATTTCTTACTAGAATGAGTTGGTTGAGGCGGAGGCCACAACTCGGGCTTGGGACACTCAAGTACCTCAGCCTAACTGCTTTCATCCTGGACCAGATGGCTACTATGGATGGTGATCACCAAGCAAGGCAAAAGTGTAAGCTTGGGGGAGCACGTATTTCTCATCAACATTATATTCATGTTCACACATTTCATACCAATTGTTGGTGTTCATCCTCTTTCATTGTATAACCATGTTAGTTTTTATTTTTGCTTTCTTCTTGTGTGTTTGAAAAAAAGACTTTAAAAATCCAAAAATATTTCCAGTTTTTCTTTCTTTTTAATTAATTTTTATTATTAAAATAAAAACCACAAATATTTCCTTTGCATGTTGGGAGATATCTCATGTAAATATTATTTTTCTCGTTCTTGTTTTTTCCTTTGTTTATTTGCTTCCTTCATAAAAATCAAAAACTCCAAAAATATCTCAGTGTGTTTCTCTGATTTCTTTTCTTTTGTTGAGTCATCGAAAGGAGAAGACCACGATGAAAATGTTGAGTGGCTCTCATGTGCATTATTGTTGATCTAACAAAAGAGTCAATATTATCTCGTCTTCTCCTTTGCATAAACTATCTTGTTGATTCCATTGCTAGACTTCATCTCCTACTCATGCTAATGTTTAGTGTTAAGTATTCTCATGTGGTATGGTAGTTTACCTAACAAAGGAGTGGATAATTATTTATCTTATGTGTCAACATGCATTAAAATGGTTATGATGTGGTATGGTAGTATGGTATTTTGCTCTAAGTAATTCGAGCGGCTTGACTTGGGCCATGTACAAACATGTAGTTGATTCAAAACCAAGGCAGCCTTCTGAGTGTTCATATCCTACTCATGCTAATGTTCAATGTTAAATATTCTCATTACATGATTATGACTGCTTTCGCTCTCTAGCTGGTCACTTCTCAGTCTATTGCAAGACTTCAGCTGTACTAAGCGGGAATAATGTTGGAAATATGCCCTAGAGGCAATAATAAAATGGTTATAATTATATTTCCTTGTTCATGATAATAGTTTATTATACATGCTATAATTTTTTGGAAACTCAAATACATGTGTGGGTACATAGACAACATTGTGTCCCTAGTATGCATCTAATAGACTAGCTCGTTGATCAAAGATGGTCAAAGTTTATTGCTAATAGCTTTATCCATGTCAAGTATCTATTCCTACGACATGAGATCACGCAACTCCCTGACACCAGAGGAATGCCTTGTGTGTATCAAACGTCACAACATAATTGGGTGACTATAAAGGTGCTCTATAGGTATCTCTGAGGGTGTCTGTTGGGTTGGCATGGATAGAGACTGGGATTTGTCACTCCGTATGACTGAGAGGTATCTCTGGGCCCACTCGGTAATACAACATCACAAGAAGCTTTCAAGCAATGTGACTAAGGAGTTAGTCACGTGATCTTGTATTATGGAACGAGTAAAGAGACTTTCCGGTAATGAGATTGAACTAGGTATGGAGATATCGACGATGAAATCTTGGGCAAGTAACATACTAATGGACAAAGGGAACTACATACAAGATTGTCTAATTCCTTGACATCGTGGTTTGACCGATAAAGACCTTCATAGAATATGTAGGAACCAATATGGGCATCCAGGTCCCGCTATTGGTTATTGACCGTAGAGTTGTCCCAGTCATGTCTACATAGTTCTCGAACCCGTAGGGTCTGCACACTTAACGTTCGGTGACGATTTAGTATTATTGAGTTATGTATGTTGGTGACCGAAGGTTGTTTGGAGTCCTAGATGAGATCAAGGACATCACGAGGAGCTCCAAAATGGTTTGTAGGTAAAGATTTATATATGATAAGTCATATTTTGACTATCGGAAAAGTTTCAGGTTTTTCTGGTATTGTACCGGGAAGCTTCTAGAAGGTTCCGGAAACTTCCGAAGGAGTCCGGAAGTCCGCCAAGGGTTCCACCACATCCCAAGGGTTTGCATGGGCTGAGGGGAGGCTCCATGGCCTTATTGGGCCAGGCACACAAGTCCCTCAAGGCCCATGTGGCTTGGGAGAGGTGGAAAGTCCACCTGGTTTTGGAAAGGGAGGGAATTGGACTAGGAGTCCAAATCCTCCCCCTTGGCTGCTCCATAGATCTTGAAGGGGATGATCTCCACACCCCTCAACCTTTATATAGAGGGGAGGGGCGCCCCAAGAGCACACACGAGGCCCTTGTCGCCCCTCTCTCTCCCTAGATCATTTTCTCCTCCGTTCATGGTTTCGGTAGCGCTAGGCGTAGCCCTACCATGCCTCCATGCCGTCGTGTTGCCAGAGAAATCATCTATTACTTCGACCTCGCTCGTTGGATCGAGGAGGCGGAGATGTCATCAAGTTGTATGTGTGCTGAACACGGAGGTGCCGTCCATTCGGCGCTAGATCGAGACGGATCGTGATTGGATCGCGGGACGGATTGCGATTTGGATCGCGAAGACGTTTGACTACATCAACCACATTTCTTAACGCTTCACGCTTAGCGATCTAGAAGGGTATGTAGATCCACTCTCCCTCTCGCAGCTGTTGATCTCCATAGATAGATCTTGGGTGTTTCCCATGCAACGTTCGCCAACAGTGGCATCATGAGATAGGTCTACCCATAGATGAGATCATGAGTAGAACACAAAGGAGTTTATGGGCATTGATGCTCAGATTGCTTCCTCCCTTGGACTTTTCTTGATACAGTGGTATTGTGGGATGAAGCGGCCTGGACCAACCTTACTAGTCCACGTACAAGAGACCGGTTTCATCGACTAACATGTGACTTTGTTGCATAAAGTTGGTGGGTGTCTGTCTCTCCCACCTTAGTTGGATCGGATTTGACAAAGGTGGTCCTTGAGAAGGTTGAATAGCAATTTTTGTATCATCGTTGTGGTTTTGCGTAGGTAAGAATCGTTCTTGCTAGATACCCATAGCAACCACGTAAAACATACAACAACAATTGGAGGACTTCTAACTTGTTTTTGTAGGGTATGTTTTGATATGATATGGCCAAAGACATGATGGGATATATTTGATGTATGAGATGATCATGTTTGTAATAGTTCATATCGACTTGCATGTCGATGCATACAGCAACTGGTAGGAGCCATAGGGTTGTCTTTAATTATTGTATGACCTGTGTGTCAATCATTAAGCACTATGTAATGCTTTACTTTATCGCTAAGCAATAGAAATAGTAGTACAAGCATGATGGGCATGACAACCCCAATGGCAACACAATGATGGAGATCATGATGATGGGGATCATGGTGTTATGGCTGTGATGATGGATACCATGCTAGTGCTTTGTAGATGGAGATCAAAAGCATAAGTTCAACACCATATCATGTCACTTATGATTTGCATGTGATGTTAATCCCTTTATGCATCTTATTTTGCTTAGGACGATGGTAGCATTATAAGGTGATCCCTCACTAAAATTTCAAGATAAAATTGTGTTCTCCCCGGCTGTGCACCATTGCGGAACTTCGACATTTTGAAGCACCACGTGATGATCGGTTGTGGTAGACTCTACGTTCACATACAACCGGTGCAAGCCAGTTTTGCACATGCAGAACGCTCGGGTTAAACTTGACAGGCCTAACATGTACAGACATGGCCTCAAAACACAGGAGACCGAAAGGTCGAACACGAGTCATATAGTAGATATGATCAACATGGAGATGTTCACCATTGAAACCACCTCATCTCACGCGATGATCGGACTTGGGTTGGTGTATTTGGATCATGTCACACTTAGACAACCAGCGGGATGTTGATTTGAGTGGGAGTTCTTTAGTAATATGATTAATAGAACTCATTTTCATGAACATAGTTTTAAGTTGTCTTTGTAAAATTATGTTGTAGAACCATAGCTCGCGTTGTAGCTCCCCTATGTTTTTTGATACGTTCCTAGAGAAAATAGAGTTGAAAGATGATGGTAGCAATTATGCGGACTAGATCCGTGATCAGAGGATTGTCCTTGGTTGCTACATGGAAGGCTTATGTCCTTAATGGACCGCTCGGTGCGCCACCCCCTCAAGCGATGAATATGGATGTTGTGCACATCTGACGGGCACATTCTGATGACTACTTGATAGTTCAGTGTGTCATGCATTACGACTGAGAATTGAACCTCCAAAAACGTTTTTGAACGTCGCGAAGCATATGAGATGTTCGAAGAGCTAGAATTGGGATTTCAGGCTTGTGTCCCTGTTGACAGGTATGAGACCTCCAACAATATTCTTTGCCTGTAAGATGGAGGAGAATAGCTCAATCGGTGAGCATGTGCTCATTGTCTGGGTGCTACAATCGCTTGAATTGAGTGGGAGTTGATCTTCCAGATAAGATAGTGATTGATATAGTTCTCCAAGTCACTGTCACCAAGCTACTAGAGCTTCATGATGAACTATAAACATGATAGGGATGGAAATAATGATCCCTGAGCTATTCGTGATGTTTGACGCTGCGAAGGTATAAATCAAGAAGGAGCATCAAATGTTGATGGTTAGTAAAACCACTAGTTCCAAGAAGGGCAAGGGCAAGAAAGGAAACTTCATGAATGGCAAGCCAGTTGCTTCTCCAGTGAAGAAACCCGAGGTTGAACCCAAACCTGATACTAAGTGCTTCTATTATGAGGGGAACGGTCACTGAACCGTAACTCCCTAAATACTTGGTAGATAAGAAGGCTGGCAACATCGACAAAAGTATATTTGATATACATATTATTGATGTGTACCTTGCTAGTACTCCTAGTAGCACCTGGGTATTAGATACCGGTTTGGTTGCTAATGTTAGTAACTCGAAGTAAAAGCTACGGAATAAACGGACACTAGCTAAGGGTGAGGTGACGATGTGTGTTGGAAGTGTTTCCAAGATTGATGTGATCACCATCACATGCTCCCTCTACCTTCGGGATTAGTATTGAACCTGAATAAATGTTATTTGGTGTTTGCGTTGAGCATGAACATGATTCGATCGTGTTTATTGCAATAAGGTTATTCATTTAAGTCAGAGAATAATAGTTACTATGTTTACATGAATAAAACCTTCAATGGTCATGCACCAAATGTGAATGGTTTATTGAATCTCGATCGTAGTGATACACATGTTCATAATATTGATGCCAAAAGATGCAAAGTTAATAATGATAGTACCACATACCTATGGCACTACCACTAAGGTCACATTGGTGTAAAACGCATGAAGAAACTCCATGATGATGGATCTTTGGAGTCACTCGATTTCAAATCGGTCGAGACATGCAGACCATGTCTCACAAGCAAGATGACTAAGACCCCATTTTCTGGCATGATGGAGCAGGCAAGTGACTTATTGCAAATGATACATGTTGATGTACGTGGTCCAATGAGTGCTGAAGCGTGCAGTGGATATCGTTATTTTTGTACCTTCACTGATGATTTGAGTAGATATGGGTATATTTACTTAATGAAACACAAGTCTGAAACATTTGAAAAGTTCAAGCGAATTTAGAGTGAAGTTCGAGATCATCGTGACAAGAAGATAAAATGTCTATGATATGATCGTAGAGGTGAATATCTAAGTTACGAGTTTGGTATGCAACTTAAGACAATTTGGAAGTTGTTTCACAACTCATGCCACCTGGAACTCTATAGCGCGATGGTGTGTCCGAATGTTGTAGTCATGCTCTAGTGGATATGGTGCATAGTATGATGTCTCTTATCATTTTGCCACTATCGTTTTGGGGTTATGCATTAGAGACAACTACATTCACTTTAAATAGGGCCCAGTATAAATCTGTTGAGATGACACCGTATGAATTATGGTTTGGTAGAAACCTGAGCTGTCATTTCTCAGAGTTTGGGAATGCGACGCTTGTGTGTGATAAGCTCGAACCCAAAGCGGAAAAGTGCATCTTCATAGGATACCCTAAGGAAACCGTTGGGTATGCCTTCTATCTCAGATCCGAGGGCAAAGTGTTTCTTACTAAAAACGTGTCCTTTCTCGAGAAAGAGTTTCTCTCGAAAGAATTGAGTGGGAGGAAATTAGAACTTGATGAGGTTGTTGAACCGTCACTTTAATTGGATAGTAGCAGAACACAGAATGATATTTCTGTGATGCCTACACCAAGTGAAGAGGAAGCAAATGATGGTAATCATGAAGCTTCGGATCAAGTTACTACCGAGCCTCATAGGTCGACAAGGACACGTACTGCCCCAAGCGATATGGTGATCCTGTGTTGGAGGTCATGTTGTTAGACAATAGTGAACCTACGAGCTATGAATAAGCGATGGTGGGCCCGGATTCCAACGAATGGCTAGGAGCCATGAAATCCGAGAAAGGATCCATGTATGAAAACCAAGTATGGACTTTGGTAGACTTGCCCGATGAATGGGAGACCGTTGAGTACAAATGGACCTTTAAGAAGAAGACAGACGCTGATGGTAAATGTCACAATTTATAAACCTTGACTTGTCGCAAACAAGTTTCCGACATGTTCAAGGAGTTGACTACGATGAGACTTTCTCACCCGTAGCGATGCGAAAGTCTGTTGGAATTATGTTAGCGGTTGCTGCATTTTTCAATTATGAAATCTGGCAAATGGATGTCAAATATTGTTTCCTTAACGGTTTCCTTGAGGAAAGGTTGTAGGTTTTGTCAGTCCTAAGGATGTTATAAGGAATGCAAGCTCCAGCGATCCTTCTATGGGCTAGAGCAAGCATCTCAGAGTTGGAATATACGCTTTGATGAGGTGATCAACGTTTTTGGGTTTATACAAAGTTTATGAGAAACTTGTATTTACAAGAAAGTGAGTGGGGGCACTATAGAATTTCTGATAAGTATTTGTGGTTGACATATTGTTGATCAGAAATAATGTAGAATTTCTAGAAAGCATAAAGGGTTGTTTGAAAGGAGTTTTTTAAAGTAAGACATGGATAAAGCTTCTTGAATATCGGGCATCAAGATCTATAGAGATAGATCAAGATGCCTGATAAGATTTTACAATGAGTACATACCTTGACAAGATTTTGAAATAGTTCAAAATGGATATGTCCAAGAAGGAGTTCTAGCCTGATTTTTAAGGTGTGAAGTTGAGTGAGACTCAAAGCTCGACCACGGCAGAAGAAAGAGAATGGATGAAGGTCATTCCCTATGCCTTAGACACAGGCTCTATATAGTATGCCATGTTGTGTACCGCACCTGGTGTGTGCCTTTCCATGAATGATCCAAGAGTGGATCATTGGACAACGGTGAAAATTATCCTTAGTAACTAGAGGACTAAGGAAAGGTTTCTCGATTATGGAGGTGATAAAGAGTTTGTTGTAAAGGGTTACGTTGATGCAAGCTTTGAAACCAATCTGGATGACTCTGAGTTGCAATCCGAATACGTATAATGGAGTAGCCATTTGGAATAGCTCCAAGTGGAGCATGGTAGCAGCATCTACAGTATGACATAGAGATTTGCAAAGTACACAGAGATCTGAATGTTGCAGGCATGTTGACTAAACCTCTTCCATGTGCTAAACATGATCAACACTAGAATTGTATGGGTGTTAGATTCATTACAATGTAAATCACATAGTGATGTGAGCTAGACTATTGACTCTAGTGCAAGTGGGAGACCATTGGAAATATGCCCTAGAGGCAATAATAAAATGGTTATTATTATATTTCCTTGTTCATGATAATCCTTTATTATCCATGCTATAATTGTATTGATTGGAAACTCAAATACATGTGTGGGTACATAGACAACATTGTGTCCCTAGTATGCCTCTAATAGACTAGCTCGTTGATCAAACATGGTCATGGTTTCCTGACCATAGACATGATTTGTTAGTTGATAACAGGATCACATCATTAGGAGAATGATGTGCTGGACAAGACCTAACCGTAAGCATAGCAGTTGATCATGTCAGTTTATTGCTATTACTTTATCCATGTCAAGTATCTGTTCCTACGACCATAAGATCACGCAACTACCTGACACCGGAGTAATGCCTTGTGTGTATCAAATGTCAAAACGAAACTGGGTGACTATAAAGGTGTTCTACATGTATCTCCGAGGGTGTCTGTTGGGTTGGCGTGGATCGAGACTGGGATTTGTCACTCCGTATGATGGAGAGGTATCTCTGGGCCCAGTCGGTAATACAACATCACAAGAAGCTTGCAAGCAATGTGAGTAAGGATTTATTCACGGGATCTTGTATTATGGAACGAGTAAAGAGACTTGCCAGTAATGAGATTGAATTAGGTATGGAGATACCGACGATCAAATCTCGGGCAAGTAACATACCGATGGACAAAGGGAACTTCATGCGGGATTGTCTGAATCCTTGACATCGTGGTTCGACTGATAACGATCTTCATAGAATATGTAGGAACCAATATGGACATCCAGCTCCCGCTAATGCTTATTGACCGTAGAGTTGTCTCGGTCATGTCTACATAGTTCTCAAACCCGCAGGGTCTGCACACTTAATGTTCCGTGACTATTTTGTATTATTGAGTTATGTATGTTGGTGACCGAAGGTTATTCGGAGTCCCAGATGAGATCCTGGACATCACGAGGAGCTCCGGAATGGTCCGGAGGTAAAGATTTATATATGGGAAGTCATATTTTTGCTACCGAAAAAGTTTCAGATTTTTCTGGTATTCTACCGGGAAGCTTCTCAAAGGTTCCAGAAACTTCTGGAGGAGTCCGGAAGTCCACCAAGGGTGCATCCATGTCCCAAGAGTTTGCATGGGATGAGGGGAGGCTCCTTGGCCTTATTGGGCCAAGCGCACAAGTCCCTCAAGGCCCATGTGGCTTGAGAGAGGTGGAAAGTCCACCTGGTTTTGGAAAGCTAGGGAATTGGACTAGGAGTCCAACTCCTTCCCCTTGGCTGCGCCCTAGGGCTTGGAAGGGCCGATCTCCACACCCCTCCACCTATATATTGAGGGGAGGGGGTGCCCCAAGAGCACACGCGAAGCGCTTGGCGCCCCTCTCTCCCTAGAACGTTTTCTCCTCCGTTCGCGGTTCCGTTAGCGCTAGGCGTAGCCCTGTCGGGATAGCACAACCACCATTGCCTCCATGTCATTGTGTTGACGGAGAACTCATCTACTACTCCGACCTCTCTCGCTGGATCGAGGAGGCGGAGACGTCATCGAGTTGTTCGTGTGCTGAACGCGGAGGTTTCGTCCGTTCGACACTAGATCGGGACAGATCATGATTGGATCGCAGGACGGATTGCGATTTGGATCGCGAAGATGTTCGACTACATCAACCGCGTTTCTTAATGCTTCCCGCTTAGCAATCTACAAGGGTATGTAGATCTACTCCCCCTCCCGTAGTTGTTGATCTCCATAGATAGATCTTGGGTGTTTTTAGGAAATTTTTGTTTCCCATGCAACGTTCCCCAACAAGTACTGCTTGTGCATGCAAACACCTAAACCCAAGTTGTGCCAAATGAGTCCACCATACCTACCTATATGCGGTATTATGCTTCTGTTCCAAGTAAATTTGCACGTACCACCTCTAAACATTCAAATAAACACCTATTTTGTGTGCTCGCACTGCTCATGGAACGATTCGGCGGTCTATATCTTCCATCCTAAGCGGGTTATTCTCAATATGGGTGTTTATTCACCTGTCATTGCATGGGACAGGCTGGTAAAAAGAGGATGCCCGGTCCTGCATAATCAAAAATAAATTTAACAAAACTCCTCGGACAGTTGACATGTTGGAGGGCACCCGTGGTTTCAGTCAGTGATGACCCACAAGTATAGGGGGGTCTATCATAGTCCTTTCGATAAGTAAGAGTGTCGAACCCAATGAGGAGTAGAAGGAAATGACAAGCAGTTTTCAGTAAGCAATTCTCTGCAAGCACTGAAATTATTGGTAACAGATAGTTTTGTGATAAGGTAATTCGTAATGGGTAGCAAGCAATAAATGTAGCAAAGGTGCAGCAAGGTGGCCCATTCCTTTTTGTAGGAAAGGACAAGCCTGTACAAACTCTTATATAAAGTGAAGCGCTCCCGAGGACACATGGGAATTTCTGTCAAGCTAGTTTTCATCATGCTCATTTGATTCGCGTTTGTTACTTTGATAATTTGATATGTGGGTGGACCGGTGCTTGGGTGCTTCCCTTACATGGAAAAACCTCCCACTTATGATTAACCTCTCTCACAAGCATCTGCAACTACGAAAGAAGAATTAAGATAAATCTAACCATAGCATGAAACATATGGATCCAAATCATCCCCTTACGAAGCAACGCATAAACTAGGGTTTAAGCTTCTGTCACTCTAGCAACCCATCATATACTTATTACTTCCCAATGCCTTCCCCTAGGCAAAAATAATGGTGAAGTGTCATGTAGTCGACATTCACATGACACCACTAGAGGATAGACAACATACATCTCATTAAAATATCGAATGAATACCAAAATTCACATGATTACTTATAACAAGACTTATCCCATGTCCTTAGGAACAAACGTAACTACTCACCAAGCATATTCATGTTCACAATCAGAGGAGTATTAATTATCATAAAGGATCTGAACATATGATCTTCCACCAAGTAAAACAACTAGCATCAACTACAAGGAGTAATCAACACTACTAGCAACCCATAGGTACCAATCTGAGGTTTGAGACAAAGATCGGATACAAGAGATGAACTAGGGTTTGGAGAGGAGATGGTGCTGGTGAAGATGTTGATAGAGATTGACCCCCTCTAAATGAGAGGATTGTTGGTGATGACGATGGCTTTGATTTCCCCCTTTGGGAGGGAAATTTCCCTGGCAAAACAGCTCCGTCGGATCTCTAGATTGGTTCTACCCAAGTTTCGCCTCGAGACGGCATCGCTTCGCCTTGAAAGCTCTCTTATGATTTTTTCTAGGTCAAAACCCTTCATATAGTAGAAGATGGGCATTGGAGGGCTTCTAGGGGGGCTACAAGCCACAAGGGCACGACCAGGGGGTAGGCCCCGCCTAGCAGGCTTGTGACCTCCTGGTGGGTCCTCTCTGGTATTTGTTTTGCCCAATATTTTTTATATATTCCAAAATAATTCTCCGTAACTTTTCAGGACTTTTGGAGTTGTGCAAAATAGGTCTCTCATATTTGCTCCTTTTCAAGTCCGGAATTCCAGCTGCCGACATTCTTCCTCTTCATGTAAACCTTGTAAAATAAGAGAGAAAAGGCATAATTATTGTACCATAACGTTTAATAACAACCCATAATGCAATAATTATCAATATAAAAGCATGATGAAGAATGGATGTATCAACTCCCCAAGCTTAGACCTTGCTTGTCCTCAAGTGAAAGCTGAGATCGATAAATATGTCCACAAGTTTAGAGATAGAGGTTTCGAGAAAATAGAATACAGACATGAGGGCATCATGATCATCGAATAGCAATACTTATTAATATATAATTTATTATACTAGAGTAACAATTCATCCACAAGGTAAAGTATGAACCAAGAACTCTATTGAGAACCAACAAACTATGTTGCCAGTCATCGAACCAATTCCAATTTATCACAACATCGGAAAGAGTCAACATAAGAGCTTGTAAAGCAAATCCACATACTCAATCAGCTTTTAGTATTTCATAATTGCTAACACTCACGCGGTACTCATGAGGTCAAAGCTTCAATTGTACACAGAAAAAGATAGGGGCTTATAGTTTTGCCTCCCAACTATTTACCTCAAGGGTAATGTCAACAGAAATAACTCATGATCACCCACATCCGAGTGGATATATGTGTCTAGATCATTCCCCAACACATAATGCTTGCCAATAGAGAAAGGTGAAATATAGGAAGTGGTGAAGATCACCATGACTCTTGCATAAAGGTAAGTACTAGAAAGTAAAAGTAACAGATAGGCCCTTCGTAGAGGGAAGCAGAGGTTGTCATGCGCTTTTTGTTTTTGTATGTGCAAACCCTTAATGCAAAGGAACGCCGCATTGTATTGCCCTTTGTGATAGCAACCTTTATTATGCAGTCTGTTGCTTTTATTTCTTTACCATCACAAGTTCATACAACGCTTATTTCTCTTACAATAAAAGACCATACATATTTAGGAGCAATTCTTATTGCTTTTTGCACTAATGATAACTTACTTGAGGGATCTTACTCAATCCATAGGTAGGTATGGTGGAATCTCATGGCAAAACTGGGTTGAGGGTGTTTGGATGCACAAGTAGTATCTCTACTTGGTGTGGAAGTTTTGACTAGTATGGAGTGGAAGCAAGCACTACATGTTGGAGGATCTATAACCATATAACTTCTATTCGGAAATAAGCAAACATAACCCATTATGTTGTCTTCCTTGTCCAACATCAACTTCTTAGCATATAATATTTTAATGAGTGCTCACAATCATAAAAGATGTCTAAGATAATATATTTATATGTGAACCTCTCTTTCTTTATTACTTCCTTTTAATTGGACCAATGACCAATCGCTATGTTTGTCAACTCCCAACAAATTTCAAACGACATACTTCTTATATGTGAAGGCATCACTCCCCATAAGATCATCGCATATACTCTTTGCTTTAATTCTATTCTTCTTTCTATTTATTTTTCTCAAGATCATAGTAGCAAGCAAAGCCCTCACATCAAAACTACTTTTATTATATAACTCTCAGACTCGCTTACATAAGGGGAACATAAAGCAAAACTCAAAGCTAGAACATACTAAAACTTTATTCTACTAGATCATGATAAAACCAAAAGGATCAAACTAGCAAAAACGAGAAAAGTAAAAGATGTGATGGTGATACGATATCGGGCACCTCCCCCAAGCTTGGCACAAGCCAAGGGGAGTGCACATACCCATGTGTTCAATTTTATTGCTTGGGAGGTGATGGTGGTGGAGAAGGATTTTCAAACTTGTTCAGTTTCCTCTTAAGCAGAAAATTATGTTCCCTCAGATCGTCAACTTCTTACTCGAGCTTCAATATCCTTTGATATATTTCTTGCTTGCTCTCCTGTAGAAAACAAGAAGGGATAAATAGAACCTTGGGTTTTCTCCTTGTGTTTGGGAGGCTTGAGTTCCTGAACTCCACGTGCATATCTCCTAGTTGAGGCAGAGGGGTCTCTTCTTCATCCGAGCTTTCTTCCTCATACTTGCCTTCTTGTTCCTCCTTCAAGAATAATCCATAAGGATATAGTTCTCCATAGAGCTTGGTATTGGCAAGATAACTCTTGGGATGTCATCTTGCTCTAAATCTGTTGCAGAAACAGCTCAAAACGAAAACATGAGGTATTCTTGTGATATGAGGGTCCAAACCTTCGGGAGATTATATAATGAATTTTTACCGACCAAAAGGAGTGTACCCCAAGAAAACGGAGTCCGGAGGGTGCACAGGGTGGCCACAAGCCATAGGGGCGCGGCCAGGGGGGTAGGCCGCTCCCTGCAGGCTTGTCACCTCCTCATGCACTATTCGGACAGCTTTAAATTTTCCTAATTTATTAAATAATCCAAAACGGATAAAATTGCTATTGGAAAAGTTTTGGAGTTGCTTTTACCGTACCACATAACTATTCCTTTTCGGAGTCTAAAACATTCTGGTAGGTCTCCCTAATGTACTCCTCCAGAGTTATGGTATTGATAATATTGGTTTCAACATTTATGGGAGTACCTAAGATATAATGTTTGATTCTTTGCCCGTTACCTTCGGGTTAGTGCCCTCAGCATTGTTGATCTTGATGGCACTGGAACGATATACTTCCTCGACATTGTAAGGCCCTTCCCATTTAGAGAGAAGTTTTCCTGCAAAAAATCTTAAACGAGAATTGTATAGCAAGACATGGTGACCTACATTGAATTCACGCTTTTGTATCCTTTTATCATGCCATCTCTTAACCTTTTATTTAAACAACTTGGCATTCTCATAGGCCTAGGTTCTCCATTCATCAAGTGAGCTGATGTCAAATGACCTCTTCTCACCATCAAGTTTGATATCATAGTTGAGCTATTTAATTGCCCAAGAAGCTTTATGTTCTAGTTCAAGAGGTAAGTTACAAGCTTTACCATAAACCATTTTATACGGAGACATACCCATATGGTTTTTGTAAGCAGTTCTATAATCCCATAATGCATCATCAAGTTTCTTAGACCAATTCTTTCTAGATCTATTAACAGTCTTTTGCAAGATCAATTTAATTTCTCTATTGCTTAATTATACTTGACCACTAGACTAAGGATGATATGGAGATGCAATTCTATGATTAACATCATATTTAGCAAGCAATTTACGGAATGCACCATGAATAAAGTGTGAACCACCATCCGTCATTAAATATCTAGGGACTCCAAATATAGGGAAAATAACTTCTTTAAGCATTTTAATAGAAGTTTTATGATTAACACTACTAGTTGGAATATCTTCCACCAACTTAGTAATATAATCAATAGCAACTAGAATATGAGTATACACGTTGGACTTTGGAAAAGGTCCCATATAATCAAAACCCCAAACATCAAATGGTTCAATAACAAGTGAGTAATTCATAGGCATTTCCTGACGTCTACTAATATTACCAATTCTTTGACATTCATCACAAGACAAGACAAACTTACGAGCATCCTTGAAGAGAGTAGGCCAATAAAAACCAGACTGTAATACCTTGTGTGCAATTCTATCTCCAGCATGGTGTCCTCCGTAGGCCTCGGAATGATACTTGTGTAGGATATGTTCATGTTCATGCTCAGGTACACAACATCTAATAACACCATCTACCCCTTCTTTATAAAGGTGTGGGTCATCCCGAAAGTAATGTCTTAAATCATAGAAGAACTTTTTCTTTTGTTGGTATGTGAAACTAGGCGGTATAAATTTAGCAACAATGTAATTAGCATAATCATCATACCATGGAGCATTATGCAAAGCATTTATGACAGCTAATTGTTCATCAGGAAAGTTATCATCAATAGGTAGTGGGTCATCAAGAACATTATCTAACCTAGACAAGTTATCTGCTACGGGGTTCTCAACACCCTTTCTATCAATAATATGCAAATCAAATTCTTGTAGCAGAAGAAACCATCTAATAAGTCTTGGTTTAGCATCTTTCTTTTCCATACGATATTTAATAGCAGCATGATCAGTGTGAACAGTTACTTTGGAATCAACAATATAAGGTCTAAACTTGTCACAAGCAAACACAATTGCTAAAAATTCATTTTCAGTGGTAGCATAGTTTCTTTGAGCACTGTCTAGAGTCTTACTAGCATAATGGATAACATTTAATTTCTTATCAACTCTTTTTCCTAGAACAACACCAATGGCATAATCACTAGCATCACACATAATTTCAAAGGGTAGGTTCCAATCAGGTGGTTGAACAACAGGTGTAGAAATCAAGGCATTCTTAAGAATTTCAAATACTTCTACACAATCATCATCAAAAACAAAAGGAACATCTTTTTGCAAGAGATTAGTGAGAGGCCGAGAAATTTCAGAGAAATCTTTAATACATCTCCTATAGAAACCAGCATGACCAAGTAAACTTCGTATACCTCTAGTATCCGTGGGACACGACATTTTTCCAATAGCATCTACTTTAGGTTTATCCACCTCAATACCTCTTTCGGAGATTTTGTGTCCCAAGACAATGCCCTCATTAAACATAAAGTGGCACTTCTTCCAATTCAAGAAAATATTAGTTTCTTGACATCTCTGGAAAACTCGATCAAGGTTGCTCAAGCAATCATCAAAATAAGTTCCATAAATGGAGAAGTCATCCATGAAAACCTCAACAATCTTTTCACAAAAGTCAGAGAATATAGAAGTCATACATGTTTGAAAGGTAGCAGGTGCATTGCATAAACCAAAAGGCATACGTCTATAAGCAAAGGTGCCGAAAGGGCAAGTAAAAGTTGTCTTTTCTTGATTCTCTTTTGACACAGGTGTTTGAGAGAACCAGAGTAACCATCTAGAAAGCAGAAGTGTGTGTGTTTAGATAGTGTTTCTAGCATTTGATCAATACAAGGCAGATGGTAATGATCTTTCCTAGTAGCTTTATTTAATTCCTAAAATCAATTACCATTCTCTATCCTGTAACAATTCTTTGCGGGATCAATTCATTTTTATCATTAGGGACAACAGTAATACCTCCCTTCTTAGGTACACAATGAACAAGACTAACCCATCTACTATCAACAATAGGATAAATTACACCTGCCTCCAGAAGCTTTAGTATTTCATTGCTTACCACTTATTTCATTTTAGGATTTAACCGTCGTTGGTGATCGACAACTGGTTTAGCAGGAGGTTCCATATTAATTTTATACTGACATAGAGTGGGATTAATGCCCTTAAGATTATCAAGAGTATATCCAATAGTAGCACAGTGCTTCTTCAGAGTTTTCAATAATCTCATTTCTTCATGCTCTGAAAGGTTAGCACTAATAATAAAAAGATATATCTTCTTTTCATCAAGATAAGCATATTTCAGAGTATCCGGTAATTGTTTAAGCTCAAACACGGGATCACCCTTGGGTGGAGGAGGATCCCCAAGTATTTCAATAGGCAAGTTGTGTTTCAAAATAGGATGCTGATCAAAAATATCCTATATATTTCATTCCTTTCATTCATATGCATATCGTTTTTATGATCTAGCAAATATTGTTCTAAAGGGTCTGTAGGAGGCACAACAATATAAGCAAGACCAATAATTTCATCCTTACTAGGCAATTCTTTATCATGGGGTTGTCTATGAAATTTAAAGATATTAAACTCATGGGACACATCCCCAAAACTCACAGTAACAGTTTCTTTATCACAATCTATCTTGGCATTAACATTATTCAAGAAAGGCCTACCAAAAATAATGGGACAAAAATCATCTTGTGGGGAACCAAGAACAAGAAAATCAGTAGGATATTTTATTTTCCCACACAAGACTTCAACATATCTAATAATCCCAACTGGTGCTATAGTATCTCTATTAGCAAGCTTAATGGTAACATCAATTTCTTCCAATTCATTGGTGCAATATCATTCATAATTTCTTTATATAAGGTAAAGGGAATTGCACTCACACTAGCACCCACATCACATAGGCCATGATAAAAATGATCTCCTATTTTAGCAGAAACAACAGGCATGCCAACAATAGGTCTATGTTTATCTTTAGCATCAGGTCTAGCAATTCTAGCAGTTTCATCACAAAAATTAATAACATGTCCATCAATATAATCAACCAAGGTATCAATCCCGTAGGAGGAACAAGCAAGTCACCAATGGATGCACCTACACAAACAATCAAACTCTTGCACGCAACGCTATAAAGGGGTTGTCAATCCCTTCACGGTTATTTGCAAGGATTAGATCTGATAGAGATAGATGTAAATGATAAAGAAAAGTAAAAGATAAATAAATTGAAGCAAGGTATTTTTGGTTTATAGATCTGAAAAATATAATATGGAAAGTAGACCCAGGGGCCATAGGTTTCACTAGAGGCTTCTCTCTTGAAGGAAAATATCACGATGGGTAAACAAATTACTGTCAAGCAATTGATAGAAAAGCGAATAATCATGTAGATATCCAATGCAATGATCATGCATATAGGAATTCAGAGAAGATTCAAATAAGATTCATGGATAATCTGAACATAAACCCACAATTCATCGGATCTTGACAAACACACCGCAAAAGAGTATTAGATCAGATAGATCTCCATGAAGATCATGAAGAACATGGTATTGAATAGCAAAGAGAGAGAAGAAGCCATCTAGCTACTAGCTATGGATCCATAGGTCTGTGGTGGACTACTCACGCATCATCGTAAGGACAATGGAGTTGATGTAGATGCCCTCCGTGATCGGATCCCCCTGCGGTAGATTACCGGAAAAGACTCCAAGATTGGATCTCTCGATAACGGGGGTTCTGTCGGTGGGAAAGTATTTGTGTGGATCTTTTTGGTGTTGGGGGAATATTTGGGTATTTATAGAACGAAGAATAGGGTTAGGAGACCTACCAGGAGGCGGCAAGCCTGCCAGGCGCGGCCAGGGGGTGGACATGCCTAGAGGGCTTGTGACCTCCTGGCAGGTGCCCTGGCATGCACTCCAAGTCTGGTAGATCTCTTTCCTTCCAAAAAAATCAATCCAAAGATTTTATTCCGTTTGGACTCTGTTTAATATTCCATATCTAAAAAACTCAAAAACAAGGAAAAACAGAAACTGGCACTAGTCTCTAGATTAATAGGTTAGTCCCAAAAATTATATAAAATAGCATATTAATGCATGACATCATCAAAACTTATAGATACGTTGGATACATATCAGCATCCCCAAGCTTAATTCCTGCTCGTCCTCGAGTATTTAAATGATAAAAATAGAATTTTTTATGTGGAATACTACCTAACATATTTATCCATGTAATATTCTCTATTGTGGCACGAATATTCAGATCCATAAGACTCAAAACAAAAGCTCAATATTGGTATAAAAACAATAACATCTCAATCATACTAGCAAAGCAATTGTATCTCTTCAAAATATAATGGAAAAATAAAGTTATCCCTACAATATCATATGGTCTGGCTGTGCTCCATATTCCCCACACAAATTATTTATATCATGCACAACCCCGATGAAAAATCAAGCAATTTTTTCACACTTATTATGTTCTCAAACTTTTTCAACTCTCACACAATACATGAGCGTGAGTCATGGATATAGCATTATAGGTGGAATAGAATGTGGTGGAGGTTGTCAAGGAAAAGGAGAAGATATTCTCAATCCACTAGGCGTATCAACGGTCTATGGAGATGCCCATCAATCGATATCAATGTGAGTGAGTAGGGATTGCCATGCAACGGATGCACTAGAGCTATAAGGGTATGAAAGCTCAAAAAGAAACTAAGTGGACGTGCATCATGAAAAATTCCCCTAGTTATATGAAAGTGACAAAATAGGAAACTATCTATATTGAAAATCATGGTGCTACTTTGAATCACAAGTGTGGAAATAGATAGTAGCAATGTAAATTCTCTCTTTTCTCACTTTTTTGGTGCGCGTCTAAGGCCTCTTTTAGTCATCATTTTTTGGGCTTCGATGGCCTCTTTTATTTTTCAGAAAGTCCGGAATTTCATCCCCACTTGTGAGGTAATCATAGCTTCCATCATCCTTTCCTCACATGGGACATGCTCTAATAAGGATAATCATCACACTTTTATTTACTTACAACTAAAAAGAAAATTACAACTCGAAACCTAGAACAAAATATGACTCTATATGCAATATGAAAGTGGTGGAGCATGTCATGATAAAAGGAAGCGGTGGAGGTTGCATGGCAATATATCTCGGAATGGCAATGGAAATGCCATAATAGGTAGGTATGGTGGCTGTTTTGATAGAAGATGTATGGTGGCTGTTTTGAGGAAAGATATATGGTGGCTGTTTTGTGGAAGGTATATGGTGTCTGTTTTGAGGAAGGTGGATTTCTTGTACCAGCAAAAGTTGCGCGGTAGTAGAGAGGCTAGCAAAGGTGGAAGGGTGAGAGTGCGTATAATCCATGGACTCAACATTAGTCATAAAGAACTCACATACTTATTGCAAAAGTCTATTAGTCATCGAAGCAGAGTATTAGACGCATGCTCCTACGGGAGAGGCTGGTAGGAATTAACCATTGCGCGCTCCCGACCCTCACACAAAGGTCGACAATCTATAAACAAATCATGCTCCGACTTCCTTACATAACGGTTCACCATACATGCATGCTATGGGAATCACAAACTTTTACACAAGTATTTTTACCAAATTACAATTACTTCCTAACATTACTCTTAATATTACCATCTTTATATCTCAAAAAATTATGCAAGGAACCAAATTTCTCAAAAATACTCAATGCACTTAATACGGAAGTTTTTATTATATCCCTCTAGGATGCCTATCATATTAGGACTAAATTCATAACCTAGACCAATTACCATGCTGTTTAACGACTCTCAAAATAATATAAGTGAGGTATGAGAGTTCAATTATTTCTATAAAATGCAAATACCACCATGCTCTAAAAAATATAAGTGAAGCACATAGAGCAAAATTGCCTATCTCAAAAGATATAAGTGAAGCACATAGAGTATTCTAATAAATTCACGATTCAGCGTGTCTCTCTCAAAAGACGTGTGCATCAAGGATGATTGTTGCAAACTAAAAAGCAAAAACTCATATGATACAAGACACTCCAAGCAAAACACATATCATGTGGTAAATAAAAATATAGCCTCAAGTAAATTTACCGATGGATTGAAGACGAAAGAGGGGATGCCTTCCAGGGCATACCCAAGCTTAGGCTCTTTGACATCCTTGAATATGACTTGGGGTGCCTTGGGAATCCCCAAGCTTAGGCTCTTGCCACCCCTTATTCCATATTTCATCAAATCTTTACCCAAAACTTGGAAACTTCACAATACAAAACTTAATAGAAAACTTGTGAGATTAGTTAGTATAAGAAAATAAATCACCACTTTAGGTACTGTTGTGAACTCATTATTTATTTATATTGGTGTAATACCTACTTTATTAGAACTTCTCCATGGTTCATAGATACAACCCATAGATAAATCAAAATAGGTAAACAACTCAAAGAAAACAGAATTTGTCAAAAACAGAACAGTGTGTAGCAATCTGAAAACTTCATATACTTATGTAACTCAAAAAATTATTAAACAGTAGGAAAACCTGTGCAATTTATATATCAATCTTGTGTAAAAATTTCAGACTCATTCAGCGCTCCGAAACATTTAGAAAATTCCTGGACTGAGCGCAAAAGTTTCTGTTTTTCAGCAAGATCAAATCAACAACCACCATAGATTACCCCAAGGTTTTACTTGCTCAAACACTAATTAAAACACACAAAAATTACTAAAAAAGTAATAATGTGGGAAACACTCAAAAACAGAAGCAAAAAGAGAACACGAAAAATAAAATTGGGTCGCCTCCCAACAAGCGCTATTTTTTAACACCCCTAGCTAGGCAAAACACAATAGATCTAGGTGTTGTCATCTTTGGTATGCAATCCAAAAGTAGATCTCATAATATATTAATAAGTCAATCTTATTTTCTTTCTAGCAAAGTGTTCCATGCCTTTCCTTAATGGAAATTGAAATCTAATGTTTCCTTCTTTCATGTCAATAATTGCACCAATCGTTCTAAGGAAAGGTCTACCAAGAATAATAGGACATATAGGATTCCAATCTATATCAAGAAAAATGAAATCTAGGGGAACATAATTCCTATTTTTAACAATAAGAACATCATTAATCCTTCCCATAGGTTTCTTAATAGTGGAATCCGCAAGATGCAAATTTAAAGAGCAATCATCAAGATCATGGTAACCTAGCACATCACATAAAATTTTCGGAATCGTGGAAACACTAGCACCCAAATCACACAAATAATGGCACTCATAATGTTTAATTTTAATCTTAATATTAGGTTCCCACTCATCATGAAGCTTCCTAGGGATAGAAACTTCTAACTCAAGTTTTTCTTCAAAAGATTTCATCATAGCATCAACGATATGTTTAGTAAAAGCCTTATTTTGATTATAAGCATGTGGAGAATTCATCATGGATTGTAACAAGAAAATACATTCAATCAAAGAGAAGCTATCATAATTAAATTCCTTGAAATCCAAAAGAGTGGGTTCATTGCTATTTAAAGTATTGACCTCTTCAATCCCACTTTTATCAATCTTAGCATTAAGATCTATAAACTCCGAATCATTGGGATGACTTTTAACTAAAATTGACTTATCTCCGGTCCCATATTTATCAAGATCTATATTGGAAAACTAATATTCAATATGAGTCACATCAATCATTTTGAGATCTTTATCATTATTATCACGAGAAAACACTTTTTCAAGCCATTCATGCTTAGCACGAATTCTATCGGTTCTTTCCTTACTTTCATCAATAGAAATTCTAATAGCTTTTAAAGACTCATTAATATTATTCTTGGGTGGAGTAGATCTAACTTTCAAAGAATCAATCTCAAGCGAAATTATATCAATGTTCCTAGCCAAATGATCAATCTTGAGCAATTTTTCTTCAATGGTAGCATTGAAAACCTTTTGCGAACCAATAAATTATTTATCAATATTATAAAGATCAGAGGGCATCTTATTATAATTTCCATAAGAATTGTTGGAGGAATTACCATAATTATTAGAGGAATTACTAGGAAACGGCCTAGAGTTGAAATTACCTCTATACGCGTTATTACCAAAATTGTTCCTACCAACAAAATTCAAATACATAGATTCATTATTATTTCAAATCAAATAATACAAAGGCATATCATTAGGATAAATAGGAGCACTCTTACTAGAAAATAATTTCATCAATTCATCCATCTTTTCACTCAAAGTATTTATTTCTTCAATAGCATGCACCTTTTTTACTAGTAGGAGATCTTTCGGTATGCCATTGAGAGTAATTTGTCATAATATTATCTAGGAGTTTAGTAGCTTATCCTAATGTGATCTCCATAAAAGTACCACCCACGACTCAATCTAAAAGATTCCTAGATGCAAAATTCAATTCCACATAAAAAATTGTATAATCATCCATAAACTCAAACCATGTGCGGGGCAATTTCTAATCATTCATTTCATCCTCTCCGAAGATTGTGCAACATGCTCATGATCAAGTTCCTTAAAATTCATTATATCGTTCCTAAGGGAGATGGTCTTAGCTGGCAGAAAGTACTTGGAAATAAAAGCATCTTTACCCTTATTCCATGAATCAATACTATTTTTAGGCAAAGATGAAAACCAAGTTTTAGCACGATCTCATAGTGAGAACGGAAATAGCTTCAATTTGACAATGTCATTATCCACATCTTTCTTATTTTGCATATCACACAACTCAATCAAAGTATTTAGATGGGATGCGGCATCTTCACTAGGAAGGCCAGAAAATTGTTCTTTCATAACAAGATTAAGCAAAGCAGCATTAATTTCATAAGACTCCACACTAGTGGCGGGAGCAATCAGAGTACTAATAAAATCATTATTGTTAGTATTGGAAAAGTCACACAACTTGGTATTCTTAGACATCTTTACAAAGAAAGCAAGCAAAAGGCAAACAAAAAGGCGAAGGGAAGAAGGGCGGATACAGAGGCAAATCTTTTTGGTATTTTTTGAAAATCGTTTTAGAAGTGGGGGAGAGGAAAATGAGAGGGAAATGGCAAATAATGTAAAAGCAAGAGATGAGTTTGTGATGAGTACTTGGTAGGCTTGATGTAGATCTCCCCAGCAACACTGCCAGAATTGGCAAGTTGACGGGAGAGTTCTTGTCTTGACTTGCTATGTATCCTCCCCGACAATGGCGCCTTAAATCCTTCTTGCTACCTCTTGAGCTTGCATTGATTTTCCCTTGAAGAGGAGAGGGTGATGCATCGAAGTAGATAAGTATTTCCCTCAGTTGATGAGAACCAATGTATCAATCCAGTAGGAGGAACAAGCAAGTCACCAATGGATGCACCTACACAAACAATCAAACTCTTGCACCCAACGATATAAAGGGGTTGTCAATCCTTTCACGGTTATTTGCAAGGATTAGATCTGATAGAGATAGATGTAAACGACAATGGAAATTAAAAGATAAATAAATTGCGGCAAAGTATTTTTCATATTTTTGGATTATAGATCTGAAAATATATTATGGAAAGTAGACCCCGAGGCCATAGGTTTCGCTAGAGGCTTCTCTCTTGAAGGAAAATATCATGGTGGGTAAACATATTACTGTCAAGCAATTGATAGAAAAGCGAATAATCATGTAGATATCCAAGTCAATGATCATGCATATAGGAATTCAGAGAAGATTCAAATAAGATTCATGGATAATCTGAACATAAACCCACAATTCATCGGATCTTGACAAACACACCACAAAAGAGTATTACATCGGATAGATCTCCATGAAGATCATGAAGAACATGGTATTGAATATCAAAGAGAGAGAAGAATCCATCTAGTTACTAGCTATGGACCCGTATGTCTGTGGTGGACTACTCACGCATCATCGGGAGGGCAATGGAGTTGATGTAGATGCCCTCCGTGATCTGATCCCCCTCCGGCAGATTACCGAAAAAGGCTCCAAGATTGGATCTCTCGGAAACAGAGGCTTTTGTCGGCGGAAAAGTATTTGTGTGGATATTTTTGGTGTTGGGGGAATATTTGGGTATTTATAGGACGAAGAATAGGGTTAGGAGACCTGCCAGGAGACGGAAAGCCTACCAGGCGTGGCCGGGGGGGTGGTCGTGCCTAGAGGGCTTGTGACCTACTCCAAGTCTGGTACATCTCTTTCCTTCCAGAAAAAATCATTCCGAAGATTTTATTCCGTTTGGACTCCGTTTAATATTCCATATCTGAAAAACTCAAAAACAAGGAAAAAAACAGAAACTGACACTAGGCTCTAGATTAATAGGTTAGTCCCAAAATATATATAACATAGCATATTAATGCATATAAAACATCCAAAACAGATAATATAATAGCATGACATCATCAAAAATTATCGATACATTGGAGACGTATCATTATCTTCTTATAGTCGTGTGAGGAACCTGATTTCTTCACATCATCCCTTGAGGACTTTCCAAAGCGGTCTTTTGGAGAATTTCTGGAGCTTCCTCACAAGCATGGCTAGTTAACTACCAATTCCATCAGGGTCACCAACACTGCTGTCCGATTCTTCAATTGAGGAAATTGCTTTTGCCTTCACGGCAGGAGGTCTTCCATAACTTGGTTCATAGAGGTCGCTCTTCTCGGATTGCTGAAATTCATGTGTATTGAGCCTCTCAAGAATGTAAGCAGGGTCCAGTGCCTTGTAATCAGGACGCTCTTGAATCATCACTGACAGAGTGTGAAACAAAGAATCGAGAGATCTCAACAGTTTCTTCACCACCTCATGGTCTGTGATATTAGTGGCACCAAGGGTTTGAAGTTCATTGGAGATAAAAGTGAGATGATCGAAGGTTTGCTAAACATTTTCATTGTCGAGTCTTTTGAAGCGATTGATGAGATTTCGAAGAACATCAACTCGGGAGTCACATTGAGTAGAGACACCCTCGTTGACTTTGGACAGCCTATCCCGGATAAGCTTTGAGGTATCCAAAGCACTCACTCTCCCATACTGTCCTTTGCTCAAATTACCGCACATGATATTCTTCACTTGCAAATCGAGTTGCTTGAATCTCTTCACATCAATGGCATTGATACTTGGAACGATGTCGGCGATGCCCTTGTCAACAACATACCAAAGGTCATTGTCAATGGCCTCAAGATACATGCACATCTTAATCTTCCAGTAGGGGTAGTCAGTGCCTTCAAAGACCGGACACATAGCAGAAATCTTGATCATACATGTTGTCGACATAACTAAAACTCCAGATGGTTAAACCAAAATTGTTGGAGATACGCCCTATAGGCAATCACGTACGATGATATTTCTTATGTGTTTATGAATAAATATAGTCCTTGGACATTATCAATGATGTGTATTAACAAGTACATGACTTGTTCGTGAGACTATGCATTGTATGATGACTGTCCTAAATGGTCCCTACTCGAAAGGGTTGTGTGGACATGCAACTAATTAGACTAGCATATGACACGGTGGATGGTCCAGTCTAACTGGCCATGTAGCATTGGATGCTAATTGGATAATATGGACTCGGAAAGATCTGGTCGGATTTGACATGGTCGAATCCGAGTCGAGATGAAGTCTGAGTTGGACAGACCCAACTATGAGACACAACAATAGGTCATCGTCTGTGAGTTTCTAGTAAAACATACGTTCTATGTCCTAAGACCTGATCTAGAGCATGTACTCGGGATGGTTACATACCTACTTTGGTATGAGCAAATGCTACTCCGTGACTAGGTAGTTACAAAGGTAGGCTTCGGGCTTGTCCAGACCCATGTTGCGGGACATGGTCAAGCAAGATGGGATTTGCCCCTCCGATCAGGAGAGATATACTCTGGGCCCCTCAGGTAATCCAACCTGGATAAGCATGGCCATGCGATGAGGATTATGAGATAATCCAAAGTGTTGATCGGATTAACCAGAACGAGAAAGAGGTTGTGCTGCAACAAGGATGGCCATGTCGCCTTGACCACGACAACATATACCGTGTGACAAAGGGAACAGAAGTGTGAAGTACAATTTCTCCTAACCAACTTCATCGGACACTTGGAGTAAGGATGCTTTGCTAGAGGATGATACCGACGAGCCAACCCGGATGTGATCTAACTCGCGACCAAGTGAACGAGAACCTAAGGGGTCACGCTCTTAAGGGAAGGAACATGTGGGCTTTAGGATCCGTGCGAGCCCAAGAGTTGAACCCACGGCTGATGCATATATATAGTGGAGGTGTGGCACACTCATTCAGTTGATCGCTTCTATGTTGTCACTATGGCTTTGCATGTCTTACAACTAGCCACCTCCACTTGCCGCAGGTTGTGTGATCGAACCTAGTAGTCCGCTGCACGACGCTTCTCCCGCATGCATGGATACCATTAGAGGCGGTGTGCTTGCACCGCTCCAGCGAACCTGTATGTGGGACACGATGACCGGTTATTCGGGGGAGATCAGACGATGAGGACACGATTCTGGATGCGCTGCCCTAACTCTACTTCTGTTGCATGCCACTACGCGTCTAGTGGTAACGATATGTGATCCATCGCTGTAGCATGTTCTTGGATGTTCTGCGCGTAGGAAAATTTTAATTTGCATGTGATGCACCTATGGTAGAACCCACCAAAAGTCACACAGAACAAGGGATAACCTTGCTCTAATACCAATTAAAAGTGTGTTATATCATCCAGAGGGGGAGTGATTGGGCGATTTTTACAAATTCGTCCCTTAGGAATTTCTAGATGAGGAAATAACAAAGTGACAAAAAACAGTGCAACGGTTAAGAACTTAGGCATATGCGAAATAGAACATGGTAGTCATGATTAATTGAAGCATACGAGTGAAAGAGTAACTAGCATTCAGGACAAATGAAGTGACTGAAGAATTTGGGTTGAGGAAATAGAGAAAGTCTTCAATCAAAGTCTTCACAAAACAACAAGCAATTTCTTCAAGGTACAAGTATTTAAGTGGGGGATTGAAGAAATAGAACCAGGATGCTCGGTGAAGACAATGGATTTGTTCGACCAGTTCCAATTGTTGTGATAGTCGTATCTCTGGTTGGGTGGCTGATCTTGCACTCTGAAGACACTTAGTACTCACCGTATTCCCTTTGAGCTAAATTCACTTAGACTCGGCCCAATCACTTGTGTTAAGTCTTCAAGGTAGACTTCCAAAACCTTCGCAAACTGGTTACTCGTCAATCACAATTATTCTTGGATGTCTATACCATGACGCCTAACAATCTAGAAGATACATGGTTACGTAATAGGTGTCGGTTCCACACTGGACAATTTCCTCAGTGATGCTCAATCACATTGAGGCTCTAGGTGTATGGGGTTTTTTCCTCACTTAGGTTTATCTCTAAGTCCTCAGACGAATGGGTTGCTCTAAAATGACAAGTGCCAACCTATCTCTCGAAGCAGCCAACTGACGAATGGTTGTGGGGTGGCTATTTATAGCCTGGGAGCAACCTGACATGATAAGACATAAATGCCCTTCAATGATATGACCGTTGTCAGGATAAGATCATTGGGATAGATGGCACTAAGCATGGAAAATGTCAGATATCTGAACTCTCAAATTCGTCGAAGCACTCAAAGTCGTCATGGTAGGCACAACACACTAGTGATGTCCAAACTCCTCAATAAGACGAACGTCGCCAGTGACCAGAAGAACTTCGTATCTGTCACTAAAGAACTTTCCTACGTTGTAGAACATTTTCAAAGTCATCACTTGAAGGATTAGGATTGTATTTTATGAGCATCACTTAGAAATGTGTCTATGCTTTGCCTAGACCCCCTTTAACACCATGATGTTTCATATTGAAAGTGCATTATATCAACCAGTGGGGGTGATTGGGAGATTTTTACAAATTCATAATTTAGGAATTACCAGTTGATGAGTTATCAGAGTGAAGAAAGACATGCAATGAATTAAAGTACTCAAGTGCATACATAACATGGCAATAGCAAAGTTGTCATGATGAAATGAAACATACACAACACAAGTAGCGAGTAATCAGGATAAGCAGGCGGAACACAAGGTGACTGAAGATTTTGGATTGAGGAAATTGAGAAAGTCTTCAGTCGAAGTCTTTAAATAGTAACGATCAATTTCATCAACAAGTAAACGAGGAAATGAAAGGGTTGAGGAAATAAAACCAGTTGACCCATGAAGCCAATGATTTGGTCTGCTAGTTCCAACTGTTATGACAGTCGTACGTCTGGTTTGGAGTGGCTTGGTATTTAAACCAAAGGGCACAAAATCCTGGGACACATAGTCCTTACCGTATTCTGTGGGTGTATGTATTTTTTCGAGGAACCTTGCAAATGAATTAAGCTGATGAGAACCTAGAGATTCATCAGCAGACATGTGTACCTGTGAATAGAGTATGGTTGCGAATAATTTGGAGAGGTCATATGTGTTCTTAGAAGTTTCCAAAAATATCTCAAGTTGAGGAATTTGACCATAGTTTTTTGAAGAATTTCATTAAGTGCTCTTGTCTTAGGTTCCAGAGTTGTGTAGATTTGACAATTCAGATAATTGAGGAATCTTGAAGAAAATCATAACTTAGAGAAATAAAGCAACGCATGGTGGATTGAAAGTGCTTAGGGGGTGGATTTATGAAGAATAAACATTTTTTGAAGATTTTGCGTTAATATAAAGATCAAATATGGTAGTAAAATTAGATTTTAATTACCCTTTATGAAGAACATGACGAACTGAATAGAGAGAAGGTAGAAGTTGTCAGTGCAGATCTCCCGCGCCCTAACTTGGTGGCAGAAGACAGCTATGACGACGGCGGAGTGAGCAAATCCATGGCCGACGCGAGTACGACGTCGAAGAAGTCGAGGCAGATAAGCTCTTCCTCTTCGACAATGATGGAGTTCAGCGACAGCTCTAGGTCTTGAGCTCGAGAGCAATGGGAGTGAGTCGAGTGAGTAAGAGGGATATGGTGAAAGAGGAGGGGTATTTATAGGGAGGTGAAAATTGAATGATCCGAAGATTTTGGATGTTCATACCCCTACCTCTTGCTATCCTATCAACATGTGTCACCCACGTCCTATGTAGTGGAGATTGTGGAGATCGTTGGTGAATTTTTTAATCCAAATAAGGAACTGGGAGAGGTTTGAGCGGCAACAACCAAAAATTTGATATGAAAATTTTAATGTTTAGTTCGCAAATTCTTCAGCTGCAAAGACACTGTGAAGACTTTGAATGGGTTACAGATAGAATGTATATAAATAACTTGTGAATAGACTGCGTTGAGTTTAGCATAGAGGGGGAACGGGTCCGATTACATTCGCTTAGAAGAAAAATCAACTTGAGAAATTAGCTATAAGTGAATGTTGTTGAGGACATTGAAAACTCAAATATATACATACATACACACACACACATACACACACACATAGGACGTGGGCGACGACTACTGCCACCCGGCCCACCCCGACCCGCCTCCTACCGCTGGAGGCAGTCGTCGCACCGCCCCAGCTCACCGGCCTCGCGCGTCGCACCATCCCGCCGGCCCCACGCGTCGCCCTTGCTCGACGATCAGTTCGACGAGATGGAAAGCGTCAGTACGAGGCTGGGCTTTGCTGCGACCCGCCCCACCCCGAACCGCCTCCTACCGCCGAAGGCAGTCGTCGCACCGCCCCATCCCACTGGCCCCACGCGACACCCCAGCTCGATGATCAGTTTGACGAGACGAAAAGCGTCAGTACAACTGCTCCAAGTTGTCAGTTCGGGAATTCTAACAGAATAATATAATTTCCTCAACTCTGACAAATGGTTGAAAATTTCTAACGAAAACAGTACAAAAAACAGAGTAAAGTACATTCAATGAAAAACGCTCATTACAAACGCACACATTTATCAGTAGGAGTACTTTGTTTTCGGACGCGAAAACAACAAGATGGGTCTCACCGTATTCAAAATTACTATTAAACGGTTGCAAATTTGAGAAAATGTTCAACATGACTAAGTTTTGCATTTTTTATAGCTTTCTATCGGTATATTATTTGCCTCATTTTGACAAACTTTTCAAAAAAATCATGTTCGAAACCAAATTTCACCGAATTCATATTCTAATTTAAACTGTAAAGAATTAGAAAAACTTTCAAAACGCAAAAGTTGTACATTTTCCATAGCTATCCAACGCCATGTCATTTGCGTCAATCCGACAAGCCATTTGCAAAAAATCGCGAAAATACGTTTTGCCCGTAACTTCACCATTTTCCAAATTACTTTTAAATCATACATAATTTGAAAAATCAATCTGCATATGGAAGATGCGGATTTTTACCAGCTTTCAAACGCCATCTTATTTTCTCAATTCTGACAAACCATTTGAAAATTAACTCCAAAATACGATTCGCGTTTTTGGTTTAAAAAAATGGTTCTTTCAAAACTGCTCTTAAACCATGATGATTTTACAGAAACAAATTATATGACTGTAATTTAGATGTCAAGGACTTTCCAACGATATATTACACACCCCGTTCCGACGATTTTTTCTTGCAACGTTTGATTATTATGTTTTTGAACTAAACAAGATGATCAATTCAGCATAATGAAAGCATCAGTCCACCCGCTCAAAAAACTGCCAGTCCAATCTGTAAACTACGTCAGTTCAAGGGGGTAACAAAATAATATTCTGTTACGCGAAACAGAATATCCCAGATGTATATGTATATGTATATATATAAATATATATATATATATGCCCAATCGGAGTTACGGATCTCCAAATATTAGAAAAATGGTGAAACACCAGAACACAGGAATGTGAAACAGAGAGTGAGAGATCCAATCTCGATGCGGTTCCTCCCTTCTGGGAGCCATGGCAGCCATGGACCAGAGGTTAAACTCTCCTCCCATCTAGGGGGAGACCAAGTAAGAAGAAGGAGGAGGGAGGCTCTCACCCCTCTCTCTTGGTAACACCGGAGTGCCGCCGGGGGAACTAGCATGGGAGTGATCTACACCAACAACTCTACCATCTTCCTCGCCACCACAATCACCTTCCCTCATCTATTTACAATGGTACACTCTACCGCATTCCTTTATACCCCCTACTTGAACATGGTGCTTTATGCTTCATATTGTTATCCAATGATTTGTTGATATCCTATGATGTTGGAGTGGATCCTTTTTGTCCTATGAGTTGATTGATGATCTTGATTGGTTTGAGTTGCGTGGTTTATTTTCGTGTTTTCCTATGGCGCTCGCTGTGTCGCTCAAGCGTGTGGGATCCCCGATGTAGGCTATTGTAATACGTTCATGATTTTGTTATAGTGGGTAGCGAGGGTGACAACATCTTATGGTTGTTGCGTATGGGAGTAAATGGGACTTGTTACTTAATGCTATGGTTGGGTTTTACCTTTATCACATTTCATAGTCGTGGATTCTTTCTAGAGTTCCAATCGTAAGTTCATACCATCCAAGTGCGGAAACTATGTTAGCTCATGCATCTTCCTCATATAAAACTGCAATAATGATTATCTATCTAGTTCCCGATTCATAGGACAATATCCAAAATCCTATCACCACTTTCTCTCACTCGCTATATTTACTTAGTTGTTATTTTATTAAAACAACACCTAACTTTTATTTCCACGTTCTTTATTGTCTTGCAAAACTATCTTCTTACCCCTACAAAGTACTTCTAATTTTATTCCCGCAAAGTAGTTTATTTCTTGTACTAGGTATAATGAACATTGTTGTGCATAGAGTTGTATTGGTGGTTAACACTCTTACTTATCAAAAAAGTCTACAAACGATACCCTATACTTGTAGGTTATTAAGACCTTTTTCTTAGGTTATTAAGACCTTTTTGTAGCGTCGTTGCCAGGGAGCAATAGCATAGGATGGATATTATTGTGTGTGCTTGTTTGCTCTACCTCTAAGTAGCTTTTTTTCTAAGTTGTTTAATATCTTTAGTTATGTATATGGGACACGAAATACCAAAAAAAAAGTTGTGCTTGCTACTCATGGAGATGGAGAATGTCGTGGGAATGAACACCTATGGGACCGCAGGGGCCCCTTTCGGTTCGGCGGGGGGCGAGCTGGCACAAAGAGCCGGTCTGGTGAGCTGCACACGGGGAGTTTTTACCCATGTTCGGGCCGCACCGATGCATAAAATCTACTCCTGCTTGGTTATATTGACCCTATTCTAGGGTTCGAGCTATAGGAGCGCAATGAACGGCTGCTACGTGAGCTTGGGAACCTCTCCTCTCTAACCGCCGGGCTGTCCAGATGTTTAACTGCCTAACTGTTCGGAAGCCCAAAAGCCAAAACATCCAAAAGTCCTCCTCTGTAATGCCCTGGGCCTCCTTTTATACTTAAGGGAATCCCAATAGTGGCATACACTGTGCACATGGGATGCACAATGCTACTATAGTGCTATCATACCTAACCCTGACGAAGTAGGACAAGAGCATTAAATGCACCGTCAGGGGCTTCAGTCCGTCAGTGGGACGGGACGAGGGCCAGTCCCATCGGCGCCGCTTATCTCCCTCCAACGTCGACACCGCGACATGCGTCTAGGTGGATCGGCACCTGTCCTGTGCACTGGCGGTGCTTGCCGGGGCCTCGCCTTGCCGGGACCTTGCCTTGTCGGGGGCCTGGGGGCTCTACGGCCCTCCCAAAGGTCTTGCCGGTAGCCTTGAGTCTTCTATGCCAGTGCTTTGTCACGCCCAAGATGCGTACCTATCCATTTTAAGACACGAGGGCCTCGCAAGGGATAGAGGCGCATCTTGCCATTCGCAAATATAGAATCATTGCATCATACATTACAGAAGAGATGAGTATACAAGTTGGCTTACACTCGCCACAAACTAAATTACAATTCCACACAGAGTTCAAATCATCAAGATGAAGACAGGGTCCGACTACGAACGAAATCAAATGATAAAACAGATGCAAATGATACTATCTTGCTATCCCAAAGATCACGGCCATGGTCCTCTACTCATTCGGGTAAGTCACGTACATCCTGCCTCTTTCCTCATCATATTCCCACTGGAGCTGGGTAAGATCATCCTGTACATACTCATCTGTACATGTGCCTGGAGGGTTGAAGTAATCTGTGAGCCACAAGGACTCAGCAATCAAGTGCACGGGTACCGAGACTATTCAAGCTTAAAGGTTGGGAAGGGGTATGTGTTTAGTTGTAGCAGCACTAAGCTTATATGGTGGCTAACTTACGTAACATGAAAATAAATAGAAGTGGCCTATGATGAACGACCGAATCTAGTATGACCTCTATGACATCCTGAACACTTACTTACGTCAATCATAACCCCACCGTGTTCTCTCTCGGATCATATTCACGAGCAGAGACGATCATGGTTACTCACACAGTTTGTATATTTAATTAGAGTTTACTTCAAGTTTACTATAACCGGGTGTTAAACAAATATCCAAGTTGCCACATAACCGCGGACATGGCTTCTCGAAAGATTTAACCCTGCAGGGGTGCTCCAACTAATCCATCACAAATTAACCACACTTCACGGAAATAGCCTCGACCACGGATCTCGTGGTCATCATAGGTAATTCCAAAGGAATTCCAACACCTCGAGAAAACCCGAAGAAAGTCAGAGTCCACACGCAAGACACTCGATAAAGGTAAAACAAATCCAACAAGACCACCCGACGTGTCGACGAACCTGATAAGAGACGCGTATCTCGTTCTTAGGACACGACGGATAGGCGACGCATACGGAGGTCTGATAGAAATCTCCCAAGTTACCCTGGGTTGGCCCCGCACAGTGCTCTAGTTTAGACCAACACTCATGAGGAGCACTGGCCCAGGGGTTGATTAATTATCCACTGGGTTGCAAAGCCCTATGCAAATTTTATTAAGTTAATAAGCAAATGTAGTACCAATGTTGGGTCTTGCCATACAAGTTTTAATCTCAACCGAATAAACAAGGGGGTCCCCATAACAACCCCGAGCATGTTAGGAGCGCAAAATATGGAAAACATAACACCGGTAACAGGAAACTATGGCGGTAATAGCGGAACAAAACACCTAGCAAAAGACCAAGCCTTCCACCAATACCAAGATATATATGTGCATTAAATTAAATAACAGATAATATTGTGATATGCCAAATCCATGTTATCACATGGAACAACTGCACCTGTAACTCAGAACGCTATAAGAGGGGCTGAGCAGCGCTAACTTAGCCATTCAAAGGTTTGCTAGGATGTGGAGGTTAGAGGCTATCATGGCAATTAGGTGACATTCAAGTGGTAGGTAGCACAATTGTAACGATAAGAGCGAGAAACTAGCAAGCGAAAATAGTGTCGGGATCCGGGTACGATCATCTTGCCTGTTGGTTCTTCAGCGAAACAAGTAGCGGGATCCTCGTAGTGGTACTCTCCTGGGTCCTCGTACTCAGTATCAACACTCGCGTCTACCCAAGAAAAACAGCAACAATAAACCTCTAACCAAGGTGCAATGTACAACCAAGATGATGCATGATTCATTTATGAAGAACTAAACATGGCAATCCAAAACTATTCATGTTTCACATGCAAGGATTGGTTATTAATGAATCTGGACAGAACCTCATGTTAAGTTATTTAGACATGCATGAACATGGCAAATATGGATGCATCATACAGAATAGATAGAAATGCATATAAAGAACGCAAGAAACGGAGTTACGGTTCTCACGATACGCTCACGACAAGGTACGAAGGCAAAACATAAGACAACAAGGCCATGGGCTAATTCTTGGCATTCCAAGGTAGCCACTGGTTAGGCAATGAAAAACCAACCAAAATAGAGCCAAGGATCAAGCAATTCCATGGAGTATAGCTTCCACAAGTCACAAAACAATAAAACAATCAATCTGCCACAAAACAGCAACATAGCAACTTACATAGCCCACATCTTGAGCTACACGAATCCTACAGCCACAAACAAGGTATTGACATAAACTACATAACATTCTTATTAAATTATCCAACTACAAAATCTTCAAAGGAGGCACACATAAATAATAATGAAGCTAGCAAGTAGGCATGACGAAACAGTTTTCTGGGACTTAGTGAAAATAACAGTTTTCTGGAATCTGAGTTAATCTGGTAGCTTGTTGACAGCACAAGTTAAAGGTGCTAGAGACCACCTCTTGGCATGAAAATTAACAGGGTGGTAGTATACAACATCTACTCCAAAATACTAGCAATGAGCATGATCTAATTCACAACACATCACAAGATACCAACCACTCTATATGGCATAAAAATAACAGCAGATTCTCAGACTTAGAAATATTTAGCATGTTGAAAACAGAAACATTAAGTTGGCTACTTTGCAGCATGTTTCCCACTTATATGGGTAATTATCATGTTAAACAAAAATACCATGGCATAATAGATATAAAACACTAGCACTTCCTAGTGGGCACATGCCCCAAAGCAAGCATGGATTAAATCATGCAAAAATGACAAAGTAGCATCACAGCTAAAAATGACAGTTTTATAACCTTGCTCAAAAGTGAAATCTGAAAGCACCAATGGATTCATTGGTTCTTTCTACCCCAAAAGCATGTGTCATACTCATATTTTCATGTGAAGCAACAAGGCACAATCTAAACTAGCAAAATGCCACCTACTGTTATAAGTGAGATATTACTCTAAATGGACATAAGCAACTATGATCATAACAAGATTTAGAAACTTAATTTAACATTAAAATGAACTACAAACCTACAACATGCATAACCAACAAGGGTATGGCAAGTGGGGGAAAAGACCCACTTGTCACACTCACACACACTCTCTAAACACACACACTACAAAGCAAGCACACACATGCTCTATATATGCCCAAGGGCATATGAACACCAAACACTCATGAACATACCACCCAAGAATGGGGTTTTCACCCACACACACTCACATGCCCATATATGCATATTGCATATAGGCACACACACACACACCTCACATGCACAAGTGCACACGACAACACACTCACATACACAAGCTCATGTGTATGGGTGGTCATCCACACACATATGCATACATATATGCACAACGCATATATGCATATGCATATGTACATGGAAACACACACACACACACACTCACACAAGAACACATGCATATGTGCACACACACACATATGCACTACACACACTACGTTACACATGCACATAACAGGATAGAAAAAAACATGCTGAAATTAAACTACACACACACATACATATTGCAATGGAAGAAAACAAAAGAAAAACAAATAGGAAAACAAAATAAAAAAAGGGGGAGCCTCGGGCTCGAACCCACGACCACCAGGTCGTCTCCCCCTAGCGCAACCACTGCGCTACGGGCTCGAATGTTAACAGAGGAGGGGCATCTGCCCTCTAATACACACACGCACTCAAACTCTCTGACAAAACTGAATCCACGCGACCGAGCAACGGCAGCAGCAATCCAACGAGCATACGGCAAATCCGGCAAGGAGAAGCTACTGCGGGGCCTACAGGACGCTATGGGGGTTGATCCCCTGCTCGCCTTACGATGAGGAGGACGGAGGCAGCCCCAAGGTTCAGCCTTGCGGACGGCAGCAACGGGCAGCTACAGCGATGGCGCACTAGCAACGGTGATAGGAGGCAACACGGTGGCTCACCAAGGGAAAGGCGGCGACGAGCCGGTCGAAATGAAGACGACGGAGGGGTCGGGGACGCGGCGACGACGAAGAGGAAGGAGCCGGCGACGACCCGCTCCTTGCGGACGGCGGTGATGCCAATTGACACTGCGGGGAGGTGCTCCTCACCTCCTAGCAGCGGGAATGGAACGCAGGGAGGATCCCCGAGCTCCACGCCATCACCACCGGGGACGAGACCCGCCGGAGACGCGGCGACGGCGGCGAAGACGACCAGCGGCACTCTGTGACCTCTCCGAATTTCTTACCTGGCAGGGAGGAAGAAGAGAGGGAGGAGGGAGATACAGAGGGAGATGGGAGTTGCGGTGACAGCGGGGAAGAGAGGAACCCTAGCCGAGGGGGCACGCACGCCGAGGGGGGCTATATACCCATGGGCTGACGGCGACGGCGACGGAAAAGGGGAACGGCGAAGCGTCTCTCTCTCTCTCTCTCTCTCTGCATTCACTGACGGAGAAGGAGGACGGGGCAGGTGGCCGTCTCTTCGAGCGGGCTGGGCCGTGGGAGAGGCAAGGCCCACCTGGCTCTCTCTCTCAGAACAATAAAACAGAGAAGGCCTTTTCCTTTTAAAAACACAGCAACACAAGAGAAAATCCTCAGAGTAAAATAAAAGGTTTTTGTGCAGAACCAAATTACTTCTGTAAAGGAAATAAAATGCACTACTTAATAAAAATATTAAAATGATGTTTAGGACAAGTAATTAAATATTTTTAAAATAGGCAGCCCCCTGTTATTTAAATGCCACAAATACATAAAGCTCAAAACAATAAAAGACCAACACTCACATGCTCAAAACATATTAGGCTAGCACTTGAACATTTTTAAATAATTTAAATAGCAACTTAATTCTATTTATCAAATAACATGAAATAAAAAAGGGGGGATTGGAAGGGTTGTTTGAAAAGGTAAGAGAGGGGAAAAGGAAGGAGGGTTGCATCACCAATCCCCAAGCACATCACACAACACAAGAACACACCCACAATAAACCACAAGATACAAGGTCACTTCACAACTAGGCATGGCATGATGAATGCATGATGCATGATGCATGAATTCAAAACAAAGCATGGCATGACAAGGTGCAATTCATTCATAAAGCTCATGACACAAGGTTCATCCAAAGATTACATGCCAATAAATGTAGGGACAGCACTTGGGTTGTCACATGCTTGGTAAGTCTTCGCTGGGCCTTGCCGTCGGGGCAGCTACTACTGCCCGTGCACGAGTAAAGGGGCACTAGATGGCCCAAAAACCCTAGTGCACCGACAGGGAACCTCCTAAAACCCTCGATGATGGTTATGTGGAAAACATTAAATACTACTTTGATAATCCTGATAAATCTCTAATCAAGTAGATAATGGGAGATACTTTGGATCATCGGGAATACTTTAAGGATTATCGCTTGACTGAAAAAGGTAAACATATATGCGATAAAATTAAAATGATGCGTTGGTATGCTTGGAATTTATGCTTAAGATGTGATTATTCTTGTTGCTCTAAGATCAAGGCACCTTCCCTTTCAATTAAAGTTAATGATAATAAAACGTTGGCTTATTATGCCAATGGTATATATGATTACTATGACATGTAAGAAATAGAAAATTTTGTTGCTTTTAAGGGTGCTTCTGAAATTGAATCCTTGTTTGAAAAGTGTGAAAATTGTGATGATGCTCTTTACAAATCTGAAAATTGTGATATACTTAAATATTGCTATGAGAATTATGAATATAATGCCTTTATCGATAAATTTATTGAGGAAATATCCACTTCCCGAGAAGAGATTAATATTTTGCAAGAATCTATGGAAGAAGAAATAGTTGAAGTTGTGAGCTCGAAGATGAAAAAGATGAGGAGGAGAGCAAAGAGAAAATGAAGGAAGAGCAGATTAGCTACGCATGCCCACATTTTGATGAGAGTAACTCTTTATACCATATATTATTTAATTTCTCTTCACACATACCGAAGGATGAATGCTATGATAATTGCTATGATCCTTTGGATTTGTTTGAAGTATCCCTATTTGATGAACTTGATGCTTGCTATGCTTGTGTCCATGATGCCAATATGAGTTATGATTATGAAGATGAACTTTCTATAGTTCCTTATGTTAAACATGAAATTGTTGCTATTGCACCCACACATGATTGTCTTATTATCTTTTTGTATTCTCCCAATTACACTGTATCGGAGCAGTTCGCGCTTATTAAGGGTTATATTGATGGGTTGCATTTTACTATTACACATGATGATTTTCATGGATATAATATGCATGTGCTTGCTGCTCCTAATTGAAATTATTATGAGAGAAGAACTAAATATTCACCTCTCCATACAAATAATTGTTAATTAAAAATGGCTTTGATATACCTTGGGATCCGGGTGGATCAATTACTTGAGCACTATATGCCTATCTCAATGGCTTTAAAGAAAGCACTGCTAGGGAGACACCCGGAAGTTTTAAAGAGTCATTTTATTATGTCATGTGCTTTTAAAATAATTTTAAAAAGTGGTTAACTTAAAAGGTTTTCAAAATGAAAAGTGAAAGTGAGAAAGACGAGCACCGTTAAAGTGGCGGCTAGCCTTGAACTTTGTTCATGCCCATGGAAAGTTTGTGAAGCTTGATTACAGAAACTTTTTCAACAAAAATAATCACCCCCTTGTAAAAATCCATTGTATAATATGATGTGCCAAGATTTACCTTTAGGATGTTTGAATTGCTTGTTTGATGTATGTTGTGCAAAAACAGAAACTTTTTATGTAGTTTTTGAATTTTCATATTTTACTAGAGCGTAAACAAATTCAAAAAAAATTACACACTACTTTTATGCAAAGAAAATATGTCCTATTTTTTTAAATGAGTTACATAAGTATATGTTTCATCTCCATATTTACAGACTATCATGTTTTTCACATATTGTTGTTATAGTTCATGTATCTGCTTATGTTTCAAATATTGTTGAGCCTCATTGACTTGGGAACCATAGAATTGTGATAGAATACCATGGGTAATGTTGGATTATAATTATATAATAATTTTATAGCAAGACATCATGGGATTTGATGTTATATGTACTAACCCTTCTAATAAAAGTTATGTTAAGTTTTTTGTGGACGAATTGTTCGGAGATCGAGGAGGTATCGATATGAGAAGAGTCAAGAGTGGCAGGAGTTAAAGCTTGGGGATTCCTAGGGCACTCCAAGTAAATATTCAAGGAAACTCAAGTGTCAAAGCTTGGGGATGCCCCGGAAGGCATCCCTTCTTTCTTCCTCAACAATTATTGGTATGTCTCGGTTTTTGTTTTGTTCACATGATATGCGTAAATTCTTGGAGCGTCGTGTGCCTTTTATTTTTATTTTAGCAATGCCCCATGCTGGTATGGGATAGTCCTTGGTTGATTTCTATAATGCTCTTTGCACTTCACTTATATCTTTTGAGTATTCCTTTATAGAATGCTTTGTGTGCTTCACTTATATATTTTGAAGTTTGGATGGTCGCTTCTCTACTTTGGGAACACCGTTATTTGTAGAATGCTCTTGTGCCTCACTTATATTTATTAGATCAAGGTATATTGTCGAAAACATTAAACTCTCATGCTTCACTTATATCTATTTAGAGAGTTAACAAAAATTGGTTATTCACATGGTTAGTCATAAAATCCTACATAAAACTTGTAGATCACTAAATATGATATGTTTGATTCCTTGCAATAGTTTTGCAATATTAATATAGTAATATGTGGTTGCACTAGTGGATGATCGTGGTTTAGAGGGAATATCAATGTTAAGGTTTGTCATCTCCTGTTTATTAAAGTGTTGGTATGGCATGACCGGGATGTTGGAGCACTTTTATTCCTCGTCGGAATCCTTGTGTTGTTTGAGTCGGCTACGCACGATGGTTAACTCCTCCCAACCTCATCCTTAGGGGTGCACTGTTAGTACTTTATTCGACAGAGCTAATGGAACTTTCATAATAAGTATATAAGTTCTTTATGACTAATGTGAGTCCATGGATTTTACACACTTCCACCTTTATGCAATTTGCTAGCCTCTTCGGTACCGTGCATTGCTATTTCTCACCTCGAGAGTCGGTGCAAACTTTGCTGGTGCATCCAAACCTCGTGATATGATACACTCTATCACACATAAGCCAACTTATATCTTCCTCAATACAGCCACCAAACCTACCTATTATGTCATTTCCATAGCCATTCCACAATATATTGCCATGCAACTTCCATCATCATCATATACATGACTTGACCATTCATCATCATATTGCTTTGCATGAACATATAGATATGACATAGTATTTTTGGCAAAGCCACCATTCATCGTTGATTATATGTTATGCTAGATCATCACACATCCTGATACACTGCCAGAGGCATTCATATAGAGTTATATTCTTCTCTATCGAGTTGTAATTTTGAGTTATAAGTAAATTAAAGTGTGATGATCATCATTATTAGAGCATTGTCCCAGTGGGGAAAGGATGATGGAGACTATGATCCCCCCACAAGTCGAGATGAGACTCCGGACGAAAAAAAGAGAAAAATGGGGGAGGCCAAATGATCCCACCATAAGAAAATTTATAAAAAGGGAGAAAAGGGGGGAAGCAAAAAGAGTCCACCTAAAAAAGAGAGAAAAAGAGAGAAGGGGCAATGTTACTATCCATTTACTACACTTGTGCCTAAAAGTGGCACCATGTTCTTCATATAGAGAGTCTCCTAATTTATCACTTTCATATACTAATGGGAATTTTTCATTATAGAACTTGGCATCGATATTCCAATGATGGGCTTCCTGAAATGCCTGAGGTATTCATGAGCAAGTGATATATCTCCAACGTATCTATAATTTTTATTGTTCCATGCTATTATATTATCGTTCTAGGATACCTTTTGAGTAATTATTCACCAAATTATATTATTTTTGACCACTAACCTATTAACCCAGTGCCAGTTGTTGTTTTCTACGTGTTTTTTACTTTTCAGGTATACAGTATCAAACGAAGTTCAATTGGCCCGAAACTTTTTTATGATTTTTTCTGGACCAAAATAAGACCTGGAAGCTTTGGGAGGAGACTGGAGGCAGCACGAGAGAGACACAAGCCAACAGGGAACGTCCAGGGGGTGGTTTTGCCCTGTTGGCTTGTGCCTCCCTGGCGCCCCTCCCAACCCCGTTCTCTGGCCTATAATATCTCATATATTCCAAAAACCCTAGAGGGCATCCCGAAACACTTTTTCCGCCGTGGCAAGTCTCTATTCCACTGTGATCCCCTCTGGACTCTATTCCGGCACCTTGTCAGAGGGGGGATCGATTACGGAGGGCCTCTTCATCAACATTGCTGCCTTCATGATGATGTGTGAGTAGTTCACCATAGACCTACGGGTAAGTAGTTAGTACCTAGATGGATCTCTCTCTCTCTCTGTTTGATCTTCAATACAATGATCATCGCATCTTTGCTTTGATCCATCTGATGTAATTCTTTTGTGTGGTACGTTTGTTGGGATCCAATGAATTGTAGGTTTATGTTCAAATTATTCATGAAAATTATGTGAGTCTTCTATGAAATTATTAGGATTCTTAATTGCATGATCATTATAGCTTCATAATTCTCTCTGATCTATTGATTTTCTTTGGCCAAGTAGATTGATCTTTCTTCGGTGAGAGAGGTGTGTTCTAATGGGTTCAACCTGACGAGTTTCTATATCCCAGTGACAGAAGGGGACAAGCTGCGTCTTTGTGTTTTTGCCACTAAGGATAATACGATGGGGTTTATTAATTTTGCTTGAGTTTACTTTGTCTACAGCATGTCATCATTCTCCATGCATTACTCTATTTGTCGTGAACTTAATATGTAGAGAGGTAAGCATAGAAGCACCCTTGAAGTGGAGTAATAGTAATAGGTGCAGGCAGGAGTTGGCCTATTTGTTTTGGATGTGATGCCTATATACACATGATAATTTCCGTTAATATCGCGTAACTATGCGCTTTTCTATCAACTGCCCAACAGTAATTTGTCTAATCCACCGTATGCTTACTTTCATGAGAGATGCCGCTAGGGGAAACTATGGCCCCCAGGTTTATTCACTTATATATTTACAAACGCTGTATTTACCTTGTTGTAATCATTTACATTTTATTTTATTTTGCAATTTACAATTATGAAGTATTATCTACACACTTCACTTGCTTGCAAATAACGAGATCAAGGGGATTGACAACCATCTTGCCGGCGTTGGGTGCAAGTTGTTTGCTCTTTTGTGTGCAGCCACTGAAGACGGTTGTGCATTTATATTCCTACTGGTTCTATAAACCATGGTTTCATAACTGAGGGAAATACTTACCCGAATTGTGCTGCAACTACCCGTTCCTCTTCATGGAAAATCCAACGCAAATCACAAGTATCAGGAAAGATTTTTGGCGCCGTTGCCAGGGAATATCATCACCAACTATCAAGTAACTTCACACAAATTATCATTCACTTGTTCTTATTTTTATTTGCTATTATATTTAGTTTGTCTCATAACAACCAAAAATACAAAAATATTTATCTCTACTTGTTACTAATTACTCTTTTGCTTGCTAGTTTACTTGTTCTGCTTGTTATTTGTTGCTATGGCTAGTCTTCCTTTGTTTTCGTTACTCTCGATACTGAGGTACTTAATTTTAAACAAAGGGGATAAGAAAGTTTGAAGGATGCATGTTATAGGATTTTTTACGCTCAAAATAAATCAACTAATAAGCAATCCACCACTACCTTGCTTCATAATTTTGATGTTGGTGTGACAACTTGGTATAGGTTTATCCTTAACACCATTACCGGTGGGAACTTCTTAATGTGTCACACTTTGTATGCTTATAATGCCATTGAAAATCTTGTTGGAACACCACCTATTGTCATTAATGAAACTAAATTGACCTTGGAACGTGTCATGCAAAGGCTTGATGCCATCAAAAATAAAATGATTACTAGTGAACCAATTGAGGATTTAGATAAAAACTTCATAATCATATCACTAAATTTAGGTCATGGGTAGGAATGACTTTGAAAACATTGACGTAAAAGGACACTATTATTGATGATAAGGTAGAACAAGGCTTGAGTAGAATCGATAAAATGGGGGAGTTCATTAATAAAGTAGGTTCCACTGTCACACCTTCTAAAACTAATGTTAGTACCTCCCAAAATAAGAGTCCCAAGTATTCCTAAGAGCACTAGTACACCTCCTACCAAAACAAACGAAGATCTCAAGATGATTAGTGTGCATCCAAACTTTGTAAAATTGATAAAGAATCCTATCCTCAAACCTCCTATCGTTCCTATTATTCACGGATGTGTTATTGAGGATCTTGATTTCAAATAGGACAATACTTGAAACTATGCATATACCTAGCTAGGGGCATAAAACAATAGCGCTTGTTGGGAGGCAACCCAATAGTTATCTTTATTTTTTGCTTTTTTTAATTTCTGTGTTGGAGTGATAACATGATTATTTCCTCTGTAATGATTGTTTTTTTATGTTTTAATTAGTGCTTGTGCCCACTAAAGCCTTTGGGATGACTCACAACATGAGTAGAATTGATAAGGTGGAAAAACAGAAACTTTAGCGTCCAGTGCAGAATTTCTATGATTTTACTAGAACGTCTTTTTGATCTGAATTTTTTACAAAGTATTTATATACAAATTATTCATGTTTAAATAAGTTTTCATAATTTTTAGAGTTACAAAAGTATAGGTTCTCTACAGATCATTCCAGACTATTCTGCTTTAGACAGATTCTGTTTTTGCTTGCATAGTTTGCTTGTTTTGATGATGCTATGGATTGTATCGGAGGGTATAAGCCATGGAGAAGTTAGAATACAGTACCTATTATGAAATAATGAAATATAAATCAATTTATAATAGTACCTAAAGTATTTGATATGTTTCTTATACTAATGGATCTCACGAGGTTTTGTTGAGTTTTGTGTGATTGAAGTTTTCAAGTTTTGGGTGTTATCACGATGGACTATGGAATAAGGAGTGGCAAGAGCCTAATATTGGGGGTGACCAAGGCACCACAAGGTAATATTCTAGGAAGAATCAAGCATCTAAGCTTGGGGATGCCCCGGAAGGCATCCCCTGTTTCGTGTCAATCCATCGATATGTCAGTCGGAGCTATATTTTTATTCGTCGCATGATATGAGCTTTGTTTGGAGCGTCATTTGATTTTGTTTGCTTTTACTTTTTGTTTGCCACAATCATAGTTTGCTCGACACACCTATTTAAGAGAGACACACCTTCATCATAATTTGTTAGAATACGATGTGCTTCACTTATATCTTTTAAGCTTAGCAGTTGCTCTAGTACTTCACTTATATATTTTCGAGCACGGTGGCCTATAGATTTTACTAGATAGTTGATGGCGCGCGTTGCTGCGCCCATCCATTTTTGCAATAGAATAAAAATATTTTTCATAAATATTGTACATAAATAAAGTGTGAAAAGGCGGGTATGAAATTTTTATTCAAATTTGAATTGTACAAAAAATGTTATAAGTTGTTGCACTACTCAGCCATACTAAGTAATGTATAGAACCGGTGGAACAACACTGCAATTTAATGAAGTGATATCAGACATATCATAGATAAATTTTTGGATAGTACATTACATAGAAGAACTAAGTAGTACTCGTAATACCCTAGTATGGCATGCCATATATTAACAACAGCATAAAGTACATGGAACGAGCCTAGGTAACCAAGGAGAATAGCATTATCGTCCCTACTATTGTGCTCTTTTTGCATTCGTGTGTAAAGTAAATTTATACAAAAAAGGCTAATAAAAAGGTAGCTCGTAAGCATAATTGTCTAACTTCGAATATACATATTTATTCTTTGTAGGTAGAAGTAGTGTTGATATAATCTAATATATGGCATTAATATTCGTCCCCATGTGATGGAATGGTAAATTCAGTTTCTCAAACTCATGCAAGGAAGTTATTAACATCATACTGAATTTAGATCAGCAGCAAGTTATCCGTATTTGTAAAGGACCCACAATCAAGGATACTCCAGATGCAGCAGATGGTCCATAATTCTTTCTCGTTCCCGAGGACTTGGCGATTGTACCTGCAACAAATTAATTGTGGAAAACATCATAAGCATGAGCCAAAACTGATTACAAACACTAAGTTACGAACAAAGCAAATACCGAAGAGCTGCTCACCACAAGACAATAGGATTGTAGCACTGGAAAATTATGAAAATTTGAAGATGAAAAGGCAACCTCGTCAATAAGAATAGCTCATAGATTGTTATTGCCGGATGAAGAAGGCACATGTACCACAAAGGGTAAGAAAACATTGTGTGAGATTATATCACTCATTTCAGAAAGGTAGAAGGTTAAAAATACTACATGTGATTGAGGATGCACCTCATAGATGGTGGACTCTGAAATAATCGAACTACTACACAATAGCAGGAATGCTTGCTAGAATAAAAATAGTGAAGAATATCATTGTGGCATTCATCCCCATTCACGAGAAGAGACCATTCAAAAAATGAACACAACAGAAATTTACAAAATTCTAATGCAAGAAACTTCAGTTATGCAAATAGTTTCAAGAATGGAAATGTCATTTGCTTGAAGTATTCTGCTAGTGGAATATGGAATATCATTATGGAATTATTTGCATCCACACAAGTGATAAGTGCATACATCCAAGTCAGTCCAGTTGCTTGAGTGTAGCTACAGAATAAGCTTGCTTCTTGGACAAAAATTCGTTGCTAGTTTATAAGAGATAGACCATTTGTGCGACAATAAAGTGAAAACATCAGTCCTTTGAACCATGAAACTGGAATACCTCCTCTCTGCTCACCTGGAAGTAGCAAACAATAAATCAATGGAAGATATTAGTATTATAGAAAGGTAAAAATACAGATAGAAACACGAATAAAGAAACAATCTGTAGAATCATTTTGTTGCCTCGACGACAAATGATAGCCTCGATATATGAGCATCATGCAAGTGCTTTATTGGAACTAAAGTAACACACATGTATCCGGAGCACCATCATCCTCTAATGTGGTGAAGCTCCCCCTAAACATAGGAGATGCAGGGATGGCAACACTGCTTACACATGTGTTTTTATTGTATTTTTTGAAATAGTACTTCGTATAGAGAACTTGTAAAAGCGAATTACAATGTGCATGGCTTTAGTTAATGAAGCTTTACCATGTAAAAAATTTAATAAGGGACCAACACTTGATTCTTTTTGAACTCAGTCTTATGTGTAGAAAGAAATTAAGAACTGATACAAGGAAAATATACCATCAACCTATGAACATGATATTGCTACCATTACAGTGAAGAAGAAGAGTGGTATTCGTTATCCTCCTGTTTGCTTCTCCTCAAAGACGTAGGGGAAGGCAGAGTGACATGGATGTGGCGGCATGGTGGCCAAGCCGCAAAGCGAGCTGACAAGTTGTTGTGGGTGTTGTTGCCATTAGCTCGCTTGCATGCTTTCCCTTTTTATTCCACAAAAGCTGTTAGAGCATGCAAACATGTCCACTTAGATTCTTTTTTGTGTCAGGATATTCCTCATGAAGGTGTAGAAATAAGCCACTTCGGCGCCACTCCACCATAGAAATTTCAGATATCTCATAAGAACCAAAAAAATCATAATTAATGTGTTCAGAATGTTCATCATGTCTCTCGGCACCAAACACCTACAGTAAAAAAATATCACATACAATTTATAAATATTCTTGATATTGAGGTCTGTAGTATTGTTCAGGATCACAACATGACTTGGAACACAAAGAAAAGGTACCTTTGTTGTAGATGATGTGCCTCCATTAAGAATCCAACCTCACATTCTAGTTGTGTTGTGGCATCTATGATCGACTATACGAGATTGGCATCAATCCGAGTAGTGAAATATTGATGACCACCTCCAAGAGTAACAATGTATTTTAATAGGTTGAGAACTCTACAGCAAAGCTTGAGCCTAGGTAAATATAATATTGCTTACATTTCAAATAAAATCCAACACTACAAGTTGGACTGAAAGTAAGTGTTACAGCTCATGCCCAAAATCCCCCATAGTTCCGCGCCAACTACTCATCATCCGACCACTTCAAACTTCTAGCGTGATTGCACATAGGCACTGCTGCCATGGGAATCCAAACACACGCACCCACGCATTTGCCGCTTGGTCAGGCAGGGTGCTTAACCTTGTGCTAATTGAATATGGAAAGAGAAACGGGGAAGCAGGAGAGGGAGAGAGATCGAGATCAAACATTCATACCTAGCCCTCAAACATCGCCGAAGTCGAGGGGTGGCTAACGACGGGGTGCGGGTGCCTTGTTTCCGCTCAACTCGTCATCCCTCCATCCTTCGGTTCTCATCTCTTATCTTCCTCTTACCTTTGATTCCACAAGCATAGAGTATCGAAACATAGAGGTGAGGTGGTAGCGGCATGGAGGCAAGGCTAGTGGGAAGGATCGAGGATGAGATGGTTGTGTGCTCTATCTCGACGGCGGCGTACCTAGGTTACACATTGGGAGTGTTGGAGCTCTCGTGTAGCCCTACAGATGGATGGTTTTTTCCTCAACGCTACATGGGCTGCAATCCGGGTGCCAGGCCCGATTAACCAGAATGCTCAGATTTTTCTACGGGAATAGCTTCCCTTAAGGACAGCCGATCGGTTAGCATTCGAACGGCCAAGGACAATCATCTCATGCGATCCAACGGACTAAAAGTCACATGGTCTGAGATGACTCGAAAGTGGTTTAGTTTTACTATCCTTAATATAAATAATTGCACTATCGTTCTTCACTTATATTTGTTTGAGAGTTAATAAATATTGATGGTAATTTGCATGGGTCATAAGCCTAGTCCAAAAAGAATAGGTATTCAATGAGTGATAATTAAAACCATCATGTAGCACATGAAAGAGAAATTTTGGGTTAATGATATTGATGTGGTAATATGAAATTGTGTGAGTGAATCATTGTTGATTTGTAGAAGTGTCGGTATTAAGAGGTGTTAACTTCGTGTTCGTCTAAAAATTAAAAAGGCATGGTGAGGATGTGTGAGCATTTCTATTCCTCGTTAAAATCCTAGTGTTGTTGGCTAACTCCTCCCAACCTCCTCCCTCGGGGCATACGAGTAGTACTTTGATTTGTGATAAAACTAATAAAACTTTTCAATAAGTATATGAGCTCTTTATGACTAATGTGAAACCATGGACATACGCAATCTCACCTCCTCATATTTTTGCTAGCCTCTTTGGTACCGTGCTTTGCCCATTCTCACCTCGAGGACCGGTGCAAGCTTTGCTGGTGCAACCAAACCCCGTGACATCATATGCTTCGTCACACATAAGCCTCCTTATATCTTTCTCAAAACAGCCACCATACCTACATATTATGACATTTGCATAAGCCATTCTCAGATATATTGCCATGCAAATTTCATCGTCCCATCATATGACTAGTTTGTTCATCATCATATTGCTTTGCATGATCATATAGAGCTGACATAGTATTTCTAGCAAAGCCACCATTCGTCATATTTTTACATGTCATGCTAGACCATTGCACATCCTGGTACACTGTCAGAGGCATTCATATTGAGTCATATTGTTTGATAGTCCTTCATATTGAGTTGTAAGTAAATAAAGGTGTGATAATCATCATTATTAGAGCATTGTCCCAGTGAGGAAATAAAAACGGGGGGGGGGGCAAATGAGCCCACCATATAAAAAATGAAAATGAGAGAAAAGGAGAGAAGGGACTTTGCTACTATCCTTTACCACACTTGTGCCTCAAAGTGGCATCCTGATTTTCATATAGAGAGTATCATGTTATGAAATTTTCATATGCTAGTTGCAATCACTTTTTCATTATTATAAACTTGGCTTGTATATTTTGATGACGGGCTTCCTCCAATGCCCGAGGTCTTCATGAACAAGCAAGTTGGATGCACACCCCACTTAGCTTAGCTTTCATACACTTATAGCTCTAGTGCATCATTTGCATGGCAATCCCTACTCATTGCATTGATAGCTGTCGATGGGCATCTCCATAGTCCGTCAGTACGCCTAGTTGATGTGATATTATCTTCTCCACTTTTTACCCCTTTGATATCTACCACCATATTCTATTCCACTCGCAGGTTATGTCCACGATTCACGCTCATGTATTGCGTGAAGAATAAAAAGTTGACGCATATTGAAAAAGTATGATCCAATTGCCTGACTTGGACACCGTGGTGCTTGACATTTTTATTAATGTGGTGACGATGGAGCCATGCCTTGCTAATATAATAAGATGAACGGGGGTAAACATTCTTTGAGGATCGTATACTTTGAAAGATTGATGGTTTTGTTGCTTGTGCTTATAAGTATTACTATGTTAATGTTTGTTAATTCATCGTTTCTCAGTGAGCATACATGCAAAAGATTACATATTGGGTAGCATGTCACATCAAAAAAATTGTTTTTACCATTTACCTACTCGAGGACGAGCAGGAAATAAACTTGGGGATGCTTGATACATCTCCAACGTATCTATAATTTTTTATTGTTTCATGCTATTATATTATCGTTCTAGGATACTTTTTGAGTAATTATTTACCAATTTATATTTTTTAGCACTAACCTATTGACCCAGTGCATACTGCCAGTTGATGTTTTCTATTTTTTTTACTTTTCAGGTTTACAGTACCAAATGAAGTCCAATTGCCCCAAAACTTTTTTATGATTTTTTATGGACCAAATAAGACCTGGAGGCTTTGGGAGGAGACCGGAGGTCGGATGAGGGAGCCACAAGCTAACATGGCGCGCCTAGGGGTGGCCACACCCTGATGGCTTGTGCCTCCCTGGCGCCCCTCCTGACCCTATTCCCTGGCCTATAAATTCTCATATATTTCAAAAACCCTAGAGGGCATCCCGAAACACTTTTTTCGCCACGCACAAGTCACTGTTCTGCCATGATCCCATCTGGAGCTCCGTTCTGGCACCCTGCCAGAGGGGGGATTAATCACGGAGGGCCTCTTCATCAACCTTGTTGCCCTCATGAAGATGTGTGAGTAGTTCACCACAGACCTACGGGTCCATAGTTAGTACCTAGATGGCTATCTCTCTCTCTCTCTTTGATCTTCAATACAATGATCATCGCATCTTTGCTTTGATCCATCTGATGTAATTTTTTGTGTGGTGCGTTTGTTGGGATCCAGTGAATTGTGGGTTTATGTTCAGATTATTCAGGAAAAGTATTTGAGTCTTCTCTGAAATTGTTATGATTCTTAATTGCATGATCATTATAGCTTCGTAATTCTTTTTGATCTATTGATTTGCTTTGGCCAAGTAGATTGATCTTTCTTTAGTGAGAGAGGTGCATTGTAGTGGGTTCAACCTGACGAGTTTCTATTTTCCAGTGACAGAAGGGGACAAGTTGCGCCTTTGTGTTGTTTACACTAAGGATAAAACAATGGGGTTTATTCATATTGCTTGAGTTTAATTTGTCTACATCATGTCATCGTTCTCCATGCATTACTCTATTTGTCATGAACTTAATACGTAGAGAGGCAAGCATAGAAGCGCTCTTGAAGTGGAGTAATAGTAATAGGTGCAGGCAGGAGTCGGCCTATTTGTTTTGGATACCTATATACACATGATCATTGCCGTGAATATCGCATAACTATGCGCTTTTCTACCAATTGCCAATGGTAATTTGTTTACCCATCGTATGCTTACTTTCATGAGAGATGCCTCTAGGGAAAACTATGGCCCCGAGGTCTATTCACTTATATCTTTACAAATGCTATATTTACCTTGTTACAATTATTTACCTTTTATTTTATTTTGCAATCCACAATTATCAATTGTTATCTACACACTTCACTTGCTTGCAAATAACGAGATCAAGGGGATGGACAACCCTCTTGCCCGCGTTGGATACAAGTTTTTTATTATTTTTTGTGCATCCGCTGGATACGGTTGTTAATTGATATACCTATTGGTTCGATAAACCTTAGTTTCATAACTAAGGGAAATACTTACCCATATTGTGTTGCAATTACTCGTTCTTGTTCATGAAAAACCCAATGCAGATCACAAGTATCATCAAGCAAGTTGGATGCACGCCCACTTAGTTTCATTTGAGATTTCATACACTTATAGCTCTAGTGCATCCGTTGCACGGCAATCACTACTCCTTGCATTGGTGTCAATTGATGGGCATCTCCATAGCCCATTGATCCGCCTAGTTGATGTGATATTTTCCCACCTTTTGACTCCTTTGATCTCTACCACCATATTCTACTCCACCCGTAGTGTTATGTCCATGGCTCACGCTCATGTATTGAGTGTAGTTGAAAATGTTGAAGCGCATGAAAAAGTATGAACCAAATGCCTGACTTGACACCGGGGTGATCATGATTTGTACTTGTGTTAGGAAGAGGGAGTCATGCCATGCTTACATGATTAAATGCGTAGGGATAATGTTATTTACCATCATTTATTGTAAGGACATGATTGTTTGTTAGTAAACCTGAGTATGGATGTCTTTATGTCAAATGATAGGCTATTGCCTTGAATCACTCATGTCTTAATATTCATGCCATGATTAGATATTTGTTCAAGATTATATTATGTAGCATTCCACATCAAAAGTTATCTTTTTATCGTTTACGTACTCGAGGACGAGCAAGAATTAAGCTTGGCGATACTGATACATCTCCGTCGTGTCTATAATTTTTGAACGTTTCATGCCATTATTTTAGAACTTTATATACTTTTGGCAAAAAATTATATGATTTTCTTGAACTAACACATTGATCCGGTGCTTAGTGCCAGCTCCTGTTTGTTGCATGTTTTTTGTTTCAGGGAAATCCATATTAAACAAAGTCCAAACGCGATAAAAAATTACGGAGGTTTATTTTGTAATATATTTGATTTGAAGGAAAAGGAATCAACGCTAGGCGATATCCGAGTGGCCCATAAGCCACCAGGGAGAACCCCCTGGCTTGTGGACACCTTGGAGGTCAGTTGGGGCTGTCCTTCGGCCACAAGGAAGCTAATATCCAGATAAAAATCCCCTCAAAAGTTCAGCCCAATCGGAGTTACGGAGCTCCGGATATTAAAAAACGGTGAAACTCTAGAAAATGGGAACTCGAAACAGAAGAGAAACGGAGAGATAGAGATCCAAACATGAAGGGGTTCCTCCCTTTCGGGAGCCATGGAGGCCATGGACTAGAGGGAAAACTCTCCACCCATCTAGGGGGGCAAGGAAGAAAGAGGGGGCTCTCTACCCCTCTCTCCGGGTGGCACCGAAGTGCCTCCGAGGGAACTACTGTGGTGGCGATCTACACCAACAACTCCATCGTCTTCCTCACCACCACCATCACCTTCCCTCATGTATTTACTATAGTCCACTGTCCCGCATCCCGCTGTACCCCCTACTTAAACATGGTCTTTATGCTTCACATTGTTATCCAATGATTTGTTGCTATCCTATGATGTTGGAGTAGATATTTCTTGTCCTATGGGTTGATTGATGATCTTGATTGGTTTGAGTTGCGTGGTTTATTCTCGTGAAGTTCTATGGTGCCCGTAGTGTCGTGCAACATGTGGGATCCTCGATGTAGGGTGTTGCAATACGTTCATGATTCGCTTATAGTGGGTAGCGAGGGTGACATCAACTCATGCCCGAGTAAGTGGGTTGTTGCGTATGGGAGTAAGGGGGACTTGTTACTTAATGATATGGTTGGGTTTTACCTTAATGATCTTTAGTATTTGTGGATGCTTGCTAGAGTTCCAATCATAAGTTCATATGATCCAAGTAGGAAAAGAATGTTAGCTCATGCTTCTCCCTCATATAAAACTGCAATAATGATTACCGATCTAGTTATCGATTGCCTAGGACAATCTCTCAATCCTACCACCACTTTTCCACATTTGCTATATTTACTTAGTTGTTATTTTATTAAAACAACGCCTAACTTTTATTTACATGTTCTTTATTATCTTGCAAAACTATCTTCTTACCCCTACAAAATACTTTTAGTTTTATTCCTGCAAAGTAGTTTATTTCTTGTACTAGGTATAGTGAACATTGTTGTGCGTAGAGTTGTATCGGTGGTCGATAGAACTTGGGAGAATATTAATTCTACCTTTATCTCCTCTTTGGTTTTGACATTCTTACTAATCGAAAAAGGCTACAAACACTCCCCTATACTTGTGGGTTATCAAGTACAAGAAAGGAAAAGAAAATAAAGTACCAGATGCATTATCTGAGTCAAGAACATTGTCCACTCCTTTGTAACAATTGTTGTACTTCCCACTTGGATAGCTGATGTGATCAACAGCTACAAGTATGATGTTAAGTGCTCTAAGTTACTTGCGCAATTAGCTTTTGCTCCTGCTGGAAATCCACCATACACTCTTACCAATGATGTACTCATATACAAGGGAAAAAACTTAATTGGAGGTAGCACACTTCTGAGAACATGTTTAACCACTTCATTCCACACTTCTGAATTAGAAGGACATTTAGCGGAGAGGCCACTTACCACAGGTTGGAGATTTTGTTCGTTTGGCCAGGTATGAGAACTGTTGTCAAAACTTTTGTGCAAGCATGCCATGTGTGCGAATTAAACAAAGACCACCACTTCCCGTACACTGATCTACTTCAAACCCTACATGTCCTAGACTTTGCTTGGACACACACCAGCATGGATTTTGTGGAAGGGGTCCCAGTTTCAGAGCACAAAGACATGGTGCTAGTTATAGTGGATAGATGTACAAAGTATGCCCACTTCATAGCACTCAAAACCCAATCAATGTCAAGGGAGTTTCAAGCATTCACTGACCCCATCTTCAAATTACATGGGTTGCCCACTGTAATTCCAACTGGTAAAAATATAATCTTCACAAGTCACTTGTGGGAGCACCTTTTCAAGGAAATGGGCATTAGATTGCACCTTAGCACTTCCTACCACCCTCATTCTGATGGAAAGAAAGGGCCAACCAATGCTTGGAAAATTACCTTGGGTGCATGGCTTTTGCTCACCCAAAGAAGTGGCACAAGTGGCTTTCTATTGTTGAGTGGTGGTACAATACTAGTTTCATACTTCCCTCCAATTGACTCCTTCCCAGGATTTGTATGGCAAACCTCCTCCACTCGTTGATGAACTGATCTTACCACCCCATGAGGGAGAAGATCAACAAGAATAAATAGACAGGGAAACAATTGCTCAACAGATCAAGGACAATCCGCTCAATGCACAACAGAGAATGAAACATTATGTTGATAGGAAAAGACCTGATAGGAAATTGGAAGTGCAAGACATGGTCTATGTTAAACTACTACCCTACAGACACGCCAGCTTGAGCACACAAACATCTAAAGGTGCATTCCAAATATTATGGTCCCTTCAGAGTTTTGGAAAAAGTTGGTCTGGTTGCATACAAACTACTTCTCCCTACAGGCTGCCAAGTGCACCCCACCTTCCACATCAGTCAACTCAAAAATCATATTGGGCCTAATGCAATACCAACCCAAACCACACTCCTGGATGAAGAAGGCCACATTCTGATCTAGCCCGAGGCCCTGCTAGACAGAAAGTTGATACCGAGAGTTCAGGGAACATCAGCATTCCAATGGTGCAATGGCTCGTCAAATGGGTCAACCTACCTGCAAGCAATGCTACTTGGGAAGACGTTGATTTTACCCAGAAATATTCCTTGCTTTCCAGCCTTGAGGACAATATTGTTCTCAATAGGGGGAATTCTCACGACTGTAGCTGTTCTTAACATATTCCTGAATTATCATAGTATCGTTTCAGTTATCAGTTCATTAGCCCACCGTCGATCTGCCATCCTACAGCCACCAAAGTCACTTACCGCTTCAAGCACTGGCAGCCATCGTCGGTCGCATATCTCCCGATGAAGGGCCAGCGTCAATGCTACGCTTCGTTTCAAATATTACCACGAGTATTGTAGCTTGTTCATCTGGTCTCTTTCAATACTTTTTCACTTTCTATTTTTTTACTTAAGAGGCTGATCTGAGTGTGGGGGGCATCTATCTTGTAATCAGGTTGTGCCCTAAGCCGTCATGTCCTGGTTGGCAAAACCCTAGTTCTTGTTTTCTTTAGATTGGAATGGAATTCCTTCCCTCAAAGCTGCAATTGAGCGTGTTTTACTCTAAATTTCTGTGATGAACACCGACAGCCCCTAATAGGTCTTCCCATATGTCCAACAATCGCACAAAGTATGCAGTGTACATCGAGAGGCAACATCCGGTTGGTCAGGGTACAGTGATGGTATCTCGTTACGTACACATCAATGAAGTAGAAGCAATAGACTGTTGCACATGATGGTGGGTGTACGCAGCACAACAGAGAACCTAGAACAAGGTCATCTTCATAAAGCACCAACCAACCAGGGTGGGCCGTTACCCTGCAATAATAAACAAATGTTAGTGCTAATTGAAAGCATGCGTTGGAAGGCACGTGTTAGTTAATGTTGAGCTCGGAACGTGGATTTATTTGGAAAAAAATAAATAGAACTTGTGCACATGGTTTCCAGTTTTGAAGACTCGACGCGAGATATGCAACTGTAACAATGATTTGTGGTTTGAACGCACGGTTCAAAAAATACAACATTCTGAAAAAATAGATCTAAGAAAAAAAAACTTCTGAAAGAAATCACATCAAAACTCTCATGTGATAAGTGAAGCACATGTGAATCACAAAAAAAGACACAAGTAACCTTTACAAAGTACCCTTAATTAATGATGGGACAACTTTCCCTGACATCGTCAACAGATTGGGCCACATGCCTTCAAAATGGGATGTTAGACAGGGTCATGACTATGTGGGGGGCGATTGGGGGGTGCGGCGTGGGGTTGTCTTCTTGTCATAAGTTGGCATCGGGACACGAGGTAGGCAATTGAGGATTGTAGGAATTCGAACAACTTCTGCATGGGGCCTAAGAGCATCTCTAGCAGATACCATAAAATGTCTTGAATTGTAAAATAACCAACGTTTTACATTTTTGGTTAAAACAAGTCCAGATTGGATAGTGCAAAACGGCTCGTATTGTAAAAAAATACATCTTACCCTAAAGAAAATCCCTCATACCTTAAATTTCCAGGGTTTCTCTAGTGTTTTACAACTCCCTCTATCTCACAGAAATGGTTGGCGGGATTGAAACTTCAGATGAAACTACTACTACCGCAAACGCGTCAGAGCTCTAGTAGGAGGCATGGATCAACGAAAACGTTCCAGCGAGCAGGGAACGAAGGACGGCGAGCGGGAAATAGAGAACGACTACATCCGGCAAAAGGGAAATGGGGGACGGAGGTGTACGACCGCCGTGTGCTAGCTAGCTAGCCATTGTCCATCGTTGCCACGCGTGCTAGCTAGCTAGCCGGCCGCGTACCCTGCATTGCTCCCATGCGGGCGACACGAGCGGATTGTGAAACCTAGCGCCGTCACCCCCAATAAAATTGTCCCTCCACTCTGCTACCGCAGGAGGAAGCTGCAGGGTGAACCTGCTGTAGGGTGAAGATGTTGCGGGCAACGACAGCGGCGGGGACCTTGCTCGCGTCGTGGGGTAGCCTCAGGCACGATGGAGTCTCCCTTGATGACAATGTCGATGGCAATGTTTTGCGTGGCTGCTCGGTTCCGGAAGGTCTGACCAGTGGCGTACCTCCTCATCTACACGTCATACTGATGCCGCTCGAGCATGGCACTAGAGTGTGGGGCGGGCCGGCCGCTGTCGTTTCCATCACATTTGGCGCCTGGAACCGCGGGTTGTGCATAGCGTCGGTCGGTGTCCTCCGCCATGGTGGCGATGGTGTCGACTTCGTGGAGGCAATGGTGTGGTGGCGGCCTTGTGCTCTTATCGCATCACGACAACATTTTACTTGATCGGTTTTCCTCGATCAGGCCATCGACGTGTTCAAAAATTACTATCGAAGATCTTGCCCAAGTATATCTGCATCGGATAGTATCCGGTCATGCACATCCATATCAGCCTATATGGCTCCAGGAGGGAGTGGCACGAAACTCTGTTATTTGTTAACACGATGGGATATGTTGATTTCTTTTTTTTCACGAATACGCAAAGGTACGTATCTTTTCATTGATAGAAGAAGAGAAAATGAGTACATGTGAGGTACAACACATGCACGAACGCAAGGCATGAACACGGTGCTGAAAATAGAAAAGAAGAAAGGCAAGGTGCTTGGCCCGAACAAGCAAACGGCACAGCTAAGCCCACTAACTAGGGAGGCAGACTAGTCCAACGTAAATTCAGACAACCACGAAGCCAGCACCGGGGACGCCGTGAGCACGCAAGACGACGCCTTTAGGAAGGAAAACAGCGTTGTGGCGCCATTGTCGTCCGATCTGAAGAATCAGACCTAGTATTTCCCTAGTACTCGAAGATGGGTGCAGAGAGACGCCATGACAACGCCTCCGGGGAGGGGATGGAACTCGCAAGTGTCACCGTTGCCAGCATCGGCAAGCCGGGTAGGGATTTCTCCCTGGCCTATGTCTAAGCAATCCCAAAGCCACCGGACCGGAACCGGGAGTCGGAAGCCACACATAGGATGAAAGACCACCACCACCACCAGAGGGGAGCCGCGCTGGACACGCGAACTTTGGACATGACGAAGGGTGAGGCAGCGAGGTGGCCGGGGTTGGGGGAGTTGACTGGGCAAAAGGGGCCGATGCAGGGAACGCGATGGCGATTTCCATGGTGTTGGCTTCGTGGCACATACAACGCCGGAGAAAGTCTTGATGGCTGAGATCGGAGAATCAATACGGTGGAGGGGGCCTTGAAGACGATGGAGTCGACCAAGTGTTTGACAACTTTCAGTAGCAACGGTGCCAAGTAGAGGCGACGACACTAAAGGATTTCATTTTTGGTGGTGCTCCTTGGGTGTCGAGTCATGACTTTCAGGGTGAAAACCTATGGTCTAGCCTTCATTGGTTATGCCTTGCAATTGTTTTGTTGAAGGTATTGTTTTGAGAGCTCGGTCTTTCTCCTGGATGAAAACCTATGATCTTATCTTTGATCGGATGACGACGACGACACTTGTGCACTGTTTTTTTCTTAAAAGTGTTTCTTTTAGAGACCTGTTATGTTTTTCAATGGTTGTCTTTGATGATGCTTCGTGTGTTGCTACTGAGGTCTTTGTTTTTCTTATATATTTTTTGGATTATGTACATCTAAATGTGTTTATGACTTCTTGTTAATGTAGAAGCTAGATATAATTAATATTCATGATACTAATATATTCTCCTTACAAAAACCGAACGTGTCCTGGCTAGTGAGCCAAGGCGTGTGTGCTGCTAACTAGCCACCGCGTCCTGCCTATGAGCATCTCCAACAGCCGTCCAACGCGCGGCGCGCTAAAACAGTGTTTGCAGCATGCCGATCACCTATTTTGGCGCGACGGGGAGCGCTGGCTCCAACGGCCGCGGTAAACTTCAGCGTGCGCGCGTAGCTTCACCAGGCGCGTTAAAATGCAGTGCGCGCGCTCTCGCACAAACAATATATGCGCTTCAAACACAAGCAAAAAGATCAAATACAAACAAAATAAATCAACAATAAATAGTTCAATTTCGTTATTACAACTCAAACAAATAGTTTATCCTTCAATACAACAAATAGTTCAACAATACAACATCAAACGCACAAATCATGATGCTCTTTGGCGGCCATTTCATGCCCATCACTCCTCAATGAGATCCTTCTGAAGATCATTATGCGTTTCGGGATGTCGAATGGAATGATAGGAGGCAACAAAACGGGCCACCCTTTCAGCCCTCCGTCGCACTTGCACAGGATGTCCCAACAGCTCATAGTGAGAGTAGTCTACATCTTGGCCACGCTCATTCTCAGTGATCATATTGTGCATGATCACACAAGCGTGCATGATGTACCAAAGCATCTTTTGATCCCAAAATCTAGCCGGTCCTCTCACAATAGCAAATTGGGCTTGCAAAATCCCAAAAACTCTCTCCACATCTTTTCTAGCCGCCGCCTGAGCATTGTGGAAATCAAGTTTTTTCTTACCTTCCAGTTTTTTCAACGGCTTCACAAATGTTTGCCACTTTGGGTAGATGTCATCCGTAAGATAGTAGCCATAGTTGTACGTACGGCCATTTGCTACAAACTGCACTGGTGACAGTTCACCATTTGCAATCTTATTCATCAGTGGTGACCGGTTGACAACGTTGATGTCATTCAGAGATCCAGTCAATCCAAAAAAAAGCATGCCAAATCCAACTCTCTTGATCGGCCATCGCTTCAAGGATTATAGTGGAACCCTTTTTTTGGCCGTGAAATTGCCCATGCCATGCCCTAAGACAATTCTTCCAACTCCAATGCATGCAATCTATTGAGCCAAGCATACCTGGAAAGCCACGAGCTTTGTTCACCTCCAATAGCCTTACGACATCTTCAGCATTGGGAGATCTCAAATACTCCAGACCAAACACTTGCACAATTCCGACTACGAAGCGCTTGACACACATGATGGCTTGACTCTCACCCATGGCCAAGTGATCATCAACTAGATCAGCGGGATACCGTATGTCAACATACGCAAAGCGATTGTCACCTTCTGAAAGGTGTTATGCCCGAGCTCTCCAGCGGCATTCCTCCTTTGCTGAAAAAATCGGTCATGGCTCGCTATTTTTTTGCAATGCGCCTGAACAACTCGGTGCTCATCCTAAACCGGCGACGACGAAAGTACGACTCGGGGTATGTGGGATTCTCCATAAAATAATGGCTCATCAATCTGTTGTGGGCATTGATCCTATCCCTCCAAATTTTATGTCGACCCATAACCGAACAACCGTGCTTTGATTTTTTTATTGATGTGCATAGCTAGGATCATTGCAAGATCCTCCTCCTCTTCCATATCAAATTCTTCTTCGGAAGAATCATATGACGAACTCATCTACAATGTTCAATTTAAACCAGGCTATTAAACTACAAACAACATGCATCAAATTCATATAAAAAATGTGAAGTTGAAGCAATACATACCTTGCCGGCGTTTTGTCAAACACCTTGAGGGCGCCGAGCGGCAGTGGGCGACCGGGCGCTGTTCGTCGGAGGACTGCCGCGCGCGAGGGGTGGCGGTGACTAGAGGGAGACAGAGGAAGCAGCGGTGGTGCGGGGATAGGTCGGAGAAGCGCCGGAACGGTCGCCGGAAGAAATGGGGTGGAGCGAGCGACGGCGACGCCAGTGGCTAGATGGGGTAGGCGGAGTTGCGAGCGGACGCTCGAGTGTTTAGCGCGCTCGAGTGTTCGACGCGCAGCAGCGGGCGCAGCAAATAAACGGCGCGCGATGACGTTTTCGAGGACACGCTAAACTAGTTATACCGCTCGCGTGGTTTTTACGTCTTCGTTGAAGCGTCCGGAGCGGTAGCACGTTAAAAAAACAAATTTGCGGTGCAACGCCTTTATATCGCATCTGTTGGAGATGGTCTAACAGTCGGCCGCGTGTCTCGTGCTAGCCAGCAGCCGCCGTAAGGTGCACGCTGCAACCGTGGAGGGCCGCCACACGCGCTGCCCAGGAGCTGCTCGGCAGTTGCCATGCCGGCGGCCAGGACCCAACTGTAATCTACATTTAATTTTAGGAAGCTTGATGGATTCTCAAAAATTACGAATCTGCGACATCTATTCTTGTAGAAGGCGCCCGGTACCAAAAATCCATTTAGGGGGGGGGGGGGGGGGGGGGGGCGTAGACTGATTTTGCTATACGGATTTGTATGGTATCTGCTACAGATGCTCCAACTATGACTGCACACATACTGAAATGGGAACCCCACTTGTCCGAATAAAGCTGTCTAGTTCGTCTATTCGTGAACAAATCCGTTACGGTACCTGAATTCGGATGAATGGGGTGCAGCACCTGCTCCTCAGATTAAAGTTCGATGAATACCATAAATAAGATAACTAAAAGATAAAAAATGGTACGAACAAACTTTCCTGGATTTCGGTCAAACACATTTCAGATTTAGTCATAACTCCGCACTCAGAGTAAATGAAAACGGCAACCCTGAAGCATGTCTGCGTAAAGATGTTTTGAGAGGAAAATACAAGGAAAACAAAATCATAACCAAGCTTACTCGGTGGTGAACAAATGTACCGTTGAGGCATTTCTACATCCCACAAATCCCACAAGCATTTCTACATCCTACGGGCTTACTCCACATACCATGGAAGCACAACACACACTGACGACCAAGATTCAACACATGTCATGCTTACTGTTTTGTTAGTGCATACAAGTTGAACGGATGATAATTCCTACACTTCCCTCACTTCCGGTATTCAACCATTTCTGGGCAGTAGCGCCGCGACAGCACTTCCACCTGTTCGATGAAAGGCTTCTCCCTGTGGCCACCAATGGCGCGGACCATCTGGTTCCACCTTTGGCGACAAACCTCCGCGGACCTAAGTACAGAGTGAAACACCACATTATTATAGCCACAAGGGAAACATAATTTGTTTCTGCATGCCCTAAAGAAATTTGACATGAAGCCCACTGTTTCTGACAAAATATCAAGTATACCAGTAATCCAGCACTAAGGTACGTATGCCAGGGTTATTGGGAGGATTTAAGCAAACTTGGTACATAACACAAATGCACACTTGATAAAATTCAAACCTAATAATATATTTAAATAAATAAAGCTGACATCTCTGTTAACAATAGCTCTGACTGTTATGGAAAAAAGTTGGTATTTGCTTCATATCCTTCACAAGAAATACTATTTACTCCAATAACATGCCACCTTTAATTCAGACTGCATTAGAGCATTTCAGACCATTGAAGTTGATAAAATAGGGTAACTGAACCAAACAACTTTATGATCAAGAAGACAAGAACATGGCATAGTTAAAGGTTGTGAGCTAGATCAGCAGTCAGCACTCACCTGTGATCAAGTAGGCTGTCCCAGTCAACATCTTCAATACAGACAGCATCAACCTTTTGAAGCCTATTTTTTGTCCAAAAATTAGCACAGGGAGTATATTTTTGTCATGGTAACAAGACACTGAAAATAAATAACACATATAGGAGGCCTAAGCCTGAAAAAACAAACATAGTAAATACACTAACTTCAGTCCAGCTGCGATGCAAATAAACAGTTGAGAGAGAAAAAGGACGTGTGTTTTATTCTGTTGATACAAAGCTTATGTGCAAATTTGGTGAAAAGGCAGATGGATACGATATATTAGCTTGCATGTATGCTTGTTACCTGCCCATACCCCAGGGTGACATAAACCCATCCCCAACTGAGGACAATACCATGATTCTTAATGAAAAAACAAGCCAGAACAAATCGACTCCAAAACTTTTTGTTTTGCAGAACCCATATTGTCATACTATATCTTAGATGACCACAACTGGGTGCTCATATAACCAAGGCGTGCATCAGTACAATCATCAAGCATAAGAATAACAAACTTGTGGGGGAGTCACAGAATATTCAACACACAGCCTTGCAGCAACACTGACTCAATCCTATATTGCTAAAAATGAGCCAGAGAAATCAATCTCTTTCAGTTCAAGAAGAAATAAACCAGAAAATTTCACCATAAGTTGATCACTCAGAGCCTCATGCATTACAGCCAGGAACGAGGCATGCAATGCACCTGAGGGCGAGCACGCAACCTCTTACTGTACCCTCTAATCCCAATCATAAAGACACACTGTCTCCCGTTCCATATAGCACATAACAGTTGTCAGTTAGTTCAAAACACAAACAAAGCCTACAATGCAAGTTAAAACTGGTGCAAGCTACCAAGAATAGAGCGGGGAAAAATGTAAGAATGCCTGATTTCTATCCCTCTTCATTACATGGTGAGTTGTGACCCTGAACAACAGCACCATAGACAACAAGACCAGGCAAAAAGCAACAGACTGTTAAGCTTCATGCACTAGCCAACGCAACCAAAAGTCTGAACTGATGGAAAGGGCTAGGCAATCCACATATACACTTCAACACCCCCTCTCACGTGTGACGTGGAAAGTCAACACGTGGATAGACTCCAAGGTATGGCTCAAGAGGCCTATACCTGGACACAAAGGGGGGAACACCGATTTTTAGATAAATTGCGAAAGCCAAGACTTGAACTCAAGACCTTAGCCCTGATACCATGTTAAGCTTCATGCACTGCCAACACAACCAAAAGTCCGAACTGATGGAAAGGACTAGGCAATCCACATATACACTTCAACACAAACAACATGACCAAAAATGTAAAAATTCCTGATTTCCATCCTTCCTCATTACTGAAATTCCTACTTCTAAAGTTCATGCCTTCATGGTACTATGTACACCCACAACATTATTGGCATCAACCACACGTCAATACTTTCAGGAATTGCTGAAACAATACCCCTCCGTAGGCAGGCTAAACCCTACCTTTAGAAACAGTTCTTTTTTACTCTGTTGCGAAACAATGTGCAGTGTTTTAATGGCAAAAAAGCAATCAAGATTGTAGTCTGTAAAATCTTACGCTTCCACCAGTAGATAATCATCAACATCAGCCCAGATTCCCTCCTTGACCATCGGAGATGCTAATGTTTCATACCTGAAAGAGCATCAAGAATTAATGGTCATGCTGCCGTTACATAACTTGCGAGTAACCCAGTCTGAAGATACATATACACATATAGAAGCACAAGATTTAGGTGTATGAAGGATGTGTTAAAACTAGTTAAATTCAATGAAGCCCACATTATCGCATTACCCCAATCCCCAAACGTAGAAAAGCTAATGATACATAGATTTCAATTCTGTAAATACAAGCATGCCTAGTTAAGCAAACTAAGATTCTTCATCTCTAATTATTATAATTCCAAGAAAATTTGTGTTCGTAGAATGGCTAACAACAAACCAGTTGCAAGGTCTACCAAGTTAGATAAAGTCAGATAAACAGATTTGATGGACTACAAAGTACACTTTTTAGCTGTATGAACTAAGGATTAAAACTAGTTTAATCCGATCAAGCCCACACTATCGCGTTACCCCAAAAATCTAAAAGCTAATGATACACTTTTCCAAGCCAGTAAACTCAAGCATGCTCAGTTAAGCACTTAATCAATCTGATGCAATTCAACAACAACCATTGCACTTTATCTCTGAAAATGTCAAAATGAACGATTCAGATGTAGAAACAATAAATAGGAGAAGATGGGAAAAAAGAGCATGCATTAAAGATTGCAATGTACATAGCGTTTAGAAACGGATTCAATGAGAAAACAAAGTTACACATGTATGGGTAGCTAACAGAAACACTAACCACTTGATGCAACAATTCTTGTGATTACGGGTGGTCAATTTATCACTGATGGCCTCCCAGGAAATGTTATCTCTTAGCTGTCACAGATGATAAGTAAGCCACTTCATCAGATTCAATCATGTGATTCAAAAATATGAACAGCTGTGAACACAATTCAAATCAGGAAAGCTGGACCAAAATACACAATATCAACAACATTGGTAAATTACGAACCATCCGGTGATCAGGATTTTTAATTTGATGGGCTTTCAGACGCAAGTCAAGATTCACCAAATCAAATAAGTTCTGCTGTTCATCCTGAGTCCAGTGTCCTGAAAAAATACCAGTCAAAGAATGCACACAGAATTGAAAAGGTTAGCAAGAAGGTCTAAATTTTATCACATACGGCATTAACTGGGTAGGATACATATTTTTTATCATGTGATGATACTGCATTCTTTGCCAGAACCATGAGTTGGTAGCGAGATCTTATGGGTTTCACCTCTAGCCTGCCCCAACTTGTTTGGGACTAAAGGCTTTGTTGTTGTTGATACTGCATTAACTGGTTAGGATGCATAAATTTTATCACTTGATGATACTAAGATTCAATTTTACGAAATGATGGGATAATCCATTCACTGTATAGGACATTCAATTTTACCAATTTTATCATTCAATCTATACCCAGAATTTTGTTCAGTACAATCCTCCCTACTTATCCCATGAATGAACTTTGCATTTAACCGATAGTCAACAACTTAAAACTGGATAAATAATCATCTATAAACCATTGTTCCTAAGGCGGTAAGGCAAGGCGAGGCGCCTAACCCCCGCCTTACCTTTGAAGCATGTAAGGTGAGGCAAAGCGACGCCTTAGACATAGAAGGAACAGAACAATCAAGCAGTTTAGCACGTATATTGCAAGGCAAAATAAGAAAGACTGAGAGATGGGCCACGACCTATGCACTTCCCTGTGGCCCAAAAGCCCATCTACTGCCTCCGTTCCTAAATATAAGACCTTGTAGAGATTGCACTATAGACTACATACGGAGCAAACTGAGTGAATCTACACTCTAAAATACGACTACATACATCCGTACGTAGTCCATAGTGGAATCTCAAAAAGGTTTTATATTTAGGAACGGAGGGAGTAGTAGTTATATACTCCTCCCGTGACCTAATTCCACTATCCTTGCTCACTCCTCCCTCACCACAGCCGCCACACACCTGCTCTGGTTCCTCGTTGTAGCAGCAGCAGCATACAACCCTAATACTCCTCCCTGCTGATCATCTTCTCTGATTCTCCCTCACTGCAGCATCCCTTCTTCCTTAACAGCAGAGTAGATCGGGCAAGGGAAGGCGACGGTGTAAGCAGGCAAATGAAGGGATGCTCGCTGGGTTGCTGGGGGATGGTGGGGCCGTCGTCTCCAAGCCTCAGAAGCAGACACAAGGATGATGCAGCAAGGAACAGGCGGTAGCAGATACCACTGACAGCAGTGGACCCATCACTGAAGCAGTCATACGTTTCATGTCTAAGGCAGGGAGGATGCATTACCATCCTGGGGCACCTCAGCGCTTAAGCGACACCTTAAAAACAATGCTACAAACACATTGTGATGGCATAGCTGTATTAGCCCCCAACTCAACAATGGTGTTGTTTCAACTTTTTATTAGTATAAACCAATATGTGCACGAGCCATACCTACCTGCACCAAATATTAACACTAGTATGCAAAGGTGGGTTAGACTACTACCACTAACATGAAAAACATGCCTGAGTTGTGACAAAATGATGCGAGAAAACTCATGCTCGGAGAATAAAAATGGCGTAAATTAGCATTTGCATGTTGAAGTTGCACTGAAATATTACAGTTCCGACAGATAATTTAGCCAAAATATGATAAAACTTCAGGAGCAACAGGCACCTTTTTTCAAGTTCTTAGGTTTTATTCTTCTCCAGGTATCTTTTACGTGGATCTCACTCTTTCCAAGTTGCCGTGCCAATGTCTTCCAATCTGTTCCATTGTTTTCAGTAAATCTGCGCAATAATGCAGTGATCTGATCTTAATTATGTGAAGCAACAACAGAACATATCAAAAAATCTCTCAATAACAAATATCAAGAAAGTATGCTACGTACAAGAGAGATATTGATCGCTTCACAAGTTACAACACGATCTAAATCATAGTATCACAACCGCGGCAGGGCAAACAGCTCCACCACACAATCTTTCATGACTCGCCAGTGATCTTACATGGACTAGTGTGCAGTATAATTCATAAAGAGTGGCAATCCCATATGCTTACTTGATGACAGGGGCACATTCTTGATACGGCAGGTTTTACAGAAATCTCTTAGCGTGTTGTCAATAATGCCTTCCTTAATGGTGAGTTGCATGAGGAGGTCTACACGCAGCCACCACATGGATATTATGCCTGACAACATGCTATGTTGTCTTCGTCGCTTTCTTCATGACCTTAAGCAAGCCCCTCCTGCCTGATTCAAGGGTTTAGCCTTAGTGCTCTCTTTGCCCACCTTTCATCTTGTGGTCGGGCCCTTCTTCTATATATCAACGACATATAATCACCGACGAGGACTCTTGAGTGCATTGCCTTTATGAAAACTCGTCTTAGTGAGCAGTTTCTTATGTCTGATCTTGGTCCTCTACGCTACTTCCTTACGACTAAGGTTTCTTCTACCTCCAATGGCTTCTTGATATCCTAAAGGAAGTACATTCAAGATCTTCTTGCTTGCGCTGCTCTTGCTGATGAGCACATTGTTCAGGCTCCAATGGAGCTCAACGTCCACCTCCGGACTTCTGATGGTGAGGTGAGCGTCTTTCGGATTCGACAAGCTAATGACACCTTGTTGGAAGTCTTGTCTACCTAGCCGTCACTCGTCCGGATATCTCCCATCTAATGCACATCGTGGGTCGGTTCACTACAGTCACCTACTTCGAGTTCTACAATATCTTCGTGTGACTATCTCGCATGTCTTTTCTTTCCACGATCCAGTTTGTTATAACTTTAGTACTATTTGAATACTACTTGGGCTAGTGATCCTTCAGATCATCAACCGCTTTCTGCTTACTATGTTTTTCTTGGTGGTTCCCTCATTGCCTGGAAGACGAAGAAACATATTGCAGTTTCCTGTTCGAGTGCAGAGGCTAAGTCACAGGGTATGGCTCTTTTGGTAGCATAAGTGACTTCGCTACGGTGGTTGCTTCAAGATTTTGTTGTTTGTCACTACACTGACTCTTCTTTTGTCCAAAGGTACAAGTGCTATCAGTATTGGTCATGACCCTGTGAAGCCATATTGGTGTTGACGCTTCCTTCGTACGCTCCCGTGTGCAGGATCAGATGATTGCTCTAGAGTATGTGCCTTCCGGGTTGTACTTAGCAGATATCTTCACGAAGACCCAGACTAAAGCACAGCATGGTTCCATCTCTCCGAACTCAGTGTTGTTGATTCAACATGAGTTTAAAAGAGGGAGGGGGTAGTTAGAGTTATATATATCATGTAATACCCCCCATTGTATAGGGGGTTTTCTGCATATATATCATTTTTATATATATCAAGGCCTCATGGAAATGGATGTTGCATATTTTCTCACATAAACATCAGGAAGGGAGAAGGAGGTGATTGGACCACCATCACCATGGACATCTTCAATAGGAGTAGAGATTTGTGAACATGACACAAAGTAGCAACAAACATGAAGTTCAACTTGATCGCATTAGATAACAATAATATGATACTCCCTCTGATCCAAAATAAATGTCGTGGTTTTAGTTCAAATTTGAACTAAAACCACGACACTTATTTTGGTACTTCTTACTAGTAAAAACAACTGAGTAAATATGGTCATGCAAACAAATATAATTTTGTCTAGGCAAAGGAATTTATGTACCGCCGAATCTGCTCTTTTTCGTCATCTGTCCATTTACGTTCAGCACTCCTAAATAGTAATATACGCGCTCGATGGTATATGGCCTCCTGAGGTCTATGGGGTAACGATTTCGCTGCAAAGAATGTGCATCGGCAATTAAATATTGTAAGTTGTCTTCAATACGGGCTAGAAAAATAAATGGAATGATGATTACTTGGAAATTCAACATGATATGGTAAGTCACAAGAAAAACTTTTACATACAGGTTACATGCTTAACTCACACTATCACAAAAAGAAAGGCTTAACATGGGGAGAAAATGTTCAAGAACTTAGCTCCAGGTTTTTGGCTTACCTATATCAACCCAACAACCCTTGAGCTCTGGGTATTTACTACAAGACCCAATCATCTCTAAGCCTTTCTCTCCCAGTTGTTTCAGCTAAAATAAGAAACACAACGAGAACTGTCTCAAATATGTTGGGCATGGCATTTGCAATCAGGAGCAAATTTAGTGGTAAATAAAAAGGTAAAATCAACACATAAAACTCAAGCATACAAAAAAAAGTTAACATTGATGGACAAAGGAAGGGAAAGCAGAAGGCAAAATAGAATATTAGTATGACAATATGCGCAAAATCCAAAATAATTTAGGACTGAACTAAGAGCAGTGCCGCATGATTGTCTTTCCATGCAGGGCATCCCCCTCGTCTATCTCTGGCATGCATGTAACAATAAAACTTAAGCCTGACATCATCAAAGATTTCTTCAGATTCAATTTTTGAGAAAGTCCTTCCCATGCGGGGCATCAGCCTCATCTATCTCTGGCATGCATGTAAAATAATACATAAGCTGACATCAGCAAAGATTTCTTCAAGTTCCAATTTTGAAGAAGTTTTATCCCTCAAACCGTTAACCCGATTGACAATCCACTTTTCATTTCGACAACTACTTTTTTTTCATCCGTACTTGCCAGGTTGGTGTTACTTACTTACCAGGTTATTGGCCACTTAGTTGCCAGATTAAATTAACTTGGTTGCGATGTTGTTGAACGTCAATGTACGCCACTAGAAGACTTGCTTCATGGTACTTGTGCAGGTTCATACCACTTCTTACTTATTGTTAACACTTGAATAGTAACTCTCTAGCTCTGCATAATATTGTGATGTCTAAAAACATACAAAACTATTGCCTGGTAACTATACACAATTATTGTAGCAATTGTTCACTGTTAACATGAAGACCACGATTAACATAGCATAGCAACTGATGGGGACAGAAAAAATTGCCGAACCATGCATGGGATCTAGTGGATAGGATCAAAGACGAGGCCCGGTGCTGGGCAAGGGCAGGGGCACAGGGACTTAGGGTTGTCCTGCCCACATCCTGGGACGTCCACTAATCGGACCCGCAAAACTGTAAAACTCACCTCCTAGGAGGCCACTCTATCTTTTCAATGAAATGAAACGCAAAGATCCTTTGTGTTTTCTCGAAAAAAAGACAGATCATTAATCGGTGAAATAAATGTGATGATGTGAAATTTCAAATTTAGCAATTAATGTGATGATGTCAACGTGAGGCGGGAGATTCCTGCATGCATTCACTCTCTCTCAAAGAGGAAAACCCCATTGCAATGCCACCGCATGGGAGAGCACTTTTGCATGCATATGTAGCATAAATTTTCCGAATGATTTAACTTCAAAATGAGAACGTTGTAGATGTAAGTCAGCATCCATTCGCACAAAATGAGTATTCATGATATACTTGAGAATCTATATTCATTCATTTAATATTTTCTTGATATTAAAACTCAAACTACTAATTCACAGCAGGATGAAATTCAACTAAATCACACTGGAAAATTAACATGATTACTTCTTAATATTAAAGACTAAAGACAGTGGAGAAAATAAGTAAATGTATTTTTAAAACAATGGAGAAAATATGGTAATGCAGAAAATTTATATGTATTCAACAATATTTGTAAAGCCCAACCACTGTAGGGAACTTTCTGGTAAGTTTTCAAGCTAAGGGAAAGAAATTTTCATTTGTACAGGGCAAGCATACTTCAGTTCGGTCGTACGATACTTCAACTCGATAGAAAAAACTTTATTAAATGCGCAGCTGGTGTGCATTATACACATGCACCTATAAGTAATAACTGTAATAACAAGTTTATGTTTCATCGATATGCTGTGATTTAAAACACGATTGATAGTAGTTCCACGTGTAGATTGATGGTATATGGTTGTCATCAATCATTTTATGTTTAAGAAAAACTATCCATCTAAATTATAAAGTTCAATCATCCTTTCCTCAAACCCCCAGGCCAGGGGCATAGCTTCCATTCAGTTTAGGTTTGCTCACTGTCACATGAATGCAAAAAATATAAAGCAAGAGATGCAACCTCTGCATAATCCCTCATAGCTTCCATGAGGATGGCATCTTCTTCTGCGGTAAACCGATGTCCATGTACAAGTTCAGATTCACCACCGCTGACATCCTCTTCATCATCAGCACCTGAAAAATAACCAGTCAAAGGATGCACACAGAATAGAAAAGGTTAGCAAGAAGGTCTAAATTTCATTGCATGATGATACTGCATTAACTGGGTATGAGCATAATTTTTATCACATGATGATTATGTATTCACTTTCACCCCCAAAAAAAGATAATGCATTCACTGGGTAAGACGTATGGTTTCCATAGGGAAGCTCCATTACCAAGAATACAATCATCCCTTTACTTATCTCATGACCAAACTTTGCATTTAACTGATAGTCAACAACTTAAAACTGGATAAATAATCATCTACAAACACACTTTGTGATAGATGTATTAGCCTCCAACTCAAAATGGTGTTGTTTAAACTCTTTTTGTCAGTAATTTCCAATATTAGAGCAAAACAACATGTGAGGTTTGTTGTTGTTGCACATGACATACCTGCACCAAATATTAACTAGAATGCAGAGCTGGGTTAAACTACTACCATTAACATGACAAATTTGCCTGAGTTGGGACAAAGTGATGTGAGAAAAATCATGCCCGAAGAATAAAAGCATCCTAAAATAAACAGACATGTTAAAGTAAGTGCTGAAATATTATAGTTCAGACAGATGTATTAGCTAAAATATGATAGAACTTTAGGAGCATCGGGCACCTTTTTTCTTCTTAGGTTTTATTCTTCTCCAAGCATATTTTACATGGATCTCACTCTTTCCAAGTTCCTGTGCCAGTGTTTTCCAATCCGTGCCATTTTTCTCGACAAACCTACGTCATAATGCAGTGATCCAATCTTAATCATGTGAAAACAGCAACAGGACATATCAAAACCTTTTTCAATACGAATATCAAGAAAGTGCTTCAATCTAAATCATAGTATCGCAATCACAGCAGGGCAAACAGTAATCCATCGCACAATCTCATTCAGGATTGGCTAATGATCTGACATTGGCTGGTGCACGGTATTATTCATGGGGAGTGGCAATCCCATATGCTTACTTGATAAAGTGATGCATTCTGATGGTGAAGACGCTTTGAAAGGTTTACACCACCATCCTCACCAATGCAACTAACCTCTGTCACCATCAGATTTTGTATGTCAGACAGATCAGATCAGACCACTGTTGTCCCTGTCAACCACGCATATCCCCATCCCCCTTCCTCTGCCATTTGAAGGAAGTGGGAGTGCTAGGTTGAGTCAAAGTAAATAGATTGGGACAGTGGTAGCAGCAACAAGAAGCCCATGAGGGAGTTGACAACCGGTGACATGGAAATTTTGCATTAGCTACTCTATCTACTTCAAGCGACGGAGCCATGCCCGCCCAACAAGCACCTACCTACCTTTTCAATTTTTTTAGCTCCTACATAATCTAATTTTTTAGCTGCAAGGCAAAATTAATGGATGGAAATCAAAGTCCATGCACTGGAATTATCAGTTTGTGAACTGTGATGGGAGAACCTTATTTTCTCATACCATGGACCCAACAAACCATGTAGATCACAAGAACTTGCAAAAAGTATCAAACAGAGTAACAAGTTACATTGGGATAAACAAATTAGACTAACTAAAGGCATTTGCTAATATACATTAGTGGCACATGCAGGTTGATATTGTTTTATCAAACTTTGGTGACGCATAACCACCAAGCAAAAGGTATAAACATCAGGAAGGGAAAGGAGGCGAACAGGACACTGTCACAAATTGACATCTTTAATAGGAGTAAAGATTTGTAAACACACACTACAAAGTAGCAGCAAACATGAAGTTCAACTTAATCACATTGGATAACAATATGATTACTTCTTAATAGTAAAGACGGTTGAGTAAATATGGTCATGCAGAAAACAAATATAATTTTGTCTCAGCAAAAGGAAATTGCATACCTCCGAATCTGCTCTTTTTCTTCATGTGTCCATTTACATCCGGTGCTCCTATACAGTAATGTATGTGCTCGCCTGTATATGGCCCAATAAGGTCTATGGGGTAACGATTTCGCTGCAAAGAATGTGCATCAGCAATTAAACATTATAAGTTGTCTGCAATCCAGGTAAGAAAAAGGGATGGGATGTTGATTGCTTGGAAATGCAACGTGAGATGGTGGGTCTTAATAAAGATTTTTTCATAAAGGTTACATGCTTAACTGACATTAACACATGAAGAGCATGAGGAGGAAACGTTGAAGAACATAGCTCCAGATTTTTTTGGCTTACCTATATCATCCCAACAACCCTTGAGCTCCGGGTATTTACGACAAGACCCAATCATCTCTAAACCTTTCTCTCCCAGTTGCTTCATCTAAAATAAGAAACACAACAAGAACTCTCTCAATTATGTTGGGCATGCCATTTGCAATCACGAGCAAATTTACTGGTACACAAAAAAAAATCTACACATAGAACTCGAGCACAGAAAAAAAGAATGTAACATTAATGGATAAAGGAAGGGTGGGCAGAAAGCAAAATAGAATATCGGTCACTATGCGCAAAATCCAAAATAATTTAACTTCAAAATGAGAGCATTGTAGATGCTAATTTAGCATACATTAGCGCAAAATGAGTATTCAAGATATACTTGAGGATTTATATTCATGAATTTAATTATTCTCTTGATATTAATAAAAACTCAAATTACAAATTCACAGCAAGATGAAGTTCAACTAAATCACATTGGAAAAATAAAGGATTACTTCTTAACAGTAAAGACAATGGAGAAAAAAAGTACATAAGTTAAAAAACAATGGAGAAAATATGGTAACGCAGAAAATTAATATACATATATTTGACTATTTGTAAAGTCCAACCACCATAGGAAACTTTCTGATAACTCTCCCAGCCAGTTCCCACCTAAGGGAATGGACATTTTATTTACAGGACAAGCATACTTCCGTTCGTCATAGAATACTTCAATTTGATACAAAAAACTTCCATATTAAATGCTCAGCTGGAGTGCTTTATACAAACCCATACATAACATATGCAGCTATAAGTAATAAGCAACTGTAATAAATTCATTTTCTGTCGATATGCTGGGATTTAAAAGAAATGACAATAGTTCCATGTGTAGGTTGGATCAAATTAAAATAACATATGGTTGCAATCAATCATTTTAAGTCAAAGAAAAAACATACATCTAAATTATAAAATAGAATCAGCCTTTTGTCAAAAACCATCCCCGAGGCATAGCTTCCATTCAGTTTAAGTCTGCTCATTGTCACATGAATGCAAAAAAATTAAAGCAAGAGATGCAACCTCTGTGTAACCCCTCATAGCTTCCATGAGGGCGGCGTCTTCCTCTGGGGAAAACCGACCATGCACACGTTTAGATTCATCACTGATGCCATCCTCTTCATTATCACCACCTTCAATGCTAAAGACCTCTGCAGAATCAGAAAAGCTCACCCGCTTTCCTTTCTTCTTTGACAGAGCTGCCTTTTCTTTCTTTTTTCCTCCTCCAATCCCCTCACCATCACCACCTTCGGTTCTAAACATCTCCGCGGAATCAGCAAAACTCACCCGCTTACCCTTTGTTGACCGAATTGCCTTTTCTTTCTCTTTTTTCCCTCCTCCAATACCCTTGCTCTTCTTTTTCTTCTTATCATCATTACTGTCTACACCAGCTTCCTCTCCCCCAGCAGATGCATTCTCACTAAAGTCTGGACTGGCTTTACTCATTTCCTTTCCTCCCTTCTTAATCTTTCTATTCTGACCTTCATTGGTATTTTCGGTTTGGCTGCTCTCTTCCAGCACATCTGAATGCTCCTTTTTTCTCTTCTTATATTCTCTTGTCACGATTTGATCAGCAGCAGAAACCTCTGCAGCAGGCGCACCATCATCATGCTTGCGTTTGCTCTTCTTTGACTTGCTAGACTGTTTTCCCTCAACCTTGTCTGCCTCTACAAACTCTGCCCCTGAATTTTCGACAGTAGTATCAAATGTCTGCTTCTGCTGCCCAGCCGTCTCACCTTCTTTCTCTTCCTTCTTTTTCTTCTTGTCTTTCTTCACATTGTCTTTGCTCATATCGCCCTGGGCACGCTTCAAACAGGGCGCCACCGCCATCAAGCCAGAAGTTTCAGCTTGCTCCTTACCAACAGTAGTATCAAAACTCTGCTTCTTCCCGGTCATCTCAGCTTCTTTCTCTTTCCTCTTCTCCTTCTTTCTCTTCTTGTCTTTCTTCAAACTGTCTTTGTCCGTGGCACCCTCCGAACAAGGCTTCAGCGCCATCGAGACTGACTTCTTGGCCTGCTCCTCACCAACACCATTCTCGATGCTACCTGAAACGACTGGAACATTCTCCTCCTTGTTCTTCTTCTCCACACTGCGGCCCTTCCCTTTCTTACTCTTGTGACCTTGTTTCTCCTCCTCGACGCCTACCACAGCCTCTTCATCTGTGCGACGCTTCGATTTGTCCTTCACCTTCCCCTCTTCATCACGATGCTTCCCCTTCTTCTTGAGGTGGCGGCCTTCCCGTTCCACGCGCTCTTCGTCCATATGCACGGCAAGGGACGAGCGCGGAACGGCAGGAGGCAGGGCGGCGGCGCGGTTTGGTGTCGGCGGCGGAAGGGAGGGGGGGAGGGGGGGGAGGTGATGGCTTGGTGCGACACGGACGGGGGAGAGTTGATTTTAACCCTCCCTGTTGGCTGCACTTGGATCTTATGCCCTTTCTTTGTTCGCCTCGCTCTGAGCCCCCTGGTTCTGTCAAACTCTTGATACCTTCTTTGACATGGTTAACAAGTATGTTAGTATATATAACTATCAAATATAAACAGGAATAGACAAAAGTACCCTACCACTCAAATCCTCATTACGTATCTCTCTCACAAACTAGGCCACACAAAATCTATGAAAAAGGTAAAGGAAGAAGATTGGCTTACCTTGGGGCTTGGACAGCAATGGAGGGCGGCGGATGAGGAGGAACTGGGCTGCGGAGAGGGGCGACGGACGACGACCGGGTCACGAGCGAGCTGGTACGGTGGCTGGTCGCGAGCGAGCTGGGCTGGCGGCGGCTCATCGCTAGGTCTCGTGCGGGGCTGGAACGAACGAGCGGCTGGTCGCTCTCGCTTCGTTCGTTCGTTGTTTTTTTTATCAGGCGTGATGGGTCTTGAGGGTATTTTTGTCTAAATGAAAGATTGTATGACCGAAGAGGAGAGGGCCGCGGAGGGCCATGGAGCTGCGGCGGGCTAGCACGACTAGGGTTCAGAGGGATTCTACCGGGTCGAAAAGTTCACTGCGAATATGTACACAACTTGGTAGGTGGCATTCCTAACACAATACGCTTTTTTCGGCTTCGCGGACATTCAGCCCAACTCTACGTGTGGAGTTGGTGATGATACGCGGAGAGAGATATGAACGGAGCCTATGTATCGCTCACAACAGCGTTAATGTTGCATCGGTCCGTTAACGGGGCAACGAATCACTAGAAAGTTTTGGCTGATTTTAGGAAACTTCTCTACCCAGTCTCTGGAAGCTTCTATGTAGTTTATTTATTTTCCTTTTGCTCATTTATTTATTTATTTATTTAGACTTATATTTTTTTAGTATTCTTTTGTTTTTCTTAAACGTATGAATCTTCCAGAATTCATAAATATATTTTCAAACACCTGAATATTAAATATGAGAACATGTTTTAGTTCGTGAACATGTTTTGAATTTATAAATATTTTCTAATATCCACAAACAATTTTCGGATACCTGACCTTTTTCGAAATTTTGAAATAGTTCATTTATTTAATTTCATGAACTTTCTAAAACTTTGCAAAAAAATTAAAATTTAAAAAATGTGTAATTTTTTTCAAATTTGTGAATATTTTCATATTATTCATATTTAAAAAGTATTGCAAATATTTTTATAATTAAAAAATATTCTGTCAAACTTGTGATCATTTTAAAATTTGCAAACATTTTTTAAGTTAGTAAATATTTTTATAATTCACAATTATCTCGAATTAGTGAATAATTTAAAATTGAAATAAAATCGGCCGAAATGAAAAAAGCGAAAACGTCTAAAAACTCAAGTGTGTTTGCTCGCTAGGAGCTTCCGCTTAGTGGGCCCGGCTCATAGGAGGTCGTGAGTGTCGTGTTTGCAATGAGCGGCACATATCATCACTCGTTTCCATCCGCTTTGTTGTTCAATACCATTTAAAGTAGGCATTAAGCTCTGCGCTCCTGCCGCATGGGAGGGGGGAGGAAAGACGATGCTCCTCAATGGTACAGCGGGCCTCCTCCTCGCGAGCAGAGTGCTCTAGCCTCCAGCATCAAGTCGAGATGGTGCTGCTCGTTCGACTCATCGAGGGGGTGAGGATCTCGATGTTGGAGACGAGCATAGGTGTTAGAGAGGCAATGGGGTGCTATATCACTCGATCAACAACTCGCATATTTGGCTTAAGGTAGCGTTTACAATGTGTTACAAAAATGAAGAGGAGATGATGTTCTTGCGAGAGGGGAAAACCAGAGAGAAGGAGGGAGTAGGCATCCGTCGAGTGTGGTGTCGTCATCCACTGGATGCCCTTCTCTCTGGTAGCATATGATTAAGTAGTCGACGTCGTTAGCCTAGTAGCGGTCACCCACTTTGGCCCAGTTTATCTGGAATTGAGTTGGATGTGCACCATGATGGGTACCCCCCAATGGGCCCTCTTGGTCAAGGGCGTTGACAGTGGGGGTCTTGGGCGATCTGGTGCACGTCGTCTTCAACACATTTTCTTTATCATCAACGGGACTTTGTCATTTGAATAAATGTCAGTTTAAAAAGGACAAAAGAAAACCACTCGTTAACGGAAGAAACCATTAATTTTAAAATTTTAAAAATGACGTAAGGCAATGTCAATGCGCACGTTGGACTATATCTTAAGCATAACACCTACATAAATATCTGGTATGACATTATTTAATGAAAAACAAAGTAGCTATTTGCACAAAAATCAAGACTACAGATCTTTCACTGAGCACATTAAATGGAAGCACATTTAGACATGACAATAAGCTATAATCCATTGGGCAAGGGAGCACATTTACATGGCTTAAATCTTGAAATATCATCAACCAAGGCATATGGTGAGTACTTTACAACACTATCTAAATTAAACGTATTCATTAATTTGGATTAATTGTAATTGACTGCTAGATGTGTAGGAGCAATACATACATTGGTGTGTTCATTTTAAATTCTTGCATGCAAAGATTTAATGCTTCTCGGAATCTTAGAATGAGATGGAGATGAGCCATTTAGACTATCCATAGTAAAAGTAACATAGGTAGTTGTCGGATTCCGAGCTCCGCAAAACCCGAAGAGGTTCGAACTCAGAGGCGTGTGCGAAGATCCCCACCAGCTTCGGCCTCAAGCCCGTAGCTCCATGGCTTCGTCGGAGGGGACTCGCTTGCTCGTGGCAAGGAAGACTAACACACGGATTTACCCAGGTTCGGGCGCTGCGAAGCGTAAAACCCTACTCCTGGTTTGGGTGGATTGCCTCTCGAGGAGGGTTGTGGAAGAATTGGTACAATGGTGAGTAACCTCGCGTGGGTGCTCGAGGGGTTTCGTGGTCTCCCTCTACGGTGCATCCTCACCTTTATTTATGGTGGCCCGGGTCCTCTTCCCTTATCGCACTGGCGGGAAGGGATCCCACAACGGCCAAATTCGAAAAGGGGACAGGAGGTACATCTTATCCCGATGAAAGGCGGTCTTTGTGTGCAAATTAGCCGGTGATGACGCCGAAGTGGGCTCAGCGGTGACGTCCGTCCTGCGGAGGCTGTGGTCTTGGTCTCATTGCGCCGGAACGGAAACCTTTGGAGGGACGCTTTGGGAACCTGCGTACGTCCTTGCCTCCTTTGCACCAAAGAGGCAATTGTATCCTCTATGATCGCATGTGCCCGCCTGGCCCTGCCTGCGTCACCTTTAGCCTCGCGAGGCAAAGCGCTTCATAGAGATATCCGTCCCCTCGAGAGGGAACCTGGGAAGGCCTCCCTAGGAGGTCTTGATGCCACCCCCTGGCATGGGTGAGGCTCACGCGAGGGGCCTTGCCTTGAGTGACGCCACACTGGGCCATACTAGGCCATCAAAGTGGGCCACTCCCTGGGCCGCAGGCAGGCAGATTTGGGTACCCCCGGGCCCAGAACACCGACAGTAGCCCCCGGGCCCAAGGCGTGATCAGGTTGGCTTCGAGGCGAAGCCAAGGGGGAGACCAAGGCGTCGCGGTCCCTAACCACCTACGGATTAGGATAGATGTGTGGCGCATGACGAGGCATGGACGCTTCCGTTTCCCCATGCCGCCTCGATAACTGTCCCGACCGACACAAGTTGGCGTGCGACACGGTACCATCATTGCATGGGATGTGGAGCAACGCCGGCTGGCCTTTGATCGGCTATAAATGGGCGAGGGAGGCGAAGCCCCCATCTCATCCTCATCTTCTTGCATCATTTCTTCAACCCGCCACCCCCTCAGCTATGGCGTCGGTGAGGAGGTTCTCCGTCGTTGAGAAAGAGAAGGCCTCCCTAGAGGAACCGGGTGACGGTGTCCTGGACTAGGGGGTACTCACCACGCCGTCTCCCGACAGGTGGGTCGGGCCAAGAACCCCAGGGCGTTTCATTAATGGGCTAGTTCGGACAACCCATGATGCATACGAGGAAGATTCCACAAGACTTGGTGATCAAGACAAGGACTCCTCTCCACCGACGTAGCCGACTAGGACTCTTATTATCCTAGGCCTCTGGTGTGTTATATAAGCCAAGGCGAGGTGTAACATCCCAAATTTTGGAATGTTATAATAAATAGATGAATGATTGTTTGTTTGATTGAGTGATTGAAATTGAATGAAATTTGAAAGTTTTTGAAACTTTTGAATGAGAGGGAATAAAATGACTTTCCCCTTTGTGTTTGATTTCAAATTCATCCAATTCAAATAAGTGAGAGAAGATAACATGACTTCTTCAAATAAAAGGATTTGGAAACTTCTGAAATATTCTATTGGAATTCATTGCATATTTGGTTCTATTTCAAAATTTGAAAGAATTTAATTTCACTTGCCCAAATTCAAACATTTTGAGAGGAGGAACATGACCCTCCAAACCAGGGGCATTTTTGTGAAATTTTGAACTATAAATGCCCAGGGCGTTATTTGAAAAATATTTGCAAAAGAAATGAAATCAATTTAGGCAATTTCTGAAAAATATTTTTTTAAAAGCATTTATTTGGGCGTGGAAAAATGTTCATTCTATTGCATCTATTTTTCTGATATTTGTAGTATATAAAACTTCCATGATTGAGTTTGAATTGATTTTCCAAATCATCATTTTCCTTCTCTATTTTTATTAAAAGGAAAAGTTTTGTGTAAAAGGAAAACCCTGTGAGCTATTAGGAAACACGTGCGCCCAACTAGAAAGGAAATCGGCCAAGGACTACCTCGCCAGATCCGAATCTTTTCGGATCGGCCAACCGATCGCTCTGCCCTCTCCCTCCTTTCGCTGACACGCAGGTCCCACCGCCCGATCTGATCTCGTCGCGGTCAGCTTCTTCTTCCTCTTTATTCCCTTCCTTTTTCTCACCGGATCTGAATGCCGTCGCCGATCTCCTGCCTTTCTTTGCATGGCCCCTCCTCCAAGCACCCCCCTCTATATAAACCCTCGCCCCACACCCGTTCCTCCCTTGATCTCTCACCCCGACGCCCTACCTCGCCCGCTATTACTGGCCGGGGTAGAGCCCCACCGCCGCACCATTGTCGTCCCACCGCACCACCCCGACCACCTCGCCACCTGCAAGCTCACCGTCCTCTCCCGCACCTTCATGTTCTCTCACCCAAGCCCCACCACACCGGAGCACCAACCCCGAAGACCACCCGAGCGTCATCGCCGCTCCCGAGCTCCGTTAGCTCACACCCGACGACCTCGAGCCTCACCGACGCCATCTACCTCGTCACCGTCCTCTCCCGCACCGAACGGAGCCAACCCCGACGTCGGAGGACCATCGAAGACGTCTCCCCGTCGACCTCCTCGGACTTTGCCTGAGCCCTCCTCACCCCGCCGTGAGCACCCCTCTCTCTCTCCCCACCGACGGATCTGAGATGGATGCATAAGATTAGATCACATGTTTTTTTCACTGGCAAACCGTTTTCTCCTACTTAGCGACCGACCGCTCGTTTAGCAACCGCAGTGCACTCCCCTAGCCACTCATAGAGCGCCATGTAGCACCCTGTCTGCTAGCTTAGATTTTCCTTTTCTGTTTTCTATTTTAAAAACAGAATAGATTTTGATTTTGCTTTTGCTTTATCTTTTAGGATATTTATTATTTTTAGTTGATTCCTTTTGCATTGTGTCACAAATTTTATCTAGTTTCTGTAGATATCAAGTTTGACCATATTTGAAAGTTTTAAATTTGAATTCATTGAAATTTAATCAAATCGCTAGAATTTGAATAACTGGAGTTTAAAAATATATTTTTGAGTGATTCTTTTTGCTTCTGGTTTGTATTAGTTGTATTTATCACTATGTTTAATTTGGGAATTTTTAGAATATTATAAATTAGGGTTTCAAGCAAAACAGATTCTGTTTTAGTTCTTTCTAGGTTTATTCCTATTTCTTTTGTTTAAAATTGTTTTAATTTATTTTCTTTTATATTATTTGACAAGTTTTACCTTGTTTTCTGTTAGTTAGCATCAATATTTCAACCAAGTTTATTTTTATGTCTTTTATTATTAGTTGATAGCATGAAATCAAAGCTAGTTCAATTATAACTTGCAATTGATTTCCATTGCTAGTTTGATTTGCTATTTGAAAATACTTTTAAATAAAATTGTTTTATAAAATATACTTTATGATGTTTATTTGTTTTATATTTTCTTTTTTGTTATTTTAGTTTTGTTGTTTTAACTTTTGTCTTAAGTATTTCCTTCATCACAACCTTGTTGCTTTTAGTTTTGTGTTTCTTATTGTTTGATAGTATTGTTTGCTAGAGTGAATGCTTTTGTGAATGCAATGTTTGATTATATAGATCTCATTGGGGAGTGATGAATAGTTCTATCAAGTTACTTTCTGAGAGCGATTCTATCTTCATCAACCTTACCAGGTAAGTTCACATTGACCATGTTATTACCTATGTTTTCAATTTGCATTAGTTCAACCTTTCCACCCATTTGCATGCAAAGTAGGTACTTGGAAATTTTGTTACTTGCGTAGTATCATGTGGTAGACACCCCAACACTCCTGTTACTTTGGTCGGGACGTTATTTTTGCTATGCTTTTTAGTAGACGGGGTTGGTTGTGTGATTCATGAGAGTTGTGAGATAAATTATTACAAGACCTACATGATGATCAAGACTACAAGACTTCAAGTTTTCAACATACCTCTGGGTGGATGACGGTATGAACGGCACCCTGGAGAACCTAGTGGTAGCCTAGGTGATGTTGGAGAAGCGCCAGTATTCACGCGGAAAGGTCCACCCAGGCACAAAGAGATGGATAGATACTTCAAGACCCGAGGCTTACCTGCACAGCCACAAGCCATTATGGGCTCTGGCTTGGTTGGACATTGTGGTGACTCTGGACAGTCGGTGTTACGAGATGTAGAAGAACGGTAGGAATGGATGGGCACCGACAGAGTCTCAGAGGAACCCTTTGAAAGACCATGTTTTGGTCATCCGTTTCTCAAACACCCTGAAGTGCGAGGAATTCAACGGAGGTGATCAAATCTTGTGGGGAATGTGTGCAAAACTCTGCAAAGTACTTAAACCTAATCGATTAGTCTTGTCCATGGTCATGGATAACTTGAGCCAAAGGAACTGAAACTATCAGAAAGTCTCAACACAAATAATTATTGTTGATGAGGGTATTATTGTTAACTTGGGTATGAGAATTGGTTGGTGGAACCATATCATTAAACAACCAACATTTGTAGTAATAATTTTTGCTTTGCCCCCTCTCTTTTTGTAGGAAAAATTTGCTTTACGCAAAACTTAAACTTACAGCCCCACCTGCCATATATGCATATAGTATAGATGATTATTTTCTTTCACCCCCTCTTTTGTGACTTGCCGGCATATTCAATATGCTGACCTACACAGCTGCAACGTCTCATGTTGCAGATAGTCTTCTATGACAAGTAAGAGTACGATTCAGGGTTACGGTCTGCAATCAACCTGCCGTTGGTGTTTATTGGAACTCCACTCTCGTTAACTGTTTCCGCTAAGATTTTGAGGTATATATATCAGTTTTACGTTATCTACATGTGATTGCACTTTGATATATACATTGGTGTACTATGTGTGCCAGCATACTGATCCAGGGATGGCACATAACACATAGAGGCTTGACCGTTTGAGGTCGGGTCGCTACACCAGGCTAGTCATTAGGGACGATCAGATAATCATAGATCATATCATCATACGAGCATAGCTCTTAGGGTTTAGACCACTACATACGATCTCGAGGTAGGTCAACTCTGTACTCGATACACCATCATCAATACAAACAAAGCAGGCCGTAGGATTTTACCTCCATCAAGAGGGTCCGAACCTGGGTAAATATCGTCTCCCTTGTATCTTGTTTTGACACCGACATTGGTGCTTTCATTAAGAGTTCTGTTGTGGGATCGCTAGAAGGATCGATGACTCGTCTGCATATTATAGTTTTTCTAGACATCAAATTTGTGTTTGTCGTCCCCATTTTCTCAAGCGCCGCATTCCGACAGAGGAATCTACAACAACCCTGCAAAATTGCTTTGGAATTTTATCTATAACAACCCTTCAAAATTTGGCGATTGCTTTGGAATTGTATCTACAACAACCCTGCAAAATTTCGCCGCGTTCCGACAGAGGAATCTATGGCAATCTTCGATATACCAGAGCCATGTGGAATCTGGATGGGTTTAGGGCGAGGCGTCAATTATCTAGCTCACCGTTGGAAAATCCCACCGTTCACCGGCTACGGAATTCCTATACCGATCAACCCTCAAAATTTTAGCTCGGTCCGACCATCCAAACTCGGGGAAACGTCTGATGAGTACAACGAATTTTGTATCTATTTTCTGCGTGAAAACGAATCCGACCCGAGTTCATCTTTTTCATGAACGGGTTGTCAAACGCCCTTTTTGAAGGAAATGTTCTCATCATCTCAGTTAGCCAACCAATAGTTCGGCATCACGATTGTCGAATAATCATCAAGAGAACCTCGTCATCCACATGTTGTATGGGTCGACCGCTTCGTTGCTTCACCAATCCAACATTGACCGTGTCATGAATTCTGACATGTGTCGGCATTGCTGCGCTATCGCTTTTTCAAGCCGACGCCCACCACACCGACCTGCTTTGACATGTTGGCTGACATGGGGCTCTAGCGTCATCTTACCGACCTGCTCCGTCACCTTCGCTAGACAGGGGGCTTCATCATCTCCTCATCAACTTGCTCTGGGGACTTCCGCGTCACCAGCCAACCAACTTCGACACCTCGGCTGGCATGAGACTTCGGCATCAGTAGCCGACCTGCTTGGACACCTCGGTTGGCCGGAGACTTCGGCGTCACCAACCGACATACTTTGACACCTCGGCTGGCATGAGACTTCGACGTCACCAACCGACCTGCTCCATCACCTCGGCTAGACCAGGGGCTTTGCCATCTCTTCATCATCCTACGCCAGGGACTTTGGCGTCACCAGTCGACTAGCTTAGCCATGTTAGCTAGACCGAGGACTTTGCCTTTCCACATCGACAGTGCAGCGTCACCACTTCGTCAAGCCGAACTCTTCGCTCAGCACCCTCGGTGCCCAGGCTATATTCTTTTAATTATTTGCTTCACTTAAATTAACTAAGCAGAAGAATTTTTTAAATAATAATAATATTATTACCTTTATTTGTTATTACTCTTGGCTTGCACTATATTGTGTGCACAGGTAATCGACTTTGGCTATGTCATGCGGTCACCTTGGCGTGCTTACATTGTCGTCTCGCCTCCATCAACCAAATTGTGTCGTCGACATGGTCGCCGGACATGGGGGCTTTGCCGTCACACTGTCGTACTACTCCGTCTGCTCGACTGGACTAGGGGTTTCTCCTCGGCCCTTTGGAAGTGTTGTGTTGTCACTTCATCAAGCGGAGCTCTTGTTCGGCTACCTCGTGATCGGCTTGGGGTCTGGGACCTTGACCCACTACAAGCTCGACACACGTCACAAGCACATTAACTAGCTAAGTCGCTTTCATGCTCAACTTTTTTCAATTTTTAACTTTTGTTCGGTTCAACCAAGCATTATATTTGTGTTAAATAAAAAAGTTTGTTTATGAAAAACACTTTCTTTTCCCATGATAATTGAGGGCTTCGTCGTCATGCTGTCGAACTACTCTCCTCGGCTGGACCGGGGGCCTCACCGCAGCAACCGTGTTGTGTTGCCACTTCTCGATCCGAGCTCTTCACTCGATTACCTCGGGCTTGGGGGCTGGGACATCATCCAAACCGAGGACTACGTCTTCGTACTGCCACAACCCCGAACCGCACTAAGCACATTAACCAGCTAAGTCATTTTCGTGCTCAGCTCTCTTTGAAATTTTACTTTTTGTTCGGTGCAACCAAACGTTATATGTTTTGTTAAACAAAAAAACTTTGTTTGTTAAAAATTTTATTTACCCGATTTAACCAGGGGCTCTTAAATTTGTATGAACCGTTATATAATAATTGTGTTTTCTTCTTAGTCGTTGCAAAGTCTTTTTCTACTACTCCTTTTTTGACACTAGCGTGTGGTCAATAGCCGGATAGCCCGGTTTCTTTTGAAATTCGCTCGAGTTTAGTTCACTAAACAAGCCTTAGAGAAACACTCTGCCTTCGGGATATGGAGGTTGAAGCCAAAGGCTGACCCGCTTGGAGTCCGGAGATCGGATGTATCATGTTAAAGCACGACCGAGGCACAAATTAAATTTTAGACTAATTTTGGATTGGCACAATTTTCTTTTGTCTAAACATAAAGTGTTTTTATGCATAAGTTTTTTGTTATTTCTGAGCATAACTCTTGTAGTACAATGCCAGATGCATTTCACGCATCGGCAGTATTAAATTGGGTATGTGGTTAACACCGAACCCACCAAACACCGAGGTACTCCATGCAGTCCTCGGCAAAATGTCCTCGGTATTTCACATTTATATGCATTGATTTCGAGTTGTGTCTTTGGTCTATAGCTGGATTGCCCGGCTCCTATGCTTACGTCTTACGTTTCCGCTTTGTTCGGCTAAGGGTAAAGGGAGAACCACTGTGATTGTCACTTCCGGTTTAACTGGTTAAGTGTCTCAGTTGGAGAAAGCCGAAAGTTAACTGTCACAACAAGCGTAAATCGGTCAGCAAAGCGCAGGCGGTGTTCAACCAAATATAGCCGATCGAGGTTATCCGAGTAAAATGAAGGACCATTCTTTCTTGAAAACGCCAAGTTGTGGGTGGTTCAACCTCGAATAATCCGAGGAGTCGACGTATACCGGGGGCTATTAAGTTGCCCCCAAACATATGCTTCTATGACTAAGTGAAAGTTATAAAGCCCGGATATCTAATTGCCTTTTTTCCGCTAACACAACCGCCTCCGGGCACCGAGACGTCGGCTAAGGGTTATCTTGTTATTGCGGAAACACCCTGCATAGCATCTACAAAGGGATAGAAGCGGACGATGAGCCACTCTCAAATGATAAACGTCTTGGGGAACGTTGCATGGGAAACAAAAAATTTCCTACGCACATGCAAGCTCTATCCATGGTGATGAGCATCTACGAGAGGGAGAGTGGATCTACATACCCTTTTAGATCGCTAAGAGGGAAGCATTAAGAAACGCGGTTGATGTAGTCGAACGTCTTCGCGATCCAAATCACCGAGTGTCCCACGATCCCATCACGATACATCTCGTGATCCAATCATGATATGTCTCGCGATCCCATCACGATCCATCCCGCGATCCAATCACGAATCGTCTCGCGATCCTGATCACGGTCCTTCCGATTTAGCGCCGAACGGACGACGCCTCCACGTTTAATACATGTATAGCTCGATGACGATCTCCACCTTCTTGATGCAGCAAGAGGGAGTAGAGAGGTAGATGAGTTCTCCGGCAGAACAACGGCGTTGCGGCGATGGTGGTGGAGCTATTCCAGCAGGGCTTCGCCTAAGCAACGCTGAAAACCGATCTAGAGGAGAAACTGCGATCTAGAGGAGAGGTAGCACGTGGCTATTAGGGTTAGCTTTTTCCTCTAAATCCTATAGTATATAATAGGAGGGAGGGAGGGGAGGAGGAAGCCTCAAACCCTCAAGGTTTGGTCGAAATTGGAGGTGGAGGAGTCCTACTCCAATCCTATTAGGAGTAGGATTCCTCCTTTCCACTTGGAAATTCTTGATCCAGCAAGAGGGAGTAGAGAGGTAGATGAGTTCTCCGACAGCACAATGGCGTGGTGGAGGTGGTGGTGAACTAACCCTACAGGGCTTCGCCTAAGCACCGCAGAACTAATCTAGAGGAGAAACTAATCTAGGGAAGAAGAGGGAAACACATGGAAATTAGGGTTAGCTATCCCCTCTAAATACTCTAGTGTATATATATATAGGAGGGAGAGAGGGGAGGAGGCAGCCTCAAACCCTCAAGGTTTGCCCGAAATTGGAGGTGGAGGAGTCCCACTCCAATCCTACTAGGAGTAGGATTCCTCCTCTCCACTTGGAAACCCTTCCCACCTTTCCAACTTTGGGGTTTTCCCACCCTTAGCCGCATGGGCCTTAGTGGGGGGTTTGGCCAGCCCACTAGGGGCTGGTTTGACTCCTCCCACAGCCCATGAGGTCCTTTGGATTGAGACACCCCTCCCGATGGTCCCCCAGCACCCTCCGGGCACTCCCGGTACACTACCGATGAGCCCGAAACTTTTCCGGTGACCAAAACAAGACTTCCTATATATCAATCTTTACCTCCGGACCATTCCAGAGCTCCTAGTGGCATCCGAGATCTCATCCGGGACTCCAAACAACATTCGGTCACCACCATACATAACTCTATACTACCGAAACGTCACCGAACCTTAAGTGTGCAGACCCTGCGGGTTCGAGAACTATGTAGACATGACCTAGACACCTCTACGGTCAATAACCAATAGCGGGACCTGGATGGCCATATTGGTTCCTACATATTCTATGAATATATTTATCGGTTGAACCTCTATGTCAAGGATTCAGTTAATCCCGTATGTTGTTCCCTTTGTTCTTCGTTATGTTACTTGCCCGAGATTCGATCGCCGGTATCTCTATATCTACTTCTATCTCATTACTGGCAAGTCTCTTTACTTGTTCTGTAATACAATATCCCGTGGCTAACACTTAGTCACATTGCTTGCAAGGCTTGTTGTGATGTTGTATTACCGAGTGGGACCTGAGATACCTCTACGTCACACGGAGTAACAAATCCCAGTCTTGATCCATGCCAACTCAACAGACACCCTCAGAGATACCTGTAGAGCACCTTTATAGTCACCTAGTTACGTTGCGATGTTTGATACACACAAGGTACTCCTCCGGTGTCAGTGACTTGCATGATCTCATGGTCATGGGAACAAATACTTGACATGCAGAAAACAATAGCAATAAACTGATACGATCATATGCTATGTTCATAGTTTGGGTCTTGTCCATCACATCATTCTCCTAATGATGTGATCATGATATCAAATGACATCTCATGTCTATGGCTAGGAAACCTTGATCATCTTTGATCAACGAACTAGTTAACTAGAGGCATACTAGGGACACAGTGTTGCCTATGTACCCACACATGTATTTGAGTTTCCAATAAATACAATTATAGCATGGATAATAAACGATTATCACGAACAAGGAAATATAAACCCATTTATTATTGCCTCTAGGACATATTTCCAACGGTCTCCCACTTGCACTAGAGTCAATAATCTAGTTCACATCACCATGTGATTTACATTGTTATGAATCTAACACCCAATGAGTTCTGGGGATCGATCACGCTTTGCATGTGAGAGAGGTCTTTAGTCAACGGTTCTGCGACATTCAGATCCATGTGTACTTTGCAAATTTCTATGTCATACTGTAGACACTGCTACCACACTCCACTTGGAGCTGTTCCAAATGGCTGCTCCACTATACGTATCTGGATTGCTACTCAGAGTTATCCGGATTGGTGTTAAAGCTTGCATCAACGTAACCCTTTACGATGAACTCTTTATCACCTTCATAATGGAGAAATATTTCCTTAGTCCTCTAGTTACTAAGGATAATCTTGACCGTTGTCCAGTGATCCACTCCTGGATTACTCTTGTGCCCCTTGACAGACTCATGGCAAGGCACACACAGCTGCAGTACAGAGCATGGCATACTATACAAAGCAATTGGATAAGGCATATGAGACGACCTTCGTCCTTTTTCTTTCTTCTGCCATGGTCGAGCTTTGAGTCTCACTCAACTCCACACCTTATAAATTAGGCAAGAACTATTTCTTTGACTAATCCATTTTGAACTCTTTCAAAATCTTTGTCAAGGTATCTACTCATTGAAAGTTTTATTAGACGTCTTGATCTACCTCTATAGATCAAGATGCCCAATATTTAAGTAGCTTCATTCCAGGTTTTTCGTTGAAAAACTCCTTTTTCAAACAACCCTTTATGATTTCCAGAAATTCTACATCATTTTCGATCAACAATATATCATCCACATATACTTATCGGAAATTCTATAGTGCTCCCACTCACTTTATTGTAAATACAAGTTTCTCATAAACTTTGTATAGACTCAAAAACTTTGATCACCTCATCAAAGCGTATATTCCAACTCCGAGATGCTTGCTCCAATCCATAAAAGGATCACTGGAGCTTCCATATATTTTAGCATCCTTAGAACTGACAAAACCATCCATTTGTATCACATACAACCTTTCCTCACAGATACCATTAAGGAAACGATGTTTTGACATCCATCTGCCATATTTCATAAGCGAAAAATGCAGCAACTGCTAACATAATTCCAACATACTTTAGCATCACTACGAGTGAGAAAGTCTCATCGTAGTCAACTCCTTGAACTTGGCGGAAACTTCTTTGTGACAAGTCGAGCTTTATAAATGGTGACATTCACCATCGGCGTCTGTCTTCATATTAAAGGTCCATTTGTACTCAATGACCTGCCGTTCAACGGGCAAGTCTACCAAAGTCCATACTTGGTTTTCATACACGGATCCTTTCTTGGATTTCATGGCCTCTAACCATTTGTTGGAATCTTGGCCCATCATCACTTCTCCATAGTTCGTAAGTTCATCGTTGTCCAACAACATGACCTCTAAGACAAGGTTGTCGTACCACTCAGGAGTAGTACGTGTCCTTATCGACCTACGAGGTTCGATATTAACTTGATTCGAAGCTTCATTATCATCATCATTAAACTTCCTCTTCAACTGATGTAGGCTCCACAGAAACATCTTTCTGCGCTGCGCTACTCTCTCATCGAAACAAAGGTTCAACAACCTCATCAAGTTCTATCTTCCTCCCACTCAATTCTTTCGAGAGAAACTCTTTCTCAAGAAATGTTCCGTTTTTAGCGACAAACACTTTGCCTTCGGATCTGACATAGAAGGTATACCCAACTGTCTCTTTTCGGTATCCTATGAAGACACATTTCTCTACTTTGGGTTCCAGCTTTTCAAGCTGAAGCTTTTTGACATAAGCATCACATCCCCAAACTTTAAGAAATGACAACTTTGGATTATTGCCAAACCATAGTTCATATGGCATCGTCTCAATGGATTTAGATGGTGCCCTATTTAAAGTGAATGTAGTTGTCTCTAATGCATAGCCCCAAGACGATAGTGGTAAAACGATAAGAGACATCATAGTACGCACCATAACCAATAGAGCACGACTACGAGGAGACACCATCACAGTATGGTGTTCCAGGTGGCTTGAGTTGTGAAATAATTTCCACATTGTCTTAAGTTGCATACCAAACTCGTAACTCAGATATTCACCTCCATGATCATATCATAGACAATTTTTATCTTCTTGTCACGATGATCTCAAACTTCACTCTGAATTTGCTTGAACTTTTCAAAAGTTTCAGACTTGTGTTTCATCAAGTAAATATACCCATATCTACTCAAATCATCAGTGAAGGTAAGAAAATAACGATATCCACTGCACACTACAACACTCATTGGACTGAATACATCAACATGTATAATTTCCAATAAGTTACTTGCCTGCTCTATCATACCGGAAAATGGGGTCTTGGTCATCTTTCCCATGAGGCATGGTCTGCATGTCTCAACCGATTCGCAATCAACTGAGTCCATAGATTCATCAGCATGGAGTTTCTGCATGCGTTTTACACCAATATGACATTTAGCGGCAGTGCCACAAGTATGTGGTACTATCATTATTAAGTTTGTATCTTTTGGCAGCAATATTATGAACATGTGTATCACTACGATCAAGATTCAATAAACCATTCACATTGGTGCATGACCATTGAAGGTATTATTCATGTAAATAGAATAACCATTATTCTCTAACTTAAATGAATAACCGTATTGCACTAAACATGATCTAATCACGTTCATGCTCAACGCAAACACCAAAAAAATATTTATTTAGGTTCATCACTAATCCTGAAGGTAGAGAGAACGTGCGATGGCGATCACATCAACCTTGGAAACACTTCCAACACCCATCGTCACCTCACCCTTAGCTAGCCTCCATTTATTTTGTAGCTTTTATTTCGAGTTACTAACATTTAGCAACCGAACTAGTATCCAATACCCAGGTGCTACTAGGAGTATTAGAAAGTTACACATCAATAACACGTATATTTAATATACTTCTGTCGATGTTGCCAGCCTTCTTATCTACCAAGTATCTAGGGTTGTTCCGCTTCAGCAACCGTTCTCCTCATAATAGAAGCACTTAGTCTCAGGTTTGGGTTCAACCTTGGGTTGCTTCACTGGAGCAACAACTGACTTGCCATCCATGAAGTTTCCCTCCTAGCCCTTGCCCTTCTCGAAACTAGTGGTTTCACTAACCATCAACACTTGATGCTCCTTCTTGATTTATACCTTCAGGATGTCAAACATCGCGAATAGCTCAGGGATCATTATTTCCATCCCTAGCATTTTATAGTTCATCATGAAGCTCTAGTAGCTTAGTGACAGTGACTGGGAGAACTATATCAATCACTATCTTATCTGGAGAGATCAACTCCCACTTGATTCAAGCGATTGTAGTACCCAGACAATCTGAGCACATGCTCACCAATTGAGCTATTCTCCTTCATCTTGCAGGCAAAGAATCTTGTTGGAGGTCTCATACCTCTCAACACGGGCACGAGCCTGAGATCCCAATTTCAGCTCTTAGAACATCTCATATGTTTCGTGACGTTCAAAAACATTTTGGAGCCTCAATTCTAAGCCGTAATGCATGACGCACTGAACTATCAAGTAGTCATCAAAACATGCCTGTCAGATGTTCAGAACATCTACAGACGACGCTTGAGGGGGTGGCGCACCGAGCAGTGCATTAAGGACATAAGCCTTCTGTGCAGCAATGAGGACAATCCTCAGATCACGGACCCAGTCCGCATTATTGCTACCATCATCTTTCAACTCTATTTTTCTAGGAACATATAAAAAAATCAAGGGAGCTACAGCGCGAGCTAGTAATCTACAACATAATTTGCAAAGACATTTTGACTATGTTCATGATAATGAATTTAGTTAATCATATTACTTAAAAAACTCCCACTCAAATTGACATCTCTATGGTCATTCGAGTGATACATGATCCAAATTCACTAACTCAAGTCCGATCATCACGTGAGTTGAGGTGGTTTCAATGGTGAACATCATCATGTTGATCATATCTACTATATGCCTCATGTTCGACCTTTCGGTATCTTGTGTTCCGAGGCCATGTCTGTACATGCTAGGCTCATCAAGTTTAACCCGAGTGTTCCGCATGTGCAACACTGGCTTGCACCCATTGTATGTGAACATAGAGTCTATCACACCCGATCATCACGTGGTTTCTCGACACGACGAACTTTCGCAATGGTGCACACTTGGGGTGAACACAATTTCATCTTGAAATTTGAAGTGAGGGATGACCTTATAATGATACCGTCATCCTAAGCAAAACAAGGTGCATAAAAGGATTAACATCACATGCAGATCTTAAGTGACATGATATGGCCATGAACTTGTGCTTTTGATGATCATCTTCAAAGCACCAACATGATCTCCATCGTCACCGGCATGATGCCATGATCTCCATCATCTTGATCTCCATCAACGTGTCGCCATCAGGGTTGTCACACCGACTATTGCTTCCATGACTATTGCTAACTCATAGCGATAAAGTAAAGCAAAACAACAAAAATAGTTAAAGACAACCCTATGGCTCCTGCCGGTTGCCGTACTCATCGACATGCAAGTCGTGATATTCTATACAAAACATGATCATCTCATACATCACATATATCTCATCATGTAATTGGCCAAATCACATCACAACATACCGTGCAAAAACAAGTTAGACGTCCTCTAATTGTTGTTGCAAGTTTTACATGGCTGCTATGGGTATCTAGCAAGAACAATTCTCTCCTATGCAAAACCACAATGGTGATACACAAATTTCTATTCAACCTTCTCAAGGACCGACTTTGTCGAATCCGATCCAACTAGAGTAGGAGAGACAGACACCCGCCAACCATCTTTATGTAACAAAGTCACATGTCACTTGATGGAACCGGTCTCTCGTAAGCATACGAGTAAGGTTGGTCCGGGTCGCTTCATCCCACAATACCGCTGAATCAAAAACCGACCAAGGGAGGAAGCAATGTGAGTATCCACGCCCACAAACTCCTTTGTGTTCTACTCGTGATCGCATCCACACATAGACCTAGCTCTGATACCACTATTGGGGAACGTTGCATGGGAAACAAAAAAAAATCCTACGCATACGCAAGATCTATCCATGGTGATGAGCATCTAAGAGAGGGAGAGTGGATCTACATATCCCTATAGATCGCTAAGCAGAAAGCATTAAGAAACGCAGTTGATGTAGTCGAACGTCTTCGCGATCCTAATCGCTGAGTGTCGCGTGATCCCATCACAATGGATCTCGTGATCCAATCACGATCCGTCCCTCGATCCCATCACGATCCGTCCTACAATCCAATCACGAATCATCTCACGATCCTGATCACGGTCCTTCCGATCTAGCGCCGAACGGACGGCGCCTCCGCGTTCAGCACACGTATAGCTCGATGACGATCTCTGCCTTCTTGATCAAGCAAGAGGGAGCGAAGAGGTAGATGAGTTCTCCGGCATCACAACGGCGTGGTGGAGGTGGTGGTGAACTAATCCTGTAGGGCTTTTCCTAAGCACCGCAAAACTAATCTAGAGGAGAAACTGATCTAGGGAAGAAGAGGGCAACACATGGCAATTAGGGTTAGCGATCCCCTCTAAATCCTCTAGTATATATAGGATGGAGGGAGGGGAGGAGGCAGCCTCAAACCCTCAAGGTTTGGATGAAATTGGAGGTGGAGGAGTCCTACTCCAATCCTACTAGGAGTAGGATTCCTCCTCTCCACTTGGAAACCCTTTCCACCTTTCCACCTTTGGGATTTTCCCACCCTTAGCCGCATGGGCCTTAGTGGGGGGTTCATCCAGCCCACTAGGGGCTTCTTTAACTCCTCCCACAGCCCATGAGGTCCTTTGGGTCAAGACACTCCTCTCGATGGTCCCCCGGCACCCTCCTGGCACTCCCGGTACACTATCGATGAGCCTGAAATTTTGTCGGTGACCAACACAGGACTTCCTATATATCAATCTGTACCTACGGACCATTTCGGAGCTCCTCGTGACGTCCATGATCTCATCTAGGAATCTGAACAACCTTTGGTCATCACCATACATACTACTGAAACGTCACCGAACCTTAAGTGTGTAGACCCTACGGGTTCGAGAACTATGTAGACATGACTACGACACCTCTACAGTCAATAACCAATAGCGGGATGTCACAGCCCTAGAATTTGCTTGAATTTTTTTGCATCAACATCAGCATGTGCATCATGTCATCATGTCTAAATTCAAATTAATTGGAAATGGGGGTGCTCAAACCCTAGCACAGATAAAATTCAAATAGGTTAAACTATTAAGATAATTGAGTGAATCCAAAATGCTCTTCAAAAATGTTCCCCCTCTTTGATAAATGTTGGCAACAACATATCAGGGGTGAATTATATTTTAACAACTATTTTGGTAAATTAAATAAAATAGGAAAGTTTCTGAAAATCATTAATAAAGCATTATAAATATTTATTTGCTACAATTTTTCTGAAATTTTTTGTGGAGATTGGAAATATTTCTAATATACCCCATAAATATTTTCAGGAATTTTGGCTTTATAGTTTTGCCCAAACAAAATTATAATAGAAAGCAGAAATTAGAAATAGAAAACAGAAATAACAAAAATGAAAGAAACTTACCTGGCCTAGAAGGTGGCCCAGCCCACCAAGGGCATCGGTGTCTTCTTCCTCTTGCCAGGAGGAGAAGCACCTGCGTGCCGGGCATGCCTGCGCTGCGACCACCTCCTCCCTGCCTGCAAGCCTGGCTAGAGGAGGGGATGAGGAGCTGGAGCCGTCCGGATCCATCCCCCCTCTCCATCTCTCTTCCCTCGCTCTCCTCTGCCTCCCCCCTTCTGACCGGAACCAAGAGCACCGCTCACTGTCGTTCGCTGCTGCCGCACCCTCCGACCATGCCTCGCCCTGCCCTAGTGCCCACGAGCTCCACCGCATCGCCTTGTCCTCTCCATCGAGCGGAGCATCCTCGGGAGGCCCCAACAGTGGCCAGTTCCTCCATCTTTGCCACAGGCCGCCGTGGATCCTCGCCGTCGATTTGCGCCGTCCCGGTCGTCACCGAGCCCGCTGGCCAGCTCATCGGCATCCCTGTGAGCCCCCTTCGCTCCTTCCCGTATCCCCGCTGCCCTGCTCGACCCCTAGCTGCGTTTTCCTCCTCAACCGAGCTCCAGCCACCGCAATTTAGCTTGCCGCCGTCAGCCTCGATGACCCCAGCTCGAACCGAGGCCTCCAATGGACACAGCTCACTCCCAGGATCACGTAGGAGTAAACTCCGCTCTGAATGGTGCTCTGGGGACGAAACCCGAGCCCTCCACCGTGTCTGCCTGTCACCGGCGGCTGAACACTGGCGGGTTTGACCCTGCTGACTGACTAGTGGGCCCAGGCCCTTAGTGAAATTGTTAGGATTAATTAAATCTAATTAAGCTCATGTGTCACTAGCAGTGGGCCCAACTGCTAACTAAACCTGTTTAAAATTAATTAACCCTCTGGTTAACCCAGAGCCACTGACATGGGGGTCCCACTGGTCAGGTTTGACCTGGACCAGCCCTGTTGACATGCTGATGTCACTATGACATCATGCTGATGCAGTAAAGAATTTCGTGAATTAAAACAAATCAATAAATGATTTAATATTTTCAGAAAATGTTTAAAACTTCTAAAAATCATAGAAAATAATCTGTAAGTCATATGAAAATAATTTATATATGAAAAATGATCAGAAAAATACAATGAATCTATTTATGCCATGATAATGCATGTTTGAGCAAGTTAACATCCCCAAGTAGCACATTTCATGATTAGGATAATTTAATAAATAGTGTTGGAGTTGGAATTTAGTATATATTTGAATTCCACTTCACTTAATATGACTACCTATAGCACTAGGTCAATTCAGTACTTTAACATGCCATTTCATGCATCATTTTTGTTGCATCACATTGAATGTGTTCATTTCTCTGTTTGCCGGTGTTGTTCCCTCTTGGTAGACGTTGTTCCGACGATGAAATTGATGTCACCGATGAAGACCCTTACCATCTTCAGAAGTGTCAGGCAAGCAAACCCCCTTGAGCATATTGATATGAACCCACTCTCTCGCTCCTGCTCTCTTTTACAACATTAGGACAACAACGATTCAACTATGACATGTCCTTGGTAGTTGAACCCATTCCTTTGCATGACCTGTCTTTGCCACAGTAAATAGTTGAAACCACTTAGCATGAGTAGCAACTACTTGAGCCTTGTTGTGCTTACTCATCCATGTTTGCTTATCATGTCTGCTATGCTTAGAGTCGTGTCGTGTCAGGTTTGATCCATCTGGGTGATGAATCAAAATGGCTATGTTCATGTCCTACTGTGCGAGAGCTAAGTGTGTGAACACGATTTGGTAAAGGTAACGATGAGAGGTCATGTAGGAGTACATGACGGGTTGTCTCATTGGACCGTCCTTAAGAACTGAGTTCTGTGTATGTTATCCAAGACAAGATACTACCACACATTGGGATACTTAATGGACCCTCTCGGCCTATTAATTGCCTTGACCTCTGTCCAGGAGTTGCAACTAGTTTCTGGTGTTTGTAGGAAAAGTGTTGGCGGTCGTGCATAGCGCTGCCCGACGGGGTGGACTGTGATGCGGTATAGGCACAGTGGCATGGTGTACCAAGTGGCACCCGAATGGTGGGCTTGGGAACCCTACGCACATCATTTGAGTCCGTGGCGGAAACTTCGGCCGGATTTCCGTGCGGGTTTAGTCTCAAATAGGCAATGAACCTGGACTAGGGTCTTGTGTGATTGACGGTCGTGGTCGACTCCCTCGCTGGGCTTCCGCTTGAAGGTTGCCGAGGTGCCTTTTATGTGCACATGGCGATAAGTGGCGGGAGCATGTGTGAAGAAGTACACCCCTGTAGGGTTATGAATCTATTCGAATAGCCGCGTCCTCGGATATGGACTACTTGAAGAACTTATGTGGTTCATAGATAAGTAAAATGGATACTTCTAAAATACGCAAGATAAGCGTGAGTGCTATGGATGGCCTTCTCGTAGGAGGCGGAAGTGGATCCATAGCGATGTATTGATTTGGTGAATATGTGGACTCATGTGCGCTATCCCACCTCAAAGAAAGCACTTGTAGTCGTAGTACAGATTAGCCAAGAGTCGAAGCTAGCTTGCTGCAATAAACTCCACAACCCCCTTCATTGAAACTGATGCATATGTAGTTAGTCCTGATGTAAGTCTTGCTGAGTACCTTTGTACTCACGTTTGCTTAATTTATGTTTTTGCAGAGGAGACGTCAGTCTCATTAGTGATATTTACAACATGAAGTTCGATGTTGACCGGATTAGCTTGGGAATCCCAGACAGAGGTCTGGTTCCTTTGGTAGGGTCGTTGTAGCTTTTTAGGCTCCTCCAGCAACTTTTGTAGATGTCTGTACCTAGACATGTTTAACTTCCGCTTGCTTGTTTGAATGCTCTGAATGTTGGGTCTTGTGACCCCTGTTTGTAACATCTTATTGTATTGGCTCTTCCAAGCCTTCTAAATAAATGTTATAATGTTGTATGGTTATGTTGTGATGCAATAGTTGTATCTATGCATATCAGGAATGTCGTGCGTACGTGTGATGTGCAATGGTATGTATGGGATTCGACACCTAGTTGTGTGCCTTTAGTAGTACTCTTTATGGGGAAATGCTCTTTTTGCTTCCACCGAGCCTTAGTAGCTTGCTACTGCTCCGGACACATTGATTGACCGACATGTATCCTTCTTTGCTGTTGTGTAATGTCTCGCAGTGTAATGGAATCCCTGTAGCCTGCTATGACTCGTCTACGTGCAGTGGTGGCATTTATGTCCCACGGCGTAATGGAGTCCTTGTAGCTTGCTATGACTCGTCTACACACGCTAGAGATCGACACCTGCATTGCTGGGTTATGTATGCCTGTCCCTGTACGAATGTGCCACTTGGGTTCTACGTGTTTGGTAACGTAGCAGAAAACAAAAAAATTCCGACCTACGCACCCAGGACCACTATGGAGACTGCATACAATGTTTGATCTATTTCGTTACTGACTCATAGCGCAGCGGAAGTAGAGTCGATGACGATCGGCGGTGCAGATCCCCGCAGCTAGGATTTACAACCTCCCAACCGCGAGGATGTATACCCTCATCTGCCCCGTGGACAACCCCCCGGGAGGCGGCCAGACAATCCCCCGGACGGTGTCGTAGACAGCCCTTCGAGAGGACCTCCGAAACTCGGACTGTCACTCGGACAGCCCTTCAGGAGGACCTCCAAAACTCGGACGGTCACACGGACAGCCCTTCGGGAGGTACTCTCGAACTAAGACCGAAACTACGATCTCTCTACAGAGTTGCACATATACGGTGTCATCTATCCGGTAGGGCTTCGTCGTCCAGAACTAGTTCCTGCCGGAACCCAAACAACCTTTCGGCTCTACGAAACTATTTCGCTGGGAGGGAGAGAGAGAGAGCCAGATCATGCATGGCATTTGTATGATAGTAAGAGTGAGTTTTTGGGATGCCTCCTCACCCCTATTTATAGGGTGAGAGACTATGGTAAAAATACCAAAATGCCCTTAGATATTTTCACTATTCATAATAGTGATTCCACTATTCATAAATAGTGTTTCCCAGTATTCACAATAGTGTTTTCCACTATTTCATAATAGTGTTTTCACTAGTCATGAGATATTTTCTCCCAATAGTGTTTCCCACTATTCATAATAGTGTTTCCACTATTCACGAGATATTTCTCTTAGCGTCCAGTCGAGCTGAAAATATTTATGTGGCCTTAGAACATTTCCAGTTCCCCACTAAAATAATTTTCAATGCGATCCGAAACAATTCCGGATTAGTGATTTTCATCTGCGAAAAGCATCTGAAGCGGTTCCGGCAGCTCCAGAACATTTCCGGTTTTTCTTCTGGAAAATTCCCAAAAGTTTCCAGAATGATTCTGGCACCCTCCAAGAATTATCACGCATGTGCCGAAACCAATTTGACTTAATGGTATCCCCTGATTTTTTTTTCAGTTTTACCGAAACTGTTTCGGTGTTCTCTCTGCGGAACTTTTCCACTGTCCGAAACTTTTCTGGTGTCCAAAACTTTTTCGGTGATTTTCTCTCAGACTCCCTGTCTAGTATTCAGCAGATAGATGACCCTTAAGCGTGTGACCCTATAGGTTCGGTGAAGCATAGATATGACCCGGAACCCCTTCCGATCAATGATCAACATCAGAGCCGTGGACACCCATATTGACCCCTATACCCACACAAATGAATATTCGAGTGAACCTCCAGTTGCCATGTGCTATTCCTGTTGCTTCGCGATATGTTACAAATACCCAAGGTGAGACATGTTGGCATCCCCGTGGATCAACAACTTGTCCATTGTGCCAGTTACCTCGTTACCGGTATTGTTCTCTTTTCTCGTTCCCGTGTTCCGGCATCCCCGTGATCAAATCACAAAGTGTCTGGACAGACGATGATGGATACCGTAACACCGAGAGGTCCCATAGATATCTTTCCATCGTCGGAGGAGCAAATCCCAATCTTGAGCTATCAAGTTACTTGACATACTTTTCCATGGACCCGTAAGCCACCGTAATAGCCACCCATTTACGGATGACGTTTAACAAACTCCAAAGTTCATGAAGCAAGCATGAAGAAACTCGATACTCTCATGGTCTAAGGAATTATGCAAACATTAACTTTTGTGTGTTATTAACCATTAACTTATGACGAATGTATCTCATAGCATAACATCAATTCGGGTCGATTCAACACAAATGTTCTTCTAACATTGTGCCCTCAAAATTGTCGGCATAGCCATGCCCATGATCAGGAAAACAGGATCATCATGCAATACTTGAGCCAGTCTTAGAGGCCAGACTAGGAATACAATTTACCGTTTATTATTCCACACATGCATATGAGTCTTCCTTCAAGCCTCGTGGTTATTGTAGACTCGAGAACCATAGCAATTATAGCATGGAACATAAACCTAATTATGAACAGGGAGATAATCAATAACATTTATTATTGCCTCTAGGGCATATCTCCTACACTACGACTAGTCATGTCGGCCCGGGTTCTTTGACATTTGAATGCTAGCGACACATTCACATACGTGAGTCAAAAGACGCAAACGGTCCCGGCCCAGGTAAGGTGGCAGCCGTGGAGATAACCGTGCGTGAGACCGCAAAGTTATGTGATGTGTTACATGCTAGATTCTTATGGCTTAGGATCGGGTCCCGACAGCTTTGGTATCAGAGCTTGACTGCCTGTAGGATTACCAAGCCAAACTGGTCGATGTTGAGTCTAGAACTGCTTTAGTTATATAATGGAATTGATTGTGGAAGGGAACGTAAGTCTCTTTTTACTCCTTTCCTTGTGTCGTTCTAATTCTGAGTCACCCTCTTCTTTATTCTACGGGGACTAAGAACTAGGCTTCTCATCTATCTATGAGACGAGTTACTATGCTGGAGACCTATAGGAAAGATGTTGTCCTTCTAGATTGATGTCTCTATAAGAATTCATTGTCATGTTGTCAGTTGTCTTGCAGGTTGCCTCATATTTCATGCCCGTACAACCGTTATGATGTTCGAGTTATCCAAGGTTTCTAAATTATCTGATGCAATTGCAAAACTCTTTTATCTCGAGTCAATGTCTTTCAGGCCAGACAAAGCATGCTAATTGTTGAGTTGAGGTACTATATTACCTCGACGTGTTTGATGAAGGTGTTTAGGAAACCATGTTGTTTCAGTGAACCACCCAATAGTCTAGTTGTGTCTTTTGTTTCCAGTGTGATAATTCTGGCCATCATTATCAAAAGCATGCTGATGCTACTTAGTCAATAGGTATTGTGTATCTGGGTTCTTGAACCCAAGAATCATTCTGCCCACTTCCATTGATAGTATTTGCTCATTCCTTTAGGATATTAGTAACCTTGTTATAGTCTTCAAGGTTTGTGATATATCATTCTTCCAATACCATGAATCAGTTATGGCAGAAGTTCTTTGTGAACAAAAGATCACAACATGAGCGCTCTTGATGAGTTCTCCATTCCATAATTGAGACTCTGCCAATCCTACATTTCTGCATGGATTGTTTGGAAGAAACATGTTGAACTCCGTTTGACATATTCAATCCATGCATCTACAACTCAACAAAAATCATGTGCTCTTGAGTTGCCCCTCTTCAATTGTATTCTGACCTTCAGCTATCAGTGGATAGTCAAGGGTATGTCATGCATTGTCTTATCGATGTCGACTATTCTTGTGGTCTGTCAAGCCATTCTATTTCAGAATGACTAGGAGAAGCAAACTCCCGTACCTCGTCCATTCTTGGATTGTGTCAAAGCAGTTGTATTCCGCAGATCAAAATGCCAATTCAGCTTTTGTTCTGTTCTACCTTGAGGTATTACCCTCTTCATGTCAAGATTGTCATGAGAACTACACTCCCTTTTATGAAATCTTGATGTAGTGATACTTCTCGCCATCACCATTCATTCCACGGTCTCTGTGTTGTCTATAACCAGAACACCGACAAGTGAATCGTGATGTGTGTAATCAATACTCCTAGAAACTTTGTTGCTTGGTAGTTATTGGATAATAATCTCACTCCTGGTGTGATGGTCATTGAATTGTCATACTAAGATTAATTGTGCTACATAGTCCATTTTCCATGGTGCACTTTTCGATCAATGAGTTAGGATTGTATCAATCCTTCGCTCTGTTGATCATATCGTCTTTCCTTGAAAAGCAAGATTGTTCTCGAGCTTGATAACTTATCGGAGGATCGTGATTTTCCGAATATCTTCTCGGAAGTATTACCAATGTGCTCCTTGATCGTTATGTTGAGTTCATGATCAAGATGGTTTTTCTATAAACCACCTTTCTCCAAGAATCTGTATTGGATATCCCTGAACTAGTTGGTTAAGCTAAACAACAACTTGGAGAGTTGAAAGATAAAAGCTTTTCCTGACTTAGTTATTTGCAAAGGGATATCTTGTGTGGGTGTCGAAGAAAGATGATATCTTCATCAATTAATCCTTGTGATCAATTGTTGCACCTATTGTCTTGTTCAACCTTTGATTTGAGTATGGGCTATCGTTAAATCAAAATCAGAACCAAAGTTCTTCCTAATGTTGTTTTACTCGTGGATGTATCCTCGAGCATACACCGTTATATCTTTTGGTCTGACCAATTCTATCACTTTGTTCTCATAGTTGTGGAATTCCATCCATTTAGATACCTCGATGAATTGTTGTTGATCCCATCGGCAACATTCTCGTCTATCCCATGACTCATGATGGACATGAAGCTAGTGTTGGAAACTTTTGTAGGCATATCTTCATGTTCCGTGCATGAAGTATATGCTACGTGTAAGAAGTGACTTCCTCTCAGTTCACGTGTAGTTGATGCAAGTTGTCGCCGTGAATTCGAGAAAGTTCATTTTGCTTCCTTTGGAATCATCCCAAGTCAATCATACATGTGCGAAGTATTCTATGGTTTGGTAGATTTGCAACCTCCATTCCATATGTATCTCCTAGCACACCAAGCCATCGATTGATTTGTTTAAGTAAAAGAAGTTCCTTCTTAAGAGCTAATCGTACGACTTATGCAAGGACTTCGTTACCCCAATGATGCTTCCATCCAGAACTCGGTAGTGTTTTGTTGTAAGCTCTCCATATGACCACAATTGTCTTGGACACCGTGTTCTTGTGGGTCTTGCAATCCAGCTTATGTTTTGGAGTTGGCTTCCGCAGTTCATTTCCCGAGAATCTTCCAACGTCATCTGTTTGATTTGTGTTGCAACCTTTCACTTTCAGACATGCTGAGTCTGGAATATCCTAACACCAACCATATCCGAATCTTAGGCAATTATGATGGTTGGGACGTTTCCCCAAGAATTATAATATTGGTCTCTCTGTAACCCGACAAAGGGATGTTGTGGCTAACATACCTATCTGGAAGACCTACTATTATAATATCTTGTTTTGGCAACTTGGCCACCTCCCCATGAGGACCTTGTATGACTTATTCTAGAAGTTTATTCTTATGGACCCTTTGAGATTCCAAAGTCTAACCTTTTTTACTTGATGATCTAGATACCAAACGTACCTATAATTGGGTTACGCTATTTCTTCAAGGAGAACATTAGAAGAGGAGTGCTAAATGTCTCTTGGTCAGTCATCTAGATTTTGCTCCCTTGGCATAGCTAAGGTGAAATCTAAGAAAATGTTGTCTTCCTTTGCATCTGCATCCTCCATCATTATTCATCATGGTAGTATGAGGTGTTGCCAGGATCCTTGGCACGGATGTTGGTAAAAACCCTGATGAATATGGAGATGCTCAAGTTCTTGAGAGCACGCTCAGACACTGGGTTATACTCTCGGTATTAATTGGGATGTGCCTGCCGTTGCCGAGTTGTTTTATAACTCTAGTTTCCCTTCGATCTGAGTATCCCATTATTTGAATTCCTTTCAACGATCATTTGCGAATTGCCTTAGGCTGGTATGAAGAATTTCAATGATTCATGTATCAGAAGTAATTCTTTTTGCCACTTAAGAGATAATCCTACGAGTCACCTCCCCTAAGGTGCCCCGTAATGGTATTATGGCAATTAACTCCTCGTTGCTTTCAAACCTCTTCACCATCTACTTTAGCATGGAATTTTTGCCTACCAATTGGACCTCCGTCATCTGCCTCATTCATTGTTTTTGACGTGTGTTTTGGGTCCCAACTCAAGAGATGTTATTATGTCTCATTCCATGAGTTGGTCATGAGTCACTCGATCTTCGTAAAGATCGATTCTTGTAAAGCTTTCTATCCTTGTTGCCTTTCTATTGGATGAAGATCCCAAAGGCAAAGATGTCAAGACTAGCATGATGCAATGAAACAACAACTACAAGGAGGGCACTTGGATCATGAAGATTGTGTTAGTTAGTGTCCCTTTGACTTCTTACCTTACGCCCGAATCTCGGGACGAGATTGTTGTTTAGTGGGGGTGAGTTGTCACAGCCCAAGAATTTTCTTGAATTTGTTTGCATCAACATCAGCATGTGCATCATGTCATCATGTCTGAATTCAAGTTAATTGGAAATGGGGGTGCTCAAACCCTAGCACAGATAAAATTCAAATAGGTTAAACTATTAAGATAATTGAGTGAATCCAAAATTCTCTTCAAAAATGTTCCCCCTCTTTGATAAATGTTGGCAACAACATATGAAGGGTGAATTATATTTTAACAACTATTTTGGTAAATTAAATAAAATAGGAAAGTTTCTGAAAATCATTAATAAAGCATTAAAAATATTTATTTGCTTCAATTTTTCTGAAACTTTTTGTGGAGATTGGAAATATTTCTAATATACCCCACAAATATTTTCAGAAATTTTGGCTTTATAGTTTTGCCCAAACAAAATTATAATAGAAAGCAGAAATTAGAAATAGAAAACAGAAATAACAAAAATGAAAGAAACTTACTTGGCCCAGAAGGTGGCCCAGCCCACCAAGGGCATCAGTGTCTTCTTCCTCTTGCGAGGAGGAGAAGCACCTGCGTGCCGGGCATGCCTGCACCGCGACCACCTCCTCCCTGCCTGCTAGCCTGGCTAGAGGAGGGGATGATGAGCTGGAGCCGTCCAGATCCATCCCCCCTCTTCATTTCTCTTCCCTCGCTCTCCTCTGCCTCCCCCCTCCTTATCGGAACCGAGATCGCCGCTCGCTGCCGTTCGCTGCTGCCGCACCCTCCGGCCATGCCTCGCCCTGCCCTAGTGCCCACGAGCTCCACCGCATCGCCTTGTCCTCTCCATCGAGCGGAGCATCCTCAGGAGGCCGCAGCCATGGCCAGTTCCTCCATCTTCGCCGCGAGCTGCTGTGGATCCTCACCGTCGATTTGCACCGTCCCGGTCGTCCCCGAGCCCTTTGGCCAGCTCATCGGCATCCTTGTGAGCCCCCTTTGCTCCTCCCCGTATCCCCGCTGCCCGCTCGACCTCTAGCTGCATTTTCCTCCTTAGACGAGCTCCGGCCGCTACAATTTAGTTTGCCACCGTCAGCTCCGATGACCCCAGCTCCAACCGAGGCCTCCAATGGACGCGGCTCACTCCCAGGATCACGTAGGAGCAAACCCTGCTCTGAATGGTGCTCTGGGGGCGAAACCCGAGCCCTCCGCCGTGTATGCCGTCACCAGCGGCTGAACGCCGGCGGGTTTGACCCCGCTGACTGGAGGTTTGATCTCCTGGAGTTAGTGACAGGTGGGACCTAGCTCTGGTTAAGTTTAGGTTAAGTGTTAACTTAATTAAGTTAATTATTTAGCCTAATGGGTGGCTGACTAGTGGGCCTAGGCCCTTAGTGAAATTGTTAGGATTAATTAAATCTAATTAAGCTCATGTGTCACTGACTATGGGCCCAGCTGCTAACTAAACCTTTTTAAAATTTATTAACCCTCTGGTTAACCCAGAGCCACTGACATGGGGGTCCCACTAGTCAGGTTTGACCTGGACCAACCCTGTTGACATGTTGATGTCACTATGACATCAAGCTGATGTAGTAAAGAATTTCTGCAATTAAAACAAATCAATAAATGATTTACTATTTTTAGAAAATGTTTAAAACTTCTAAAAATCATAGAAAATAATTTGTAAATCAGATGAAAATAATTTATATATGAAAAATGATCAGAAAAATACAATGAATATGTTTATGCCATGATCATGCATGTTTGAGCAATTTAACATCCCCAAGTAGCACATTTCATGATTAGGATAATTTAATAAATAGTGTTGGAGTTGGAATTTAGTATATATTTGAATTCCACTTCACTTAATATGACTACCTATAGCACTAGGTCAATTCAATACCTTAACATGCCATTTCATGCGTCATGTTTGTTGCATCACATTGAATGTGTTCATTTCTCTATTTGCCGGTGTTGTTCCCTCTCGGTAGACGTTGTTCCGATGATGAAATCGATGTCACCGATGAAGACCTTTACCATCTTTAGAAGTGTCAGGCAGGCAAACCCCCTTGAGCATATTGATACGAACCCACTCTCTCGCTCCTGCTCTCTTTTACTGCATTAGGATAACAACGATTCAACTGTTACATGTCCTCTGTAGTTGAACTCATTCCTTTGCATGACCTGTCTTTGCCATAGTAAATAGTTGAAACCACTTAGCATGAGTAGCAACTGCTTGAGCCTTGTTGTGCTTACTCATCCATGTTTTCTTACCGTGCCTGCTATGCTTAGAGTCATGTCGTGTCGGGTTTGATCCATCTGGGTGATGAATCAGAATGGCTATGTTCATGTCCTACTGTGCGAGAGCTAAGTGTGTGAACACGATTTGGTAAAGGTAGCGATGAGAGGTCATGTAGGAGTACATGACGGGTTATCTCATTGGACCGTCCTTAAGAACTGAGTTCTGTGTATGTTATCCAAGACAAGATACTACCGCACATTGGGATACTTAATTGACCCTCTCGGCCTATTAATTGCCTTGACCTCTGTCCAAGAGTTGCAACTAGTTTCCGGTGTTGGTAGGAAAAGTGTTGGCGGCCGTGCATAGCGCTGCCCGACGGGGTGGACTGTGATGCGGTATAGGCACAGTGGCATAATGTACCAAGTGACACCCAAATGGTGGGCTTGGGACCCTGCGCACATTGTTTGAGGCCGTGGCGGAAACTTTGGCCGGATTTCTGTGCGGGTTCAGTCTCAAATAGGCGATAAACCTGAACTAGGGTCTTGTGTGATTGACGGTCGTGGCCGACTCCCTTGCTGGGCTTCCGCTTGAAGGTTACCAAGGTGCCTTTTATGTGCACATGGCGATAAGTGGCGGGAGCATGTGTGAAGAAGTTCACCCCTGCAGGGTTATGAATCTATTCGAATAACCGCGTCCTCGGATATGGACTACTTGGAGAACTTATGTGGTTCATAGATAATTAAAATGGATACTTCTAAAATACGCAAGATAAGCGTGAGTGCTATGGATGGCCTTCTCATAGGGGGACGGAAGTGGATCCATAGCGGTGTATTGATTTGGTGAATATGTGGACTCGTCTGCGCTATCCCACCTCAAAGAAAGCACTTGTAGTCGTAGTACAGATTAGCCAAGAGTCAAAGTTGGCTTGCTGCAATAAACTCCACAACCCCCTTCATTGAAACTGATGCATATGTAGTTAGTTCTGATGTAAGTCTTGCTGAGTACCTTTGTACTCACGTTTGCTTAATTTATGTTTTTGTAGAGGAGACACTAGTCTCATTAGTGGTATTTACAACGTGATGTTCGATGTTGACCGGATTAGCTTGGGAATCCCAGACAGAGGTCTAGTTCCTTTGGTAGGGTCGTTGTAGCTTTTCAGGCTCCTCCAGCCACTTTTGTAGATGTCTGTACCCAGACATGTTTAACTTCTTCTTGCTTGTTTGAATGCTCTGAATGTTGGGTCTTTTGACCCCTGTTTGTAGCATCTTATTGTATTGGCTCTTCCGAGCCTTCTAAATAAATGTTGTAATGTTGTATGGTTATGTTGTGATGCCATAGTTGTATCTATGCATATCGGGCATGTCGTGCGTACGTGTGATGTGCAATGGTATGTATGGGATTCGACACCTAGTTGTGTGCCTTTAGTAGTACTCTTTATGGGGACATGCCTCTTTGTGCTTCCACCGAGCCTTGGTAGCTTGCTACTGCTCCGGACACATTGATTGACCGGCATGTATCCTTCTTTGGTCCTGTGTATGCCCTTCAGGGAAATGTCTCACAGTGTAATGGAGTCCCTGTAGCCTGCTACGACTCGTCTACGTGCAGTGGTGACATTTATGTCCCACGGCATAGTGGAGTCCTTGTAGCTTGCTATGACTCGTCTACACACGCTAGAGATCGACACCTGCATTGCTGGGTTACGTATGCCTATCCCTCGGATGTGCCACTTGGGTTCTAGGACTAGTCATGTCGGCTCGGGTTCTTTGACATTTGAATGCTAGCAACACATTCACATACGCGAGTCAAAAGACGCAAACGGTCCCGACCCAGGTAAGGTGGCAGCCATGGAGATAACCGTGTGTGAGGCCGCAAAGTGATGTGATGTATTACAGGCTGGATTCTTATGGCTTAGGATCGGGGTCCCGACACGGGATCTCGATGTCCATATTGGTTCATACATATTCTATGAAGATCTTTATCGGTTGAACCTCTATGTCAAGGATTTAGTTAATCCCGTATGATGTTCCCTTTGTTCTTCGGTATGTTACTTGCCCAAGATTCGATCGTCGGTATCTCTATACCTAGTTCAATATCGTTACCGGCAAGTCTCTTTACTCGTTCCGTAATACAAGAACCCGTGGCTAACACTTAGTCACATTTCTTGCAAGGCTTGTTGTGATGTTGTATTACCGAGTGGGCCCTGAGATACCTCTTCGTCACACGGAGTAACAAATCCCAGTCTTGATCCATGACAACTCAACAGACACCCTCGGAGATACTTGTAGAGCACCTTTATAGTCACCTAGTTACGTTGCGACATTTGATACACACAAGGTACTCCTCCGGTGTCAGTGACTTGCATGATCTCATGGTCATAGAAAAAGATACTTGACATGCAGAAAACAATAGCAATAAACTGACACGATCATATGCTATGTTCATAGTTTGGGTCTTGTCCATCACATCATTCTCCTAATGATGTGATCCCGATATCAAATGACTTCTCATGTCTATGGCCAGGAAACCTTGACCATCTTTGATCAACGAACTAGTTAACTAGAGGCATACTAGGGACACAGTGTTGTCTATGTACCCACACATGTATTTGAGTTTCCAATAAGTACAATTATAGCATGGATAATAAACGATTATCACGAACAAGGAAATATAAACCCATTTATTATTGCCTCTAGGGCATATTTCAAACAAACTATCACAAAGGAGTCAAAATAGCATATAGCATAAAAGCATTTGTATTCAATACACGAGTGTTGCCTTCCGTAATCATCGTTATAAAGCCATAAATATGCATCAATTTGATTTAAGATTTTGGCCAAACTGGGTTGCCTGGCTCTTGTGCTCATCCCTTACGTTCACGATTGTTCGGCTAGGGGGTAAAGGGAGCACCTCTGTGATTGTTACTTCCGGGTCATCTAGGTTAGTACCCCAGACTGGGTGAAGCCGAAAGCTAGACATCTTAAGAATATAATTGGTCGACAACGACGAAAGTGAAAATTCTGGTTCATTTAAGACCACAAAGTTTGGGAACATTTGCCGAAATAAATCCTCAATATTTTTCCTCCCGCATTGATCGGAGTTGGGTTTCATGATCATGCTCAACATGATATCCTGGGAAAAGGAACTTATAAATGAACTATTTCTCCTAGAAGATGTTTCTTACATAGTAATATAACATATCTCTCTGTGTACCTTTGTTTATAAAACCGTATGGCCGGATTGCCTTGTTTGTCATAAATCTTTGCCTTTATAAAGGCTTTATAAAGTAGGACAAACACTCCTCAGCTACCGACCGAGGAGGTTGAAGCCAATGGTCGATCAAGAAAGTCTTGTACAATGTGGATTTGAGCATTAATGATGTAGAGTACTTGGATACATAGGATCATTACAGATAAATTGTGTCAAACATAACAAAGTTTGCGTCAAACAAATATCACCCGTAATTCGACCACCCATGCCTAAATTAAGGCTCGGGGGATACTGCATTGCCTATTCAATGTAGAAAATTCAAAGCGCAATACGGTTTCTGAGGAGATTCGATCCTTAGGTTGGTCAGTCGCACCCAACCTGAGTCTCGGAAACTACTGCGTACCATGTTTACATCCCTAACGAATGCCGTCGAGAAAAAACTTGATCCTTAGGCTGATTTTGCAAATCGACCTAAGTCTCAGGGAATACTGGGATTAGTGGTTTTATTTTGATTATTATTATTTTCCTTCAGGGGCATCTCAGGTTTTAGACCGACACGCACCTTGAGGGCTACTGGCTATATATCTCGGCAGAGAATAAATTGCACCAATCAAAAATATCCACAAAAAATCAGCCCACGGTCGGGGTGGTGCACCACCTCGGAAGAAGTACGGCATAAATCTCGTGCGCAAGTGGCTGGCTCCATAGAGGGCATTTCCGGCATAAGCTCAGCTGAATTCGTTAAATCTTTTAAAGACCGAGGTAGTTTATGACACCTCGGGCTCTGATCATCATTGGAGCTCGGGTGCGGTCCTGCGTTGGAGCTCGGAAACATTCTGACATAAAGCTCAAGATCGAAGACACTTCGGAAGTAGTCCGACATAAAGCTCAAATACAAAAGGCTGGTTCCATAAAAGACTATCCCGATATTTAGGTTTGGATGAACTACTTCAAATATTAAGAGACCGAGGTATCCTATGACACCTTGGATGCCGACCAGCGTTGGAGCTCGGGCTCAAAAAGACACCTGAGATATAGTTGAACATCGGAGCTCGGACACAAGAGGATACCATCACACGGAAAACACTTCGGATGCCCAACTTGTGAACTCTTTGGAATCACCTCAGCGATCCTCGAGATCAGTGATGGGAAGATTTATTGAACCAGTTTTCAAGATCGACGACCGAAGACAAAGAAATGTTCGGAAGAACCGAGGAGCATCCCTAACTTGAAGACCGGTTCAGGGGGCTACTGAAAGTGTCCTAGACTAGGGGTACTCACCACACCATCTCCCGACAGGTGGGTCGGGCCGAGGACCCCCAGGGCGGTTCATTAATGGGCCAGTTCGGATAGCCCATGATGCATACGAGGAAGATTCCACAAGACTTGGTGATCAAGACAAGGACTCCTCTCCATCGACGTAGGCAACTAGGACTCTTGTTATCCTAGGCTTCTAGTGTGTCATATAAGCCAAGGCCAGGCTAGTCATTAGGGATGATCAGATAATCATAGATCATATCATCATACGAGCATAGGTCTTAGGGTTTAGACCACTACATATGATCTCGAGGTAGGTCAACTCTGAACTCGATACACCATCATCAATACAAACAAAGAAGGACGTAGGGTTTTACCTCCATCAAGAGGGCCCGAACCTGGGTAAATATCGTCTGCCTTGTCTCCTGCGACCCATCAATCCAAGACCCACAAATCGGCCCCCTACCCAAGATCCACCGGTTTTGACATCGACACCGGGCTCGCCACCACCCAAGAGGGGTCGCGGTCGCCCTAGGAAGTACACCATGACTCCAGCGGTGCTTCCTCGAGAGCGCGGGCGCACTCCTGCATGGGCCGGCGCCACCTCTGGCAGCCATGGGCAGGCTCCATCCCGCGCCGGTAGCCACAGAGGACGCGGTGGCTATGCCCAAGGGGGGGGAGCCTGCTAAGGCCACTAGGCCGCCTCGCCTGTGATTCCATTCAGACGACGCAGTCTAGGAGTTCGTGGTGTGGGCAGAGAGGCTGACGATCACTTTGTTCCAGCTTCCACGCTTCTTCATGAAGGTGCTGCCGGTCGGACGGCCAGCTGGCTTATGGCTACAGGCCGACCATTGTTCAGCACGGCCTCATGGGTGGATGTTGAGGTGACCCCCGCAGGTTATGTGTATCCGAAACGTGGGTGGCAGACTTTCACCCGCGCCTGCGGCCTAGAGGGGAGGTGCACCCTTCACTTCAGGCACGACGTGGCGGCGACGCTCTTTGCCAGGGTCTTTGGGGAGGACGGCAAGCGTTTGGGGTGCTGCCCCTGAGGGCGGCGTTGGCGACATCGGCCGCCTCCCCGTCGGCGACGGCCATCGGACGACGGGGTCCTCGGTGGTGAACTTGCACTTGGCGATGAACGCAACTCCTCCAGTAGTGACGACACCTCCCTCGAGGGGAGCTCGAGTGACGACGACTACAACAAGCCGCCACATCGACGCGCCTAGGCCGGGAGGAGTGCCGAGCCGCCGCGGCGCCGCCCCCACATCAAGGAGGAGGAGGACTCCGGCTGAGCGCAGGCGGCGCAGGAGCCAAGCCTTGGGGGTGCTGGTCCTCGGGAGCCCGTCTTTTGCCTTTGTTTCCTGCAACAAAAACCATGGGGAGCCCCACGAGGGCGTGTAAAGAACTGCGGCGCTTGCGCATTATATGTTAGCATTTTTCTTTCCATGTCCCCTTTTTTGTGTTGCTAAGAATTGAAATGCCCATGTTCGTCGTGATTAGGGTAACTTAGCTTGATATGCCTACGGCGGGCCTCTGCGTCATGAGGTTCGGTCGCTGCACGTGGAGAGCTTGGGGATCTCGCCGAGTGGTCATCTTCCTTGCGAGCGATGCAGTTTGAGGGCCCTCTTGGTGCTCTACTTTGGCAAGGCCCAATCCTGTGCATACCTCGACCTCCGCTGGGGCATCCTGATCACCAGGACAATACCAAGGGGCGAGGGGCTACATGACTAGTTAGGCTCCTGAGTCGCGCTGCTCAGGAGTCCCCCTTGACGCTCAAGCGGCTCCCGTACCTTCTGTCGCCGGTTCCTGCCTTGAGAGGATTTGGAGCCCTCTTAGTGCTCTACGTCGGCAGGGCCCAATCCCGCGTGTGCCTCGATGACCGCTGAGGTTTCCGGATTACTAGGACGAGACCAAGGGGCGAGGGGCCACATGATCAGTTGGGCTCCTGAGTCATGCTGCTTAGGAGTCCCCCTTGACGCTCAAGCGGCTCCTGCACCGTGCCTCGCCCGATCCTCCCGAGGGCGCCTCGTGAGGACCAAGATGCCAAGGTCTTGTCGTGGTGTGCCCAGCCCCCGAGTTGCGAGGCGCGAGAGGAGGCCCAATAGTTGTTGATTCGGAAACAAAACTCCAAGATGAAAAGAGATTGCAAAGAGAAAGATTCCCACCCCCTTTTTGAAATAAGGTTATGAAGTTTTGAGCTTCATTCCAGAAAAATGGCAAATTCGAACACAAAAAGAAGCAAGCAACTGCCGCGTCCGGCCCCTATGCTAGTCTTCGTCTTCCCCCAGCACAGAGCGTAGAACCTCCACTAGGCATGTGTATAGTCATTGGAGGATAGTGTTGTCCGCCAAAGCGGAGCATGGGGCTTCCACTTGGATGTGGGTGGGAACCCCTCCACGTCCTCGGTGGGCTCAGGGCGTAGACAACCCACTCATTATTACGTGAGAGTGTCACAGGTAGAACTTGCGGAGATACTGGATGTTCCAGGCATTCTTGATGAGGACCCCGTCTTGAGTCTCCAGGCACACGACGCGAGGCCTGGAGACGCAGGCGATCCTGAACGAGCCCTCCCACATGGGTGAGAGCTTATGCAAGCCCTCCTTGGAAAGAACCCGCCTCAGGATGAGGTCTCCGACTTAGAGGGTCCTGGAGCGGACATCACAATAGTGGTAACACCGCAACGCCAGCTAGTACATCGTAGCTCGGAGTGAGGCTTGGCGGCGGGCCTCCTCCCCAAGCACGAGGTCTATCCCCCGCGAGGCATCCTGATGCTCCTCGTCGCATGCCAAGACCCACGGAGACCGATGTTTGACCTCATGTGGGAGGACGGCTTCAGCTCTGTAGACGAGGAAGAAAGGGGTCTCCCAGATGGGCTTAGTTGCGGTGGTGCGGGTTGACCACAGCACGGTCTGAAGCTCATCGAGCCAACCCTTGCCGCAAGCTTTGAGCTTCTTCTTGAATCTCCTTGTCTTGAGACCCGAAGGACCTCCGCATTGCGCTTGGCTTGGCCGTTGCTTCATAGGTGGGCCACCGAAGCGTAGCATATCTCTATCCCAAGGTTAGTACAATATATCTTGAAAAGGTTGGTTGTGAACTGCGAACCATTGTCGGTGATAATGCGGTTGGCGGCATGGAAGCGGCTCATGAGGCCCTTGATGAACTTGACGGCCCAATCGGCAGGGATGGTGTGGACGGGCTCCACCTTCGCCCACATAGTGAATTTGTCGATGGCGACGTAGAGGTAGCGGTATCCACCGACCACCTATGGGAAGGGCCCCAGTATATCCAGCCCCCAGACCGCGAAGGACCAGGAGAGCAGGATAGTCTGGAGGCCTTGTGCAGGCTGATGAATCTATTTGGCATGGAACTGGCAGGCCTCGCATGACCGCACCATCTCGACCGCGTCATTGAGCGCTGTAGACCAGTAGAAGCCACTATGGAATACCTTCCCTACAAGGGTGCATGATGAAGAGTGGTGTTTGTAGTCTCCTCCGTGGATGTCGACCAGCAGCTCGTGCCCCTAGTCCTCAGACACATACCGTAGCACGACGTCGTTTGGACGCCTCCGATATAGCTCACCGTCACGCAGATAATATGATGTGGCTTGTCGAGAAAATATGATGTGAATTGTGGCAGCAGCCTTTGGCATGGATAGCTTTTGGGTTGGCCCAATAGGCCGGTACCATATCCTTCCTCAGCTGATAGGACCCTCGTCCATCTATCGTTGATGTTGTCCTGTTCAGCCGTTCTTTTGCCTTTAGGCTGCGGGCCGTGGCTATAAGCTGTTGCCTGAACTGTTCCTGATCTTCAAGGTTTTAGGGGATGGCGAAGGCATCGGCTTCCGAGATGTCCTCCTCCTCGACAGGGGGGAGGTAGTTGTCATCCTCGGAATCATTTAGATCATCGGGGTTGCATTGATCTTCTGGCCTCTCCTGATCCTCTAGCGGGTGTTCAGAGATATCGGGATCGCTGAGGTCTTCCGGAGTATCTCCATCCCCAGTGCCAACGATAGCCTTTCTTCCCTTTTTTGCCTTTGACCGTTTATGCGACTTCCGATGCCTTGACGACGCTTCACCCGATTTGTCGCCATCGTTTTTGGGTGTGTGTTCGCTGTTATTGGCCGGAGTGTCCACCATGTAGACGTTGTAGATGGAGGTCGTGGCCCATCGCCCGGTGTTAACGGGAGTAAGAGCGCAATCTTCCTCATCCATGTCTTTTGCCTCCTCGGAGGCGTAGTCCAACATGTCGGTTAAGTCTTCGCCAATGGCTATCAAGTCGGTGATGGTGGGATAAAAAATTCTTCTTGACCCGCCTTAAGACCGATCTGAGCATGGACCAGGGTTGGGTCGTTGGTAAGTTTCATCGACAAGATCCGATCTAGGGCCTCGTTAAGTGAAGAGAGCTCGATTGGGTCAACCTGCTCAGAGCTTTAGGAGTTAACCTCCGACGCGTCCGTGTAGGACCGAAAGTAGGTCAAGAGGGGGGTGATTAGACTACTTGACCAATAAATGTTTTGCCTTTTTCGCAATTTTAATTCTTGGCAAGTTTTAGCATTCATAGCATATCAAGTAACACCCTACACATGCATGTCTAATAGTATAGCAGCGGAAAATAAAGACATTGCACATATAAGTAAAGAGAGGGTTAGGAATGCAAACACAAGTGATGACACAATAATTTTTCCCATGGTTCCGATAGGTGGTGCTATCATATGTCCACGTTCATGGAGTCTTTAACCCACGGAGGGTAATGGTCGCGGGAGTCCACGGAGGGCTCTACCCACGGAGGGTTCCACGAAGAAGCAACCTTGACTATTCCATGCGGCTTCTATCCACGAAGGACTAGCCTCACTATGGGTAAGTAGGCAATCTCCTTGCCCTTACAAACTTTTTGGTTCACTCCACAACACGAAGTAGGAGGCTCCCAAGCGACACCTAACCAATCTAGGAGGCACCGCCCTCCAAAAGGTAATAGACTCGCTAATGACGATGAACTCCTTGCTCTTGTGCTTCAAGATGATAGATTCCTCAACACACAATCTCTCTCACATAGATTTGGTTTGGTAGAAGAGATGGGACTGGTGGAAAGCAACTTGGGGAGGCTAGAAATCAAGATCCATATGGTTGGAGTGGAAGATCTTGACCTCAACACAAGGGTAGGTGGTTCTCTCTCAGAAAACTGAGTAGCATAGGTATGGAATAGTTCTAAGTGCTTCTCTTTCGAGTGGGTGGTGGTGAAGGGGTATATATAGGCATCCCCAAAAATCCAACCGTTACACACAATAAGTCAGACTCGATGACACCGATGTGTAAATCTTGGTGGTACCGAAGTGACTAAAAGTGGCAACTTTTGAATCTCGGAGGGACCGATATACAACTCTCGGTTGCACCGACAAGGTCACTAACGGTTAGATTTACCAATCTCGGTGACGCCAATTCACCATTCTCGGTCAGACCAAAAATGAGAATTTGCATAACAGGAAGTTGGCAACCCAACTCGATGGCACCGAGTGTAGTGTCGGCTGCACCGAAGTGTTAGGGTTTGGCTGAGTCTGTCTAGGGTTTGGAACTCGGTGGCACTGGGATAGGAAAGTTGGTTGCACCGATTTGGTATATTTGGCTTAGGACAGACTTTGGTGGGAGAGAATGTGGATGTTTTGGTGACTGTCACTTGTGCACATTCGAGAATATTGTTCACCATCAAAAGTTTACCCCCTTTTAATAGTATTGGCTTTCCTATAGACTCAAAGTGATTTCTCACAAATATAAAATGTAGAGTCCTCTTGCTTGAAGGTTGGCCAACCTATTTCCTTGCATCTTGGGGTAATTCCACAATCCTTGTGCCATTCCCATCATTGAACTTTTCCTGAAATATACTTGGTGAAGACATTAGTCCAATGACTTATATGTTGTTACCAAAACCACCAAGGGAGCAAATGTGCTTTCAATCTCCCCCTTTTGGTAATTGATGACAACATATAGATCAAAGCTTCAACAAAGATATAATCAATGAATATAGTCGTCGCTTTGAGAAGTATGTGATAAGTAAGAGCCCCCCCCTAAATTTGTGCATTATTTTAAATTTACGTTTGAATGCAAATGCACAATCGATTAGATACATGGGTCACTTCTCAGATGTCACATACCACTTGGTGGTGTGTGATAATAATTGGAATGAATAACATAACACAACACAATCAACCAAACATGAATGATCATCACATGAGCATTTAAGATGATAGGAAATAGTAGCATCACACATCAAAGCGTATGATCAAACATCATCGAGCGTGTGTCACAAGCAAGAGAAAAGAGTATCATGGCAACCAAAAGAAATTGTTTTTGAAAAAAGCAGAAAACACCAAATGCTCTCTCTCTCTCGAAGCCTAATGATCTATATACACTTCTCCCCCTTTGATAACAAGTTACCAAAAAGTTCAAAGGTATCTATCTAAGCGTTCTTGGGCTGATCTCCTCCGGTTGTTGATGAAGGAGTCGAGAGCACGACGTTGATGAAGATCTCTGCAGATGTCATCGAAGGAGCTGGAGTAGACACTCGTGGAACAGGAGCTGATTGAGTAGGAGTTGTACTGACTGAAGAAGAGGGCCTTGACTCTGGAGCAGGCACTGTGGCTGATCTCATCTGAGTGGTGAACTGGGTGCCTAGCCTGAGAGGTGATCCTTCCTCCTCCTCCTCATCATCAGAAGAAGAATAGGTAGAAAAGACCTGGGGAATGTGCACGGAGTCAACTTCCTTCTGTAGTTCTATCAATGTCTTGGACAACTTGTCCACCTTATTTCCAAGCACCTTGATCCTTGTCTCGAAGATCCTCACAAGGCTGTTCTGGTTATCCAGAATCCCTTTGATATCCTTCTGCATGCCTTGGGCAGCTTTGATCAGAAGATCCATTTGCTTGTTCCTGGATTTGGGGACTTGAGACTAGTGGCTCGAACAACTTCTGCCTCTGCTTGTGCTGTAGCAGATGTGGGATGATCTTGGTCCCTCACCACAACATTATCCTCGAACACTAGCTGTAGGGGCAAATGTGGGCGATCAAGAGCAAAAATGTGCTTCTCCAACTGTGAGTTGATAAGCAACTGGATGTAGGGTGCATAGCAACATGAGCGCTTTTGGTGAGCAACAACCCTCTTGATTGTCTCAATAATCAGATCCACGACTCTAATCCTGGTGTTCGTATCAAGGTGGAGCAGCATATTAATGGAGTATCCTCGGATCATCTTGTCATCTCCAGACTTGGGCATCAAGGTATGCCTGAGTATAGTGTTCATAGTCCGGAGGCCTGCTTGCAGATAATAGATAGATCCTAGCTTGTGTGATTGCACCTTGTCAGCGGGGATAGGAGCATACATGTCTTTCATGGCATTGTGACTAGCCTTGGGTTCAGAGTATACATCCAAATCTCCTTCCTGAGCTTCAGGAACTTCCAGTAGAGCAGCCCATTCCTCAACAGTGGATTCATACCTAGCACCTTCAGTCATCCATACAAGTCTACCATCTTCATAGAAGTGAGCGATGGAGTAGAGTTGCATGATCATCTCGTCTTTCCACGCTGTAACTTCTCTGCCGATGAACTTATCCAGACCAATGCAATGAAAGCTATCTTGTACACTTGGGAAGTAGTTCTCATTGTCTTTGATGAACTTCCGATCAACATATCTCATGTCGCTTACAGCGGGGCTCTTATCAAGCAAAACGGTCTCATAGAAATCCTATTGCTCTCTGGTATACAATCTGTAGTCAATGACGGTCTTCCTCCTCTGAGCATATGGATTTATGGCTCTCCAGGCTCTCAAGCCTAAGTCTTTCCGCTTCTTCATGTCCTCAACTACCAAATTGCTGGCATCATGCACTGGAAGATGTGGTCTGAGCTTCATCAATGTGGTTAGGTCATCACCATCTTCCATTCTAGAGGTAGTCCCTTTGTTCTTCTCTGAAGCAAGAATGTCTCTGGTGGTCCTGTTGGACTTCTGCACTGCAGCCTTCTTAGATGCAGCTTGGTGCTCTTGGAGGTGCCATTCTTTGGCATAGCATCAGCCATGAGCTTCTTGGCTTTCTTCTTGGGAGGCACTATCTCAGCATGCTCTTCCTCCTCCTCCTCAGTAGCAGCACCAGCAGCCTCCTCTAGATCCTCAAACATAGAGGTAGGCCTACGCATAACACGAACAATCCTCTTCCTGGACTTTTTCTCCCCTGCCTTCTTAGGTATAGCTTTCTTGGGGACCTCAACTGAAATAATTGCTCTAGCAGTCTCATGTGATTTGAATGTTGAAGTAGGAGCATAGACCTTGCTGACAACTTTACGAGATGAAGTAGCTTCAGTTGCTGACTTCTTGGCAGCCTTTTCTTGCTTCTTAGCAAGAATCTCCTTAGGAAAAAAATCTGAGTCTTCTTCATCTGAGTTGAGCTTCTTCCTAGTTCTGGTGGCAGCCTTGGGCAACCCATGAGAGCTGGGGGTGCCTGGATCTGAGAAAGAACTGGCTTCTGGGCTTGTTCCAGAACTCATATCAACTCCCTGCTCTGGCAAATTCTGACTGTCTTCTGAGCCAGACATACTGACCCTGTGAAAAGAGTATAGGAGAACAGAAGAAGATGAGTCATCACAAAATGAGGCTGGTTTTTGAAATTAGAGCAATGAATTTTTAAAAGTTTTGCAATCTGTGAAATAGATATCGGTGCAGCCGAAAAGAAATTTTCGGTGGGGTCGAGACAGACTAACTCCTTAAGAGGAACTTGGCAGCCTTTTCGGTCGGACTGAAAAGAGCTACTCGGTTCCACCGAGTCAGTTCTCAACCTCACTGAAAAGCATATCAGTGAGACCGATATTTTAGTTTTTGTTCCACCAAGATTTATCGGGCGGGCGACAAAACCCTATAAAGTCCATCTAACGCGAGATTTTGGAGTTTTAAGAGGATGGAAACACATGCAAAGGGTGCAATGATGATTAACAAGTATCTAATGTGCAAGAGTCGGATGGGGAGCGCACTAGAGATCGAATCCGTACCCTAGCTTGGCGTGGATCCTCTATGATGGCGACGAGGGAGTAGATTTCGTTGGCGACGGCGATTCCCAACGGCGGAGGAGCACAAGAAGACAAGGGCGACAATTAGGGGTCCTTGGAGAGGCAGCTTAGGGTTTTGGAGCACGGCATATGAGATAGAAGTTTCAAAGCGTCGGGGTCCAGCTTTATATACCTGCCACTGTCAGTGACACCGATTCTAAGTTTTCGGTGTCACCGAGTGCCTCAACTGTCAGCTGATAGGGACACCCGGTGTAACCGAGAAAATGGAATCGGTGGTACCGAGATTGAAAAACCAGATCAACCCTAGGCATTCGATGAGACCGAGATTTTGGTGTTGGTTCCACCGACATGCACTTGGGAGGTTTTAATGGTCAGTCCTTGTCGATATGGAACTCCGAGTGCTCCACACACAGAGGGATCGAAAAGCACTTGTTCAAATTTTGTGATGCAACATGAATAGAGTATGAGGTGAGAAAGCATAGATAGCTAAAGAAGTCGTCCTAGGCATTCTTGTATATCCAATTGGCAAAAGATAAATCAAAAGCCAAATAGCAACAATTGGATATCCTCGAATGAGAAAATAAATGGAGACCAACATGCTCACACAATAAGATGTCAAATGGAATCATGGCAAACATGCACAAATACTGTAGCATCTAACATGCACTTGGGCAATGACAAAGTCATCTATATATGAGTATTTGACTTAGGAGCCAAGTAAGAGTACTTGATCATAGGTCATACTCATCGTTTAAGCACAAGTGGGGTTACCACTTTTACATAAGGCATTAATGTTTGTCACATACTATGAGATGCTTTGGCTCAAGTCTTAGAGTAAAGCCCCCCCTTGATGTGGCATCTCCCCATAAGAGGGATAAACTAACCTTGGGTTTTGTCGATGAAGAATTCATGTTGGTGAGGTAGTGGTGGATGCTCAAGGTTGATGAAGATCACCAAGAGTTGTGAGCATCCTTGTTGTTTCCTTACTCTTCTCACCTACATGGGTTAGTCTCAACACACAAGAGACAAATACAAGGATATCTATGGACATGGAGTGCAAAGCATGTGTAATGATGTCCATTGATTTGTTAATAACCTTGTACCTTGCTTACCTTTGAGGGAATGTGTGACTCCTTGATCTATTGCATAGGGTTGATGTTGATTGCAAATAGATCTTGCCAATAATGAATGCGAGTGAATTTCATTGGCGGAGTCACCCCTCAAGAATTCTCTAGTTCTTCTTCTTGGGAATCCACATCAAGTTGATGGGGATCCTTGGTGTTGAAGTAGCACTTGTAGAAGTTGAGCTTGTAGTAGCCTTGGGAACCCACTTCACCAAAGCTTGGGATTGATCTTCAAAGTCCTCTTGGAGCTTGTTCTTGCCCTTGAGCTTGGTGTCTTGTGGTGGAAGGTCATCTTGAGTGTTTGTTCCCTTGGGAATAGTATTTTCATAATTCTCCGTTTGAGGAACAAACTTGGGGTTGGGATATTGACCTTCTTCCCACTCAACTCCATTAGCGTTGAAGTAGCCAACACCACGATTCTTCCGGTATCCTCCGTGCTTGCGTACAATCTCATCAAATTGTTTGTACCCTTCAAGACTCTTGTAGATACCCTTCTCTATAATTCCTTTCAATAAAGCATTTTCTTGCTCAAGTGTAACTTGGCTAAGAGAATCATCATTAGTGGAATCAATAGAACTACTAGGAGCAACATCATTGGGTTTAGCATTTTTATTGTTGCTACTAGATGAAGAACCTGTCTTTCCTTTGTTACTAGGTTGCTTATATTTTAATTGTGGCATGAATGTAGACAAGAGTAGTCTTTTGTCAATATAAGATGAAGTCTTCTTTCGGAGATCGTCATTGATAGCTTTAAGAAATTCATGTTCTTGCTCCAAATTGAGCTTCTCGAAGTGTAGCTTATCATGAGTTCTTACAAGCTGTGTATGATCTTCAAGAGTAGATTCATGAGCTAACTTAAGAGTGTTGAGTTCTTTCGTTAGTTCTTCTATTTTCATCTTGTCATCATCAATAGACTTATCTTGACTAGCATGAGAAATATTAAGTTCATTATGATTAACATCACTAGTGTTATCACATAGCAAGTCATCATCGTAAAGAAAATCATCTTCATCACTATCAAAATCAAGATATTTAGGGTGTGATACCTTGGGTCCTTTAGCCATGAAGCAACTTCCACCTCCTTCATTTGGTGAATCAAATATATCATAGGAGTTGGTTGTCACTAGTGCAATTCCGGCAACACCATCGTCTTGAGTATAGTTGGAGTTGGAGTGATAGCTTCTCTTGGAGTGGTTGTCGGAGTCGAAGCTGGAAAACCATTCACCAACATGAGGTTGATGCTTGCTTCTTGAGTAGCTCTTGGTGTTCTTGTCCTTCTTATCCGAGTCCCTACTTCTCCTTGAGGGTCTTCGTTCATAACGATCATCTCTACTCCTTCTCTCTCTTCGAGGTGATTCATCTCTTGAGCTTCGTCTTCTTGGTGACTCTTCTCTTCGCTTGTAGGGAGCCGAGCACTCATTGGAGTAGTGTCCGGGCTTCCCACAATTGTAGCAGTTTCGATCACGACTTGACGAACACTTGTCTTCATATCCGGAGTTGGAGGTGCGATCTTTGCTTCTATTCTTGTAGAACTTGTTGAATTTCTTGACCATGAGGCTTATCTCTTCATTTGTGACAAGGTTGTAGCTTGAGGTAGCGGGAGCATCACTTGTGGCTTTGTAAGCACCACTAGACTTCTGATGAAGGTCTTCCTTGTCTTTGAGTGTCATCTCATGAGCAACAATTCTACCAATCACTTCTGTTGGTTTGAGATCTTTGTAGTTGGGCATCATTTGGATCAATGTGCACACGGTGTCATATCTCTCATCCAAAGCTCGAAGTATCTTCTTGATGATGAACTTGTTAGTCATTTCTTCGCTTCCTAAGCCAGTAATCTCATTGGTGATGAGAGCTAGCCTAGAGTACATTTCAGCGACTCCTTCACCATCCTTTGAACTTGTCAAGTTGACCTTGAAGAACATCTAACTTGGATTCTCTCACGGACTCAGTTCCTTCATGAATATCAACCAAAGTATTCCATATCTCTTTTGCGTGTTCAAGACGAATGATTTTGTTGAATTCTTTAGGAGATATGCAGTTGAAGAGTATGTCACATGCTTGAGCATTGAGTTGCAACATCTTCAATTCATCTACAGATGCTTCACGATCCGGTTCCTTTCCATCCGCAAAGAATTCACCTTGCAAGCCAACACGAACAATAGCCCAAATGACAGGATTATGACCAAGCAAATGCATTTTAATTTTATGCTTCCAACTAGCAAAATTAGTGCCATCAAAGTACGGACCTCTGCGGTGATAATTTCCCTCACTAGATGCCATAGTTCTCCTAGGTTGTGAAACCAATGCAATGGATACCAAAGCTCTGATACCACTTATAGGATCGAAAGTAGGTCTAGAGGGGGGGTGATTAGACTACTTGACCAAATAAAAGTTTTGCCTTTTCCCAATTTTAATTCTTGGCAAGTTTTAGCATTCATACCATATCAATTAACACCCTACACATGCATTTCTAAGAGTATAGCAGCGGAAAATAAAGACATTGCACATATAAGTAAAGAGAGGGTTAGGAATGCAAACACAAGTGATGACACGATGATTTTTCCCATGGTTCCGATAGGTGGTACTATCGTACTTCCATGTTCATGGAGTCTTCAACCCACGGAGGGTAACAGTCGCGAGAGTCCACGGAGGGCTCTACCCACGGAGGGTTCCACGAAGAAGCAACCTTGACTATTCCATGCGGCTTCCGTCCATGAAGGACTAGCCTCACTATGGGTAGATCTTCACGAAGTAGGCAATCTCCTTGCCCTTATAAACTTCTTGGTTCACTCCACAACACGAAGTAGGAGGCTCCCAAGCGACACCTAACCAATCTAGAAGGCACCACCCTCCAAAAGGTAATAGGCTCGGTAATGATGATGAACTCCTTGCTCTTGTGCTTCAAGATGAAAGACTCCTCAACACACAATCTCTCTCTCACAGATTTGGCTTGGTAGAAGAGATGGGACTGGTGGAAAGCAACTTGGGGAGGCTAGAAATCAAGATCCATATGGTTGGAGTGGAAGATCTTGACCTCAACACAAGGGTAGGTGGTTCTCTGTCAGAAAACTGAGTAGGATAGGCATGGAATAGTTCTGAGTGCTTCTCTTTCGAGTGGGTGGTGGTGAACGGGTATATATAGGCATCCCCAAAAATCCAACCGTTACACACAATAAGTCAGACTCGGTGACACCGATGTGTAAATCTCGATGGTACCAAAGTGACTAAAAGTGGCAACTTTTGAATCTCGGAGGGACTGCTATATAACTCTCGGTTGCACAGACAAGGTGACCAATGGTCAGATTTACCAATCTCGGTGATGCCGATTCACCATTCTCGGTCGGACCAAAAATGAGAATTTGCATAACAGGAATTTGGCAACCCAACTCGGTGGCACCGAGTGTACTGTCGGCTGCACCGAAGTGTTAGGGTTTGACTGGGTCTGTCTAGGGTTTGGAACTCGGTGGCACCGGGATAGGAAAGTTGGTTGCATCGATTTGGTATATTTGGCTTAGGACAGACTTTGGTGGGAGAGAACGTGGATGTTTTGGTGACTGTCACTTGTGCACGTTTGAGCATATTGTTCACCATCAAGACTTTACCCCCTTTTAATAGTATTGGCTTTCCTATAAACTCAAAGTGATTTCTCAAAAATATAAAATGTAGAGTCCTCTTGCTTGAAGCTTGGCCAACCTATTTCCTTGCATCTTGGGGTAATTCTACAATCCTTGTGCCATTACCATCATTGAACTTTTCCTGAAATATACTTGGTGAAGACGGTAGTTCAATGACTTATATGTTGTTATTAATTATCAAAAGCACCAAGGGAGCAAATGTGCTTTCAGTCCACGCAAGGGGAGTGTTCGGCAGGAACTGGTCTCCTGACGTCTGGCGCTATGGCCGGTTCTAGACTCAAAGCTAGGTCATAGCCAGGGTGGATCCCGTGGACAGGACCGAAAGAGGAGTCCCAGGTTAAAGCCTCGGAGTCTTCACACACAACAGGCAAGATTGCGATCCGGTTAGCGAAAGATCGCCCCAAGAGCTATGGAGAACTCTAGGTTCCCGAATCTGACCTCTTGATCAGGGGCGAAACTCCCGACTCGGCCAAGACGGTCAGTCGGGTCAGCGTGCAGCACAATGCTGCCGAAAGCAAAGATCTGTTCAGGGACAAAGGTGTCCATCTTGCGGACTTATTCGTTGATGACAATGAGAGCCATCAACTCCTTTGGCGATCACAGCGAAACTCTCAATGAAAGCACCAATGTTGGTGTCAAAACCGGTGGATCTCGGGTAGGGGGTCCCAAGCTGTGAGACTAGGATCGATGGTAACAGGGGACGAAGGAGACGATGTTTACCCAGGTTCGGGCCCTCCTATGGATGTAAAACCCTATGTCCTTCTTGATTATATTGATGGTATGAAGGTAACGGAGTTGATCTACCTTGAGATTGAATAGCTAAACCCTAGACGAGTTTTTCTTGCCCTACGATCTAAAACCCTCTCGGTTTATATAGACACCGGGGGGATACTAGGGTTTAAAATTGGTAGGTCTCCTGCCGAGGATGGAGATGCCAGTTTCCTCATCTTGACTTGGAGTGAACGACGCGCCTTTGGGAGTTCCTTTTGGAAAGTGGTCTCTCAATGTATCCGGGCCTTCCTATGATAATCAGAGAATGGCCCACCAAGCTGGCCTATTAAGAGATAGGCCGACGGCCCGAGGACCCCTTAGTCCAGGACTCCCTCAGTAGCCCCTGAACTAGCCCCCAATGCCAAGGGTCTTAGCTTCAGCTTCTCCATGTGACTAGAGTCTTCTGCTTGTAGGGTAAGTTCTTCTTCCCCTTTAATGATCGGCTGAGATTAGTACAACCTTCGATAACGCATAATGTTTCCAATCATATGATCGACGGAACACCATGAGTCGCTTAGCCCCAAAGGCCAAATGCCAAAGTGTAAATAGTGTATACTGACAACCTTTCTAACGAAGGGTCGTGGCCCACCACGACCACTAAACTAGTTATGAAAACTCGATTCACGGTTCGAAGCCATTTTTACCTTAACACGATTCATCAATGCATAAATCCTGCCCCGTTTCTCACGGGATATGATTAATCATATCAAGTTTCTTTACACGTGTATAACTACACACACGTCTTGGGAAGCGGAAGGATTTGCGGCACAGTAAAGGGAGGCTAATCATCGTCACACCTCATAAAAAGGGGAAAGAACTGTCAAGGCCTATTCATGCTCCCCATTCGTATCCTCTGCTTCCTCAATCTCCCTAAGCTCCGAGAGCCCAGATCCAGTTCTTCCTCAACTTCTCCTTCGAGCTTTAGCCATGGCGGGTTCGGGCTCTAACGGCAAGTGGGAGGCCTCCAAGGTCACTGACCAAGACATCCGAGACCTGAAGGAAGCCGGTTACCTCCCCGCCAACATCTTCCACCACACCTCGGAGAAGAACCAGGTGGTCCCCACCCCCAAGCCAGGCGAGAGGGTGGTATTCGTCCCCCACTTCACCTGGGGACTAAACTTTCCACTCCATCCCTTTGTCCGGGGTCTCATGTTCTTCTATGGACTAGACTTCCACGACCTCCCCCGAACTCCTTTATGCACATATCAACATTTATCATCGTCCGCGAGGCCTTTCTGTGGGTCGCACCGCACTTTGGCCTGTGGCTCAAGGTCTTCAATGTCAAGCCGAAGACCGTTGCGAGCGAGCACATGGACTGTGGATGGGCGGTCATCAGCAAGCTCCCCCACGTCGGATGGCCGACTCGCACCTTCATTGACACCATCTAGATCTGGCAAAAGGAGTGGTTATATATCACCGAGCCAAGAAAAGAAGGTCGGGTTGCTCCGGTCGAGTTCAGATCCGGACCTCCCACAAGATTGACCTCATGGCTCCGAAAGGTCCTCGGATGAGGGTCGGATGTGGAGGTGGACAAGCTATAGAAGCACATCACCTCGATGATCAGGGCCAAGATTGAGCTGGTTAATGTGGTTCAGATCATGCTTCGATGCCGCATCCTTCCCTGCCAGCGCCGGGACTCCCCCATGTGGGCTTATCAGCTTGACAATGAGCCTACTGTTTGTCAGCTCTTCCGCACCACTCCAGAGAAACTGCGGAAGGCGCTGTCCAAGGCTCAGAAGAGCTGGCCAGCTGAGGAGGAGGATCAGGGCCTACATGCCGATAACCCTCCTACCCAGGTATAAGATAATTTCAATTGATCGGTTCTGTTTCCCGATAGAAAATCTAAACACCGTTCCCGTCATCTTTGCATAAATGGTTGAGCAAAGCCACATGCATCAACTCCCCAACACCATAGCCCGAAGACCCGAGGTCGAAGCTGTTGTTGGAGATGCTCGTCGCGACGCCTTACAAGGCGCTAGAAAAGAAAGAGAAGAAGAAAGGCCGAGGACGTCTCCACATAAAGGACCAGTATGACGCTGTGTTTGAGGAAACCCATGCCTCCTCTAACCATGAGGAAGAGCATGAGGACGAGGAGGAGGGGGATTCCCCCCTCACAAGAAAGAGGGCGGTGTGATCGGACACCGTGGAGTAGGTACCTCCTCCTGCTCCAAAGAGGGCACATCGGGCGATGTTGGTCCTGCCCGACGATAGTTCGGACTCGGATACCGAGTCTGAGGACTTCGAAAAGGTTCCTCAAAGGAACCTAAGGATCAAGCCCCCAGCTTGAAGGTAAGAATACGAAGACTACCTGAGCTATTCATGCCAAGTTTTTAATGTTATTAACATGTGAGCGCATTTTGGTCCGCACCCCACGACACGTTCTCCCCACCGACCAAGTTTCGGATGAGGAGACTCCACCTGCCGAGCTGGCGGAGAGCAGGACCGCGTCAAATCCCACACCTCCAAGGACGGTCATCTCCGGAGCACACCATGCCTTCGGAGCCACCGGTTCAATCCCCGGTTGGAGATCGTACTAACCGATCATCACTAGCGCCATCGATGACTGGGTGGCCGGTCATGGAGGAGGCTCTGTCAAGCGCCTCCATCTTCGAGGATCACACCCTTATGGGTGTGGTTTTGCAAAGCATTCAGTCCGTTGATGGCGGACTGAAGGAGGCCTTCAACGTTCTCCTGACGGGCTTCCAGGTGAGCCACATAATGTTCTTTTCCTAAGATTTTAATTTATTAGGTTTGTGATATCGTTATATATAGCAGCACCCGAGCCCTGGGCGAGTTTAGAAAAACTCACCCGGGGGTTAAATACAAAGAAATGACCAAACAATGTATGAGGCATTATTCATCCTATAATGTTCTAACAGTCCTTAAGATGACCAAACATAGGGTCATGCAGGCTTCGTCATCAGCGACGACCGTTAATGCCGCAGAGCTTGACGAGCTAAACCGGAAGCTCAAGGCCTCCGAAGAGGAGCTTGACGCTCTGAACAAGAGGTTTGACGAGGCGCAAGGTAAGACGTCTTGGAATATTGGAGCTATTAAGGATTAGTGATTCACACTGTTGACTTAGTATAATTATATGTTGTATTGCTTACACAGCCTCGGCGAAGGAAGTCGAGAAGCTCAAAGCCGAGCTATGACAGATGAAGCAAGAGGTCACGGAAGAGAAGGCAGCAGCCACGCTCTCCGCATTAAAAACCGCGAGCGAAAAGCATGAGGCTCGGGTGGGGGAGGTTCAGCAAGAGCTTAAGGATGCCAACCAAAAATGTGAGGACCTTGAGCAGAAGGGCAAGGAACAAGCTGTCGAGCTATCCGCGATGAAAACCGACCTCCAGAAGGAGCGGGTGGACAGGCAGTTCTTTGAAGAACAGATTCGTCAAGCCAAGCCTATCACGGATGGTAAGCCGTATTTACTAGAGTGTGCCTTCGGTGATAGCAAGTTTGCATTGCTCACCCAGGTGTGGCGTTCCTCAGGCGTCAGCTCGGACCTCCTAAAGAGTGTAGCGAACGCGAACCAGTTCTATGCTTCGCGAGAAGAGGGAGATGAGGCTCACCTCTTTTGGGCGCAATTTGAAGCATCTGAGCGCTCTCCTCTCCTCATCGAGCAGATGAAGCAGCTGATGGAGCTACACCGGGTGGCGGAACCGGCCATGAAGGATCTCTACATCCGTCTATGGCTCGACGAGCCGTTGCCAAGCAGTTACTTCGGCCTGGTGTGGAAGCTGAGGGATGCCTCGCCTCGGATTGACACGCTAAGGCATTCTTCCTGCATCGAGGGAGCTCGAATGGCCTTTGCAAGGGCCAAGGTGCACTGGCCGGGGCTAGATCCAACAAAGAGAGCCACCACTCCTCCGCCCACTGGAAAGGAGCATAGGTGCCCTGAGCGATACTTCTCTGTAGTGATGGAGGGTGCTCAGGCGATAGAGGCTCAGTGCTCAAAAGATAAGTTTTATGAGTAAACACGTTGTAATATGTCCGAAGACCTTTTAACACCTTTATGGTTATGATGCATGGTTTATCATGTCTTTTATGTTTTGCATTCTCTATAACTCCTGTGTGGCCGTTTAAACTGAAAGTTGTGAGTCGTCGGCTTCAGCCCCCATGTAGATACTACGCGAGGTGTCTCTACCTCCGCACTATGACCCTTAGCCGAGCTACCGGTACCCGAAGGCGGCAGTGTGAGGTGGACAAGGCAATCAGACCATAATGCTTTGTTGCTTTCACTTAGCCGTAGGAGCGTGAAAAAGGAATGCGGGGATAATGACTAACCCCCAGCGGTTTGTGATGTTCGGATGAACCACGGCTGAAGCCGGCATCAGATGGTTTGTAAGAATACCAAACCCATCATATGCCACGGAATAACCTCTAACAAAGTTTTTAGTATAACACTTATGCTCGGATTCGTAGACCGGTTCTCGCGTACTATGAGAGTTAGTTTTCGGCTTTCTCCCCCGAGGTGCTTGACCAGGCTAGCTGGAAAGATAATCACAGTGGTTGTCCCTTTGCCCTTTTTAGCCGAACGAGCGAAATGTAAAGGGGCAAGCACAGGATCCGGGCAACCCAACTATTGACGCAAGACACAGTTCGGAACCAATTCATATAAAGCAAACTCCGAGACGCCAAACACATGATTGATTGTGCTTAGGGCAATATTTTAAATTCGAGCCCCTAGTCTATTAGCCGGTTGCATCGTAATGTGTACCAAACAGTTTCCCAAGAAGCATTGAGGAGGGAGGAAATAGAGCATGTACCCCCCAAAAAAGATAGCGAAGCAGCCATTCATGATGGTCTTATATTTTGATCAATAAATCTTATAGCTCAAATTACCAAAGCAACTATTTATAGGTACTTGAAGATGAAATATAAAGTTTATAGGAGGGGTTGTACCAGTGGTCTTCGATGGGTGGCCTGACGTCCTTGATATGCCCTGTCGCCTGTCCACTCCTGTGCCTCCTAGGGGGTTGCATTCCTTTATGGGTAATGTTGTCGGCGAGCGGACCTTGGAAAGAGGATCTTGAGAAGTCTCTGAACTATTGATGGGCTTTACGCTTTAGCAGGTCCTTGATGGTACCTGTTGTATGTCTGAAGACTTATATTGCTGGTAGTTCGGTCCAGCCGAACACTTTGTTCTTTGATAGTGTTCCCCACTGCTGCCCATGGAATCTTAAGTGCGAAGTTGTGCCTGCTTGGCATATGTTTTGCTAGCATTAGGGCTATGCAATGGGGAGCGAGTTCCTATTTTTGGGGAGGAGAAGGTTCTATGAGTTCGGGCTGAAACCGAGCTCACTTCTCAACCTTATGCGCCTTTGAGGCAGATGTCGGTGTTTGCCGATCATCATCGTAATGGAATTCGTCCACTAGGGCCAATTCATGTTCCTTAGTTTGTAGGGAGCACTCTGTGTTGCCGTTGACAGTAATGACCCCTTTGGGCCAGGGCATCTTGAGCTTGAGGTATGCATAGTGTGGGAAGACGTTAAAGCGAGCGAACGATGTACGACATAGCAGAGCGTGATAGCCGCTGCGATAAGGTACAATGTCGAAGATCAAGTCTTCAATTTGAAAGTTATTGGGCGAACCGAACACTACTTCCAAGCTTACAGAGCCCGTGCATCGGTCTTCGACGCCTGGGATCACTCCTTTAAAGGTAGTGTTGCTGGGTTTGATCCTTGACGGATCTGTACCCATCTTTTTCACCATGTCCGAGTAAATCAGATTAAGGCTACTTCCTCCGTCCATTAGGACTTTAGTGAGGTGATACAAATCTATGATGGGGTCTAGGACGAGGGCGGCTGAATCCCCATGATGGATATTGGTCGGGTGGTCGCGTCGATCGAAGGTGATCGGGTACGCCGACCATATGTTGTACTTCGGGGCTACATGCTCTACATCATAGACCTCTCGAAGGGCGTGCTTCCTCTCCTTTTTGGGTATATGAGTGGCGTATATCATATTCACGATTTTTACCTCTAGAGGGAACCGCTTCTGTCCGCCACCAATCGGACTGCGGGGCTCATCCTCGTCTTCGCTGCGGGGGCCCTTGCCTTGATCTTCGGCTGCAAGTTTGCCAGCCTATTTGAACACCCAACAGTTATGGTTGGTGTGGTGGAAGGTTTCCCTTGAGTGCCATGGATTTGGCAAGGCCTCTCCATGATTTTTTCCAGTGGGGTAGGCCCATTGCGATTTCCTTTGGGAGGATTCTTCCGTTGCCTGGGTCGGGAATTGCGAAAGCCCGTGTTAACGATCGTGTCATTGACATCACTATTGTTGTGCTGGCACTTATTCTTATTGCGTTTTGATTTCTCATTTCTGTCCCGAACTTCAGAGGTTCCGGGGTCTTCGGGGTTGCGGCTCCATCGTGCTAGTCAGTTATCCTTGCCCGCGCAAAAGCGAGTCATGAGTGATGTAAGGGCGGACATCATCCTAGGTTTATCCTGGACGAGCTGGCGAGCCAGCCATTCATCCTGAATATTTTGCCTGAAGGAGGCTATTGCCTCGGCGTCCTGGCAATCAACGATCTGGTTTTTCTTGGTCAAGAACCGATTCCCTAATTGCCAAGCGGACTCTCCTGCCTTCTGGACGACATTGCTCAGGTCGGAGCAGTCCGGCGGCCGAACATAGGTGCCTTGGAAGTTAGATCGGAATGCATCCTCTAGATCCTCCTAGCACTCGATCGAATTTTCGGGGAGGCTGTTTAACCAGTGCCGAGCTGGCCCCTTCAGTTTTAGGGGCAGATACTTGATGGCATGGAGATCATCTCCTCGTGCCATGTGGATGTGGAGGAGAAAATCCTCGATCCATACTATTGGGTCAGTTGTCCCATCGTATTGCTCTATATCCACGGGTTTGAACCCCTCCGGCAACTGATGTTGCATTACCTCGTCCGTGAAGCATAGTGGGTGGGCAGCCCCTCCGACCCGAGCTATGTCGCAATGGTAATCGGCGTCTGTTCTGGCCTGGTTTCTTTCCCGGCATCTATTGTTGCGGTCGAGCCAAGGCCAGTACCCCTCCCGTCTATCGGGTTAGTACCCTCTGGATCCGTAGATGGATCTCATACGACCTGCTCTATAGTTTAGGCCGTGTCGTAGGTCAAACCTGCCATCGGGCTCTATTGGCTCTTTTCCCCGTCTTTGGGGTATCATCAGCCTATAACCGGTGTCGTCAGCCGTCATGTCTCATCCTCGAGGAGGGCGCTCTGGCTTGTCGTAAGTATGTTTGGGAGACGGCGTATCGGTAAGCTCGTCATCGAATTGTGGCAGCAGCCTTCGGTGTGGATAGCTTTTGGGTTGGCCCAATAGGTCGATACCATATCCTTCCTAAGTTGATTGGACCCTCGTCCATCTATCGTTGAGGTTGTCCTATTCGGCCTTAAGCTGCCGTTCTTTTGCATTCAGGCTGTGGGCCATGGCTATAAGCTGTTGCCTGAACTATTCCTGATCTTCAAGGTTTCCAGGGATGGCGAATCCATCGGCTTCCAGAATGTCCTCCTCCTCGACAAGGGGGAGGTAGTTGTCGTCTTCGGAATCATTTAGATCATCGGGGTTGCGTTGATCTTCTGGCCTCTCCTAATCCTCTAGTGGGTGTTCGGAGATATCGGGATCGCTAAGGTCTTTCGGGGTATCTCCGTCCCCGGTGCCAGCGATAGCCTTTCTTCCCTTTTTTTTGCCTTAGATCGTTTATGCGGCTTCCGGCGCCTTGACGACGCTTCACCCGATTTGTCGCCATCGTTTTTGGGTGTGTGTTCGCCGTTATCGGCCGGAGTGTCCACCATGTAGACGTCGTAGGTGGAGGTCGCGGCCCATCGCCCAGTGTTAACAAGGGTGGGAGCGCAATCTTCCTCATCCATGTCTTCTGCCTCCTCAGAGGCGTAGTCCAACATGCCGGTTAAGTCTTCGACAGTGGCTATCAAGTGGGCGGTGGGTGGGATAAAAAATTCTTCTTGACCCGCCTTGACGGATCTGAGCATGGACCAGGGTTGGGTTGTCGTTGAGTGTCGAGAGCTCGATCGGGTCCACATGCTCAGACCTTTCGGAGTTAACCTCCGACGTGTCCGCGTGAGGGGAGTGTTCGGTAGGAACTGGTCTCCTGACGTCGGACGCTATGGCCAGATCTGGACTCAAAGCCAGGTCATAGCCGGGGTGGATCCCGTGGACTAAACCGAAAGGGGAGTCCGAGGTTAAAGCCTCGAAGTCTTCGGGCACGACAGGCAAGACCGCGAGCCCGGTTAGCGAAAGATCGCCCTGAGAGTCTATGGAGAACTCTAGGTTCCCAAATCCGACCTCTTGATCGGGGGTGAAACTCCCGATCCGGCCAAGATGGCCGGTCGGGTCAGTGTGCAGCTCAATGCTGCCGAAAGCGAAGATCTGTCTGAGGACAAAGGTGTCCATGTTGTGGACCTCTTCGTTGATGACAACGCGAGCCATCGACTCCTTTGGCAATCACAGCAAAACTGTCGGTGTCAAAACCGGCGGATCTTCGGTAGGACGTCCCGAGGTGTGAGACTAGGATCGATGGTAACAGGGGATGAAGGAGACGATGTTTACCCAGGTTTGGGCCCTCCTATGGAGGTAAAACCCTACGTCCTGCTTGATTATATTGATGGTATGAAGGTTACAGAGTTGATCTACCTCGAGATCGAATAGCTAAACCCTAGACGAGTTTTTCTTGCCCTATGATCTAAAACCCTCCCGGTTTATATAGACACCAGGGGATACTAGGGTTTACACATGGTAGGTCTCCTGCTGAGGATGGAGATGCCGATTTCCTCATCTTGACTTGGAGTGCACGACGCGCCTTCGGGAGTTCCTTTTGGAATGTGGTCTCTCAATGTATCCGAGCCTTCCTACGATAATCAGAGAATGAATCACCAATCCGGCCTATTAAGAGATAGGTTGATGGCCCGAGGACCCCTTAGTACATGACTCCCTCACCGAGGACGGCATGAAGAGCCTTTCCTCTAAGACGCCTGGCTCCTCGGGATCGCGACGCGATGCCCTCTTGGCGATGTCGTCCGCCTCCTTGTTCGTGCTGCGCGGGATGTGATGCAATTCCAAGCCTTGAAAACGCTTCTCAATCTTACGTACCGCTTCCAAGTATGCCTCCATGTGCTCGTCCTTTGGCGTGTACTCCTTGTTGGAGAAGTTGACGAGGACATTGGAGTCGCCCTTGATGGCGAGGCATTGAACCCGCAATGCCGCCGCGGCCTTGAGGCTAGCGATCAGGCCCTCGTACTCCACGATGTTGTTGGATACCTTCTCCCCATGTTGAAAGCAAAGTTGTACGATGTAGTAGAGCTTGTCCCCTGTCGGGGAGATGAGCACAACTCCAGTCCCCGTGCCCCGATGTTCGAAGGCCGCGTCGAAGTGCATGACCCGGCCATCTGGCGCCTCGTCATCGCGGGTAAGGGATTGGCCCTTGTCTAGCCCTCGGTCAGGAGTATCTGTCCACTTGGCCACGAAGTGGGCCAGGGCTGCATCCTTGATGACCCTGGTTGTGCTGAACTCCAACTTGAAAGCCTGCAGCTCGATGTTCCATTCTACGACTCTCCTTGATGACCCTGACATTATACACTAGGCGCTCGACGAGGGACAGGCCATCCGTGCTGCTCCGCCCTGCAGCGGGCACGTGAGCTCCTTGTGTTCCAGGGGTTGTTGGAGTGGCCGAGGCCTCAGGAATGCCATCCTGAGGAGGTGAGGACTTTGGGACATCCTGTGAGTCCCCTTGCTCCATGCCCAGGGATCCGTCGGCGCCCGAGTGTGCTGCGCGCACGCCGGCGCGCTCCTCCCTGACCGCCACGAGCGGAACACTAGCGAAGTGTGGGGTGGCAGCTATGTATAGTACCAAGGCCTGACGAAGGCGGGGCGCCACCATCACCGGTGGGCTTGTAAGGTACCGCTTGAGGTCTTCGAATGCCGCGTCAGCCTCCAGAGTACACTCGAAGGGTCCCTTCCTCTTCATGATCTTGAGAACGGGAGGGCGCGCTTGCCAAGCTTGGAGATGAAGCGCCCTAAGGAAGTCACGCAGCCCGCCAGCTTCTACATTTCCTTGAGGGTCCGAGGTGGGCTCATATTGCTTATGGCTTTGACCTTCTCTGGATTTGCCTCGATCCCGCGGTGCGACACCAGGAAGCCAAGTCGTTTACCCGATGGGACCCTGAAGACACATTTCTCGGGGTTCAACCTCAGGTTCACCCGCTGCAGGCTGGCGAATGTCTCCTCTAAGTCCTCGATCAGGGGCTTCGCTTCTCCTGATTTAACCATGATGTCGTCGACATAGGCCTCCGCATTCCTTCCGAGCCGCTGCCCCAGGGCGACGTGGACCAACCGTTGGAAGGTTGCGCCAGCATTCCACAGCCCGAAGGTCATGCAGGTGTAGCAAAACACATCGCACGAGGTGAGAAAATCCATCTTCTCGACGTCCTCCACCGCCATCTTGATCTGGTGGTAACCCAAGAAGGCGTCTTGGAAGCATAGGAGATCGCACTCGGTGGTGGAGTCCATGATACGGTCGATGCGCGGTAGTAAGAACGGGTCTTGGGGGCAAGCCTTGTTGAGGTTGGTGACGTCGACGCACATGTGTTCCTTCTCGCACTTCTTTGGGGCGACCACTGGGTTGTCTAGACACTCTGGGTATCGCACCTCCCGAATGACCCCGGCTTCCTTCAGCTTGCCGTCTTCTTGAGCGATGAATGCTTTCTTCTCCTGGGCATGTCTCCTTGCCTTTTGCTTCACCGGACGGGCGTTGGGGCACACCATGAGGTGGTGCTCAATCACATCTCTAGGGACCCCACCAGGTTGGAGGCCTTCCATGCAAACGCATCCTTGTTCATGCGGAGAAAGGTCACCAACGCCTCCTCCTGCTCCGGAGGGAGGCCGACGCCGATGGTGAAGTTGGGACCAGGGTTCCCGTCGTCTATGGGTACCTGCTTCGTCTCAGCCCGGTCCTGAGAGAACAACTACTTCTTCTTCACCGGCGCGACATCCCTGCCGTCCTCCGGGGCCCGCGCGGTGGCTCCTGCGTCAGGGCTCACCGCAGTCGCGGCCTTGTAAGCGAGCTTCTGTGCTTGGACCGTGTCCTTGACATCCCCGATGACGGAGAGGACGTCGTTGCTCCCATGCATCTTGATGATGTCGTAGCCTGGGTGAGTTGTCGCCATGAACTTGGCGAGGGCAGGGTAGCCGAGGATCGCATTGTAAGGGAGGTGGAGGTGAGCGACGTCAAAGTCGATTTGCTCGATGTGGTAGTTGTAGCGGGTGCCTAAGGTGATGGGGAGGCGCACCCGCCCTAGCAAGGCGACGGGGCCCCTAGCCACCCTAGAGAAGGGCCTCGAAGGTGCGAGCTAGTCGTAGGGGACCTAGAGCATGTTGAAAGTTTCCACGGAGAGGACTTGAGGCCGGCGCTGCCGTCGATGAGGGTCTTGGTGACGACCACATTACTTATGGTTGGTGTGCACAACATGGGGAGCGCGCCGGTGGCGCGCGTCGTCCTGGGATTGTCGTCGGGGCCAAAGGTGATGTCGTCCTTGGGACACACCCGAGGCCGCGGAGGCTCAGGCCACGACTGGACCGCGCTCACCTGGCGGAGGAATTGCTTGATAAGGTGGCCGGAAGCAGGTGCCTGCAATCCACCGAGTATGCACGCGACCATCGGATAGGCCAGACGAGTCGTAATGTCGCCGCGTGCCATGGACTGGCTGGCCTCGGGGGCAACATCGACCATGGGGCTGACGGGTCGGGGCCGAATTGCAGCCACAAAGGGTGAAGCTTTGACACACCCCCTACCTAACGCGCTAAATGTAGGATTCCAGGCTCCATAAAACCCGAAGAGGTTCGAACTCAAGGGCATGTGCAAAGATCCCCACCAGCTTCAGCCTCAAGCCCTTAGCTCCACGGCTTCGTCGGAGGGGATTCACTCGATCGTGGCAAAGAAGACTAACACACGGATTTACCCAGGTTCGGGCTGCTGCGAAGCATAAAACCCTACTCTTGCTTTGGGTGGATTTCCTCTCGAGGAGGGTTGTCGAAGAACTGGTACAATAGTGAGTAACCTCGCGTGGGTGCTCGAGGGGTTTCGGGGTCTCCCTCTACGGTGCATCCTCACCTCTATTTATGGTGGCCCGGGTCCTCTTCCCTTATCACACTAGCGGGAAGGGATCCCACAATGAGCAAATTCTAAAGGGGACAGGAGGTACATCTTATCCTGACGAAAGGCGGTCTTCGCCTACAAAGTAGCCGGTGGTGAGGCCGAAGTGGGCTCGGCGTTGACATCCATCCTATGGGGGCTGTGGTCTTGGTCTCATTGCGTCGGAACAGAAACCTTGGGGACACTTTGGGAACCTACGTACATCCTTGGCTCCTTTGCACCAAAGAGGCAATTGTCTCCTCTACACTCACCTGTACCCGCCTTGCCCTGCCTGCATCACCTTCAGCCTCGTGAGGCAAAGAGATGTATAGAGATCTCCGTCCCCTCAGGCGGGAACCCGGGAAGACCTCCCTCCTCTAGGGTCTTGACGCCACCCCCCTCATGTGGGTGAGGTTCACGTGAGGGCCTTGCCTTGAGTGACGCCGCGTCGGGCCGTACTAGGCCGTCGAAGTGGGCCACTCCCTGGGCCGCAAGCAGGCAGGTCCGGGTACCCCCGAGCCCAAAACGCTGGCAGTAGTAACATAAATGACACCTAAGAGGAAAAAATGATGGGACAACTAATTAATGAAAAGACAGAAAAATTGAGTACTCCAACCGTCCAAGGGCATAGGGCGCCTAAGATAATCCTAAAATTCCTAAAGTGTTAGGGGCAATTCGATTAAATGCCCCTCGTTTATCTCAACCATCTCATACGATCCACCTCCTCTCGATCCTTTTTTTCATTCGCTCCACCAAGATGCATGGCGCTCCTTCTCTCTCCTAGTATCCGGCCGGTCCGCCTCCTAATGTCTTGTCGCGCCCAAGATGCAATCCTATCCTTATTTTGGCACGATGGCCACGACAAGGATAGAAGCGCATCTCATCGTGCTGCAAGAATGGATATCATTACAAGTACACCTATAGAAGAGATGAGTATATGGAATTGGCTTACACTCGCCACAAGCTACATCAGTATCACATCAATACAACAACATACTCAAACATCATACAGAAGAGCAGGGTCCGACTACGGACGAAATCAAACGATAAAATGACATCCATCCTTGCTATCCCAGGCTGCCGCCAGGAACCCATCCTAGATTGATGATGAAGAAGAAGAACTCCAAACAAACAAGCATCGCGCTCACATTCAATCATCGCATTACCTGTACCTGCAACTATTGTTGTAGTAATCTGTGAGCCATAGGGACTCAGCAATCTCATTTCCAAGAGTATCAAAACTATTAAAGCTTGATGGGTGAGGTATGGTTAAGTGGTGAGGCTGCAGCAAGCGACTAAGCATTTATTTGAGTGGCTAACTTACAAATACAGAAATTAAAGTATGGTGGTCTACGCATAACGAACGTGAACTAGAAATGATCACTAACTCATCCTGAACACCTACATATGTCAAACATAACCCCATCGCGTTCTCTCTTGGATAAGGACTCACGAGAAGAGACAATCATGGTTACGCACACAGCTGGTGTATTTTATCTGAGTTACTTCAAGTTTGCTATGACCGGGTGTTAAACAAAGTATCCAAGTTTGCCACATAACCGCGGGCACGACTTTCCGAAAGATTTAACCCTGCAGGGATGCTCCAACTCATCCATCACAAATTAACCACATGCCGCGGGAATAACCTCGACCACGGATCTCGTGATCATCCTAGGCAATTCCAAAGGAAATCCGACACCTCGAGATAGTCCGAAGAAAATCAGAGTTCCTCACGCAAGACATTCGAGAAAGGTAAAACAAATCCAGCAAGGCCGCCCAACGCGTCAACGATCCCGATAGTAGCCGCATATCTCATTCTCAGGACACGACGGATGAGCGATGGTTACCACGCCAATCATCGAGTTGCCCCGGGTAGCGTTAATAAGCTGCTCTGGGTTGGACCAACACTCATGAGGGGCACTGGCCCGGGTTGTTGATTAAGATCCTCGGGGTCCGGAAAATCCATATGCAAGTTTATTAGTTATTAGGCAAATGTAGTACAAATGTTGGGCCTTGCCAGACAAGCTTTATCCTAAAACGAAGATCAAGGGGGTCCCCATAACAACCCCGAGCAGGTTAGGAGCGCTCAATTAGGGAACATAACACCGGTTCACAAGTAACTAGGGCGGCAAGAGTGGAACAAAACACAGAGCAAAATGCCAAGCCTTCCACCCTTTACCAAGTGTATAAGTGCATTAGATTAAGTAGCAATAATATTGTGATCACAAAAGAATGTCCATGTTAACACATGGAAGCAATTGCACCTGCAGCTAGAAACGCTATAAGAAGGGCTGAGCAAGCGATAACATAGCCAAACAAAGGTTTGCTGGGATGTGGAGGGGTTAGAGGCTTATCATGGCAATGTTGGGAGGCTTGTAAAACAAGTGGTAGGTAGCGTGACATAGCAATAGAAAATGAAACATCTAGCATGGCAATGATAGTAGTGGTATCCAGGGAAATGTGTCATCTTGCCTGAGATCTCCCTCGGAAGAAGAACGAGTCCATGAAGAAGACGAGCCAACCTAGTCGAACGAATCCTCACACTCCGAATGCTTTCGGAACTCTATCGAGAAGGAAAAAAACATCACAACATATGCATGACATGATGCGCAAACCAATATGATGCATGTTCGGTTTCATTATGCTAGGCATGACAAGCTCAACAATCAACTTCCACACATTAAGTGAAGCTCAATATGCAACGAGTTGCATACCGACGAAACTTCACATTCAAATTATTTAGTTCACCCTCGTTAGGTACACGACAATATTAAATGTTGTTAGACATGGCAAGAGATGAAGCATGAACAACTATATCGTCTAGGCATTTTAAATGGGGACTGAAGCAACATATAGCATTTCCAAAACATCCCCATAAGCATAATATGAATTAGGTCTAGATCTGTCCTAACACAATTTTAGAATTGTTAAACAGCAAAATAAATGTCACCATGAGATTCTACACGATTTTCTAGTCAAGTTACATATATAAAACATTTTCAACGGAGCTACGGTTAATTAGTTATGAAATACATCATTTTAACATGGCATATGTGCAAATTAATGTAAACAACAAGTTTAAATATTTTATCACATGTGAAAGTTGGGTATTGTGAATCTACACGAAATTCTAAGCACTTTTCATGTATAAAGTTTTTTAATTCGATGCACGGTTAAGAAGTTATTAACAATTTAAAAACATCGTTTTTTCTGTAAATCTAAAATTCTCTGGTTAATTAACTAAATTCGCAGGAGGATAAAAAACACTATCGGGCCAAATCTGAGATCTGGCCCAACAGAGACATGGGCGTTGGATAGCTTACGGCGCTCCGGGCAGGGCTTAGCGGGGGCTCACCAGAAGGCCACTGGGCCAGGTGGGAGCAGATCGGGCCGGCGACGGCTTGGGCCGGCTGGGCCTTGGCGCCTGGTGCGGCCCAGGAGGGCCGCGGAGCGGTCAACACACGCGGCGGCTGGGGCTTCAATCCCGCACAAAGCAGCAGCGCGATGGTAGCAGCATCGCTGGCCGGCGGCAGGCGGCGGGGAGGCACGATGAGGGCAGGTCCGGGCCGGGGTTGACCGGATCCGGCGATGGAGGTGGTTGGCGACGAAGCTACGGCGGCGGGGAGCTTCGGGGCGGTGCCCATGGAGGTCCCTGCAAAGAAAGAGAGGCCGTCACGGAGAGACTAAAGGAGGGAGAGGAGAGGAAGGAGAGGGAGGAATAAGAGGGAAGGCCGCGGGGGGAGCTCAATTGTGGCGGCGGCGCTCTCCAGCGAGGACCGGTGGCCGGCTGGGGTGGCACGGGGCGAGGAGCTCGGGCACGGCTGCAGTTGTGGGAGGCTCGGGCTGGCTGCGGCTCTGCGGTCGCCCGGACATTGTCCGGGTTGGCCGCCAGACATGTCCGGTAGGTGGGGTTTTGGGCGATTTTCAGCCCCAGATCTCAGATCTGAGGGCTGAAATTGGCTATGGAGGAGGGATGTCGGGGGAGAGGGAGGTGGAGCTAGCAGGTGGGGTTTTCTAGGGGTGGGGTTGCAATTTACATGGGGGAAACCCTAGAGAGTGAGGGGCTCTCTCCATGGGGGTTATATAGGGAAGGCACTAGGAGGGGTTGGAACTCGTCCGTCCGATCGCGATCCAATGACCATGAACGGAGGGAGGGTCTAGGTTGGGCTAGCGGGCTGCGTAGAGGGCCTTGGGCTGAGATGAGAGGGAAGGTGGCAGCCTGTGACAGAGTTTAAAACACTGAAAAAACGTCCAACGAATAAACCGATGACCGCACTGCTACGACTTAGCGATCGGGTATCAAACGAACTCGGAATGCGACGAAATTCGGCAGGCGGTCTACCTACATTATAATAAGGCTGCACACGAACTTTCAACCCAATCCAAGAATATTTTAAAGGCACTTTTAAACACAATATTTTTCAATGCCGCGGGCACGTGCGTGTGTGGTTGGTCTCGAAACAGGCAACGGCAAGAACGGAGAGAACCAGCAACTATGAACGGATGCAAGTTTTCAAAAATGAGTGATGATGCTATCCAGACGATGCGAATGATGCGATGATGAATGCAACAACCAAACGAAACACAAGATGAGAATGGAAACAAAGGGGAATCTTCTGGAGCGTCAGTCCCGGGCTGTTACAACTCTCCTCCACTACATGAGGATCTCGTCCCGAGATCTAAGGCTGAGAAGGGGAAGATAAAGAGCAAGAGGTAAACTTAGTTGCTTCTTTGACAAATGAATGAAACCAATGATCATTGAAGGTTTCAATGAGAAGAAGAATGACATGAGGAACAATCAAGAATTGACAAGAATTTTTGGCAGCACTTCGGTAGGATAGAGGGACAAATTGATATGATGGAATGAAAATGAAAGAGCGGGACCAAACTTCGGTTGGATTAGAATCAAAACTCATAAGATGGTAGGGTCATGAAAAGATTTCACAGCACTCCGGTTAATGGACAAGCAAGGGAAGAACATGATCTTAATCAAACTAGATGTTAGTTGAAAAGAGCAACACCACAATGCCTTCGGAACAAAAGAATTGAAGCTAGATCTTAGAAGGAAGAGAACAAAGAAGAAAATAACAACTTCTACCACCATTGAACTTGATAAGCATGGTTGAACGAAGTTGATGGAGAATCAACAGCGAAAAGAATAGGATGTTATGGGCTTATGAAAAACATCTCAAAATCATGAGGTGACAACCTGCCACAACAGAAACAATTGATTGCTTGAGAGCAACAAGATATGCAAAACTTCTTTCACTAAGAGGTGGAGAAAACTTGAATCATTTATGACACCATGATAGCAACAATCCTTAGGAATGCTTTAGGTGAAATCCAACCCAAGATAACTCCGAGAAAGGAATGATGGTTTTACTTATCTTATTCTTGAGAATTTTCCTTCGAGACTCCTTATAATCAAGAATTTAATAACACCATCTCAAAAGACAATGGAGAAGGAATTGAACTTAGAAATCCAAGATAAAAAAAAACTTGAGCACCTCCAACAAGAATCTTGAAGAACACTTCGAGAAGAATTACATCATTAACAAACCACCATGAAGAAGCATTAGGATGAACTCCGGAATGGAAGGACAATAGAAAAGAATTGAAGTTGTGAAACGACAAGATTGAGGCCTTGCTAAGGTTTAGATGAGGCTTCACGAAGAGATTTTTAGTATAACTTGGAACTCCGGAAAGAAAGATGAGAATGTTTGAAATCGAGAACTTGATATCATGAACACTCCGGAAAAGGACTGAAATAATCTCAAGGAAACAAGAATAAGAATTATGTTATGCGTATCCTTCATCAAGTTAAATTGATGACAAGCAACGGATTATGCACACCACTTATTCTTCTGCAAAGAATTGAAGAGAAAGAGAGAGATAGATCACAAACTTGAAGAAGTCTTGCACGAGAACACGGGTAAGAATTGAAATGAACGGGAATACATGAGAATAAAGAGATCAAGATTTGCCTAATAGAAACTGAACAAGGCACCATAATAATTGAGATACAAACGAAGGGACAACAATTAAGAAGAACTTGAGAACGAAAGCTAAAAGCTGAGAATGAGGAAACTTCTGAAATGATGGCCTTCGGAGGATCGAGAAATGAAAACAACTTTGAATGCACCGGATAGATATGGGAGAAATTTCTCATGAACGGAAACAATTTGAGATGATAGCAACAACCTGAAACCATGAATCTTTGTAAGAACGAACAACGATTTAAGGGGAAACTCTCCTTCGGTCTTCAATGCTAAGAATGATGACGAGAATCAACACCATGAATTATTGAGAAACTCCGGAAGAATGAATAAGGCAAGGTTGAGCCAACAATGAAAATGATTTAGAAGCGATCTTGGAGATGTAATACGACTGATGAAAACCATTCTTACGTCATATTGAAAAAGACCTTGAGAACATCTCCAGACAAGATTAGAAGAACCAGGTAAGATCCTGGGGGAAAAACCTATGGGTTATGGGCCCACTCAAAAGAACCACCGTTGAGACAATTGATTAAAAGAGAGATTGCATTGGTACAAATGAAAACTTGAAGAGGTGAGAACCTCAAAATAATTGAAAACATTTTGAACGAAAACACGAATCTTCTGATATATCTTTAGCACTCTGGTTAGAAAAGAGAGAAGACTAAACAAGAGATACTTGGATAAAATTTCCTACATGGGGAAGCATTGAATGAATGAGAAAGGATATGTTGAACACCGAGAGATTGAATTGAATCCACCAAAGAAGAAAACAGAGATGAAGAAATGATGAACTTGAAGCACTTGAGAATCTTCACAATGAATCACCGGATACGAAATGGAAGAGAAGATAGCGGAAGCATAACATGAATATAAAAGGCACTTGGATGAGAATTTAATCATTGAAGAAAAAGGGCAGGAGGGTGGGGAATAACAAAGACAACATGGAACAAATGAGACAAACTTCGGAACGAAATATGAGGAATGATCTTGCAAATATTGGAGAGGATAGAACTATCTTTAAGAGAAGAACACCGGATAAAAAAGAATAGATATGCCAACTTGATTGAGCAAAACAATTAGCATTCCAACAGAAATATGATAACACTGCTTAGGAAAGATATGCTATCACCACTTGACCTCGAAGCAAATTGAATTACCATATACAAAAAAAACAAAGGATGTGGCATACGAAACAAGTCAGAACAAATACATGACAGAGATTCCGCTCGATATTTTCGTGGTAAGGTTCGCATGGGCTTGATCATACATTGGATTGTCATATTGAAATGACGCTCGAATATGCTCCCTAGGCGTAGCGAACTACAAGGCTTGACGAAGCATAAATCGAGACTGTCCTCTGTAAGAAAGACCATGAACAAACGAATCCACTAGATGTCGAACCCCAACCTCACATCATGATTTGTTGGAAGATAGCCCAGGTAACTACTTGAATTCCCACCTAAGAACTTCCGAAAACTTTCTTGGTTATGCAATCGGGTGTTGGGGATACAAGGAGGAAATATCTCACACAACTAGCAAACCTACACCCCAACTGTATCCATCCTTCAACACATAACCAGAGGCTTCCAAAAATCCATCTATCTCGGACCCTAAAAAACACAACGATACTAAGAATGGAAGTACATCCAAACTCTCTCCACCAGTACTAGGGATGCCGGACTCCTCTTGCCACTACTAGTATTGAAGCAATTTCGAACATCCTCCATCCCGAGATACTAAGGAAACTGAACAATAACGATGTGTGAAGAATGCCCTAGAGCTCTACTCCTCGATAACAGGAGGCACCAAGTACAGAACTCCGTCACATCGACATCGTAGAGATTCCTAAATACCCGCGTGATCTTAAAAAAATTGAGTGAGAAGAGGGTAGAATCAAAATTCCTAAGTCGCAATTCCTCACCAGAGCATAGAAGAGGAGTAAAAAGAATCCTACTTTCCGGTATAACTAGACTCAAAATAGTTTTTCATTAGACTCAACTCGACCAAGTTCGATCAATCAAGGGGGCTCCTAGGTCGATACAGGCTCTCATACCAACTTGTCACGCCCAAGATGCGATCCTATCCTTATTTTGGCACGAGGGCCTCGACAGGGATAGAAGCGCATCTCGTTGTGTTGCAAAAATGGATATCATTACAAGTACATGTACAGAAGAGATGAGTATATGGAATTGTCTTACACTCGCCACAAGCTACATCAATATCACATCAATACTACAACATACTCAAACATCATACAGAAGAGCAGGGTCCGACTACAGACGAAATCAAACGATAAAATGACATCCATCCTTGCTATCCAAGGCTGCCGCCTGGAACCCATCCTAGATTGATGAAGAAGAAGAAGAACTCCAAACAAACAAGCATCATGCTCACGTTCAATCATCGCATTACCTGTACCTGCAACTGTTGTTGTAGTAATCTGTGAGCCATAGGGACTCAACAATCTCATTTCCAAGGGTATCAAAACTATTAAAGCTTTATGGGTGAGGTATGGTTAAGTGGGCTGCAGCAAGTGACTAAGCATTTATTTGAGTGGCTAACTTACGGATACAGAAAGTAAAGTATGATGGTCTACGCATAACGGACGTGAACTAGAAATGATCACTAACTGATCCCGAACACCTAGTTACGTCAAACATAACCCCACCATGTTCTCTCTCGGATAAGGACTCACGAGAAGAGACAATCATGGTTACGCACACAGTTGGTGTATTTTATCTGAGTTACTTCAAGTTTGCTATGACCGGGTGTTAAACAAAGTATCCAAGTTTGCCACATAACCGCGGGCACGACTTTCCGAAAGATTTAACACTGCAGGGGTGCTCCAACTCGTCCATAACAAATTAACCACACATCGCGGGAATAACCTCGACCACGGATCTCGTGATCATCCTAGGAAATTCCAAAGGAAATCCGACACCTCGAGATAGCCCGAAGAAAATCAGAGTTCCTCACGCAAGACATTCGAGAAAGGTAAAACAAATCCAGCAAGGCCGCCCGGCGTGTCGACGATCCCAATAGGAGCTGCATATCTCGTTCTCAAGACACGACGGATGAGAGATGGTTACCACGCCAATCATCGAGTTGCCCCGGGTAGCGTTAATAAGCTGCTCTGGGTTGGACCAACACTCATGAGGAGCACCGGCCCGGGTTGTTGATTAAGATCCTTGGGGTCCGAAAAATCCCTATGCAAGTTTATTAGTTATTAGGCAAATGTAGTACCAATGTTGGGCCTTGCCAGACAAGCTTCATCCTAAAACGAAGATCAAGGGGGTCCCCATAACAACCCTGAGCATGTTAGGAGCGCTCAATTATGGAACATAACACCGGTTCACAAGTAACTAGGGCGGCAAGAGTGGAACAAAACACCGACCAAAATGTCAAGCCTTCCACCCTTTACCAAGTGTATAAGTGCATTAAATTAAATAGCAATAATATTGTGATAACAAAAGAATGTCCATGTTAACACATGGAAGCAATTGCACCTGCAGCTAGAAACGCTATAAGAAGGACTGAGCAAGCGGTAACATAGCCAAACAAAGGTTTGCTGGGATGTGGAGGGGTTAGAGGCTTATCATGGCAATGCTGGGAGGCTTGTCAAATAAGTGGTAGGTAGCACGACATAGCGATAGAAAATGAAACATCTAGCATGGCAATGACAGTTGTGGTATCCAGGGAAATGTGTCATCTTGCCTGAGATCCCGCTCGGAAGAAGAACGAGTCTATGAAGAAGACGAGCCAACGTATTCAAACAAATCTTCACACTCTGAACTCTTTCGGAACTCTATCGAGAAGGAACAATCCGAAATAACAATCAACACACGATACACCACAACATATGCATGACATGATGCACAAACCAATATGATGCATGTACGGTTTCATTATGCTAGGCATGACAAGCTCAACACTCCGAAATAACAATCAACACACGGTACACCACAACATGGCAAGAGGTGAAGCATGAACAACTATATCGTCTAGGCATTTTAAATGGGGACGGAAGCAACATATAGCATTTTCGAAACATCCCCATAAGCATAATATGAATTAGGTCCAGATCTGTCCTAACACAATTTTAGAGTTGTTAAACAGAAAAATAAATGTCACCATGAGATTATACACGATTTTCTAGTCAAGTTACATATATAAAACATTTTCAACGGAGCTACAGTTAATTAGTTATGAAATACATCATTTTAACATGGCGTATGTGCAAATTAATGTAAACAGCAAGTTTAAATATTTTATCACATGTGAAAGTTGGGTATTGTGAATCTACACGAAATTCTAAGCACTTTTCATGTATAAAGTTTTTTAATTCGATGCATGGTTAAGAAGTTATTAACAATTTAAAAACATCATTTTTTCTGTAAATCTGAAATTCTCTGGTTAATTAACTAAATTCGCAGCAGGATAAAAAAACACTATCGGGCCAAATCTGAGATCTGGCCCAACAAAGACATGGGCGCTGGATAGCTATACGGCGCTCCGGGCGGGGCTTAGCGGGGGCTCACCAGAAGGCCACTGGGCCAGTGGGAGCAAATCGGGCCGGTGACGACTGGGCCTTGGCGCCTGGTGCGGACCAGGAGGGCGGGGGAGCAGTCAACGCGCGTGGCGGCTGGGGCTTTGATCCCGCACACAGCAGTGGCGCGGCGGTTGCAGCATCGTCGGCCTGCGGCAGGCGGCGGGGAGGCACGACGAGGGCAGGTCCGGCCTGGGGTCGACTAGATCCGGTGACGGAGGTGGCCGGCGGCGAAGCTAGGCCGGCGGGGAGCTTTGGGGTGGCGCCCATGGTGGTCCCTACGAAGAAAGAGAGGCCGGTAGGGAGAGATTAAAGGAGGGAGAGGAGAGGATGGAGAGGGAGGAAGAAGAGGGAAGGCCACGGGGGGAGCTCAACTATGGCGGCAATGCTCTCCGGCGAGGACCGGTGGCCGGTTGGGGCGGCGCGGGGCAAGGAGCTCAGGTGCGGCAGCATCTATGGGAGGCTCGAGCTGGCTGGGGCTCTGCGGTCGCCCGAACATTGTCCGGGTTGGCCGCCGGACATGTCCGATAGGTGGGGTTTTGGGCGATTTTCAGCCCCAGATCACACATCTGAGGGCTGAAATTGGCTATGGAGGAGGGATTTCGGGGGATAAGGAGGTGGATCGAGAAGGTGGGGTTCTCTAGGGGTGTGGCTGCAATTTACATGGGGGAAACCCTAGAGAGTGAGGGGCTCTCTCCATGGGGGTTATATAGGGGAGGCACTAGGAGGGGTTGGAACTCGTCCGTCCGATCACGATCCGATGACCACAAACAGAGGGAGGGGCTAGGTTGGGCTAGCGGGCTGCATAGAGGGCCTTGGGCTGAGATGAGAGGGAAGGTGGCAGCCCATGGCAGAGTTTAAAACACCGAAAAAACATCCGACGGATAAACCGATGACCGCACTGCTATGACTGACTGATCGGGTATCAAACGAACTCGGAATGCGGCCAAATTCGGCACGCGGTCTACCTACAATATAATAAGACCACACACCAACTTTCAACCCAATCCGAGAATATTTTAAAGGCACTTTTAAACACAATATTTTTCAATTCCACGGGCGCGTGCGTGTGTGGTTGGTCTCGAAACAGGCAACAACAAGAACGGAGAGAACCGACAACTACGAACGGATGCAAGTTTTCGAAAACGAGTGATGATGCTATGCAGACGATGCGAATGATACGATGATGAATGCAACAACCAAACGAAACACAAGACGAGAATGGAAACAAAGGGGAATCTTCTGGAGCATCGGTGTCGGGCTGTTACATTTCCTGTGTGAAAACAAAGTGCATGCATGGCGCTCCTTCTCTCTCCTCTAATTTATCACTAATGACGGGATTTATTACCAAATTGTGTGTTGATTTTGAGGGAAAACTGTGCATGCTTCCAATCCCTACCCGCCTAAATCACAAAGATTTTTCTTATGCATCCTATGCTCATGGGATGAGGGAGTAACATACTAGCTAGTTACTCATGCTTTGAGTAACATCACACTTACCAAGATAAATTAATCTATAAGCTAATCAATAAAGTGGTGGATTACACCACACATATGTTACTCCTCATTATAAAAGTAGTAACATAGACTAGTAAGATATGCATGTTACTAGTCTAAGTTACTCCCCACTATGGATAGTCTTAGGCCCCTCCCAGTGCTCCACCTTGTAAAGGTGCTTAGGTTGCCAACTAAGATTTTTTTTGATGTGGCATGTTAATTAAGAAGAGATAGAGAGTAGTATGGCGACCTCAAGAAGAAATGATGCTAAGTGCGTGTACCTGGGTGGAAACACAAATATGAGTATACACTTAAATGAAGGGAGCTTAGAAACCAACAACTAAGGACATCTGCATTGGTGAGTTTAGTTGCTGATACGTCTCCGTCGTACCTATAATTTTTGATTGTTTCATGCCATTATTCTACAACTTTCAGATACTTTTGACAACATTTTATATTATTTTTGACTAACTTACTTATCCAATGTCTAGTGTTAGTTCCTGTTATTTTGTGTTTTTTGTTTTGCAGAAAATCCATATCAAATGAAGTCCAAACACGATAAAAAATCCAGAGACTTTTTACTTTTTTGGGATATATGTGAATTTTAGGAAGAAGAATCAACGCAACACGATGCCCGGGGCCCCACGGGCCAACAGGGCGTGCTCGGAGGGGGGGGGGGGTGGCCGCACCCTGTTAGCTCGTGGCCACCCCTTATGTCAGCTGGTGCCCTTCTTTCACCGTAAGAAAGATAATTTTGTGATTAAAAGCCCCTCAAAATTTCAGCCCGATTGGAGTTACCGATATTTTAGAAACGGTGAAGGGGTGAGAAAACAACCGCGAAAACAGAAGAGAAACAGAGAGACAGATCCAATATCAAAGGGGATCCTGCCCTCCAGGAGTCATCACGGCGATGGACCCGAGGGGAAACTCTCCTCCCATCTAGGGGGAGACCAATGAAGAAGGAGGTGGGGATCCCTCCCCCTCTCTCCTAGTGGCACCGGACCGCTACTCGGCAACCATCGTGATGACGATCTACACCAATAACTTCGTCGCTGGCACCACCAACTCTCTCTCCCTCTATGCGGTGGTGTAAAATCTATCTCCCCTGCTGTAATCTGTAGTTAAACATGATGCTTAATGCTATATATTGTTATCCAATAATGTATTGCTATCCTATGATGTTTGAGTATATTTCCTTTGTCATATGGGTTGATTAATGATCGTGATTAGTTTGAGTTGTATGTTTTATTTTGGTTTTCTCCTACGGTGCCTTCCGTGCTGCGCACATGTGGAGAGTTCCCATTGTAGGGTGTCGCACTGCGTTCATGGCTCGCTTATAGTAGGCGGCTAGAGTGTCAAAAGCTTACACCCGAGCAAGGGGGTGTTGCGTTGATACGTCTCCAACGTATCTATAATTTATTAAATATTCATGTAATATTCCCCTATGTTTACAATACTTTTATATGGTTTTTACGCACTTTACAAGATTTATTTAGAACAAACCCGAACTGACATTGTTTTCAACAGAATTACCTGGTGTTGTTTTTGTGCAAAAAATGAAAGTTCTCGGAATCGCCTGAAACTTTTCGATGATATTTTGGGAGGAAATAAGCAATATTGGAGCGAAGAAGCACCGTAGGGGAGCCACATATGGGCCACAAGCAATCAGGGCGCCGCCCAAGGTCACACCCTGATATGTGCTGGCGCCCACGTTGCTCCGTTGCACGTGATTCCAACGCTGAAAAATCCTATAAATCCTAGAAACCCCCAAAATAAAGGGAGACTCTCCGCTCTGCTGCCACAACTCTCTATATTGACAAAAAACCAATCTGGAGCCGTTCTAGTACCCTGTCGGAGAGGGTAAATCATCTCCGGTGGCCATCTTGATCATTCCGGCGAAGGCCATGACGAGGAGGGAGTAGTTCACCCTTGGGGCTGAGGGTATGTAACAGTAGCTATTTGTTCAATCTCTCTCTCTCTCTCTCTCGTGTTCTTGAGATGCCATGATCTTAATGTATCACGGACTTTGTTAATATAGTCAGATCATATGGTGTTCTTCCCTTGCCATCTTTTTGTGATGAATTGAATCTTTCCCTTTAAGATCTCATTATGTTGGATTGAATAATTTGGTTTGAGAACACTTGATGTATGTATTGCATGCGGATACCCGTAGTGACATTTGGGGTATTCAAGTGATTCACTTGATATATGTTATGGCATCAACTTGCGGGTTTCGGTGACCTTTTGGATCTATGCATTGGGTTGATTGCACGTTTTCATACTACATTCTTCGATAGAAATCTTGGGGTGGTCCTTGAAGATGTTTGTGTTGGATTGAATATGATAGATCTGAAGTTGTTTGATGCATGCCGTATAGTTTCCCCACGGACAAGGGAGAAGCCAAAAAATCAAGTTAATGGGTTTAGTCATTAACTGTTTGTGAAAATTTCGTATGACTTAATTAAGTATAATGTCCAATGTCACACTATCACATAACAAGACTATAGGACCCTAAAACAACGTAACAAATATAAATTGTGTAGCACTTATATTTTATACATTGAAAAAAAATACAACAACATTTGTAAAATGAAAAAAAATGCAAGACATACTAGCTGGATGAAATTATAAATTTATCTTTTGAAAAAATAATCTTTAAATAAAAACTAATATAACACGTTTAAAATATGAAAATGGAAAACTAAGTTCAGACCCTTCTTATTCACTTTGAAAAAAAGCTTCGGTAATATTTTTGACTTTTTTAAAATTTTCAAAAACAGGAGGTAACCCTACCTCCTCTCCTTGAACTCTATGAAATGTTGTACGTGATAACTCATACGTGTGAAGTTTTTTTTCATGAAAATGACCGTAGACCAAGTTTATGATTTTTATTGGTAACATGTCACATAAGACAACATTGTGCGGTGGTTTTATATTTTTTTGATTTTTTTAAATTAATGGTGCTCATTTGACCTCGATCGTGCCAGCTAGTTCTTTTTTAAAATGTTTGTATACCAAGTTTAGTCTTTTTCCTCGTTAGTGTGTCCTATAAAACGACGAACGGCAAAGGTTTCATATATTTTTCGACTTTTTAAAATTAGTTATGCTCAGTCGAAGCCTTGGAAACCCCGTTGACTAGCTCAAAACCCCTCAAAACCCCTCCTAACCCTAGCTCCGAACGTCAGTCGTCCGATCATATGGACGGCTCCGCATTGTTGGATCGTGGGTTGATCCGCGAGAGGCGATCCTATTGGTTGTGCTTGGCTGCTCGCCCACCATTGACTCTAGGAAAAAACGTAGTTATGGGGCCCAAAAGGAAACCAAGCTCTGGTTGGGCTGTCGAATTGCGTATTTTTTTGCATCATTTGCTCTGTTTTTAGTGAACGTGTTGGCTATGTTTTTTTTGCATCATTTGAAATTACACAACAATTGACATTGCCTAGAAAATTTAGTTCTTTTTGTTCAATACAAATGCGAAATGACCAAAATTATAAGGGCCAAATTTATTTTTATCATGGAAAATGGCCACAAACTATTGAAAATTTGTCTCTTTTTGGTCATATAATATATATGACCACGGATTCCCACGAGTGTAATTAGCTTCTTTTTCTTCCCTTTTCATCTTCTATTCCCACGTGTGTACACTCCCGATGCCGCGGTGGGTGTGAAAACATGATACTTCACATTTGACCCCGTTATTGCCACTGCGAAATAACACGTAGCACTACAGCTATTTAAGCCAGCCTCTTCCTGTGCCATCTCTCATGCATCTCCCATCCTGTGCCATCTGCCCTACTTGCTCTTTGACCCCTTCTCCTTCTTCTGCACATCCCTCAGCCATGCAGTACAACGAACCAACCTACCACTTCCCACCCACCATGCCGGCTACCCTACCGACGTGTACGTTGTGTGCACACTATGTGTGTGGGCGATATCAAGGTGGAGGACCGCAAGTAACTTCACCGAGTTCTTCCTTGTGGTCGGCTACCGCCACCTCCCGCGAGGATCTCCAACAATGTTCCGCGTCTAGGAGGTCATCCAAAACGGGGTGGTGGTTGCTCTCCTTTCCCACTTCACCAACACATTCGACACCTTCTACCTCCTCAGCCGTGTGTTTTGGTGTGGCTGTGAGTTCATCGCTTTCACCACCCACAACAGGTTCACGGAGTACAACATCTTCCCCATCGTGTTGCGCATACACACTCTTCCGTACCCCATCGTCAACACCCCGGAGGAGCAATGAAGGGCACTCGGAGGAGGAGCAAGGTGGAGAAGGCGGAGACTAGGGTTCTAAACCCTCTATCTATTTTTATGAATCTATGTTATGTTAATTAAATTATAATTGAACTATTTTGGAGATGGTATGGGCTTGTTGGCCCTTTTATTAAGTTCTTTTATTAAGTTTTATATCTATTATATTATTAAGTTCTTGCTAGTTTGAACTATGTGATCGTGCTATGGGCTTGTTGGCCCTGTCTACATATTTGTTGATTGTTTTCTTAGCGAGCTTGCTTTGTTAGTAACCACCTAGTGCATGCAGCCACAACGAACCCTTATCTTTTTTACACAAGCCACAAACATGTAGCCACCTAGCTAGTGCATGCAACCACAAAGATATAAAACATACTGTTCAATTTATTTGTCGTAGCAAAATGGGTGCAGATGTGAGTGGATCGAAAAGGCTGAAACTGATCGTAAAAAAAGATGCTCTAAATCGAGGAGACAAGCGTGCGAGAAGAGAGGAACCAGTGGCAGCGACCTTCGCTGCATCCGTGACGGCTGGCATGCACGAAAGCGGCTCGGCAGTGCATTGTGGCAGCACGCATTGGTGCATGCAGGCTCGGTCGGCGCATCGCGAAGGTGCGCATCGACCCATGCATGCATGCTTGCTAGGTGCATGCATAGCAACCTTCTGTCGTGGCGGTGCACGCAGGCATTTAATGCAAGGGACGGCCCAACGAAACCACGACACAACAGTCAAACAACGACACTTCCCAACACGGCCCCATTTGTCAGGTCCAATGGGCGACATAGTTGAGTGCGGCCCCATTCGTCAGAGTTAACGATAAAGCCATCGACCCGACGGCAACATCTGTTCTGACCTGTTTTGAGAGTTTCGGGCAAGGGAGTGGGGAAAACTAAGCAAAATTTAAGAGTGTGGGGATGAATGAGTAGAGCTAAGGAACCAAGGGCACAGATGTAAAACCCCCTAAAAATACTACTTGTGCATCCAAATCCTCGATCCCAAGTATCTTCCATGAGAGTCCACCATACCTACCTATATATTGTATTTCACTGCCATTCCAAGTAAATTTGCATGTGCCACCTCTAAACATTCAAATAAACATCTATTTTGTGTGCTCGTTGAAAGCACATTTGCTCCCTTGGTGGTTTTGGTAATTAATAACAACATATATCTCACTAGACTAATGTTTCCACTAAGTATATTTCTAGAAAAGTTCAATGATGCGATGGCTATAGGATTGTGAGGAGACCCCAAGATGCAAGGAATAGGATTGAAAAAGCTACAAGCAAGGAGACTCTACATTTTACTTTGTGAGAAATCACTTTATGTCCATAGGAAAGCCAATACTATCAAAAGGGGGTGACGTAATGTTGGTGAAACAAAATGCTCGATGTGCACAAGTGCTAGCTACCAAAAACACCCACAAGCTCTCCCAAAAATATTCTGTCTAAACCCTACCACATTAAATCGGTGCCACCAACTTTTTCCAGTCGGCCCAACCGATTTTCATCTCCGATAGAACCCAGCCAAACCCTAGTTTCTCGGTGCCACCAAGTTCTCTATCAGTGCAAACGAGTTTTGGTGACCAACATTCCGGTGTCCCATTTTATAAAACCAGGATTTCCGAGTTTTATGAATCGGTGTCACCGGGTTTGGAAACTTCCCTCGGCTACTCATATCGGTACTACCGAGAATCATATATCGGTCTCACCGAGATTCCTAATGTTTCATCGAGTTTCTCAATAATGGTGTAACGGTTGGATTTTTTAGATGCCTATATATACCCCTCCACCACCACTCACTCGCAAGAGAAGCACTCAAAATAGATCCCCACTTATCCCACTTGATTGTCTGAGAGAGAGCCACCTACTCATGTGTTGAGATCAAGATATTCCATTCCTACCATATGAAACTTGATCTCTAGCCTCCCCAAGTTGCTTTCCACCAAATCAATCTCTTCTACCAAGCCAAATCTATGAGAGAGTGATTGAGTATTGAGGAGTCTATCATCTTGAAGCACAAGAGAAAGGAGTTCATCATCACTACCACATCTATTACCTTTTGTAGGGTGGTGCCTCCTAGATTGGTTAGGTGTCGCTTGGGAGCCTCCTACTTCGTGTTGTGGAGTTGAACTAAGAAGTTTTTAAGGGCAAGGAGATCGCCTACTTCGTGAAGATCTACCCCGAGTAAGGCTAGTCCTCCATGGACGTAGGCCATCATGGAATAGGCAAGGTTGCATATTCGTGGAACCCTTCGTGGGTGGAGCCCTCCATGGACTCTCGCTACCATTACCCTTCGTGGGTTGAAGTCCCCATAAATGTGGATGTGCGATAGCGCCACCTATTAGAACCACGGGAAAAATCTTCGTGTCTCCAATTGTGTTTGATCTCTCTAACCCTACCCTCTACAACATGTGATTGTCTTTACTTTCTTCTGATATACTCTTAGACATGCAAGTGTAGGGTGTGCTTGACTTGCTATCATTGCTAAAATCTGCCCACAACTAAAATTGGGAAAAGGTAGAATTTTATTTGGTCAAGTAGTCTAATCACCCCCCTCTAGACATACTTTCAATCCTACACTCGTACCGCTCATGGAGCGATGGGGCAGTCATTATCTTCCATGCTAAGCAGGTTATTCTCAAGATGAGTGTTTATTCACTTGTCGTTGAACGAGAGAGGCTGGTAAAAAGGATTCCCAGTCCTGCATAACACAAAAATAAATAAACAAGAACCCCCCCTAGAAAGTTGATTGTTTGGATGGAACTCGTGGATACGGCTAGCCATGGAATGTGTTCGAATGGTGGAGGTGGAGTAAAATTTCAATTCTATTTGGGAACCACCAATAATGTGATTAGTGTGGAAGATATTGAAAACTCTTGCTGTGACGTTGACAGGAAAAGTATACCGCTCAAAAGAATATATTCATCTTTGTTAAAAAACAATGAGCTCTGGCACCTCTGCAAATCCATGCTTCCCTCTACGAAGGGCCTATATTTTACTTTTTATGTTGAGTCAACTTCTTATTCCAACCTCAATCTATTAGTTGCCAATTATCATGTGCTGGGGAAAAATCTAGACACATATATCCAGTTGAATGTAGGTGATCATGATTTATTATTTGTTGACATTATCCCCGAGATAGATAAGTTGGGAGGCGGAACTTTAAAGACCCTATCTTCCTATGTGTTTGACTGAAACTATTTGTTATAAAAATATGCTTTGAGTGTCAGCAATCATGGAAGACTAAATGGTACTCCCTCCATTCCAAAATATAAGGTGTATTGTTTTTCGTGCAAGTCAACCATTTAAATGTTTGACCAAAACTATAGAATTAACTAACAACGTATACAATACCAAATAGATCGAATATGAAACTACTTTTCATGATGGATCAAATGATATAAATTTTGTAGTGTGGATATTGATATTTTTTTCTTCTGAAAACTCGGTCAAATTTGGCCTCGTTTGAATTTTAAAAAAACAAATACACCATATATAAAGGAATGGAGGGAGTAGTTTAGTATTGGAATTTGCTAAACCAAAGCTCTTACATAGACCCTTCCTGAAAATAAGATGAATTGTAATTGTTTGATGACTCGAGATATAGTTTGCTATTTTTCAAGAAAATTTATGGTCTATACTTTAACATGTGAATAACTTGCTACTTGATCATGAGAAGTTTTATGAGAAATACTTTCTCGTTATGATGCTAGAAAAGTGGCTGAAATTATCCTTGATCAATATTATACATTATGCTAGCATTCAATCTTCATAAATTATTTCTTTTATCATTTACCTACTCGAGGAGGAGTAGGAATTAAGCTTGGGGATGCTGATACATCTCCAACTTATCTATAATCTATGAAGTATTCAGGCCATATACACCTATGTTTATAACACTTTTATATGCTTTTGATGCACTTTACATAATTTATTTAGAACTAACCCTGACTGACTCTGTTTTTAGCACAATTACCGTGGTATTGTTTTGTGCAGAAAATGAAAGTTCTTGGAATCGCACGAAACTTTTTGATGATTTTTTATGGAGGAAATAAGCAATATTGGAGCGAAGAACCACCGGAGGGGAGACACCTATGGGCCACAAGCCATCAGGTCGCCCCCTAGGCCGCGCCCTAATATATGTTGGGGCCCACGTGACTCCGTTGCGCGTGATTCCAACGCAGAAAAATCCTATAAATCCCAGAAACCCCAGAAATAAAGGGAGACTCTCTGCTCCACCGCTGCAACTCTTTGTATCAACGAAAAACCAATCTAGAGCCGTTCCATTACCCTGTCGGAGAGGGTAAATCATCTCCTGTGGCCATCTTCATCATCCCGGCAAAGGCCATGACAAGGAGGGAGCAGTTCAGCCTCAGGGCTAAGGGTATGTACCAGTAGCTATGTGTTCAATCTCTCTCTCTCTCATGTTTTGTAGATGGTACGATCTTGATGTATCACGGGCTTTGTTAATATAGTCTGATCATATGGTATTCTTCCTTGCCATCTTGTTATGATAAATTGAATCTTTCCCTTTAAGATCTCGTTATGCTGGATTGAATATTTTGGTTTGAGAACACTTGATATATGTCTTGCATGCAGATACCCGTAGTAGCATTGGGATATTCAAGTGATTCACTTGATATATGTGATGGCATCAACTTGCTGATTCCGGTGACCTTGGGGATCTATGCATAGGGGTTGATTGCACATTTTCATACTAGAAATCTTTGGTTGGTACTTGAAGTTCTTTGTGTTGGATTGAATATGATAGATCTGAAGTTGTTTGATGCATGACATATAATTTACCCACAGATACTTGAGGTGACATAGGAGTATATAGGTGACATTAGGGTCGATTGATATGTATCTTTGGTGTTATTTTTTAGTACGAACTCTAGGGCTATTTGTGACACTTATAGGAATAACTCAAAAGCTTGATCAGGAAGACTAACTTTGAGGTGGTTCTACTACCTACACCAATTTCATCTTATTGTTCTCCGCTAGATAGGAACTTTGGAGTGATTCTTTGTTGCACGTTAAGGGATGATCATATGATTCAACTACATTAGCATTGTTGGGAGATTACACTAGTGAAAGTATGAACCCTAGGCCGTATTTCCAAGCATTTATACAACGTTTTGTTTTGTTTTTTTATATTTGTTACCTTGCTGTTTTTATATTTTCAGGTTACAAAAACCTATATCTACTATCCATATTGCACTTGTATCACCTTCTCTTTGCCGAACTAGTGCACCTATACAATTTGCCATTGTATTGGGTGTGTTGTGGACACAAGAGATTTCTTGTATTTGATTGCAGGTTTGTTTGAGAGAGACCATCTTCATCCTACGCCTCCCACAGATTGATAAACCTTAGGTCATACACTTGAGGGAAAATTGCTACTATCCTACAAAACTCTTCGCTTGGAGGCCCAACAGAGTCTACAAGAATAAAGTTGCGTAGTAGACATTATGCATATGGGAGTAAAGGGTACTTGGAGTGTTAATGCTATGGTTGGGTTTTACCTTAATGATCTGTAGTAGTTGCGGATGCTTGCTAGAGGTCCAATCATAAGTTCATATGATCCAACTATGGAAAGTATGTTAGTGTATGCCTCTTCCCCATATAAAACTTCAATAATGATTACCGATCTAGTCATTGATTGCATAGGGACAAATCATTCCCTTGTGTTAAAAAAGCTTTCTTATAAAAGGCTAACTCAATTAATCTTTATTTAGACATCCCCTACTTTTATTTACGTGCTTTTTATTAGCTTGCAAAACTATCTATTACACCTACTAAGTAATTCTAGTTTTATTCCCGCAAAATAGTTTCATACTTGTTATAGGTAAAGTAAGTGTTAGCATGCGTAAGAGTTGTATCAGTGATCGATAGAACATGAAAGAATATTAATTCTACCTTTAGCTCATCATTCGATTCGACACTCTTAGTTATTCCAAAAGGCTACAAACGATCCCCTACAGTTGTGGGTTATCAGTTACTAAGGCATTTAATGTACTTTGAGCATCCATAGCTAGAACTTGCAAATCTGGCCCCTCAAAAGCCCGCGGACGCGCACGGGCGTGTCCGCAGACACTGATTGGTCACGCCTCAAATATTACATTATAGAACCGGACACCTCAAATCTCATGTCTCAAAACCGTACAAACCATGCAACTACTACGTGGATGCATTACACACATCATCTGGTTGCTCCAGCAGTACTAACAATCAATCGGACTACTGAAATTTGGCATGTTTGGATATGGTGGAGATCATCCACGGCTGCCCTTGACCTTCCCGGCTCCCTTGTCGTCCTTCTCATCAAAGTACCGGCCGAAGGCGCAGTAGGGATCAAGCTGAATCTTCTCGCCGCCGGAGCTGTCCTCGCCGTCGATGTCCTTCTTCTCCTCCTTATGTGGCACTCCAACCATTTAATGGACCACCCGACTTTGCTCGCAGGTGAGGGCGCGCGTGTTCCTCCAATGTCATTTCTTCAAAATGCGGGCACGAATGGCTTCCTGCTTAGCGGCCGCCCGTGCTGCCGCATCAGTCGTCTCCGCCTTCACCATTTCCTCCGTGAGATAGGTCTCGGCGACCCTTATCTCCTCCTTCCCATGGCGGGTAGCCCTTTCCCGGTGGAACTCGGAGTCTGCCAGACTAGTGATGGGGAAGGAGAGAATTTCTGCCCGTCGGGACCACGATAATCGCGCCCTAAAGGAATGATGACCCACAATTATAGGGGGTCAATCATAATCCTTTTGATAAGTAAGTGTGTCAAACCCAACGAGGAACAGAAGGTAATGACAAGCGGTTTTCAGCAAGCACTGAAATTGTAGGTAACAAGTAGTTTGATAGCAAGATAATTGGTAATGAGCAAGTAACTGTAACATTAAATAAAGTGCAGCAAGATAGACCAATCCTTTTGTGGCAAAGGACAGTCCAAAATGGTCTATTGTAGTAAGCAAGTGTTCTTGAGGGTACACGGGAATTTCATCTAACAACTTTCATCATGTTGGTTTGATTTGCGTTCGCTACTTTGATAATTTGATATGTGGGTGGACCGGTTCTTGGGTGTTGTTCTTACTTGAACAATCCTCCCACTTATGATTAACTCCCTCGCAAGCATCAACAACTACGATAAAAGTATTAAGATAAAATCTAACCATATCATTAAACATTTGGATCCAAATCAGCCCCTTACGAAATAGCGCATAAACTAGGGTTTAAGCTCTACCACCCTAGAAACCCATCATCTAATAACTACTCCACAATGCATTCCCTTAGGCTCAAAGATGGTGAAGCGCCATGTAGTTGATGTTCACATGACACCACTAAGGTAATCACAACATTCATATCATCAAAATATTAAACACATATCAACTTCACATGATTACTTGCGACACGACTTCTCCCGTGACCTCAAGAACAAAGGTAACTACTCACAAATGATATTCATGCTCAAGATCAGAGGGGTATTAAATAGCATAATGGATCTGAACATATAATCTTCACCAAATAAACCATATAATAATCAACTACGAGATGTAATCAACACTACTAGTCACCACATGTACCAATCTGAGGTTCCGGTAAGAAGATTGAACTCAAGAGATGAACTAGGGTTTGAGAGGAGATGGTGTTGTTCAAGATGTTGATGAAGATTGGTCTCTCAAAGATGAGAGGGTTGTTGGTGATGACGATGGCTTCGCTTTCCCCCTCTGGGAGGGAAGTTCCCTCGGCGGAATCTCTCCGCTAGAGGGCAAAAGTGCTCCTTCCCAAGTTCAGCATCGAGACGGTGGCATTCCATCCTGAAATTCCCCTCTTGATTTTTTCTAGGTCAAAATACCTTGAGTACGAGAAGATGGGCATTGGATGTGGGCCGGTCTGGCCACAACCCACCAGGGCGCTCCTGGGGGACATGATGCGCCCTAGGGTCTTGTGGTCACCAGGTGCCCCACTCCGGTAGTTATTTGCTCCAGTATTTTTTATATATTCCAAAATAATTCTTTGTCAAGTTTCAGCTTATTTGGAGATGTGCATAACAGGTTTTTTTGATATGCTTTTTCAGGTCCAGAATTCCAGCTACCGGCATTCTCCCTCTTTGTGTAAACCTTGCATATTATGAGAGAAAAAGGCATTAGAATTACTACATAAAGTATTATTATGCATAAAAACATTAAAAATAACGGTAGGAAATCATGATGCAAAATGGACGTATCAACTCCCCCAAGCTTAGACCTCGCATGTCCTCAAGCGAAAGCTGATATCGAAAAACATGTCCACATGTATTGAGATAGAGGTGTCGATAAAAACAATATACAGACTTAGTAGCATCATGCTGATTGTCATAGAAGCAACAAACTTTGTCATAGGACCTTTTCATATAACCTTATCATATAACTTCTCATGAACAAGTAACAATTCTTCAGAGCATAGAAGTGTAAAGCATAAACCTTATTGAAAACTAACAAACTATGTTATCGGTCAACTTTGCAACTACAATTCATCTTATTTTCAGGAAGGGTCTCGTGTCGGAGCCTTTTGGCAAGTCCACATACTCAATCCATAGGTAGGTATGGTGGATTCTCAAAACATGAGTTTGGGTTTAGGGTTATTGGATGCACAAGTAGTATCTCTACTTAGTGCAGAATTTTTGGCTAGCAAAGATATTCAGCAAGCACCACATGTTGAAGGATCCATGACAATATAACTTCTATGTGAATACGAACAAACATAAATCATTATGTTGTCTTCCTTGTCCAACGTCATTTTTTTGGCATATAATATTTAATGGGGGTTCACAATCATAAAAGATATCCAAGATAGTGCATTTGCATGTGAATCTTCTCTTCCCTAATTAATTCTTTCACGAATTGCATCATTGACCAATGCTATGTTTGTCAATCTCCAATAAATTTTACCACTTATACTTTTCCTTATGTGATGTCATTACTTACCATAAGATTAGCATATGATCCTTTTACTTATGTGATGTCATTTATTTTCTTTTATTTTGATTGCAACAAGAAAGTAAAGAAGCAAAAGCTCAAACTAAACTTTATTATATAACTCTCACCCGATTACATATATAGATATATCACGAAACTAGCACTCAAAAATAGATCACGCTAAACTTTTATTCACTAAATCACGAAATAGATAAGGATCAAAATAAAATAAGTGAAGTCAATAAAAGTGATGGTGATACTATCGGGGCACCTCCCCCAAGCTTGTCTCAAGCCAAGGGGAGTGCCCATACCCATGCACTTAAGTCTCTTTTGGTGGTGGAGATGATGACGGTGGTAGTGATGAGGTAGCCTTCTTCAGATTATACTTGAGCATTAAATTCTCCTCCCTTAGATCCTCATTCTATAACTCAAGCTTTAATATCTTTTTGCATAATGTCACCTTGCTCTCCTGCAGAAGACGATATGGGATAAATTGAACCTTAGGTTTGTATCCTTTAGGGAGGCTTGACTAATTGAATTCCACATGCATGTCACCAGACTGAGGTAGTGGGTCATCTATTGGAATATGCCCTAGAGGCAATAATAAATTGGTTATTATTATATTTCCTTGTTCACAATAATTGATTATTATCCATGCTATAATTGTATTGATTGGAAACTAAATACATGTGTGGGTATATAGACAACACTGTGTCCCTTGTATGCCTCTAGTAGACTAGCTCATTGATTAAAGATGGTCAAGGTTTCCTGGCCATGGACATGAGATGTCATTTGATAACGGGATCAAATCATTAGGAGAATGATGTGATGGACAAGACGCAAACTGTAAACATACCATATGATCGTGTCAGTTTATTGCTATAGTTTTCTGCCTGTCAAGTATATGTTCCTATGACCATGAGATCATGTAACTCACTGACATCGAAGGAATACCTTGTGTGTATCAAACGTCACAATGTAGCTAGGTGACTATACAGATGCTCTACAGGTATCTCCAAGGATGTCTGTTGAGTGGGCATGGATCAAGACTGGGATTTGTTACTACATGTGGCTGAGAGGCATCTCAGGGCCCACTCGGTAATACAACATCACAATAAGCCTTGCAAGCAATGTGACTAAGTGTTAGCCACATGATATTGTATTAGGAAATGAGTAAAGAGACTTGCTGGTAACGAGATTGAACTACGTATAGAGATACCGACAATCAAATCTTTGGCAAGTAACATACCGAAGAACAAAGGGAACATCATACAGGATTAACTGAATCCTTGACATAGAGGTTGAACCGATAAAGATCTTTGTAGAATATGTAGGACCAATATGGGAATCTAGGTCCTGCTATTGGTTATTGACCATAGAGGTGTCTCGGTCATGTCTACATAGTTCTCAAACCCATAGGGTCTGCACACTTAAGGTTCGGTGACGTTTCAGTATAGTTGAGTTATGTATGTTGGTGACCGAAGGTTGTTTGGAGTCCCGGATGAGATCCCAGACGTCACAAGGAGCTACAGAATGGTCTGTAGGTGAATATGGATATATAATAAGTTGGTGATTGAGCTCCAGAAAAGTTCTGTGACCTGCGAGTGGTGTGACAGAGTGCCAGAAGTGTTCTGGGGGGGGTCCACCGGGTGGGCCCATCTACTCCGAAGGGCCCCATGGGATATGAGAGGGTGCGGACCAACACTTGGTGGGCTGGCCACACCTCCCACCTCAAGGCCCATGCGGCTAGAGGCTAGGGTTGGGCCAAAAGGGTGGGCTAGCCACCAAACTTGGTAGCCAAGCCACCCTGGCCGCCGCCCCACCTCCTTGGCCACAGGCCACCCTAGGGTTGGGAACCCAAGGATGCCCCACCTCCTCCTCTCCTCCTATATATAGTGGAGGGAGAGAGAGGGAAACCCACCTGAAAAAGCCATGTGCTGCCCTACCTTCCTTTAGATTGCTTCTCCTCTAGGTCTGTTTGGCATAGCTTAGCGAAGCTCTGCCGGATCAGCTCCACCACCACCGCCACCATGCCGTTGTGCTGCCAGAGAACTCATCTACCTCTCCACCCTCGATTGCTGGATCACGGAGGTGGAGATCGTCATTGAGCTGTACATGTGCTGAACGCGGAGGTGCCGTCCGTTCGGCGCTAGATCGGAAGGACCACGATAGGATCACGGGACGGCTCGTGATGAAATCACGGAATGGCTCGTGATTGCATCGCGGAGATATTTGACTACACCAACTACGTTTCTTAACGCTTCCACTTAGCGATCTACAAGGGTATGTAGATTCACTCTCACTCTCGTAGATGCTCATTACCATGGATAGATCTTGCGTGTGCGAAGGAAATTTTATATTTCCCATGCAACGTTCCCCAACAGTGGCATCATGATGTAGGTCTATGTGTAGATGAGATCACGAGTAGAACACAAATGAGTTTGTGGGCATTGATGCTCATATTGGTTCCTCACTTGGTCGGGTTTTGATCAGCGGTATTGTGGGATGAAGCGGCCCGGACCAACCTTACTCGTACACTTACGACAGATTGGTTCCATCGACTAACATGTAACCTTGTTGCATAAATATGGTTGGCGGGTGTTTGTCTCTCATAATCTAGTTGGATCGGATTTGACAAAGGCAGTCCTTTAGAAGGTTGAATAGAAATTTGTGTATCACCATTGTGGTTTTTGCGTAGGTGAGAATTGTTCTTGCTAGATACCCGTAGCAGCCACCTAAAACATGCAACAACAATTAGAGGACGTCTAACTTGTTTTTTCAGGGTATGTTGTGATGTGATATGTCCAATTACATGATGAGATATATGTGATGTATGAGATGATCATGTTTGCTATATAATATCACGACTTGAATGTCGATGAGTACGACAACCGGCAAAAGCCATAGGGTTGTCGTTAATTATTGTATGACCTATGTGTCAATCATTAAGAGCTATGTAATGGTTTACTTTATCGCTAAGCGGTAGCAATATTAGTAGAAGCATGGTGGGCGTGACAACCCCGATGGCGACACGTTGATGGAGATCATGGTGTTATGCCAGTGACGATGGTGATCATGCCGGTGCTTTAAGGATGGAGATCAAAAGCACAAAATCCTGGCCATATCATGTCACTTATGTTTTTCATGTTATGTTAATCCTTGTATGCACCTTGTTTTTATTAGGACGATGGTATCATTATAAGGTGATCCCTCACTTAAATTTCAAGAAAAAATGTGTTCTCCCCGAGTGTGCACCATTGCAAAAGTTTGTCGTGTCGAGACACCACGTGATGATCGGGTGTGATAGAATCTACATTCACATACAACGGGTGCAAGCCAGTGTTGCATGTGCAGAACACTCAGGTTAAACTTGAAGAGACTAGCATGTACAGACATGGCCCTGGAAAAGAAGAGACCGAAAGGTCGAACATGAGTCATACAGTAGATATGATCAACATGATGATGTTCACCATTGAAACCACCTCAACTCACGTGGTGATCGGACTTGAGTTGGTGAATTTGGATCATGTATCTCTCAAATGACCGGAGGGATATCAATTTGAGTGGTAGTTCTTAGGTAATATGATTAATTGAACTCATTATCATGAACATAGTGTAACATCCCAAAAGTTAGAATTTTGGAATGTTAATTATTTGAATAGGATTATTTTAAAAACTTTATTGTGTTGATTGATCTTAGCTAATTTGACTAGGATTTAAACTTTTGGAGTTTATTGAATATTCAAATGAGAGGGAATAAAAGGACTTCCCAATTATTCATTTGCATCTTATTTTGGGTTTGATAGTATTTGGACTATTCCAATTCAAACATGAGAGAGGATGACATGACTTCCTCAACAATTAAATTGTATGGTAATAAAATATTGTTTTATTTGGATTTCAATATTTAAAACAAGGCCAACTAAAAAAATAAACAAGAGAAGGAAATATGACTCCTTCAATATCAAAAGAATTGGAGCATTTTAGTCATTGTTTGATTATATGTTGGAGTTTAAAACATTTTGGGAATTATTTGTAACCCTGAGTTTTTTAGGGAACATTTATAAAGCCCCAAATAAGTTTTTACAAAGTATTATAGATATGTTTTTTTTAAATGTTTCATTTGAAAAAAATAATGTTCTCTATTTTATAAAATAGCTATAATATTTTACTCACTATTTTGGTAGTTTTATTCATTGAATATGTATTTTATTTTTAGCCAAACTTTTGTTGTGTAGTTTTTCATCAGTCAGAGATTACTCTTCACTTGAACTACACTGTGTAGCCCATCACTATCAGTCGCTCACGCGCGCAGCAGCACACTAGCCTAAGTCCCATCAGCAGCTAAGGCCCTGCACCAGTAGCATCAGGTCGAAGCCGGTGCAGCGCAGCCGCCAGCCGCCTCGTGTACGTCAACACGATGTCACCATCGCCCCACCTGGCAGCCACTGTGCTCCCTCTCAGTTCACATAGACATCGGAACTGCACCCTTCTCCTTCCTTGAGCTGGACTCCTCCTCATGCACGACAGCGACTGAGCCAATCCAATGCCGCGATTCGCTCAATACCAAACCCTTTCTCTAATCCGTGGACATCAAACGGCTCCCCTTGGTCTACTCTAAAGATTTTTAGAAAAATCTCAAACTCTTGTGCCCTATCGCTTCCATACGAGTCGGTCAGATCTCGCTAAAGTCCGCCACCGCCTGAAGCTTCCGCCGGTGGAATCCATCGTCTCTGGAGGTTCACAACCTCTCCTTTTGTCACGCCCAAGATGCGCGCCTATCCATATTAAGGCACGGGGCCTTGACAAGGATAGAGGCACATCTCGTCGTTCGCAAGTATAGTATCATTACATCATAATTTAGAAAGAGATGAGTACATGAGTTGGCTTACACTCGCCACATGCTAAATTACAATTCCACATCAAAGAGTTCAAGCATCAATCCAAGACAGGGTCCGGCTACGGACGAAAACAAACAGTAAAATGAAGATGCAATGACACTGGATTGCTAGCCCCGAAGATCACGACCACGGTCCTCTACTCATTTGGATAAGTCACGTACATCCTGCCACGCTCCTCCTCATACTCCCACTAGAGCTACGTCATATCATCTAGCACGATCTCATCTGTACCTGCACCTGGATTGTTGTAGTAATCTGTGAGCCATGAGGACTCAGCAATCTCGCCTCCGGGTACCGAGACTAATCAAGCTCATAGGTTGGGAAGGGGTATGTGTTTAGTTTGCAGCAGCACTAAGCATTTATGGTGGCTAATCTTACGAAACATGAAAGTAAATATGTGGTCTATGATAAGCGATCGAATCTAGAATGACCTCTATGAGATCCTGAACACCTGCTTACGTCAATCATAACCCCCACCGTGTTCTCTCTTGGATCATGTTCACGAGCAGAGATGATCATGGTTACTCACACAATTGGTGTATTTCATTAGAGTTTACTTCAAGTTAACTATAACTGGGTGTTAAACAAATATCCAAGTTGCCACATAACCGCGGGCATGGCTTTCGAAAGTTTTAACCCTGAAGGGGTGCTCTAACTAGTCCATCATAAATTAACCACACTCCGCGGGAATAGCCTCGACCACAGATCTCGTGATCATCCTAGGCAACTCCAAAGGAATTCTATCACCCCGAGATAACCCGAAGAAAGTCAGAGCCCCTCATGCAAGACACTCGATAAAGGTAAAACTAGTCTACCAAGACCTCTCGACATGTCGATGAACCCGATAAGAGCCACGTATCTCATTCTCAGGACACGACGAATGGGCTAAGTTTCCGGCTAACACACCCATTGGTGGCCCCGGCTACTGCCATTTTGGACCAACACTCATGTGGAGCACTGGCCCGGGTTGTTGATTAATCCACGGGGTAGCTAGACCCTATGCAATTTTATTAGGTTGTTAAGCAAATGTAGTACCAAGGTTGGGCCTTGCCAGACAAGTTTTAATCTTAACCGAATAAACAAGGGGGTCCCCATAACAACCCCGAGCATGTTAGGAGCACAAAGTATGGAAACATAACACCGGTAACAAGAAACTATGGCAGTAACAGTGGAACAAAACACCTAGCAAAAGGCCAAGCCTTCCACCAATACCAAGATATATATGTGCATTAAATTAAATAACAGATAATATTGTGATATGCCAGACATCCATTGTTGGGGATATACCCCGCAGTATGACCCGGCCTGACGACTCACAGGAGACTCGGTAAAGACATGACATTTTATTAATGACCCGGCAGGCGGGTCGTAGGACGACCAGGCCCAAGACCCGGCATGTAAGACGGCGCCAGGCGGCTCACAAGAGAAGGCTCAAAGAGAGAAGGATTCCCTTAAAGGAAACAAGACCCGGAGTAGGATTCATGAAAGACTAGTCCTAGTCCTATTGGGGGTAGGACTCTATTTGTAAACCTACCCTCTCCACCTATATAAGGAGGGGTAGAGCTCCCTTAGAAAGAAAAGATTCACAAGTCCACAATTTTAGACAACACAAGAGATTAGAGATAGACAGATTAGAGGCTCTCGTGATTACAGGTAGCTAAACAGCACCCTTGTAACTGAGAGATCTTCTTCATCATCAATACCAGACAAGCAGGACGTAGGCTTTTACCTCCATAGGAGGGGCCGAACTTGGGTAAACTCCGTGTCTCTCGATTCCGATCAACCCCTTCAAGCCGCCACATAGTTGCGTCTTTGCCCCGAACCTAAGTCCGTTCACCCGAACATCTGCCGTGACAAATCCACGACATCCATGTTATCACATGGAAACAACCTGCACCTGCAACTAGAACGCTATAAGAGGGGCGAAGCAGCGGTAACTTAGCCAATCAAAGGTTTGCTAGGATGTGGAGGGGTTAGAGGCTATCATGGCAATGTAGGAGGCTTGACATTCAAGTGGTAGGTAGCGCAAAAGCAACGATAAGAGCGAGACAACTAGCAAGCGAAAATAGTATCGGGATCCGAGTACGATCATCTTGCCTGTTGGTTCTTTAGAGGGACAAGTAGCGGGATCCTCGTAGTGGTACTCTCCTGGCTCTTCGTACTCAGGCTCAACATTCGCGTCTACCCAAAAGAAACAGCAAGAATAAACAAGAAACCAAGGTGCAATGCACAATCAAGAATGATGCATGGTTTATGTGAAGAATTTAGCATGGCAATCCTAACTAGTCAAGTTTCACATGCAATCGGTTAGTTATTTATGAATCTGGACAAAACCTTATTTTAAGTTATTTAAACATGCATGATCATGGAAAATATGGATGCATCATGCAAAAACGATACAAATGCATATGTAGAACGTAAGAAACGGAGTTACGGTTCTCACGCTACGCTTACGACAAGTTACGAAGGAAAAAACCCAAGACAAACAAAGCCATGGGCTATTCCTTGGCATTCCAAGGTAGCCACTGGTTAGGCAATTAAAAACCAACCACAATAGAGTCAAATATCAGGAAATTTCATGGGGTATAGTTCCCACAAGTAAAAAAACACTAAAACAAACAATCTGCCACAAAACAGCAACATTACAACTTTCACAGCCAACAGCTTGAGCTACAGGAAGTCTCTAACCACAAACAAGGCATTGAAAGAAACTAAATAACATGCTTTCAACTTATCCAACTACACAAACTAGAATGGAGGCACACATCAATAATCATGAAGCCCACAAGTTGACATGATGAAACATATTATAGGGACTTAGTGAAAATAACAGTTTTCTGGAATCTGAGTTAAGCTGATGGCAAGTTGACAGCAGAAACTAATGGTGATAGAGACCACCTCATGTCATGAAAATTAACAGGATGGTAGAGGCCAACCTCTACATCAAATCACTAGCACTGAGCTTGAGATAATTCACAACATAACACAAGATAGCATCCACTCTTCCTGGCATAAAATAATACCAGATTCTCAGACTTAGAAATATTTAGCATGTTTGAAAACAACAATATTTTAGTGGCTACTTTAGAGCATGGTTACCACTTATATGAAAGTTTATCATGACAAAGATAAATACCATGGCATTCTACTCATCAAATACTACCATATTCATGTTGGCACAAATATCATAGCATGCATGTTTTAAATATAACAAAAATGACAAGATGGCACTTTGAGACAAAATGACATTTTGTCAAACTTGCTCAAATGCCCAAACAAGTCACACCAATGGATTCCTTGGGTGATTCTACCCCAAAATCATGTATCATACTCATATGTTCACATGGATCATCATGGCAAAACTCTAGTTAGATAAAACCCGAACAATCCTATAAGTGAAAACTTACAATAATTGCACATGATCAAAAATGCACATGTCCAGATTTGGCAACATTACTAGAAATGGAAATATCCTAATATAACGTTTAAAACAGTAAAACAATAAAAGATAGTGTATGACAAGTGTGGCATGGGCCCACTTGTCACACACACACCTCAACACACACACACAACATTGCCACACACACTCACACACATGGATCTGGCACCACACCAGATCCACACACACACACAAACAAACACACACACACACACACACACACTACACAGCCACACAGGATCTGGGCTGTAGCCGCACCAGATCCTGACACACACAACACCCGCACGGGATCCGGCCACCACACCGGATCCGAACACACCACACACACATGGATCCAATCGAAAAAAGGAAACACAACAGGGGGAGTGGGGACTCAAACCTGCGACCTCACGGTCATTCCCCCGAGCGCTCTACCACTATGCTACGGTGCGGCATCTGAACAAGGGACGGCCTTGGCCCTCTTCTACTAGCCGAATCAGTCTCTCTGACGAAACTGAACCCAGCGCTTGCGCACACGACAGGGAGCGGAGCCAGCGATCTCCGGCGACGGAGGAACTCACCGATGACGCGGACAGGCGGAGAAGGAACAGGGAACTACGGACGATCCATCCCCACAACATAGAGGGCTAGGCACGGCGGCAAGGGGCGCTCGAGCTCGAGCTTCCACTCGGTTCGGGGCACGGCAGCGACACAGCACGATGGCAACGAACGACGGCTACCAGCTGCGCTAGGCTACTGATGAGGAGATACTGAGAGAGGGGGAAGCAGGGACTGCAGGTGCTCACAGCGGGCAACGACGAACTCGGAGCAGGGGAAGAAGACGGCCGGGCTCCGGCGACGCGCGGAAGACGACGCCGCAGGCCTCCCTCCACGCCCTAGCACCGAGAACGGGGTGCGGACACCATCCCCGAGCCCCAGGCCATCTCCGACAAGGATTAGGGGGGTCACCGGAGGCGATGACAGTGACGTAGACCAATGGGATGCTGCTCTCTAAATCTCACTCTCTGAACCCTTACCTGATAGAAGAAAGGAGGAGGAAGGAGGAGGAGGAGAAGGCGGCGGCAGCGAGAAAGGGGAAGGGGAACCCTAGGCTTCGATGCCCTTATAAAGGGGGCGAAATGGCGCCGGCCTCAGCGTCCGTGAGCCCTAACGGTGATGCGAGCGCACTCGCAGCTCTCTCTCTCTCTCTCGGCGACACCACTGAACCCGACGGAGATGCAACGGGAGCAGGTGGCCGGTTCGCGCGGGCTGGGCCGGCTTCGGCGCACTAGCTGGGCCGCCAGGGATGGAAGGCCCAGCTCCCTCCAACTCGCACACAAAGAAAAGCTAGTAGTGTTTTCCATTAAAAATAAAACAGCCACACCCTAAAACCATCAGAGGAATAATAAAAGGGTTTTTGGATAAAACAAAATACTTTTGTCTAAAAGGAAAATGAGACCTATTTAATAAAATTAACAAAGGGATTTTTTAAGCAAGTATTTTTTAATACTATAATAAAACAACACCTCTGTTATTTAAAACCCCAACATCATATAGCTCCACACATCAAAAGTACAGCACACATGGGCTCAAATTAATATTGGCTCCCTCATGAACATTTTTAATAGATTAATAAAGCAATTAATTTCTGTTGAAGAATGGCAATGGGAATAAAAGGTTATAGGTAGGTTGTTTTGAAATAATAAGAGAGGGGGAAAGGAGTAGATCCCACTCAAGCGCACACATCCACAAGACCACTCACAACACAACAAGGTCAAGAAGCAAACCACATTAAATGCATGACATGATGATGAATGATATGATGCATGATGCAAGAATGCATGAGACAAAGACATGGCAAAAGATCAAACTCATTACACTCATCACATGGCAGCATGGGTCCACATAGGTTACAATGACATAAAAGGTAGGGGCAGCACTTGGGCTGTCACACCTTTCCCCGATGTCCTCTTCGCCTTGCGCTCCTTTATGTCTCACCACCTTCTATTACACGTAGGTGAGTACCAGTACGACGCCCGCGACTCTGACCCAAAGATCACCGCCACCCATCGTGCTCCAATCGGAAGCAACCGAAGCCAGATGATGTACCCGTCGCTTCTGGATCCACCTACCTCACATCCCGAGTGTGCCGCATTGTCCCGATGTTACTACACCATCGGAGCCCTCTGTAGCCGCCGCCGTCATCACCAGCGAGCCGCCCATGCGTCGTCTTCCCCAACTCCGGCCGACATGTTCTATACTTCTCTGGTGATCCTCCTACTACCGTCTGATCGTCCTCGTGCAACTGAGATTAGATTGGTCGTGCTTTTTTCCCGAACCGGTATGCTCTAAACCCCGCACAGCACAACTCATTTGCTTTGGCGGATTTTTAGTGCACTTTCATTTAATCATATCTCTTCATCCGTAACTCCAAATTCATCGATTCTTTTTCCTCCATACTCATATTGATCCAAACCATCCAGAAGAACCAAAATTTGACTCTGTTGAACTGTTTAAATTTGAATTCATTCAAATTTAAATTCCACCTTCTAGAGGCCATATCTTTCAAACTGTTTATCCAATTCATTTTATTCTTTTTGCGTTGTGATTCTCTTAGCATGTAGATGATAAATACTTCGTGATATGCTTCCATTGTTTGGATTTCAAAATGATTTCTTGCTGTTGGTTCTATTTTTTGTGTTATCTGAGTGTGGTGATTTACTTGTTGGGTTGTTTAAAACGTGTAGATTGTTTGGAGTGTGACGCGTAGAAATACTAGGATTGTGAGTGTGACGATCTTCATCAAACGTACCAGGCAAGTTACACCTTGATCATCATTTACCCTATTTTTCTATGCATGTAGTTCTATATCATATTACTGTGTATGCATGAGTAGGAATGTTATGGTAGTATGCTATTGCATTTGAGATTCAGCTTAGTAGAGCCTTATGTAGATCGTGGTAGTGTATTCTCGCTATGCTATGTAGACGGGGGTTGGTTCGAGTATTCATCGAGATTTTGTGAGAACTATTATATAACTTGTGATGAAACTTAATATATATAATTCACCTCTGGGCGGATGTGGTACTGTTGGGTGGTTTCAAGAACATCATGGTTTCGACCCTCTGAATGTAAGTGGAATGTCGCCGAGGTTCAAAAAGATCAGACAAACTTAGTGACTAGTAGCTTCCATGTGCGGCCACTGGTTATATGGGCTCTGGCTTAGTTGATCAGTTGTGGAAATCTTACCCGGATGTGCCAGCAGATGTAGATGTGATAGTTGGGATGGGCCTCCTGTGGGACTAGGTTACTACTTTTGAAAGACTTCGTCTCAATCTTCGAGTTGGGTCCAGTGGGTAAAGCGTACTAAACTCTACAGAGTATTAATACTAATCATGATTAGCCGTGTCCCCAGTTATGGACAAATTTGATCTGCTAGACCATTACAGTTGTTGGGTGATCTTGACAGATAATAAACCTTAATGAAATTTGAGTGGGAAACTTAATGATGGGTATAGGTTAGAATTAGAGTGCCCAATTCAACCATATGTATTTAATTGTAGCAAGGCAAATTAAAATTTGATTATTCTGTAGTTATCAGGAAAAAATAGCTTTCTACAAAACAAGCACTTCCATCTCCTCTTGATATACCTTGCATGTAGATGTAGGTCTGTTATACAATTCCTTGTGTGACTTGACAGTACATTCAACATATTGACCATTATGGCTGTAACTTATCATGTTGCAGATTTAATACGACGAGTGAGTGATATGATGTAGGGTTACGATGTATATGCTAAACCTTTTCCTGTGGTGTTGATGGATTCATGAAGATTGTATTTGCTTTTCTGTTGTCTTTTGTTTGTATGGTAGCCTTGAGCTGCGAGGTATGTATTATATTAAATTCTGGATCTGCGATGTAATATTATGACATGGGGTTTATTCTTGATATTACATCATGTACTGTGTGTGCTAGCTATTGATCGACGGACTAGCATAGTAAGCACAGAGACAACGAATCTTATCAAGTTCGGGTCGTTACAGATGGTATCAGAGCCCATGTTGACTGTAGGTCGTGACCCTAGAAAATGAGTAGGAAATCCATAGGAGTAAAAAAAATTGCAACCTTACTCTATTGATAGTTCTTACTCTTGTACTCTTACATTTTCTTTTCAAATGTTGATGTCCCTTGTATTATGTTGAGTTTGATAAACGATTCGCGTGTAGTATGATGAGATCATATCTCTTGTGGATATGACCTTACATGTAGGTTTTGCTTGTGTTGAGTGACTTTTGTATTCTTTTTATTGATTGATGACGTGTGATGTGATTGGAATTTCTTTTATGCGTAGAATAAGTTTGCGATGTTTAGGCCCCTATATACTTAGTGTGCTTCAAGATTCAAGAAGAGCAAGCTATGAAAAGAATAGGTGTGATGAAGATTTCTTTGTTGATGCAAGACAGAAGCTACAAACATTGAAGACTTCGAAGATACAAGATTTCTATATATGTTTATCATTAGATGTGTTTTGTGAGCTGCCATTGTGGTTGTTTTTACTGACAGCTGCACATCAAAATTGTTTTCAATATTAATGTGATGTTTGTATGGGTATCTCTTTATCTCTCTCTCTACATTCTATCTCTCCTTAAACCTAAGATCTACATAGTCGAAGTTACTACATTGGTTCACAATGTCGATAATGGAATGAAGATCGATGCAACCAGGGGTGAGTTCAAGCTTAACCACACACGCGAGGAACCAAAGAAGCAATCACAATCTTTCTGAAGGAAAAACCTTGGAGGAAGCTGCAACATTCTATAAGAGTTATGTAAACCCGAGTGCTGAAAGGAATGATAGTTGTTTTGTTTGGCATGTGGAACCAATGGATTATTCGAACCTAGTTCGTGAACAAGAGAAACTCTACAATTCTTGTGAGCATACCCGAGTGTTAGACTGCGAGATTTTCTAAACCATGTACAAGGTAATGGTTTGGGTGCGGGATGGACTGATCACCATGCCGACTTACTCTTATTGTTAACTCTTGCTATGTGGGGTGGTAAATCTAGAGTGACTTACCTATAGTAGAGAGACGACGATGGTAAGCCTAAACCTTACACTGGTATGACGTATTAACCCTGTAAAAGGCAACCATTGACAATAGTAGGTTATACGGTGAGAGTAAGCCAAGAAAGTTTTCTGTAGGAGCCATTCATGATGACCACCATGAGAGAATTGATAGTTGTTTGGTAACGGCGCAAGACTTGTCAGCCATGAAGGATGTCATCAACCGGTAAGATTTTTGAAGACCCCATGACTTTGATTCTAAGGGTGTTAGCACCCGAGACTCTCGGATGATCACCGGATATTCAAGGAGACCTAAGTCCCAACCATTTATTTCTAGCCTATTCGAATCTCGAGGACGAGATTCATTTTTTAAGGGGGGTAGATTTGTAACATCCCAAAATTTAGAATTTTGGAATGTTAATTATTTGAATAGGATTATTTTAAAAACTTTATTGTGTGGATTGATCTTAGCTAATTTGACTAGGATTTAAACTTTTGGAGTTTATTGAATATTCAAATGAGAGGGAATAAAAGGACTTTCCCAATTATTCATTTGCATCTTATTTTGGGTTTGACAGTATTTGGACTATTCCAATTCAAACATGAGAGAGGATGACATGACTTCCTCAACAATTAAATTGTATGGTAATAAAATATTCTTTTATTTGGATTTCAATATTTAAAACAAGACCAACTCAAAAAAAATAAACGAGAGAAGGAAATATGACTCCTTCGATATCAAAAGAGTTGGAGCATTTTAGTCATTGTTTGATAATATGTTGGAGTCTAAAACATTTTGGGAATTATTTGTAACCCTGAGTTTTTTAGGGAACATTTATAAAACCCCAAATAAGCTTTTTTAAAGTATTATAGATATGTTTTTTTAGTAAATGTTTCATTTCAAAACAATAATGTTCTTTGTTTTATAAAATAGCTATAATATTTTACTGACTATTTTGGTAGCTTTATTCATTGAATATGTATTTTATTTTTAGCCAAACTTTTGCTCTGTAATTTTTCATGAGTCAGAGATTACTGTTCACTTGAACTACATTGTGTAGCCCATCATTATCCGTCGCTCGCGCACGTAGCAGCACACTGACCTAAGGCCCACGATCAGCTAAGGCCCAGCACCAGCAGCATCAGTCTGAAGCCAACGCAGCCCAGCCGCCAGCCGCCTCGTGTACGTCAGGACGATGTCATCATCGCCCCACCAGGCAGCCATTGTGCTCCCTCTCAGTTCACATACACATGGGAACTGCACCCTTCTCCTTCCTCGAGCTGGACTGCTCCTCACGCATGGCAACGCCTGAGCCGATCCAATGTCGCGATTCACTCAATCCCAAACCCTTGCTCTAATCCATGGACACCGAACGACTCCCCTTCATCTCCTCTACCAATTTTTAGAAAAATCTCAAACTCTCGTGCCCTATTGCTTTTGTACAAGCCGGTCAGATTTCGCCAAAGTCCGCCATCGCCTGAAGCTTCCCCCGGTGGAATCCATCACCTCTAGAGGTTCTCAACCTGTCCTTCCCCTGTTGTCCTCTTCACCTTGCGCTCCTCTCTGTCCCACCACCTTCTATTACACGTAGGTGAGTACCAGTACAACGCCCGCGACTCTGACCCAAAGATCACCGCCACCCATCGTGCTCCAATCGGAAGCAATCGACGCCAGATGATGTACCCGTCGCTTCTGGATCCACCTACCTCACTTCCCGAGTGCGCCGCATTGTCCCGATGTTACTACACCGTCGGAGCCCTATGTAGCCGCCGCCGTCATCACCAACGAGCCACCCGCGCGTCGTCTTCCCCAACTCTGGCCGACGTGTTCTGTTCTTCTTTGGTGAGCCGCCCGCTACCGTCCGATCATCGTCGTGCGACTGAGATTAGATCGGTCATGCTTTTTTTATTTTCGAACCGGTATGCTCTAAACCCCGCACAAAACAACTCATTTGCTTTGGCACATTTTTAGTGCACATTCATTTAGTCATATCTCTTGATCCGTAACTCCAAATTCATCGATTCTTTTTCCTCCATACTCGTATTGATCAGGAGCATCCAGAAGAACAAAAATTTGACTCTTTTGAAGTGTTTAAATTTGAATTCATTCAATTTAAATTCCACCTTCTAGAGGCCATATCTTTCAAACCGTTTATCCAATTCATTTTATTCTTTTTGTGTTGTGATTCTCTTAGCATGTAGATGATAAATACTTCCTGATATGCTTCCATTGTTTGGATTTCAAAATGATTTCTTGCTGTTGGTTCTGTTTTTTGTGTTATTTGAGTGTGGTGATTTACTTGTTGGGTTGTTTGAAACGTGTAGATTGTTTGGAGTGTGACGCGTAGAAATACTAGAATTGTGAGTGTGACGATCTTCATCAAACGTACCAGGCAAGTTACACCTTGATCATCATTTAACCTATTCTTCTATGCATGTAGTTCTATATCACATTACTGTGTATGCATGAGTAGGAATGTTATGGTAGTATGCTATTGCATTTGAGATTCATCTTAGTAGAGCCTTATGTAGATCATGGTAGTGTATTCTCGCCATGCTATGTAGACGGGGGTTGGTTCGAGTATTCATCGAGATTTTGTCAGGGCTATTATATAATTTGTGATGAAACTTAATATATATAATTCACCTCTTGGCGGATGTGGTATTGCTGGGTGGTTTCAACCCTCTGAATGTAAGTGGAATGCCGCCCAGATTCAAAAAGATCAGACAAACTTATTGACTAGTAGCTTCCATGTGCGGCCATTGGCTATATGGGATCTGGCTTAGTTGATCAGTTGTGGAAACCTTACCCGGATGTGCCTGCAGATGTAGATGTGATAGTTGGGATGAGCCTCCTGTGGGACTAGGTGACTGCTTCTGAAAGACTTTGTCTCAATCTTCGAGTTGGGTCCAGTGGGTAAAGTGTACTAAACTCTGCATAGTATTAAAACTAATCATGATTAGCCGTGTCCCTAGTTATGGACAAATTTGAGCAGCTAGACCATTACAGTTGTTGGGTGATCTTGACAGATAATAAACCTTAATGAAATTTGAGTGGGAAACTTAATGATGGGTATAGGTTAGAATTGGAGTGCCCAATTCAACCATATGTATTTAATTGTAGCAAGACAAATTAAAATTTGACTATTCTGTAGTTATTAGGGAAAAATTAGCTTTCTGCAAAACAACCACTTGAATCTCCTCTTGATATACCTTGCATGTAGATGTAGGTCTGTTATACAATTCCTTCTGTGACTTGACAGTACATTCAACCTACTGACCCTTGTGGCTGTAACTTATCATGTTGAAGATTTAATACGATGAGTGAGTGATACGATGTAGGGTTACGATGTCTATGCTCAACATTTTCCTATGGTGTTGATGGATTCACGAAGATTGTATTTGCTTTTCCGTTGTATTTTGTTTGTATGGTAGACTTGAGCTACGAGGTATGTATTATATTAAATTCTGGATCTACGATGCAATATTATGACATGGCGTTTATTCTTGATATTACATCATGTACTGTGTGTGCTAGCTATTGATCCAGGGACTAGCACAGTAAGCACAGAGACAACGAATCTTATGAGGTTCGGGTCGTTACACATAGTCAGAAGTGTCTTTGCAAATTATGTTGTACATAGCTCGCACTGCAGCTCCCCTATTTTATTGATGCGTTCCTAGAGAAAAGTAAGCTGAAAGATGGTAGTAGCAATTATGCGGAATTTTGACCGTGATCTGAGGGTTGTCCTCAGTTGCTGCACAGAAGGCTTATGTCCTTAATGGACCGCTTGGTGTGCCAAAACCCCCGAAGTGGCGTTTGTGGATGTTGTGAACATCTGACTAGCACATTCCGATGACTACTTGATAGTTCAGCACGTCATGCATTACGGCTTAGAATTGAGGCTCAAAACACGTTTTGAACGTGACGGAGCATATCTGATGTTCCAAGAGCTGAAATTGGATTTTAGGCTCGTGCCTGTGTTGAGAGGTATGAGACCTCCAACAAAGATTCTTTGCCTGCAAGATGAAGGGGAATAGCTTAATCAATGAGCATGTGCTCAGATTGTCTGAGTACTACAATCACTTGAATCAAGTGGGAGTTGATCTTCCAGATAAGATAGTGATTGATACAGTTCTCCAAGTCATTGCCACCAAGCTACTAGAGCTTCGTGATGAAATATAAACATTCCAGGAATGGATGATCCCATGAGCTATTCGCGATGTTTGACATCTCGAAGGTAGAAATCAAGAAGGAGCATCAAGTGTTGATGGTTGGTAAAACCACTAGTTCCAAGAATGTCAAGGGTAAGAAGGGAAACTTCATGATTGGCAAGCCAGTTGCTGCTCGAGAGAAGAAACCCAAGGTTAAACCCAAACCTGAGACTAAGTGCTTCTACTATGAGGGGAACGGTCACTGGAGCAGAACTACCCTAGATACTTGGTAGATAAGGTTGGCAACATCGACAAAAGTATATTTGATATACGTGTTATTGATGTGTACCTTACTAAGTACTCATAGTAGCACTTGGGTATTAGATACCGGTTCAGTTGCTAAAAGTTAGTAACTCGAAATAAAAGCTACAGAACAAAAGGACACTGACTAAGGGCGAGGTGATGATGTGTGTTCGAAGTGTTTCCAAGGTTGATATGATCACCATCACATGCTCACTCTACCTTCGGGATTAGTGTTGAACCTAAATAAAAGTTATTTGGTGTTTGCGTTGAGCATGAACGTGATTAGATCATGTTTATTGCAATACGGTTATTCATTTAAGTTAGAGAATAATGGTTATTCTGTTTACATGAATAATACCTTCAATGGTCATGCACCCAATGAGAATGGTTTATTGAATCTTGATTGTAGTGATACACATGTTCATAATATTGATGCCAAAACATACAAAGTTAATAATATAGTACCACATACTTGTGGCACTTCCACTAAATGTCATATTGGTGTAAAATGCATGAAGAAAGTCCATGTTGATGGATCTATGGACTCATTCGACTACGAATCAGCTGAGACATGCAGACCATGCCTCATAGGCAAGATGACTAAGGCCCCGTTTTCCGGTATGATGGAGCTGGTAACTAACTTATTGGAAATGATACATCTTGATGTATGCGGTCCAATCAGTGTTGTAGCGTGCGGTGGATATCTTTATTTTCTTACCTTCACTGATGATTTGAGTAGATATGGGCATATTTACTTAATGAAACACAAGTATGAAACATTTGAAAAGTTCAAGCAAATTCAGAGTGAAATTTGAGATCATCATGACAAGAAGATAAAAATGTCTACGATATGATCGTGGAGGTGAATATCTGAGTTACGAGTTTGGTACACAACTTAAGACAATGTGGAAGTTGTATCACAACTCACGCCACCTGGAACACCATAGTGTGATGGTGTGTCCGAACATCATAGTCATGCTCTATTGGATATGGTGCATAGTATGATGTCTCTTACCATTTTGCCACCATCGTTTTGAGGTTATGCATTAGAGACAACTACATTCACTTGAAACAGGGCACCATCTAAATCCACTGAGATGACACCGTATGAATTATGGTTTGGCAGAAACCTAAGCTGTCATTTCTCAGAGTTTGGGAATATGACGCTTATATCTGATGAGCTCGAGCCCAAAATAGAAAGGTGCATCTTCATAGTATACCCTGAGGTAACAGTTGGGTATTAATTCAATCTCAGATCTGAGTGCAAAAGTGTTGGTTGCTAAAAATGGGTCCTTTCTTGAGAAAGAGTTTCTCTCGAAAGAATTGAATGGTAGGAAGATAGAACTTGATGAATCAAGATCTATAGAGATAGATCAAGACGCTTGATAAAACTTTGAATGAGAACATACCTTGACAAGATTTTGAAAGAGTTCAAAATGGATCAGTCAAAGGAGTTCTGCCTAATTTGTAAGGTGTGAAGTTGAGTAAGACTCAAAGCTTGACCACGACAGAAGAAAGAGAAAGGATGAAGGTCGTACCCTATGCCTTAGACATAACCTCTATATAGTATGCCATGTTGTGTACCGCATCTGTGTGTGCCTTGCCATCAGTTTGTCAAGGGGTACAAGAGTGGTCCAGGAGTGGATCATTGGACAGTGGTCAAACTTATCCTTAATAACTAGAGGACTAAGGAAATATTTCTTGATTATGCAGGTGATAAAGAGTTCATCATAAAGGGTTATGTCGATGCAAGCTTTAACACCAATCTGGATGACTCTTAGTAGCAATTCGGATACATATAGTGGAGAAGCCATTTGGAATAGCTCCAAGTGGAGCATGGTAGCAGTATCTATAGTATAACATAAGATTTGTAAACTACACATGGATCTGAATGCCGCAAATGCATTGACTAAAACCTCTCTCACATGAAAAACATGATTGAACCCCAGAACTCATTGGGTGTGAGATTCTTAACAATGTAAATCACATAGCGATGTGAGCTAGATTATTGACTCTAGTGCAAGTGGGAGACTGTTGGAAATATGCCCTAGAGGCAATAATAAATTGGTTATTATTATATTTCCTTATTCATGATAATCATTTATTATCCATGCTATAATTGTATTGATTGGAAACTAAATACATGTGTGGGTATATAGACAACAGTGTGTCCCTAGTATGCCTCTACTAGACTAGCTCCTTGATCAAAGATGGTCTAGGTTTCCTGGCCATGGACATGAGATGTCATTTGATAACGGGATCACATCGTTAGGAGAATGATGTGATGGACAAGACCCAAATTGTAAACATAGAATATGATCGTGTCAGTTCATTGCTATAGTTTACTACATGTCAAGTATATGTTCCTATGACCATGAGATCATGCAACTCACTAACACCGAAGGAATACCTTGTGTGTATCAAACGTCACAATGTAACTGGGTGACTATAAAGATGTTCTATAGGTATCTCCGAGGGTGTCTATTAAGTGGGCATGGATCAAGACTGGGATTTGTTACTCCGTGTGACGAAGAGGTATCTCAGGGCCCACTCGGTAATACAACATCACAATAAGCCTTGGAAGCAATGTGACTAAGTGTTAGCCACATGATATTGTATTACGAAATGAGTAAAGAGACTTGCCGGTAACGATATTGAACTACGTATAGAGATACCGACAATCAAATCTTTGGCAAGTAACATACCTAAGAACAAAGGGAACATCATACAGGATTAACTGAATCCTTGACATAGAGGTTGAACCAATAAAGATATTTGTAGAATATGTAGGAACCAATATGGGCATCCAGGTCCCACTATTGGTTATTGACCATAGAGGTGTCTCGGTCATGTCTACATAGTTGTCGAACCCGCAGGGTCTGCACACTTAAGGTTCGGTGATGTTTCGGTATAGTTGAGTTATGTATGTTGGTGACCGAAGGTTGTTTGGAGTCCCGGATGAGATACCGAACGTCACGAGGAGCTCCGGAATGGTTCGGAGGTGAAGATGGATATATAGGAAGTTGGTGATTGAGTTCCAGAAAAGTTCCATGACCTGTGAGTGGTGTGACGGAGTGCCGAAAGTGTTCTGGGGGACCACCGGGTGGGCCCATCTACTCCGAAGGGCCCCATGGCCTGTGAGAGGGTGTGGACCAACCCCTGGTGGGCTATCCGCACCTCCTACCTCAAGGACCATGCGGCTAGAGGCTAGGGTTGGGCCAAAAGGGTGGGCTAGCCACCCTGCCCGCCACCCCACCTCCTTGGCCGCAGGCCACCCTAGGGTGCCCCACCTCCTCCTCTCCTCCTATATACAGTGGAGGGAGAGAGAGTGAATCCCACCTAAAAAAGCCACGTGTTGCCCTCCCTCTCTCTAGATTGCTTCTCCTCTAGATATGTTCGGCATAGCTTAGCAAAGCTCTGCCGGATCAGCTCCACCACCACCGCCACCATGTTGTTGTGCTGCCGGAGAACTCATCTACCTCTCCACCCTTGCTTGCTAGATCAAGGAGGTGGAGATCGTCATCGAGCTGTACGTGTTCTAAGCGCGGAGGTGTCGTCCATTTGGCACTAGATCGGAAGGACAACGATAGGATCGCGAGACGGCTCATGATGAGATCGCGGGACGGCTCGTGATTGGATCGCGAAGACGTTCGACTACACCAACTGTGTTTCTTAACTCTTCGACTTAGAGATCTACAAGGGTATTTAGATCCACTCTCCCTCTCGTAGATGCTCATCACCGTGGATAGATCTTGTGTGTGCGTAGGAATTTTTTGTTTCCCATGCAACATTCCCCAACATCATCCTCTTCCTCAGAGCTATCATCCTTTGTTTCCTTCATGTTAGCGTCTTCCTCATCATACGTGGTCCATTTATATGATCCACCTCTCCATAGACCTTAGGGTTTGCAATATAGTCAGCAAGATAGCTCTCCCCTTTGTATCTTGAGACGACATATTTTTAGATCTGACAGAAAATAACACGAAACAAGAATAGAGGATACTTCTATGATGTGGTGGTCAAATCTTCCGGGGGTATATATAAATTTTGTTTTTATCTTGGGAAGCAAGAATATGGGAGGAAAATGGAGTCGGGAAGGTGCCCGAGGGAGGGCACAACCCACCAGGGCGCGCGAGGGAGGGCAGCCGCGCCCTGGTGTATTGTGCTCACCTCAGTTATTTTCCTGTTTATTTCTTATTTTCCTAATATTCCAAAACTAACAACAAATATTTCTGTGGATTTTTTGGAGTCTGTTTACTTACTGTATCATGACCTCCTCCTTTTCAGGATTCTGGAGTGTTCTGGAAGGTTTCTTTTATGTGTTCCTCCGGTGTCATATTTTAGATAATATTGCTTTCAACATTAATAGGCGTACCTGAGATATAGTGTTTAATTCTTTGTCCATTGACCACCTTCGGTCTAGTACCTTCGGCATTATTAATCTTGATAGCTCGAGAGCGATAAACCTCTTCGATAACATATGGTCCTTCCCATTTGGAAAGAGTTTTTCCTCCAAAAAAATCTAAAACGAGAGTTGTACAAAAGAACATATTCTCCAACTTTGAATTCCCACTTTTGGATTCTTTTGTCATGCCATATTTTAACTTTTTCTTTGAATAGTTTCGCATTTTCATAAGCTTGGGTTCTCCATTCATCTTGTGAGCTAATATCAAATAACCTCTTTTCACCGGCAAGTTTTAAGTCATAGTTGAGTTCTTTAATTGCCCAAAATGCTTTATGTTCTAACTCTAGAGGCAAATGACAAGCTTTTCCATAAACCATTTTGTATGGAGACATACCCATATGATTTTTATAAGTTGTTCTATAGGCCCAAAGTGCATCATCTAGTTTCTTAGACCAATTCTTTCGGGGCCTATTGACAGTTTTTTGTAATATTAATTTTATTTCTCTATTGCTAAGTTCAACCTGACCACTAGATTGAGGATGATAGGGTGATGCAATTCTATGGTTAACATCATATTTGGCAAGCATTTTACGGAAAGCACCATGAATAAAGTGTGAACCACCATCAGTCATTGAATATCTAGGGACTCCAAACCTCGGGAAAATAAGTTCTTTAAGCATTTTAATGGAGGTGCTATGATCAGCACTACTAGTTGGAATAGCTTCTACCCACATAGTAACGTAATCAACAGCAACCAAAATATGAGTATATCCACTAGAGGAAGGAAAATGTGCCATATAGTCAAAACCCCAAACATCAAATGGTTCAACAAGAAGTGAATAATCATAGGCATTTCCTGACGCTTACCGATATTACCAATTCTTCGACATTCAACACAAGACAATACAAACTTATGGGCATCCTTGAAGAGAGTAGGCCATTAAAATCAGATTGCAACACCTTGTGAACAGTTCCATCTCCCGCATGATGTCCTCCATAGGCTTCAAAATGGCATTTCCGTAGGATTTGTTCCTGTTCATGCTCGGGTACATAATGTCTAATAATACCACCTACCCTTCTTTATAAAGATGTGTATCATCCCAAAAGTAATGTCTTAAATCATAGAAGAGTTGTTTTCTTATGTTGGTATGTGACTAGGTGGTATATATTTAGAAACAATGTAGTTAGCATAATCAGCATACCAAGGAGTGTTTTGAGAAACATTCATTGCAGCTAACCGTTCATCAAGAAAACTATCACTAATAGGTAGTGGGTCATCAGGAATATTTTCTAACCTAGACAAGTTATCAGCTACGAGGTTCTCAGCTCCTTTCCTATCAGTGATATGTAAATCAAATTCTTGAAGCAAGAGAACCCACCTAATGAGTCTAGGTTTAGCATCTTTCTTTTCCGTAAGATATTTTATAGCAGCATGATGAGTGTGAACATTAACTTAGGAATAAATAATGTAAGATCTAAATTTATCACAAGCAAACACAACTACTAATTTTTTTCCAGTAGTAGCACAATTTCTTTGGTCACTGTCTAGAGTTTTGCTAGCATAATGTATAGCATTTGATTTCTTATCAACTCTTTGTCCTAGAACAACACCAATAGCATAATCACTAGCATCATAATTTCAAAAGGCAAGTTCTAATCAGGTGGTTGAACAATAGGTGTAGAATTTAAGGCTTTGTTAAGTGTTCCAAAGGCTTCTACACAATCATCATAAAAAACAAATGGAATATCCTTTTGTAAAATATAAGTAAGAGGCCTAGAAATTTTAGATAAGTCTTTAATAAACCTCCTATAGAAACTAGCATGACCAAGGAAACTCCAAATCTTTACCTAATATTAAAGGGAGGATCGTTTCTCCACTTTCTTCGTTTATGGTGGGACCCAGTAAATTTTCGTCCGTCATGGGACACTGGCGACGTGGCGTTGATTTTCACGTTCGTCCATGACTTTTTTGAATGCCTAGGCCAGCCCATGAATGAGCTGTGATGACATACTGTAGCTAACAAAAGATGGACGACATGGGGATCGAACCCAGGATTACATGCTAAAGACATCAAACCACCACCAGTTCACCTACAAGACTTTACTCAGTATAATGCACTAATAAACTTTAAGAATCCATCTGGAGTGCAGATACCAATATTTCTAAATCTTGAACGAAATAGTTGTTTGAACAAACTAGCAGAATGTTTTGTGAAGCAAAAATAATTTAAATTTTTGTAAACATATTTTAAAAATTCTGAAACATTTTTGAAAAATAAGAACATTTTCTGAAAATCATGAAGATTTTTTCGAACATGATCTTTTTTAAATTCCAAAATAAAATGTGGAAACACCAACATTTTTTGAAACTCCAGAAAAAATGGAAAATACAAAAGAATGGAAACTCCTGAAAAAATGGAATATGAACATTTTTTAAAAAAATTGAACAATTTATATAGACGGGGACATTTTTTAAATTCCAAAATACTTTCTGAAAAATTTGAAGAAAAACATTCCAAACAATTTTTTGAAAAACCCAAACAAAAATTGAAAACATGTTTTTAGAATATTTCGAACAATTTTGGAAATGTGAATATTATTTGAAACTCCTGAAAATGAAAACATGAAAATTTCTTAAATTTGTGAACATTTTCTGAAGACGGGAACACTTTTTGAAATTCTGACAGTAATGCATGAAACACTGTCAATTTTTGAAAATTTCAAAAGCATGAATGTTTTAATATATAGAAAGGGTTCGCCTGAATGTTTATCTCACCATACTTCAATCCAGAAAAATCCACCAGTTTATGTATGTCAAAGAGTTGTTGAGTAATCATCAAGCCCAACGGAGGATAAGGTGTGAAAGTGAAGGAATTAAGGTTGGCTCTAAATAAATGAAATTCTGGGAATAGAGCTTGACGAAAGAATTAAATGTTGGCTCTACAAGAAAATGTGGGAAGTATGGCTGGATTGTTGGCTCGCGATGTGCTTGCATGTCCCATGGAGGGTATGATATGGCTGAATCTAACTAATAAAATATATAAAATACCTGGTTGGAGTGGTATATATAACTGGTGAGTGATGGTTGAATCTTAATGTGCACTATAGAAAAAAACCTGAACATGTGTGCAACACGAGAGATGCTCTTGCCTCTACTAATTTTTTTCTTGGGAAATTAGACCGTTGTGCTATAAAACAGATTACATAAACATTGCTAGGAAAACAAGTCACACAGACACCTTAGCTAAGTTGACTACATGGACACAAGGATAACTGCCATTGCTGCAAGTCGGACACGTGTTGTAGCGAGGTCAATGAGGAGGTGTAAAGCTAACTACGTGTAGATGTTAGGATTGTAAGAAGAACTAATTGATCTTTTGCACCGGTGTTAAGGGTTGATGTGTTATTAATGTCTGAGTGATATGCATTTCTTTTAAAGCTTGATGTGTGTCCCCCTATCATGTGGTACCTTCAGGATGCTATCATACCACACTGATCGACACGTTAATTTTCACTCCTGTTGCAACATACGGGCATATGTTCTAGTACCATTAATGTCTTTAGGACATGGCATTTTCTCAATTGCATCAACTTTATCTTTATCCACCTCAATACCTCGTTCAGATACTTTATACCCCAAGACAATAACTTCATTAACCATAAAGTGGCACTTCTCCCAATTCAAGACGAGATTAGTTTGTTCACATATCTACAAAACTCGATCAAGGTTGCTTAAGCAATCATCAAAAGAGGTTTGTAAACAGAAAAATCATCCATGAAAACCTCCACAATATTTTCACAAAAATCATAGAATATAACAGTCATTCATGTTTGAAAAGTGGCAGGTGCATTGCATAAACCAAAAGGCATACATCTATATTCATAGGTTCCAAAAGGACAAGTAAAGGTGGTTTTCTCTTGATCAGGTTGTGATACAGGTATATGAGAGAAACCAGAATATCCATGTAGAAAACAAAAGTGTGTGTGCTTAGATAATATTTCTAGCATTTGACCAATGAAAGGTAGAGGGTAATGATCTTTTCTAGTAGCTTTATTTAATTTTCTAAAATCAATTACCATTCTGTATCCAGTGACAATTATCTGTGGGATAAGTTCATTTTTATCATTAGGAACAACAGTAACACCTCCCTTCTTAGGGACACAATGAACGGGACTTACCCATCTACTATCAGCTATGGGATAAATTATACCTGCTTCCAGAAGCTTTAGTATTTCATTTCTTACCACTTCTTTCATCTTAGGATTCAATCGTCGTTGTTAATCAACAACGGGTTTAGCATCAAGTTCCATATTAATCTTGTGCTGAAATAGAGTGGGACTAATGCCCATAAGGTAATCAGGAGTATATCCAATAGCAGCCTGGTACTTCCTTAGAAATTTAATAATCTTTGTTCTTCATGTTTTGAAAGGTTAGCACTAAAAATAACATGATATATCTTTTTCTCGTCAAGATAAGCATACTTCAAAGTGTCAGGCAATTGTTTTAATTCAAACACGAGATCACCTTTAGGTGGAGGAGGACCTCCTAGAGTTTCAATAGGCAAATTGTGTTTTAGGAGATGTTGTTGTTCAAAGAAAATTTTATCTATTTCATTTCTTTCATGCAAGTGCATATCATTTTCATGGCCTAGCAAATATTGTTCTAGTGGATCAGTAGGAGGAACGACAATAGAAGCAAGACCAAATATTTCATCCTTAGTAGATATTTCTTTATTACGAGGTTGTCTACTAAACTTGGAAGAGTTAAATTCATGAGACACATCACCAAAATTAACACTAACGGTTTCTCTCTTGCAATCTATCTTAGCATTAACAGTGTTCAAGAAAGGTCTACCAAAGATAATGGGACAAAAGTCATGTTGTGGGGAACTGATGTCTACTACGCAACTTTATTCTTGTAGACTCGTGTTGGGCCTCCAAGCGCCGAGTTTTGTAGGACAATAGCAATTTCCCCTCAAGTGGATGACATAAGGATTATCAATCCATGGGAGGTGTAGGATGAAGATCTTATGGGGAACTAATGTATACTACACACCTTTATTCTCGTAGACTCGTGTTGGGCCTCCAAGCGCAGAGTTTTGTAGGACAGTAGCAATTTTCCCTCAAGTGGATGACATAAGGTTTATCAATCTGTGGGAGGTGTAGGATGAAGATGGTCTCTCTCAAACAACCCTGCAATCAAATACAAGAAATCTCTTGTGTCCCCAACACACCCAATACAATGGCAAATTGTATAGGTGCACTAGTTTGGCGAAGAGATGGTGATACAAGTGCAATATGGATGATAGATATAGGTTTTTGTAATCTGAAATATAAAAACAGCCAGGTAGCAAGTGACAAAAGTGAGCACAAACAGTATTGCAATGCTTGAAAACAAGGCCTAGGGTTTGTACTTTCGCTAGTGCAATCTCTCAACGATGCTAATATAATTGGATCACATAACCATCCCTCAACGTGCAACGAATAATCACTCCAAAGTTCTTATCTAGCAGAGAGCATAAGAAGAAGTTGTTAGTAGGGTATGAAACCACCTTAAAGTTATCCTTTACAATCGATCTATCCAAGAGTTCATACTAAAATAATGAAGTTATCCTTTCCGATCTATCTATCTAAGAGTTTGTACTAGAATAACACCATATGATACGCATCAACCAACTCTAATGTCACCTAGATACTTCAATGTCACCACAAGTATCCATGAGTTAATTATATGATACGCATCAAACCATTTCAGATTCATAATACTCAATCCAACACAAAGAACCTCAAAGAGTGCCCCAAGATTTCTACTGGAGAAGCTAGGACAAGAACGTGTATCAACCCCTATGCATAGATTACCCCAATGTCACCTCGGGAATCCGCAAGTTGAGTACCGTGACATAGATCAAGTGAATCACTTGAATACCCCAATGTCACTAAGGGTATCCACATGCAAGACATATATCAAGTGTTCACAAATCCAATATTCAATCCAACATAATGAAATCTCAAAGGAAAAACTCAATTCATCAAAACAAGATAGAGAGGGAACAGACCATATGATCCAACTATATTAACAAAGCATGTGATACATCAAGATCGTGTCATCTCAAGAACATGAGAGAAATATATTGAACACATAGCTACTAGTACAAACCATTAGCCCCAAGGGTGGACTACTCCCTCCTCATAATGGCCTCCGCCGGGATGATGAAGATGGTAGCCGAAGATGATTTCCCGTCTCCGACAGGGTACTGTTTTCTCTCCAGTTTGGTTTTTCGTCGATACAACAGCCTTGCGCAGCGGAACTTCTGATCTAGGGTTATTTCTGATGGTTTCTATATTTATAGGAATTTTTGGTGTTGGTTTCACACGGAGATGGGCCACGAGGTGAGCACGATACACCAGACCACGATTTGGGGCCTGGCACGGCCTGGTGGAACATGCCCACCTCGTGGCTCTTCTGGCCCTCCCACAAAGCGTCCAGTGCCTCATTTGTTCCAGAAAAATTGTCAAAAAGTTTCGGGCAATTCCGAGAACTTATATTTTCTGCACAAAAACAACACCACGGTAGTTCTGCTGAAAATAGCATCAGTCTGGGTTAGTTCTAAATAAAGAATATAAAGTGTAGCAAAACCATATAAAAGTATTGTAAACATAGGTGAATATCGCATGAATACTTCATAAATTATCGATACGTTGGAGACGTATCAGCATCCCCAAGCTTAATCCTACTTGTCCTCGAGTAGGTAAGTGATAAAAATAATAATTTATGAAGTGTGAATGCTAGCATAGTGCATAAGTTTGATCAATGGTAATTTCAACCACTTTTCCTAGCATCATAACAGCAAATCTTTCTCATAAAACTCATCTTGATAAAGTAGCAACCAATTCACATGTTATGGTTAAAGCAATGAATTCTCTTGAAACTTAACAGCCTCTGTTCTTAGTCACCAAACAATTGCAATTCAACTTATTCTCAACAAAGTCTAATTAAGAGCTCCACATACTCAATCATAATATAGTCTTCTATGATTGCTAGTACTCAAAGCATATTTTTAGAACAAATGGCGTTCATCGAACACATAGAAAGATAGGGGCTTAATGCTTCGCCTCCCAACATACTTATCATAAAGATAATTGTCAACGACAATAAGTCATGATAAAATATATTTGACTGTCCATACGTGCCTAGATCTTTCCCCGCCACATGATGCTTCCCAACTAATAGAAGTAGGTTGGAATAGGAAGTTGACTCAACATGAAAATTAAATAACATGAAAGGAAATAGATTGTCCCTTCGCAGAGGGAAGCAGGGATTTGCATATGTGCCAGAGCTCATTGTTTAAAAAAGAGATGAATATAATTTTGGGAGGTGCACCCTTCCTGTCAATGTTACCACCAAGAGTTATAAATATCTTCCATGTTAAACACATTAGCGGCGGTTCCCAAGTGGTAAATGTAAAGGTTTACTCCCCTCCACCAAGAAACACACTCCAGGCTAGCCGAATCCATGGGTACCATCCATACCAACAACATTCCTGAGGGAGTTTTTTAATTATTTGCATTTTCTAATTTCGGGACTGGGAATCCCTATTACCGCTCCTCTCATGAAAGGACGAGTGAAAAACACTCATCATGAGAACAACCCGCTTAACATGGAAGATACTGACCGCCCCTGTCGCTCCATGAGCGGTCCAGACACACAAAACATATGCTCATTTGAAATTTTAGAGGTGGCACATGCAAATTTACTTGGAATGGCAGTGAAATACCATATATATAGGTAGATATAGTGGACTCTCATGGCAATAAACTAGGTTTAATGGTTTTTGGATGCACAAGTAGTATCTCTACTTAGTATGAATTTTTGGCTAGCAAAAGATCCTAAGCAAACACCACATGTTGGAGGATCCATAACAATATAACTTCTATGCAAATATACACAACCATAATTCATTATGTTGTCTTCCTTGTGCAACTTCAACTAATTTGCTCAAGTTTGAAAATAATTTATGGGTATTCACAATCATAGAAGATGTCCAAGATAATATATTTGTATGTGAAAGTTCTCTTCCTTATACTAATCATTTACAAATTGCTTGTATGACCAATATTGTGATTGTCAAACTTTAATAGATTTTACTTTCTAAACAAGAGGTGAAGCTACAACTAAGGATAAAGCACATTGATAAGTTCATATTCATGATATTTCATTGATTCACAATTTACTCATAGGATATAAGTGAAGCTCAAGAGTAAACATCAAACTACTCTCAAAATATATAATTCAAGATCAATGAGTAGTTAAACAATAAACTAGCTCTGTGAGGACTCTCTCTCTCTCTCTCAATAAATAATTTCAGATCTGGGTATTTTATTTAAACAACAAGCAAAACAAGATAGAACTCCAAGCATAGCATGCATCATGTGAACGAATAAAAATTTAGGCTCAACATAGGCAAACCGATAGTTGACGAAGAGAGGTGGGATGCTTAGCATCCCCAAGCTTAGATGCTTGAGAGTTCTTGAATATTACTTAAGGCACCCCTAATCTTGAGCATTTTTATCTTGTTCAATCCTCTCATATCATCGTTTCACCTATTCTAAAAACTTCATTGTCGGGACCCCGATCCTAGGCCACAAGAATCCAGCATGTAATACATCACATCACTTTGTAGCCTCATGCACGGTTAACTCCACGGCTTCCACCTTACCTAGGCTGGCACCATTTGCGTATTTTCCCTCACATATGTAAATATGTCGCTAGCATTCAAATGTCAAAGAATCTGGGTCGACATGACTAGTCGTACAACCCAAGTGGCACATTTGTACAGGAACAGGCATATGTAACCCAACAATGCAGGTGTTGGCCTCTAGAATGTGTAGACGAGTCATAGCAAGCTACAAGGACCCCATTACGACGTGGGACATAAACCTCATCACTGCACATAGACGAGTCATAGAAGGCTATAGGGACTCCATTACAATGTGAGACATTTCCCCGAAGGGACAGACATAGCAGCAAACAAGGATACATGTCGGTCAATCAATGTGTCCGGAGCAGTAGCAAGCTACCAAGGCTCGATGGAAGCACAAAGAGGCAGTTCCATGTAAAGAGTACTACTAAAGGCACACAACTAGGTGTCGAATCACATACATATCGTTGCACGTCACATGTGCGCACGACATGCCCGATATGCATAGATACAACTATGGCATCACAACATAACCATACAACAACACAATAATTTATTTAGAAGGATCATAAGGGCCAACATAGTGTGATATTACAAGCAGGGATCACCTGACCCAACACACAAGTCATACAAGCAACAAGCGGAAGCTTAACATGTCTGGGTATAGACATCTAGAAAAGAAGAAGGCTGAGGGAGCCTATCTATCTACAAGGCCCTTCATAGGAACCAGACCTCTGGCTGGGATTCCAAGCTAAATGGTCAACATCGATCTTATCATAGAAACCACTAGCAAGACTAGAGTCTCCTCTACAAAAACATAATGAAGCAACAGTGAGTACTGAGTACTCAGCAAGACTTACATCAGAACTAACTACATATGCATCGGTATCCACAAGGGGGTTGTGGGGTTCAATGCAGCAAGCTAGCTTTGACTCGGTGGCTATCCTATACTGTGACTTTCATAACTTTGAATAGTTTTGTGAAGCGTACACGAGTCCACTAACACCACAACAATACACCACCATGGATCCTCTCCCGTCCTCCTACGAGAGTGCCATCCATGGTACTCACACTTGTCTTGAATCTTTTATGCATATCCATTTCACTTGTCTATGAACCATATAAGTCTCCAAGTAGTCCATATCCATGGACGCGGCTATTCGAATAGATTGATTACCATGCAGGGGTGTACTTCATCACACATGCTCCCGCCACTTACCGCCAAGTGCATGTAAAAGGCACCTCGGCAACCTTCAAGCGGAAGCCTAGCGAGGGAGTCGGCCATGACCTGACTAACCATACAAGACTCTAGTCTAGGTTTATCGCCTATTTGAGACTGAACTCGCAAGGAAGTCCGGCCGAAGTTTCCTGTACGGCCCCAAATGATGTGTACAGGGTTCCCAAGCCCACCTTGACGGATGGTACTACGCTTGGTACACTGGGCCAAGATGCCTAGTCTGTCCCAAGCCCACCTGGATGGGGTGCCACTCGGTAGACTACTAGCATGTCCTACAAACACCAGAAACTAGTTGCAACTCCTGGACAGAGATCAAGTCGATTAATAAGTCGAGAGAGTCAATTAAGGATCCCAATGTGCGGTAATAGCTAGTATTGTATAACATACACAGGACTCAGTTCTTAAGGACGGTCCCAATGAGACAACCTGCCATGTACTCCTACATTGCCTCTCATCTCAACCTTTATCAAATTAGGTTCACCACTTAACGCTCATCATCAGAACACAACCATTTTCACTCCGGTCCATCACCTAGATGAATCAGACCTGACACAACTCCAAGCATAGCAAGCATAACAAAGTAAAGGCACAACATAGCTCTAGCATCTACCAGGTATGCTAGGTTGCTTGGTTCAGCTATTTACTGTGACAACAACGGGTCATGGAGAGGAATGGGTTCAACTACCGGAACAAGTAAAAGTTGAAACGTTTTGTCCTAATGCAATAAATGAGAGCAAGAGTGAGAGAGTGGGATTGTATCAGAGATGTTCAAGGGGGGGTTGCTTGCCTGGTAAGACGATCACACGTTACTTCTCCTCAGATGGATACTCGACCGTATCCTCTGGAACAGTGCCTAACACGAAGAACAACCATCGAAGGGGGAACAATCAATACACATCAAACGCAACAATATGATGCATGAATATGTCATGGCAATATGATGTGGTTAAACTAATGCATCTAGCAGCACGTTTAGATGGAGTAGGTTTGAACCCAAGGTTCAAAATCAACTTCATATGTGAAGCTCCATATTGCACCTGGATTAAATGTCCAAGTTCTCCTATTTAGGTTGCTCTATCATCATGAAAATGGTACAGATGGATTCATTAGATTTTTTCGATCAAATTTCATTAAATTATTTTCATCTGACTTACAGATTAATTTATATTAATTTTCTAAGTTTTTAGCATTTTCTATAATTATTAAAATCTATAAATGCATTTATTGCATCAGCATGATGTCAGCCTGGTCAACCGACCCGGTCTAGGTCAAAACTGACCGGTGGGGCCAATCGGTCAGTGACCTGGGGCTAAGCAGGGGTTAAACCAGTGCTGACCTGAGGTTTGACCCACAGCGGGGCCTGTTGTCAGCCTTTGTGGGGGTTATTAAGCAGGGGGATTAGCGCTAATGGTCTTGCCACGTCGGCTCCGCCGGAGTTTGGCCGGCGGTAAACATCCCGACGGTGGAGCTGACCGGAGTTGCTCCTCCGGCCACCATTTGGCGTGCGGGGCGGAGCTATCTTATGCGGGGAGCGATGCGCATCCATCCCAGGAGGTGGGATGGCACGGGGCGGTCGGAGCTGACGGCGGCGAGCTCGCTCGAGGCGGTCGGAGCTCGGCCGAGGCGGTGCACGACGCTAGAAGAGGGGAACGGTGATGGGGCTAGGGGGAGGAGAACCGAGGTCTCACCGCGGAGCTTCTGGCATCGGTAGCATGGTCGAGGACGCCCTGTGACCGGTGAATCAATGGCGGCGATGATGGGGAGGTTCGGTGTCAAATGTTGGAGACGACAGCGCTGGCCGCGATGGAGGGCGTCCGGCTTCTGAGGCTTGACGGGGAGGACGGCGAGGACGTGGTGGACCTTTTGGGGGGCTCAGAAGGGCACTGGAGGCGGCAAGCTAGGCTAGCGACGACGACGAGCTTCGGTTCATGGCGACAATGGCGACGGAGCGAGGGGAAAGGGGAGAGAGTGGCGAATGGATGGGGATGGCTCGGGGAAGGCTCTGTGGCGCTTCAAGGGGCCTCTAGAGGCAGGCAGGCAAGCAAGAGGTGGCCAGGGCGTTGCTCGCGTCGCGCCACACACCTGCTTGTCCTCCTGGCAGGAGGTGGAAGAACACCCCCTACCCTGGTGGGCTGGGCTAGGCCACGCCCCCCTACGCCAGGTGAGATAGGTAAGCCTTTCTCTTTTTTTCCTTTTTTCTGTTTTTTTCTATTTCTACAGTTTGTCTCTGCTTTAGTAAAAATACTAAATCAATTTTGAAAAATAGGGAACTTTTTCTGGCACTAATTGAAATATTCCAAAGGCCCTGGCCAAGTTTCAAATTTATTGGAGCTATAACTTCATTTATAATATTTTATCACTCCAATTCAAATACATATTGATTTAATTCAATAAACAAAAATGGCATGGTAAAATATGCATCACCCCTGGTTTATGTTGCCACATTATTCCAGAGAAGATGAACATTTTACAGCGCCACTTTGGATCATTGAAAAATATTTTGGTTGAACCTATTTGAATTCAAATTGTTCTACGGTTTTGATCATCCCCATTTCAACTTTAAAAAAACTTTAAACATGTTGCAATCACAAACATGGATCCTAGTGCATGCTAAAACTAGGGATGTGACAACTCACCCCCACTTAAAAGAATCGCGTCTTGAGATTCTGGAGTTGACAGGAAAATAGCCGGATACTCAATTCGAAGATGATCTTCTTGCTCCCAGGTAGCTTCATTCCCAAAATGATGAGACCACTGAACCTTGAGGAACTTGATATTTTGACGTCGGGTAACACACTTAGCTTGATCGAGAGTACAAATAGGATATTCTCGATATGAAAGATAATCTTGAAGATCAAGCGTTTCGTGGTCCACTTCAAGGACAGTATCCTTGAAGCAACGCCTGAGTTGAGAAACGTGGAAGACATCATGAACTCTTGAAAGATGTGGGGTCAGTTCCAATTGATAGGCAACTTATCCTTGTTTAGAAAGAATGTGAAAGGGTCCAATGTGACGAGGAGCCAATTTGCCCTTGATAGCGAAGAGATGGGTACCCTTCAGAGGAGTAACCCGAAGGTAAGCCTTTTCGTCCACCTCACAAGTTACTTCCTTATGATGGCGATCATATTGGCTCTTCTGACGAGACTGAGCTGTCTTGAGATTCTCGCGAATAACACGAACTTTCTCTTCTGCTTCCTGGATCATGTCTGGCCCAAAGAATTGTCTTTTCCCGATCTCTGGTCAGTTCAAAGGTGCTCGACATCTTCGTCCATAAAGAACTTCAAAAGGGGCTTTGCCTAGACTAGATTGGTAGTTGTTGTTATATGCAAACTTGGCAAATGGAAGACACTTCCCCCAATTCATTCCAAATGAGATGACACAATCTCTGAGCATGTCCTCGAGAATCTGATTGACTCCTTTCAACTTGACCACTTAACTGGGGGTGAAAGGCGGTGCTAAAGGAGAGATGGGTTCCCGTAACATTCTGGAAACTTTCCCAAAATCGAGACGTGAAAAGACTTCCACGGTCTGAATTGATTTCCAATGGAACACCATGTAGGGACACTATTCGAAATACATACAAGTTAGCCAACTGACTAGCAGTGCTACTCTCTTGGACAGGAAGGAAATGAGCCACTTTGGAAAGGCGATCAATAACCACAAATATTGCATTGTTTCCTTTCTTGATCTTGGGAAATCCAGTGATGAAGTTCATTTCAAATTTGTCCCATTTAGACTCAGGACTAGCTAGAGGCTGAAGGGTGCCAGCAGGTCCCTGATGCTCTGCCTTCACGCGACGACAAACATCGCAATTAGCAACGAACTCAGCAAGTTTTTTTTTTCATTCTAGTCCACCAGAACCTTTGGCGTAGGTCCTGATACATCTTAGTGCTACCAGGGTGAATGGTGAGAGGAGATTCATGAGCCTCCTTAAGGATCAACTCTCGAAGTTGTTGCTTTTTAGGAACTACCACTCGGTTCCCAAAGTATACTGCACCTCTATCATCAATGGAGAAACTACCATCAATTCTCTTTTCAACTTTATCCCTTATTCGGGTAATACCTGTATCATACTGCTGGCTTGTTATAATCTGATCTTCGAGGGTGGGTTTTGCAACCAAGGTTGAAAGGGATCCGCGAGGAACAATGTGGAGGTTAAGCTTCCAGAATTCTTCATGAAGAAGGGGTTGACCTTGTTGCATAATAAGGTTGTTGCAGTACGACTTACGACTTAATGCATCAGCCATGACATTTGCCTTGCCTGGGGTGTAAGTAATTCCTAAGTCGTAATCTGTAATCAGCTCTAACCATCGTCTTTGTCTGAGATTCAGATCTGGTTGAGTGAAGATATACTTCAGGCTTTGGTGATCGGTTTAAATCTCGCAACGATTACCGAGAAGGTAATGTCGCCATACCTTGAGTGCATGGACTACTGCTGCAAGCTCCAAATCATGTGTTGGATAATTTTCCTCATGTCGGTGCAACTGTCGGGATGCATAGGCGATCACCGGTCGATCTTGCATAAGATCACATCCAAGTCCTTCTCTGGAGGCATCACAATAGATGACAAAGTCCTTGGAGAAATTAGGTGGCACAAGCACGGGAGCTGAGGTCAAACGTCTCTTCAGTTCCTGGAAATTGTGCTCACATTGTGGGGTCCACTCAAACTTCTTGTCTTTCTTGAGGAGTTCCGTCAGAGGCTTGGCAACTTTGGAGAAGTTCTCAACAAAGCGGCGACAATACCTCGCTAGACCAAGGAAACTCCTAACTTGCTTAAGTGTTTCAGGTGGAGTCCAATCGAGGATGGCCTGAACTCTTTCAGGGTTAACTGCAATGCCCTTACCAGAGATCACATGACCTAGATAGGTCACTTCTGGTAACCAAAATTCGCACTTGGAGAACTTGGCATAAAGACGATGATCTTTGAGTTTTTCTAGCACAAGTCTGAGGTGCTCAGTATGTTCTTCTTCATTCTTCGAGTAAATCAGAATATCATCGAGTTAAACTATGACAAACTTATCTAAGTACTCCATAAAGATTGAGTTCATCAGACGGGAGAATGTTGCTGGAGCATTGGTTAGTCCAAAGGACATGACTGTGTACTCGTACTGACCATAACGTGTGACGAACGCCGTCTTGGGAATATCTCTATTCTTGATTTTTATTTGATGGTAGCCTAACCTCAAATCCATCTTGGAAAACACTCAGGAACCAGCAAGTTGATCATACAAATCATTGATCCTGGGGAGCGGATACTTATTCTTTATTGTGACCAAATTGACAGGACGATAATCCACAACCATTCGATCCGTTCCATCCTTCTTCTCGACGAACAGAACGGGACAAGCCCAAGGAGAAGAGCTAGGTCGAATGAAACCCTTTTGCAAGGACTCATCAAGTTGTTTCTTAAGATCATATAGCTCCAAGGGTGCCATCTTATAAGGCCTTCTTGTAATTGGGACAGTTCCTAGGATGAGGTCTATTACAAACTCTACATCCCTGTCAGGCGGAATGCTTGGCAATTCTTGTGGGAAGAAATCCGGAAAATCTTGAACTACCGGAATATCTTCAAGCTGGGGAAGAGGGTTGGCATTGAGTGAATAGAGCTGACGCTTTGTAACTTGTGTTGAAACATGGACTATCTTGCCAGATGGATGCGTAAGCTGAACAGGCCTGGTGGAGCAATCGATCTTGGCATGGTGAGCTATCATCCAGTCCATACCCAAGATGATATTAATATCTGAAGGCTTGAGAGCTATCAGCGAAGCAAGGAATACAAGTCTATCAACACAGATTTCATTTCCATGGCTTATTCTTGTGGTCTGCCATCTAGACCATGGAGTCTGAATTTCAAGAGTAGTTGGCATATCGCAAAATGACATGTCATGCAACCGGGCATAGTTTTCTGATATGAAGGAATGTGATGCTCCAGTATCAAACAGAACTGATGTCGGATGGCAATTGACAAGGAACGTTCCAAGGAGAACTTCTGGATCATCATTAGCTTCTTTGGCTGAGACGTGGTTCACTCATCCCCATTCAGTGATGGTTGGCCTGGCATGGATCACCTTGACTGGTGGCTTATCACGGCCAACAGACTTTCCAGACTGAGGTGAAACAACATTGGACTGAGTGCAATTGTGAGCAATGTGGCTTGGTTCTCCGCACTTGTAGCAAGTCATAGAAGTCTGACGTGGAACTGCATTGGCAGGCAGTCCACCAACAGGCTTGGGTGGAGCATTTAGCTGAGTTGGACGAGGCACCACATAGGATGGCCTCGATGCATATCCAGGTGGAAGTGATGAGTTCGGAACCCAAATCCGGCGCTTCTGAGATCCAGAGCTGGAGGTAGAAGCCAAATCACGGTTATTCTTGTGAGACTCTTCATAGGTGAACTGAGTTGTCTCTGCATTGATGGCCTTGTTTACAAGAGCTTGGAAGGTGTCGCAGTGATGCAAGTGAAGATAACGACGCAACTTTGGGTTGAGACCCTTCCTGAACCTAGCTTGCTTCTTGGCATCCATGGACACTTCTTTTGTGGCATAACGTGCAAGGTTCTCAAACTCTCGACTCTAAGCATCTACAGCCATCTTACCTTGGGTAAGGTTACAAAACTATTCCCTCTTTCGATCCATGAGACCCTAAGGAATATGATGCTTGCGGAAAACCTCTGTGAATTCTTACCAGGTAGGAATCTGGCCAGCTGCAATTATAGTCTCGAAGTTCTCCCACCATATCCTAGCAGGACCCTCTAGAAAATATGTAGCATAGGTGACCTTATCAGCCTCAGCCACGTTCGTGGAACGCAACTTATTTGTGATGCTACGGAGCCAATCATCTGCATCGAGTGGCTCAACAGAGTGATGGAAGGTGGGTGGTTACAACTTGATGAAGTCGCGGATGGTCACTGTCACAGCACATTGATGTGCGGTATTTTCCTGAATATGTGCGAGCAAGCGATTTGACTCATGCTTGCCCTTCTCAATATCTAGTATGAACTGTGCCAATGAAGGTGAATCCGACAGAACTTCAGCATCTCTAGATCCACGTCTCTGGCCCTTCTTGCGACCAATGGCTGCTTGGGTACAGCGAGACATCCTAAGGATGAGAATCTAGGATTAGACAAGGTGCATACCAGATAGATAGGAAGGAATGCAAAAGCATTTGATCTTCAAGAAATCCTACGGAAAATTGGACAGCATAACGGATGTGAATGCTCATAAATGAGACATCCTGCAAAAGATTTAGGTCCCACGACACCTTAACATGACAATCTCAAGATTTTGATTGAGCTAACAAGCTACACAGATAACACTCGAGGACTGCAATGCAACTCAGATCAACCATTCCTAGAAGTCTACAGAATAGTAACTCGAGGTCCTGGTAGATAGGTAAGAAGCCTAGTTCTTAATCCCCGTAGAAAAGGAGAGGGTGACTCAGAATCAGAATAACATGGGGAAAGGAGTAAAAAGAGCCTTACGTTCCCTTCCACAATCAATTCTCTTATATAACTAAAGAGTTGCTAGACTCAACATCGACCAGTTTGGCTTGGTAATCCTACAGTCAGTCAGCTCTGATACCAACGTTGTCGGGGCCCCAATCCTAAGCCATAAGAATCCAGCATGTAACACATCACATCACTTTGCGGCCTCACGCACGGTTAACTCCACGGTTGCCACCTTACCTCGACTGGGACCGTTTGCGTCTTTTGGCTCACGTATGTAAATATGTCGCTAGCATTCAAATGTCAAAGAACCTGGGTCGACATGACTAGTCGTAGAACCCAAGTGGGACATCTGTATAGGAACATGCATACGTAACCCAGCAATGCAGGTGTCGGCCTCTAGCGTGTGTAGACAAGTCATAGCAAGCTACAAGGACTCCATTACACCGTGGGACATAAATGCCATCACTGCACATAGATTAGTCGTAGCAGACTACAGGGACTCCATTACATTGTGAGACATTTTCCCGAAGGGATAGAAACATCTGTAAAGAAGGATACATGTCAGTCAATCAATGTGTCCAGGGCAGTAGCAAGCTACCAAGGCTCGGTGGAAGCACAAAGAGGAAGTTCCCTGTATAGAGTACTACTGAAGGCACACAACTAGGTGTAGAATCCCATACATATCGTTGCACCTCACACGTATGCATGACATGCCCGATATGCATAGATACAACTATGGCATCACAACATAACCATACAACAACACAATAATTTATTTAGAAGGCTCATAAGGGCCAACATAGTGTGATATTACAAGCAGGGATCACCTGACCCAACACACAAGTCATACAAGCAACAAGCGGAATCTTAACATGTCTGGGTATAGACATCTAGAAAAGAAGAAGGTTGAGGGAGCCTATCTATCTACAAGGCCCTCCATAGCAACCAGACCTCTGGCTGGGATTCCAAGCTAAATGGTCAACATCGATCTTATCATAGAAACCACTAGCGAGACTAGAGTCTCCTCTATAAAAACATAATGAAGCAACAGTGAGTACTGAGTACTCAACAAGACTTACATCAGAACTAACTACATATGCATCGGTATCAACAAGGGGGTTGTGGGGTTCAATGCAGCAAGCTAGCTTTGACTCGGTGGCTATCCTATACTATGACTTTCATAACTTTGAATAGTTTTGTGAAGCGTACACGAGTCCACTAACACCACAACAATACACCACCATGGATCCTCTCCCGTCCTCCTACGAGAGTGCCATCCATGGTACTCACACTTGTCTTGAATCTTTTATGCATATCCATTTCACTTGTCTATGAACCATATAAGTCTCCAAGTAGCCCATATCCATGGACGCGGCTATTCGAATAGATTGATTACCATGCAGGGGTGTACTTCATCACACATGCTCCCGCCACTTACCGCCAAGTGCATGTAAAAGGCACCTCGGCAACCTTCAAGCGGAAGCCTAGCGAGGGAGTCGGCCATGACCTGACTAACCATACAAGACTCTAGTCTAGGTTTATCGCCTATTTGAGACTGAACCCGCAAGGAAGTCCGGCCGAAGTTTCCTGTACGGCCCCAAATGATGTGTACAGGGTTCCCAAGCCCACCTTGACGGATGGTACTACGCTTGGTACACCGGGCCAAGATGCCTAGTCTGTCCCAAGCCCACCTGGATGGGGTGCCACTCGGTAGACTACTAGCATGTCCTACAAACACCAGAAACTAGTTGCAACTCGTGGACAGAGATCAAGTCGATTAATAAGTAGAGAGAGTCTATTAAGGATCCCAATATGCGGTAGTAGCTAGTATTGTATAACATACACAGGACTCAGTTCTTAAGGACGATCCCAATGAGACAACCCGCCATGTACTCCTACATTGCCTCTCATCTCAACCTTTATCAAATTAGGTTCACCACTTCACGCTCATCATCAGAACACAACCATTTTCACTCCAGTCCATCACCCAGATGAATCAGACCTGACACAACTCTAAGCATAGCAAGCATAACAAAGTAAAGGCACAACATGGCTCTAGCATCTACCACGTATGCTGGGTTGCTTGGTTCAGCTATTTACTATAACAATGACATGTCATGCAGAGGAATGGGTTCAACTACCAGAACAAGTAAAAGTTGGAACGTTTTGTCCTAATGCAATAAGTGAGATCAAGAGCGAGAGAGTGGGATTGTATCGGAGAAGATCAAGGGGGGTTGCTTGCCTGGTAAGACAATCATATGTTACTGCTCCTTAGATGGATACTCAATCGTATCCTCCGGAACAGTGCCTAACACTAAGAACAACCATCGAAGGGGGAACAATCAATGCACATCAAATGCAACAATATGATGCATGAATATGTCATGGCAATATGATGTGGTTAAACTAATGCATCTAGCAGCATGTTTAGATGGAGTAGGTTTGAACCCAAGGTTCAAAATCAACTTCATATGTGAAGCTCCATATTACATTTGGATTAAATGTCCAAGTTCTCCTATTTTGGTTGCTCTATCATCATGAAAATGGTAGACATGGATTCATTGGATTTTTCTAATCAAATTTCATTAAATTATTTTCATCTGACTTACAAATTAATTTATATGAATTTTCTAAGTTTTTATCATTTTCTGTAATTATTAAAATCCGTAAATGCATTTATTGCATCGGCCATGCATTAGCATGACGTCAGCCTGGTCAACCAAACCGGTCGAGGTGAAAACTAACCGACGGGGCTAGTCGGTCAGTGACCCAAGGCTAAGCAGGGGTTAAACCCGGGCTGACCCGAGGTTTGACCCACAGCGGGGCCTGCTGTCAGCCTCTGTGGGGGTTATTAAGCAGGGGGATTAGCGCTAATGGCCTTGCCATGTCGGCTTCGCTGGATTTTAGCCGGCGGCGACCATCCCGACGGCGGAGGCTCGCCGGAGTTGCACCCCCAGCCACCATTTGGCATGCGGGGTGGTGCTATCGGACGTGGGGAGCGATGCGCGTCCATCCCAGCAGGTGGGATGGCGCAGGGCGGCCGGAGCTGACGGCGGCGAGCTCGCTCGCAGCGGTCGGACCTCGGGCGAGGCGGCACGTGGCACTAGAAGAGGGGAACGGCGACGAGTCTAGGGGGAGAACCGGGGTCTCACCACGGAGCTTCTTGCGTCAGTGGCATGGTTGGGGACGCCCAGTGACCGGCGAATTGATGGCGGCGATGGCGGGGAGGTCCGGTGCCGAAGGTTGGAGACAATGGTGCTGGCGGTGATGGAGGACGTCTGGCTTCTCAGGCTCGATGGGGAGGACAGCGAGGACGTGGTGGACCTTTGGGGGGCTCAGAAGGGAGCTAGGCTAGCGACGGCGACGAACTTCGGTTCATGGCGGCAATGGCGGCAGAGCGAGGGGGAAGGGGAGAGAGCGGTGAATGGATGGGGATGGCTCGGGGAATGCTTCGTGGCACTTCAAGGGGCCTCCAGAGGCAGGCAGGCGAGCAGGAGGTGGCCAGGGCGTCGTTGGCGCCGCGCCACGCACCTGCCTGTCCTCCTGGCAGGAGGTGGAAGAAGACCCCCTGCCCCTGGTGGGCTCGGCTAGGCCACTCCCCCCTGGGCCAGGTGAGACAGGTAAGCCTTTCTCTTTTTTTCCTTGTGTTCTGTTTTTTCTATTTCCGCGTTTGTTTCTGATTTTGTAAAAATACTAAATCAATTTTGAAAAATAGGAAACTTTTTCAGTTGAAATATTCCAAAGCCCCTGGCCAAGTTTCAAATCTATTTGAGCTATAACTTCATTTATAATATTTTATAGCTCCAATTGAAATACATATTGATTTAATTCAATAAACAAAAATGGCATGGTAAAATATGCATCACCCCTGGTTTATGTTGCCACATTATTCCAAACAAGATGAACATTTTACAGCGCCACTTTGGATCATTGAAAAATATTTTGGATGAACTTATTTGAATTCAAATTTTGCTTGGGTTTTGATCATCCCCATTTCAAGTTAAAAAAACTATAAACATGATCCAATCACAAACATGGATCCTAGTGCATGCTAAAACTAGGGATGTGACATTCATCCACACAAAACTCGAAAAGAACTCGTGAGATAGGTTAGTACACATAAAAACAAATCAATACTTCATGTAATGCCAAGACAAGTTGCACAATAATTTTCAAACATCATGTACTGCTTACTATCATTTCCACAATCTGTATCTACCAATATAGGCAATGGAAACTATAGGATAAGTAGATAAGAAAACTATGACAGCAATCTGTCCAAACAGAACACTCTGTACAGATTTATTAAAACAGTGTACTTATGTAACTCAAAAAATTATGAAAATTTAGGAAATTATAAATAATTTATATTACAATATCGTGTAAATATTTCATAAACCTTCCATGTTCCAGTAAAATACGCAAATTCAAACACTACAGCAAAAGTTTCTGTTTTTACACAACCCATATCAAAACATACAATGCAAGCATCCTAATGAAATTCTTGGAATTCTATATTGAAAAACAAGATTATAAATATCATCTAACAGAGAACAAAAAATAAAATGATTCTCCAAGCAAAACACATATTACTTGACGAATAAAAATATAGCTCCAAGTAAGACGTACCGATAATGTTTGAGACGAAAGAGGGGATGCCTTCCGGGGCATCCCCAAGCTTAGACGCTTGAGTCTTCCTTGGATATTACCTTCGGGGTTCCTTGGAATCCCCAATCTTAGGTCCTTTCTGCTCCTTATTCACCTCATATCGGTATCTCACCCAAACTTGAAAACTTCAATAACACAAAACTTACTTCATGAGACCGGTTAGTGTAGTAAAGATAGATCATTCACTTAGGTACTATCAAGATAAGATCCATAATTGTTAACACATAATTACTATTGTATTCCATCATTCCCACAATTTATAGCACCAAATATAAGCTATGGAAACACTTGAAACAAGCAACCTATGCATGCAAAACAAAATCTGTCAAAAACAGAACAGTCTGTGAAGAACTGAATGATCACCATACTTACTTGACTCTAAAAATTCTGAAAATAGGAAAACGCAAATAATTGGCATATAATGATTTTGTAAAAAAATCATAATTTTTTTAAGCGCTAGTAAAATCAGATAATTCATATACTAGACGCAAAACTTTCTGTTTTTGCATAGAATCAAACAAGCAAGTATCCACACTATCCCAAAGGCTTTACTTGGCACTTTATTGAAATAAAAGACACAAAACATGATTAGTACAGTATCTTAATCATGTGGACACCCAAAAACATAAAGTAAAAGTGTTGGGTTGTCTCCCAACAAGAGCTTTTCTTTAATGCCTTCTAGCTAGGCGTGATGATTTCAATGATGTTCGTGTAGGAATAAAAGTTGAAAATGCAAGAGTGCAGAAGGAATCACATGACAAGCAGATTTAATTCTAACTCACTTCCTAGGAATAGGGATTTTGTGATCAAACAATTTACGGGCGCAATAATTAACTAGCATAGGAAGGCAAAATAAGTGCAACTTCAAAACTTTGAACACATAGGGAGGAAACTTGATATTATTGCAATTCCTACAAGCACATATTCCTCTCTCATAATAACTTTCAGTAGCATCATGAAGAAATCCAACAATATAACTATCACATAAAGCATTCTTTTCATGATGCACAAGCATAGAATTTTTATCACTCTCCACATAAGCAAACTTCTTCTCATTCATAATAGTGGGAGCAAACTCAACAAAATAACTATCACGTGACACTTTATTGACATAACCACTTTGAATATTAAAATTATGACAACAAGTTTCATGGTTTTCATTACTCTTTATAGCATATATGTCATCACAATAATCATCATACATAGGAGGCATGCTATCATCATAATAGTTCTTCTCATCAAAAAATGGGGGACTAAAAATACCATCTTCATCAAACATAGCAACCCCAAGCTCGTGGCTTTGCATATCATTAGCATCATGAATATTTAGAGAACTCATACTAACAATATTTCTATAATTATCATCATTCAAGGAATTCTTATCAAGTATTTTCAGAATTTCTTCATCTACCGGTAGATCACAATTTTCTGAATCCTTGTTTTCACGAAAGACATTATAAAGACGAAACAAATGATGCAACCTAAACTCCATTTTCTGTAGTTTTCTTTTATAAGACCAAACTAGTAAAAAACAAGAAACTAAAATATTTGATTGCAAGATCTAAAGATATACCTTCAAGCACTCACTTCCCCAGCAACGGCGCTAGAAAAGAGCTAGATGTCTACTACGCCACTTTATTCGTGTAGACTAGTGTTGGGCCTCAAAGCATAGAGTTTTGTCGAACAATAGCAATTTTCCCTCAAGTGGATGACCTAAAGTTTATCAATCCGTAGGAGGTGTAGGATAAAGATGGTCTATCTCCAACAATCCTGCAATCAAATACAAGAAATCTCTTGTGCCCCCAACACACCCAATACAATGGCAAATTGTATAGGTGCAGTAGTTCGGCGAAGAGATGGTGATACAAGTGCAATATGGAAGATAGATATAGGTTTCTATAATCTGAAAATATAAAAGCAGCCAGGTAGCAAGTGAAAAAAATGAGCACAAACGGTATGCAATGCTTGAGAACAAGGCCTAGGGTCTGTACTTTAGCTAGTGCAATCTCTCAACAATGCTAATATAATTGGATCACATAACCATCCCTCAACATGCAATGAATAATCACTCCAAAGTTATTATCTAGCGGAGAGCATAAGAAGAAATTGCTTGTAGGGTACGAAACCACCTTAAATTTATCCTTCCCGATCGATATATCCAAGAGTTCATACCAAAATAACCAAGTTATCCTTTCCGATCGATCTATCTAAGAGTTCTTACTAGAATAACACCATATGATACACCTCAACCAACTCTAATGTCACCTAGATACTCCAATGTCACCACAAGTATCCATGAGTTAATTATACGATACTCATCAAACAATTTCAGATTCATAATACTCAATCCAACAGAAAGAACCTCAAAGAGTGCCCCAAGATTTCTACTGGAGAAGCTAGGACAAGAACATGTATCAACCCCTATGCATACATAACCCCAATGTTACCTCGGGAATCCGCAAGTTGAGTACCAAGACATAGATGAAGTGAATCACTTGAATACCCCAACATCACTATGGGTATCCGCATGCTAGGCTTATATCAAGCGTTCTCAAATCCAATATTCAATCCAACATAACGAAATCTCAAAGGGAAAACTCAATTCATCACAACAAGATAGAAAGGGAAACACACCATATGATCCAACTATATTAACAAAGCCCGTGATACATCAAGATCGTGCCATCTCAAGAACACGAGAGAGAGAGAGAGGGAGAGAGAGAGAGATTGAACACATAGCTACTGGTACAAACTATCAGCCCCGAGGATGGACTACTCCCTCCTCATCATGGCCTCCGCCGGGATGATGAAGATGGCCACCAGAGATGATTTCCCCTCTCTGACAGGGTACTGTTTTCTCTCCAGATTGGTTTTTCCTCGATACAGTGGCTTTGCGGCGGTGGAACTTCTGATCTAGGGTTATTTCTGATGGTTTCTATATTTATAGGATTTTTTGGCCTTGGTTTCACATGGAGATGGGCCACGAGGTGAGCACGATACACCAGACCATGGTTTGGGGGCGTGGCATGGCCTGGTGGGACGTTCCCACCTTGTGACTCTTCTGACCCTCCCACGAAGCATCTAGTGCCTCTTTTGTTCCAAAACACTTGTCAAAAAGCTTCAGGCGATTCCAAGAACTTTCATCTTATGCACCAAAACAATACCACGGTAGTTATACTAAAAACAACATCAGTCCGAGTTAGTTCTAAATAAATCATATAAAGTGCATCAAAACCATATAAAAGAATTTTAAATAGAGGTGAATGTGGCATGAATACTTCATAAATTATCAAGACGTTGGAAACGTATCAGGAACCAAGAACTAGAAAATCAGTAGGATATTTTATTTTCCCACACAAGACTTCAACATCTCTAACAATCCCAAGTGGTGTGATGGTGTCTCTATTAGCAAGTTTAATAGTAATATCAATGTCCTCGATTTCATCAGGTGCTATGTCATTCAAAATTTCTTGGTATAAAGTAAAAGGAATAGCACTCACATTAGCACCCACATCACATAAACCATGATAACAATGATCTCTTATTTTAACCGAGACAACGGGCATGCCAACTATGGGTCTATGTTTATCTTTTTCATCAGGGTTGGCAATTCTAGGAGCTTCATCGCAGAAGTAAATTGCATGCCCATCAATATTTTCTACCAAGAGATCTTTAACCATAGCAACACTAGGTTCTACTTTAATTTATTCATAGGGCTTAGGTGCTTTAATATTAGTTTTGCGAACCACAGTTGGTACCTTAGCATGTTCCTTTATCCTAACAGGGAAAGGTGGTTTTTCGATATAAGCAGTAGGCATAACTGGATAGACATTGTAAATGATAGTTTCATCTTTAGCTATGACCGGTTATTTGATTTCTTATTTAATAGGGGTGATATTTAAACCACTTATCCTTAGGGAGATCAACAAGAGTAGCAAATGATTCACAAAAAGAGGCTACTATCTAAGAGTCATGTCCATATTTAGTGCTAAATTTGTGAAAATCACCGGTATTCATAATTTTTTTAACACAATCAAACTCAAGATTAATACCTGACTCATTACCTTTGTTGACTTTCCAATCTTTAGAGTTGCTTTTAATTCTATCTAAGAGATCCCACTTGAATTCAATAGTCTTCTTCATAAAAGAATCAGTACAAGAAGTATCGACCATGGATCGATCATTATGAGAAAGCCAAGCATAATTTTTTTAAATAATAATTTCTCTCAAGAGCTCATGATTGGGTCATGAATATAACATTGATTTAAGCCTCCGCCAAGCTAGAGTGATGCTTTCTCCTTCACTAGGCCAAAAATTATATTATATATATAGATATAGATATATAAAATTCCGACCACGATGAACTAGATGCATAGGATAAAACTTTTGGTGGAATTCTAATTTCAATGGATTCCAGTTCCATCATCCAATATCATCACATAGCATATACCATGTCAATGCTTTTCCCTTCAAGTATAAAGGGAAAACCTTCTTCTTAACTTCATCTCTGGGTAAACCTGCAAGCTAAATAATCCACAAATTTCATCCACATGTATTATATGCATATCAACATGTTCAGTTCCGTCTCCTGCATAAGGATTAGCTAGCAGTTGTTGTATCATACACAAAGGAATTTTATAACCAATATTTTCAGTAGGTGCGGTAGGTTGAAGCGCAACTAATTGTGGTTTCGTTCAAGGTGAAGATACCCTGAACAAACCCCCCAAAGGATTGTTTTCCATAGTAGCAAGTGACAATAAATTTCAGCACGTAGTATAAAATTTTCCTTACCGATTTCCACTTATCTAGAGCGCTTCACTCCCTGGCAATGTTGCCAAAAAAGAGTCTTTGATGACCCACAAGTATAGGGGGTCAATGATAGTCCTTTCGATAAGTAAGTGTGTAGAACCCAACGAGGAGCAGAAGGAAATAACAAGCGGTTTTCAGCAAGGTAATTTCTGCAAGCACTGAAATTGTAGGTAACATGTAGTTTGATAGCAAGATAATTGGTAACGAGCAAGTAACATTAATGGTAAATAAAGTGCAGCAAGATAGCCCAATCCTTTTGTGGCAAAGTACATGCCAAAACGGTCTCTTATAATAAGCAAGCATTCTTTAGGGTACACGGGAATTTCATCTAGTCACTTTCATCATGTTGGTTTGATTTGCGTTAGCTATTTTGATAATCTGATATGTGGGTGGACCGGTGCTTGGGTGTTGTTCTTACTTGAACAAACCTCCCACTTATGATTAACCCCCTCGCAAGCATCCGCAACTACGATAAAAGCATTAAGATGGAACCTAACCATAGCATTAAACATTTGGATCCAAATCAGCCCCTTACGAAATAGCACATAAACTAGGGTTTAAGCTTCTGCCACTCTAGTAACCCATCATCTAATAAATACTCCACAATGCATTCTCTTAGGCCCAAAGATGGTGAAGTTCCATGTAGTCGATGTTCAGATGACACCACTAGGGGAATCACAACATTCATATCATCAAAATATCGAACACATATCAACTTCACATGATTACTTGTAACATGACTTCTCCCGTGACCTCAAGAACAAAGGTAACTACTCACAAATGATACATGCTCAAGATCAGAGGGGTATTAAATAGCATAATGGATTTGAACATATAATCTTTGACCAAATAAACCATATAGTAATCATCTACGAGATGTAATCAACACTACTAGTCACCCCCAGGTACCAATTTGAGGTTCTGATACAAAGATTGAACACAAGAGATGAACTAGGGTTTGAGAGGAGATGGTGCTGTTGAAGATGTTGATGAAGATTGGCCTTCGAAAGATGAGAGGTTTTTTGGTGATGACGATGGCTTCGATTTCCCCCTCCGGAAGGGAAGTTCCCCTGACGGAATCACTCCGCTAGAGGGAAAAAGTGCTCCTGCCCAAGTTTTGCCTCGGGACGGTTGTGTTCCGTCCCGAAAGTCCCCTCTTGATTCTTTCTAGTTAAAAATACCTTAAGTACTAGAAGATGGGACGGGTTGGCCAAAACCCACCAGGGCGCGCCTCGTGAGGCCTGGCGTGCCCTAGTGGCTTGTGGTCACCAGGTGGTCCCCTCTCCAGTAGTTATTTGCTCCAGATTTTTTTTTATATTCCAAAATAATTATCCGTGAAGTTTCAATATATTTGGAGATGTACAGAATTGATGTCTCTAATATGCTTTTTCAGGTCCGGAATTCCAGCTACTAGCATTCTCCCTCTTTGTGTAAACCTTACGTATTATGATAGAAAAGGCATTAGAATTACACCACAAAGCATTATTATGGATAAAAACATTATAAATAATAGTAGAAATCATGATGCAAAATGGGGATGTCAAGGAACCAAACGCCCGTTAAGCGGATGCTATGGAGTCGCGCAGGACAGATCCTCCCGTCGGTCAGGCGCTATCCTCGCAGGAGCGGTGGTGTGCAATGTAGGCTATCATTGCCTCCTTCAATCCGCAAGGGAAGACCCCCTAGTCGATGGATCTGGACTGGTTGGAATCAGATCTGTTGCCCTTCATGCCGTAGAAAGCAGGAGATAGCCGGAGGTGAGCTAGGGTGGCAGATGGGAGTGGAGCGAAGTGGCTAAGGTTTGGTTCGGGGAGTGGATGAGGACGAATATATATGTGGTCGATGCGGGCCAGACGGACGCGCCTGAGCGCCCCCATATCCGCCATATATTTAGACTGGATATGAGGGGTGACGGTCAGTACGGGCGTTTGAGGCCGGTTTGAGAGGTCTGGCTGGATCGAAATTCTATGACCGAGTGGCATGACCAGACTTTTGAGGGAGGTATAAGGGGTCAGGTTGTAAATGCTCTTAACACCTTGTCAAAGCATGAATGCGTTGAAAGATATGTTAAATCAAAGATAAGTTTTATAAATCAGAAAGAAGGGAGTAACGAATTGAGATTGTCCTTAAATGGAGAGTATTTAACTAAAAACTACCACATTTCATGGAAACGTGCCCAAAAACTACCACTTTACGATTTTGTGCGGAAAACTACCAATTTTGTTCTAATCGGTGACAAAAAACTACCAAGTCGTTTAAACGCTCGCTTCTCCCGCGCTAAGCACATAACTAACCGGTTGGGCCCATGAATCAGGTGCCACCATGGCCAACCGTCGTCCGCCGCCCGTTAACGGCGCGTTTACGGTCGGAAGCGGTTGGCGCTGGTCAAGATCAGACCGAAGCGGCTAGACCCCTCTCGATTCACTCTCTCCCTCCTCTCCCTCTCTCTGACCTAGGTGGCGGCCTCCATGGCGACATGGGTGGCGACAACGGTGGCGGCGCTGACACAAGTTTGGATGTTGTAGGCTCTTTCTCTAAAGTCGATAACTGTTTGGGGAGCAAAAGTTATGCGACGCAGGTAGGCTTGCAGCAGCCGGAGGCGCCGCTCGTCCAGTCATCGCCGACCCCTGGATGTTCTATGGGTTGCAGGTATGGAAATACTCTGTTTTCTTCCATGTGGCAAATTAGTAACATGTGATTTTTATGTTTGTTGAACATGTGTAGTAAATTGTATTGCACTTGTAGTTGTGTCAATTTCAATTCAATTCATGAGCACTTATTTATTCAGTTTGGCTGACCAGAGGTGGGACATGTGGTTTCATTTTGAAGGAAGAAACCCTGTGAAAGGGGTATATATGAGACAGATATTTCTTTTCTTACTTTACAATCACTCATTGCTAGTGAAGGGTATGGTGAGAGTGATTACATGTACTATGTGAAGGAGGAGGAAATGGGATCTGAAAGAGTAAAGTATTTAGGTAATGAAGCTAGTGTTCATGAAATGTTGGAGGTTTATCATCATGTCAAAGTTCTTCACATAAAGGTTGTGAGAGATGTTCAACCTGCAAGTAGTACACAAGCTAATGAGAATTACATGAACACTCAAGAGAGCTGCTGTGTGAAAAGGGTAGTGGAGAAATCTAAGCTTAATAATCAGATAAATGATAGAAAGGCTCAGCTTGAGAGGATCAGGATTCAAAGAGAGGCATATTTGAACCACTTTGAAGGAGACACTAAAGTGTCTGAATTTTGTTGTGATGATTCAGTTCATTCAGATGGAAGTGCTGAAGCTGTTCAAATGGAAATAGAGTGTGCCTCTAAAGAGGATAGAGCATTGGAAACCGGTGCTATTGTGAAACATGTGAAGAATCCTGGTCCAACTAGCAGAAGTCACAATGAGGTAGAGCATAAACGCTTTGAAGATTGGTTTCCTGAAGCAGATGAGTTTTGTTTTGCTGGTGATTTAGGCATAAGTGATGAGGAAGAAGATGATGAAGTTTAACTACCATACCTCCTGAAGAAGCCAAAGAGTTATAAGAAAAAGATGAAGGATAGGGTCTGGTTTGACCCCTCAATTCCCAACTCACATGGACTGTTGTGCAAGATCTTGTGTTTTGAGAGTGTTTACCGGTTCAGAGATGCATTAAGGGATTTTCATATAAGGACTTTGAGGTCTTTTCACTACCACAGGAACTCCCCAACAAGAATTATTGTTTGGTGTTCACAGAGAGAGCATGGATGTGAATTTTACATGTGTGCCTCCAGGATAGCCCATGAAAGAACTTTTTGCATCAAGAAGTGTAATATGGAGCACACTTGTCCAGCATCAGCAGAGAACACAAAGGTTACTACTAAGTGGCTTTCCAAAGCAGTTGAGCCTTCTCTTAGAGCAGATCCTAGAGCACCTATGGATGCACTTATTAAAAACAGCAAAGTCAAGTTTACAGTTGATGTATCAAGGAGTGTGGCCTATAGGGCAAGGAGGAAGGCTAATAAGGTTGTGCAAGGTGACCATAAGGAGCAGTACTATAGACTGAGGGACTACCTACAAGCAGTTATTGATACAAACCCTGGTAGTAGGTGTATAGTTACAACATTTGAGGACCCAAAAAACCCTGCACCAACTCCTAGATTTAAGTACATGTTCTACTGCTTGCATGCATCAAAGCAAGGATTTCTTAATGGATGCAGGCCCTTTATAGGTAAATTTACAACTTTATTTATTCTTCAAAATATCTTGTTGAGAAATTTATGTTAGCTAATTTTGGTATGGCTGCAAGGCTTAATGGTTGCTTCATCAAGCTAACCACTGGACAGCAAATTCTTGCAGCCACAAGAAGAGATGGCAACAACAACATCTACCCCATAGCCTTTGGTGTGGTTGACAAGGAAGATTCTGATAGTTGGACCTGGTTCCTAACCCAGCTAAGATGCTGCATTGGAAGTGGAAGCAAATTTGGAACCTACACCATTATTTCAGACAGGCAAAAGGTATGCATCCTATCTCTACACCATTAGTTCAGAAATATTGCTAGTGGTGGCTTAATTAATTTGTGTTCATGACCATGGTTATTAATTTATAAGTAGGGTCTTCTTAGGGCTATAAATGAAGTGTTCCCTGATTCCCCTCAGAGATACTGCCTTAGGCACATATATGCAAATTTTCAGTCAGCTGGCTTCAGAGGAGCAGAACTAAAGAAGATAGTAGATCAGGATAGCTACTCATTCACCAAACATGGCCATGAATTAGCAATGGCAGAGCTGAAAGCAGAGTGTGAGGATGCCTGGAAGTGGCTTAAGAAAATTCCAAAGGAGACTTGGTGTAGGTCTACAATGGATTGTAATTGCAAAACGGATCTTGTTGTGAACAACCTTAGTGAGGTTTTCAAAAAAATGATCCTTGATGTTAGGGCCAAACCAATTAGGACAATGTTTGAAGGAATTAGGACTAAGCATATGATCAAAAGGCAAAAGACCAGGGAAAAGACAAAGACCAGCAGGTGGATGATCACACCCAACTATTCAGAGAAACTGGAGGAGAATAAGAAGTATGCAAAATTTTGTGAGGCACATAGGGCTGGTCCTGACACTTGGCAAGTGTCAAGTGGTGAGAAACAGATATTTGGCAAGTGTCAAGTGGTGAGAAACAGTACTGTGTGAACATTGCTACTAAATCATGTGACTGTAGGAGGTGGTACATGATAGGTGTGACATGCGGTCATGCAATAGCAACAATGAGCAAGCTTCATATGCACCCAGAGGACTTTGTGAATGAATTTTTCAAAAAACCACTATATATTGAAGCATACAAAGACATTGTGTACCCTGTCCCTGGTCCTGAATTTTGGCCTGACACCCATACCCACGATACTGAGCCCCCAGTGTTCAAAGAAAAAGCAGGTAAGAAACAGACAGCTAGGAGGAAGGGCCAGTTTGAGGTGCCTGCACCAAAGGACACAAGCAGGATGGGAACAATTACATGCAGCAATTGTGGTCTACAAGGCCATGATATACAAACTGTGGGAAAGCACTAAAACCAAGTCTTGAGATGAGAAAGAACTTACACCAGGTCATTTAAAAATTTGCATTCTATGTTTCATTATTTTAGGTGTGGTCTAATTACTAACTGTTTTAATTTTGGCATGCAGGAGAATAGAGAAATTTTCAGGGGTTCCTCTAGTGCTACACATCTACCTACACAACCACCACATCAACACCAACCAGCCTCATCTGCTCCATCACTTGGTCCTAAAGCAATGAGGAATAGAAAAACAGCAGCACCTAAGAGAGGTTCAGCATCAAAAGTTTCAACAGCACCAGCCAAGTCATCACCAGCACATCCAAGAGGATCAACATCAACAGTTACAACAGCACCAGCCAAGTCATCACCAGCACCTCCAAGAGGATCAGCATCAACAAGAGCTCCAAATGTAGTAAGGGGATTCAATGCACCTAGAACATCCACTGGAGAACTTGGGATATTAACAGGAAAGAGGAAGAGAAGACCTACTAGCAAGTTTGGAGCATATTTTAGTGCAAGTGGAAACCATTGAAACTTTGTTCTGGTACTTGAATGTTGAGTGTATGCTACTAAATTTGTGTTCTGTTACATGAATGTTGATTGTATGCTGAATGTAGTAAATGTATTGAATGTACTGAATTTTTTAGTGTTGAATGTACTGAATTTGTGATGTTGAATGTACTGAATTTGTGATAGTGGCAAGTGCATGTTCAAAAATGTTCATATGAATCAGAAAAAACAAAAATAGTTTGGCCTAGGGCTCGAACCCAGGACCAGTGGGTTGTAACCCTGCGTTCAATGCCAATGGGATAGTGCAAGTGGTTTGTTTTACTAGCATCGGCCATCCTAGTTATCTTTAGCATGCGTTGCGTCCGGCTGCGTCGTGAGCGTGCGTTGCACCCGGCTGCATCGTGAGCGTGCGTTGCATATCAGTTGTCGTTTCGGGTTTTGAGGCATTAAGACGTGTCTGTCTACCGCTCTCTCTGCACACTCGCCACTCGCACCACCCACTACCCTCCCCATCTCTCCTGTCGAAATCCCCGTTGACAACCACCCCACCACCGTCACCATGGACCGGAGCCTGGGCTGGCAGAAGGCCGTCGAAGAGCTCATCGGCAACAACCAAGAGTTGCGCACGCAATACAGAGAGATCACAGGCTGGTTCCCAAGTGTGCATATAATGAGTAACCACGCCCGTGGCCTTGTGAAGGTCCTGACGGCTGCTGAAAAGCAGCATGCCTTCCCTCCCGGCTTCACCATCCCACCGGCGACCACTCTTGTGTGGGCGATGCGCGAGGTGCAGCGCTCCCCCGACCCCAGGCAGCATGCCCATTGGTGGATGTACCGCTCATCCACCACGGCGCCGGTAGGTGAGGATCCTGCATGCATTGCGTACAGGGCGGAGCACATCACCAACACCATCCTTGCTCTCCTAGCCCCCATCAACGACGAGGTGGAGGAGCTCGTTGTACTCTCCGACGACAAGCCGGATGCATAGCTGCTGGAGGGGGACAAGAACCTCCCAATTGATGTGGAGAAGCTACCGGAGGTCGCAGATCTCCCAAAGGTGAAGCAAGAGGTTCTGGAGGAAGATGTTGTCACGCCGGCGCCGGGCAAGGAGAAGAGGGCGGCGGGGAAGGAGAAGAGGGCGGCGGGGAAGTTGACTGTGGTGCGATGCTTCGAACACCTGAAGATGCTGAAGAAGGAGGAGTGATATGCTATCTTTATTTTAGTCAATCCAAGCAATCTTTAGTTTCGTCAGTCCTATGTTAGTTCAGTAAGTTATACTGTCAGTTTGGAATGCACTATGTCAGTTCAGTAAGTTTGGTACTCTAGTTGCTATCTATGCCAGCACTATGTCAGACTTTCAATTTGGTCACCTCTATGTCAGACTTTCAATTTGGTCAGACTTATGTCAGTTGCTATCTATGTTAGACTATCTATGCAACTACTATGTTATCAGTTCACTAAGTTCAGTAAGCTAGATAGTGGTAACACTGACTATATATGTTATCAACTACTATATATGTCACTACTGTCAGTTAGCTAGATATTGGTAACACTGACTATATATGTTATCAACTACTATATATGTGACTACTGTCAGCATAGTAGGTCTTAACATAAAATTCATTACATCATAGATAAAACCACCTAGTTCTTAAACCATAACAGTAGCTGGCTCATACCATCTTGATTCAAGTTTTGAAACCACATGACGCTTTCCCAAAATATACACCTAACATGCAGGACATTCCAAGGCCAACTATATATATAGGCCTAATAATTACTTAACCAACACAGCAAGCACTTCACTCATCCATTATTGCCTTGATCCTCTCCAGCTTAAATTTGCTGCCTTGCCCAGCCTTGAGCAGATCAGCAATCAGATACTCCAGCTTCTTCTTCTCTTCCTTAAGTAGGTCCATGTCCCCCTGCACTTCCTTCATTGCTTTCCTCATGTTTACTATGATATTTGCTTGGCTTTGAAGAATGCACCTTTGCTCCTTGGCAAGCTTCAGCTTTTCCATACTAATCTCAATCTTTGCCTGATCCTCAAGTTGTTTCTTCTTTTCATTTAGATCAATGATTGCGTGACTGGTATAGTCCATGCCATGAGACATCTTGCCATCTTAATAGTCAAAAAGCTTGGATACATCTTCCACCAACTGGTTGTAGCTGTTTGCTAGGCAGTCTAAGTCCTTCTTTAGCTTGCCCACCTCTTTCTCATCAGCTTGTTTATCCTTCACCCTACCAAAGTTCTTCTCATTGTGCATGTCCCAAATCCTTGCTAGGCACCTTTGTAGAATCTCTGGCCAAGGACCATCCACCCACTCCACCACCCCACAGTTGACACCTTCATCCTATAGAAGCAATTCTTTAAAATTAAGCACAAAGCACCTTACTAACAAGTTGTTAGTACAGATAACTGAAGTCATAAACTAAATTGAGTCAAGTCAAACCCTATGTTTAGATCAATGCTCTCTGAAATCAGCTAACTGAATTCTTTAAAACTAACCACACAACACTTATTTAGCAACAGAGATAAATTCAGTTAATAGTTATATTTAGTTAACAGATATATTCAGTTAACGGATATATTCAGTTAACGGATATATTCATTTAACGGATATATTCAGTTAACAGCTAACAGATATATTCAGTTAACAGTTCACATTTAACAGGTGTTCTCTGCACAACTTAATACCTGCTGCACCACACATCTCCACCAGCAAAACACATCGCACAACACACATCTCCACTAGCAAAACAAGTAAGTGTTCAAGATTTAATACCTGCTGCATAGGACAACCGAGGAATCGCCTCCCAGTCAAAGGACCTTCAAAAGCTACCATCTTCTTCAGCCTCTGATGATGCATCATGCACGTCGGCTCAGATTTAGTAAAAGAACCACAGAAAGATGGATCGACCACACTGTCGGGGGTTTGCTGCAAAAGAAACTTGGAATCAAACCAAAACCAACTTGGAATCTCGAATTTGGATGAACTAACCCTAACCCTAACTCTGTTCCACCATTATGCACTTACAAAGAACTAAGAATCCATTGAAACCATGCAGATGTCCTCGTCCGATCTCTCCTTGTCATTCCAGGATGGCATCCTCGAGTTCTACCGGCAGCAATGCCGGCGGCGGCAACGGCGATATGCTTAGAGCACGAGGGAGAGGGAGAGGATGAGGATGAGTGAGCGAAGAGGGAGAGAGTGGCTGAGCTCTCTCTCACTGTGGGTCGCACATATTGGACCACCGCCAGCAGCTTCTGACCGCAAACGCCGTTAACGGGCGTTAACAGGCGACAGACGACGGTTGGCCATAGTGGCACCTAATTCGTGGGCCCAACCGGTCAGTTATGTGCTTAGCACGGGCGAAGCGAGCGTTTAAATGACTTGATAGATTTTTGTCACCGATTAGAACAAAATTGGTAGTTTTCCGTACAAAACCGTAAAGTGATAGTTTCTAGACACGTTTCCATGAAATGTGGTAGTTTTTGTTAAATACTCTTAAATGGAGGATGATTCCAAGATTGACATCACCGTCACCAAGAAACAGCAAGCACGCACTTATTTCACACAACCTCGATACATGCACTTAGACCCGTCCATTTCATGCATGTGCCACATCTCTCACACATCCAGACACACGTGTGCTTCCTCGCCTACCGGGCCGCCCCATCACTAGTAGAAAACAGTGCTTTCGTCCCAAGCATTAGTCCCGGTCTGGTTACGAGCCGGTACTAAAGACGGTATTAGTCCCGGTTCGTGCTGGCTCCAATGGCTAGGAGAAGGGCAACCTTTAGTACCGGCTCATGAATGATCTTTAGTATCGGTTCGTGTCACGAGCCGGTACTAAAGGGGGCGTGGCAGGCTTTTGGTCAGACATGGGCCCCGCGTGCACCTTTAGTACTGGCTGGTGACACCAACCGGTACTAAAGGGCAACCTTTAGTAACGGCTGGTGTCACCAGCCGGTACTAAAGAGTTCCTACATATACGCTTCGTCCGCAGCCGATCGAAGGGGCTCGATCATTTCTTTGTTTTCTCCCCTGTTCTTCTTCTTGCTCGAAGCTCATCCTCCATTTTGCCAAGGATTTGTCAAGACTTAAAGGCACCCCATCTATCCAAGTGTTCATAAAGGTTAGCAACTTTGCTCCTTCATCTCTCATTGCTAGATTAGCTTGTGGTATGCTCAAAGATATGTGATTTGTGGGTTTTAGCTAGGTTTTGGAGGAGTGATCATTATGTGGGAGTTTATTTGATTTATATGCAATTTGAGCTCAAATTAACTTGTTAGGTTGCATATGTGTAGGTGTGGTTTATTTGGTGCCTTCCCATCCCCGGCCGTCCTAACCACCGTCGATCGTCCGCACCGTCTCGTCGCGGCACTGGCCACCTTGGTGAGCCTCTTGTTCTTCTTAAAACATTTTAAAAAAATTACTTGTAGGATTTAGATAGCTGCGTGTACGATTTACTTACTTGTATTATTGTTAGTTATTCTATAGTGTCATGGTTATGGTATCCGCCCACGTCGGCCCTCGTCCAGTCTATGATTTAGATGTGGTATGTCCTTATCTTTTATAACTATTTCACACATCATCTAATGTCTATGACAATTAATTATGCCACCAAATTGTATAGATGTTTTTATCTATAGGAAGTAGTTGAACCAGAAATTCCAACCGACTATGCAATTCTGCTCGAGAAATTAACACAAGCTGAAAAAGAAATTGATCATTTGAAAGAAAAATTGAAAAGAACTGAAGATGAGAAGATGGGATTGGAGTTGCATGTTGTCGATATCGTCGATGATCACAAGAACAAGATGGCTGGAATGCACTTGAAGCTTAGAAAGATTAGAAAATATGCCATTGATAAAGAGGCTTGGTATCATTATGTCGTTGGCTCAATTGTTACTTTAGTTGCGATTATGATCGCATTTGTTGTTGCATTTACATGTTTTAGATAGTTGTATGCTGTTTTACGAGATGTATGTATGAACTATAAGTATCTATTATTTGCAGTAATAACATTTGGTCACTGCTACCTCTACTTTTGGTTGTAATGTGATGATGAAGTTGTATTAATTTGGTCACTTCGATGTTGTGTAGTGAACATGAGCCGGCAATGGATGTACGATGACCGACTAAGTCCAGGGTTTCTTAATGGCCTGCATGATTTTATTTGTGTGGCTGAGGCAAACAAGCAGAATGGTTTCATGTGTTGTCCATGTCGTGACTGTAAGAATGATAGGAATTACTCTACCTCAAAAACCCTTCACTACCACATGCTGAAGTCCGGTTTCATGTCCGGCTATAGCTGTTGGACCAAGCACGGAGAAAGAGGGGTTATAATGGAAGAAAATGAAGAAGAAGAGGATGATGACAACTATCCTTTTGTCGATACAACAATGGGGGAAGCTGAAGAAGAGGCATCAGATGAGCCCGCTGATGATTTGGGTCGGGTCATTGCTAATGCAAAGAGAAACTATGAAAATGATAAGGAGAGGTTGAAGTTGAAACGCATGTTAGAGGATCACAAGAAATTATTGTATCCAAATTGTGAAGATGACAAGAAAAAGCTGGGTACCGCGCTGGAATTGCTGCAATGGAAGGCGAAGAATGGTGTAACTGACAAGGGATTTCAAGAATTGCTGATAATGATAAAGAAGATGCTTCCAAAGGATAACGAATTGCCTGAAAGTACGTACGAAGCAAAGAAGGTTGTCTGCCCTCTAGGATTAGAGGTGCAGAAGATACATGCATGTCCTAATGACTGCATCCTCTACCGCGGTGAGGAGTACGAGAATTTGGATGCATGCCCGGTATGTGGTGCACTGCGCTATAAGATCCCGCGATGACCCTGGTGATGTGGAGGGTGAACGCCATAGGAAGAGGGTTCCTGCCAAGGTGATGTAGTATGCTCCTATAATACCACGGTTGAAATGTTTGTTCGGAAACAAAGAGCATGCCAAGTTGTTGCGATGGCACAAAGAAGAACATAAGAAAGACGGGATGTTGAGAGCACCCGTTGATGGGTCACAGTGGAGAAAATTTGGGAGGGAGTTCGAGGACTTTGTAGCTGACGCAACGAACTTATGGTTTGGTCTTAGTACAGACGGCATGAATCCTTTTGGGGAGCAGAGCTCCAGTCACAGCACCTGGCCCGTGACTCTATGTATCTACAACCTTCCTCCTTGGTTGTACATGAAGCAGAAGTTCATTATGATGCCAGTGCTCATCCAAGGCCCTAAGCAACCCGGCAACGACATTGATGTCTACCTAAGGCCACTAGTTGATGAACTTCTATAGTTGTGGAAAAAACCAGGTGTATGTGTGTGGGATGCGCACACAGAGAAGGAAATTGACCTACGAGCGTTGCTGTTTGTAACCATCAATGATTGGCCTGCTCTTAGTAACCTTTCAGGACATACAAACAAGGGATACAATGCATGCACGCACTGTTTAGATGATACTGAAAGTATATATTTGGATAAATGTAAGAAGAATGTGTACCTGGGACATCGTCGATTTCTACCGATAAAGCATATCTTAAGAAAGGAAGGCAACCATTTCAAAGGTGAGCCAGATAACCGGAAGAAGCCTGGCCTCCGTACTGGTGAGTATATATTTGATATGGTCAAGGATTTACAGGTAATCTTTGGAAAGGGTCCTGGCGGACAATCTGTTCCAAATGACGCCAATGGACACGCACCCATGTGGAAGAAGAAATCTATACTTTGGGAACTTAAATATTGGAAAGACCTAGAGGTCCGCAATGCAATCGACGTGATGCACGTGACGAAGAATCTTCGTGTGAACCTGCTGGGCTTCTTGGGCGTGTATCGAAATACAAAAGATACACCGGAGGCACGGGAGGACAAGCAAATAATTAACGAAAAAGACGGCATGCCTCCAAAGCAGTATCAAGGTCCTGCCAGCTACGCTCTTACGAAAGAAGAGAAGGAAATCTTTTTTTGAATGCCTGCTCAGTATCAAGGTCCCATCTAGCTTCTCATCGAATATAAAGGGAATAATAAATATGGCAGAGAAAAAAATTCAAAATCTAAAGTCTCATGACTGCCACGTGATTATGACGCAATTACTTCCGGTTGCACTTAGGGGGCTTCTACCGGAAAATGTTCGATTAGCCATTGTGAAGCTATGCGCATTCCTCAATGCAATTTCTCAGAAGGTAATCGATCCAGAAATCCTACCAAGCTTACAGAATGACCTGGTCCAATGTCTTGTCAGTTTCGAGTTGGTGTTCCCTCCATCCTTCTTCAATATTATGACGCACGTTCTAGTTCACCTAGTCGAAGAGATTAACATTCTGGGTCCTGTATTTCTACACAATATGTTCCCCTTCGAGAGGTTCATGGGAGTCTTAAAGAAATATGTTCATAACTGTGCTAGGCAAGAAGGAAGCATCGCCAAGGGATATGGAACAGAGGAGGTTATTGAGTTTTGTGTTGACTTTGTTCCTGACATTAAGCCGATTGGTCTTCCTGAATCGCGGCATGAGGGGAGACTGGGAGGAAAAGGCACATTAGTAAAGAAAGAAGCAATAAATAAGGATGGGCATTCTTTCACTCAAGCACACTACACGGTTCTATAAAATTCCGCCTTGGTGACTCCATATATGGAGGAACACAAGGATGTTGTACAGTCCAAGAACCCGGAGCAGTCTGACCCCTGGATTGAACGTAAACACATGGAGACTTTTGCCGGTTGGTTGCAAACAAAGCTCATCAATGACAATGATGTTCCAGATGAACTGTACTGGTTGGCCAAGACACCAAGTTCGACCGTAACGACTTTCAAAGGGTACGAGATAAATGGGAATACATTTTACACGATCGCCCAAGATAAAAAGAGCACCAACCAAAGCAGTGGTGTCCACTATGATGCAACTAACTTTCAAGACACATATTATGGTTACATAGAGGAGATATGGGAACTTGACTATGGACCTGATCTTAAGGTCCCTTTGTTTCGGTGCAAATGGGTCAAATATACTGGAGGCAGGGTACAGATAGACCCGCAGTACGGAATGACAAGAGTGGATCTCAACAATCTTGGATACACGGACGACTCATTCGTCCTAGCCAATGATGTGGCTTAGGTTTTCTATGTGAAGGACATGTCTAGCAAACCGAGGAGAAAAAAAGATAAGAAAGTGAATACATCATACGATGAGGCAAAGCTCCACATAGTTCTTTCAGGGAAAAGAAACATTGTGGGAGTGGAGGACAAGACAGACATGTCAGAAGATTATGAAAAGTTTCATGAAATCCCTCCCTTTAGAGTGAAGACTGACCTAAGCATCCTGTTAAATGATGAAGATTCTCCATGGTTACGGCGCAATCATAAGCAAGGGACAAACACGCAAAAAAAAGTCTTACACCGCGAGATCCCACTCTGGGATGTGACCGGCTTCACTGTCATCACTTTCTATGTGAAGGACATGCATGCATTTTCTAGCATGGTATCTTTGTAACAGTTTGTACACGAAGTGCATCCAGTTTGTACACGAAGTTTTTCCGTAACCCTCTCAACTCTTTATAAGTTTCTATGTGGGTGAAATTATGATTTCATGCCAAGTTACAACCTTTTCAGAGTTCATTTGTACTACTTTTCAAATTCAGGGTCATTTAGCTCAAAATAAATCATTAAATACATGGAAAATATCAAATGAAGTCAGAAAGGGTTGAAAATTGATAATGTGCCTTTGAATGGTGCATATTGAACACACAAAAAGTATGGAGTTAAAATAAGTTATTAAAAATGAAATCCCTTTGTAGATGAGTTTTCGTCCGAAACCCTCATACTTCGAAAGAGATTGTCCAATTTGTACACGGAGTGCATCTAGTTTTTGCCGTAACCCTCTCAACTCTTTAGAAGTTGCTATGTGGGTGCAATTATGATGTCATGCCAAGTTACAACCTTTTCAGAGTTCATTTGTACTAGTTTTCAAATTCAGGGTCATTTAGCTCAAAATAAATCATTAAATGCATGGAAAATATCAAATGAAGTCGGAAAGGGTTGAAAATTGATGATGTGCCTTTGAATGATGCATATTGAACACACAAAAAGTATGGAGTTAAAATAAGTTATGAAAAATGAAATCCCTTTGTAATAGATGAGTTTTCGTCCGAAACCCTCATACTTTGAAAGAGATTGTCCAATTTGTACACGAAGTGCATCCAGTTTTTGCCGTAACCCTCTCAACTCTTTAGAATTTGCTATGTGGGTGAAATTATGATGCCATGCCAAGTTATAACCTTTTCAGAGTTTATTTGTACTGCTTTTCAAATTCAGGGTCATTTAGCTCAAAATAAATCATCAAATGCATGGAAAATATCAAATGAAGTCAGAAAGGGTTGAAAATTGATGATGTGCCTTTGAATGGTGCATACTAAACACACAAAAATTATGGAGTTAAAATAAGTTATTAAAAATGAAATCCCTTTGTAATAGATGAGTTTTCGTCCGAAACCCTCATACTTCGAAAGAGATTATCCAATTTGTACACGAAGTGCATCCAATTTTTGCCGTAACCCTCTCAACTCTTTAGAAGTTGCTATGTGGGTGAAATTATGATGTCATGCCAAGTTACAACCTTTTCAGAGTTCATTTGTACTGCTTTTCAAACTCGAGATATGACATTTCAAATGCCATTTAATCAAATTGTCTTATATAGCAGTTTAAGTTGTTTAAACATGCATGGAAACATCGTAAACAGATTCTTTATATTTTTCTGATATTTTTTCATATATTATTTATTTCCATTGAAGTCATAGTTTTTTTTCTATGATTTTTTAAAGTTTAGGGGGTTTTCTGAAAATAATAACTAATAATGAATTAAAAAAACCTTTAGTACCGGCGCGAGCCACGCACGTGTACTAAAGGTCCACCGCCCCGTGCGGTTTTGGGGAGGCCCTTTAGTACCGGTGCGTGGCTCGCACCGGTAATAAAGACCCTTTAGTACCGGCGCGAGCCACGCACCGGTACTAAAGGGCATCCACATATAAATAGTGGAGGCCTCGTCCCAGTGCGAACCACGCACCGGGAGAAGCTCATTTTCGCCGCCAGGCTGCCGGAATTCCTTGTCCCCGGACCTCCTCGCCCTCCTCCCCAAGCCAGCTCCTCGTCGCCATCCCCGAGCCTTGCCCGACGCTGTCGCCTCCGAACCGTCCCCGAGCCCTGTCCGCCGCCGCATTCGACACCGTTGCTGAGCCCTCCCCAACGTGTCGTGCCGCCGGCCCACCCCGACAATCCATCCCGCCGGTGAGCCCCGACGATCGAGCCCTGCCAAAATAGAGATTTTAATATGTATGAGATATTAGATGATTTTAATTTTTGGAAATAGAGTTCATTGTTTTCAATATGTATGAGATGTTAGATGATTTTAATATGAAAGTGATATGATGATTTTATATAGAAAATGTTGATGGATGTATATATATAGAGAGAGAAAATGTTGATATGATGATTTTTGGATGTTAATAATTTTTTATGGATGTTAATTATTTTTGAAAATTATAGTTTATAGAATTGACTGATTTTTTTTAATAATTGGAATCAGTTTTTGGCAAAGGGTGAAAACAATTTCAAAATGAGTGAAAGCGGTCTTTTTGACTGCGAGAAATGAATTAGTTTAGTTTTAGGTTTAGTTTAGGCCCCCTGACCCTAACACGACACCCCCCGACACCCTGACCCCGACCCGACACCCCGACACGGCACCCCCGACCACGACACAGCATCCCGACCCCGACACGACACCCCCGACACCCCGACCCCGAAACGACACCTTGACACGGCACCCCCGACCACGACACAACACCCCTACCCCGACACGACACCCCTGACACCCCGACACGACAGCCCCGACACCCTGACCCCGACCATGACACATCACCCCTATTTATTTAGTTAGTTAGTTAGGTTATCGGGTTAGTTTAGTTAGTTTAGTTAGGTAGGTCGTCCTTAGGTTATTAGGGCATGTTTTAATTTTGTTAGATGCTAAGTGTTATTTAATTTGTTAGATGCTAAGTGTTAATTTTGCTAAGTTTTATTTAATTTGTTTTCATAATTAAGTGTTTTTCTCGACGTCGACGATGCCGATCCCACATCCTCGTCGTCGAGTCGCCGGAGGAGGTCACTTGCTTGAGCCGAGGGGCCCTGTCAGGGATTAGGCTCTACCGGGCTGGTACTGGGAGGTGCTGCCTTCGGGGGGGCGCAGCTTGGTGAGGAGTCAGCCCATCGTCGACCCGGAGGTTCTGTGGTGGCGGCCGCATGGGCCACGGAGTTTTCAGAGGCTTGAGTCCCCCGCGGAGGTGGTATAGTACCATGTCAACAAGGAGAACGAGCACGTTCGTCGCTACATGGCAGCTTTGGAGGCCAGGTCCGACAATACCTGGCAGATTCTTCAGGGATCTCACTGCAGCTATGTTCCTGTGATGGTTTCTTCTCTTTGGGTGTCCACCGCCCGCCCCGATATCCGTCGGGCGCTAGGGTTCTAGCTAGATCGATATATTAGCTACTATATATGTATTATTATGATGTATTAGCTAGATCGATGGATTAGCCGATGTATTAACAAGTATCCGAGATTATGAGATGAGATCTTTTCTAAGAACTACTATATATGTATTCGATGATGCATTATTAATTAACTATCAGTTATTTGGCTTCTTGAATGCATGCTAATTTGGATACTAATTTGTATTATCTATATTATTATGGATTAGTTATTAAGCTATGGACAATACCGGTAGAGCTCATGAAGAGGACATCTTCGACATGATACGCTCCTCCGAAAACCCAGCGGGCCTTCTGGGTGAATCACATGATGATGATGGCTCACAATATCTAAACGATTACGGTGGTGGATGTGAGGCCGAGCAAGAACAACTTATGTTCCAAAATCCGAAACAACTAACAATGTCCGGCGAGGTATATACACATATTAGCCTTTGGTGATCATTACATGTGTATTAATTGATTTGTATATATATATATTAACAAATATTTTTTCTTTTAATTATCAGCCCTCCGGATCGAGCCAATCTAGTAGAAAGGTACGAGGCGGTGTCAAAATATTGAAAACCAACGTAAAGCTCAATCTTGATGCTTTCAAACATGATGGCGCACCGACTCACCCTGAAGCCAATGCCAAGACATTTGTGCATCAATGCGGAGTGGTTGTTAGGGATGGAGTCATGATCACAATGCAATAATGGATTCAACCAAACAACCCAAAACCAGGTGTGAATTATGTCGATACAAGAATTAAAGATACCCTTTGGCAAGATCTCATGAAGCATTTCATCCTCCTAGATTCTCTCTCGGAGCGCCAAAGGGACAAAGTCAAGGAGTTTGCTCTCCATAAGATGGCTGGTGCGTTCCAGACTTGGAAGAAAAGATTATGGACCGAGTACAACGCTAGAGGCCAGAAGGCGCCCGAATTCATAGGAATATACAAGAAGGTAAGGAATCACTGGGATGCATTTATTGAGTACAAGACATCAGAAGCTGCTATGGAGAAGTCGGCAAAGAATAAGATAAATGCGGAGAAAAAAAGTATCACCATAAACTAGGGACAGGTGGATACAAGTCAGTCATTCCTAAGTGGGATGCATTAGAGAATAAGATGCATGCTGAAGGGATCACTCCAGTAACCTTCCACTAGCCCCAGAGGTGCAGGAATTGGTTTTTTGCGCATGGGGGAAAGTTGGACCAGCAACAAGGAAGATTATTGCACTGGCCAGTCTGAAGCATGCATCAGATGAGTTAATTGAAGCAATAGAAGCTGCCCAAGAAGGACGGTTTCACACCGATAGAGAGAACGACGAGCTTACACACGCCCTCGGGAATCCCGAACACGGAGGACGAACACGAGGCATGGGCGTTGTTCCGTGGTATGAGGGGTTTGCGGGATGGAACAACAGTTATAAAAGTCGTTCGAGAAAAAAGAAGGTGGAAGCAGACCGACTTTCAAAGTTGGAACAAAACTATGAGCAGCAGCAGCAGCTGCAGATACAGGTACTGACCCAGCAAAGGGCAACTCCGCGGCAGGAGGCATCGGAACCCGTCCCATCTACACTGTCAAAAAGCAGCGTGGGTTCCACAGGGGCACCGCTGGGTCACACCCCCGTGGATGATATCACTGAGAAGACATCTTGTGAGCTAATCCAAAAAATGAAGAAAACATACCTGTGCGGGTCACGACGGGCTATGCTTTACCAAATACACCTGATGTTCTCTGGCATTGCAATCCGGTTCCAGCTGGGTATGTTCGTGTCGCAGTGGACGCAATAGAGCCAGGATATGATGAACTATTGCTTGACATCCCTGGAGATGAGGGGGAGTCCACACTGGCAGAAGTCGGCCGTGGTCTCATTCTATGGAGTAAGGACTGCATCGTCTTTCCACACTCGGCGCTAAGGCCACCGGCTCCTCCGAGTATCGATGTCCAGCGCGAGGGATCCCAGCCAGAGGCATCGCAGCGCCAGCAGTCCTCCCCACCTCCCCAGCAGTCCTCCCCACCTCCCCAGCAGTCCTCCCTACCTCCCCAACAGTCCTCCCCACCTTGAGAGGCGTCCCACCTCACCAGCAGTCCTCCCCACCTCGCCAGTAGTCCTCCCAACCTCGGGACGGAGCACGACACGAGTCCATATAGTCGATATCGATCTCCGCCGCGTGAGCTGACTCCACCCCGGCAGCGGTCCCGCCAGTAGGGCTCCCAAAAGAGGAAGGCCAGCAGCAGTCCTCTTTGGAAGAAAGCAAAGAAGAAACCCGAGCCTTCGGCCAAAAGGAAGCTGCCTTACGACATGACACCAGAGGAAAACAAAATTGAAAGTGATCGCCAAGTGAAAGCCTTTTTTGCGAAGAAGACCGTGCCGCCAAAGGAGGTAATACCCAAGGAAGTCCAAGAGCACTTTATGGAACACTTTATTGATCGACCCCCGGCATATGTTGAGCGTATGCCGACAGACTATGAGCGACAGATTCAGAAGGCAAGTGAGCAGAGAAGTCGGCCTAGCCCAAGGAAGAAGTCGGGAAGTACGACATCAACGACAGGTGGTACTACTAGCGGGAAAACAGCTCCCCAGCTCGGAGAACAATCCAAGCAATCGATCTCTCCGCTCAAGGTGAGTACCAATCCAAGCAAGAAATCGATCCAACCAGTCGACGTGCAAGGCAACCCAATCGACCTCGAAGAAGTAGAGGCTGCAGGTCTCACTCTTGGCCAAATCCTTGGCACCGAGGAAATCCGCGGGTACGATGCAACTGAGTACGCAATGCAATATGTCGTCGGAAAACCACTTGTCACACCCAAGCAGTACAAGAAACAACCAACTGCGATGCGACGGTTGCATGATTGGTACCTGCGTGAAGCAAAGCGAGGGGAGACGGCGGTCATGGTCAAAGTAAGGAAAGAGCATTGCGTCAATGGATGTGACATATGTCTTGAATTCTCGGAACTTTTCCAGTTATACCACATGGAGTCTATCGACAAAACTCTCATCAGTTGCTATTGTCTGTAAGTGATTTATATCTTTAATAATTTAAGTCTCTAGCTAAGATATCGTTCATTGGCGTATCCTCACTATATATGTTCTTTTCTACGCTATTATGCAGATTGAAGATGTGGGAATTGAAACAAGAGGGAATCGATGACATTGGATTCATCGACCCAAGTACCGTTAATGGTCATGTGGTAAAACATTATGCCAAGGACACATAAGATCTCTTGGAAAATTTTCTAGAGGCACTAATGAATACCAAATCTACTATAATATTTCCTTACAACATGGGGTGAGTGTTTACTCTCTTGTATACTACTCATTCTATTTTTGCATACTAGCTCGTTGTCAAGTGTAGTTGATGAGTTATATGCATGTCTGCTTAATTATATAAACTTCTACGCAAAGACCACTATATCCTCCTAAATATTATCCTCGCTGATGGACTTGTTCAAGTGTACGACTCACTAGATACACTAGAACAATCATACGTGGACTTGTATTTTATGATAGAACGGTAATTTCAATCTTTATCGACCTCGCTTTCTTTCATTCTTTCCTGATATCAAAAGTAATTATAATAACTCTTTCGTTCTTTTTCTTTGCCGCATAGTGTTTGGAAAAAGATGATAGAAAAAAACCATCACGGTCGTCAATGGAAACCGAAGCTGAAGTGGAAAAAGATGCAGGTAATTAAGTAGTACTACTAGGTCCGCGCATCTCTTTAATTCTAGTTTCAATACCATTATCACATGCTTGATTATTAATTATCTTATTGAATTCTATTTTTTTGCAAAGTGCGCGAAGCAGCCACAGGGGACAAATTTATGTGGATACTTCCTCTGCGAGAACATTCGCATCCAGACCGAAGGCCGTATACGTTGCAGAGGAGCACGTGAAAGACAACTCCGGGTTTGACAGATGATGTCGAAGCTCTCACCCGAGAAATGCTTTGTAGCACTTCAAGAGGAATTTGCGGCATTTTTTCTTCAGCATGTCATTGATGTAAATGGAGAGCACTATTACTTACCGTCGCCTCAATAATACCAGCAAATCAGTAGTAGAAAACTGAGATTTCATCCGGAGCACTAGCTAGCTAGTCTCGGCCGGGTTTTGGGCCTTAAGTTATAAGTCTCAGAATATATATAGATGTGTAATTCCATTTGTATATATATTGTGTATGAGATATTGTATATTATATTACATATATATATATGCATCAACTTGTGTAATGTTTACAGTATGTAGCACCGTAAAATAAATTTGAAATGAATGAAAAACTAAAACCTAATTAAAAACTAAAACAAAAAAAACAGAACATTTAGTACCGGTTGGTATCACCAACCGGTACTAAAGGTCCTCCACCACCAGCCCACACAGACAGCCACGTGGTGGGTCTTTAGTACCGGTTGGTGCCAACCGGTACTAAAGGTCCTCCACCGTCAGCCCACGCAGACAGCCACGTGGTGAGCCTTTAGTACCGGTTCGTGGGCCAACCGGTACTAAAGGTCTGGACCTTTAGTCCCGACCCTTTAATACCGGTTGGAAAACCGGTACTAAAGAAACATCCGACCGAAACTACTAACGACATTTTACTAATGCATGCGCGTCTCCCAGCTCACCGGCCCGCACCCACACGATGCTTAGCTTGGTGAGGAAGTGGCACACAGCAACATCCCCTGGCTTGACGTTGTGCAGCGCAAGGAATGGGTGCTTTGGGCTCCACCGCGACGTGTCGAGGTGGCACACGGCCAACGCCTCCATCGACGTCGGCATCGTGCCCCCCTCCATGCTCTCCAGCGTCACCGCATACGCGGCGGTGGGGTTGGACGTGTGGCAGTAGTACACCGCATACGGGTACCTCAAGTCGTGGCAGGTCACGGTCTCCGATGACTCGGAGAGCCTCCGGGCAGCCGTCACGTTGTACCTCCTGCGCAGCGCCGGCGTGTCGGGGGCTTCCACGGGGAGATTGGCGGCGGAGAACGCACGTACGTTGGACGTTCCGAGAAGGGACGTCGCGAGTTCGCCTAGGGACTCCAGGGAGGTGGCGCAACCTGCTCTTTCGCCGGGGAGTGTTCGCGGGTGCTCGCAGGTCTCCAATGTCCACCGAATGTCTCTTGTCATCCCGAAGGATGTTGGCGCAAACAGTGACAATGTCGGAGATGCGTCTGGTGGAGAATGGAAGGGAATCGGCGACGTGCCGGGGAAGTAGCGCCGGTAGCGAGGTGGTCGGTGGGATGGTCGGGGTGATCACTGACCCTGACCTCAGCATGTCACGGAAGAAGAAAACATCCGCCTGTCAGTTGCTCTTGTGGCTATGAGAGTGAACATGGTGACTCGCCTCTCCTGTTACTTGCAACACGTGCAATAGTAAAAGAAATCATTTGAGAAATGGTATTTAATTAAATAACTAGCTCTGTTTTTCTGGATAGTCATCATCACATGAAATCAGTAAATTAACATGGAAATTCTAAAATTGACATCCTCAAAAAGTCGAGCTTTCTTTTACCTTCTATGTGTGTCATATGCCTCGTAGAGACAGTCTTTAGGTCATTTTCATGTCTCGACCGATATGACATTATTGCTTTGTCTGGATCCATTTCATCTTCTGACCCATGTGACACCGTAGCTTTATTGGAATCATCTTCATGTTCCGACATATATGACAATGTAATTTTATTTGTATACTCTTCATGTTTTGAGCCATATGAGAATGTAACTTTATTCGGATCCTCTTCAAGATTTTCCTGGTATGACATTGTAACTTCATGTGGGTCATCTTCTTGTTCTAACCAATATGTCATTGTAGCTTTACTAGGATCATCTTCATGGTTTGCCCCATATGACATTGTAACTTTATGTGGATTCTCTTCTTGTTCTGACCCATATGTCATTGTAGCTTTACTAGGATTATCTTCATGGTTTGTCCCATATGACATTGTAACTTTATGTGGATTCTCTTCTTGTTTCGACCCATATGTCATTGTAGATTTATTTTGATCATCTTATTGCCCTGTCCCATACGACACTGTAACTCTATGTGGATCATCTTCATTATGTTTCAAGACTTCATCTTTGCCTTCATCTGACCCATATGACACTGTGACTTCCTTTAGATTTCCTTCTTGTGCTACATAGCCTCTCTTTGGAACACCTTTGCCCTCTACCCCATAAGACACTGAGACTTGTTTCAAATTCTCTCCACCTTTTGATCCATACGACACGAAGACCTCCTTTAAATCATGCCCAGCTTGTGATGCAATGTGTCCGTGTTCTGCTCCTCGATCGGCCTCTGACTTGACTCTCTTATAATATGGTCCGATTTTTCTCAGTCCTTTGACAAACTTGATGTTAACATCGTCTAGAGGGGCACGCACCGAATCACATATCGCAAAACATGTTGATATGGAGTTATTATAGGTTAATTGTGATAAAGCAAAAGTTATATAAAATCAAATTGAACGGGAGCAATGCATGCACGCAAAGACAACCAAATAAATAAAACATTCTACACATTTAATACACTAAATACATAGAATGTGTTTGGTTTGCCCCTCTGAACACTAAACCTCTGAACAACATGGTCATCTATCAGACTATCACAACACTGAAACAAACTAGACTCGTGTCCGTGGTATGCATAGAGAAGGGGACAAAACAAATCGTTTATGTTGTGGATGACAGCCTACATTTAAACCAATTTTTTTATCGAATATCTTCAGATTCATCTAATTCCCATTTCCCAAAAAAGGTATAGCTTCTACTTTTCAACTATATTTGATTTACCCACTCAGCTTGAAACCATATGAAGTTTCACCGCCAATTATGAAACCACGATTCGCGCACGCGAGAGAGAGAGAGCTTCTTGTTGGACTAACAGGTCGCTGACGGCTGGAGGCATTGGAGTTCCGGGAAGCACCGCCTCCCAGTACGCCCTCGGCGTCACCGAGTTCGTCGTGGCCGCATCGGCGAAACTTACATGATCACTGCCTCCTCCAGTAATCTGTGTTCATCACAACAAACAAACGAAAGACTGTTACAAGTTACACGCGCGCGCGCGCGACCTACATATAGGTATGCAATTCGTGTGTGGACAGAAATGTCTGATGAGAGTGTGCCGTATGCACTCACCAGAAGAAGCGAGACGAGTGGCAGGAGTAGATCCATGGTGTGCGCGCGCTGCGGTGCAGTATGTTGCATCCAGGGACAGTGGGTAGTGCTGGTGTGAAGCAAAGCAGCCGGACATGCCTCCTATTTATAGTCATGATTCCCTTGGACGAGGCGGTTCAAAAATGTTTTATTAGACCATGGTTTAACCGATACTACGCTCGATATCATTGATTTTTAGATGTTGTTCACGTGGATCGATGCATGGTTGATTAAAAAATGCATGGTAAAAAATATTTGCATGTTAAATAATGCATGACATAAAATATTGGATGAAATTGCATAAATGTATGCTTAGTAACAATTATACAAATGGCTTTCAGGTATTTTACTGAATCCATGACTCATGAGCCATGCAAGGCCAACGTATGATGGGATTGGACGCTGACGGCCCAACCGTTGCTCCCCTGTTGTACGTGGCGTGGTTATTAAAAAAGAGCAGTGTGAGTTCCTCGTGTTCATTTCTTTATGGATATGAAGCATGTCAGATCTGGTGGACGCAAATATGGCCAAAATGCCCTGTAAAACAACTTCACTTCCGTAAGAGGTAAATACATCCGCAGTCTTAAAACTTGCATTCGATGGTTACTTTGGTGCATAAAGTTATAAAATAGACGTTTATGGTCACTTAACTTGCAAAACGATGCAAATACAGTCACCCTCGCCGTAACCAGCCGTATCCGTCGACGCCAGCGTGGCACGGGCCTGCTGTCAGCGACAGAATGCTTCCAGCGAGGCGTGCGCACGGTAACTTTGCAGGAAACCCCTCGCAAAGTTCATTTTTTGTGCAAAAAAGCCCTGCTGACAGTGGGGCCTTCATAACAGGTGGACAAGTCACCCCCCCTCCTCTAGAAATCCCCCCGATCCCAAATCGCTGCGATTCCCAAATTACGAACCCTACACAGGCGACGGCGGAGGCAGACGACTGTGGTAGCACTTTGGTGAGTCCTTGCCGACGGTATCCTCGCCGGCGGCGTCCTACGGCGTCATCTAGGTCTTTTCTGTGAGATCTCCAGCGACAAGGGTGGCGCCGGCGGCGGTAAGCGCAACGGAGAGGAGGAATGAAAGGCCACGACGGTATACCATTTTGGATCTAAGAAAAGCGTTGAGGTAATGCATCCTTGTCCTCTCTCAATCTTGCACGTTTGCCACTACTAGGAGAAAGCCTAGCAGTAGCACTGGAAATACCCTTACTAGTAGCGCTGGGTCCAGCGCTATTGCTAAGGCGCTACAGCTAAAGTGTAGCAGTAGCATGTGTTAGCCCGTGCTACTGCTTAGCAGTAGCGCTTTTTGTAGAAAGCGCTGCTGGTAGTTACTAGCAACGCCCCTCTCTGCCAGCGCTACTACTATTATTACGTATTTATTTTTTTATGTCGTATATTCATACGCCACTATACAAGTTTGCATACAGTATCATCATAATACATCATTGTCATATAACAACTCCTCATCATCATCATTTTCGTCAAACAGATAACTAGATTTCAAAAGCCTTACAAATCCAGATCGAACAGCTAGATCGAGATCAATAATGATAAAACTATTAAACCTTAAACTAGAGCTTAATCCTACTACAATACTATTAATGAGCAGAATCTGGTGGTGCAGAATCTGATGGTGGTGAGGGCATTCTTGGCGGAAGTATCCCGACAACACTTCCCCATCGGGCTCTTTGATCCGGGCATGAAGATCACACTTGTTGTAGTGCCCATTCCATAACCAAGTGGGGACTACTCTGAGGTGGCATCCAAGCCCGCTCTGCAGCGTTGGCCTCCACGAAGATGACACCTGCTGCAACTTCTAGTTGTGTTTGGGCATAATTCTTGCACTCCTTGACTTCAAACTCCTAGTGACTACACTGAGTCTTCCGAAACGTTTCCTCCGCCTCTTTCAGCTCCCGCATACAATCTCTCCATCCGAACACTGCATCGTCAATCCTTTTTCCCTGCGCCAGCAACTTCCTCCGCCACTTCAACTCCTCTTCACGAGAACGTCTAGGAGCCATGGAATCCCTGTAAATTTGGCATCACATTTGCTTAACAATGGACATATTAAGTAGACATCACATAGAATAAATCTCATGAAGAAATCAGATCCATCCATCCATCTAAGTAGACATCACATATTAAGTAGACTTCACATAGAACAAATCTCATGAAGAAATCAGATCCATCCATCCATCTAAGTAGACATCACATATTAAGTAGACATCACATATTAAGTAGACATCACATATCATGAAGAAATCATATTAATCCATCTAACCATCTAAATGCATCCATTCACGTCATCCATCCATCCATCCATTCATCTAACCATCTAAATTTCATCCATCCATATGGGAGAGATGAGGTAGAGGGAGAGATACCGCTGCGTGGATGGCCGGGGTGGGGGAGAACCGCCGCATGGGGATGACCGGGAGGGGAGCCTCCGCGTGGGGATGACTGGGAGGGGAGCCGCCGCGTGGGGGAGGGCCCGGACGGGGAGCCGTCGAGTGGAGATGACCACGACGGGGAGCCGCCGCGTGGGAGCCGCCGCGTGGGGAGGGCCGCCGCGTCGGAGCACCGGCGTGGAGATATGGTGTGGCGGCACGAGGATGAGATCGATCTGAGAGTGAGGAGCGAGGGGCGCGCGGGGGGAGGTGATAAATAGAGGGACCCGAATAGCAGCAACACTGTACGGGAAAAGCGCTACTGCTACGCTATTAGTAGTAGCGTTGCCCACTGACAGCCGCTACTACTACCGTTCGCCCCCCGTCGGTCGGGATGGGACCGGTTAGTGGTAGCACTTGTTAATAATCCAGCGCTACTACAAATTAGCAACAACGGTCGTTATTTTCCAACGCTACTAATGATGTCCTACCTATAACGTTTTTCCTAGTAGTGTTCCTTCGCTAGTAAAAAAGATTTGGTTTTAGGTAGATGAGCTCCTGAAATTTGATTTTGGGTTGCCTGAACACATGTTCGATGCCCAGTTTAATGGGGTGGAGCAGAATGCTAAGAAGTGTGGCCATCTAATAAGTACATCCTGTCATGTGGCAAGAGAAGGGAGTGACATTGGTAGAAGATTTTTGGGATGCCCATACGAGGTAAGGGATGATTTTAGTTTTTGTAAGACATTTTTTAGTGAATTTCTTATCAGATCATTACACATGTACAAGATTTCAGGGCTTGCTCACATGTGTAGTGGACTGATCCAGAATGGAAGGGAATGGAAAAGACTGTCATTTCTGATCTGGCTCGGAAGAACAAGGTGTTGGAGAATCAAATTGAGGAGAAGGAAGTAGAGAAACAGTCCATGAGGGAGAAGCACATGATTGTGTTGTCCCTTTTTGTTATGATCAGCTGCTCCACATATTGAGCAATGCATTGTCACGCCATGTTTGGTCACCTTCTTTACTCCATGTTTGTCCTTCTTCTCTTCTGGATCTTTCTTCCTATTTTTCTTTGGCCTGCCCATAACTTTTGTGTACAATGGTGGATATACATCAATCCCATTCATTTTCTCCCATAGCTTAGTATCTCTCATTGGCATCATGTTATATCCATAGCACTTTCTGTACTCCTCCACTATATAGCAGGAGTGAACCATGCTCTCTGGTCCAATCCTCTCATGCCTGAAAGTTTCTATTGCATGATGGCAAGGGATGCCAGACAGTACCCACCTTTTGCATTCACAACTTAGCATATTTAAGTCCACTATGTATGAGTTTTGTAGAGAGAAAACTTTGAACACACCTCTATCATACTCTTGCACCCTGTAATTCTTTGCCCACTCAATGTATTTGTCCAATTTCTTCTGGATCTTGGGGCATAGTCTTCCAGTCCACTTCTCTGACTCCCTTTGCTTACCAACAATCCTATTTGTGAGCTTGGTGAAAATGTAATCCAGCATTGATTTAATTGGTAACTCTCTTCCATCCAATATATAACTGCACATACTGTCATATGTTCACTATCTGTTAGTAACCAAAGGCATTTTTTAACATGATATGAAGGAAATGTGGGAGTGCAATGCAAACATGTTGAATACTTCAGACATGTTGTTTAGCAATATGTCACACTTGCAAAATGGGTTGAAGAAATTTTTGATCCATGTTTTTGGAGGTAACTTCTCAACCCACTTGTAAGCATCAAGGTTGTGCTCTTTGATCTGATTCATGCTTCTCATGTAGGCCATATCATTTGTGGATCTAGCAATAGTCCACAAGTTATTTTTCAGTTGCTCACCCTTGTGGACTTTGTGAAAATTTTGGTAAATATGCCTAACACAATTTCTGTGTTCTGAATCAGGAAAAACCTTCTGAACTGCATTTATTAAACCCTGCAAAACAGAAATATCATAAGTTGCAAAATATCAATAGCATCAACGGCCCACAAATCATTGAAGAAAGTGTGCCCATCTTCTACTTGTCACTCATAAGTGTGTATGGTGAAGTGTTGGTTATGTTGAGATCATCCTTCAATGAAGCTAGAAACCATTCCCAGCTGTGTGTTGACTCCACTTCACATAGGCCAAAAGCAATAGGAAATATGCAGTCATTTGGGTCAATTCCTACTGATGTCAGCAAATTCCCCTTGTATCTTGTTTTAATGTGGCACCGATCAAGGAAAATGATTGGCCTACAAGCCTTAAGAAACCCCCTTCTTACATGCATCATAAGACCAATATAATGTTGAGAAGTGGTCCTTTGTTATCTTGAGTTTCTAGTCAAACACCTCCTTTGTGCACAAGAAGAACTGACTTCCTGGATTGCTTCTTCTAAGCTCCTGCCCATAGTCACATAGGGTTTTGTACTGATTATCATCTTCTCCCCTAATCTTCTTGATGGTTGCCCTTCTTTCCCTTCCCAACTTGGTCCTCTTTGCAACCAAGTTGAATTCTGCCTCAACTTTCTTTGAAAATTTTCTCAAAGGCATTTTCTCATTACCTCTGAATTCTTCCTTGAACTTCTGAGTAAGAAAAGTTGTAGTAAGAACTTTCAGGTCCCAAGCTTCGGTGCATGTATGGTTGTCAGTGTACTTTTTTATTTGAATGCTACTTGATCTGTTATCATATCCTACCTTCAAATACCAAGTACAACCTGGCTTGCATACAACCTCTAACAACTTTGAAGTATTTCTAAGCTTGTTCACCTTCACTCTGTTTCTAACACTATATGAACTGAGAGCGTGCCTCAACTCTTTCATATCTCCAAAGACCATCCCAAGCTTGAAAATAGGTGCATTCATATCAGTGCTTGGGTTGAAAGTGCTGAATTTGTGTTTTAACTTCTCTTCCTCTTCTTTTGACAAATTCAAATGACTGTCCTCTAGTGCATCTTCTGCAAGTTCTCCTTCAAAGTCATATACATGTTCTTTCTCTCTATGATCATCAACATCTTTGTCCACATTGGCCTCAAACAGATCATCATCACCTGTTGTTATTTCATAATCACTCTCATAAAAATCCTCATCTGTCTCAGCTTCTAAATCATCTCCATCAACCTCTGGACCACTGCTTTCACCATTGTCACTAATGTCAAACTCTTCCTCCTCTTCTTCTTCAACTGCCATACCAGAACTAGATCCTTCTCCAAATGGCATACACCTCTTTACTAGCCTTGAAAGCTTCTCTGTTGTACTTGCTTCTTTCTCTGAACAGCTGACATTTTCTTTACCATGCCTTAGTTTTGTTGGAGTAATAACCTTTGGCAAATCAGGCACTCCATGTATCAACACATCATATTTGGTTAGTGATTGAAGTGTATCAACATGGTCTACAATAAGTACCAAGTTCTTGTGCTCAATTGTTGCAGCAATCATAAGAACAATGTCTGCATCACATGTCATAAGCTTCAGGCCCTCACCAATTTATTTTCCTGGTTGGCACCAATGCACATCAGTCTTGGACACTTGATTGTCATATCCTAGTTGCACAAGAAAATCAATGATCCACAACATTGACCAAGTGTCACTCTCACAATTGTCAAACCAGTCAACCACATAATCCATGTATGTCATGTTACTGCCACTTCCACACCAAAAAACCATTGTGATGGATCTCAACACTGAACAAGCCATCAAATAGTCATGTATTGTGAAATGAAGAAGGCATCTTGACTTACATAATGGACATTGCTAAATTTAGTAAAAAACAGAGCAGCTCCTTGCAGCCATATTCAGTTAAATACTACCAAACTCAGTTAAATACAATGCAGCTCTATGCAGTAACATCAGTGCACCAATTTGCAATGCACAATACTACATCCATCAACTAACATCTCTATTAACAAAGCAAGCTTATTCAATGAAAAATTGCAGCAAAAGTTCAGCATTTTCAGACTATCACTTCAACAATATCATCTATGAACAAAGCACACTATCAATTCCACATACATTCACTGTCCACAGTGCATCAACAACTCAATCTAACCACATAAGGTGCCTAACATCTTATTCCTGAATGTTTTGATCAACTAGTTTGAACAAAAAGCCGTCTCCTTCAAAAACCCCAAATAAACCCTAAGGTGATTCGACAAGCAGGATTTTTACCATCGCCCCGTGGTCTCATACGCCAAACAAGCGCATGAACCGAAGCCAGAACATCTCAATCTAATGGTACAAGCAAAAGATCCTACCACAAAAACCCTACCCATGGCGGCTTGAGAAAATTGGTAAGAAACAGGGGAGGAAGCCGCATGAGATCACTCACCGTATGTGGGTGCTGCTTCCCCCGGCCGCCGCCGGCGCGGTTCTTCCATCACCTCGTCCGACGACCGTCGTCGCGCACTCCGCCTCCGCCAGCGCCACCGATCGATAGACAGGGAAAGGAGACGAAGCGGTGGGAAGTTAGAATGGATTGGAGGGGGGCAGAATTTTCTCAGAAACCGTCAACGGGTTTTTTTTTTTTGCAAAGTTACCGCACGCACGCCTCATTGGAAGCGTTCTGTCGCTGACAGCGGGCCAGTGTCACGCTGGCGTCGACGGATACGGCTGGTTATGGCGAGAATGACTGTATTTGCACCGTTTTGCAAGTTAAGTGACCATAAACGCGTATTTTATAACTTTATGCACCAAAGTGACCATCGACTGCAAGTTCTAAGACCGCGGGTGTATTTACCTCTTTTCGTAATGAAAATGAGGCCGTGTGACCCCTTTGATCGGAAAAAAGAAAGTGCCATATTACAGAGTATTAAAAGTCCTGGCCAAAAGGCCTTGTCGGCTCATCTGCGAGAGGAAATAATCTGTTTGAATATGTGGTGAATACGATTCTACTTGCGTGTGTGTGCGTGCGTGCTAGTGTGTATGTGTATTTCTTATATGGTTGAATTCGATGGCGGTTGTACGTAGTACTCTTTTCATTTTTAAATATAAGACATTTAAAAAATTCTAATATAGACTACGTATAAAAAAATCTATATTTTAAAATATGTCTATAGACACATGTATGTAGCTCATATTGAAATCTGTAAAAAAACTTATACTTAGAAACGGAAGGAGTACTATATTAGAGCATCTCCAGCAATCCTCCAATCCCATTCCTGATAGGGTGATACCGCAGCAACCCAAAAGTTGGTACTTCAAACTGTCTGAATGGTTAGCAGAAATTATTGCTTATCAAGAGTAGTGGTACTATTCTGGTAGCTGAATACAAGATTCGTGAGCAGCACAAGGTCGCCTGGCTGACTCAAGGGCCAAGTATGTATGCCGATGGCATTAACCGGTCCGGGTACACATAGTCATTCAGATGTCCATTTTCGATTCCGTTTTAGCTAAGAGAAAGATACAAATAATGTGTTTTTAGTGCTCGGGTATTTTGGTTGGCTGTACCTTTCTTTGTTCTTTCAGCCAAACCATTCTCCTCGATCTGATAAGAGCGATCTTTAATCTCCCCCTGAAGACCGATGACCATAGCGAAGTGATAATATCACGTATGGCTGATTCCTGCAGTGCAGAAAGTGGGCCTTTTTGTCTTGTCGAAAGAAGTCGAATTTCTTTTCAAGTGTCTTGCTATGATGGATGTGCATGCATATCTCCCCTTGTCTGGTCTAACCATTGTCTATAAACAACACACCATGTGGAACCGTTGCCGCATATTCAATTTGGAAGGCCGATTGGCTAAGATCTGAGAAGGGATGCTGCATCCTATCAGCAGGCAGCAGACAGGCTGCGACGGCAGGGTTAACCGCGATGGAATGGAAGGACCAGTTTGAGAAATAAAGTAATCACAAGAAACTTTTCTTTCTAATCGCAGATGCTCACATACACACATCAATTGATATAGATAGAGATCGGCGTCCTTTCAATCAAAGGAAAAAAAGAAAGAAAGGCAGTGCAGTCGATCCCGTTTCTCTAGAACGAACATTCTTGGCATCGGGTACAGCCAATCAGACATTGCAAAATTACAGTTTACCAATGTGTTGCCCTTTGTGGTACATTAACGGACCGCCTACCCGAGGGCCACTCTGAGTCGTAGGAATTTTTCATTCTATGCTGCTGTTTGATTCGTATGATTGTGTCCTATAGGATTGCTTCTTAAAAATTCTTTCTACTGCATTTGATTAAACATTCTTAAGAATTCACTCAAACCTCTTGAAAGAAAATCCTTCACCAGTATCCAGAAGAGACGAGATTGCAATTCTATAAAAAAAAATCGTTTTTACGTAGATTCCTAGGAATCAAAAAGTGTCACATCCCTAGTTAGCATTGCTCAGATCAGCATGTATGTGCATCATGTTTTCATTTTGCATCAATTTGAAATGGGGATTAACATAAACCCTATCACCTCATCTGAATAAAACCAATTTAACTGTGGTGAAAAATCAATAAATCCAAAATGCCCATCAAAATTCCCCCCAAGTCTGATAAATGCTGACATTAATATATCAAGAGACATTCTAATTTTTAGAACATATGTGTTATTTTAAAATAAATAATAGAGCTTCTGAAAATGTCAAATAAAGCATTATAATTATTTTAGCCATTCAAAATATCCTGAAACTTTTTGTGTGGGTTTGAGATATTCAAACTATCCTAGCAAAATATTTTAACATATTTTGAATTAGGTTTTGAGGCCTGAAAAAAAATAAAAAAATGTCAGAAAAGAAAACAGAAACAGAAATAAGAAAAAAAAGAGGAAGCTCACCTCAGGCACAGGCCAGGCCGGCCCACCTGGCCCAGGGAGGTCGCCGTCCTCCTGGCGGCCAGAAGGACGAGCGCGTGGCCGCCGTGCACCCGCGTCGGAGCTGCCACGCAGGCTCCCTCGCCGCGCTGGCAGGCAGGATAAGGACGCCGCTGCCGTCCCAATCCGTCCCTCCTCCCAGTCGCCCTCTGCCATGGCTGTCGCCTTCGCTCGCTCGCCGCCGTAGCCACAGCCCCTCCCGTGCCCTCCTAAGCCTACCAGGAGCTCCGCCTCTCGACGTCCTCGACCTCTGCACCGAGCCATGCATCGCCGAAGCCCCTGGAGCGACGACCCCGTCCTCTTCTTCCTCCTCGGTCCTGAGCGCCGCCGCTGACGATTCGCCGCCTCCGAGCCTTCCCCGAGCACACTCTCGATGGCTCTGCCCCCACCGTGAGCCTCCGGACCGTTTCCCCCTCTCCCCAGTCGATTCCCCCACCGTAGCCCTCGACTCCGTCGGCACCCGAGGTGCTCCGCCGCACGAGCTCGACGTCGGCATCGCTCCGGTGATCAGGTGGTGCCTCCGAGGCCACCATCGAGTTCGTAGGGTTGCGTAGAGGCCGTAGGTGCCCAGCCCTGGTCGATTAGCACGCCAGAGTGGTGAGCCGGTGCTCGCCCGAACCCCGACGGCGCCAAGCTCAACGCTGACGATGCTCCGGTCCACCTCAGCCGTTGAGGTGTGTCCAGCTCGAAGCGCGCGTGCGTGCTGGTTCGATAGGAGCCATCCGTCGTCGAAATGATCGTCGGAGGAGGTTTTCCGACCCCCTCCGCCGTTCCTGACGTCGTTGGCGGCTCAACGCCGGCGATTCAACCCGTTTGACCACGGGGGTTGACCCCTGGGCCAATTCGCAAGTGGGGGCCGGCCCTGTTAATTAAGATTAGTTTAAAAATATAAATTAAATTAATTAATTAACCTAATGACCCACTGACAGTGGGCCTCCTTCTAATTAATTAGTTGTTAATAATTTAATTAACCCCTGTTAGTGAGTGAGTCACTGACCAGTGGACCTCACTGGTCAGGTTTGACCTGTCAATGGCAATTTGACCAGCTGACCTCATGTTGATGTCATGCTGATGCATTAAAGGAATTTCTAATTTAAATTAAATCCAGAAAATAGTTAAAACTTAGAAAAATCATAAAAATTAATGTGTAACTCAGATTAAAATAATTTTTATATAAAAAATATCAGAAAAATCCAATAAATCCAATGGTATTGTTATCATGCATGTTAGAGCAACCTATGTAGATGAACATTGACATTTAGCAATAGGTCAATATATGGAATATCAAATGGAGAACGACTTTGAACCTATATTCAAATCCACTCCATCTAACTTGAATAATAGTTGCAATAGCTCATACATTCATGTTGCCATGTAATGATCATGCATAATATTGTTGCACTTGCCGTGTATTGATTGTTACCTATCTGCATTGTGGTAGGCCCTGCTCCCGAGGATACCCCCGAGTATCCCAACAAAGGAAAGTACCTTCCTGCTTCCCAGCAAGGCAAGCAACCCCATTGATCATTCCGATATCATCCCTTTCTCTCGCTCCTGCTCTTGTTTATTGCATTAGGACAAACGTTCAATTGCCTATCATATGCGGTAGATGAACCCATTCCTATGCATGACCTGTCATTGTCACAGTAAATAGCTAAACCTTACAACCTAGCATACCTGGTAGATGCTTGAGCCATGATGTGCTTTACCTACTTTGCCTGCTACGCTTGTTATGCTTAGAGTTGTGTCAGGTCTGATTCATCTGGGTGATGAACTGGAGTGAAACAATATTGTTCTGATGTGATAGGCTTAATGATGAACCTGATTTTGTAAAGGTAGCGATGAGAGGCTATGTAGGAGTACATAGCGGGTTGTCTCATTGGGACTGTTCTTAGGAACTGAGTTCCGTGTTTGTGATCCAAGTCTAGTTACTACCACATGCTGGGCATTGAAATATGACCCCGCTCGACTTATCAACCGCCTAGTCCTTGGTCCAGGAGTTGCAAGTAGTTGTTGGTGTTTATAGTATGATGGAGGTCGTGTGTAGCGCTGACCCTAGGGGTGGGTTACGACGCGGTAGGCAATGGCACGGTGTACCAAGGATCACCCGAATGGTGGGCTTGGGAACCCTACGCACATCGTTTGGGGTCGTAGTGGAAACTTCGGCCGGACTTCTATGCGGGTTCAGTCTCAAATAGGCGATAGCCTGGACTAGAGGTCTTGTGTGATTGACGGTCATGGCCGACTCCCTCGTTGGGCTTCCGCTTGAAGGTTGCCGAGGTGCATGGTTTTATGAGCACATAGCGATAAGTGGGGAGAGCGTGTGTGAAGGAGTACACCCCTGCAGGGTATGAATCTGTTTGAATAGCCGCGTCCTCGGATATGGACTACTTGGAGAACTTATGTTGTTCATAGATAACTTGATGGACACTCATAAAATCTCAAGACAAGTGTGAGTATCATGCATGGCACTCTCGTAGATGACGGAAGTGAATCCATGGTGGTGTATTGATGTGGAGTTAGTGGACTCGTGTGCGATATCTAAAACTTGAACAAAGAATTAATATGTGTAGTATAGATTAGCCAAGAGTCAAAGCTGGCATTGATGCATAAACTCCACCATTCCCCTTGTCGATACATGAGCATGAATAGACTAGGTCTGCTTTAAAGACTTGTTGAGTACGTTTGTACTCATGTTTGCTTAATAAATATTGCAGGTGAGACTCAGGACACATCAGGTGGGTTCTACCTAGATGTCGACGGCGCCGAATAGCTGGTGTCCCAGCTACGACCTTATGCCTTGTGGTGGGCTGTAAATAGTCAGGCCATGTGCCTTTTTACTCTTTCATTTGTCTATACCCAGACAGCTTTATGCTTCTGCTTGGTTTGTATGAACTTGCTTGTATGACTTGAGTGTCGGGTCATGTGACCCCTACCTATAAGAACATATTATGCAAGGCTCCTCTAAGCCTCTTAAATAAAAGTTGTGTTGTTGTATGGTTATGTTGTGATGCCATAATTGTATCTATGCATACCGGGCATGTCGTGCGTACGTGTCATGTGCAACGGTATGTATGGTATCCAACACCTAGCCATGTGCCTTTAGTTGTAGTCTTTACGAGGAACTGCTTCTTTGTTCTTCCACCGAGCCTTGATAGCTTGCTACTTCTCCGGACACATTGATTGACCGATATGTATCCTTCTTTGCTGCTATGTCTGTCACTTCGGGGAAATGTCTCGTGGTGTAATGGAGTCCCTGTAGCCTGCTACGACTCGTCTACATGCAATGATGGCATTTATGTCCCATGACCTAATGGAGTCCTTGTAGCTTGCTATGACTCGTCTACACATGCTTGAGATCGACACCTGCATTGTTGGGTTATGTATGCATATTCCTGTACGGATGTGCCACTTGGGTTCTATGACTAGTCATGTCGGCCCGTGTTCTCTGTCGTTTGAATGCTAGCGACATATTCACATACGTAAGCCAAAAGACGCAAACAGTCCCAGCTAAGGTAAGGCTGCAGCCATGGAGTTACCGTGTGTGAGGCTGCAAAGCGATGTGATGTGTACAGACTGGATTCCTATGACTTAGGATCGGGGTCTCGACAATGTTGGTATCAGAGCCTGACTGACTGTAGGACTACCAAGCCAAACAGGTCGAAGTTGAGTCTAGAAATACTATAGAAATGTAAGGGAATTGATTGTGGAAGGGAACGTGAGGCTCTTTTTACTCCTCTTCCTGAGTCATTCTATTCTGAGTCACCCTTCTTTTCTCTACGGGGTTAAGAGCTAGGCTTCTTATCTAATTCTTAGGATGACGAGTTTCTAACCATGGACTAGTAGCTAGCTTGTTTGTAAGTGAACTCTGGTACTCAATTATTGTTTGGTGTGACAATCAGTTGGATTAGAAAGTTGATTCTAGAAAGTCGAGTGGTTATGCTAACCAATCTTTTACGGTTGTCTCAAAATCTTTTTGAGCAATTACAGCCGTTATGTTGTCCATTTTTTGCTAGGATCTCTAATGTCATCGCATCATTCTCTGTTTCAGATGCCCCCTCGTCCTTCTCATCAGTGGTCCGTCTGACTAGGTGCATCGATATACCGGGTCACACGGCCATGTTGGTTAGAGTTATGATGGAGACTGGTTACCGTTGGTACCCAGAGTATACAGTGGAGGAGCAGTATCGAGATTTCAACCAGGGCCAGTACCTGTGTACCGTTAGGATATATCCATCATATCCCGGAGCTGCAGAGCCGCTCCATTGGACATATGGGTTAGGTGTCACCATAGACATGGCAGTTCAAGAGGTCGCCTATACCATGTTGACTATTATGAGATCTCACCATGGACTGCTTCAGAACACTAAGTTCTGGTATGTTCCTGCTACTCTAGGAGGAGAGGATGGTTATCTTAGTGCAACCTATTATGATCATTCTCATGAGGACCCTAGGCTTCAGGTGATCGCTCAGTTGTTGGAGAACAGGGATCGTGATGCACGTGCCCTTCGCATGGAGCTATATGCTACCCGTGCACGTCTTTGGACAGCCCTGACGCAGCTAGCACCTGTCGTGCAGACAGGCTATGGAGATTTAGAGATGTTGAACCCATCGCGGACTCATCTGCCAGCACGCGTAGACTGGCCCGATGTTGGAGGCATCACTCCTCTTCGAGGACCGTTGCTGCCACCAACCAGGGGACCGAGGCCATATCCGTGTCCTTACGGTTTCTAGGGATCACAGGCCAGGGTATTTCCAGATCCTTAGGTTCAGCTCTTGGGTCATGGGGGTAACCTATATGAGGTGTTCTACGGCGATGCTTGAGTACGTGTATGTTGGTACTAGTATTGTAGTAGTCATATTGCCATAGTCCTGCGTGTCTTGTGGGATATGACTGAGGTGTGAGTTGAGTTTCGGAGGTGTAGATAGTTAATGTATAGGAAGCTTGTAATGCCTCCAACAAGTTGTATCATCTTTCAGTAGTTTGTACTTCAGCTTGGGCTTGTACTGAACTATGTCATGGTGTGTATGAATCATGGTGTTCATATGGCAGTTTGTTTATTACCATGTTGATCGGGTGTTTACCCATGCATGCCATGTTGTCCAGTACATTCCTCATCTCATGTCTTAGAGTTGATGTCTTCCTTGTCTAAGTTGTGGGTTTGTTTTCCCGGGATGGTGTCAACTAGGAATAACCCCGTGCCTGCCTCCGAGCAGGGCGAGGGAAGCCAGCCAAGGCAAGAGAACCTACCGCAGCCTCCCTTCTTGGCGAAGGTGATGCTCGAAGCTGAGCGGAATAAAAGGGAGACCAATAGGCTGTTGGAACGTATTGAGCAGAATACAGCGCGTCCTCCCTGCAATGAGCGTAATGATGGTGTGTCCCTCAATGACTTCGTCAAGTTGTGTCCACCTAAGTTTCATCACTCGGTCGACCCGCTCGACGCTGATGACTGGCTGACTAGCATGTCCCGCAAAATCCGAGCTGCTAATGTATCTGAGGCCAACAAGGTGACTTTTGCTGCATACTTTCTGGAAGGACCCGTCAACCTATGGTGGGAAAATTATAAAGCCATGCGTCCCGCAGGCCCCGCAGCAACTTGGACAGATTTCAGTGAGGCATTTCGTACCCATCACATCCTGGAAGGGCTGATGGATCGCAAGAGAGAGGAATTTTGTGCCTTTACTCAGGGAAGACTGACAGTGGATGCCTATAGCCGTGAGTTAGGCAACCTTGCTCGTTATGCACCAGAGGAAGTGTCGACCGACGCCAAGAAGAAGGCTAGGTTCCATAAGGGACTTAATCCTGAGCTCCATCGAGACCTGCGTCTGCATGAATGCACTACCTTCCAGGCCCTCGTTAACAAGGCTATCAACGCCGAAACTGGACAGACTAACTACGAGGCAACTAAGAAGCACACCCGTGACTTCAGCCCTGCATCTGGCTCAGGCTCCAACAAACGCCAGGTGTGGGTGCCCAACACAGCTCTGCCACCAAGGTACACCGCGAGGCCATCCTTCCAGGCGCCTCGCCCAGCTCATCCCAACCCTCCAGCCAGGACATTTGGAGGTCCCCCTGCCAATGTTGCTCCCCGTGCCACCGTTGTCTGCTACAAATGTGGAGAACCAGGACACTATTCCCATGAGTGTCCCCAGAATAATGCCAAGCCGGCTGGACGTGGGAAGCCGAGAAAAGCCTTCTATTTGAAGCCAGCTCCTGCTCATGGGCGAGTGAATTGTGTTTCTGCTAAAGAAGCCTTTGAGGACCCTGATGTTATCCTAGGTACGCTCCTTGTCAATAGTCATCCAGCATCCGTTCTATTTGATACTGGAGCATCTCATTCATTCATCTCAGAAAGTTATGCACAGTTGCATAACATATCTTTTTGTGATATGTCTACCCCTTTAGTAGTTCATACTACTGGTTCAAAATGGCAAACTTCTAGAGTGAGCCATGACAATGAGATTCTTGTGGATAGGCTAGTCTTCCTAGCATCTTTGATAGCTCTCAAGTCTTCGGACATCAATATCATATTAGGCATGGATTGGATGAAAGCCCATTATGCTAAGATTGATACTCATACTAGTAATGTTCAGCTTACACATCCATCGGGTGAGATAGTTAATGTCTCTACTCGAGCTGTCAAGCACCAACTCTATTCTCTCAATGCTAGCCCTCTTCCAGAACTAGAAGATATTCCTGTAGTCTGTGACTTCCCGGATGTCTTTCTAGAAGAACTGCCAGGAATTCCACCTGTCAGAGATGTAGAGTTTGTGACAAAGCTCATTCGAGGGACTGTCCCAATAGCCAGAAGACCCTATAAGATGGCACCCTTAGAACTAGCCAAACTTAAGAAACAACTCGATGAGGCTTTTAAGAAAGGTTTCATCCATCCTAGTTCTTCTCCTTGGGCTTGCCCCGTCCTCTTCGTTAAGAAGAAGGATGGATCGGACCGGATGGTTGTAGATCATCGGCCAGTGAATCTGGTCACCATAAAGAACAAGTATCCGCTCCTCAGGATCAACGATGTGTATGATCAACTCGCTGGATCCTCTATCTTTTCCAAGATGGATTTGAGGTTGGGATACCATCAAATCAGAATTAGAAATGGGGACATTCCAAAAACGGCTTTTGTTACTCGTTATGGCCAATACGAGTACACCGTCATGTCCTTCGGTTTAACCAATGCCCCAACCACTTTCTCTCGCTTGATGAATTGGATCTTCATGGAGTACCTGGATAGATTCGTTGTGGTTTACCTCGACGATATACTCATCTACTCGAAGAACGAACAGGAACATGCCGATCATTTAAGGTTGGTATTGATGAAACTTCGAGAGCATCGTCTGTATGCCAAATTCTCCAAGTGTGAATTTTGGTTACCAGAAGTGACCTATCTAGGCCACGTGATTTCTAGTAAAGGTATTGCTGTCAATCCCGAGAGAGTTCAGGCCGTCCTTGATTGGTCTCAACCTGAATCGGTTAAGCAAGTTCGGAGTTTCCTTAGCTTAACAAGCTATTGTCGCCGTTTTGTCGAGAACTTCTCCAAGGTTGTGAAGCCTCTGACTGAACTCCTCAAGAAAGATAAAAAGTTCGAGTGGACCCCACAATGCGAGCACAGTTTCAAGGAACTAAAAAGACGCCCGACCTCTGCTCCCGTTCTGGTGCCACCAAACTTCTCAAAGGACTTTGTTATCTATTGTGACACCTCGCGACAAGGATTAGGTTGCATTCTCATGCAAGATCGTCATGTGATTGCATAAGCATCTCGACAGTTGCGTCCACATGAGGATAATTATCCAACACATGATCTTGATCTTGCAGCTGTAGTCCATGCATTGAAAACTTGGCGACATTACCTTCTGGGTAATCGTTGCGAAATTTACACTGATCACCAAAGTCTGAAACATATCTTCACCCATCCGGATTTGAATCTTAGGCAAAGATGGTGGGTTGAGTTGATTATAGAGTACGACTTAGGGATAACTTACACCCCGGGGAAAGCCAATGTCATGGCTGATGCACTAAGTCGTAAGTCTTATTGTAACAACCTGATGTTACAACAAAGTCAACCACTTCTCTATGAGGAATTTCGAAAGTTGAACCTTCACATTGTTCCTCAAGGATTCTTTTCCAACCTGGTGGCGAAACCTACCCTTAAGGATCAAATCATAGCTGGCCAAAAGCATGATAAGGGTATATCCCGGATCAAAGAGAACCTCGTTAGCGGTATCGCTAAGGATTTCTCTATCGATGATCAAGGTGTAGTGTTCTTTCAGAACCGTTTGGTCGTTCCCAAGAACCAACATCTTTGGCAGCTGATCCTTAGGGAGGCTCATGAATCTCCTCTCACGATTCATCCTGGTAGTACCAAGATGTATCAAGACCTACGCCAGAGGTTCTGGTGGACTAGGATGAAGAGAGAAATTGCTCAGTTCGTTGCTAACTGCGACGTTTGTCATCGCGTTAAGGCAGAACATCAAAGGCCTGCTGGCACCCTTCAACCCTTAGCTATTCCTGAATGGAAGTGGGATAAGGTCGGTATGGATTTCATCACCGGATTTCCCAGGACCAAGAGAGGGAATAATGCTATTTTTGTGGTCATTGACCGTCTTTCCAAAGTGGATCATTTTCTTCCTGTTCGGGAGAGCATAACTGCTAGCCAGCTAGCGGAGTTATACGTTTCTCGAATAGTTGCTCTTCATGGTGTTCCTTCGGAGATTAACTCAGACCGCGGAAGTATCTTTACTTCCCGATTCTGGGAAAGCTTCCAAAATGCTATGGGGACTCATCTATCCTTTAGTACTGCTTTCCGTCCGCAGTCAAGTGGTCAAGTTGAGCGAGTCAATCAAATTCTTGAAGACGTGCTCAGAGCTTGTGTTATATCCTTCAGTATGAATTGGGAGAAATGTCTTCCATTCGCCGAATTTGCTTATAAAATAGTTATCAGTCAAGCTTGGGCAAAGCCCCTTTTGAAGTTCTCTACGGACGAAGGTGTCGAACACCTCTTAACTGGTCAGAAACCGGAGAGAGGCAACTCTTTGGCCAGGATATGATCTAGGATGCAGAGGAGCAAGTTCATATTGTTCGTGAAAAGTTGAAAACAGCCCGATCTCGTCAAAACAGCCAATATGATCGCCATCATAAGGCTGTGACCTATGAAGTTGACGAGAAGGCTTATCTTCGGGTTACACCTCTGAAGGGTACCCAACGATTCGATATCAAGGGCAAGTTGGCTCCTCGTTACATTGTACCTTTTCGCATTCTTGCTAAACAGGGAGAAGTTGCCTACCAATTGGAACTTCCACCGCATCTTTTCAAAGTTCATGATGTCTTCCACGTCTCACAACTCAGGCGTTGCTTCTCGGACCCTGTCCGCGAAGTAGACCACGAAGCGCTTGATCTCCAAGATAACCTTACATATCGAGAATACCCTGTTCGTATTCTTGATCAAGCTGAGTGTACCACTCGACGTCCAAACATCAAGTTTCTCAAGGTTCAGTGGTCACACCATTCCGAGAAGGAAGCCACATGGGAAAGAGAGGATCGTCTTCGACTAGAGTACCCCGCGCTCTTCCCGACGACTTCCAAATCTCGGGACGAGATTCTTTTGAGTGGGGGTGAGTTGTCACATCCCTAGTTAGCATTGCTCAGGTCAGCATGTGTGTGCATCATATTTCCATTTTGCATCAATTTGAAATGGGGATTAACATAAACCCTAGCACCTCACCTGAATAAAACCAATTCAACTGTGGTGAAAAATCAACAAATCCAAAATGCCCATAAAAAATGCCCCCCATGTCTGATAAATGCTCACATTAATATATCAGGGGACATTCTAATTATTAGAACATATGTGTCATTTTAAAATAAATAATAAAGCTTCTAAAAATGTCAAATAAAGCATTATAATTATTTTAGCCATTCAAATTATTCTGAAACTTTTTGTGTGGGTTTGAGATATTCAAACTATCCTAGCAAAATATTTCAACATATTTTGAATTAGGTTTTGAGGCTTGGAAAAAATAAAAAAAATGTCAGAAAGGAAAACAGAAACAGAAATAAGAAAAAAAAAGAGGAAGCTCACCTCAGGCCCAGGCCAGGCCGACCCACCTGGCCCACGGAGGTCATCGTCCTCCTGGCGGCCAGAAGGACGAGCGCGTGGTCGACGTGCGCCCGTGCCGGAGCTGCCACGTAGTTCCCTGCGTGCCTGCCTCCCCCGTTGCGCTGGCAGGCGGGATAAGGACGTCGTTGCCGTCCCAATCCGTCCCTCCTTCCAGTCGCCCTCTGCCTCTGCCTCTCCTCTCCCTCCGTCGCCATGGCCGTCGCCTTCGCTCGCTCGCCGCCATAGCCACAGCCCCTCCCGTGCCCCCCTAAGCATACCAGGAGCTCCGCCTCGGCGTCCTCGACATCTGCACCGAGCCACGCACCGCCAAAGCCCCTGGAGCGATGACCCCGTCCTCTTCTTCCTCCTCGGTCCCGAGCGTCGCCGCTGACGATTCGCCGCCTCCGAGCCTTCCTCGAGCACGCTCTCGACGGCTCTGCCCCCACCGTCAGCCTCCGGACCGTTTCCTCCTCTCCCCCGGTCGATTCCCCCACCGTAGCCCTCGACTCCGTCGGCACCCGAGGTACTCCGCCGCTCAAGCTCGACGCCAGCGTCGCTCCGGTGGTCAGGTGGTCCCTCAGAGGCCACCATCGAGTTTGTAGGGCTGCGTAGAGGTCGTAGATGCCCAACCCTGGTCGATTAGCACACTAGAGTGATGAGCCGGTGCTCGCCCGAACACCGGTGGCCGCCAAGCTCAACGCCGACGATGCTCCGATCCACCTCAACCGCTGGGCGTGTCCAGTACGAAGCACGCGTGCGTGCTGGTTCGATAGGAGCCATCCGCCGTCGAAATGGTCGCCGGAGGAGGTTTTTCGACCCACTCCGCCGTTCCTGACGTCGCCGGTGGCTCAACGTCAGCGAGTCAACCCATTTGACCACGGGGGTTGACCCCTGGGTCAATTGGCAAGTGGGGCCCGACCCTGTCAATTAAGATTAGTTTAAAAAAATATAAATTAATTAAATTAATTAACCTAATGACCCACTGACAGTGGGCCCCCTTCTAATCAATTAGTGGTTTGTAATTTAATTAACCCCTGTTAGTGAGTGAGTCACTGACCAGTGGACCCCACTGGTCAGGTTTGACCTGTTAATGACAATTTGACCAGTTGACATCATGTTGATGTCATGCTTATGCATTAAAGGAATTTCTAATTTAAATTAATTTCAGAAAATAGTTAAAACTTAGAAAAATCATAAAAATTAATCTGTAACTCAGATTAAAATAATTTATATATGAAAAATTATCAGAAAAATCCAATAAATTCAATGGTGTTGTTATCATGCATGTTAAAGCAACTTATGTAGACGAACATTGACATTTGGCAATAGGTCAATATATGGAATATCAAATGGAGAATGACTTTGAACCTATATTCAAATCCACTCCATCTAACTTGAATAATAGTTGCATTAGCTCATCCATTCATGTTGCCATGTCATGATCATGCATCATATTGTTGCACTTGTCATGTATTTATTGTTACCTATCTGCATTGCGGTAGGCCCTGCTTCCGAGGATACCCCCGAGTATCCTAATGAAGGAGAGCACCTTCCCGCTTCCCAGCAAGGCAAGCAAACCCATTGATAATTCCGATATCATCCTTTTCTCTCGCTCCTGCTATTGTTTATTGCATTAGGACAAACGTTCAATTGCCTGTCATATGCGGTAGATGAACCCATTCCTTTGCATGACATGTCATTGTCACAGTAAATAGCTAACCTTGCAACCTAGCATACCTGGTAGATGCTTGAGCCATGATGTGCTTTACCTACTTTGTGTGCTATGCTTGCTATGCTTAGAGTCGTGTCAGGTCTGATTCATCTAGGTGATGAACTGGAGTGAAACAGTATTGTTCTGATGTGATAAGCTTAATGATGAACCTGATTTGGTAAAGATAGCGATGAGAGGCTATGTAGGAGTACATAGCGGGTTGTCTCATTGGGACCGTTCTTAGGAACTGAGTTCCATGTTTGTGATCCAAGTTTAGTTACTACCACATGCTGGGCCCTGAAATATGACCCCGCTCGACTTATCAACCGCCTAGTCCTTCGTCCAGGAGTTGCAAGTAGTTTCTGGTGTTTATAGTATGCTGGAGGCCATGCGTAGCGCTAACCCTAGGGGTGGGTTACGACGCGGTAGGCAGTGGCACGGTGTACCAAGGATCACCTGAATGGTGGGCTTGGGAACCCTGTGCACATCGTTTGGGGCCGTAGTGGAAACTTCGGTCGGACTTCCGTGCGGGTTCAGTCTCAAATAGGCGATAGCCTGGACTAGAGGTCTTGTGTGATTGACGGCCGTGGCCGACTCCCTCGTTGGGCTTCCGCTTGAAGGTTGTCGAGGTGCATGGTTTTATGAGCACACATCGATAAGTGGCGAGAGCGTGTGTGAAGGAGTACACCCCTGCAGGGTATGAATCTGTTCGAATAGCCGCATCCTCGGATATGGAATACTTGGAAAACTTATGTTGTTCATAGATAACTTGATGGATACTCATAAAAATCTCAAGACAAGTGTGAGTATCGTGGATGGCACTCTCGTAGATGACGGAAGTGAATCCATGGTGGTGTATTGATGTGGAGTTAGTGGACTCGTGTACGATATCTAAAACTTGAACAAAGAATTAATATGTGTAGTATAGATTAGCCAAGAGTCAAAGCTGGCATTGCTGCATAAACTCCATCACTCCCCTTGTTGATACATGAGCATGAATAGACTAGGTCTGCTTTAAAGACTTGCTGAGTACGTTTGTACTCACGTTTGCTTAATAAATGTTGTAGATGAGACTCAGGACCCATCAGATGGGTTCTACCTAGATGTCAACGATGCCGAATAGCTGGTGTCCCAGCTACGACCTTATGCCCTGTGGCAGGCTGTAGATAATCAGGCCATGTGCCTTTTTACTCTTTCATCTGTCTATACCCAGACAGCTTTATGCTTCCGCTTGGTTTGTATGAACTTGCTTGTATGACTTGAGTGTCGGGTCATGTGACCCCTACCTGTAAGAACATATTATGCAAGGCTCCTCTGAGCCTCTTAAATAAAAGTTGTGTTGTTGTATGGTTATGTTGTGATGCCATAGTTGTATCTATGCATACCGGGCATGTCGTGCATATGTGTCATGTGCAACGGTATGTATGGTATCCGACACCTAGCCATGTGCCTTTAGTAGTACTCTTTACGGGGAACTGCTTCTTTGTTCTTCCACCGAGCCATGGTAGCTTGCTACTGCTTCGGACACATTGATTGACCGACATGTATCCTTCTTTGTTGTTCTGTCTGTAACTTCGAGGAAATGTCTCATAGTGTAATAGAGTCCCTGTAGCCTGCTACGACTCGTCTACATGCAATGATGACATTTATGTTCCATGACGTAATGGAGTTCTTGTAGCTTGCTATGACTCGTCTACCCACGCTTGAGACCGACACCTGCATTGATGGGTTATGTATGCATGTTCCCGTACGGATGTGTCACTTGGGTTCTATGACTAGTCATGTCGGTTCGGGTTCTCTGTCGTCTGAATGCTAGCGACATATTCACATATGTGAGCCAATAGACGCAAACGATCCCGGCTAAGATAAGGTTGCAGCCGTAGAATTACTATGCGTAAGACCGCAAAGTGATATGATGTGTTACAGACTGCATTCCGGATCGGGGTCCCAACAAATAGGCCCTTAGTACTTCGTTACCCAACAAATAGGCCCTTAGTACTTCGTTTCTTTGACTCTTTGTAGACGGCGCAAATCAGTCTACCCCGCCCCTAGTACTTCGTTTCTTTGACATTTCGAAGTAAACAGTGATCATCCAAGACACTTAACCAGCTGCCGCAAAAAGGACCTGATAATGCACGATCGGTTCCAAACATATCTGGGTCTAGTTCTTTTGATTAAAATTTATTCTCCAACGGCTTAAACTTCTCTACCGATAGAAACGGCGGCGTAGAGAACTCAGCCCAGCATTCCAAACTAAAACCTTGAATTTGTGCTAAGCAGTAAGCAACGACAGACCTAACACGTCCGACATGTTGGGGGTAAAGACCACCACATGCTGCACCAGATATTACCAAATCAGCAGACTGTTTCTGCCTAAGTAGCAAGGCCGGCCTTCGTTTCTAGTCAACGAAACGTGCCTTCAACTAGCAGTGCCGCTTCGAGTTCTTGCCTGCTTCTGCTATCCCGGTGCTTAGCGAAAATAATAACGACTGCAGAAGCACATTCCATATATATATACTCATTCAAACCCAGTATCCATATATATCAAAGCTATCACCTGTATGAAGAACAAGCCTTTATTGACGAAGCTACAATACACGGTATGCGACTATGAATATATGATCATCACCGGCAGTTCCTCGATTGAAAAGAAGACGAAATTTTCTATCACCAGTGCAACTAGTCTTCTTCCTGGCCAAATTCATAAAATCTGCCATCACTGTATTGGAAAAAATACCAGTCTCTGAATCTAAGCAAAGTATGATGACGAGGACGATGTATCACGGAGGACCTGCAAGCGCAAATAGAGCAAAACCATGAGAAATGGCATCAATTTGTGCAGCAACACGCAATTGAAGATATTGAGCTTGCCTCCAATTCGTCTTCTGTGAAGGCATCCTTCTGGATGCTCCAAGTGTCGGCGTGTGTCCTCTTGAACTCGGCAACAGCCTTTGTCACAGTAGATTTTACAGGAGACGGCTCACGGATGAAGTGGGCCAGTAGTGTCACATGACCAGGAAGCCAGCTGCAAAGACCAAGGGCTGACGTGAGTGTGGATTATGGAGCAATAGAACTATCAACAAATCTGTTGCTAGTGACACCTGCTATCTACTATGCAACAAATAAGGTAAGGCCAGCGAGTACCTTGGCATGTCGTATGGGACAGAAAGCACTGAAGCCGTCAGAGCAAGTACTGCACCATGGATGGTAGCAACAGAATGACCCGACTTTGGTGTTCTGCAAAGTGAAAAACATTCACATGCATTAGCCAACTATCTGCTCAACAATCAGCGACACAAAATACTACTGTAATATCAGAATTCAGTACAAAGTTTACCTTCTTCTCGTATCAAGGATACGTTGGGCTTGTGCATATGATCTATCACGGAAATCCTTTGACAGATCTTTATCTATACCCTTCATTAAGCTTGCAAGAACACCAGCAGCATGCTCCCTGACCTGAGTATAGAATGGTAAGTTCATACAATTAGCAACAGGTATTTTCACTTAGAGGAGCTTTAGGTCCCGCTTGGATTCGGTGTAAGTTTATACACCCGGATTTAATTTACAGGTGTAAAATACAGGCCGCAGTGTGATTTCCGTCCGGAATAGAAACGACGGCTGGAGGTCTGTATTTATTACGGAGGTATTTGGGGAGCAAACAACTATCCAAGCGAGACCTTAGTAAGAACAACACTCATATGTTATGCATTATACCAAGGAAAGGCTAGAAGTAGAAAGATTGATATTCTTCATGATTTTCATGTCAGGAGTACAAATTGCACGCATTTCTTGAATAACACAGCAGGTGGAAAGAAAATGTTGAGTGAGTACAGGCCAAATAAAGATATATACTTGCCTCAACTTGGTTATCCACAAGTAACTTCTCAATTGTTTGCCAAATTTGTGATTTCTCTGAGTCAGAAAGAATGAATGTGTGCCTGTGACAATTAACTTTCCATTAGTTCCAAGACCACTGGGGGAGTCACAAAACCACAAGACAACTAAGAAATATCAACCCATCAAGAAGACTATAGATCTGCAAGATAATGTAAGTCTATCATCTTATTCAAAAAATAGGTCATAATACACTTCACAAGTCACGCCACACTACGCTAGAAACAGTCAGTGAGCTGTTTGCAGCAATGACCTAGGTTTTGACACTGACGGGGAAATATCAAAGCTAATTCTTTCACACTGGGAATAAAACTAGAGAAGAACAACACACTGTGGGCTAAAAAAACATTTATTCTAATACTGGAAAAATAGCGATCAAAAGAGAGGGTATGAACCTGTATGTAAAGGTTCTGAGATATGATAACAGCGCTGATCTTGTTCGCCAGTTGGGATCGTTGACTGAAGAAAGGATAGTCATAATAGCTGTTTCAAGAAAAGGGCGCCGCAAAGTCTGCCATTTCAGCAATTCAAAAGCTGACTTTGCGAGCAATGACAAATCTTTATTTGATGTTTCCTGCAAAAACATAACAGGGCAGTCAAATTGTTAGAATTCCTAATCCTATATATATAAATGTTTCATCCCCACTACTTCTATTACCTTAATATGCACACATGCCACATCATCAAAGGCCCACCACAATATGCATGCGAATTATTTTTCATTATTTGTTAATCCCCACCAATTCTATTTATTTCAACATGCACACATAAGCCAAGCACACATGCCATCTCATCAAAGGCCCACCCAACATGCATGGAAAAAAATCCACTATAGTATTATACTACCTATATTCAATAAATATTTTTCAACTATACATAGCCAATACAATATATAATATGTATTTTTAGTTTTTTCGTAGATTATTAATCCAAATATTTCATACAACCAAATCTTACTGAAATATATTGCAACATATTCCCGCTGCAACGCGCGGGGTATCATCTAGTTCTAACAATTGCTAGTACCCCTCTCTACAAAACAGATGACCTCCTGGAAGGTTTTAAATATATTTTTCTTTTGCGCAAAAGAAAATGTCAACTTTCAAGAATTTTAGTAGGCCGGATCAAACTTCAGCTTTTCTTCAAAAAAATGAAGGATTTACTGGACTTCTAAGATGTGGTTAGCAAATCAAAAGAGAAATTCTTCCCCTTCATTATTTTTATTTTCTCTCAAGATACCACCAAAAACAAGTGAACAGGCAAAAATCCCATTCATGAAAGATTGGGTTATGCCACTACGACAAAGTTACCACAATGCATACCTGTAATGATAGAACAGGGTAGAAGAGCGCAATAATAACATCTAGTAGAACGGAAGATCTCCCAGACTTCAGAGATGCAATCATGAAATGGAAAATCTGCAAAAGAAAGGCGTAAGCCTAGAATGAAGCAACAGAATAGTACACTTGTCAACCTGGAGAATGTTATGAAATAGCACCGTTTCCATTCTTTTAGCGTCAGCCTCCTCTTTATTGTCCAAGCCATTCGCAGTGGATGAATCGGATGCCAACTCCAGTTGCTTAGATTGAATATTGTTCTGTATTCTCACAGACAATTCAGTAGCTCCATCAGTCAAACGCTTCGACCAATATTCATTTCCTGTTTGTTCTGTCAAGACTCCCGGTGAACATGCACCAGCTAATCTCACATTCGAGCATGCGACACACATAGCAACACCAATCGCCTCTCTTACCTGGAATCAAAATGAAAGGAAACGGATTAGAGTTTTTTTTTCTTTTGAGATAACTATATTTCTTTACACATCTGGGCTCCATTTATCATCAAAAGCTTGACGTTACTTCAGAAAATTTTGACAGTGCCAACTGGGAATGAGAAGGGAGTTTAGCGGGAATTTATGGTGAGTAACCCTGGCAATTTGATCCTGCCATAACCTTTGATAGGCTTTAATCTGAAATGTGTGGCAGCATATGTTTATTTCTTTTCGTCTTTCTCTTGGTACGCTTGCTCTATCCATATCGCATTTTTTCATTTTTCTTTTCTTATTGGCCTCTTTTTATATGGGGGGGTGGGGGGTGAGAACTAGTATGGTTAACAGTGGAAATATCTAGTGTACAAGATTTTAGATTCATTTCTCACTGCAGCTCTATTCTGTACAACCTCACTTATCAAGTCAGTTTGATTTATGTTTAAATGGAATGTGAAGAAACACATCTACACATATTAGTCATTTATGTATTTTGTCAGTTGCTAGTGATCATTGTTTCCTTATGTTTGCATGAGTGTATCGTGTGTCACATTTCCACGTTTTTTTGAACATTCGAATAGGCATGTGTTCTTAATTTGCAATTAATAATGGACATAGGCTACATTTTCAATTGGGGTTACAGTGTTACAATTGTGCCAGCAGCAATGAAATGAATTTACTAACGGAATTTCACATGCAAAAGGTGTTTTGTCAAGTAGCCGAAAGCTAGTGAGGATACATCTGAACAACTGACAATTATGCCAGTCACCCACCAGAAGAGGGTCTAAGCCTACAAGCGTTTTATGTATGGTCTGGTACCCCAAAGCTGGTCCGGACACATCTGACAATTATGCCAGTCACCCACGAAGATAGTCCAAGACTTAATACAAGTGCAATCCAGTTTACAGGAACCTAATCCAGCACATAGCAAGCCTGATTACAGCAATACCGTTACCATTGGTACAGACCCTGAATCCTAGTGAAGAGTGCTTAAGTGTGAACATGTTCTATACAACATGCAACGCTCAATTAAGTCCTAGGACAAAAGGGCAGCCGATTTTGCTAGATATGTCAAGGAAATATTCTTTAGGTGTGACCATAGTATCAACTTAAATTAAAGACAAATGGAATTAGAAAAAGAAAAGGTACCCCCACATTGAAGTGATCTAACATTACCTGCGCAGATGAGTGACTCATATTGTCAAGCAGTTCGTTGAGAATTGTAACGTGGTACTGCTCCTCTGCTGGGGACATTTTATATGGAGAAATTTCAATTAGAGCAACAGACAGAAAAGAATATCTCTTGGCAAGTACGCTAGTTGCTACAGACTGAGGAACTGCTGTACATAAGCAATCTAATACTTTTTGCCTGAGAACAGGAGCACGAGTTCCGGATCTTTCTTTGCCAGTAACAGCATATCTAATGCAAGATGCCCATTCAGGAACTGATTCCACAGATGGAGCTAACACAATCTTCTGCAATTGAAGCACCAACCAGTCACTCCCAGACTCCAAATCCCCAGTGACATCAGAGTGAAGCATGCCTGCCATAGCTTCAGCCGCCACACATTGCCTTGATCTTTCTTTTGAACTCAGAAATTCTTCTAGTGCAGTCTGAAGTGAGGAAATTACTGGCATTCCACATTGTTGTATAAGCCTTTTGAATATCTTAGCAAAGCTGGAATAGAACGTGCCACCACCCACTAAAGAAATCCAACTTGGGGTGCATGGCCACGAGGCAGAGAAATCAAAATAGAAGTAAGTGATTGCTTTATCAGATCCACTTTGAAACGATGAAGCGCCATAACTTGCTTTTGATGAACCATCACTATCAGAGATAATATGTACATGTGAGAGACTGTTTAATGTGTCGTTCATGAATCCTTCCTCCTGGATTATGTCATTCAGAAGCTTTCCTGTGGACAAAATGTTGCATTTTTCCGGGTGATCTAATGCTTGTTGTGAATCTTCCCCAGATGCTTTGTGAGGTGATCCTTCTAATAGTGTGTTCAGAGCAGATATTGCAAGCATCCTTGAGTGGGGGAGTTGACTCTTCAAATTTCTCAAGAAATGACCTAGCATAAAACAGACATTTTAAACAATGAAGGACAAACCCATGAAAGTAATACCGAAGTTCTTTCAAGAACATGCAGCTGGAGAAATGACAATAAAAATATGGCATACATGTTTATTTCAATGTTACGAAAAGAAACTACCAACGGGAGAAGCTATGCATACCAGCAGTCTCTGCCAGGATTTGTGAATAAATGTCAGGCTCGCTTCTAGACGCCAAAATTAGCAACAGAAGTACTCTATTAGCCATCAGATTGTACCTGAAAGTATACAGCTTACAAGTTTAAGTAAAATGTATGTAAATAGCAGGGAAGATAGTCATTTTATCCTGAAAGAGTGGCATGACAGTTATTATTGAAATTAAATTATTGAGACGAATAAGGAATAGTAGATTTCATGCTATTGTCTTTGTAGGAGTGCTACCACATATGGAATGCTTCCAATGACAAATCAGTTCAGAAGAAAGCTTTAGAGAATTAACAAATTCCTCCAGTTCCACCCGAATTATGAGAACCATGTCCCATCATCCCATCACGATTCACACATCATGTTGCCAACAAGAAATGTTGTGCTCAAGCGGCCAGCTGAATATATGGTTACAACATATTCAGACTTCCCAGTGTACAGATACCACCCTTTTTCCATACGCCCTGCATCATCTTGTTGGGGCACGAAATTCTAGAATTGTTGCAACAATGCAGCTACATTACAGTCTTGCAGTTACAGAGCAACACTTTGGACAAACACGTCAGCAGATTTGCGGTTCTTGTAACAACAGAAATACTAAGTTTTGAAGTCTACATAAACATGCATCTCGGAAAAGACAAGACATATTTAAGCTGACCAGCTTCTAGTACCATCCACACTGCAGTGGTCTATAATGAAGTACATGTGGATTGCCCAACCTTTTCCATCAGTTCGGACGTATGGTTCTACTGATTGGTGCATAAAACTTAATACGGCATCAGAGCCAAGAGGTCTTGGGTTCAAGTTTTGGTTTCCGCAATTTAGATGAAAAAATTGATTGCCTTCTTTCTGTCCACTTTTTGGCCATATCAAGCCTTACATTGAACTCATGAGAAATTATCTACGGCAAGATTAAATTAGAGAACCAGAAAAATAATAGAGGGAATTTGTTTGACATATTTGTCAAAAACAGATGTCTTAGGTATTTTTCAAGGTAAGAAAAAACGCAAGTGCTAGATTTTAATACAGATGTGGCAGTTTTTGACATAGAGTTGGCATATAGCTTACCTCCAATGTAAACTGTTAGTCTCAAAGCCCAAAGCATTAATTTGAGAAAATAATCCAAGAAATCCTGCCCTGTCAGCCAGACTTTGAGAATTCTTGAAAAAAGTCCTTGATATTCCAGAGAAGCGTATATTGTATTTCACAAAGAGCTGTAAATATCATATAAAGAATATTTCAGTGGCAAATATCATCTTTTAGTTTTCTCCGTCTTATGTTTATGAAACATACCTCAGTAATAGCTTTCTGACACTTTATCGATTCATGATGAGAGCTACAGAACAAGAAGATTAGATTTAGTACATACATATGAATAAGGTGCTCTTTTTAACAAAAGGATACTGCAGGCTTCTCTTTCCTTGTTTGTTGAGTGTCAAATACTCATATTCTTTTGTGTACGTGTAAAGAAACATTACTGGTAGTTCGAAGCTATTAGAAACGATAGGGAAAACCTAGAGTATCTGCCAATTACCTTCCCAAAATTCCCATGATAAATGAAGAGAGGGAAGCAGAATCCTACATTGAACAATGATGTTAATAATATTAACATCACTGATATAAATTATATATGATTGTGAAATAGACATACAGTCGTCAAGTGTCTCAAAACAGTCTGTGATGCGAGAATGCTGCAAGAACCAAGCACCACATGTTCCAGGGCTTTTGAATCACGCAAATTCTCAGTCAGGGTAAGAACACAATCAGAAATTAGAGAAGGCCAGCGCTTCAGCATTTTTGTTAGCGATCTTCCAGCATACCTGCATTAAAAGAATTTAGAAAAATGGAAACGTGGTAACCGAGTAAAGTAGGTCATTGATGTATGACCACATAACCCTTCGATCAGAACTTCAATTCTGCTATGAGGTCACGATCAATATCAGACAGATAAAGAAAACTACAAACAAATCAATATCCACAACTGTGCGTTGTTCATATTCCAAAACAGAGAAAAACAGAAACATACGGTAGTCAGAATCAACAGTTTCTCGAGTTACTATGTATCGCAAATGCTGATGGTAATATTTGAATGACAATACACACGAACAGCCTAAACAGAAGTTGCAAGCTATATGGTCACATGTAAATAAAGAGGGAGAGAGAGCTTACGAGCGAACAGTTTCATAGTTGTGTAGTGAGAGATCTAGGAGATCCGTCACCAAATTAACCATGAGGCTAGATGGAGTTACACTGGCATCCGTACGGTATCTGTGGTATGATGATTGTGAACATCTCCACGTATTATGCAAGTGCGCTTTATCGACAAGCGCCCATCTAGGCCTAATAGAAATAAGAGACTGAATTTCAATCACAATCCATGTAATGGAATCAGACTAGAGTGTAGGACCAATATATACCTCTTTTTGCCCTGAGCATGGAATGGAACAATAAAGTTGCATTGAGGCTCAATGATGGCAGCAGACTCTAATTTCCAAGCTTGAACATGACTTGACCATTCATCATATTCCAAGCTACCTACAGCAGTACACTGTCATGTAAACAGTCAAAAAGTACAGTGTGCAAGTTTCTAAGATAGATATCATACCATAGTTTACCAAAGAATCAATCACACGTACTACAAGTGCTAGGAGAATACTATCATCAGTTCTTTCCTTTAATAAGTACCTGTCAAAGAATTGTGAATGCTGAGACTAAATAAACTTGCAAGTGCTGAAAGCAAATAAGCTTTAAAATGATTAGTAAGTAGAACCGGATGCAGTACGAATGTATGTTACCTGCAAGCTATGTGCACAAGTTCTGCAGCCTTTTCACGCATCTCTGAGCTGCCAACGGTGCTACCAGAAGACCCTGCAATAAAGAAACTGGGCACTGCTACCTTGGAACTCCCATCTTTATATGATGGACGCAGTTCAGGTAAGCACGACATTACACCCTGCAATGCAGAATGAATGCGCAATAGTGTTACTTTTAGGTGCTCCTTCTCATCTCCTGCCAAAAGAACAGAATAACAGGGTATCAAGAGGACACTCGGGCAAAGAGAACAATGACAAAAATAAGAAAAACAACTTACTCCCTCTGTAAAAAAATATAAGAGCGTTTAGATCACTACAGGGGGGGGGGGGTAATTATTAACATAGATTGGTGTAATCAGCTTCTTGTCAGATTAGCGTACATGCTTTAACATATGTACCGATTCTTGTATACATAAATACTCCCTCCGTTCCTAAATAAAAGTATTTTTAGCGATTCTAATATGGACTGTATACGAAGCAAAATGAGTGAATCTACACTCTAAACTACATCTATATACATCCGTATGTACTCCATATCAAAATCTCTAAAAAGACTAATATTTAGGAATGGAGGGACTATATGCACTAATTAGTCTCCTGTACATGCATAACCAAACCGGAAAAAAAATACAGGGTATCTCCTTGGTCAGAATAAGAATGTATGTACCTGTCTCAGACTGAACTTCCATCTGGCAAATAGTCAAAAGATCTTCCACAGCCGACTGAAAATGAAATTCCAACAATTCGTTTGCAAAAGATAGTTCATCTTGACTGGGATCATGCCACTTCGGAGGAAAATTAAGCATTTCAACCTCCCTGTCCTGATGAGCTTTTGAACAACCCCATGGCTCAATAATATTAGCAATAGAATGACAAGAAAATGGCCTATAAAATAACAAGATTTTGTTGGATAACATATTTTAAAGATCAAATGATAAAACCAGACAGGTGTAAACAAGCCAAACATACTTATACTGATCTAGTGGATAAAATGAAACCAGGCTTCCTAGCACAGAGCGAAGGAGATGATCACCAGCTCCATTGACCTGGTTATTCCAAAACAAAAGGGAATTCATCATTTCTAACACATATTGGGTTACTGTCTGTCCAAATGTATGAAAGATAAGAGGAAATATAAACCTTCCATGAAGGGGCCTGGAATGCAGACATTATTACGTGCTTTAATTCTTCTCTATAGTTCAGTAAGACAGGACCCGCATAACTGATGGATATAGCCAAAACCCTCAGATAGTAGTCCAATGCTGTTTCTAGAGCAGGAGAAAGTGTAGCCTGCATGTGCACACAACGCAGCTGGTGTGTAATGAATGTAAGAGCTCAACCAATAAATGTTATAGGTTTTGAACGAACCTTACTAGCCATATTGTTAGGAACTTCTCTTCCAACATAACCTGTTGTGGGGGTACCTTCGAAGGAGGACATGATAGTCATTAACATAGGCTTTACAAGGTAGACTGAAGCCTCCTCGGGATATGAATGAACACAGGCACAACAAAGAAGTCCAACTTCTGAAGTGGCACCAGGAAGGATATTTGCATTGACGAACTTGGCAATTTTCTTAAGGGACTGCCAGTTGGAAAATCGAGAAACATGAGCATGACAGAAATTCACATGTTTAAAACTTTTAGGACAAGGAGGTGGAGCATTTAATTTAAAAAAGCGCAATACCTGATTAAATAAGGTTTTTGATAACTTTCCCAGAAGTATTTCTAGCATGCAGAAATAGTGAGGGCTGTCCTCAACAAGAAAAGTTCCCGGCATGATTGAGGTCTGGTAACCCTCCGCGCTGCCACATCAAAAAGAAAAGGATATCATTTAGCATGTCCTGAAAAAATAATTCAGTAGTAATGACAAGTTAAATACAGAGTTTAGCAACCACAGCTTACATGGCACTACTTGATTCCAAGTTCTGAAGCACAGAAAACAGCCGACAAAAGAATTCATCGAGCCAATCCGATAGAGAGGAAGATTGGAGGAAAGCAGGCACGTCATCACTAACACCAACTGTAGCCAGCTATAAGCACCAAACAATGGTTAGCTAAATGTTGCACACCAATATCATAAAAGCAGTGTGCAAAGACAAGGTTAAATCATAAAAATACTTACATTTGAAAATATTGAGCCAATTAATTGCATCGTAGCTACAGTTTTAGGTGGATCGTTGGCATCCATACCAAGCAATGCATTTGAAAGGGAAGTGACAATAAGATCATAGAGTGTATCAATCGTGCTACTATCACCAGATTGAGTTGAGCATAAAGAACTTAGAAGAAGTGCCCGTCCAGAAAATGCGACAGATGTGACAGCATTCTTTAACTGGTGGGTGGCAGTAGTCTGTCAGAAAAAAGTAAAGTCGTTAGCTTGCTTGCAAGTTAACTGAAAACTATAAATATTGGCATATTGTAGGGCTCCTGCACGTCGTAATGACATCGAAGCTCAAGAAAAACAGTAACAGGTATGCTGCATGTATTGTTATAACTTACTGTCTCCAAGGCTAGTTGGAAGTTCGTTGCGACAAACGGAAGCACCAAGGATGGCTCGACATAAGACAGGATTGAGGTTGCAATGGATACTGTTTCAGCAAGAGAATCATCCTTGCTGTACTGACCACGATCCAGTAATTTCAGCACTACTTTGATAAAAACAGCTCTCTCTTCTTTTCCACAGAACTGCTCATTTTTCTCATCCATTGTGTCACTACATTGCCAATATTAAATCAGATGATGCAAGCAATAAAATTCTCATGTGGCGCAAGATCCTTCAAGCTGCAGCATGAGTTAAGATTGATCACTTACAACTGTTCATGTTGAAGACGTCTTTCAAAGTAAAAAACGAGATACCGCAGAAAACGCTCCAATGAGTAGGTCCAGCGACCCCCATTTGATGGATGATAGAATCTAAATGCCAGAAAGACATAAGTTAAAACAAAATAAAGAGCCAGTGCGACAGGCAAAAAGAAGTACAAGGACCAGAAGACAAACTGTTCTAGAAAATTTATGAGCTTCTCAAATTGTTCCAGTGCCAGACTTTTAGGCTTCAAAAGGTACACCTGCAAACAAAAATAAAAGATAATTTTAGTTGTATCTTGTTTTGGTTAAACAATGCAAGAAGCCTTAATGTTTACAAAATATCATGCTGTAGCAAAAAAAATCTTTGGCAAGTTTGTTCCATATGAACTAAAACATGAATAGCACGGATAACTTTATCAGCATAATACACAGCACAGATTATTAGCTAGTGACTGAACAAGTGATTAGAATCATAAGAAATTTGGACCCATCACTCGTGCATATTTTATGCCCATACCAAGACATTAAATATTAAAGGCTTAAGTGCATAAAATCTTCCACAAGCCATCAAGACAAGATAGTTGAAAGGATAAGGATAGCTTACAACAGACTTCGCAATTGCCTTGGAAGGTGATCTGGTCTTACTGGAGAACAAAAATCTTGTGTTCCTAGGCACCTCCACTGGAAAAGGGTATGACCCATTCCCACTGGATATAGGAACCTAGCAAGAGAGAAGAAATATATCAATGATTGTGCAGAAGATTATGTAATCCTACTTTAATGAATTTACCATACATAATGCTACTTTAAATCTGACAGCTGAATAACATATGACGAACATTTTGATGTACCGACCGTATGAATATTTTGGTATTTACAGTAAACAAAATCTATGTACTCCCTCCGGTCATTTTTACTCCGCGTATTAGATTTGTGTCAAGTCAAACACTACAAAATTTGATCAAGTTCAAATTAAAAAATATCAACATCTACAATACCAAATGTTTATACTATGAAACTGCATTCCATAATGAATCTAATAACATTGATTTGGTATTGTTAATGTTGATACTTTTTTCTATAAGTTTGGTCATAGTAGAGATACTTTGACTTCGGACAAAACTTATATGCAGACTAAAAAGGACCGGAGGGAGTACCAACTAGATTTGGCTTCGATAACACCGAAGAATGAATAAAAGCTTGACTCAAGTTACCAAAAAATTCGATGACATCCAAGAGAACATTGTACTTGCCTCAGTATTTGGAATAGTGCACTATAGTACTTCAATAGTCTATAGTGGACAAGGCATGGTTGGTACTATACTGTGATCGTTGCAGTGCTCTTATGCACCTACTCTGCGATAGCACTCCAGTGCATCTGGTGTTTTGGCGAAAAACAGTTATCAGAAGCAATGAATCTAACGATGATACATGTACCTCCATGCCCCTTAATACAATATAACAGACTTTGTTCAGACCTCTAACTATTATATTTTTTGGGCAAAAAGCGATCAAGGTATGAAGCCTCCAAGACAAGGAAAGCTCCATGTTTCCGCGTATGTTACATTGCTTTAATCTTGTTGGCACTTTGTACTCATCTTTTAGACAGTCCTTCATCATTTTATCATTTTTTTCCATTATTCCTTCTTGAAAGTATTTTAAGAAAGTGGAAAATATTCTGTTTGGGAGAAATCATCAGAGAAGCAAACATTTCTGTATGTAGTTCTATTATACTCATCTTTTCGACCCCTTCCTTCACTTGATCATCATTGTTTTGATGTTTTCACTTTTTTCTCATTATTATTTCTTCATGGATGCATTTGAAGAAAGTTAGTTATTTTGTTTCGGAGGAAACATCTCATAAATGAACAAAACAGATGTTAGTTTCTCGCCTTCAGCAGATGATTCTTTTTATAAGATGATGGTATTAGTTTTATTAGATATGGAAGCTTTACTCTGAATTTACATATAACTTCGTATGTTTTGCAAACACAAGCATGCTGCATCGTCTATATCACCAATGCCTATTGTAGAAACACTCAACTATGCTTCCAGCACCTCAAAAGAAAACTTTGGTCCACCTTCATGTAAGAGTGAAATACTTGGATGGAATCCGACAGGCCAATTGCAACAAAAAAATGAAACTAGTAACAGTTTCATTTCAACGGACACATATTCCAATCCACCATGAAAGCTTGAGCAATAAAAAGTAAGTTGCACAATAAAGACGTATAAGAATACTTCATATCCCATGCATCCTGCGCGGTGTTGCCAGCGCACTCAGATCCCATGCGCCCTAGCGGTGGCCAGGTGTGCAGGTGGTGGTATCGGGCTGTAGTCTAGTGCGAGTGATGACTGTGGAGGCTATGGCCATGGCCACCATGAAGTGGTGGATCCGTTGCGCAGCAGCCTGAATGCGATCAGCGGTGAACCAGCATGCGGTGCGGCAGCACGACCTCTACTGCTCTTTGGCCGGCAGCTACATCAGGGTTGTATCTGGCGAACTTCTCCGATCCCAACACAAGCAGAGGACTTGAGCGGGATCAAATGGCACGTCAAGGGACTCACGATGAGCCGGCTAGGACGGCAGGCACCGGTCAGCAGAGATGTTGAACAACAGCATTGGTGAATCAGCAAGGAGTATGCGTTTTCTCCAGGTAAAAACCCTTGTTCAGCCTCTTTGGCCAGATCAAGAAGCATCAACTTATGTGAGTCGTTTCCTTCCTAAGATGTGTAGCTCGAAGCTCCTCCGGGGGTGATAACCACAGGATTAACCTTTTAATTTAACTCAGCAACATCGACATATGAGCTGCAATCCCTTCTTGAAGGCGTGTTATCTTGGAGTACCATGTACATCGCTCAGTCACGACTATTTTACCAGAGGAATATGGTCCGCGGTAATAAGTGCCATGTCCAGGAAACACTTTTTTAGGAGAGATTAGCTGGGTTGATTCTGTTGCCTACTTTTTTTTCGAGTCGTTGGTGTGTAACTGTTTGTACATCACCACCCGCCCATTCAATAACTTTTTGTTCGAGTCTTCCCATAAAAAAATACCTAAGAATTCAACCTGAAAGCCAGACATACCTCAAACATGTTCAAGTATCTTGTAAACAATAGCGGCAGAAACTTCTCCCATTCAATGGATCTGGAATTTTTTATGCAACGTGCTATGATGGCGGCCCATTGGATATCCCAGAAGTTACAATTTGTGACAGAGTCCCAAATGTGTAGACATTGTGCAATCCAATCACTACAGATCAGTGTCAAAGTTAGTTAAAAGAATAGATGTTCAGCAACATAAGAAAGCTCATTGATCAAACATGTGACAGTTTCAATTACGTCGTAAAGTGATCCTGGTTCCTCAAGTTAGCAGGAAGAAACAGCCTAACAAATCCAACACCTTCAAATGCTGAGTTATGCCATGGATTTTCCAGCAAGGGCCTGTTCCAATACAGTATCATGTCAGGCAGTTCTATTTCGGCAGAACTCACCAAGCACAAATTTCCAGTTGTGGTAATAAGAAAGGATTGATACACTTTGTGCTATTTTTCTAATTTATACAATACTAGTAGTATAAAAAAACAATAGCATTGATAGTAGCAACACAAGGAACAAAAAAACAGTGCAACTAAAACACAAGCATTCAGCTGCTTCTATGGATATTCCCTATAGGGCTTATCATTTTTTTTATTCTATTGAGCCTATCATGGAAAAGGGACAGTGAGAATCGCATCATAGATCTCTAATAGCACAATCATGGCACTCAAGTCTCTAACCTAACACAGGTGTAGCATAGCAATCGGGAGTCCCGAAAGTTCTCGCGGATCCCAAACTTGAATGGGCATGGTACATGTACCCAAACTTGCATATAATCTAGCATGTACCCACATATGCATGGCTAAGCACCATTTCTCCATCAATAAACGGTACGAGAAGATATAGCAAGTGTTACCCCGTCGCTGATTAGAAAACAATGCTTCCTTACCTTTTGGTTCCATAGTTGAGACAAGATAACAACTACTTAGATAGGGAATAAGATAAAAATTTGTTAGTGAAGATTGCTGGAAAGTTTCAGTTAAGCGATGCATGCAGGTACGTCTTGTTAAGGAAAGGAATAAATAAAGGTTATCTGTCTCCCTCTCTTCTTGAGCCGGTCCATCAAAGGAGATGAGTTCCAAGTTGGATTTTGACAGGATTTTCACCAATTGGCATTTTCACCAGATAATATGCCAATAAATCAAGAAAAAACAAAGAAAGCCTAGAAGCAAGAATGCAGCAGTATGCAGGAAAAAATAAACACTGGTGCTGAATATGCCAAAACGAAACTGCCAAACCTGAATTCCAACCAAATCTCAGCAGCTGCACCTTCAGGAAAGAAAGTCCTAGAAGCACGTACTAAGCTGGTGATGGTCTCAAAGTGTTGCTGTCTTACTTTCCAGCCCTCAGGGCCCATGTTTCTGAAATAAACATGACATTTACCATGTTAATTCATACAGTTCTTTCGACACCAGAAAATATGTGTGTGTTCAGAACTGTACTTCTTGAAATGGGTCTGTATCAATGTCTCGTAAAGTGGCCTCCATTGCACATCAAATGAAAGTCTCTCCGCATGCTTTTTGAAAAGCCTGATGAGCAAACCTCCCCATTTTATCTGGTTACCAATTATTTACGAACCAAAAGAGTATATCACCAAAGAACAAAAGATCTTAACTAATCATATATAAATCATTAATTGCAGGTCATTACCTGGACAACAAACTTATTCTGTGATGCGTGAAATATTCCAAACCCAAGCTCTACAAGAGCATGTATGTCCTCAGGAGCAACATCACTCTTTGCTTTAATATAACTAAACCCATAAAAAACCAAACATCAACATTTGCTACATAAATCCTGATAATTAACCAATTCAATTACATTGTTAGTATGTTGCAACAAAAACAAGTTGTGCCCTTCCAAGATAGCCTCACTTCAATTTACAATTGAAATTGCTGTGTTAATGAGAGAAAGGGAAATTTACTACATAACATAAAAGTTCCATTATAATCTCATGTGTACTTTAATATATTAATCAGTGTTATGAAGTGAAGGGTTTTGTATAAGGTCATGTGAAGAATTGATACATGTTCATCGTTGCATATTCATTAATTGGGGACTCCTGTGGAGTCATGGCCTAATTCCAAGGATCCCACAGAAAAAATAACTATAAATTCCCATGTTAATTAAAAATATCTGAGGCATTCACATATTAAAAATGAAAATCCAATCCATATATCTAAACTGTGTATTGTGTGTCTTAGATCTCATATATAGCCCATCAACATTGCAGTTTAATTCATCGGTCCCGTCAACAAAATAAATTATATATTTTACTCATAAAACACATGTTCACAAAAGACATGCCCAATTAATAAGTCATAGTCGTTATAATACTACTTCATAGATCAATCCATTGCATTAATATCACAACTCAATGCAATTTTAGAAAACACAACTTGGGCAGAACATTGCATGTAAATATGAATGAGCCAGGCTATAACACAACTGGAAAAGCATGCAGTGTAATATAATAAAACTTTTCTCGCAAAATAATATAACTTTATGAACACATGCACGTTCAAAATCATCTAAACAGAAACTGAATTGAAGCAACATGATTGCTTTTTTCTACCGTATGTAACCAAAGTGACTGTTCCGTATCTTGAATGGAAATATTTTTAGAAGAATCTTTAGGTTTTTCTACAGTTGTACTTCCTGCAAATCAAATGTGACAATGACATTTCTACAATTTATATGTTTTGGAGTTGCTCGACGTGCAGAGGCACAGGTTGAAGACTGCTTATCCAACTAACAAAATCATTCAAATTGAAATATACAAAGGGGCAGAATATAGTGTATACCCATCTTTGGGTACTAACATGCTAACTCATCAGGTGGGTCGCAGTCTATTAGATGGCATTTGCACTGATTATATTCAAAAGAACGCATAGATAAATATTTACAAACAGACCCTAACACTTCAGTATTTGCAAACAGACCACTGACAGACCAAGAGAGATAATTTCAGATGGACCCTGCCTCCTGGCATCCCTCAATCTGATCGGCCAATCACTTATGACGGACACCGCTACATGCTAGTGCCCAAAAGAGTTTGTGCTAGCTACTTTCGCATCTCATGAACTAATTAATCATCAAAACTTTTGTTAAGATGCTAAAAAAGGCAGGCAAAGCTCAGAAACGAGCTTGGTATTAGAGCTTAGGCCGTGAGCCTTGTGGCAAGTGTTTTACCCAAAAACACAGTGACAGTCTATAAATGTACACCAAGGGCAACTAATTCTGACTATATGTTTTCCAGTAGTAGACTGCATCGTACAAGCGTTCATCCGATTCACGGCTAAGCCGAACAAGCTCCAGAGACAACCCGAGCTCAATCAACCACGCGGGCTAGAAACCGGCACTGAGACCACCACGAGCCCCAAGCTAACCCTTCACACAGTCATGGACATGGAATCGCTCAAAACCTCTCCAGATTACGAGAGCACCGCGACCGGCGACTGTGCACAAAATCCCAAACGCGAATCGAATCGCATCGCTTCCAATTGAATCGGTACGGAGGAAAGGGCGCGAGATAATTACAGGTCGAACACGGAGATCCACTTGAGCGTGGCATAGGCCGAGTCGGGGTCGTCGGGGCGCCACGCGTCCCTGGCCGCCCGCACCGTGCCGGCGAAGGCCGCCGCCTCCCCCCGCGCGGCATCCGCCACCGCCGGGGGCAGCCACGCGTTGTAGAGATGCATCGCCGCTGTGTGCTTGCGGGTGGAAGCGGAAATGGGTGGTGGGTTTCTGGTTGGGGTTTAATCGAGGAGGGTAAGTACTTATGAGCGGCCGGGTTCTTTCTTCGCCTCCAAGACGAGCGATGGGGGAGACGACGACCAGAGAGGCCAGAGGGCGAGACTTCGGCGACCGGTGCTCCGCGGCCAAGGCAGGGGGGCGCTGCTGTTATCAGTGACGCGGGCTCTGGGGCTGCGTGGACCTGGTGTACGGTGGACTTCTGAGTTTCTCTTTAAAGTCTTTTTAGGCCTCTTTGATTAGTAAGATAGTAATATATAGGAATAGAAAGTGATATGATATACATCTCAATTCCTATCTAGGAAGACACGTCATTTGAGTCTAGGCTAATGTTTTTTTTAAATGTGAAGGATTGGTTCATATCTTATATAAAAATATGAATCTATTCCTACAAACCAGAGGGCTCTATAAAAAAAATTCCTTTGAAAATCCTACCCTATAAAATCCCTACAAGATTTCTAGATTTTTTTTTCAAAAGTACTACCTAATTTGTATCAAATTCGAAAAGCATATGTCCAAATTGAAAGAAATCAAAAATAGCACTCTGTCGGTCTCGGGGGGCCGAAGAGGGGCCCGTCGGCCTCCGGGGGGGCGAAAAAGGCCCCGTCGGCCTCCGGGGGGGCGAAGAGGGGCCCGTCGGCCTCATGGAGGCCGAAGAGTGTCAGGGGCACAAAAAGTAATTAATATGGACTCAAATGAAAAAGTTGTCAACACGAAAAACCTTTGCCTGATCGAATCGGTTGATTTTGATATAAAATCGTCTTAATCCGAGGTCGTATGCAACCTGTAGATCCAAAACAAGATCAGGGGCAGAAGAGTGTCAGGGGGCACAAAACGTAATTAAGATGGCCTCAAATGAAAAGTTATCAACACGAAAAAACTTCACCTCATCGAATCGGTAGATTTTGATACAAAAGTCGTCTTAATACGAGGTCGTATGCAACCTGTAGAGTCAAAACGAGATCAGGGGCAGAAGCTGCACAGTTACTTCGGACAGACCGAATGGATGTCAGAAAATTTGTGACGGGACACCCGATGCATTCGGTAAGACCATCTAAATTTTTTTGTCACGGGACACCACACAGATCACACAGCGACACCATCTAAAAAAAGTCACACGCCGGCCGGCTCACCGCCGGCCGCCTCCTTTGTCTGCGTGAAGATAATGAGTAAGCGATCACACGTACTACGAACATGGAACATGATTTGAAACACGCTGACTTGCTGTGTTTTTTTCTTTTCTTCTTTAAGCACATTACAATTTAAGTCACTCACATACATCAAGCGTACAATCACTTCTATAAACAGACGCGTGCACGCTTTATTTCGATGAGCATTTTTGATAGACTGCATCGGCACAACATCTCTTATCTCTTATCTCTTATTTACTAATTGGAAGCAAAATAATGCAAGAGTACTTATTTAGTAAAAAATTAGAGTCCAAAAGAAGATATGCATAGAGGCCTTAACCGGATACTAATATATATCATGGGTTATGATACCGGCGAGCTAGACATCATCGTCTAACGACAAATAGCATCACCACTTTCCAAGTGGCTCATTTAGGATTTCACAAGGATCAATTAACTTTAAAGGATACTCTCTCTGTTCCTAAATATAACTCTTTTCAAAGATTACATTATGGACTACATATAGATATATATATAAACATACTTTAGATGTGCAGATTTATTTATTTTGCTTCATATGTAGTCCATAGTGGAATATCTAGATAGACTTATATTTAGGAATAAAGAGAGTACAAAATAACTTTCAAAATCGTATATGCATTCGCCCAATAATTTAAGGACTTTTGGGACAGCAAAAGTGTGAGATTTTTAGAATATTCGAGAAAGTAACCACATCTCAATGTTGAATTTAAAGATATTAGAATATTCGCCCAATAACTCTGCAGCTTCTGCCCCTGATCTTGTTTTGACTCTACAGGTTGCATACGACCTTGTATTAAGACGATTTTCGTATCAAAATCAACCGATTCGATGAGGTGAAGTTTTTTCGTGTTGATAACTTTTTCATTTGAGGCCATCTTAATTACGTTTTGTGCCCCTGACACTCTTTTGTCCCTGATCTTGTTTTGACTTTACAGGTCCCATACAACCTCGGATTAAGACGATTTTTATATCAGAATCAACTGATTCAACGAGGCAAAGATTTTTCGTGTTGGCAACTTTTTCATTTGAGGCCATCTTAATTACGTTTTGTGCCCCTGACACTCTTCGGCCTCCACGAGGCCGATGGGTCCCTCTTCGGCCCCCCGGGGGCTGACGGGCCCCTTTTCGGCCCCCTGAAGGCCGACGGGCCCCTTTTCGGCCCCCTGAAGGCCAACGGACCCCTCTTTGGCCTCCCGGAGGCCGATGGGGTGCTATTTTTGATTTTTTTTTTTAATTTGGACATATGCTTTTCGAATTTGGTACAAATTAGGTAGTACTTTTGAAAAAAAACAGATTTCTACAAACCAAAGAAGAACTTAGAATATGGGAGGCTTCTAGAGCTCTAGTGTGCAGGTATGGCCGTCAATATTGGTTAAGGTTGTAAGATTTTGTCATGGAGGTGCAAACTAGCAAGTAATTATCACACTTAGCACTTAAATCATCATATATATCATGTGCTTTGATAAACATGTATATAATACCTACTCATGATAATCAAGTAGGTGAACAGATGTTGCACAAAGTACTACTTCCTCCATCCCAAAATAAGTGTCGCTAACTTGGTATAACTTGCAGAAGATGTATTAAAAAATTAAAATGTTTCAACTCCTAGGGTTTCACAACACTCAACTCCATAGACGAGAACTCCGTCTGAGGATCCACATCTAATCTTTCCATCTGATTTGTTCCTCCTTCCATGGATCTCCCATCTGGGTTGCTAGCTCTCTCTGTGACTCCTTCCCCGCAAGTCTCGTCTGACCAACTAGTTCTCTCCCTCACTACAACTCGGGGCATTCAAGGGGTGATTGATGGCATGAAAGTGCACAAGCAGTCTTTTCGAAGTAAGAGTATGATACGTCCCAAACGTATCTAATTTTGCAAACACTTCTTTTATTGTTTTGGCCTCTAATTTGCGTGATTTAAATGAAACTAACATGGACTGATGCACTTTTCAACAGAATTGCTCGTGTGTTGTTTTTGTGTAGAAATAAAATTGCTCAAAATTGGACGAAGATTTTGAAGAATTAATCCAGAATATATGATGAATTATAAAACGAAGATGGACCAGAGGGGCCACTAGGGCTCCGCAGCCACCCCCTAGGACACGCACTCGACGTGTGGGGCCCTGGCCATTGATGAGTCCAGATTTTGAGACCATTTATCGTTGTTTTTGTGCCTACTTTGTAGGCTTTGTGGAATTTTACCGCGTTCGCACACTTTTTTGTTGATAATCCCCCAGGTAATGACTTTTGGAGCAATGTCTATTTAATGGAGAAAATCCCCCCAAAATGGCAGTGGAGTTACGTATTAAAGGTGATAAACATTTTCCATAAAAAAAACAAGCAAGAAGGCCAAAGAAACAATCATCGTCGCGCTTCCTGAGCGAACGCGATCTGACGGTGTCCTGAGCTAGGGGGTACTAGCCTAGTCGACCCATGCTCCTCGGATTGGACCGTTGGGCTACGACATGGCGTTATCAAGACTGCATCTGATAAAGGTTTGACGTATACTTCAAAACTTCTCCTGCCGCCTCCACGCCTATATGCCAACCTTGTAACCCTAGATACCCTACCTGGCGTGCATATAAGTCGTGGGGTTTAGCCCGTAGAGGGGACGTCAACACAATATCATTCACCTAGCCCTAGAGTTAGAACACATCTGAAGATTTCAAGGTAGATCAACTCTGTACTTCTTACTTATCCATTGATATAAAACAAGAGCAGGACATAGGGTATTGCCTCCATCAAGGGGGCCTTAAACTGGGTAAACATCATCCCCTTGCTCATGTTACCATCCGTCCGAGATCTGCAGCTCGGGACCCCCTACCCCGAGGTCTGTCAGTTTTCACATCAACACTCCTGCTTTCATTGAGAGTTCCGTTGTGAGATCGACAGAAGGATCAGTGGCTCATTTGTAGATCAATTGCGATAATGTGAACGGGAATGTTTACGTCCTCGGCCAACTTTTCATGTTCGGCAGCATGATCTTCTCGTCAATTCGACCGTCCATCTGGCCTCCATCGATAACTATGCCCGGATCAGATTGTGACCTTTTGAGGCCTGGAATACACTGTAAAATCCCGCAGAGAACTCATCCTATCAGGCTGGACGCCCGACCGGATGGAGGGGCTACCCGGACCGAAGGTTCAACTCCAAAACCGATCTTTTTCAAGGACGCTGGGCCAAAAACCTTGGTGTCGTCGGAGAACCCCGATGTAGAGACTCTAGGTGGTCTCCCCTCGAACCCTCACCCGGATCCAGGCCCGACCGCTATCTCTGAAGCTACGTTGGATCTGGAACCAACCCCGACACATGATCTAGAATCACCCTTGGATCCCCTTCACGTTGTAAACACGTCAAGCTATACACCGGGCATGCTTCCAGTCACCCCCGCTTATAGCCAGACAATGAACCCCGGAGAACTATCTTACTTGAACGAGATGCTCGATCGTATCCAGAGCATGTCTATCTCGGATGGCAAGACTTCAGTTTACAACAAGATCAGACTTTAAGCCGATGACTGGGAAATTTACGTCCGACCCACCACCCACCTAGTTGCCACGGTCGATGACTTAACCGACGTGCTAGACTACGAAGAGGCCACATACATGGATGAAGATGTCGATGGCCCCACAGAACACACTTCGCACCTGGTAAACACTAGAAAGTGAACTGCAACATCCACCTATGATGTCTATATGGTGGATACTCCCAAATCCACTCCAAAACATCGGTGCGGACGCCGAAGGGGCAACAATAGGGAACCCAATGGCAATAATGCCACCGCCGATGACGACGAGGCAATGGCCGGTGCTACCTCTTGAGCTTGCGTTGGTTTTCCCTTGAAGAGAAAAGGGTGATGCAGCGAAGTAGATAAGTATTTCCCTCAGTTGATGAGAACCAAGGTATCAATCCAGTAGGAGGAACAAGCAAGTCACCAATGGATGCACCTACACAAACAATCAAACTCTTGCACCCAACGTTATAAAGGGGTTGTCAGTCCCTTCACAGTTATTTGCAAGGATTAGACCTGATAGAGATAGATGTAAATGAAAATGGAAAGTAAAAGATAAGTAAATTGCAGCAAGGTATTTTTGGTATTTTTGGTTTATAGATCTGAAAATATATTATGGAAAGTAGACCCGGGGGCCATAGATTTCACTAGAGGCTTCTCTCTTGAAGGAAAATATCATGCTGGGTAAACAAATTACTATCAAGCAACTGATAGAAAAGAGAATAATCATGTAGATATCCAAGGCAATGATCATGCATACAGACATCATGTCCGTGTCAAGTAGACCGAAACTATTCTGCATCTACTACTATTACTCCACACATCGAGCGACTCATGCCCGCATCTAGAGTATTAAGTTCATGAAGAACAGAGTAACGCATTAAGCAAGATGACATGATGTAGAGGGATAAACTCAAGCAATATGATGAAAACCCCATCGTGTTACCATTGATGGCAACAATACGCTACCCCTACAATGTCACTGGGTGAGGACACCGCAAGATTGAACCCAAAACCAAGCACTTCTCCCATTGCAAGAATTACCAATCTAGTTGGCCAAACCAAACCAATAACTCGAAGAGACTTGCAAGGATATGAAATCATGCATATAAGAATTCAGAGAAGATTCAAATAAGATTCATGGGTAATCTCAACATAAACTCACAATTCGTTGGATCTTGACAAACACACCACAAAAGAGTATTACATCAAATAGATCTCCATGAAGATCATGAAGAACATGGTATTGAAGATCATGGAGAACATGGTATTAAAGATCATCAAAGAGAGAGAAGAAGCCATCTAGCTACTAGCTATGGACCCATAGGTCTGTGGTGGACTACTCGCACATCATCGGAGGGGAAATGGAGTTGATGTAGATGCCCTCCGTGATCGAAACCCCCTCTGGCAGATTACCGGAAAAGGCTCCAAGATTGGATCTCTCGCGAACGGAGGCTTCTGTCGGCGGAAAAGTATTTGTGTGGCGCCCTTTGGTGTTGGGGAATATTTGGGTATTTATAGGATGAAGAATAGGGTTAGGAGACCGGCCAGGAGACGACAAGCCTGCCAGGCGCGACTAGGGGGGTGGCCGCGCCTACCAGACTTGTGATCTCCCGGTAGATCCCTTGGTGTGCACTCCAAGTCTGGTAGATCTCTTTCCTTCCAAAAAAAATCATTTCAAATATTTTATTCCGTTTAGACTCCGTTTAATATTCCATATCTACAAAACTCAAAAACAAGGGAAAAACAGAAACTAGCACTAGGCTCTAGATTAATAGGTTAGTCCCAAAAATAATATTAAATAGCATATTAATGCATATAAAACATCCAAAACAGATAATATAATATCATGACATCATAAAAAATTATAGATACGTTGGAGACGTATCAACATCCCCAAGCTTAACTCCTGCTCGTCCTCGAGTAGGTAAATGATAAAAACAGAATTTTTGATGTGAAGTGCTACCTAACATATTTATCCATGTAATATTCTCTACTGTGGCATGAATATTCAGATCCATAAGACTCAAAACAAAATTTTAATATTGATATAAGAACAATAAAATTTCAAGCATACTAGCAAAGCAATTGTATCTCTTCAAAATATGATGGCAAAAGAAAGTTATCCCTACAATATCATATGGTCTGGCCATGCTCCCACACAAAGTATTTATATTATGCACACCCCCGATGACAAATCAAGCAACTGTTTTCACACTTTTACTTTCTCAAACTTTTTCGACTCTCACGCAATACATGAGTGTGAGCCATGGATATATCACTTATATGTGGAATAGAATATGATTGAGGTTGTCAAGGAAAAGATAAGATTGACTCACATCAACTAGGCGTATCAACGGGCTATGGAGATGCCCATCAATAGATATCAATGTGAGTGAGTAGGGATTGCCATGCAACAGATTCACTAGAGCTATAAGTGTACGAAAGCTCAAGAGGGAACTAAGTGGGTGTGCATCCAACTTTCTTGCTCATGAAGACCTAGGGCAATTTGAGGAAGCCCATAGTTGGAATATACAAAGCCAAGTTATATAAAGAAAAATTCCCACTAGTATATGAAAGTGACAAAATAGGAGACTCTCTATCATGAAGATCATGGTGCTACTTTGAAGCACAAGTGTGGAAAAAGATAGTAGCAATGTCCCTTCTCTCTTTTCTGTCATTTTTTTCTTTTTTTGGTGGGCATCTAAGGCCTCTTTTATATATTTTTTATTTTTTTATTTGGGTTCGCTGGCCTCTTTTATTTTTCATAAAGTCCGGAATCTCATCCCCACTTGTGAGGGAATCATAGCCTCCATCATCCTTTCATCACATGGGACATGCTCTAATAAAGATAATCATCACACTTTTATTTACTTACAACTCAAAAGAAAATTACAGCTCTATATGCAATATGAAAGTGATGGTGCATGTCATAAAAGGAAACGGTGGAAGTTGCATGGCAATATATCTCGGAATGGCTATGGAAATTCCATAATAGGTAGGTATAGTGGATGTTTTGAGGAAGGTATATGGTGGCTATTTTGAGGAAGGTGGATTTGTTGCACCGGCGAAAGTTGCGCGGTACTAGAGAGGCCAGCAGAGGTGAAAGGGTGAGAGTGCGTATAATCGATGGACTCAACATTAGTCATAAAGAAATCACATACTTATTGAAAAAGTCTATTAGTCATTGAAGCAAAGTATTAAACGCATGCTCCTAGGGGAGAGGCTGGTAGGAGTTAAACATCGCGCGCTCCCGACCCTCACACAAAGGTCGACAATCTATAAGCAAATCATGCCCCGACTTCCTTACATAACGGTTCACCATACGTGCATGCTACGGGAATCACAAGCCTTTACACACAAGTATTTTTACCAAATCACGATTACTTCCTAACATGACTCTTAACATTACTATCTTTATATCTCAATACTTTATGCAAGGAATCAAACTTCTCATAATGTTCAATGCACTTAATATGGAAGTTTTTATTATATCCCTCTTGGATGCCTATCATATTAGGACTAAATTCATAACCTAGACCAGTTACCATGCTGTTTAAAGACTCTCAAAATAATACAAGCGAGGTACGAGAGTTCAATTATTTCTACTAGGAGAATGCCCGTGCGTTGCTACGGGCTGAAAGCAAAAGAAATGCCTCAAGCACGTTACACCAACCAATAAAATTTTCCTCCCCGCATTCCACCATGCAATCAAACACTGTGTTTCCCAAGCAGGATTAAATTTTGAAGGTCAAATTTAAGCACCTAACAAAGAGAAGGTAATGATACTATGTTGCAACATGACCTAAATATTCTCATGCTTCCACATAAATTATGTTGCAACAAGACTCAATATTCTCCTTGCAAAAAGATAAAGCGGTATATCTCTTATCGTCCCTCATCCGCATTCACAATTATTTTCTTCATTCGTCCTTACTCTAGAAATGCCCGTGCGTTGGCACGGGCTCTCAAAATATTTTGTGAGTTATACAAAGATAATGCATGTTAATTTTCACACATAGAGACAACATAACACGAGCACAATTGCCTAATAATTGAAGTCCACTTCACTTGCAATGTAAATTGATAATAAAATGACAAATTGAAGATGTGATCATGTAACAAATTGAGTGACGATCCAATTAAAAATTCATTACAAATTATTAAGATCTACTTGATGCGTTTAATAAATTCTCGCACAATATCAAGAAAGTTGTTTTTAGCTTTATTCCCATGATGTTTTAGAAAGTATAATAAAATCTCCTTCTGAGGATACTCACATGCACTTTACTATTAATCTAAAATAGCATGTACTTTATTGAGATATGAAAAATATGATACTGCAGTAAAACTCTATAATTGAGCAGAAAGTGACCAAAAAGGAGCGCCCCATGTGCCTACATGACCCTTACTTTCTAGGAATGTCACAAGCTACTTTATAAAAAGTAAAAAAATTAACTCCTAAGAGTAAAAAAATATATCATCTACTATATTATGAGTGTTTGGATTACAGATCTCACCAATAGATGCATTCGAATTTATGGCTAGCACCGATGATAGGAACTCCTCCCGTGCTTCAACTCAAATATCTAGTTTAGACCATCCTCTTACTAAACAAATTCGTGCCACCAACATCCCTGCCACTGGAGCAAACAATAGCTTCTTCACCTGAAGGTCGTCCATGGCTGATGCATGATTTATATGTGAGGAATCATTGTCAATGGATATAAAAAATGTTTGGGGCATCCTCTATGGCATATGAGATTGATTCGACTCACATTGCGACGATCCCATCAGCAATGACGAACCGGACAACAACGTCCTCATGCCTCAGGTATGGCGACGTTCCAATGTCAGTGGCCAACTCAGAGCCCATGTCGGACTCGGTTTGGACATCGAGCAGGGACACGATGTCCCCAACAAGGTCTAGCATCCAAAGAGGAATGAGGACGATGGCCTAGATGGGGAGGGTAGCGTTGCATGGGATGCGGTAGATCAGGAGCGGCAGAGTTGGAAACTATCGCTAACAAAGCTATCTGAGGGCAGATTGCAGACTATATTGGGAAAAAGGAAACAATTAAACACAAACAGGAAAGAGATCAATACCTTCCTATCTATGTGCATGAGGGCCCTCAGTTTTTCTTTTGCTTTTCTTTAACTGTGGAAAAACCAGAGGTGGTGCGAAAATGGAAGGTGATTTTTATAGAAATCGGAGGGATGATTTTCTGATAGGTGAAAGAGGGATTTCCTTCGATGGGTAGGTAACTAACGAAACCAATGACAACCTACAGACTGAGTCTTTAGAAGTAGAGATACCAACAATCAATTAAAGATTGATTATGATTCATTCTTTTTCATATAAAAGATACCAAATATACCGAAAATTGATTAAATATTGAATATGAAAGTTACCAAATATACCAAAAATTAATTAAAGATTGATCGTGATTTATTCCTTTCCATAAAAAAGTTACCAAATATACCAAAATTGATTAAAGATGGAATATGAAAGTTACCAAATATACCGAAAATTAATTAAAGATTGATCATGATTTATTCCTTCCCATACAAAAGTTGCCAACTTTACCGGAAACGGATTAAAGATTGAATATGAAAGTTACCAAATATATCGAAAACTAATTAAAGATTGATCAAAATTTATTTCTTTCCATACAAAAGTTACTATATATATAAAATGATCTTATTGGCAAATAAAATCGGTTTAAAAAGATCATGGGCTATAAAAAAACAGCCGAAATAAAACTGGACGAAGGTGGGAGGAGTGACGAAAAAAAACCAAGACAAGAAGCTACCAACTCCCCCTTTAGGAGTAGAGATAAAACGCAAACACCATAGTGCTCTAAAAAAATTAAGTGAAGCACATAGAGCAAAATTGCCTATCTCAAAAGATATAAGTGAAGCACATAGAGTATTCTAATAAATTCACGATTCAGCGTGTCTCTCTCAAAATATGTGTGCACCAAGGATGATTGTGGTAAACTAAAAATAAAAGACCCATATCATACAAGATGCTCCAAGCAAAACACATATCATGTGGTGAATAAAAATATAGTCTCAAGTAAATTTACCGATGGATTGAAGACGAAAGAGGGGATGCCTTCCGGGGCATCCCCAAGCTTAGGCTCTTTGGCATCCTTGAATATGACTTGGGGTGCCTTGGGCATCCCAAAGCTTAGGCTCTTGCCACTCCTTATTCCACGGTCCATCAAATCTTTGACCAAAACTTTTAAACTTGACAACACAATACTAAAAAGAAAACTCGTGAGATCCGTTAGTATAAGAAAATAAATCACCACTTTAGGTACTATTGTGAACTCATCCTTTACTTATATGGGTGTTACACCTACTGTATTCTAACTTCTCCATGGTTCATACCCCATGATACAACCCATAGATTTACCAAAATAGGTAAACAACTCAAGGAAAACAGAATCTGTCAAAAACAGAACAGTCTGTAGCAATCCAAAAACTTTGTACTTCTGTAACTCAATTTTTTTTAAACAATTAGGACAACCTGATAAATTTATATATAAATCTTTTGTAAAACTTTCATACTCATTCGACGCTCTGAACAATTTAGAAAATTCCTGGATTGAACGCAAAAGTTCTGTTTTTCAGCAAGATCAAATCAACAACTACCACAGATCATCCCAAAGGATTTACTTGGATCAAACACTAATTAAAACACCAAAACACAATTACTACAGAAGTAATAATGTGGGAAACACTCAAAAGAGAAACAAAAACATAACACAAAAATAAAATTGGGTTGCCTCCCAACAAGCGCTATTTGTTAACGCCCCTAGCTAGGCAAAAAGCAATAGATCTAGGTATTGTCATCTTTAGTATGCAATCAAAAATTAGCACTCATAATAGATTCATAAGGCAATCTTATTTTATTTCTAGGAAAGTGCTCCATGCCTTTACTTAATGGAAATTGGAATCTAATGTTTCCTTCTTTCATGTCAATAATTGCACCAATCGTTCTAAGGAAAGGTCTACCAAGAATAACAGGACATGTAGGATTGCAATCTATATCAAGAACAATGAAATCTACGGACACATAATTCCTATTTGCAACAACAAGAACATCATTAATCCTTCACATAGGTTTCTTAATAGTGGAATCCATGAGATGCAAATTTAGAGAGCAATCGTCAAGATCATGGTAACCTAGCACATCACATAAAGTTTTCAGAATCGTGGAAACACTAGCACCCAAATCACATAAAGCATGGCACTCATAATCTTTGATTTTAATCTTAATAGTAGGTTCCCACTCATAAAGATTCACATTAGAAACCAAAGATTAAATAGGTTTCACATCAATCACTTTGAGATCTTTATCATTATTATCACGAGAACACACTTTTTCAAGCCATTCATGCTTAGCACGAATTCTAGCAGTTATTTCCTTACTTTCATCAATAGAAATTCTCATAACTTTTAGAGACTCGTTAATATCATGCTTGGGTGGATTAGATCTAACTTTAAAAGAATCAATCTCAAACTAAATTCTATCAACACTCCTAGCCAAATGATCAATCTTGAGCACTTTTTCTTCAATTGTAGCATAAAAACCTTTTTGTGAACCAATAAATTCTTTAACTATATTCTCAATATCAGAGGACATCTTATTATAATTTACATAAGAATTTTTTTAGGAATTACCATAATTATTAGATGAATTACTAGGAAACGGCCTAGGGTTAAAATTACCTCTATACGCATTATTACCAAAATTGTTCCTACCAAAAAAATTCACATCCATAGATTTATTATTATTTCCAATCAAGGAAGACAAAGGCATATCTTTGGGATCAATATGAGCACTCTTACTAGCAAACAATTTCATCAATTCATCCATCTTTTCACTCAAAGTATTTATTTCTTCAATAGCATGCACTTTTTTACTTGTAGGGGATCTTTCGATATGCCATTGAGAGTAGTTTGTCATGATACTATCTAGGAGTTTAGTAGCTTCTCCTAATGGGATTTCCATAAAACTACCACCACTGTTGTATCTAAAATATTCCTAGAAGCAAAATTCAACCCCGCATAAATTTTTTGTATAATCATCCATAAACTCAAACCATGTGCGGGGCAATTCCTAATCATTAATTTCATCCTCTCCCAAGATTGTGCAACATGCTCACGATCAAGTTGCTTAAAATTCATTATATTGTTCCTAAGGGAGATGATCTTAGCGGGCGGAAATTACTTGGAGATAAAGGCATCTTTACACTTATTCCATGAATCAATAATATTTTTAGGCAGAGATGAAAACCAAGTTTTAGCACGATCTTGTAGCGAGAATGGAAATAGCTTCAATTTAACAATATCGTTATCCACATATTTCTTCTTTTGCTTGTCACACAACTCAACGAAAGTATTTAGATGGGATGCGACATCTTCACTAGGAAAGCCAGAAAATTGTTCTTTCATAACAAGATTAAGCAAAGAGCACTGGTTTCATAAGATTGCGCACTAGTGGCGGGAGCAATCGGTGTACTAATAAAATCATTATTATTAGTACTGGAAAAGTCACACAACTTGGTATTCTCAAACATCGTGACAAAGCAAGAAATCAAGCACACAAGCAAACGAAAGGCAAACGAAAGAAGGGCGAATAAAAAGACAAATCTTTTTGGTATTTTCTGAAAATCGTTTTAGAAGTGGGGGAGAGGAAAACGAGAGGCAAATAGCGAATAATGTAAATGCAAGAGATGAGTTTGTGATGGGTACTTGGTAGGATTGATGTAGATCTCCCCCAGCAACGCTGCCAGAATTGGCAAGTTGACGGGAAAGTTCTTGTCTTGACTTGCTATGTGTCTTTCCCGGCAATGGCACCACAAATCCTTCTTGCTACCTCTTGAGCTTGCGTTGGTTTTCCCTTGAAGAGGAAAGGGTGATGAAGAAAAGTAGATAAGTATTTCCCTTAGTTGATGAGAACCAAGGTATCAATCCAGTAGGAGGAACAAGCAAGTCACCAATGGATGCACCTACACAAACAATCAAACTCTTGCACCCAACGCTATAAAGGGGTTGTCAATCCCTTCACGGTTATTTGCAAGGATTAGATCTGATAGAGATATATGTAAACGAAAATAGAAAGTAAAAGATAAGTAAATTGCATAAAGGTATTTTTGGTTATAGATTTGAAAATATATTATGGAAAGTAGACCCGGGGGCCATAGATTTCACTATAGGCTTCTCTCTTGAAGGAAAATACCATGGTGGGTAAAAAAATTAGTGGCAAGCAATTGATAGATGCCCTCCGTGATCGAAACCCCCTCCGGCAGATTATTGGAAAAGGCTCCAAGATTGGATCTCTCGGGAACGGAGGCTTCTGTCGATGGAAAAGTATTTGCGTGGCTCCCTTTGGTGTTGGGGGAATATTTGGGTATTTATAGGACGAACAATAGGGTTAGGAGACTTGACAGGAGACGACAAGCCTACCAGGCACGGCCAGGTGGGTGGTCGCGCCTACTAGGCTTTTGATCTCTTGGTAGATCCCCTGGTGTGCACTCCAAGTATGGTTCTTTCCTTCCAGAAAAAATCATTCCAAAGATTTTATTCCGTTTGGACTCCGTTTAATATTCCATATGTGCAAAACTCAAAAACAAGGAAAAAAAGAAACTAGCACTAGGTTCTAGATTAATAGGTTAGTCCCAAAAATAATATAAAAAAGCATATTGATGCATATAAAACATCCAAAACAGATAATATAATAGCATGACAACATCAACAATTATAGATACATTGGAGACGTATCAGCCGGCGATGCCGATAACACTGGAGAGGACCCTCAATCCTTCCTAGTACGGAATGGCAATCTGTAGCGACCCGACTCAAAATGAGTCAAGCCTCTGTGTTTTCTATGCCATCCCTGGATCAGTATGCTGGCACACACAGTACATCAATGTATATATCAAAGTGCAATCACATGTAAATAGCGTAAAACTGATATATACCTTAAAATAGCAGCGGATACAGTCAACGGGAGTGGAGTCCCAATAACACCAACGGCAAGTTGAGTGCGGACCGTAACCCTGAATCGTACTCTTACCCATCGTAGAAGAGTATCTGCAACATAAGACGTTGCAGCCATGTAGGTCAGTACATTGAATGTACTGGCAAGATCACCATAGTAGAAACAGAAGAATAAAGACTATTCTATATGCAAAGGCTTTGTGGCTCTGTGTCTGAGTTTTTGCATAAAAGCTGATTTTGTTTTCCTACAACAAAGGAATATCAGGAATTTCACTATAGAGTTACCTATCATGACATGGTTCCGCCAACCAATGTCTCAATGCCCATAAGTATCATAAGTTGCCCACAATTAGTTATCAGTCCAGTGTTGAGAGTTCAGAGATAGATCCAAGTCTAGAAGCTCAAATTGTCCGTAACCGGGGACACGGCTAATCGATTAGGTTTAACTCTGCAGAGTGTTGTGTACTTTACCCACAAGATTCTTTCCCTCCTGGTAAGTCCTCGCACTGCCTGGTGTTTGAGAACAGGATGAAAGAAACATGGTCTTTCAGAGTGCTTCCCTGACTGTCCGACAGTGCCCATCCCAATCCTAACGTCGACTACATCTCGTAGCACTGCCCAGCAGAGTCACAACAAAGATCAACCAAGCCAGAGCCCATAATGACTTGTGGCTACACAGTTAAGCTTCCGGGCATGAAGTATTCATCCTTCTCTTTGAGTCTGGGTGAAGCTTTCCGCAAGATGTCATGGCGCTTCTCCATGCATCCCGGCCACTCACTGGTTTCTCCAGGGTGCCCAATCAACCATCCTTCACCCAGTAGTGTGTATTGAAAACTTGTCTTCTCGAGTCTTGAAGTCTTGAGGTCTTGAAGATGCAGGACTTGAAGATGTCTTCATGAAGTCGTCGTTTTGACGTGGAGTCCTTCTTCACACCACTCACGAACACTCATACCAGACCCCGTCTACTTTAGCATAGCATTGCACTAACTAGCGTTCCCGGGGCTTTAGTAACAAGTGGTGGGTTCCTACCTCATGCATTCTACTCAACTACAAGAATTTCAATAACACTACGGGAGGGATATGTTGAATGATGTCACTACATGCAATAAAACGTAGGTATGAAAAGATGGTCAAAGTGAACTTGCCTGTACTGTTGATGAAGATAAAGATCGCTCTCAGAAATAACTTGATAGACTATTCGTTACTCTCCGATGAAAATCTATAACAAACATTACATACATATAAGCAATCATACTAGCAATCAATTCTAACAAAAAGTAATACAAAACAAAAGCAACAAGGTTGATGGAAGAAATACTTAAGACAAAGTTGAAACACAAAACTCCAACAATTTCAAAAGTAACACAAAACCCAAAACAAAGTAACATATAATAAAAGATTTTTGTAAATATTTTTCTAGAAAAAAAAACGAATCACTTTTGAAAGACAACTAGAACTATAAAAAAACAACCTTCTAAACAATATAAGTGTTTGCCTAATGAACTTAACAACAAGCAAACATAAACTAAGAGAAAACATATTGTAAAACAACTAAGTTAACAGAAAATAATTAAATAAAATCTTTATTATAAAATAGAATTAAGTCATCTAAAACTTTGTGAAAATAATTTCTATGAAAAACTAAATTGTTTTATAACACATTACCTAATGCAAAATAATCTAGTTTCCTATCCTAATAGAGCAAAGCTAAATTATTTTTATTAACTAAGCATTTCTTAACAGAAAGGAATTACTACAAATTTTATTTGAAACAGAATCTAATTATATAAAACTTTAGTTAAAAGAATTTGCTTGTAATCAACTATACCTATTTGAAAAAGGTTATAGGTCCCTTTAATAAAATTTTATAAACTAAACAATTATCATTTGTTAACATCAAGTAAATTACTAAGGTTTGGAACAACAAAACTAAATGAAATTTAAAACATAATGTAAATCATATTCATATTTTCAAAATAAAACAAAGTAAATCAATATAGATAAACTAATATGAAACTAAACAGATTCTGTTTGGTTTGAAAATACTATTTAAAATTATTATAAAAATTCTCAAACTCTACCTTATGATAACTAAGATCACTAGTGACAAGTAGGAAAAAGAATCAATCAAAAATTCATTTTAGAACTCAAGATATTCAGAAAACAAAATTTAAATCAAATCTGTTCAAATTCAAATTTAAATGTTCAAACATAGGCAAATTTGATATATACATAAACTAGATGAAATTTTTGACACTATACAAAAAGAATCATTTAAAAACATTAAACAGTTTAAAAGATATAAAGGAAATAAAATCAGAACTTATTCTGGAAACAGAAATTAAAACAGAAAAGAAAAATTCGTTTCTAACGGTTAGGGGGCTACGTGGCATGCTCTGGTTGGTTGTGGCCGTGTGTGTGCGGGCGAATACGAGCGGTTGACCGAACCTTAGAAGAAAATGCTTCGGCGTTATAAACTGCTCTAATCCTATGCGTTAATCTAAGATCGGACGGACGGGGATAGAGGGGGAGCTCACAGGGGAGGTTTGCCGGCGATGGGCGTCTCCGACGACGGCGACGGCTACGGCGTGATGCAGGCGAGCTCTCTGGTGGGTCTCCGACGACGGCGTTGGCACTGGTCGACGCGGCGATGAGTGGCGCGTCCAGTGGTGGCGTCGGACGAGCCTGGGGACGACAGAGATGAGAGGTACAAGCTCGGGGGCGGTTCGGACTCCGGCGAGGTCGACGGTTACGGCGTTCCCGGGAGTATGGAGCACGGGCATGTGGTTGCGGGGGTTCGGGTGCGTGAGAGAGAAAGGTTGGCGGGGCTTTGGGGCAACGAGGGGGTCGGGGTGGAGCGGAGCGACGAAAATGGCGCGGCGACAGTTTCGGATTCCGGCGAAGAATCTGCGGCATCTCAGGCGAGGGAGAGAGAGGATTCAGGGGGGAATGGAGAGAGGGGAGCGGCGGGTATTTATAGGAGCTCAGAGGGGTCGGGGAAGTAAGGAGGGTGGGGGTCCGCGGCGAGGAGAACCGGCGACGGCGTCGGGCGCGTGGGAGGAGGAAGGCGACCGAGCGAGGCTAACGGTCGGTCGGGTGGGACCCGGTGGCAGTGAGAGGGAGGGCGAGGTTTCTGCGTCGGTCGGCCGGCGGGTATTGAATTCGCGAAATAAAGCCTGTGGGCCGGCCCGTTTTAATTCTAAAACCGTTACCGTTTCTATTTAATGTTTTTCCAGAGCGTTTCAAAAACCTTTAAGGCATTCGAATAAATTCCAAATATAGTCACATTTTATATCAAAATTAACAGAATAATAAATTCCATTCAATGGACATTTTTATTCTGGCATTTGAATACTTTGGAAAAAATATTATTTTCAGAAATTGCCCTTTTGCTTTTAAATCCCTTTGCAAATATTTTTTTCAGAATAAGCCCTGGTTTTTCTTATTCAAATAAATCACCAAGAAGTCCCTGGTGTGGAGTGTCATGTTACTCCTCTCAAATTTTTTGTCAGGGGTTTGAATGCTTTGAAAATTGGAATAGAAACCAAATATGAAATGATTCCAAAAGAAAATCCAGAGATTTTCACATTCACTATTCAAAGATTTATTTTAAACTTCCAACTCATATTTCATATAATTTGAAGAAGTCATTTTATCTTCTCTCATGAAAATCATTGAGTTGCATAAAGTTTTCTGAATTTGAAATATTTTCAAAATGGAAATTCAAATAATTTTCAAATCCCTTTTCATTTCTTTAAATGGAAGAAGTCATGTCATCTTCACTCTAGGGTTTTGTGATGAAATGAATTTGAATTCCTGGTGATCAAAATGCAGATTGAAAGTTTTGGTAAAGTCATTTCATTCCCTCCCAATAAACTTTCAAAAGTTTCAAATTTCACTCACTTTCAATCATTCAAGCAAACAAACAATCATTCTATATTTATTATAACATTCCAAAGTTTGGGATGTTACACAATCCCGAAGAAAATCCCGAGGACTTCGATCCCGACGACCTCTTTGCAGGGGGCAACAAAAATTACATGTCGGAGTCCGAGGAAGACGTGAGCCTCGGTACCCAGGACTATATCGTCCCCGAAGACCCCTTCGAACAAGAGCGTTTACGACGACGCCTCGTCCCCACTGCTCGAAGCATGAAATGCAAGAAGCAGCTCCTGCTGTTGCAAGGGAATACGGATGCACTAAATGAAAAGTGGGTTGAATTACTCTTAGTAGAACAAGATCTCGAAGACCGACGCCGTAGCGCGCCAAAATCATACCCATGTAGGCGTCTGCTGTGGGAGTTCGATGAAGAACTAGTCGCCGACGTGCCTGACCGACCCCCTAGAGGTCGGGACAGGTCAGTGCGGGAAAACCACAATACCCGACTAGCTCCACGCCATTATGGCAAGGACCCCAGGGATTACCTAGACCCTCACTATGTTCGACGTCACATTGAGGCAAACCGAGCGCCTCCTCGGTCCATCTATGGCTTAAGAGGATGCGCGCCAGCCGGGCCCGATGGCTATGACACCGGGTTAGATAGGAACGGTCGTGCCCGAGATCAAGCCTACGCACGACTCTCCCCTGACATCCTACGAGATACTACCCGGTTCCAATGTCCATACCACCCGATCTGCTTTATAGGCATGGTAATGGAGCATCAGTTTCTAGGAAGGATTTAAGTCCATCAACATAGAATCATATGATGGCATCATAGACCCAGTAGTGTGGATCAAAGATTTTCTTCTCTACAACACATAGCTAACGAAGATGACGTCCACGCTATCAAATATTTGCCGCTCAAGCTAAAGGGGCAAACTAGGCATTGGCTTAACAACCTGCCTCCTCATTCTATTGGTAGCTACGAAGACCTTCAAGATACCTTTAGGGAAAATTTCCAAGTAACCTTTGTCCCACCTCCGAACGTTGACGACCTCGGTCGAGTCACTCAGGAGCCAGGCGAATCTGCTCGAAAGTTCTGGAATAGGTTCCTTACTAAAAATAACCAAATCATAGACTACTCTGACGCCTAAGCCATCACTGCATTCAAAAATAACATCCGAGATGAATGACTTGCCCGCTAGCTCGGCCAAGACAAGTCAAGGACATGGCAGCCCTCACTTCGCTGATGACCCGCTTTTGTGCGGGAGAAGACAGCTGGCTCGCACGAAACACTCACAATGGTGAGGCAGGTGATACGTCCATTTTGCATCATGTTTTCCTACTATTATTTAAAATTTTTTTATGCATAATAATGCTTTGGGGAGTAAATCTAATGCCTTTTCTCTCATAATTTGCAAGGTTTACACAAAGAGGGAGGATACCGACAACTGGAATTATGGACCGGAAAAAGCATGTCAGAGATACCTATTCTGCACATCCCCGCTGAAGCTGAAATTTTACGGAGATTTTTTGTGGAATAAATGAAGAATATTATACCAGAAAACTACTGGAGGGGGCCACCAGGTGAGGAACACCCACCAGGGCACACCAGGCCCCCAAGCGCGGCCTGGTGGGTGGTGCTCACCCTGGCCCACCATCGGAGCCCATTTTCTGGTATAAATTCCCAAAAACCTAAAAAATAGGAGGAGGACTTTTGGGACGAGGCACCACTGTCTCAAGGCGGAACTTGGGCAGGAGCACTTTTGCCCTCCGGCGGAGCAATTTCGCTGGGGGAACTTCCCTCAAGGAGGGGGAAATCGAAGCCATCGTCATCACCATAAACCCTCTCATCTCGGGCAGGCCATTCTTCATCAACATCTTCAACAACACCATCTCCTCTCAGAACCTAGTTCATCTCTTGTGTTCAATCTTTGTACCGGAACCTCAGATTGGTACTTGTGGGTGACTAGTAATGTTGATTACCTTGTGTAGTTGATTGCTATATTGTTTATTTGGTAGAATATTATATGTTCAAATCCATTATTCTATTGAAAACACCTATGATCTTGGGCATGAGTATTATTTGTGAGTATATACCTTTGTTCTTGAGGTCATGGGAGAAGTCATGTTGCAAGTAATCATGTGAATTTTATATGTGTTTGATATTTTGATGATATGTTTGTTGTGATTCCCTTAGTGGTGTCATGTGAACGTCGACTACATGACACTTCACCATCCTTGGGCCTAAGGGAATGCATTGTGGAGTAGTTATTAGAAGATGGGTTGCTAGAGTGACGAAGCTTAAACCCTAGTTTATGCGCTACTTCGTAAGGGGCTGATTTGGGTCCAGATGTTTAACGCTATGGTTATACTTTGTCTTGATACTTTTCTCGTAGTTGCAGATGCTTGCGAGGGGGTTAATCATAAGTAGGTTGTTAGTTCAAGTAATAACAACACGTTAGCACCGGTTCACCCACATATCAAATTATCAAAGTAGTGGGCACGAATCAAACCAACATGATGAAAGTGACTAGATGAAATTCCCGTGTACCCTTAAGAACACTTTGCTTATCATAAGAGATAGTTTTGGCCTGTCCTTTGCCACAAAAGGACCGGGATACCTTGCTGCACCTTATTTACCGTTACTGTTACTTGCTCGTTACAAATTACCTTGCTATCAAACTACTTGCTACTTACAATTCAGTACCTGAAGACATTACATTGCTCAAAACCGCTTATCATTTCCTTCTGCTCCTCGTTGGGATCGACACTCTTACTTATCTAAAGGACTCCGATTGATCCCCTATACTTGTGGGTCATCAAGACTCTTTTCTGTCGCCGTTGCCGGGTAGTGAAGCACTCTTGGTAAGTGGAAATCGGTAAGGAAAAGCTTATACTACGTGCTGAAATTTACTGTCACTTGTTACTAAGGAAAGCAATCCTTTGAGGGGTTTGTTCGGGGTATCTTCACCTTGACCAGAACCACAATTAGATGCCCCTCAACCTACAACACCTACTGAAAAAATTGTTCATGAAATTCCTTCGGGTATGTTAGAACAACTGTTAGCTAATCCTTATGCAGGAGACGAAACTGAACATCCTGATATGCACCTACTACATGTGGATGAAATTTTTGGATTATTTAATCTTGCAGGTTTATCCAAGGTGAAGTTAATAAGAAGGTTTTCCCTTTATCTTTGAAGGTAAAAGCAGTGACATGGTATAGGCTTTGTGATGATATTGGATCATGGAACTAGAATCGACTGAAATTGGAATTCCACCAAAAGTTTTATCATATGCATCTAGTTCATCGTGATCGCAATTATATGTATAATTTTTGGCCTCGTGAAGGAGAAAGCATTACTCTAGCTTGGGGGAGGCTTAAGTCAATGTTATATTCATGCCCCAATCATGATATCCCGTGTCGGTGTACTAAAGTTTGGGTCCTTTAGTACCCATTACTTGTGCATGGGCAGTTGTAGCCGCACCAGCGGCAAGGCCCGCCAGGCGACTGCTGGATGCAAGCATAAGGAAGTCAAGAAGGCATTCAAGTCATTAGGACTGAAGACCAAAGGCAAGACCCCCGACAAGACCTTGCCGGGATGGACTTCAAACCCCTGCAAGGCAAAGCCCCGGCAAGACCCCGCCAGCGCAGAGGCCAGGTGTTGCCCCACCTAGGCACGTGTCAGAGGCGCCGACAATGGAGGGGCTAAGCAGGTGCCGATGGGATGGGGTCCTATCCCGTCCTGTGGACGGTCAAAGGAACCAGACGGAGCATTAAATACGTCTGTCTTACACCGTCAGAGTTAGGTATGATAGTACTGTAGCGTTGTACACCTTGTATACGCACTGTACGCCACTGTTGGTGACCCCTTCGAGATTATAAAAGGAGGCCCAGGGCGTTACGGTAGAGGATTTTTGGATCTTCTCTGGCCCATTCTGCATGAGTAGTAGTTGTGTACTGTAGCGCTCCCAGAACCTGAGCTAGAACTTATCCAATACAACCAAGCAAGACTAGTGTTTTACGCATCTTTGCGGCCCGAACCTGGGTAAAAATCCCCTGCGCTGCTCGTTCGTCCTGCTCTTCGGGCACACCCATCTCCCCGCCAAACCGAAAGGGATCCTCCTGATCCCATAGGTGTCATTTCCCCCGACATCTTTGGCACGCCAGGTAGGGGATTTGGCTGCATAAACCCGGTCCAACGACCAGCGCGTCAATTCCTTCGTCATATCCATCGCCATGGATCCCAAGAAGAAGGGTTTCATGGTGGTGGAACCATCCACGTCCGCCGCACCCGTAGCCACCCAAGCGGGCGATGGAGTGGGCGTGGGCGGAGAGAGTGGAGACCTTGCGCCCACGCGGGGCTCCGATGATCAAGGCCAATGAAGTGGCGATGCCTGCCATGGAGATGCTCACGGCGGCGGCGGAAACCCCCGCCCCATTGGGCCTCAAGTTGGGGATGCACCGCCTGCGGGCGGTACAGTGAACTCCGGGGATGGAAGGGCACCTTCCAAGACACCCAAGCCGACACGTACGCCGTGACCTTCCTAGGACACGCGCGAAGAGCAGCGTCATGGTGTCGGTGGTTCTCAACGTCCCCACGAAAAAACTCCTGCGCATCGTTCCCAAGATGTGCGGGACCAGCTTGCATGCCAGGATGCTAGTGGGAGTGGCGTGCAATCACGAGACCGCGACGGAGCTCCTTCTAACACGGTTAGGAGTCAGAGCACCTCGCGTTCTTCATGTCATTCGCTGCCGACCATGTCGAAAGAAGCAATGGCGCGAGCACAACTACTGCTGAACTTCCCTCCTGCTGCGGAGAAGCTCGACGAGTGGAGAGCCACCATTCAAAGCCTCCTCAACCTCGCTGACAAGTTTCGGTCCACCGAGCCGGCTCGCACCAGTGGTGAGAAGGCCGAAGGCGGTGTGACCACGATGCACTATCCTCCATAGCAACAACGCCAGTCACCAACTCGACAGACCGACGCTTGCGATGGTTACTCGACGATGTCGTCTGATCCACGAACTCGCCGCGATCAGCGTCAAGTTCTTCGGGAACAAAGCAAAGAAGATGCTCGAACTACGATCGAGCGGTGGCGGGACCCACTGTAGACAAATCCGCGCCTGGGTATCCTGTCAGCCTACCTTACAAGGTGCGTTGCCTAGCGTTTACCCGTGAGCTGTGGCGATTCTAGTGGCCCAACTCCCGAACGTTCAAGCTAGAGGTCCCATAGAAATATGACGGCAAGACTCACCCGTTAGAGTTCTTGAGCATCTACACCATTGCGGTGCAGGCTGCCGGGGCTCGTGACGACCAGATACTCGCCAACTACTTCCCATTGGTGCTTAAGCCCAACATCAGGTCGTGGTTGATGCACTTGCCGAAATGATCCATTTCTTCCTGGGCAGATCTGTGCCATGAGTTTGTTGGCGCCTTTACCGGAGGTCATCAAGCTCCTGGCCAGGAAAGTGATTTACATCTCATCCCCCGGAAGGAGGGCGAGACTTTGCGCAAGTACATCTAGAGGTTCAGCCGCATACACCACAATATACCAGATGTTCATCCCGCCACTATTATCAGCGCGTTCCATCAGAACGTGCGCAACCGTAGGATGCGGGAAGAGCTGGCGATGAACAAGGTCAGGGATGTTGCCGAGCTCTATGCTCTGGCGGATAAATGTGCTCGGGCTGAGGACGGGAGGAGGCTCCCCAACGAGGACGCTGGCGCAGGGGTCGACTCTGAGGATGAGGACACCATTGCCCCGGCGAAGAAGGGTCGACGGCATAACAGGAAGCGCAAGGGCAAGTCCGTGCTTGCCGTCGAGGGACCCGGCAATCCCGACACCGCCAAGAAGGGCAAGGTTGATGACCCCGACAAGGATGTTGCCGGGTGCGCGTCTTGTCAGGCTTTGGCGGCTGCCGACAAGCCGGAAGGCTCCATCAAGCAGTATTGCAAGATCCATTGCACGGAAGGCCATGATCTCCAGGACTAACAGCAAGTTGAGCAACTTGCCGAGAAGCAAAAAGCCGAGTACAAGAGGCGAGACAAGGAGAAGGGACAGGATGGTGTGGAGGGGTCCGACAAGAAGCGCGGTGGCCGTGGAGGTCGCTGTGGCAAGGCCAAGCAACAGAAAGACCGGCCCACTTGTGGCCGCAACAAGCAAGAGGGGGGTGATGATGACGTTGAAGAGGACGATAAGTCCAGCGAGCAAGAATTCCAGAGAGCTACAGACGCCATGTGCGTCGACGGAGGTGCCTCATTGCATTCTTCCCACCGCCAACTTAAACAGTGGGCGCATGAGGTTAATGCAACTGAGCCATCTGTCGGCGTCTGGAAGCCTTTGAAATGGTCCAACACGCCTATCATTTTTTATGTTGAGGATCACCCTGATCGTGTAACTGCGGTTGGGTGTGTGCCATTGTTGGTTTCACCAACGAGCGCAACCTCAAAGTGACGAAAATGTTAATTGACGGTGGGGCCGGCTTGAACTTGATCTCTCCCGAGGTGATCAAGAGGTTGCAAATTCCTGATGGAGTTCTCGAGGAAATGGGCTCATTTCAAGGGGTCAATCCGGGAAGGAGCCAGCCCAAGGGAAAGATCACGCTTCTGGTAACATTTGGTAGTGATCTGAACTTCAGGACAGAGAAGGTTGTTTTTTACGTCGCCAAAATTCCATTGCCATACAATGGGATCCTTGGCTGTCCAGCGTTAGCCAAGTTCATGGCGGCGGCACACTACGCCTTCAATGTGTTGAAGATGCCCGGGCCGATGAGCGTCATCACTGTCAAGTCCGACAAGAAGGATGCGCTTATCTGCGCCGATCAACTCTACCGGGAGGCAGTTGCAGCATTTGCCGCCAAGGCACTTGCTCCTGCCGCTGAAACTCTTGGGAGGAAGAAGTCTGGCAAGACCTCTCGCACAGACTCCGGCAAGCGCACTTCCTCGGAGTGTTGCGCTCCCGTTGAGGACGTGCCGGAGAGTTCCACCGGCAAGAGCAAGAAGTCCAAGGCAGCTCCACCAGAGACTAAGAAGGTGCTCGCCAAGGAGGATGGCACGGGAGGAACTTTCACCATAAGTTCCACCCTTGACGAGAAATAGGAAAGCATGCTCATCGCCTTCCTGCGGGTGAATGTCGATGTGTTTGCATGGCAACCATCTAATATCCCCGGTGTTCCGAGGAAGGTGATTGAGCACCACCTTGCCGTCTGTCCACACGCGCGGCCCATCAAGCAAAGGGTCAGGATGCAGTCTTTGGAGTGGCAATAGTTTATTGCCAAAGAAATCAAGAAATTGGAAGCAGCTGGCTTGGTTAGAGGAGTACTTCATCCAACATGATTGGCCAATCCAGTTGTAGTGCACAAGGCAAATGGGAAATGGAGGCTATGTATTGACTTCACAGATATCAATAAGGCCTGCCCCAAAGATCCTTTTCCCTTGTTGCGCATCTACCAGATTGTGGACTCCACCACCGGATGCAACTTGTTGTCTTTCCTTGACGCCTATTCAGGTTATCATCAGATTTTCATGGCCAAGGAAGACGAAGAGAAGACCACATTTATCACCCCATGTGGTACATATTGCTTTTTGTGTATGTCTTTCGGGTTGAAAAGTGCTGGTTCTACATTTGCAAGAGCGGTCCAGATTGGTTTTGAGCCCCAGCTACATAGAAATATGGAGGCTTATATGGATGACATAGTGGTCAAAACCAAGGACAAGGCGACGCTCATATCAGATTTAGAAGAAACTTTTGCAAATCTGTGCAAGATCAACTTGAAGCTCAACCCTGAGAAGTGTGTGTTTGGTGTCCCATCCAGCAAGCTTCTCGGGTTTTGTCGTGGTTTTGTCACGGCCGATGTCTGAGGACTTAGATTCGAGGCCATCTCTAAGGTGATGGACTCAAAGGGGTTGATCGGGACGAAGGACACAGGTTTACCCAGGTTCGGCCCCTCAAGTAGAGGTAAAAGCCTATGTCCTACTTGTGCTTGTATTGCTTGGAATCTCGATTATAGGGGAGCGGGATCGCTTGACCTAGCTCTCGATTAGTTAGTCCCTGTCTAAGTCGCCCCGGGTCTCGCCTTTATATAGGAGGTCAAGACCACGGGTCATACAAGTCGTAACCGATTCTCACAACGTGTTTGACTCTATCTATATATTGTCTTGCCTTCCCGAGCAAGCTGTCTCTAGATGGCTCACCCGCCCGGGTCTTCATACCTTCTCCGTCCGGGCCTCATCTTAGCCCATCTTGGCAAGACGCCCAACGTCTTGGGCTTGAGTCTTCAAGGCCCATCCTTCGGCTGGTCTATGCGCCGCCAGGTGTGACCCGGAGCCTCCAGGGCGGGTCTCACCACGGGGTTATATCCCCCACATTAGGCCCCAGGTTGATTTGAGCTTGCTCATTTCAGCCTCCTTCTTAATTGGCGGCGAGTCTAGCTTATGTCACCTGAAAGTAAGACAAAATGACCCACCGTGACATCACATCAGATATGTTAAAAAGATCCTCTGACGACCGCAACGGATCTTTCCCTTATTAAATGGATGGCCCGAGAATTGAGGAGTCTGCCTCGGTCAATCAATATCTGTCGCCTGGATTCTCGCGCCCGTTTCCACCTTTTGCCTATTAAATAGGACCACGAGGAGCGGATTTCATTTCCTTCTCCACTTCACACTTCTTCTTCCTCCCGCCGCCACCGCTCCAGCGTATCTTGCTCCGGTGAAACTTCCACAACGATGTCGCGCCGGGCCGCTGCATCGACCTGATCGTACCAGAGATTCTCCCGCGTCCGTCGCATCCCTTGCGATGAGTCCTTCTCCTCCCATAGATCCGAAGTTTTTGGTAGGGTTTCATGGAGTCCTCCGCCCGCGTAGAACACAAGCTTCCCCGTAATGGTAGATAATGCCTACATCAGTGAATATGATATTGCCTTCTTTTCCATTGCGGCACACCGTAGGAGAGTGACAATAGCACCACGTAGGTCTGTAGTTGCTCTGTTCGTTGTCTTCACATACGTCACTGGTTCGATTGTTCATCACTGAGTCTAGGATAAACCTGATTCTCCTCTGTTTTGTAGATCTATAACTGCATAGGTAGTTTGTAAAACTTCTTTTCCACACTTAGTGAAATTTTACTTCGTCTTCTCGTAGACTTGACCCGCCAGCGAAATACCGGCTTTCGCCAAAACAGCTCTTGGTGGCCTAACTTTATAGAACCTTGAACTTTTTAGCCGCCCTTAGCCGCCTGACATCTCCTGACTCGCCGCACATTGTTACTTTGCACAGTCTCGAATCGTCACCATGTCTCGTGCATCCAATTCATGCAATTGGGTCGGCTCTGCTATCACAGAGGAGTTCCTGATGGATTTTGTAAACGCCGATACCTTACCCGCCAAAGATGTCATCCATTGGTGGGTTCCGGGTAATGAGCTAAAGCCCGTTCCTCGGGAGGGTGAGGTAGTTATATTTTCAGATCATCTCGAGCGCAGGTTTGTTCCCCCCAGCTCAAAATTCTTCCGGGACGTTCTTCACTTCTTCAAACTGCGCCCTCAAGACCTCGCTCCCAATTCCGTCTCCAACATATGCAACTTCCAAGTACTCAGTGAAGTTTACTTGCAAGAAGAGCCGTCCGTTGGTCTATTTCGTGAGTTTTTTATGCGAACCGCCAGACAGAGGTGAAGGCCGGTCCAAGCTTAGAGCTTGGTAGGATTTCCATTCAGAGGCGACGGGACATAACCTTTCTGGCTGTTCAGATGCCGAGTCATCCTAAAGACTGGAATAAGACTTGGTTTTACTGCAAAGACACCTCCCCAGAAGGAGAGCACCCCTTGTCGGGTTATCGTCCGTCCTGACTCAAGACAACCACTGAGCTTCCTGTCTGGCTGTCAACCACTGAGCGGGTGAAGCATGCTCTGGCTCACACAAAAATTAAAGCCCTTATGGCCAATGGACTGACGGGCCTGGATTTAATCCGCTGCTGGATTTCCTGAAGGGTCATGCCCCTGAGCCGGTGCTGCCACCTCATGTATGAATATACATGCCAGTCTGATAACCCCCTCTGCTTTAACCAGACAACATTATCAGAGGATGATATTGTGGCTACCATCAGGAGCCTTGTCCACGAATCTTCAGGAGCCTGCAGTGCCATTGGGCTAGCACCTTTCTTTGCCGCAAACCCGGGCCCAGATGTAAGGGCGACTCTCGATGTCCTTATCTCTGTATTAACTTATACTTTGTAATCTCTCAACCTTTTGCCGGCTTATACTTTCAGGCAAATTCTGGTTTCTGGAAAAAGAAGTACGTTCCTCCTCCGAAGAAGTCAAAGAAGGAATCGATGGTTGGAAGAAAAAACCTGCTCCCCAAGAACAGCCCGAGGAATAGCCGGAAACTGATGACTCAGAGGTAGAGCCTAATTCTTTTGGTCGTCTCTGTATGCACCTTATTGAAAATAATTATTCACAGGACAAAACGAAAACGAGCCACGCCAACGTTCCTGAGGTAACTTACGTTTCATCCGACTCAGAACATCTTGTACCATAGAAGATACGGCGGGTCATCCGGAAAGTCCCACTTTCTCATCCTCTTGCTTACTTAGACCCTCACTTTCTTTTGAAAAAGCAACAGGAAATCTCCCGATGCTAGAGCCGGAGCACCGGCTCTAACAATCTCATGGCCAGGTTATCTCCAACTCAACGGAAGCGACCATCCGAGGTACCTGTTCAACCTGACATTGCTTGTCCATCTTGTCTTTTGCAATTTTACATTGTCTTATATTGTCTTAAATATTTTTTTCAGGAATCACCCCCTTCATCCGGCAACTCTACCGGAACTGCTTTGCTGCCTCTGAAGATTAAGCCAGAGTCTGTGTCTTTTATGCTTATGTTCAAACTTGTGTTATGTATGAAGCTCGAACCATGACCTCCTGCATTTTCCAGGGCCCAAGCAAAACGAAGGAAGACCAGCGGGTCTACCCTTTGCCACAAAGCTCGAGAGCCAGAGCCCGCCAAGCCGGATTCTCCCGTGCTGCATGTTGACCCCTCGGCGGCTTCCAAAGAGGCACCTAAAGAGGCTCGTCATTTTGCCGAACTGGCGGCCGACGATATGATTTTTGAAAGTCCTTCGAGGGCCCATTCCAAGATGCCGAGCCCTTCAAAGGCTACTGATGAATCAACTACTCCGGATGTCTTTGTTACCGGCACCGGCTTCCAAACTCCTCCGGCTCGTGTTTTGACAAAACATACTGAGAAGACCGAGGCTTCAGAGAAGATGGACTTTGAATTCTCCGCGCTGGAGAAGTTAACAGCTGACGAGTTGCACGCCGGCTATTTAAATCGCCTCTCCATCAGCCGAGACATGGAACTCAAGTTTGTTAACTTAATGAACAAGAAATATGAGGTACTCATACTCTATTACCTTCTACCCTTACTTAGCCCCCAAGGGCCGGCTTAGTATTGAGCTAATGATAAGTCGGGTCTTCAAGTCTTGTTTAGAAGTAGAAATAGCTAGCCTGTAGGCCTATATCAAAGAGTCATCCGTAGCCCCCAAGGGCCGGCTCAATTTTGATGAAATTGAATCGGAGCTTCAAATGTAGATAACCTTAAGAGCCAAAATGTAGCCCCAAAAGGCCGGCTTAGTTTTGATGAAGTTGAGTCGGATCTTCAATAAAGATGTTTGAAAAGCCATATGTATCTCCCAAGGACCGGCTCAATCTTTGATAAAGTTGAGTCGGAACTTCCATAAAGATGTTTGAAAAGCCATATGTAGCTCCCAAGGGCCAGCTCAATCTTTGATAAAGTTGAGTCGGAACTTCCATAAAGATGTTTGAAAAGCCATATGTAGCTCCCAAGGGCCGGCTCAATCTTTGATAAAGTTGAGTCAGAACTTCAATGTAGACAGCTTGAAGAGCCTTGTGTAGCCCCCAAGTTCCGGATTAACTTTGACGAAGATGAACCGAGACTGCATTGTAGTGTTGGAGAACAAATAGACATTAGCCCCCAAGTGTCAAACATATTGCTTGCAATCTGCTTGAGACTTTGTATGACATTGTCTTAATCTTCCTCGATTTATGATATATCATTATGGCGACTTAATCCTCATTTTGCTTTCAATATGTCACAGGAAGCTTTAACTGAGGCCGGCTCTGAACTAACCGGTTTGAAAAACCAGCTAGCCACTCAACAAGCCGCCCGTAGCGAAGTCGATGAGAAGTGTCGGCTCCTTGTCGAAGAACTGACAAAGATTACAGCTGAATTTGACGCCTTCAAAAAATTAGCTGAGACGGAACAAGCCGCCCTGGCTCAACTGGCAGACGATGCTGACCAACGGCTCGTGATCGTATCAGATGAGATGAAGTCCTTGAAATGCCATATCGGGAAGATGTCAGCCGCCATATTTGGTAAGCATTTAAATACTTAGCCAAAATCTTTGTATGGATACTTATACTGACGACTTACGACCAAAAATCCGTCTTATGCAGGTCCAAGGAGGCATCAACTTGCTTCTGACAGTCTGCTGCCTCTGAAGGCTATCTATACTTTGATAGAGCAGCTATACTACGGAGCTGTATGCACGATCAAGGCGGTGCTTTATAAGGATAACATCCCTCCGACTATGAAGGGGGTCATAGAACTACTTTCCACCCCGCCGAAACAGATCCGAGAGCTGAAGAAATCAGCCGCCCAATAGGGAGCCATCGCAGCCATAAGCCGGGCGTTGGCCTTTGCTCCAGAGTTGACCCCTCAAATCATGATGGACGAGTTTCCCTCCAAGAAGGATGACGGCTCAGAGTTTACGGAGGCTGACTACGCACGGTGTGTGAAGGCTTCCAAAGTCCTCGCTTTCGTGTTAACATAGGAAGTAAACTTGTCAACATACCAGGCGGCTTATGGTGCCGACCAGAAGAGAATCCGCGACCCCCTCTTTGAAGCCAAGGACTTGACGCCTGCTCACAGTAAGCACCTCTTTGCTTCTCATCTTGACCCGTCCCCCCTCTTTGAAGAGGGAAACTTTGTAGCTTTAACCCACTACAACTGGGACATGGACCATCTTCATATCGTGGAGGTCGAAGACCCGGAGCAGGGTGACCTGCCAGCCAACTGACGGATTTGGTGACGCCGTGGATGAGCCGGCTCTGTAACCCGCCATGAACGGTGTAGAAATCTTTGAATCACTTTTGAGCTCTATAAAGAGCGTCTGTAATAGGCTTGTAGTAAACTGTGCCTTTGCCCGAACTTGTGCCATCATGCACATATTAAATTGTTCGGCTTAATATATGATATCTTCTTTGCACTTTCATATTGGATGTTTTGCCAGCTCTTGGCGGTTTAATCCACCTGCAAGAATAGATGTATCTTCACATTGTTAGGAGGGCGGCTTATGATAGCGTCACCCAAAGATGCTGTATCTTTCCTAACTTGTTTTTTATAATAGCTCATGTGCCAATTCTACTGGGTTGACTCGCCACTTAAAACTCCTTAACAGTACATGGTCTCTGTGGAGATTGGCTGTTAAGTTTTTGAACCGGCTCAGGGTCTCTAAGCGAGATTAACTGAAAGGAAGTGTGACGACCCAGAAGAGACACGGCAGGGCATGAGTACCCTGATAGCCCAAAAACTGCCTCTCAGGTGACATAAATCCGTTGTTTTAACCTTAAACAGTATAAGGTCCTCAAGGATTAACTGTCTAAGAGTACGAACGAGCCACGTAGCGGAGAGTCGGCAATAGATGGGAGAGTTTATCCTTGCTTTCTGTAAGCCGGCCCTCATGTGACAAGAGCCGCTGTTTTAACCTTGACCAGTACAGGGTCCCTATGGATATTGGCCATTAATTTCTTTGAACCGGCTCAGAGTCTCTAGGCGAGATTAACTGGTAAGAGTTCGACGGGTCACCTAGCAGAGTAGCATTAGCTTACAGGCAGGTTTAACCCTGTTTGGCTTAAGAGCTGATCAAGCAGGTGTGTAAGCTACACCCGGTGGGTGGGAAGCCCCCAAGTGACCTTTGTGGATGGAATCAACTGTTAGGCTTAAGAGCCGACCGATAGGGTTTGATAAGCTACACCCGGTGGGTGGGAAGCCCCCTAGACGATCATGTTGACGGAGTCAACTATTTGGCTTGAGAGCCGACCGATAGGGTTTGATAAGCTACACCCGGTGGGTGGGAAGCCCCCTGGACGATCATCTTGACGGAGTCAACTATTTGGCTTGAGAGCCGGCCGACAGGGTTTGATAAGCTACACCCAGTGGGTGGGAAGCCCCCTGGACGGTCATGTTTTTGCACAGATTGAGATATGCGAAATGGCAGAGGCCCCGGCTTGTAGGGATGCCAACTTTTATTCATATATAAATATGATACATACAATGATAGTGTACGATGTTGAGTCTCAGCAACTTAGGTATAGTAAGGTCGTAGATGCGCCATGTTCCACGGCCGACGGGTCTCCTGCCCCGACATATGTGAGTCGTCTCGGATGTCAATGAGGTAATATGACCCGTTGTTGAGATTTCTGCTGACCACGAAAGGTCCTTCCCATGGAGGGGACAACTTATGCATATTTGTCTGGTCTTGGATCAACCGCAACACTAAGTTGCCTTCTTGAAACGTCCGGGTCTTGACTCTGCGGCTATGATAGCGGCGCAGGTCTTGCTAATAAATCGTCGAACGAGCCGCCGCCAGATCACGTTCCTCCTCCAGGGCATCCAACGCGTCTTGATGCGCCGTCTCATTGTCCGTGTCAATGTAAGCCGCCACTCGTGGCGAGTCATGACGGATGTCACTTGGTAACATGGCCTCTGCACCATAAACCATGAAGAAAGGTGTATAACTCGTTGATCTGTTGGGGGTAGTTCTGATGCTCCATAAGACGGACGGCCACTCATCCACCCAACAACCCGACGTTCGCTGTAAAGGAACCATAAGCCAGGGCTTGATACCTGTTAGGATTTCTTGGTTAGCATGCTCCGCCTGACTGTTGGATTGTGGATGAGCAACCGTAGAAACATCAAGCCGGATGTGCTCAATGTCGCAGAATGTTTTCATAGCCCCCTTGGACAGGTTCGTACCATTATCCGTGATGATACTGTGAGGGTAACCAAAACGGTAGATCATCTTTTTAATAAACTGAACCGCCGTAGCCGCATCACACTTGCTGACCGGCTCAGCTTCTATCCATTTGGTAAACTTGTCAACCGCCACCAAGAGGTGGGTCTTTTTGTCTTTTGATCTCTTGAAAGGCCCGACCATATCAAGCCCCTAGACTGCGAACGGCCAAGTGATTGGAATCGTGCGCAATTCTTGAGCCGGAACATGAGCACACCGACCAAACTTTTGACAACCGTCACACTTGCGGACCAGATCCTCTGCATCCTTGTGAGCCGTCAGCCAAAAGAAACCATGCCTAAAAGCCTTGGCCACCAGAGATTTTGAGCCGACATGATGTCCGCAATCACCAGCATGAATTTCATTCAAGATTTCCTTGCTCTCCTCAAGTGAGACACAATGTTGAAACACGCCGGTGACGCTACACTTATGTTACTCGCCATTAACTATCGTCATAGACTTAGACCGTCTGGTGATCTGTCTGGCCAGATTTTCATCATCAGGTAACTCGCCACGAGTCAAGTATGCCAAGTAAGGCACAGTCCAATCCGGAATAGCATGCGGAGCCGCCACCAGCTGTCCCTCCGGGTCAGGAATGGCTAAGTCTTCCTCTGAAGGTAACTTAACTAACGGGTGATGTAAGACATCCAAAAAGACGTTAGGCGGCACCGACTTTCGTTGAGAGCCTAACCTTGATAGGGCGTCAGCCGCCTCATTCCTGCGATGATCAATATGATCCACCTGATAACCCTTGAAGTGACCAGTAATGACATCCACCGCCTGACGATAAGCTGCCATCCCCAGATCCTTGGAGTCCCAAGTGCCTAAAACTTGCTGAGCCACAAGATCTGAGTCGCTGAAGCACCTAACCCGGCTTAAGTTCATCTCCTTAGCCACCCTGAGGCCATGAAGCAGGGCTTCGTACTCAGCTGCATTGTTAGTACAAGGGAACATCAGCCGTAGCACATAACAGAACTTGTCACCCTTGGGGGAGGTTAAGACGACTCCTGCCCCTGATCCTTCCAGCTGCCTGGACCCATCAAAGTGTATTGTCCAGTATGTGTTATCTGGCTTTTCTTCGGGTGCCTGACACTCTATCCAGTCGTTTATGAAATCCACTAGGGCTTGGGACTTGACAGCCGTACAGGCACGTATTTCAGATTGAGAGGTCCAAGCTCCAATGCCCACTTAGAAATCTTGCCAGTAGCTTCTCTGTTTTGAATTATGTCTCCCAACGGGGCAGAGCTGACCATGGTGATCTGGTGCCCTAAGAAATAGTGCTTCAGCTTGCGGTTGGCCATGAACACCTCATATACTAGTTTCTGCCAATGTGGATATCTCTGCTTGGACTCTATCAGGACCTCACTGATATAATAAACCGGCCTCTGAACTGGATATTCCTTCCGTGCCTCCTGGCACTCGACCACGATTGCAGCGTTGACAACCCTGTTGTTATCTGCCACGTACAAGAGAAAGGGTTCTTTCTCAACCGGAGCGGCTAAGACCGGCGTCTCAGTGAGCTGCTTTTTGAGCGCCTCAAACGCTTCACCCGCCGCCGTGCTCTAGACAAAGTTGTCTGTATTTTTCATCATTTGATACAAAGGGATGGCTTTCTCACCAAGGCGGCTTATAAAACGGCTCAACGCGGCGATCCATCTTGCCAGGTGTTGAACATCATTGATGCACGCCGGCTCAGCCAAGGAGGTGATAGCCTTGATCTTATCCGGGTTAGCTTCAATGCCACTCTCAGAGACCAGAAATCCCAAGAGTTTGCCTGCCGAAACACCAAAGACACACTTCGCTGGGTTAAGCATCATCTTATAGACCCGCAGATTGTCGAAGGTCTCCTTCAGGTCGTCAAGCAGAGTCTCCTTCTTCCTTGACTTGATCACAATGTCATCCACATATGTGTGAACGTTGCGCCCAATTTGGCTCTGAAGGCAATTCTGCACACAACGCTGGTAAGTCGCCTGGGCACTCTTGAGCCCGAAAGGCATAGACACGTAGCAGAAGGCACCAAAAGGCGTGATGAAAGCCATCTTCTCTTGGTCCTTGATTGCCATATTGATATGATGATATCCAGAATACGCATCCAGGAAGCATAAACTCTCACAACCCGCCGTAGCATCGATGATCTCATCAATACGAGGGAGAGCAAAGGGATCAGCCGAACAGGCCTTGTTAAGATCCGTGTAATCCACGCAGATACGCCATGGGCCATTCTTCTTGAGCACGAGCACTGGGTTAGCAAGCCACTCCAGTGAAAGACCTCGACGATGAAACCCACCGCCAAGAGCCGGGTGACCTCTTCCCCGATGGCCTTGCGCCTCTCCTCGTTGAGCCGCCATAGAAATTGCTTGATAGGTTTAAACTTAGGATCCACATTAAGGTGGTGCTCAGCGAACTCTCTCGGTACACCCGGCATGTCGGAAGGTTTCCATGCGAAGATGTCCCGATTCTCACGGATGAATTCGATGAGCGCACTTTCCTATTTGGGATCCATATTGGCCCCAATACTGAACTGCTGATGAATCGCCCGGAGTGAAATCCACCAACTTGGTATCATCCGCCGAAAATTTCAGGGGCGGCTCAACCTCTGTGGTAGGCTTTTTCAGTGGAGTCATGTCCTCTGGGTCAACATTTTCCTTATAGAATTTGAGCTCTGCCTCAGCACAACTTGATTCCACGTAAGCCGCATCTCCTTCCTCACACTCAATAGCCGTATTCCGATCACCATGAACAGTAATCGTCCCTTTTAACCCGGGCATCTTGAGCTGTAAATAGACATAGCAGGGCCTAGCCATGAACTTGGCGTAAGCCGACCGCCCCAACAAGGCATGATAGGGGCTCTTGATTTTGAATACTTCAAACCACAAGGACTCTACCCTGTAGTTGTACTCGTCACCGAAGGCAACTTCCAAGGAGACCCTACCCACGGGGTAAGCTGACTTGCCAGGCACCACACCATGAAAGACTGTCGAGGAGGGCCTAAGGTCTTTATCAAGTAGCTTCATCCGCCGAAAGGTGTGATAGTACAGGATATTGATGCTACTGCCACCATCCATAAGCACCTTATTCAACGTATATCCTCCCACTTGGGGGGAAACTACAAGGGCCAGCCACCCCAGGTCATCAACACGTGGCGGGTGATCCTCCCGGCTCCATGTGATGTCATACTCAAACCACTTCAAGTATTGTGGTAGAGCCGTCGCGCTTGCATTAACCGTCCGTTTGTGCACCTTCTGATCCTGTTTGTTAAGGCTAGTCGTAAAAACATGATACTGGCCCGAACTGAGCTACTTTGGATTACTCTGATACCCACACTGATTATTCTGTTGCGGATGATGGCCACAAGAGTGCTGATGATGTCCTCCTTGGTTGCCCTGGCCATGATGACCGGAACCTGAGCCGCCGGACCAAAACCCGGCTCCTGATCCGCCTGGTCCTGAGCCACTGGGCGGTCCACCACCATTATTGTTATGCTGTCGCATGCTGTAGTCATTGAACTTCTGCATGATGTGGCAATTGCCCCACGTGTGACCCGCCGGTCTATCGGGCCGGCTGTGCTCCGGGCAAGGTTTGTTGAGCATCTCCTCCAAGTTGAAAGGGGTCTTCCCCTTGTTAAAAGGTGGTCTAAACTTCCCATTAACCTTAGGACGATTGTGGCCGGTGCTGGCGTTGGCCACCAATTCCGACCCGTCATCTGGGTTCTTCGTCTTGCTTTGGTTACCATTGCCTGCTGCACCTTTGCCATGATTATTCTTTTTACCTTGACTAGTTTTCTCCTCATTAGAGCCCGGATCCTTCATGTTATCAGAATGAGCATACTTTGTTAGAGCCACCATGAGTTCCCTCATGTCTTGACACGTGCGTTTGAGCCAGCTGAGCTTCTGCTTCAGAGGGACAAAGTGATAGTTCTTTTCCAGGATCAACACCGCTTGAGCCGTCGTGATCTGTTCAGACGAGTGGATGATGGTCGACACCCGCGGGACCCAATGATGAGCCGACTCATTCTCCTGTTGAACACAGTGATCCAAATCCACAATCGTCATAGGCTGCTTGCAAGTTCCTTGAATTTTTTGATGAATCTTGCCTTCATCTCAGCCCATGAGTTGATGGTATTAGGTGGCAAACCCTTCAACCATGTGTGAGCCGGACCTTCCAGCATCATGATAAAGTATTTGGCGCAAACCACGTCATTGACATCCAACATCTCCATAGCCAGCTCATAACTTTCAATCCAGGCCTCTGGGAGCAGGTCTGCAGTGTAGTTCGGGACCTTATGAGGGCCTTTGAAATCCTTCGGCAGCCGCTCGTTCCGTAGAGCCGTTACCAAGCACGGGACTCCCACGGCCCTGGTGGTTACTCCTACTCCAACTGAGACGGAATGCGCGGGCTCTTGATGAGCCGCCCTTGCCAGAGCTGCTGCCTCTTGCTGTACTCTTGCCCGGTCTATGAGCGCTTGTGCATCTAGAGCCGTCTGATCGTCTCGCGGTAGCCCCCGGTGCCGATCACTGCTAGAACCCAACGGCGACTCATAGCGCCGGCTGAAGCTGCGGCTGGGAAGGGGGGTTGAATGCACACGGCTCCGGCTGTAAGTATATTTCTCTTGCTGGGCCATCACCGTTTGAAGGTATCCAAGGGCGTTCCACACCTCCTCCACAAAGGGCGCCTCGTCAGGAATAGGGATTGTTTCAAGCCGGGTTGCTACCGCCACCATGTTCTCTACCGGGTTTGAGTAGTGACCCGCCGGTGTTGGAAAAGCCACTGGTGGGACCTGGTTTCGTCGGGGCAGGTTAAGCTATTGTCGAGCCTCCGGCCGACTCCCAGGTGCGTCCACTGTCCGTCCTGTTCCTGGCGTGTTAAAAAGATTCCTGGCCTCGTATTGTTCTGGTAAGCAGGACTGATGTCTCATCCGCTGCACCACATCTGCTGACTATTGCTCTAGCTCAAGGCGAAAAGCATCTATTCTAAGGCGCTCTGCCTCCGCATCCATCTGAGCCTTTAACTCGCCAATCCCGTATTGGACTTCTGCCATCCGGTCCTTAAGTCTTGTGATCTCCAAGTTCCGCGCCGCTTGATTATCTGGTGTGACTTCAGTCGCCATCAGGGTTGCAAGCTCGTTCATCAGATCTAGAAGAACCTAAGCCACCGGCGGCGGGTCAGCCCCCGTGTTTGCGGCTCCGACGGCTATGCTGCTCGTGCCCGGTGCTGACCCCGCCATGAACATAACCACATGGATCGGCAGCCAGTGATCCTCTAGCTCAGAACGCTCCGACTCGGGGTAAAGCTCGTCGTAGCCCCCGAGCCCGCCGTTGTGAAGCTGGTAGATTGATTCCGCCTCTCCGCTCGAAGATCCGTCCTCTGAATAGACGAGAGTCTCTTGTGACATAGAAGCCTCAAGATCCATCCCTTGAGTGAATCCCACAAAGACATGCTTCCGGCCCGGGTTAGCACAGGCGGGTCGCACATGTTGGGTGGGTTGCACGCACCGAGCTGGCTCGACGATGTTGGTGCAGACGTCTGGCCCATGCATAGATTCGTGAACCTTGCCGATGAAGACATGGATTCCACCAAAGGGAACCCGGAATCCATACTCGACAGAGTCGGCCTCAGGGCCCCAGCCGGTGTCGTCGATGTAGAGCCGGCCGCGGACTTTTGCTCATCCTTCTGACCATGTATCCCTCGAACCCTGGGAGAGATCCCTTTGAGAACTCAACACCACCAAGCGCTAGCCCATGGTGGGCGCTAACTATCGTGGTTTTATCACGACTGATGTCCGAGGACTTAGATTCGAGGCCATCTCTAAGGTGATGGACTCAAAGGGGTTGATCAGGACGAAGGACATAGGTTTACCCAGGTTCGGCCCCTCAAGTAGAGGTAAAAGCCTATGTCCTGCTTGTGCTTGTATTGCTTGGAATCTCGATTACAGGGGAGCGGGATCGCTTGACCTAGCTCTCGATTAGTTAGTCCCTGTCTAAGTCGCCCCGGGTCTCGCCTTTATATAGGAAGTCAAGACCACGGGTCATAGAAGTCGTAACCGACTCTCACAACGTGTCTGAGTCTATCTCTATATTGTCTTGCCTTCCCGAGCAAGCTGTCTTCGGACGGCTCACCCGCCCGGGTCTTCATACCTTCTCCATTCAGGCCTCATCTTAGCCCATCTTGGCAAGCCGCCCAACGTCTTGGGCTTGAGTCTTCAAGGCCCATCCTTGGGATGGTCTATGAGCCGCCAGGTGTGACCCGGAGCCTCCGGGGCGGGTCTCACCACGGGGTTATATCCCCAACAAGTTCTTTGTATCTCAACGTGGAATTGAAGCAAATCCCGACAAGATCAAAGCAATTGAGCAAATTGAAGCACCAAGATGTGTCAAGGATGTGCATCGTCTTGCTGGCTGTGTTGCCGCTCTGAGCAGGTTCATTTCAAAATCTGCTGAGCACGCCCGGACCTTTTCAAAATCTTGAAGAAGACAGGTCCGATGAAATGGACTCCGGAAGCGGAGGCAGCACTGCAGGATTTGAAGAAATACCTCTCCTCTCTGCCAGTCCTAGTCGCGCCAAAACAACAAGAGCCTTTGCTGCTATATCTACCGGAAATAAATCAAGTGGTGAGTGCTGCATTAGTGGCTGAAAGAGAAGTTGATGAAGAAGTAGCGGCAGCGCCAGGACCACCAAGCGACATGCCAGGGTATTCCCTGACATGGTCTGGTGCCGACAAAGCAGGACCTGCGCAATCGAATGATACAATTCAAAAGAAGAAGATGGTACAGCACCCAGTTTATTTTGTCAGCTCCGTTTTGCAGGGGGCAGGTCAAGATATTCTAGCGTGCAAAAGTTGCTCTTCGGCCTCCTTATGGCCTCGAGGAAGCTGTGCCATTACTTCCAGGCACATGAGATCACCGTTATCACTCGCTTCCCGTTGCAGCGGATTTTGCAGAACCCAGATGCTACCGGCAGGATTGTGGAGTGGGCTTTGGATCTGTCAAGCTTTGGTCTCAAGTTTGAAAGTACTTCGACTATCTAGAGCAGAGCCTTGGCGGAGTTCATTGCGGAATGGACCCCAATGCCAGAGGAAGAAGTTCTAGAGTTAACTCTCCCCGGCAAGGAAACCAATCAAGAGTGGATCATGTATTTTAATGGGGCTTTCTCACTGCAGGGCGCCGGTGCTGGAGTGCTGCTTGTCGCACCCACCGGAGAGTACCTCAAATATGTGGTTTAGATGCATTTTCCCTGGGAGAGGTCAACGAACAATACTGCAGAATACGAAGGGCTGCTTGCCGGTCTCAGGATCGCGACAGACCTTGGGATTAAGAAACTTATTGTCAGGGGTGATTCTCAGCTTGTCGTTAAGCAGGTGAATAAGGATTATCAGAGTCCATTGATGGAAGATTATGTAGATGAAGTGAGAAAGTTGGAAAAACATTTTGACGGTCTGCAAATGGAGCATGTTCCGTGTGTAGAGAACAGTGTTGCTGATGGCCTGTCAAAGTGTGTTGCCCTTAAGTTGCCTATGGAACCAGGAACTTTTGTGCTCCGATTGACTCAACCATCCGTGACACCATCAATTGGACAAGAGAAAAGAAGAAAGTTGAGTTCTGGCAAGTATTTCTCGGTAGAGCTCCCAAAAGCCGCCAGCAAGGAAGTTGCCGAGAACGACGCTAGGCTTGCCAGTGAGCGTCACGCTCTAGCAGGGCCTCAGGCTCTTGCCGTGGAAGCACACATTCTCGTCAAGCTTGCCGGGGGGCAACGGGCTCCGACAGGGCCTCAAGCCCTTGCCGTTGAGACCAATGCTTCCCCGGCAGAGGATATGCCTTTAGTCCTTGTTGTCGAGCCCCAGGCTCCAGCATGGGCACAACACATCGTCCATTTCCTTCAAACATGAGAACTCCCCGAGGAACAAGAAGAAGCGGAGAAAGTAGCCCGCCAGTCTAATATGCACCAGTTCGGGGACAACGTCCTGTACAAAAAGAGGCTGAATGGTGTCATACTCAAGTGCATTTCTCGGGAAGATGGACCGGAGCTGTTGGCGGAGATACATGGAGGCATATGTGGCTCCCACATAGGATCAAGAGCACTTGCCGGTAAGGCATTCCGACAAGGTTTCTTTTTGGCCCACTGCCCTCTAGGATGCAACTGCGCTAGTAACCAAGTGTGAAGCATGCCAGTTTCATTCGAAGAAAAGGCATCAACTAGCTCAAGCTCTTCAGACAATCCCTCTCTGCTGGCCATTTTCGATCTGGGGGCTCGATATCTTGGGTCCTTTTCCCCATGCTACCAGGGGCTTTGAGTACTTGTACGTCGCAATCGACAAGTTCACAAAGTGGCCAGAAGTGGAAGTAGTGAGAAAGGTGACAGGACAATCAACCGTCAAGTTCTTCAAAGGACTAGTCTGCCGCTTTGGTGTTCCTAATAGGATCATCACCGACAACGACACGGAGTTCACGAGCCGCACCTTCATGCAGTATGTCCAAGACCTTGGCGGCAAGATCTGTTTTGCTTCTTTTGCCCACCCAAGGAGCAACGGCCAGGCGGAAAGGGCTAATGGTGAAGTGTTGCGAGGCCTCAAGACAAGAACTTTCGACAAGCTGCGCAAGTGCGGAAGGCGCTGAATTGATGAGTTGCCGGTGGTTCTTTGGTCGATTAGGACGACCCCAAATTGAGCTACCGGCCAGACACCCTTCTCCCTAGTATATGGGGCAGAAGCAGTTCTCCCCATGGAACTCACATACGGGTCAACTCGAGTGCTCGCTTATGATGAGCTTGAGCAAGAGCAGTTGCAGCAAGATGACACTACGCTCGTTGAGGAAGATTGTATTTAGGCTGCTGTGCAAGCTGCACGCTACCAGCAAGCTTTGCGCCACTATCATAGCCGCAAAGTTCATGCCCGAAGTGTTGAGGAAGGCGGCCTTGTTCTTCGGTGCGTTCAGTCTGCCAAGAATTCCAACAAGTTGACGCCAAAGTGGGAAGGCCCTAATCGGGTAGTGCGAGTCACCATGCCTGGCGCAGTCTGCCTGGAGACCGAGGATGGCAATCCAGTGAGCAACTCCTAGAATATCAAACATCTTCATAAGTTCTACCCATGAGGCGCGGTTGCCGGGTCACCCGACAACCACCTTTTGTACAAGTTTTGCCGCAGGAGCATGTAATCCTTGTACAAAGCCAGGTGCAGACCCTGTGCATAGTTGAATAAAGCTAAGTGTTCTACAAATCTTGTTGATTCTCATGTTTATTATGTACATGTTTGTCCAAGATATTGTACCGCGCTTACTGGCAAGAGCTAACGGACCGGCAAGGTTCCATATCCCTATTTTCCCTTCTTTCTTTTTCTCAAAGGACAGAAGGTTGCCTCGCATGCAGCTTTGCCGGGGGGAATGGTGGTATGGATACCGACGGGCAATGTTCAAGGAAAACATCGTGCCGGAAGGAGGACGACAACGAACAACTAAGTTGCAAAACTCTGAGTAAAAATTCTTACTACGAAGTTATTTTCCTTGGATGATTTCGACTCTTTCATGGGAAACCTGCATGCGAAGGAACCTTGTCATAATATGTCGTGCCCTTACTCTGTTTCGAGTCCGCTCAATAGCTTAAGTGGCTGCACTGAAAATGTCAAGGTAACCTTGTCATGATTAGTCGCGCCCTTACTCTATTTCGAGTCCGCTCAATAGTTTAAGTGCCTGCACTAAAAATGTCAAGGTATCTTTCCAGTAGCAGCACCGCCAGTAGGCTGCTAAGGATTCGCTCCTCAAAGTGCTCACGGCAGGGCTGCGTGCGTCGGCAAGTTTCCGATAAAGCATAGGGAAAACACCATGCAAAGAGGAATCTAACAAGGAGAATAATATGCAGTCGCTCAATTAGGGTGAAATTTACATGAGATGTTGCCTCTTCCTAAGTACATCTTTATTTGACTTTCTCTCCTAGGGGAAATTATAAGAAGAAAAAGATAGGAGGAGGAGGCAGATTACAAGGAGAAAAAGATAGCAAGGGGCCTCCGACGAGAGCCTGGCCCCTCCTGGGCCAGCATTGCACAGAGGAGAAGACCAGCACTGTGCAAACGAGAGAGGGGGCCTCGGAAGCCGAAGTCCATGGGCCAGCCGGAAGATCCAGCTGGAAGACGAGGCAGCGCCCGGGACAAGGACCCCCAGCAATATCACCCTGCTGGAAAGGGGGAGAGGCATGAGGCTGACGATGATGGTGTGGCAGTTGATCAGCCAGAGCTCAGGTCGTCGTATTACGACTTGATGGCTTGGAGTTCGGACTCATCGTCGCTTTCACTAACACCGTCCTCCTCGTCGTTGTCGCTCGAGAGGGGCTTTCGTCGCCGCTCGAGCTCTCTTCGCAGCAGCTGAGGTGGACGCCTGAGCGCCCATAAATCTTGACGGAGAGTAGATTGGCCTCCGTCATTTTGAAATGAAGGACGTGCCCATTCTAGAGGTTGTGGGTGCGGTGAAGGATTTCTATCCGCGCTTGAAGAGCATGACGCGGCTCTTCGGATACTCGATGTCCACCCACGTGGCGCCATTGCAGCAGCCATGCGCCCGGAACCACAAAACGGGCGGCTCGTTGGCCTCCATTGCTCTGGCAAAATGGTGAGGGAGGCGTAAATGGATCCGAAGGGGACCGCACAGTTTGAGGACGAACTCCAATGCCGTCCCCTCGGTGTGGGTCTCTTCAAGGAAGGGGCCTAACGTTGGAGGGAGAGATGGAGCAACACTCCGCCTCCCCCAGCCTCGGCCTCCGTGGCGACCACGACTCCTCGTGCCTCTCCCGCCACGAACACCCGGGTCATCCTCCGCCTCTACGACGGAAGCGGTGGCATGATCCAGACGAGAACTCCTCCTTGGTGTAGAGGACGGTGTCTGCCCTCACCCCCTATCCATGGCTAAGGGCGGACACCACTCAGGGTTTGGAAGAGGTGGAAAGGCGAGCTCTGGAGATTCACACTTGATGAGGGAGGAAGGATGGATGAGCATCGCCCTTTCTGCCCCTCAATTTATAGGGGGAAGCATGGGGGCTGGTTCTCCCCCGCTCCAAGAGTCGCCGCCCACCTCCTCCAATAGCGCCGCCCACGATCACGAGGCGAACAACAACCGCCCTGTTGCTCTAATCCACGGCGCTGAAGTTTCTGCCACGACCAGGACTTTAAGTCACGGGCGCCCGTTGCTGGCTCTATGCTATGCATGCAACGCGTGTGGTGGAAACGACCTGACGCAACAATGGAAATAATTATTACCGTTCCACGCACGCACCCCACGTCACGCACTTAACGTGCGTTGTGGGGAGGCACAGTAAGCGGAATGGTTACAACCGCAGACTCGTGCCACGCGTGCCCATGCACCATTTGGGCCTAGCCTAACAAGTCTCGCGCCTGTGTGTGGCCCATGCCCGGGGGCTCCTGTCAGTGTACTAAAGTTTGGGTCCTTTAGTACCCCTTACTTGTGCACGGGCAGTTGTAGCCACACCAGCGGCAAGGCCCGCCAGGCGACTGCTGGATGCAAGCACAAGGAAGTCAAGAAGGCATTCAAGTCATTAGGACCGAAGACCGAAGGCAAGACCCCTGACAAGACCTTGCTGGGATGGCCTTCAAACCCCCGGCAAGACCCCGCCAGCGCAGAGGCCAGGTGTCGCCCCACCTAGGCATGTGTCGAGGCGTCGACGATGGAGGGCCTAAGCGGTGCCGATGGGATGGGGTCCTGTCCTGTCCCGTGGACGGTTAGAGGCACCAGACTGAGCATTAAATGCGTCTTTCTTACACCGTCAGAGTTAGGTATGATAGCATTGTAGCATTGTACACCTCGTGTACGCACTGTACGCCACTGTTGGTGACCCCTTCGAGAGTATAAAAGGAGGCCCGGGGCATTACGATAGAGGACTTTTGGATCTTCTCTGGCCCATTCTGCATGAGTAGCAGCTATGTACTGTAGTGCTCCCAAAACCTGAGCTAGAACTCATCCAGTACAACCAAGAAGGAGTAGGGTTTTATGCATCTTTGCGGCCCGAACCTGGGTAAAAATCCCCCATGCTGCTTGTTCGTCCTGCTCTTCGCGCACACCCATCTCCCTGCCAAACTGAAAGGGATCCTCCTGATCCCATAGGTGTCCTTTCCCCCAACATCCCGAGAGAAGTTATTATTCAAAAAGTTTATGTTCAGCTTTCTCATAATGATCAAACCATGCTCGATACTTCTTGTGCTGGTTCTTTTATGAAGAAGACAATTGAATTCAAGTGGGATCTCTTGGAAAGAATTAATGCAAATATGAAGATTGGGAACTCGACGAAGGTAACGAGTCAGGTATTGAGCTTGAATTTGATTGTGTTAAATCTTTTATGAATATCGATGCTTTTCACAAGTTTAGCATTAAATATGGTCTTGACTCTAAGATAGTAGCCTCTTTTGTGAATAATTTTCTACTCATGTTGATCTCCCTAAGGAGAAGTGGTTTAAATATTATCCCATTATTAAAAAACAAATTAAATAACCGTTCGTAGCTAAAGAACAAAGTATTATTTAAAATGTTGATCCAGTTGTGCCTACTGCTTATATTGAAAAACCACCTTTCCCTGTTAGGATAAAGGAACATGCTAAGGTATCAACTGTGGTTCACAAGAGTAATATTAGAGCACCCAAGCCCTCTGAACAAATTAAAGTAGAACCTAGTGTTTCTATGGTTAAAGATCTCTTGGTAGAAAATATTGATGGGCATGTCATTTACTTATGTGATGAAGCTGCTAGAATTGCTAAACCCGATGAAAAAGATAAACATAGACCCGTAGTTGGCTTGCGTGTTGTCTCGGTTAAAATAGGAGATCATTATTATCATGGCTTATGTGATTTAGGTGCTAGAGTGAGTGCTATTCCTTTTACTTTATATCGAGAAATTATGAATGAAACAGCACCTGCTGAAATTGAAGATATTGATGTTACTATTAAAATTTCTAAGAGACACCATCACACCACTTGGGATTGTTAAAGATGTTGAAGTCTTGTGTGGGAAAATAAAATATCGTACTGATTTCTAGTTCTTGGTTCCCCACAAGATGATTTTTTCCCCATTATCTTTGCTAGACCTTTCTTGAACACTGTTAATGCCAAGATAGATTGTCAAAAAGAAATCATCAGTGTTAAGTTTGGTGATGTGTCTCATGATTTTAATTTTTCCAAGTTTAGTAGACAACCCGTGATAAAGACTTACCTAGTAAGGATGAGATAATTGGTTTGCTTCTATTGTTGTTTCTCCTACCAATCTGCTAGAACAATATTTGGTAGACCATGAAAATGATATGAACTTGCGTGAAAGAAATGAGATAGATAAAAGTTTCTTTGAACAACAACCTCTACTAAAACACAATTTGCCTATTGAAACTTTGGGAGGTCCTCCTCCACCTAAAGGTGATCCTTTGTCCGAATTAAAACAATTTCCTGACACTCTGAAGTATGCTTATCTTGATGAGAAAAAGATATATCATGTTATTAGTAGTATTAACCTTTCATAACATGAAGAAGAAAGATTATTGAAAATTCTGAGGAAGCACCGGGATGCTATTGGATATACTCTTGATGATCTTAAGGGCATTAGTCCCAGTCTATGTCAACACAAGATCAATATGGAACCTGATGCTAAACTCGTTGTTGATCACCAACAACGATTGAATCCTAAGATGAAAGAAGTGGTAAGAACTGGAATATTAAAGCTTTTGGAAGTAGGTATAATCTATCCCATAGATGATAGTAGATAGGCGACTCCCATTCATTGTGTCCCTAAGAAGGGAGGTATTACTGTTGTTCCTAATCATAAATATGAACTTATCCCACGAAGAATTGTTACTGGCTATAGAATTGTTACTAAATAAAGCTACTAGAAAAGATCATTACCCTCTGCCTTTTGTTGATCAAATGCTTGAAAGATTATCTAAGCACATTTTGGTTTCCTGGAAGATTATCTAAGAAGGGAGGTATTACTTTTGTTTCCTAGAAGGATATTCTGGTTTCTCTCAAATACACGTGTCACAATCTGAGAGAAAAGCACCTTTACTTGTCCTTTTGGAACCTATGCTTATAAATGTATGCCTTTTGGTTTATGCAATGCGCCTGCTACCTTTCAAAGATGTATGACTACTATATTCTCTGATTTTTGTGAAAAGATTGTGGAGGTTTTCATGGATGATTTTTCCGTTTACGGAACTTCTTTTGATGATTGCTTAAGCAACCTTGATCGATTTTTGCAGAAATGTGAACAAACAAATCTCGTCTTGAATTGGGAGAAGTACCACTTTATGGTTAATGAAGGTATAGTCTTGGGGCATAATATTTCCGAACGAGGTATTGAGGTGGATCCAGCTAAAGTTGATGCCATTGAGAAAATGCCATGTCCTAAGGATATCAAAGGTATTCGAAGTTTCCTTGGTCATGATGGTTTCTATAGGAGGTTTATTAAAGACTTCTCAAAAATCTCTAGGCCTCTTACTAATATTTTACAAAATGATATTCCCTTTGTTTTTATGATGATTGTGTGGAAGCCTTTGAAACACTTAAGAAAGCCTTAACCACTGCACCTATTGTTCAACCACCTGATTGGAACCCGCCTTTTGAAATTATGTGTGATGCTAGTGATTAAGTTGTTGGTGCTGTTTTAGGACAAAGAGTTGATAAGAAATTAAATGTTATCCATTATGCTAGCAAAACTCTAGACAGTGCCCAAAGAAACTATGCCACTACTGAAAAATAATTTTTAGCAGTTGTGTTTGCTTGTGATAAATTTAGATCTTACATTGTTGATTCCAAAGTTATTGTTCACCATGATCATGCTGCTATAAAATATCTTATGGAAAATAAAGATGCTAAACCTAGACTTATTAGGTAGGTTCTCTTGCTTCAAGAATTTTATTTATATATTATTGATAGGAAAGGAGCTGAGAACCCCGTAGCTGATAACTTGTCTAGGTTAGAAAATATTCTTGATGACCCACTACCTATTGATGATAGTTTTCCTGATGAAAAATTAGCTTCATAAATATCTCTCAAAACACTCCATGGTATGCTGATTATGCTAATTACATTGTTGCTAAATATATTCCACCTAGTTTCACATACCAACAAAAGAAAAAAATCTTCTATGATTTAAGACACTACCTTTGGGATGACCCACATCTTTATAAAGAAGGAGTAGATGGTATTACTAGATGTTGTGTATCTGAGCATGAATAGGAATAAATCCTACGGAAATGTCATTCAGAAGCTTATGGAGGACATCACGCGGGAGATAGAACTGCTCATAAGGTATTACAATGTGGTTTTTATTGGCCTACTCTCTTCAAGGATGCCCGTAAGTTTGTCTTGTCTTGTGATGAATGTCAAAGAATTGGTAATATCGGTAAGCGTCAGGAAATGCCCATGAATTATTCACTTGTTGTTGAACCATTTGATGTTTGGGGTTTTGATTATATGGAACCTTTTCTTTCCTCTAATGGGTATACTCGTCTTTTGGTTGCTCTTGATTATGTCATTAAGTAGGTAGAAGCTATTCCAACTAGTAGTGATAATCATAACACTTCCATTAAAATGCTTAAAAAGTTATTTTCCCGAGGTTTGGAGTCCCTAGATATCTAATGACTGATGGTGGTTCACATTTTATCCATGGTGCTTTCCGTAAAATGCTTGCTAAATATGATGTTAACCATAGAAATGCATCAACCTATCATCCTCAATCTAGTGGTCAAGTTGAACTTAGCAATAGAGAAATAAAATTAATACTACAAAAGAATGTCAATAGGTCTCGAAAGAATTAATCTAGGAAATTAGATGATGCACTTTGGGCCTATAGAACAGCATATAAAATCCTATGGGTATGTCTCCATACAAGATGGTATATGGGAAAGCTTGTCATTTTCCTCTAGAGTTAGAACATAAAGCACTTTGGGCAATTACAGAACTCAATTATGACTTCAAACTTGTTGGTCAGAAGAGGTTATTTGATATTAGCTCATTACACAAATGGAGAACCCAAGCTTATGACAATGCCAAGCTATTTAAAGAAAAGGCTAAAAGATGGCATGCCAAAAGAATCCAAAAGCATGCATTCAAACTTGGAGAATATGTTCTTTTGTACAATTCTCGTTTCAGATTTTTTGCAGGAAAACTTCTCTCCAAATGGGAAGGACCGTATGTTATCGAAGAAGTTTATCACTCTAGAGCTGTCAAGATTAATAATGCCGAAGGTACTAACCCGAAGGTGGTCAATGGACAAAGAATAAAACACTATATCTCAGGTACACCTATTAATGTTGAAAGCAATGTTATCAAAACCATGACACCAGAGGAACACGTAAGAGAAACCTTCCAGAACACTGCAAAATCATGAAAAATAAGAGGTACGTGATACGGTAAGTAAACGGACTCCGAAAAATCCCCAAAAATGTTTTTTATCAGTTTTGGAATATTTTAGAATTTTGGGAAATAAGAAATAAACCGGAAGGCAACCGAGGTGAGCACGATACACCAAGGCGCAGTTGCCATTCCTAGCGCGCCCTATGTTGGAAATATGCCCTAGAGGAAATAATAAAATGGTTATTATTGTATTTCCTTGTTCATGATAATTGTCTATTGTTCATGCTATAATTGTGTTAATCGGAAACCGTAATACATGTGTGAATACATAGACAACAACATGTCCCTAGTGAGCCTCTAGTTGGCTAGCTCGTTGATCAATAGATGGTCATGGTTTCATGACCATGGACATTGGATGTCGTTGATAACGGGATCACATCATTAGGAGAATGATGTGATGGACAAGACCCAATCCTAAGCATAGCACAAGATCGTGTAGTTCGTATGCTAAAGCTTTTCCAATGTCAAGTATCATTTCCTTAGACCATGAGATTGTGCAACTCCCGGATATCGTAGGAATGCTTTGGGTGTGCCAAACGTCACAACGTAACTGGGTGGCTATAAAGGTGCACTACGGGTATCTCCAAAAGTGTCTGTTGGGTTGGCACGAATCGAGACTGGGATTTGTCACTCCATGTGACGGAGAGGTATCTCTGGGCCCACTCGGTAAGACATCATCATATCGAGCTCAATGTGACTAAGGAGTTAGCCACGGGATGATGTGTTACATAACGAGTAAAGAGACTTGCCGGTAACGAGATTGAACAAGGTATAGGGCTACCGACGATTGAATCTCGGGCAAGTATCATACCGTAAACAAAGGGAATTGTATACGAGATTGATTGAATCCCCGACATTGTGGTTCATCCAATGAGATCATTGTGGAGCATGTGGGAGTCAACATGGGTATCCAGATCCCGCTGTTGGTTATTGACCGAAGAAGTGTCTCGGTCATGTCTACGTGTCTCCCGAACCCGTAGGGTCTACACACTTAAGGTTCGATGATGCTAGGGTTATAGGGAAATAGTGTACGTGGTTACCGAAGGTTGTTCGGAGTCCCGGACGAGATCCTGGACGTCACGAGAAGTTCTGAAATGGTCCAAAGGTAAAGAATGATATATAGGAAGTGAGGATTTGGTCACCGGAAGTGTTTCGGGAATTACTGGTAACGTACCGAGACCACCGGAAGGGTTCCGGGGGTCTACCAAGTGGGGCCACTAGCACCAGAGGGCTGCATGGGCCGCAAGTGGGAGTGAACCATCCCCTAGGTGGGCTGGTGCGCCCCCACAATGGCCCAAGGCGCAGCTTAAGGTGGGAGGGGGCAAACCCTAGGGCAGATGGGCCCTAAGGCCCACCCTAGGGCAGCCGCACCGCTCTCCCTCTCTGGTCGCCGGCCAGAAGGCCATCTAGGGCCGGCCGCAGCTCCTAGGGTGGGAACCCTAGGTCTGTGCCCTCCCCCTCCTCCTATATATAGTGGATGGTTTGGGGTTGCCAAAGACACGAGTTCTCTCTCTCTCTCTCTCTCTCTCTCTCTCTCGGTGGAGCCCTACCCTTCCTCTTCCTCGTTCTCCATAGTGCTTGGCGAAGCCCTGCCGGAGACTACATAGCTCCACCGCCACCATGCCGTCATGCTGCCGGGGATCTCCCTCAACCTCTCCTTCCTCCTTGCTGGATCAAGGCATAGGATACATCACCGGGCTGCACGTGTGTTGAACGTGGAGGCGCCATTGTTCGGCGCTAAGATCGGAATCCACCACGATCTGAATCGCTGCGAGTACGACTCCACCAACCGCGTTCTTGTAACGCTTACGCTTAGCGATCTTCAAAGGTATGAATATGCAATATCCCCTTACTCGTTGCTGGTTTCTCCATAGATAGATCTTGGTGGTCGTAGGAATTTTTTTGATTTACTACTACATTCCCCAACAGTGGCATCATGAGCTAGGTCTATGCATAGAATCTATGCACGAGTAGAACACAAGTTGTTGTGGGCATCGATCTTGTTAATTTTCTTGCCGTTACTAGTCTTATCTTGATTCGGCGGTATTGTGGGATGAAGCGGCTCGGACCAACTTTACACGTACGCTTACGTGAGACCGGTTCCACCGCCTGACATGCACTTGTTGCATAAGGTGGCTAGCGGGTGTCTGTCTCTCCCACCTTAGTCGGATTGGATTCGATGAAAAGGGTCCTTATGAAGGGTAAAATAGCAATTGGCATATCACGTTGTGGTTTTGGCGTAGGTAAGAAACGTTCTTTCTAGAAACCTATAGCAGCCACGTCAAAACTTGCAACTACAAATTAGAGGACGTCTAACTTGTTTTTGCAGCATATGCCTTGTGATGTGATATGGCCAAAGGATGTGATGTGATGCATTGTGATGTATGAGATTGATCATGTTCTTGTAATAGGATTAACGATTGCATGTCGATGAGTATGACAACCGATAGGAGCCATAGGAGTTGTCTTATTTTATTGTATGACCTGCGTGTCAATCATAAATGCCATGTAATTACTTTACTTTATTGCTAATCGTTAGCCATAGTAGTAGAAGTAATAGTTGGCGAGACAACTTCATGAAGACACAATGATGGAGATCATGATGATGAAGATCATGGTGTCGTGCCGGTGATAGTGATGATCATGGTGCCCCGGAGATGGAGATCAAAGGAGCAAGATGATATTGGCCATATCATGTCACTATATTGATTGCATGTGATGTTTATCATGTTTACATCTTATTTGCTTAGAATGACGGTAGCTAAATAAGATGATCTCTCACTAAAATTTCAAGAAAAGTTTTCACCCTAACTGTGCACCGTTGCTAAGGATAGTTGTTTCGAAGCACCACGTGATGATCGGGTGTGATAGGTTCTAACGTCCGCATACAACGGGTGTAAGCCAGATTTACACACGCGATACACTTAGGTTGGCTTGATGAGCCTAGCATGTACAGAAATGCCCTTGGAACACAGGAGACCGAAAGGTCGAACATCAGTCGTATAGAAGATACGATCAACATGGAGATGTTCACCACGGATGACTAGTCCGTCTCACGTGATGATCGGACACGGGCTAGTTAATGTGGATCATGTGTCACTTGGATGACTAGAGAGATGTCTATCTAAGTGGGAGTTCATTAAATAATTTGATTATGTGAACTTAATTATCATGAACTTAGTCTAAAATTGTCTTTACAATCTATATTGTAGATCCAATGGCCAACGCTAATGTCACCCTCAACTTCAACGCATTCCTAGAGAAAACCAAGCTGAAAGATGATGGAAGCAACTATGCAGACTGGGTCCGTAGCTTGAGGATCATCCTCATAACTTCCAAAAGATTGTATGTCCTTGATGCACCGCTAGGTGCACTACTAGAAAAAAGGCTGTTAGTGGCGCACCTATTTTGGCTATTAATGGCGCACTATAGGTGCGCCACTATTATCACGCCACTACTAATAAATAGTAATGGCGCATGCCTGGTGCGGCACTGTTAATCTACATAACAGTGGCACACCACCTGGTGCGCCATTACTATCCCAGACACTAATGGCGCACCTAAAGTGCGCCATTACTAGGCCCAGAAGTGCGCCACTATAGGTGCGCCACTAAAGTGCAATATAGTGCGCCACTACTATGAATATTAGGAATTATTTTTTTGCTTTTCTGATATTTGCACAGGTTACAAAATACATTACATCACAGAATATAAACATCACAACATATAAATAGCAGATTTATTGAATACAATAGAAGATTAGTCTCCAAATACAATTCATCAGATTAGTCTCCGAATTCAAAATACCGAACAAAGTTAGAACATTACAAGTCTCGAGACCGCGAGTAGCGAGTTTGTCTTCACATTACAAGTCGATATCTAAACTACCATCACCTAGAAGAGGGTTGCGGTCACGATGAGCATCATCGCGATGAAACTGATCTTCATCCGATTCCTCCTCCGCTCCCTCCTCTCTCCCGCTAGATAGCGCGCGTATCTAGCTTCCGCCTCCTGCCTAGTGGTGTACCCTTTGTAACTGTTACCACTGAAATGGTGAACCCGTCTCCGACACTCCTCCCAGTCGTCATAGACTCCGGGAACCTCACCCTTGTACACGACATACGACGACATCTCTATGCACTAGAGAAACAAAACGTTAGTAGCAATTCACAGATAATATATAAGCAATATATAAGTATGTAACAAAAGGATCGGAAGAGAAAAGCAACACATTAATAGCACGATTCATGCTCCTACTAATAAATAGCATCAATTACATATAAGTTGAACGACTGTCCAAACTAAAGAGACATAGAAGTTCATTAAAGTTTAATTACAACATGAGCTAATCGATATTTCAGAACTGCATACCATCAATACTTTCGACTCGACTCAGGGACCGGAGCGTGGGTGAAGCTGCCGTCTTTCGTGATGGTCATGAATGTGCCGTTGTTGTCAGCCTGCATTTGTAGCGTTGTTTCTATTTCACTGTTGGACGGTTGACAATTGAGGTAGAACTGCCCCGAGGTACGAAGGACATCCTGATAGATGATTTCCGCAAACTCCTACTGGATGCGAAAGAATTCTTGTCTGATGTCCTCGTCCTGGATTGCCGACAAGCGTGTGGCCCATTCTTTGAGATTATTTGGTAGCATAAGGTGATGCTGGTCCCGTACGATCGCCCGCATGTGATGGAGGGCATAGTAGGCATCCTTCTGACTGACAGGCGGCTTCTTGACGCAGGGGAACGTTGTTATGTGGGTGAACACGTGCTTGCCGTACCTACAAATTGGCCTCCTGAAGGTGCCTCCAGATTTGGCGTAGCTGGGGAGAGCATCATCAAGAACTTTCTTGATATTTGTGTAGTCTTTCTTCGACTGACGTTCCGAGTCGAAATACGTGGCCATGGAATATTTCGGGCTTAAGAGGATGAGTGTGCAATGTGTGTCACTACACAAAACACAGATTGTTAGAAAAAGAAGAACGATCAAAATCAAAGAAATCATATCTTAAGGGGCGGTGAGGGGATGACTTACTCGGAAAAGTAAGGCATGAGGAAGTTATCCTTATCTGGGTTCGCCAGAATGACGCCTTCGAGGTATGAACTCGCGACTTGCCGGTCCCCAGCGCTACCCAAGATCTTGGCACACATGTAGAAGGGGTCGATTATCAGGATGTCCGGGGTCTTGTCTCTAATGATCCGCATCTCCATACTGAGAAAAAATAGCCGAATGAAGGTGTAGTGCAGCGGATAAAGGTTAAACATAGCGAAGATGTCATCAAACCGCAGGACGATCATACGCCCGATGGTGCTATCAACAAAGCCCTTGCCCTCTGGCACCTTGGCCATGAAAACCGGGTATGCCACATCATTCTCGAAGAGACGCTGCTTCTCCATAGAAAGAACACCGTCATGCAGACTCCGCATAGCACCGGTTGCAACATTGAGCAGATTAGTCAGTAACATCGGCCTACCCGCCACATGCACCCTCCTCAAGATATCCTTAGGTATTGGTGGCCCGTCCTAAGCACGGATCGTACTCGGTGCCGGCTGGCTCGCACCCTTGTTATTTTTTCTTTCCCGTCCCTTCTGCTTCTTCTGCTGTAATGGGATCTAGTTCTGCTCAGAGACCACCTTCTTGAGTGTGTTGGGGCTGATAATATTTTGCACCTCGGCTATTTCAGTCTCGGTGAAGGCGGCAGCTAGAGGCGTCTCTTGAGAACTGAACAGACGACGCGTGTTGCAATTGGGTTTCTCCGCGGTACCAGCTAGATCGAGATCGTCTTTTGCAGGGTTGGGTTCTTGAGAAGGAGGCCCCAAGAATTCGTCACCGTACCCATGTTCGTTTATGTACTTATCGACGTTGGAAAATGTACCGGCATCGTCATCCGGATCCTGTGCCATATGCATGTCCGGATCAGCTGACGACGATGGCGTTGCGGCGGTCTTGCCATGGCTTGGCGCCGACACGACTCGCGGTGTTGTCTGTGGGGTGGTGTCCCCCGCCCCCAAACGAATCTGGCTCTTCGGCCAAAGCATGGACCAGTTTAAGAAGGCACTGAGGGTCATCACATCATCTTCGTCGGCCCCAGGGGGTCGATACGGAGGTAACAAGTCGTCGCAGCCCCGTAGCACCCGAACCAGTTGAACCCTATACACGGTGGGTGGCATCGGATTACCGTGGAACACGCGGTTTCCCGGTTCAACGATTTTGGCCTTGGCGACATCGATCAACTCGCCGTCCACAAAGTGCAGGAGAGTGCATGGAACGTTGGCGGCGCCTTGCGAAAACATGTAGGGCGTCAGGGATGCCCAGTCAAAGGCAAGGAGATGAAGTCATCGATCGAGGCTTAGTTACCGTGATGGCGTCGAGCTTGGCTAATGTCGAGGCACCGCCAACGGCGGGCGTGCAAGTGACGGAGGGGCCGCTTGCTGCCGAGGTGCCGGCTGGCGTATTCTTCCCACACCCGGGTGCATTAAGCTCCAATATCGGCACCGACGCCGGAGACACCAATGTTGCCTCCGTCGGAGACACCAATGCCGGTGTGTTGTGCGAGTTGCTGCCCGTGAAGCTGGGAATCGGGGGGCGGCCCCTGTTGGCCGCCCGCAATCCACCCCCGTAGCCCCTCAAGCAAGGACGGAATAATGGCGGTGATCACCGCTCCCAGTTGGTCTCGCACTTGCTCTTGGACTATCTCCGGAATCCGCACCACTTGTACCTTGAGTTCTTTAACCTCGCGCTCCTGGCTTTCCGAGCTAGTCTTTCTCTCCTTTCGCCCAGCCTTATAGTATTCCGACCATTTCGTGGACAAGCCTTCGCCGGCCACACGACCAGCTGACGACGGCTTACTGAACTTATCCTTCTGTTTCATTACGTTTAACGCCCTATTTAAAGTGGTGTCCCAAGGGGCAGACGGGGAGCTCTGAGACCTCGCGCTACTGCTTTCATTTTCCTGCAGAAGGAACATGAACCATTTAGAAATTGGGCTTCATTAATTAGAATACAACCATATGGAGCTAATTACGCGGGGGTGTATTCCTTACCAGAACACGCTCAAGCTCCTTCACCTTCGGATCCGTGGTAAGCTCCTTTGTTACCGGGTCCACCTTGTACCGGGCCCTGACATAGTTCCTGGTCTGCTTTTCATGGTATTTATCAAAGAGGGGCGGTAGGCCTTGCTCGGAACGCTTTGCGTCTTCCTTGTCCCATTTAGGTTCCGCCACTCTGTAACCGCCGGGACCGAGTTTTTGGACCCCTAATTTCAAGTCCCACATATCTTTCCCCCACTGACTTGATTCTGCGGATGCGTTGCTCTCGCACTTGATCTTGAACTCCAGGTAGTCAGCTTCGCTGATCGAAGGATTTGTCTCCTTGATCTTCTCATACCTATCACCTCTTAGAATCCTTCTCTTCACCGTGGCTCTCCAAGTAGCCAGGGCCGTGCTCATCTTCATGAGGGCGGCACTGTTCACTTTATTCCCTGAGAGGCATGTCTTTGCGAAGTCACCGGGGAACTTGTATCGTTCGTGCAGCTTCGCGAAGAGGAGGTTGCGCAAATTCCCTTGGTCACGATGCCTTAGGTTCTTGGTGTTGATCGAGACGGTGCTCCGGAGAATGCACCCGAGTTGTCCTGCATACCCACCGACTAATTCTTTGGGCGTCGTTGGATGCCCACTGGAGGACACTTCGGTAAATTCCTCCTTGACGGTGCCGAGCACGTTCGGGCGCCGGTCCTTCCGTTACCTCTTCGGTTGGCTGCCATCTGTGCGTTCGCTGCCATCATCAGTGGTGGCATCCCCGGAGGCACCATCAGTGGTGTCATCCCCGACGCCACAAGGGGTTGTGTAGTCGGGATCGGTGTCTTTCGCGGCGTCCTCATAGTGGTGAGGTTCTTCCTCCATCTCCTGGGACAACTCCCAGAATGGCTTGCCCAAACCGCCGGCCTCATCGTTGTCGGCCATGTTCGCTCTAAATAGGAAAAAAGGCTACTAGAGTTATTGGATGAGTTATTGCTAGAGCCTGATGGTTGAACTTTCGTTAGCATGACATATGTATGGAAGAAAAAATAGTTTGCATTTCAACTCAAGGGAAAACTATAAAAGCCACTTAGAAATATTTGCTTTGTAGAAATAACATTGTCTCTAAATGTTGATTAATTTTTGTTTCGGTTGAGAATTGGGCACCTTCTAGGTCAAGAAAATTGGGCATGACCTTTGCTAATTTTCTTGACCTAGGAGTGCCCCATTCTAAACCGAAACGGAAATTAATCAACATTTCAGGAGAAAGGGGTAACTATTTGTCCCTGCACAAAATATATGAAAGAAACATCTCTTTAGTGTTTCCAACTTTCCATAGACGTGCACAAGAGTCAGTGCATATATGTTGGCGTACTCGACTTCGGCCATGTACCGAGTGCCTCTCAGAACATCAATGAAATCACTGAATCGAATAGCAATAGCTGCATCTAGTACATTGCACAACTAGTAGTGTAAGCAACATCTTTTGCAAGTGTTATAATATGGTAGGCTCCACCAGAGAATTGTGCAGAGGGAGCAAGACCTAATAGCCACTGAACGTATTATGTTCCATACCAAGCGCATGACAACACACCAAGATTCTTTTGAGTATTCTATACATGTTTTGTTGATACAATCAGCAATTCTCATGTACAACCAATGTATCCCGTGGATGAGCTTCAGGTCATTCCTAGTACATGATTCAACGAGCTAAGAAAAACTAATGCTCACCATATAGCTACCATCTGGTTTCATGCATTTCAGAAACTCCTCAGATCATAAAAAAACGACAAGTTATAGCTTTTTGAGGAAAGGGCAAGATATGCTCTCCGAAACAGCAAAACCCTCAATTCTTCCAGACTAATGTAACTGTTTTAGCTCTGGCACGATAATCAGCACATGATGATTAACACATGCCGCATGATCTCAACTTGGAAACTGAATTGTGATGCATGTGTGAGCCCATTGTCCACTGCAGTGGAGGCAATGGAGTGGAGGAAACAGTAAATCCAAGGATGTAGATTTGCTCCTCCTCCTCAACACTCAACAAGTTGTTACATATCTTCTAATCTACCAATCTACTCAAGCACTTAATTACCCTTTCCATCTCATCACATCTCATCAGCAACAACAAAGTTGTTGTTGTTGCTGCTGCTAATTGCTTAATAATTAGGGTGCATGTGGTGTGGTGCCTGTGAGAGATTTAAAGCTGACTTATATGCTCTGTCAAGTCCTAATCACATGTTTCGATCCACTGAATCGCCCTAAATTTCATTCGTTTTGCACATGTCTGCATCCACCTTGCATGCACAGGGGGCTGGGATGAAAGCTCCTGGACATTGATGAGAGAATCATGTAATATGGAGTGTTGTATCTCTGAAAGCACCCTGTGGCTTCTGGGATCGACATGAGCATTCCCCTTTTTGATGCCATGTCATTGTTAATGAGCTGCAAAACACTCATCTTATCTTCCTTGGAAAAGCCCATCCAGGCAGACGGCAGACATATGAAAGAAAAGAAAAAGTGATCTATTTCTGATCCTAATGAGCTTCATTCACGTAACCACCGGCGCTCTGCTGAGAACAAAAGTCTCTAGGCACTAGGATCTCACTCAGTAGAAACAAGCCAACATCTCACCAACAAGCAAGCATGGTCTATGAAGCATAAATGAACATACAAGAGCTCTTATGGCAGCCCAAACAGGTAACAAAAATTCACTTTTATCTGCTCGTAGAAAGCGCAAGCATGGGAGATATCATCCCCTGGATCTGTTTTTACCTCGGGTGATGCAGGATCCCAGGCGCGAGGGAGGAGGTGGCTGATTTGGGGTGCTTGAGCTCTAGCAGCAGAGCTGCAGCCTGCAGTCGATGTTGGGGCCGAGGTTCAGGGGCAGACGGTGCTCGGGGGCGGGCGGGAGTTGGCGGCGGCAGGTAGAGGAGGGACAGGACCTGCGCGGGAGGTGAATGGTGGACCGAGGCAGCGAGCGCGACGAGGGAGCGCTGCCGGTGGCCACGAAGAGGGCGGGGCGAGGGCGTGAGAGGGACGGTACCATAGTGGGGGGGGGGGGGGAGGGAATGAAAGAAGGGGAAGGAGTAGGATAATGCGGGGGGAGGGTTAGCAATGGCGCACCTCGGAGGGGTGCGCCATAAACAAGGATATCAATGGCACACCTTTTAGGGGTGCGCCATAAATACCGTGATAGCAATGGCGCACCTTCTCCTGGTGCGCCATTACTAACTTTTTTTTGGATTTTTAGTTGCATGTAATAATTTAAGATTTGAGATAAAAGAAAAGGAAAATGAAAATGGAGTGATAAAACCATTGTGCAAAGATTTAGAATTAGATGACATGGTTGAAATCAAGTGACATGAAATAACAGTCATCAAAGATTGAGCTTGCCACTGACACACACACGCGGCCGACACATCGTGATTCGATCTTAGCTATCTTTTCACAATCTTCTTGCCCTTCTTTCTCGCGGTTGAATAATTTAGCCCCGGAACCCCTTGAATTCTTCTCTTGAATGGACGTCCTTTAGGTAGGGTTGTCCTGCTTCTTCTTGTGGTGTATGGTACTTCATCGTTGTTGTCATCTTCCATCTTCGGGTCACCGTACTTGTCGAAGTCTTTCTCATTGGCGACTCCATCCATTCCGATGATGTTCCTTTTGCCTCTCCTCATGACAACATGACTGGGCTTTGACGGGTCGGTAAGGAAGAAGCATTGGTCCACTTGGCAAGCCAGTACCCATGTCTCATTTATCGCGGTGACGTTTGCGCCCGCGGTCTTGGATTTGGCTTCGGGTATAACCATGATGGTGAAATACCGGTCTTCTTTTAGGACGCTCTTGGCCCATCTGACACAGAACATCAGGACCTTCTCTCCAGCGTAGCTCAGCTCCTAGATCTCCTCGATCCTTCCGTAGTATCTGTCCTTGTCGTTACCGGTGTAGGATTCCATCGTTACCCTAGAGTTCTGATAATCGCTCTTCATGTCCTTTTCCTCGGTGTAGAATGTGTAGCCATTGATATCATACGCCTCATAGGTCATCAGGTTGTGCTCGGCGCCCTGTAACAAGGCGAATATGAGTTTTTCTTCCGCGGAAGAATCCTCATGTAAAGGGTATGACAGAAGCTTGTCCTTGAACCAACGCGTGAAACATGAGTTATGTTCTTTGATTATATATCCATCCGTCCTCTATTGGCCTCGGTCATTGTACGTCTTCTCAATCGAGGTTTTGTGCTCTACCACCCAAGGATCGACCACATCTATGTGTTGTAGCGCGACTAGGTTTGCTCTTCCAAAGTCGGCGAGTCGACCCTTGAAGTCGACATGCATTTCGCGGCGACCCTCGCGGTGACCCCATCTAGCGAGCGTGCCGAGGTGCCATTGACGGGCAGACCAACGGGGTTCTCGATGCCTAGATAATTTGTGCAGAAGGAGATGCACTCTTCGGTCAGAAAGCCCTTGGTTATGCTTCCATCTGGACATGCCCTGTTGCAAACGTATCCTTTGATGACACCATTCATCCTTTCGAATGGCATCATGCTGTGCAGGAATATCGGCCCGAGTTGGATGATATCCTCCACGATATGGACCAGCAGATGCACCATAACATCGAAGAATGCGGGCGGGAAGTACATCTCAAGCTCGCATAGTATCATCACGATCTCTTCCTGTAGCCTTCTGAGTTGCCTCATGCCAAACGACTTCTGAGAGATGACGTCGAAAAAGTTGCATAGGCCAAATAGCGTTTCACGGACGTGCACGTCCATGATCCCACGGATTGCAACTAGAAGTATCTGCGTCATCAGCATGTGACAGTCGTGAGACTTCATCCCGCTGAATTTCTGCTTCGCTGAGTCTAGGTATCTGCTTATCTTCCCCGCGTAACCGTAAGGAAGTTTTACTCCTACGAGGTAGGTGAAAAACTGCTCGATCTCCTTCTGACTTAGAGTGAAGCATGCGGGAGGGCAGTCATATTCGATCTTCTTGGCCTTTTTGCCTTTGTGACGACTTTCCGTGTCCTTCGCCTCATCATCATCATCATCATTAGGGCGTTTTGCGTGAAGCTCCTCCCTGATGCCCATTGATTGCAAGTCTGCCCTTGCTTTCAGCCCATCTTTGGTCCTCTCTGGCATGTTGAGCAGGGTACCAAGCAGACTCTCGCACACGTTCTTCGTGATATGCATGACATCAAGGCTGTGAGGCACACGGAGGATCTTCCACTACGGCAAGTCCCAGAAAACAGACCTTATTTTCCATACCTTTAGCAGCGGCTCTGGCACCTTTCGCTTCTTTCCCGGTGGTGGGCACTCTTTCCAATTTTTCAACAGCTCGTCTATTTCCTCGCCGCTCCTCGTACGTGGGGGTCTTCGGGGTTCGGTTTCACCATCGAACAGATCCTTGTGTTTTCTCCATGCGTCATCGTCGCGAAGCCACCTTCGATGTCCCATGAACACGGTTTTCGAAGACCTGGGATCTCTATCTAGCCGGCGATACGTTGTGTCATCCATGCACGTGAGGCATGCACAAAATCCGTGGACCACCTGCCCCGTGACATATCCGTAACCTAGATAGTCGTGCACCGTCGTGAGCAGTGCGGCTCTCATAGGGAAATATTGTTTCGCTGCGGCGTCCCACGTATTGGCTGGCGTTTTCCACAGCGTGTCTAGCTCCTCTTTTAGCAGCCCCAGATACAGATTGATGTCATTCCCTGGTTGTTTCGGCCCTTCAATTAGTATACTCATGTGAATGTACTTCCTCTTCATGCACATCCAGGGGGAAGGTTGTACATCCACACAAACACAGGCCAGGTGCTATGTATGCTTCTCTGGCTGCCAAACGGATTGACTCCATTGGTGCTCGCACCCAGCATGATGTTCCTTGGATCGTCCCCAAATTCTGGGTGTTCGAAGTTCAACGCTTGCCACTGGCTCGCATCCTTAGGGTGACTCAGCATCTTGTCTTTTTTATTTATCTCCAGATCATTTCCGTCATCTTCTCGCTTCTTCTCCTCCCTATCCGCGTGCCAACACAGGAGCTCTGCTTGCTTAGGGTCCGCGAAATACCGCTGCAGACGAGGAGTGATCGGAAAGTACCACACCACTTTTTCGAGGAGCTTTCTTCCTCTTCTTGTATCGAGTGACGCCGCACACCGGACATATGGTAGACTCCACGTGCTTGTCCCGATAAATGATGCAATCATTCATGCACACATGGTATTTCACGTGCGGTAAACCCAGAGGACACACAATTTTCTTCGCCTCCTCAAAACTGGTCGGGCACTTGTTCCCCTTGGGAAGACGTTCGTGCCAGAATGACATGTTCTCGTCGAAGAATGCGTCGGTCATTTTGTGTTTTACCTTCATCTCTAGAGCCATGAGCGTTACTTTCAAGCGAGTATCCTCGGGCCTGCATCCTTCATACAATGGAGTAACCACGTCTATCTCCAGTTGATCCAGCTTGGCTTTCTCTCGGGCGACAGCTCTTGCGTTACCCGTCTGCTTCAGAAGCAGCTCTTGAATATGAGGGTCCTGCACCCAGCCCATCGATGGTCCATCATTGTCTGCTCCGACATCTTCATCTTCTTGATCATACCCTTCGTCTTGATCTTCCTCATCATCATGTCCGGCATCTTCTACATGATGATTGTGTCCTGCATCTACTTCGTGATCATGTCCTGGAGATTCTTCGTCTTCTCGCCCGCCCTCGCTGCTATTGTCTTGCTGCCCTTCCTTATTTCTTGCCTGGCCCCCATGGACGACTTCATAATCATCTTCATCACCTTGCCACCTATAGCCATCCATGAAACCACGCATGAGCAGGTGGTCCCACACCTGTCTGGAATCCGGGTCCATAAGGCTCTTCAACTTGCATCTTTGACACGGACATCTTATCTCCGTCTCGTTCTTTTGAAGCATCTCGGCCTTCGCGGAGCTCCAAAACCTATTCACGATTCCTTCGGTCATCGTGCGGACCATGGTCGCCTGCGGGGTAGAGCAAAACGATATTTTAGAACCAAAATTTTTTTTGGCATGACTTTGCCTAAAAATAGGACAAAAAATAATGCATAGTGCCAAATTCTCGCCGAAACGGAAATGAATCAACATTCCGGCAAAATATTGGCAACTATCGCATTTCAAATACCGGTACCTACAAACACAAACATATGCAACACCACAAACATACGTAGATCTAGGCCATAAAAAGTGTGTACGTTGGAGGGAGAAAAAAGTAGATCTAGAACATAAAGAAAGCTTTCCCCTTACTTACCTATCAAAAAAAGGAAATTTAACCACTTAATTTTGGTGAATCTATGGTGCAAATGAGGTGAGGAGGAGGAGGCAGCCGAGACCAAGCTTGGTAGAGGTGGAGAGAATGAAGTGGGGGAAAGTGAGTGTGGTAGGTGACTGTCAAAAATATCTAGCTGCTCTTAGGTTACTAATGGCGCACCTCCTAAGAATGCGCCATTGGTAACCAGGGTTACTAATGGCGCACCTGGTGTGTGGTGCGCCATTACTAGTTTTGAAAAAAATTTAATTTTTTTTGTTAGTAGTGGTGCACCGTGGGTGTGGTGCGCCATTACTAGCTAAAACTAGTAATGGTGCACTTTCCCCTAGTGCGCCATTGCTAAGTCTGGGAAGGGGTGTGGGGCCAGGACAAAACTAGTAATGTCACACCACACACCAGGTGCGCGATTAGTAATATGTCCATTAATGGCGCACCAATATCCGGTGCGCCACTGCTATATAGCAGTGGCGCACTACATACATGGTGGGCCATTAATGTCCATATTAGCTATAGCCGTTTTTCTAGTAGTGGTGACACACCCATTTTCCCAGCGGATCAAGACGTTATGGACACTTGGCAGTCACGCTGGAATGATTACTCCTTGGTTCAGTGCGGAATGCTTTACAGTTTAGAACCGGGGCTCCAAAAGCGTTTTGAGCAACACGGAGGATATGAGATGTTCCAGGAGCTGAAACTGGTTTTCCAAGCTCATGCCCGAATCGAGATATATGATGTCTCTGACAAGTTCTTCTGTTGTAAGATGGAGGAAAATAGTTCTGTTTGTGAGCACATACTCAAAATGTCTGGGTTGCACAACCGCTTGACTCAGCTGGGAGTTAATCTCCCAGATGACTCGGTCATTGATAGAATCCTCGAGTCGCTTCCACCTAGCTACAAGAGCTTTGTGATGAACTACAACATGCAGGGTATGGAGAAGTCCATTCCTGAGTTGTACTCGATGCTGAAATGAGGGGAGGTGGAGATCAAAAAGGAGCATCAAGTGTTGATGGTGAATAAGAGCACTAGTTTCAAGAAAGGCAAGGGTAAGAAGAACTTCAAGAAGGACAGCAAAGCTGTTGCCGCAGCCGGTAAGCAAGTTGCCGGGAAGAAGAACAAGCATGGACCCAAGCCTGAGACTGAGTGCTTTTATTGCAAGGGTACCGGTCACTGGAAGTGGAACTACCCCAAGTACTTAGCGGATAAGAAGGCCGACAACGTGAAAGGTATATGTGATATACTTGTTATTGATGTGTACCTAACCAGCGCTTGTAGTAGCTCCTGGGTTTTTGATACCGGTGCAGTTGCTCACATTTGTAACTCCAAGCAGGAGCTGCGGAATAAGCGGAGACTGGCAAAGGACGAGGTGACGATGCGCGTCAGGAATGGTTCCAAGGTCGATGTGATCGCCTTCGGCATGCTACCTCTACATCTACCTTCGGGATTAGTTTTAAACCTCAATAATTGTTATTTAGTACCAGGTTTGAGCATGAACATTGTATCTAGATCTCGCTTGATGCGAGATGGCTACTCATTTAAATCTGAGAATAATGGTTGTTCTATTTATATGAGAGAAATGTTTTATGGTCATGCCCCGCTGGTCAATGGTTTATTTTTGATGAATGTCAAACGTGATGTTACACATGTCCACAGTGTGAGTACCAAAAGATGTAAGGTTGATAACGATAGTCCCACTTACATGTGGCATTGCCGCCTTGGTCATATTGGTGTCAAATGCATGAAGAAACTCCATGCTGATGGACTTTTGGAGTCTCTTGATTTTGAATCATCTGACACATGCAAACCATGCCTCATGGGCAAGATGACCAAGGCTCCGTTCTCCGGAACAATGGAGCGAGCAACTGACTTGTTGGAGACAATACATACTGATGTATGCGGAGCGTCGAGGCTTGCGGTGGCTACCGTTATGTTCGCACCCTCACTGATGACTTGACCAGATATGGGTATGTCTACTTAATGAAACACATGTCGGAAACCTTTGAAAAGTTCAAGGAATTTTAGAGTGAGGTAGAGAATCAACATGACAGGAAAATAAAGTGCCTACGATCTGATCGTGTCGGAGAATATTTAAGTCACGAGTTTGGCACGCACCTAAGGAAATGTGGAATTGTTTCACAACTCACGCCGCCTGGCACACCTTAGCGAAATGGTATGTCTGAATGTCGTAATCGCAATCTATTGGATATGGTGCGATCTATGATGTCTCTTACCGACTTACCGCTATCATTTTGGGGATATGCATTAGAGACTGCTGCATTCACTTTAAATAGGGCCCCATCTAAATCCGTTGAGACGACACCGTATGAATTATGGTTTGGAAAGAAACCTAAGCTATCATTTCTAAAAGTTTGGGGATGCGATGCTTATGTGAAGAAACTTCAACCTGAGAAGCTCGAACCCAAAGCGGAAAAGTGTGTCTTCATAGGATACCCCAAAGAAACTATTGTGTATACCTTCTACCTCAGATTCGACGGCAAAGTCTTTGTTGGCAAGAATGGATCCTTTCTAGAGAAAGAGTGTCTCTCGAAAGAAGTAAGTGGGAGGAAAATAGAACTTGATGAGGTAATCGTACCTCCACTCGAACCGGAGAGTAGCACAGCACGGAAAGTTATTTCTATGGAGCCTACACCGGCTGGAGAGGAAGTTAATGATGATGATCATGAAACTTCAGATCAAGTTGCTATTGAACCTCGAAGGTCCACAAGGACACGTTCCGCACCAGAGTGGTACGACAACCTTGTCCTGGAAATCATGTTGTTGGACACGGTGAACCTTCAAACTATGAAGAAGCGATGGCGGGCCCGAATTCCAACAAATGGCTAGAAGCCATGAAATCCGAGATAGGATCCATGTATGAGAACAAAGTATGGACTTTGGTGGACTTGCGTGATGATAAGCGAGCCATAGAAAATAAATGGATTGTTAAGAAGAAGACTGACGCGGATGGTAATGTGACCGTCTATAAGGCTCGAATTGTCGCTAAGGGTTATCGTCAAGTTCAAGGAGTTAACTACGAATAGACTTTCTCACCCGTAGCAATGCTGAAGTCCATCCGAATCATGTTAGCAATTGCCACATTTTATGATTATGAGATCTAGCAAATGGACGTCAAAACGGCATTCCTTAATGGCTTCCTTAAGGAAGAACTGTATATGATATAACCGGAAGGTTTTGTCGATCCTAAGGATGCTAACAAGGTATGCAAGCTCCAGCAGTCCATCTATGGACTGGTGCAAGCATCTCGGAGTTGGAACATTCGCTTTAATGAGGTGATTAAAGCATTTGGGTTTATACAGGTTTATGGAGAACCCTGTATTTACAAGAAAGTGAGTGGGAGCTCTTTAGAATTTCTCATATTATATGTGGATGCCATATTGTTGATGGTAAATGATATGGAACTTTTGGAAAGCGTAAAGGCCTACTTGAATAAGTGTTTTTCAATGAAGGACCTTGGAGAAGCTGCTTACATATTAGGCATCAAGATCTATAGAGATAGATCGAGACGCCTCATAGGTCTTTCACAAAGCACATACCTTGACAAGATATTGAAGAAGTTCAATATGGATCAGTCCAAGAAGGGGTTCTTGCCTGTGTTACAAGGTGTGAGATTGAGTACGACTCAATGCCCGACCACGACAAAGGATAGAGAATACATGAGTGTCATCCCCTATGCTTCAGCCATAGGCTCTATTATGTATGCCATGCTGTGTACTAGACCTGATGTGAACCTTGCCATAAGTTTGGTAGGGAGGTACCAAAGTGATCCCGGAGTGGAACACTGGAAAGCGGTCAAGAATATCCTGAAGTACCTGAAAAGGACCAAGGACATGTTTCTCGTATATGGAGGTGCCGAAGAGCTCGTCGTAAAGGGTTACGTCGATGCTGGCTTCGACACAGATCCGGATGACTCCAAGTCACAAACCGGATATGTGTATATTTTGAACGGAGGGGTAGTAAGCTGGTGCAGCAGCAAGCAAAGCGTTATGGCGGCATCTACATGTGAAGCGGAGTACATAGCTGCTTCGTAAGTAGCAAAGGAAGGAGCCTGGATGAAGGAGTTCATCATTGACCTAGGAGTGATTCCCAATGCGTCGGGCCCGATGACTCTATTCTGTGACAACACTGGAGCTAGTGCCCTTGCCAAGGAGCCCAGGTTTCACAAGAAGACAAGACACATCAAACGCCGCTTCAACTCCATTTGTGATTACATTTAGGAAGGAGATATAGATATTTGTAAAGTACATACGGATCTGAATGTCGCAGATCCGTTGACTAAACCTCTCTCGCGAGCGAAACATGATCAACACTAGAACTCTATGGGTGTTCGATTCATCACAATGTAACTAGATTATTGAATCTAGTGCAAGTGGGAGACTGTTGGAAATATGCCCTAGAGGCAATAATAAAATGGTTATTATTGTATTTCCTTGTTCATGATAATTGTCTATTGTTCATGCTATAATTGTGTTAACCGGAAACCACAATACATGAGTGAATACATAGGCAACAACATGTCCCTAGTGAGCCTCTAGTTGGCTAGCTCGTTGATCAATAGATGTTCACAGTTTCATGACCATGGACATTGGATGTCGTTGATAACGGGATCACATCATTAGGAGAATGATGTGATGGACAAGACCCAATCCTAATCATAGCACAAGATCGTGTAGTTCGTCTGATAAAGCTTTCCAATGTCAAGTATCATTTCCTTAGACCATGAGATTGTGCAACTCCCGGATACCGTATCTTCGAAAGTGTCTGTTGGGTTGGCACGAATCGAGACTGGGATTTGTCACTCCGTGTGACGGAGAGGCATCTCTGGGCCCACTCGGTAAGACATCATCATATTGAGCTCAATGTGACTAAGGAGTTAGGCACGAGATGATGTGTTACGGAACGAGTAAAGAGACTTGTCAGTAACGAGATTGAACAAGGTATAGGGATACCGACGATCGAATCTCGGGTAAGTGTCATACTGTAGACAAAGGGAATTGTATACGAGATTGATTGAATCCCCGACATCATGGTTCATCCGATGAGATCATCGTGGAGCATGTGGGATCCAACATGGGTATCCAGATCCCGCTGTTGGTTATTGACCGGAGAAGTGTCTCGGTCATGTCTACGTGTCTCCCGAACCCGTAGGGTCTACACACTTAAGGTTCGATGACGCTAGGGTTATAGGGAAATAGTGTACATGGTTACCAAAGGTTGTTCGGAGTCCCGGATGAGATCTCGGACGTCATGAGGAGTTCCGGAATGGTCCGGAGGTAAAGAATGATATATAGGAAGTGAGGATTTGGTCACCGGAGGTGTTTCAGGAATTACCGGTAACGTACCGGGACCACCGGAAGGGTTCCGGGGCTCCACCAAGTGGGGCCACTAGCACCAGAGGGCTGCATGGGCCACAAGTGAGAGGGAACCAGCCCCTAGGTGGGCTGGTGCGCCCCCACAAGGGCCCAAGGCGCAACTGAAGGTGGGAGGGGGCAAACCCTAGGGCAGATGGGCCCTAAGGCCCACCTTAGGGCAGCCGCACCCCTCTCCCTCTCTGGCCGTCGGCCAGAAGGCCATCTAGGGCCGACCGCAGCTCCTAGGGTGGGAACCCTAGGGGTGCGCCCTCCCTGCCCCTCCTCCTATATATATTGGAGGGTTTGGGGCTGCCAAAGACACGAGTTCTCTCTTTCTCTCGGCGCAGCCCTACCCTTCCTCTTCCTCGTTCTCCTTAGTGCTTGGCGAAGCCCTGCCGGAGACCACGTAGCTCCACCATCACCACACTGTCATGCTGCCGGGGCTCTCCCTCAACCTCTCCTTCCTCCTTGCTAGATCAAGGCGTAGGAGACGTCACCGGGCTGCACGTGTGTTGAACGTGGATGCGCCATTGTTCGGCGCTAAGATTGGAATCCACCGCGATCTGAATCGCTGCGAGTACGACTCCACCAACCGTGTTCTTGTAACGCTTTCTCTTAGCAATCTTCAAAGGTATGAAGATGCAATCTCCCCTTACTCATTGTTGGTTTCTCCATAGATAGATCTTGGTGGTCGTAGGAATTTTTTTGATTTACTACTACGTTCCCCAACACCCTGGTGGGTGGTGCCCACCTCGGGAACCTTCCCGACTCCATTTTCCTTTTGTTTGCTTGATTTCCAAGAATAAAAATTCTCTATATTTACCCCTGATTGTTTTGATCACCACATCACGAGATTTTTCCTCTGTTCTTATTTCATGTTGTTTTCCTGTCAAATCTAAATCTCCATGGCTTCATGAAGTTCTCCCAAGGACAAGTTCTTCGAGAAGGTTATCAATCCGTACTTGTTGGAGGTGATGAAGCACCCTCAAACCATTGAGATGCGTGAGGGGGGTGCTCCACATCCAGGATGTTCAAGGTCCCAAGAAGACGGGAAGCATGGAGGCCAATCTAGAAGCAATGTAACAAGACATCTTCAAGTGCAAAGGGATGGTGGAGCATGGACTTAGTGCCAATCACTCCATGATCATAGAATTCACCCGTGATCATATGGTGGATGGCCAGTTCATGAAAGACATCGTCTTCACCTTCAACGAGCAAATCAACTTTCCACAGAGTCAAATTTATGATCTCCAAAATCAAGTTTTTGAATATGAAGCGAGATTTAAAGGTATGAGTTTAGGTGCCAGTTGCAGGACTCCAAGGACTCGCTCATCAACTTTTGATGGTGAGCCCTTGCCCTGGAAGCTGGAGGACAAACCTACTACCGCTTCATCACCACCACCTTCATCATCTTCACCACCAAAGGAGACTTGAGTACACGGGTATGGGCACGCCCCTTGGTTTGAGCAAAGCTTGGGGGAGGTGGCCCAATATCGTATCACCATCACTTTTCACCTTTGCTTTTTTACTTTCGATCCTTGGCTTTTTCATGATTTAGTTGAATAAAAGTTTAGTATGATCTATTTTTGAGTGCTAGTTTCATGATCTATCTATCTATGTAATCGAGTGAGAGTTATATAATAAAGTTTAATTTGAGCTTTGCCCCTTTACTTTCTTGTTGCAAACATGATAAAAGAAAATAAATGAAAAAGATCACATGCTAATCTTATGGTGAGTAATGACATCACAATAAAAAGTATAAGTAGTAAAATTTATTGGAGATTGGCAAACATAGCATTAGTCAATGATGCAATTCATGAAATAATTAATTAGGGCAGAGAAGATTCACATGAAAATACACTATCATGGACATCTTTTATGATTGTGATCCCCCATTAAATATTATATGCCAAAATTGTCGACGTTGGACAAGGAATACAACGTAATGATTTATGCTTGTTCATATTCACATAGAAGTTATATTGTCATAAATCCTAGAGATACTACTTGTGCATCCAAAAGCCCCAAACCCAAACTCATGTTTGAAAGTCCACCATACCTACCTATTGATTGAATAAGATCATTCAAGTAAGTTGTCATCAGTGCATCAAGGAAGTAAAAATTGCTTCTAAAAGTGTTGGATCAATTAGTGTAAGAGAAAATTGAGCGTTGCACGAACTTGTGATGGCAAAGTAATAAAAGCGACAGACTGCATAATAAAGGTTGCTATCACAAGGGGCAATACAACATGACGTTCTTTTGCTCTAAGGGATTTGGCATACATATTAAAAAGCGCATGAAAACCTCTGCTTCCCTCTGCGAAGGGCCTATATTTTACCTTTATGCATTTACTTCTATGCAAGAGTCAAAGTATTCTTCCCTACTCCTTTTTATTTTTCTCCTTTGACAAGCATCATGTGGTGAGGAAAGATCTAGGCACATATATCCAGTTGGATATGAGTGAGCATGAGTTATTATTGTTGACATCACCCTTGTGGTGAATACGTTGGGAGGTGAAACTATAAGCCCCCATCTTTCTATGTGTCCGGTTGAAACTTTTTGCTCATGGGTATGTTGTGAGTGTTAGCAATCATAGAAGACTAAATGATGGTTGAGTATGTGGACTTGCCAAAAGTCTCCTACATGAGACCCTTCCTGAAAATATGATGAATTGTAGTTGCAAATTTGACTGAGAACATGTTTGTTGGTTTCCAATAAGGTTTATGCTTTATACTTCCATGTTGTGATGAATTGTTACTTTCTCACAAGAAGTTATATGATGTTGTTATGAAATAAAAGTTCTATGAAAGAGTTATATGCTAAATTTTTTTGTTATCATAATAATAAGCATGATGCTACTATGTTCGTATTTTGTTTTTATCGACCCCTCTCTCTCAAACCATGTGTACATCTTCTTTGATTGCGGCTTTCGCTTGAGGACAAGCGAGGTCTAAGCTTGGGGGAGTTGATACGTTCATTTTGCATCATATTTTCCTACTGTTATTTATAATGTTTTTATGCATAATAATGCTTTGGGGAGTAATTCTAATGCCTTTTCTCTCATAATTTGCAAGGTTTAAACAAAGAGGGATAATACCAAAAGCTAGAATTCGGGACCGGAGAAAAGCATGTTAGAGATACCTATTCTGCACATCACCAATGAAGCTAACATTTTACGGATACTTTTTGTGGAATAAATGAAGAATATTGGGCTAGAAAACTACTAGAGGGGGCCCACCAGGTGAGGAACACCCACCAAGGTGCGCCAGGCCCCCAGACACTGCCTGGTGGGTGGTGCTCACCCTGGCCCACCTTCGGAGCCCATCTTCTAGTATAAATTCCCCAAAAACCTAAAAAAAAGGAGGCAGACTTTCGGAATGAGGCGCCGCCATCTCGAGGCAGAACTTGGGTAGGAGCACTTTTGCCCTCCGGTAGAGCGATTCCACCAGGGGAACTTCCCTCCCGGAGGTGGAAATCGATGCCATCGTCATCACCATCAACCCTCGGGGAGGACATGCTTCATCAACATATTCAACAACACCATCTCCTCTTAGACACTAGTTCATCTCTTGTGTTCAATCTTTGTACCGGAACCTCAGATTGGTACCTGTGCGTGACTAGTAGTGTTGATTACCTTGTGTAGTTGATTGCTATATGGTTTATTTGGTAGAAGATTATATGTTCAGATCCATTATGCTATTCAATACACCTCTGATATTGGGCATGAGTATTATTTGTGAGTAGTTACCTTTGTTCTTGAGTTCGTGGGAGAAGTCATGTTGCAAGTAATCATGCGAATTTTATATGTGTTTGATATTTTGATGATATGTATGTTGCCTTAGTGTTGTCATGTGAACGTCGACTACATGACACTTCACCATCCTTGGGCCTAAGGGAATGCATTGTGGAGTAGTTATTAGATGATGGGTTGCTAGAGTGACAGAAGCTTAAACCCTAGTTTATGTGCTACTTCGTAAGGGGCCAATTTGGGTCCAGATGTTTAATGCTATGGTTAGACTTTGTCTTGATACTTTTCTCGTAGTTGCGGATGCTTGTGAGGGGGTTAATCGTAAGTAGGTTGTTAGTTCAAGTAATAATAGCACCTTAGCACCGGTCCACCCACATATCAAATTATCAAAGTAGCGAACATGAATCGAACCAACATGATGAAAGTGACTAGATGAAATTCCCGTGTACCCCCAAGAACACTTTGCTTATCATAAGAGATAGTTTTGTCCTGTCCTTTGCCACAAAAGAATTGGGATACCTTGCTGCACCTTACCTATTTTTACCGTTACTTGCTTGTTACAAATTACCTTGCTATAAAACTACTTGCTACTTACAATATCATTACCTGCATAAATTACCTTGCTGAAAACCGCTTATCATTTCCTTCTACTCCTCGTTGGGTTTGGCACTCTTACTTATAGGAAGGACTACGATTGATCCCCTATACTTGTCGGTCATCAGCGGGCACTTCGAGACACACGACGCTAATGGAAATCATCGACCCAATAAAAACAAGCGCATGCGTAAAAGTGGCGGGAGCGACACAGAGGACGCCTTAGTCAATGCAGGGTCCACCAGACCCAGATCCGAACATAAAAGGAAACCCTTTAAAGGAAATAAGGATGGACCTAGCAAGCTCGAGAGGATCCTGGATCGACCATGCAAAATCCATGGCACTCAGGACAAACCTGCAACCCACACTAATAGAAATTGATGAGTCTTCAAACAAGCTGGTAAGGTAGCGATGGAGGGTCAAAATAAAACCCAAAATCACAGTGAAGAGGAGGATGAACCTCGTTAGCCCAACAACGTGGGCCAAAAGAAGTTTCCTTGTGAGGTAATAGAGGTGTACATGATCTATGTTACCCACATCTCCAAGAGGGAGAGGAAGCGCATAATTCGGGACATCTACACGTTAGACAGTCACACCGAAGTTCAACCCGCGGTTGGCTTACCCGATGATCACATTCGACAAACATGACCATCCGACCAGCATCAGGCTGCACTTGTCCTGACGTGCATCCATATGGTTGGAGGAAGCAACCTCAACTTAATCCATGAGGACACGGTTAGGAAGATGGGCATCTACTCATCTCGGATCAAGTCGAGCAGCACTACCTTTAAAGGCGTCATGCCATGTGTTGACGCTCATTGCACCGGAACCATGTCACGAGAAGGTTGTCTTTGGATCACGAGGAACTTCAGAAGCAAGGAGTTAATCTTTGACATTGTCCCCTTCCAAAGTGGATACCATGCACTCCTAGGGCGCACAGAGTTCGCTCGCTTCAACGTGGTCAACATTATGCTTACCTCAAGCTCAAAATGCCAGGACCCAACGGTTTTATCACGATCAATGGTAACAAGAAATGCTCTCTCCGTATTGAGGAGTAGACTGCGGCCTTCGCATCCAAGGCACAGGCGTCCGAGGACGTAGCCCGTGGCGGTAAACACACTTCTAGCTCTTTGAAGCGTTCATGGGCCATGTCAATCAACCTTGGACACATACCCCCACACCCTAAATAGGGGTGCGGTCTTCTCGTGCCCTCCCCTTAGAAGGGGAACTACGCACCTAGGGCAAACAATTTTGCATTGAAAATCCTTTGGGCCGCCGAGGAGCCAAAATTTATGGAAGCACCGGATCGGATAGACCAAAGAGAGACTAAGCTTCGAGCATCCATATCGGTAAGGTCCTGACAAAGAGCTAGCCAGGAAAGCATACCCGCGTGGCTTCAACCACAAAACGGACATATGCAGACCTCTGAGAAGGACTCAACCAATGGGCGCTTTAAGCACATGCAAGCCCAAGGTTGCATACAATCCATCTCTATATTCGCCATCAATGAGGATAAGCTGGTCAACAACATGGAGACGCAAACGTGCACCAGGAAGAGACTCAGGCTTATAAACCTGATGATAACGTCTGCCCCTGTTTTTATGTGCTCCTTTATTTACCTCTTTGCATTGTATCTTTTTAGTTTCTCTCGTTACAGCTCAGCATGTAAAGCTTGAAGTAAAAAATAAATAAATAAATCATGCCCCTCAAGGTTCTTACTGTGTTTCTATACAAGCACTGCCTGTGAGCTACAAGGACGTATTCAAGATACAAGTTCTAAAGGTCTTCATTTCCCTGCCTCGAAATACAAGTACGGAGTACTCAACGTCTCGGATGTTGCACTATATGAATCAGTTTCGAACCTAGATTTAGGTCAGTAGTTAGGTTGCCCGGCTCCTATGTGTACTGATACATGTCCAACGTATCTATAATTTTTGATTGTTCCATGCTACTATATTATCATTCTAGGATACTTTTTGAGTAATTATTTACCAATTTATATTATTTTTGAGCACTAACCTATTGACCCAGTGCCCAGTGTCAATTGCTATTTTCTGCGTGATTTTTACTTTTCAGCTTACAGTACCAGACGAAGTCCAATTGCCCCAAAACTTTTTTATGATTTTTTCTGGACCAAAATAAGACCTGGGAGCTTTGGGAGAAGACCAGAGGCCGCACGAGGGCGGCACAAGCCAATAGCGCACCCAGGGGGTGGTCATGCCCTGATGGCTTGTGCCTCCCTAGAGGCGCTCCTGACCCCATTCTCTGGCCTATAAATTCACATATATTCCAAAAACCCTGGAGGGCATCCCAAAACACTTTTTCCTCCGCGCAAGTCTCTATTGCACCGCGATCTCATCTGGAGCTCTGTTCCGGCACCGTGCCAGAGGGGGATCGATAACAGAGAGCCTCTTCATCAACCTTGCTGCCCTCATGATGATGTGTGAGTAGTTCACCATAGACCTACGGGTCCGTAGTTAGTAGCTAGATGGCTATCTCTCCCTCTTTTTATCTTCAATACAATGATCATCGCATCTTTGCTTTGATCCATCCGATGTAATTCTTTTGTGCGGTGCATTTTGTTGGGATCCGATGAATTGTGGGTTTATGTTCAGATTATTCATGAAAAGTATTTGAGTCTTCTCTGAAATTATTATGATTCTTAATTGCATGATCATTATAATTCATAATTCTCTCTGATCTATTGATTTAATTTGGCCAAGTAGATTGATCTTTCTTTAGTGAGGGAGGTGCATTGTAGTGGGTTCAACCCAGTGGCGAAGCCACGTTCTGGCAGTTTAGTCGCTTGACTACATAGGAATTTAGCAAATCAAGCGTGTCATGTATGCGTACATCACCATTGCACAAGCATACAAAGGTCCATTTGTCATTTGTTTGAGTCTTTAGGGTAACATTTGGCTTTGGCAAAAGAGGCAAAGTAGCAAAGCAAGTCCTAATAACTTCGCTTATCCCTAAAATCCCATAATTTCTCCTTTCATTGTTCAACTTATCCACCTTTTCAGTTTTCTTCTTTCCATGTAAAACCCTCTCAGAAATTGAAAACTTACATGCAATATTTGGTCTGGGCATGACACACGTCGACCTCCAGGCTCCACTGAGCCGTGAGTGATATGATGCACCATACATTGTCCACCGACCTTTGGCGAGACGTAAGCGGCCTGACACACCGTCTATCGTCCGTCGACATCCAATCCAACACCAGGACAAGGCCCTTCTCCTTTTATTTATAACTTCTATCTTCGTTCTCCTCCAAAATTCTCCTTTCACGACAAATATTATGTAGTAAGAGGTTGTCTTTATTAAGAATTATTTCATATCTTGGTTTTCTTAGCAACAACTTGTTTTGTCCAATCTTTAGTTTGACAAATGGATATTTTTTTGGTAATACCAGTTTCCCTTTAGTATCCATTGGTGAAGCTATCAGTGATTTTTCGGTCACAAAGACGATAGTTGAGACAACATTTTCCTAATTGAGTATTAAGTATGATTTGCGCAACAGAATATGTGTTCGCGAGAATATGTGTTCGCTCTTTTGAAACCAATGTAATCCAATCTATTATCACGTGCCCTTTTTTCTTGTTAATATTTTCTAAAAGAAATGTTAGTGAAGCTTGACATCACAGGGTTATGATCCTGGCACCGCCACTGGTTCAACCTGACGAGTTTATATATCCCAGTGACGGAAGGGGACAAGTTGCGTCTTTGTGTTGTTGGCACTAAGTATAAAACGATGGGGTTTATTCATATTACTTGAGTTTACTTTGTCTACATCATGTCATCGTTCTCCGTGCATTACTCTATTTTTCATGAACTTAATATGTAGAGAGGCAAGTATAGAAGCGCTCTTAAAGTGGAGTAATAGTAATAGGTGCAAGCAGGAGTCGGCCTATTTGTCTTGGACGTGATGCCTATATACACATGATCATTATCGTGAACATCACTAACTATCCGCTTTTCTATCAATTGCCCAACAGTAATTTGTTTACCCATCGTATGCCTACTTTCATAAGAGATGTCGCCAGGGAAAACTATGTCCTCGGGTCTATTCACTTATACATTTACAAACCTATCGATACCTTGATGTTCTTATTTACCTTTTATTTTATTTTGCAATTTAAAGTTGTCTACTATTATCTACATACTTCACTTGCTTGAAATAACGAGATCAAGGGGATTAACAACCCTCTTACCCATGTTGGGTGCAAGTTGTTTGCTCTTTTGTGTGTAGCTACTATACACGGTTGTGGATTGATATTCCTATTGGTTCGATAAACCTTTTTTTCATAACCGAGGGAAATACTTATCCGTATTGTGCTGCAATTACCCGTTCCTCTTCAAGAAAAACCCAATGCACATCTCAAGTATCAGGAAGGATTTCTGGCGCTGTTGCCGGGAATATCATCACCAATTATCATGTAACTTCACACAAATTATCATTCACTTATTATTCTCTTTATTTTCTGTTATATTTAGTTTGTTTGTTACTAGTTTGCTTGTTTCGCTTGCTTGAAAAGTTGTTATCATGTGTAAGTTTGAAACTAGTAAAACTTTTGCCTCTAGTGCGGAAGCCTCGGAACATTCAACTTCATCTCTCAATGATAACGCTAAAAAATTTATTGATGTTGTTGTTAGGGAAAAATTTGATAACCTTGCGGATGATGATCCCTCTAAAAAGGAACCTATTATACAAACTAAGAAACTCCGTATTAGTGGTGGTAATATTATTGGAAAATGTGTGATCCAAGACTTTTTCACTTGTGCGGGCTCTCTACCTTTGATAGGTGGATCTATTGTTGCTAGAACCACTAGTTGTGCGGATGCTATATCTTTACTCATAGTTGAATTGGAAAGACAATTCATTCATATGCGCCCCTCCATACAATGGTTGTTTCTAGAGTTATCGAACATTGAACATGCTCCTGCTAAACGGTTGGCTACAATATTTCTTGTTCATGAATTTAATTATATTATGCAGCAATCAACACAAATATTTTCTCATTATAGGATAAATAATGAGTGCCCACCAATAGAGGAATTCTTTATGAGTTGGAAGAAATAAGGAGATTAAGATCAACAGATTATGTTGCTTATAATGAAAACCTTAGGAAAAAGGTTTCACCTAACGTCCTAATTGATAAAATTTCCAAATTCAATGATCAAATTATTGTCACAAATCTTCAATTAGACTATGATCTTGAGATGAAATTTAGTAAATACCTTTATATAAACCTTTATAATGAAGAATTCACTTTAACTTATGAAAGGTCCAAGGACGAACCTCCTTCTCCTCCGGAGATAGATCTCACGATCCTTGTGTTGTGAAGTTTAGTCCCTTAAACTTTTTCTGCTTGCCCATGAGAAAACTTGCTATTGAGATAAGGTAATATGATTATAGCATGATGAATTTTCTCATAAAGGTGACAATACTTGAAACTATGCATTATGCCTAGCTAGGGGCATAAAACAATAATGCTTGTTGGGAGGCAAACCAATAGTTATCTTTATTGTGATAACATGATTATTTACTGTGTAATCATTTTGTTTTAATGTTTTAATTAGTGTTTGTTCCAAGTAAAGCCTTTGGGATGACTCACAATATGAGTAGAATTGATACGGTGCAAAAACAGAAACTCTAGTGTCCAGTGCAGAATTTCTCTAATTTTACTGGAACGTCTTTTTGATATGAATTTTGTAAAAAGTATTTATATACAAATTCTTCAGGTTTTCCTAAAATTTTCAGAATTTTTGGATTTACAGAAGTATATGTTCTTTATAGATCATTACACACTGTTCTGTTTTAGACACATTCTGTTTTTTGCTTGCATAGTTTGCTTGTTTTGATGATGCTATGGATTGTATCGGGGGTATAAGCCATGGATAAGTTAGAATACAGTACCTATTTTGAAATAATGAAATATTAATCAATTTATAACAGCACCTAAAGTATTTGATATGTTGCTTATACTAACGGATCTCACGAGGTTTTGTTGAGTTCTGTGTGATTGAAAATTTCAAGTTTTGGGTGTTATCACGATGGACAATTGAATAAGGAGAGGAAGAGCCTAAGCTTGGGGATGCACAAGGCACCCCAAGGAAATATTCTAGTAATACTCAAGCGTCTAAGCTTGGGGATTCCCCAGAAGACACCCCCTCTTTCGTATCAATCCATCGGTATGTCACTTGGAGCTATATTTTTATTTGTCACATGATATGTGTTTTTCTTGGAGTATTGTTTGATTTTGTTTGCTTTTACTTTTTGTTTGCCACAATCATCATTTTCTGGACACACCTATTTGAGAGAGACACACCTTCATCATAATCTGTTAGAATACTCTATGTGCTTCACTCGTATCTTTTGAGCTTAGCAGTTGCTCTAGTACTTCACTTATATCTTTTCGAGCATGGTGGCGTATATATTTTATAGAAATAATTGCACTCTAGCTCTTCACTTATATTTGTTGGAGAGTTAATAAATAGTGACTGTAATTTGCATGGGTCATAAGATTAGTAAAAAATCACAGGTATTCAATGAGAGATAATCAAAACCATCATGTAGCACATAAAGAGAAATTGTGGGTTAATGATATTGATGTGGTAATATGAAAAGGTGTGAGTGCATCATTGTTGATTCATAGAAGTGTGAATATTAAGAGGTGTTAACTTCTTTTCTGTCAAAATATTAAAAAGTCATGGTGAGCATGTGTGAGCATTTCTATTCCTAGTTAAAATCCTAGTGTTGTTTCGGGTCGGAGGCGCGTGATGGTTAACTCCTCCCAACCTCCTCCCTTAGGGCATTGAGTAGTAATTTGATTTGTGATAAAACTAATAAAACTTTGCAATATGTATATGAGTTCTTGATACGTCTCCAATGTATCTATAATTTTTTATGATGGCATGCTATTATATTATCTGTTTTGGATGTTTTATATGCATTAATATGCTATTTTATATTTTTTAGGACTAACCTATTAATCTAGAGACAAGTGCCAGTTTATGTTTTTTGCTTGTTTTTGAGTTTTGCAGATATGGAATATTAAACGGAGTCCAAACGAAATAAAACCTTCGGAAGGAATTTTTCTGGAAGGAAATAAGTCATCCAAGCTTGGAGTGCACGTCAGGGGAGGTGCCAGGGCACCACAAGCCTCCTACGCGTGCCCCCTGGCCGCGCCTAGCAGGCTTGTTGCCTCCTGATAGGTCTCCTAACCCTAATTCTTGGCCTATAAATACCCAAATATTCCTCCAACATAAAAAAGGAGCCACGCAAATACTTCCGCCGCCGGAAGTCTCCGTTCCCGAGAGATCCAATCTTGGAGCCTTTTCCGGTAATCTGCCGAAGGGGGTTTCGATCATGGAAGGCATCTACATCAACTCCATTGCCCCTCCGATGATGCGTTAGTAGTCCACCACAGACCTACGGGTCCATAGCTAGTATCTCGATAGCTTCTTCTCTCCCTCTCTGATCTTCAATACCATGTTCTTCATGATCTTCATTGAGATCTATCCGATGTAATCCTCTTTTGTGGTGTGTTTGTCAAGATCCGACGAATTGTGAGTTTATGTTCAGATTATCCATGAATATTATTTGAATCTCCTCGGATTTCTTATATGCATGATTTCATATCCTTGTAAGTCTATTCGAGTTATTGGTTTGGTTTGGCCAACTAGATTGGTAATTCTTGCAATGGGAGAAGTGCTTGGTTTTGGGTTCAATCTTGCGATGTCCCCACCCAGTGACATAGTAGGGGTAGCGAGGCACGTATTGTATTGTTGCCATCAAGGGTAACAAGATGGGGTTTTCATCATATTGCTTGAGTTTATCCCTCTACATCATCTCATCTTTCTTAATGCGTTACTCTGTTCTTCATGAACTTAATACTCTAGATGCAGGCAGGAGTCGGTCGATGTGTGGAGTAATAGTAGTAGATGGCGAATCGTTCTGGTCTACTTGATACAGACATGATGCTTATATGCATGATCATTGCCTTGGATAAGTACATGATTATTCGCTTTTCTATCAATTGCTTGATAGTAATTTGTTTACCCACCATGATATTTGCCTTCAAGAGAGAAGCCTCTAGCGAAACCTATGGCCCCCGGGTCTATTTTCCATAATATATTTTTAGATCTATACTTGCTGCAATTTATTTACCTTTTACTTTCTGCACTCGTTACATCTATCTCTATCTAATCCTTGCAAATAACCGTGAAGGGATTGCAACCCCTTTATAGCGTTGGGTGCAAGAGTTTGATTATTTGTGTAGGTGCATCCATTGGTGACTAGCTTGTTCCTCCTACTGTATTGATACCTTGGTTCTCAACAATTGAGGGAAATACTTGCCTACTTCGCTGCATCACCCTTTCCTCTTCAAGGGAAAACTATCGCATGCTCAAGAGGTAGCAGTTCTCTGTAACTAATGTGAAACCATGTACATACGCAATCTCACCTCCTCATATTTGCTAGCCTCTTTGGTACCGTGCCTTGCCCATTCTCACCTCGAGGATCGGTGCAACCTTCGTGGGTGCATCCAAACCCCGTGACATGATATGCTATGTCACACATAAGCCTCATGATATCTTCCTCAAAATAGCCACCATACCAATCTATTATGGCATTTCCATAGCCATTCCGAGATATATTGCCATGCAAATATATCGGTGGTCGTTATATCTTACTCATTAAAGTAAACATCAGCATGCGTAGAGTTGTATCAGTGGTCGATATAACTTGATAGAATATTAATTCTACCTTTAGCTCCTTGTTGGGTTCGACACTCTTACTTATCGAAAAAGGTTACAAACGATCCCCTACACTTGTGGGTTATCAAGACCTTTTTTTGGCGTTGTTGCCAGGGAACAATAGCGTAGAGGTTGATATTCTCGTGTGTGCTTGTTTGATTTATCACTAAGTAATTTTATTTTCTATTATAAGTTGTTTTATATCTTTATCTACGGATATGGAACAGGAGACACCAATTTTATTGTTGTACTTGCTTCTCATGGAGATGGGGAAACTCCTAAAACCCTCGATGCTGGTTATGTGAAAAACATTAAATACTACTTTGATAATCCCAAGAAATCCCCATTCAACTTGATAATGGGAGACACGTTGAATCAACATGAGTACTTTAGGGATTATCGCTTGTCTCAAACAGGGAAACACTTATGGGATCAAATTAAAATGTTGCGTTGGTATGCTTGGGATTTATGCTTGAGATGTGCATATACTTGTTGTTTTAAGAGTAAGGGTCTACACCTTCCCTTTCAATGTGAATTTAATGATAATTAAACCTTGGCTTCTTATACTAATGGTATATATGATTACTATGATGTGGAACAAATAGAAGAATTTGTTGCTTTTAAGGGTGCTTATGAAATTGAATCGTTCTTTGAAAGTATGGTAACTATGATGATGTTGTTTACAGACCTGCAATTTTGTCATACTTAAATATTGCTATGAGAATTATGAATACAATGCCGATATTAATGAATTTATTGAGAGAATGTCTGTTGGCTTGGAAGAGACTAATATTTTGCAGGAATCTATGCAAGAAGAGATTGCTGAAACTGTGAGCTCATTAGATGGAAAAGATGAGGAGAGCAAAGGACAAAATGAGGAAGAGCAGATTGATCACCCATGCCCACCTTCTAATGAGAGTATATCTTCAACTCATACATTGTTTAATTTCCCTTCGTGCTTACGGAAGGATGAATGCTATGATCCCTTGGATTCGTTTGAAATATCCCTTTTTGATGAACTTGATGCTTGCTATGCTTGTGGCCATGATGCCAGTATGCATTATTCTTATGGAGATGAACTTGCTATCATTCCTCATGTTAATTATGAAATTGTTGCTATTGCACCCGCACACTATAGTCCTATTATCTTTTTGATTTCTCCCAACTACACTATATCGGAGAAGTTTGGACTTATTAGGGACTATGTTGATGGGTTGCGTCTTAATATTACACATGATGATTTTGGAAAATATAATATGCATGTGCTTGCTGCTCCTACTTGCAATTATTATGAGCGAGGAACCAAATCTTCACCTCTCTATGTTTCATGTACGATAAAGTTGCAAGAAACTGCTTACGCTATGTATTGGCGTTTACTTTGTGTGAATGAATAGTTATTTTATGACATGGCAATGCACATGAAGAGAGTTAGACTTTGTTTTCACATGGTATATATCACTTTGTGCTCACTACTTAATTACAAATCATTGTTAATTAAAATTGGCTTTGGTATACCTTGAGATTCGGGTGGATCAATTATTTAAGCACTATATGCCTAGCTCAATGGCTTTAAAAAAGCGCTGCCAAGGAGAAAACCCGGAAGTTTTAGAGAGTCATTTATTTCTGTTGTATGCCTTTAAAATGATTTAGAAAAGTGGTGAACCTAAAACCTTTTCAAAGAGAAAGTGAAAGTGAGAAAGACGAGCATCATTGAAGTGGGGGCGTGCTTGAACTTTTGTTCATGCCCATGGAAACTTTGTGAATCTTGATTACAACAACTTTTCAAAAAAAATCCCCTTGTACAAATCCATTGTATTATGAAGATAATGTGCCAAGAGTTACCTTTAGGATGTTTAAATTGCTTGTTTGATATGTGCTGTGCAAAAACAGAAACTTTGGTTGTGGTATTTGATTTTTCATATTTTACTGAAATGTCAAAAGTTTCTGAATTTTTTACACAGTACTTTTATACAAATTTCGTACCAATTTATAATTTTTCATAATTGTTTGAGTTACATAAGTATGGTATTCATCTGCATCTTTACAGACTGCCCTGCTTTTCACAGATTGCTGTTATAGTTGATTTGTCTGCTTATCTTTGAGTTCTTGTTGAGCCCCATTTACTTGGGAGCCATAGAATTTTGATATCATACAGTAGTTAATTTTGGACTATAATTATACAATAATGTGATGGCAAGACATGATGGGATTTGATGTTATATGTACTAACCTTTCTAATGAAAGTTATGGTAAGTTTTATGTGGATGAAGTATTCGAAGATCGAGGAGGTATTGATATGAGAAGAATAAGGAGAGGAAAGAGCTCAAGATTGGGGAAGCCCAAGGCACCTCAAGTAAATATTCAAGGAGACACAAGCGTCTAAGCTTGGGGATGCCCCGAAAGGCATCCATCTTCTGTCTTCAACAATTATTGGTATGTCTCGGTTTTTGTTTTGTTCACATGATATGCATAAATTCTTGGAGCGCCGTGTGCCTTTTTTCCTTTTAGCAATGCACCATGTTGGTATGGTAAAGTACATGGTTGATTTATAGAATGCTCTTTGCACTTCACTTATATCTTTTTAGTATGGCTTTAAAGAATGCTTCATGTGCTTCACTTATATCATTTGAAGTTGGATGCCTGTTTCTCTACATATAGAAAATCTTTACCTGTAGGATGCTCTTTTGCTTCACTTATATTTATTAGAGAATATCCATGTATTTTATAGAAATAATTGCACCCTCGTTCTTCACTTATATTTGTTTGAGAGTTAATAAATAGTGACTGTAATTTGCATTGGTCATAAGACTAGTCCAAGAATAATAGGTATTCAATGAGTGATAATCAAAACCATCATGTAGCACATAAAAGAGAAATTGTGGGTTAATGATATTGATGTGGTAATATGAAAAGGTGTGAGTGCGTCATTGTTGATTCGTAGAAGTGTCAGTATTAAGAGGTATTAACTTCTCATTTGTCTAAAAATAAAAAGGCATTGTGAGGATGTGTGAGCATTTCTATTCCTCGTTAAAATCCTAGTGTTGTTTAGGGTCGGAGGCGCACGATGGTTAAGTCCTCCGAACCTCCTCCCTTGGGGCATGCGAGTAGTACTTTGATTTGTGATAAAACTAATAAAACTTTGCAATAAGTATATGAGTTCTTGATGACTAATGTGAAACCATGGACATATGCAATGTCACGTGCTCATATTTTGCTAGCCTTTTTGGTACCGTGCTTTTCCCATTCTCACCTTGAGGATCGGTGCAAACTTTTGTGGTGCATCCAAACCCCATGACATGATATGCTTTGTCACACATAAGTCTCCTTATATCTTCCTCAAAACAGCCACCATACCTACTGATACATCTCCAACGTATCGATAATTTATAAAGTATTCATGCCATATTCATCTATGTTTACAATACTTTTATATGGTTTTGATGCACTTTATATGATTTATTTAGAACTAACCCGGATTGATGTTGTTTTCAACAGAATTACCGTGGTGTTGTTTGATACGTCTCCAACGTATCTATAATTTATGAAGTATTCATGCCATGTTTATAACAATTTTATATGGTTTTTGTATGATTTTATTAGAACTAACCCGGACTGACGCTGTTTTTAGGAGAACTACCATGGTGTCGTTTTTTGTGCAGAAATAAAAGTTCTCGGAATGGGCTGAAAATTTGCGATCATTTTTATGGACCAAAAGAGACCCCCGAAGCACAAGATCTAGGCCAGGAAGTGGATGAGGAGTCTACAAGCCCTCTAGGCACGCCCTACCCCCCAAGGAGGGTGCTTCGGGCTTGTGGGCCCCTCGGGCACCCCCTTGACGTGAGACCGACACCAAAAATTCTTAAAAATACCCAAACCTCCGAAAAGAAACCTAGATCAGGAGTTCTGCCTCCGCAAGCCTCTTTAGCCATGAAAAAACAATCGGGACCCCATTCCGGCACCCTGCCGGAGCGGGAAACCATCACAGGAGGCCATCTTCATCATCCCGGCGGCCTCCATGACGAGGAGGAAGTAGTTCACTGATACGTCCCCAATGTATCTATAATTTTTCATTGTTCCATGTTATTATATTATTTGTTTTGGATGTTTTATATGCATTAATATGCTATTTTATATTATTTTTGGGACTAACCTATTAATCTAGAGCCTAGTGCAAGTTTGTGTTTTTTCATTGTTTTTGAGTATTGCAGATAATGAATATTAATTAGAGTCCAAACGGAATAAAATCTTCGCGATGATTTTTCTTGGACCAGAAGACATCTACCACACTTGGAGGGGAAGGCAAGAGACTTGCCAGGGGGTCACAAGCCAGGGGGCGCGACCACCTCCCCTGGCCACGCCTGGCAGGCTTGTGGCCCCTAGCAGGTCTCCTAACCCTATTCTTCGGCCTATAAATTCCCAAATATTCCCCCAATACCAGAGGGAGCCACAAAAATACTTTTCCGCCATCGGAAGCCTCTGTTCCCAAGAGATCCAATCTTGGAGCCTTTTTCGATAATCTGCCGGAGGGGGATTCGATCATGGAGGGCATCTACATCAACTCCATTGCCCCTTCGATGATGCGTGAGTAGTTTACCATAGACCTTTGGGTCCATAGCTAGTAGCTAGATGACTTCTTCTCTCTCTTTGTGTTTTAATACCATGTTCTTCATGATCTTCATGGAGATCTATCCGATGTAATACTCTTTTGCAGTGTGTTTGTCGAGATCCGATGAATTGTGGGTTTATGTTCACATTATCCATGAATATTATTTGAGTCTTGTATGAATTCTTATATACATGATTTCATATCTTTGCAAGTCTCTTCTCGTTATTGGTTTGGTTTGGCCAACTAGATTGGTAATTCTTGCAATGGAAGAAGTGCTTAGTTTTCGGTTGAATCTTGCGTTGTCGTTACCGAGTGACATAGTAGGGGTAGCGAGGCACGTATTTGTATTTTTGCCATCAAGGATAAAAATATGGGGTTTTCATAATATTGCTTGCGTTTATCCCTCTACATCATGCCATCTTACCTAATGCGTTACTCTGTTTTTCATGAACTTAATACTCTAGATGCATGGAGGAGTTTGTCGATGTGTGGAGTAATAGTAGTCGATGTAGAATCCTTTCCGTCTACTTTACACAGACGTTATGCCTATATGCATAATCATTGCCTTGGATATCTTCATAGTTATTCTCTTTTCTATCAATGGCTCGACAGTAATTTGTTCACCCACCGTGTTATTTTCCTTCAAGAGAAAATCCTCTAGTGAAACCTATGGCCCCTGGGTCTACTTTCCATATTATATTTTCAGATCTATAAACCAAAAATACCAAAAAATACTTAACTGCAATCTTTTTTACTTTTGTTTTACTTTTCGTTTTTGTAACTTCTATATCTATCTCTATCAGTTCTCATCCTTGCAAATAATGGTGAAGGGATTGACAACCCCTTTATAGCGTTGGGTGCAAGTGTTTGATTGTTTGTGTAGGTGCGAAGATTGGGGACTTGCTTGTATCTCCTACTGGATTGGTACCTTGGTTCCCAACAACTGAGGTAAATACTTATCTACTTTGCTGCATCACCCTTTCCTCTTCAAGGTAAAACCAACACAAGCTCAAGAAGTAGCAAGAAGGACTTCTGGCGCCGTTGTTGGGGAGGATACATAGCAAGTCAAGACAAGAACTCGCCCGTCAACTTGCCAATTTCTAGCGCCATTACCGGGGAGATGTACATCAAGCCTACCAAGTACCCATCACAAACCCATCTCTTGCATTTACATTATTTGCCATTTGCCTCTCGTTTTCCTCTCCCCCACTTCTAAAACGATTTTCACAAAATACCAAAAAGATTTGACTTTTTATTTGCCCTTCCTCTGTTCGCCCTTTCATTTGATTTTTGTTTGCCTGTGTGCCAGATTGCTTGCTTTGTCATGATGACTCAAGAGAATACCAAGTTGTGTGACTTTTCCAATACTACTAATGATGATTTTATTAGTACTCCGATTGCTCCCGTCACTAGTGCGAAATCTTATGAAATTAATGCCACTTTGCTTAATCTTGTTGCGAAAGAACAATTTTCTGTCCTTCGTAGTGAAGATGCCGCATCCCATGTAAATAATTTCTTGAGTTGTGTGATATGCAAAAGAAGAAAGATGTGGATAATTATATTTTTAAATTGAAGCTATTTCCGTTCTCACTATGTGATCGCACTAAAACTTGGTTTTCATCTTTTCCTAAAACTAGTATTGATTCATGTAATAAGTGTAAAGATGCTTTTATTTCCAACTACTTTCCGCCCGCCAAGATCATCTCCCTTAGGAACGATATAATGAATTTTAAGCAACATGATCGTGAGCAGTTGCACAATCTTGGGAGAGGATGAAATTAATGATTAGAAATTGCCCCGCATCTAGAAATTGCACAATCTTTAGTTTATGGATGATTATACAATTTCTTTATGCGGGATTGAATTTTGCATCTAGAAATCTTTTAGGTTCCGCTGCGGGTGGTACTTTTATGGAACTCACATTAGGAGAAGCTACCAAACTTCTAGAAAATATTATGGAAAATTACTCTCAATGGCATACCGAAAGATCTCCTACTAGTAAAAAAGTGCATGCTATTGAAGAAATAAATACTTTGAGTGAAAAGATGGATGAATTAATGATTTTTTTGCTAGTAAGAGTGCTCCTATTGATCCTAATGATATGTCTTTGTCTTCTTTTGTTGGTAATAATATTAATCTATGGATGTGAATTTTGTTGGTAGGAACAATTTTGGTAATAACGCATATAGAGGTAATTTCAACCCTAGGCCGTTTCCTAGTAATTCCTCTAATAACTATGGTAATTCCTACAACAATTCTTATGGAAATTATAATAAGATGCCCTCTGATCTTTATAACATTAAGGAATTTATTAGTTCACAAAAGGTTTTCAATGCTTCGATTGAAGAAAAATTGCTCAAGATTGATGATTTGGCTAGGAACTTTGATAGAATTTCGCTTGAGATGGATTCTTTGAAAATTATATCTACTCCACCCAAGCATGATATTAATGAGTCTTTAAAAGCTATGCAAATTTCTATTGATGAGTGTAAGGAAAGAACCGCTAGAATACGTGCTAAGCATGAATGGCTTAAAAAAGTGTGTTCTCGTGATAATAATGATGAAGATCTCAAAGTGATTGATGTGACTCCTATTGAATCTTTGTTTTCCAATATAAATCTTGATAAAGATGCGACTGGAGATAAGTCAACTTTATTTAAAAGTCATCCCAATGATTTAGAGTTTATAGATCTTAATGCTAAAATTGATAAAAGTGGGATTGAAGTGGTCAAAACTTTAAATAGCAATGAACCTACTCTTTTGGATTTCAAGGAATTTAATTATGATTGCTGCTATTTTATTGTTGTATTTCCTTGTTGAAATCCATGTTGAATTCTCTGCATGCTTATAATCAAAATAAGGCTTTTACTAAACATATGGTTGATGCTATGATGAAATCTTTTGAAGAGAAACTTGAGTCGGAAGTTTCTATCCCCAGAAAGATTCATGATGAGTGGGAACCTACTATTAAGGTTAAAATTAAATATTATTAGTGCCATGATTTGTGTGATTTGGTTGCTAGTGTTTCCACGATTCCGGAAACTTTATGTGATGTGCTAGGTTTCCATGAACTTGATGATTGCTCTTTGAATTTGCATCTTGCAGATTCCACTATTAAGAAACCTATGGGAAGGATTAATGATGTTATTATTGTTGAAAATAGGAATTATGTGCCCATATATTTCATTTTTCTTGATATAGATTGTGATCCTACATGTCCTATTATTCTTGGTATGCCTTTCCTTAGAACGATTGTTGCAATTATTGATATGAAAGAAAGAAACATTAGATTCCAATTTCCGTTAAGGAAATGCATGGAACACATTCCTAGAAATAAAATAAGATTGCCTTATTAATATATTATGAGAGATACTTTTGGATTGCATACCAAAGATGACAATACCTAGATCTATTGTGCTATGCCTAGCTAGGGGCGTTAAACAATTGCGCTTGTTGGGAGGCAACCCAATTTTATTTTTATGTTTCTGTTTTTGAGTGTTTCAAAAATTATTACCTTTGTAGTAATTGTGTTTTGGTTTTTTAATTAGTGTTTGAGCCAAGTAAGACCTTTGGGATGGTCTATGGTGATTGTTGATTTGATCTTCCTGAAAAACAGAAACTTTTGCGCCCAGTCCAGGAATTTTATAAATTTATGAAAGCGTCGTATGAGTCTGAAATTCTTACACAAGATTGATATACAAATTTACCTGATTGTACTAATGTTTCAGAAGTTTTTGATTGGCTAAAGTATTCTAAGTTTACAGATTGCTACAGACTGTTTTGTTTTTGACAAATTCTGCTTTCTTTGTGTTGTTTACTTATTTTGATGTATCTATGGGTTGTATCGGGGGTATGAACCATGGAGAAGTTATAATATAGTATATATTACACCAATATAAATAAAGAATGAGTTCACAACAGTACCTAAAGTGGTGATTTATTTTTCTTATACTAATGGATCTCACGAGTTTTCTATTGAGTTTTGTGTTGTGAAGTTTTCAAGTTTTGGGTAAAGATTTGATGGAATATGGAAGAAGGAGTGTCAAGAGACTAAGCTCACCCTAAGACATATTAAAGGATACCAAAGAGCCTAAGCTTGGGGATGCCCTTGAAGGCATCCCCTCTTTCGTCTTCAATCCATCGGTAAATTTACTTGAGGCTATATTTTTATTCACCACATGATATGTGTTTTGCTTGGAGCGTCTTGTATGATGAGAGTCTTTGCTTTTTAGTTTGCCACAATCATCCTTAATGCACACATATTTTGATAGAGACACGCGTTAATCATGAATATATTAGAATACTCTATGTGATTCACTTATATCTTTTGAGCTATGCAATGTTGCTCTAGTGCTTCACTTGTATCTTTTTAGAGCACGGTGGTGTCTTTTTTTATAGAAATAATTGAACTCTCGTACCTCACTTATTTTATTTTGAGAGTATTTAAACATCATGGTAATTGGTTTAGGTATGAATTTAGTCCTAATATAATGGGCATCCAAGAGGGTTATAATAAAAACTTTCATATAAAGTGCATTGAATACTATGAGAAGTTTGATTCCTTGCATGTAGTTTTGAGATATAAAAATGGTGATATTGGAGTCATGCTAGTGAGTAATTGTGGATTGGTAGAAATACTTGTGTTGAAGTTTGTGATTCCTGTAGCATGCACATATGGTGAACCGTTATATAACGAAGTCGGAGCGTGATTTTTTTAATGATTGTCATCCTTTGTGTGAGGGTCGGGAGTGCGCGATGGTTAACTCCTACCAACCTCGCCCATAGGATCATGCGTCTAATACTTTGCTTTGATAACTAATAGACTTTTGCAATAAGTATGTGAGTTCTTTATGACTAATGTTGAGTCCATGGATTATACACACTCTCACCCTTCCACCTTTGCTAGCCTCTCTAGTACCGCGCAACTTTCGCTGGTGCGATAAACCCCCCTTCCTCAAAACAGCCACCATATACCTTTCCTCAAAACAACCCCCATACCTACCTATTATGTCATTTCCATAGCCATTCCAAGATATATTTCCATGCAACTTCCACCGTTCCTTTTTTCATGACACGCACCATCACTTTCATATTGCATTCATATAGAGTCATATTTTGTTCTAGGTATCGAGTTATAATTTTTTGAGTTGCAAGTAAATAGAAGTGTGACGATCATCATTATTAGAGCATTGTCCCGTGAGAGAAAAGGATGATGGAAGCTATGATTCCCTCACAAGTTGGGATGAGTCTCCGGACTTTACAAATAATAAAAGAGGCCAATGAAGCCCAATTAAAAAAATAGAGGCCAAAGATGCCCACCAAAATTAAAAAAAGAGATAAAAGAGATAATGGACAATGCTACTATCTTTTTTTCCACACTTGTAATTCAAAGTTGCACCATGATCTTTATGATAGAGAGTCTCCTATTTTGTCACTTTCATATAACTAGTGGAATTTTTCATTATGATGCACGTCCACTTAGTTTCTTTTTGAGCTTTCATACACTTATAGCTCTAGTTCATCCGTTGCATGGCAATCCCTACTCACTCACAATAATATCTATTGATGGACATCTCCATAGCCCGTTGATACGCCTAGTTGATGTGAGACCATCTTCTACTTTTCCTCATAACCTCCACCATATTCTATTTGACCTATAGTGCTATATCCATGGCTCACGCTCATGTATTGCGTGAGAGTTGAAAAGGTTTGAGAACATAAAAGTTGTGAAACAATTGCTTGACTTGTCATCATGTTTGTGCATGATTTAAACACTTTGTGTGGGGAAGATGGAGCATAGCCAGACCATATGATTTTGTAGGGATAACTTTCTGAGGCCATGTTATTTTGTAAGGACAAAATTGCCTTGTTATTCTGCTTGAAGTACTACTGTTTTTATGTCAACATTAAACTTTTGTTTTGAATCTTATGGATCTGAATATTCATGCCACAATAAAGAATATTACATGGATAAATATGTTGGGTAGCATTGCACATCAAAAATTATGTTTCTATCATTTAGCTACTCGAGGACGAGTAGGAATTAAGCTTGGGGATGCTGATACGTCTCCAATGTATCTATAATTTTTGATTGTTCCATGCAATCATATTATTTATTTTGGATGTTTTATATGCATTAATATGCTATTTTATATTATTTTTGGGACTAACCTATTAATCTAGAGCCTAGTGCCAGTTTCTGTTTTCCCCCCTTGTTTTTGAGTATTGCAGATAAGGAATATTAAATGGAGTCCAAACGGAATAAAATCTTCCCGATGATTTTTCTTGGACCAGAAGACATCTACCAGACTTGGAGGGGAAGGCAAGAGACTTGCCAGGAGGTCACAAGCCAGGGGGTACATCCACCTCCCCTAGCCGCGCGTGGCAGGCTTGTGCCCCCCAGTAGGTCTCCTTACCCTATTCTTCGGCCTATAAATTCCCAAATATTCCCCAAAACCAGAGGGGGCCACGGAAATAATTTTCCGCCATCAGAATCCTCCGTTCCCGAGAGATCCAATCTTGGATCCTTTTCCGGTAATCTGCCGGAGGGGGATTCGATCACGGAGGGCATCTACATCAACTCCATTGCCCCTCCGATGATGCATGAGTAGTTTTTCACAAACCTTCGAGGTCCATAGCTAGTATCTAGATGGCTTCTTCTCTCTTTTTGTTATTCAATACCATGTTCGTCATGATCTTCATGGAGATCTATCCGATGTAATACTCTTTTGCGGTGTGTTTGTCGAGATTCGATGAATTGTGGGTTTATGTTAAGATTATCCATGAATTTTATTTGAGTCTTTTTTGAATTCTCATATGCATGATTTCATTTCTTTGCAAGTCTCTTCAAGTTATTGGTTTGTTTTGGCCAACTAGATTGGTAATTCTTGCAATGGGAGAAGTGCTTAGTTTTGGGTTCAATCTTACGGTGTCCTCACCTAGTGACATAGTAGGGGTAGCGAGGCACGTATTTGTATTATTGCCATCAAGGATAAAAATATGGGGTTTTCATCATATTGCTTGAGTTTATCCCTCTACATCATGTCATCTTACCTAATGCGTTGCTCCGTTCTTCATGAACTTAATACTCTAGATGCAGGCAGGAGTCGGTCGATGTGTGGAGTAATAGTAGTAGACGTAAAATGGTTTCGGTCCACTTGACACAGACTTGATGCCTATATGCATAATCATTGCCTTTGATATCTTCATAATTATTCGCTTTTCTTTCAATTGATTGACAATAATTTGTTCACCCACCGAGTAAATTTCCTTCAAGAGAAAAGCCTCTAGTGAAACCTATGGCCCGCGGGTGTACTTTCCATATTATATTTTCAGATCTATAAACCAAAAATACTTTTCTACAATCTTTTTTTACTTTTGTTTTACTTTTCGTTTTATTAATCTTCTATATCTATCTCTATCAGATATCAACCTTGCAAATAACCGTGAAGGGATTGGCAACCCCTTTATAGCGTTGGGTGCAAGTGTTTGATTGTTTGTGTAGGTGCGAAGATTGGGGACTTGCTTGTATCTCCTACTAGATTGATACCTTGCTTCTCAACAACTGAGGGAAATACTTATCTACTTTGCCGCGTCACCCTTTCCTCTTCAAGGGAAAACCAATGCAAGCTCATGAAGTAGCATTCACCCTCAGGGCTGAGGGTGTGTAGCAGTAGCTATGTGTTTGATCTCTCTCTCTCTCTCTCTCTCGTGTTCTTGAGATGACACTATCTTGATGTACCGCGAGCTCTGTTAATATAGATGAATCATATGGAGTTTTCCCCTCTCTATATTCTTGTGATGATTTTAGTTTTCCCTTTGAAGTTTTCTTATCGGATTGAGTCTTTAAAGGATTTGAGAACACTTGATGTATGTCTTGCGATGGGATATCCGTGGTGACAATGGGATGTTCTATTGATCCACTTAATGTATGTTTTGGTGATCAACTTGCGAGTTCCATGACCATGGGAACTATGCATAGGGGTTGGCACATGTTTTCGTCTTGACTCTCCGGTAGAAACTTTGGGGCACTCTTTGAAGTTCTTTGTGTTGGATTGAACCTCATGAATCTGAAATTTGCGGATGCATATCTTATAATCAAGACCATGGGTACTCATGGTAACATTGGAGTATCTAGGTGACATTAGGGTTTTGGTTGATGTGTATCTTAAGGTGTTATTTTAGTACGAACTTTAGGGTTGTTCGTGACACTTATAGGGATAGCTCATATGATTGATCGGAAAAGATAACTTTGAGGTGGTTTTGTACCCTACAATAATTTCTTTGTTTGTTATCCGATATTTGTGACTTTGGAGTGAACTCTTTGTCGCACGTGAGGGATTTACATATGATTCAACTATGTTAGTATTGTTGAGAGAACTTGCACTAGTGAAAGTATGAACCCTAGGCCTTGTTTTCAAGCATTGCAATACCATTTTAGCTCACTTTTGTTACTTGCTACCTTGCTGTTTTTCATATTTTCAGATTACAAATACTTATATCAACCGTCCATATTGCACTTGTATCACCATCTCTTCGCCGAACTAGTGCACCTATACAATTTGCCATTGTGTTGGGTGTGTTGGGGACACAAGAGATTTCTTGTGTTTGATTGTAGAGTTGTTTGAGAGAGACCGTCTTCATCATAAACCTCCCACGGATTGATAAACCTTAGGTCAACCACTTGAGGGTAAATTGCTACCGTTCCCACCGTAGGGCCGGCGGCATCCTTAGATGGCATCTGGTGCGACGGCGAGAGAGGGAGAGGGAGGGGCGGTGCCCTAGGTGGGCCTAGGCCCATCGGCCCCTAGGGTTTGCCCCCCTCCCACCTTGTGCGCCGCCTTGGGCCCTTGTGGGGGTGCACCAGCCCACCTAGGGGCTGGTTCCCTCCCACCTGTGGCCCATGCAGCCGTCTGGTGCTGGTGGCCCCACACGATGGACCCCCAGAACCCTTCCGGTGGTCCCGGTACGTTACCGGTGATGCCCGAAACACTTCCGGTGACCAAACTCTCACTTCCTATATATGAATATTTACCTCCAGACCATTCCAGAACTCCTCGTGATGTTCGGGATCTCATCTGGGACTCCGAACAACCTTCGGTAACCATGTACACTATTTCCCTATAACCCTAGCGTCATCGAACCTTAAGTGTGTAGACCTTACGGGTTCGGGAGGCACGTAGACATGACCGAGACACCTCTATGGTCAATAACCAATAGCGGGATCTAGATACCCATGTTGGCTACCACATGCTCCATGATGATCTCATCGAATGAACCACAATGCCGGGGATTCAATCAATCCCATATACAATTCCCTTTGTCTACCGGTATGACACTTGCCCGAGATTCGATTGTCGGTATCCCTATACCTTCTTCAATCTCGTTACTGGCAAGTCTCTTTACTCGTTCCGTAACACATCATCTTGTGGCTAACTCCTTAGTCACATTGAGCTCATTATGATGATGTCTTACCGAGTGGGCCCAGAGATACCTCTCCGTCACACAGACTGACAAATCCCAGTCTCGATTCGTGCCAACCCAACAGATACTTTCGAGGATACCTGTAGTATACCTTTATAGCCACCCAGTTACGTTGTGATGTTTTCCACACCCAAAGTATTCCTACGGTATCTGGGAGTTGCACAATCTCATGGTCTAAGGAAACGATACTTGACATTAGAAAAGATTTAGCAGACGAACTACACGATCTTGTGCTATGCTTAGGATTGGGTCTTGTCCATCACATCATTCTCCTAATGATGTGATCCCATTATCAACGACATCCAATGTCCATGGTCATGAAACCGTGACCATCTATTGATCAACGAGCTATCCAACTAGAGGCTCACTAGGGACATGTTGTGGTCTATGTATTCACACATGCATTATAGTTTCCGGTTGATAAAATTATAGCATGAACAAGGAAATACAATAATAACCATTTTACTATTGCCTCTAGGGCATATTTCCAACATATACGTCTCCAACGTATCTATAATTTATGAAGTATTCATGCCATGTTTACAACAATTTTATATGGTTTTTGTATGATTTGATTAGAACTAACCTGGACCGATGCTGTTTTCAGGAGAACTACCATGGTGTCATTGTGCGCAGAAATAGAAGTTGTAGGAATGGGCTGAAAATTTATGGTGATTTTTATGGACCGAAAGAGACCCCCAAAGCACAAGAGCCGGGCTAGGAAGTGCACGAGGAGTCCACAAGCCCTGTAGGCGCACCCTACCCCCAGGGAGGGTGCTTCGGGCTTGTGGGCCCCTCGAGAACCCCCTTGATGTGAGACCGACACCAAAAATTCTTATAAATACCCAAACCTCTGAAAAGAAACTTAGATCGGGAGTTCCGCTGCTGCAAGCCTTTGTAGCCACGAAAAACCAATTAGGAGCCCATTCTGGCACCCTTCTGGAGCGGGAAACCATCACCGGAGGCCATCTTCATCATCCCGGTGGCCTCCATGATGAGGAGGGAATAGTTCGCCCTCGGGGCTGAGGGTATGTACCAGTAGCTATGTGTTTGATTTGTCTCTCTCTCTCTCTCTCTCGTTCTTGAGATGACATGATCTTGATGTACCGCGAGTTTATTAATATAGATGAATCATATGGAGTTTCCCCTCTCTATCTTCTTGTGATGAATTGAGTTTTCCCTTTGAAGTTTTCTTATCGGATTGAGTCTTTAAAGGATTTGAGCACACTTGATGTATGTCTTGCGATGGGATATCCGTGGTGACAATGGGATGTCCTATTGATCCACTTGATGTATGTTTTGGTGATCAACTTGTGGGTTCCGTGACCTTGGGAATCTATGCATAGGGGTTGGCACACATTTTCGTCTTGACTCTTTGGTAGAAACTTTGGGGCAATCTTTGAAGTTCGTTGTGTTGGATTGAAACTCATGAATCTGAAATTGTAGATGCAGATCGTATAATCAAGCCCATGGGTACTCGTGGTGACATTGGAGTATCTATGCGACATTAGAGTTTTGGTTGATGTGTATCTTAAAGTGTTATTTTAGTACGAACTCTAGGGCTGTTCGTGAGACTTATAGGGATAGCTCATACGATTGATCGGAAAAGATAACTTTGAGGTGGTTTCGTACCCTATAATAATTTCTTCTTTTGTTGTCTACTATTTGCGAATTTGGAGTGAAATATTTGTCGCACGTGAGGGATTTACATATGATTCAACTATGTTAGTATTGTTGAGAGAACTTGCACTAGTGAAAGTATGAACCCTATGCCTTGTTTTCAAGCATTGTAATACCGTTTTGCTCACTTTTTTTACTTGATACCTTGCTGTTCTTATATTTTCATATTACAAAAACTTATATCTACCATCCATATTGCACTTGTATCACCATCTCTTCACCGAACTAGTGCACCTATACAATTTGCCATTGTATTGGGTGTGTTGGGGACACAAGAGATTTCTTGTATTTGATTGTAGAGTTGTCTGAGAGAGATCATCTTAATCCTACACCTCCCATGGATTGATAAACCTTAGGTCATCCACTTGAGGGAAAAATGCTACTGTCCTACAAAACTCTGCGCTTGGAGGCCCAACAAAGTCTACAAGAATAAAGTTGCGTAGTAGACATCATTGTTTTTGTGCAGAAAATGAAAGTTCTCAGAATCGGCCAAAATTTTTTGGTGATTTTTGTGGACCAAATAAGAAATATTGGAGCTAAGAACCATCGGAGAAGATCCATGAGGTGGGCACAACCCACCAGGGTGCACCAGAGGGCCCATGTGCGCCTTGGTGTATCGTGCCCTCCTCGTGGCCCATCTTGGCATGAAACCGACGCCCAAAAATACTATAAATACAGAAACCATCATAAATAACCGTAGACTCCTTGTTCCTCCACTACAAGGCCTCTATATTGATGAAACACCAATCTAGAGAGAAAACAATACCATGCCGGAGAGGATAGATCATCTTCGGTGGCCATCTTCATCATCCCCGCGGAGTCCATGATGATGAGGGAGTAGTCCACCCTCGGGGATGATGGTTTGTACTAGTAGCTATGTGTTCAATCTCTCTCCCTCTCTCTCTCGTGTTCTTGAGATGACATGATTTTGATGTATCATGGGCTTTGTTAATATAGTCGGATCACATGATGTTATTCACTTGCTATCTTGGTCTTATGAATTGAGTTTGCCCTTTGAGATTTCGTTATCGGATCATATACTTTTATGGATTTGAGAGCACTTGATATATGTCTTGCATGCGGATACCCGTGGTGACATTGGGGTAATCTATGCATAGGGGTTGATACACGTTCTTGTCCTACTTTCTCCGGTAGAAATATTGGGGCACTCTTTGAGGTTCTTTGTGTTGGATTGAGTATTATGAATCTGAAATTGTTTGATGCATATCGTATTATTAACTCATGGATACTTGTGGTGAAATTGGAGTATCTCGGTGACATTAGAGTTGGTTGATGCGTATCATATGGTGTTATTCTAGCACGAACTCTTAGATAGATTGATCGGAAAGGATAACTTGGCTATTTTAGTACAGACTCTTGGATAGATCGATCGGAAAGGATAACTTTAAGGTGGTTTTGTACCCTACAAACAATTTCTTCTTATGCTCTCCGCTAGATAGGAACTTTGGAGTGATTCTTCATTGCACATTGAGGGATGGTTATGTGATCCAATTATATTAGCATTCTTGAGAGATTGCACTAGCAAAAGTACGAACCCTAAGCCTTGTTTTCAAGCATTGCAATACCATTTGTGCTCACTGTTGTTACTTGCTACCTTTCTGTTTTTATATTTCCACATTACAAAAATCAATATCTACTATCATTACTACACTTGTATCACCATCTCTTCGCCGAACTAGTGCACCTATACAATTTTCCATTGTATTGGGTGTGTTGGGGACACAAGAGATTTCTTGTATTTGATTACAAGGTTTTTTGAGAGAGACCATATTCATCCTACACCTCCCAAGGATTGATAAACCTTAGGTCATCCACTTGATGGTAAATTGCTATTGTCCTACGAAACTCTGCGCTTGGAGGCGCAACACGAGTCTACAAGAATAAAGTTGCATAGTAGACATCAAGCTCTTTTCTGGCGCCGTTGCCGGGGAGGTGAGTGCTCGAAGGTATATACTTAGATATTGCAATCAAATCTTTTAGTTTCTTGTTTTTCACTAGTTTGGTTTTATAAAATAAAACTGCAAAAAATGGAGTTTAGGTTGCATCAATTGTTTCGTTTTTTAATGTCTTTCGGAAAATGATGGTTCGGAAAAGTGTGCTCAATTGGTAGAGGGATAATTTATGAAAATACTTAATGAGAATTCCTTGGAATATGAACATGATAGCAATATTGTTAGTATGAATTTTCTGACTATCCATGATGCTAATGATATGCAAAGCCACAAGCTTGGGGATGCTATGTTTGATGAATATGATATTTTAGTGCCCAAAGTTTTGATGAGCAAAACTATTATGATGATATCATGCCTCCTATGTATGATGATTATTGTGATGACATGTATGCTATAAAGAGTAATGACAACCATTAAAATTGTTATCATTATTTTAATATTCAAAGTGGTTATGTCAATCAAGTACCTCATGGTAGTTATTTCGTTGAGTTTGCTCCCACAATTATGAATGAGAAAAATTTTGCTTATGTGGAGAGTGATACATTTTCTATGCTTGTAGATCATGAAAAGAATGCTTTATGATATAGTTATATTATTGAATTCCTTCATGATGCTACTGAAAACTATTATGAGGGAGGAACTTATGCTTGTAGGAATTGCAATAATATCATGTTTCTTCTCTATGTGTTCAAAATTTTGAAGATATGTTTGTTTTGCCTTCCTATGCTAGTTGATTCTTGCTCCCATAAATTGTTTGCTCACAAAATACCTATGCATAGGAAGTGGGTTATACTTAAATGTGTTTGCCATGTGATTCATGATACTCTCTTTATGTTTTAATTCTTTACTTTTGTGCGAGCATCATTGAAATCATCATGCCTAGATAAAAGGCATTAAAGAAAAGCGCTTGTTGGGAGACAACCCAACACTCTTACTTTCTATTTTTGTGTGTTCACATGATTAAGATACTGTAGTAATCATGTTTTGTATATTTTATTTCAAAAAAGTACCAAGTAAAGCCTTTGGGATAGTGTGGATACTTGCTTATTTGATTCTGTGCAAAAACATAAAATTTTGCGTCCAGTATATGAATTATCTGATTTTACTGGATAGTCAAAAAATTCTGAAATGTTTACACAAAATTGCTGTGCAAATTTTATGCTTTGTCCTAATTTTTCAAATGTTTTAGAGTCAGGTAAGTATGGGGATGATTCATATCTTTACAGACTGTTTTGTTTTTGATAGATTCTGTTTTGCATGCATAGTTTGCTTGTTTCAAGTGTTTCCATTGCTTATATTTGGTGATATAAATTGTGGGAATGATGGAATACAGTAGGTATTATGTGATAAAAAATATGAATCTTGTGTTGACAGTACCTAAGTGAACGATCTATCTTTACTACACTAACCCATCTCACGAAGTCCCGTTAAGTTTTGTGTGATTGAAGTTTTCAAGTTTTGGGTGAGATACCGATATGAGGTGAATAGAAAGGACCTAAGCTTGTGGATTCCCAAGGTGATATCCAAGGAAGACTCAAGCATCTAAGCTTGGGGATGCCCCGGAAGGCATCCCCTCTTTTGTCTCCAAAATATCGGTACATCTTAATTGGAGCTATATTTTTATTCGCCACATGATATGTGATTTTCTTGGAGTGTCCATATAATTTTTTGTTCTCTGTTAGATGTTATTTATAATCTTGTTTTTCAATAAAAATTTGCAAGAATTGCATTAGGATGCTTGCATTGCATGTTTTGATATGTGCTGTGTAAAAAACAGAAACGTTTGCTAGGGTATTTGAATTTTCGTATTTTACTAGAATGTGGAAAGTTTCTGATTTTTTTACAAAGTGTTTTCATATAAATTCTTAACGAGACCCTAATTTTTCAGAATTTTTTGAGTTACAGAGGTACACTGGTTTAATAGATTGCTACAGACTGTTCTGTTTGGACAGATTGCTGTCATGGTTTTGTTATCTACTTTTCCTATAGTTTCCATAGCCTATATTGGTAGATATAAATAGTGAAAATGATAGTAAACAGTAGATTATGTTTGAAAATTATTATGCAACTTGTCGTTTTAGTACATAAAGAGTTGATTTATTATTATGTGCACTAACCTATCTCACGAGTTCTTTTCAAGTTTTGTGTCAATGAAGTTTTTGAGAATAGGTGAAACCGGGATATGAGAGGATTGAACGAGATACAAAAGCTCAAGATTCGGGATGCCCAAGGCACTCCAAGTAAATATTTCAAAAACTCTCAAGCATCTAAGCTTTGGGATGCTACGCATCCCACCTATCTTCCTCAACTATCGGTTAGCCTATGTTGAGCCTAAATTTTTATTCGTTCACATGATGCGTCCTATCTTGGAGTGCTATTTTTCTTTTGCTTGCTGTTTAAATAAATACTTAGATCTGAAAATATTAATTGAGAGAGAGAGCCCTCACATAGCTACATATTGTTTGACAACTCATTGATCTTCACTTATATCTTTTGAGAGTAGCTTGATGTTTACTCTTGTGCTTCACTTATATCCTATGCATAAATTGTGAATCAATGAAATATCACAAATCTGAAATTATCAATGTACTTTATGCTTAGTAGTATCTTTACATATGGTTTAGAAAGTAAAATCTATTGAAGTTTGACAATCTGTGGGATCACTAGAAGAGTGTGCCTAGAGGGGGGGGGATAGACTACTAGCACAAATTAAAATCTACACAAGGTGCAAAGTTAAGTGTTGATAGATTTTAGCAATTATAGCAAGTCTAGTACACTGTACACATGCAAGTCATCAAGTATAACAGCTGAAAGTAAAGACATTGCACATGGAAGTAAGGAGTTGAGATAGGGAGATCAAACACATGAAGGACACGAAGATTTTTCCCATGGTTCCGATAGGTGGTGCTATTGCACATCCACGTTTATGGAGTCTTCAACTCATAGAGGGTAACGGTCGCGAGAGTCCAGGAAGGGCTCTACCCACGAAGGGTTCCACGAAGAAGCAACCTTGACTATTGCATAACGCCTTCCGTCCATGAAGGACTAGCCTCACTATGGGTAGATCTTCACGAAGTAGGTGATATCCTTGCCCTTACAAACTTCTTGGTTCAACTCCACAACACGAAGTAGGAGGATCCCAAGCGTCACCTAACCAATCTAGGAGGCACCACCTTCCAAAAGGTAATACGCTCAATAATGTTGATGAACTCTTGCTCATGTGCTTCAAGATGATGAACTCCTGAACACTCAATCACTCTCTCACAAATTTGGCTTTGGTGGAAGAGATTGATTGGGTGGAAAGCAACTTGGGGAGGCTAGAGATCAAGATTCATATGGTTGGAATGGAATGGCATGATCTCAACACATGAGTAGGTGGCTCTCTAAGAAAATCTGATAGGATAGGTGGGGATCTGTTCTGAGTGCTTCTCTTTCGCGTAGGTGGTGGTGAAGGGGTATATATAGGCATCCCCGAAAATCCAAACGTTACACCTAAAGTGACCAACTCGGTGACACCGATGTGTGAATCTCGGTGGCACCGAGTTGCTCCAAAGGTAGCAACTTTTGAATCTCGGTTTGGGAACCGCCTATAATGTATTTAGCATGGAAGATATTGAAAACCTCTTGGTCATTATGTGAGCAACGAAAGCATACTGCTCCAAAATCATTACCTATCTCTGTTTTAAAATCTTGAGCTCTGGCACCTCTGCAAATCAATGCTTCCCTCTGTGAAGGGTCTGTCCACTTACTTTATTGTTGAGTCATCATTCTCTTATAAAAGGCACTAGTTAGAGAGCGCCATTATCATTTGTATGCCTTGCTATTAATTGATATTGAGTGTGAGAATGACCGGATCTCTCTCACCGTGAATTACAATGTTTAGTCAGCCCTTGTTCTCGAGAGGTGCTCTGCATTTATTTTTTGCGGTCTCAGAAAGGGATAGCGAGATACCATTATGTCATATTGTATCATGATTTTTTGATAATTTGTTGTCATACGAGACTTGTTATTATTTCTCCCTAGTTGGTTATGCCATTGACATGAGTAAATGTGAGACCTAAATGTTATTGTGAATGTGGTTAGTTTATAATCTTTGTTGAAAATCTGAACATAAGTTAGACATATTTACAACAGCAAGATCAAACAGAGTTTGTAAAAGTTTTTCTTTATCACTTTCAGTTTATCAACTGAATTGCTTGAGGACAAGCAAAGGTTTAAGCTTGGGGGAGTTGATACGTGTCCAACTTATCTACTTTTCCAAACTCCTTTGCCCTTGTTTTGGACTCTAATTTGCATGATTTGAATGGAACTAACCCGACTGACGCTGTTTTCAGCAGAATTGCCTTGGTGTTATTTTTGTGCAGAAATAAAAGTTCTCGGATCGTCCTAAAAATTTACGGAGAATATTTTTGGAATTAATAAAAAATACTAGCGCAAGAATTAACCAGACGGGGGCCACCAGCAGGCACAAGCCTGCTAGTCGCGACCACCCCCATGGCCGCGTCGAGTAGGCTTGTGTGGCCCCCGTGGCTCCTCCGACCTCCTCTCCAGCTCCATATAACCCTATTGGTCGAGAAATTTTTTAGAGAGAAGATTTCATCGTGTTTCATGATATGGAGCCGCCGCCATTGCCCGTTCTTTCTCGGGAGACCAGATTTGGAGTCCGTTTTGGGCTCCGGAGAGGGGAAAGCGACACCTTCATCATCACCAACCATCCTTCATCACCAATTCCATGATGCTCCCCATCCTTCGTGAGTAATCTCACTGTAGGCTTGCTGGATGGTGATTGGTTGGATGAGATTTATCATGTAATCGAGTTAGTTTGGTTAGGGTTTGATCCCTAGTATCCACTATGTTCTGAGATTGATGTTGCTATAACTTTGCTATGCTTAATGCTTGTCACTAGGGCCCGAGTGCCATGATTTCAGATCTGAACCTATTATGTTTTCATGAATATATGTGTGTTCTTGATCCTATCTTGGAAGTTGTAGACACCTATTACGAGTTATGATCCGCATCCCCCAGGGTGACAATAACTGGGATTCTTTCTGGTGATTTCCATAGTTTGAGGAGTTCATGTATTCACTAAGTGCTAATGCTTTGGTACGGTTCTCTATTAAAAGGAGGCCTTAATATCCCTTAGTTTCCAATAGGACCCCGCTGCCATAGGAGGGTAGGACAAAAGATGTCATGCAAGTTCTTTTCCATAAGCACGTATGACTATATATGGAATACATGCCTACTTTACATTGATGAATTGGAGCTAGTTCTGTGTCACCCTATGTTATAACTATTGCATGATGAATGCCATCCGACATAGTTATCCATCACTGATCCATTGCCTATGAGCTTTCCATATATTGATCTTTGCTCAGTTACTTTTCCCTTGCTACTGTTACAATCACTACAAAACTTCTACTATCACTTTGCCACCGGTACTGTTACTACCATATTACTTTGCTACTGAACACTTTGCTGCAGATATTAAGTCTTTCAGGTGTGGTTGAATTGACAACTCAGCTACTAATACTCGAGAATATTCTTTGGCACCCCTTGTGTCGAATCAATAAATTTGGGTTGAATACTCTACCCTCGAAATCTATTGTGATCCCCTATACTTGTGGTTTATCAATCACCCTGACCGCATAAATATGGTCAGGGGCCTGCCGTTGTTGGTCTCGCCAACAATCCACAACCTCAAGGTGACAAAGATGTTAGTCGACAGTGGGGCCAGCATAAACCTGATCTCGCCCGATGTCATTCGGAGGCTGCAAATTCCTCATGAAGGTCTCGAGCCAACATGCGCTTTCCAAGGGGTCAATTTGGGAAGGACTCAGCCAAAAGGCAAGGTCACCCTACCGATGACGTTTGGCAGCAATATAGTTTTCAGAACAGAGAAGATCGTTTCTGACGTTGCTGTCACAACCCTAGCTAGGTGACCTAGTATAGCATGTGTTTGCATCATATTTTCATCTACTTGCATTAACATGAAATGGGAACAAAAAGAAACCCCAAGCTCACTTTGAATCAAACCAATTCAAACTTGGTGAAAATTCAACAAATCCAAAATGCCCACTAAATATGTTCCCTATGTCTGGTAAATTTGGACATTACTATAACAGGGATCATTTTAATTATTTGAACAATCAAAGCAATTCAAAAATAATTGATAAAGCTTCTGAAAGCATTAAATAAAGCACTATCATTATTTTTGTATTCAAAATATCCTGAAACTTTTCAAATAAGTTTGGAAGATTCAAACTTTAGTTTATAAAATATTTGGGATATTTTATAAAGTCACTTCTACCTAAAAAGAAAATAAACAAAAGTCAGAAAAAGGAAACAGAGAAGAAATAAAAAAGAAAAAGAAGAAAGGGCCCAGGCCAGGCCAGCCCACCTGGCCCAGGGAGGTCATCGTCCTCCTGGCAGCCAGGAGGACGAGCGCGTGGCCGGAGTGCGCGCGCTGCCGTGCCTCCATGCCGACAGCTGCTTGCCTGTGCCCTCGTCGCCAGCGCGACGGGGATAAGCTCCCTAGAGCTGTCCCCATTGCTCTCTCTCTCTCGCCCGCTTGCCCTTCCTCCCCTTCTCTGCTTCGCCATAGACGAACCCTGTCAGAGCTTGCCGCCATCGCGTTAGCCGCTCCCCCTCGCCCCTGAGACCCTCAATCGAACCGCCTAGTCGCCCTCTTCCTTCCAGCCGAGCCACACATTGCCGGAAGCTCTCCAGCGCCGCATTGCCGTCGTCTTCAACCTCCGGCCGCCGGAAAGGAAGTGGAGATCGCCGCTGCTCCAGGACATCCCCGAGCCTGCTCTAGACGTCCCTGTGACCGCCATGAGCCCCTGAAGCTTTCCCCCCTTTTCCCCCTTCGATTTCATGCCCTTGCGTCGGATTCCATCGAGGTCCGAATGCCCCCACCGCTCGAGATCGACGCCGACCATGCTCCGGTGACCAGCAGGTCCATCTGAGGCCTCCGTCGTGTTCCTGAGGTGGTGTAGAGTCTGTAGATGCCAAGTAGGAGTCGTGTCGCGCCCTGGTTCGACGAGGCCATGCTCGCCCGAGCTCCGGCCGCCGCCCAGCTCATCGCCGGCGTCGATTCCGACCATCTCAGCTCCTGGGAGGGGACGGAATGGACGCGCGCGTGTGTGCTGAGTCTTTTGGTGCCCTCCGCCGTCCATTTGGTCACCGGAGGAGGGATCCCGAAGCCCTCCGCCGTAACTGGAGCCACCGGCGGCTCAACGCTGGTGGGTCTTGCCGGAGTTGACCAGGGGTTTGACCCCGTGAGTCACTGGCAAGTGGGGCCGGGCCCTGACAGTCAAGTTAATTAGCAAATTAATTAATTATTTTAATTAACCTAATTAGTCACTGACAATGGGCCCAGCTTCTGTTAATTAATTAGGATTTTGTTTAATTAGTTAGTTAAGTGTCTGAGTCACTGACATGTGGCCCCCACATGTCAGGTTTGACTCTGGCCCGTTCAGCTGACCAGCTGACGTCATAATGATGTCATGCTGATGCAATAAAAGCAATTTCTAGTTTAAAAATAATTCCAGAAATTATTCAAAACTTCAAAAATTCATATAAATTAATCTGTAAGTCAGATGAAAATAATTTATATATGAAAGTTTATGCGTTGTCAATGGTGCTGTTGTCATGCATGTTAGAGCAATCTAAATAGGTGAACATTGACATTTATTAATAGGTTAGTATTTGGTATTTGAAATAAAGAAAGATTTTGAACCTATATTCAATTTCATTTCAAATCAACATGGTCACTAGTTGCATTAGCCCATCCATACATGCTATCATGTCATGATCATGCATCATATTGTTACACTTGCATGTGTTGATTGTTTCTTATCTGCACTGCGGTAGGCCCTGCTCCTGAGGATACCTCCGGGTATCCCGACGAAGGAGAGAATCCTTCTGTTTCCCAGCAAGGCAAGAAGCCCCTTTGATCATTCCGGTAATATCCCACTCTCTCGCTCCTGCTCTTGTTTATTGCATTAGGACAACCGATCACATATCAGTCATACACGGTAGATGATCCTATTCTGTTTCATAACCTGACATTGTCACAGTAAATAGCTAAACCTTGCAACCTAGCATACCTGGTAGATGCTTGTGCCATGATGTGTTTAGCTTACTTTGCCTGTTATGCTTGCTATGCTTAGAGTTGTGTCAGGTCGGTTTCATCTGGGTGATGAACTGAGTGAATCAATGTTGTTCCGATGTGACGATATTATGATGAACTCGATTTGGTAAAGGTAGCGATGAGAGGCTATGTATGAGTACATAGAGGATTGTCTCATTGGGACCGTTCTTAGGAACCGAGTTCCGTGTTTGTGATCCAAGACTAGTTACTACCACACATTGGGTTCCGGTAACTCGACCACTCTCGACTTATTAGTCGCTTAGTCCTGAGTCCAGGAGTTGCAAGTAGTTTTTGGTGTTTATAGCATGCTGGAGGCCGTGCGTAGCGCTGACCCTAGGGGTGGGTTACGATGAGGTAGGCAGTGGCAAGGTGTACCAAGGGTCACCTGAATGGTGGGCTTGGGAACCCTGCGCACATCGTTTGGGGCCGTAGCGGAAACTTTGGCCGGACTTCCGTGCGGGTTCAGTCTCAAATAGGCGATAACCTGGACTAGAGGTCTTAAGTGATTGACGGTCATGGCCGACTCCCTCGCTGGGCTTTCGCTTGAAGAATGACGAGGTGCATGGTTTTATGAGCACACAATGATAAGTGGCGAGAGCGTGTGTGAACAAGTACACCCCTGCAGGATATGAAAGTATTCGAATAGCCGCGTCGTCGGATATGGACTACTTGGAAAACTTATGCTGTTCATAGATAATCAAATGGATACTCTTAAAAATATCAAGACAAGTGTGAGTACCATAGATGGCACTCTCCCGGGAGAGGAAAGTGAATCTATGGTGGTGTATTGCTATGGAGTTAGAGGACTCGTGTGCAATATCTAAAATTGTAACTAAGAGTTAAAATTGAGTAGTGTAGGTTAGCCATGAGTCAAAGCTGGCATTGCTGCATAAACTCCACCTCCCCCCTTTGTTGATACATGAGCATGATTAGCCTAGGTCTGCTTTAAAGACTTGCTGAGTACATTTGTACTCATGTTTGCTTAATAAATGTTGCAGATGAGACCCAGGACCCTTCGGGTGGGTTCTTTCTAGATGTTGACGATGCCGAATAGCTGGTGTCCCAGCTACGACCTTACGCCTATGGCAGGATATAGATAGTCAGACCATGTGCCTTTTTACCCCTTTCATCTGTCTGTACTCAGACATCTTTATGCTTCCGCTTGGTTTGTATGAACTTGTTTGTATGACTTGAGTGTCGGGTCATGTGACCCCTATCTGTAAGAACATATTATGCAAGGTTCGTCTGAGCCTCTTAAATAAAAGTCATGTTGTTGTATGGTTATGTTGTGATGCCATGGTTGTATCTATGCATATCGGGCATGTCGTGCGTATGTGTGACGTGCAATGTTATGTATGGGATCCGACACCTAGTTGTGTGCCTTTAGTAGTACTCTTTACGGGAAACTGCCTCTTTGTGCTTCCACCGAGCCATGGTAGCTTGCTACTGCTCTGGACACATTGATTGACCGGCATGTATCCTTCTTTGCTGCTGTGTCTGTCCCTTCGGGGAAATGTCTTGTAGTGTAATGGAGTCCCTGTAGCCTGCTACGACTCGTCTACGTGCAGTGATGGCATTTATGTCTCATAGCGTAATGGAGTCCTTGTAGCTTGCTATGACTCGTCTACTTCCAGTTGAGGCTGACACCTGCATTGCTGGGTTATGTATGCCTGTTGCCGTAAGGATGTGCCACTTGGGTTCTATGACTATTCATGTCGGCCCGGGTTCTCTGTCATTTGATTGCCAGCAACATGTTCACATACGTGAGCCAAAAGACGCAAATGGTCCCGGCTAAGGTAAGGCTGCAGCCATGGAACTTACCGTGCGTGAGGCCACAAAGTGACGTGATATGTTACAGTCTGGATTCATATGAATTAGGATCAGGGTCCCGACAGCGTTGGTATCAGATCCTGACTAACTGTAGGACTACCAAGCCAAACCGGTCGAAGTTGAGTCTAGAAACACTATAGAAAAGTAGGGGAATTGATTGGGGAAGGGAACGTAAGGCTCTTTTTAATCCTCTCCCCAAGTTATTCTATTCCGAGTCGCTCTCATCTTTTCTACGGGGATAAGAACTAGGCTTCTCATCTATTGCTTAAGATGACGAGTTACTAACCATGGGCCAATAGCTAGCTTGTTTGCAGGCGAGTGTAGTTACTCAGGTATTGTTGGTGTGACAAACAGATGGAGAAGAGATTTGAGTCTAGAAAGTCGAGTGGTTATGCCTTTCCAATCTTTTGCAGTTGTATCAAAATCCTTTTTGAGCAATGACAACCGTTATGCTGTCCAACTTTTGCTAGTCTCTAATGTCTTTGCATCATTCTCTGTTTCAGATGCCCCCTCGTCCTTCCCGTCAGGTGGTCCGTCTGACCAGGTGCATCGACGTACCGGGTCACACGGCCATGTTGGTTAGAGTTATGATGGAGGCTGGCTACCGTTGGTACCCAGAGTACACTGTGGAGGAACAGTATCGAGATTTCAACCAGAGTCAGTATCTGTGTACCGTCAAGGTTTATCCTTCATACCCTGGAGCTGTAGAGTCGCTTCACTGGACTTATGGATTAGGTGTCACCATAGACATGGCAGTTCAGGAGGCCGCCTACACCATGTTGACTATCATGAGGTTTCACCATGGTCTGCTCCAAACACAGAGTTCTGCTATGTTCCTGCTTCCATGGGAGGAGAGGATGGATATCTTAGCTCAGCCTACTATGATCATTCCCATGAGGATCCTAGGCTGCAGGTGACCGCTCAGTTGTTGGAGAACAGGGATCATGATGCACGTGCCCTTCGCATGGAGCTTTATGCTACCCGTGCACGTCTTTGGACAGCCCTGACGCAGTTGGCACCTGTCGTGCAGACATGCTATGGAGATTTGGAGATGCTGACCCCATCGCAGACTCACCAGCCAGCACACGTAGACTGGGCCGATGTTGGAGGCATCACCCCTCTTCAAGGACCGTTGTTGCCGCCAACAAGGGGACCAAGGCCACATCCGTGTCCTTATGGCTCCCAGGGATCACAGGCTAGAGTGTTTCCAGATCCTCAGGTTCAGCTCCCGGGTCATGGGGGTAACCTGTATGAGGCATTCTACGACGATGCTTGAGTACGTGGATGTTAGTTCTAGTATGGTAGTCATCTTATCGCCACAGTCCTGTGTGTCTTGTGGGATATGATTGAGGTTGAGAGTTGAGTTCCGGAGGTATAGATAGATAATGTATAGGAAGCTTGTAATGCCTCCGATGAGTTGTGTCATCTCTCCGTAGTTGTTTTTCAGCTTGGTTTGTACTGAACTATGTCATGATGTGTATGACTCATGGTGTTTATATGGTAGTTGTTTTACCATGTTAATTGGTGTTTACCCTGCATGCCATGTTGTCCAGTACATTCCTTATCTCATGTCCTAGAGTTGTTGTCCCCTTTGATTAAGTTGTGGGTTGTTTTTCCCAGGATGGTGGCCACTAGGAATAACCCCGTGCCTGCCCCTGAGCAGGGCGAGGGAAGCCACCCAAGGCAAGAGGATCTGCCACATGCGCCTTCTCTGGCGGAAGTGATGCTAGAAGCAGAAAGGAACAACAGGGAGACCAACCGGCTGTTGGAAAGAATCGAGCAAAACACAACACATGCTCCCCGTAATGACTTCGATGATGTCATATCACTTGGAGATTTCATCAGACTGAACCCACCCAAGTATCATCATTCGGTCGACCCACTCGACATGGATGACTGGCTGACTAGCATGTATGGCAAGATCCGGGCTGCCAATGTGTCCGAGGCCAACAAGGTGACCTTCGCAACCTACATTTTGGAAGGACCCGCCAACCTCTGGTGGGAAAATTTTGAAGCTATGCGTCCCGCAGGCCCCGCACCGACTTGGGCAGAGTTCAGTGCCGCATTTCGTACCCATCACATTCCGGAAGGGCTGATGGATCGTAAAAGAGAGGAATTCTGTGCCTTCAGTCAGGGAAGATTGTCAGTGGATGCTTATAGTCGTGAGTTTGGAAACCTTGCTCACTATGCTCCTGAGGAAGTTTCTACTGATGCCAAGAAACAGTCCAGGTTCCGCAAGGGACTTAACCCTGAGCTCCGTCGAGACCTACGCCTGCATGAGTGCACAACTTTCCAGGCTCTCGTCAACAAGGCTATCAATGCCGAGACTGGATAGACTGATTACGAGGCCACGAGGAAGCACAACCGTGACTTCAACTCCGCATCTGGCTCGGGCCTCAACAAACACCGGGTCTGGGTGCCCAACGCAGCTCTACCGCCAAGATACAATGCGAGGCCATCCTTCCAGGCGCCTCGTCCAGCTCAGCCCAACCCTCCAGTCAGACCATTTGGAGGTCCGCCTGCAAATGTTGCACCCCGTGACACCATGGTCTGGTACAAGTGTGGAGAACCAAGACTCTACTCCCGTGATTGTCCCCAGAATAATGCCAAGCCCGCTGGACGTGGAAAGCCAGGAAAAGCTTTCTTTGTGAAGCCAACTCCTGCTCGTGGGCGAGTGAACTATGTGTCTGTCGAGGAAGCTCTTGAGGATCCCGATGTTATCCTAGGTACGCTCCTTGTCAATAGTCATCCAACATCTGTTCTATTTGATACTGGTGCATCTCATTCTTTCATCTCAGAAAGTTATGCACAGTTGCATAACATGTCTTTTTGTGATATGCCTACTCCCTTAGTAGTGCAGACTCTGGGTTCAAAATGGAAAACTTCTAGAGTGAGCCATGATAATGAGATTCTGGTAGATAGATTAGTCTTCCTAGCATCTTTGATAGCCCTCAAGTCCTCGGACATCAATATCATTCTAGGTATGGATTGGATGAAAGCCCACTATGCCAAGATTGATACTCATTCTAGGAATGTTGAACTTACACATCCGTCGGGTGAGATAGTTAATGTATCCACTCGAACAACCAAGCGCCAACTCTATTCTCTTAATGCTAGCCCTCTTCCAGAGTTAGAAGATGTTCCGGTAGTCCGTGACTTTCCGGATGTCTTTCCAGAAGAACTGCCAGGAATTCCTCCTGTCCGAGATGTTGAGTTTGTGATAGAGCTCATCCCAGGGACCGTCCCAATAGCCAGAAGACCCTATAAGATGGCACCCTTAGAACTAGCCGAACTTAAGATCCAACTCGATGAGGCTTTGAAGAAAGGTTTCATCCGTCCCAGTTCTTCTCCTTGGGCTTGTCCTGTCCTCTTCGTCAAGAAGAAAGATGGTTCGGATCGGATGGTTGTGGATTATTGGCCAGTGAATCTGGTCACCATTAAGAACAAGTATCCGCTCCCTAGGATCAACGATTTGTATGATCAACTCGCTAGATCCTCTGTATTTTCCAAAATGGATTTGAGGTTGGGATACCATCAAATCAGAATTAGGAACGGGGACATTCCAAAAACGACTTGTGTCACTCGTTATGGCCAATACGAGTACAACGTCATGTCCTTCGATTTAACTAATGCCCCAGCCACCTTCTCTCGCCTGATGAATTCAATCTTCATGGAGTATTTAGATAAATTCATCGTGGTTTACCTCAATGACATACTCATCTACTCAAAGAACGAACAAGAACATGCCGAGCATCTAAGGCTGGTATTGATAAAACTTTGAGAGCACCACCTGTATGCCAAATTCTCCAAGTGTGAATTTTGGTTTCCAGAAGTGACCTTCTAGGCCACATGATATCTGGTAAAGGTATTACTGTCAATCCTGAGAGAGTTCAGGCCGTCCTTGATTGGACTCAACCTGAATCAGTTAAGCAAGTTTGGAGTTTCCTTGGCTTAGCGAGCTATTGTTGCCGCTTTGTCGAGAATTTCTCCAAGGTTGCAAAACCTCTGACTGAACTCCTCAAGAAAGATAAAAAGTTCGAGTGGACTCCACAATGTGAGCATAGTTTTCAGGAGTTGAAAAGACGACTGACCTCCGCTCCCGTTCTGGTGCCACCTGATTTCTCTAAGGACTTTATTATCTATTGCGACGCCTCACGACAAGGATTAGGTTGCATTCTCATGCAAGATCATCATGTGGTTGCATACGCATCTCGTCAGTTGCGTCCACATGAGGATAATTATCCAACACATGATGTTGAGCTTGTAGCTGTAATCCATGCACTGAAAACCTGGCGACATTATCTTTTGGGTAATCGTTGCAAAATTTACACTGATCACCAAAGTCTAAAATATATATTCACCCAGCCGGATTTGAATCTCAGGCAAAGACGGTGGGTAGAGTTGATTACAGATTACGACTTAGGGATAACTTACACCCCGGGGAAAGCCAATGTCATGACTGATGCACTATGTCGTAAGTCTTATTGTAAGAACCTGATGTTACAACAAGGTCAACCACTTCTCCACGAGGAATTTCGGAAGTTAAACCTCCACATTGTTCCTCAAGGATTCCTATCCAACTTGGTGGCGAAACCTACCCTTACGGATCAAATTATAGAAGCCTAGAAGCATGATGCCGGGATATCTCGGATCAAGAAAAACATTAGGAAGGGCAATGTTAAATGCTTCTCGGAAGATGATCGAGGTGTTGTCTTCTTTGAGAACCGCTTGGTGATCCCGAAGAAACAACATTTACGACAGTTGATCCTTAAGGAGGCTCATGATTCTCCTCTCACAATTCATCCGGGTAGTACCAAAATGTATCAGGACCTACGCCAGAGGTTCTGGTGGACTTGGATGAAGAGAGAAATTGCTCAGTATGTTGCTAACTGCGATGTTTGTCATCGTGTGAAAGCAGAACATCAAAGGCCTACTGGCACCCTTCAACCCTTAGCTATTCCTGGATGGAAATGGGATAAAGTCGGTATGGATTTCATTACCGGATTTCCCACGACAAAGAGAGGGAATACTGCTATATTTGTGGTCATTGATCGTCTTTCCGAAATGGCTCATTTTCTTCCTGTTCAGGAAAGTATAACTGCTAGCCAGCTAGCGGAATTGTTTGTTTCTCGAATAGTTTCTCTTCATGGTGTTCCTTTGGAGATTAACTCAGACCGTGGAAGTATCTTTACTTCTCGATTTTGGGAAAGTTTTCAAACCGCTATGGGGACTCATCTATCCTTTAGCACTGCTTTCCACCTGCAGTGAAGTGGTCAATTTGAGAGAGTCAATCAAATCCTTGAAGATATGTTCCGATCTTGTGTTATATGTTTCGGTATGAACTGGGAGAAGTGTCTTCCATTTGCTTATAACAATAGTTATCAATCAAGCTTGGGCAAATCCCCTTTTGAAGTTCTCTATGGACGAAGGTGTCGAACACCTCTTAACTGGTCGGAAATCGGAGAGAGGCAACTCTTTGGTCCGGATATGATCCAGGATGCAGAGGAGCAAGTTCGCATTATTCGTGAAAAGTTGAAAACAGCCCAATCTCGTCAAAAGAGCCAATATGATCGCCATCATAAGGCTGTGACCTATGAAGTTGACGAGAAGGCTTACCTTCGGGTTGCACCTCTGAAGGGTACCCATCGATTCGGTATCAAGGGCAAGTTGGCTCCTCGTTACATTGGACCCTTTCGCATTCTTGCTACACGAGGAGAGATTGCCTACTAATTGGAACTTCCGCTGCATCTTTCCAAGGTTCATGATGTTTTCCACGTTTCGCAACTCCGGCGTTGCTTCTCGGATCCTGTCCGTGAAGTAGACCACGAAGCGCTTGATCTCCAAGATAACCTTACATATCGAGAATACCCTGTTCGTATTCTTGATCAAGCTGAGCGTACCACTCGGCATCAGAATATCAAGTTTCTCAAGGTTCAGTGGTCACATCATTATGAAAAGGAGGTGACATGGGAAAGAGAAGATCGTCTTCGACTAGATTACCCCGCGCTCTTCCCGACGACTTCAAAATCTCAGGACGAGACTCTTTGAGTTGGGGTGAGTTGTCACAACCCTAGCTAAGTGACCTAGTATAGCATGTGTTTGCATCATATTTTCATCTACTTGCATTAACATGAAATGGGAACAAAAAGAAACCCCAAGCTCACTTTGAATCAAACCAATTCAAACTTGGTGAAAATTCAACAAATCCAAAATGCCCACTAAATATGTTCCCTATGTCTGGTAAATTTGGACATGAATATAAGAGGGATCATTTTAATTATTTGAACAATCAAAGCAATTCAAAAATAATTGATAAAGCTTCTGAAAGCATTAAATAAAGCATTATCATTATTTTTGTATTCAAAATATCTTGAAACTTTTCAGATAAGTTTGGAATATTCAAACTTTAGTTTATAAAATATTTGGGATATTTTATAAAGTCATTTCTACCTAAAAAGAAAATAAACAAAAGTCAGAAAATGGAAACAGAGAAGAAATAAAAAAAAGAAAAAGAAGAAAGGGCCCAGGCCAGGCCAGCCCACCTAGCCGAGGGAGGTTGTCATCCTCCTGGCGGCGAGGAGGACGAGCGCGTGGCCGGAACGCGTGCGCTGCCGTGCCTCCATGCCGGTAGCTGCCTGCCTGTGCCCTCATCGCCAGCGCGACAGGGATAAGCTCCCCAGAGCCGTCCCCATCGCTCTCTCTCTCTCTCGCCCGCTCGCCCTTCCTCCCCTTCTTTGCTTCGCCATGGCCGAACCCTGTCAGAGCTCGCCACCATCGCGTTAGCCGGTCCCCCTCACCCCTGAGCCCCTCAATCAAACCTCCTAGTCACCCTCTTCCTTCTAGCCGAGCCACGCATCGCCGGAAGCTCTCCAGCGCCGCATAGCCGTCGTCTTCAACCTCCGGCCGCCGGGAAGGAAGTGGAGCTCGCCGCTGCTCCAGGCCCTCCCCGAGCCCGCTCTCGACGTCTCTGTGACCATAGTGAGCCCCTAAAGTTTTTCCCCTTTTCCCCCCTTAGATTTCGTACCCTAGCGTCAGATTCCATCGAGTTCTGAATGCCCCCGCCGCTCGAGCTCGACGCCGGCCATGCTCTGGTGACCAGCTGGTCCATCTGAGGCCTCCGTCGTGTTCGTGAGGTGGTGTAGAGTCCGTAGATGCCAAGAAGGAGTCGTGTCGCGCCCTGGTTCGATGAGCCCGTGCTCGCCCGAGCTCCGGCCGCCACCCAGCTCATCGCCGGCGTCGATTCCGACCATCTCAGCTCCTGGGAGGGGCCGGAATGGACGCGCGCGTGTGTGCTGAGTCTTTTGGTGCCCTCCGCCGTCCATTTGGTCGTCGGAGGAGGGATCCCGAAGCCCTCCGCTGTCTCTGGAGCCACCGGCGGCTCAACGCCGGTGGGTCTTGCCGGAGTTGACCAGGGGTTTGACCCCCGGAGTCACTGGCAAGTGGGCCCGGGCCCTGACAGTCATGTTAATTAGCAAATTAATTAATTATTTTAATTAACCTAATTAGTCACTAACAGTGGGCCCAGCTTCTATTAATTAATTAGGATTTAGTTTAATTAGTTAGTTAAGTGTCTGAGTCACTAACATGTGGCCCCACATGTCAGGTTTGACTCTGGCCCGGTCAGCTGACCAGTTGACGTCATAATGATGTCATGCTGATGCAATAAAAGCAATTTCTAGTTTAAAAATAATTCCAGAAATTATTCAAAACTTCGAAAATTCATATAAATTAATCTTTAAGTCAGATGAAAATAATTTATATATGAAAATTTATCAGAAAAATCCAATGGTGCTATTGCCATGAATGTTAGAGCAATCTAAATAGGTGAACATTGACATTTATTAATAGGTTAGTATTTGGTATTTGAAATAAAGAAAGATTTTGAACCTATATTCAATTTCATTTCAAATCAACATGGTCACTAGTTGCATTAGCCCATCCATACATGCTATCATGTCATGATCATGCATCATATTGTTGCACTTGCGTGTGTTGATTGTTTCTTATCTGCATTGCGGTAGGCCCTGCTCCCGAGGATACCTCCGAGTATCCTGACGAAGGAGAGAACCCTTCCGTTTCCCAGCAAGGCAAGCAACCCCTTTGATCATTCCGATAATATCCACTCCCTCGCTCCTGCTCTTGTTTATTGCATTAGGACAACCGATCACATATCAGTCATACACGGTAGATGATCCTATTCTATTGCATAACCTGACATTGTCACAGTAAATAGCTAAACCTTGCAACCAAGCATACCTGGTAGATGCTTGTGCCATGATGTGTTTAGCTTACTTTGCCTGCTATGCTTAGAGTTGTGTCAGGTCGGTTTCATCTGGGTGATGAACTGAGTGAATCAATGTTGTTCCGATGTGACGATATTATGATGAACTCGATTTGGTAAAGGTAGCGATGAGAGGCTATGTAGGAGTACATAGCGGATTGTCTCATTGGGACCGTTCTTAGGAACCGAGTTCCGTGTTTGTGATCCAAGACTAGTTACTACCACACATTGGGTTCCGGTAACTCGACCCCTCTCGACTTATCAGTCGCTTAGTCCTGAGTCCAGGAGTTGCAAGTAGTTTTTGGTGTTTATAGCATGCTGGAGGCCGTGCGTAGCGCTGACCCTAGGGGTGGGTTACGATGCGGTAGGCAGTGGCAAGGTGTGCCAAGGGTCACCCGAATGGTGGGCTTGGGAACCCTGCGCACAACGTTTGGGGCCGTAGCGGAAACTTCGGCCAGACTTTCGTGCGGGTTCAGTCTCAAATAGGCGATAACCTAGACTAGAGGTCTTACGTGATTGACGATCGTGGCCGACTCCCTCGCTGGGCCTCCACTTGAAGGATGCCGAGGTGCATGGTTTTATGAGCACACAACGATAAGTGGCGAGAGCGTGTGTGAAGAAGTACACCCCTGCAGGGTATGAAACTATTCGAATAGCCGCGTCCTCGGATATGGACTACTTGGAAAACTTATGCTGTTCATAGATAATCAAATGGATACTCATAAAAATATCAAGACAAGTGTGAGTACCGTAGATGCACTCTCCCGGGAGAGGAAAGTGAATCTATGGTGGTGTATTGCTATGGAGTTAGAGGACTCGTGTGTGATATCTAAAATTGTAACTAAGAGTTAAAATTGAGTAGTGTAGGTTAGCCATGAGTCAAAGCTGGCATTGCTGCATAAACTCCACCTCCCCCCTTTGTTGATACATGAGCATGATTAGCCTAGATCTGCTTTAAAGACTTGCTGAGTACATTTGTACTCATGTTTGCTTAATAAATGTTGCAGATGAGACCCAGGTCCCTTCGGGTGGGTTCTTTCTAGATGTTGACGATGCCGAATAGCTGGTGTCCCAGCTACACCCTTACGCCTGTGGCGGGCTGTAGATAGTCAGGCCATGTGCCTTTTTACCCCTTTCATCTGTCTATACTCAGACAACTTTATGCTTCCGCTTGGTTTGTATGAACTTGTTTGTATGACTTGAGTGTCGGGTCATGTGACCCCTATCTGTAAGAACATATTATGCAAGGCTCGTCTGAGCCTCTTAAATAAAAGTCATGTTGTTGTATGGTTATGTTGTGATGCCATGGTTGTATCTATGCATATTAGGCATGTCGTGCGTATGTGTGACGTGCAACGGTATGTATGGGATCCGACACCTAGTTGTGTTCCTTTAGTAGTACTCTTTACGGGAAACTGCCTCTTTGTGCTTCCACCGAGCCATGGTAGCTTGCTACTGCTCCGGACACATTGATTGACCGGCATGTATCCTTCTTTGCTGCTGTGTCTGTCCCTTCGGGGAAATGTCTCGCAGTGTAATGGAGTCCCTGTAGCCTGCTACGACTCGTCTACGTGCAATGATGGCATTTATGTCTCACGGCGTAGTGGAGTCCTTGTAGCTTGCTATGACTCGTCTACACCCGCTTGAGGCCAACACCTGCATTGCTGGGTTATGTATGCCTGTTGCCGTATGGATGTGCCACTTGGGTTCTATGAATAGTCATGTCGGCCGGGTTCTCTGTCGTTTGATTGCCAGCGACATGTTCACATACGTGAGCCAAAAGACGCAAACGGTCCCGACTAAGGTAAGGCTGCAGCCGTGGAACTTACCGTGCGTGAGGCCATAAAGTGGTGTGATATGTTACAGTCTGGATTCATATGACTTAGGATCGGGGTCCTAACAGTTGCCGAGATCTCGTTGCCATACAACGGCATTCTCGACCATTCGGCACTGGCCAAGTTCATGGCGTCCACCCACTTCGCTTACAACATGCTTAAGATGCCCGGACAAATGAGCATCATTACATCCACTGTGACAAGAAGAGCGCGTTTATCTGCACGGGCCAGCTCTACTGGGGCGCAGTCACAGCACCTGCCGCCAAGGCACTTGCTCCTGCCGCTGAAGCTCCCGGGGGGAAGAAGACCGGCAGGGCCTCTGGCACACAGTCCGGCAAGCGCACCTCTTCGGGGTGATGTGCTACTGTTGATGATGTGCTAGAGAGCTCCACCGGCAAGAGAAAAAGTCCAAGGCTGCCCCGCCAGAGACTAAGAAGGTGCCCGCCAAGGAGGATGGCACGGGGGGGGGGGGACTTTCACCATAAGTTCCACCCTTGTCGAACAATAGGAAAGCGCACTCGTCGCCTTCCTGCGGGCAAACGTCGATGTATTTGCATGGCAACCATCTGATATCCCCGGTGTTCCTAGGAAGGTGATTGAGCACCACCTTGCCGTCTGCCCACACGCGCGGCCCGTCAAGCAGAAGGTCCGGAAGCAAGCTTTGAAGCGGCAAGAGTTTATTGCTGAAGAAATCAAGAAGTTAGAGGCGGCTGGCCTGATCAGAGGAGTACTCCACCCTACGTGGTTGGCCAATCCGGTCATAGTGCGCAAGGCGAATGGGAAGTGGAGGCTATGCATTTATTTCACACACATCATCAAGGCCTGCCCCAAAGATCCTTTTCCCTTGCCGCGTATCGACGAGATCGTGGACTCCACTGCCGGCTACAACTTGTTGTCTCTCCTTGACGCCTACTCAGGCTATCATAAGATTGTTATGGCCAAGGAAGACGAAGAGAAGACCGCGTTTATCACCCCACATGGTACGCACTAGTTTTTGCATATGCCTTTCGGGTTGAAAAGCGTTGGTCTACCTTTGCAAGAGCAGTCCAGATTGGTTTTGAGCCCCAACTGCATAGAATATGGAGGCTTATATGGACGACATAGTGGTCAAAACCAAGGATAGGGATACGCTCATATCAGACCTAGAAGAAACATTTGCCAATCTGCGCAAGATCAACATGAAGCTCAACCCCATGAAATGTGTGTTCGGCGTCCCATCCGACAAGCTTCTCGGGTTCTTTGTGTCTCAACGAGGAATCGAAGTGAATCCCGACAAGATCAAAGCAACTGAGCAAACTGAGGCACCAAGACGAGTCAAGGATGTGCGATGCCTTGCCGGCTGTGTTACTGCTCTGAGTAGGTTCATCTCAAAATATGCTGAGCGTGCCTTGCCCTTTTTCAAAATCTTGAAGAAGGCAGGTCCAATGAAATGGACTTCGGAAGCGGAGGCGGTGCGGCAAGACTTGAAGAAGTACCTTTCCTCTCCGGCAGTCCTAGTTGCGCCAAAACCACGAGAGACGTTGCTGTTGTACCTAGCGGCAACAAATCAAGTGGTGAGTGCTGCGCTAGTGACTGAAAGAGAAGTAGGCAATGAAGCAGCTGCAATGACAGGAACGCCAAGCGATGAGCCAGGACATTCTTCGGTAGGATCTGGTGCCGGCAAAGAAGGATCTGCACAGCTGAAAGAGATAGTCGAGAAGAAGAAAGTGGTGCAGCGACCAGTCTATTTTGTCAGCTCCTTGTTGCGGGGGGCTAGATCAAGATATTCTGGCGTGCAAAAATTGCTCTTCGGCCTTCTTATGGCCTCGAGGAAGCTGCGCCATTACTTCCAAGCACATGAGATCACCGTTGTCACCCGCTTCCCGCTACAGCGGATATTGCGAAACCCAGAAGCTACCGGCAGGATTGTGGAGTGGGCTTTGGAACTATCAAGCTTTGGTATTAAGTTCGAAAGCACTTCGACCATTTAGAGCAGGGACTTGGCGGATTTCATTGCAGAATGGACCCCAACGCCCGATGAAGAGATTCCAGAGTCAACTCTCCCCGGCGATGAGACTGATCGAGAATGGATCATGTATTTTGATGGAGCTTTCTCGCTGCAAGGCACTAGTGCCGGAGTGCTTCTTGTCACACCCACCTGAGAGCATCTCAGATATGTGGTCCAGATGCACTTTCCCCAGGAGAGATCAACGAACAACACTACTGAGTATGATGGACTGCTTGCTGGTCTCAGGCTCGCATCGGACCTCGGGATCAAGAAACTTATTGTCAGGAGTGATTCTCAACTTGTCGTGAGGCAAGCAAACAAAGATTACTAGAGTCCATTGATGGAAGCTTATTTAGATGAAGTGAGGAAGTTGGAAGAACGTTTTGACGGCCTGCAAATGGAGCACGTTCCACGTGTAGAAAACAGCGTTGCCGATGGCCTGTCAAAGTGTGTTTTCCTTAAGTTACCCATGGAACCAGGAACTTTCATGCTCCAACTAACTCAACCCTTCGTGACACCATCAAATGGACAAGAGAGGAGAAGGAAGTTAAGTTCCGGCAAGTATTTCCCGGCAGAGCTCCCCGAAGCCGCCGGCGAGAAGGTTGCCAGAGGGAACGGCAGGTTTGTGGGTGAGTACTATACTCCGGCAGGGCCCCGGGCTCTTGCTGTAGAAGCATGCGCTCCGGCCAGGCTTGTCGGGGCCTAGCAGACTCCGGCAGGCCCTCAGGCCCTTGCCATCGAGGCAAATGCTCCCCCAACAGAGGATACACCTTTAGTCCTTGTTGTCGAGCCCGAGGCTCCAACATGGGCACATCACCTTGTCCAATTCCTTCAAACAGGAGAACTCCCCGAGGAACAAGAGGAAGCGGAGAAAGTATCCCACCGGTCTCATATGTACCAGTTCGTAGACAACGTCCTATATAGGAAGAGACTAAATGGCGTGAAACTCAAGTGCATTTCCCGGGAGGATGGACTGGAGCTGTTGGCAGAGATACATAGAGGCATATGTGGCTCCCACATAGGATCAAGAGCACTTGCCGGAAAGGCATTTCGGCAAGGTTTATTTTGTCCCACTACCCTCCAGGATGCAACTACGTTAGTAACCAAGTGTGAAGCATGCTAGTTTCATTTGAAGAAACTACATCAACCAGCTCAAGCCCTTTAAACAATCCCTCTCTCCTGGCCATTTTCAGTCTGGGGGCTCGACATCTTTGGCCCATTCCCCCGTGCTGCCGGGGGCTTTGAGTACTTGTACATGGCAATCGACAAGTTCACAAAGTGGCCGGAAGTGGAAGCAGTGAGGAAGGTGACAACACAGTCAGCCGTCAAGTTCTTTAAAGGACTAGTTTGCCACTTTGGTGTTCCCAACAGGATAATCACTGGCAACGGCACACAGATCACGAGCCGCACCTTCATGCAGTATGTCCAAGGCCTTGGTAGCAAAATATGTTTTGCTTCCATTGCCCACCCGAGGATCAATGTCCAAGCGGAGAGGGCTAATGCTGAAGTGCTATGAGGCCTCAAGACAAGAACTTTTGATATGCTGCACAAGTGTGGAAGGAACTGGATTGATGAGTTGCTGATGGTTCTTTGGTCAATCAGGATGACACCAAATCGAGCTACCAGCCAGACACCCTTCTCCCTTGTCTATAGGGTGGAGGCAGTTCTCCCCACGAAACTCATATATGGGTCTCCTCGAGTGCTCGCTTATGATGAGCTCGAGCAAGAGCAATTGCAGCAAGACGACGTGACGCTCCTTGAGGAAGACCATCTTCAGGTTGCTGTGAGAGCTGCGTGCTACCAGCAAGCCTTGCGCCGCTACCATAGCCACAAGGTCAATGCCAGAAGTCTTGAGGAAGGCGACCTTGTTCTTCGGCGAGTTTAGTCCGCCAAGATCCAAACAAGTTGATGCCAAAGTGGGAAGGCCCTTATCGGGTAGTACGCGTCACTAGGCCCAGTGCAGTCCGCCTGGAGACCAAGGATGGCGTTCCGGTGAGCTACTCCGGGAATATCGAACATCTTCAAAAGTTCTACCCATGAGGCGCAGTTGTCGGGCCAGCCCTGACAACCACCCTTTGGACAAGTCTTGCCGCTGAAGCATGTAATCCTTGATACAAAGCCAGGCTCAGACCATGTGCGTAGATAAAATAAAGATAAGTGTTCTGCAATCCTGTTCGATTCTCATGTTTACTTATGTGCATGTTGATCTGAAGTGTTGCGTTGCACTTAATCCCGGCAAGGATTAATGGACCGCTAAGGTTCCATATCCCTATTTTCTCTTCTTTCTTTTTCTCAAAGGACAGAAGGACCCCTCGCGTACAGCTTTGCCGGGGGAAGGATAGTACGGATACCTATGGGCAACGTCCCAAAAAAAACTTGCCAGAAGGAGAAAGGCAACAAAAAAGATAAGTTGCAAAACCCCCATGTGAATCCTTGCCGAAAGTTATTTTCCTTGAGTGATTTCGACATATGTATGGAAAACCTACACGCACGGGAACCTTGCCGCGATTGGATGCGCCCTCACCGTGTTCAGGACTGCTCAACGGCTTAAGTGGCTTCACCCGTGCTCCTTGTTTAGTTTCGAGTCCACTCAATGATCCAAGTGACAGCGCTCGCGCCCTTATTCCATTTTCGAGTAAGGCCTACGCGTTGAGCGGCCGCGCCAAGGATGCCAAGGTGTCTTGCCGGCAGTGGCATCGCCGGCAGGCTGCTAAGGACCCATTCCTTAAAGTACTTGTGGTAGGGCTACACACGCTGGCAAGATTCTTCCAGAAAGGGCATAGGGAAAATTTCATATACAAGAACAGTCTAACAAGGAAGATAATACGCATTCATTCAAAATGGGGTGAAATTTACATAAGATATTGCCTTTTTTATAAGTACATCTTTATGTGACTTTCTCCCCCAGGGGAGATTACAAGAAGAAAAAGATGGAAAGGAGAGGCGGGATACAAGAAGAAAAAGATGGCGAGAAGCCCCCGGCAGAAGCCCGGCCTGACCCCTCTGGACCAGCACTGCACAAACGAGCAGGTTTGCCAGATGGGCAAGCAAGATCTTGGTCCCTCCTGGACTAGCATTGCGCGGAGGAGAGGGCCGGAGCAGGCGGAAAGGGGGATGGAACCCAAAAGCCGAAGTCCACGGGCCTGCCGGAAGGCCCAGCTAAAATATGAGGCATCGCCCGGGACTGAAGCACCCGACAAGGTCATCTTGCCGGGAGGGGGAGAGGTGTGAGGCTGGCGATGATGGCATGGCCGGAGGTCAGTCCGAGCTCAAATCTTTGGGCTCTGACTTGACCGCCCGAGGACCGGGCTCATCGCCACTGTCTTTGCCGTTGTCCTCCCCGTCACTCTTGCTGGAGGACAGGCTTTCGACGCTGCTCGCGCTCTCTTTGCAAGAGCTGAGGAGGATGCCGGAGCTCCCATAAATCTTAATGGAGAGCGTATTGGCCCCTGTCATTTTAAAATGAAGAACTTGCCCCACCTGGAGATTGTGGGCACTGGCGAAGTCTTCCAACCACGCGGAAGGAACATGATGCGGCGCGCTGGATACTCAACGTCCACCCGCATCGTGCCATTACAGCACCCTACCATCCGCAGCCACAGGAAGGGCGGCTCTTCGTCCTCCACCGCCCTGGCGAAGAGGTGCGGGAGGCGCAGATGGCTCCGGAGGGGACCACCCAGCTCGAGGACGAAGTCTAGTGCCATCCCCTTGGCATGGGCCTCTTCGATGGAGATGCCTGGCATCGGAGGAGGGGGTGGAGCAGCGCTCCGCCTCCCCTAACCTCGGCCTCCATGATGGCCACGGCCTCTCGTGCCTCCTCCACCATGTGAACCCGAGCCTCCCTCTGCCTGTGCGGTTGAAGCGGCGGCATGATCCAGACGAGAGCTCCTGCTCGCAGCCGAGGAAGGTGGTCGCCCCCGCCCCTGGTCATGGCGAAGGACGGGCGCTACCTGAAGATTGAGAAGACGAGGGAGGGGGAGGCGGACTACGAAGTTTTGCACTCGAAGGGTGGAAGAAGGATGGATGAGCTCCGCCCCCATTGTCCCCAATTTATAGGAGGAAGCGCGGGGGCAGGCTCTCCCCCATTCCAAAGGACGCTGCCCACCTCCTCCAATAGCGGCGCCCTTGATCACAGGGCAAACAACAACCGCCCCGTCGCCTGAATCCATGGCACCGCAGTTACTGCCTTTTCTCAGGAACATTAAATCACGGGCGCCCATTGCAAGATCCCCGCTATGCATGCGGCGCGCGTGGCGGAAAAGACCTGACACGATAATTGAAAACTCGCCGGCCGCACCGCGCATGTATCCCACTACCCGCATCCAATGGGCATCGTGGGGAAGCATAGCGAGCGCAATGATCACAACTGCAAGGACCTTCCATGCATGCCCGTGCATTGGTTGGGCCTAGCCCAACAACGCCTCACGACGTGTATGGCCCAGGCCCGGGGGCTCCTGTCGGTGCACTAGAGTTTTTGGGCCATCTAGTTCCCCTTTACTTGTGCACGAGCAGTGGTAGCCGCCCCAGCGGCCAGGCCCAACAAAGACTTGTCAAGCACCAGCACAGAAGACTCAGGACTATCGGCAAGACCTTGCCGGGAGGTCCGTAGAGCCTCTAGGCGAAGCAAGGCCCCTGGCAAGGTAGGGCCCCGGCAAGGACCGCCAGCACACAAGCCAGGTGTCGATTCGCCTGGACGCGTGTCGTGGCGCTAATGTCGGAGGTAGCTAAGCGGCGCCGATGGGACGTGCCCCTGTCCCGTCCCACTGACAGACTGAGGCACCTGACGGTGCATTGAATGCTCTTGTCCTACTCCGCCACAGTTAGGTACGATAACACTTTGCAGCACTATGCATCCCATGTGCACACTGTACGCCACTATTGGGATTCCCTTAAGTATAAAAGGAGGCTCAAGGCGTTACAGATAAGGACTTTTGGAAGGTTAGACAATCAGACAATCAGATAGTTAGACAGTTAGACAATCGGGTAGCCCGACAGTTACACAACTGGAGGTGACCAAGATCACGTAGGAGCCGTTCATGGCGCTGCTGTAGCTGGAACCCTAGAACACGATCAATATAACCAAGCAAGAGTAGGGTTTTACGCATCCATGTGGCCCGAACCTGGGTAAAAACTCCCCGTGCGCTGCTTACCAGACCGGCTCTTTGTGCCAGCTCGCCCCCTGCCGAACCGAAAGGGGTCCCCGAGATCCCATAGGTGTTCGTTCTCCACGACAACAATGTTCAAGCTGATGAATGTGAATGGCTTCAACAATAATGTTGTTTATAGTTGTGACATCTCCTTTAGCACGCATAAGATCACGAAGCTCAAAGATGCATTTATCAAAGTTTGGATCACTAGGCTTCATTTTGTGAAAAGCAACAATTTTATGAAGAATTTCATCAAGATTCCTTAATGAATAATTTGGATATCATTTCTCCAAATCATTCCACAAAGTATAAGCACATTCCAAGTTCTACAATTGAGTAAGCACAAATCTTGGTAAACCTCTAACGATAAGATTGACAATTCTAAGGTTACCAATCATGTCAATTTCCTCTTCGTATGTGGGATTTAATTCATCGATGGGTAACACATAAGGATTTTCAATATGATTTATCAAATGGAATTTGTCAAATAGATCAATCATAACATTCTTCCATCAAGAATGGGCAATCTACAACTCAAACTTTCCACACTAGACACATCCATCTTCCTCCACGGTGATGAAACCGAAGCAATGGAGACCAATGCTCTAATACCAATTGTGGGATCACTAGAATAGTATGTCTAGAGGGGGGGGGGGGTAGACTACTAGCACAAATTAAAATCTACACAAGGTGCAAAGTTAAGTGTTGGAAGATTTTAGCAATTATAGCAAGTCTAGTACACCCTACACATGCAAATCATCAAGTATAGCAGCGGAAAGTAAATACATTGCACAGGGAAGTAAGGAGTTGAGATAGGGAGATTAAACACATGAAGGACACAAAGATTTTACCCGTGGTTCCGATAGGTGGTGCTATCGTACGTCCACGTTTATGGAGTCTTCAACCCACGGAGGGTAACGATCGCGAGAGTACACTGAGGGCTCTACCCAGGAAGGGTTCCACAAAGAAGCAACCTTGACTATTCAATAACGACTTCCATCCACGAAGGACTAGCCTCACTATGGGTATATCTTAATGAAGTAGGCGATCTCCTTGCCCTTACAAACTTCTTGGTTCAACTCCACAACACAAAGTAGGAGGCTCCCAAGCGACACCTATCCAATCAAGGAGGCACCACCCTCCAAAAGGTAATAGACTCGATAATGTTGACGAACTCCTTGCTCTTGTGCTTCAATATGATAGACTCTTCCACACTCAATCACTCTCTCATACATTTGGCTTTGGTGGAAGAGATTGATTGGGTGGAAAGCAACTTGGGGAGGCTAGAGATCAAGATTCATATGGTTGGAATGGAATGACATGATCTCAACACATGAGTAGGTGGCTCTCTCTCGGAAAATCTGATAGGGTAGGTGGGGATCTGTTCTGAGTGCTTCTCTTTCAACTAGGTGGTGGTGAATGGGTATATATAGGCATCCCCAAATATCCAACCGTTACACTTGAAGTGAACAACTCGGTGACACCGATGTGTGAATCTCGGTGGTACCGAGTTGCTCAAAAGGTATCAACTTTTGAATCTCGGTGTGACCGATATATAACTATCGGTGGTACCGGTCAGGTGACCAACGGTCAGATTGCGCAACTCGATGACGCCAAATCTTAAATCTTGGTGGTACCATTTCTGGACCATGGCTAACCAGAGACTTGGTCCAAAACCTCGGTGAGACCGATTCACAACTCTCGGTGGTACCGATACTTGTGAATGGCTAACCAGAGAGTTGGTCCAAGTCTCGGTGAGATCGACTGGCAAAACTTGGTGTCACCGAAGCTTGAAAATAGCTTAACAAAGAGTTGGCAACTAAACTCGGTGGCACCGATGCAAAATTGGATGCACGAAATGGCTAGGGTTTGGCATGGGTCTCTCTGAGTTTTGGAATCGGTGGGACCGAGTGGGAATTGTTGGTTGCACCGATTCTGGATATTTGCCTTTAGACAGACTTTTGTGGAAGATTTTGTGTGTGTTTTTGGTGACTATGACTTGTGCACGTGGATCATCTTGTTCACCAACAGTACGTTACCCCCTTTTAATATTATTGGCTTTCCTATGGACTCAAAGTGATTTCTCACAAAATAAAATGTAGAGTCCTCTTGCTTGAAGCTTTTGCCAATGCTATTCCTTCCCCTTCTTCTTCATGGGGATACTCTCCACACTCCTTAGCCAACCTTCTGCGTGGACTTTATCTGAAATGCACTAGATAAAAGTATTAGTCCAAGAGACAATGTATGTTGTCATGAATTATCAAAACCACCAAGGGAGAACATTGTGCTTTCACAATCACAATATTGGTCATACAAGCTATTCATGAATGATTAGTATAATGAATAGAACTTTCACATACAAATATATTAACTTGGACATCTTCTATGATTGTGATTACCCATTAATTATTTTCAAACTTCAGCAAATGATTTGAAGTTGGACAAGGAAGACAATATAATGAGTGATGGTTGCGTATATTTGCATAGAAGTTATATTGTTATGGATCCTCCAACATGTGGAGCTTATTTAGAACCTTTTGGTAGCCAAAAATTCATACTAAGTAGAGATACTACTTGTGCATCCAAACCCATAAACCTAGTTTCTTGCCATGAGAGTCCACTATATCTACCTATATGCGGTATTACTCTGCCGTTCCAAGTAATTTTGCATGTGCCACCTCTAAAATTTCAAATGAACATCTGTTTTGTGTGCCTGGACCGCTCATGGAGCGACTAGGGGCGGTCAGTATCTTCCATGTTAAGCGGGTTATTCTCATGATGAGTGTTTATTCACTTGTCCTTGCACGAGAGGGTGGTAATAGGTATTTCTAGTCCCAAAAAAAATGCAAATAATTAAACAAAACACTCATAGGAATGTTGTTGGTATGGACGGTACCCGTGGATTCGGCTAGTCATGGAGTGTGTTTGTTGGTGGAGGGGGAGTAAACCTTTATTTTTACTGCTTGGGAACCGCCGCTAATGTGTTTAACATGGAACATATTGATAACCCGTGGTCGTAACATTGACAGGAAGGGTGCACCTCCCAAAATTATATTTATCTCTGTTTTAAACAATGATCTCTGGCACATATGCAAATCCCTGCTTCCCTCTACGAAGGGACAATCTATTTAATTTCATGTTGAGTCAACTTGTTATTCCAACCTCAATCAATTAGTTGGCAATCATCCTGTGGCAGGGAAAGATCTAGGCACATATGGTCAGTCAAATATGTTTGATCATGACTTATTATTTGACAATTATCTTTATGATAAGTATCTTGGTAGGCGAAAGATTAAGCCCCTATCCTTCTATGTGTTCGATGGATGCCATTTGTTCTAAAAATATGCTTTGAGTACTAGCAATCATAGAAGACTAAATGATGATTGAGTTGTTGGGAGACGTAGTAGTAAATTAAAATTTTCTACGCGTTCACCAAGATCTATCTATGGAGAAACCAGCAACGAGAAGGAAGAGATTGCATCTTCATACCTTTGAAGATCGCTAAGCGGAAGCGTTACAAGAACGCGGTTGGTGGAGTCATACTCGTAGCGATTCAGATCGCGGTGGACTCCGATCTTAGCACCGAACAACGGCGCCTCCACGTACAACACACGTGCAGCCCAGTGACGTCTCCTATGCCTTGGTCCAGCAAGGAGGAAGGAGAGGTTGAACGAGAGCTCTGGTAGCACGACGGCATGGTGACGGTGGAGCTGTGTGGTATTACGGCAGGGCTTCGCCAAGCACTACGGAGAACGAGGAGAAGGAGAAGTAGGGCTGCGCTGAGAGGGAGAGAGAGTAGTGTCTCAAACAGCCCCAAAGTCTCAACTATATATAGGAGGAGGAGGAGGGAGGGATGCACCCTAGGGTTTCCACCCTAGGGTGGTGCGGCAGCCACCAGATCCCATCTGGCCGACAGCCAAGAGGGAGAGGGGTGCGGCTGCCCTAGGGTGGGCCTTAGGGCCCATCTGCCCTAGGGTTTGCCCCGCTCCCACTTTAGCTGCGCCTTGGGACCTTGTGGGGGGCGCACCAGCCCACCTAGGGGCTGGTTCCCTCCCACTTGCGGCCCATGCAGCCCTCTGGGGCTGGTGGCCCCACTTGCTGGACCCCCGAAACCCTTCCGGTGGTCCCGGTACGTTACCGGTAATTCCGGAAACATTTCCGGTGACCAAAACCTCACTTCCTATATATGAATCTTTACCTCCGGACCATTCCGAAGCTCCTCATGACGTCCGGGATCTCATCTGGGACTCCGAACAACCTTCGATAAGCACATACACTATTTCCCTATAACCCTAGCGTCATCGAACCTTAAGTGTGTAGACCCTACGGGTTCTGGAGACACGTAGACATGACCGAGACACCTCTCCAGTCAATAACCAATAATGGGATCTGGATACCCATGTTGGCTCCCACATGCTCCACGATGATCTCATCGGATGAACCACGATGTCGGGGATTCAATCAATCCCGTATACAATTCCCTTTGTCTATTGGTATGATACTTTCCCCAGATTCGATCGTCAATATCCCTATACCTTGTTCAATCTCGTTACCGGAAAATCTCTTTACTCGTTCCATAACACATCATCCCGTGGCTAACTCCTTAGTCACTTTGAGCTCATTATGATGATGTCTTACCGAGTGGGCCCAGAGATACCTCTGCGTCACATTTCTCTCATATAAATAGAACAACCATTATTCTCAGATTTAAATGAGTAGCCATCTCGCATCAAGCGAGATCCAAATACAATGTTCATGCTCAAAGCTGGTACTAAATAACAACTATTAAGGTTTAAAACTAATCCCGAAGGTAGATGTAGAGGTAGCGTGCCGACGGCGATCACATCGACCTTGGAACCATTCCCGACGCACATCGTCACCTCATCCTTTGCCAGCCTCCGCTCATTCCGCAGCTCCTGCTTGGAGTTACAAATGTGAGCAACTACACCGGTATCAAATACCCAGGAGCTACTACGAGCGCTGGTTAGTTACACATAAATAACGAGTATATCACATATACCTCTAACGTTGCCGGCCTTCTTATCCGCTAAGTACTTGGGGCAGTTCCGCTTCTAGTGACCGGTACCCTTGCAATAAAAGCACTCAGTCTCAGGCTTGGGTCCATTCTTGTTCTTCTTCCTGGCAACTTGCTTAACGGGCGCGGTAACAGCTTTGCCGTCCTTCTTGAAGTTCTTCTTACCCTTGCCTTTCTTGAAACTAGTGGTCTTATTCACCATCAACACTTGATGCTCCTTTTTGATCTCGACCTCCGCTGATTTCAGCATCAAGTACAACTCAGGAATGGACTTCTCCATACCCTGCATGTTGTAGTTCATCACAAAGCTCTTGTAGCTATGTGGAAGCGATTGGAGTATTCTGTCAATGACCGAGTCATCTAGGAGATTAACTCCCAGCTGAGTCAAGCGGTTGTGTAACCCAGACATTTTGAGTATGGGCTCACTGACAGAACTATTCTCCTCCATCTTACAGCTGATTAACTTGTCGGAGACGTCATATCTCTCGACCCGGGCATGAGCTCGGAAAACCAGTTTCAGCTCTTGGAACATCTCACATGCTCCGTGTTGCTCAAAACGCTTTTGGAGCCCCGGTTCTCAACTATAAAGCATGCCGCACTGAACAAGGGAGTAATCATCACAGCATGACTGCCAAGCGTTCGTAACGTCTTGGTCCACTGGGAAAATGGGTGGGTCACCTAGCGGCGCATCAAGGACATACAATCTCTTGGAAGATATGAGGATGATCCTCAAGCTATGGACCCAGTCCGCATAGTTGCTTCCATCATCTTTCAGCTTGGTTTTCTCTAGGAACACGTTGAAGTTGAGGGTGACATTAGCGTTGGCCATTGGATATACAATATAGATTGTAAAGACAATTTTAGACTAAGTTCATGATAATTAAGTTCACATAATCAAATTATTTAATGAACTCCCACTTAGATAGACATCTCTCTAGTGATCCTAGTGATACATGATCCATGTTAACTAGACCGTGTCCGATCATCACGCAAGACGGACTAGTCATCCATGGTGAACATCTCCATGTTGATCGTATCTTCTATACGACTCATGTTCGACCTTTCGGTCTTCCGTGTTCTGAGGCCATGTCTGTACATGCTAGGCTCGTCAAGTCAACCTAAGTGTTTCGCGTGTGTAAATCTGGCTTACACCCGTTGTATGCGAATATTAGAACCTATCACACCCAATCATCACGTGGTGCTTCGGAACAACAATCCTTAGCAACGGTGTACAGTTAGGGTGAACACCTTACTTGAAATTTTATTGAGAGATCATCTTATTTACTACCGTCATTCTAAGAAAATAAGATGTAAACATGATAAACATCACATACAGTGACATGATATGGCCAATATCATCTTGCTCTTTTGATCTCCATCTTTGGGGCACCATGATCATCACTGTCACCGGCACGACACCATGATCTCCATCATCGTGTCTTCATGAAGTTGTCTCGCCAACTATTACTTCTACTACTACGGCTAACGTTTAGCACTAAAGTAAAGTAATTACATGGCGTTTATGATTGACACGCAGGTCATACAATGAAATAAGACAACTCCTATGGCTCCTGCCGGTTGTCATACTCATCGACATGCAAGTCGTGAATCCTATTACAAGAACATGATCAATGTCATACATCACAATGCATCACATCACATCCTTTGGCCATATGACATCACAAGGCACATGCTGCAAAAACAAGTTAGACGTCCTCTAATTTTTAGTTGCAAGTTTTTACGTGGCTGTTATAGGTTTCTAGCAAGAACGTTTCTTACCTACGCCAAAACCACAACGTGATATGCCAATTGCTATTTACCCTTCATAAGGACCCTTTTCATCGAATCCAATCCGACTAAGGTGGGAGAGATAGACACCCGCTAGCCACCTTATGCAACAAGTGCATGTCAGGCGATGGAACCGGTCTCACGTAAGCATACATGTAAAGTTGGTTCGGGCTGCTTCATCTCACAATACCACCGAATCAAGATAAGACTAGTAGTGGTAAGCAAATTAACAAGATCGATGCCCACAACTACTCTGTTTTCTACTCGTGCATAGATTCTACGCATAGACCTAGCTCTGATACCACTATTGGGAGACGTAGTAGTAAATAAAAAATTTCTACGCGTTCACCAAGATCTATGTATGGAGAAACCAGCAACAAGAAGGAAGAGATTGCATCTTCATACCTTTGAAGATCGCTAAGCGGAAGCGTTACAAGAATGCGGTTGGTGGAGTCGTACTCGTAGCGATTCAGATCGCGGTGGACTCCGATCTTAGCGCCAAACAATGGTGCCTCCGCATTGAACACACGTGCAGCCCGGTGACGTCTCCTACGCCTTGATCCAGCAAGGAGGAAGGAGAGGTTGAGGGAGAGCTCCTACAGCACAACAGCGGGTGACGGTGGAGCCGCGTGGTACTCCGGCAGGGCTTCGCCAAGCAGTACGGAGAATGAGGAGAAGGAGAAGTAGGGCTGCGCCGAGAGGGAGAGAGAGTCGTGTCTCAAACAGCCCCAATGGTTCAACTATATATAGGAGGAGGAGGGAGGGCTGCTGTGACAGCCCAAGTGCTGTCCCTACCATTTTTGGCATGTAACCCCTTTGTATGAATCTTGTGTCATGAGCTTTGATATGAATTCCAACTTGTCTTCCATGTGTGGTTTGCATTCATGCATCATTTCATTCTTCTTGCCATGTGGTTTTCATGTGTCTTGCTATGATGTGATAGTGGTGAGTGTGTTTGTTATGTGGTGTGTGTGAGGTGTTTGTGTGTGGTTGGAGTCATGTGTGCACTCCTCCTTCTTCCCTCTCTTTTCTTTCATCACTTAAACCTCACCTTAATGCCTTTCTTTTTCTCATCAGAATTAACTTGCTATTAAAAATGTTTAAAAATGTTCATCAGGTGGCCCTGTTCCTACTTATAATTTAGAGTGTTGCTCTTTTGTTATTTGGGGTTTGTTTGTTTTGTGTTTTAAATAAAACAGGGGCTGGTATTTTAATAAATATTTGAATTACTTGTTCATTAAATCAACTTAATAATTTTATTAAATAGTGCACATTATTTTCTCTAAAAATATATTTTTGTTTTGCACCAGAACTCTTTCTTTTACTCTGGGGTTTTATTTTTGTGTGGCAGGGTTTAAATAAGGAAAACCTTTCTTGGTTTTTTTGTCATTTTAGAGAGAGTGAGCAGGTGGGCTCCTTCCCAGCGCGGCCTAGCCAGGACCAGCCTCCCGCGCGCGTCATCTCCCTCCTTTCCAGCGAGGCAGCGCCTGGGCCCACTCGTCAGCCTCTCCTTTCCCCCTCCTTTTTCTTCCCCGGCGCGTTCCTCCTCTGTGGAGAGGTGCACATGGCCACCGTGGCTGCGCCGAGCCTCGTCTCTCCCTCCTAATTAACCCTGGGCGTCCGTGCCCCTCTAGGGTTCCTCCTCGCCGCCGCCTCCTTTCCCTTCTCCCTCTCGTCCGCTGTTCTTCCTTCTCTGTCAGGTAAGTGTGAGCGAGGTTCAGAGAGAAAAAACAAAGGGGTCGTCGTCTCCGGCGAGTCTCCGGTGTAGGCAAGTCATCGCGGCCGTGTCCAAGGGCAAGTGGATGGATCCCGCACCCCGTTCCCGGCGCTAGGGGAGTGGAAGATCCCCTGCTTCGTCTTCTTCAACCGCGTCCACGTTCGGGTGCAGAAGCTCTGCTCCGGCGTCTTCTTTCTCCTCTCGCGCGTGATCTGCTTCCTCTTTGGCTCCGTCGTCTCCTGTGCGTTCCCTAGGTGAGCTTGCATCGATACAAGCCCTTTGTGCCTTCTGTGCTTCGCGCATGCGTAGATCAGGTTGGGCCTGAGAGCTCAGTTCCGCCATGGCGACATGCGCGTGTGCCCAGTGGCTCAAGAGCGTGCGGTTTGTGTTCGTAGAGTAGGTGCTCGACCAGCCGTTCCATTCCTGACCCTTTTGCAGCGTCTCATCGCGTGTAGTCAGAGCAGTGGGCGCCTCCAGTTCGTGCCCGCAGAGCCCTGCATCTTCTTCAGTCAAACGTGTCGTTTTCAGTCCATTTCAGTTAGCCGTGTGTATGTGTATAAGAGGGCCGAGGCCCCTATACTAGTAAGCTCCGATTGGTTAGTGCAGTGGTGTGCGCGTGTGGTGTGTTAGCCGCAGGTGCAGGAGGTCGTGGGTTCGAGCCCAAACTCTCCCCTTTTTTTGCTGTTTCTTTTTCTTTTGTTTTTTCTCTTTTGTTTTAAAACCTGCTATGATGCACATGTATGTATGTATGGTAGAGGTGTTTTCCTTTTTATTTTGTTTTGTTTTTCTGTTGCTAGCATGGGGTAGAGTATATATGCATGTCTGTGTAGGTAGTAAGAGTGTGTGTATGCACCATGCCCACATACATACTTATGTATGTGTGTGCTTGGCATATAGAGGGGTGTATACATGTGGTGTGTATGTGTGTTTGTGGTATGTGTGTTTGTAGGCAGGTTACATGTGGTGTGTATGAGTATGTATGTGAGTTTGCACATGTATGTGCTTATGGATGTGTGTGTGTGTGTCTGTGCCACATAGTGTGGTGCATACATATGCATGTGTGTGCATGAGCATGTAAGTTGTGAGTGTGTGTGTATGCTATGCATACATACATATGTATGTGAGTAGTATAGAGGGTATGTGTATGTGTAGGTTTTGTGTATAGGAGTGTGTGTGTGTACATGTGAGGTGTACACATGCTTGTGTGTGTGTGTTGGTGCATGCACATGTGTGTGTTTTGTGTGAGTGTGTGTGAGTGATCATCACAAATGCACATGCATATATGCATTGGGCATATATGTATGTATATGTGGTCGATGACCACCCACACACATGAGTTGTCTCTTGAGACAGTGCCATGTGCACTTGTGTGCATGGAGAGTGAGTGTGTGTGTGTGTGCACATATGCTTTATGCATGTGTGGGAATATGAGTGTGACCTATAGTTTTGGTGTAGAAAGAGCCAATGAAGCCATTGGTACTCCCAGATTTCACTTTTGGACAAGTTCATAAATCTGTCATTTTAGTTGAGTTATCACTTTGTCATTTTTGCATGATTCAATCCATGCTTGCTTTGGGAGATGTGTCAACTAGGAAGTGCTAGTATATTGTACCTATTATGCCACGGTATTTTTGTTTTACATGTTAATCACCCATGTAAGTGGGAACCATGCTGTTAAGTTGCCTACTTGATGTTTCTGTTTCATCATGCTAAAAACTGCTAAGTCTGAGAATCTGCTGTTATTTTTATGCCATGTAGAGTGGATGGTATCTTGTAATGTGTTGTGAATTTGAGCTGGCTCACTGTTAGCTATTTGTAGTAGATATTGCCTTCTACCATCCTGTTAATTTGCATGCCAATAGGAGCTCTCTAGCATATTTAACCTATGCTGTCAACTTGCTACTTTATGTTCTCAGATTCCAGAAAACTGGAATTTTCACCAAGTCCCAGAAAACTGTTTCATCATGTCAACTTAATTGCTTCATGCTTATTGATGCGTGCCTCCTTTGCTGTTTTCATAGTTGGATGAGTTGATATGTGTGTTGAGTAGATTCTGTCAATCTCTTGTTTGTGGCTGTAGGGTTCCTGTAGCTCAAGTTGTGAGCTATAGAAGTTGCTATGTTGCTGTTTTGTGGCAGATTGTGGGTTTTATTGTTTTGTGGGTTGTGGGAGCTATGCTCCATGGAATTGATTGATTCTCGAGGCTATTGTGATTAATTTTTCAACACCTATCCAGTGTCTTCCTTGGAATACCAAGAATTAGCCCATGGCTTGGTGAGCTTGTGATTTTGCCTCCGTACCTTGTCGTGAGCGTATCGCGAGAACCGTAACTCCGCTTCTTGCGTTCTTTATATGCATTTCTATCGGTTTTGCATGCTGCATCCATATTTGCCATGTTCATGAATGTCTAAATAACTTAACATGAGGTTCTGTCCAGATTCATTAATAAACAAACTTTGCACGTAAAACATGATTAGTTTTGGATTGCCATGTTAAAATTCTTCATAAATGATCCATGCATCATTTTGGTTGTGCATTGCACCTTGGTTGGATGTTTATTGTTGCTGTTTCTCTTGTGTAGACGTGAGTGTTGATACTGAGTATGAGTACCCAGGAGAGTACCACTACGAGGATCCCGCTACTTGTTGCGCTGAAGAAAACCAACAGGCAAGATGATCGTACCCGGATCCCGATACTATTTTTGCTTGCTAGTTTATCGCTCTTGTCGTTACAGTTGCGCTACCTACCACTTGAATATCATCCTCCCGTATTGCCATGATAGCCTCTAACCTCCACATCCTAGCAAACCTTGATTGGCTAAGTTACCGCTGCTCAGCCCCTCTTATAGCATTTTAGTTGCAGGTGCAGGTTGTTCCATGTGATAACATGGATTTGGATATCACAATATCTTCTGTTATTTAATTTAATGCACATATATATCTTGGTATTGGTGGAAGGCTTGGCATTTTGCTAAGTGTTTTGTTCCGCTGTTACCGCCATTAGTTTCCTTGTTACTAATGTTATGTTTTCTATATTTCGCGCTCCTAACATTGGTACTCCATTTGCTTAACAACTCGGGGTTGTTATGGGGACCCCCTTGTTTATTCGGTTGATATTAAAACTTGTCTGGCAAGACCCAACATTGGTACTCCATTTGCTTAATAACTTAATAAAATTTCATAGGGTCTTGCAAACCCATGGATAATTAATCAACCCCCGGGCCAGTGCTCCTCATGAGTGTTGGTCCAAACTAGAGCATTGTGCGGGGCCAACCCAGGGAAACTTGGGAGATTGCTATCAGGCCACCGTACACTAGCTTATCCATCATGTCTTGAGAACGAGATACACGGCTCTTATCGGGTTCGTCGACACATGGGGTGGTCTTGCTGGATTTGTTTTACCTTTATCGAGTTTCTTGCGTGTGGAGTCTGACTTTCTTAGGGTTTTCTCGAGGTGTTCGAATTCCTTTGGAATTACCTTGGAAGACCGCGGGATCCGTGGTCGAGGCTATTCACGCGGAGTGTGGTAATTTATGATGGACTAGTTGGAGCACCCCTACAGGGTTAAATCTTTCGGAAAGCCGTGCCCGCGGTTATGTGGAAACTTGGATATTTGTTTAACACCCGGTTATAGTAAACTTGAAGTAAACTCTAATTAAAATAAACCAACTGTGTGAGTAACCATGATCGTCTCTGCTCGTGAACATGATCCGAGAGAGAACACGGTGGGGTTATGATTGACGTAAGTAGGTGCTCAGGATCTCATAGAGATTATACTAGATTCGATCGTTTTTCATAGGCCACCCATATTTATTTCAAGTTGCGTAAGCTAGCCACCATATATGCTTAGTGCTGTTGCAAACTAAACACCTACCCCATCCCAACCTTAAGCTTGAATAGTCTCGGTACCCGGGCACATGATAGCTGAGTCCCCTATGGCTCACAATTTACTACAACACTCCAGGTACAGGTTCAGATGAGTACGTGCAAGATGATCTTACCCAACTCTAGTGGGAATATGATGAGGAAAGAGGTCGGATGTACGTGACGTATCTTGATGAGTAGAGGACCTGGTCGTGATCTTTGGGGCAGCGAGATAGTTTTATTTGCATCTGTTTTATCGTTTGATTTCATCCGTAGTTGGACCCTGTTTTCATCTTGATGACTTGAACTCTGAGTGGATTGTAATTTAGCATGTGGCAAGTGTAAGCCAACTTGTATACTCATCCCTTCTGTAATGTATGATGCAATGTTACTATACTTGCTAACGGCAAGATGCGCCTCTATCCCTTGCGAGGCCCTCGTGTCTTAAAATGGATAGGTGCGCATTTTGGGCGTTACAAGTTGGTATTCAGAGCCATACGACCATAGGAGCCTTTGCTTGATCGAACTTTGCCGAGTCGTGTCTAGTGAAAACTATTTTGAGTCTAGTTATATCGGAGAGCAGGATTATTTTTACTCCTCTTCTATGCTCTTGTGAGGTATTCGACTTAGGGAATTTTGATTCTACTCCTCTTCTCGCTCAATTTTTTTTAGGATCACGCGGGTATTTTGGAGTCTATATGATGCCGATGTGACAGGGTTCTGTCTTGGTGCCTCCTGTCTGACTTGATTTCTTTCGGGGAGTCAAGCTCCAGGGAATGTTGGCACATCGTTATCATTCAGCTTCCTTGATATCTCAGGACAGAGAGTGTTCGAAATTACATCAATACTTATCGTGGTGAGATAAGGTCGGAGTCACCCAGTACTAGGGAGGCGTCCGGGGTACCACCATGGTTTAGTATCGTTATGAGTTCGAGGATTCGAGATTAGATGAGTTTGCGAAAGCCTCTGGTTATGTGTTGAAGGATGGATATAGTTGGGGTGTAGGATTGTTAGTTGTGTGAGATATTTCCTCTTTGTATCCCCCACACCGGATTGCATAACCAGAAAGTTTTCGGAAGTTCTTAGGTGGGAAATCTTGTAGTTAGCTAGGATCATCTTCTTCAGATGTATATGGGCATATACATTTGTTCCAAGCGCTCAGCTCAATACTTTTGTGTTATTGCAAGTGGCTTCTAATTCTGTTGATATTATCGTAAACTGAAGAAGCATTCTTACTAATTTTTCAGTATGAAGGATATGCTGTTAATTGTTCAATTTCTTTCAAGCATTTGATTCAGCTTATGATTCATCTTATCAATGAGGTGCTGATGCGTTTTGTCCATCTTCAGGATGGCTCCACCAACTCGCAACAATTCGGGTCGTGGTGAGGAGCAGACTGATGTTCCACCTGTTGGGGAACGTCGCATTGGAAACAAAAATTTTCCTACGCACATGCAAACCTATCCATGGTGATGAGAATCTACAAGAGGGAGAGTGGATCTATGTACCCTGGTAGATCGCTAAGCGGGAAGCGTTAAGAAACGCGGTTGGCGTAGTCGAACATCTTCGCGATCCAAATCGCCGAGCTTCCTGCGATCTCATCACGATCCATCCCGCGATCCAATCACGATCCGTCCCGTGAACTCATCACGATCCATCTCATGATATTGATCACGATCTGTCCCGCAAACTCATCACGATCTGTTCCGTGATCTCATCACAAACTATCTCGCGATCTTGATCACGGTCCTTCCGATCTAGCGCCGAACGGACGGCACCTCCGCGTTCAGCACACGTGCAGCTTGATGACGATCTCCACCGTCTTGATCCAGCAAGAGAAGGTGGAGAGGACAGAGAGTTCACCGGCAGCGTGACGGCGCTCCGGTGATGGTGGTGGAGTGATTCCGGTAGGGCTTCGCCTAAGCGCTGCGGAAAACCGATCTAGAGGAGCACCGGTGGAACGAGTAGCACGTGGCTGCAATTGTTAGCCAAACCCTATCTATTCCACTAGTATATATAGGAGGAGAGGATAGGAGAGGCAGCCAAGGCCTTTGGTTCAGCCGAAATAGGAGGTGGGAAGCAATCCTACTTCACGTCCAATCCTAGTTGGAGTAGGATTGCCTCCTATTGGCTGATTTTTCACCTTTTCCTTAGCCTTTTTCTCTTCCTGCACCATGGGACTTTGTGGCTGGTTTTCCCAGCCCACTAAGGGCTGGTTAACAATCTCCCACAGACCATGGACCTCTTGGGGTCGAAATACCCCTCCTGGAGGCCTCCCGGTACACTACCGGCACTCCCGGTACACTACCGATGAGCTCGAAACTTTTCCGGCGACCAAGCTGGGACTTCCTATATATGAATCTTTACCTCCGGACCATTCCGGGGCTCCTCGTGACGTCCGGGATCTTATCCGGGACTCCAAACAACCTTCAGTCACCACCATTCAAAACTCTACACTATCGAAACGTCACCGAACCTTAAGTGTGCAGACCCTGCGGGTTCGAGAACTATGTAGACATGACCGAGACACCTCTACGGTCAATAACCAATGGCGGGACCTGGACATCCACATTGGTTCCTACATATTCTACGAAGATCTTTATCGGTCGAACCTCTATGTCAAGGAATCAGTTAATCCCGTATAACGTTCCCTTTGTTCTTCGGTATGTTACTTGCCCGAGATTCGATCGTCTGTATCTCCATACCTAGTTCAACCTCGTTACTGGCAAGTCTCTTTACTCGTTCCGTAATACAATATCCCGTGACTAACACTTAGCCACATTGCTTGCAAGGCTTGTTGTGATGTTGTATTACCGGGTGGGCCCCGAGATACCTCTCCGTCACACGGAGTAACAAATCCCAGTCTCGATCCATGCCAACTCAACAGACACCATTGGAGATACCTGTAGAGCACCTTTATAGTCACCCAGTTACGTTGCGACGTTTGATACACACAAGGCACTCCTCCGATGTCCGTGAGTTGCATGATCTCATGGTCATAGGAACATATACTTGACATGCAGAAAACAGTAGCAATAAACTGACACGATCATATGCTACGTTTGTAGTTTGGGTCTTGTCCATCACATCATTATCCTAATGATGTGATCCTGTTATCAAATGACATCTCATGTCCATGGCTAGGAAACCTTAACCATCTTTTGATCAACGAGCTAGTCTATTAGAGGCATACTAGGGACATGGTTTTGTCTATGTATCCACACATGCATTTAAGTCTCTGATCAATACAATTATAGCATGGATAATAAACGATTATCATGAACAAGGAAATATGAAAATAACTAATTTATTATTGCCTCTAGGGCATATTTCCAACACCACCACCACCCCCGCCACCGCCTCCTCCGCCTCCTCCTCCAGAAGCTTGGCAAGCTATGATGGCCGCAACCAATGCGAATACTCAGATGTTGCTTAGACTGTTGCAAGAAATGGAGCAGGGTCAGCAAGGTTCTCAAGGCAATTTTCAGAATCAGCTGTAGTTTGCGACACTTAATCAGTTCCTTGCCAACCAGCCCAAGACTTTCACCTGTTGTGAGCAGCCTCTTGATGCTGATGATTGGCTTCGTAATATGAGTAAGCATTTTGAGTGCAGCAATGTCAGGCTAGAGGACTTTGTCAGATTTGCATCGTTCCAGCTCAAGGGTCAAGCAGCTGATTGGTGGCAACAATACAAGGATCCAGGGGCGATCGTTTTGTTACTTGGGATGATTTCCGTCGTGACTTCAGGGCTCATTACATTCCGACAAGCTTTGTCAAGGAGATGCATGAGAAGTTCAGACACCTGAAGCAGGGAAGCAAGTCTGTCTATCAGTACTACATCGAGTTCCAAAATCTAGCCCATTATGCCAAGCAAGATGTTCCAGATGACTAGGCTATGATCTATTAGTTTAGCGGTGGTCTCAAGGATGAGATTCTGCGAGGCCTAGTTCTTCAAGAGCCTCGTGAGTTTGATCAGTTCTACAATATGGCCTTGAAGATTGAAGCAGCTTAGCTCAAGTTGGAGAACTCTAAGAAGCGTTCAAGGGATTCATATTCTTCTTCTTCCGGCTCTCAGATGGTTCCAAAGGAGCAGAAGTATTGGGTGCCTAATCCTCCTTCGTTTCGTCCTCCTCAGCAGCAGAAGCAGTTCGGTGGTCGTGGTTCTTCCCACCCACCCAACCTAGGATTTCAGCAGGGACCCCAGGCGTCCAAGGGAGTTCTGTTCCTCCTCCAGGCAATGTTCGTCTGCTTTCTGAGGTGACTTGTCACAAGTGTGGCCAGAAGGGTCACTATGCAAACAAGTGCAACCAGCGACATCTTCCGCCTCCTCCTCCTGTCAAGCCTCCAGGCAATGCTATGGTGAAGCATAATCCCAAGACCGCAAGAGTGAATATGGTGAATGCAACAGAGGCAGAGGATTCTTCTCAAGTGATCATGGGTAATCTCTCAGTTAATTCTATTCCTGCAAAAGTGTTATTTGATTCTGGAGCATCGCATTCATTCATGTCTAGACCTTTTGCTATGAAGAATGATTTCTATTTCGAGATGTTGAGCAGACCTTTGGGTGTTGTTTCTCCGGGTGTGGCCATGAAAACCACCTCAATTGTTCCGGATGTTTCTATCAAGATAGGCAATTATTCTTTCTTGGCTTCTCCTTATGTTCTCGGTAATTCCGACATTGATCTCATTTTGGGCATGGACTTCCTGGCTATGAATAAGGCTCATATTGATTGCAAAGCAAAAGAAGTCAAGCTGACTCATCCTTCAGAAGATGTGATTATTTTCGCGGCTCGCGATGACACAATCCGTCTCTTTGCTCTTAATGAGAAGGGTGAAATCTCGGCGATTTCTCAAATTCCGGTGGTGAATGAGTATGAAGATGTCTTTCTAGAAGAATTGCCAGGAATGCCTCCGCACCGGCCAGTTGAGTTCATGATTGATCCCGAGCCTGGAACTGAACCGGTCTGCAAGCGCCCGTATAAACTTGGCCCCGAAGAGCTGAAAGAGTTGAAGAAGCAGCTAGATGAGCAAGAACATCTGGGTCTGATCAGACCAAGTTTTTCTCAATGGGGTTGTGGTGTTTTGTTTGTCAAGAAGAAAGATGGCACGGATCGTCTTTGTGTTGATTACCGGCTATTGAACAAAAAGACAATCAGAAACAAGTACCCACTTCCCAACATCAATGAGTTGTTTGAACAACTTAAAGGTGCCAAGGTTTTCTCGAAGCTTGATCTTCGCATGGGTTATCATCAGATTCGCATTCGCGAAGAAGACATTCCTAAGACTGCTTTCAGGACGAGTTTTGGCTCTTATGAGTACATCGTCATGTCGTTTGGTCTTGCGAATGCTCCTCCAACATTCTCAAGAATGATGAATTTCATTTTCTCTCCTTTCAAGAGTGAATTCGTCTTGGTCTATCTGGATGATATCATTGTGTTCTCGAAGACAGAAGAAGATCATGCAGAGCATCTCCGCCTTGTGCTTGACAAGTTAAGGTAACATCGGTTCTATGCCAAGTTTTCCAAGTGTGAGTTTTGGCTCAATGAAGTGGTGTACCTTGGGCATGTCATCTCTGCCGAGGGAATTAAAGTGCACCCTCAGAAAGTTGAGGCAATCTTGAAGTGGGAACCTCCTTAGAATGTGAAGCAGCTTCAGAGCTTCCTTGACCTTGCCATTATTGCAGAAGGTTCGTGGAGAACTTCTCGCAAATTGCTAAGCCTCTGTCCAATCTCCTCCAGAAGAGTGTCAAGTATGTTTGGTCTCCTGAGTGTGATGTGGTGTTCAATACACTCAAGCAGAGACTGACTTCAGCTCCAGTTCTTGTTCCTCCCGAGCAGTCCAAGCCTTTCCAAGTTTTCTGTGATGCTTCTCTCCAAGGTCTTGGTGGTGTTCTCATGCAAGACAAGAAGATTGTGGCTTATACCTCGCGTCAGTTGAAGCCGGCCGAGAAGAACTACCCCACTCATGATCTTGAGTTGGCGGTAGTGGTGCATGCTCTAATGACTTGGAGGCATTTGTTGTTGGGTAGACCAGTTGAGGTGTACACCCATCACAAGAGCTTGAAGTACATTTTCACTCAACCCAGTCTCAATCTTCGGCAATCTCGTTGGGTGGAAATGCTTGAAGACTTCAATACAAGCACCGAGTATACTCCGGGGAAAGCAAATGTCATTGCAGACGCGCTCAGCCGTAAGGCGTACTGCAATAGTCTCATCCTGAAGCCTCTTCAGCCCGAGCTTTGTGAAGCATTCCGCAAGCTCAACCTTTAGATGATTCCACAGGGATTCCTTGCCAATCTTCAAGTCTCTTCGACTCTGGAAGATCAGGTTCGCCAAGCGCAGCTTCTTGACACTATGGTGAAGAAAGTGAAGAAAGGTGTGGCCAAGAGCATTCCGAAGTATAAGTGCTTTCGTATTGATGACAAAGATACCTTGTTCTTTGAGGACCGTCTTGTGGTTCCAAAAGGTGAGCTTAGAAAGGTCATCATGGATGAAGCACACAATTCTCCTCTATCCATTCATCCAGGCAGTTCAAAGATGTATCAGGGTCTCAAGCAAACCTTTTGGTGGACTCGCATGAAACGTGAAATTGCTCAGTTCGTGAACGAGTGTGATGTTTGTCGCAGAGTGAAGGCAGAGCATCAACGTCTAGCAGGTCTTTTGCAACCTTTGCCTATCCCAGAGTGGAAATTCGATCATGTGGAGATGGATTTTGTCACTGGGTTTCCCAAGTTAAGAGAGGCAACGATGCCATCTTTGTGGTTCTCGACAAGCTGTCAAAAGTTGCTCATTTCCTGCCAATCAAAGAATCTATCGCGGCAGCTCAGCTTGTAGAGTTGTATACGTCAAGGATAGTGTCTTTGCATGGTATTCCTCAGCTCATCTCTTCTGACCGTGGAAGTATCTTTACTTCTAAGTTTTGGGAGTCCTTCCAGACTACTATGGGTACCAAGATCCGTTTCAGCACTGCGTTCCATCTGCAGACAAGTGGTCAAGTTGAGAGAGTCAATCAGATCCTTGAAGATATGCTCAGAGCCTGTGTGATTTCATTCGGCATGAAGTGGGAAGACTGCCTTCCATATGCTCAATTCTCATACAACAATAGCTTTCAAGCTAGCTCAGGCAAGGCCCCTTTCGAGATTCTCTACGGCAGAAAGTGTTTTACCCCGCTTAACTGGTCTGAAACCGGTGAGCGTCATATTTTGGGCAATGACACGATCACTGAAGCAGAAGAAATGTGCCATGTCATTCGTGAGAACCTCAAAGCAGCTCAGTCCCGACAGAAGAGTTATTACGATAAAAAACATAGGGATGTTTCCTTCCAAGTGGATGATCTAGTCTATCTCAGAGTCTCTCCCATGAAAGGCACTCAGCGATTTGGAATTAAAGGGAAGCTAGCTCCTCGTTTTGTTGGTCCTTTCAAAGTTGTTGGCAAGAGAGGTGGTCTTGCATATCAACTAGAGCTTCCTCCAAATTTTGCAAATGTGCACGATGTCTTCCATGTTTCTCAGCTCCGAAAATGTTTCAAGACTCTTGAGCGAACCATTGACCTCCAAGACATTGATCTCCAAGAAGATCTCTCTTACCGTGAGCATCCAGTTGCTATTCTTGAAGAAACTGAGCGTAAGACTCGCAACAAGTCTAACAAATTCCTCAAGGTGAAGTGGTCTCATCATTCCGAAAAATAAGCTACTCGGGAATGCGAGGATCTCCTCCGTTCTGAATTTCCGGATTTCTTTCGTTCCTAGATCTCGGGTCGAGATCCTCATGTAGTGTGGGAGAGTTGTGACAGCCCAAGTGCTATCCCTACCATTTTTGGCATGTAACCCCTTTGTATGAATCTTGTTTCATGAGCTTTGATATGAATTCCAACTTGTCTTCCATATGTGGTTTGCATTCATGCATCATTTCATTCTTCTTGCCATGTTGGTTTTCATGTGTCTTGCTATGATGTGATGGTGGTGAGTGTGTTTGTTATGTGGTGTGTGTGAGGTGTTTGTGTGTGGTTGGAGTCATGTGTGCACTCCTCCTTCTTCACTCTCTTTTCTTTCATCACTTAAACCTCACCTTAATGCCTTTCATTTTCTTTTCTTTTTCTCATCAGAATTAACTTGTTGTTAAAAATGTTCATCAGGTGGCCCTGTTCCTACTTATAATTTAGAGTGTTGCTCTTTTGTTATTTGGGGTTTGTTTGTTTTGTGTTTTAAATAAAACAGGGGCTGGTATTTTAATAAATATTTAAATGACTTGTTCATTAGATCAACTTATAATTTTATTAAATAGTGCACATTATTTTCTCTACAAAAATATTTTTATTTTGCACCAAAACTCTTTCTTTTACTCTCGGGTTTTATTTTTGTGTGGCAGGGTTTAAATAAGGAAAACCTTTCCTGTTTTTTTGTCATTTTAGAGAGAGTGAGCAGGTGGGCTCCCTCCCGGCGCGGCCCAGTAAGGCCCAGCCTCCCGCGCGCGTCATCTCCCTCCTTTCCAGTGAGGCAGCGCCTGGGCCCGCTCATCAGCCTCTCCTTTCCCCCTCCTTTTTCTTCCCCGGCGCGTTCCTCCTCTGTGGAGAGGCACACATGGCCACCGTGGCTGCGCCGAGCCTCGTCTCCCCTCCTATTTAACCCTGGGCGTCCGTGCCCCTCTAGGGTTCCTCCTCGCCGCCGCCTCCTTCCCCTTGTCCCTCTCCTCTGCTGTTCTTCCTTCTCTGTCAGATAAGTGTGAGCGAGGATCAGAGAGCAAAACCAAAGGGGTCGTCGTCTCTAGCGAGTCTCCGGCGTAGGCAAGTCATCACGGCCATGTCCAAGGGCAAGTGGATGGATCCCGCACCCCGTTCCCGGCGCTAGGGGAGTGGAAGATCCTCTGCTTCGTCTTCTTCAACCGCGTCCATGTTCGGGTGCAGAAGCTCTGCTCCGGCGTCTTCTTCCTCCTCCCGCGCGCGATCTGCTTCCTCTTCGGCTGCGTCATCTCCTGTGCGTTCCCTAGGTGAGCTTGCGTCGATCCAAGCCCTTTGTGCCTTCTGTGCTTCGCGCATGCGTAGATCAGGTCGAGCCCAAGAGCTCAGTTCCGCCATGGCGATGTGCGCGTGTGCCCAGTGGCTCAAGAGCGTGCGGTTTGTGTCCGTAGAGTAGGTGCTCGACCAGCCATTCCATTCCTGACCCTTTTGCAGCGTCTCATCGCGTGTAGTCAGAGCAGTGGGCGTGTCTAGTTCGTGCCCGCGGTGCCCTGCATCTTCTTCAGTCAAAGGTGTCGTTTTCAGTCAGTTAGAGTTAGTTGTGTGTATGTGTATAAGAGGGCCGAGGCCCCTATACTAGTAAGCTCCGATTCGTTAGTGCAGTGGTGTGCGCGTGTGGTGTGTTAGCCGCAGGTGCAGGAGGTCGTGGGTTCGAGCCCAGACTCTCCCCTTTTTTTGCTGTTTCTTTTTCTTTTGTTTTTCTCTCTTTTGTTTTAAAACCTGCTATGATGCACATGTATGTATGTATGGTAGAGGTGTTTTCCTTTTTATTTTGTTTTGTTTTTCTGTTGCTAGCATGGGGTAGAGTATATATGCATGTCTGTGTAGGTAGTAAGAGTGTGTGTATGCACCATGCCCACATCCATACTTATGTATGTGTGTGCTTGGCATATAGAGGGGTGTATACATGTGGTGTGTATGTGTGTTTGTGGTATGTGTGTTTGTAGGCAGGTTACATGTGGTGTGTATGAGTATGTATGTGAGTTTGCACATGTATGTGCTTATGGATGTGTGTGTGTGTATGTGCCACATAGTGTGGTGCATACATATGGATGTGTGTGCATGAGCATGTAAGTTGTGAGTGTGTGTGTATGCTATGCGTACATACATATGTATGTGAGTAGTATATAGGGTATGCGTATGTGTAGGATTTGTGTATAGGAGTGTGTGTGTGTGTACATGTGAGGTGTACACATGCTTGTGTGTGTGTGTGTTGGTGCATGCACATGTGTGTGTTTTGTGTGAGTGTGTGTGAGTGATCATCACATATTCACATGCATATATGCATTGGGTATATATGTATGTATATGTGGTGGATGACCACCCACACACATGAGTTGTCTCTTGAGAGTGCCATGTGTACTTGTGTGCATGGAGAGTGAGTGTGTGTGTGTGCACATATGCTTTATGCATGTGTGGGCATATGAGTGTGACCCATATTTTTGGGTTAGAAAGAGCCAATGAAGCCATTGGCACTCCCAGATTTCACTTTTGGGAAAGTTCATAAATCTGTCATTTTAACTGACTTGTCACTTTGTCATTTTTGCATGATTTAATCCATGCTTGCTTTGGGAGATGTGTCAACTAGGAAGTGCTAGTATATTGTATCTATTATGCCATGGTATTTTTTTTACATGTTAGTCAGCCATGTAAGTGAGAACCATGTTGTTAAGTTGCCTACTTGATGTTTCTGTTTCATCATGCTAAAAACTGCCAAGTCTGAGAATCTGCTGTTATTTTTATACCATGTAGAGTGGATGGTATCTTGTAATGTGTTGTGAATTTGAGCAAGCTCAGTGTTAGTTATTTGTAATAGATATTGCCTTCTACCATCCTGTTAATTTTCATGCCAATAGGAGCTCTCTAGCATATTTAACCTATGCTGTCAACTTGCTACTTTATGTTCTCAGATTCCAGAAAACTGGAATTTTCACCAAGTTCCAGAAAACTGTTTCATCATGTCAACTTAATTGCTTCATGCTTATTGATGCGTGCCTCCTTTGTTGTTTGCATAGTTGGATGAATTGATATGTGTGTTGAGTAGATTCTGTCAATCTCTTGTTTGTGGCTGTAGGGTTCTTGTAGCTCAAGTTGTGAGCTGTAGAAGTTGCTATGTTGCTGTTTTGTGACAGATTGTGGGTTTTATTGTTTTGTGGGTTGTGGGAGCTATGCTCCATGGAATTGATTGATTCTCGAGGCTATTGTGATTGATTTTTCAACACCTATCTAGTGCCTACCTTGGAATACCAAGAATTAGCCCATGGCTTGGTGACCTTGTGATTTTGCCTCCGTACCTTGTCGTGAGCGTATCGCGAGAACCGTAACTCCGCTTCTTGCGTTCTTTATATGCAATTCTATCGATTTTGCATGCTGCATCCATATTTGCCATGTTCATGCATGTATAAATAACTTAACATGAGGTTCTGTCCAGATTCATTAATAAACAAACTTTGCACATGAAACATGATTAGTTTTGGATTGCCATGTTAAAATTCTTCATAAATGATCCATGCATAATTTTGGTTGTGCATTGCACCTTGGTTGGATGTTTATTGTTGCTGTTTCTCTTGTGTAGACGCGAGTGTTGATACTGAGTATGAGGACCCAGGAGAGTACCACTACGAGGATCCCGCTACTTGTTCCGCTGAAGAATCAACAGGCAAGATGATCATACCCGGATCCCGATACTATTTTTGCTTGCTAGTTTATCGCTCTTGTCATTACAGTTGCGCAACCTACCACTTGAATATCATCCTCGCGTATTGCCATGACATCCTCTAACCTCCACATCCTAGCAAACCTTGATTGGCTAAGTTACCGCTGCTCAGCCCCTCTTATAGCATTTTAGTTGTAGGTGCAGGTTGTTCCATGTGATAACAAGGATTTGGATATCACAATATCTTCTGTTATTTAATTTAATGCACATATATATCTTGGTATTGGTGGAAGGCTTGGCCTTTTACTAAGTGTTTTGTTCTGCTGTTACCGCCATTAGTTTCCTTGTTACTGGTGTTATGTTTTCCATATTTTGCGCTCCTAACACGCTCGGGGTTGTTATGGGGAACAACTTGTTTATTCGGTTGAGATTAAAACTTGTCTGGCAAGACCCAACATTGGTACTCCATTTGCTTAACAACTTAATAAAATTGCATAGGGTCTTGCAAACCCGTGGATAATTAATCAACCCCCGGACCAATGCTCCTCATGAGTGTTGGTCCAAACTAGAGCACTGTGCGGGGCCAACCCAGGGCAACTTGGGAGATTTCTATCAGGCCACCGTACACTAGCTTGTCTGTTGTGTCCTGAGAACGAGATACATGGCTCTTATCGGGTTCGTCGACACATCGGGTGGTCTTGCTGGATTTGTTTTACCTTTATCGAGTGTCTTGCGTGTGGAGTCTGACTTTCTTCGGGTTTTCTCGAGGTGTTGGAATTCCTTTGGAATTACCTATGAAGACCGCGAGATCCGTGGTCGAGGCTATTCCCGCGGAGTGTGGTAATTGATGATGGACTAGTTGGAGCACCCCTGCATGGTTAAATCTTTTGGAAAGCCGTGCCCGCGGTTATGTGGCAACTTGGATATTTGTTTAACACCCAGTTATAGTAAACTTGAAGTAAACTCTAATTAAAATACACCAACTGTGTGAGTAACTGTGATCGTGTCTGCTCCTGAACATGATCCAAGAGAGAACACGGTGGGGTTATGATTGACGTAAGTAGGTGTTCAGGATCTCATAGAGATTATACTAGATTCGATCGTTCTTCGTAGGCCACCCATATTTATTTCATGTGGCGTAAGATAGCCACCATATATGCTTAGTGCTGTTGCAAACTAAACACCTACCCCATCCCAACCTTAAGCTTGAATAGTCTCAGTACCCGGGCACATGATAGCTGAGTCCCGTGTGGCTCACAGTTTACTACAACACTCCAGGTACAGGTTCAGATGAGTACGTGCAGGATGAACTTACCCAGCTCCAGTGGGAATATGATGAGGAAAGAGGCTGGATGTACGTGACGTATCCTGATGAGTAGAGGACCTGGTCGTGATCTTTGGGGAAGCGAGATAGTTTCATTTGCATCTGTTTTATCGTTTGATTTCGTCCGTAGTCGGACCCTGTTTTCATCTTGATGACTTGAACTCTGAGTGGATTGTAATTTAGCATGTGGCGAGTGTAAGCCAACTTGTATACTCATCCCTTATGTAATGTATGATGCAATGTTACTATACTTGCTAACAGCAAGATGCGCCTCTATCCCTTGCGAGGCCCTCGTGTCTTAAAATGGATAGGCGCGCATTTTGGGCGTGACAGCTGTGCCCTAGGGTGGTGCGGCAGCCACCGGATCCCATCTGGCCGGCGGCCAAGACGGAGAGGGGTGCGGCTACCCTAGGGTGGGCCTTAAAGCCCATCTGCCCTAGGGTTTGCCCGCATCCCACTTCAGTTGTGCCTTGGGCCCTTGTGGGGGGTGCACCAGACCACCTAGGGACTGGTTCCCTCGCACTTGCGGGCCATGCAGCCCTCTAGGGCTGGTGGCCCCACTTGGTGGACCCCAGGAACCCTTCCGGTGGTCCCGGTACGTTACCGGGAATTCCCGAAACATTTCCGATGACCAAAACCTCACTTCCTATATATGAATCTTTATCTCTGGACCATTCCGGAGATCCTCGTGACGTCTGGGATCTCATCCGGGACTCCAAACAACCTCTGGTAACCACATACACTATTTCCCTATAACCCTAGCGTCATCGAACCTTAAGTGTGTAGACCCTACGGGTTCGGGAGACACGTAGACATGACCGAGACACCTCTCCAGTCAATAACCAACAGCGGGATCTAGATACCCATGTTGGCTCCTGCATGCTCCACAATGATCTCATCGGATGAACTACAATGTAGGAGATTCAATCAACCCCGTATACAATTCCCTTTGTCTACCAGTATGATACTTGCCCGAGATTCGATCGTCGGTATCCCTATACCTTGTTCAATATCGTTATCGGCAAGTCTCTTTACTCATTCCGTAACACATCATCTCGTGGCTAACTCCTTAGTCACTTTGAGCTCATTATGATGATGTCTCACAGGGTGGGCCCAGAGATACCTCTCCGTCACACAGAGTGACAAATCCCAGTCTTGATTCATGCCAACCCAACACACACTTTCAGAGATACCCGTAGTGCACCTTTATAGCCACCTAGTTATGTTGTGACGTTTGGCACACCCAAAGCATTCCTACGGTATCCGGGAGTTGCACAATCTCATGGTCTAAGGAAATGATACTTGACATTAGAAAAGATTTAGCAGACGAACTACACGATCTTGTGCTATGCTTAATATTGGGTCTTGTCCATCACATCATTCTCCTGATGATGTGATCCCGTTATCAACGACATCCAATGTCCATGGTCATGAAACCGTGACCATCTATTGATCAACGAGCTAGCCAACTAGACGCTCACTAGGGACATGTTGTGGTCTATGTATTCACACATGCATTATAGTTTCCTGTTAAAACAATTATAACATGAACAATAGACAATTATCATGAACAAGGAAATATAATAATAACCATTTTATTATTGCCTCTAGGGCATATTTCCACTATGAGTACGTGGAGCTATTATTTAGACTTTGTTGAGAATAAGTTGAGTTGCAATTGTTTGGTGTCTAAGAACATATGTTGTCAAGTTTCATCAGAATTCATTGTTTGAACCATGACGTGTGAATTGATTGCTACTCTATCATGATGATTTTTATCAGAAAAAGTTGTTGCTATGATGCTAGAAAAATTGATTTGATTTATCTTTGATCAAACTTATATACTATGATAAAATTCAAACTTCATAAATTATTTTTTATCATTTACCTACTCGGGGACGAGTAGGAATTAAGCTTGGAGATGCTGATACGTCTCCACCGTATCGAGAAATTATGAAGTATTCATGTCATATTTGCCTATGTTTTTACTATTGTTTTATGATTTATTGGGACTAACATATTAATGGTTGCAAAATTGCACAAGGTCTTGTTTCACACTTTGATATATAGGAATTAATAGGAAATTGTTGAAAAAACGCAAAAGGAGCCATGTTGGAGGACTCTCACTTTCCTGAAATGTGTCCACAAACAGTTTTTAGAGATCGTCAGTTTGATCCCCGAAGATGGCGTCAAATGAAGCAAGATAACACTAGGAAAGTGTTGGAAATTTTATGGAAATGATTCTGGACTACAAATTTGTCCAAAACAGTGTTCATATGTGATCTGGAGACCCATTTTACTAAAGGAGAATATCTGATTAGGGGATCACGAGAATTGATGACGTGATTAAGTCCAACTCTTACCATATCTGATATATTAGGCCAAGCCACGACTTTGGGAACTCATGAGGGCTGTGAGGAGCCCCTAGGAAGGTTATAGAGGTGACCAAGAGCCATTGGATCAAGGGTCCATCCATCGGAAGGCCATAGAGCACCACAGATGCACATATAAGGAGAGAAAAACCCTAATTTTGGAGAGTAGCCAAGAGCCACGAATTTGCCTCTCCCTTAGAAGCCACCAAGAAGGGGAGATTCTCCTCCATTTCAGCACCAAGGCCAAGTAAGAAGGAGGGGCAGGGCGCCACCGCCCGTCGCCACCTGTCGCCGGCGCCGTGGCCGCCTTCGCCTCCATCTCTTCGGGGTTGCACCTCTCCATCAACGCATCTCTCTTTATCACCATGATAATATGTGAGTAATCCTCCTCAGGGATGAGGATATGTATTATTAGTTATGTTTTCAATCTCTCTCTCATGTTCTTGAGATGTCACGATCTTGATGTATCACATGCTTTGTTAATATAGTCGGATCATATGATGTATTTCCTTCTCTATCTAGTTGTGACGAATTGAGTTTTCCCTTTGAAATTTTGTTACCGGATTGAATACTTTTATGGATTCGAGAATACTTGATATATGTCTTTCATGCAGATACCTGTGGTGACAATGGGGTGTTCTATTGAGTCACTTGATATATGTTTTGGTACTCAACTTGCGGATTCCTGCGGTGACATTGGGGTAATCTATGCAAAGGGGTTTATACACGTTCTTGTCCTACTTTCTCCGATAGAAATCTTGGGGCACTGTTTGAGGTTCTTTGTGTGGATTGAGTATTATGAATCTGAATTTTTTTGATGTGTATCGTATAATTAACTCATGGATACTTCTGGTGGCATTGGAGTATCTAGGTGACATTAGAGTTGGTTGATGCGTATCATATGGTGTTATTCTAGTATGAACTCTTGAATAGATCGATCGGAAAGAATAACTTTAAGGTGGTTTCGTACCCTACATTCAATTTTTTCTTATGTTCTCTGCTAGTTAAGAACTTTGGAGTGATTCTTCATTGCACGTTGAGGGATGGTCATGTGATCCAATTATATTAGCATTGTTGATAGGTTGCACTAGCGAAAGTACAGACCCTAGGCCTTGTTTTCAAGCATTGCAATACCGTTTGTGCTCACTTTTGCCACTTGATACCTTGTTGTTTTTATATTTTCAGATTACAAAAATCAATATCTTCTATCATTACTACACTTGTATCACCATCTCTTCGCCGAACTAGTGTACCTATACAATTTTCCATTGTATTGGGTGTGTTGGGGACACAAGAGGTTTCTTATATTTGATTGCAGGGTTGTTTGAGAGAGACCATCTTCATCCTATACCTCCCACGGATTGATAAACTTTAGTTCATCCACTTGAGGGAAAATTTCTAGTGTCCTACAAAACTCTGCGCTTGGAGGCCCAACACGAGTCTACAAAAATAAAGTTTGTAGTAGACATCACCTACCTATTATGGCATTTCCATAGTCATTCTGAGATATAATGCCATGAAAATTTCATCATCACATCATATGACTAGTTCGTTCATCATCATATTGCTTTGCATGATTATATAGATCTGACATAGTATTTTTGGCAAAGCCATTGTTCATCATATATTTACATGCCATGCTAGATCATTGCACATCCTGGTACACTGCCAGAGGTATTCATATTGAGTCATATTGCTTCATAGTTCTCCATGTCGAGTTTTCATACTGAGTTGTAAGTAAATAAATATGTGATCATCATCATTATTAGAGTATTTTCCTAGTGAGGAAATAAAAATGAAAAAGAGAGAAGGGACTTTGCAACTATCCTTTACTACACTTGTGACTCAAAGTGGCACCTTGTTTTTCATATAGAGAGTCTCGTGTTATGACATTTTCATATGCTAGTGGGAATCAGTTTTTCATTATTATAGACTTGTCTTGTATATTTTGATGACGGGATTCCTCAAATGCCCGAGGTCTTCATGAGAAAGCAAGTTGGATGCACACCCCACTTAGCTTCAGTTGTGCTTTCATACACTTATAGCTCTAGTGCATCATTTGCATGGCAATCCCTACTCCTTGCATTCACATATATTGATGGGCATCTCCATAGCCCGTCGATATGCCTAGATGATGTGAGACTATCTTCTCCACTTTTTACCCCTTTGATATCTACCACCATAGTCTATTCCGCTCGTATGCTATGTCCATGGTTCACGCTCATGTATTGAATGAAGAATAAAAAGTTGATGCATATTGAAAAGGTACGATCCAACAACCTGACTTGGACATTGTGGTGCTTGGCATTTGTATTAATGTTGTGAAGATGGAGCCATGCCTTGCTAATATAATAAAATGAATGGGGGTAAACATTCTTTGAGGATTGTATACTTTGAAAGATTGATGATTTTCTTGCTTGTGCTTATAAGTATTACTATGTTATTATTTGTTAATTCATCATTTCTCAATGAGCATACATGCAATAGATTACATATTGGGTAGCATGTCACATCAAAAATTCTGCTTTTATAATTTACGTACTCGAGGACGAGAAGGAATTAAGCTTGGGGATCTTGATACATCTCCAACGTATCTATATTTTTTGATTGTTCCATGCTATTATATTGTAATTTTAGGATACTTTTTGAGTAATAATTTACCAATTTATATTATTTATTAGCACTAACATATTGACCTAGTTGCCTGTGCCAGTTCCTGTTTTTTTGTGTGTTTTTTGTTTCACTGAAATTCCATATCAAACAAAGTCTACCTAGGATAGAAATTTATGGAGTTTTTTTTGAATATATGTGAATTGTGGGAAGAATAATCAACGCAACACGGTGCCCGAGGGAGGTGACGAGGATATATACCTAGGGTAGGTTCCTAGGCCTGACCTACATACCCTTCCTAAGGACACTATATTGAAGGACTTGAAGATTACAAGAGAGATTCCTACTGGATTCACCATGGCGCTTAAGTCACTCGACAGTTAATACACTCGGAGGCTTCTCCCTCCACTCAACAGTCACCTGTCACTCGGAAGACCTCGCTACCAGTCGACACGAGAAGACCAGAAGCCACCCTAGGGAGGCCAACAGGCAGGCATTAGGCCAGTCGTCATTAGTAGCAATTATGGTGTACGTTACCAGTAACACACGTCTTTATTCCCATGGTTGAACCCTTGGTTGCCTGGAAATTATGAGGGGCAGCGTACTCTATATAAGCTGCCTCCCCTCTGGCACAAAGGTTTGCACATTTGGTAACTCATACTATCCACATGACAAGAGCTCCCGAGCACTGATACGTAGGGTGTTAACTCCACGAGAGGGGCCTGAACTCATACATCTGTGTGTACATCCTTGCCGTAGCTAGGACTCTGCCCTCTCCTTTCGTACCCCTATATTCTACTATCAGATTCGTTCCTACGATAGTTGGCGCCCACCGTGGGGCAGACGTCTAACCGACTTCTGATGTGGTTGCATTTTCCCCCCTTCGTCATGTCTTCCAGCGGTGGTTTGTTCCTGGGTCACGAGATCCGTCTCGGAGCGCTCACCTTCATTGCCGACGATTCAGCATGGCTTCTGGAGGCGCCTCTAGATGTTGAGGTGCTCCCAATTCGCGGGGCGACACACTTCCACACGAGCTCCTGCGGCGTTCTTCTGTAGCAGTCGTCGACTCTGTACTCTATGGCCCTCCCCGCCGCAAGCGATCCAGTCACTCATGGCTCCAGCGTTGGGTGAGGCATGGGGTGGCTCGCCAAGTTTCGTCTCTGCATATTGCGGCAATCGAGCCCGCCGAGTCACTTCACGGCGTGTTCGACTCGGAGTTAGATTAGTCCGACGTTCCCTCGGAGTGTGAGAGCTGCGATCCTGCAGCAGAGGTTCTTATGGCTGGTTCACATCAGAGCCCGCCGCTTGGTTTCGGCAACGGCAGGCGAGAGGCTGGTGGGGCCTCGATTGAGCAGCCGCATCGGGATGAGGAGGTCCTCCATACTCCCATCGTCGGTGCGACCACCAAGGCCCAGGCCTTGGAGGCCACACGCATTCGGCTCGAAGAGCTTTAGAAGGAACTCGACGAGCATGCTCGCCAGCATCCACCAGCTCCCAGTCGATGTCAGCGACAACTATTTCCGAGTGGTTCACAGAACAACGTTGAGGTATACCGCACTCCAGTTTTAAATCTTACAGCAGCAACTAGGATAGCAGATTCCATCCAGCCATCATGTTCAGAGGCTGGCAGAGGTTTGCTGCAGATCAGAGCATTGCTTGATGCAGCGCAGTGCCAAAACTCAATTGTTTCACAGTCGCGCAATAGAATACACAGTAATTCGCCAAGAGCAGAGACTGTTCAGTCGACACACAGTCCCGATTCGCCTCTGCGTTGCAGGGGCGGAGGTTTCAATGAGGATCAGTACCGAGATCAGGGACGAGATCAGTTTCACCGTGATGACCATCGTCGAGTGCCCAATCCTCCGCGGAGTGGTCCGTATGTGCCCCGACACCAGGACGATAGGCGCCCGTTTGGTGAAGAGCGGAATCCAGGGTTTGATGCAAGGGACATCCTCATTCAGAGGCGAATCGACAGAGGCAGAGCCCACAGAGATGGTTTCGACAGAGATTACCCGAGTGGCAGCACTACTGTTATTTCTGGTCCCGAGTGCTTTAGCAGAGCCATTCGTTCTGTAGAGATTCCCCCCAACTTCAGGTTGGCGGCTGGGATAGGCAAGTTTTCTGGCGAGTCAAAACCGGAAACATGGTTGGATGATTACCGAGTGGCTATTCAGATTGGTGGTGGTAATGACAACATTGCAATGGAGCATTTGTGCTTGATGTTGGATGGTTCATCCTGAGCATGGTTGAATCGTTTGGCTCCTTCTAGCATCTACTGCTGGGAGGATCTTACCCGAGTGTTCATCAGAACATTCAAGGGCACCTGCAAGCATCCTGCCAGTTTGACTGATTTGCAACATTGTGTTTAGAAGCCCAATGAGTCATTGAGAGATTACATTCAGCGTTGGTCCACTTTGCATCATACAATGGAGAATGTTTCTGAGCATCAGGCTATTTGTGCTTTCAAGGCCGGAGTGAAGTACAAAGACCTTTACTTGAAGTTCGGGTGAACATGTGATATTTCACCAAGTAAGATGATGGAAATCGCCACTCGGCACGCAAATGGCGAAGAAGAAGACCGCCTCCGTAGCGGCAAAGGAAAAGTAGTCGACAACGATGCCAGAGGAAATTCTAGTCAGAAGCAGCAGCGGAAGGCTGATGGACTTGTTCAGGCAGAGGCAACCACCCTGGCGGCGCAAGGAAAAAAAGGGCAAGTCCAAGGGACAGTTTGCCCCCCAAAAAGGAAAAAATCAGTCGAGAATAGATGTTCTGGACTTGCCGTGTACAATCCACACGAGGAAAAGCGAAGATGGTAATTTGATATTACCCAAACATACCACTCGGCAGTGCCGTCTACTGATCCAGTAGTTCAAGGAAGGTCAGTCGAGTGAGAAAACTCCTAAAAAAGAGGATGATGAAGACAAAGAAACTTTTCCCGATGTCAACGCCACTCTGATGATTTTGCTGATGTTAAAAGTAAGAGTCGATTGAAATTTATGAACAGTGAAGTCAATATGGCTGTTCCTACAACCCCCACATACCTCAAGTGGTCTCAGACTGCTATCACTTTTGATCAGTTAGATCACCCTTCTCAGGTTGCTACCTCCGGTCGACTGGCTTTGGTTGTGAATCCCATTGTGGGGGGCACTCGACTCCACAAGGTCCTCATGGATGGGGGAGTGGATTGAACATTCTGTATGCTGATACTCTCAAGGGAATGAACATCCCGATGTCCCGACTCAGTGAGAGCAATATGCAGTTCCATGGAGTCATCCCAGGGAAGAAGGCCAAATCACTCGGACAGATTGCATTGGAGGTGGTGTTTGGCACTAATGAGAATTTTCTTAAAGATAAATTGACGTTTGAATTCGTGGATTTCCAGAGCGTGTACCATGCCATCCTTGGTCGGCCATCTTATGCCCATTTCATGGCCCGTCCATGTTACGTGTATCTCAAGTTGAAGATGCCTGGCCCCAGAGGTGTGATCACAGTCACTGGCAATCGACAGAGGGCTAAGGAGTGCCTCCAGTAGGGCTCCAAAATTGCTGATCATCAGATGGCTATGGTCGAGTTGGAAAAGTACAAGAAAAGCATTGATCCTGCTGAGTTGCTGCATGCTAAAAAGCCTACTTCAGAGTTAGATTTCCAGTCGACAGGAGAAGTGAAGAAAGTACACATTCACCCGACATACCCCAATGCTGTCCCGACAAACATCTTGACGACACTCGACGGCAAATAGGAAACCAAGCTCATCCAGTTCCTCCATGAGAACTAGGACATCTTCGCATGGAAGCCAGCTGACATGCTGGGGGTTCCCAGGGAACTGGTTGAGCACTGATTGAGAGTCGATCCGAAGGCGAAGCCTGTCAAAGAGGACTTGTGTCGATCGGTGGCAGAAAAGCAGAAAGCAATCGGCGAAGAGGTGGCTCGTCTTCGGGCGGCTAAGTTCATTCGAGAGATTTACCACTCCGAGGGGCTCTCGAATGTCGTCATGGTACCCAAGAAGGACAAGTCACTCCGCATGTGTATTGACTTCAAGCATATCAATCGGGTCTGCCCAAAAGTTCATTTCCCGCTCCCTCGCATCGATCAAATTTTTGACTGAACCACGGGGTGTGAGCGTTTATTGTTTCTAGATGCATACTCCGGTTACCATCAGATCTGTCTGTTTGGTCCGGATAAAATAAAAACAACCTTGATCACCCCATTCGGGTGTTTCTGCTATATCACCATGCCTTTTCGTTTGAAGAATGTTGGCGCTACTTTCATGTGCATGATTCAGAAGTGTTTACTTGACCAGATCCCTCGGAATGTCGAAGCTTACATGGATGATATTGTCGTCAAGTCCCGCAAAGGTTCTGACCTGTAGGCTGACTTGGCTGAGACATTCGCCAATCTGAGGAAGTATGATATCTAGCTGAATCCAGCTAAGTGTACTTTCAGTGTTCCTGGCGGCAAGTTACTCGGTTTTCCCGTTTCCGAACGAGGAATCGATGTCAATCCTTAGAAAATCAATGCCATTACCCGAATGAAAAGCCCTGTGCGAGTGCACGATGTTCAGAAGCTCACAGGTTGCCTGGCAGCGTTGAGTCGATTCATTTCTCGTCTCGGTGAGAAGGCATTGCCTTTGTATTGACTGATGAAGAAGTCTGAAACGTTCGAGTGGACTCCAGAAGCTGAAGCAACATTTGTCGAGCTCAAATCCCTGCTTTCCACCCAGCCGGTGCTTGCTACTCCGCATAGCAAAGAGCCTTTGCTCCTGTACATTGCAGCCACTAATGAGGTCGTCGGTACAGTTCTGACTGTCGAGCGGGAAGAGGAAGGCAAGGCCTACAATGTCCAACGTCCAGTCTACTACCTTTCTAAAGTATTGACTCCTTCGAAGCAAAGGTACCCGCATTACCAGAAGCTTGTCTATGGTATTTATTTGTCAGCGAAGAAGGTGGCACACTACTTTCAGGATCACTTAGTTTCAGTCGTTAGTTATGCTCCATTGTGTGAGATCATCAATAATCGAGATGCGACTGGTCGAGTGACTAAATGGGTGATTGAACTCCTATATTTTGATCTCAAGTTTGAAACTAAAAAGGTAATCAAGTCTCAGGGACTTGCTGATTTCTTGGCCGAGTGGATTGAACATCAGCACCCAATCCAGATCCACTCGGCGCAGTGGACTAAGTTCTTTGATGGCTCGAAAATGCAGAATGGGTCCGGTGCTTGCGTTGTTTTGGTATCCCCAAAATGTGACAAACTCAGTTATGTCCTGCAGATTCACTTTGATTCCTCCAACAAACGAAGAAAAATACGAAGCACTCTTGTATGGGTTGCGCATGGCCATCTCACTCGGTGTCAAGCGCTTGATGGTTTACGGCGATTTGGATTTGGTGGTCAATCAAGTGATGAAAGAGTGGGATTTTCGGAACCTTGCTATAACTAGATATTGTAATACTATTAGAAAACTTGAGAAGAGGTTTGAAGGTTTGGAACTCCATCATGTTCCCCGAGTGGAGAATCAAGTAGCCGATGAGCTAGCAAAGATTGGATCCACTTGGAGACCTATCGCCAGCAATGTATTCTTAGAGCATCTTCATACTCCTTCGATGCAGGAAGATCCCTTCACTGAAGATCCCCCACAAGCTATGAGCGCCTCTGATCCTACTGAGGTTGATGTCCCTAGAGTGATTGATCTGGTCATGGAGGTTCTGGTCATCATTCCCGATTGGAGAGTTCCCTACATTGTATATATTTTGAGGCAAGAACTCCCTGAGGATGATGTTGAAGCCCGACGGATTGTGCGCAGATCCAAAGCTTTTATTGTGATGGATGATCAACTTTACAGAGAAAGCGCAATAGGCGTGACTCAACGATGCATTTCTTTGGAAGAAGGCCGAATGATTCTGGAGGAAATTCACTCGGGAACCTATGGCCACCATGCGTCCTTTCGGACTATTGTCGCCAAAGCATACCGAGATGGTTTCTTCTGGCCTTGCGCTAATGAGATGGCCAAGGACATTGTTGATCATTGCGAAGGATGCTAGTTCTACTCTAACTTGTCACACAAACCTGCGTCTGCCCTAAAGACTATTCCACTCGTCTGGTCGTTCGATGTCCAGGGTTTGGATATGGTTGGTCCCTTTTGGACAGGACATAATGGATTTACTCATTTGCTTGTTGTAGTCGACAAGTTCACGACGTGGATTGAGGCCAGACCTATCAAGAAGCTAAACTCTCGCACTGCGATCAAATTCATGCGAGAGATAATCTTATGATATGGAGTTCCCTGCAATATTATCATGGACAATGTCTCTAACTTCGAATCAGAAGAGTTCAGACACTTCTGCTTCTCCCAAGGCACTCAGGTGGATTATGCATCCGTTGCACACCCCCAAACAAATGGCCAAGCTGAGCGAGCCAATGGCCTCATCCTTCAAGGTCTGAAGCCTCGTCTCATGCGAGATCTGGAACATGCAGTCGGAGCCTGGGTGTCCAAGTTGCCATCTATTTTATGGGGTTTGAGAACAACTCACAATCGGTCGACTGGACGTACTCCTTTCTTCTTGGTGTATGGAGCCGAAGCTGTCCTGCCGACTAACCTACTTCTTAATTCCCTTCGAGTGGATCTTTATTCCAAAGCTGAAGTTGAGCAAGCAAGATAACATGGCGTAGATCTCCTGGAAGAGGAATGCGAGATGGCTCTAATTCGGACGACTGCATACCAGCAAGATCTGCGACGCTTCCATGCGAAGCACGTTAAGAGCGGTCATTTCATGAAGGTGATTTAGCGCTCCGAGTAGATCAATAGCGACCTCACAAGCTTGCCCCTGCATGGGAAGGACCTTTGGTCGTCACTAAGGTGTTGAACAACAGAGCATATCACCTCTACAACCTCAAGAAGAAGATTGATGAGCCGCGAGTATGGAATGCAGATCTGCTCTAGCATTTCTATACCTGAAAACCGAGTTTTGTTGATGTAATAAAAGTATTTCAGACAAAACCGTTTACGCAAGTATGACTTCTGTAGTCTTTTGTTGATTTCTATCGTGCAATTTCAGATTTGGGAACACTCCGAGTGACGAGCAATCCTTGCACTCGGGGGCTTAGCTGCGAATACGCTTTCGCCTAAGTTAAAAACCCTGCCGAGTGGATAGCAGTCCATTCACTTGAAGACTTTGCTGCGACCCAGTCTTCGTCTAAGTTCAAAACTGCTCCGAGTGTCGAGCGATCCTCACACTCGGGGGCTTAGCTGCGAACCAACTTTTGCCTAAGTTAAATAACCTTTCCAAGTGGATAGCAGTCCATTCACTCGAAGACTTAGCTGCAAACCAGTCTTCGTCTAAGTTCCAAACTGCTCCGAGTGTTGAGCGATCCTCACACTTGGGGGGCTTAGCCGCGAACATGCTTTCGCCTAAGTTAAAAACCCTACCGAGTGGATAGCAGTCCATTCACTCGAAGACTTAGCTGCGAACCAGTCTTCGTCTAAGTTCAAAATAGCTTCGAGTGTCGAGCGATCCTCACACTTGGGGGCTTAGCTACGAACTAGCTTTCACCTAAATTAAATAACCTTTCTGAGTGGATAACATTCCATTCACTCGGAAACTTAGCTACGAACCAGTCTTCATCTAAGTTCAAAACTTCTCCGAGTGTCGAGTGATCCTCACACTCGGGGGCTTAGCTGCGAACCAGCTTTCGCCTAAGTTAAATAACCTTTCCGAGTGGATAGCAGTCCATTCACTCGAAGACTTAGCTATGAACCTATCACACCCTATGTTGTAGCACATTGATATGTTTGGGTTTATAAAAAATTGGAATCAATTTGAACTTTTTATCAGTGATGTGCTTGTTTGAATTGTTGCTTGTTGATTGTGGTTGTGGCACTCCTAGATTCTATTCCACTTCATATTCATCTTTCTTGACCCAAACCTCTTGCCCTGTGATCATGACATGTGATTAGTGCCCAAAACTATTTTTATCAAAATTTGTTTTAACCAAAAATGATTTATTCAAAATAGGTTTTCAAAACCCCCTGAAATGAGGTTTGCACGGCAAGTCCTCAAATTAGGTGGATCCTTCTTGCCCAAAGGCATTATTTCAAACCTACTATTTGTATGACTTCCCAAAACCACAAAATATTATTTTTAAAGGTTATTTTCTTATTTTATTTAAGGGATTTTTTCTTAAGACTAGAAATGGTTTTTCCTAGGGAAAATTTATTTAAATGATTTGAAAATATTTGAGAAAATTTTGAGAAACTCAGTGGACATATATTCTCCATATAAATGAGTTTCAACACAAGGGCATGTTCAAATCATGGGAAAACCCCCTCAAAACCCTTTATGTTCAAATCAAAATTTTGGAATATTTCTATAAGAAATATTCTCAATAAATTCCAGCAAGTCAACACCATCATAGGTGATGATCCTGCAAAGTTTCACCTCAATCCGAGTTGATTTGGTTCATCAAACCATCCCAAAACCATCCCTATCCAGAATCAAATTTAAGCAACTTTATATTGTGAAGTGTCTCCCCTTGGCCTCAAACTTTGTGGGCATGCTCTAATGACCAAATAGTGATGATACACTAAGTGGTGCATCAAGGGTAAAAGCCTAGCATCAATAGATCTACAAAAACCTGATTCTGCAAATTTCTAGGGTTTAACCAATCTCCCTTGTCAACTTTTTCCCCTTAAGCTCAAACTTGGTGAATCCTCTCATTTTTACCTAGCCCTTGACCCTGATGAATATATCAGTAAGATGGTAACTTCTTCTTGCCCAAAACCATACGAAACACCTTCTAGTCAATTGGTAAAACCTCTGGTTTCACCCCTATTCCTTTTACCCTTGCCCCAAACTTTTACCAAAACCTCCTGTGGATACCTTTCACCTCCAGTAAAACCCTCAGGGGCATAGCTCATTGGTTTGAGGGGTAAAACCTCTATTTTTACCCCTGGACAACATCTTTTTATACCTCCCTCCCCTTTTCTTCTACCCTAAGGATCCTCCAGAGCCCTCCCTAGATCCTCCTAGCCCTTGGGCATCTCCTATAGCCCCAAGACACAAGAGGAAAAGTGGGTGGGCTTAAAATATGCCAGGGCATGCCATTTGGGCGCTCTGGAGCGCGCTATAGTGCACTCCCGCACTGTAGTCGCCCTTGCCCGGCGCCGTCCGATAGTCTTAGGCCTCCCCCGCGTGTCCCCCTGGTTGGCCTCGACGTCTGCGACGCGGCAGGCACTTGGCCCTCTCTCTCCTTCCGTCCTTCATGCGCACACGGCACCGCCTTAACCGTCTAGTGGCCACGCTCGCACACGCGCACCTTCGGGTCCCCCTCCTGGCTGACATTCCCCTCTCCTAGGCGTGGACTGAGTCCACAAAGCCCCGAGACATGGCCCGGCTCGCCCCGTGGCCCGTGGTGACGCCCTGGTCCTCACCGGAGCACCACGTCCATAGTGGACCGGTGGCCCCATATATATAGTACCTCCCAGAGCCCCTGCCCCTCTCTCCTTGCTCCCTCCGTCCCTCCGCTTCCTCCCCATGCTCAGCCCGCTCTCCCCCGTGGTCGGGAGCTCTCTCCCGCACCAAACCCTCGTCACCGTCGAGCTTCCTGCGACCACCCACCGATGCGCGAGAGCCCTCTCCCCTCGCCGGCGTTCAGCTCTGCCCCGGCGCTCCCTGCGACCACCCACCGATGCGCGAGATCCCCGCGAGCACACTGGTGCCCTCCGTTCCGGCCGCCGCGGCCTATAGCCCCCTCCGGTGAGCCCCTCCGCTCCTGTCGTGAGGAGAGGGATGACAGGTGGGGCCCACCTGTCATCCCCTCGCCCCTCCTCTCTCGCTGGACAGGGCCCGCGGGCAGGTTTAAAACAAACCTGCCGTGCGCGACGCCTCGCCTGGGCCGGCTTCCCCTTGTTGGCTGGCTCGGCTGGGTGGTTGTGGCTCGTGAGGGCACATGACCCTTTTCCCTTTTCCTTTTTCTGTTAACTTCCAAAAATCCCACAGGGTTGTGTATTCATCTAAATCCAGAAATTCTTCCACCTTAAATCTTGGAATAATCTACAGAATTTATTAGTGCCATATGTAAAAATGTTTGAAAATATTTTTAGTACCATTTTATTTTAAAACCTATATTTGGGCACCTTTTTGCCTGTGTTAATTAATTTCCAAATTATTTTTGACAACAAAACCCTAGGAGGATATTTTTAGTATGACATTTAGTATTTATCAGAATAGGTTAGCATTTTTAATAGTGACTTGTGTGCTCTGTTTTGTTGTGTTGCTTATTTTTATCGCTTTATTTCATGACGATAGATTGTGCGGTTGACGAAGAAGTTGGACCCGAAGACTTCGAAGACCCCAGAGACTTTGTTGAGCCAGGCAAGCAACCCTTTGACCATGTTAAGAAACTTTTCATTGCATGGCATATAGCACTTTACTTTTGTCATATTTGATCATGTGGAGTAGTGACCCCTCCGGTGGGTTGCTTCCGATACTCTTGCTGTTGACACTTGCATCGTGCATGACCCTACCACCTTATGAGGGCTATGCGGGTGGGTGTAGATAGGATGCTAGTAGATGCTACGCAAGTGGGATGGGACTTATGCATCGTGATGAAGAGGAAGAAATGATTTCAAAGACTTTTCGAAAACCTCGTCGGGTGCCACTAATGCCCAAGGGAGATGATGATGAGTTGGGTAACCACTTGAGAAAGAAGTGGTATGCCGGAGCAAGTGAGTGCGTGTTTTCGAAAATGGAGAGTTCTAAGGTCTGCTGACCGTCCCAACCTTATATGCGCAACCACAATACCCCTTATGGGACAGGGCTTTGTTGATTACCTTGGTGGGTACTAGCAAGGAGCCCGCATTACTAGTTGCAGGAGTGGCATGGTCACTCCCAATACGGGGTCATACCGGTATGTACGATCATGCATTGTCTTCACAGGCACTGGGCACACCGTTGGTCCCCTCATGGATGGTACGATTAGAGCGAGGCTTGTGTGATGTACATCGTGAGGGCTACCCATCGAGTGGACTCTTTTTCTAGTATCGCTAGGGGAAAGGCATTGTTTGGGTGTTTACCTCGGGTATGTTAAATATCGTGAGTCGTGGATGACACAGAAGTTCCCCGAGTCTTGTGGGTAAAGTGTGCAACCTCTATAGAGTGTAAAACTATTTGAATAGCCGCGTCCACGGTCATGGACAGTTGGAGGTCCTTCTTAGACTACGTCCGGATGTTTTCATGAAACTTGGTGTGAGTATGGATGTGATGGTGACAAATAAATCACATGGGCTAAGTCTGATGACTTAGCATGAGAATTGAACTAAGTCCGATGACTTAGCATGATGAATGAACATGAGGTGTTCAAACCCCTACTTATGATGATACCCGTAAGTTGTTCATATGGATATTTGCCTATTGTTGACGCATGCTTACTGGTTAATTGATCATGTCATTGCATCAAAAATTAGCTTTCCGCAAATTACCTACCGAGTGCTATATCATGCATCATTGTTACCTTGTTCCACAACTTGGGTTGCTTGCGAATACATTCAAAGTACTCATTGGCTTGCCACTGGTTATTTAATTGGCGAGGCATGGAAGAGAAGGAGTATGTTAAAGAGTTTGTTGGTGACGAACATGCGAACTAGGACACTTCCCAGTCAGAATGCCTGTAGGTTAAGGCAGATGGCATGGGTTCACACTTTCGACCAAGATGTCCGCTGCTTGTTCTATTTAAGTGTTTGGCCCTCATGGCCCTATCTATGTAAGACTTGACCTTCATGGTCTTTATTTGTGTAAGACGCTAAATGTGGATGTGAGACTCTTGTTATTCAGCTTCTGTGTGTTCAATGAGCATTGATCTCTGGGATCACTATACACGTGCATCCGGTGACCACGACTTATGAGTCGGGGTCCCCACAGAACCAGTCTTCGTCTAAGTTCAAAACTGCTCCGAGTGTCGAGCGATCCTCACACTCGGGGGCTTAGCTGCGAACACGCTTTTGCCTAAGTTAGAAACCCTACCAAGTGGATAGCAGTCCATTCACTCGAAGACTTAGCTTCGAACTAGTCTTCGTCTAAGTTCAAAACTGCTCTGAGTGTCGAGCGATCCTCACACTCGGGGGCTTAGCTGCGAACCATCTTTCGCCTAAGTTAAATAACCTTTCCGAGTGGATAAAATTCCATTCACTCAGAAACTTAGCTGCGAACTAGTCTTCGTCTAAGTTCAAACTTGTCTGAGTGTCGAGCGATCCTCACACTCGGGGGCTTAGCTGCGAACCAGCTTTCACCTAAGTTAAACAAACTTTTCGAGTGGATAACATTCCATTCACTCGGGAACTTAGCTATGAACCAGTCTTCGTCTAAGTTCAAAACTTCTCCGGGTGTTGAGCAATCCTCACACTTATGGCTTAGCTGCGAACCAGCTTTCGCCTAAGTTAAACAGCCCTTCCGAGTGGATAACATTCCATTCACTCGGAAACTTAGCTATGAACCGGTCTTTGTCAAAGTTCAAAAACTTCGCCGAGCGATGAGTAATATCGTCACTCGGGGCCTTAGCTACGAACCAGCTTTCGCCTAAGTTAAAAACTCAACCAAAGTGATGAATATACTTCTCACTCAGGGGTTTAGAAAAACAAATTTAGTCAAACAGATGATTGACAACAAAATGCGGATAAACCCAAAGGTTTCAACATGAATAAAAGTTATGCGCGAATAAATCCAAAGGTACTCAGGCTTAAGGCCTAAATGAAGTTTTAAGGCGATTACATCTCCACTCGGCATTCCGAGGCAAATAAATTTTCGACTACAAATAAAGTTTTTTAAGCCCTAGTGGGACTTGCTGGCTCGACAAAGGTGTCCAAGTGGATCCCGTCTGCGATTCGAGTGGCTGCATCAATGAAGGTCTCCATGAAGTCCTCGAACTGAAGTTTCTCCAAGTCGATCCCGTCTGTGATCCGATTTGGGAATGGTGGCTCAATCTAACATGAAAGGGGAAAGACCAGTTGACATGTTGGGAGATGCTACATCTTTGCAGTAGAACCAAGTCGACTGCCAACCCCTAACAGATTCTGGAAAGGTCATGGATGGAAAGGCGCTCCTAGCCCTCTTTTGGATCCCCAAGACACCACATAATTGGATGACATGGGTCTTATCATCCTCAGGGTTGGCCTTTTTGACCGACTGAGATCTAATGGTGAAGATATGCTTGAATAAGCCCCAATGGGGGGACAACCCAAGAAACATTCACACATAGTGATAAAAGCATTGAGATAAGAAATGGCATTCGAAGGAAAATGAGGGGTTGGGCTCCGAAGAAATTCAGAAACCCTCGGAAGAAAGGATGGGGTGGCATAGAATAACCTCGCTCAACGTGAGTGAGGAGAAGGACCCGCTCCCCCTTGCGCGGCTCCGGGTTGGACTTCCCTCAAACAACCTCCACGAGCCCTCAGCCACAAGCCCATCGACGACGAGGTTCTCGACGTCCGCCTCCATGACCGTCGACGGGAGGAAATCCCCCTGGATCCACCCCGTCGATGCTGTGAACCGCACGCTGGATGGCTTCTTGGCCTTACCCTTCGCGATTCCCTTCTTGGCACGCTTGAGCTTTTCGGTCGTGCCCTTTGTCATCGTGGCGGTGGCGGTCGTCGGGGCGAAGCTGAGCAGTGCGCTTTGGGTGTAGGAGACGAAGGAAGAGAGGAGATTTGGGGGAAGAATACTGTGTAGACCACAGCGCGGCAGGATCTTATACTCAGTTGAGTGGCTCACTGACTTATTGGTCCGCTAGATCTCCATTTATCTCAACCACAAACATCGCGCAGTACGTGGCGGCATGGGTGGTGAGTAAATCGAGGCGTCGTGCTCCCACTTGCCCCAGTCACGGCGTCATCTTTGCGAAGCGCGCGCTTCCCAAATTTTCGAATCCCATGAAATTCGGGCCTGACAGAGCGACCCGTCACGTCCGAAGATCCCCTCAAGTAACTCGGAACATATTTGAAGCTTAAAATCATTCTGACACTTATTAAGGCAAAATCGATCAGGGCAAATGACAAAGATTTCAATCGACAAAGATTTCCTTGAAGCCCCGAAGTACATTCGGAATTTGAGGTGCCGCTACAGAGTTGGTATCGATTGCCTTTCTCACTCGAACCTCGATCCATTCGGGGGCTAATTATGAGGATATATACCTAGGGTAGGGTCCTAGGTCTGACCTACATACCCTACCTAAGGACATTATAATGAAGGGCTTGAAGATTACAAGAGAGATTCCGACTGGATTCACCATGGCGCTCAAGTCACTCGACAGTTAATCCACTCGGAGGCTTCTCCCTCCACTCAACAGTCACCTGTCACTCGGAAGACCTCGCTACCAGTCGACACCAGAAGACCAGAAGCCACCCCAGGGAGGCCAACAGGCAGGCGTTAGGCCAGTCATCATTAGTAGCAATTATGGTGTATCTTACTTGTAACGCACATCTTTATTCCCACGATCGAACCCTTGGATGCCTGGAAATTACAAGGGACAGCATACTCTATAGAAACCGCCCCTCCCCTCTGGCACAAGGATTCGCACCTTTGGTAACTCATACTATCCACAAGACAAGAGCTCCCGAGCACTGAGACGTAGGGCTGTTACCTCCACAAGAGGGGCCTGAACTCATACATCTATGTGTACATCCTCGCCATAGCTAGGACTCTTCCCTGTTCTCTTGTACCCCTATCTTCTACTGTCAGACTCGTTCCCACGACAGGAGACACAAGCCAATAGGGCGCGACCAGGGGGGTGGTCGTGCCCTGATGGCTTGTGTCTCCCACTTAAGTTGGTTTGGGCCCTACTTTCGCCGCACGATAGATACTTTCGCAATAAAAAAACCTCAAAATTTCAGCCCGATCGGAGTGAGGATCTCTGGATATTTAAGAAATGGTTAAGGGGGTCAGAAAACAGTCGCAAAAAACAGGAGAGAAACAGAGACATAGATCCAATCTCGAAGGGGCTCCTGCCCTCCGGGTGCCATGGCAGACATGGACTAGAGGGTAAACTCTCCTCCCATCTAGGGTGGAGACCAAGGAATAAGAAGGATGAGGGGGATCTCTCCCTCTCCCCCTCTCTCTCGGTGGCGCCGGAGGGCCGCCGGGGCAACCATCATGACGGCGATCTACACCAACAACTTCACCGCCGTCACCACCAACTCTCCCCCTCTATGCAGCGGTGTAAAACCTTTCTTCCCCACTGTAATCCCTACTTAAACATGGTGCTTAATGCTATATATTATTATCCAATGATGTGCATCCATCCTCTAATGTTTGAGTAGATCTCTTTTGTCCTATGGGTTAATTTTGGTATGATGTTATTGATATGATTTGTATGTTGATATGGTGTTGTCCCAAGGTGCCTTCCGTGAGGCGCACACATGAAGGATTCACACTCGAGGGTTTGAAATATATTCATGATTCGCTTATAGTGGGTGGCTAGAGTGACAAAAGCTTACACCCGAGTAACGGGATTGTTTGCGTATGGGAGTAAAGAGGACTTGATGTTTAATGCTATGGTTGGGTTTACCTAAATGATTTCTAGTAGTTGCGGATGCTTGCTCGAGGTATAATCATAAGTGCACACGATCCAAGTATAGAAATTGTGTTAGCGTATGCCTCTCCCTCATTACATATGACAAGTATCTATCGTGTTATATTCAATTGCCTATGGACAATCTTTCTCTTGCGTTACAAAAAAGCTTTCTACTAAACAACTTACTTACTAATCTTTCTCTAAACATCCCCAAACTTTTATTTTTGTCTTCTTTATTATATTGGAAAACTATATATTACACCTACTAAGTACTCTAGTTTTATTCCCACAAAGTAGTTTCATACTTGTTCTAGTTAAAGTAAGTGTTAACATGCGTAGATTTGTGTCGGTGGTCAATAAAACTTGAGAGAATACTAATTCTACCTTTAGCTCCTCGTAGGGTTCGACATTCTTACTTATCCAAAAAGGCTACAAACGATCCCCTACACTTGTGGGTTACCAGCGTTCTCTAAAACATGTTGTTTCAGTTTAAGCTTGGAAGAGATCTTGGTTGCTCATCTCTCTAGAATCTCCTTCATGGAAGGTTGAGAAAAACAACGTGACGATCTTGAGTGTCGTCGTGAGGTTGCTCTTGACCTTCATCATTATCTAGATCTTGAGCTTGCTCGTGGGAGAGAACTTCATCTTGGGCATCACTTGGTGATTCACCATCATCTTGAGGTTGATCTTTCCCTTAATCTTGTTCACTTGCTTGAGGGCCTTCACTTTGTTCTTCGAAAGTGTGTGGGTCTTGTGTCAGTGATGGATCCACTTGAGTGGAACATTGTCCTTCTCCTTTTGCCACAAGGGGTTCCTCAACGGGTAGGAAGTGTCCCACACCCATTCTTCTTATGGCTTGGGGAGGAATTTCATGACCTATGTCACAAATACCACTTTGCTCCATTTGGAAGCTGTTATTTTCATCAAACTTCATGTTACATGTCTTCTCAATGAGTCCATTGGACTTGTTGAGAACACGGTAAGCGCGAGAGTTTGTAGCATAACCAACAAATATGCACTCTTGAGCTCTAGGTTCAATTTTAGACAAACAAACACCTTTCTTAAGAATGAAACACTTAAAAGTGAACACCTGGAAGTACTTGAGGTTGGGCTTATCATCGGTAAGAATCTCATATGGATTCTTGTTCAAACCTTTGCGGAGTAGAGCATATTAGATGCATGACAAGCGGTGTTGATGGCTTCGGCCCAAAAGTTGTATGGAGATTTGAACTCTGCCATTATGGTCCTTGCCACATCCATCAATGTCCAATTCTTCCTTTCTACAACACAATTTTGTTGAGGGGTATATGGTGCGGAGTATTGGTGCTTGATCTCCTCATCATGAAGAAATGCATCCAGGGTGTAGTTCTTGAACTCGATGTTGTTGTCACTTCTAATCATCAATATCTTTGCTTCATGTTGACGTTGAGCTTCATTTGGGAAGTTGATGACGGTTTGTTGGGTCTCACTCTTCCTCTTGAATAAGTGTACCCAGGTATATCTTGAGTAATCATCCACAATCACCAAGCAATACTTTCTCCCTCCCCCCCCCAAGACTATCCAAAGATGAAGGACCGAAGAGATCCATATGAAGGAGCTCCAAGGGCCTCTTCAAGTAGATGGTAGCCGTGGGACGGCGAGACTTCTCATGCACCTTTCCTTCGATACAAGCACTGCAAGCACAATCTTTGGCAAAACTCACGTTCGTTAGTCCAAGAATGTGTTCCCCTTTGAGGAGACTTTGCAAAGATGTCATATTGACATGGGCTAGCCGGCGATGCCAAAGTCATCCCACATCAACATTAGCCATTAGGCAAGTCGTAGTCTTAGTGGGTCGCTCTGAAAATTTAACCACATAGAGACTGTTCTCGACATGCCCAATAAAGGCTAATTTAAGAGTCTTTCTCCACAAAAGGGCCACGGTGCCGACAACAAAGAAGGTACAAAAACCATGAGTGCAAGTTGACGAACGGAAACTAAATTGTATGCAAGGGTCTCGACAAGCATGACTTTCTCAATATTTAACTCCGGAGAGATCACTACCTTGCCAAGACCCAATACCTTTGAAATTGTATCATCACCAGAGGAGACTTGAGTGGCTGAGCATGTATTCAATTAAACATCGACCGCCAAGTCCTTGCTTCTAGTCATATGATTTGTTGTTCCACTATCAAGCAACCATAAAACTCCTCGGGAAGAAAAATCCTATGATGACCCACAAGTATATGGGATCAATCGTAGTCCTTTCGATAAGTAATAGTGTCGAACCCAACAGGGAGTAGAAGGAAATGATAAGCGGTTTTCAACAAGGTAATTTCTGCAAGCACTGAAATTGTAAGTAGCAAGTAGTTTGATAACAAGGTAATTTTTAACGAGCAAGTAACGGTAACAATAGGTAAAGTGCAGCAAGGTAGCCCAATCCTTTTGTGGCAAATGACATGCCAAAACTATCTCTTATGATAAGAAAAGTGTTCTTGAGGGTACACGGGAATTTCATCTAGATAGTTTCATCGTGTTGGTTTGATTCGTGTTTGTTACTTTGATAATTTGATATGTGGGTGGACCGGTGCTAAGGTGCTGTTCCTACTTGAACTAACAACCTACTTAAGATTAACCCCCTTGCAAGCATCTGCAACTACGAGAAAATTATTAATACAAAGTCTAACCATAGCATTAAACAACTGGACCCAAATCAGCCTCTTACGAAGTAGAGCATAAACTAGGGTTTTAGCTTCTGTCACTCTAGCAACCCATCATCTAATAACTACTCCACAATGCATTCACTTAGGCCTAAGGATGGTGAAGTGTCATGTAGTCGGCGTTCACATGACACCACTAAGGGAATCACAACATACATATCATCAAAATGTCAAACACATATCAAATTCACATGATTACTTGCAACATGACTTCTCCCGTGACCTCAAAAGATGATATGTATTCATGGTATCCAACTTGATAAATTGACTTATTTCTCACAATTTTTTTGGTTATGTCTTCTCCTCTTTACTTTTTATATTTTCTTATTTAATAATAACAATGTAATACTTGGAATTAATAGAGTTCTCAAACTACGGAACCAACTGCTTTCGCACGGGTGGGGGGGGGTATCTGGAGCAAGGACCCTAAGAATCTGGAAGATATCTCGAGAAAAGGTTTTAGCACCGGTCTCTCATACATGTACTCCATTTTATCCGAAGTATCCCAATGGTGTAAGACTGTCAACTATTTGGGAAAAGGAGGAAAATCACTGTGATCTCTGATTTCTCCAAAATAAGTGGCTCACGAGCAATGGAGAGACGGATTCTCTATTTGGTCTCGAAGTGCTCGTATAACACTTCTTCCAGTCGGATCACTTGTTGGAAAAACATAATGCTCACACATGTTCCTGAGGTCACACCATAATGATCACAACATGACTTCTCCCGTGACACCACTAGTGGAAGATTACCTTTGTTCTTGAGGTCACGGGATAAGTCATGTTGCAATTAATCATGTGAATTTGATATGTGTTCAATATTTTGGTGATATGTATGTTGCGATTCCCTTAGTGGTGTCGTGTGAACGTCGACTACATGAAACTTCACCATCCTTTGGCCTAAGGGAATGCATTGTGGAATAGTAATTAGATGATGGGTTGCTAGAGTGACAGAAGCTGAAACCCTAGTTTATGCGCTACTTCATAAGGGGATGATTTGGATCCACATGTTTAATTCCATGGCTAGATTTTATCTTAATAATTTTCTCCTAGTTGCGGATGCTTGCGAGGGGGTTAACCATAAGTGGGAGGTGAGGGAGGCCTGGATTAAGGGGTCCTCGGACGGCTGGCCTATTCCTGATGGGCCGGACTCATGGGCCACTTGTTGATTATAGGATTGACCGAAGGCCCCGTCGCCGGGGAGGAAGCCTCAGGAGTCGTGGCATGTCTTCCAAGTTTGGGATAGTAGATAGGCCTGTTTTTTCCGTTCAATGTGCAACCAACCATGTGTAACTCTAGTGTCGGTGTGAAAACTGGTAGATCTCGGGTAGGGGGTACCGAACTGTGAGACTGGAATCAATTGTAACAGGAGACGAAGGGGACACTGATTTACCCAGGTTCGGGCCCTCCTATGGAGGTAATACCCTATGTCCTACTTGGTTGTATTGATAATATGGGGGTTACAGAGTTGATCTACCTCGACATTGAATAGTTATCCCTAGATGAGTTGTTCTATACCTACAACCTAAAACCCTCTGGCTTATATAGATGCCGAGGGCACCTAGGGTTTACACATGGTCGGTTACATGCCGAAGAGATAAACATGCCTATCTACGGTCCATGACTTGGAGGATACGTCACGGCTCCTTGAGGCCTCCATCCTGGCAACGGTGACCCTGATCATCCAATGCTCAGCTTGCGGCCCACACAGTTTGGCACATAAGCAATAGGTCATCTATCCGAGGACCCCCTAATCCAGGACTCCCTCAGTAGCCCCCGGACTAGTTTTCAACACTGATACATATCCGATCAATCTCCTTGTGTCATCATCTTCGGCTTACGAGGCAAGTCCCTCACTCCTGCTTGTTCGGCAACCAACCAGTCTTCGGCAAACTCCCAAGCGTTGTGAACGTAGGTCCATCATAATAACTGCTCGTGTTCCTCGATTTCCGCGCGTGGTGGGGAGGCGAGTGGCTAGTGATTTTTACAATCTTACCGCTCTGCAACAGCGGCATCACTCATTTACTCAAACAAAATCATTGTTCAGACCACTTCCTCCTCCCCATCGGAAAAAGCTTCAAGCAGAAAACCCACGAAAAACATGGCCAACGCCCCCAGCTCCTCCGCGCGCCCCTATGGTTCATGTCTGGGGGACTGGACTAGCTGCTCCGTAGCACTCCTACGGCTTTGTGATCTAGAGACCCAAGGGTATCTCCCTCCTTAGGATCGGGCGGTGACCCGCGCAGGCTTGATTTCCTACAACAACGAAGCTTTTGCCGAGCGTTTCCCCAATCCTCATAGGGGGAACGTGTATGCTGCATCCCCTTTCTCTTGTGTGGCGTCGGATTTCCCATCCACCCGTTTTTGAGGGGGCTACTGAAATTCTATGGGATTCAACTCCACCTCCTTACCCCGGGGTCCATCTTGCACATCTCAGGCTTCGTTGCCCTCTGTGAGACATTCTTAGGCTGCAAGGCGCATTTCAGATTGTGGAGAAAATATTTCTGTCTCGTCCCCCGAACTCGGGACAAGGCAATCTTGGAGGTCGGCGGAGCCAAAGTGTGCCATATAGTAGGGATGGGGTATCCGGTGGGCACTCCAAAGGAATCCGAAGAGTAGACTGCGGAATGGTTTTATATTGAAGAAATCACCCTGTTCGAGCCAACTTGGACATGTCTACCCGAATATTCCGACGCCCCTTTGAATAAAAGATACAACTGGCGGCCGAGCAGTCCATCCCAGGAGGAAAGCGTTGAAGTGCAATGCCTGGCGGCTCAGGTGCGGATGCTTGTCCACCATCAACTGACCATGATCGATGTCATGGCCACTGCCATCTCCCGGTGCATGCAACCCCTCCAACAGAGATTCACCCCTTGTGGCGCTATAATGGGACAAGCAACACCACACGTTCCCGAAGACTAGGGCCCACCAACCAGGCGGTGTTGGCCACCACCCTTGTCGACCTATATAAAGGGTAGCAAGTGGAGTTTATTCGACGGGGGACCAAAGAAGGATACTCAACCCACAATCCTATCGAATGGGTAAGCCCTTTTCCCTCTATGAACATAGTTCTAAGTTTTCATTCCGTACTTCGTTTGACCGAAGTCTTGCGTGAATAGGAATGGAGGAGCTTCATCGAGACAGTCAACTGTCCAGCTCCTCAGCCCGAAAGCTACACACATGATGATGATCTGGGTTTCCATGAGGACCCGAGTCTTCTAATTGATTTTGAAGGCGGAGTCTATTATCAGGTCAGCCTCGACCAATCCCCGGTGGCCATCATAGTCGATTACCCCAGGTCATTCTCCATCCCTGCCATGGACAAGAAGAAGAGCACGCCCTGCAAGAGGTAAACTACCAACAGCTCCCCGAAAGCGCCGGCTTCGACTCCCAAGCGCCATCGATCTGCGCGCCATGCGCCAGCGACCGAGACCGTGGCCGAATCGGAAGTCCATAGGGATCCTATCAAAGAGCCGACCGTGAGGACAAATCAGCCTTCCCGCTCAACCCAAAGGTACATTGTTCGGTTATCCGCTGATTATCATAATCTATAGAGCCTTACGACAATTTATTTCATTGAAGTACTTAGGCGAAATGACCAGTCTTCTCCCGTCGAAGGGTTCGTCGGGGTGTCCAGTGAGCCTCAAAATGCTAGAGCCACAGCTCATGCCGGTCCAGCTACCGGAGCCCCCATGGCAAATCCAGTACCTGCTGATTCTGGTGATGGTGTATCTATTACCAAATCAGAAGTGGGAAGTGCCATGAATCTTCGGCGACAAGGGAAGGCTATGCGGCACCCAATCTTTTCCGAACAAGAGTTTGGCACCCTTCACTCGGTAGACGCGCACTGCCCGAGTCGGGTTCGGCAAAGCTATGAAGTTGATATCGGCCAGCTTGCAGGTAAGTGATCGGTTTTTATAGAGTCCTAACACTCATGTAAACCCAGTAGCCCCGAGCCTTAAGTCAGTTTGGGACAACCGAATTAAAGGTCTATAATAGTGTTGTGCTGCAGGCTTTGAAGCAACAAAACATGCAACTGGCCAAGGAGCTAAAGGAGAGCTAATCACAGGTTCAAGCTGTGAAGGCGGAGCTAGATCAAGTAAAGAGCTTCACCCAGGAGGCCCATGGTGAGCATATCGGTGTTGTTAATTTCTGGTAAATGTCTATGGTGATGCAAAGATTCTATTTAGCAGCCGAATCCATAGGACATATGCAAACAGAGTTGGATGAGGCCCGAGAAGCTGAGCGGTACGCTGAGTCCCAGCACGAGGCTGGGTTTGGTGTTATGAATCGTCTCCAAGCGGAGAAGAAAAAACAGGCCAAAGAAATTGAGAATTTAAAGGATCAATTGACCCAGGCCCAAGAAGAAAATTGGAAACTTCAGAGGGGCATATTCGGTAAGTATGATCCGAACATTAGCAAGTACTTTTTATCAAGGAAGTATGATAAGAATGTATGTCCCTCATGTATAGGACTTCTATCCGGGCAACCTAAAGAAGAGTTTGAATCCTTCCGGGGGAACTTGCTAAAGGAGCTGTCCGTCCTCCATGAGCATGCTCGGAAAGCAATGAAAGGTATGGTAAAAGCGCTATGGCCTGCCGAACAGCCAACGAAAGGTATGTCCGAATTGACCAATAGATTCAAGGGAGCTCGAAGAAGGTTCGAGCTATGGAAGACATCGGCTTGCTAGGAGGGATCACTGGAGGCATGGGCAATGATCAAGACCCGCAAGACCGGACTTGACCCCGAGCGTATGGCTTGGGTTGGTCTCATGGGATCAGATGGTCCAGAAGTGCCCCTCCACCTAGTGTATGACCAAGTGATGCATGCCGACCGCCTTTCATAGGAAGACTACTCCCTAGACACCATAATTGATAATTAGACCGACATCCGAATGTGTAATTTGATATACTTTCGTACGAACAATCTGTGTTGTAAACTTTGTATTAACCGTCCATCGGCTTCTCCCTCCCGTGCGAAGAGAGCGGGAGTGTCCCTCGCAATTTTTTAATCCAAAAGAGCGAGTTGCATTCGGGGGACCAGGCAATCCGGCCATACGGTACGAATAGACAAAAAGCACACATATAGATATGTTATATTACTGCTTAGCGTAAGAAACATCTTCCAAAGAAAATAGAACCTCTATTGATACCTTTCTTCAAGCCCCTACGAAGATCGTAGGTAAAGGTCCGCATACTGCTAGGATGCGGCTAAGGGAGTTTTTGGAAAAAAGAACCCAAACAATGGCAATAACAGCCATAGTCGTATTAAGTGCTTCTGTCAAGGCCGACCAATTGTCTACGTAAGATAGCTAGCTTTCGGCTTCACCCGTCTGAGGTACGTATCTGGATGGCCCGGTCGTAACAATCGCAGATCTGCTCTCTTTACCCTCTAGCCGAACAATCGGGAATGTAGAGGGTAAACACAGGAGCGAGGCAACCCAACTTGGCAAAGTCTTAGTTCGAATTGATCCATATGATGGCTTGAGCGTGACAAAGGAAACGTGTGCACATGATAAGTGTGAGTAAGTACTTATGATATAAAAATGTTGGCTTCGAGAAGAAGCCCCCAGGTGGTGTGTTCGAATTTAACACTTTATAGTGTATGCCGATAGCCTTAGTACAAGATCGGTTTGACCGAACATAGAAAAAGAAATCAATCCTATCAAACAGCAAAGTGGGAAGGAAGAAAAAGGAAAAAAGGGACGACGAGAAAAAAGAAAAATATTGGAGAATTGGACAACACGAGTTTATCTGTAGAAGCGCCAAAGACGAGCTACGTTCCATGGGTTTGGTTCAAGGCAATTGTCCGACGGCCTCCGAAGACGATAGGCTCCTCCCGTGAGTACTTTGTCGATGATGAAGGGACCCTCCCTTTTGGGTTGAGTTTATGCTTCTGCTTCTCCGGGGGCCATAGGACGAGTTTTCCTATGTTGTACGCTTTTGCCCTGACCTCCCTACTCTCGTAGCATTGTGCTTGCTGCTAGTGAAACATAGAGCGGGCCCGAGCTATGTCGCGCTCTCCCTCTAAAGCGTCTAGGTCGTCATGACAATCTAACTCGGCCTCCTTTTCTTCATACATGCGCACTCTTGGTGTGACATGAATAATGTCGCAGGGGAGGACTGCCTCAGCCCCATAGACCATGAAGAACGGTGTGTAACCCGTCGATCTATTCGGGGTGGTGCGCAAGCCCCATAAAATGGAGTCGAGCTCCTCTACCCAATGGCAATCGGATTCATGAAGAGTTCGGACCAAACGTGGCTTAATGCCGCTCATAGTGAGACCGATTGCTCGTTCGACTGGTCCATTGGTCTGCGGATGATAAATTGATGCATAATCTAGCTTAATGACCATTTTTGCACACCAGTCCTTGACCTCTTGGGCCGTGAAATTGGATCTATTATCCATTATTATACTTTGCGGGACACCATAATGGTGTACCACACCAGAGATAAAGTCGATCACTGGACCAGACTTGGCTGATTTTACGGGCTTTGCCTCTATCCATTTAGTGAACTTATCGACCATGACTAACAAATAGTTGTTCTTCTTGGTCCCTCCTTTTAGAGGTCCGACCATGTCAAGCCCCTAGACCGCAAAAGGCCAAGTGATCGGAATAGTCCAGAGAGCTGTTGGGGGCATGTGACTTTGATTTGCGAAGAGTTGACATCCTAGGAAATGTTTGACAAGTGACTTGGCGTCCGTTCGAGCTGTAGGCCAATAGAAACCGGCTCGGAATGCCTTGCTAATTAAGGCTCTCGCCGCGGCATGGTGGCCTCCCATGCCTGCATGAACTTTGGCTAGGTGCTCCTGTCCTTCTTCCTCGGATATGCACCGCTGTAATATTCCGATGGTGCTTTTGTTGTATAACTCACCCTCGTGTACTTTGTACGCTTTGGATCACCGAACTATGTGTCGTGCCTCTGCCTGATCTTCAGGGAGTTCCTTACGGAGAAGGTAAGCGAGGAAGGCCTTTGTCCATGGCATGAATACTGCCATTACCTCATGAGTCGAAGGCGTTTCCTCCATGACGGTGTCGCCAATGATTTGATCGTCGGGATCGTTTATAGGGGGAATAACCTCGTCCACCGTATTTAGACCAGCGCCCTTGTCCTCATCATGCCACACCACAGATGGATTGAAGAGCCTCTCTAGAAAGGTGTTTCTCGGGACAGGGTCACGTTTGGCTCCCATACGAGCCAATACGTTGGTGGCTTGGTTATTGTCGCGAGCAACATGATGAAATTCCAACCCTTCGAACCGAGCAAATATTTTTAGGATGGCATTCCTGTATGCCGCCATCTTCGGGTTTTTGGCATCGAATTCGCCATTAATTTGGGAGATGGCCAAATTGGAGTCTCCCTGTACCTCTAGCCGTCCTATGCCCAGTGATACTGCCATCTAAAGACCATGAAGGGGAGCTTCGTATTTGGCTGCATCGTTACAGCCGGCATACATGATTTGCAACAAGTATTGCACGTTGTCGCCTATGGGAGATGCTAGGATAACTCCAGCCCCTAGTCCGGCCAATGTTTTGGATCCGTCGAAGTACATTGTCCAATGGGAGTATGCATTGTATTCCTTGGGGAACTCGGCCTCTGTCCATTCAGGCAGGAAATCTGCCAATACCTCAGATTTTATGGCACGACATGGCATATAGGTTATTTGAAACAGAAGGAGCTCAATGGCCCACTAGGCTATGCGGGACTTCAGATGGACATTCTTGTTGATTATATCATTCAGGGGGACTTCAGATGCCACTGTTACTGCACATTCTTGGAAGCAATGTCTGAGTTTCCTTGATGCCATAAACACTATGTAGGCTATCTTTTGGTAGTGTGGATATCTAGAATTGCACTGCGTTAGCACTTCTGACATGTAGTAGACCGGTTTCTGAGTCTGGAATTTGTGTCCTTACTCATATCATTCGACGACGAGCACCGCACTGACCACTTGATTGGTGGCCCATATGTATAACAACATGGGCTCACCGGCGCCTGGTGCTGTGAGTATGGGATTGGTTGCCAGCGGTGCTTTAATTTATTCTAGCGCAGCCGCTACTTTGTCGGTCCACTCGAAGTTGTTGGTCTGTTTCAGCAGCTTATAGAGCGGTAAAGCTTTCTCCCCGAGGTGGGAGATAAAGCGGCTCAACGCCGCTAGACACCCAGCTAGCCTCTGGACATGCTTCAGCTCTGTAGGAATTGCAAGTTCCGATAGGGCGCGGATCTTAGCTGGATTCGCCTCTATTCCTCTATGGGTGTCACAACCCTAGCTAGGTGACCTAGTTTAGCATGTGTTTGCATCACATTTTCATCTACTTGCATCAACATGAAATGGGGAACAAAAGAGAAACCGCAAGCTCACTTTGAATCAAACCAATTCAAACTTGGTGAAAATTCAACAAATCCAAAATGCCCACTAAAAATGTTCCCTATGTCTGGAAAAATTGGACATGAATATAAGAGGGATCATTTTAATTATCTGAACAATCAAAACAATTCAAAATAATTGATAAGGCTCCTGAAATCATTTAATAAAGCACTATCATTATTTTTGTTTTCAAAATATCCTGAAACTTTTCAGATAAGTTTGAAATATTCAAACTTCATTATAGAAAATATATGGGATATTTTATAAAATCAATTGGACCTGAAAAGAAAATAAACAAAAGTCAGAAAATAGAAAACAGAGAAGAATTTAAAAAAAGAAAAAGGAAAAGGGCCCAGGCCAGGCCAGCCCACCTGGCCCAGGGAGGTCGTCGTCCTCCTGGCGGCCAGGAGGACGAGTGCATGGCCGGAGCACACGCATGGCCGTGCCTCCACGCCAGCAGCTGCCTGCCTGTGCCCTCCTTGCCAGCGCGACGGGGATAAGCTCCCTAGAGCCGTCCCCATCGCTCCTCTCTCTCTCTCTCTCGCCTGCTCACCCTCCTCTCCCCTCTCTGCTTCGCCATGGCCGAACCCTATTAGAGCTTGCTGCCATCGCGTTAGCCGCTTCCCCTCGCCCCTGAGCCCCCCAATCGAACCGCCTAGTCGCCCTCTTCCTTCCAGCCGAGCGACGCATCGTCGGGAGACCTCTAGCGCCTCATAGCCGTCGTCTTCAACCTTCGGCCGTCGGAAAAGAAGTGGAGCTCGCCGCTGCTCCAGGCCCTCCCTGAGCCCGCTCTCGACGTTCCTGCGACTGCCGTGAGCCCCTGAAGCTTTCCCCCCTTTTGCCCCCTTCGATTTCGTGCCCTAGCATCGGATTCCATCGAAGTCCGAATGTCCCGCAGATCGAGCTCGACGCCGGCCATGCTCCGGTGACCAGCTGGTCCATCTGAGGCCTCCATCGTGCTCGTGGGGCTGTGTAGAGTCCATAGGTGCCAAGTAGAGATCGTGTCGCGCCCTGGTTCGACGAGCCCGTGCTCTCTCGAGCTTCGACCGCCGCCCAGCTCATCGCCATCGTCGATTTCGACCATCTTAGCTCCTGGGACGGGTCAGGATGGACGCGCGCGTGTGTGCTAAGTCTTTTGGTGCCCTCCGCCGTCCATTTGGTCGCCGGAGGAGGGATCCCGAAGCCCTTCGCCGTCTCTAGAGCCACCGGCGTCTCAACGCCGATGGGTCTTGCCGGAGTTGACCAGGGGTTTGACCCCCTGAGTCACTGGCAGGTGGGGCCGGGCTCTAACAGTCAAAGTTAATTAGAAAATTAATTAATTATTTTAATTAACCTAATCAGTCACTGACAGTGGGCCCAACTTCTGTTAATTAATTAGGATTTAGTTTAATTAGTTAGTTAAGTGTCTGAGTCACTGACATGTGGCCCCCGCATGTCAGGTTTGACTCTGGCCCGATCAGCTGACCAGCTGACGTCATAATGATGTCATGCTAATGTAATAAAAACAATTTCTAGTTTAAAAATAATTCCAGAAATTATTCAAAACTTCAAAAATTTATATAAATTAATCTGTAAGTCAGATGAAAATAATTTATATGTGAAAATTTATCAGAAAAATCCAATGAATCCAATGGTGCTATTGCCATGCATGTTAGATCAATCTAAATAGGTGAACATTGACATTTACTAATAGGTTAGTAAAAGGAATTTGAAATGAAGAACAATTTTGAACCTATATTCAAATTCTTTTCAAACCAAAATGATCACTAGTTACATTAGCTCATCCATACATGCTATCATGCCATGATCATGCATCATACGGTTGCACTTGCGTGTGTTGATCGTTCCTTATCTGCATTGTGGTAGGCCCTGCTCCTAAGGATACCTCCGAGTATCCCGACGAAGGAGAGAACCCTTCCGTTTACCATCAAGGCAAGCCACCCCTTTGATCATTCCGATAATATCCTACTCTCTCGCTCCTGCTCTTGTTTATTGCATTAGGACAACTGATCACATGTCAGTCATACACGGTAGATTATCCTATTCTGTTTCATAACCTGACATTGTCATAGTAAATAGCTAAACCTTGCAACCTAGCATACCTGGTAGATGCTTGTGCCATGATGTGCTTAGCTTACTTTGCCTGCTATGCTTGCTATGCTTAGAGTTGTGTCAGGTCGGTTTCATCTGGGTGATGAACTGAGTGAATCAATGTAATTCCAATGTGATGATATTATGATGAACTCGATTTGGTAAAGGTAGTGATGAGAGTCTATGTAGGAGCACATAGCGGGTTGTCTCATTGGGACCGTTCTTAGGAACTGAGTTCTGTGTTTGTGATCCAAGACTAGCTACTACCACACGTTGGGATACTTAATTGACCCTCTCGACTTATTAGTCGCTTAGTCCTTAGTCCAGGAGTTGCAAGTAGTTTTTGGTGTTTATAGCATGCTAGAGGCCCTGCGTAGCGCTGACCCTAGGGGTGGGTTACGACGCAGTAGGCAGTGGCACGGTGTACCAAGGGCCACCCGAATGGTGGGCTTGGGAACCCTACGCACATCGTTTAGGTCCGTAGCAGAAACTTCAGCCGGACTTCCGTGCGGGTTCAGTCTCAAATAGGCGATAGCCTAGACTAGAGGTCTTACGCGATTGACGGTCGTGGCCGACTCCCTCGCTGGGCTTCCGCTTGAAGGTTGCCGAGGTGCATGGTTTTATGAGCACACAGCGATAAGTGGCGAGAGTGTGTGTGAAGAAGTACACCCCTGCAGGGTATGAAACTATTCGAATAGCCGCGTCCTCTGATATGGACTACTTGGAGAACTTATGCTGTTCATAGATGGATTCTCATAAAAATATCAAGACAAGTGTGAGTACCGTGGATGGCACTCTCCCAGGAGAGGGAGGTGAATCTATGGTGGTGTATTGCTATGGAGTTAGTGGACTCGTGTGCGATATCTAAAATTGTAACTAAGAGTTAAAAACTGAGTAGTGTAGGTTAGCCATGAGTCAAAGCTGGCATTGCTGCATAAACTCCACCTCCCCCTTTGTTGATACACGAGCTGGCGACGGGAGTTGGCGGCGGCGGCCATGGCTGCACAGGGAGAGGCGCGAGGCTTAGAGGAGAGAGGGAGAGAGGAAGGAGAAGGGAGAGGAGAGGAAGGAGGAGAAGGAGGGGAGGTCCGGCCATGGCTGCGGCTCCGGCGAGCCGGCGGCCATGGGAAGAGCAGGAGAAGCACGGGAACCTCCATGGATGGAGCTCGGGGCAGCTCAGGGAGAAGCTCCGGAACGCGATTTCGGGCCCGGATCGGACTCGAACGGGCCCAGATGGGCTCGGGCGGGCTTGGTGGCTGGAGGAGGGAGAAGGTGGGGGGCTTCTCGGGTTTGCACACGGAACGAGGAGCTAGGGGCTATAAATAGGTAGGGGCTAGGGTTAGCCGGCACTATCCGTTTTCGGACTGCCGGATGACTATCCGACGTCCGGAAGCGGAGGGTCGGGAGTGCGGGGACTGTGCAGAGGGCAACGAGGGGAAGAGAGAGAGAGAGAGAGAGAGAGAGTGGCGACCCGTGGCACAAAGATTTAAAACACCAAGAACGTCCGACGGAAACCCGATAACTACCGATAACCTCACTTCTACGGATTACCGACAGGGCATCAAACGAACTCAGAACGCGACGAAAATCGACGGGCGGTCTACCTAAGCTATAACAAGACCGCACGACAAGTTTCAACTCGATCCGAGAATATTTTCGCGTGCGCTTAAAACAGTTTTTATTAAAAAGGTGCCGCGGGCGCGTGCGTGTGTGGTTGGACTCGAAACGGGCAACGGCGAAACGGAGAGAACCGGCAATTACGAACGGATGCAAGTTTTCGAAAACGGGTGACGATGCAATGCCGATGATGCAAATGATGCGATGATGCATGCAACACACAACGAAACACATGCCGAAAACGGAAACTAAAGGGGAATCTTCTGGAATCTTCTAGAACGTCGGTCTCGGGTTGTCACAAATCTCCTCCACTACATGAGGATCTCGTCCCGAGATCTAGAATGAAAACGGGGAAGAGAAAGAGCAAAAGGTAAAACTTAGTTGCTTCTTGACAAACGAGTGAAACCAATGAATCTTGGAGGAAGCAAAGATAAGAGGATGAAGGACAAATAAACAAGAATTCACGGAAAATTTCGGCAGCACTTCGGCAGGAAAGAGGGGCAAAATTAGATAACATGGAAACAAATTGAAAGAGAGACACCAAACTTGGTTGGAATAGAATCAAACTTCATAAGATAGAAGGAGCACGAAGATTCACAACACTCCGGTTAAAAGAATAAGCAAGAAAGAACATGATCTTGAAACAACAAGACGATGGATTGATGAGAGCAACATCACAACATCTCCGGAAGAAAAGACTAGAAGCTAGATCCTTGGAAAGAAGAGAACTGAGAAGAAAATGACAACTTCCACTACAAATGAATTGATAAGCATGGATGAACGGAGTTGTTGGAACACCAACAACAAAAAGAACAAGCTTCTTGTGGACTTATGGAAAACATCGCAAAATTATGAGGTGACAACCTGCCACAAGAGAAACAAATGGTTGATTGAGAGCAACAAGATATGCAAAGCTTCTTTCACCAAGAAGAGGAGGAGAAAGCTTGAATCATTTATGACACCATGGACACAACAATTCTTAGGAAATGTTGTCAGTGAAATCCAACCCAAGATAACTCCGAGAAGACAAGATGGGTTTACTTATCTTTTCCTTGACAATCTTCCTTCGAAACTCCTTATAATCAAGAATTTAATAACACCATCTTAAAAGACAAGGAGAAGGAATTGAACTTAGAAAACCAAGATAAAGGACACTTGAGCACCTCCAACAAGAATCTCGATGAACACTTGAAAATGAAAGAAAACTTGATGAACCACCAAGAAGAACCTCCAGAAATGAGAAGATGATAGAAAAGAATTGGAGGATGCAAAAGAATAAAATTGAGGCCTCGCTAAGAATTAGATGAAGCTTGACAACAAGATACTTGAGAAAAGACTAGAAACTCCGGAAGAAAGATGCCACTTGGGATAAGGAATTTGATATCATGAACAACTCCGGAAGAAGGATTGAGATCACTTGATGAAACACGAATAAGAATTATGATGTGACTATCCTTCATCAAGTTTAATTGATGACAAGCAACGGATTTCACACATCACTTATTCTTCTTAAAAAGAATTGAAGCGAGAGAGATAGATCACAGACTTGAAGAAGTCTTGCACGAGAACACCGGTTAGAATTCAAAACAAAAGAATGATAAAACAAATGAATGAAATAACATGATAACAAAGAGAGCATGACCCACCTGATCAAAAACTTCAACAAGGCACCGGAAGGAATTCGAAACAAAGAGAACACTTGAGAATGAAGAGAACAAGAACTGCTTAATAGAAACTGAAAAAGGCATCTAAATAATTGAGATACGAACGAAGGGACAACAATTGAGAAGAATTGAGAACGAAAGCTGAAAGCTGAGAACGAAGAAATCTTCTGAAATGATGGCCTTCGGAGGATCAAGAAATGAAAACAATTCTGAATGCACCAGATAGATATGGGAGAAATCACTCATGATAAAAAACAATTGAGATGATAGCAACAAGCTGAAGCCATGAATCTTTGGAGGAACGAACAATGATTTAAGAGAACTCTCCTTCGGTCTTCAATGCAGAGAATGATGATGAGAAACAACACCAAGAATTGCTGAGACACTCCAGAACAATGAATAAGGAAAGGTTGAGCCAACAATGAAAAAGATTTAGAAGCGATCTTGGAAGAGGAATATGACTGATGAAAATCATTCTTACATCATATCAAAAGAACTTGAAAACATCTCCAGAAAGATTAGAAGAGTCAGGTATGATCCTGGGAAAAGACCTATGGGTTATGGGCCCACTCAAAAGAAACCACCGTTGAAACAATTGATTAAAGAGAGATTGCACCGGTAGAAATTAAGAACTTGATGAAATGAGAACCTTGAAATAATTTGAAAGGATAAGAATGAAAATGAATGCCTCTGAGATATCTTCAACACTCCAGATAGAATAGAGAGGGATGAATAAACAAGAGAGGCTTGATAAGAATTCCAACATGGGAGAGCAGATAGAGACTGAAAATGATATGATGAACACCAAGAACTTGAATTGAATCCACCGGAAGTGAAAACAAGGATGAAAACTAACAACTGATAACTTGAACACTGAGCATCTTCCTAAGAATCACCGGAGAAGAACAACAACGAGAACAAGGAATATGATGATAGATCTTGAAATTGAAACACTGAGAATCTCCACAAGAAATCACCGAAAAAAGATACAAGAAAAGATAGTGGAAGCATTACATGAATAGAAAAGACACTTGGATGAGAATTAATCATTGAAGAAAAAGGGCGGGAGGGCGGGAAAAACAAAGAAAACTTGAACATATGAGACAACTCCGAAGCGAATTGCGAATTGATCTACAAAATTGAAGAGGATAGAATATCTTGAAGAGAAGCATATCGGTAGGAAAAGAATTGATATGACAACTTGATTGAGCAAAAGAATTAGCATTACCTCAGAAATATGAGAACACTACTTAGCAAGATATGCGATCACCACTTGACATCGAAGCAACTCGAATTACCATATTCAAAACAAAACAAACGATGAGGCTTACGAAACAAGCCAGAACAAATACATACCCACTATGCACTTGTTGGAAAGATGATCCTAGGTAACTACTTGAATTCCCACCTAAGAACTTCCGAAAACTTTCTTGTTTATGCGATTCGGGTTGCGGAATCAGGAACCTACCCTAGGCAATCAGCTGCAACTGCATCCGCAACCTTCCACACCATAATTCAAGAAATTTCGCAAACTCATCTAATCTCGAATCCTCGAACTCACAACGATACTAAACCATGGTGGTACCCCGGACGCCTCCCCAGTACTGGGTGACTCCGACCTTATCTCACCACGATAAGTATTGAAGCAATTTCGAACATTCTCCGTCCTGAGATATCAAGAAAACTGAATGATAACGATGTGCCAACATTCCTCAGAGCTCAACTCCCCGGAAGAAATCAAGTCAGACAGGAGGCACCAAGACAGAACCCTGTCACATCGGCATCATATAGTTTCCAAAATACCCGCGTGATCCTAAAAAAAATTTGAGCGAGAAGAGGAGAAGAATCAAAATTCCTAAGGCGAATACCTCACCAGAGCATAGAAGAGGAGTAAAAAGAAACCTACTCTCCGGTATAACTAGACTCAAAACAGTTTTTCACTAGACACGACTCGGCCAAGTTCGATCAATCAAGGGGGCTCCTAGGTCGGTACAGGCTCTGATACCAACTTGTGACGCCCAAGATGCGGTCCTATCCTTATTTGGCACGAGGGCCTCAAGGGGATAGAAGCGCATCTCGATGCGTTCGCAAGAATGGATATCATTACAAGTATATGTACAGAAGAGATGAGTATATGGAATTGGCTTACACTCGCCACAAGCTACATCAGAGTCACATCAATACGATAACATCTCAAACATCATACATAAGAGCAGGGTCCGACTACGGACGAAATAAAACGGTAAAATGACATCCACCCTTTCTATCCCAGGCTACCGCCTGGAACCCATCCAAGATTGAGGAAGAAGAAGAAGAAGAAGAAGAACTCCAAGTCAAATCAAGCAATGCACTCACGTCAAATCATCACATAACCTACACCTGCAACTGTTGTTGTAGGAATCTGTGAGCCACAGGGACTCAGCAATCTCATTTCCAAGGGTATCAAGACTATTAAAGCTTAATAGGTAAGGCACGGTTAAGTGGTGAGGCTGTAGCAAGCGACTAAGCATTTATTTGAGTGGCTAACTTACGAGTACAGAAATTGAAGTATGGTGGTCTACGCATAACGAACGTGAACTAGTAATGATCACTAACTGATCCTGAACACCTACTTACGTCAATCATAACCCCACCGTGTTCTCTTACGGATAAGAACTCACGATAAGAGACAGTCATGGTTACGCACATAGTTGGTGTATTTTATTAGAGTTTACTTCAAGTTTGCTATGACCGGGTGTTAAACAAATTATCCAAGTTTGCCACATAACCGCGGGCACGGCTTCTCGAAAAGATTTAACCCTGCAGGGGTGCTCCAACTCGTCCATCACAAATTAACCACACTCAGCGAGAATAACCTCAACCACGGATCTCGTGATCTTCCTAGGAAATTCCAAAGGAAATCCAACACCTCGAGATAACCCAAAGAAAATCAGAGTTCCTCACTCAAGACGCTCGAGAAAGGTAAAACAAATCCAGCGAGGCCACCCGACATGTCGACGAACCCGATAAGAGCCGCGTATCTCAGTCTCAGGACACGACAGATGGGACTAGCTACAGGGAAACCAAACCTCAAGTTGCCCCGAGGTGGCCCCGCAGGCAGCCCAGTTTGGACCAACACTCATGTGGAGCACTGGCCCGAGGGTTGATTAAATTATCCACGGGGTCCGGAAAAATATCCCCTATGCAAGTTCATTAATTATTAGGCCAATGTAGTACCAATGTTGGGCCTTGCCAGACAAGTTTTATTCTAACCCGAAAATCAAGGGGGTCCCCATAACAACCCCGAGCATGTTAGGAGCGCTCATTTATGAAACATAACATCGGTTCACAAGTAACTAAGGGCGGCAAGAGTGGAACAAAACACCAAGCAAAAGGCCAAGCCTTCCACCCTTTACCAAGTATATATGTGCATTAAATTAATTAGCAGCAATATTGTGATATAACAAAAGGATGTCCATGTTGCCACATGGAAGCATTGGCACCTGCAACTAGCAACGTTATAAGAAGGGCTGAGCAAGCGGTAACATAGCCAAACAAAGGTTTGCTGGGTGGTGGAGTGGTTAGAGGCTTGGCATGGCAATGTTGGGAGGCTTATCAAACAAGTGGTACGTAGCGAGACATAACGATAAAAGACGAGACAACTAGCATAGCAATGATAGTAATGGTATCCAGGGAAATGTGTCATCTTGCCTGAGATCCCGCTCGGAAGAAGACCGAGTCCATGAAGAAGATGAACCAACGTAGTCGAACGAATCCTCACACTCCGAACGCTTTCGGAACTCTATCGAGAAGAAGCAATCCGAAACAAACAATCAACATGAGATACACCACAACATATGCAAAACACGATGCACAATAATATGATGCATGTCCGGTTTAAATATGCAATGCATGACAAATCACCACAATCAAATACTACACATTAAAGTGAAGCTCAATATGCAACGAGTTGTATATTGACGAAACTCCACACTTGAATTATTTAGTTTACTCACGTTAGGTACACGACAATATTAAATGTTTTTAAGCATGTCAAGAGGTGAAGCATAAGTAAACTATACTATCTAGGCATCTTAAATGAGGCCGGAAACAACTTATAGCATTTCCGAAATGACCCCATATGTACATTATGAATTTGGTCCAGATCTGATCTAAACATATTTTATGTTTGTTAAACATCAAAATAAATATCACCATGTTATTCTACACGGAATTCTAGTCGATTTACTTATATAGAACATCTCAAACGGAGCTACGGTTCAAAAGATATGAGCAAAACAAGATGCACATGGCATGAATGCAAATGCATGGGAAATGCAATCATAAACATCTCAAATCATGAATGCAACAAGTTATATGCAACTACATGAGATTCTAAGAAAGTTTCATATATGGAATGCTCAAAACGGAGCTACGGTTCAACCACAATCAACAAATCAAGTTTTAGTTAAAATCTGCCAAAAACAGCAACATAGCATTTTGAACATGTGAAAACAGCAAGCTACAAGATTCCAAAATGCACAAACTAAGCATGGGGCTGTAGCATACAACACCCACATCATTTCATCTTCACAAATCATATGCAAAACAAGCATGGATCACTTGGTAGGAAGCTCACAAGAAGGCTACTTAATAACAGTTTCAGACTTGGTGAAAATACCAGTTTTTGACAGTGCAGTTTTTATCACGAAGGCATATTGACAGCAGTGAAAACATATGCTACAGGTCATTAAATGGCATGAAACTTTAAAACATACTAGAGGGCAATACCAACAACAAATAACTCCATTGCATCAACCACAAAAGAGGTCTAGATCCCTAGCAAATCACATGGCAAGACAACAACAAAAATAACAGATTTCAGACTTAGAAATATTTTGGACCCTCAAAATATCAGATTTTTATAGCAAGTTGACAACAACAAAACCACACCTAAACAAGCATTTCTATTACAAGCAAAATGACCATGGGCTAGGACACACATCAACGAGCAACTTTCATGTTGAAAATAATTCATATCATGCCCGGATTAATTCCTACGAAAATGACAAAAGGGCATCACGTTAAAAATGACATGCACTCAAACATACTCAAATCACAAAACCAATTGCACAGTTAAATCCTATATATTTTTCTACCCCAAAAACATATATAATATGATTAGGTTCATGTTAGAAAATAATCACAATTAAATAAATGATTATTAGACCTATTCACGGTAAAACAATGCAACAATGTAATATAAATGCAAACAAGATACCGACAATTATCCCGTCCATGAAAATGCGATGCAAATGATATGGACATTTTTTAATGTATTATTGGATAAATTTCGATGCACATTTATTAATTATGCAAAATGCCATAATGACAATATATGCCGCAATGCAGGAAATGACATGTTAATAATTTTTAACATGGATGCAAATTGCATATTATGAATCTACGCAATATTCTAAGCACTCTCCATGTTGGAGTTATTTTCAAAATGTGCACGGTTTAATATCTATTAGCAGGTTTACATACCGCAAAATAGCAATTAAAAAAAGGCACGGGGGGAACTGCTCACATTGGGCCGGATCTGGGGCTAGCTGGACTGGAGGGGGCGCCGAGCTGGGCCGGCCCACTCGGGCGGTCAACGGGCGCAGGCACGGGACTGCGGGGACTGTGCAGAGGGCAACGAGGGGAAGAGAGAGAGAGAGAGTGGCGACCCGTGGCACAAAGATTTAAAACACCGAGAACGTCCGACGGAAACCCGATAACTACCGATAACCTCACTTCGACAGATTACCGACGGGGCATCAAACGAACTCAGAACGCGACGAAAATCGACGGGCGGTCTACCTAAGCTATAACAAGACCGCACGACAAGTTTCAACTCGATCCGAGAATATTTTCACGCGCGCTTAAAACGGTTTTTATTAAAAAGGTGTCGCGGGCGCGTGCGTGTGTGGTTGGACTCGAAACGGGCAACGGCGAAACGGAGAGAACCGGCAATTACGAACGGATGCAAGTTTTCGAAAACAGGTGACGATGCAATGCCGATGATGCAAATGATGCGATGATGCATGCAACACACAACGAAACACATGCCAAAAACGGAAAATAAAGGGGAATCTTCTAGAATCTTCTAGAACGTCGGTCTCGGGTTGTCACAACTCTCCTCCACTACACGAGGATCTCGTCCCGAGATCTAGAATGAAAACGGGGAAGAGAAAGAGCAAAAGGTAAAACTTAGTTGCTTCTTGACAAACGAGTGAAACCAATGAATCTTGGAGGAAGCAAAGATAAGAGGATGAAGGACAAATAAGCAAGAATTCACGGAAAATTTCGGCAGCACTTCGGCAGGAAAGAGGGGCAAAATTAGATAACATGGAAACAAATTGAAAGAGAGGCACCAAACTTGGTTGGAATAGAATCAAACTTCATAAGATAGAAGGAGCACGAAGATTCACAACACTCCGGTTAAAAGAATAAGCAAGAAAGAACATGATCTTGAAACAACAAGACGATGGATTGATGAGAGCAGCATCACAACATCTCCGGAAGAAAAAACTAGAAGCTAGATCCTTGGAAAGAAGAGAACTGAGAATAAAATGAGAACTTCCACTACAAATGAATTGAGAAGCATGGATGAACGGAGTTGTTGGAACACCAACAACGAAAAGAACAAGCTTCTTGTGGACTTATGGAAAACATCCAAAATTATGAGGTGACAACCTGCCACAAGAGAAACAAATGGTTGATTGAGAGCAACAAGATATGCAAAGCTTCTTTCACCAAGAAGAGGAGGAGAAAGCTTGAATCATTTATGACACCATGGACACAACAATGTACAATGGTTTCAGATGCCCCCTCGTCCTTCCCGTCAGGTGGTCCGTCTGACCAGGTGCATCAATGTACCGGGTCACACGGCCATGTTGGTTAGAGTTATGATGGAGGCTAGCTACCGTTGGTACCCAGAGTACACTGTGGAGGAACAGTATCGAGATTTCAACCAGAGTCAGTATCTGTGTACCGTAAAGGTTTATCCTTCATACCCTGGAGCTGCAGAGTCGCTTCACCGGACTTATGGATTAGGTGTCACCATAGACATGGCAGTTCAGGAGGCCGCCTACACCATGTTGACTATCATGAGGTTTCACCATGGTCTGCTCCAAAACACAGAGTTCTGCTATGTTCCTGCTTCCATGGGAGGAGAGGATGGATATCTTAGCTCATCCTACTATGATCATTCCCATGAGGATCCTAGGCTGCAGGTGACCGCTCAGTTGTTGGAGAACAGGGATCGTGATGCATGTGCCCTTCGCATGGAGCTTTATGCTACCCGTGCACGTCTTTGGACAGCCCTGACGCAGTTGGCACCTGTCTTGCAGACATGCTATGGAGATTTGGAGATGCTGACCCCATCGCAGACTCACCAGCCAACACACGTAGACTGGGCCGGTGTTGGAGGCATCACCCCTCTTCAAGGACCGCTGTTGTCGCCAACAAGGGGACCAAGGCCACATCCGTGTCCTTATGGCTCCCAGGGATCACAGGCTAGAGTATTCCAGATCCTCAGGTTCAGCTCCCGGGTCATGGGGGTAACCTGTATGAGGCATTCTACGACAATGCTTGAGTACGTGGGTGTTAGTTTTAGTATGGTAGTCATCGTATCGCCACAGTCCTGCATGTCTTGTGGTATATGGTTGAGGTCGAGAGTTGAGTTCCGGAGGTGTAGATAGATAATGTATAGGAAGCTTGTAATGCCTCCGATGAGTCGTGTCATCTCTCCGTAGTTGTTTTTCAGCTTGGTTTGTACTGAACTATGTCATGGTGTGTATAAGTCATGGTGTTTATATGGCAGTTGTTTTACCATGTTAATTGGTGTTTACCCTGCATGCCATGTTGTCTAGTACATTCCTTATCTCATGTCCTAGAGTTGTTGTCCCCTATGATTATGTTGTGGGTTGTTTTTCCCAGGATGGTGGCCACTAGGAATAACCCCATGCCTGCCCCTGAGTAGGGCGAGGGAAGCCAGCCAAGGCAAGAAGATCTGCCACATGCGCCTTCTCTGGCGGAAGTGATGCTAGAAGCAGAAAGGAACAAAAGGGAGACCAACATGCTCTTGGAAAGAATCGAGCAAAACACAGCACGTGCTCCCCGCAATGACTTCAATGATGGCGTATCACTTGGAGATTTCATCAGACTGAACCCACCCAAGTATCATCATTCGGTCGACCCACTCGACGCGGATCACTGCCTGACTAGCATGTATCGCAAGATCCGGGCTGCCAATGTGCCCGAGGCCAACAAGGTGACCTTTGCAACCTACTTTCTGGAAGGACCCGCCAACCTGTGGTGGGAAAATTTTGAAGCTATGCATCCCGCAGGCCCCGCACCAACTTGGGCAGAGTTCAGCGCCGCATTTCGTACCCATCACATCCCGGAAGGACTGATGGATCGTAAGAGAGAGGAATTTGGTGCCTTCACCCAGGGCAGATTGTCAGTGGATGCTTATAGCCGTGAGTTTGGAAACCTTGCTTGCTATGCTCCTAAAGAAGTTTCTACTGATGCCAAGACACAGTCTAGGTTCCGCAAGGAACTTAACCCTGAGCTCCGTCGAGACCTGCGCCTGCATGAGTGCGCAAATTTCCAGGCTCTCGTCAACAAGGCTATCAATGCTGAGACTGGACAGACTGACTACGAGGCCACGAGGTAGCACAACCGTGACTTCAACCCCGCATCTGGCTCGGGCCTCAATAAACGCCGGGTCTGGGTGCCCAATGCATCTGTACTGCCAAGATACAATGGGAGGCCATCCTTCCAGGCGCCTCGCCCAGTTTAGCCCAACCCTCTAGTCAGACCATTTGGAGGTCCGCCTGCAAATGTTGAACCCCGTGCCACCGTGGTCTCCTATAAGTGTGGAGAACCAGGACACTACTCCTGTGAGTGTCCCCAGAATAATGTCAAGCCCATTGGACGTGGAAAGCCAGGAAAAGCCTTCTTTGTGAAGCCAACTCCTGCTCGTGGACGAGTGAATTATGTGTCTGCTGAGGAACCTCTTGAGGATCCTGATGTTATTCTAGGTACGCTCCTTGTCAATAGTCATCCAGCATCTATTCTATTTGATACTGGTGCATCTCATTCCTTCATCTCAGAAGGTTATGCACAATTGCATAATATGTCTTTTTGTGATATGCCTACTCCTTTAGTAGTGCACACTCTGGGTTCAAAATGGCAAACTTCTAGAGTGAGCCATGATAATGAGATTTTGGTGGATAGATTAGTCTTCCTAGCATCTTTGATAGCCCTCAAGTCTTCGGACATCAATATCATTCCAGGTATGGATTGGATGAAAGCCCACTATGCCAAGATTGATACTCATTCTAGGAATGTTCAACTTACACATCCATCGGGTGAGATAGTTAATGTCTCCACTCAAACAACCAAGCGCCAACTCTATTCCCTCAATGCTAGCCCTCTTCTAGAGTTAGAAGATGTTCCGGTAGTCCATGACTTTTCGGATGTCTTTCCAGAAGAACTGCCAGGAATTCCTCCTGTCAAAGATGTTGAGTTTGTGATAGAGCTCATCCTAGGGACTGTCCCAATAGCTAGAAGACCCTATAAGATGGCACCCTTAGAACTAGCCGAACTTAAGATCCAACTCGATGAAGCTTTGAAGAAAGGTTTCATCCGTCCCAGTTCATCTCCTTGGGCTTGTCCCGTCCTCTTCGTCAAGAAGAAAGATGGTTCGGATCGGATGGTTGCGGATTATCGGCCAGTGAATCTGGTCACCATTAAGAACAAGTATCCGCTCCCCAGGATCAACGATTTGTATGATCAACTCGCTGGATCCTCTGTCTTTTTCAAAATGGATTTGAGGTTGGGATACCATCAAATCAGAATTAGGAACGGGGACATTCCAAAAACGGCTTTTGTCACTCGTTATGGCCAATACGAGTACACCATCATGTCCTTCGGTTTAACCAATGCCCCAGCCACCTTCTCTCGTCTGATGAATTCGATCTTCATGGAGTATTTAGATAAATTCGTCGTGGTTTACCTCGACGACATACTCATCTACTCGAAGAACGAACAGGAACATGCCGAGCATCTAAGGCTGGTATTGATGAAACTTCGAGAGCACCGCCTGTATGCCAAATTCTCTAAGTGTGAATTTTGGTTGCCAGAAGTGACCTACCTAGGCCACGTGATATCTGGTAAGGGTATCATTGTCAATCCTGAGAGAGTTCAAGCCGTCCTTGATTGGACTCAACCTGAATCGGTTAAGCAAGTTCGGAGTTTCCTTGGCTTAGCGAGCTATTGTTGCCGCTATGTCGAGAATTTCTCCAAGGTTGCCAAACCTCTAACTGAACTCCTCAAGAAAGATAAAAAGTTCGAGTGGACTCCACAATGTGAGCATAGTTTTCAGGAGTTGAAAAGACGACTGACTTCTGCTCCCGTTCTGGTGCCACCTAATTTCTCTAAGGACTTTATTATCTATTGCGACGCCTCGCGACAAGGATTAGGTTGCATTCTCATGCAAGATCGTCATGTGATTGCATACGCATCTCGACAGTTGCATCCACATGAGGATAATTATCCAACACATGATCTTGAACTTGTAGCTGTAGTCCCTGCACTGAAAACCTGGCGACATTACCTTCCGGGTAATCGTTTCGAAATTTACACTGATCACCAAAGTCCGAAATATATATTCACCCAGCTGCATTTGAATCTCAGGCAAAGACGGTGGATAGAGTTGATTACAGATTATGACTTAGGGATAACTTACACCCCGGGGAAAGCCAATGTCATGGCTGATGCACTAAGTCATTAGTCTTATTGTAACAACCTGATGTTACAACAAGGTCAACCACTTCTCCATGAGGAATTTAGGAAGTTAAACCTCCACCTTGTTCCTCAAGGATTCCTATCCAACTTGGTGGCAAAACCTACTCTTAAGGATCAAATAGTAGCTGTCCAGAAATATGATAAGGGTATATCCCGGATCAAGGGGAATATCGCTAGCGGAAATGCTAAAGATTTCTCCAAGGACGATGAAGGTGATGTGTTCTTTCAGAACCGGTTGGTGGTTCCCAAGAGCACACACTTAAGACAACTGATCCTTAAGGAGGCTCATGATTCTCCTCTCACAATTCATCCGGGTAGTACCAAGATGTATCAGGACCTACGCCAGAGGTTCTGGTGGACTAGGATGAAGAGAGAAATTGCTCAGTATGTTGCTAACTGCGACGTTTGTCGTCGCGTGAAAGCAGAACATCAAAGGCCTGCTGGCACCCTTCAACCTTTAGCTATTCCTGAATGGAAATGGGATAAGGTCGGTATGGATTTCATTACCGGATTCCCCAGGACCAAGAGAGGGAATAATGCTATATTTCTGGTCATCGACCGTCTTTCCAAAGTGTCTCATTTTCTTCCTGTTCGGGAAAGTATAACTTAAAGCCAGCTAGCGGAATTGTATGCTTCTCGAATAGTTTCTCTTCATGGTGTTCCTTTGGAGATTAACTCAGACCGTTGAAGTATCTTTACTTCTCGATTTTGGGAAAGTTTTCAAACCGCTATGGGGACTCATCTATCCTTTAGCACTGCTTTCCACCCGCAATCAAGTAGTCAAGTTGAGCGAGTCAATCAAATCCTTGAAGACATGCTCCGAGCTTGTGTTATATCTTTCGGTATGAATTGGGAGAAATGTCTTCCATTTGCTGAATTTGCTTATAACAATAGTTATCAATCAAGCTTGGGCAAGACCCCTTTTGAAGTTCTTTATGGACGAAGGTGTCGAACACCTCTTAACTGGCCAGAAACCGGAGAGAGGCAACTCTTTGGTCCAGACATTATCCAGGATGCAGAGGAGCAAGTTCGCATTATTCATGAAAAGTTGAAAACAGCCCAATCTCGTCAAAAGAGCCAATATGATCGCCGTCATAAGGCTGTGACCTATGAAATTGATGAGAAGGCTTACCTTCGGGTTACACCTCTGAAGGGTACCCATCGATTTGGTATCAAGGGCAAGTTGGCTCCTCGTTACATTGGACCTTTTCGCATTCTTGCTAAATGAGGAGAGGTTGCCTACCAATTGGAACTTTCGTCACATCTTTCCAAGGTTCATGATGTCTTCCACGTTTCGCAACTCAGGCGTTGCTTCTCGGATACTGTTCGTGAAGTAGACCACGAAACGCTTGATCTCCAAGATAACCTTACATATCGAGAATACCCTGTTCGTATTGTTGATCAACCTGAGCGTACCACTCAGCGTCGGAACATCAAGTTTCTCAAGGTTCAGTGGTCACATCATTCGGAAAAGGAGGCGACATGGGGAAGAGAAGATCGTCTTCGACTCGAGTACCCCGCGCTCTTCCCGACGATTTCAAAATCTCAGGACGAGATTCTTTTGAGTGGGGGTGATTTGTCACAACCATAGCTAGGTGACCTAGTTTAGCATGTGTTTGCATCGTATTTTCATCTACTTGCATCAACGTGAAATGGGGAACAAAAGAGAAACCCCAAGCTCACTTTGAATCAAACCAATTCAAACTTGGTGAAAATTCAACAAATCCAAAATGCCCACTAAAAATGTTCCCTATGTCTCGAAAATTGGACATGAATATAACAGGGATCATTTTAATTATTTGAACAATCAAAACAATTCAAAATAATTGATAAGGCTCCTGAAATCATTTAATAAAGCACTATCATTATTTTTGTTTTCAAAATATCCTGAAACTTTTAAGATAAGTTTGAAATATTCAAACTTCATTATAGAAAATATATGGGATATTTTATAAAATCAATTGGACCTGAAAAGAAAATAAACAAAAGTCAGAAAATAGAAAACAGAGAAGAATTTAAAAAAAGAAAAAGGGAAAGGGCCCAGGCCAGGCCAGCCCACCTGGCCCAGGGAGGACGTCGTCCTCCTGGCGGCCAGGAGGACGAGCGCGTGGCCGGAGCGCGCGTGTTGCCGTGCCTCCATGCCGGCAGCTGCCTGCCTATGCCCTCCTCGCCAGCGCGACGGGGATAAGCTCCCCAGAGCCGTCCCCATCGCTCCCTCTCTCTCTTGCCCGCTTGCCCTCCTTTCCCCTCTCTGCTCTGCCATGGTCGAACCCTGTTAGAGCTCGCTGCCGTCTCGTTAGCCGCTCCCCCTCGCCCCTGAGCCCCCCAATCGAGCCGCCTAGTAGCCCTCTTCCTTCTAGCCGAGCCACGTATCACCGGGAGCCCTCTAGCGCCGCATAGCCGTCGTCTTCAACCTTCGGCCGCCGGAAAAGAAGTGGAGCTCGCCGCTGCTCCAGGCCCTCCCCGAGCCCGGTCTCGACGTCCCTACGACCGCCGTGAGCCCCTGAAGCTTTTCCCCCTTTCCCCCCCTTCGATTTCGTGCCCTAGCATCGGTATGAACAGGATAGCTTTGCATGATAACTGGAAACTAAAATATTAAAATAGGTGCTATTAACATAATATTACAATATATTACAAATAGCGAGTGTGGAATAATGATGGGTCGGTGTGCGGAATTATCCTAGGTAATTGTTAACAAGATCGGAAGTCATCATTGCAATTTTATATGAGGGAGAGGCATAAGATAACATACTTTATGTCACTGTTTTCTCACGACAGATGCCATGGGTAGGCTTATCGTAAGTGCTGGGGGTCGGAGGACGCCGACGGGCTCCGGGTGCGAGATTGGGCACAAGCGGTGGTGACACACGATGTACCCAGGTTCAGGGCCCTCCGGGGGAGGTAATACCCCTAGTCCTTGGTCTAGTTGGATGGATAGTGATGTTTACATGGATGCTCCTAGAGCCATGTCTAGAGGAGGAAGAAGGAGCAGCCGGCTCGTCTTCCTCCGTTGCTAGAGACGGTATGAGAGGAAAGCTCTATGTGGGTGTATGCGAATGATTGTCCCTCCCCATTGCATGGGGGCTCGGGGTGTTTCATAGGCCAACCCCCAGCTCTACAGTGTTTTCTAAGGTACAGGGGTGGAGGGACCTGGCTGGCAGCCTCTCCGGTTGACCAGGGGGTCCCGCCCTTCGAGCTGTCTCCTCGCCCGTAGGGTCCACCGATAGCGCGGTCCCGTCGCCTATGAGGGGCCCGCCAGCCTGCTCTACGATTGGTCCTCCCCCACCTACCACGGCACGGGTCGCCCGGGAGGCGTCTTCTAGTGCCAGCCGGCCGAAGTCTCCGGTATGGCCGGCTGCACCGTAGCCACGCCGGGGTAGGTAATTGAGTGGGCGAGAGCGTGCCAGCACTATTTCCCCGCTTGGTTACGCTCGCCAAGGTCAGCGGCCTAGATGGCCGGACTGTAGCCATGCGCTTCCGTGTGTCGGCGGCCATTGTGGCCACAGGGCCACTCGTCGTGGCGTTCATGTCGTGTCCTCGTACCCGCGCACAGAGGGACGAGACGTCGCACGTACACCCCACGGTCAATGGAGGAGGCGACCCGGAAGGCAGCCTGCCATGCCCAGCCGGCCGGGGGTCAAGCCAGCTGCATTACTAGCCGTCCGTGTCGCCAGCCGGCGGCAGCTCGAGCCGGTTGTCCTGCAGCCGGCCATGGGCAGCCGGCCGTGTAGTTTTCGTTCGAAGCAGAAGGGGGAGAACCCCGTTGCTTTGGCCTACCTAGGGGTAATAACCCCGTCAGTAGCCCCGATGCCGGCGGGGGCCCGCGTCCGGCAGACGGAGGGGAGCCAGCAGCTTACCCCCAACGGTACCCGCCTCTGGTGTGAAGCCGAAGGGGCAGCCGGGTCGGCCCTTGGACCCGACACTTCGGGTACCGGCGCGTCGCCCCGGGACCCAAGCCGGCCCGCTGCATGCCACGCTTTGAGAAATGATGCGGCGGGCCCCACGCACGTGGGGAGACGGGACATCGGCCTGGGCCTAGCCTGTTAGGCCCTGGGCATAGCCTAGTAGGCCTCGGGGCGCAGACCGGGATCCTCTGCGTCCCGAAGCGGCCGTTACGGCCCGGGGCCACCCACGTGCACGCGGAGTTTCCTGGGGAGTGGGCGCAATTAATCCCACATCCCCCGATCGTGGCCTCCCCTATAAAAGGGGAGGAAGAGCAAGGGGCGAAGATACCCGCATCCCACTCGTCCCCTTGCTGCTTCGCCTTCTTGCTTTATTCGTCTTCCTGGCTCTCCTCGTGCAACACCGCGCCCGAACCCGCAATCGCGCCCAGACGCTGCCCTGCCGCCGCAATGGCCGACGGACGCGGAGGGCGCTGGGCTGGTTCCGTCATCACGGAGGCGGACATTGCAGAGCTCCGCCGCGCGCGCATGCTGCCGCCGGCGGAGCGGGTGGTCGCTTGCGCGCGGGGCGACGAGGTGGTGCCGGCACCGCAGCCGGGGGAGCACATCGTGTTCCTATGGCATTTCTCCCACAGCTTCAGGCTCCTAGTGAGCCACTTCTTCCGCCTGCTCCTGGACACCTTCGACCTCGAGCCACACCACCTCAGCCCCAACGCGATCCTATACCTCGCCGGCTTCATGACGCTGTTCGAGGGGTACCTCGGTGTCCTTGCTTTCCTCGACTTCTTCAACGCCCTCTTCTACCTCAAGACGCTGAAGAGCAATGCCTGCGGGGGCACGGCGGTGTGCTGCCATAGCACTGCACGCTTCCCGCCCTTCTCTCTCATCGAGTCTGTCAAGGGGTAGCACCGGACGTTCTTCTATGTGAAGAACACCGACCCAAATCTGGACTTGATCCGATTGTCGTCGTTCATCGACGCGCAGTCCAACCAGTTGAACTGGATGGGGACCGCCCCGTGCAACGTGGATCTGACGGAGCTTGGCCGGCTCGTGCAGCTGAAGAGTTCCGAGGGATTGGTCGCCGCCGATCTGGTGGCGGCCTTCATCTCGCGTCGGGTGCTGCCTCTCCAGCTGAGGCCGCACCGGATCTGTGACATGTCCAGCCGCCGGGACCCTTGCCGACTGTCGACCGTCGACTTGACACCGACTCAAGTGGCGACGCGGGTGAATGCCCTCACGACGTTCAAGCTGAAGCCCGCTTCATGGACATTTGGCATGGAGCCATATGACCGCATCAACCGTCCCCCCTGGTAAGTCTTTGACGAGTCGGCCCTTCTTCTTGTTTGATTCTTTCCACTCGGCAGCGGACCTTACTTCGTCCTGTTGATCGCAGCTGTTGGTGCGACAGAACACGCCGGACAGAATGCACCCCCAAGTCTTCGAGGCGGAGCGCGACCACTCTGACTCCGAAGACTATGAGCGAGGAGGCCCACCGGAAGAGAAGGTGGACTCCTCAGGAGCAGTCGATGAGCTAGCAGACCCGCAAGTCGGCGACCCCAGCGGAGTCGGAGGGTCGCGTAGCCGGGGAGCCTAGAGGAGGCGGTGAGTTCCCTCTTTCCCCCACAATAAGGGACTGGAAGGATGACGATGATGACGGTGACGATGATGATGACGTAATGATTTTGAACGAGCCTCCTCCCTCAGGGTCGGCGGAGCGAGGAGCGGCCGGCTCAAGCCCCGGCGGCCAGAGCTGCCGGCCGGGTGAAGAGGCCGGGTCTGGAAGGGCCGGCGGCCCTTCCACCAGTCCCAAAGCGGGTGAAGGTGGTCACGTGGAAGCCACCAGCGTGCGCCAAGCAGGTCTTGCCCCTCGTCATCAGGTAAGTCTCTTTTCCATGTTTTGCATGTGTCCACTTCCGGGTCGCGAGCCGGTGGGTTACCGACCTTTGTGCACTGTAGCAACCCCATCAAGCTTCACGAGGGGGAGTCGGCAGGGGACCTGATGGATGCCGCCAGCCGGCTGGCCCGCGAGCACGCGGCCATCCAGCAGGAGGAGAAGAGGAGGCTCGCGGAGCTATGAGCCTCAAAATCCGGAACGCGTGGCGGGGCCTTGCATTCCGGGACTTCGAGCGACGGGAGATGGAGGAGGTCCACAGACCCCGCGCGAGCGTCAGACTCGGCGGCGGAATCGACCCGTCTATCGAGGCCCCCGTCGAGTGAGCTGCGAGGGGCGTCCATGGAGGCGCCTGCGCCTCCATCCGTGGAGGAGGCGGCCCGAGCGAGGGCGGCGGCAACTGAGCCGGCCCCCAAGGAGACCCGGCTGGAGGTGCCGGACGTGTCACCACCCGCGGCCGAGCCGGCCCGGGTCGACGTGCCGGAGGCCCTGGTGGCCCCGGAGGCAGCATCAGAGGCGGCACCAGAGGTGGCAGCCATGGAGGTGGAAGCGCTGTCAGTCGCGATCGTTGCACCGGAGCGGCAGGAGGTGGATGTGGCGACGGCGTCAGGCGAAGGGCCGGTGGGAGGCGACTCCCGGACCCTCACTGTCATCGACACACCCCTGGCGGCCGGCACCGTGGCGAGCCCGGGTGGCAACGGCGGCCAGGCCCGGAGGACCCTGCGGACCATGCAGGAGGTGCTCCGGGACTAGAAGGCGCTGGCGCGCGTGCCAGCCCTACCGACTCCCCTGACAGGTGGCCCGATCCCCTCGTTTGGGGAGTTGGGGAGTGTCTTGGACCGGTGCCGCCAGGAGCTCGCTCAGTTCGCAGAGGCGGCAGACGCCACCCTGCAGCGCGTGAAGGTGAGCACAGTTGCCTTCGTTTTAGGATTTTCAGTGGGGGCGTCCCCGAGATGCAGGCCGGCTAACCAGCTGACGGGCAGCCGGGCCGGATTTCCTTAAGCATGTATTGATTTTTGGCACTGCATGACAGGAGGGGAACTCCCTGTGGCAGAAGCTGTTCGAGGAGGCGGTCGCCATCCACGACCGCGGCAAACACGGCTTCTACCGCCTGGAGGACGAGCTGGCGCGTGCGCAAGGTAAGTTGAGTTTCACGGGAGGGGTATGTAGCCCCCGAGAGCCGGCTGACACCTGCCTTGTCTTGCAGGTGATCTAATCGCCCTCCGGGCGGAGAAGGTCGGGCTCGTCTCCAAGCAAGACTGGCTGGCGCAAGACATCTAGGCGGCCACACAGGAGAAAGACCGGCTGGCCACACTGCTAGCGGACGGGGAGGCAGCCTAGGACTGCCTCAAGGCCATCATGGCGAAGGAGGTGGCGGCCAAGGAGACGGCCATCAAGGAGGTGACCCGCCTCGAGATGTCGCTCGATGAGGTCAAGGGCTCCCTCTCCGCATCGGAGGCGGTGCTGGCATCAGAGCGAAAAGCATCACTCCATTTCGCCATCGGGGTGGACGACGCCATTGAAGGTAAGTGTCCATTTTTCCCTTCTCCAGCCGGTTGCTTTTTTCCTTTGCTGGTTCTTGTGTTTGATTTTCTCTTCGCTCCTCTTCTTCCCCGTTCTCTTAGGGCGCTTCCTGGAAACTCAACGCCGCGCTCGAGGAGCACTGGGAGTACCTTCGGGAGTGCACGCGCTCCACCGAGGAGGATGCCGCGTGGGATGTGGACGAGCTTGGGCTCGCCATTGAAAACCGGATGATCCACCTCGAGCGTAGCGTTGAGCAGATAAAGACAGCCAGAAAGGAGATCATTGTCGCTGTGTGGCCGGGCCACGGGGAGCTCTGGCGAAATGCGTGGCCTTGTGGCTGGAGCAGGTCGTGGCCCGGCTCGAGGCCTGGAAGGCGTCAGCAGCCCGGGCCGGCGCGCAGACGGCTCTCCGGTTTGTCATGTCGTGGTGTCGTTGTGTGGACTTGGGACGACTGGCCACCATGCGGGACGAGCCGGCCGAGGAGCGGGAGGCCCGTGAGCTGGCCCTTGTCCGTCAGGCCAACGAGCTTGCGTCGTACGTCGACGCGGATGAGTTCCTGTCGGCCCTTGGCGAGGACGGTGAGCCAGTACCAGAAGACTCCTTCGGCATCCCCAAGGCCTAGCGGATGAGGAGGTTGTCGATGAGAGCACCGACTCGAGCGGCGAGACGGCTAGGACTGCGGAGACCGCCTCGAAGGCCAAGGAGGCTGACCCGAAGGCCGCAGCCACCTCCAGGACGGGAGTTGAGCCACCCAGCAATGCGCGGCTGGGGGCGCGCCGGCTGGCGACACGCCGGTGGCCTGAGCCCCCAGGCGTCTTTATCTTTCTTTATCTTTCCTGCAAGTTAGGCTTGGGTCCACCCACTGGGTGCGTTATGTAATGAACCGTGCTGGCCGTGGGCCACTTTTGTCTTAACATTTGTACTGTGAATACTTAGTGAGTTTGCCTTATTGCTCGTGCTAGCTTGTCGTTATCCTTTTTCGCCCTCTTGGTTCTTTTCAATCCCCCCTTTTCCCCTTTGGTTTCGGCCCCGCCAGCCCGCCAGCCGGGAGCTGGTCTGTAGCTGGGTCGGGGTGTCCGCCTCGAGGGAGCCGGTTTGGAACTTATGAACCGCAAGAGCCTTTCGGGATAAGTAGAGTGGCAGAGGCGAGGCGGTGGTTCGGCTGGGCCTAGCCGATATCTCCTTTCGATTGATCTTTCGTGTGAGCTAAGTTTTGCCGTCCCGAGGCCCCGTCAGCCGGATAGCTGGGAGCCGAATCTATAGCTAGGAGGGGTGGGAGGGTTTTCTTTGCTCACACTACTTAGCCAATTTTTGAGAGAGGCGATCTAGGACCAGCCGGCGAGCACTTGGGCCCGGGTGCCAAGTCGGTGAGCCTGTGAACGAGGAAACCTTTGAGGGACGCGAAACAAGGCGTGCTCCAAGAGCCGGCCTAGGGTACCCATTGCTTTCATAAGCCCAAAACAGTAGGGATACATACATACATTGGCCTTTTCAGTAGTAAAATGGGCGGAGGAGCGCCGCGTTCCATGGGCGCTCCGTCTCCTCGCCGGAGGCATCTCTTTTGCACTTCTGCGGCTTTTGGGCGTCTATTAGGTAGTATGCATTGTTGTGCAGCGCCTTGCTAATGATGAACGGGCCCTCCCATGGGGAGGACAACTTGTGTTGTCCGGCTGTCCGGTGGACCCGCCTAAGGACCAGGTCCCCATCGTGAAAGGAGAGTGCCTGGATCCGCTTGTTGTGGTAGTACCGAAGCTTCTACTGGTAGATTGTCATCCGGCTCAAGGCCAGTTTGCGAGCTTCCTCGACTAGGTCGATGCCGTCTTCTCTTGCCTCCTTTGCATCCTTCTCCGTGTACAGGGCGACCCGAGGCGAGTCAAACTCGATGTCGGTGGGGATGATCGCCTCGGACCCGTACACAAGGAAGAAGGGAGTGTAGCCGGTTGATCGGTTGGGGGTGGTCCTGAGACTCCAAATGACGGTCGGCAGCTCGTCGATCCAGCAGCCGGTGACCTTACCAACAGCGTCACGAGCCGGGGCTTGATGCCGGACAGGATGATGCCATTTGCCCTCTCGACCTGGCCATTTGACTGTGGATGAGCGACGGAGGCCAGGTCGAGCCGGATTCCTTGCTTGGAGCAAAAACGTGCAAGTGCACCCTTGGCAAAGTTCGTGCCGTTGTTGGTGATGATGCTGTGGGGAACACCGTAGTGAACCGTGATGTCGTCGATGAACTGGACGGCCGTGGGGCCGTCCAGCTTCTTGATTGGTCGTGCCTCGATCCACTTGGTGAATTTGCCAACAACCAACAGCAAGTGTGTCATGCCGCCTCATGCGATTTTGAAGGGACCCACCATGTCTAGTCCCTAGACGGCGAAGGGCCACAAGAGGGGGATGGTCTGGAGGGCTGATGCCGACAGGTGGCTCTGCATGCTGAAGCGCTGACAGCCCTCGCACTCGTCGACCAATTTCTTGGCCGCCTCAAGAGCGGTGGGCCAGTAGAAGCCATGGCAGAAGTCCTTGGCCACTAGGGTCCTAGAGGCGGCGTGATGTCCGCACTCACCCTGGTGGATGTCGAGGAGGATCTCTAGGCACTTTTCCTACTCGACGCATCGCTGGAAGATGACAGTGGTGCTGCGATGGTCGAGCTCGTTGTTGATGATGCTGTACGCCGGGGCCCGATGTTGGATTTGCCTTGCCAAGGCGTCGTCCGGGGGGAGCTCGCCTTGTAGAAGGAATGCCGGGATAGGTTGGGCCCATGAGGGAGCCGAGACGAGGGCCGGCTCTGGACCCCCAGGGCTGGATGATTAGCCCCCGGGACTGGCTCGCTAGCCCCTAGGGCCGGCTCGCCAGTCACTGAATCTGTCTGGGTGATCGTCATCATGACAGCCACGTCGTTGGAGACGGCCGCCTCGGACGCAACCGGCTCATTCGGTGCCAGCAGGGCGGCCAAGGTTGTGGGAGCCGGCGGTGAAGATGCCGAAGGGGCAGCCGAAGCTGCCGATGGGCCGACAGCATCTGCCAGCACGAAGATTGACTCCGATTCTGGGGAAGGCTTGATCGAAGGCTTGAGCAGCCGCTCAAGGGAGACGCCGGCTGGGATGGCCTGCCGGGTGGAGCCGATCTTTGCCTGCGCGTCGGTCACCTCGTTGTCCGCTCGTGGGACGTGATGAAACTCATAGCCCTCAAAGCAGCCGGTGAGCTGTTGTACGAGGAAGCTGTAGCTGGCCATGTTGGCGTCCCTGGCATTCCATTCGCCAGAGACCTGCTGAACCACGAGGTCGGAGTCACCGAAGCATAGGATGCGCCTGATGCCGATCTCTTTGGCGAGCCGGAGGCCATGGACAATTGCCTCGTACTCGGCCACATTGTTGGAGGCGGCAAAGTGGATCTGGAGGGCGTACTTGAGTTGGTCACCTTCCGGGAAGGAGAGGACTATGTCGACACTCAGGCCGGTCCTCATTTTCGAGCCGTCGAAATGCATGCGCCAATGTGTGGAGTCTGGGGGAGGCGGCATGAACTACGTCTTCGCCCAGTCGACGAGGAAGTCAGCCAAGCGCTGTGACTTGATGGTGGTTCGTGGCTCGTACTAGATCTCGTGATCGGCAAGAGCGATGACCCACTTGGCGATCCGGTCGGTGGAGTCCCGGCCGCTCATGATCTTGCCGAGCGGGGCTATGCTTACCACGGTGATGGAATGCTCCTCGAAGTATTGCTTGACCTTCTTGGCGGCAAAGTATATGCCGTAGAACATCTTTTGGTAGTGGGGGTAGTTCTGCTTGGACACGGAGAGGACCTCGCCAAGGTAGTAGACCGGGCGCTGAACCGGCAGGGACTTTCCCTCCTCTGACCGCTCGACCACCAGGACGATGCTGTTGATGCGGGTGGTTGCCGTGATGTAGGCAAGTAGAGGTTCCTTCTCAGCTGGCGCGGCCAGGATGGGCGCACGGGTGAGAGCCTTCTTGAGGGCGTGGAAGGCCTCGTTCGCCTTGTCGGGCCAATCAAACATGCCCGGTTTCTTGGTGTGACTCGGCTGGGTCAGAGCCGTCTTGCGAAGGAGTCCGTAGAGGGGCAGGGCCTTCTCCCCCAGCCGGCTGATGAACCGGCTGAGCAACGAAGGCAACCAGTGAACTTCTGGACGTCGCGGAGCCAGGTCGGCTTGGGCATGCGCTCGATCGCGCTGATCTTCTCGGGGTTAGCTTCGATGCCGCGAGCGTACATGAAGAAACCCATGAGTTGGCCGGCTGGGAGGCCAAAGACATACTTCTCCGGGTTGAGTTTGATCTTGTATTCGCGCAGGTTCGCGAAGGTCTCTCAGAGATTGTCGAGGAGGCTGAAGTGCTTCTTGGTTTTGACAATGATGTTGTCGATGTAGACGTGGACATTCCTGCCTATCTGAGTCAGGAGGCACTTCTGCATGCACTGCTGGAAGGTGGCGCCCGCGTTCTTCAGGCCGAAGGACATGGTGATATAGCAATAGGCCCCAAAGGGCGTGATGAAGGTGGTCTTGAGCCGGTCTTCTGGGTCTAGCTTGATCTGGTGGTAGCCGGAGTAGGCATCCAGGAAAGAGAGCAAGTCGCAACCGGCCGTGGAGTCGATGATTTGATCGATCCTCGGCAGGGCAAATGGGTCCTTGGGACACGCTTTGTTAAGGCTAGTGTAGTCGATGCACATGCGCCAAGTCTTGTTCTTCTTCAGCACCAGAACTGGGTTGGCCATCCAGTTTGGGTGGAATACTTCCATGATGAACCCAGCTGCAAGCAGTCGGGCGATCTCTTCTCCTATAGTACGCCGCTTCTCCTCGGAAAAACGGCGCAGGGGTTGCTTGACCGGCATGACGTCCGGCCGGACATGTAGTTTGTGCTCGGCAAACTTTCGTGTAACACCCGACATGTCCTTGGGGGACCATGCAAAGATGTCCTGGTTCTCACGGAGGAAGTCGATGAGCTCGCCTTCCTATTTGTTGTCGAGGCGGGAGCCGATGGTGACGCACTGAGCCGGGTTGGCCGGGTCGAGTGGGATTTTCTTGGTGTCCTTGGACGACTGGAAGGAGGCCTTGCCAGTGGACTGCGAGGGGGGAGCCGACACGGCAGGCTGGCTGGCGGCAAGGGCCACGAGCCGGTCGAGCTGCCACTTCTCGGCGATTTCCAGGGCCTCGGCCAGACGGCTGCTATCTCGAGCGCACTCAATTGACATCTTGTAGTCACCCGTGATGGTGATGATTCCCTTGGGGCCCGACATCTTGAGCTTGAGGTAGGCATAATGGGGGACCGCCATGAAATTGACAAGGGTTGGCCAGCCCAGCAGCACGTGGTAGGGGCTTGCGAGGTTCATGACCTCGAGAAAAATGGGCTTGCGGCCGAAGAGGATGTCGAGCGTGATTTTTCCGACAGGGTAGCAGGACTTTCCAGGCACGATGCCATGGAAGACCATCCGAATCGCCTGTAGGTCTTCTATCTTCAGGCCCAGCTTGTGCATCATGTCAAGGTACAGGATGTTGATGCTGCTGCCACCATCAACCAGCACCCGTTAAAAGCGGTAGCTGCGCTTCTCGGTGGCGATGGTGGGGTTGAGGACCAGGGCGTAGCTGCCGGGACTTGGCATTACAGTGGGATGATCCTCCTGGCTCCAAGTGACCGGCTTCTCCGACCAGTGCATGAACTGGGGAGTTGTCGGCATGGTGGCGTTCACCTCACGGTGGAGCTGGCGCTGAGCATGTTTGCTCATCTCTTCACTAGTGAAGACAATGTAACAGCCGTCTTGGTTAGGGAACTGGTCGATCAGACGACCATCATTCTGGGCCGGAGCTGGAGCCGGTGCCGGGGCGGCAGCTTGGGCCGGGGCCGGCGCGCGGGCAGGCGGCACGGCAGGAGCCGGAAGGCTGTCCCCCCGGGCCAATCATTGTAAGAAGCTACACTACCGAAGCGTGTGTGTAGAGGGTTTGGCCCCTGACTGGTTCTTGCAGGGGAGGTCGAGCATCTACTCGAAGGTGAGCTTCGGCTGCCAGGCAGCCTTGCCAGTGCGCTGACGCTGACTGGAAGGCTGGGCAGCCGGCTCCTGCTCCTCAATGGTGTTGACCTGCCAGCTCCCGTAGCGGGGATCCGGCTGGTCGTTCTTGCGTTTGTTGTTCTGGGGCTACCGATTGTCGGCAGCCGGTCGGGACGTTACCAGTGTTGTCGTTGCCTTGGCGAGCAGGGTCATCTTGACCCAGATGGTTGAATCAGCCGTGGCGTACTTGTCCTCCTTGGTCATGAGCTCGGCAAGCGTGGCCGGCTTAGAGCACAGAATCTTGTGCTTGAGGGGGGTGCCGTCTCAACAGCCTTCGATCAAGTATTGTATGGCTTGCACCTCGTGCACCCCCTCGCAGGAGTTACGGAGTTCGGTCCACCGGGTGAGGTAGTCACGGAGGGACTCGTCCGGCCCCTGAATGCACATGGTGAGTTCACGGGGGCGGGTGGGCCGCTTGTAGGTGTCGGTGAAGTTGCGGACGAGGGCCTCCTCAAAGTCCGTCCAGGTGTTGATGTTGCCGGCTGCCAGGCTGTTGAGCCAGGTGCGGGCCGAGCCGATCAACATGAGGGGAGCGTAGCGAACAGCTACGCGCTTGTTCCCCTTGGCGAAGCCGACCGCGGTGGTCTAGTCGATCAACCAGTCCTCGGGCTTGGCAGCCCCATTATACTTAGGGGTGTCTCGGGGGGAGTGAAGCCGGTTGGGAACGGCTCGTTACGGATCCGAGGGCCAAAACAGGCCAGGCCGATCGAGCCCTCCTCGAAGCGCGAGGTGGTCGATGCGGTTGTGGACGTCGTTCTCGCCGCAGGGGACACGCGGCCCGATCCGGGCCGAGAGCTCGGGGTGGATGATGGGCGGAACTGACCATTCTGGCTCACGCCACGGGGGAAGAGTGCGCCCACGGCTGTGCTGGCTGCCGGCTGCTGGCGCTTTGTGGTGGCAGCTGCTGCGAGGCGGGTTGTTGGTGCACCGGCTGTTAATAGCCGGCTGCTCGCTCCCTCGAAGCTAAGAGGGCCGGGGGTTGTTTGTTTCAGCCCAGTGGCCGGAGATGCGAGGGGAAGAGGAGTGTTGAGCCGGCTGATGGCCCGCAGTCCCCGTGTCCTCGCGCTCAAGCCGGGGGCTTCTAGAGGCAGCGCCGCCCGACGCGAGCAGATGCTGCTGCACGTCAGCGGCGTCAATGAGCTCCTTGATATGACGCTCGCGGGCGGCACGTTCTTCACCCTCCAAGGTAGCCAAGTCCTCGTAGGCTACTTTGAGGGACCGCAGGTTGGCTGCGGGGGTGTCGTAGACCGGCATCTTGCCGCCTAGGATTTCGGCGACCACGAGGCCGCGGTCGCGCATAGTCCCACGCTGGCTAGGCTCGGTGCCATCCGGGGTGAGACCATAGGCAGAAGCGTATTCCCGCTGGGCGGCCTCCATGCGGCGCCGCGTGGCCACAAGGGCGGTGGCATCCTCGAACAGGACGCGACCAACCGCCTCGAGGTCGGCCGCGGGGGCGTCGGGGTTCGCCGTCGGGGTGGTAGGGGTGCTCAAGCCCCGAAGGACCGCACCGAGCGGGTCGGAGGTGCCGACGCGGTCCGCGACGGCGTCAGCCCCGGCCCGCGCACATCGGGACGAGGTGGGGGAGATGATGGCCATTGCCCCCATGCGATCGTGGGAACTGCTGGACTGGGTCGCAACAAGTGCGCCCACAACCGTGGGCGGATCGGCGCAAACGAGCAATTGCCTGGGGTACTCGCCAGCGATCGGAGCCTCGGCAAGGCTGAGCCTGCCGAAGCGGTCGGTGAGCGCGTCGATATCGGCCGTGAGGCCGACATAGTCGCCCGCAGGGCATGCCAGAGCAAGCCCCATGAGCCCGCGGTTTTGCCCGGAGGTGCGGCGGCGATGGGGAATGGCGAGGGGTCCCGTCCGGAGCATGAATCTGGCCGGCCCCGCGTACGGCCCCCGTGGTGGGCGCTAACTGTCGTCGTTTTCTCATGACATATGCCATGTGTAGGCTTATCGTAAGTGGTTGGGGCTGGAGGACACCGACGGGCTCCGGGTGCGAGATTGGGCACAAGCGGTGGTGACACACGTTGTACCCAGGTTCAGGGCCCTCTGGGGGAGGTAATACCCCTGGTCCTGCTTGGTCTAGTTCGATGGATAGTGATGTTTACAAGGATGCTCCTAGAGCCGTGTCTAGAGGAGGAAGAAGGAGCAGCCGGCTCGTCTTCCTCCATTGCTAGAAACGGAATGAGAGGAAAGCTCTGTGTGGGTGTATGCAAATGATCATACCTCCCCATTGCATGGGGGCTCGGGGGTGGGGGTTATAGGCCAACCCCCGGCTCTATAGTGTTTTCTAAGGTACATGGGTGGAGGGACCCGGCTGGTAGCCTCTCCGGCTGACCAGGGGGGCCCGTCCTTCGAGCCGTCTCGTTGCCCGTAGGGTCCACCGGCAGCGTGGTCCCATCTCCTGTGAGGGGCCCGCCAGCCGGCTCTGCGATTGGTCCTCGCCCACCTGTCGCGGCACGGGTCGCCCAGGAGGCGTCGTCCAGTGCCAGCCGGCTGAAGTCTCCGGTAAGGCCAGCTGCACTGTAGCCACGCCAGGGCAGGTAATCGAGTGGGCGAGGGCATGCCGGCACTGTTTCCCCGCTCGGTCACACTCGCCAAGGTCAGTGGCCTGGACGGCCGGACTGTAGCCATGTGCTCCCGTGCGTCAGCAGCCACTGTGGCCATAGGGCCGCCCGTCATGGCGGTCATGTCGTGTTGTCGTACCCGTGCGCAGAGGTACGGGATGTCGCACATCCGCCCCGGGGTCAATGGAGGAGGCGGCCCGGAAGGCAGCTGGTCGCGTCCAGCCGGCCGGGGGTCAAGCCGGCTGCACGACCAGCCGTCCGTGTCGCCAGCCAGCGGCAGCTCGAGCCGGCCGTCCTCCAGCCGTCCATGGGCAGCCGGCCGCGTAGTTTTCCTTCAAAGTAGAAGGGGGAGAACCCCGTTGCTTTGGCCTACCTAGGGGTAATAACCCCGTCACTTTCTCTACTTGGATCATATGCACTTATGATTGGAGCTCTAGCAAGCATCCACAACTACTAAAGATCATTAAGGTAAAACCCAACCATAGCATTAAAGCATCAAGTCCCCTTTATCCAATACGAAACAACCCCCTCACTCGGGTTTATGCTTCTGTCACTCAAGCAACCCACTATAAGTGAATCATGAACGTATTGCAACACTCTACACTGAGAATCCTTCACGTCTGCGCGGCATGGAAGGCACCATGGGACAACACCAAAATAAACATATAACTCAAACCAATCTAGATCATCAATGAACCCAAAGGATAAAAGTAATCTACTCAAAACATCATAGGATGGCAACACATCATTGGATCATAATCTGTAGCATAAAGCACCATGTTCAAGTACATGAATTACAGCGGGGTGCGGGGGAGTGGACCGCTAAAAGGAGTTGAGCATGGTGATGTTGATAAAGACTATCACCGTTGCGATGGTTCCCCTGATGGCACTCCAGCACCATCGGAAGAGAGGGGGAGAGTTCTCCCTGATACGTCCATTTTGCATCATGCTTTTATATTGATATTTATTGCATTATGGGCTGTTATTACACATTTTGGTACAATACTTATGCCTTTTCTCCTTTTTTACAAGGTTTACATGAAGAGGGAGAATGCCGGCAGCTGGAATTCTGGACTAGAAAAGGAGCAAATTTGAGATACCTATTCTTCACAACTCCAAAAGTCCTGAAAATCTACGGAGAATTACTTTGGAATATATAAAAAATATTGGGCAAAAGAAATACATCCGGGGCCCACCAGGCAGTCACAAGCCTGGGGGGCGCGCCCTTGTGGCTTGTGGCCCACCTGGCAGCCCTCTGGTGCCCATCGTCTGCTATATGAAGCGCCACCATCTCGAGGCGGAACTTTGGCAGAACCAATCTAGGGATCCGGCGGAGTTGTTCTGCCGGGGAAACTTCCCTCTGGGAGGGGGAAATCGAAGCCATCGTCATTACCAATGACACTCCCAATGAGAGGGGGTCAATCTCCATCAACATCTTCATCAGCACCATCTCCTCTCCAAACCTTAGTTCATCTCTTGTATCCAATTTTTGTCTCAAAACCTCAGATTGGTACCTGTGGGTTGCTAGTAGTGTTGATTACTCCTTGTAGTTGATGCTAGTTGGTTTACTTGGTGGAAGATCATATGTTCAGATCCTTGATCATCATTAATACTCCTCTGATTATGAACATGAATATGCTTTGTGAGTAGTTACATTTGTTCCTGAGGACATGGGATAAGTCTTGTTATAAGTAATCATGTGAATTTGGTATTCGTTCTATATTTTGATGAGATGTATGTTGTCTCTCCTCTAGTGGTGTTATGTGAACGTCGACTACATAACACTTCACCATTATTTGGGCCTAGGGGAAGGCATTGGGAAGTAATAAGTAGATGATGGGTTGCTAGAGTGACAGAAGCTTAAACCCTAATTTATGCGTTGCTTCGTAAGGGGCTGATTGGGATCCATATGTTTCATGCTATGGTTAGGTTTCCCTTAATTCTTCTTTCATAGTTGCGGATGCTTGCGATAGGGGTTAATCATAATTGGGAGGTTTTTCCAAGTAAGGACAGCACCCAACCACCGGTCCACCCACTTATCAAATTATCAAAGTAACGAATGTGAATAAAATGAGCATGATGAAAACTAGCTTGGGGGAAATTCCCATGTGTCCTCGGGATTGCTTTGCTTTATATAAGAGTTTGTCTAGGCTTGTACTTTGCTATAAAAAGTATTGGGCCACCTTTCAGCACCTTTTTTACACTTGTTACTTGCTACCCACTACAAATTATCTTATCACAAAACTATCTGTTACCGATAATTTCAGTGCTTGCAGAGAATACCTTACTAAGAACCGCTTGTCATTCCTTCTGATCCTCATTGGGTTCGACACTCTTACCTACAGAAAGGATTATGATAGATCCCCTATACTTGTGGGTCATCAAGACTCTTTACTGGCACCGTTGCCGGGGAGTGAAGCGCCTTTGGTAAGGAAAAATTTATATAGTGTGCTGGAATTTACTATCACTTGTTACTATGGAAAGTAATCCTTTGAGGGGCTTGTTCGGGGTATCTTCACCTCAACTAGAAACAGAAAGAGTTGTCCCTCAACCTACTTAACCTATTGACAATATTTATTATGAAATTCCTTCTGGTATGATAGAGAAACTGCTGGCTAATCCTTATGTAGGAGATGGAACACTACATCCTGATTTGCACCTAATCTATGTGGATGAATTTTGTGGATTATTTAAGCTTGCAGGTTTGCCCGAGGATCACGTCAAGAAGAAGGTCTTTCCTTTATATTTGAAGGGTAAGTCATTGACATGGTATAGGCTATGTGATGATATTGGATCATGGAGCTACAACCGATTGAAAATGGAATTTCATCACAAGTTCTGTCCTATGCATCTAGTTCATCATGATCGGAATTATATTTATAATTTTTGGCCTCGTGAAGGAGAAATAACCGCTCAATCTTGGGGGAGGCTTAAGTCAATGTTATATTCATGCCCCAATCATGAGCTCTCAAGAGAAATTATTATTCAGAATTTTTATGCCCGGCTTTCTAGGAATGATCAATCCATCCTCGATACTTCTTGTGCTGGTTCCTATATGAAGAAGGACATTGACTTCAAATGGGATTTACTGGAAAGAATTAAACACAAATCTAAAGATTGGGAACTCGACGAAGGTAAGGAGTCAGGTATGAACCTCAAGTTTGATTGTGTTAAATCCTTCGTAGACACCGATACTTTTCGTGAATTTAGCACTAAATATGGACTTGACTCTGAGATAGTAGCTTCTTTCTGTGAATCTTTTGCTACTCATGTTGATCTCCCTAAGGAGAAGTGGTTTAAATATCATCCTCCCATTGAAGTGAAAGTAGTTGAACCGATGAAAGTTGAAGAGAACAATATTACTTATAATGTTGATCCTGTTATTCCTACTACTTATATTGAGAAACCACCCTTCCCTATTAGGATAAAGGAACATGTTAAAGCTTCAACTGTGGTTCGTAAGAGTTGTACTAGAACACCTACATCCCCTAAACAAATTAAAGTTGAACCTAGTATTGCTATGGTTAAAGATCTCTTGGTTGATAATATTGATGGGCATGTTATTCATTTCTGTGATGAAGCTGCTAGAATTGCTAGGCCTTTTTTGAAATAGGAGATCATTTGTTGGCGTGCCTGGCATTTCTATTAAAATAGGAGATCATTGTTATAATGGCTTATGTGATATGGGTTCTAGGGTGAGTGCAATTCCCTTTTCCTTATACAAAGAAATTATGCATGATATAGCACCAGTTGAACTAGAGGAAATTGATGTTACTATTAAGCTTGCCAATAGAGATACTATTGCACCAGTTGGGATTGTTAGAGATGTTGAAGTCTTGTGTGGGAAAATAAAGTATCCTAAAGAAACAGCTACTGTGAGTTTTGGGGATGTGTCTCATGAGTTAAATTTCTCTAAATTTTCTTGACAACCCCATGACAAATAATTGCCTAGTAGAGATGAAATTATTGGTCTCGCTTCTATTGTTGTGCCTCCTATTGATCTTTTAGAACAATATTTGTTACACCATGAAAATGATGTGCATATGAATGAGAGGAATGAAATAGATAAAATTTTCTTTGATCAGCAGCCTATTTTGAAACACAATCTACCGGTTGAAATACTTGGGAATCCTCCTCCACCCAAGGCTGATCCCGTGTTTGGGCTTAAACAATTACCCGATACTTTGAAATATGCTTATCTTGATGAAAAGGAGATATATCCTGTTATTATTAGTGCTAACCTTTCCGAGCATGAAGAAAAGAGATTATTGAAAACTTTGAGGAAGCACCGTGCTGCTATTGGATATACTCTTTATGATCTTAAGGGCATTAGTCCCACTTTATGTCAGCATAAAATTAATATGGAGCCTGATGCCAAACCAGTTGTTGATCACCAACGATGGTTGAATCCTAAGATGAAAGATGTGGTAAGAAAAGAAATACTAGAGCTTCTGGAGGCAGGTATAATCTATCATGTTGCTGATAGTAGATGGCTTTGTCCCGTTCATTGTGTCCCTAAGAAAGGAGGTATCACCGTTGTTCCTAATGATAAAAATGAATTGATCCCGCAAAGAATTGTTACAAGTTATAGAATGGTAATTGATTTTAGGAAATTAAATAAAGCTACTAAGAAAGATCATTAGCCTCTACCTTTTATTGATCAAATTCTAGAAAGATTATCCAAATATACTCATTTTTGCTTTCTAGATGGTTCCTCTGGTTTCTCTCAAATACCTGTGTCAAAAGAGGATCAAGAAAAAACCACTTTTACTTGGCCTTTTGGTACCTTTGCTTATAGACGTATGCCTTTTGGTTTATGCAACGCACTTGCTACCTTCCAAAGATGTATGATGGCTATATTCTCTGACTTTTGTGAAAGGATTCTTGAGGTTTTCATGGATAATTTTTCCGTTTACGGAACTTCATTTGATGATTTCTTGAGCAACCTTGATCGAGTTATGCAGAGATGCGAAGAAACTAATCTTGTCTTGAATTGGTAGAAGTGCCACTTTATGGTTAATGAAGGCATTGTCTTGAGTCACAAAATCTCTAAAAGAGGTATTGAAGTTGATAAAGCTAAAGTTGATGCTATTGAAAAAATGTCGTGTCCTACGGATATCAGAGGTATAAGAAGCTGCCTTGGTCATGCTGGTTTCTATAGGAGGTTTATTAAAGATTTCTCTAAGATTTCTAGGCCTCTCACTACTCTTTTACAAAAAGATGTTCAATTCTTTTTTGATGATGATTGTGTCGAAGCATTTGAAATCCTAAAGAATGCTTTGATTTCCGCACCTATTGTTCAACCACCTGATTGGAACCTAGCCTTTCAAATTATGTGTGATGCTAGTGATTATGCTGTTGGTGATGTTCTCGGACAAAGAGTTGATAAGAAATTAAATGTTATCCATTATGCTAGTAAAACTCTAGACAGTGCTCAAAGAAACTATGATACTATTGAAAAGGAATTTTTAGCAGTCGTGTTTGCTTGTGATAAGTTTAGACCTTATATTGTTGATTCCAAAGTAACTGTTCACACTGATCATGGTGCTATTAAGTACCTTGTGGAAAAGAAAGATGCTAAACCTAGACTTATTAGATGGGTTCTTCTGCTACAAGAATTTGATCTGCATATTATTGATAGAAAGGTTGCTGATAACCCCATAGCAGATAACTTGTCTAGGTTAGAAATTTTTCTTGATGACCCACTACCTATTGATGATAGCTTTCCTGATGAACAATTAGTTTTCATAAAGGCTTCACGTAATGCTCCATGGTATGCTGACTATGCTAATTACATTGTTGCTAAATTTATACCTCCTAGTTTCACATACCAACAAAAGAAAAAGTTGAAAGCACATTTGCTCCCTTGGTGGTTTTGGTAATTAATAACAACATATAAGTCATTGAACTAATGTTTCCACCAAGTATATTTCAGGAAAAGTTCAATGATAGGAATGGCAAAAGGATTGTGGAGATCATGGAATTACCCCAAGATGCAAGGAAATAGGTTGGCCAAGCTTCAAGCAAGAGGACTCTACACTTTACATTTGTGAGAAATCACTTTGAGTCCATAGGAAACCAATACTATTAAAAGGGGGTAAGGTTTTGTTGGTTAACAAAATGCTCATACGTGCACAAGTGGTAGTCACCAAAAACACCCACAAGCTCTCCCACCAAAGTCTAGCTATAGCCAAACATTCAAAATCGGTGCAACCAACATTCATATCCCGGTGCCATCGATTCCAAAACCCTAGACAGACTCAGCCAAACCCTAACCCTTCGGTGCAGCCAAAACTGCTTTTGGTGCCACTGAGTTGGGCTGCCAAGTTTCTGTTACACAAGTTGACATTTTCAGTCCATCCGAGAATGTTGAATTGACGTCACCAAGTTTGGCAATTCTGACCGTTGGTCACCTGTTCGGCGCAACCGAGATTCCTATACTGGTCTCACCAAGATTCAAAAGTTGCCACCTTCTGGTCACTTCGGTACCACCGAGATTAACACATCGGTGTCACCGAGTCTGACTTATTGTGTGTAACGGTTGGATTTTTGGGGATGCCTATATATACCCCTCCACCACCACTTACTCTATAGAGAAGCACTCAGAACTTTTCCATACCTATCCTATTAGATTTTCTGAGAGAGAGCCACCTACCCTTGTGTTGAGATCAAGATCTTCCACTCCAACCAGATGGATCTTGATTTCTAGCATTCCCAAGTTGCTTTCCACCAATCCCATCTCTTCCTCCAAGACAAATATGTGTGAGGGAGATTGTGTGTTGAGGAGTCTATCATCTTGAATCACAAGAGCAAGGAGTTCGTCGTCATTACCGAGCCTATTACCTTTTGGAGGGTGGTGCCTCCTAGATTGGTTAGGTGTCGCTTGGGAGCCTCCTACTTCTTGTTGTGGAGTGAACCAAGAAGTTTGTAAGAGCAAGGATATCGCCTACTTCATGAAGATCTACCCATAGTGAGGCTAGTCCTTCATGGATGGAAGCCGTATGGAATAGTCAAGGTTGCTACTTCGTGGACCCTTATGGGTGGAGCCCTCCGTGGATTCTCGCGACCGTTACCCTCTGTGCATTGAAGACTCCGTAAACGTGGATGTACGATAGCGCCACCTATCGAAACCATGGGAAAAATCATCGTGTCTACAATTGCGTTTGATCTTCTTACCCTATCCCTTTTACTCATGCTTGTTGTTACTTTCTGCTGCTATACTCTTAGACTTGCATGTGTAGGGTGTAGTTGACATGCTATGAATGCTAAAACTTGCAAACACTAAAATTTGGGAAACGGCAAGACTTTTATTTGGTCAATTAGTCTAATCACCCCCCTCTAGACCTACTTTCGATCCTACAAGTGGTATTAGAGCTTTGGTCTCCATTGCATTGATCTCACAACCTAGGTGAAGTACGGCATCTAGTGTGGGAAATTATCACCGTAGAGGTTCGTACTTTGATGGCGCAAATTTTGCTAGTCGGAAGCACAATATGAAAATGCATTTGCTTGGTCATAATCCTGCCGTTTGGGATGTTGTTCATGTTGGCTTGCAAAGTGAATTCTTTGCGGAAGGAAAGGAACCCGATTGTGAAGCGACTACAGATGAATTGAAGATGTTGCAACTCAATGCTAAAGCATGTGACATTCTCTTCAACTGCCTATGCCCCGAAGAATTCAACAAAATTAGCCGTCTTGAACACGCAAAAGAGATTTGGGACACTTTGGTTGATATGCATGAAGGAACTAAGTCCGTGAGATAATCCAAGTTAGATGTTCTTCAAGGTCAACTTGACAAGTTCAAGATGAAGGATGGTGAAGGAGTCTCTGAGATGTACTCTAGGCTAGCTCTCATCACCAATGAGATTGCCGGCTTAGGAAGCGAAGAAATGAAAGACAAATTCATCATCAAGAAGATACTTTGAGCTTTGGATGATTGATATGACACCATTTGCACATTGATCCAAATAATGACCAACTACAAAGATCTCAAACCAACGGAAGTGATTGGTAGAATTGTTGCTCATGAGATGACACTCAAGGACAAGAGCTTCACCACGAGTCTAGCGGTGCTTACAAAGCCACAAGTGATTCTCCCACTATCTCAAGCGACAACCTTGTCATAAATGAAGAGATAAGCCTCGTGGTCAAGAAATTCAACAAGTTCTACAAGAATAGAAGCAAATATCAAAGCTCCAACTCAAGACATGAAGAGAAGCGTTCGTCAAGTCGCGACCGAAACTGCTACAATTGTGGGAAGCCCAGACACTACTCTAATGAGTGCACGACTCCTTACAAACGAAGAGAAGAGTCACCAAGAAGATGAAGCTCAAGAGATGAATCACCTAGAAGAGAGAGAAGGAGTAGAGATGATCACTATGAACGAAGACCCTCAATGAGAAGTAGGGACTCGGAGAAGAAGGACAAGTACACCAAGAGCTACTCAAGAAGAATACATCAAGCTCATGTTGGTGAATCGGTTTCCGGCTCCGACTCCGACAACCACTCCGAGAGAAGCTATCACTCCAACTCCGACTATAGTCAAGATGAAGGTGTTGCCGGAATTGCACTAGCGACAACCAACTCCTATGATATATTTGATTCACCAAATGAAGGGAGTGGAAGTTGCTTCATGTCTAAAGGCCCCAAGGTATCACACCCCGAATATCTTGATTTCGATAGTGATGAAGATGATTTGCTCTATGATGATGACATGCTATCTGATAAAACTAGTGATGTTGATCAAAATGAACTTGATAATTCTCATGCTAGTCAAGATAGGTCAATTGATAATGATAATATGAAAATAGAAGAACTAACTAAATAACTTAACACTCTTAAGTTAACCCATGAATCTACTCTTGAAGATCATAGAGATCTTGTAAGAACTCATGAGAGAAGCTAAGCTTCGAGAAGCTCAACTTGTATCAAGAACATGAATTTCTTAAAGCTATCAATGATGATCTCAAAAGGAAGACTTCATCTTATCTTGACAAACGACTACTCTTGTTTACATTCATGCCACAAGTTAAATCTAAGCAAACTAGTAACAAAGGCAAGAAAGGTTCTTCATCTAGTAGCAACAATAAAAATGCTAAACCCAATGATGTTGCTCCTAGTAGTTCTATTGATTCCACTAATGATGATTCTCTTAGGCAAGTTACACTTGAGCAAGAAAATGCTTTATTGAAAGGAATTATAGAGAAAGGTATCTACAAGAGTCTTGCTGGGTGTAAACAATTCGAGGAGATTGTACGCAAGCACGGAGGATACCGGAAGAATCATGGTGTTGGCTACTTCAACGCTAATGGAGTTGAATGGGAAGAAGGTCAATATCCCGAGCCCAAGTTTGTTCCTCAAAAGGAGAAGTATGCAAATAATCTTCCCAAGGGGACAAACACTCAAGATGACCTTCCACCACAAGACCACAAGCTCAAGGGCAAGAACAAGCTTCAAGAGGACATTGACTCATATGAAGATTAATCCCAAGCTTTTGTGAAGTGGGTTCCCAAGGATACTACAAGCTCAACTTATACAAGTGCTACTTCAACACCAAGGATCCCCATCAACCTGATGTGGGTCACCAAGAAGAAGAACTAGAAAGTTCTTGAGGGGTGACTCTGCCAATGAAATCCACTCACATTCATTATTGGCAAGATCTATTTGCAATCAACATCAACCCTATGCAATAGTTCAAGGATTCACACATTCCCTCAAAGGCAAGCAAGGGACAAGGTAATCAACAAACCAATGGACATCATCACATATGCATTGCACTCCATGTCCATAGATATCCTTGTATTTGTCTCTTGTGTGTTGGGACTAACCCATGTAGGTGAGAAGAGTAAGGAAACAACAAGGATGCTCCCAACTCTTGGTTATCTTCATCAACTTTGAGCATCCACCACTACCTCACCAACATGAAGTCTTCATCGACAAAACCCAAGGTTATTTTATCCATCTTATGGAGGGATGTCACATCAAGGGGGAGCTTTACTCTAAGACTTGAGTCAAAGCATCTCTTAGTATGTGACAACATTAAATGCTTTATGTAAAAGTGGTAACCCCACTTCTGCTTAAATGATGAGTATGACCTATGATCAAGTACTCTTACTTGGCTCCTAAGTCAAATACTCATATATAGATGACTTCGTCATCGCCAAAGTGCTTGTTAGATTCTATTATGTTTGTGCATGTTTGTAATGATTTCATTTGACATCTTACTCTGTGAGCATGTTGGTCTGCATTTATTTTCTCATTCGAGGATATCCAATTGTTGCAATTTGGCTTTTGATTTATCTTTTGCCAGTTGGATATACAATAATTCTTAGGACCACTATTTAGCTATCTATGCTTTCTCACCTCATACTCTATTCATGCTGCATCAGAAAATTTGAACAAGTGCTTTTCGATCCCTTTGTGTGTGGAACACTCAGAGTTCCGTATCGACAAGGACTAACTATTAAAACCTCCCACGAGCATCTCGGTGGAACCAACCAAAAAATCTCGGTCTCACCGAATGCCTAGGGTTGATCTAGTTTTCAATCTCGGTACCACCTATTCCATCTTCTCGGTTAGACCGAGTTCCCTTGTTAACTGATAGTTGAGGAATTCGGTGACACCAAAAATTAGAATCGGTGTCAACGACAGTGGTGGGTATAAATATTGTGGACCCCATTGCTTTGAATTCCATCCTCAAACCATCGCGCCTCAGAACCCTAAGTTGCCGCTTTTGAGACCCCTAGTCGTCGCCCTTGTCTCCCTGCGCTCCTCCGCCGCTGGGAATCGCCGCTGTTGACGAAATCCTCTCCATCGTCGCCACCATAGTGGATCCGCACCAAGTTAGGGTATAGATTCGACCTCCTTTGCGCTCCTTGTTCGATTCTTGCGCAAAGGATTTGATTTTATCTATAGGCCACTCATTGAACATATTCCTTTCAACACAAAATTCCAATAGTCTAGCAAATGTTAGATTTTCTAGGGTTTGCCTTCCGCCCGATGGATATCGGTGGAACTGAAGCAAACAAATCGGTGTCACCGATTTGTCTTTCTGTGTTGCTGAGAACTATCTTGGTGGAACCGAGTACTTCTTTTCGGTCTCACCAAAAAGAGTGCCAAGGTTCTGTTAAGGGGGATTGTTAGTCTCGATAGCATCGAGAATTTTGCTTTGGCTGTACCGATATTCATTTGATAGAATGCAAAACTTTGGAAATCTATTGTTCAAACTTTCAAAAACCAGCCTCATTTTGTGATGACTCATCTTCTTCTTCTCTTCTATACTCTATTCATAGGGTCAATATGTCAGATGCCGAGGACAGTCAGAACTTGCCAGAGCAGGGTGTTGACATGAGTTCAGGCACAAGCTCAGAGTCTAGTTCATTTTCATATCCAGGCACCCCCAACTCCCATGGGTTTTCCAAAGCTGCTACAAGGACTAGGAAGAAGATGAATTCAGATGAGGAGGATTCAGACTTTATCCATGAGGAGATACTTGCCAAGAAGTAAGAAAAGGCTACTAAGAAGTCTGCTACTGAAGCCACTTCTTCCAAGAGAGTTGTCAGCAAAGTCTATGCTAGCTCTGAAGCTATGAGAGCACCTGAGAGTGATAGAGCTACAATGTACATTGATCCCCCAAGGAAGTCTATGCCTAAGAAGGCAGGGGAGAAGAAAGATAGAAAGAGGACTATTCATGTCATTGGTAGGCCTACATCCATGTATGAAGATCCAAAGGAAGCTGCTGGTGCTGCTATTGAGGAAGAGGAGGAAGAACATGTTGAGAAGGCTCCACCCAAGAAGAAGGCCAAGAAGCTTATGGCTGATGCTATGCCAAAGACTGGCACATCCAAGGGCACCAAATCCAAGAAGGCTGCTACTGAAAAGCCAAAGAGGACATCCAGGCAGATTCCAACTCCTGAGAAGAACAAGGGAACTGCTTCCAGAGTTGAAGATGGTGATGACTTGACAACATTGATGAAACTCAGACCACATCTTCTAGTACATGATGTCAGCCACCTAGTTGCTGAAGATATGAAGAAAAGGAAAGACTCAGGATTGAGGGCATGGAGAGCTGTTGATCCATATGCCGAGAGGAAGAAGACTGTTGTTGACTACAGATTCTACACTAGAGAGCAACAGGACTTCTATGAGATAGTCCTGCTAGACAAGAGCCCAACTGTTAGTGATATGAGATATGTTGACTGGAAATTCATTAAGGTGAATGGGGACCACTTTCCAAGTGTCCAAGATAATTTCCACTGCATTGGTCTAGATGAATTTGTTGGCAGAGAGCTTACTGCATGGAATGATCAGATGATCATGCAATTCTACTCCACTTCACATTTCTATGAAGATGGTAGGATTGTATGGATGACTGAAGGAGCAAGGTATGAATCTACTGTTGATGAGTGGGCTGCACTTCTAGGAGTTTCAGAGGTTCAGGATGGTGATTTGGAAGTATACTCAGAATCCAAGGTTAGCCACAATGCCATGAAGGATATGTATACTCCTATCCCTACAGACAAAGTGCAATCTCACAAGCTAGGATCCATCTACTATCTACAAGCTAGCATCCGTACCATGAACACTATTCCGAGGCATACCTTGATGCCCAAGTCAGGATATCACAAGATGATCCAAGGCTACTCCATCAACATGTTGATCCACCTTGACGGACACACCAGGATTAGAGTTATGGACTTAATTGTTGAGACAATTAAGAGGGTTGCTACTGATCAAAAGCGCTATTGCTGCTATGCACCCTACATCCAGATGCTTATCAACTCTTAGTTGGAAAAGCACATATTTTCTCTAGATCATCCACATTTGCCCCTACAACCAGAGCTTGAGGATAACATCATGGTGATGGACCCAGATCATCCCAGATCTGCTACAGCTCAGGCAGAGGCAGAGGCAATTCGAGCCATTAGTGCTCAAGTCCCTAGATCCAAAAATGAGCAAATGGATCTTTTGATCTCAGCAGTTCAGGGCATGCAGAAGGATATTAAGGGGATTCTCGACAACCAGAACAGTCTTGTGAGTATCTTTAAAACGAGGATCAAGACTCTCAATGATAAGGTGGACAAGGTGACTAAGACAGTCATAGAGCTTCAGAAGGAAGTTGACTGAGTGCACATCCCTCGGGTTTATTCTTCTTCTTCTTCAGATTATGATGATGATGATGATGCGGATGGATGACCTCTCATCCCGAGCACACAGTTCACTACTCAGGCTAGATCAGCCATAGTGCCTTCTCCAGACTTGAGGCCCTCTTCATCAGCTCGTGCTACTATCAGCACTCCTCCTTCTCCATCAGCTCCAGTTCCCCCAGTATCCACTCCAGCTCCATCCATGACACCTGCAGAGATCTTCGCCGACGTTGTTCTCTCGACTCCTTCATCAACAACCGGAGGAGATCATCCCAAGAATGCTTAGATATATGCCTTTGATTTTTTGGTAACTTGTTGCCAAAGGGGGAGACGTGTATATAGATCTTTAGGCTTCGAGTGAGAGAGCATTTGGTGTTTGTTGATTTTTCAAAAACAATTGATTTTGGTTGCTGTGATACTCTTTTGGTTGCTTGTGATACACGTTTGATGATGTTTGATCATACACTTTAATGTATGATGCTACTATTTCCTATCATCTTAATGCTTATGTGATGATCATTCATCTTTGCTTGATTGTGTTGTGCTATGATGTTCATTCTAATTACTCTCGCACACCACCAAGTGGTATGTGACATGTAAGAAGTGACCCATGTACCTAATCGATTGTGCATTTGCATTCAGACGCCAATTTAATATAATGCACAAATTTAGGGGGAGCTCTTGGTTATCACATACTTCTCAAAGCGACGATTATATTCATTGATTATATCTTTGTCAAAGCTTTGATCTATATGTTGTCATATATTACCAAAAAGGGGGAGATTTAAAGCACATTTGCTCCCTTGGACTAATGTTTCCACCAAGTATATTACAGGAAATGTTCAATGATAGGAATGGCAAAAGGATTGTGGAGATTGTGGAATTACCCCAACATGCAAGGGAATAGGTTGGCCAAGCTTCAAGCAAGAGGACTCTACATTTTACATTTGTGAGAAATCACTTTGAGTCCATAGGAAAGCCAATACTATTAAAAGGGGGTAAGGTTTTGTTGGTGAACAAAATGCTCATACGTGCACAAGTGCTAGTCACCAAAAACAGCCACAAGCTCTCCCACCACAGTCTATCTATAGCCAAAACATTCAAAATCGGTCCAACCAACATTCCTATCCCGGTGCCACTGATTCCAAAACCCTAGACAGACCCAGCCAAACCCTAACCCCTTCGGTGCATCCGACACTACTTTCGGTGCCACCGAGTTGGGCTGCCTAGTTTCTGTTATGCAAGTTCACATTCTCGGTCCTTCTGAGAATGTTGAATTGATGTCACCGAGTTTGGCAATTCTGACCGTTGGTGACCTTGTCGGTGCAACCGATATTCCTATACCGGTCTCACCGAGATTCAAAAGTTGCCACCTTTTGGTCACTTCAGTACCACCAAAATTAACACATCGGTGTCACCGAGTCTGACTTATTGTGTGTAACGGTTGGATTTTTGGGGATGCCTATATATACCCCTCCACCACCACTTACTTGACAGAAAAGCACTCAGAACTATTCCATACCTATCCTTTCAGATTTTCTGAGAGAGAACCATCTACCCTTGTGTTGAGATCAAGATCTTCCACTCCAACCATATGGATCTTGATTTCTAGCCTCACCAAATTGCTTTCCACCAATCCCGTCTCTTCCACCAAGCCAAATGTGTGAGAGAGTGATTGTGTGTTGAGGAGTCTATCATCTTGAAGAACAAGAGCAAGGAATTCATCGTCATTACCGAGCCTATTACCTTTTGGAGGGTGGCGCCTCCTAGAATGGTTAGGTGTCGCTTGGGAGCCTCCTACGTTGTGTTGTGGAGTGAACCAAGAAGTTTGTAAGGGCAACGAGATCGCCTACTTCGTGAAGATCTACACATAGTGAGGCTAGTCCTTCATGGACAGAAGCCGTATGGAATAGTCCAGGTTGCTACTTCATGGACCCTTATGGGTGGAGCCCTCCGTGGAATCTCGCGACCGTTACCCTCTGTGGGTTGAATACTCCATAAACGTGGATGTATGATAGCGCCACCTATCGGAACCATGGAAAAAATCATCGTGTCTACAATTGTGTTTGATCTTCCTACCCTATCCCTTTTATTCATGCTTGTTGTTACTTTCTGCTGCTATACTCTTAGACTTGCACGTTTAGGGTTTACTTGACATGCTATGAATGCTAAAACTTGCCAACACTAAAATTTGGGAAAAGGCAAAACTTTTATTTGGTCAAGTAGTCTAATAACCCCCCTCTAGACCTACTTTCGATCGTACAAAAGTTCTTCTAGGATTTAAGGCATTACTTTGGGCATGATCCACACCTTTATAAACAAGGAGTATATGGTATTATTAGGAGTTGTATGCCTAAGCATGAACATGAACAGATCCTATGCAAATGTCACTCCGAGGCCTACGGAGGACACCACGTCGGAGATAGAACTACACCCAAGGTACTACAATCTGGTTTTTATTGGCCAACTCTCTTCAAGGATGCTCGTAAGTTTGTCTTGTCTTGCGATGAATGTCAAAGAATTGGTAATATTAGTAGACGTCGGGAAATTCCTATGAATTACTCTCTTGTTATTGAAACATTTTATGTTTGGGGTTTTGATTATATGGGACTTTTTCCACAATGTACCGGGTATACTCATATTCTAGTTGTTGTTGATTATGTTACTAATTTGGTAGAAGCTATTCCAACTAGTAGCACTAATCATAACACCTCTATTAAAATTATTAAAGAAGTTATTTTCCCTAGATTTGGAATCCCTAGATATTTAATGACTGATTGTGGTTCACACTTTATCCATGGTGCTTTCTATAAATTGTTTGCTAAGTATGATGTTAATCATAGAATTCCATCTCCTTATCATCCTCAGTCTAGTGGTCAAGTAGAATTGAGCAATAGGGAAATTAAATTGATTTTCAGAAGACTGTTAATAGATCTAGGCATAATTGGTCTAAGAAACTTGATGATGCACCGTGGGCTTATAGAACTGCTTACAAGAACACTATGGGTATGTCTCCGTATAAAATGGTTTATGGTAAAGCATATCACTTACCTCTTGAGCTACAACATAAAGCTTATTGGGCAATTAAAGATCTCAATTATGATTTCAAACTTGCTGGTGAGAAGAGGTTATTCGACATTAGCTCACTTGATGAATGGAGAACCCAGTCCTATGAGAATGCCAAGTTGCTTAAAGAAAAGGTTAAGAGATGGATGATAAAAGGATACAAAAGCATGAATTTAATGTAGGTGATCATGTCTTTCTATAAAATTCTCATTTGAGATTTTTTGCAGGAAAATTTCTCTCTAAATGGGAAGGGTCTTACATAATCAAGGAAGTATATCGTTCCGGTGCCATCAAGATCAACAACGTCGAAGGCACAAACCCAAAGGTGGTAAACGAGCAAAGAATCAAACATTATATCTTAGGTACTCCCATAAATGTTGAGACCAATATTATTAATACCATAACTCTGGAGAAGTACATTAGGGAGACCTACCGGAACGTTACAGACTTCGAAAAGCAATAGGTATGTGGTATGGTAAGTAAACCGACTCCAAAACTTTTTCAATGGAAAATTTTATCTGTTTTGGAATATTTAAAAAATGAGGAAAATTTAAAGTAGTCTGAATAGTGCATGAGGAGGAGACAAGCCTGGGGGGCGCACCCATGTGGCTTGCGGCTACCTTGTGTACCATTTGGACTCCGTTTTCTTGTGGCATACTCCTTCGGGTCGGTAAAAATTCATTATATAGTCTCCCGAAGGTTCTGGCTCTCGTATCATGCCAATACCTCCTGTTTTCTATTTGAGCTGTTTCTATAGAAGATTTAGATCAACATGATGTCCCCAAGTGCTTTGAAGGACAAGTTCTTCGAGAAGGTCATCAACCCCTACCTCGTGGAGGTGCTGCAACACCCTCAAACCATTGAGATGCGTGAGGGGGTGGTGCACATCCGTGATGTGGAGTGACCAAAGAAGACCGGAAGCATAGAAACAAGGCTCAAAGCAATGGAACAACAAGTCTTCAAGTGCCAAGGGATGGTGGAATGAGGACTCAACGCCAATCACATGATGATCGTAGAGTTTACCCAAAAGCACAAGCTGGACGCCAAGGACATCGGGGAACACATCTTCAAGCTTTACGAGAAAATCGAGCATCTCCAAGCCAAGATCTATGACCTGCAAAACCAAAACTGTGAGCATGAATACACATTTAAGAGAATGAGTTTGGCTGCAGATTTGAAGACCCCAGCGACTCGTTCATCTTTTTACGATGGTGAGCCTATGCCTTGGAAGACGGAGGACAAGCCTCCAACCTCATGAAAAACTCCAACATCACCACCACTAAAGAAAGACAACTAAACACATTGGTTTGTGCCAAGCTTGGGGAAGGTGCCCCGGTATTGTATCGCCATCACATCCCTTACTTTTATCATTTTTCTTAGTTCGATCCTTTTGGTTATATCTTGATCTAGTAGAATGAAGTTTTCGTGTGATCTAGTTTTGAGTTTTTGTTTTACGTTCCCCTATGTAAGCAAGTCCGAGTGTTATATAATAAAGAGTAGTTTTGAGTTGAGGGCTTAGCTTGTTTTCTATGATCTTGATCTTGAGGAAAAGAAATAGAAACAAGTATAGAATAAAAGCAAAGAGTATATATGATGATCTTATGGGGAGTGATAACTACACATATAAGAAGTATATCGATTGAAACTTGTTGTGGGCTGGCAAACATAGCTATTGCTCATTATGGCAATTAAAAGGAAGTAATAAAGAAAGAGAGGTCCACATATAAATATATTATCTTGGACATATTTTATGATTGTGAGCACTCATTAAAATATTATATGTTAAGAAGTTGATGTTGGACAAGGAAGACAACATAATGGGTTATGTTTTGCTTACTTCCGAATAGAAGTTGTATGGTTATAGATCCTTTAACATGTGTCGCTTGCTTCCACCTCATATCAGCCAAAACTTCCGCACCAAGTAGAGATACTACTTGTGCATCCAAACTCCCTCAACCTAGTTATGCCATGAGAGTCCACCATACCCACCTATGGATTGAGTAAGATCCTTCAAGTAAGTTGTCATCGATGCAAGCAATAAAAAATTTCTGTCTAAATATGTGTGATCTATTTGTGTGAGGAAAATAAGCTTTATACGAACTTGTGATAGGGAAGAAATAAAAGTGTTGGACTGCATAATAAAGTTCTCTATCACAAGGGGCAATATAAAGTGATGTTCTTTTGCATTAAGCGATTGTGCATCTAACTATAAAAGAGCATGACAACATTTGCTTGCCTCTACGAAGGGCCTATCTATTACTTTTATTTTCTAGTACTGACCTATATGCAAGAGTCGTGGTGATCTCCATCACTTTCCTTACTCCGCCTTTATCTCTTGGAAAGCGTCATGTGTTGGGGAATGCTCTAGACACATATATCCACTCAAAAGTGGGTGAGCATGAGCTATTACTGTTGACATTACCCTTGAGGTAAATAGTTGGGAGGCAACATTATAAGCCCCTATATTTCTCTGTGTCCAATTGAAGCTTTGAACTCATAGGTACCTCATGAGTGTTAGCAATTGTGAAAGACTAAAATATGATTGAGTACGTGGGTTTGCTTTACAAGATCTTATATTGACTCTTTCCTATGTTATGATAAATTCGAATTGTTTCAATGACTGAAATCATAGTTTGTTGGTTCCCAATAGATTTCATGATTCTTACTTTACCTTGTGAACGAATTGTTACTTTATCATAAGAAATTATATGTCAATTTATGTTGTTGTTCTAAATAGGATCATGATGCCTTCATGTCCGCATTTTATTTTATCGACACCTCTATCTCTAAACATGGGGGCATATTTATCGGTTTCGGCGTTCGCTTGAGGACAACCGAGGTATAAGGTTGGGGGAGTTGATACGTCCATTTTGCATCATGCTTTTATATTGATATTTATTGCATTATGGGCTGTTATTACACATTTTGGTACAATACTTACGCCTGTTCTCTCTTATTTTACAAGGTGTACATGAAGAGGGAGAATGCCGGCAGCTGGAATTCTGGACTGGAAAAGGAGCAGATCTGAGATACCTATTCTGCACAACTCCAAAAGTCCTTAAAATATATGGAGAATTACTTTGGAATATACAAAAAATATTGGGCGAAGAAATACATCAGGGGGGCCACTAGGCAGTCACAAGCCTGGGGGGCGCACCCTACCCCCTGGGCACGGCCCTATGGCTTGTGGCCAACCTGGTAGCCCTCCGGTGTCCATCTTCTGCTATATGGAGGGTTTTGACCTAGAAAAAATCATACCAGAGCTTTTGGGGTGAAGCGCCACCGTCTCTAGGCGGAGCTTGGGCAGAACCAATCTAGGGCTCCATCGGAGCTGTTCTGCGAGCGAAACTTCCCTCCGGGAGGGGGAAATCGAAGCCATCGTCATCACGAACAATCCTCTCATCAAGAGGGGGTCAATATCCATCAACATCTTCATTAGCAACATCTCCTCTCCAAACCCTAGTTCATCTCTTGTATCCGATCTTTGTCTCAAAACCTCAGATTGGTACCTATGGGTTGCTAGTAGTGTTTATTACTCCTTGTAGTCGATGCTAGTTGGTTTACTTGGTGGAAGATCATATGTTCATATCCTTGATCATCATTAATACTCCTCTGATTATGAACATGAATATGCTTTGTGAGTAGTTACGTTTGTTCCTGAGGACATGGGATAAGTCTTGTTATAAGTAATCACGTGAATTTGGTATTCGTTCGATATTTTTATGAGATGTATGTTGTCTTTCCTCTAGTGGTGTTATGTGAACGTCGACTACATAACACTTCACCATTATTTGGGCCTAGGGGGAGGCATTGGGATGTAATAAGTAGGTGATGGGTTGCTAGAGTGACAGAAGCTTAAATCCTAATTTATGCATTGCTTCGTAAGGGGCTGATTTGGATCCATATGTTTCATGCTATGGTTAGGTTGACCTTAATTCTTCTTTCGTAGTCGCGGATGCTTGCGATAGGGGTTAATCATAAGTGGGAGGTTTGTCCAAGTAAGGGCAACACCCAAGCACCGATCCACCCACATATCAAATTATCAAAGTAATGAACGCGAATCAAATGAGCATGATGAAAACTAGCTTGATGGAAATTCCCATGTGTCCTCAGGAGCGCTTTGCTTTATATAAGAGTTTATCCAGGCTTGTCCTTTGCTATAAAAAGGATTGGGCCACCTTGCTGCACCTTTGTTACACTTGTTACTTGCTACCCGCTACAAATTATCTTATCACAAAACTATCTGTTATCGATAATTTCAGTGCTTGCAGAGAATACCTTACCGAGAACTATTTGTCATTTCCTTCTGCTCCTCGTTGGGTTCAACATACTTACTTATCGAAAGGACTATGATAGATGCCCTATACTTGTGGGTCATCACTCCCCCTTGTGATTCCTCCTCCATGGCCTCCCCCGTCTATGGGGAGAGGTTCTCCCTCTGGTCCTTGGCCTCCATGGTGTTAATGGCCCCTCCGCGACAATGAGCATGGCCTCCGGTGATGGTGACCCCCTCCAGCAGGGTGCTAGAGAGGGCTAAGATTGGTTTTTCATGGCTCTGGAGGTGTGCGGCGGTGGAACTCCCAATCTAGGTTTCTTGTCGGTGGTTTCTGGATTTATAGGAATTTTTGGCGTCGATCTCACGGGGGGCCACGAGGGAGTCACAAGCCTGCTAGGCGCGCTCACCCCCTGGTCGTGCCTGGCAGGCTTGTCGCCTCCTCGTGGCTCTTTTGACCCAGCTCCAATGCTTCGGGGGTCTCTTTTGGTCCACAAAAAATCATACTAAATTTTCAGCCCATTCCAAGAACTTTTATTTCTGCACAAAAAATGACACCATGGTAGTTCTGCTGAAAACAACGTTAGTCCGGTTTAGTTCTAATAAAATCATACCAAAATCATATAGTATTATTGTAAACATGGCATGAATACTTCATAAATTATAGATACGTTGTAGACATATCAGCATCCTCAAGCTTAAATCATGCTCGTCCTCGAGTAGGTAAATGCTAAAAGAAATAATTTATGAAGTGTGAATGGTAGCAAGTGCACAAGTTTGATCAATGATAATTCCAGTCACTTTTTCTAGCATCATTATATATCATAAATAGTAGCTCATCTCATAAAACCTCTCATGACGAAGTAACAAGCAATTCACATGTTAACATATAGACCATAAAGTTTCTTGAAGACTAACAACTATGCCTTCAGTCACCAAACAATTGCAATTCATCCTATTTTCAGGAAGGGTCTATGTAAGACCTTTGATTTAGAAAATTCCACATACTCAACTATCATATAGTCTTCCATGATTGCTAACTCTCAAAGCATATTTTTAGAGAAATAGCATCCATCTAACACAGAGAAACATAGGGCTTAGAGTTTCGCCTCCCAACTTATTTATCATATAGATAATTTTCAACAATAATAATTCATGATCAAATATATTTGGATGGCCATATATGCTTGGATCTTTCCAAACCACATGATGCTTGCTAAGAGAAAAAGGCGAAATATAGGAAGTGGTGAAGATCACCATGACACTTGTATAAAGGTAAGTACTAGAAAGTAAAAGATAGGCCCTTCGCAGAGGGAAGCAGAGGTTGTCATGCGCTTTTTGTTTTTGGATGTGCAAAATATTAATGCAAAGGAACGTCACATTGTATTGCACTTTGTGATAGCAACCTTTATTATGCAGTCCGCCACTTTTATTTCTTTACCATCACAAATTTGTACAATGCTTTTTCCCTTACAATAAAAGATATTACATATTTAGGAGCAATTTTTATTGCTTTTTGCATCGATGACAACTTACTTGAAGGATCTTATTCAATCCATAGGTAGGTATAGTGGACTCTCATGGAAAACTGGTTTAGGGGTGTTTGGATGCACAAGCAGTATTTCTACTTGGTGCGGAAGTTTTGGTTAATACGAGGTGGAAGCAAGCACCACATGTTGGACGATCCGAAACAATATAACTTCTATACAAATATACCCAAGCGTAACTCATTACGTTGTCTTCCTTGTCCTATTTCAACTAATTTGCTCCAGTTTGAAAATAATTAATGGATATTCACAATCATAGAAGTTGTCCAAGATAGTATATTTATATGTGAAATCTCTCTTCCTTCAATATTGTTTCATGAATTGTTCAAGGGACCAATGCGGTGTTTGCTAACTTTCAATAAATTTCACCACCTATACTTATTATGTGTGAAGTCATTACTCCCCATGGGATAAGTATATGAAGCATTTTTAATTTCAGATTTATGATATTCAATTCATTCAACCATTTACCCATAGGATATAAGTGAAGCACGAGTGTGAATGGCAAACTACTCAAAAAAGATTATTGATGCCACACCCGGACACGACTCATTGTGTTTCCTCGATGCTTATTCTGGATACCATCAGATCAAAATGATGGAATCCGATCAAGCCGCAACCGCATTCATCACCCCCTATGGGCCATTCTGATTCAACACAATTCCTTTCAGGCTAAAAAACGCTGGGGCTACATACCAACACATGATCCAGACTTTGTCTCACAAAATAGGTCGGTAAAACAGTTGAGGCATACGTGGACGACATGGTCAATAAAACCAAACACGTTAGCCAGTTGATTGACGACCTAAGGCAAACCTTTGCCAGCTTACCTGAGTACGATATACATCTCAATCCGGAGAAATGTGTCTTTAGAGTTCCCATTGGTAAACTGCTCAGATTCATTGTTTCCCATAGAGGAATAGAAGCGAATCCGGCTAAGATCGGCGCCCTATAGGAACTTGCAATTCCCACAGAGCTAAAGCATGTCCAAAAGATGGTGGGTTGCGTGACGGCATTAAACCGCTTTATATCCCGCCTCGGTGAAAAGGCTTTACCGCTCTACAGGTTGCTGAAACGGACCATCAATTTCAAATGGACCAATGAAGCAGCGGTTGCGTTAGAGGAAATTAAAACACTGTTGGCAAGCATGTAATGCCCCGGACACACCCACCGGTGGTCGTTACTCCTAGCAGGCTCTAGACTAGACTCACAGATCAATACTAGTCTTTTCTGCGCACTTTGTCCTCACACATGCGCACTCGGGACCAACTTTCCGGCCGGTCACCCATCCTAGAACTACTCCAAGCCAAGCACGCTTAACCTGGGAGTTCTGTTTGAACGGGCTTCCGGAAAAAAAGGAATTCCTTATTTATATGAGTAGTCTATCATCCCTAATATGCCAGGCTATCACAAAGCAACCCCATACTAATAGCACCAGGCGCCGGTGAAGCAATGTTATTGTACATATCGGCCACCAGTCAAGTCGTTAGCGCATTCCTCATCGTCGAACGAGAGGAGGGTCACAAATTCCGGATACATAAGCCAGTCTATTACGTGTCAGAAGTATTAACACAATACAAGTCCAGATACCCGCATTACCAAAAGATAGCCTATACAATATTTATGGCATCACGAAAACTAAGACACTACTTTCAAGAGTGTTCGGTTACGGTGGCATTCGAAGTACCCCTGAACGATACAATCAACAACAGGGACGCCGCCGGCTGCATAGCCAAATTGGCCATTGAGCTCCTTCCTTTTGAAATCGCCTATAAGCCACAACGAGCTATTAAATCTCAGGTGTTGGCAGATTTCCTCGCAGAATAGATAGAGGCCGAGCTCCCTAGGGCATATAGTACATACTCCCATTGGACGATGTACTTCGACTGGTCGAAAACATTGGCTGGACTGGGGGCTGGAGTTATTCGCACATCCCCCATAGGCGATAACGTCTGATACATGTTGCAAATCATGTATGTCGATTCCAAAAAATCAGCCGAATACGAAGCACTTTTGCACAGTCTTCGGATGGCAGCTACAATGGGTATACAACAGCTGGAGGTACGGGGAGACTCCAACTTGTCCATCTCTCAAATGAACGGCAAATTTGATGCCAACAACCCGAAGATGGTGGCATATAGAAACATCGTCCTTAAAATATCCGCACGGTTCTAGGGGCTAGAATTCCATCATGTCGCTAGAGACAACAACCAGGCGACTGACATACTAGCCCGCATGGGGGCCAAATGCGACCCTGTCTTGAAAAACACTTTCCTGGAACGGCTCTTTAAGCCATCGGTGGTTGGGTAGGACGATAATAAGGGCACCGGACCCATCAGTGTGGAAGAGGTTGTTCCCCCTATAAATGAACTAGACGATCAAATCATCGATGACTACGTAATGGAGAAAACGCCTTCAGCTCATGAGGTCATGGCAGTAATCGCACCATGGACCGATCCCTTCCTTGCCTACCTTCTTCGCAAAGAACTCCCTGACGATCAGACAGATGCACGACGCATAATTCGGTGATCCAAGGCCTATAAAGTCCATGTGGGTGAGTTATACAAGACAAGTACCACCGGAGTACTCCAACGATGCATATCTGAGGAAAGGCCTACTTGAATAAATGTTTTTCAATGAAGGACCTTGGAGAAGCTGCTTACATATGAGGTATTAAGATCTATAGAGATAGATCGAAACGCCTCATAGGTCTTTCACAAAGCATATACCTTGAAAAGATATTGAAGAAGTTCAATATGGATCAGTCCAAGAAGGGGTTCTTGCCTGTGTTACAGGGTGTGAGATTGAGTACGACTCAATGCTCGACCACGGTAAAGGATAGAGAAGAGATGAGTGTCATCCCCTATGCATCAGCCATAGGCTCTATTATGTATGCCATGCTGTGTACGAGACTTGATGTGAACCTTGCCATAAGTTTTGTAGGGAGGTACCAAAGTGATCCTGGAGCGGAACACTGGACAGCGGTCAAGAATATCCCGAAGTACCTGAAAAGTAGAAAGGACATGTTTCTCGTATATGGAGGTGCCAAAGAGCTCGTCGTAAAGGGTTACGTCGATGCTAGCTTCGACACAGATCTGGACGACTCCAAGTCGCAAACCGGATACGTTAATATTTTGAATGGAGGGGCAGTCAGCTGGTGCAACAGCAAGTAAAGCGTCGTGGCGGCATCTACATGTGAAACAGAGTACATAGCTGCTTCAGAAGCAGCAAAGGAAGGAGTCTGGATGAAGGAGTTCATCGCTAACCTAGGAGTGTTCCCAATGCGTCTAGCCCGATGACTCTATTCTGTGACAACACTGGAGCTATTGCCCTTGCGAAGGAGCTCAGGTTTCACAAGAAGACAAGACACATCAGGCGCCGCTTCAACTCCATCCATTATTACATTCAGGAGGGAGATATAGATATTTGTAAAGTACATATCGATCTGAATGTCGCAGATCCGTTGACTAAACCTCTCTCACGAGCGAAACATGATCAACACCAGAATTCTATGGGTGTTCGATTCATCACAATGTAACTAGATTATTGACTCTAGTGCAAGTGGGAGACTGTTGGAAATATGCCCTAGAGGCAATAATAAAATGGTTATTATTGTATTTCCTTGTTCATGATAATTGTCTATTGTTCATGCTATAATTGTGTCACCCGGAAACCATAATGCATGTATGAATACATAGACCACAATGTGTCCCTAGTTAGCCTCTAGTTGGCCAGCTCGTTGATCAATAGATGGTCACGGTTTCATGACCATGGACATTGGATGTCATTGATAACGGGATCACCTCATTAGGAGAATGATGTGATGGACAAGACCCAATCCTAAGCATAGCACAAGATCGTGTAGTTCGTCTGCTAAAGCTTTTCTAATGTCAAGTATCATTTCCTTAGACCATGAGATTAACTCCCGGATACCGTAGGAATACTTTGGGTGTGCCAAACGTCACAATGTAACTGGGTGGCTATAAAGGTACACTATAGGCATCTCCGAAAGTGTCTATTGAGTTGGCACGAATAGAGACTAGGATTTATCACTCCGTGTGACGGAGAGGTATCTCTGGGCCCACTTGGTAAGACATCATCAGAATGAGCTCAGTGTGACTAAGGAGTTAGCCACGTGATGATGTGTTGCGGAATTTGTAAAGAGACTTGCCGGTAACGACATTGAACAAGGTATAGGGATACCGACGATCGAATCTCGGGCAAGTATCATACCGGTAGACAAAGGGAATTGTATACGGGATTGATTGAATCCCCGACATTGTGGTTCATCCGATGAGACCATCATGGAGCATGTGGGAGACAACATGGGTATCCAGATCCCGTTGTTGGTTATTGACCGGAGAGGTGTCTCGGTCATGTCTACGTGCCTCCCGAACCCGTAGGGTCTACACACTTAAGGTTCGATGACGCTAGGTTTATAGGGAAATAGTGTACGTGGTTACCGAAGGTAGTTCGGAGTCCCGGATGAAATCTCGGACGTCACGAGGAGTTCCGGAATGGTCCGGAGGTAAATAATGATATATAGGAATTGAGGATTTGGCCACCAGAAGTGTTTCGGGAATTACCGGTAACGTACTAGGACCACCGGAAGGGTTCCGGGTGTCCACCAAGTGGGGCCACCAGCCCTAGAGGGCTGCGTGGGCCGAGAGTGGAAGGGACCAGCCCCAGAGTGGGCTGGTGCGCCCTACACCCTGGCCCAAGGCGCAGGAAAGGTGGAGGGAGGGGAAACCCTAGACCTAGATGGGCCTAAGGCCCACTAGGGCTGCGCCCTCCCCCTCTCCCCTCTTGGCCGCCGGCCGAAGGCCATCTAGGGCTGCTGCACCACCCTAGGGTGGGAACCCTAGGGGCTGCACACCCTTCTCCCCTCCTCCTATATATAGTGGGTTTTTTTGTGAGTCTGGCAACACACGAGTTCCTCTCCTCTCGGCGCAGCCCTACTCCTCCCTCTCCTCGTTCTCCGTAGTGCTTGGCGAAGCCCTGCCGGAGACCACGCAGCTCCACCGTCACCACGCCATCGTGCTAGCGGAGCTCTCCCTCAACCTCTCCTCCCTCCTTGCTGGATCAAGGCATAGGAGACGTCACCGGGCTGCACATGTGTTGAACGTGGAGGCGTCGTTGTTCGGTGCTAAGATCGGAGTCCACCGCGATCTGAATCGCTAGGAGTACGACTCCACCAACCGCGTTCTGGTAACGCTTCTGCTTAGCGATCTTCAAAGGTATGAAGATGCACTCTACCCTTACTCGTTGCTGGTTTCACCATAGATAGATCTTGGTGAACACGTAGGATTTTTTTGATTTACTACTACGTCTCCCAATAAGGATCCCTTCATAATTGACGAAGTACACATAGGAGGGGCTTACTGTCTTCGAAACCCGCCGGATAACCGCCTCGAACCACACCCATGGAACGCAGCTCATCTTCGGCGCTTCTACGGCTAGACCCTGTCGTCATACTTTTTACCCTCCTTTTTCTTTTCTTTCTTTTTCATTTCCCTTCCCTCCCACCTTGATTTTTGGCAGGTTTGGATTTTCTCTTCCCAAGTCTATCTTCAGCTAAAGCGAGGTCGTATTAAGTTTTTTCGGTATACATACTCACATGTTAAATCCGAAAAAACACCTGGGGGCTTCTTACCTAAGCTGACAATTATATATTTTAAGCATCTATTCACATTTGTCGTGTATGCATGTTTCCCTTGTCAATTTTTAAGCCATTATATGCATCAATTCGAACTAAGATTTTTGCCAAGCTGGGTTGCCTCGGTCCTATGTTTACCCTCTATGTTACCGATTGTTTGGCTAGAGGGTAAAAGGAGCACCTCTATGATTGTTATGACTGGGTTATCCGGATACCTACCTCAAGTGGATGAAGCCAAAAGCTAGCTATCTTCAGTGGAAAATTGGTCGGCTACCACGGGAGCAACAAATAAAATTATAGTTGTTATCACCATTACTCGGGCTTCTTTTCTTGCAAAAGCCATTAGTCGCATACTAGCAGTATACGCCATTACTATCTATGATTTACGTAGCAACCTGAAAGAAGCTACTGATAGAGGTACTATTTTCTTCGGAAGATTTTTCTAACGCTAAGCGCTAATATAACATCTCTCCACGTGCACTTTTTGTCTGTTCGCACCAAATGGCCGGATTGGCTGGTTCCTCAAAAGAATTCCCTCTTAATGAGGTATATTTTACAAGGAACACTCCCAAGCTCTTAGCGCGGGAGGTCGAAGGAGATAGCCAGTTAAGACAAAGTTCACAACACAGACGCAGCAATTTTTGATTTCAAGTACATAGTTACATACAATCACACATCTGGCTGCTGGTCAAGATTGTCTATTAAGGCAACCAGGGCGCAATCTTCCTACGAGAGACGAGCGGTGATAACCCACAAGTATAGTTGATTGCAACAATTTTCGAGGGTAGAGTATTCAACCCAAATTTATTGATTCGACACAAGGGGAGCCAAAGAATATTCTTGAGTATTACCAGGTGAGTTGTCAATTCAACCACACTTGAAAGAATTAATATCTACAGAAAAGTATTTAGTAGAAAAGTAGTGTGGAAATAACGATAACGATGTAAAAAGTGACGGTAGCAGTTTTACAGTGATTGTAATGGTAGCAACGGAAAAGTAACTTAGCAAGGATCAATATGTGAAAAGCTCATAGGCAATTGATTAGTGATAGATAATTATGTTGGATGGCATTCATCAAGCAAAAATTATAACATAGGGTGACACAGAACTAGCACCAATTCATCAGTGTAATGTAGGCATGTATTCCATATATAGTCATATGTGCCTATGTAAAAGAATTTGCATGCCATCTTTTGTCCTACCCTCCCGTGGTAGTGGCGTCCTAATGAAATCATTTTGTGCCGTAAGTACTTGTTCTACTTGAGTAGTTACCATGGAAGCATGTTTACTCATAAGCTTAAGATCATTAATAGTTCTACTCGTGTAATCACCTGAGCAATCAAGCATGTAAGCATTGTGTGTCAATTGTCTACTAACATAAGCATTGAAATTTTATTCCTTAACAACAAAGTTATCAAACTCATCCAAGCATTGGCTAGTGATGTCTACTACACAGCCTTCTTCTTGTAGACTCGTATTGGGCCTCCAAGCGCAGAGTTTTGTAGGACAGTAGCAATTTTACCTCCAGTGGATGAACTATGGTTTATCAATCTGTGAGAGGTGTAGGATGAAGATGGTCTCTCTCAAGCAACCTTGCAACCAAATAACAAAGAGTCTCTTGTGTCCCCAACACACCCAATACAATGGTAAATTGTATAGGTGCACTAGTTCGGTGAAGAGATGGTGATACAAGTGTAATATGGATGGTAGATATAGGTTTTTGTAATCTGAAAATATAAAAACAACAAGGTAACAAATAGTAAACGGTGAGCCAAACGTTGTATAAATGCTAGGAAACAAGGCCTAGGGTCCATACTTTCACTAGTGCAATTTCTCTCAACAATATTGGCATAGTTGAATCATATGTAAATACCTCTCGTGCGACAAAGAGTTCACTCCAAAGTCACAAATAGCGGAGAACTAATGAAGAAATTGTTGTAGGGTACGAAACCACCTCAAAGATATCTTTTCTGATCAATCTTATGAGCTATCCCTATAAGTGTCACAAAGAGCCCTAGAGTTCGTACTAAAATAACACCTTAAGACACATATCAACCAAAACTGTAATGTCACCTAGATACCCCAATGTCACCTCGAGTTCCCGTGGGCTTGATTATACGATATGCATCACATAATTTCAGATTCATTATATTCAATCCAACACAAGGAACTTCAAAGACTGCCCCAAAGTTCCTACCGGAAAGTCAAGACAAAAACATGTGCCAATCCCTATGCATAGATTCTAAAGGTCACGGAACCCGCATGTTGATCACCAAAACATACATCTAGTGTATCAATAGAACATCCCATTGTCACCACAGATATCCCATCGCAAGGCATACATCAAGTGTTCTCGAATCCTTAAAGACTCAATCCAATAAGTAAACTTCAAAGGGAAAACTCAATTAATGACAACAAGATAGAGAGGGGAAAACTCCATACGATTCAATCTATATCAACAAAGCTCGCGGTACATCAAGATCGTGCCATCTCAAGAACACGAGCGAGAGATATCAAATGCATAGCTAGTGGTACATACCCTCAGCCCCGAGGGTGAAAAACTCCCTCCTCGTCATGGAGAGCGTCAGGATGATGAAGATGGCCTCCGATGATGGTTTCCCCCTCCGGCAGGGTGCCGGAACGGGCCCTCGATTGGTTTTTCATGGCTCCGGAGGTTTGCGGTGGCGAAACTCCCGATCTAGGTTCTGCGTTGGGATTTTTGGAATATTTGACGATTTATATAGCTAAGAGGGAGGTCGGTGGACTCCCGAGGGGCCCACAAGCCTGGTGGCCGCGGCCAGGTGGGTGGTCGCACCCCTGAGGGTTGTGGCCTCCTCGGGAACCCTCTGGCCCAACTCTGATGCTCCGTAGGTCTTTTCTGGTCCAAAAAAATCACCATAAAGTTTTATTCCGTTTGGACTCTGTTTGCTATTCCTTTTCTGTGAAACTCAAAAAACAAGGAAAAAATAGAAACTGGCACTAGTCTCTAGGTAATAGGTTAGTCCCAAAAATAATATAAAGTTGTGGTAAAATGATTGTAAAACATCCAAGAATGATAGTATAGCAGCTTGAAACAAGCAAAAATTATAGATACATTGGAGACGTATCAAAATCCCCAAGCTTAATTCCTGCTCGTCCTCGTGTAGGTGAATGATAAAAACAGATTTTTTGATGTGGAATGCTGCCTAACATATTTATCCATGTAATATTCTTTATTGTGGCATGAATATTCAGATCCGTAAGATTCAAAACAATAGTCTAATATTGACATAAAAATAGTAATACTTTGAGCATAGCAACAAGGTAGTCGTGTCCTTTCGAAATAAAACGGCCTTAGAAAGTTATCCCTACAAAATCATATGGTCTGGCTATGCTCCATCTTCCCCACAAAAAGTATCTAAATCATGCACAACCCCGATGAACAAGTCAAGCAATTGTTTCACACTTTTGGTGTTCTCAAACCTTTTCAACTCTCCCGCAATACATGAGCATGATCCATGGATATAGCATTATAGCTGGAATAGAATACGGAGGAGGTGAAAGGAGAAAAAGGAGAAGATAGTCTCACATCAACTAGGTGTATCAACAGGCTATGCAGATGCCCATCAATAGATATCAATGTGAGTGAGTAGGGATTGCCATGCAACAAATGCACTTAGAGCTATAAGTGTATGAAAGCTCAAAAGGAAAACTAAGTGGTTGTGCATAATGAATATCCACTAGTTATATGAAAGTGACAAAATAGGAGATTCTCTATTATGAAGATCATGGTGCTACTTTGAAGCACACGTTTGGAAAAAGGTATTAGCAATTGTCCCTTCTCTCTGTCTCTCATTCTTTTTTTTACTGGGCTTCTTTGGCCTCTTTTATTTTTTGTAAAGTCCGGATACTCATCCCAACTTGTGAGGGAGTCATAGCCTCCATCATCCTTTTCTCTCACGGGACAATGCTCTATTCATGAAAATCAGCACACTTTTATTTACTTATAACTCAAAGAAAAAAGAAATTACAACTCGATTCCTATGACAAAATATGACTCTATATGCAATATGAAGTGATGATGCAAGTCATGAAAAACTACATGGTGGAAGTTGCATGGCATATATCTCGGAATGGCTATGGAAATGCCATAATAGGTAGGTATGGTGGCTGTTTTGAGGAATATATGGTGGCTGTTTTGAGGAAGGAGGGTTTGGTGTACCGGCGAAAGTTGCGCGGTACTAGAGAGGCTAGCAAAGATGGAAGAGTGAGAGTGCGTATAATCCATGGACTTAACATTAGTCATAAAGAACTCACATACTTATTGCAAAAGTCTATTCATTATCAAACAAAGCATTATACGCATGATCCTAGGGGAGAGGTTGGTAGGAGTTAACCATCGCGCGCTCCCGACCCTCACACAAAGCCCGACAATCATTAAACAAATCATACTTCGACTTCGTTACATAACGGTTCACCATGCGTGCATGCTACGGGAATAACAAGCTTTAACACATGTATCTCTTCCAATTCACAACTACTCACTAGCATGACTCTCATATTACCATCTCTATTATCTCAAAACTATATGCAAGGAATCAAACTTCTCATAGTTTTTAATGCACTTAGTATGAAAGTTTTTATTATATCCTTCTTGGATGCCTATTATATTAGGACTAAATTCATAAACTAAACAAATTACCATGTTATTTTAAGAAACTCTCAAAATAATATAAGTGAGGAATGAGAGTTCAATAATTTCTATAAAATATAACACCACCATGCTCTATAAAGATAGAAGTGAAGCACTAGAGCAACATTCCCTAGCTCAAAAGATATAAGTGAAGATCAATGAGTAGTCAAACAATTAAGTAGCTACGTGGACTCTCTCTCTCCCTCCATAAATATTTTCAGATTTAAGTACTTTATTCAAACAGCAAGCAAAATAAAATAGCACTCCAAGAATAGCACGCACCATGTGAATGAATAAAGATTTAGGCTCAACATAGGCTAACCAATAATTGTTGATGAAGAGAGGTGGGATGCATAGCATCCCCAAGCTTAGATGCTTGAGAGTTATTGAAATATTTACTTGGGGTGACTTGGTCATCCCCAAGCTTGAGCTTTTGTATCTCGTTCAATACTCTTATATCATGGTTTCATCTATTCTCAAAAACTTCATCCACACAATACTCAAAAAGAACTCATGAGATAGGTTAGTACACATAATAATAAATCAACTCTTTATGTACTGCCAAGACAAGTTTCTTAATAATTTTCAAACATTAGGTTAGAATATACTATCATTTCCACAATTTATATCTACCAATATGGGCTATGGAAACTATAGGATAAGTTGATAACGAAATTATGACAACAATCTATCTAAACAGAACAGTCTATAGCAATTTATGAAAAGAATGTACTTTTGTGACTCAAAAATTATGAAAAATTAGGACATTCTATAACATTTATATTACAATACTGTGTAAAAATTGCAGAAACTTTCCACGTTCCAGTAAAATATGAAAATTCAAACACTACAGCCGAAGTTTATGTTTTTATACAACACTCACACAAACATGCAATGCAAGCATCCTAATGGCAATTCTTGGAACTTTTTATTGAAAAACTAGATTATAAATAACACCAAACAGAGGAAAACAAAATAAAATTACGCTCCAAGCAAAACTCATATTATGTGACGAATAAAAATATAGCTCCAAGTAAGATATAGCGATAGTGTTGAAGACGAAAGAGGGGATGCCTTCCGGGGCATCCCCAAGCTTAGACGCTTGAGCCTTCCTTTAATATTACCTTTGGGGTGCATTGGTAATCCCCAATCTTAGATTCTTCTCACTCCTTATTCTCCTCATATCGGTGTCTCACCCAAAACTTGAAAACTTCAATCACAGAGAACTTAACGGAACTTCGTGAGATGGGTTAGTGTAGTAAATACAGATCATTCACTTAGGTACTGTCAAGAAAAGATTCATAATTGTTAACACATGATACCTACTGTAATACATCATTCCCACAATTTATATTACTCAATATAAGCTATAGGAACACTTGAAATTAGCAAACTATTCATGCAAAACAGAATCTGTCAAAAACAGAACTGTCTATAAAGATCTGAATGATGACCAAACTTCCATGAATCTAAAAATTCTGAAAAATTAGAAAAAGTCATGGAATTTGCATATAAAGGTTTTGTCAAAATTTCAGAATTTTTTTACACACCAGTAAAATCAGATAATTCATATACTCCACGCAAAACTTTCTGTTTTTGCACAAAATCAAACAAGCAAGTATCCACACTATCCCAAAGGCTTTACTTGGCACTTTATTGAAATAAAAGACACAAAACATGATTAATACAGTATCTTAATCATGTTACCACATAAAAAACAGAAGGTAAAAGGGTTGGGTTGTCTCGCAACAAGCGCTTTACTTTAATGCCTTTTAGCTAGGCATGATGATCTCAATGATGCTCACATAGGAATAGTAATTGAAACATGCAAAAGAGCATCTTGAATCTCATGACAAGCACATTTAAGTCTAACCCACTTCCTATGCATAGGAATTTTGTGGGAAAACAATGTATGGGAGCAAGAATCATCTAGCATAGGATGGGAAAACAAGCATATCTTCAAGAATTTGAACACATAGAGAGGAAACTTGATATTTTTGCAATTCCTACAAGCATATGTTACTCCCTCATAATAATTTTCAGTAGCATCATGAGGAAATTCCACAATATAGCCAGCACATAAATCATTATTTTTTGATGGACAAGCATAGAAAATTTGTCACTCTCCACATAAGCAATTTTCGTCTCATTCAAAATAGTGGGAGCAAACTCAACAAAATAACTATCATGGCATACTTGATTGACATAACCACTTTGAATATTAAAATCATGATGAAAAGTTTCATGGTTACCATTACTATTTATAGCATACGTGTCATCAGAATAATCATCATAGATAGGAGTCATGTAATAATCATAATAGTTTTGCTCATCAAAACTTGGGGGGCTAAAAATATCATCTTCATCAAACATAGCATCCCCAAGCTTGTGGCTTTGCATATCATTAGCATCATGAATGTTCACAGAATTCATACTAACAATATTACTATCATTCTCATCACTCAAATATTTAGTGACAAACATTTTAATAACTTCTTGTTCTAATACTTGAGCACAATTTTCTGTTCCATCATTTTCACGAAAGACATTATAAAGATGAAGCATATGAGGCAACCTCAATTCCATTTTTTGTAGTTTGCTTTTATAAAACCAAACTAGTGAAAAACAAGAAACTAAAAGATTTAATTTCAAGATCTAAAGAATATACCTTCAAGCACCCACCTCCCCGGCAAGGGCGCCAGAAAAGAGCTTGATGTCTACTACACAACCTTCTTCTTGTAGACTCGTGTTGGGCCTCCAAGCACAAAGTTTTGTAGGATAGTAGCAATTTTCCCTCAAGTGGATGACCTAAGGTTTATCAATCCGTGAGAGGTGTAGTATGAAGAAGGTCTCTCTCAAGCAACCTTGCAACCAAATAAAAAGGAGTCTCTTGTGTCCCCAACACACCCAATACAATGGTAAATTGTATAGGTGCACTAGTTCCGCGAAGAGATGGTGATACAAGTGTAATATGGATGGTAGATATAGGTTTTTGTAATCTGAAAATATAAAAACAGCAAGGTAACAAATGGTAAATGGCGAGCAAAACATTGTATAAATGTAGGAAATAAGGCCTAGGGTCCATACTTTCACTAGTGCAATTTCTCTCAACAATATTGGCATAGGTTAATCATATGTAAATACCTCTCGTGCGACAAAGAGGTCACTCCAAAGTCACAAATAGAGGGGAACTAATGAAGAAATTATTGTAGGGTACGAAACCACCTCAAAGTTATCTTTTCTGATCAATCTTATGAGCCATCCCTATAAGTGTCGCAAATAGCCCTAGAGTTTGTACTAAAATATTACCTTAAGACCCACATCAACCAAAACCCTAATGTCACCTAGATACCACAATGTCACCTAGAGTACCCATGGTCTTGATTATATGATATGCATCACATAATTTCAGATTCATTATATTCAATCCAACACAAGGAACTTCAAAGACTGCCCCAAAGTTTCTACCGGAAAGTAAAGACGAAAACATGTGCCAACCCCTATGCATAGATTCCCAAGGTCACGGAACCCACAAGTTGATCACCAAAACATACATCAAGTGTATCAATAGAACATCCCATTGTCACCACAGATATCCCATCGCAAGACATACATCAAGTGTTCTCGAATCCTTAAAGACTCAATCCCATAAGTAAACTTCAAAGGGAAAACTCAATTCATCACAACAAGATAGAGAGGGGAAAACTCCATATAATTCAGTCTATATCAACAAAGCTCGCGGTACATCAAGATCGTGCCATCTCAAGAACACGAGAGAGAGATAACAAGCACAAAGCTACTGGTACATACCCTCAGCCCCGAGGGAGAACTACTCCCTCCTTGTCATGGAGAGCGTCAGGATGATGAAGATGGCCTCCGGTGATGGTTTCCCCCTCCGGCAGGGTGCTGGAACGGGCTCCTGATTGGTTTTTCGCGCCTCTGCAGGTTTGCAGCGGTGGAACTCCCGATCTAGGTTCTGCGTTGGGGTTTCTAGAATATTTGACAATTTATAGAGCTGAGAGGGAGGGAGGTGGACTCCCGAGGGGCCCACAAGCCTGGTGGCCGCGGCCAGGGGGGTGGCTGCGCCCCTAAGGCTTGTGGCCTCCTCGGAAACCTTCTGGCCCAACTCTGATGCTCCGTAGATCTCTTCTGGTCTAAAAAATCATCGTAAAGTTTTATAAATTTGGACTCCGTTTGATATTCCTTTTCTGTAAAACTCAAAAACAAGGAAAAAACAGAAACTGGCACTGGGCTCTAGGTTAATAGGTTAGTCCCAAAAGTAATATGAAGTTGTGGTAAAATGATTGTAAAACATCCAAGAATGATAGTCTAGCATCATGAAACAAGTAAAATTATAGATACATTGGAGACGTATCAGCTAGCAGGCTTATTATAAGGAATATCACCTTCATCAAATCTACGGAGAGAATTTGCCTCTACTACCTGTGTCGGGTTATCAAGACCATGTATTTACTCAATAGGTGGTAGATTCTTAACATCTTCAGTTTTAATACCTTTTTCTTTCATAGATTTCTTTGCCTCTTGCATATCTTTAGGACTGAGAAATAGAATACCTCTTTTCTTCGGGGTGGGATTTGGAGGTGGTTTGAGAATAGTCCAATCAATATCATTGCTCAATATATTATTCAATAGTTGTTCAGATTGTTCAACAGTTCGTTACCTAAAAACACAACCAGCACAACCATGTAGGTGGTCCCTAGAAGCATTGGTTAGTCCATTATAAAAAATATCAAGTATTTCGTTTTCTTGAGAGGATGATCAGGAAAAGCATTAAGTAATTGGAGAAGCCTCCGCCAAGCTTGTGGGAGACTCTCTTCTTTAATTTGCACAAAGTTAAATATTTCCTTCAAGGCAGCTTGTTTCTTATGGGCAGGATTTTTTTCCAGAGAAGTAATATATCATATCCTGGGGACTACGCACACAACCAGGAGCAAGAGATTAAACCATATCTTAGCATCACCCTTCAATGTTTAAGGAAACAACTTAAGAATATAGTAATAACGATTTTTTTCCTCATGAGTATATAGGGTGGCTATATCATTCAATTTAGTAAGATGTGCCACAACAGTTTCAGATTCATAACCATGGAAAGGATCAGATTCAACCAAAGTAATTAACTCGGGATCGACAGAGAATTCATAATCCTTATCAGTAACAAAGATAGGTGAAGTAGCAAACTTAGGATCATATTACATTCTAATATTCAAAGATTTTTCATTCCACTTGCATAGCAATTTCTTAAGATCATCTCTATCCTTACAAGCAAGAAAGTCCCTAGCTACCTCTCCCTCCATAACATAGCCCTTAGGTATATTAGGCAATTCATATCTAGGAGAGCTAGGTCTAACAGGTGTCTTATAGTGTTCAATTTCAATAATTTCATCAATTTCAGAAATATCATCAGTTTCAGCATTGACTCTAGCAATTTGTTCATCAATAAATTCACCCAGTGGCACACTATTATCAAGAAAAGTATCATCATAAGCATCATGCATAGAAGAAGTGGCATCATTGATTACTTGCAGCATATCAGAATCAATAGCAGGTGGTGGTGTCGCAAATTTACTCATAGCAAAACGTGAATCAAGTGCAAAGCTAGATGGTAGTTCCTTACCTCCTCTCGTAGTAGAGGGATTGATCTTGGTTTTTGGATCTTTCAGATTCTTCATAGTGATCAACAGATGTAAATCCCAACTGACTCAGAGAACAGAGCTATGTTTCCCGGCAACGGTGCCAGAAAAATGTCTTGATAACCCACAAGTATAGGGGATCGCAATAGTTTTTGAGGGTATAGTATTCAACCCAAATTTATTGATTCAACACAAGGGGAGCCAAAGAATATTCTCGAGTATTAGCAGCTGAGTCGTCAATTCAACCACACCCAAGAGACTTAATATCTATAGCAAAGTATGTAGTAGCAAAGTAGTATGGAAGTAACGATAACGATGGCAAAAATGACAGTAGCAGTTTTGTAGTGATTGTATGGTAGCAACGGGAAAGTAACTTAGCAAGGATCAATATGTGAAAATCTCGTAGGCAATGGATTAGTGATGGATAATTATGTCGGATGGCACTCATCATGCAACAATTATAACATAGGGTGGCACAGAACTAACTCCAATTCGTCAATGTAATGTAGGCATGTATTCCATATATAGTCATACGTGCTTATGGAAAATAACTTGCATGACATCTTTTGTGCTACCACCCCGTGGCAGTGGGGTCCTAATGGAAACTAAGGGATATTAAGGCCTCCTTTTAATAGAGAACCGGACCAAAGCATTAGCACTTTATGAATACATGAACTCCTCAAACTACGGTAATCACCGGAAAGAATCCCACTTATTGTCACCCTGGGGGATGCGGATCATAACTCGTAATAGGTGTCTACAATGTGCGAGATAGGATCAAGAACACATATATATTAATGAAAACACAATAGGTTCAGATCTCAAATCATGGCACTCAGGCCGTAGTGACAAGCACCAAGCATAGAAAAGTCATAGCAACATCAATCTCAGAACATAGTGGATACTAGGGATCAAACCCTAACAAAACTAACTCGATTACATGGTAAATCTCATCCAACCCATCACCGTCCAGCAAGCCTACAATGGCATTACTCACGAACTATGGAGAGCATCATGGCATTGGTGATGAAGGATGGTTGCTGATTACGATGGCGTCGATTTCCCCTCTCCGGATCCCAAAATGGACTCCAGATCTGTTCTCTCGAGGAAGAACAGGAGGTGGCGGCGGCTCCGTATCATGAAACGCAATGAACTCTTGTCCCTGATATTTTCTCCGCGGATGTGAATATATGGAGTTGGAATTGAGGTCGGTGGAGCTCCAGGGGGCCCACAAGCCACCTAGGCGTGGCTAGGGTTGGTCGCGCCCCCTAGCTTGTGGCCAACGGGTGGCCCCCCTCTGGTTGATTCTTTCGCTAGTATTTTTTATTAATTCCAAAAAATATTCTCCATAAATTTCCAAGTCAATCCGAGAGCTTTGATTTCTGCACAAAAATAACACAAAGGCAATTCTGCTGAAAACAGCGTCAGTCCGGTTTAGTTCCATTCAAATCGTGCAAATTAGAGTCCAAAACAAGGGCAAAAGAGTTTGGAAAAGCAGTTAGGATGGAGACGTATCAACTCCCCCAAGCTTAACCCATTTCTTTCCTTAAGCAATTCAGTTGAAAAACTAAAAGTGACAAAGAAAACTTTTACAAACTCTGTTTGATCTTGTTGTTGTTGTAAATATGTCTAACTGAAGTTCATATTTTCAACAAAGATTATAGACTAACCACGTTCTCAGTAACATTTAGGTCTCATATTTACTCATAGCAATGTCATAATCAACTAGTGAGCAATAATAATAACTCTCGGATGACAACAATTTTATCAAAACAATCATGATACAATATGATATAATGGTATCTCGCTAGCCCTCTTGGAGACCGCAAAACATAAATGCAGAGCACCCCTGAAGAACAAGGACTGACTGGACATTGCAATTCATGGTAAAAGAGATCAAGTCAAACTCATACTCAATATCAATTAATAGAAAAGCATACAAATGATGATGGTGCTCTCTAACTGGTGTTTTGATAAGAGGAGGATGACTCAACAGTAAAGTAAAATAGATAAGCCCTTCGCAAAGGGAAGCATTGATTTGCAGAGGTACCAGAGCTCGAGATTTTAAAACATGGATGAATTATAATGTTGAGCGCTATGCTTTCATTGTCATCATAACGACCAAGAGATTTCACCCTCCTCCATGCTAGATACATTATAGGCGGTTCCCAAACAGAATGATAATTTTTTTACTCCCCCTCCACCAATCACACACACTCCACGACTAGCCGAATCCACGGGTACCGTCCATACAAAGACGGTCCTGGGGGAGTTTTGTTTCATTATATTTTTATTTGATTTTGAGCATGGAATTGGGCATCCCAAATACCAGCCACTTTCTCGTGAATAATAGTGAATCAACACATATCGTGAGAATAACCCACCTAGCATGGAAGATACTGACCGCCTCCAGTCGCTACATGAGCGATTCGGGCATATAAATCAAAATATTATTTAAAGGTTTAGAGTTTGGCACATGCAAATTTACTTGGAACGACAGCTAAATACAACATATAGGTAGGTATGGTGGACTCACATGGAACAACTTTGGGTTTAAGGAAGTGGATGCACAACCAGTATTCCCGCTTAGTACAAGTGAAGGCTAGGAAAAGACTGGGAAGTGACCAACTAGAGAGCGACAACAATCATCAACATGCATTGAGACTAACCAACATTGAATGCAAGCATGAGTAGGATATAAATCACCATGAACATAAATATTGTGGAGGCTATGTTGATTTTGTTTCAACTACATGCATGAACATGTGCCAAGTCAAGCCACTTGAATCATTCAAAGGAGGATACCATCCTATCATACTACATCACAACCATTTTAATATGCATGTTGGCACTCAAGAGAAACCATTATCCACTCTTAGCTAATTAAGCATGGCATGAGTAACTATAATCTCTAATTGTCATTGCAAATATGTTTCATCCATAATGAGCTGAATTCAAAACGATGAGCTAATCATATTTACAAAAGCAAAATGGGTCGAGTTTGTACCAGCTTTTCTCCATCTCAATCTTTTCATCATATATCATCATTATTGCCTTTCACTTGCACGACCGAACGGTGTGAATAATAATAAGAGTGCACATGCATTGGACTAAGCTGGAATCTGCAAACAATAACTAAAGGCAGCAGGCAAGGTAAAATGGGCTCTCTACTAGATAAACAGTAACACATATGAGAACCACTCATCATTTTTATTGTGGTCTTCTCCTGACGACCCAAAGAAAGAAATTTCAAACAAGAACGAGAAAAACTATTTACATGGGAAAACTCCCAACAAGCAAAACAAGAACGAGAAATCTTTTTGGGTTTTCTTTTAATGCTACAACTAAACAGACTAGAAGGTAAAGCTATAACTAATTTTTTGGATTTTCTCAAAGTTAATTAAGCAAACAAGAAGAAAGCGGAAAGAAGAAATAAACTACCATGAAGGGTACAAAGAAAAAGTATGAGCACCAACTACTAAGATGAGTGTGTGAACATGAATGTAATGTCAGTGAGAAATATGTACTTCCCCAAGCTTATCCTTTTGGCCTAAGCTGGTCTAGGGCCATGGCTGAAAATAACCATCTCCTGGATACTCCAGAGGGTCCTGAGAGTTCCACTGGTTGGTGAGCTCCTGTGACTCCCACTGAAAAAACTGAATCCTGATACGGATCAAGGGCTGGTGCCGGCTCAGATGCTAGGGTTGCGACAGAGCCCAATATCTGTAGATGTCCCCAAGCATAATAATTTACCTGCCTGAATGAATATCGAACAAATAAGAAGCAGGTAGAGTAATAATCTCACAAGTACCATGACTAAACACTAAGTTGTAAAGCAGCCTCCTATCATTATTCTTCCTAATAAAATCATGTATTACCATACTTTCATTGTCAAAATATCTTGTAGGTAGAAGCATTTCCTCTTTCTCATCAAGCCTAACGGGTATCTTAAAGTGTTTTGCTAGACAAGATGCGTAGATGCCTCTGAATATGGGGCCCTTCGAACGGTTTAAGTTTAACCGTTGGGCTACCACAGCACCCAAACTAAAAGTTCTATCAACAAGTAAAGCGTGGCACAGAATGGCTAGGTTGGGAGCACTAAGGCCTCCACTCTCCCCATGACCAACTAAACATATCCCCGCAAATAATGAATAATAGCGTATAACAGGAAAATGTAAACTAGCTGCTCTTGCCTTTGACACCCCTCTCTCTTCCCCCACAGTGGTTGAGGCAATAAAGTCCTCCATGTCTCTAGGGACGTGGTTCACTGATGCTGCCCTCATAATGTATTTTGCAAACATTGCAATAATTGTAAAGTGTCATCTTCTTGGCACATCATACAAGTAAAACTCTACCATGGGAGGATCCTTCCTAGGATAAAAGTGAAAGTTTTGCACGAAGATATTAGTGAGTAATAGGTACTGATCACACTTATCATTGAGGAAGTCAGCGATGCTTGCATTCTCTACCAAATAATACAAATCTTCCTAAATTCCGGCCGCCCTCAAGAATGTATCACTTGGCCCTTCAGATGGCCAAACCTCTACGACACGAGGAAGATTGTATTTGGACTTCTTCTTCACCTCATTTTCATCTTCTTTAGAGCCCCGGCTTGAAGAGCCTCTTAACAATCTCCTCATCATTTCTTTCTCTGTAAAATTTCTGAAATTTTTAGTGACTCAAAATAACGGTTAACAAAAGTCCACAAAACTTATAGCAACTACTCCCACAAGTGCCTAGAGCCTATATCACGCATCAGTACTACTTGAGACCATACAAATTTGACATGCAAGCTCAAGAACAAGGTCACCATAGCAGCAAAATTTTGCAATATATAAGGCACTAGAACAAAAACTAATTTGACCATTGGAGGAGTCACATACCAAAGATCATTCCCCTAAAACAGTTTTGCAATTGGGGCCTTGCACAAGGAGATCGAAAATGGTAGAAAAATGAGCTAAAACACGGGTTTGAGCAATGGTGGGATTTTTTCTAGAGGAAGACGAAGTGGATGGGTGCTAGAATAAGTGAGGGGGGCTACTTGGGACCCACAAGCCACCTGGGCAAGGCTAGGGGGTGGTCGCGCCCTGTGAGCGTGTGGCTCACTGATGCAGCCCCCTTATACATGCTCAGTGCCAGAAATTCTTAAATATTCCAGAAAAATCAGACTACATTTTCAGGTCATTTGGAGAACTTTTATTTCCAGGTCATTTTTTATTGCACGGAAAACTCAGAAAACAGAAAAATAATAGCATTTTTACTTTCTCTAATCGAAACAACAGGAAGTAAAACTTTGGTAAAGAAGGTTGTGCCTTCTAAATTCATCCATCTCATGCCCGTCAAAAGGAATTCATTAACAAGGTTGATCAAGTCTTATTAACAAACTTCTTTCGAGTAACATTAAACCAGAGAATTTTTGAATAACACCAAGTTACCTCAACGGGGACAGGCATGTCCCCTACCATGATTATATCATATTTCTTCTTGGCAGTATGAAGATGTAATTCAAGATCTCCAATAATAATCCTTGAATTTTTTTCAATGCAGTTGATACTATGAAGTCGAGGTTGTTTCTTCGGAAAGTGTACCATATACTCATTACCATTAACATGAAAAGTGGCATTGCCCTTATTGCAATCAATAACAGCCCCTGTAGTATTCAAAAAGGGTCTACCAATGATGATCGACATACTGTCGTCCTTGGGAATATCAAGAATAACAAAATCCATTAGGATAGTAACATTTGCAACCACGACAGGCACATCCTCACAAATACTGATGGGTAAAGTAGTTGATTTATTAGCCATTTGCAAAGAGTTTTCAATAGGTGTCAACTTATTCAAATCAAGTCTACGATACAAATAGAAAGGCATAACACTAACACCATCTCCAAGCTCACATAAAGTAGTTTTAACATAATTTCTCTTAATAGAGCATGGTATAGTAGGTACTCTGGGGTCTCCTAGTTTCTTTGGTACTCCACCCTTAAGGGTGTAATTAGCAAGCATGGTGGAAATCTCAGCTTTTCGTATCTTTCTTTTATTTGTCACAATATCTTTCATATACTTAGCATAAGGAGACATTTTTAGAATATCAGTCAAGCAAATACGCAAAAAACAGGTCTAAGCATTTCAACAAAACGCTCAAAGTCCTCATCATCCTTTTTCTTGGATGGTTTAGGAGGAAAGGGCATGAGTTTCTGAATCCATCGTTCTCTTTCTTTACCATGCTTCCTAGCAACAAAGTCTCTTTTGTCATATCTTTTATTCTTAGGATGTGGGTTATCAAGATCAACCGCGGGTTCAATCTCCGCATCACTATCATTACTAGGTTGAGCATCATCATGAAAATCATCATTAGTATTATCATTAGGCTCATGTTCATCACCAGATTGTGTCTCGACATTAGAAATATAAACATTGTTTGGGTTTTCACGCATATCTATAACAGGTTCACTAGCAGCATGCAAGGTCCTATCATCATTCTTTTTCCTTTTATTACTGGGATGACTAGGTGTATCAGTATTAATTCCCTGAGAATCTTGATCAATTCTCTAAGGATGGCCCTCGGGATACAAACGTTCTTGAGTCATTTTACCACCTCTAGTCACCACTCTAACAGAATGATCATTGTTCTTGCATTCATCTCCTTAAGCAAATCATTTTGTGCCTTAAGTACTTGTTCTACTTGAGTAGTTACCATGGAAGCATGTTTACTAATAAGCCTAAGATCATTAATAGTTCTACTCATATAATCACCTAAGCAATCAATCATGTAAGCATTATGTGTCAATTGTCTACTAACATAAGCATTGAAATTTTCTTGCTTAACAACAAAGTTATCAAACTCATCCAAACATTGGCTAGTAGGCTTATTATAAGGAATATCACCTTCATCAAATCTATGGAGAGAATTTACCTCTACTACCTATGTCGGGTTAAGAAGACCATGTATTTCCTCAATAGGTGGTAGATTCTTAACATCTTCAGTTTTAATACCTTTTTCTTTCATAGATTTGTTTGCCTCTTGCATATCTTCAGGACTGAGAAATAGAATACCTCTTTTCTTTGGGGTGGGATTTGGAGGTGGTTCGGGACTAGTCCAATCATTATCATTCCTTAATATATTATTCAATAGTAGTTTAGCTTGTTCAACAGTTTGTTCCCTGAAAACACAACGAGCACAAAAATCTAGGTGGTCCTTAGAAGCATCGGGTAGTCCATTATAAAAGATATCCAGTATTTTCTTTTTCTTGAGAGGATGATCAGACAAAGCATTAAGTAATTGGAGAAGCCTCCCCCGAGCTTGTGGGGGTCTCTCTTCTTTAATTTGCACAAAGTTAAATATTTCTTGCAAGGCGGCTTGTTTCTGATGGGCAGGAAAATATTTTTAAGAGAAGTAATATATCATATCCCAGGGACTACGCACACAACCAGGAGCAAGAGAATTAAACCATATCTTAGCATCACCCTTTAATGCCAAAGTAAACAACTTAAGAATAGAGTAATAACAATTTTTTTCCTCATGAGTAAATAGGGTGGCTATATCATTCAATTTAGTAAGATATGCCACAACTATTTCAGATTCATAACCATGGAAAGGATCAGATTCAACCAAACTAATTAACTCAGGATCGATAAAGAATTCGTAATCCTTATCAGTAACAAAGATAGGTGAAGTAGCAAAATTAGGATCATATTGCATTCTAGCATTCAAAGATTTTTCATTCCACTTGCATAGCAATTTCTTAAAATCATCTCTATCCTTACAAGCAAGAAATTTCTTAGCCACCTCTCCCTCCATAACATAGCCCTTAGGTATATTAGGCAATTCATATCTAGGAGAGCTAGGTCTAAAGGTGTCTCATAGTGTTCAGTTTCAATAATTTCATCAGTTTAAGAAATATCATCAGTTTCAGCATTGACTCTAGCAATTTGTTCAACAAGAAATTCACCCAGTGGCATAGTATGACCAAGAAAAGTATCATCATAAGCATCATGCATAGCAGAAGTGGCATCATCAATTACTTGCGACATATTGCTACTTGTCGAGCATGCTACTTCTCGAGCATGTGTTGGTTTCCCGTGAAGAGGAACGGTTTGATGCAGCAAAGTAGATAAGTATTTCCCTCATTTTTTGAGAACCAAGATTTCAATCTAGCAGGAGATAAAAGTGAGTCACCAATAGATGTGCCTGCACAAAGAATGAAACTCTTGCACACAATGCTGTAAAGGGGTTGTCAATCCCTTCACGGTTACTTGCAAGGACGAGATTTAATAGAGATAGATATAATAGGATACTTGAATGGAAAGTAAAAATAAAAGTAAAAATAATGCAGCAAGTATTTTTGGTGTTTTTGGTTTTAGATCTGAAAGTATAATATGGAAAATAGACCCGGGGCCATAGGTTTCACTAGATGGCTTCTCTCATGATGGCAAGTATTATAGTGGGTGAACAAATTATTGTCGAGCAATTGATAGAAAAGCAAATAATTATGAAGATATCCAAGGCAATGATTATGCATATAGGCATCACGTCCGTGACAAGTAGACCGAAATGATTCTGCATCTACTACTATTACTCCACACATCGATCGACTCTTGCGTGCATCTAGAGTATAAAGTTCATGAAGAACAGAGTAACACATTAAGTAAGATGATATGATGTAGAGGGATAAACTCAAGCAATATGATGAAAACCCCATCTTTTTACCCTTGATGGCAACAATACAATACGTGCCTCGCTACCCCTACTTTGTCACTGGGTGAGGACACCGCAAGATTGAACCAAAAACTAAGCACTTCTCCTTTTGCAAGAATTACCAATCTAGTTGGCCAAACCAAACCAATAACTCGAAGAGACTTGCAAAGATATGAAATCATGCATATAGGAATTAAGGAAAGACTCAAATAAAATTCATGGATAATCTAAACATAAACCCACCATTCATCGGATCCCGACAGACACACCGCAAAAGAGTATTACATCGGATAGATCTCCATGAAGATCATGAAGAACATGGTATTGATAAGCAAAGAGAGAGAAGAAGCCATCTAGATACTAGCTATGGACCCGAAGGTCTGTGGTGAAATACTCACGCATCATTGGAGGGGCAATAGAGTTGATATAGATGCCCTTCGTGATCGAATCCCCCTCCGGCAGATTACTAGAAAAGACGCCAAGATTGGATCTCTCGGGAACGGAGGCTTCTGGCGGCAGAAAAATGTTTTTGTTGCTCGTTCTGATAATGATGGAATATTTGGGAATTTATAGGCCTAAGATTAGGGTTAGGGGATCTGTCGTGGGCCCACAACCCTGCCCGGCGCTGCCTACCCCCTGGCCACGCCCCTAGGGCTTGTGGGCCCACGGTGGCTCCTCTACCTTGGTTCTCAAGTCTCGTAGATTACTTTTGTTCCAGAAAAATTCCTTCCGAAGGTTTTATTCCGTTCGGACTCTGTTTAATATTCCTTATCTGCGAAACTCAAAAACAAGGAAAAAACAAAAACTGGCACTAGGCTCTAGATTAATAGGTTAGTCCCAAAAATAATATAAAATAGCATATTAATGCATATAAAACATCCAAAATAGATAATATAATAGCATGGAACAATCAAAAATTATAGATACGTTGGAGATGTATCAGCATCCCCAAGCTTAATTCATGCTCGTCCTGAGTAGGTAAATGATAAATATAGATTTTTTTATGTCGAATGCTACCTAACATATTTATCCATGTAATATTCTTTATTGTGGCATGAATATTCAGATCCGTAAGATTCAAAACAATAGTCTAATATTGACATAAAAACAGTAATGCTTCGAGCACACCAACAAGGTAGTCGTGTCCTTTCAAAAGAACATGGCCTTAGAAAGTCATCCCAAAATCATATGGCCTCGCTATGCTCCATCTTCCCAACACAAAGTATCTAAATCGTGGACAGCCCCGATGAACAAGTCAAGCAATTGTTTCACACTTTTGGTGTTCTCAAACCTTTTCAACTCTCACGCAATACATGAGCGTGAGCCATGGATATAGAATTATAGGTGGAATAGACTATGGAGGAGGTGCAAAGGGAAAAAGGAGAAGATAGTCTCACATCAACTAGGTGTATCAACGGGCTATGGAGATGCTCGTCAATAGATATCAATTTGAGTGAGTAGGGATTGCCATGCAACAAATGCACTTAGAGCTATAAGTGTATGAAAGCTCAAAAAAGAAAACTAATTGGTCATGCATAATGAATATCCACTAGTTATATGAAAGTGACAAAATAGGAGACTCTCTATCATGAAGATCATGGTGCTACTTTGAAGCACAAGTGTGGAAAAAGGTAGTAGCAATTGTCCCTTCTCTCTTTCTCTCATATTTATTTTATATTTTTCTTGGTGGGCTTCTTTGGCCTCTTTTATTATTATTTTGTTTGGGCTTCGCTGGCCTATTTTATTTTTTGTAAAGTCCGGATACTCATCCCAACTTGTGAGGGAGTCATAGCCTCCAGCATCCTTTTCTCTCATGGGACAATGCTCTATTCATGAAAATCAGCACACTTTTATTTACTTATAACTCAAACAAAAAGAAATTACAACTCGATTCCTATGAAAAAATATGACTAAATATGCAATATGAAGTGATGATGCAAGTCATAGAAAAACTACATGGTGGAAGTTGCATGGCATATATCTCGGAAGAGGTTGGTAGGAGTTAACCATCGCACACTCCCGACCCTCACACAAAGGTCGACAATCATTAAACAAATCATGCTCCGACTTCATTACATAACGGTTCACCATACATGCATGCTACGGGAATCACAAGCTTTAACACATGTATCTCTTCCAATTCACAACTACTCACTAGCATGACTCTCATATTACCATCCCTATTATCTCAAAACTATATGCAAGGAATCAAACTTCTCATAGTTTTTAATGCACTTAGTATGAAAGTTTTTATTATATCCCTCTTGGATGCTCATTATATTAGGACTAAATTCATAACCTAAACAAATAACCATGCTGTTTTAAGAAAATCTCAAAATAATATAAGTGAGGAACTGAGTTCAATAATTTCTATAAAATATAACACCACCATGCTCCATAAAGATATTAGTGAAGCACTAGAGCAACATTGCCTAGATCGAAAGATATAAGTGAAGCACATAGAGTATTCTAACAATTTCACGATTCAGCATCTCTCTCTCAAAAGATGTGTGCATCAAGGATGATTGTGGCAAACTAAAAATCAAAGACTCATATCATACAAGACGCTCCAAGCAAAACACATATCACGTGGTGAATAAAAATAGATTGAAGACGAAAGAGGGGATGCCTTCTGGGGCATCTCCAAGCTTAGGCTTTTTGGTATCCTAGAATATGACTTGGCATTCATTGGGCATCCCCAAGCTTACGCTCTTGCCAATCTTTATTCCATAGTCCATCAAATCTTCACCCAAAACATGAAAACTTCACAATACAAAACTCAACAAAAAACTCATGAGATCTGTTAATATAAAAAGATAAATCACCACTTTAGGTACTATTTTGAACTCCTTATTTGGTTTTATTTGTGTAATACCTACTGTATTCTAACTTTACCATGACTCATACCCCCCGATACGACCCATAGATACATCAAAATAAGCAAACAATACAAAGAAAACAGAATCTGTCAAAAACAGAACAGTGTGTAGCAATATGTAAAATTGGAATACTTGTGGAACCCTAAAAATTTTGAAAACTTAGGACAATGGCAAAATTTGTATATAAATCTTGTGTAAAAATTTCAGATCAATTAGACTCTCTGAAAAATTTAGAAAGTTCCTAGACTGAGCGCAACAGTTTTTGTTTTTCAGCAAGATCAAACCAACAACTACCGTAGATCACCCCAAAGGTTTTACTTGGCTCAAACAGTAATCAAAACAGAAAAACACAATTACAACAGAAGTAATAATGTGCCAAACACACCAAAACAGAAGCAAAAGGCAGGAAAAAATAAAATTGGGTTGCCTCCCAACAAGCGCTATTGTTTAACGCCCCTAGCTAGGCAAAACACAATAGATCTAGGTATTGCCATCTTTGGTATGCAATCCATAAGTATCTCTCATGATAGATTCATAAGGTAATTTTATTTATTTCTAGGAAAGTGTTCCATGCCCTTCCTGAATGCAAATTTTAATCTAATATTCCCTTCCTTCATATCAATAATTGCACCGACTGTTCTAAGGAAAGGTCTACCAAGAATAATAGGACATGTAGGTTTGCATTCTATATCAAGAACAAGGAAATCTACGGGCACATAATTCCTATTTGCAACAATAGGAACATCATGAATCACATGGCAAGTATATTTAAGTCTAACCCACTTCCTATGCATAGGGATTTTATGAGCAAACAAATTATGGGAACAAAAATCAACTACCATAGGAAGGCAAAACAAGCATAACTTCCAAACTTTGAACACATAGAGAGGAAACTTGATATTATTGAAATAGGTAAGAGCATATGTTCCTCTCTCATATTAATTTTCAGTAGCATCATAAAGGAATCTCACAATATAGCTATCACACAAAGCATTATTTTCATGATCAATTATAGCATACGTGTCATCACAAAAACTTTGGGAACAAAAAATATCATCTTCATCAAGCATAGCATCCCCAAGCTTCTAGTTTTTCATACCATTAGCATCATGGATATTGAGAGAATTCATACTAAGAACTTGACAATCATGTTTTTCATTCAAGGAGACATCATGAATCACTTTATAAGTTTCTTCTTTCAACACTTTATCAAAATTTTCATGATGTTTGAGCAAAACTTCCTAGAGATAATCAAGTGCACTCAACTCACTTGTGATTGGTTCATCACAATTTGGTCTTTTGAAAAGATTAGCAAGTGGATGGGGATCCATATCAATAGATTTTTAGCAAGTGAAGATGCAACCAAATCGAAGGCACATGGCAACACAAGCAAACATAGCAACGAAAAGGCGAACGTAAGAAGGGCGAATAAAAAGGCAAATCTTTTTGGTATTTTCTGAAAATCATTTTAGAAGTGGGGGAGAGGAAAACGAGATGCAAATGGCAAACAATGTAAATGCAAGAGATGATTTTGTGATTGGTACTTGGTAGGCTTGATGTAGATCTCCCAGCAACCAAACCAGAAATTGGCAAGTTGAGGAGAGAGTTCTTATCTTGACTTGCTATGTATCTCCACAGCAACGACGACAGAAATCCTTGTTGCTACTTCTCGAGCATGTGTTGGTTTCCTGGGAAGAGGGACGGTTTGATGCATCAAAGTAGATAAGTATTTCCCTCAGTTTTTGAGAAGCAAGGTATCAATCCAGTAGGAGATACAAGCAAGTCACCAATAGATGTACCTGCACAAAGAATCAAACTCTTGCACCCAACACTATAAAGGGGTTGTCAATCCCTTCACGGTTACTTGCAGGGATGAGATCTAATAGATATATATATATATATAATAGGATGCTTGAACGGAAAGTAAAAATAATGCAGCAAGTATTTTTGGTATTTTTGGTTTTAGATCTGAAAGTATCATATGGAAAATAGACCCAGGGGCATAGGTTTCCCTAGATGGGTTCTCTCATGATGGCAAGTATTGCGGTGGGTGAACAAATTACTGTCGAGCAAATGATAGAAAGGAGAATAATTGCACCGATTGTTCTAAGGAAAGGTCTACCAAGAATAATAGGGCATGTAGGATTGCAATCTATATCAAGAACAATGAAATCTATGGGCACATAATTCCTATTTGCAACAATAAGAACATAATTAATCCTTCCCATAGGTTTCTTAATAGTGGAATCTGCTAGATGCAAATTCAAAGAGCAATCATCAAGTTCATGTTAACCTAGCACATCACATAAAGTTTTCAGAATCGTGGAAACACTAGCACCCAAATCACACAAAGCATGGCAGTCAAAATATTTAATTTTAATCATAATAGTAGGTTCCCACTCATCATAAAGCTTTCTAGGTATAGAAACTTGCAACTCAAGTTTTTCTTCAAAAGATTCCATCATAGCATGAATGGTATGTTTAATAAAAGCCTTATTTGATTATAAGCATGTGGAGAATTCAACATGGATCACAACAAGGAAATACAATCAATCAAAGAACAGATATCATTATTGAATTCCTTAAAATCCAAAAGAGCGGGTTGATTGCTATTTAAAGTTTTGTCCTCTTCATTCCCACTTTTATCAATTTTAGCATTAAGATATATAGACTCTGAATCATTGGGATGACTTTTAACTAAAGTTGGCTTATCTCTAGTCCCATATTTATCAAGATTTATATTAGAAAACAAAGATTGAATATGAGTCACATCAATAACTTTAAGATCTTCAACATTATTATCACGAGAACATACTTTTTCAAGCCATTCACACTTAGCACGCATTCTAGCGGTTCTTTCCTTACACTCATGAATAGAAATTCTCATAGATTTTAAAGACTCATTAATATCAATCTTGGGTGGACTAGATCTAATTTTCAAAGAATGAATCTCAAGCGAAATTATATCAACGTTCCTAGCCAAATTATCAATCTTGAGTATTTGTTCTTCAATCAAAGCATTGAAAACCTTTTGAGAACTAATAAATTCTTTAATATTATTATCAAGATTAGAGGGCATATTATTGTAATTTCCATAAGGATTGATGTAGGAACTACCATAATTATTAGAGGAATTACTAGGAAACGGCCTAGGGTTGAAATTACCTCTATACGCGTTATTACCAAAATTGTTCCTACCAACAAAATTCACATCCATAGATTCATTATAATTCCCAATCAAAGAACACAAAGGCATATCATTAGGATAAATAGGAGCACTCTTACTAGCAAACAATTTCATTAATTCATCCATATTTTCACTCAATGTATTTATTTCTTCAATAGTGTGTGCTTTTTACTAGTAGGAGATCTTTCGGTATGCCACTGAGAGTAATCTGCTATAATATTATCTAGGAGTTTAGTAGCTTCTCCTAATGTGATTTCCATAAAAGTACCACCCCCGGATGGATCTAAAAGATTCCTAGATGCAAAATTCAATCCCGCATAATTTTTTTGTATAATCATCCATAAACTCAAACCATGTGCGGGGCAATTTCTAATCATTAATTTCATCCTCTCCCAAGATTGTGCAACATGCTCATGATCAAGTTGCTTAAAATTCATTAAATCGTTCCTAAGGGAGATGATTTTAGCGAGCTGAAAGTACATGGAAATAAAAGCATCTTTACACTTATTCCAATAATCAATACTATTTTTAGGCAAAGATGAAAACCAAGTTTTAGCACGATCTCGTAGTGAGAAACAAAATAGCTTCAATTTAACAATACCATTATACACATCTTTCTTCTTTTGAATGCCACATAACTCAATGAAAGTATTTAGATGGGATGCGGCATCTGCACTAGGAAGGCCTGGAAATTTGTTCATTCATAACAAGATTAAGCAAAGCGGCATTAATTTCATAAGATTTCGCACTAGTGACAGGAGCAATCGGAGTACTAATAAAATCATTATTATTATTACTGGATAAGTCACACAATTTGGTATTCTCAGACACTGTGACAAAACAAGCAAACTAGCACACAAGCAAACAAAAAGCAAACGAAAAGACGAACGGAAGAAGGGCGAATAAAAAGGCAAATCTTTTTGGTTTTTTCCGGAAATTGTATTAGAACTGGGGGAGACGAAAACGAGAGGCAAATGGTAAATAATGCAAATGGAAGAGATGAGTTAGTGATGGGTACTTGGCAGGCTTGATGTGTATCCTCCCCGGCAACGGCACCATAAATCCTTCTTGCTACTTCCTGAGCTTCCGTTGGTTTTCCCTTGAAGAGTAAAGGGTGATGCCGAGAAGTAGATAAGTATTTCCCTCAGTTGGTGAGAACCAAGGTATCAATCCAGTAGGAGGAACAAGTAGGGCCCCAATTTATGCACCTGCACAAACAATCAAACACTTGCACCCAACGCTATAAAGGGGTTGTGAATCCCTTCACGGTTTCTTGAAAGGATTAGATCTGATAGAGATAGATATAAAAGATTGCGACAAGTAAAACGCAAATAAAATTGCAGCAAGATATTTTTGGTATTTTTGGTTTGTAGATATGAAAATATAATATGGAAAATAGACCCGAGGGCCATAGGTTTCACTAGATACCTCTCTTTTGAAGGAAAATTATACGATGGGTGATCAAATTACTGTCGAGCAATTGATAGAAAAGTGCCTAGTTATGATGATATGCAAGGCGATGATTATGCATATAGGCATCACATCTATTTCAAGTAGACCGAAATGATTCTGCATCTACTACTAGTACTCCACACATCGACCGACTCCTGCCTGCATCTAGAGTATTAAGTTCATGAAGAACAGAGTAACGCATTCAGTAAGATGAGATGATGTAGAGGGATAAACTCAAGAAATATGATGAAAACCCCATATTTTTATCCATGATGGAAACAATAAAAATACTTGCCTCGCTACCCCTACTATGTCACTGGGTGAGGACACCGCAAGATTGAACTCAAAACTAATCACATCTCCCATTGCAAGAATTACCAATCTAGTTGGCCAAACCAAACCAATAACTTGAAGAGACTTGAAAAGATATGAAATCATGCATATAGGAATTCAGAGAATATTCAAATAATATTCATAGATAATCTGATCATAAACCCACAATTCATCGGATCTCGACAAACACACCGCAAAAGTGTATTACGTCAGATAGATCCCAATGAAGATCATGGAGACCATGGTATTGAAGAACAAAGAGAGAGAAGAGTCTATCTAGCTACTAGCTATGGACCCGTAGGTATGAGGTGAACTACTCACGCATCATTGGAGGGCAATGGAGTTTATGTAGAGGCCCTTCGTGATTGAATCCCCCTCCAGCAGATTACCAGAAATGGCTCGAAGATTGGATCTCTCGGGAACGAAGGCTTCCGGCGGCGGAAAAGTTTTATCATGGATCCTTTTAGTATTGGGGGGAATATTTCTGAATTTATAGGCCAAAGATTAGGGTTGGATGAGGTACGAGGGGGGACACAAGCCAAGGGGCGCCCCTTGGCCGCGCCAGGGTGGCTTGTGGCCCACCCGTGGCTCTTCTCGCCTCTTCTCCAAGTCTCCTGGGTTTCTTCTGGTCCAAGAAAAATCATCGTAGAATTTATTCCATTCGGACTCCGTTTGATATTCCTTTTCTGTAGTACTCAAAAACAAGGAAAAACAGAAACTGTCACTTGGCCCTAGGTTAATAGGTTAGTCCCAAAAATAATATAAAATAGCATATTAATGCATATAAAACATCCAAAACAGATAATATAATAGCATGGAACAATCAAAAATTATAGATACATTGGAGACGTATCAGGCCTCATGTTGGGACTCGACATACCTCTAAGATTCTCGGGCTGCATCTAAATCTTTTTGAAGCTGTCCTATAGACTCAGCTGCTACAAAGTACCCTCGCGTCAGAACGGGATTATATACTTCGATCGGCAGAATGGATATACTTACCATGCGCCTCCCGGGTGAAATTCTTCACTTGTTCAAGTTCGGCCTTCACGGCTTCCACTTATGTTCGGCTGCCCTCCAGTTCGTTAGCCAATTGCTCATTGTTCTGCCTTGACACCTACATAGTCAATAAAACAATATGCGGATCCTTAACTCGGCCGTCCCGACCAATTCAAGGATTAGGGGCTACTGGGTTTACATGTGTGTCTGGATTCTTAAAACCAATCACTCACCTGCAGGCTGGATGATATTAGTTTCACGGCTTCCCCAAACCCAGCTCGGGCATCTCTGATGTGCGCGTCTGCTAAGCATAGAGCATAGAACTCTTGTTCGGAAAATGCTGGGTGGCGTAGGGCTTCTCGTCGCCGCCGGTGATTCATCACACTCTCTACCTCGGATTTACTAACTGAACCTGCGTCCTCGGAGCCTTTAGGGGCCCGATTAACCACAGGGGCCTCCGCAGCAAGTTCGGCATGACCAAAATACCTTGAGGCATGAGTGTTGCCGGGCACCCCGACAACATTCTCGGCAGAACAAGGCTCGTTTCCTAACTATTTCGACATGAGATATCATGTGAGATCCTTTCGATCATGGTAACAATAAGTTAAGCGGCCAAACAAAGTACCTTTTGGTTGAACAAGTGTACGGGGTCGTCCCCACGGCTGGCTCACTTGAAGGATTCCCGTTGCTGCCCGGTCCGGGCATTGCTGCTGTAGTCGATGTTCTTCACGGGGACCGACGACGCTTGGGAGCAAAAGCCGGAGCATTTGGGTCGACAGAGGACGTTTGCCTTTTATGGGAAGAATTTTTCTTCTTGCCTGTAATAGAGGAAGGGTGTGATCCGGGGTAATCGACTATGATAGCCACCTTGGAGCGATCGAGGCTCTCTTGGTAAAATACCCTGACTTCAAACTCGATTGATAGCTCCAGATCATCAAGGAATCCTGGATCGTCGTCACGAGCATAGTTCTCTGGTTGGGGCGGACAGTTGACTGTCTCAACAAAGCTCCTCCATTCCTGTTCGCATAGATTAAAACCTTCGGTCAAAAAGGGGGGGATGAAAAGCCCAAACTCACGTCATAAGATCTAAAGTCTTACCCATTCGATGGGGTTGTAACTTTAGTATCCCTCCTTAACCGGCAGCCGAAGAAAGTCTGCCTTTTCCCCTTTGTACAGGTCGGCAAGTGCAGCCGCCAATGGCGCTTGATTGGCAGGGCCCAGTCGTCGGGAGCGAGTAGTGTCACTTGTCCCGTTGTAACGCCATAGAGGGTGTATTCTTTGTTGAAGAGGTTGAACGCATCGAGGGATGATGGTGGCGATTACATCAATCATGGTCAGCTTCTGATGAGCGAGTATCCTTACGTGGGCAGCCAAGTGTTGCACTTCGGCACCGTCCTCTTGGGATGAACTCTTCTATCGCCAGTTGTACCTTTTCTTCAGAGGGGCGTCGGAGTATTCAGGCAAACCCCTCCGAGCTAGATTGAATAAGGGGACGTCCTCAATATCAAACCATTCCGAAGACCATTCTCCGGAATCCTTCTTCGGTGTCGCCCTGGATACCCTGTCCCGGCTATATGGCATACTTCGGCTCCTCTGACTTCCCGAATTGTCTCGCCCTGAGTGTCGGGGACGAGATAGAAGTATTTTCTCCATACTCTGAAATGAGCCTCGCAGTCTGCAAACATCTCGCAAAGAGCAACAAAGCCTCCGATGTGCAGAATATATCCAGGGCTATGATGATGGAGCTGGATCCCATAGAACTCCAGTAATACCCTCAGGAAAGGATGAATGGGGAACCCTAGGCCTCGCAAGAGGAAGGGAACGAAGCATACCCGCTCTCCCTTGTGGGGATTAGGGAAATTCTCCACAAAGGCTTCATTGTTGGAAGAGGTCAAACCGGCACAGGTAGCCGCTAGATCCAAGGAAGGGAGATAACCTTGGGTCGCGAGGTCGCGCAACCGAAGGAGAGATACACAACAACTTGGCCAATCCCCAAGGCGAGAGTCGTAAGGACGTGAGGAAGAGCTAGGGGCGCTTGCCATGATTTTGTGGTGATCCCTCACTTGAAGTTTTTTCGAATGGGGAAGAAGAGGAAGATGTGGCCCAGACCATGATTCAGCTTGTTTAAATGAGTGGTGTCTCCTTTGTGGGGAGGGTAGTCTTGTAAAAACTATCGGACCGCTCGTCTCCCCTATATGCACGAGAATCGAGAAGCACTGAAAGTTATTACAATGGGTCCCGCAAGTTCTCGACATTTGAGATTTCATCGATGATGGGATGGTTTCCGAACAAGAAGGGATGGAGGGACTCTCCTCGCAAGCCGAAGTCCAGATAATATAGCTCAGCATTGCAGGCTAGTCCCGGGGCTACTGAGGGAGTCATCGATTAAGGGGTCCTCGGACGGTCGTCCTATTTCTGATGGGCTGGACTCATGGGCCTCTTGTTGATTATAGGATTGACCGAAGGTCCCATCGCCGGGGAGGAAGCCTCAGGAGTCATGGCGTGTCTTCCAAGTTTGGGATAGTAGATAGGCCTATTTTTTTCCTTCGATGTGCAACCAACCATGTGTAATCCCAGGGACCCATGGCGTCTATATAAGCCGGGGGGGTTTAGATTGTAGGGCAGAGAAACTCATCTAGGGTTTTAGCTATCTAATCTCGAGGTAGATCAACTTTGTAACCTTCATGCCATCAATATAATCGAGCAGGACGTAGGGTTTTACCTCCATAGGAGGGCCTAAACCTGGGTAAACATCGTCTCCTTCGTCCCTTGTTAACATCGATCCTAGTCTCACAGCTCGGGACCCCCTACCCGAGATCTGCAAGTTTTGACACCGACAGGAGGTTGTAGAAGTAAGAACAACACTCAAGCACCGGTCCACCCACATATCAAATTAACAAAGTAGCAAACACAAATCAAACCAACATGATCAAAGTGACTAGATGAAATTCTCGTGTACCCTCAAGAACACTTTGCTTATTATAAGAGACTGTTTTGGCCTGTCCTTTGCCACAAAAGGAGCGGGCTACCTTCCTGCACTTTATTTATCATTATTGTTACTTGCTCGTTATCAATTATCGTGCTAACAAAGTACCTGTTACCTAGAATTATAATGCATGCAGAAATTACCTTGCTAAAAACCGCTTGTCATTTCCTTCTACTCCTCGTTGGGTTCGACACTCTTACTTATCGAAAGGACTACGATTGACCCCCTACACTTGTGGCTCATCAAGACTCTTTTCTGGCGCCGTTGTCGGGGAGTGAAGCTCTCTTGGTAAGTGGAAATTGGTAAGGAAAAACTTATACTACATGATGAAATTTATTGTCACTTGCTACTATGGAAAGCAACCCTTTGAGGGTTTTGTTCAGGTTATCTTCACCTCGACTAGAACCACAATTAGTTTCCCCTCAACCTACTGCACCTACTAAAAATATTGGTTATGAAATTCCTTCGGTATGATAGAACAACTACTAGCTAATACTTATGTAGGAGACAGAACTGAAATTTGTGGATTACTTAAGCTTGCAGGTTTATCCGAGGATGAAGTTAATAAGAAGGTTTTCCCTTTATCTTTGAAGTTAAAAGCATTGACATGGTATAGGCTATGTGATGATATTGGGTCATGGAACTAGAATCGATTGAAATTGGAATTCCACCAAAAGTTTTATCCTATGCATCTAGTTCATCATGATCGGAATTATATATATAATTTTTGGCCTCGTGAAGGAGAAAGCATCGCTCTAGCTTGGGGAGGCTTATGTCAATGTTATATTCATGCCCCAATCATGATCTCTCAAGGGAAATTATTATTCAAAAAAATTATGCTTGGCTTTCTCATAATGATCTATCCATGCTCGATACTTCTTGTACTGGTTCTTTTATGAAGAAGACTATTGAATTCAAGGGGGGTTTATTATAAAGAATTAAACGCAACTCTGAATATTGGTAACTCAACGAAGGTAATGAGTCAGATATTAAGCTCGAGTTTGATTATGTTAAATCTTTTAGGAATAGCGATGCTTTTCACAAGTTTAGCACTAAATATGGACTTGACTCTGAGGTAGTAGCCTATTTTTGTGAATCATGTGCTACTCATATTGATCTCCCTAAGCATAAGTGGTTTAAATATCATCCCCCTATTAAAAAGGAAATCAAAGAATCGGTCATAGCTAAAGAAGAAACTACCATTTACAATGTTGGTCTAGTTGTGCCTACTCCTTATATTGAAAAACCACCTTTCCCTGCTGGGATAAAGGAACATGCTAAGGTATCAACTGTGGTTTGCAAAATTAATCTACCTAATACATATGAACAAATTAAAGTAGAACCTAGCGTTTCTATCGTTAAGCTACTAGAATTGCTAAACCCGATGAAAAACATAAACATAGACCCGTAGTTGGCATGACTCTTGCCTCAGCTAAAATAGGAGATCATTGCTATCATGGCTTATGTGATATGGGTGCTAGTGTGAGTGCTATTCCTTTTACTTTATACCAAGAAATTATGAACGACATAACACCTCCTAAAATGGAAGAAATTAATGTTATTATTAAACTTGCTATTAGAGACACCATCACAACACTTGGGATTGTTAGAGATGTTGAAGTGTTGTGTGGGAAAATAAATTATCCTACTGATTTTCTATTTCTTGGTTCCCCACAAGATGACTTTTGTCCCATTATGTTTGGCAGACCTTTCTTCAACACTATTAATGCTAAGATAGATTGCCAAAAAGAAACCGTTAGAGTTGAGTTTGGTGATGTGTCTAATGAGTTTAATTTTTCCAAGTTCAGTAGACAACCCCGTAATAAAGAATTATCAAGTAAGGATGAAATAATTGGTCTTGCTTCCATTGTCGTTCCTGCTACTGATCCACTAAAACAATATTTGAAAGATCATGAAAATGATATGCACTTGTGTGAAAGAAAAGAAATAGATAAAAATTTCTTTGAACAATAACCTCTACTAAAACACAACTTGCCTCTTGAAACTCTAGGAGGTCCTCCTCCACCTAAAGGTGATCCTGTGTTTAAATTAAAGCAATTTCCTAACACTTTGAAGTATCCTTATGTTGATGAGAAAAAGATGTATCCTGTTATTATTAGTGCTAACCTTTTAGAACATGAATAAGAAAGATTATTAAAAATTCTAAGGAAGCACTGGGATGCTATTGGATATACTCTTGATGATCTTCAGGGCATTAGACCTACTCTATGTCACCACAAGATTAATATGGAACCTATCGTGGTTTTGTCATGGCAATATGTCCTCGTGAGAGAACTTAGGTGTGAGGCCATCGCAACTATGTGGCGACTTGAGAGGGTTTGGTTGGAATCGAGAGACATGAGTTTACCTAGGTTCAGCCCCTCCAATGGTGGTAATAGCCTACGTCCTGCTTTGTGTCTGTATTGATTATGAGGATGATCTCGGTTACAAGGGTGCAGAATCGCTACCTCTAGTCTCGAGAGCCTCTAATCTGTCTATCTCTAATGAATTGAACTTGTCTAAGACCTGTCTATTGAGATGTCTAAAACTTGACCCTCTTGGGGTGCCCTGCCCCTCCTTATATAAGCTGCAGGGGGGTACATGTAGAGTCCTAATCGGATTAAGACTTATCCTATTATGACTCTCCATCCCTTCTTGTCCGGCCGTCTTATCTCCAGACGGGCAACTTACGTCGGGCGGCTTACAGCTGGGTTATAACTGTCCCCAGGTCCTAACTGTCTGCCGGGTCATAACTGTTTGTCGGCTTACAACTGTCTGTCGGGTCATAACTGTCGCCGGGTCATAACTGTCTGTTGGGTTATAACTGTGTGCCGGGTTACAATTGTTTGCTAGTTTACAACTGTATGTCGGGTTATAACTATGTGTGGGGTTACAACTGTCTGTCGGCTTACAACTGTCTGTCGGGTCATAACTGTCTGATGGCTTACAACTGTCTACCGAGTCATACCGCGGGGTATATCCCCGACATTAGCCCCCAGGTTAGCTTGAATTTATTCATGCTAAACTTGTTGAAATAAGAATATGTAAAGGGACCAGATCACTCAAAAAGACCAGTTGACTAGCTCCTGAAAATTCCGAAACTCTGTCATATCAATACACTAACATTGGCTCCTTGGAGAAAAAATACCCCTTATTGTCAACCGCCTTGGTTTGATCAATTCGTCTAGTTCCCTCATAACTGAGAATTTGAAGGCATACCTTCCTCATATACGTATTACATGTAGCCCCCAAGTCTTCAGAGGGGAACGTAGTGATAACTTTAAGACTTCCTTCAATATAAATATTGCAACTCTAGAGAAATCAGGATTGTTCGTCTGATTTACTAGTCATAAGTTGAATGTTGCACATATGTAGCCCCCAAGTACCGAGTTGTCTTTCCTGCAGCAACCTGGGACTTGTAAATGTCTTGTGCTCATAAACCTTCAGCTAGTGTAACCCCCAAGGGCCAGGTCATTAGGCAATAATGAGCAGGAACTTGTTGAAGATCTGATCATATAGACGTTGAGGAGCAATGTGTAGCCCCGAAGGGCCAGCTCAGTAAGACAATACTGGGCTAGGACTTAGAAAAAGATATAAAGTCCGGCTCATCTCCTTGAGATAACAAGGTTTGGTGACAATGTAATGACTTGAAAAACAACTTGCATTCAAGTGTCATGGAGCGTGCTTGCAGCGACCTGGGACTTGCATATTTGATATAAACTGGACATGAATAATGTAGCCCCCAAGTGTCGGTCGTATGCCTGCAACAATCCGGGACTATTCCTTCCATTGCAGAGTAAAATTGTATCCACTGTCCAGATGATGTTGCTGAAAGCCTTGCATATCAATGTTGAACCATGCTCCTTGCTTTAAGCAGGTATTTTTGAGATGATGGAATAATAGCCATTACTCTGAAGGGGCTTTGAAAACCTCAATCATCCAATGCTAGTTATGACAACCATAATGAAAAATCCAGCTATGTTGGCTACTTAAGATTTGAATAATATAACCAGGTTTGAAAAATACGGTTCCTACAATATAAACCAGGATATCCATGCATATATGATGCATGGTAAGATGATGCAATGATGATGCAATCTATGATGCAATGTATGACAACATGAAAGACTTAAGATTTTTTGTTTTCAGAAACTTAGGCATGATCGCCCAAACCTCATATGTTAGCTCTCCCATGGCACAGATTCATCGTTTTAACCTTAACAAGTTCAGGGTCTTGAAAAAGATTGACTATTAAGAGTACGACGAGCCATATAGTGGAGAGGCTACAGCAGGGCATGAGTACCCCCATACCCATAAGTTGGTCCTCATGTGACATAAATCCATCGTTTTAACCTTAAACAGCTCAGGGTCTTAAAAAATATTGACCGAATAGAGTATGAATGGGCCACAAGGCGGAGTGACTCTAGCAAATAGGTGAGTTTATCCTCACTTTCCATAAGCCGTCTCTCATGCGACATAAGCCGTCGTTTTAACCTTAACCAGTAAAGGGTGACGGGGTTATTACCCCCCAGGTAGGCCAAAGCAAGGGGCTTATCCCCCCCTGTTTCAAGAAAAAACATGTCGCCGGCTGGTCCGTGGCCGACTGGGCCAAGGCCGGCTGGTGGGCTGCCGGTAGCCTCGAGGGTGGCTCGCGAATGACCGGCAGGCTCATTGCCGGATGGCTCATGGCCGGCTATTCAGGGAGCCTGCCGTTCGGCCCCTAGCCGGCCTACGGCCTGCTGCCTCCAGGCCGGCTCTTCTGCTGACCTTCGGACGGACAAGCTCCCATCCCTTCCTTCTGCACGCAAGTACGACGAGAAGACAAGACCCCCACGACGGACCTTGTAGTGGCCACTGTGACCGATAACGCGTGGGCACGCATGGCTATAGTCCAACTGGTCGTATCGCTGACTTTGGCCGATCGCGACCGGGTGGGGCAATAGTGCCGGCATGCCACGACCTACTCCATCACCTGCCCCCGTGTGGCTACAACATTGGTGACTGTACCAGAGACCTAGGCTGGCTGGCGCTAAGCGACACCACTTGAGGCGGCCCGTGCCGCGGCAGGTGGGCGCAGGCCAATCGTGGAGCCGGCTGGCAGGCCCCAGTAGGCGATGGGACCGCGGAGCCGGTGGGCCCTACAAACGACAAGACGGCTCAGCAAGTGGTCCCTCTGGCCAGCTGGAGAGGCTGCCAGCCGGGTCCCCCCCAACTAGTACTTTAGAGATATTGTAAGTCGGGGGTTGTCCTATAAAACCCTCCGAGCCCCCCATGCATAGACAAACACCTGCGGGAACACTTCTCCCCACATCCACTCAGATAGCCAAGGAAGAGGAGTCGATTGCTACTTCTTCCACCCCTAGAGAACAGCTCAAGGAGCACCATTGTAATCACATCCATTCATCCACCTAGACCAAGCAGGACTAGGGGTGTTACCTCCCATGGAGGGCCCCGAACCTGGGTACATTGTGTGTCCATCACCGCTTGTGCCTAATCCCGCTAACGGAGCCCGTCAGCGTCCTCTGGACCCAAGCACCTTTGATAAGCCTACCCATGCCATATGTCATGAGAAAACGACAACAGTTGGCGCCCACCGTGGGGCGGTACGCGGCGCTGGCCGGAGTCACGCTCCAGGCAGGACCCTTCACCACCTCCCTCGGCCGTCCCACATCCGGGAGGAACCACATGCTCGTGGGGCTTGCTCTGACGGGTCTTGTGGGCGACGCTGTCGGCCCTCTCCGATGAGTGCCTCGGCAACGACCTCACGCTCGACATCGCCGCGCTCACCGAGCGCGTCGGCGAGCTGAGCCTCGCTAATGGACCAGTGGCCGACGAGTACCCTAGCTGGGTGCTCAACTGTACCAGCCCACCAACATCCATGGGCGCACTCGCCGCGGGCAGGGCCTACGGCTCCCACGTCCACGTGGGAGTGATGGTCACCGCCTCCTCCACCTCTTCTGACCGAGCACGGGCCGAGGCCAATGCGACCGCTGCCCGCGCCGGTACCTCGGACCCGCTCGGCGCCACCCTGAGTGGTTTGAGCTCTCCCATCGCCCTGACGACGAACCCAGACACTGTCACAACCGAACTTGAGGAGGCCCGCCGCCTCTTGTTCGAAGATGCTAGAACCCTCGTAGCCGAGTGGCGCCGGATGGAGGCTGCTCAATGGGAGTACATCTCCGCCAATGGTCTCACCCCGGCTGGCACCGAGCCCAGCGAGTGTGGGGCTATGCGCGACCGCGGCCGGGTGGTCGCAGAAATCCTCGGCGGTAACCTGCCCGTCTATGACTCCCCCGCCGTCAACCTACGGGTAGCCAAGGTAGCATACGAGGATCTGGCTACCTTGGTAGGCGAAGAGCATGCCTCATGCGAGTGGCATATCAAAGACCTCATCAACAACACCAACGCACAGCAACTCCTGCTCGCCCTCGGAGGGGCCATCTCCAAGGCTCCTCGGCCCGACGGCAAGGGCGTTGGGGCTGTTCGCCGTCAGCCGGCTCAGCACTCCTGCTCCCCTCGCGTCTCCGACCGGTGAGTCGAGGGAAGCAACATTCGGCGTTCCCAGCTGCCAGGGAATGAGCAGCCAGTTGTGAATAGCCGGCTGGCAGCAACCACCGCCACGACGCGCCAGCTGGCGGCAGCCGGCGCAGCCGCAAGCACACTCCGCCCCCGCGACAGTAACCGGCGCGGTCCGTCCCACTGGCCATCCGCCATGATCTCGTGGCTAGGCTTGGGCCACAGGTCCCCCACAGCAAGAACGACGCGCGTCTCTATGTCGACCGCCTGGAGCATGCTTCGGCCCTCGGATCCGCAACGAGCCATTCCCGACCGGCTTCACACTCCCCCGTGACACGCCGAAGTACAATGGGGCCGCCAAGCCAGAGGACTGGCTGATCGACTACACCACTGCAGTCGGTATTGCTAGGGGGAACAAATGCGTAGTTGTCCGCTACTCCCCCCTCATGCTGATCGGCTTGGCCCGCATCTGGCTTAACAGCCTGGCGGCAAGTAGCATCAACTCCTGGACTGACTTTGAAGAAGCATTTGTCCGCAACTTCACCGGCACCTACAAGCGGCCTGGCCGCCCCTGTGAACTAGCCATGTGCATTCAAGGCCCTGATGAGCCCCTCCGTGACTACCTCACCCGATGGAAGGAGCTCTGTAACTCCTACGAAGGAGTGCATGAGGTGCAGGCCATCCAATACTTTATTGAGGGTTGCCCCAATGGCACCTACCTCAAGCACAAGCTCCTCTGCTCCGAGCCGGCTACGCTGGCAAACCTCATGGCCAAGGCGGACAAGTATGACACGGCCGACTCTGCAATCTGGGTTAAGGGCAGCCCGCCCACCAAGGCGGCCCCGCCACCGGCTGCGTCACGACCGGGTACCAACAATCGGCAGCCGCAGAACAAAAAGCGCAAAGCCGACCAGCCCGACTCCCGCTACGGGAGCCGGCAGGTAACCACAATTGAGGAAGAGGAGCTGGCTGCCCAGCCTTCCAGCCAGCGTCAGCGCACCGGCAAGGCGGCTTGGTAGCCCAAGCTCACGTTCGAGCAGATGCTCAACCTCCCATGCAAGAATCATTCTAAAGCCAAGCCCTCCACACACACGCTCCGGCAGTGTAGCTTCTCACAGCGACTGGCCCGGGAGGACGGGCTCCCGGCTCCCCCCGCGCCGCCTGCCCATGCACCAGCGCCAGCTCTAGCTCCCGCTTCGGTGCCGGCTCTGGCTCCGGCCTAGAATGACGGTCGCCTACTTGACCAGTTCCCCAACCGAGACGGTTCCTACGTCGTCTTCACAAGTGAAGAGACGGACAAGCACGCTCAGTGCCGGCTCCACCGCGAGGTGAACGCCACCATGCCCGCAACTCCCCAGTTCATGCAGTGGTCCGAGAAGCGGGTTACCTGGAGCCGGGCCGACCACCCGGCCATGATGCCAAACCCTGGCAACTATGCCCTCGTCCTCGACCCCACCATTGCCTCCGAGAGGCGCACCTGACACTTCTCGCGGGTGTTCATCGATGGCGGAGCAGCATCAACATCCTTGACCTTGATACGATGCTCAAACTGGTGCTCAAGGCATAAGACCTATAGGCGAGCCAGACAGTTTTCCATGGCATCATCCCGGGAAAGTCCTGCACCCCATCGACAATATCAATCTCGACGTCCTTTTCGGCGACCACACCAACTTCCCCCGCGAACCGATATGGTTCGAAGTGGTGGACCTCGATAGTCCCTACCACGCGTTGTTGGGCCGGCCGGCTATCGTCAAATTCATGGCGGTCCCTCACTACACCTACCTCAAGCTCAAAATGCTGGGCCTCAAGGGCATCATCACCATCATTGGTGACTACAAGATGTTTATCGCGTGCGTGCGAGATGGCTGAGGGATCACTAGAAGAGTGTCTAGAGGGGGGTGAATCAACTACTAGCAAAAAATTAAAACCTAACCTTTTCCCAAGTTAATTGGTTGGCATATTTTAACAGTTTTAGCAAGGCTAGCAATCTACATACCCTACACGTCCATGTCAACAAATATAGCAGCGGAAAGTAAAGACATTGCACATGAAGTAAAGAGTTGAGATATGGAGATCAAACGAAATTGGAGACGCAAGGATTTTTCCCATGGTTCCGATAGGTGGTGCTATCATACGTCCACGTTTATGGAGTCTTCAACCCACGAAGGGTAATGGTTGCGAGAGTCCACGGAGGGCTCTACCCATAAGAGTCCAGAAAGTAGCAACCTTGACTATTCCATAACGGCTTCCGTCCATGAAGGACTAGCCTCACAAAGGGTAGATTTTCACGAAGTAGGTGATCTCCTTGCCCTTACAAACTTCTTGGTTCACTCCACAACACGAAGTAGGAGGCTCCCAAGCAACACCTAACAAATCTAGGAGGAACCACTCTCCAAAAGGTAATAGGCTCGGTAATGTCGATGAACTCCTTGCTCCTGTGCTTCAAGATGATAGACTCCTCAACACACAATCATTCTCTCACAGATATGGCTTGGTAGAAGAGATTGGATTGGTGGAAAGCAACTTGGGGAGGCTAGAAATCAATATACTTACCTTGAGTTCTTGAGCAATCTAGTAGTATAAACACACTTGAGAAAACAATGTTAGGAAACACAAGAGTATTCTACTAATGAAAAGCAATAGAACTCAAAAGATACCAAGGTATGGAGAACATGTAAAATATGATAATCCTTAAGATTAATATGTCTCCCTCTTTGGCATTAATTTTTTTAGAACTTTCTCCCCTTAGATATGAAAGTAGTAGTTCATCCTCTCCCCTTGAATCTCAGCATGTAGATATTGGGATTGGATAGGGTGAGAAAAGCCTAAAGTGAATAGTCATATAAAATCAGGAATAATATTATCAAGCTTAGAAATTTCTCCCCCTTACTTTGGTATTCTCCCCTTATAAGTGTGAACTTTGATATTCTCCTCTCCCCCTAAATCATATCTCCCCCTTTGCATAAGCATGTATCTCTCCCTTTAGCATGAAGCTTTGGTATTCTCCCCCTTTGGCGTTAATTTCCAAAAAGGTCAAATTTAGGAGTAGGTACAGGGATCATTGACAAGGAAGGGATCCTTGATAACAAAGGTCATTAAAAGTAAGGTTCATAGAAAAGAACTAAGGGAATCATTGAATGTAACTTCTCTCCCTGGTAAGTCTTGGTAAGTTTTCTCCTCCTTTGAGCTAGGGATCCTTGAATAAAGAATTTCGCCCCTAAGTTTTTCTTGTTACTCTCCCCCCTTTCTTAGAAGAGGGATCATTGAAGTAACATAAGAAGGACAGATAAAATAAGAAAAACAAATCAGTGACTCTGAGACAGATAGATCGGTGGTACCGAGATTTTATAGTGCAGCTTGTTTGCAATTTCGGTAGAACCGAGATATCTGAGTTGGCGACTCCAAGGCTAAATCAGAAAGAAAAGAATAAGGGACCAAGCTTCTATTTTCAAAGGGTCAAAAGAAAATATTTCCAAGAGAAAAGTGAAGGGCATCATCTAGAAAAGATTTGAGTGGTTACTAGAGATCATGCAAATAGAGAACGAACCACATGAGAATCTTAACTAGTGATGGGCGGTGACGAGGTCACCTATATTAGAGTATATTGACTGAGGAGCCAATTAAAAATACTTGATCATAGGTCATACTCTACATTAAGCTCAAAATGGGGTTACCATTTTTCGGTTAAGCATTTTAATGTCTTCATATCACTTGAGTTGCTTTAGCTCATGTCTTGGAGTAAAGCCTTTTCAAGGATATGAGAGCATACCTTTGAGTGATGTTGCTGATGTTGCTCGTAGGTGAACTTGTTGAGGATGCTCGAGGTTGATGAAGAACATCTTGAGTTGGGAGCAATCCTTCTTGTTCTAGTACACTTGTTACCTACAAGGGTTAGTCATTCAAGGAAGAACAATAGGTATATACGGTTGACATGATAACAACTGATATTTTGCAATAAAGATCAAGTATATGTCAAGGATATGTTTTTGTTGTGTTCTACCTTCCATCATCAAGAGGGGTTGTGGATACTTGGTCAAGACAAGATTGCTTATAATTAGAGTTGGTTGCAATCTCGTCGAATGAAGTTCTTCCAAGTACCTACAAACGGTTAGTTGCAATGCAAGGGAGCATGGGATTACAAGGCATAAGATTACATGTTAGTAATATCATGGAAGTATCAAGAAAGCTCATGCCCTTGCAAGCATCCGAGTGAGTCTAACACAAGTTTGAAGCATCAATGATGTTCAACTCGCTCCTTGAGTGAAAAAAGTTTTCTCATCAAGTGGCTTAGTAAAGATATCGGCCAATTGCTTGTTAGTGCGAACATGCTTAATATTAATATCTCCTTTGGAAACATGATCGTGAATGAAATGATGTCGAACTTGAATATGCTTAGTTCGAGAATGTTGCACAGGATTATGACCAATCCTAATAGCACTTTCATTGTCACAAAGCAATGGAACATTTTTAACATGGATTCCATAATCCTTAAGCGTTTGTGTCATCCATAGTCACTGCGCACAACAAGATACAACAGCAATATACTCAGCTTCGGCAGTAGATAGAGATACCGAGTTTTATTTCTTGGAGGACCAAGACACAAGAGATATACCCAAAAAATGACAAGTACCCAAGGTGGATTTTCTATCAACCTTGTCTCCAGCATAGTCCGAATCGGAATAGCCAACAAGGTTAAAAGAAGATCCCTTGGGATACCAAATGCCAAAGTTTGGTGTTTGTATCAAGTATCTCACAATAAATTTCACGGCCAAAAGATGACACTCCTTAATTGAAGCTTGACATCTAGCACACATGCAAACACTAAGCATAATATCGGGACGAGATGCACATAGATATAGCAATGAACGAATCATCGATCGATAAACTTTTTGATCAACCGATTCATCTTCCTTGGTAAGATCAACATGTCCACTAGTTGGCATGGGAGTTTTCATACCTTTGCACTCTTGCATGTTGAATGTCTTGATCAAGTACCATGTATACTTATTTTGAGAGATGAAAGTTCCTTCTCTTGATTGCTTGATTTGCAATCCAAGAAAGAATTTCATCTCACACATCATGGACTTATCATACTTCTCGGACATCAACCTTCCAAATCTTTCACTAAATTGAGGGTTAGTGGAACCAAAGATAATATCATCCACATAGATTTGGCACACAAGTAATTCTCCATTTAACTCTCTTAGTGAACAAGGTTGCATCAATTTTACCAATTTCAAATACTTTTTCAATGAGAAATTTCGTTAAGCAATTGTACCAAGCATGAGGGGCTTTCTTAAGACCATAAAGGGCTTGATGAAGCTTGTAAACATGATTAGATTTCTTAGGATTCACAAAACCAGGTGGTTGCTTAACATAAACCTCTTCTTCAATTTCACCATTTAAAAAGGCACTTTTAATGTCCATTTGATAAAGTGTGATATCATGGTGATTAGCACAGGCAAGAAGAATTTGAATAGCTTCTAGTCTAGCAATGGGGGCATAAGTCTCACTATAGTCCATACCTTCGACTTGAGTATATCCTAGGGCCAAGAGACGTGCCTAGTTGCGTATGACTTGACCGTCTTCGTCTTGCTTGTTCTAAAACACCCATTTGGTTCTCATGATGTTTTGCTCATCTTCGGGCTTCTCCACGAGTGTCCACACTTTGTTCCTTTCAAAGTTGTGAAGCTCTTCATGCATAGCGTTCACCCAATCCGTGTATTCAAGAGCTTGTTCTACCTTCAAAGGATGAATGCTAGATATGAATGAATAATGCTCACAAAATTTAGCTAGACGAGTTTTGGAGTGAGTGATTCTCCAGGTTTGGATATCTCCAAAGATTTGGTTTAGGGGATGGTTCTTGGTCACTTGTTCTCAAACTCAAGTCAGCTTCCGATTGTTGGATGGCGGAGCTTCTTCTTCATCATCATCTCCTTCGTCTTCGTTGTTGTCAACATGATCATCTCCTTGAGGTGGTGGTGAAGGAGGTTGTGGTGGATCTTCATGATGTAATTCCTCCTCCTCTTCATCTTGTTGTGTACCGCTTGTGGATGCCTCCATGTCATGTTGTGGTTCAGCTTGTTGTGAAGTAGGGGCTTCCACTTGAGTTGATGAAGTACTTTCCTTCACCTCCATGGGACAAATCTTGCCAATAGACAAGTCTTGAATAGCTTCCGAGGGGTCCTTATCACCTACATCATTTGACAATTGTTCGACTTGCAAACCATTAGATTCATCAAACTTCACATCTACCGTCTCTTCAACTTTCTGAGTGAAGTTGTTGTAGAAACGGTAAGGGTGAGAGTTTGATCCATAACCATGTAGGAATCCTTCATGAGATTTAGGAGCAAATTTATTATGATGATGCTTGTCAAGAATATAGCACTTGGAGCCGAATACCTGAAAGTAGCCAACTTGGGGTTTGTTACCGGTGAGCAGATCATATGTCGTTTTACTAGAAGCTTGTGCAAGTAAAGTCGGTTTGTGGCATGACATGATGTTTCCACAGCTTCTGCCCAAAAGTGTCTTGGCGTCTTGTATTCGTCAAGCATCGTTCTAGCCATCTCAATAAGCGTCCGGTTCTTCCTCTCAACGACTCCATTTTGTTGAGGCGTGCACATAGCCGAGAACTCATGTGAGACATCCTCTTCGTCAAGAAAGGTATCCACATGGGTGTTCTTGAACTCCGATCCATTATCTCTCCGAACCTTCTTGATCTTCACTTCAAACTGATTTTCCGCTATGCGAACGAAGTTCTTGAAGATCTTTTGAACTTGTGACTTATCATCAAGTAAAAATACCCACGTAAATCTAGAAAAATCATCAACTATAACTAGACCATAGGAATTTCCACCGAGACTCTTGTAAGCATTGGGACCGAAAAGATCCATGTGAAGTAACTAGAGTGGTCTCCTAGTAGTAATGACATTCTTAATAGGATGACTTCCACCTACTTGTTTTCGTGCTTGACAAGCACTACAATGTCTATCTTTGTCACAGATAACATATTTTACACCAATAATATGATCACCTTTGATTAGCTTATCTAGATTGCGCATGCCTACATGTCCAAGTCTTTTATGCCAAAGCCAGCCATTAGAAGATTTAGCAATTAAACAACTGCGAGGCTTGGATCTCTTAGTGAAATCAACAATGTATAGATCACCTCTATGGAAACCGGTAAAGACCATTTTATAATTATCTTGACAAAACACTCGGCAATCTACTTTCGTGAATAACACATTGAAACCGAAATCGACAAGTCTAGATACGGAAAGAAGATTGTAGCCAAGGGATTCAACAAGCATAACATTTTGAATAGAGCAATCATGTGATATGGCCACCTTACCAAGGCCAAGTACCTTACCCTTAGAGTTGTCTCCAAATGTCACGTACCTGCAAGGACCTTGATTAGGCGTGATCTCTTGGAACATGTCTTTATCACCAGTCATATGATCCGTACATCCATTGTCGAGAATCCAATATTTTCCTCCGGATAGATAATCCTTGAAGTTTGCCATTAGACTCAGATTCTTCATGATCTTTTCATGCTCGATGTCGAACAACTCATCTTCACCAAGGTAGTCATGTTCCACATTGTCATCATCAAGTGGGAAATCCTCGTCATAAAGAACAAGAGATTCGTTAGAATTGTGATCATGATAATGTTCAAGTTTATTGTAACATCCCAAAATTCCATTTTGGAATGTTATGAAATATAGCTATGCATCTATCATCATCATTGCTTGAATACATGTAATAGTTGAAATGCCTTTTCTGAAATACTAAAAGCCCTTTCTACTTTCAATGTGTTGCTTTCACCTATTTGAAATCTTGGTAAACAGTTCAAATAAGAGAGGAGGAACATGACACTCCACACCACGACCTAATTGGTGATTTATTTGAACAATAAAAACCAGGGGTTGTTTTGAAAATATTTGCAAAAAGGATTTAAAAACAATTAGGCAATTTCTGAAAATATTATTTTTTCCAAAGTACTCAAATGACAGAATAAAAATGTTCAATAAATGGCATTTATTATTCTGTTAATTTTGATATATAATAATCCTATATTTGAAAATGTTTTAAGTGCTTTTAAAGAGGTTTTACTGCTCTGACTATTAAAAAGAGTAACGGTTTTTGTATTTAAACGGGCCGGCCCACGGGCATTTATTCGCGAAGTAATTACGAGCCGGTCGACCGACGCGCCTTCGCCGCTTCTTCTCTCTCTGACAATGGGCCCCACCACGACCGCCCGATGACCAAGCGCGGCCATCACTTACCTCGCGCGCGCGCCGCCGTCGCCGGGAATCTCGTCGTCGGATCTCCCTCCTCTCTCCTCCCCGCACCCACCCGAGCACCCTATAAGTAGCGCCCCTCCCCGCGCTCCATTTTCCCCCCCGAGCCACCTCTTCCTCCTTGCCATAACACCACAGCCACTCGCCGGAGATACTCCGACCACCGAACCCTTCCCCGCTCGTGCCCGTCGCCACGGTTGCCCCCTCGCCCCTTCGACCCCACCGTTCGACGCTGGACCTCGCCTGCCGTCGTCTAAACCCCTCCACTGCCTCCCTTGACCGCCGGAGCTCCTCGCCTACGTCTTTGCCGCTTCGGACTTGCCGGAGGTCCTCTCGCCGGCGACCCCATCCTCTGTGAGCCTTCCCCATCCATCCGATCCGAATCCTACGGCTAGGATTAGAACGGGTTAATTCCCGAATCGTTTTCTGCTTACCATCGGTCGTCCGTCCGTAACGCCCACTCGCACGTGCTAGCCAGCCACTCACAGGTCGCCACATCACCCTAGCCGACCGTTAGTTAGTTTTTCTTTTCGGTTTTGTTTTTCAGAAAACAGAATGTATTCCATATTTGTTTTGCTTATATCTTTTAAACTATTTAATGTTTTGAGTTGATTCTTGTTGCATTAGCTCACATTATTCATGTAGTTTCACCCTGTACTTTTAAATTTTAAATTTGAACTATAAAATTTGAATTGCATCAAATTTGCTCAAATCACTCAAATCTGAATAACTAGAGTTTGAAAATAGATTTTGATATGAATCCTTTTGCTACTGCTTGATATTAGTTAGGACTATCACCATGTTTAGTTTGAGAAATTTTAGGATGATTTTGATTAGTATTCTAGCTATAAACAGAATCTGCCTAGTATTATAGTATAGTTTTATTTACTTAGTTTTAGTTAGTTCAAATTAGATTTAGTTTTAATTTGTTTAGTAGGTTCTGTTGATTAAACATTTAGTGTTTTACTTACTGTTAATAAAAATATAAAATTTCTTAGTTTATTTCTTTATGGTTATAGGAATCTCAACTCCTTTTCAAATAGGTTTAATTTGATTAAAACAACTAGTTTAGTAATAGATTTCTTTTAACAGAGTTTTATATAATTTAATTTTGTTCTCTAAGACAAGTTTATTTGTAAATTATTTCCTGTTAAGAACATGTTTTGTCAATAAATAATAAGTTTTGTTTTGCTCTTTTGTTAGTAAAACTATAGTTGTTTCATATAGTGTTTATCAAAACTTCTAAAAACTTTACGAAAGTTTTTCCCAACAAACTTTAATGAATTCAATTCTGTTATTAATAAAATATTTTATTGTTTTCTTGCTTTCAACTATTGTTCTGTTATTACAAATAGGTTTGATTATGTTAGTAGTGTTTTATCAATCATCTTCTAGAAAACAAAACTTTGTGTGTTTTCTTGCTTGTGATTTGTGCATTGTTTTGTCTTGATTGTTTACTAGTTCATGGTTGATGGTTGTGAGTTACAATATTTTGTTGTATGCTTATTGAGTGCTCTTGTTTGCTTTGTTAGATTATCCGGAGTGCGAAGTTTGTTACTTAGAGTCAGTCACGTACGAAGATCATCACTCAGGCAAGTCACTTTGATCATCTTTACCCATGTTTTTCATGCATTAGTTCTACCATTCCCCCCCAATTGCATGCAAAGTAGGTAATTGGAAACTTGGTTACTTGTTGTAGTATCATGTGGTAGGTACCCCCCTCAACCCCTTTGACACATTGGCCTCGGGAAACGTTTTTTTTGCTATGCTATTAGTAGACGGGGTTGGTTGTGTGATTCATGAGAGTTGTGAGATTAATTACAAGACCTACATAATGATCAAGACTTCAAGACTCCGAGTTTTCAAGATACCTCTGGGTGGATGATGGTTGAACGGCACCCTGGAGAAACCAGTGGATTTGCCTAGGTGTTGCTGGAGATGGCCAGTATTCACGCGGAAAGGTCCACCCAGGCACAAAGAGATGGATGGATGCTTCAAGACCCAAGGCTTACCTGCACAGCCACAAGTCATTATGGGCTCTGGCTTGGTTGGATATCGTGGTGACCCTGGACAGGCGGTGCTATGAGATGTAGAAGAACGGTAGGAAAGGATGGGCACCGACAAAGTCGCAGGGAAACCCTTTGGAAGACCATGTTTTGGTCATCCGTTTCTCAAACACCCTAAAGTGCGAGAAATCAAACAGAGGCGACCAAATCTTGTGGGGAACGTGTGCAAAACTCTGCAGAGTACTCAACCTAATCAATTAGCCGTGTCCACGGTCATGGACGACTTGAGCCAAAGGAACTGAAATTTCCGGAAACCCTCAACACAATTAATATGATGATGTGGGTATTAATAACTTGGGTATGAGAATTGGTTGGTGGAACCATCTCATTAATCAACCAACTTAGTAATAATTTTTTGCTTACCCCTTCTCTTGATGTAGGAAAACTTGGCTTTACGCGAAAACTTACCACCCCACCTGCCATATATGCATATAGATTAGATGATTATCTTTTCACCCCCTCTTGTGACTTTGCCGGCATATTCCATATGATGACCTACACGGCTGTAACGTATCATGTTGCAGAGTACTTTTCTGACCAGGAGTGAGGATACGCTCTATGCTCAGTGAGATGCCCTTGGAGTCAGATGGACTCATCTACCTTCGACGCTTCCGCAAGACTTAGTTATTCTCATGAGTTGGCCTTCGGCCACTTTATTGTAATGATTATTGTAATAAAGGAATCGATATGAGATTTCTTTAATATAATGTTGTATGATTTCCCTTTGATATATACATTGATGTACCGTGTGTGTACCAGCATGATCTTGGGATGGTACGAAAACACCGGAGATTCGACCTTTTAGGTCGGGTCGCTACAGAAATGGTATCAAAGCTAGGTTGACCGTAGGACGTAACCTCTAGGATTGGAAAACCTTAGGACTTATTTCTCTTTGTCTTTAAAATTCTTATACTCTCATCTACTCATTTCTGACTTCTCTCTGATTATTTCAAAATTTATAGATGGCCACCTTCATCCCAGTGTCGATCACAGAGTCTTGCCAGCCTGACGCAACGATGCCTTTTGGGAGAGAGCTGATGAGGATCGTCAAGGACGTAAGGATTACTTTGCTGAGCATCACCGGGATTCCTATCATGTCCTTTCCACAAGATGGATGCTACAGGATTGAGGTGCACATCCCAGGGAAGACCTTTGGGAATCGGAAGGAACCCATCGACTTCAAGTTCGTGGCACCTAGTTGGATACTTGGGAGAGACATGGCCCTTCATCGTGCCCTTGGACGTATTCAGGAGGAATACAGAGGTGGAACCATTTCACCAGCACTCAGCGTGGTTTGTCGCAGGGATGCCAATGGAAACATCATAACCACTCCCACTCTAGACACCACCATTTCCTATATCCAGATCCTGGAGACTCACATCAGGACTCTGGAGCTTCGAGTTCGTGCTGATACGAAGACAATCAAGAATCTGATGAACCGTGAGATTGACCTCGAAGCTGACTTACAGGAAGCCAAGTACGAACATGAATATGAGGTGAAGTATTTCTTAGAGAGGATCGACAAGCTGAACACTCGCATCGCCACTTTGGAGGAACAGATGGACATGGGTGAAAATCTTCATCCTGAAGGAGACTTGGCTCCTTTCATCAGGGACGATGATGACTATGAGGAGAGCACCACTGGAGGAGGCTCAGTCACCATGTACTTTTGAGGAAAACTATAGTCATTGCCCTCCATCTATCTTTTATTTTTCAACGTTAAAAGCGTATGTCGATGTGTAGTTTGATTGAGACTTGTATCTCAATGTTTGACATTGATTGAATAAATGAATGAGTGTTTGGTGTGATATGTTGTTGCATTGCATATGGGTAGTGAATTTCTCCTTTTAGGCCCTTATTCTATTCTAATTCTCACCCCTCTGAAAACAGCAAGATGCCTCCACGACGTGAGTCCGACTTCACCTTCCCGCCGGAACTCTCGCAACTTCTTCAGCAGCAGAATGCACTGATGCAGCTATTGATCCAGAATCAGACCAACAACCACCACCATCCACCCTAGGCTGACAATCTCACCCATTTTCTGAGGTTGAACCCTCCAACTTTCTCCAGCAGCACTGAGCCCATTGTGGCAGATGACTGGCTCCGTAATATGGAGAGAGAACTCGTCACCGCTGGATGTACTGACGCTGAGAAGGTGCGCTTTGCCGCACATCAACTGGATGGACCAGTAGCTTCATGGTGGGAGAACTACACCACCACATATCCTATTGCTGATGTAACTTGGGAGCAGTTCAAGCAAGCTTTCCACACCGCACATGTTTCAGCTGGAGCTATGAGTCTGAAGAAGCGCGAGTTTCGCAACTTGCGCCAGGGAAATCGCTCTATGGCCCAATACGTGGACGACTTCAGCACATTGGCTCGTTATGCACCAGGAGACGTGGCCGAAGATGCGGCCAAGCAAGAGAAGTTTCTGGAAGGACTCAACGATGAGTTGAGCATGCAGCTGGTAGTGGCTACCTTCAACAACTACCAAGAGCTGGTGGACAAGGCCCTCATCTTGGAGGGTAAACAACAGCAAATTGAGAACCGCAAGAGGAAGTACACTCAGGGGAAGTTTAACTCTGGAGCTCATCAGAAGCCCCGCTACTCCCCGTACTCAGGGAATACCGGATTAGGGACCGGTAAGTTTGGAAGGCACGCTCATGCCGTGCACAACCATGGAGGCCACAACCATGGAGGAAATGGGAATGCCCGTTCCAACTATGGCAACTTCAAGATTGACAATGGGAATGGGAAAAACAACCAGCACCGTCACGCTCCTACTCAGAAGGATCTGAGCCACATCACCTATTTCAAGTGCCAGAAGACAGGGCACTATGCTACTGAGTGTCCTCAGAGCAAGTAGGGAAATGGAAACGGCAACACAGCAGCCAAGAATCCCAACCCTTTTCCTCGTGCCCAGGTGAACCACCTCAACGTGGAAGAAGCCTATGATCAACCCGAGACTGTGGTTGGTAAGTTTTTATTGCATTCACGTCTTGTTACAGTACTTTTTGATTCCGGTGCAACTCATTCATTCATATCAAGGGTAGTTGTGGATAAGTATGGTTTGCCCACCAAAACCCTTAGTCAACCCATTAAGGTCAGTTCCCCAGGAGGTACGATGATGGCAGGGATAGGATGCCATGCCTTGAAACTCAATATAGGAAACCATGTTTTTCCCACCGACCTCGTCGTCTTAGAATCCCGGGGATTGGATGTAATCCTAGGCATGGATTGGATGACCAAGTATGAAGGAAATCTTGATTGTCCCAGCAAGTCTGTTTCACTCACCACCCCGGAGAAGAAGAGGATTAAGTATGTATCCCGACGCACACGTATGAGTGCTCGGTTAAATTCCCTCACAGGAGTTGTTCAGGAGGAAGTACCTGTGGTAAAAGACTTTTCGGATGTATTTCCGAAAGAATTATCAGGCATACCACCAGATAGGGAGATTGAGTTCCTAATAGAGCTACAACCAGGGACAGCCCCAATTTCCAAGAGACCCTATCGGATGCCCGCAAATGATCTGTTGGAAATCAAGAAGCAAATTAAGGAGTTATTGGACAAAGGGTATATTCTCCCAAGTTCTTCACCTTGGGGAGCCCCAGTTCTTTTGGTGGAGAAGAAGGATAAAACCTTGAGAATGGTAGTCGATTATCGTGCCTTGAACGAGGTGACTATCAAGAACAAGTACCCTCTACGGATGATTAATGACTTGTTTGATCAGCTAGTAGGCGCCAAAGTATTCTCCAAGATCGATCTTCGATCAGGCTATCACCAACTGAAGATTCGTGAACAGGATATACCCAAAACAGCTTTCACTACAAGGTATGGCTTGTATGAGTATACTGTCATGTCCTTTGGTTTGACTAATGCTCCTTCCTACTTCATGAATTTGATGAACAAAGTGTTCATGGAATACCTGGACAAGTTTGTCGTGGTGTTCATCGATGACATATTGATATTCTCCAAGAACGAGGAAGAACACAAGGAACATTTGCGTTTAGTTCTGGAGAAACTGAGACAGCATCAGTTATATGCCAAGTTCAGCAAATGTGAATTTTGGCTGACAGAAGTCGGATTTCTTGGACATATTATTTCCGGAGAAGGAATAGCCGTAGACCCCGCTAAGGTTGAAGCCGTCACCGAGTGGAAGTCACCCACCTCAGTTAAGGAGATCCGCGGTTTCCTCAGACTTGCCGGATATTACTGGAGGTTCATTGAGAATTTCTCAAAGATAGCCAAGCCCATGACAGAGTTGTTGAAGAAAGAGTCTAAGTATATTTGGACTGAGGAATGTGAAGCCAGTTTCCAGGAGTTGAAGAAATGTTTGGTCACAGCCCCAGTGTTGATTTTGCCCAATATTCGGAAGGACTTCCAGGTTTATTGTGATGCTTCATGTCAAGGACTTGGAGGAGTACACATGCAAGATGCAAAGGTTGTAGCTTATGCATCCAGACAACTACGACCTCATGAGTTGAATTATGCCACCCATGATTTAGAACTAGCAGCCGTAGTGGACGCACTCAAGACCTGGAGACATTTTCTTATCGGAAATAGTTGTGATGTTTACACCGACCATAAGAGCCTGAAATATATCTTCACGCATAAAGAGTTGAACCTCAGACAGAGGAGATGGTTAGAGTTAATCAAGGACTATGACATGAGATTACACTACCATCCAGGTAAGACTAATGTTGTAGCCGATGCCTTGAGTCGGAAAACTTATGTAAACACACTCACAACAGGAGGATTACCCCAAGAGTTAGCCGATGATCTCAGAGAGCTCAAGCTAGAGATAGTTCCAAGTGGATATGTTGCCACACTGGAGATCCAGTCCACCTTGACCGAAAGAATTCGTGAAACCCAGAAGACGGATAAGGAAATAGATGAGATTAAGCAAAGAATGAAAGATGGTAAAGCCAAAGGTTTTCGTGAGGATGAGCAAGGAACTCTGTGGTTTGAGAACCGCATCTATGTGCCCAATGACTCAGAGCTCAGGAAGTTGATACTTCAAGAAGCCCACAATTCCCCTTACTCGATACACCCAGGCAATACCAAGATGTATCTGGATTTAAAAGAGAGTTATTGGTGGACAGGTATGGAGAAGGATATTGCGGAACACGTTGCAATATGTGATGTTTGTCAGTGAGTAAAGGCGGAACATCAGAAGCCAGCAGAGTTACTCCAACCTTTGCCGATACCCGAGTGGAAATGGGAAAAGCTTGGTATGGACTTCATCACAGGACTACCCAGGACCAGTTCAGGTTATGATTCCATCTAGGTAGTGGTTGATCGCTTGACCAAGGTGGCTCATTTCATTCCATTGAAAACCACCTATACCAGTGCTAAGCTAGCCAAGATATACATGACCAGGATCGTGTGTCTGCATGGAGTTCCAAGGAGTATCATGTCAGATAGAGGAACACAATTTACCTCAAAGTTTTGGCATCAGTTACATGAAACTTTGGGTACAAGGCTGGAGTTTAGTACAACTTTTCATCCGCAGACCGATGGACAGACTGAGAGAGTCAACCAGATTCTGGAGGACATGTTGAGAGCTTGTGCGCTAGATTATGGATCTAGTTGGGATGACAACTTACCTTACGCAGAATTCTCATACAACAACAGTTATCAGACCAGTCTGAAGATGGCCCCTTTCGAAGCTTTATATGGAAGGAGATGCAGAACACCGTTGACGTGGGATGGTGTTGGAGACCGACAACTTTTTGGTCCCGACCTTATCCAAGATTCTGAAGAGAAAGTCAAGCTGATTCGCGACAGACTCAAGATAGCTCAATCTGGACAGAAGAGTTATGCTGACAGCAAACGTAAAGAAGTGACGTATGAAGTGGGAGACCGAGCATATCTTCGTGTGTCCCCGCTTCGAGGAATCAAGAGGTTTGGTGTTAAAGGAAAGTTAGCACCCAGATTCATAGGCCCCTACAAAATTCTTGAACGTAGAGGCGAAGTTGCATACAAGCTGGAATTGCCGGAAGGATTGTCAGGAGGCCATGATGTGTTCCATGTGTCCCAGCTGAAGAAATGCCATGCTGAGATGGCTGATATCCCTTTGAGAGACACAGTGCCCCTAGAGGCCATACAACTTGACAGTGATTTGACTTATGAGGAGAAGCCTATCAGAATCCTCGAGACTGCCAACAGAGTTACCCGCGGCAAGATCATCAAGTTTTATAAGGTTTGGTGGAGTCACCACACCGAGGAAGAAGCCACCTGGGAACGCGAAGATCTTCGTAGAGACCACCCGCACCTATTTTCTAGTCAACCCGAATCTCGAGGGCGAGATTCATCTTAAGGTGGGTAGGTTTGTAACATCCCAAAATTCCATTTTGGAATGTTATGAAATATAGCTATGCATCTATCATCATCATTGCTTGAATACATGTAATAGTTGAAATCCCTTTTCTGAAATTCTCAAAGCCCTTTCTACTTTCAATGTGTTGCTTTCACCTATTTGAAATCTTGGTAAAAAGTTCAAATAAGAGAGGAGGAACATGACACTCCACACCAGGACCTAATTGGTGATTTATTTGAACAATAAAAACCAGGGGTTGTTTTGGAAATATTTGCAAAAAGGATTTAAAAACAATTAGGCAATTTCTGAAAATATTTTTTTTTCAAATTAGTCAAATGACAGAATAAAAATGTTCAATAAATGGCATTTATTATTCTGTTAATTTTGATATATAATAATCCTATATTAGAAAAAGTTTTGAATGCTTTTAAAGAGGTTTTACTGCTCTAACTATTAAAAAGAGTAACGGCTTTTGTATTTAAACGGGCCGGCCCACGGGCATTTATTCCCAAAGTAATTACGAGCCGGTCGACCGACGTGCCTTCGATGCTTCTTCTCCCTCTGACAATGGGCCCCACCCCGACCGCCCGATGACCACGCGCGGTCATCACTTACCTCGCGCGTGCGCCGTCGTCGCCGGGAATCTCGTCGTCGGATCTCCCTCTTCTCTACTCCCCTCACCCACCCGAGCACCCTATAAGTAGCGCCCTTCCCCGCGCTCCATTTTCCACCTCGAGCCCCCTCTTCCCCCTCGCCATAACGCCACAGCCACTCGCCAGAGATACTCCGACCACCGAACCCTTCCCCGCTCGTGCCCGTCGCCACGGTTGCCCCTCGCCCCTCCGACCCCACTGTTCAACGCCGGACCTCGCCCACCATCGTCTGAACCCCTCCACTGCCTCCCTCGACCGCCGGAGCTCCTCGCCGACGTCTTCGCCGCTTTAGACTCGTCGGAGATCCTCTCGCCGGCGACCCCATCCTCTGTGTGCCTTCCCCATCCATCCGATCCGAATCCTATGGCTAGGATTAGAACGGGTTAATTCCCGAATCGTTTTCTGCTTAGCCTCAGTCGTCCGTCCATAACGCCCGCTCGCACGTGCTAGCCAGCCACTCACAGGTCGCCACGTCACCCTAGCCGACCATTAGTTAGTTTTTCTTTTCGGTTTTGTTTTTCAGAAAACAGAATGTATTCCATATTTGTTTTGCTTATATCTTTTAAACTATTTAATGTTTTGAGTTGATTCTTGTTGGATTAGCTCACATTTTTCATGTAGTTTCACCCTGTACTTTTAAATTTTACATTTGAACTATAAAATTTGAATTGAATCAAATTTGCTCAAATCACTCAAATCTGAATAACTAGAGTTTGGAAATAGATTTTGATATGAATCTTTTTGCTACTACTTGATATTAGTTAGGACTATCACCATGTTTAGTTTGAGAATTTTTAGGATGATTTTGACTAGTATTCTAGCTATAAACAGAATCTGCCTAGTATTATATTATAGTTTTATTTACTTAGTTTTAGTTAGTTCAAGTTAGATTTAGTTTTAATTTGTTTAGTAGGTTCTGTTGATTAAACATTTAGTGTTTTACTTACTGTTAATAAAAATATAAATTGTTTAGTTTATTTCTTTATGGTTATAGGAATCTCAACTCCTTTTCAAATAGGTTTAATTTCATTAAAACAACTAGTTTAGTAATAGATTTCTTTTAACAGAGTTTTATATAATTTAATTTTGTTTCCTAAGACAAGTTTATTTGTAAATTATTTCCTGTTAAGAACATGTTTTGTTAATAAATAATACGTTTTGTTTTGCTCTTTTGTTAGTAAAACTATAGTTGTTTCATATAGTGTTTATCAAAACTTCTAAAAACTTTACGAAAGTTTTTCCCAACAAACTTTAATGAATTCAATTCTGTTATTAATAAAATATTTTATTGTTTTCTTGCTGTCAACTATTGTTCTGTTATTACAAATAGGTTTGATTATGTTAGTAGTGTTTTATCAATCATCTTCTAGAAAACAAAACTTTGTGTGTTTTCTTGCTTGTGATTTGTGCATTGTTTTGTCTTGATTGTTTACTAGTTCGTGGTTGATGGTTGTGAGTTACAATATTTTGTTGTATGCTTATTGAGTGCTCTTGTTTGCTTCGTTAGATTATCCGGAGTGCGAAGCTTGTTACTTAGAGTCACTCACGTCCGAAGATCATCAATCAGGCAAGTCACTTTGATCATCTTTACCCATGTTTTTATTGCATTAGTTCCCCCCAATTGCATGCAAAGTAGGTAATTGGAAACTTGGTTACTTGTTGTATTATCATGTGGTAGGTACCCCCCTCAACCCCTTTGACACATTGGCCTCGGAAAACGTTTTTTTGCTATGCTATTAGTAGACGGGGTTGGTTGTGTGATTCATGAGAGTTGTGAGATTAATTACAAGACCTACATAATGATCAAGACTTCAAGACTCCGAGTTTTCAACATACCTCTGGGTGGATGATGGTTGAACGGCACCCTGGAGAAACTAGTGGATTTGCCTAGGTGTTGCTGGAGATGGCCAGTATTCACGCGGAAAGGTCCACCCAGGCACAAAGAGATGGATGGATGCTTCAAGACCCAAGGCTTACCTGCACAGCCACAAGTCATTATGGGCTCTGGCTTGGTTGGATATCGTGGTGACCCTGGACAGGCGGTGCTACGAGATGTAGAAGAACGGTAGGAAAGGATGGGCACCGACAGAGTCGCAGGGAAACCCTTTGGAAGACCATGTTTTGGTCATCCGTTTCTCAAACACCCTGAAGTGCGAGAAATCAAACAGAGGCGACCAAATCTTGTGGGGAACGTGTGCAAAACTCTGCAGAGTACTCAACCTAATCAATTAGCCCTGTCCACTGTCATGGACGACTTGAGCCAAAGGAACTGAAACTTCCGGAAACCCTCAACACAATTAATATGATGATGTGGGTATTAATAACTTGGGTATGAGAATTGGTTGGTGGAACCATATCATTAATCAACCAACTTAGTAATAATTTTTTGCTTACCCCTTCTCTTGATGTAGGAAAAACTTGGCTTTACGCAAAAACTTACCACCCCACCTGACATATATGCATATAGATTAGATGATTATATTTTCACCCCCTCTTGTGACTTTGCCGGCATATTCCATATGCTGACCTACACGGCTGCAACGTATCATGTTGCAGAATACTTTTCCGACCAGGAGTGAGGATATGCTCTACGCTCGGTGAGATGCCCTTGGAGTGAGGATACGCTCTACGCTCGGTGAGATGCCCTTGGAGTCAGATGGACTCATCTACCTTCGACGCTTCCGCAAGACTTAGTTATTCTCATGAGTTGGCCTTCGGCCACTTTATTGTAATGATTATTGTAATAAAGGACTCGATATGAGATTTCGTTAATATAATGTTGTGTGATTTCCCTTTGATATATACATTGATGTACCGTGTGTGTACCAGCATGATCTTGGGATGGTACGGAAACACTGGAGATTCGACCTTTCAGGTCGGGTCGCTAGATTTATGAATGCGAATGGCTTCAAAGATAATGTTGTTGATAGTGGTGACATATCCTTTAGCACGCATAAGATAACGGATCTCAAATAGGCATTTATCAAAAGTTTGAATCACTAGGCTTCATTTTGTGGAAAGCAACAATTTTATGAAGAATTTCATCAAGACTTCCTAATGAAAGATTTGGATATTGTTTCTCCTAATAAGTCCACAAGGTATTGGCACATGCAAAGTCCTTCAATTGAGAGCACGAGTCTTGGTAAACCTCTAACAATAAGATTGACAGTTCTTAGGTTACCAAGCATGTTAAATTCCTATTCGTGTGTGGGATGCAATTCATCAATAGGAGGCTCATAGGGGCGCATAACATATTTGCTCAATTAAAATTCATTAAACAGCTCAAGCATCAAAGTTTTCCATTGACTATAATACTCTCCATCAAGAATAGGCACTCTACAACTCAAACTTCCTATACTAGGCACATCCATCTTCCTCCTTGGTGCTTAAACTGAAGCAATGGAGACCAAAGCTCTGATACCAATTGAGGGATCACTAGGAGAGTGTCTAGAGGGGAGTGAATAGACTACTAGCAGCAAATTAAAACCTAACCTTTTCCCAAGTTAATTGGTTGGCATATTTTAACAGTTTTATCAAGGCTAGCAAGTCTACATACCCTACACATGCAGGTCAACAAATATAGCAGCGGAAAGTAAAGACATTGCACATGAAGTAAAGAGTTGAGATATGGAGATCAAACACAATTGGAGACGCAAGGATTTTTCTCGTGGTTCCGATAGGTGGTGCTATTGTACATCCACATTTATGGAGTCTTCAACCCATGAAGGGTAACGGTCGCGAGAGTCCATGAAGGGCTCCACCCATAAGGGTCCATGAAGTAGCAACCTTGACTATTCCATAACGGCTTCCGTCCATGAAGGACTAGCCTCACTAAGGGTAGATATTCATGAAGTAGGCGATCTCCTTGCCCTTACAAACTTTTTGGTTCATTCCACAACACAAAGTATGAGGCTCCCAAGCGACACCTAACCAATCTAGGAGGCACCACCCTCCAAAAGGTAATAGCCTCGGTAATGTCGATGAACTCCTTCCTCTTGTGCTTCAAGATGATAGACTCCTCAACACACAATCACTCTCTCACAGATATAGCTTGGTAGAAGAGATGGGATTGGTGGAAAGCAACTTGGGGAGGCTAGAAATCAAGATCCATATGGTTGGAGTGGAAGATCTTGACATCAACACAAGGGTAGGTGGTTCTCTCTCACAAAACTGATAGGATAGGTATGGAATAGTTTTGAGTGCTTCTCTTTCGAGTAGATGGTGGTGGAGGGGTATATATAGGCATACCCAAAAATTTAACCATTACACAGAATAAGTCAGACTCGGTGTCATCGATATGTTAATCTCGATGATACCAAAGTGACTAAAAGGTGGCAACTTTTGAATCTCGATGATACCAATATAGGAATCTCGGTTGCACCGATAAGGTGACCAATGGTCAGTATGCTCAATCTCGATGACATTGATTCGACGATCTCGGAGGGATCACAACTGTGAACTTGCGAAACAAAAAGTTGGCAGCCTGAACTCGGTGGCACCGGTATGGAATCGGTTGCACCGAAGTGTCTAGGGTTTGGCTGAGTCTGTCTAGGGTTTGGAATCGGTGGCACCGAATGTGGAATGTTGGTTGCACTGATTTTGAATGTTTGGCTTTGGACAGACTTTTGTGGGAGAGTTTGTGGGTGTCTTTGGTGACTATCACTTGTGCACGTATGAGCATCAACAAAACCTTACCCCCTTTTAATAGTATTGACTTTCCTATGGACTCAAAGTGATTTCTCCAAAATATAAAATGTAGAGTCCTCTTGATTCAAGCTTAGCCAATCCATTTCCTTGCATCTGGGGTATTCCACAATCTCTTTGCCAACCCAACTCTCCATGGACTATTATCTAAAACTCACTAGATAAAAATATTAGTCCAAGAGACAATGTGTGTTGTCATGAATTATCAAAACCACCAAGGGAGCATGTTGTGTGTTCAATGGCAGCCGGCTGGCCAAGGCCCTGGAGATAGCAGAGGAGAAGCAGCAGCTCGACTGGCTCAAGCTCTCGCCACTAGCCAGCCGGCCGTGCCTGTGCCTCCATCCCAGTCGGTCGGCGAAGCCTCGTTCCAGCCGTCCAAGGACACCAGACAGGTGCCACTTGACCCGGCCAACCCCAAGCAGTGCGTAACCATCGTCTCCCGCCTCGACAGCAAATAGGAAAGCGAGATCGTCGACTTCCTCCGTGAGAATCAGGACATGTTCGAATGATCTCCCAAAGACATGCCAGGTGTTCCGAGGAAGTTCGCCGAGCACAAGCTTCACATACGGCCGGACGTGAAACTGGTCAAGCAACCCTTGCGCCGTTTCTCTGAGGAGAAGCGGCCTACTATAGGAGAAGAGATCGCCCGGCTGCTCACAGCCGGCTTCATCATGGAAGTTTTCCACCCGGACTGGCTAGCCAACCCAGTCCTGGTACTGAAGAAGAACAAGACCTAGCGATGTGCATCGACTACACAAGCCTGAACAAGGCGTGCGCCAAGGACTCGTTTGCCCTGCCGCGGATCGATCAAGTCATCAACTCCATGGCCGGCTATGACCTGCTGTCCTTCCTGGATGCCTACTCCGGCTACCACTAGATCAAGCTGAACCCAGCCGACCAGCTGAAGACCTCCTTCATCACCTGTTTCGTGGCCTACTGCTACATCACCATGTCCTTCGGCCTGAAGAATGCAGGATCTACCTTCCAACGTTGTATGCAAAAGTGTCTCCTGTCTCGGATAGGCAAGAATATCCATGTCTATGTTGACGACATCGTCGTCAAGACCAAGAAGGACTTCAGCCTCCTCAACGATCTCCGGGAGACGTTCGCAAACTTGCATGAATACAAGATCTAGCTCAACCCGGAGAAGTGCATTTTCGGCATCCCTATGGGCCAGCTCCCGGTTTCTTCGTGTCTTCTCGCGGCATTGAGGTTAACCCAGATAAGATCAGGGCGATCGAGCGCATGCCCAAGCCTACCCGGCTCTGTGATGTACAGAAGTTCACTAGCTGCCTTGCCTCGCTCAGCCGGTTCATCAGTCGACTGGGAGAGAAGGCCCTGCCCCTCCACGGGCTCCAACGAAAGACAGCTCTGGTCGAGCCGGGCCACGACTCTGCAAAGAAGCCAGCTTTGACTAGCCCGACGAGGCAGACGAGGCCTTCCACGGCCTCAAACGGTCTCTCACCAGCACGCCCATCCTGGACGCGCCGCCTAAGAAGGAGTCCACACTTGTGTACATTGCGGCCACCACCCGCGTGATCAGCGTCGTGCAGGTGGTGGAGCGGCCGGAGGAGGGGAAAATGCTGCTAGTCTAGTGCCCCGTCTACTTTCTCAGCGAGGTCATCTCCGCCTCCAAGAAGAAGTAGCCCCACTACCAGAAGATGTGCTACGGCATATACTTTGCCGCCAAGAAGGTCAAGCAGTACTTCCAGGAGCACGCCATCACTACGGTGAGCACGGCCCCGCTCGGTGAAATCATGAGCGGTCGGGACGCCACCGGCCGGATCGCCAAATGGGTCATCGACCTTGCCGACCACGATATCCAGGACGAGCCACGTACCACCATCAAGTCGCAAGCAATGGCCGACTTCCTCGTCGACTGGGTGGAGACCGAGTTTGTGACACCTCCCCCAGACTCCACGCATTGGCGCGTGCTTTTCGATGGCTCGAAGATGCGGACCGGCCTAGGAGCCGGCATCGTCCTCTCCTCCTCGAAGGGAGACCAGCTCAAGTACGTGCTCCAGATCCACTTTGCCACCTCCAACAACGTGGCTGAGTATGAGGCCCTCCTCCACGGCCTTCGGCTCGCCAAAGAGATTGGCATCACGCTCATCCTATGCTTCAGCGACTCCGACCTCGTGGTGCAGCAGCTCTCGGGCGAATGGGATGCTAGAGACGCAAACATGGCCAACTATTGCTTCCTCGCCCAACAGCTCACCGGCTCCTTTGAGGGTTGTGAGTTCCACCACATCCCCCAAGCGGACAGTGAGACGGTCGATACGCTGGCAAAGATCGGCTCCACCCGGCAGGCAATCCCAACCGGCGTTTGCCTCAAACGGATGCTCAAGCCATCGATCAAGCCCTCCTCCGAATCAGAGTCCATCTTCGTGTCGGCTAATGCAGCCAGCCCATCGGCAGATCCGGCTGTCCAACTAGCACCATCAGCGATGGCCGCACCACCAAGTCCATCAACTCCGGCTAACCAACTGGCACCACCAGTGTCGGCTGCCCAATCAACACTACCAACTCCGGCTATTGATCCAGCCGTGTCTGAGGCAGCTAGCTCTGAGACCATGATCATCATGATGGCGATCGACCCCCCCCCCTGCTGCCTTGGTCCCGGGGGCTGGTCACCTAGACCCGGGGGCTCTAGCTGATTCCAATGCCCCAATTGGGCCTAAGTCGGCTCCCATCTCGGCTCCCTCATGGGGCCAGACCATCCTAGCATACCTCTTATGCGGCGAGCTTCCCCTCGACGAGGCCACGGCAAGGCAGATCCAACGCCAAGCCCCAGCCTATGGCATCATCAACCACGAGCTGGTTCACTGCAACACCACCGGTGTTTTCCAGCGTTGCGTCAAGCCAGAGAAAGGGCAAGAGATCCTCCTCGACATCCACGAGGGCTAGTGCGGGCACCATGCCGCCTCCATGACCCTGGTGTCCAAGGCATTCCGCCATGGTTTCTACTGGCCGACCGCTTTGGAGGAGGCCAAGCGGCTGGTCGACAAGTGCGAGAGGTGCCAGCGTTTCCGCACGCAGAGCCACCTAACGGCTACGACCCTCCAAACCATCCCCTCTCGTGGCCCTTTGCCGTCTCGGGGGATGGACATGGTGGGACAACTCAAGACCGCGGGAGGCGGCATGACACATTTCTTGGTAGTCGTCGACAAATTTACCAAGTAGATTGAAGCCAGGCCAATCAAGAAGCTGGACGGCCCGACGGTCGTCCGGTTCATCGAGGACATCACAGTTTGCTACGACGTCCCCCACATCATCATCACCGACAATGGCATGAACTTTGCCAAGGGCGCGCTAGCATGTTTCTGCATGAAGCAGGGTATCCGCCTCGACTTGGCATCCGTCGCCCATCCACAGTCAAATGGCTAGGTTGAGAGGACAAATAGCCTGATCCTGGCCGGCCTCAAGCCCTGGCTCGTGGCACCACTGGTCAGGTCAGCCGGCTCCTAGATTGAAGAGCTACCGGCTGTCCTCTGGAGCCTCAGGACCACCCCCAACCGATCGACCGACTACACCCCTTTCTTTCTCTATACGGTTCCGAGGCAATCATCCCCACAGACATCAAATTCGATTCGCCTCGGTTTACCTTGTATATGGAGAAGGACGCAAGGGAGGCAAGAGAATATGGCATCGACCTCCTCGAAGAAGCACGCGAGATCGCTCTAAGCTGGACGGACATCTACCAGCAGAAGCTCCAGCACTACCACAGCAAGTGGATCCGGCCAGTCTCTTTCCACGAAGGGGACTTGGTGATAAGGAGGATCCAACGAACCGTCGGCCAGCACAAGTTGTCCTCCCCATGGGAGGGCCCGTTCATCGTCAGCAAGGCGTTACACAACAATTCATACTACCTGATAGACGCCCAGAAGCCATAGAAGCACAAGAGAGACTCCTCCGGTGAGGAGACAGAGCGCTGATAATCCCCAAGTGCAAGGAATCATCATAGTAATTTCCAAAGGCGGAAGTGATAAGTATGGAGTGTCGAACCCACAAGGAGCTAAAGGTAAGATCAATATTCTCTCAAGTCCTATCTGCCACCGATACGACTCTACGTACGATGAACGTTTGCTTCCATCTAGAAACGAGAAATAAAACTATGTTGTGGGTATGAATAGGATAGCTTTACATGATATCGGAAAAGTAAAATATAAATATAGATGCTATTACAATATATTACAAATAGCGAGTGTGGAATAATGATGGGTCAGTGTGTGGAATTATCCTAGGAAATTGTTAACAAGATCGGAAATCATTATTGACATTTTATATGAGGGATAGGCATCAGCTAACATACTTTCTCTACTTGGATCATATGCGCTTATGATTGGAACTCTAGCAAACATCCACAACTACTAACGATCATTATGGTAAAACCCAACCATAGCATTAAAGCATCAAGTCCCCTTTATCCCATACGCAAACAACCTACTTACTCGGGTTTGTGCTTCTATCACTCACGCCACCCACCATAAGAGAATCATAAACATATTGCAAACCCTACAGCGGGGATCCCTCATGTGTGTGCGACACTGAAGGCACCATAGGACAACACCAATAATGAAACATGCAACTCAAACCAATCTAGATCATCAATCATCCCAAAGAACAAAAGTAATCTACTCAAAACATCATAGGATGGCAACACATCACTCGATCATAATATGTAGAATAAAGCAACATGTTCAAGTAGGTGATTACAACGGGGTGCGCGAGATTGGACCGGTAAAAGGAGATGAGGATGGTGATGATGAAGGTGATGTTGATGAAGACGATCATCGCGGCAATGGTTCCCCCGATGGCACTCCGGCACCATAGGGAGATAGGGGGAGAGGTTCTCCCCCTCATGCTTCCTCTTCCATGGCCTCCCCCCTCTGTGGGGAGAGGTTCTCCCTCTGATCCTTGGACTCCATGGTGTTGATGACCCCTCCGGTGATTGTGACCCCCTCCGGCAGGGTGCCGGAGAGGGCCAAGATTGGTTTTTCGTGGCTCTAGAGGTGTGCCGCGCCGGAACTCCCAATCTAGGTTATGCCTCAGAGGTTTTGGAATATTTGAGGATTTATAGAGCTGAGAGGGAGGTTGGTGGACTCCCGAGGGGCCAACAAGCCTGGTGGCCACAGCCAGGGGGTGGAAGCGCCCCTGGGGCCTGTGGCCTCCTCGACCTTCCTCTCAGGTGACTCTTTGCTCCAGTATTTTTTATATTTTCCAAAATTATTCTCCATAAATTTTCAGCTCGATCCGAGAACTTTTATTTCTGCACAAAAACAACACCACGGTAATTCTGCTGAAAACATCGTCAGTCCGGGTTAGTTCTAGTAAAATCATATCAAAATCATATAAAATTATTGCAAACATGGCATGAATTTCATAATTATACATACGTTGGAGATGTATCAGCATCCCCAAGCTTAATTCCTTCTCGTCGTCGAGTAGGTAAATGATAAAAGAAATAATTTATGAAGTGTGAATGCTAGCAAGTGCATAAGTTTGATCAATGATTTTTCAATCACTTTTTCTAGCATCAACACATATCATAAACAGTAGCTCATCTCATAAAACTTCTCATGATCGAGTAACAAGCTACTCACATGTTCAACTATAGACCAGAAAACTCCTTGAAAACTAACAAACCATATTCCTAGTCGTCGAACAATTGCAATTCATCTTATTTTCTGGAAGGGTCTATGTAAGAGCTTTGATTTAGCAAATTCCACATACTCAACTATCATATAGTATTCCATTATTGCTAGCACTCAAAGCATATTTTTAGAACAAATAGCATCCATCGAACACAGAGAAAGATAGGGGCTTAATGTTTCGCCTCCCAACTTATTTATCATATAGATAATTGTCAGCAATAATAATTCATGATCAAATATATTTGGATGGCCATATATGCTCGGATCTTTCCCCACCACATGATGATTGCCAAGAGAAAAAGGCAAAATATAGGAAGTGGTGAAGATCACCATGACTCTTGTATAAAAGTAAGTACTAGAAAAATAAAAGATAGGCCCTTCGCAGAGGGAAGCAGAGGTTGACATGCGCCTTTTGGTTTTGGATGCGCAAACTCTTAATGTAAAGGAACGTCACGTTGTATTTCCTTTTGTGATAGCAACCTTTGTTATGCAGTCCGTCGCTTTTATTTCTTTGTCAACACAAATTCGTACACCGCTTATTTTCCTTACAATAAGAGATCTTACATATTTAGGAGCAATTTGTATTGCTTTTTGCACCGATGACAACTTACTTGAAGGATCTTATTCAATCCATCGGTAGGTATAGTGGAATCTTATGGCAAAACTGGTTTAATGGTGCTTGGATGCACAAGTAGTATTTCTACTTGGTGCGAAAGTTTTGGCTAGTACGAGGTGGAAGCGAGCACCACATGTTGGAGGATCCATAACAATATACCTTCTATGCAAATATACTCAAACATAACTCATCACATTGTCTTGTCCAACTTCAACTAATTTGCTCAAGTTTGAAAATAATTAATGGGTAATCACAATCATAGAAGATGTCCAAGATAGTATATTTATATGTGAAATCTCTCTTCCTTCAATATTCTTTCATGAATTGTTCAAGTGACCAATGCGGTGTTTGCTAACTTCAATAAATTTCACCACCTATACCTATTATTTGTGAAGTCACTACTCCCCATGGGATAAGTATATGAAGCATTTTTAATTTCAGATTTATGATATTAAATTCATTCAACCATTTACTTATAGGATATAAGTGAAGCACAAGAGTGAATGACAAACTACTCCAAAAAGATATAAGTGAAGATCAACACGTAGTTAATTAGATAAATATCCATGTGGGGACTCTCTCTTATTCAAAATTTCATATCCAATGATTTTATTAAAACAACAAACAAAATAAAAATGGCACTCCAAGAATAGCATGCATCATGTGAACGAAAAAACTTATGCTCAACATAGGCTAACCGATAATTGTTGATGAAGAGAGGTGGGATGCGTAGCATCCCCAAGCTTAGCTACTTGAGGGTTCTTGAAATATTTTCTTGGGGTGCCTTGGGAATCCCCAAGCTTGAGATTTTGTATCTTGTTCAATCCTCTCATATCCCGGATTCACCTGTTCTCAAAAACTTCATCCACACAAAACTCAAAAAGAACTCGTGAGATAGGTTAGTGCACATAAGAACAAATCAACACTTCATGTACTACCGAGACAAGTTGCACATTAATTTTCAAACATTAGGTACTGCATACTATCATTTCTAGAATTTATATCTACCAATATTGGCTATGGAATCTATAGGATAAGTAGATGGCAAAACTATGACAACAATCTGTCCAAACAGAACAGTCTGTAGTAATTTATTAAACCAGTGTACCTATAGAACTCTAAAAATTATGAACATTTATTACATGCTAAGGAACTTATTTGAAAATACTGTGTAACAATTTCATAAACTTTCTGCGTTCCAGTAAATTATGAAAATTCAAACACTACAGCAAAAGTTTCTGTTTTTTACACAACACACATAAAACATGCGATGCAAGCATCATAAGGCAATTCTTGGAACTTTTTATTGAAAACCAAGATTATAAATAACACCTAACACAGAACAAAAAAAATGACGCTCCAAGCAATGAGTGTTCCTTTAGTATTACCTTGGGGGTGCCTTGGGCATCCCCAAGCTTGGGTTCTTGTCACTCTTTATTCCCCTCATATCGGTATCTCACCCAAAACTTGAAAACTTCAATCACACAAAACTTAAAGGAACTTCATGAGAAGGGTTAGTGTAATAAGGATATATCATTCACTTAGGTACTGTCAAGACAAGATTCATAATTGTTCCCCCATGATACCTTCTGTATTATATAATTCCCATAGTTTATATTACTCAATATAAGCTACAGGAATACTTGAAATAAGCAAACTATGCATGCAAAACAGAATCTGTCAAAAATAGAACAGTCTGTAAAGATCTGAATGATCACCATACTTCCCTGACTCTTAAAATTCTGAAAAAAATAATTAAATATCACAGAATTTGCATAGCAATGTTGTTTAAAAATTTCAGAATTGTTTGACTCTCCAGTAAAATCAGACAATTCAAATATTGGACGCAAAACTTTCTTTTTTTATACAGAATCAAACAAGCAAGTATCCACACTATCCCAAAGGCTTTACTTGGCACTTTACTGAAATGAAAGGCACAAAACATGATTACTACAGTAGCTTAATCATGTTAACAAATCAAAACAGAAAGTAAAAGTATTGTTTTGTCTCCCAATAAGGACTTTTCTTTTAATGCCTTTTTAGCTAGGCATGATATTACAATGATACTCTTCCAAGCCAAATTCCGATTATCATTACATTCATACTCTAAAAGATATAAGTGAAGTTCATAGAACATTATTAATTAATATAGATTAACCAACATCCAAGATCAAAATATATAAGTGAAGCATACAAAGCATTCTATAAAGCCATACTCAAAAGATTTAAGTGAAGCATACGAAGCATTCTATAAAGCCATATTCAAAAATTTAAGTGAAGCACAAAGAACATTCTCCAAATCCGTACTCAAAATATTTAAGTGAACAAAAAATAGAATTCTAAAAATCCATCAATGACTATATCATACTAGAAGGGAGCATAAAGGAAAAGACAAACATTAAAGACACATGTCATGTGAACAAAACAAAAACCGAGGTATACCGATAATTGTTGAAGAATAAAGATGGGATGCCTTCCGGGGCATCCCCAAGCTTAGGTGCTTCATTCTCCTTGAAATATTTACTAGGGGTGACTTGGGCATCCCCAAGCTTGAACTCTCATCTCTCTGTATTCTTCTTATATCGATACCTCCGCGATCTTCGAACACTTCATTCACACAAAACTTAACAAAACCCTCGTGAGATCCGTTAGTATAATAAAGCAAATTACTACTTTAAGTATAGTTTTGAACTCATTCGAAATTCATATTAGCATTATATCTACTGTAGTCCCACTTCACCATGGCTCATACCCCCCGATACAAGCCATAGATTCATCAAAATAAGAGAACAATGCATAGAAAACAGAATCTGCTAAAAAAAGGACAGTGTGTAGTAATCTGGAAACTTCGTATACTTCTGTAACTCAAAAACTTCTGAAATTTTAGGAACAATTAAAAAAATGCATATCGGTATTGTGTAAAAATTTAAGAAACTTTTGACGTTCCAGTAAAAAATGTAAATTCATGCACTACAACCAAAATTTCTGTTTTTGCACTGCACACAGCAAACAAGCAATCTAAACATCCAAAAATTAAATTTTGGCACATTATTTTTATAATACAATGGATATATACAAGGTGATAATTATTTTACAGAAGCTTCCATGAAAAATTCTACATTGTTTCCATGATCATGAACACAACTGTTCATGGTCGACCCTCACTTCTCCAATGCACAACCTTCCAATCACTTCTCTTTTTGAAAAACTTCTTAGGCATAGGAGGTAAGTAACTATTTTTGTATTTTTCATTTTTTTAATATTTTTTTGTTTATTTCACCAACATCTACAAAAAGTAAAAAGGGAAAACAAAATCTATTTAGTGAAGAAAGCAAACAAGCATACACAAGAATATCAACCCCACGCTATTGCTCCCTTGCAACGGCGCCAGAAAAGAGCTTGATAATACCCAAGTGCAAGGAATCATCGTAGCAATTTCCAAAGGTGGAAGTGATAAGTATGCAATGTCGAACCTACACAGAGCTAAAGGTAATATCAATATTCTCTCAAGTCCTATCTACCACCGATACGACTCTACGTACAACGAACGTTTGCTTACATCTAGAAACGACAAATAAAACTACATTGTGGGTATGAAGAGGATAGCTTTGCATGATATCGGAGAACTAAAATATAAATATTGATGCTATTACAATATATTACAAATAGCGAGTGTGGAATAATGATGGGTTGGTGTGCGGAATTATCCTAGGAAATTGTTAACAAGATCGGAAATAATTATTGCAATTTTATATGAGGGAGAGGCATAAGCTAACATACTTTCTCTACTTGGATCATATGCACTTATGGTTTGAACTCTAGCAAGCATCCGCAACTACTAAAGATCATTAACATAAAACCCAACCATAGCATTAAAGCATCAAGTCCCCTTTATGCCATACGCAAACAACCTACTTACTCGGGTTTGTGCTTCTGTCACTCACGCGACCCACCATAAGCAAATCATAAGCATATTGCAAACCCTACAGGTGGTATCCCTCACGTGTGCACGACACAGAAGGCACCATAGGACAACACCAATAATAAAACATGCAACTCAGACCAATCTAGATCATCAATCAACCCAAAGGACAAAAGTAATCTACACAAAACATCATAGGATGGCAACACATCATTGGATCATAATATGTAGCATAAAGCACCATGTTCAAGTAGGTGATTACAGCGGGGTGCGGGAGAGTGGACCGCTAAAAGGAGATGAGGATGGTGATGAAGAAGGTCATGTTGATGAAGACGATCACCATGGTAAGGGTTCCCCTGATGGCACTTCGGCACCAACAGGAGAGAGGGGGAGACGTCTCCCCCTCGTGCTTCCTCCTCCATGGCCTGCCCCCTCTGTGGGGAGAGGTTCTCTCTGGTCCTTGGCCTACATGGTGTTGATGGCCCCTCCGGGATGATGAAGATGGCCTCCGGTGATGGTGACCCCCTCCGGTAGGGTGCCGGAGAGGGCCAAGATTGGTTTTCGTAGCTCTGGAGGTGTGCGGCGACGGAACTCCCTATCTAGGTTATGCCTCAGAGGTTTTGGAATATTTGAGTATTTGTAGAGTTGAGAGGGACGTCGGTGGACTCTCGAGGGGCCCACAAGCCTGGTGGTCGCGGCTAGGGGGGCCGTGCCCCTGGGGCTTGTGGCCTCCCCGGCCTTCCTCTCGGGTGACTCTTCACTCCAGTATTTTTTATATTTTCCAAAAATATTCTCCGTAAATTTTCAGCTCCTTCCGAGAACTTTTATTTCTGCACAAAAATAACACCACCGTAGTTCTGCTAAAAACAACGTCAGTACGGGTTAGTTCTAGTAAAATCATATCAAAATCATATAGAATTATTGCAAACATGGCATGACCACTTCATAAATTATAGATACGTTGCAGACGTATTAAGCCCCCGTGGAAAGAGGCGCTCCTCCTCCCGTTTTACTGCTAAAAACCAGTGTATGTATGTACCCCTCCCGTTTCGGGCTCATGAATGCATTGGGGGCCCCAAGCCGGCACTTGGGGCTTGCCCCTTTTTGAAATCCCTTCAAAGGTTTCTCATTACTTAAGCGTGGCACCCGGGTTCTACTCCCTGGCCCGGGGGCTTGTTGGCTCTCTTCCAAGGCGGACAAGTAGTGTGAGCAAGCGACCCTTTGCTGCCCACCCCTAGCCAGCCATAGACCGGCTCCCGGCTGTCCGGCTGATGGAACCATGGGGCAGGAAGGAACTTCCCACACAATAGTCATCCAACGAGTTGTAGCCGGACAGATCCTACCGGACCATGTTGTTTCTACCAACCGTCCGCTGTCGGCTTGACCTAGCCCCAGTCAAATGACTCTAAAAAGCTCGCTTGTTTTCCCAAGGAAGATGCCCCGTCCATGTCCCAGACCGGCTCCTGGTCAGCTGGCTGGCGGGGCGGAAGCCGGAAGGAATCCCGGCGTGAAACGCAAGTCAAAAGACAAAAGGCAAAAGAAGAGCCGGCATACATGTATTTCTATTGAAACTCAAGTTAAACGATAACAGGCCACATGCCAAAGGTTCATTACAATACACCCACACTAGGTGGAAATGCGTCTCAAACGGAAAATCTTGCAGCAAAAAATAGAAACAGGTAATACGCGGGGCGGCTCAGGCTGCCAGCGCGTCGCCAGCCAGCCCAGTGGTTCGCCCAAGAGAAGTTGCAGCCTTCGGGTCTGCCTCAGTGGTCTCTATGGCCTCAGTTCCACCATCGGTACTCAAGGCAGTGCTCTCGTCGATGATCTCCTCGTACTCGAGGCCTTGGGGGCGGCCGAAGGAGTCCTCGGCGACCGGCTCACCTTCCTCGCCAAGAGACGACAGAAGTTCATCCGATTCAACATACGAGGCAAGCTCGTTGGCCCGACGGACAAGGGCACCTTCACGGGCGGCCCGTTCCGCCTCCGGCACATCGCGCATGGTGGCCAGCCGGTCTAGGTCGAGACCGTGATACCACGATGTGACGAACCGGAGGGCCCTCTACGCACCGACTCGGACTGTCGAATCCTTCCAGACCTCGAGCCGGGCCACGATGTTCTCCAGCCACAGCACCAAGCGACCCTCCGGGACCCCACGACCTGGCCACAAGGTGGCAATCACCTCCTTGTCGGCTGTCTTCAGTTGATCCACGTTGTGCTAGAGGTGGATCAGTTGGTTCTCCATGGCAAACCCAAGCTCTGCCATGTCCCAGCCGACATTCTCCTCAAGCTCACGCCCGCGCTGCTGCAGATACTCATGGTGGTCCCATGGCTCGCTCAGCATGCCGTTGGGTTTCTGGGAAGCAAACTGAAAAAGAGAAAAGGGAATCGGGATACACGTCGAGGGCAAGAAAAACACAGCCGGCTAAGAAGAAAATCAAGAATTACGCTGGAAGGAGTCATCCATTTCGAGGGTGAAATGCAGCGCCGCATTCTTCTCCCTCACCAGCGCCACCTCCGCCTGGGCAAGGGCGGCTCCACGCTCCTCAAGAGTTTTCTCGAGTCGGGTCACCTCGCCTTGGAGGGTGGCGTTCCGCTGGGCGTCATCATCTGCCTGCTTGATGGCGCCTTCCTTGGCCTCCACCTCCCACTGCACCTCTATGCTCAGGCGCTCTTGGGCCGCCTGCCCATCCACCAATAGGACGCCCAGTCGGTCTCGCTCCGATGTGACCACCTGGACGCTCTGCGCCAACCGGTCCCGCTCGGAGGCCACCTCATCCTTCTCCCCCGGAGGGCGTTCAGCTCCTCTGCGAGAAAAAACCAGCAATGATCACCAAAAACGCATAAGACCCACCCCGGCTCTTGGGGGCTACCCTCACTAGGTGCTCTAGCGCCCCCTAGGATCAAACGTACATTGGGTCCTCTGCAGCTCCTCCTCCAGATGGTAAAAGCCGTGCTTGCCATGGTTGTGGATGGCGACCGCTTTGTCAAAGAGCTCCTGCCGCCTGGACCTCCCCGCCTACTCCAAGAAACCAAAGTCAAAAGAAAGCAAAAGAAGATTCGGCCCAGCTACCCCGCAGCCGGTTAGCCGGCCCGCATCTCGGAGACTACAACCAGTGGGTGCGCTTGCGCGCCCCCACTAAAGATTCGACAAGGGCAAAGAAAGCTTACCTGTATGCACCATAGGGCGCTGTCAGCTGCCTTCACGAACCTGGCCAACTCCTCGCGGCACCACGCCAGGACGCTACCGAGCTCCTCGAGCGCCGGGCCCGGGCCGCGGACCGGCGGAGGCGGGATGGCTGGGACGCAATCCAGCCCCTCCTAGTCCTGGATCACGTCCAGCATTGTCCTCCGTCTGGCTCCCCCTACCACTCGCCCCAGCATCCACCACGGTGCCGGCTGCCAGGGGCGATTGAGGACCATGAGAGCACAGGAATCAGCTCCTGGCTGCCCCACATCTGCACCGCCACCTCCCCCTCCTCCCGTCCGGTTCAACGTGACGGTCGCGGCGGCTAGCGTTTCCACCTCCATGGCCGGCACCTCTGGTGCAGCCTCCGGCGCCACCGGAGCCTCCGGCACGACAAGCGTTGTTGGCTCGACGGCGGGTGGCACCACCTTCGGCTTCGCTTGCTGGGGGCCCTCTGGAGTTGGCTCAGGGGCTTCTCCCCCCGGCCGGGCCACTTCCACCCCAAGCGAAGTCACGACCACCTTCGCAGCCATCCCTCATGGCTCGCTCGACGGAGGCCTCGACATGTGAGTCGACTCCGCCATAGAATCTGACTCCCGCGCGGGGCCTGTGGACCTCCTCCACCTCCCGTCGCTCGAGGCCCCCGAGCTCGAGGGTCCGCCCCTGGCTCCCAACTTCAAGGCTCGCAATTCCGCGAGCCTCCTCTTCTCCTTGCACAGCATGGCTGCGTGCTCCTGAGCCAGCCGGCTGGCGGCCTCCATCGAGCCGGGTGTCGACTCCACATCGTGGAGCTCGATGGGGCCCCTGGAACAAGCAGGCATTCAGCCGTTTGCCGGCACATGACATACAAAGAAAAATTAAGCCCATAAAAGTCAAAACACTTACCCGGCGACAACCGAAAGGGCCCGCTTGGCCCACCCCGACGGCTTCGTCATGACCGCCTTCACCCACTTGCCAGACGGCGGTTGGGCCGGCGGCTCCCCCTGAGTCGGCCTCTTCTCCCGACAGGAGGTCCCAGCCGCCTGGCTGCGCGCCGACTGCCCCTTGCTTCACCCGTGTGAGCCCGCTGAGCTGTGGGGGGAGGCACGTCTAGGACCCGGATATCAGCAGCAGCAGCAGCAGCATCAGTCCAATCTTTGATCGTGGGGTCAGAGGGGAACTCACGAGCCGCTCTAGACCCGCCACCTCAGCCTCCTCGGCCTCTCCCGAGGAGTCGACCCCCTTTTCGGATCCGCCTCCCAGTTTGAAGTCCTCGGAGTCGGATTCAGCCTACTCTGCCTCGAAAATCTGGGGGTGCGGGCCGTCCGGCGTGTTCTGTCAAACGAAAAGCTGCGGTTAGCGCGGCAAGTGAGATCGACAGCCGGCTGGGAAGATTCAAAGAGAAAGAAGATCACCTCAACAGGGCATACCAAGGGTGCTAGGTTATGCCGGCTGTACAGCTCCTTGCCGAACAACCAAGTCCACAGCGTCAGCTTGAAGGTCATGATGGTGTTCACCCGCGCCGCCACTCGAGTTGGCGTCAGCTTGACGGTGGACAGCCGGTAGGGGTCCTGCCAGCCGAACATGTTGTAGATCCGACGCGGCCTCAACTGGAGGGGCAGCGCCCGACGCGCGATGAACTTGGCCACCAGGTCGGAGGCGACCAGCCCCTCTCCACTCCTCATGGTCTGGAGCCTACCTAGCTCTCCAACCACGGCCCCGGGTGGGCTGGACCCCGACCAGTCCACTGCCCCGAGGGGATACGTTGACGAACTCCGACATCCGGATGTAATCCCGCTGCGGATCAGCGTTCTTCACGTGGAAGAACGTCTGGTTCCATCCTTTGACGGGGTCGATGAGGAAGACGCGGGGAAACTGCAGGCCACGGCAACACACCACCACACCCCCGTAGTCGTACGGCTCCTCGTCTTTATTCAGGGCCTTGAGGTAGAAAAGCTTCCTAAAGAGCTCCACGAAGGGAAGCATCCCAAGATAACCCTTGCACAAGGTCAAGAAGCTCGCGAGGTAGAGGATGGTGTTGGGGTCGAGGTGGTGTGGTTGGAGATCGAAGGTGTCCATCAGATGATGGCCGAAGAGGCTCATCGGCAGGCCAAAGCCTCATGAAAGGTGGCAGGCGAAGACGACATACTCCCTCACCTCGGGCTCGGGCACCACCTCTTCGCTCGGTGCACGAGCGATCACGCGCTCCATCAGCGGCAGCATGCGGGCGCGATGGAGCCCCGCAATGTCGTCCTCCATAATGACGGAGCCTCCCCAACTACCCGAAGGGCCGTCGGCCATCGCTGCGGCGGGGTGGTGCGGGGTGGCGAGCGGACGGAGCGGCGGCATGAGACGAGCGGGGCGGCAAAGAAGAAGAAGGAGGAGGGGGCGAGAAGAGCGAAACTGCCTCCGCCCCTCACCCTTTCTTTTTAAATAAGGGGCAACCCCCGGGGGAAGCGGTGATTAACTGTGCCCACTCCCCCGACATACTCGCGAGAACATGGGTACCTCGCGCCGTGACCGCTGCGATCTAGGCGCAGAAGAGCTCGGCCTACATCCTGATGCCTATTGGGCTACGCACAGCCTAGCGGGTAGGCTTAGGGCGACATCCCGTCTGCCCACGGGTGTGGGCCCCATGGCATCATTACGCCTCGTGTGGCGCATCGAGTGCCGGCACGAGGCCCGGCGTGGCACGGCACGATGGAACCCGAGGCATCAGGGGCGACAGATGGGTCTGCCGGTTGTTCTTCTCCATGCGGGAGATGAGCGCCGCCTAGAGGAAGCTGTCGGCTCCTGCTCCTCGGGCACACGTGGGCCCCTGCCGGCTTTGGGGACTACTGACAGGGTCATTACCCCTAGGTAGGCCAAACAAGGGGTTCCCCCCCCCTCAGTTTGAAGAAAAAACATGTTGCTAGCTGGTCCGTGGCTGCCTAGGCGACGGCCGGCTGGTGGGCCGCCAACTGCCTCGAGGCTGGCTCGCGGATGACCAACAAGCTCATTATCGGCTGGCTCAAGGCCGGCTGGTCAGGGAGCCGGCCGTCCGGCCCCGGCTGGCCTACGGTTGGCTTCCTGTAGGCCGGCTCTTCCACTGACCTTCGGAGGGACAAGCTCACGTCCCTTCCTTCTACGCGCAAGTACGACGACAAGAGAAGACCCCGATGACGGACCCCGGAGTGGCCACAGTGACCGTTGATGCGCGGGTACGCATGGCTACAGTCCAGTCGGGCGTACCGCTGACTTTGGCTGATCGCGACCGGGCGGGGCAAAAGTGCCGGCACGACACGACCTACTCCATTACCTGCCCCCGTGTGGCTATAGCACTACCGGCCATATTGGAGACCTCGGTCGGATGGCGCTAAGTGACACCACATGAGGCAGCCCGTGCCACGGCAGGTGGGCACAGGCCAATCGCAGAGCCGGCCGGTGGACCTAGTAGGCGATGGGACCGTGTAGCCGACAGGCCCTATAGACGACAAGACGGCTCAGCGAGCGGTCCCCCTGGCTAGCCGGAGAGGCTGCCAGCCGGGTCCCCCTAACCAGTACTTTAGAGATATTGTAAGCTGGGGTTGGCCTATAAAACCCTTTGAGCCCCCCATGCATTGACAGACACCCGTGGGAACACTTCTCCCCACATCCACTCACATAGCCAAGGAAGAGGAGATGGCTGCTCCTTCTTCCACCCCTAGACAACATCTCAAGGAGCACCATTGTAATCACATCCATCCATCAACCTAGACCAAGCAGGACTAGGGGTGTTACCTCCCACGAAGGGCCCCGAGCCTGGGTGCATCGTGTGTCAATCACCACTTGTGCCTAATCCCGCTCCCGGAGCCCGTGGGCGTCCTCGGACCCCAACCACCTTCGATAAGCCTACCCATGGCATCTGTCGTGAGAAAACGATAACACAGGGTCTCAAGGGAAGATTGACTGCCAAGTACTTTGATCAACTCAGGGTATTTAAGTCAAGATTAAATGGTAAGAGTTCAGCGTGTCACCTGGTGGAGTGGCATCATACATACATGTTGGTTTAACCCGGTCAAGCGATGGCTAAAAAGCCGGTCAAGAGGGTGTGAAAGCTAAACCCGGTGGGTTGGAAGCCCTCAAATGACCTTGTTGAAGTATCAAATTTCTTGCACAATCTTTTTGAAGAAATGGCAGAAACCCCAAGGGATTTTTTGATGATCCAATAAATCGGGGCACCCATGTTTGAACGGTGCATCATGGCGGCTCGTCCTCTTGGGCAGCTTCTAATTTTCTGAAAACTTGATCTTGCGAGAGATGAATTCCTTTTGAACCGGATGCTGAGCCGGATATCGAGATCTCAAAACTTTGTGAGATAAATTTCTCTTGAACTGGGACTCTTGGATCGCTTGGCACATTTTCAGCTGGAAATTTTCTGACAGCCTTTAAACGTTCACCAATGTGGCAGTAGCCCCCGAGATCGGGTGATCAGGGGTTCTTGAATTTTCTGAAACTAGCAACATTTGCTGACTCATGTCTATAGCCCCCGAGTCTTAATATGACTCAAGGAGTTGGCTTGAGATTCTCCATACTTGCCCATGGCATAAACCGGCATATAGTTGACAGCAGAAACGTGGGAATGTGTTGAAGCTAGAGGCAAATTGGCGAGCTTAGTGATGTTCTCAACACTCATTGTACACCCTCGGCGTTGATAACGCGATCTGAATCCATGGAAAGTTGAGGTTGCCCGCAACAAGTTATAAATTACCATGTAAGACTTGTGTCAGTAATCCGACCAGTGGTTCATCCCTGTTGGTTGTTGAATTGTAACCAAACCATAGTGTTGGTGACTTGCATGCCTATCCATTGAGCCATCCAGTGGAGGTAGAGGCTGATAATATATCATAACTTGCTTCAGAATTGTTGGAATAGACCAGATCGCAGGGCGGCGACTCATGAGCATCCGTTGGGTGGCTTGAACGAGCAAGCAAGGCAACAACACGTCAATGTAAACCGGATCGTAGGGAGACGACTCATGGGCATCCGTTGGGCGGCTTGAACGAGCAAGCACTGTACCAGCATGTCAATGTAGATTGGACCGCAGGGTGGCGACTCATGAGCATTTGGGCGGCTCGTACTGGTGTATGCGGCCCTTCGAGTTTTGATGTAGACATAGAATTCAGCTACGGCGTTTGAAGACGGCACAGTCGCGATAGACGGCCACGGCATTATAAGCCGGTGCAGTCGCCAAACACGACTGTAGCGTTGTCAGCTGACCTATTGATGTAGACCTGACCATATGACCGGCAGGTTGTATGCGTCCGTCTGGTAGCTCATCATAGTGCATTTTCGAACGCGGCCTCTGATGAAGGCGCGTGAGGACCGGATCGTGCTCTGGCCATGAGTTAGTCGATCTGCGTACATAATAGCATAACTCAAAGGAAAACCGTTTCGATGATATTTAATTACATGAAATGGTAGTTAGAAAAAAATATCACCTGATTTCTTCTCTTGGATAAAATACGGACACCGGCGCTAAGCTTCAGCAGAAAACAACAGAAAGGTGTACGTAGTGAGCGCAGGGCTAGGCGGTCGACACTGTCATGGGCTCTCGGTCATCTCTACGGCGGAGCACCACCGCTCCCACTACGGTCATCATCATGCACGTGCACATCCCGCCGCAGACGATCCCTGCAAACGGCCATCATCATGCACATGCAGGGTCCTGATTTTTTACCAGATCTTTCTTAATCCCACCATCCCCTTTCCTTGTCAGAGTCGGACCGCCGCGAGATGGAAGAGGGAGGCAGCCGACACGGGTCTGGATTGGGGACGAGGGCGGAGCCACAGCTGCTAGCCGACGGGGCCAAGCGAGGATGGCCGACCTGTAGGGTGCAACGGCGGCCGAGGCGAAGCTGGCTTGAGGGCAGGCAGGTGCAGCGGGGTGGGAGGCCGCGGCCTTGGCGCGCCGGAGCCGACAGCCAAGGCAGGGCGCGTGACCGGGGGCGGCCAATAGCGGCTGTTTGCTGGCTCCACGGCGGCCGGGCGACTCAGCAGGAGGCGAGGCGTGGTGGCGGCTCTGCCACGACGAAGGCGGGATGTGGCTGAAAGGCGGCGGTGGGTTGCGTGGGTCGGCTTGGAGGAATAACATGGTGACTGGTGCGGCGACTTACGGGCGCAACGGCAGCAGGGAGAGCCAACTCGAGGTGAGGCCTCGGCGGCGACGCGTAGTAGAGTCGGCCGACTGAAGTGGCATCTTGCGCGGCATGGAACATGGCGCTGCGAGGGGAAGCGGCTAGCCGGCGAGGAGCATGCGCTAGCGAGGTGGAGTTGTGTTGAGGAGGCTGGAGCGAGGTGTGGCTGCGGCCGGCGGTTGCAGCAGCTGAGGCAATGCCGGCTCGGAGCGGGCGCGGTAGCGGGGCTGGTTAGCATGGCCGCCCGAGGCGAGTGAGGCGAGTCCAGGCGGACTCGGAGGGGCGCATCGGAGGCGGCCAGGGCAGAAAGCCGGCTTGGGCGACTCCTTGGCGGCGGAGGGGAGCAGAGGTATGGCGGTGGAGGCGGAGTTGCGTGCCAACGGCAGGCCAAAGCAGCTCAACCTGGTGGCGCCTGTGGACGAAGGTGGGTCAAGGCCACAGCGGCGACGGCGACTTGAGGCGAGGCGACGGGGCTGCAGCCGACACGGGGTGTAGGTCGCGCACAGGCAGCGCCTTGAGGCAAGCGAAGTTGCGGCAAAGGCAAGCCAGGGCGGCTCGGCTCAGCAGCTCTGGCAGAGACACAATGAGGCTAGGGTAGCGGCGACTCGAGGTGATTTGGAGGCGACGACTTGAGGCGAGGCAGAGCTGGCCGGACATAGGCACACACGAGGGCAAGGCGGAGCGGTGCGGGCAAGCGGAGGTGTAGTTGGCGTGCGGGGGCAAGGCCGTGGTTGACCAGATCGTGGCATCTTCCTCTCCCCCTTTTTATTATTCTTTTCTTTTCCTTGTTTGATCGTCTCGTGAAGAGGTAGTACTTGGTGTACTACCTAAGTCGTTCTTGTAACCAGGTCTGGTTCCGTCCAGAAAATGAATAGCGATCAGACGGCCAGCTTTTAACGCGACGGTAATTTTTTGCTCCGTGTCAGCGAGAAATTTTTGAATCCACTTCGTTCGGCTTAAGGTGGCGATGGTTGTTGCCATCGTCGATGATAAAATTTGATCACGACTAGGCGGATGAGCCGCCAGATGCAATCTAGTCGACCAAGATGGTGAAAATTTTGATCCATCAAAATCCGAATCGACGAATCCAAGCCCCATGATTGTCCCATGACGGGTCATCTTGGATGACTGTTTCGTGTAGGTTCTTCTTCATCCGGCCAATCGCGAGCTTCTCAATCCCTGAAGAGCTCCCTTCAAGAAGTCGACACATCGTGCATCGGCCCCACGGTGGGCGCCAATTGTACTGGTTTTGTCACGACAAGATTTCCTCATGAGAGAACTTAGGTGTGAGGCCATCGCAACTATGTGGCGACTTGAGAGGGGTTGGTCGGAATCAAGAGACACAAGTTTACCCAGGTTCGGCCCCTCCGATGGAGGTAATAGTCTATGTCCTGCTTTGTGTATGTATTGATGATGAGGATGATCTCAGTTACAAGGGTGTGGAATCGCAACCTCTAGTCTCGGGAGCCTCTAATCTGTCCATCTCTAGTGACTTGAACTTGTCTAAGACCTGTCTATTGAGATGTCTAAAACATGACCCTCTTGGGGTGCCCCGCCCCTCCTTATATAAGCTGAAGGGGTGGGTTACATGTAGAGTCCTAATCGGATTAAGACTTATCCTATTATGACTCTCCATCACGGGCTTCTCTTCGAGGGCTTCTGAGTCCGGGCATCTTATCTCCAGACGGGCAGCTTACAGCCGGGTTATAACTGTCCCCAGGTCATAACTGTCTGCCACGTCATAACTGTCTACCTGTGTGCCGGCTTACAATTGTCTGCCAGCTTACAACTGTCTGACGGGTCATAACTATCATCGGGTCATAACTGTCTGCCGGGTTATAGCTGTCTGCCGGGTTACAAATGTCTGTCAGCTTACAACTGTCTGTCGGGTTACAACTCTTTGTCGGGTTATAAATGTCTATCGGCTCATAACTATCTGTCGGCTTACAACTGTCTGACGGGTCGTAACTGTCTATCGGGTCATACCGCGGGGTATATTCCCGACAGAACCTGATGCTAAACCCATTGTCGATCACCAATGATGACTGAATCCTAAGATGAAAGAAGTGGTACGAACTGAAATATTAAAGCTCCTAAAAGCAGGTGTAATCTATCCCATAGTTGATAGTACATGGGTAAGTTCAGTTTACCATGTCCCTAAGAATGGACGTATTACTGTTGTTCCTAATGATAAAAATGAACATATCCCATAGAGAATTGTCACTCACTTTTAGGAAATTAACTGTCTGCCTTTTAGGAAATATTCCACAGAGAATTGTCACTCACTTTTAGGTCATTATTGTTGTTCTAGATGTATGCCTTTTGGTTTATGCAATGCACCTGCCACTTTTCAAACATGTATGACTCTTATATTCTCTAATTTTTGTCAAAAGATTGTGGAGGTTTTAATGGATGATTTTTCTGTTTACAGAACCTCTTTTGATGATTGCTTAAGCAACCTTGATCGAGTTTTGCAGAGATGTGAACAAACTAATCTTGTCTTGAATTTGGAGAAGTTCCACTTTATGGTTAATGAAGGTATTGTCTTGGGGCAAAAAATCTCCAAACGAGGTATTGAGGTGGATCAAGCTAAAGTTGATGCAATTGAGAAAATGCCATGTCCTGAAGATATTAAAGGTATTCATAGTTTCCTTGTCATGCTGGTTTCTATAGGAGGTTTATTAAAGACTTCTCCAAAATTCCTAGGCCTCTTACTAATCTTTTACAAAAGGACATTCCCTTTGTTTTTGATGATGCTTGTGTAGAAGCCTTTGAATCCCTTAAGAAACCATTAACTTTTGTACCTATTGTTCAACCACATGATTGTAACTTCCCTTTTGAAATTATGTGTGATGCTAGTGATTATGTTGTTGGTGATGTTCTAGTACAAAGAGTTGATAAGAAATTAAATGTTATCCCTTATGCGAGCAAAACTCTAGACAGTAAGAAATTATGCTATTACTGAAAAATAATTTATAGCAATTGTGTTTGCTTGTGATAAATTTAGATCTTACATCGTCTAGAGAAGTGTCCCGAAAAAATGCTCATATTCCTTTGGTAGTATCATACCCATTAGAGGAAGGAATGCTCATATTTTGGTTGTTGTTGATTATGTTACTAAATGGGTAGTAGCTGTTCCTACTAGTATTGCTGATCATAACACTTCCATTAAAATGCTTAAAGAAGTTATTTTCCCAAGGTTTGGAGTCCCTAGGTATTTAATGACTGATGGTGGTTCACATTTTATCCATGGTGCTTTCCATAAAATGCTTGCTAAATATGACGTTAACCATGGAATTGCATCACCCCATCATCCTCAATCTAGTGGTCAAGTTGAACTTAGCAATAGAGAAATAAAATTAATATTACAAAAAAATGTCAATGGGTCCTGTTGGGGATATAACCCCACGGTGAGACCCACCCCTGAGGCTCCGGGTCACACTAGGCGGCTCGTACACCAGTCCAAAGATGGGTCGTGAAGACTTAAGCCCAGGACATTTGGCGGCTTGACAAGATAGGCCGGAGCATGGCCCAGACAGAGAAAGTATGAAGACCCGGGCGGAGAGCCGCCCGGGAACAACTTTCTTAGGAAGGCAAGAACAATGTAGATACGGGTTCATATCAGTATGCTCAAGGGGATTTGCTTAACTGAAAATTCTAAAGGTATTACGTCTCTTCATTAGTGTCAATGTTCACATCGTTAGAACCATCGTCTACCGAAAGGGAGCACCACCGGTAAAACAAGGAAGGAACACACTCAATGCAATTCAACAACATGACGCAAGATATGACAAGTTAAGGTACTGAATTAACCTAGAGGAGTAGTTAGCCAAGTTGGTTGAAGTGGAATTCAAACAAGTTTGAATTCCAACTCCAAATGTTATTTCATATATTGCTCTAATCATAAAATGTCCTACTTGGTGATGTTAACTTGTTCAAACATGCATTATCACGGCATAAACAGATTCATTGGATTTTTCTAATCATTTTTCATATATAAATTATTTTCATCTAACTTACAGATTATTTTCTACGATTTTTAGAAGCTTTCAATATTTTCTAAAATATAATAAATCATTTAATATTTATTTCAAAATCAGAAATAAATTACTGCGTCAGCATGAGGTAACAGAGACGTCATCGGTCAAAAGAACCGGTCCTGGTCAAACCTGGACGGTGGGACCCGTGTGTCATGGGCATAGTGGCTGACCCCATTTAGTTAAACTAACCAGGGTTTAATTAGGGCGCATGGGCCCGTATGTCAGTGACTTAGGGCTAAACTAATTATGTGATTAATGGTAATGACATGGGCCACGTCAGCACTGGCCGGAGTGAGATCGCCGGTGACCATCCGGCGCGGCGGAGGCACGTCGGGCAGCGCTATGGGCGGTGGATGGACGCGCCGAGGGCTCCAGGTGTCATGCCCAAGATGCATACCTATCCATTTTAAGGCACGAGGGCCTCGCAAGGGATAGAGGCGCATCTTGCCGGTCACAAGTATAGAATCATTGCATCATACATTACAGAAGAGATGAGAATACAAGTTGGCTTACACTCGCCACATACTAAATTACAATTCCACACAGAGTTCAAATCATTAAGATGAAGACAGGGTCCGGCTACGGACGAAATCAAACGATAAAACAGATGCAAATGATACTATCTCGCTATCCCAAAGATCACGACCATGGACCCCTACTCATCTAAATAAGTCACGTACATTCTGCCTCTTTCCTCATCATATTCCCACTGGAGTTGGGTCAGATCATCCTGCACGAACTCATCTGTACCTGTACCTGGAGTGTTGTAGTAATCTGTGAGCCACAAGGACTCAGCAATCATGCACCCGGGTACCAAGACTATTCAAGCTTAAGGTTGGAAAGGGGTATGTGTTTAGTTTGCAGCAGCACTAAGCATATATGGTGGCTACACTTATGCAACATGAAAATAAATATGAGTGTCCTACGATGAACGATCGAATCTAGTATGATCTCTATGAGATCTTGAACCCTTACTTACGTCAATCATAACCCCACTGTGTTCTCTCTCGGATCATGTTCACGAGCAGAGACGATCACGGTTACTCACACAATTGGTGCATTTTATTTAGAGTTTACTTCAAGTTAACCATAACCGGGTGTTAAACAAATATCCAAGTTGCCACATAACCGCGGGCACGGCTTCTCGAAAAGATTTAACCCTGCAGGGGTGCTCCAATTAGTCCATCAAAAATAACCACACTCCGCGGGAATAGCCTCGACCACGGATCTCGTGATCATCATAGGTAACTCCAAAGGAATTCCAACACCTCGAGATAACCCGAAGAAAGTCAGACTCCACACGCAAGACACTCAATAAAGGTAAAACAAATCCAGCAAGACCTCCCGACGTGTCGAAGAACCCGATAAGAGCCGCGTATCTCGTTCTCAGGACACGATGGATGAGCGCTGGTTACCACGCCAATCACCGAGTTGCCCCGGGCGGCGTTAATAAGCTGCTCTGGGTTGGACCAACACTCATGAGGAGCACTGGCCTGGGGGTTGATTAATTAGCCACGGGGTTGCAAAGCCCTATGCAAATTTATTAAGTTATTAAGAAAATTTAGTACAAATGTTGGGTCTTGCCAAACAAGTTTTAATCTCAACCGAATAAACAAGGGGGTCCCCATAACAACCCCGAGCGTGTTAGGAGCGCAAAATATGGAAAACATAACACCGGTAACAAGAACTATGGCGGTAATAGTGGAACAAAACACTTAGCAAAGGGCCAAGCCTTCCACCAATACCAAGATATATATGTGCATTAAATTAAATAACAGATAATATTGTGATATGCCAAATCCATGTTATCACATGGAACAACCTGAACCTGCAACTAAGAACGCTATAAGAGGGGCTGAGCAGCGGTAACTTAGCCAATCAAAGGTTTGCTAGGAGGTGGAGGGTTAGAGGCTATGATGGAAATTAGGAGGCTGATATGGTAGGTAGCGCATTTGTAATGATAAGAGCGAGTAACTAGCAAGCGAAAATAGTATCGGGATCCGGGTATGATCATCTTGCCTGTTGGTTCTTTAGTGTAACAAGTAGCAGGATCCTCTTAGTTGTACTCGTCTGGCTCTTCATACTCAGGTTCAATGCTCGTGTCTACCCAAAGTAAACAGCAAGAATAAACAAACAACTATGGTGCAATCCACAAACAAGAATGATGCATGCTTAGGTGAAGAGTTTTAACATGGCAATCCTAACTAGTCAGGTTTCACATGCAAGAATTGGATATTAATGAATCTGGACAGAACCTTATGTTAAGTTATTTGGACATGCATGAACATGGCAAATATGGATGCATCATGTGAAAACAATGAAAATGCATATGAAGAACGTAAGAAACGGAGCTACGGTTCTCACGATACGCTCACAACAAGGTACGAAGGCAAAACACAAGACAACAAGGCCATGGGCTAATTTTTGGCATTCCAAGGTAGCCACTGGTTAGGTAATGAAAAACCAACAACAATATACCCAAATATCAAGCAAATCAATGGAGTATAGCTCCCACAAGTCACAAAACAATAAAACAAACAATCTGCCACAAAACTGCAACATAGCAACTTACACAGCCCACAACTTGAGCTACGGAAATCCTACAGCCACAAACAAGGTATTGACAGAAACTACATCACATGCTTATCAAATTATCCAACTACACAATCTGTAAAGGGGGAACAAATCAATAAGCATGAAGCTATCAAGTTGGCATGATGAAACAGTTTTCTGGGACGGTGAAAATAACAGTTTTCTGGAATCTGAGTTAATCTGGTAGCATGTTGACAGCAGAAGTTAAAGGTGTTAGAGACCACCTCTTGGCATGAAAATTAACAGGATGGTAGTAGACAACATCTACTCCAAAATACTAGCACTGACCATGTGCTAATTCGCAACATATCACTAGATGTCAACCACTCTTCATGGCATAAAAATAACAGCAGATTCTCAGACAGAGATATTTAGCATGGTGAAAACAGAAACATCAAGTTAGCTACTTTTCAGCATGTTTCCCCCTTATATGGGTGATTCTCATGTTAAACAAAAATATCATGGCATGATAGACATAAAACACTAGCACTTCCATGTTGGCACATGCCCCAAAGCAAGCATGGATTAAATCATGCAAAAATGACAAAGTAGCATCACAGCAGAAAATAACAGTTTTATAAACTTTCTCAAAAGTGAAATCTGAAAGTACCAATGGATTCCTTGGCTCTTTCTACCCCAAAAACATGTGTCATACTCATATGTTCATGTGAAGCAACATGGTACAATATACTAGCAAAACCACCACCTCTCTTATAAGTTAAAACTTACTCTAAATGGACATGAGCATAAATGGACATAACCAGATTTGGAAATTTAGTTTCACATGGCAAAAATTAATAATCCCTACAAACATGCATATACCAACAAATAAGGTATGACAAGTGGGGGAAACCCACTAGTCACCTACACACACACACTCTATACACACACTACCAAGCAAGCACACGCATGGCTTCATATGCCTAAGGATATATGAGCACAAATACACCCATGAACATAACACCCATGAGGGGGGGTGTTCATCCACACACACACATGCACCATATATGCATATTGCATATAGGCACATACAGACCACCACATGCACAAATGCACATGGCACACACACTCACACACATGCTCATGTGTGTGTGGGTGTTCATCCACACACATATGCCCACATATATGCACAAGGCATATATGCATATGCATATGTATATGACTACACACTCACACACACTCTCACTACACACATGCATAAGTGCACACACACATGCACTACACACACTCTCACATACACATGCACATATACATGCTACACACCTACACATACACCACCTACACACACTCACATATAAACAGAAAAGAAAAACAAACATGCAGGTATTTTTCATCTACACACACACATACATACCACATCACAAAAGAAATGAAGAAAAACAACAAAAAAGGGGAGGGGTTCAGGTTCGAACCCTCGACCTCCTGGTCGTTTCCCGAGCCGGTTGCCACTAGGCTATCGATGCAGTAGTTAACAGGAGAGGGGCACCTGCTCACTAATACACACACACAGCGTGAACCTAAAAAAACCGAAAAAAGAACACCTCCAGCGACAGAGCGCGACACGGGTAGTTCCGATGAACCACGACCTCATCGGCGAGGGGAAAAGGAGCAGGGAGAAGCTGCACCTACGGGGGTCACATCCCTACCTCTAACACCGACGAGAACGCATGGCAACACCACCTGCAACTACGGCGGAGCTATGGCGGACACGAGCACGGGCTCGTCGGGCACGACGAGCTCGCGCATGCATCGGGACAGAGGGGGGAACGACGGAGGACCAGCTGCTCACCACGGGGCTGCCGAAGTCAAAGACGATGATGGAGGGATGTCGCCTTGCTGTAGCTCTGTCGCCGCTGGAACCTTTCGTCGATCGTGGGCTCGCCTCCAGTCCTTCCCTTTGCAAGATGATGGTGGGAACGGAAGCGTGGGTTGTCCGAGAGTGCGTGAGTGCAGTTAGTGTCACTGATTCGGCCGTGTATCGCCGGAGAGCTTCGCCGTTGTTTCCCTGTCACCATGGCTGTGCCTTTCTTCAGTTTTGTCAGGTTTTGATAGTGTGTGTGTATTAAACAGATCGAGTCCCTCCTCTGTTAAGACCCGAGCCCGTAGCCCAGTGGTAGAGCGCGTGCGCTGTGTGCATGGAGGTCGTGGGTTCGATCCTCTCCCCCCTTTTTGTTTTCTTTTCTGTTTTTCTTTTGTTTTGCTATTTCTTTCTTTTGCAAATATCTATAGTGTGTGTGTGGCTTATAATGTTTTGTGTGGTGTTTTTGTGTGAGGGCAGATGTGTGTGTGTGTTTGTGTGCACACACACATGAGAGTGTGTGTTGTGTGTGTATATATGCACCCATGTGCATATAACCACATATTTGTTGTGTGTGTTAGCTAGTGAGTGGTGTGTGTGTGCTTATTGCACATGCTCTTGTGGTGACAGTGAGGTGTGTGTGTGTATGCACTATGTGCATATACACCCATGTATGTGTTTGTATGTTATGCATGTATGTGTGTGTATGTGTGTGCTTGTAAGTGCATGAGTGTGTATGTGCCATGCACATACCCATATGTGAGTATTAGGGGGTGAGTTCAACATAGTGTGGTGCTATGTGGGTGTATGTGTGTGTTTCACACACACATACATGTGTTGGTGTGTTAGAGAGAGTGTGGTGTAGGGTGTGTGGGGCACCATGTAGAGTGTGCTTGGCACATGGGGTGTGCCACGTGTTATATGTGAGTGTGAGGGGTGTGTGTATGTTCTACATACACTCACCCATGTGCATTGTAGCTCCATGTGTAGCTTTAACCTATGTGGTCAAATGAGCATGGTTTCTTCTCTAGCTAGTTACATTCTTGTTTTTGATGCTATGCAATGTTATCATGTCCCTAATATGCTAAATAATCACTTCTAACATGTATCTATGGAGCACAAGTAAATTTGGGGCATTTCCATTAAGTTTCATAAGTGACATAAGTCACCCACGCCTAGTGTGGGTCAAATTTCGACCCCCCTTTGCTCCCTTTTGTTCCATGCAAGCATGTAGGTATGAGTAATGATTTTGGGGCGTTTTCAACCCCTCTATGCATCTGTGAAGTCAGATTTGACTTTGGGGCAATTTGACAAAACTATATTTTATGTTGTGATGCCCTTTTGTCTTTTTCATGTGATTTAATCTATGCATGCTTTCAAGTTCTTGTCAACATGAGATTGCTAGTCAAAGTTGCTGTGAACATCCATGTAGTTTTTGTTATTTGTGCTAAGTCTCTAGATCAGTGGGAACCATGCTGTTTATCCAGCTACTTTATGTTTCTGCCAACCTGCTCTAAAATGGCTAAGTAAGGGAATCTGTTGTTATTGTTTTGCCATGTTAAGTGGGGTGTATCAAGTGACCTGTTGTGATTTTGACCATGTTCAATGTTAGTTATTTGTAGTAGATATTGTCATCTACCATCATGTTAAATTTCATGACATTTGGAGCTTCCTAGCATATTTAACCAGTGTTGTTGACTTGTTACTTTATTAACCCAGATTCCAGAAAACTGGAATTTTCACCAAGTCCCTAAAAAAACCTGTTTCATCATGCCTACTTGACAGCCCCATACATAGTGATGTGTAGCTCTTTTGCTGATTGCATAGTTGGATGAATTGGTGAGTGGGTGGTGTATTTTATGTTGATGTCTTGTTTGTGGTTGTAGAACACCTGTAGCAATAGTTGTGAGCTTTTCAAATTGCTACGTTGCTGTTTTGTGGCAGATTGAGTGCTATGTTGTTTTGTGTGTTGTGGAAGCTATACTCCATGGAATTTAGTGATTCTTGAGTCTATTGTGATTGGTTTTCCATAACCTATGCAATGGCTACCTTGGAATGCCAAGAATTAGCCCAGGTATTGGGTGGTCTTGTATTTTGCCTTCATGCCTTGTCGTGAGCGTATTTCGAGAACCGTAGCTCCGTTCTTCGTGATCTTTATATGCATTTCCATCAATTTTGCATGATGCATCCATATTTTCCATGTTCATGCATGTATAAATAACTTAACGTGAGGTTCTGTCAAGATTCATTAATCTACCACCTTTGCATGTGAAACTTGACTGGAGTGAGCTTGCCATGTTAAATTCTTCATTAAAAATGATCATGCATCATCTTGGTTGTGCATTGCACCTTGGTTGGTTATTTATTTGCTGTATCTCTTGGGTAGACGCGAGTATCGAATCTGAGTTCGAGGAACCTGGAAAGTACCACTACAAGGATCCCGCTACTTGTTCCACTGAAGAACCAACAGGCAAGATGATCGTACCCAGATCCCAATACTATCTTTGCTTGCTAGTTTGTCGTTCTTATCGTTACAACTGCGCTACCTATCACATGATATCAGCCCCCATGTTGCTATGACAGCCTCGAACCTCCACCTCCCAGCAAACCGTTGATTGGCTAAGTTACCGCTACTCAGCCCCTCTTATAGCGTCCTTAGTTGCAGGTTGTTCCATGTGATAACATGGATTGGATATCACCATAAATTCTGTTATTCAGTTTAATGCACATATATATATGGTATTGGTGGAAGGCTTGGCCTTTTGCTAAGTGATTTGTTCCACTCGTGCCGCCATTAGTTCCTGGTTACCGGTGTTATGTTTTCCTTATTTTGCGCTCCTAGCATGCTTGGGGTTGTTATGGGGACCCCCTTGTTTATTCGGTGGAGATTAAAACTTGTCTGGCAAGACCCAACATTGGTACTACATTTGCTAATAACTAATGAACTTGCATAGGGCTTTGCAACCCTGTGGATAATTTAATCAACCCCCCCCCCCGGGCCAGTGCTCCTGATGAGTGTTGGTCCAAACTAGAGCACAGTGCGGGGCCAACCCAGGGCAACTTGGGAGACTTCTATCAGGCCTCCGTGCGCATAGCTTATCCGTCGTGTCCTGAGACTGAGATACGCGGCTCTTATCGGGTTTGTCGACACGTCGAGTGGTCTTGCTGGATTTGTTTTACCTTTATCGAATGTCTTGCATGTGGTCTTTGACCTTCTTCGGGTTAACTGAGGTGGTGGAATTCCTGCGGAGTGTGGTTATTTGTGATCGACTAGTTGGAGCACCCCTGCAGGGTTAAATCTTTTCGGAAAGTCGTGCCCGCGGTTATGTGGCAACTTGGATATTTGTTAAACACCCGGTTATAGAAAACTTGAAGTAAAATCTAATTAAAATACACCAACTGTGTGGGTAACCGTGATCGTCTCTGCTCATGAACATGAACCGAGGGAGAACACGGTGGGGTTATGATTGACGTAAGTAAGTGTTCAGGATCTCTTAGAGATCATGTTAGAAATCGACCGATTGTCATAGAACACTCACCTTACATTCTTGCTACGTAATTTAGCCACCATAATTATGCTTAATGCTGCTGCAACTTAAACATCACCCCTTCCATCCTAAAGCTTATATAGTGTTGGTACCCGGGCACATGATAGGTGAGTCCTTTGTGGCTCACAGTTTACTACAACAATCCAGGTGCAGGTCCAGATGAGTTCGTGCAGGATGATCTTACTCAGCTCAAGTGGGAGTATGACGAGGAGAGAGGCAGGATGTACGTGACGTATCCGGATGAGTAGAGGACCTGGTCGTGATCTTTGGGATAGCTTGATAGTATTAGTTGCAACTTCTTTTTGTTGTTTGATTTCGTCCGTAGTCGGACCCTGTGTTCAACTTGATGCTATGATTTGAGTGACATTGTAAGTTAGTATGTGGCGAGTGTAAGCCAACTTGTATACTCTTCTCATTCAGTATTGAATGATGTAATGATACTATTCTTGCTAAGGGCAAGATGTGCCTCTATCCCTTGCGAGGCCCTCGTGCCTTAAATGGATAGGCACGCATCTTGGGTGTGACAAGTTGGTATCAGAGCCATATGACCATAGGAGCCTTTGCTTGTTTGAACTTGGCCGAGTTGTGTCTACTAAAACTATTTTGAGTCTAGTTATACCGGATAGTAGGATTCTTTTTACTCCTCTTCTATGCTCTGGTGAGGATTTCGACTTAGGAATTTTAATTCTACTCCTCTTCTCGCTCAAAAAAATTAGGATCACGCGGGTATTTTGGAATCTATATGATGCCGATGTGACAGGGTTCTGTCTTGGTGCCTCCTGTCTGACTTGATTTCTTCCGGGGAGTTGATCTCCGAGGAATGTTGGCACATCGTTATCATTCAACTTCCTTGATATCTCAGGACTGAGAATGTTCGGAATTACTTCAATAATTATCGTGGTGAGATGAGGTCGGAGTCACCCAGTACTAGGGAGGCGTCCGGGGTACCACCATGGTTTAGTATCGTTGTGAGTTCGAGGATTCGAGAGTAGATGAGTTTGCGAAATGTCTTGAATTATGGTGTGGAAGGTTGTGGATGCAGTCGTAGCTGATTGCCTAGGGCAGGTTCCTGATTTCGCAACCCGAATCGCATAAACAAGAAAGCTTTCGGAAGTTCATAGGTGGGAAATCTTGTAATCATCTAGGATCATCTTCTGCAGATGTATTGGGCATGTACATTTGTTCCGAGCGCTTAGGTCAATACTTGTTGTGTTATTGCAAGTAGCTTATTATGTCTAATGATGTTATCATGATCCGAAGAAGCATTCTTGCTAATTTTTCAGTAGGAAGGCTATGTGTGTTGTTCAAATCTTTCAAGCATTTGATTCAGCTTATGTTTCATCTTATCAATGAGGCCAATGCTTTTTTTCCATCTTCAGGATGGCTCCACCAACTCGCAACAATCCGGGTCGTGGTGAGGAGCAGACTGATGTGCCACCACCACCCCCGCCACCGCCTCCTCCTCCAGAAGCTTGGCAACCTATGATGGCCACAACCAATGCAAACACCCATATGTTGCTCAGGCTGTTGCAAGAAAGGGAGTAGGGCCAGCAAGGTTTTCAAGGCAATTTTCAGAATCAATTGCAGTTTGCGAATCTCAATCAGTTCCTTGCCAACCAGCCAAAGACTTTCACCTATTGTGAGCAGCCTCTAGATTTTGATGATTGGCTTCGTGATATGAGCAAGCATTTTGAGTGTAGCAATGTCAGACCAGAGGACTTTGTCAGATTTGCTTCGTTCCAGCTAAAGGGTCAAGCAGCTGATTGGTGGCAACAGTACAAGGATTCCAGGGGCGATCGTGTTGTTACTTGGGACGATTTCCGTCGTGACTTCAGGGCTCATTACATTCCGACAAGTTTTGTCGAGGAGATGCGTGAGAAGTTCAGGCACCTGAAGCAGGGAACTAAGTCAGTCTACCATTACAACATTGAGTTCCAGAATCTAGCTCGTTATGCCAAGAAAGATGTTCCAGATGATAAGGCTATGATCTATCAGTTCAGAGGTGGTCTCAAGGATGAGCTTCTGTCAGGCCTTGTTCTTCAAGAGCCTCGTGAGTTTGATCAGTTCTACAACATGGCTTTGAAGATTGAAGTAGCTCAGCTCAAGTTGGAGAACTCCAAGAAGCATTCAAGGGATTCATATTCTTCTTCTTCCAGCTCTCAGAGTGTTCCTAAGCAGCGGAAGTATTGGGCGCCAAATCCTCTTCCGTTTCGTCCTCCTCAGCAGCAGAAGCAGTTTGGTGGTCGGGCTCTTCCCACCCACCCATCCCAGGGTTCCAGCAGAAGAATCATTCGTCCAAGGCTGTTCTTGTTCCTCCTCCAGGCAATGTTCGTCCGCTTTCTGAGGTGACTTGTCACAAGTGTGGTCAGAAGGGCCACTATGCAAACAAGTGCAACAAGCGGCGTCTTCCGCCTCCTCCTCCTGTCAAGCCTCCAGGCAATGCTATGGTGAAGCATAATCCCAAGTCAGTCAGAGTGAATATGGTGAATGCAGCTAAAGCAGAGCAGGCCAATGATGTGATTATGGGTAATCTCTCAGTCAATGATTTTCCTGCTAAAGTACTGTTTGATTCTGGTGCGTCGCATTCATTCATTTCTAAACCTTTTGCTTGGAAGCATGATTTCAATTCAGTAGTCATGCCTAGTCCTTTTCGGGTTGTGTCCCCAGGCCAGTTGTTGAGTTCTAATGTAGTGGTTCCAGATGTTTCTATCAAGATGGGCAATTATTCTTTTCTGGCTTCGCCAATTGTTCTCGTGAATTCTGATATTGATCTCATTCTGGGCATGGACTTCCTGGCTATGAATACGGCTCACATTGATTGCAAAGCAAAAGAAGTCAAGCTGACTCATCCTTCGGAAGACATGATTATTTTCGCAGCTCGCGATGACACAATCCGTCTCTTTGCTCTTAATGAGAAGGGAGAAATCTCGATGATTTCTCAAATTCCGGTGGTTTGTGAGTATGAAGATGTCTTTCCAGAAGAATTGCCAGGAATGCCTCCGCACCGGCCAGTTCACTTCGTGATTGATCTCGAGCCTGGAACTGGACCGGTCTGCAAGCGCCCGTATAAACTTGGCCCCGAAGAGCTGAAAGAGTTGAAGAAGCAGCTAGATGAGCAAGAAGGTTTGGGTCTGATCAGACCAAGTTCTTCTCCGTGGGGTTGTGGTGTTTTGTTTGTCAAGAAGAAAGATGGCATGGATCGTCTTTGTGTTGATTACCGGCCATTGAACAAGAAGACCATAAGAAACAAGTACCCACTTCCCAACATCAATGAGTTGTTTGAACAACTGAAAGGTGCCAAAGTTTTCTCCAAGTTGGATCTTCGAATGGGTTATCATCAAATCCGCATTCGTGAAGAAGACATTCCCAAGACCGCGTTCAGGACGAGTTTTGGCTCATATGAGTACACCGTTATGTCGTTTGGTCTTGCGAATGCTCCTCCAACCTTCTCAAGGATGATGAATTTCATCTTCTCTCCCTTCAAGAATGAGTTTGTCTTGGTTTATCTTGATGATATTCTGTTGTTCTCGGAGACAGAAGAAGATCATGCAGAGCATCTCCGCCTCGTGCTTGACAAGCTAAGGGAACATCGGTTCTATGCCAAGTTTTCCAAGTGTGAGTTCTGGCTTAATGAAGTGGTGTACCTCGGGCATGTCATCTCTGCTGAGGGAATTAAAGTGCACCCTGAGAAAGTTGAGGCAATCTTGAAGTGGGAGCCTCCGCAGAACGACAAGCAGCTTCGGAGTTTCCTCGGGCTTGCCAGTTATTGCAGAAGATTCGTGGAGAACTTATCTTAAATTGCTAAGCCTTTGTCCAATCTCCTCCAGAAGAGTGTCAAGTATGTTTGGTCTCCTGAGTGTGATGCAGCTTTCAATACACTCAAGTAGAGACTGACTTCAGCTCTAGTTCTTGTTCCTCCGGAGCAGTCCAAGCCTTTCCAAGTTTTCTGTGATGCTTCTCTCCAAGGCCTTGGTGGTGTTCTTATGCAAGACAAGAAGATTGTGGCCTATACCTCACGTCAGTTGAAGCCTGCCGAGAAGAACTACCCCACTCATGATCTTGAGTTGGCGGCAGTTGTTCATGCTCTTATAACTTGGAGGCATTTGTTGTTGGGTAGACCAGTTGAGGTGTACACTGATCACAAGAGCCTGAGGTACATTTTCACTGAACCCAATCTCAATCTTCGGCAATCTCGTTGGGTGGAAATGCTTGAAGACTTCAACCCAATCATTGAGTATACTCCGGGGAAAGCAAATGTCATTGCAGACGTGCTCAGCCGTAAGGCGTACTGTAATAGTCTGATCTTGAAGCCTCTTCAACCCGAGATTTGTGAAGCCTTCCGCAAGCTCAACCTTCAAATGATTCCACAAGGATTTCTTGCCAATCTTCAAGTCTCTCCGACTCTGGAAGATCAGGTTCGCCAAGCGCAGCTGCTAGACGCTATGGTGAAGAAAGTGAAGAAAGGTGTGGCCAAGAGCATTCCAAAGTATAAGTGCTTTCGTGTCGATGACAAAGATACCTTGTTCTTTGAGGACCGTCTTGTGGTTCTGAAAGGTGATCTCAGAAAGGTTATCATGGACGAAGCACACAATTCCCTTCTATCCATTCATCCAGGCAGTTCCAAGATGTATCAAGACCTCAAGCAGACCTTCTGGTGGACTCGTATGAAACGTGAAATTGCTCAGTTTGTCAATGAGTGCGATGTTTGCCGCAGAGTGAAGGCGGAGCATCAGTGTCCAGCAGGTCTTCTTTAGCCTTTGCCTATCCCGGAGTGGAAATTCGATCATGTGGAGATGGATTTTGTAACTGGGTTCCCTAAGTCCAAGAGAGGCAACGATGCCATCTTTGTGGTTATCGACAAGTTGTCAAAAGTTGCTCATTTCCTGCCAGTCAAAGAATCTATTTCGGCAGCTCAGCTTGCAGAGTTGTATACGTCAAGGATAGTCTCTTTGCATGGTATTCCTCAGCTCATCTCTTCTGACCGTGGAAGCCTCTTCACTTCCAAGTTTTGGGAGTCCTTCCAGACTGCTATGGGTACTAAGATCCGTTTCAGCACGACATTCCATCCGCAGACAAGTGGTCAAGTTGAGAGGGCAATCAGATTCTTGAAGATATGCTCAGATCCTGTGTGATATCGTTCAGCATGAAGTGGGAAGACTGCCTCCCATATGCTGAATTATCATACAACAATAGCTTCCAAGCTAGTTCAGGCAAGGCCCCATTCGAGATTCTCTACGGCAGAAAGTGTCGTACCCCGCTTAACTGGTCTGAAACCGGTGAGCGTTAGATATTGGGCAATGACATGATCACTGAAGAAGAAGAAATGTGCCATGTCATTCCTGAGAACCTCAAAGCAGCTCAGTCCCATTAGAAGAGCTATTATGATAGCAAACATCGGGATGTTTCCTTCCAAGTGGATGATCTTGTCTACCTCAAAGTTTCTCCTATGAGAGGCACGCAGTGATCTGGAATCAAAGGGAAGCTAGCTCCTCGTTTCGTTGGTCCATTTAAAGTTGTTAAAATGTCCAAGTTCACCTATTTGGGTTGGTCTATCATGCATGAGAGTAGCACCATTGGATTCATTGGATTTTTCTGATAAATTTTCATATATAAATTATTTTCATCTGACTTACAAATTAATTTATATGATTTTTCAAAGTTTTAAACATTTTCTGGAATTATTTTAAAATAAGAAAATGAGTTATGACATAAGCATGATGTCATGATGACATCAGCTGGTCAGCTGACTCGGCCCAGAGTCAAACCTGACATGTGGGGTCCACATGTCAGTGTTTGGTTAGTTTAACTAACTAATTAAAGTTAATCCTAATTAATTAGCAGACCGGGGCCCACTTGTCAGTGTCACATTAGTTTAACTAAATGATTTAAAGTAATCCGTGATTAACTTAACTAATCTGGACAGGGGCCCCACCTGTCATTGACTCACAGAGTCAAGCCAGGGGTCCACCCGGGTCAAACCCACCGGAGTTGGCCGGCGGCTTGACGCCGGTGACCTCCAGAGACGGCGGCGTCCGTCGGCTTTCTTCTACAGGGGGTTATCTAGCGAGCTAAGGCCACTAGCGAGTAACCCGCGCACAGCCGCATCCATCCGGAGCCGCAGGAGGTCGCGGGGTCGCCGGAGTCGACGGACACGTCCGTTTTGGCGGCGGCCGGAGCTCGGGACGACGGGGAAACGGCGACCAGGACGCGGGGGGGGGGGGGGGGGGAACTGGTGGCAGCTACGACTCCTAGGGATGAACTGAGCATAGGCACATGCTCGGGTGTGGGCTGCGGCTGCTGTGGCCACGGCCGTGCCATGGCCGGCGGCGAGGTCCCCTCGGGCGTCGACAGCTAGCAGGGCTAGAGGAGGGGAGGAGCAACGGGGAGAGGGGGAAACGAACCGGGGACTCACCCCGGTGCTTCTGGCGGCGACGGAAGGGTCGGGGAGGCGTCGAGGGCGACGAATCGACGGCGAGAACGACGTCGGTTGCCGGGGAAGGAGGAGAGCAGAGGGGGGGAAAAGCGAGAGAGAGCGGCGACCGCGAGGGAGAGAGGGAGAAGACCTCGGCGACGGCGAGCTGGCGCGCCCTGGGGCCTCCAGGCGGGCGACCAGGCAGGGAGGAGGTGGAGGCCTCCCGGCGCCGCGCGGCACTTCGCCTCTGCCTACTGGCAGAGGTTAGAGATGACCGCTTGGCCCTGGTGGGCTGGGCCATCTCCTTCCTGGGCCAGGTAAGCCCCTTCTGGCTTTTCTTTTCTTTTTAATTTCTGTTTTCTGTTTTCTAATATTTATTTATTTCCTTTGCAGGTCCAATGACTTTTATAAAATGACCCACATATTTTCTAAATTGTAGTTTGAATATTCCAAACTTATAATAATAGTTTCAGATTATTTTGGAAACAGTGATAATGATATTTTCTTTATTTGTCATTTTCCAGGGATGTAAACCATTAATTCAAATTATTTTAAATGTTCAAATAATACAAATGTCCCCTGGTATATCCATGTCCCTATTTATCAGACATAGGGGACATTTTTTATGCGCATTTTGGATTTGTTGAAATTTCATTTATCTAGAAATCCTATAATTCATTAAGTGGGTGGGGTTTTCTTCTTCTCCCCATTTCATATTGATGCATAGATGATGATGATGATGCAAACACATTACTAGCCTATGACTCTTACTAGGGTTGTGACAACTCACCCCCACTCAAAAGAATCTCGTCCCGAGATTTGAAGTCATCGGATGAGCGCGGGGTACTCTAGTCGGAGACGATCTTCTCTTTCCCATGTCGCCTCTTTGTCCGAATGATGTGACCACTGAACTTTAAGAAACTTGATGTTCCGGCGTCGAGTGGTACGTTCAGCTTGATCAAGAATACGAACAGGGTATTCCCGATATGAAAGGTTATCTTGGAGATCAAGCGTTTCGTGGTCCACTTCTCGGACAGGGTCCGAAAAGCAACGCCTGAGTTGAGAGACGTGGAAGACATCATGAACTTTGGAAAGATGCGGTGGAAGTTCCAATTGGTAGGCAACCACTCCTCGTTTAGCAAGAATGGGAAAAGGTCCAACGTAACGAGGAGCCAACTTGCCTTTGATACCGAATCGATGGGTACCCTTCAGAGGTGTAACCCGAAGGTAAGCCTTCTCGTCAACTTCGTAAGTCACAGACTTATGATGACGATCATATTGACTCTTTTGACAGGATTGGGCTGTTTTCAACTTTTCACGAATAATGCGAACTTGCTCCTCTGCATCCTGGATCATATCCGGACCAAAGAGTTGCCTCTCTCCGGCTTCTGACCAGTTAAGAGGTGTTCGGCATTTTCGTCCATAGAGAACTTCAAAAGGGGCTTTGCCCAAGCTTGATTGATAACTGTTGTTATAGGCGAATTCAGCAAATGGAAGGCAGTTCTCCCAATTCATACCGAAAGATATAACACAAGCTCGAAGCATATCTTCAAGAATTTGATTGACTCGCTCAACTTGACCACTTGATTGAGGATGGAAAGTGGTACTAAAAGATAGATGAGTCCCCATGGCAGTTTGAAAACTTTCCCAAAATCGAGAGGTAAAGATACTTCCACGGTCTGAGTTAATCTCCAAGGGGACACCATGAAGAGAAACTATTCGAGAAACATATAACTCCGCTAGCTGACTAGCAGAAATGCTTTCCCGAACAGGAAGAAAATGAGCCACTTTGGAAAGGCGGTCAATGACTACGAATATAGCATTGTTCCCTCTCTTGGTCCTGGGAAAAACCGGTGATGAAATCCATACCGACCTTATCCCATTTCCATTCAGGAATAGCTAAGGGTTGAAGGATGCCAGCAGGCCTTTGATGCTCTGCCTTCACACGACGACAAACGTCGCAGTTAGCAACATACTGAGCAATTTCTCTCTTCATCCTAGTCCACCAGAACCTCTGACGTAGGTCCTGATACATTTTGGTACTACCCGGATGAATTGTGAGAGGAGAATCATGAGCCTCCTTAAGAATCAGCTGCCTGAGATGTTGGCTTTTTGGAACCACTAAACAGCCCTGAAAGAGCACTACACCTTGATCATCTGTAGAGAAGTCCTTAGTGAGACCGCTAACAAGGTTCTCCTTGATCCGGGAAATTCCCTTATCACGCTTTTGGCCAGCTATGATTTGATCCTTAAGAGTAGGTTTCGCCACCAAGTTGGATAGGAATCCTTGAGGAACAATGTGGAGATTCAACTTCTGAAATTCCTCATGAAGAAGTGGTTGACCTTGTTGTAACATCAAGTTGTTACAATAGGACTTACGACTCAGTGCATCAGCCATGACATTGGCTTTTCCCGGGGTGTAAGTTATCCCTAAGTCGTAGTCTGAGATCAACTCTACCCATCGTCTTTGCCTGAGATTCAAATCCGGCTGGGTGAAGACATATTTTAGACTTTGGTGATCAGTGTATATCTCGCAACGATTACCCAGAAGATAATGTCGCCATGTTTTCAGTGCATGGACTACAGCTGCAAGCTCAAGATCATGTGTGGGATAATTATCCTCATGTGGACGCAACTATCGAGATGCGTAAGCAATCACATGACGATCTTGCATGAGAATGCAACCTAATCCTTGTCGCGAGGCGTCGCAATAGATAATAAAGTCCTTAGATAAATCTGGTGGCACCAGAACGGGAGCAGACGTCATCGTCTTTTCAACTCCTGAAAACTATGCTCGCATTGTGGAGTCCACTCGAACCTTTTATCTTTCTTGAGAAGTTCAGTTAGAGGTTTCGCAACCTTGGAGAAATTCTCAACAAAGCGGCGACAATAGCTCGCTAAGCCAAGGAAACTCCTTACTTGCTTAACTGATTCAGGTTGAGTCCAATCAAGGACGGCCTGAACTCTCTCAGGATTGACAGCAATACCTTTGCCAGAGATTACGTGACCCAGATAAGTCATTTTCGGCAACCAGAATTCACACTTGGAGAATTTGGCATATAGACGATGCTCTCGAAGTTTCATCAATACCAACCTTAGATGCTCGGCATGTTCTTGTTCATTCTTCGAGTAAATGAGTATGTCATCAAGATAAACCACGACGAATTTATCCAAATACTCCATGAAGATCGAATTCATCAGTCGAGAGAAGGTGGCTGGGGCATTAGTTAATCCGAAGGACATAACGGTGTACTCGTATTGGCCATAACGAGTGACAAAAGCCGTTTTTGGAATGTCCCCGTTTCTAATTCTGATTTGATGGTATCCCAACCTCAAATCCATTTTGGAAAAGACAGAGGATCCAGCGAGCTGATCATACAAATCGTTGATCCTGGGGAGCGGATACTTGTTCTTGATAGTGACCAAGTTCACTGGTCGGTAATCCACAACCATCCGTTCCGAGCCATCCTTCTTCTTAACAAAAAGTACGGGGCAAGCCCAAGGAGAAGAACTAGGACGAATGAACCCTTTCTTCAAAGCTTCATCGAGTTGGGTTTTTAGCTCGGCTAGTTCTAAGGGTGCCATCTTATAGGGTCTTCTGGCTATTGGAACTGTCCCTGGAATAAGTTCTATTACAAACTCGACATCTCTGACAGGTGGAATACCTGGCAGTTCTTCTGGAAAGACATCCGGAAAATCACGGACTACCGGAATATCTTCTAGCTCAGGGAGAGGGCTAGCATTTAGAGAATAGAGTTGGCGCTTGGTTGTTCGAGTAGAGACATTAACTATCTCTCCCGAGGGATGTGTAAGTTGAACATTCCTAAAATCAGTATCAATCTTGGCATAGTGGGTTTTCATCCAATCCATACCTAGAATGATATTGATGTCCGAAGACTTAAGAGCTATCAAGGATGCTAGGAATACTAGTCTATCCACCAGAATTTCATTGTCATGGCTCACTCTAGAAGTTTGCCATTTTGATCCAGGAGTCTGAACTACTAAAGGTGTGGGCATGTCACAGAAAGACATGTTATACAACTGTGCACAACTTTCTGAGATGAATGAATGAGATGCCCCAGTATCAAATAGAACAGATGCTGGATGGCTCTTAACAACAAGCGTACCTAGAATGACATCAGGGTCTTCAAGAGCTTCTTCAGCAGACACATAATTAACTCGCCCACGGGCAGGAGTTGGCTTCACATAGAAGGCTTTCCCTGGTTTTCCGCGTCCAGCGGGCTTGGCATTGTTCTGGGGACATTCACGAGAATAATGTCCCGGTTCTCCACACTTATAGCATACCACTGTAGCACGAGGGGCAACATTTGCTTGCGGTCCTCCAAATGGTCTGGGTGGAGGGTTGGACTGAACTGGACGAGGTGCCTGGAAGGATGGCCTCGCAGTGTACCTTGCCGGCATAGCTGCATTGGGTATCCATATTCGGCGCTTGTTGGGTCCTCAACCCGATGCAGGGTTGAAGTCACGGTTATGCCTCCTTGTGGCCTCGTAGTCAGTCTGTCCGGACTCAGCATTGATCGCTTTATTGACGAGAGCTTGAAAGGTGGCGCACTCATGCAGACGAAGATCTCGACGAAGCTCAGCATTTAGTCCCTTGCGGAACCTAGCCTGCTTCTTGGCATCGGTTGAGACCTCCTCTGGAGCATAGCGAGCAAGGTTTCCAAACTCGCGGCTGTATGCATCCACTGACAATCTGCCCTGGGTGAAGGCATAGAATTCCTCTCTCTTGCGGTCCATCAGCCCTTCCGGGATGTGATCGAGACGAAATGCGGCGCTAAACTCTGCCCAGGTTGGCGCGGGTCCTTGAGGACGCATAGATTCATAGCTTTCCCACCACAGGTTGGCGGGTCCCTCTAGGAAGTATGTTGCAAAGGTCACCTTGTTGGCCTCTGAAACATTTGCAGCTCGAATCTTGCGTGACATGCTGGTTAGCCAATCATCCGCATCGAGGGGATCGATCGAGTGATGGTACTTAGGCGGACACAGCTTAATGAAGTCACCAAGTGACACTCCATCATGGTGATCACTGCAGGGAGCACGTGCGGTGTTCTGTTCAATCCTCTCCAACAGCCTGTTGGTCTCCCTCTTATTCCTTTCGGCTTCTAGCATCACCTCTGCTAGAGATGGTTCTCGTGGCAGCTCTTCTTGCCTTGGCTGGCTACTCTCGCCTTGCTCATGAGCATGCACAGGGTTGTTCCTGGTTGACACCATCCTGGGGAAAACAATCCATAGCTTAGACATAGCGAGCAACAACTCTAGGACAAGAATTAGGAAATGCTCTGATCAGCATGGTATGTAGAATAAACACCAATCAACATGGTAAAACAACTACCATATGAACATTAGGTTTCATACACACGATGACTTAGTTCAGTACAAACCCAAGCTGAAAACAACTACGGAGAGATGACACAACTCATCGGAGGCATCACAAGCATCCTATACATTATCTATCTACACCTCCGGAACTCAACTCTCAACCTTGATCATACCCCACAAGACACACAGGACTGTGGCGATACGTCTACTAGCTTACTAGGTCTAGCATCCTCGCACTCAAACATCACCGTAGAATGCTTCGTACAGGTTACCCCCATGACCTGGAAGCTGAACCTGCGGATCTGGAAACACTCTAGCCTGGAATCCCTGGAAACCATAAGGGCACGGGTGTGGCCTTGATCCCCTTGTCGGTGGCAATAGCGGTCCTCGAAGAGGGGTGATGCCTCCAACATCAGGCCAGTCTACGTGTGCTGGCAAATGAGTCCGCGATGGAGTCAGCATCTCCATATCTCCATAACCTGTTTGCACAACAGGTGCCAGCTGCGTCAAAGTTGTCCAAAGACGGGCACGGGTAGCATAGAGCTCCATGCGTAGGGCACGTGCATCACGGTCCCTAGTTTCCAACATCTGCGCGGTCACCTGCAGTCTAGGGTCTTCATGGGAATGATCAGAATAGGCTGCACTGAGATATCCATCCTCTCCTCCAATGGAAGCAGGTACATAGCAGAACTCCGTGTTCTGAAGCAGACCATGGTGAAACCTCATAATAGTCAGCATAGTATAGGCGGCTTCCTGAACTGCCATATCTATGGTAACTCCCAATCCATGAGTCCAGTGAAGCGGCTCTGCAGCTCCAGGATATGAAGGGTATATCCTAACAGTACAGAGATACTGACTCTGGTTGAAATCTCGGTACTACTCCTCCACGGTGTACTCCGGGTACCAACGATATCCCGCCTCCATCATCACTCTAACCAACATGGCCGTGTGACCCGGCACATCGATGCACCTGGTCAGACGGACCACCTGACGGAAAGGACAAGACGGCATCTGAAACAGAGAATGATGCAAAGACATTAGAGATCCTAACGGAAATCGAGCAGCATAACGGCTGTAATTGCTCAACAAAAATTTTGAGACAATTTAAAGGAGATTGGAAAGGCATGACCACTCGACTATCTAGACTCAAATCTCTTCTCCATCTGTTTGTCACATCAACAACACTAAAATAACCACACTTACTCACAAACAAGCTAGTTATTGGTCCATGGTTAGTAACTCGTCATCCTAGGCAATAGATGACAATCCTAGTACCTATCCTCGTAGATAAGATGAGAATGACCCAGCATAGAATAACATGGGAAGAGGAGTAAAAAGAGTCTTACGTTCCCTTCCACAATCAATTCCCCTACTTATCTATAGTGTTTCTAGACTCAACTTCGACCGGTTTGGCTTGATAGTCCTACAGTCAGTCAGGCTCTGATACCAACGCTGTCGGGACCCCGATCCTAAGTCATATGATTCCATACTGTAACAAGCCACATCACTTTGCGGCCTCACGCACGGTACTCCACGGCTGCAGCCTTACCTTGGCCGGGACCGTTTGCGTCTTTTGGCTCACGTATGTGAACATGTCGCTGGCAATCACACAACAAAGAACCCGGGCCGACATAACTAGTCATAGAACCCAAGTGGCACATCCGTACGGAAACAGGCATACATAACCCAGCAATGCAGGTGTCGGTCTCAAGCGTGTGTAGACGAGTCGTAGCAAGTTACAAGGACTCCATTACGTCACGAGACACGAATGTCATCGCTGCACGTAGACGAGTCGTAACAGGCTACAGGGACTCCATTACACTGCGAGACATTTCCCCAAAGGGACAGACACAGCAGCAAAGAAGGATACATGCCGGTCAATCAATGTGTCCGGAGCAGTAGCAAGCTACCAAGGCTCGGTGGAAGCACAAAAAGACAGTTTCCCGTAAGGAGTACTGCTAAAGGCACACAACTAGGTGTCGGATCCCATACATACCGTTGCACGCCGTACGTACGCACGACATGCCCGTCATGCATAGATACAACTATGGCATCACAACATAACCATACAACAACATGACTTTTATTTAAAAGGCTCAGAAGAGCCTTGCATAATATGTTCTTACAGATAGGGGTCACATGACCCGGCACTCAAGTTATACAAACAAGTTCATACAAGCCAGCGAAAACTTAGAACTATCCGAGTACGGACAGTGAAATGAAAAGAGGGCACATGGCCTGACTATCTACAGCACGCCACACGGCACAGGGTCGTAGCTGGAACACCAGCTATCCGGCATCGTCAACGTCTAGACAGAACCCACCTGATGGGTCCTGGTTTTCCTCTGCAACATTAATTAAGCAAGGATGAGTACAATCGTACTCAACAAGTCTTTAAAACAGACCTAGTCTAGTTATGCTCATGTATCAACAAAGGGGTGGACGAGTTTATGCAGAAAGCCAGCTTTGACTCATGGCTAACCTACACTACTCAGTTTTACACTCTTTGTTACAATTTTACTTATCGCACACGAGTCCACTAACTCCATCTCAATACACCACCATGGACTCACCTTCCCCTCCCGGAAGAGTGCCATCCACGGTACTCACACTTGTCTTGAGATTTTTTAGAAGTATCCATTTGATTATCTATGAACAGCATAAGTTCTCCAAGTAGTCCATATCCGCGGACGCGGCTATTCGAATAGTTTCATAACCCTGCAGGGGTGTACTTCTTCACACACGCTCTCGCCACTTATCGCTGTGTGCCATAAACCATGCACCTCGGCAACCTTCAAGCGGATGCCCAACGAGGGAGTCGGCCACGACCGTCAATCACATAAGACCTCTAGTCCAGGCTACCGCCTATTTGAGACTGACCCGCATGGAAGTCCGGCCGAAGTTTCCACTACGGTCCCAAATGATGTGCGCAGGGTTCCCAAGCCCACCATTCGGGTGACCCTTGGTACACCGTGCCACTGCCTACCGCGTCGTAACCCACCCCGAGGGTCAGTGCTACGCACGGCCTCCAGCAAGCTATAAACACCAGAAACTACTTGCAATACCTGGACCAAAGACTAAGCGACTGATAAGTCGAGCGGGGTCATATTTCAGGGCCCAGCATGTGGTAGTATCTCGTCTTGGATCTCAAACACGGAACCCAGTTCCTAAGAACGGTCTCAATGAGACAACCCACTATGTACTCCTACATAGCCTCTCATCGCCACCTTTTACCAAAACGGATTCGTTATGAGCTCAACACATCGGAACATCACAGTTTCACTCTAACTCATCACCCAGATGAATTAGACCTGACACAACTCTAAGCATAGCAGCATGGCATGAACATAAGCTAAGCACATCACGGCACAAGCATCTACCAGGTATGCTAGGTTGCAAGGTGTAGCTATTTACTGTGACAAGATCAGGTCATGCATAAGAATAGGATCATCTACCGGGTATGACTGACATGTGATCGTTTGTCCTAATGCAATAATGAGAGCAGGAGCGAGAGAATGGGATGTTATCGGAATGATCAATGGGGTTGCTTGCCTTGCTGAGTTGCGGAAGAGTTCTCTCCTTCATCGGGGTACTGAGTAGTATCGTCTGGATTCGGACCTACCGCAATGTAGATAAGAACAATCAATACAAGCAAATGCGACAATATGATGCATGATCATGGCATAGTGGTATACATGGGTGAGCTAATGTGAATGTTGATCATGTCTATTTAATTCAGATTTGAATATAGGTTCCAAGTTGTCCTCATTTCAAATTCCATATAATGACCTAATGCTAAAATGTCCAAGTTCACCTATTTGGGTTTCTCTATCATGCATGAGAGTAGCAGCATTGGATTCATTGGATTTTTCTGATAAATTTTCATATATAAATTATTTTCATCTGACTTACAGATTAATTTATATGATTTTTCAAAGTTTTAAACATTTTCTGGAATTATTTTAAAATAAGAAAATGAGTTATGACATAAGCATGATGTCATGATGACATCAGCTGGTCAGCTGACTCGGCCCAGAGTCAAACCTGACATGTGGGGTCCACATGTCAGTGTCTGGTTAGTTTAACTAACTAATTAAAATTAATCCTAACTAATTAGCAGACCGGGGCCCACTTGTCAGTGTCACATTAGTTTAACTAAATGATTTAAAGTAATCCGTGATTAACTTAACTAATCTGGACAGGGGCCCCACCTGTCATTGACTCACAGAGTCAAGCCAGGGGTCCATCCGGGTCAAACCCACCGGAGTTGGCCGGCGGCTTGACGCCGGTGACCTCCAGAGACGGCGGCGTCCGTCGGGTTTCTTCTACAGGGGGTTATCTAGCGAGCTAAGGCCACTGGCAAGTAACCCGCGCACAGCCGCATCCATCCGGAGCCGCAGGAGGTCGCGGGGTCGCCGGAGTCGACGGCCACGTTCGTTTTGGCGGCGGCCGGAGCTCGGGACGACGGGGAAACGGCGACCAGGACGCGAGGGGGGGGGGACTGGTGGCAGCTACGGCTCCTGGGGACGCACTGAGCATAGGCACATGCTCGGGTGTGGGTTGCGGCTGCTGTGGCCACGGCCGTGCCATGGCCGGCGGCGAGGTCCCCTCGGGCGTTGACAGCTAGTAGGGCTAGAGGAGGGGAGGAGCAACGGGGAGAGGGGGAAACGAACCGGGGACTCACCCCGGTGCTTCTGGCGGCGACGGAAGGGTCGGGGAGGCGTCGAGGGCGGCGAATCGACGGCGAGAACGACGTCGGTTGTCGGGGAAGGAGGAGAGCAGAGGGGGGGAGAGCGAGACAGAGCGGCGACCACGAGGGAGAGAGGGAGAAGACCTCGGCGATGGCGAGCTGGCGCGCCCTGGGGCCTCCAGGCGGGCGACCAGGCAGGGAGGAGGTGGAGGCCTCCCGGCGCCACGCGGCACTTCGCCTCTGCCTACTGGCAGAGGTTGAAGATGACCGCTTGGCCCTGGTGGGCTGGGCCATCTCCTTCCTGGGCCAGGTAAGCCCCTTCTGGCTTTTCTTTTTTTTTTAATTTCTGTTTTCTGTTTTCTAATATTTATTTATTTCCTTTGCAGGTCCAATGACTTTTATAAAATGACCCACATATTTTCTAAATTGTAGTTTGAATATTCCAAACTTATAATAATAGTTTCAGATTATTTTGGAAACAGTGATAATGATATTTGCTTTATTTGTCATTTTCCAGGGATGTAAACCATTAATTCAAATTATTTTAAATGTTCAAATAATACAAATGTCCCCTGGTATATCCATGTCCCTATTTATCAGACATAGGGGACATTTTTTATGGGCATTTTGGATTTGTTGAAATTTCATTTATCTAGAAATCCTATAATTCATTAAGTGGGTGGGGTTTTCTTCTTCTCCCCATTTCATATTGATGCATAGATGATGATGATGATGCAAACACATTACTAGCCTATGACTCTTACTAGGGTTGTGACAGTGGCCGACTCCCTCACTGGGTTTCCGCTTGAAGGTTGCCAAGGTGCATGGTTTTATGAGCACTGAGCGATAAGTGGCGAGAGCGTGTGTGAAGAAGTACACCCCTGCAGGGTATGAAACTATTCGAATAGCCGCGTCCTCGGATATGGACTACTTGGAGAACTTATGATGTTCATAGGTAATCAAATGGATACTCATAAAAATAGCAAGACAAGTGTGAGTACCGTGGATGGCACTCTTATGGAAGAGGGAAGTGAATCCATGGTGGTGTATTGTCGTGGAGTTGGTGGACTCGTGTGCGATATCTAAAATTGTAACTAAGAGTTAAAAACTGAGTAGTGTAGCATAGCCATGAGTCAAAGCTGGCATTGTTGCATAAACTTCACCTTCCCCTTTGTTGATACATGAGCATGATTAGCCTAGGTCTGCTTTAAAGACTTGCTGAGTACATTTGTACTCATGTTTGCTTAATATATGTTGCAGATGAAACCCAGGACCCTTTGGGTGGGTTCTTTCTAGATGTCGACGATGCCGAATAGCTGGTATCCCAGCTACGACCTTATGCCTGTGGCGGGCTGTAGATAGTCAGGCCATGTGCCTTTTTACCCCTTTCATCTGCATGTACTCAGACAGCTTTATGCTTCCGCTTGGTTTGTATGAACTTGTTTGTATGACTTGAGTGTCGGGTCATGTGACCCCTATCTATAAGAACATGTTATGCAAGGCTCATCTGAGCCTCTTAAATAAAAGTCATGTTGTTGTATGGTTATGTTGTGATGCCATGGTTGTATCTATGCATATCGGGCATGTCGTGCGTACTTGTGACGTGCAACGGTATGTATGGGATCCGACACCTAGTCGTGTGCCTTTAGTAGTACTCTTTACGGGAAACTGCCTCTTTGTGCTTCCACCGAGCCATGGTAGCTTGCTACTGCTCCGGACACATTGATTGACCGGCATGTATCCTTCTTTGTTGTTGTGTCTGTCCCTTCGGGGAAATGTCTCGCAGTGTAATGGAGTCCCTATAGCCTGCTACAACTCGTCTACGTGCAGTGATGGCATTTATGTCTCATGGCGTAATGGAGTCCTTGTAGCTTGCTATGACTCGTCTACACACGCTTGAGGCCGACACCTGCATTGTTGGGTTACGTATGCCTATTTCCATACGGATGTGTCACTTGGGTTCTAAGACTAGTCATGTCGGCCTGGGTTCTCTGTCGTTTGATTGCCAGCGACATGTTCACATACGTGAGCCAAAAGATGCAAACGGTCCTGGCTAAGGTAAGGATGCAGCCGTGGAACTTACCGTGCGTGAGGCCGCAAAGTGATGTGATATGTTACAGTCTGGATTCATATGACTTAGGATCGGGGTCCCCGCAATGATCTCAATGATGGTGTGTCACTCGGTGATTTCGTCAGGCTGTGCCCACCTAAGTATCATCATTCGGCCGACCCACTCGACGCGGATGACTGGCTGACCAGCACGTTCCGCAAGATCCGGTTGCCAATGTGTCTGAGGCCAACAAGGTGACTTTTTCTACCTACTTCTTGGAAGGACCCGCCGATCAGTGGTGGGAAAATTATGAAGCCATGCATCCTGCAGGCCCCGCACCAACTTGGGTAGAATTCAGCGCAGCATTTCGTACCCATCACATCCCGAAAGGGCTGATGGATCGCAAGAGAGAGGAATTTTGTGCTTTCACCAAGGGCAGAATGTCCGTGGATGCATATAGCCATGAGTTCGGCAATCTTGCTCACTATGCTCCGGAGGAAGTTTCTACAGATGCTAAGAAACAGTCCAGGTTCCGCAAGGGACTCAACCCAGAGCTCCGTCGAGATTTGCGCATGCATGAGTGCACCACCTTCCAGGCTCTCGTCAATAACGCTATCAACGCCGAGACTGGACAGATGGATTATGAGGCTACAAGGAAGCACAACCGTGACATCAACCCCGCATCTGGCTCGGGCTCCAACAAACGATGGGTGTGGGTACCCAACGCAGCTCTACCGCCAAGATACACCGCGAGGCCGTTCTTCCAGGCGCCCCGCCCAATTTAGCCTAACCCTCTAGTCAGACCATTTGGAGGTCCGCCTGCCAATGTTGATCCCCGTGCCTCCGTGGTCTACTATAAGTGTGGAGAACCAGGACACTACTCTCGTGATTGTCCTCAGGCTAATGCTAAGCCGGCTGGACGTGGAAAGCCGGGAAAAGCCTTCTATGTGAAGCCAGCTCCTGCTCGTGGTCGAGTGAACTATGTCTCCACTGAGGAAGCTCTTGAGGATCCTGATGTTATCCTAGGTACGCTCCTTGTCAATAGTCATCCAGCATCTGTTCTATTTGATACTGGGGCATCTCATTCCTTCATCTCAGAAAGTTATGCACAGTTGCATAACATGTCTTTTTGTGATATGCCTACTCCTTTAGTAGTTCAGACTCCTGGTTCAAAATGGCAAACTTCTAGAGTGAGCCATGGCAATGAAATTCTGGTGGATAGGCTAGTCTTCCTAGCATCTTTGATAGACCTCAAGTCTTCGGACATCAATATCATTCTAGGCAAGGATTGGATGAAAGCCCACTATGCTAAGATTGATACTCATACTAGGAATGTTCAACTTACACATCCATCGGGTGAGACAGTTAATGTCTCCACTCGAGCAGCCAAGAGCCAACTCTATTCCCTCAATGCTAGCCCTCTTCCAAAGCTAGAAGATATTCCAGTAGTCCGTGACTTTCCGGATGTCTTTCCAGAAGAACTGCCAGGAATTCCTCCTGTCAGAGATATTGAGTTTGTGATAGAGCTCATCCCAGGGACTGTCCCGATAGCCAGAAGACCCTATAAGATGGCACCCTTAGAACTAGCCGAACTCAAGATCCAACTCGATGAGGCTTTGAAGAAAGGTTTCATCCGCCCTAGTTCATCTCCTTGGGCTTGTCCCGTCCTCTTCGTCAAGAAGAAGGATGGATTGGATCGGATGGTTGTGGATTATCGGCCAGTGAATCTAGTCACCATTAAGAACAAGTATCCACTCCCTAGGATCAACGATTTGTATAATCAACTCGATGGATCCTCTGTCTTTTCCAAAATGGATTTGAGGTTGGGATACCATCAAATCAGAATTAGAAATGGGGACATTCCAAAAACGGCTTTTGTTACTCGTTATGGCCAATACGAGTACACTGTCATGTCCTTCGGTTTAACCAATGCCCCAGCCACCTGCTCTCACTTGATGAATTCGATCTTCATGGAGTATTTGGATAAATTCGTCATGGTTTACCTCGACGATATACTCATCTACTCGAAGAACGAACAGGAACATGCCGAGCATCTAGGGCTGGTGTTGATGAAACTTCGAGAGCACCGTCTGTATGCCAAATTCTCCAAGTGTGAATTTTGGTTACCAGAAGTGACCTATATAGGCCACATGATCTCTGGTAAAGGTATTGTTGTCAATCCCGAGAGAGTTTAGGCCGTCCTTGATTGGACTCAACCTGAATTGGTTAAGCAAGTTCGGAGTTTCCTTGGCTTAGCGAGCTATTGTCGCCGCTTTGTCGAGAATTTCTCCAAGGTTGCCAAACCTCTGACTGAACTCCTCAAGAAAGATAAAAAGTTTGAGTGGACTCCACAATGCGAGCATAGTTTTCAGGAGTTGAAAAGACGAATGTCCTCTGCTCCCGTTCTGCCGCCACCAGACTTCTCTAAGGACTTTGTTATCTATTGTGATGCCTCACGACAAGGACTAGGTTGCATTATCATGCAAGATCATCATGTGATTGCATATGCTTCTCGACAATTGCATCCACATGAGGATAATTATCCAACACATGATCTTGAGATTGCAATTGTAGTCCATGCACTGAAAACCTGGCGACATTACCTTCTAGGTAATCGTTGCGAAATTTACACTGATCACCAAAGTCTAAAATATATATTCACCCAGCCGGATTTGAATCTCAGGCAAATACGGTGGGTAGAGTTGATTACAGATTACGATTTAGGGATAACTTACACCCCGGGGAAAGCCAATGTCATGGCTGATGCACTAAGTCGTAAGTCTTATTGTAACAACCTGATGTTACAACAAGGTCAACCACTTCTCCATGAGGAATTTCGGAAGTTAAACCTCCAAATTGTTCCTCGAGGATTCCTATCCAACCTGGTGGCGAAACCTACTCTTACGGATCAGATTATAGAAGCCTAGAAGCATGATGCCGGGATATCTCGGATCAAGAAAAACATTAAGAAGGGTAATGTTAGATGCTTCTCGGAAGATGATCGAGGTGTTGTATTCTTTGAGAACCGCTTGGTGATCCCGAAGAAGCAACATCTACGACAGTTGATCCTTAAGGAGGCTCATGATTCTCCTCTCACAATTCATCCGGGTAGTACCAAAATGTATCAGGACCTACGCCAGAGGTTCTGGTGGACTAGGATGAAGAGAGAAATTGCGAAGTTCATTGCTAACTGTGACATTTGTCGTTGTGTGAAAGCAGAACATCAAAGGCCTGCTGGCACCCTTCAACCCTTAGCTATTCCTGAATGGAAATGGGATAAGGTCGGTATGGATTTCATTACCGGATTTCCCAAGACCAATAGAGGGAATAATGATATCTTTGTGGTCATTGACCGTCTTTCCAAAGTGGCTCATTTTCTTCCTGTTTGGAAGAGTATAACTGCTAGTCAGCTAGCAGAGTCATATGTCTCTTGAATAGTTTCTCTTCATGGTGTTCCTTTGGAGATTAACTCAGACCGTGGAAGTATCTTTACTTCCCGATTTTGGGAAAGTTTTCAAACCGCTATGGGGACTCATCTATCCTTTAGCATTGCTTTTCACCCACAGTCAAGTGGTCAAGTTGAGTGAGTCAATCAAATTCTCGAAGACATGCTCCGAGCTTGTGTTATATCTTTCGGTATGAACTGGGAGAAATGTCTTCCATTTGCCGAATTTGCTTATAACAATAGTTATCAATCAAGCTTGGGCAAAGCCCCTTTTGAAGTTCTCTATGGACGAAGGTATTCAAAACCTCTTAACTGGTCAGAAACCTGAGAGAGGCAACTCTTTGGTCCGGATATCATCCAGGATGCAGAGGAACAAGTTCGCATTATTCATGAAAAGTTGAAAACAGCCCAATCTCGTCAAAAGAGCCAATATGATCGCCATCATAAGGTTGTGACCTATGAAGTTGACGAGAAGGCTTACCTTTGGGTTACACCTCTGAAGGGTACCCATCGATTCGGTATCAAGGGCAAGTTGGCTCCTCGTTACATTGGACCCTTTCGCATTCTTGCTAAACGAGGAGAGGTTGCCTACCAATTGGAACTTCCGCCGCATCTTTCCAAGGTTCATGATGTCTTCCGCGTCTCGCAACTCAGGCGTTGCTTCTCGGATCCTGTCTGTGAAGTACACCACGAAATGCTTGATCTCCAAGATATACTTACATATCGAGAACACCCTGTTCATATTCTGGATCAAGCTGAGCGTACCACTCGGCGTCGGAACATCAAGTTTCTCAAGGTCCAGTGGTCACACCATTCTGAAAAGGAGGCCACATGGGAAAGAGAAGATCGTCTTCGACTAGAGTACCCCGCGCTCTTCCCGACGTCTTCAAAATCTCGGGACGAGACTCTTTTGAGTGGGGGTGAGTTATCACATCCCTAGCCAGATGTCTTGGGATAGCATGTGCTTGCATCATGTTTCATTTTTGCATTAACGAGAAATGGGGATAAAAGAAAACCCCAAGCTCACATTGCATTAAAAGAATTCAAAGTTGGTGAAATTTCAACAAATCCAAAATGCCTTTTAGAAATGTTCCCTATGTCTGATAAAATTTGACATGATTATAGCAGGGACCATTTTAAATATTGAACAACTGAAGCAATTTAAAAATAATTGATAAAGCCCATGAAAATGATAAATAAAGCATTATCACTACTTCTTTTTTCAAAATATCCTAAAACTTTTTAGACAAGTTTGAAATATTCAAACTCCATTATAGAAAATATATGGGATATTTTATAAAATCATTTGTACCTACAAAATAACAGAGAGAAATATAAAAGGAAAAGAAGAAGCAGAGGCCCAGGGGGAAAAACCGGCCCACCTGGCCCATGGCCAGTCATCCTTGTCCTCTCGCCAGGAGGACAGGGGCATGCATTCGCCGCGCGCGGGCACACGACGACCACCTCCTCCCTGTCTGGCTACTAGCCTGGAGGGCTGGGAGAGCGCCAGTGCGAGGCCTCCTCGTCGTGGCCTCCTTCTCCTCTCCCTCTCTCCCTCACGTGCTCTCTCTCTCTCGCTCTCATTCCTCCTCTGCTCCGCCATGGCCAAGCTCCTCCTCGCCGCGCGGCCGTAGCTCCAGCCTTCCCTGCACCTTTCCGAGCCCACCAAAAGCCCCGCCGTGACCTCCTCGTCCTCCCCGTGAAGCCAGTCGATGCCGGGAGCCATCCACGACGCCCTGTCACCGCTTCCTCCCTGCCGGCCGCCGAAGATCTTCCACGGCGATTCGAGGTCGTCAGTGCGTCCCCGAGCTCGCTGTCGTCCCCAGCGACCCCGTCGTGATCCCCTGCTTCGTTTCCCCCTCCCTTGGAAGCATGTCCCTCGCCGTAGGGCCCGATCCCCCCGCTGCCCGAAGCTCGTCGTCGCTCGGGTTGTCGCCGGCCGCAGCTCCGGTGGCCCCCGCGCCACCTATGCCGTAACGCTGGATGCACGCGTGCATGGGCTACCTCTCGGTGCCCTCCGCGCGCCAAATGGTTGCCAGAGGCGCGTTCCGGCGAGTCGCCACCGTGCAGATGGTCGTCGTCGGCCCCGCTCCGGTGGGCGCCGACGTGGCCACCATCAGGGGCTAATCCCCCCTGATTAGTTAGGCCCTAGACGCTAACCAGTGGGGCCCAAATGCGGGTCAAACCGTGGTCAGCGCGGGAATTAAGCCTGTGTCACAGACGTGAGGGCCCCGCACGTCAGGTTTTACCCTGGCCTGGTCAGTTGACTAGCTGACGTCGTGGTGACGTCAGGCTGACGCCATAATTCAATTTTCTAGTTTAAAAATAATTCCAGAAATTGTGAAAACTTCAAAAAAATCATATCAATTAATCTATAAATGAGATTAAAATAATTTATATAAGAAAATTTATCAAAAAAATCCAATGAATCCAATGATGCTATTGTCATGCATGTTAGAGCAATCTAAATAGGTGAACATTGACATTTACTAATAGGTTAGAACATGGAATTTGAAATGAAGAACGATTTTGAACCTATATTCAAACTAATTTCAAATTAACATAATCACTAGCTGCATTAGCTCATCCATACATGCTATCATGTCATGATCATGCATCATATTGTTGCACTTGCATGTATTGATTGTTTCTTATCTGTATTGCGGTAGGCCCTACTTCTGAGGATACCTCCGAGTATTCCAACGAAGGAGAGAACCTTCTCGCTACTCAGCAAGGCAAGCAACCCCTTTGATCATTCCGATAATATCCCACTCTCTCGCTCCTGCTCTTGTTTATTGCATTAGGACAATCGATCACATGTCAGTCATACACGGTAGATGATCCTATTCTGCTGCATGACCTATTATTGTCATAGTAAATAGCTAAACCTTGCAACCTTGCATACCTGGTAGATGTGTGTGACATGATGTGCTTAGCTTACTTTGCCAGCTATGCTTGCTATGCTTAGAGTTGTGTCAGGTCTGATTCATCTAGGTGATGAACTGAGTGAAACAATGTTGTCTGATGTGATAATCTTATGATGAACCCGATTTGGTAAAGGTAGCGATGAGAGGCTATGTAGGAGTACATAGTGGGTTGTCTCATTGGGAGCGTTCTTAGGAATTGAGTTCCGTGTTTGTGATCCAAGACTAGCTACTACCACACATTGGGTTCCGGTAACTCGACCCCTCTCGACTTATCAGTCGCTTAGTCCGGAGTCCAGGAGTTGCAAGTAGTTTCTAGTGTTTATAGCATGCTAGAGGCCATGCATAGCGCTGACCCTAGGGGTGGGTTACGACGCAGTAGGCAGTGGCACGGTGTACCAAGGGTCACCCAAATGGTGGGCTTGGGAACCCTGCGCACATCGTTTGGGGCCGTAGCGGAAACTTTGGCCGGACTTCCATGCGGGTTCAGTCTCAAATAGGCGATAGCCTGGACTAGAGGTCTTATGTGATTGACGGTCGTGGCCGACTCCCTCGTTGATCTTCCACTTGAAGGTTGCCGAGGTGCATGGTTTTATGAGCACTGAGCGATAAGTGGCGAGAGCGTGTGTGAAGAAGTACACCCCTGCAGGGTATGAAACTATTCGAATAGCCGCGTCCTCGGATATGGACTACTTGGAGAACTTATGATGTTCATAGGTAATCAAATGGATACTCATAAAAATAGCAAGACAAGTGTGAGTACCGTGGATGGCACTCTTCTGGAAGAGGGAAGTGAATCCATGGTTGTGTATTGTCGTGGAGTTGGTGGACTCGTGTGCGATATCTAAAATTGTAACTAAGAGTTAAAAACTGAGTAGTGTAGGATAGCCATGAGTCAAAGCTGGCATTGCTGCATAAACTCCACCTTCCCCTTTGTTGATACATGAGCATGATTAGCCTAGGTCTGCTTTAAAGACTTGCTGAGTACATTTGTACTCATGTTTGCTTAATATATGTTGCAGATGAGACCCAGGACCCTTCGGGTGGGTTCTTTCTAGATGTCGACGATGCCGAATAGCTGGTATCCCAGCTACGACCTTATGCCTGTGGCGGGCTGTAGATAGTCACGCCATGTGCCTTTTTACCCCTTTCATCTGTCTGTACTCAGACAGCTTTATGCTTCCTCTTAGTTTGTATGACTTGAGTGTCGGGTCATGTGACCCCTATCTGTAAGAACATGTTATGCAAGGCTCGTCTGAGCCTCTTAAATAAAAGTCATGTTGTTGTATGGTTATGTTGTGATGCCACGGTTGTATCTATGCATATCGGGCATGTCGTACGTACGTGTGACGTGCAATAGTATGTATGGGATCCGACACCTAGTCGTGTGCCTTTAGTAGTACTCTTTACGGGAAACTGCCTCTTTGTGCTTCCACCGAGCCATGGTAGCTTGCTACTGCTCCGGACACATTGATTGACCGGCATGTATCCTTCTTTGTTGTTGTGTCTGTCCCTTCGGGGAAATGTATCGCAATGTAATGGAGTCTCTGTAGCCTGCTACGACTCGTCTACGTGCAGTGATGGCATTTATGTCTCATGGCGTAATGGAGTCCTTGTAGCTTGCTATGACTCGTCTACACATGCTTGAGGCCGACACCTGCGTTGCTGGGTTACGTATGCCTGTTTTCGTACGGATGTGCCGCTTGGGTTCTAAGACTAGTCATGTCGGCCCGGTTCTCTGTCGTTTGATAGCTAGTGACATGTTCACATACGTGAGCCAAAAGACGCAAACGGTCCCGGCTAAGGTAAGGCTACAGCCGTGGAACTTACCGTGCATGAGGCCGCAAAGTGATGTGATATGTTACAGTCTGGATTCATATGCGTTAGGATTAGGGTCCCGACACTAGCATTCAAATGTCAAAGAATCCAAGTCGACATGACTAGTCGTAGAACCCAAGTGGCACATCCGTACAGGAACAGGCATACATAACCCAGCAATGCAGGTGTCAGCCTCTACCGTGTGTAGACGAGTCATAGCAAGCTACAAGTACTCCATTACGCCGTGGACATAAATGTCATCACTGCACGTAGACAAGTCGTAGAAGGCTATAGGGACTCCATTACACAGCGAGACATTTCCTCGAAGGGACAGACACAACAGCAAAGAAGGATACATGTCGGTCAATCAATGTGTCCAGAGCAGTAGCAAGCTACCAAGGCTCGGTGGAAGCACAAAGAGGCATTTCCTCGTAAAGAGTACTACTAAAGGCACACAACTAGGTGTCGAGTCCCATACATACCATTGCACGTCACACGTACGCACGACATGCCCGATATGCATAGATACAACAATGGCATCACAACATAATGATACAACATTACATCATTTAATTAGAAGGCTCGGAAGAGCCAACACAATAAGATGTTACAAGCAAGGGTCACAAGACCCACCATTTAGAGCATTCAAACAAACAGCCGAAAGTTAAACATGTCTAAGGACAGACATCTACAAAAGTGGCTGGAGGAGCCTGAAAAGCTACAACGACCCTACCAAAGGAACCAAACCTTTGTCTGGGATTCGCAAGCTAATTCGGTCAACATCGAACATCACGTCATAAGGGCCACTAATGAGACTGACGTCTCATCTGCAAAAACATAAATTAAGAAAATGTGAGTACAAGGGTACTCAGCAAGACTTACATCAGAACTAACTACATATGCATCAGTATCCATGAAGGGATTTGTGGAGTTTATTGCAGCAAGCAAGCTTTGACTCCTGGCTAACCTATACTACGAATACAAGTACTTTCTTTTGAGGTGGGATAGCACACACGAGTCCACATATTCACCATATCAATACACCACTATGGATCCACTCCCATCTCCCTATGAGAAGGCCATCCATAGCACTCACGCTTATCTTGCATATTTTAGAAGTATCTATTTCACTTATCTATGAACCACATAAGTTGTCCAAGTAGTCCATATCCGAGGACACGGCTATTTGAATAGATTCATAACCCTGCAGGGGTGTACTTCGTCACACATGCTCCCGCCACTTACCGCCATGTGCTCGTAAAAAAGGCACCTTGGCAACCTTCAAGCGGTAGCCCAGCAAGGGAGTCGGCCACGACCTGACTAACCACACAAGACTCTAGTACAGGTTTATCGCTTATTTGAGACTGAACCCGCAAGGAAGTCCGGCCAAAGTTTCCTCTACGGCCCAAAACGATGTGTACAGGGTTCCCAAGCCCACCTCGACGAATGGTACTATGCTTGGTACACCAGGCCACAATGCCTAGTCTGTCCCAAGCCCACCTGACGGGGTGCCACTCGGTAGACTACTAGCATGTCCTACAAACACCAGAAACTAATTGCAACTCCTGGACAGAGATCAAGTCGATTAATAAGTCGAGAGAGTCATTTAAGGATCCCAATGTGCGGTAGTAGCTAGTCTTGGATAACATACATAGAAATCGTGTTCACACACTTAGCTCTCACACAGTAGGACATGAACACTGCCATTTTGATCCATCACCTAGATGTATCAGACCCGACACGATACGACTCTAAGCATACTAGGCACAGTAAGTAAGCAGGCATGGATGAGTAAGCAAAACAAGGCTCAAGCAGTTGCTACTCATGCTAAGTGGTTTCAAGTATTTACTGTAACAAAGACAGGTCATGCAAAGGAATGGGTTCAACTACCAAGAACATATAACAGTTGAATCGTTGTTGTCCTAATGCATTAAAAGACGTCGGCGATGAGGTGCGCGGCGGCAACGGCTCAGCCTCATGCGGTGCGGAGCTACAGAGCATGGGAACCCGATTGCGGCCATCTACGGATCCACAGGAACGCTCTTAGTGTGGCTGCACTATCGGGAGCAAGCCTTGCTTGCTCCTACCATGACGGCGCCATAGCTGGAGGCAAAGAGCTTCCAGCTCCGATGGCCATGGGGCCAGAGGCACAGGAGAGCAGGGACAGGGGGGATGGAGAGGAACTCACTAGGAAGCTTCGGGTGCAGCAGGCGAGGCCAGGGAGGAGCTAGAGCAAGCGAATTGGCGTCGGGGAGCTTCAGCGCCGGCGGTGGAAGCAGCAAGGGCGAGGGGGAGAACCACAGAGGGGAGGAGAAGGAATAGGGGCTCTGGGGCTTTCTCAGGCGGGGAGATAGGCTCGAGGGGGGCGAGGAAGTAGGCAGAGAGGAGCTGGCCTCCTCGGGCGCACGCATGCGAGCACGCAGCTGCTCCTACCGGCAGAAGGTAGGAGAAGGCGCCTGATGGGGCTGGGCCTTCTCCTGTGCTGGGCCGGCTACAAGTAAGGTTCTTTAACTTTTGTTTCTATTTTCTATTAGATGCCCTCTGTTTTATTTAGCTTGGACAAAAATTCCTTAGCACAAAAATCCTGAAATTATTTATAGGATATGTTTGGAATATTTCCAAGCTCCATAAAAAGTTCCAGCATTTTTTAAAGAACTAAAATATTTATAGTGCTTTATTGGTCATTTTCAGAAACTTTGCTGATTTATTAAAATCGCCAAAATAGTTGTGAAAATATAGTTCACCCCTGTTATGTTGTTGCCAACATTTATCAGAGAGGGGAAACATTTTTTAATAGTATTTTGGAAAATTCAAAAAAAATCAACTATTGGAATTTGTTTACTCATTGAAGTGCTAGGGTTTGTCATCCACATTTCAGGTTTCAAATGAATTTAAACATGATGACATGATGCACATCCAATGACAAGCAGATCCTAAGCTAGGGCTGTGACAGTTACACCACAACACCACAAAGCTTCACCACAATGGGTTGCGGCTCCGAGGTGACCTCGACCGTCTAGGGTGGTCAAACACCCAAGAGTAACAAGATCCGCAAGGGATTCGTGGGGTGAATCAAAATTCTCTTAGTGGAAGTGTAGATCGGGGCCTTCTCAACCACACCCTAGAGGATCAACAAGTTGTGTTGGATAAGGATAGAGATCGGGCGACAATGGAGCTTGGGGGAGCAAGAGGTAGCCTTCTTGGGGAAGAATACCCCCTTGATATAGTGAGGGGACAAATCCAACCGTTATCCCCACTGATCCCACACATGAGCGGTACTACCGCTCCTGGCGGCAGAACTACCACTGGGGCGATAGAACCATCCACACAATGCAAAGGCACGAGGCCACAGAATGGTAGTGTCGCCGGAGCAGTACTACCCCTTGCCCCGGCGGTACTACCGCTAGGGTTGTAGTGTTGCGGCCCAAGGATGCAAAGAGGAAGTAGGGGAGAGGTAGTTCCGCCAGAGCGGTACTACCATTGCCAAGAACGGTACTACCGCCTATAAGGGGTAGTACCGCTTCCTACTACCGCTCCGAATCTGCTGGGGATTCCAGGCCCAGATGGGCAGAAGTGGTACGGTAGTAACCAACGGTACTACCTCTTATAAGCAGTACTACCTGATGAGGATATGTACCTAGGGTAGGGTCCTAGGCCTAACCTACATACCCTACCTAAGGACACTATAGTGGAGGAGTCAAAGATTACAAGAGAGGTTCCGACTGGATTCTCCATGATGCTCAAGTCACTCGACATTCAAGCCACTCGACATCTTCTCCCTCCACTCGATAGTCATCTGCCACTCGGAAGACCTTGCTTCCAGTCGCCGCCAGAAGACCAGAAGCCACCCCAGGGAGGCCAACAGGAAGGCGTTAGGCCAATCTTCATTAGTAGCAATTATGATGTACGTTAAAAGTAACGCTCGTCTATATACCCACGATTAGACCCTTGGATACCTGGCACTTATGAGGGTAGCGTACTCTATATAAGCCATCCCTCCCCTCTGGCACAAGGGTTCGCATCTACTGTAACTTATACTTTCCACACGACAAGAGCTCCCGAGCACTGAGATGTAGGGTTGTTACCTCCACTAGAGGGATCCGAACTCATACATCCGTGTGTACATCCTCGTCGTGGCTAGGACTATGCCCTCTCCCTTCGTACCCCTACTTTCTACTGTCAGACTCGTTCCCATGACAGTTGGCGCCCACCATGGGGCAGGCGTCTAAGCGACTTTCGGCGAGGTTGCATTTTTTTCCCTTCATCATGTCTTGTGGCGCTGGTTTGTTTTTGGGCCACGAGATCCATTTCGGAGTGCCCACCTTCATCACCGACGATTTGGCATGGCTCTAGGAAGCGCCTCTCGACGTTGAGGCACTCCCGATCTGTGCGGCTGCGCACTTCCGTGCGAGTTCCTAAAGCATTCTTCTGCGGCAACCGTCGACTCCGTACTCTTCGGCTCTCCTCGTTGTTCGCCATCGCAAGTGATCCGGTCGCTCATGGCTCCAGCATTGGGTGCGGCATGCGGGCGCCCGCTAAGTTTTATCTCCGCAGATTGCGGTGATCGAGCCCGCCGAGTCCCTTCACGGCGTGTTCGATTCGGAGTCGGATCAGTTTGACGTTCCTTCCGAGTGCGAAAGTTCCAATCCTACAGCGGAGGTTATTATGGCTGGTTCACATCAGAGCCCACCGTTTGGTTTCGGCCGCGGCAGGCGAGAGGCTGGGGGGCATCAAATGGGCAGCCGCACCGGGATGAGGAGGTCCTTCATACGCCCATCGTCAGTGCAACCGTTCAGGCTCGGGCCTTGGAGGCCACGCGCATTCGGCTCGAAGAGCTTCGGAGGGAACTCAACGAGCACGCTCGTGAGCATCCACCACCTCCCAGACGACATCAGCGACAGCTGTTCCCAAGTGGTTCACAGAACAACATAGAGGTTTACCGTACTCTAGTTTTGAATGTTGTAGCAGCAGCTAGGATAGTAGATTCAATTCAGCCGTCACGTTCAGAGTCTGGTAGAGGTTTGTTGCAGATCAGAGCGTTGCTTGACGCAGCACAGCGACAAAATTCAGTTGTTTCACCATTGCACAATAGAATACACAGTAATTCACCAAGAGCGGAGACTGTTCAATCGGCACATGGTCTTGGTTCGCCTCTGCGTCGCAAAGGCTGAGGTTTCCGAGAGGACAAGTACAGGGATCAGGGTCAAGATAAGTTTCACCGTGATGACCACCGTCGAGTGCCCACTCCTCCGCGGAGTGGTCTGTACGTGCCCCGTCACCAGGACGATAGGCGCCCATTTGGTGAGGAGTGGAATCCAGGGTTTGATGCAAGAGATGTCCTCAATCAGAGGCGAATCGACAGGGGCAGAGCTCACAAAGATGGTTTCGACAGAGATTACCCGAGTGGCAGCCATGCTGTTATTTCTGGTCCTGTCGTGGTTTTGTCATGGAAGATGTCCGGGGACTTATGTTCGAGGCCATCGCTAAGGTGATGGACTCAAAGGGGTTAGTTGGAACGAAGGACACGAGTTTACCCAGGTTCGGCCCCTTGAGATGAGGTAAAAGCCTACGTCCTGGTTGTGTTGTATTGATTGGAATATCGATTACAAGGGAGCGGATTCGCTTGACCTAGCTCTCGATCGATTGGTTTCTGTCTAAGTCACCCCGAGTCTCGCCCTTATAAAGGAGGTCACAACCACGGGTTACACGAGTCTCATACCGACTCTTACAACGTGTCCGACTCTATCTCTATATCATCTTGCCTTATTAAGCAAGCCGTCTCCGGGTGGCTTATCTGCCCGGGTCTTCATGCATTCCTTGTCTGGCCTTGCCCTGGCCCATCTTGGTGAACCGCCATACGTCTGGGTTTATGTCTTGAGGCCCATCCTTGGTCTGGCTTAAGAGCCACTAGGTATGACCCGGCCCCACCTGGGCGGGTCTCACCACAGAGTTATATCCCCAACATTAGGCCCCAGGTTGATTTGAGCTTGCTCATTTCAACCTTCCGTTTCACTTGGCGGCGAGTCTTGTTCATTGTCACCTGAAAGTAAGACAAAGTAACCCAACGTGATGTCATACTGGAGATATCAAAAAAGATTCCCTGATGACCGCAACGGATCTTTCCACTATTAAACTGACGGCCCGAAAATCGAGGCATCTGTCTCAGCCAGTCAACTTCCGTCACCTAGATTCTCGTGCCTGTTTCCACCTTTTGCCTATTAAATAGGACCGTGAAGGGTGGTCTTCATTTCCTTCTTCGCTTTCCCTTCTTCTTCTTCCTCCCGACGTCGTCGCTCCAGAGTTTTCCTGCTCCGGCGAAGTTTTCATGCCGTCATCACGCCAGGCCACTACATCAACCTGATCGGACCAGAGCACAACCCGCATCTGTTGCGTCATCTCTGGTAAGTTCTTCTCCACCCCTAGATCTGTAGCTTTTGGTAGGGTTTTCATGGAGATCCTCCGCCCGCTAGAACACAAGCTTTTCATAATGTCAGATAGTATGTAGATCAGTGAACTCGATAATGCCATTGCCCTCATCGCGATAGACCGTAGGAAGTCAAATAATAGCACAACACAAATCTATAGTTGCCCTTTTCACTGTCTTCAAACACTGCTTGTTCCTTTGTTCGTCGCTAGGTTTAGAATAAACCCGCCTTTTTATCTGTTTTGTAGATCCATAATTATATAGATAACCTGTGAAACCTGTTTTCCACACTTAGTAACTTTTGCTTTGTTTAGATGCAAACTTAACCCGCCGTTGAGTTTCCGACTCTCGCCTAAATTGCTCCGGCGACTTAGCTTTAGAGAACTTAGATTTCATCAGTCGTCCGTTATCTGCCGCCTTCTAACTCGCCACACATTGTTACCTTTGCACAGCTTTAGGTCGCCACCATGCCTCGCGCGTCCAATTCTTGTAACTGGGTCGGCTCTGCCGTTACCGAAGAGTTCTTGAAGGACTTCGTAGACACAGGGTCCTTGCCAGCCAAAGATGTCATCCATTAGCGGGTTCCAAGCAATGAAAAGAAACTCATTCCACAATAGGGCGAAGTAGTTGTTTTCGCGGATCACCTTGTACGCGGTTTCAGCCTGCCCGGCTCAAAAAAATCCGAGACGTCCTTCATTTCTTTAAGTTGCGCCCTCAAGACATCACCCCAAACTCCGTCTCAAACATATGCAACTTCCAAATTCTCTATGAAGTTTACTTACAAGAAGAGCCGTCCGTTGGCCTTTTCCGTGAGTTCTTCTACGCGAACCGCCAGACGAAGGTAAAAGTTGGTCCAAGCTTAGAGCTTGGTGGGATCTCAATTCAATGGAGACAGGACGTGACCTTTCCAGCTATTCAGATGCCGAGTCATCCCAAGGATTGGAACGAAACCTGGTTTTATTGCAAAGACACCTCTCCAGAGGGAGAGCATTCCTTGTCGGGTTACCGTCCAACCCGGCTCAAGACTTCAACCCAGCTCCCTGACCGGCTGTCAGCCACTGAACGAGCAAAGTACGTTCCGGCTCACGCACGAATCAAGTCCCTTATGGCCAATGGTCTAAATGGATCTGACCCGCTGTTGGGTTTCTTGGAAAGTCCTTCCTCTAAGCCGGCGAAGCCGCCTCATGTGCGAGTATACGGTTGATGATAATGACCCCCTCTGCTTTAACTCTACCACGTTGTCAGAGGGTAACATCGTGGCCACCATTAAGAGCTTGGTTCATGAATCTAAAGGACCTTGCCGTGCCATCGGATTAGCACCTTTCTGCGCCGCGAACCTGGCCCCAGACGTAAGGGCGACTCTCGATCTCCTTACTTTCACGTTAGCTATCCATATATGCTTTGCAATCTCTTGACCTCTTTCAGCGGCTTTCATTTTTAGGCCAATTCCAGCTTCTGGAAAAAGAAATATGTTCCTCCCCCAAAGAAATCAAAGGAGAAAACTTACGACCGACAGAAGAAAACCGCACCTCAAGAACAACCGGAATCTGACGACTCAGAGGTAGAACTTGACTCTCTTGGTCGTCTCTTCATGCACCTTATTGACAATAATAATTCTCAGGACGAAACAGAGACAAGCCATGCCAACGTTCCTGAGGTAACTTATGTTTCATCTGACTCAGAACATCTTGCACCACAGAAGATACAGCGGGTCATTCGAAAGGTCCCACTTTCCCATCCTCTTACTTACTTAGACCCCCACTTTTCTTTGAAAAAGCAACAGCCACTGTCCCAACGCCAGACCCGGAGCACCGGCTCTAACGACCTCATGGTCGGGTTATCTCATTCTCCGGCTCAACGGAAATGGCCAGTTGAGGTATTTGTTTCACTTGGCTTAAATTTGTAAACTTTTACTTTATGATTTGATCATGTCTTATATTGCCTTAACTGTTTTTCAGGAATCACCCCCTTCCTCGGGCGACTCTATAGCTACTGCTCTTCCGCCTCTGAAGATCAACCCAAAGTACGCGCCTTTCATGCTTGCATTCCATCCTTTGTTAGCCGTAAAGCTTATACCATGACCTTCTGTGCTTTCCAGGGCTCAAGCGAAATGAAGGAAGACCGACGGGTCTACCCATGCTCCTAAGGCTCGAGAGCCGGAGCCTACCAGGCCGGACTCTCCTACAGCACACACTGACCCCTCTGCGACCTCCAAGGATGCGCCTGAAGAAGCTCGTCGTTTTGCCGAGTCGGCGGCCCATGACATGATTCCTGAGAGTCCTCCAAGTATCATCTCTAAGTCGTTGAGCCCTTCAATGGCTGTTGACGATTTGGTTACTCTGGACATCACCATTACTGGTACCGGCTTCCACACTCCTCAAGATCATGTGTTGACAAAGCACATTGGGAAGCCTAAAACCTCCGAGAAGCTAGACTTTGAACTCCCCGCGCTGGAGAAGTTAACCGCGGCTGAGCTGCACGCTGGTTACCTGAGCCGCCTCTCCACCAGCCGGAACATGGAGCTCAAGCTTGTCAGCTTGATGAAGAAAAAATATGAGGTACTCTTGCTCTCTCTTTTCCTTATACCCTTATGTAGCCCCCAAGAGCTGGTTTAGTATTTACCAATGGTAAACCGGGTCTTTGAATCTTGTTATAAATAGAAAATACTTAGCCTGTAGCCCCCAAGGGCCGGCTTAACTTGATGAAAGATGAGCCGGAACTTTGGTATAAATAGATCAGAGAGCCAGTTGTAGTCCCCTAGAGCCGGCTTAACTTTGATGAAAGATGAGCCGAAACTTTGGTATAAATAGATCAGAGAGCCAATTGTAGTCCCCTAGGGCCGGCTTAACTTTGATGAAAGATGAGCCTAAACTTCCTTGTAGGTAAAGCAAAGAGCCATGTGTGGCCCCCAAGGGCCGGCTTAACTTTGATGAAAGTGAGCCGGAACTTCCTTGTATCCTTGGAGAAAAATAGACATTAGCCCCCAAGTGTCAAGCATATTGCTTGCAATCTGCTTAAGACTTGCATTATATTGTCTAACTCTTCATCATCTGATAATATACCATCCTGCGACTTAGCCCTCATTTTGACTTTTATATGTTACATGAAGCTTTAAACGAGGCCGAGTCTGAATTGACTGGGTTAAGGAGCAGTCTGGCCACCCAGCAAGCCGCCCGAGGCGAGGCACATGAAAAGTGTCGGCTTGTCATCGAAGAACTTGCTAAAGTTAAGGCTGACTTCATCGCCTTCAAGAAATCTGCTAAGACGGAACAGACCGCCCAGGCCCAACGAGCGGACGATGCTGACCAGCGGCTCATGGTTGTGTCCGATGAGTTACACGCCTTGAAGCACCACATTGCGACGATGTCTGCCGCCATCTTTGGTAAGTACTAAATATTTAGACAATACTCTTGTGTGAGTACTTCTGCTGGCAACTTATAGCCAAAATTCCGTCTATTGCAGGTCCAAGGAGCCGTCAATTTGCTACTGATAGCTTGTTGCCATTGAAAGCCGTCTATACGTTAATGAAGCAACTGTATTGCGGAGCTCACTGCACAATCAAGGCGGTGCTCTATAGAGATAGTATTCCCTCAACTATGAAGGGAGTCATAGAGTTGTTGTCCACCCTACCTAAACAAATCCAAGACTTCAAAAAATCAGCCGCCAGAAAAAGAGTCGTCGCAGCCATAAGCCAGGCTTTCGCTTTCGCCCTAGAGTTGGCTCCCGAAGACATGATAGACGGGTTTCCATCAAAGAAGAATGATGGCTCAGAGTTCACTAAGGCTGACTATGCTCGTTGCATGAAGCCTTCCAGAGTCCTCGCATCAGTGTTAGCAGAAGAAGTAGACCTGTCAACATACCAGGCGGCTTACAATGCCGAGTAGAAGAGAGTACGCGGCCCAACCTTTGAGGCCAAGGACTTAACGCCTCCATGCCGTAAGCACCTCTTTGCTCCTGATCTTGATCCGTCCCTCCTCTTTGAAGAGGCAAACTTTGCATCTTTAACCAACTGCAACTGGGATGTGGACAATCTCCAGATCATGGAGGTCGAAGACCCGCCGCAGGGTTGTTGGAAATATGCCCTAGAGGCAATAATAAATTGGTTATTATCATATTTCCTTGTTCATGATAATTTTTTATTATCCATGCTATAATTGTGTTGATCGGAAACTCAGATACATGTGTGGATACATAGACAACACCATGTCCCTAGTATGCCTCTAATAGAGTAGCTCGTTGATCAAAGATGGCTATGGTTTCCTAGTCATGGATATGAGATGTCATTTGATAACAGGATCACATCATTAGGAGAATGATGTGATGGACAAGACCCAAACTACAAACGTAGCATATGATTGTGTCAGTTTATTGCTACTGTTTTCTGCATGTCAAGTATTTGTTCCTATGACCATGAGATCATGCAACTCACTGACACCAGAGGAGTACCTTGTGTGTATCAAACGTTGCAATGTAACTGGGTGACTATAAAGGTGGTCTACAGGTATCTCCGAGGGTGTCTGTTGGGTTGGCATGGATCAAGACTGGGATTTGTTACTCCGTGTGACGGAGAGGTATCTCAGGGCCCACTTGATCATACAACATCACAATATGCCTTGCAAGCAATGTGACTATGTGTTAGTCATGGGATCTTGTATTACAAAATGAGAAAAGAGACTTTTCGGTAATGAGGTTGAACTAGGTATGGAGATACCGACGATCGAATCTTGGGCAAGTAACATACCGAAGAACAACGGGAACATCATACGGGATTAACTGAATCCTTGACATAGAGGTTCGACCGATAAAGACCTTCATAGAATATGTAGGAACCAATATGGGCATCCAGGTCCCGCTATTGGTTATTAACCATAGAGGTGTCTCAGTCATGTCTACATAGTTCTCGAACCCACAGGGTGTGCACACTTAAGGTTCGGTGACGTTTCGGTAGTATAGAGTTATGTATAGTGGTGACCGAAGGTTGTTCGGAGTCCCGGATGAGATCCTGGATGTCATGAGGAGCTCCGGAATGGTTCATAGGTAAATATTCATATATAGGAAGTTCTGTTTTGGTCGCCAGAAAAGTTTCGGGCTCATCGGTAGTGTACCGGGAGTGTCGGTAGTGTACCGGCAGACCATCGGGAGAGGTATTTCGACCCAAGAGGCTACATGGGCTGTGGGAGGAGGTAAACCAGCCCCCGTGGGCTAGCCGAAGCCTCCTCTAAGGGCCCATGCGTCTGGAGTGGTTTGAGAAGGAAAAAATCCAAAGGTGGAGAGGTGGAAAGAGTTTCCAAGTGGAAAGGAGGAATCCTACTCCTAATAGGATTGGAGTAGGACTCCTCCACCTCCAATTTTGACCAAACCTTGAGGGTTTGAGGCTGCCTCCTCCCCTTCCTCCCTCCTATATATACTAGAGGATTTAGAGGAAAAAGCTAACCCTAATAGCCACGTGCTACCTCTCCTCTAGATCGCATTTTCTCCTCTAGATCGGTTTTAAACGGTGCTTAGGCGAAGCCCTGTTGGAATAGCTCCACCACCATCGCCGCAACGCCGTCGCGCTGCTGGAGAAATCATCTACCTCTCCGCTCCCTCTTGCTGGATCAAGAAGGCAGGAATCGTCATCGAGCTATACGTGTGCTAAACGTGGAGGTGTCGTCCGTTCGGCGCTAGATCGGAAGGACCGTGATCAAGATCGCGTGACGGATTGTGATGAGATCGCGGTACGGATCATGATGAGTTCGCCGGACGGATCGTGATTGGATCGCGGGACGGATCGTGATGAGATCGGGGGATGCTCGGCGATTTGGATCGCGAATACGTTCGACTACACCAACCGCGTTTCTTAACGCTTCCCGCTTAGCGATCTACAAGGGTATGTAGATCCACTCTCCCTCTCGTAGATGCTCATCAAAATGGATAGATCTTTTGTTTACCATGCAACGTTCCCCAAGAGTGGCATCATGAGCTAGGTCTATGTGTAGATGAGATCTCGAGTAGAACACAAAGAGTTTGTAGGCGTTGATTCTTAGATTGCTTACTCCCTTGGTCGTGTTTTGGTTCAGCGGTATTGTGGGATGAAGCGGCCCGGACCAACCTTACTCGTACGCTTATGAGAGACCGGTTCCATTGACTAAAGTGTAACTTTGTTGCACAAAGATGGCTAGCAGGTGTCTGTTTCTCCTATTTTAGTTGGACCGGATTCGACTAAGGCGGTCCTTGAGAAGGTTGAAAAGCAACTTATGTATCACCGTTGAGGTCTATGCGTAGGTGAGAATTTTTCTTGCTAGATACCCGTAGCAGCCATGTAAAACATGCAACAACAATTACAGGACGTCTAACTTGTTTTTGCAGGGTATGTTGTGATGTGATATGGCCAATTACATGATGAGATATATGTCATGTATGAGATGATCATGTGTTGTATAGAATATCACGACTTTCATGTCGATGAGTATGGCAACCGGCAGGATCCATAGGGTTGTGTTTAATTGTTGTATGACCTGTGTGTCAATCATTAAGAACTATGTATTGCTTTACTTTATCGCTAAATGGTAGCAATAGTAGTAGAAGTATGGTGGGCGCGACAACCCCGATGGCGACACTTTGATGGACATCAAGATGATGGAGATCATGGTGTCATGCCGGTGACGATGGAGATCATGCTGGTGCTTTCAAGATGGAGATCAAAAGCACAAGTTCATGGCCATATCATGTCACTTATGATTTGCATGTGATGTTAATCCTTTTATGCACCTTGTTTTGCTTAGGACGACGATAGCATTATAAGGTGATCCCTCACTTAATTTCAAGACAAACTGTGTTCTTCCCGGGTGTGCACCGTTGCGAAAGTTCGTCGTGTTGAGACACCACGTGATGATCGGGTGTGATAGACTCTACGTTCACATACAACGGGTGCAAGCCAGTGTTGCACATGCAGAACACTCGGGTTAAACTTGACGAGCATAGCATGTACAGACAAGGCCTTGGAACACAAGAGACCGAAAGGTCAAACATGAGTCATATAGTAGATACTATCAACATGATGATGTTCACCATTGAAACCACCTCAACTCACGTGATGATCGGACTTGAGTTGGTGAATTTGGATCATGTATCACTCGAATGACCAGCGGGATGGCAATTTGAGTGGGAGTTCTTCAGTAATATGATTAGTTGAACTCATTATCATGAACATAGCCAGTAGTGTCTTTGCAAATTATGTTGTAGATTACTTGCTCACGCTGTAGCTCCCTTGAATTTTTATATGTTCCTAGAGAAATAGAGTTCAAAGATGATGGTAGCAATATTGCGGACTGGGTCCGTGATCTGAGGATTGTCCTCATTGCTGCACAGAAGGCTTATGTCCTTAATGCACCGCTCGGTGCGCCACCCCCTCTAGCGTTGCCTGTAGATGTTATGAACATCTGAGAGGCACGTTCTGATGACTACTCGATAGTTTAGTGCGTCATGCATTATGGCTTAGAATTGAGGCTCCAAAACGTTTTGAACGTCATGGAACATATGAGATGTTCTAAGAGCTAAAATTCGGATCTCAAGCTCGTGCCCTTGTTGTGAGATATGAGATCTCCAACAAGATTCTTTGCCTGCAAGATGAAGGAGAATAGCTCAATTGTTAAGCATGTGCTCAGATTGTCTGGGTGCTACAATCCCTTGAATCGAGTGGGAGTTGATCTTCCAGATAAGATAGTGATTATATAGTTCTCCAAGTCACTGTCACTAAGCTACTAGAACTTGGTGATGAACTATAAAATGCCAGGGATAGAAATAATGATCCCTTAGCTGTTCGCGATGTTTGACACCGCGAAGGTTGAAATCAAGAAGAAGCATCAAGTGTTGATGGTTAGTAAAACCACTAGTTTCGAGAAGGGCGAGGGCAAGGAGGGAAACTTCATGGATGGCAAGTCTGTTGCTGCTCCAGTGAAGCAACCCAAAGTTGAACCCAAACCAGAGACTAAGTGCTTCTATTACGAGGTGAGCGGTCACTGAAGCGGAACAACCCTAGATACTTGGTAGATAAGAAGGCTGGCAACGTCTACACAAGTATATTTGATATACGTGTTATTGATGTGTACGTTGCTAGTAATCCTAATAGCACCTGGGTATTGGATACCGGTTTGGTTGCTAAATGTTAGTAACTCGAAGTAAAAGCTACAGAATAAATGGAGACTAGCTAAGGGTGAGGTGACGATGTGTGTTGGAAATGTTTCCAAGGTTCATGTGATCGACATCGCACGCTCTCTCTACCTTCGGGATTAGTGATGAACCTAAATAAATGTTATTTGGTGTTTTGCGTTGAGCATGAATGTGATTAGATCGTGTTTATTGCAACACGGTTATTCATTTAAGTTAGATAATAATTGTTATTCTGTTTACATGAATAATACCTTCAATGGTCATGCACCCAGTGAGAATGGTTTGTTGAATCCTGATCATAGTAATACACATGTTCATAACATTGATGCCAAAAGATACAAAGTTAATAATGATAGTACCACATACTTGTGGCACTGCCGCTAAATGTCATATTGTTATAAAGCGCATGAAGAAACTCCATGTTGATGGATCTTTGAACTCATTTGATTTCGAAACGGATGAGACATGCGAACCATGCCTCTTGGGCAAGATGACTAAGGACCCCGTTTTCCGGATTGATGGAGCGGGCAAGTGATTTATTGGAAATGATACATGTTGATGTATGCAATCCAATGAGTCTTGTAGCGTGCGGTGGATATTGTTATTTTCTTACCTTCACTGATGATTTGAGTAGATATAGTGTATGTTTACTTAATGAAACACAAGTCTGAATCGTTTGAAAAGTTCAAGCAAATTCAGAGTGAAGTTTAAGATCATCGTGATAAGAAGATAAAAATGTCTGCGATATGATCGTGGAGGTGAATATCTGAGTTACGAGTTTGGCATACAACTTTAGACAATGTGAAAGTTGTTTCACGACTCACGCCACCTGGAACACCATAGTGTGATGGTGTGTCCGAACGTCATAGTCGTGCTCTATTGGATATGGTGCAGGCTATGATGTCTCTTATCGTTTTGCTACTATAGTTTTGGGGTTATGCATTAGAGACAACTACATTCACTTTAAATAGGGCACCATCTAAATCCATTGAGATGACACCGTGCGAATTATGGTTTGATAGTGTGAGAGCCTGGCTTAATAGGAATGATAGACTACTCATATCAACAAGGAATTCCTTCTTTTCCGGACGCCCACTTGAAAAGAACTCCAATGTTAAGTGTGCTTGGCTTGGAGCGATTCTAGGATGGGTGACCGACCAGGAAGTTGGTCCTGGGTGCGCACGAGTGAGAACAAAGTACGCAGGAAAGATTAGTGTTGGTCTGTGGGGCTAGTCTAGATCCCGCCAGGCGTAACGGGGTGTTACAGATAGAAACCTAAGTTGTCATTTCTTAATGTTTGGGGCTGTGACGCATGTGTGGAAAAATGTTTTCACCTAATGAGCTCGAACCCAAAGCGGACAAATGCATCTTCATAGATTACCCTAAGAACAGTTGGGTCAACCTTCTATCTCAGATCCAAGCATAAAATGTTTGTTGCTAAAATGGGTCCTTTCCCGAGAAAAAGTTTCTCTCGAAAGAATTGAGTGGGAGGAAGATAGAACTTGATGAGGTTGTTGAACTTTCGTTTCAACCAGAGAGTAGCGCAGCGCAAAAAGATGTTTCTGTGGAACCTATGTCAGTTGAAGAGGAAGTAAATGATGATGATCATGAAGCTTTGGATCAAGTTACTATCAAACCTCGTAGGTCAACAAGGATGCGTACACCTCCTGAGTGGTATGACAACCCTTTCTTGGAGGTCATGTTGTTGGACTGTCGGGACCCCGATCCTAAGTCATATGAATCCAAACTGTAACATATCACATCACTTTGCGGCCTCACGCACGGTAAGTTCCACGGCTCCAGCCTTACCTAGCCGGGACCGTTTGCGTCTTTTGGCTCACGTATGTGAACATGTCGCTGGCAATCAAACGACAGAGAACCCGGGCCGACATGACTAGTCATAGAACCCAAGTGGCACATCCGTTGGAAACAGGCATACATAACCCAGCAATGCAGGTGTCGGCCTCAAGCGTGTGTAGACGAGTCATAGCAAGCTACAAGGACTCCATTACGCTGTGAGACATAAATGCCATCACTGCACGTGGACAAGTCGTAGCAGGCTACAGGGACTCCATTACACTGCGAGACATTTCCCCGAAGGGACAGACATAGCAGCAAAGAAGGATACATGCCGGTCAATCAATGTGTCCGGAGCAGTAGCTAGCTATCATGGCTCGGTGGAAGCACAAAGAGGCAGTTTCCCGTGAAGAGTACTACTAAAGGCACACAACTAGGTGTCGGATCCCATACATACAATTGCACGTCACAAGTACGCACGACATGCCCGATATGCATAGATACAACCATGGCATCACAACATAACCATACAACAACATGACTTTTATTTAAGAGGCTCAGACGAGCCTTGCATAATATGTTCTTATAGAGAGGGGTCACATGACCCGACACTCAAGTCATACAAACAAGTTCATACAAACCATGTGGAAGCACAAAGTTGTCTGAGTACAGACAGATGAAATGGGTAAAAAGGGCACATGGCCTGACTATCTACAGCCCGCCACAGGCGTAAGATCGTAGCTGGGACACCAGCTTATTCGGCATCGTCAACATCTAGAAAGAACCCACCCAAAGGGTCCTGGGTCTCATCTGTGACATTTATTAAGCAAACATGAGTACAAATGTACTCAACAAGTCTTTAAAGCAGACCTAGGCTAATCATGCTCATGTGTCAACAAAGGGGGAGGTGGAGTTTATGCAGCAATGCCAGCTTTGACTCATGGCTAACCTACACTACTCAATTTTTAACTCTTTGTTACAATTTTAAATATCGCACACGAGTCCACTAACTCCACAGTACACCACCATAGATTCACTTCCCTCTCCCGGGAGAGTGCCATCTATGGTACTCACACTTGTCTTGATATTTTTATGAGTATCCATTTGATTATCTATGAACAGCATAAGTTTTCCAAGTAGTCCATATCCGAGGACGCGGCTATTTGAATAGTTTCATACCCTGCAGGGGTGTACTTCTTCACACACGCTCTCCCACTTATCGCTCAGTGCTCATAAAACCATGCACCTCGGCAACCTTCAAGCGGAAGCCCAGCGAGGGAGTCGGCCATAATCGTCAATCACGTAAGACCTCTAGTCCAGGCTATTGCCTATTTGAGACTGAACCCGCACGGAAGTCCGGCTGAAGTTTCTGCTACGGCCCCAAACGATGTGCGCAGGGTTCCCAAGCTCACTATTCGGGTGACCCTTGGTACACCGTGACACTGCCTACCGCGTCGTAACCCACCCCTAGGGTCAGCGCTACGCACGGCCTCCAGCATGCTATAAACACCAGAAACTACTTGCAACTCCTGGACTAAGGACTAAGCGACTGATAAGTCGAGAGGAGTCAAGTTATCGGAACCCAATGTGTGGTAGCAGCTAGTCTTGGATCACAAACATGGAACTCAGTTCCTAAGAACGGTCCCAATGAGACAACCCGCTATGTACTCCTACATAGCCTCTCATCGCTACCTTTACCAAATCGAGTTCATCATAATATCATCACATCGGAACAACATTGATTCACTCAGTTCATCACCCAGATGAAACCGATCTAACACAACTCTAAGCATAGCAAGCATAGCAGGCAATGTAAGCTAAGCACATCATGGCACAAGCATCTACCAGGTATGGTAGGTTGCAAGGTTTAGCTATTTACTATGACAATGTCAGGTTATGCAACAGAATAGGATCATCTACCGTGTATGACCGATGTGTGATCGGTTGTCCTAATGCAATAAACAAGAGTAGGAGCGAGAGAGTGGGATATTATCGGAATGATCAAAGGGGTTGCTTGCCTTGCTGGGAAACGGAAGGGTTCTCTCCTTTGTCGGGATACTCGGGGGTATCCTCACAAGCAGGGCCTACCGCAATGCAGATAAGAAACAATCAACACATGCAAGTGCAACAATATGATGCATGATCATGGCATGATAGCATGTATGGATGAGCTAATGCAACTAGTGATCATGTTGATTTGAAATGAATTTGAATATAGGTTCAAAATTGTTCTTCATTTCAAATTCCATTTACTAACCTATTAGTAAATGTCAATGTTCACCTATTTATATTTCTCTAACATGCATGACAATAGCACCATTGGATTCATTGGATTTTTCTGATAAATTTTCATATATAAATTATTTTCATCTCACTTACAAATTAATTTATATGAATTTTGAAGTTTTGAATAATTTCTGGAATTATTTTTAAACTAGAAATTGCTTTTATTGCATCGGCATGACATCATTATGACGTTAGTTGGTCAGCTGACCGGGCCAGAGTCAAACCTGAGATGTGGGGGCCACATGTCAGTGACTCAGACACTTAACTAACTAATTAAACTAAATCCTAATTAATTACCAGAAGTGGGGCCCACTATTAGTGACTGATTAGGTTAATTCAAATAATTAATTAATTTGCTAATTAACTTGACTGACATGGCCCGGCCCCACTTGCCAGTGACTCAGGGGGTCAAACCCCTGGTCAACTCCGGCGAGACCCACTGGCGTTGAGCCGCCGGTGGCTCCAGAGACGGTGGTGGGCTTCGGGATCCCTCCTCCGGCGACCAAATGGACGGTGGAGGGCACCAAAAGACTCAGCACACATATGCGCGTCCATTTTGACCCCTCCCAGGAGCTGAGATGGTCGGAATCGACGCCGGCGATGAGCTAGCCGGCGGCCGGAGCTCGGGCGAGCACGGGCTCGTCGAACCAGGGCATGACACGACTCCTACTTGGCATCTATGGACTCTACACCACCACACGAACTCGACGGAGGCCTCAGATGGACCAGCTGGTCACCGGAGCATGGCCGGCGTCGAGATCGAGCGGCGGGGGCAATCGGACATCGACGGAATCCGACGCTAGGGCACGAAATCGAAGGGGGAAAGGGGAAAAGATTCAGGGGCTCACGGCGGTCCCAGGGACGTCAAGAGCGGGCTCGGGGAGGGCCTGGAGCAGCGGCGAGCTCCACTTCCTTTCCGGCGGCCGGAGGTTGAAGACGACGGCTATGCGGTGCTGGAGAGCTTCCGGTGATGCGTGGCTCGGTTGGAAGGAAGAGAGCGACTAGGCGGACCGATTGAGGGGCTCAGGGGCGAGGGGGAGCGGCTAACACGACGGCAGCGAGCTCTAACAGGGTTCGGCCATGGCGAAGCAGAGAAGGGGAGGAAGAGCGAGCGGGCGAGAGAGAGGGAGAGAGCGATGGGGACGGCTGTGGGGAGCTTATCCCCGTCGCGCTGGCGAGGAGGGCATAGGCAGGCAGCAGCCGGCGTGGAGGCACGGCAGCGCGCGCGCTCCGGCCACGCGCTCGTCCTCCTGGCCGCCAGGAGGACGACAACCTCCCTGGGCCAGGTGGGCTGGCCTGGCCTGGGCCCTTTCTTCTTTTTCTTTTTTTATTTCTTCTCTGTATCCTTTTTCTGACTTTTGTTTATTTTATTTTCAGGTACAAATGACTTGATAAAATATCCCAAATATTTTATAAACTAAAGTTTTAATATTTCAAACTTATCTGAAAAGTTTCAAAATATTTGGAAAACAAAAATAATGATAGTGCTTTATTTAATGATTTCAGAAGCTTTATCAATTATTTTTGAATTGCTTTGATTGTTCAAATAATTAAAATGATCCTTGTTATATTCATGTCCAATTTTACCAGACATAGGGAACATTTTTAGTGTGCATTTTGGATTTGTTGAAATTTCACCAAGTTTGAATTGGTTTGATTCAAAGTGAGCTTGGGGTTTCTTTTTGTTCCCCATTTCATGTTGATGCAAATGGATGAAAACATGATGCAACACATGCTATACTAGGACACCTAGCTAGGGTTGTGACATGGACAACGATGAACCTACAAGATATGGAGAAGCGATGATGGGCCCCGATTCCGACAAATGGTTAGAGGCCATGAAATCCGAGTAAGGATCCATACATGAAAACCAAGTATATACTTTGGTAGACTTGCTCGTTGGATGGCAGTTCGTCGAGTACAAATGGATCTTTGAGATGAAGACAGACGCTGATGGTAAATGTCACCATTTATAAATCTCGACTTGTCACAAAGAAGTTTCCGACAAGTTCAAAGAGTTGACTACGATGATACTTTCTCACTCGTAGCGATGCTAAAGTCTGTTGGAATTATGTTAGCAGTTGCTGCATTTTCAATTATGAAATCTGGCAGATGGATCACAAAACATCGGTTCCTTAGCAGTTTACTTGAGAAAAAGTTGTATGTGATACAACCAGAAGGTTTTGTCAGTCCTATGGATGCTAAAAGGTGAGCAAGCTTCAGTGATCCTCCTATGGACTGAAGCAAGCATCTCGGAGTTGGAATATACACTTTGATGAGGTGATCAAAGTTTTTGAGTCTATACAAAGTTTATGAGAAACTTGTATTTACAACAAAGTGAGTGGGAGCACTATAGAATTTCTGATAAGCATATGTGGTTCACATATTGTTGATCAGAAATTATGTAGAATTTCTGGAAAGCATAAAGGGTTGTTTTAAAGGAGTTTTCCAAAGGAAGACCTGGATAAAGCTACCTAATTGTTGAGCATCAAGATCTATAGAGATAGATCAAGATGCTTGATGAGACTTTCAATGAGTACATACCTTGACAAGATTTTGAAAGAGTTCAAAATGGATTAGTCAGAGAGAAGTGTTCTCGCCTGCTTCATAAGGTGTGAAGTTGAGTGAGACTCAAAACTCGACCACGACAGAAGAAAGAGAAAGGACGAACGTCATCCCCTATGCCTTAGCCATAGGCTCTGTATAGTATGCCATGCTGTGCACCGCACCGGTGTGTGCCTTGCCATGAGTCCGTCAAGGGGTACAAGAGTGATCCAGGAGTGGATCACTGAACAGCGGTCAAGATCATCCTTAGTAACTAAAAGTCAAAGGAAATGTTTCTCGATTATGGAGGTAAGAAAGAGTTCGTCATAAAGAATTACGTCGATGCAAGCTTTGACACCAATCCGGATGACTCTTAGTAGCAATCCGGATACGTATAGTAGAGCAGCCATTTGGAATAGCTCCAAGTGGAGTGTGGTAGTAGTGTTTATAGTTTGACATAGAGATTTGCAAAGTACACATGGATCTAAATGTCGCAGACCTGTTGACTATAAGACCTCTCTCACATGCAAAGCATGATCGAGCCCCATAACTCATTGGGTGTTAGATTCATAACAATGCGAATCACATGGTGATATGAACTAGATTATTGACTCTAGTGCAAGTGGGAGACTGTTGGAAATATGCCCTAGAGGCAATAATAAATTGGTTATTATCATATTTCCTTGTTCATGATAATCGTTTATTATCCATGCTATAATTGTGTTGATCAGAAACTCAGATACATGTGTGGATACATAGACAACACCATGTCCCTAGTATGCCTCTAATAGACTAGCTCGTTGATCAAAGATGGCTATGGTTTCCTAGTCATGGACATGAGATGTCATTTGATACCGAGATCACGTCATTAGGAGAATGATGTGATGGACAAGACCCAAACTACAAACGTAGCATATAATCGTGTCAGTTTATTGCTAATGTTTTCTGCATGTCAAGTATTTGTTCCTATGACCATGAGATCATGCAACTCACTGACACCGGAGGAGTACCTTGTGTCTATCAAACGTGGCAACATAACTGGGTGACTATAAAGGTGCTCTACAGGTATCTCCGAGGGTGTCTGTTAGGTTGGCATGGATCAAGACTGGGATTTGTTACTCCGTGTGACGGAGAGGTATCTCAGGGCCCACTCGGTAATACAACATCACAATAATCCTTGCAAGCAATGTGACTAAGTGTTAGTCATGGGATCTTGTATTATGGAACGAGTAAAGAGACTTGCCGGTAACGAGATTGAACTAGGTATGGAGATACCCACGATCGAATCTCGGGCAAGTAACATACCGTAGAACAAAGGGAACATCATACGGGATTAACTGAATCCTTGACATAGAGGTTCGACCAATAAAGATCTTTGTAGAATATGTAGGAACCAATATGGGCATCCAAATCTTGCTATTGGTTATTGACCGTAGAGGTGTCTCGGTCATGTCTACATAGTTCTCGAACCCGCTGGGTCTGCACACTTAAGGTTCGGTGACGTTTCGGTAGTATAGAGTTATGTATGTTGGTGACCGAAGGTTGTTTGGAGTCCCGGATGAGATCCCGGACGTCACGAGGACCTCCGAAATGGTCTGGAGGTAAAGATTGATATATAGGAAGTCATGTTTTGGTCGCCGGAAAAGTTTCGGGCTCATCGGTAGTGTCCGGGAGTGCCGGTAGTGTACCGGGGGACCATCGGGAGAGGTATTTCGACCCAAGAGGCTACATGGTCTGTGGGAGGAAGTAAACCAGCCCCTGGTGGGCTGGCCTAAGCCTCCTATAAGGGCCCATGTGGCTGGAGTGGTTTGAGAAGGAAAAAATCCAAAGGTGGAGAGGTAGAAAGAGTTTCCAAGTGGAAACGAGGAATCGTACTCCTAATAGCATTGGAGTAGGACTCCTCCACCTCCAATTTCGACCAAACCTTGAGGGTTTGAGGCTTCCTCCTCCCCTCCCTCCCTCCTATATATACTAGAGGATTTAGAGTAAAAAGCTAACCCTAATAGCCACGTGCTACCTCTCCTCTAGATCGTAGTTTCTCCTCTAGATCGGTTTTCAGCGGTGCTTAGGCGAAGCCCTGCTGGAATAGCTCCACCACCATCGCCGCAACACCATCGCACTGCCAGAGAAATCATATACCTCTCCGCTCCCTCTTGCTAGATCAAGAAGGCGGAGATCGTCATCAAGTTGTACGTGTGCTGAACGCGGAGGTGTCGTCTTTTCGGCGCTAGATCGGAAGGACCATGATCAAGATCGCGAGACGAATCGTGATAAGATCACAGGACGGATCGTGATGAGTTTGCGGGACGGATTGTGATTGGATTGTGGGACGGATCATGATGAGATCGTGGGATGCTCGGTGATTTGGATCATGAATACGTTCGACTACACCAACCGTGTTTCTTAACGCTTCCCGCTTAGCGATCTACAAGGGTATGTAGATCCACTCTCCCTCTCGTAGATTCTCATCACCATGGATAGATCTTGCATGTGCGTAGGAAAAAACTTTGTTTACCATGCAACGTTCCCCAACAAGGGTGACCTGCTATCCAACTGACGACCTTGGTAACACCGTGGATGATCCGGCCTTGTAACCCGCCATAGGGCGATGTAAAAAACTTTGAGTCCTCACTTTTGAGCTCCGCAGAGAGCATTGTAATAGGCTTGTAGTAAACTTTGTCTTGCCTAAACTGTGCCATCGTGCACATATGAAATCGTCCGGCTTAACATATTACATCTGCCTTGTGCCTTTAACTCATACCAGATGTTGTGGCGGCTCTTGGTAATTAACCAACCTATGAGAATAGATTATTCTTCACATTGTCAGGAGGACGGCTTAAGATAGCACCACCCAAAGATGTTATATCTTTCCTAACTTGCTTTTTGTTTTAACTCATGTGTCGGTTCTTCTGGGCTAACTCGCCACTTAAAACTCCTTAGCAGTATAGGGTCTCTATCGAGATTGGTTGTCACTTCCTTTGAGCAGCTAAGGGTCTCTAAGCAAGATTAACTGACAGGAACGGTGATGTCCCAGAAGAGACTCGGCAGGGCGTGAGTACCCCGGTAGACCATAAACTGCCTCTGACATGACATAAATTTGTTGTTTTAACCTTAAACAGTAGAGGGTCCTTAAAGGATTAACTGCCTAAGAGTACGAACGGGCCACATATTGGAGAGTCGGTAGTAGATGGGAGAGTTTATCCTTGCTTTCCGTAAGCCGGCCCTCACGTGACAAGAGGCGCCATTTTAACCTTGAACCAGTACAGGGTCTCTATCGAGATTGGCCGTCAATTTATTTTAGCCGGCTCAGGGTCTCCAGGCGAGATTAATTGGTAAGAGTTTGGCGGGTCACCTAGCGGAGTAGCATCAGCTTACAGGCAGGTTTAACCTTGTTTGTCTTAAGAGCCGGTCAAGAGGGTGTGTAAGCTAAACCCGGTGGGTTGGAAGCCCCCAAGTGACCTTTGTTGACGGAGTCAACTGTTGGCTTAAGAGTCGACCGATAGGGTGTGATAAGATAAACCCGGTGGGTTGGAAGCCCCCTGGACGATCATGTTGACGGAGTCAACTATTTTGGCTTGAGAGCCGATCAATAGGGTGTGATAAGCTAAACCCGATGGGTTGGAAGCCCCCTGATTAGCCTTTTTGCACAGACTAAGATATGCGAAACGGCAGAGGCCCTGGCTTGCAGGGATGCCTACTTTATTCATATATATATATATGATATGTACAATGAAGGTGTACAATGTCAAATCTTGACGACTTAAGTATAGTAAGGCCGCAGATGCGCTATGTTCCATGGTCGGCGGGTCACCAGCCCAGAGGTATTTGAGTCATCTCGGACATCAATGAGGTTATACGACCCATGTTGGAAATATGCCCTAGAGGCAATAATAAATTGGTTATTATCATATTTCCTTGATCATGATAATCATTTATTATCCATGCTATAATTGTATTGATCGGAAACTCAGATACATCTGTGGATACATAGACAACACCATGTCCCTAGTATGCCTCTAATAGACTAGCTCGTTGATCAAAGATGGCTATGGTTTCCTAGTCATGTACATGATATGTCATTTGATAGCGGGGTCACATCATTAGGAGAATGATGTGATGGACAAGACCCAAACTACAAACATAGCATATGATCGTGTCAATTTATTGCTACTGTTTTCTGCATGTCAAGTATATGTTCCTATGACCATGAGATCATGCAACTCACTGACATCGTAGGATTACCTTGTGTGTAACAAACGTTGCAACATAACTGGGTGACTATAAAGGTGCTCTACAGGTATCTCCGAGGGTGTCTGTTGGGTTGGCATGGATCAAGACTGGGATTTGTTACTCCGTGTGACGGAGAGGTATCTCAGGGCCCACTCGGCAATACAACATCACAATAAGCCTTGCAAGCAATGTGACTAAGTGTTAGTCACGGGATCTTGTATTACGGAACGAGTAAAGAGACTTCTCGGTAACGAGATTGGACTAGGTATGGAGATACCAACGATCGAATCTCGGGCAAGTAACATACCGAAGAATAAAGGGAACATCATACGGGATTAACTGAATCCTTGACATGGAGGTTCGACCGATAAAGATCTTCCTAGAATATGTAAGAACCAATATGAGCATCCAGGTCCCGCTATTGGTTATTGACTGTAGAGGTGTCTCGGTCATGTCCACATAGTTCTCGAACCTGCAAGGTCTCCACACTTAAGGTTCGTTGATGTTTCGGTAGTATAGAGTTATGTATGGTGGTGAACGAAGGTTGTTCGGAGTCCCAGATGAGATCCTGGATGTCATGAGGAGCTCCGGAATGGTCCGGAGGTAAATATTGATATATAGGAAGTCCTGTTTTGGTCACCGGAAAAGTTTCGGGCTCATCGGTAGTGTACCGGGAGTGCCGGGAGGGTACCGGCAGACCATCGGGAGGGGTGTCTCGACCCAAGAGGCTACATGGGCTGTGGGAGGAGGTAAACCAACCCCTGGTGGGCTTGCTTAAGCCTACTCTAAGGGCCCATGCGGCTGGAGAGGTTTGAGAAGGAAAAAATCCAAAGGTGGAGAGGTGGAAAGAGTTTCCAAGTGGAAAGGAGGAATCCTACTCCTAATAGGATTGGAGTAGGACTCCTCCACCTCCTATTTCGACCAAACCTTGAGGGTTTGAGGCTTCCTCCTCCCCTCCCTCCCTCCTATATATACTAGAGGATTTGGAGGAAAAATCTAACCCTAATAGCCACGTGCTACCTCTCCTCTAGATCCCAGTTTCTCCGCTAGATCGGTTTTCAGTGGTGCTTGGGCAAGCCCTGCGGGAATAGCTCCACCACCATCTCCGCAATGCCGTTGCGCTGCTGAAGAACTCATCTACCGCTCCGCTCTCTCTTGATGGATCAAGAAGGCGGAGATCGTCTTTGAGCCGTAGGTGTGCTGAACGCGGAGGTGCCGTCCATTCGGCGCAAGATCGGAAGGACCGTGATCAAGATCGCGAGACGGATCGTGATGAGATCGCGGGACGGATCGTGATGAGTTCACGGGATGGATCATGATTGCATCGCAGGACAGATCGTGATGAGATCATGGGACACTCGACGATTTGGATCACGAAGACGTTCGACTAAACCAACCGCGTTTCTTAACGCTTCCCGCTTAGCGATCTACAAGGGTATGTAGATCCACTCTCCCTCGTAGATGCTCATAACCATGGATACATCTTGCGTGTGCATAGGAAATTTTTTGTTTCCCATGCAACATTTCCCAATAGTGGTATCAGAGCTAGGTCTATGTGTAGATGAGATCTCGAGTAGAACACAAAGGAGTTTGTGGGCGTTGATGCTTAGATTGCTTCCTTCCTTGGTCGTGTTTTGGTTCAGCGGTATTGTGGGATGAAGCGGCCCGGACCAACCTTACTCGTACGCTTACAAGAGACCGGTTCCATCGACTGAGGTGTAACTTCGTTGCACAAATATGGCTGGCGGGTGTCTGTTTCTCCTACTTTAGTTGGATCGGATTCGACAAATGCGATCCTTGAGAAGGTTGAAAAGCAATTTATGTATCATCGTTGTGGTTTTGCATAGGTGAGAATTGTTCTTTCTAGATACCCGTAGCAGCCACGTAAAACTTGCAACAACAATTAGAGGACGTCTAACTTGTTTTTGCAGGGTTTGTTGTGATGTGATATGGCCAATTACATGATGAGATATATGATGTATGAGATGATCATGTTTTGTATAGAATATCACGAATTGCATGTCGATGAGTACGACAACCGGCAGGAGCCATAGGATTGTCTTTAATTATTGTATGACCTGCGTGTCAATCATTAAGCGCTATGTTATGCTTTACTTTATCGCTAAACGGTAGCAATAGTAGTAGAAGCATGGTGGGCGCGACAATCCCGATGGTGACACATTGATGGAGATCAAGATGATGGAGATCATGATGTCATGCCAGTGACGATGGAGATCATGCCGGTGCTTTCAAGATGGAGATCAAAAGAACAAGTTCATGGCCATATCATGTCACTTATGATTTGCATGTGATGTTAATCCTTTTATGCACCTTGTTTTGCTTAGGACGACGGTAGCATTATAAGGTGATCCCTCACTTAATTTCAAGATAAATTGTGTTCTCCCCGAGTGTGCACCGTTGCGAAAGTTCATCGTGTCGAGAAACCACGTGATGATCGGGTGTGATAGACTCAACGTTCACATACAACGGGTGCAAGCCAGTGTTGCACATGCAGAACACTCGGGTTAAACTTGACGAGCCTAGCATGTACAGACATGGCCTTGGAACACACGAGACCAAAAGGTCGAACATGAGTCATATAGTAGATATGATCAACATGATGATGTTCACCATTGAAACCACCTCAACTCACGTGATGATCGGACTTGAGTTGGTGAATTTGGATCATGTATCACTCGACTGACCAGAGGGATGGAAATTTGAGTGGGAGTTATTCAGTAATATGATTAATTGAACTCATTATCATGAACATAGTCAGTAGTGTCTTTGCAAATTATGTTGTAGATTACTTGCTCGCGTTGTAGCTCCCTTGAATTTTTATATGTTCCTAAAGAAATAGAGTTGAAAGATGATGGTAGCAATATTGCGGACTGGGTCCGTGGTCTAAGGATTGTCCTCATTGTTGCACAAAAGGCTTATGTCCTTAATGCACCGCTCGGTGCGCCAACCCCTCTAGCGTTGTTTGTAGATGTTGTGAACATCTGACAGGCATGTTCTGATGACTACTTGATAGTTTAGTGCGTCATGCATTACGGCTTACAATTGAGGCTCCGAAACATTTTGAACGTCATGAAACATAAGAGATGTTCTAAGAGCTGATATTAGGATCTCAGGCTCGTGCCCGTGTTGCGAGATATGAGATCTCCAAAAACATTCTTTGCCTGCAAGATGAAAGAGAAAAGCTCAATCGTTGAGCATGTGCTCAGATTGTCTGGGTGCTACAATCGCTTGAATCGGGTGGGAGTTGATCTTTCGGATAAGATAGTGATTGATATTGTTCCCCAAGTCACTGTCACTAAGCTACTAGAACTTGGTGATGAACTATAAAATTCCAGGGATAGAAATAATGATCCCTAAGCTTTTCGCGATGTTTGACACCATGAAGATAGAAATCAAGAAGGAGCGTCAAGTGTTGATTATTAGTAAAAACCACTAGTTTCGAGAAGGGCAAGGACAAGGAGGGAAACTTCATGGATGGCAAGTCCGTTGCTTCTCGAGTGAAGCAACCCAAAGTTCAACCCAAACCTGAGACTAAGTGCTTCGATTATGAGGAGAGCGGTCGCTGAAGCAGAACAACCCTAGATACTTGGTAGATAAGAAGGCTGGCAACGTCGACAGAAGTATATTTGATATACGTGTTATTGATGTGTAACTTGCTAGTACTCCTAGTAGCACCGGGGTATTGGATACCGGTTCGGTTGCTAAATGTTAGTAACTCGAAATAAAAGCTACGGAATAAACGGAGACTAGCTAAGGGTGAGGTGACAATGTGTGTTGGAAATGTTTCCAAGGTTGATGTGATCAACATCGCACGCTCTCTCTATCTTCAGGATTAGTGACGAACCTAAATAAATGTTATTTGGTGTTTTGCGTTGAGCATGAACGTGATTAGATCGTGTTTATTGCAACACGGTTATTCATTTAAGTTAGAGAATAATTGTTATTCTATTTACATGAATAATACCTTCAATGGTCATGCACCCAGTGAGAATGGTTTGTTGAATCTTGATCGTAGTAATACACATGTTCATAACATTGATGCCAAAAGATACAAAGTTAATAATGATAGTACCACATACTTGTGGCGCTGCCGCCAAATTTCATATTGGTATAAAGCGCATGAATAAACTCCATGTTTATGGATCTTTGGACTCATTTGATTTCGAAACGGTTGAGACATGCGAACCATGCCTCTTGGGCAAGATGACTAAGGACCCCGTTTTTCGGATTGATGGAGCGGGCAAGTGATTTATTGGAAATGATACATGTTGATGCATGCAATCCAATGAGTCTTGTAGTGTGCGGTGGATGTCGTTATTTTCTTACCTTCACTTATGATTTGAGTACATATGGTGTATATTTACTTAATGAAACACAGGTCTAAAACGTTTGAAAGGTTCAAGCAAATTCAAAGTGAAGTTTAAGATCATCGTGACAAGAAGATAAAAATGTCTGCGAGATGATCGTGGAGGTGAATATCTGAGTTGCGAGTTTGGCATACAACTTTAGACAATGTGAAAGTTGTTTCACAACTCACGCCACCTGGAACACCATAGTCTGATGGTGTGTCCAAACGTCATAGTCGTGCTCTATTGGATATGGTGCATGCTATGATGTCTCTTATCGTTTTGTTACTATAATTTTGGGGTTATGCATTAGAGACAACTACATTCACTTTAAATAGGGCACCATCTAAATCCGTTGAGATGACACCGTGTGAATTATGGTTTGATAGAAACCTAAGCTGTCATTTCTTAATGTTTGGGGCTGCGACGCTTGTGTGGAAAATGTTTTCACCTAATGAGCTCGAACCCAAAGCGGACAAATGCATCTTCATAGAATACCCTAAGAACAGTTGGGTGAACCTTATATCTCAGATCCAAGCATAAAATCTTTGTTGCTAAAACTGGGTCCTTTCTCGAGAAAAAGTTTCTCTTGAAAGAATTGAGTGGGAGGAAGATAGAACTTGATGAGGTTATTGAACCTTTGTTTGAACGAGAGAGTAGCACGGTGCAGGAAGATGTTTCTGTGAAGACTACGTTAGTTGAAGAGGAAGTTAATGATGATGATCATGAAGCTTTGGATCAAGTTACTATCGAACCTCGTAGGTCGACAAGGATGTGTACTACTCCAGAGTGGTACGACCACCCTGTCTTAGAGGTCATGTTGTTGGACAACGATGAACCGACGAGCTATGGAGAAGCGATGATGGGCCCGAAATCCGACAAATGGTTAGAGGCCATGAAATCCGAGAAAGGATCCATGTATGAAAACCAAGTATAGACTTTGGTGGACTTGCTCATTGGACGGCAGGTCATTGAGTACAAATGGTTCTTTAAAATAAACACACACGCTGATGGTGAATGTCACCATTTATAAAGCTCGACTTGTCGCAAAGAAGTTTCCGGCAAGTTCAAGGAGTTGACTACGATGAGACGTTCTCACTCCTAGCGATGCTAAAGTCTATGGGAATTATGTTAGAAGTTGCTGCATTTTTTAATTATGAAATCTGGCAGATGGAAGTCAAGACATCGTTTCCTTAACGGTTTACTTGAGGAAAGGTTGTATCTGATACAACCAGAAGGTTTTCTCAGTCCTAAGGATGCTAAAAGGTGAGCAAGCTTCAGTGATCCTTCTATGGACTAAGCAAGCATCTTGGAGTTGGAATATACACTTTGATGAGGTGATCAAAGTTTTTGAGTCTATACAAAGTTTATGAGAAACTTGTATATTTACAGTAAAGTGAGTGGGAGCACTATAGAGTTTCTGATAAGCATATGTGATTGACATATTGTTGATCGGAAATGATGTGAAATTTCTAGAAAGCATAAAGGGTTGTTTGAAAGGAGTTTTTCAAAGGAAGACCTGGATAAAGCTACCTAATTGTTGAGCATCAAGATCTATAGAGATAGATCAAGATGCTTGATGACACTTTCAATGAGTACATACCTTGACAAGATTTTGAAAGATTTCAAAATGGATCAATCAAATAGAAGTGTTCTCGCCTACTTTGTAAGGTGTGAAGTTGAGTGAGACTCAAAGCTCGACCACGGCAGAATAAAGAGAAAGGACGAACGTCGTCCCCTATGCCTTAGCCATAGGCTCTGTATAGTATGCCATGCTGTGTACCGCACCTGTGTGTGCCTTGCCATGAGTCCGTCAAGGGGTACAAGAGTGATCTAGGAGTGGATCACTGGACAGCGGTCAAGATCATCCTTAGTAACTAAAAGACTAAGGTAATGTTTCTCTATTATGGAGGTAAGAAAGAGTTTGTTGTAAAGAATTACGTCGATGCAAGCTTTGACACCAATCCGGACGACTCTTAGTAGCAATCCGGATACGTATAGTAGAGCAACCATTTGGAATAGCTCCAAGTGGAGTGTGGTAGTAGTGTTTACAGTTTGACATAGAGATTTGCAAAGTACACATGGATCTGAATGTCGCAGACCCGTTGACTAAAAGACCTCTCTCACATGTAAAGCATGATCGAGTCCCAGAACTCATTGGGTGTTAGATTCATGACAATGCGGATCACATGATGATGTGAACTAGATTATTGACTCTAGTGCAAGTGGGAGACTGTTGGAAATATGCCTAGAGGCAATAATAAATTGGTTATTATCATATTTCCTTGGTCATGATAATCGTTTATTATCCATGCTATAATTGTATTGATCGGAAACTCAGATACATGTGTGGATACATAGACAACACCATGTCCCTAGTATGCCTCTAATAGACTAGCTCGTTGATCAAAGATGGCTATGGTTTCCTAGTCATGGACATGAGATGTCATTTGATAATGGGATGACATCATTAGGAGAATGATGTGATGGACAAGACCCAAACTACAAACGTAGCATATGATCGTGTTAGTTTATTGCTATTGTTTTCTGCATGTCAAGTATATGTTCCTATGACCATGAGATCATGCAACTCACTGATGCCGGAGGAGTACCTTGTGTGTATCAAACATCGCAACGTAACTAGGTGACTATAAAGGTGCTCTATAGGTATCTCCAAGGGTGTCTGTTGGGTTGGCATGGATCAAGACTGGGATTTGTTACTCCGTGTGACAAAGAGGTATCTCAGGGCCCACTCGGTAATACAACATCACGATAAGCCTTGCAAGCAATGTGACTAAGTGTTAGTCATGGTATCTTGTATTACGGAACGAGTAAAGAGACTTTCCGGTAAGGAGATTGGACTAGGTATGGAGATACCGACGATCGAATCTCGAGCAAGTAACATACCAAAGAACAAAGGGAACATCATACGGGATTAACTAAATCCTTGACATAGAGGTTCGACCGATAAAGATCTTTGTAGAATATGTAGGAACAAATATGGGCATCCAAGTCCCACTATTGTTTATTGACCGTAGAGGTGTCTCAGTCATGTCTACATAGTTCTCGAACCCGCAGGGTCTGCACACTTAAGGTTCGTTGACGTTTCGGTAGTATAGAGTTATGTATGGTGGTGACCGAAGGTTGTTCGGATTCCCGGATGAGATCCCGGATGTCACGAGGAGCGCCGAAATGGTCCGGAGGTAAAGATTGATATATAGGAAGTCCTTTTTTTGTCACCGGAAAAGTTTTGGGCTCATCGGTAGTGTATCGGGAGTGCCGAGAGGGTACCGGGGGACCATCGGGAGGGGTGTCTCGACCCAAGAGGATACATGGGCTGTGGGAGGAGGTAAACCAGCCCTTGGTGGGCTGTCTGAAGCCTCCTCTAAGGGCCCATGCGGCTAGAGTGGTTTGGGAAGGAAAAAATCCAAAGGTGGAGAGGTGGAAAGAGTTTCCAAGTGGAAAGGAGGAATCCTGCTCCTAATAGGATTTGAGTAGGACTCCTCCACCTCCAATTTCGACCAAACCTTGAGGGTTTGACGCGGACTCCTCCCCTCCCTCCCTCCTATATATACTAGAGGATTTAGAGGAAAAAGCTAACCCTAATAGCCACGTGCTACCTCTCCTCTAGATCGCAGTTTCACCTCTAGATCGGTTTTCAGCGGTGCTTACGCGAAGCACTGCTGGAATAGCTCCACCACCATCGCTGCAACACCGTCGCGCTGCCAGAGAACTCATCTACCTCTCCGCTCTTTCTTGATTGATCAAAAAGGCGGAGATCATCATCGAGCCGTACGTGTGCTGAACATGGAGGTGTCGTCCATTCGGTGCTAGATCGGAAGGACCGTGATCAAGATCGCGAGACAGATCGTGATGAGATCGCGGGGCGGATCATGATGAGTTCGCGGGATGGATCATGATTGGATCACGGGATGAATCGTGATGAGATTGCGGGATGCTCAGCGATTTGGATCGCGAAGACGTTCGACTACACCAACCGCGTTTCTTAACGCTTCCTGCTTAGCGATCTACAAGGGTATGTAGATCCACTCTCCCTCTCGTAGATGCTCATAACCATGGATAGATCTTGCATGTCCGTAGGTAATTTTTTGTTTCCATGCAACGTTTCCCAACAACCCATTGTTGAGATTTCTGCTGACCATGAAAGGCCCTTCCCATGGAGGGGATAACTTGTGTGAATCCGTCTGATCTTGAATCAACTACAACACTAAGTCTCCTTCTTGAAACGTCCGGCTCTTAACTCTACGGCTATCACAGCGACGCAGGTCTTGGTGATAAATCGCCGATCGGGCCACCGCCAGATCACGTTCTTCCTCCAAGGCATCCAACGCATCTTGATGTGCCATTTCATTGTCCGCCTCAACGTAAGCCGCCACTCGTGGCGAGACATGACGGATATCGCTTGGTAACACGGCTTTTGCACCGTAAACCATGAAGAAAGGTGTATAACATGTTGATCTGTTGGGGGTGGTTCTGATGCTCCATACGACGGACGGCAACTCCTTCACCCAACAACCCGGCGTTCGCTGCAAAGGAACCATAAGCCGGGGTTTGATACTTCTCAAGATTTCTTGGTTAGCACGCTCTGCATGACCGTTTGACTGTGGATGAGCAACCGCAGAAACATCAAGTCTGATGTGTTCACTTTCACAGAACATTTTCATAGCCCCCGTGGATAGGTTTGTACCGTTATCAGTGATGATGCTATGAGGGTAACCAAAACGGTAGATCAGCTTTTTAATGAACTGAACCGATGTGGCCGCGTCACACTTGCTAACCAGCTCAACTTCTACCCACTTGGTAAATTTGTCAACCGCCACCAAGAGGTGGGTCTTCTTGTCCTTGGATCTCTTGAAAGGCCCGACCATATCAAGCCCCCAGACTACAAACAGCCAAGTAATTGGAATCATGTGCAGCTCTTGAGCCGGCACATGAGCACCCCTGCCAAAATTTTGACATCCATCGCACTTGCGAACCAAGTCTTCTACATCCTTATGAGCCGTCTGTCAGCAGAAGTCATGTCGAAAGGCCTAGGCCACCAGATATATTGAGCCGGCGTGATGACCACAATCACCAGCATGAATTTCATTCAAGATTTCCTTGCCCTCTTCAAGTGAAACACAACGTTGAAACACGCCAGTGACGCTGCACTTATGTAACTCGCCATTGACTATCGTCATAGATTTAGACTGCCTAGTGATCTATCTAGCGAGATTTTCATCATCAGGTAACTCGTCACGAGTCAAGTACGCCAAATAAGGCACAGTCCAGTCAGGAATTGCATGTAGAGCCGCCACCAACTGTCCTTCCGAGTCAAGGATCGCTAAGTCTTCCTCTGAAGGTAACTTAACTGACGGGTGATCTAGTACATCTAAGAAAACGTTAGGCGGCACCGGATTACATTGAGAACCCAGCCTTGATAGGGCGTCATCCACCTCGTTCCTGTGACGATCAATATGATCCACCTGATAACCCTTGAAGTGACCAGCAATGACATCTACTGCCTGACGATAAGCCGCCATCCGCGGGTCCTTGGAGTCCCAAGTGCCTGAGACTTGCTGGGCTACAAGATCTGAGTCGCCGAAACATCTGACCTCGCTTAGGTTCATCTCCTTAGCCACCCGGAGGCCATGAAGCAGAGCTTCATATTCAGTTGCACTGTTAGTACAAGGAGACATCAACCTTAGCACAAAACAGAACTTATCACCTTTGGGGGAATTTAAGACAACCCCCGCCCCTGATCCTTCCAGTTGCCTGGATCCATCAAAGTGTATTGTCCAGTATGTGTTTTCCGGATTTTCCTCGGGCGCCTGACACTTAGTCCAGTCGTTGATGAAATCCACCAGGGCTTGCGACTTAACCGCCGTGCGAGGCACATATTTTAAATTGAGAGGTCCAAGCTCCAATGCCCACTTAGCGATCCTGCCAGTGGCTTCTCTGTTTTGAATTATAACTCCCAATGGGGCAGAGCTAACCACTGAGATCTGGTGCCCTAGGAAATAGTGCTTTAGCTTGCGATTGGCCATGAACACCCCATACACCAGCTTCTGCCAATGTGGATACCTCTGCTTGGATTCTGTCAGGACCTCACTGATATAGTAAACCGGCCTCCGAACCGGATATTCCTTCCCCGCCTCCTTACGCTCGACAACGATTGCAGCGTTGATAGCCCTATTATTAGCCGCTACGTATAAGAGCAGGGGTTCTTTTTCAACCGAAGCGGCTAAGACCGGCGGCTCAAATAGCTGTTTCTTGAGCGCCTCAAACGCTTCACCCGCCGCCGTACTCCAGACAAAGTTGTCCATCTTTTTCATCATCTGATATAAAGGGATGGCCTTCTCACCAAGGAAGCTTATAAACGGGCTTAACACTGCAATCCGTCCCGCCAGGCGCTGAACATCATTGATGCATGCCGGCTAAGACAGGGAGGTGATAGCCTTGATTTTATCCGGGTTAGCTTCAATGCCATGCTCAGATACTAGAAATCCCATGAGCTTGCCTGCCGGAACGCCAAAGACACACTTAGCCGGGTTAAGCATCATCTTGTAGACCCGTAAGTTGTCGAAAGTCTCCTTCAGGTAGTCAAGCAGATTCTCCTTCTTCCTTGACTTGATCACAATATCATCCACATATGCATAAACATTGCGCCCGATTTGGCTGTGAAGACAGTTCTGTACACAACGTTGGTAAGTCGTCTGGGCACTCTTGAGCTCGAAGGGCATAGACACATAGCAGAAAGCACCAAAAGGCGTGATGAAAGTCGTCTTCTCTTGGTCTTTGACTGCCATCTTGATCTGATGATAACCAGAATAAGCATCTAGGAAGCATAAACTCTCACAACACGCCATTGCATCAATGATCTGGTCAATACGAGGCAGAGCAAATGGGTCAGCCGGACAGGCCTTGTTAAGATCCGTGTAGTCCACACACATACACCACGTGCTGTTTTTCTTGACCACTAGCACCGGGTTAGTCGGCCACTCCGGGTGAAAGACCTCGACGATGAAACCCGCCGCCAGAAGCCGGGCTACCTCTTCCCCAATGGCCTTGCGTCTCTCCTCATTGAACCGCCATAGAAACTGTTTGACTGGTTTAAATTTAGGATCCACGTTAAGGTGGTGCTCAGCGAACTCTCTCGGTACACCCGGCATGTCAGAAGGTTTCCACGCGAAGATGTCCTGATTCTCACAGATGAATTCGATGAGCGTGCTTTCCTATTTGGGATCCATATTAGCTGCGATAGTGAACTGCTGAGATGAGTCGCCCAGATTGAAATCTACCAATTTGGTATCATCCGTCAAATATTTGAGGGGCGGCTCAACCTCTGTGGTGGGCTTTTTCAGTGGAGTCATGTCCTCCGGGTCGACATTTTCCTTGTAAAACTTGAGTTCCGCCTCAGCACAACTGGACTCCGCATAACCCACATCTCCTTCCTCGCACTCAATAGCCATCTCTCGATCACCATGCACCGTAATCGTACCTTTCAGGCCTGGCATCTTGAGATGCAAGTACACATAACAAGGCCTAGCCATGAATTTGGCATAAGCCGGACGTCCAAACAGAGCGTGATACGGACTTTTGATCTTGACCACCTCAAAGCACAAGGTCTCTACCATGTAGTTGTATTCGTCACCGAAGGCGACTTCCAAAGAGATCCTCCCCACCGGATAAGCTGACTTGCCAGGCACCACACCGTGAAAAACTGTTGATGACGGCTTAAGATCCTTATCAAGCAACTTCATCCGGTGGAATGTGTCATAGTACAAAATGTTGATGCTACTGCCACCATCCATAAGCACCTTGGTAAACACATAGCCTCCAACTTGGGGAGCAACTACCAATGCTAGCCACCCCGGGTCATCCACACGCGGCGGGTCATCCTCCCGGCTCCAGGTTATATCATACTCAGACCACTTCAAGTATTGTGGTAGAGCCGGTGTGATCGCATTAACCACACGCTTGCACAACTTCTGATCTCGCCTGTCAAGGCTGGTCGTAAAAACATGATACTGACCTGAGCTGAGCTGCTTTAGATTACTCTGATATCCAGATTCGTTATTTTGTTGTTGATTGTTGCCACCATAGTGCTTATGACGTCCTACTTGGTTGCCCTGGCCGTGATGCCCGGATCCTGAGCCACCGGACCCAAACCTGGCTCCTGACCCGCCTGGTCCTGAGCCGCCGAGCGAGCCACCATCGTTGTTATTCTGTCGTAAGTTGTAGTCCTTGAACTTTTGCATAACGTGGCAATCTCCCCACGTGTGACCCGCTGGCCTGTCGGGCCGATTGTGCTCCGTACAAGGTTTATTGAGCATCTCTTCCAAATTAAAAGGAGTCTTACCCTTATTAAAAGGTTGCTTGAACTTCCCGTTGCCATTAGCAAGATTGTTGCCGGTGCTGGCGTTGGCCACCAGTTCTGACCTGTCGTCCGGGTTCTTCCTCTTGCATTGGTTACCATTGCCTGACGTACCCTTGCCATTTCTATTCTTCTTACTCTGGCCAGGCTTCTCCTCATCAGAGCCCGGATCCTTCATATTATCAGAGTCGGCATATTTCGTGAGAGCCGCCATGAGCTCCCCCGTGTCTTGACATGTGCGCTTGAGTCGGCCGAGCTTCTGCTTCAAAGGCGTAAAGTGGCAATTCTTTTCCAGAATCAAGACTGCTTGAGCCGCCATAATCTTCTCAGACGAGTGGATGATAGTCAAAACCCGTTGGACCTAGTGATGAGCCGACTCATTTTCCTGCTGTACACGGTGATCCAAATCCACAATCGTCATGGGCTGCTTACACGTCCCTTGAAAGTTTTTGATGAACTTCGCTTTTAACTCAGCCCAAGAATTGATGGTATTGGGTGGCAAACCCTTCAACCACGTGCAAGCCGGCCCTTCTAGCATCATGATAAAATACTTCGCGCACACCACGTCATTGACGTCCAACATCTCCATAGCCAGCTCATAGCTCTCAATCCAAGCCTCCGGGGGTAGATCAGCGGTGTAATTTGGGACCTTGCGAGGGCCTTTGAAATCCTTCGGCAGACGCTCGTTCTGTAGAGCAGGCACCAAGCACAGTACTCCCACAGCCCAGTTGGTTACTCCGGCTCCAACTGAGGTGGAAGGCGCAGGCTCTTGATGAGCCGATGCTGCCAGAGCCGCCGCCTCATGTTGTTCCCTCGCCCGATTTACAAGCACCTAAGCATCCAAAGTCGCCTCGTCGTCTCACGGTGGGCCCCGGTGTCGATCACTGCTAGAAACCACCGGTGACTCATAACGCCGGTTGAAGCTGCGGCTGGGGATCGGGGTTGAATGCACGCGACTCCGGCTATAGGTATACTTCTCTTGCTAGGCCATTGCCATTCGTAGGTACCCAATAGCGTCCCGTACCTCTTCTGCGAAAGGCGCCTCGTCAGGAATAGGGATTGTTCCAAGCCGGGTTGCCGCCGCCACCATGTTCTCCGCCGGGTTTGAATAGTGATCCGTTGGCATTGGAAAAGCCGTTGGCGAGGTCTGGTTCCTTTGGGGCAGGTTAAGCTGTTGCCGAGCCGCCGGCCGACTTCCAGGTGCTTCCGTTGTCCGACCCGTTCCTGACGTGTTAAAAAGATTTCTGGCCTCATATTGATCTGGCAGGCAGGACTGATGCCTCATCTGCTGCACCGTGGCCGCCGACTGCTGCTCTAGCTCAAGGCGAAAAGCATCTGTCTTAAGTCGCTCTGCCTCCACGTCCATCTGAGCCTTTAACTTGCCAATCCCCTGTTGGACTTCCGCCATCCGGTCTTTCGGTCTTGTGATCTCCAGGTTCCGGGCAGCTTGATTCTCAGGCGTGACTTCAGTCACCATCAGGGTTGTGAGCTCGTTCATCAGATCCAAAAGGACTTGAGCCGGTGGCGGGTCAGTCCCCGTGTCTGCCGCTCCGGCGGCTGCACTGCTTGGGCCCGGCTCTGTTCCCGCCATGAATACGGCCGCATGATTCAGCAACCCATGATCGTCCGGCTCAGACCCCTTCGACTCAGGGTAAAGTTCATCGTATCCCCCGAGCCCGACATCATGAAGTTGGTAGATTGATTCCGCCTCTCCGCTCGAAGATCCATCCTCTGAACAAATGAGAGTCTCCTACGACATAGAAGCCTCAAGATCCATACCTTGAGTGAAGCCAACAAAGACATGCTTCCTGCCCGGGTCAGCACGGGCGGGTTGCACATGTCGGGCGGGTTGCGCGCGCCGAGCCGGCTCGATGATGTCGGTGCAGACGTCCGGCCCGGGTGTAGATCCACCGACCTTGCCGATGAAGACGTGGATTCCGTCGAGGGGACCCAGAATCCGTACTCCACAGAGTCGGCCTCAGGACCCCAGCCGGCGTCGTCGATGTAGAGCCAGCCACGGCGACTTTTGTTCATCCTTCCGATCATGTATCCCTTCATCCTTGGAAGAGAGCCCTTTGAGAACTCAACACCATTGAGCGCGGGCCCCATGGTGGGCGCCAACTGTCGTGGTTTTCTCACGGCAGATGTCCGGGGACTTATGTTTGAGGCCATCGCTAAGGTGATGGACTCAAAGGGGTTGGTTGGAACAAAGGACACGAGTTTACCCAGGTTCGGCCCCTCGAGATGAGGTAAAAGCCTACATCCTGCTTGTGTTGTATTGATTGCAGTATCGATTACAAGGGAGTGGATTTGCTTGACCTATCTCTCGATCGATTGGTTTCTGTCTAAGTCGCCCTGGGTCTCTCCCTTATAAAGGAGGTCATGACCACGGGTTACACGATTCTCATACCGACTCTTACAACGTGTCCGACTCTATCTCTATATCATCTTCCCTTATTGAGCAAGCCGTCTTCGGGTGGCTTATCCGCCCGGGTCTTCATGCGTTCCTTGTCTGGGCCTCGCCTTGGCCCATCTTGGTGAACCGCCATACTTCTGGGCTTATGTCTCGAGGCCCATCCTTGGTCTAGCTTAAGACCCGCCAGGTATGACCCGGCCCCATCTAGGTGGGTATCACCATGGGGTTATATCCCCAACAGGTCCCGAGTGTTTTAGCAGAGCCATTCGTTCTGCAAAGATTCTCCCCAACTTCAGGTTGGCGGCTAGGATAGGCAAGTTTTGTGGCGAGTCAAAGAAAGAGACATGGTTGGATGATTACCGAGTGGCTATTCAGATTGGTGGTGGCAATGGTAACATTGCAATGAATCATTTGTCCTTGATGTTGGATGGTTCGTCCCGTGCATGGCTGAATCGTTTGGCTCCTTCTAGCATCCACTCCTGGGAGGATCTTGCCCGAGTGTTCATCAGAACATTCGAGGGCACCTACAAGCACCCTGTTGGTTTGATTGATTTGCAACTTGTGTTCAGAATCCCAATGAGTCATTGTGGGATTACATTCAGCACTGGTCCACTTTGCATCATATAATGGAGAATGTTTCCGAGCATCAAGTTGTTTGTGCCTTCAAGGCCGGAGTGAAGTAAAGAGAGCTTTACCTGAAGTTTGGGCGAACAGGTGATATTTCGCTGAGTAAGATGATGGAAATTGCTACTCGGTATGCCAATGGCGAAGAGGAAGACCACCTCCGCAGCGGTAAAGGAAAAGCAGTCGACAAATATGTCGGCGGCAATTCCAGTCGAAAGCAGAAGCGGAAGGCTGATGGCCCTATTCAGGCAGACGCAGTCGCCCTGGTGGTGCAAGGAAAGAATAAGGGGAAGTCCAAGGGACAGTTCAACCCCAAGAAAGGAAAAATCAGCAAGGAACTGATGTTATGGATTTACCGTGTGCGATCCACACGAGGAAAGATGAACAAGACAATTTTAATATTGCCCAAGCATACCACTCGACAGTGCCATCTGCTGATTCAGCAGTTCAAGGAAGGCCCATCGAGTGAGAAAATGCCTGAAAAAGATGATGATGAAGACAAAGAAACTTTTCCTGACGTCAACGCCACACTGATGATTTTTGCTAGTGCTAAAAGCAAGAGTCGTTTGAAGGTTATAAACAAAGAAGTCAACATGGCCGTGCCTACAACTCCCACGTACCTCAACTGGTCTCAGAATGCCATCACGTTCGATCAGTCAAATCATCCTGCTCATGTCGCCACTCCCGGTCGGTAGGCTTTGGTGGTGGATCCTGTTGTGGGAGGCACTCGACTCCACAAGGTCCTCGTGGATGAAGGAAGCGGGTTGAACATTTTGTATACAGATACCCTTAAGGGGATGGGCATTCCAATGTCCCGACTCAGCAAGAGCAAAATGCAGTTCTATAGAGTCATCCCAAGGAAGAAAGCCACGTCACTCGCCCAGATTGCACTAGATGTTGTGTTTGGGACAGATAAGAATTTTCGCAAGGAAAAATTGATGTTTGAAGTCGTGGACTTTCAGAGCGCGTACCACGCCATCCTTGATTGACCAGCTTATGCCCGCTTCATGACCCGTCCATGTTACGTGTATCTCAAACTAAAGATGCCTTGTCCCAAGGGTGTGATCACAGTAACTAGCAATCGATAGAGAGCTAAGGAGTGCCTCTAGCAAGGCTCCAAAATTGCTGATCATCAGATGGCCATGATCGAGCTAGAAGAGTACAAGAAGAGCGCTGACCCTGCTGAGTTGTTGCATGCTAAGAAGCCTACTTCAGAATCGGCTTTTCAATCGGCAGGGGAAGTGAAAAAGGTGCACATTCACCCGACAGATCCTACTGCTGCCCCGACCAACATATCTTCGACACTCGACAGTAAATAGGAAGTCGAGCTCATCCAGTTCCTCCATGAGAACTGGGACATCTTCGCATGGAAGCCAGCTGACATGCCGGGGGTTCCCAGGGAACTGGCTGAGCACCAACTAAGAGTGGGTCCGAAAGCCAAGCCGGTGAAGGGACATTTGAGCCAGTCGGTAGCGGAAAAGCGAAAGGCAATCGGCAAAGAGTTGGCTTGTCTCTTGGCGGCTAAGTTCATTCAGGAGATTTACCACTCCGAGTGGCTCTCGAATGTCATCATGGTCCCCAAGAAGGGCAAGTCACTTCGCATGTGTATTGACTTCAAGCATATCAATCGGGTCTGCCCGAAAGATCATTTCCCGCTCCCTCGCATCGATCAGATTGTTGACTTCACTGTGGGGTGTGAGCGTTTATCATTTCTAGATGCATACTCTGGTTACCATCAGATCCATCTGTTTGGCCCGGATGAAATAAAGACAACCTGCATCACCCCATTCGGGTGTTTCTGCTATATCACCATGCCTTTTGGTTTGAAGAATGATGACGCTACTTTCATGCACATGATTCAAAAGTGTTTACTCGACCAAATACCTCGAAATGTTGAAGCTTACATGGACGATATTGTCGTCAAGTCCCACAAAGGTTCTGACCTGCTGGCTGACTTGGCTAAAACATTCGCCAATTTGAGGAGATATGATATCAAGCTGAATCCAGCTAAGTGTACCTTCGGTGTCCCTGGCGGCAAGTTACTCGGTTGTCTCATTTCCGAATCGGGAAACAACATTAACCCTGAGAAAATCATATCCATTACCCGAATGAAAAGTCACGTGCGAGTGCACGATGTTTAGAAGCTCAAAGGTTGCTTGGCAGCGTTGAGTCGATTCATTTCCCATCTCGGTGAGAAGGCATTACCTTTGTACCGATTTATGAAGAAGTCTCACACATTCGAATGGACTCCAGAGGTTGAAGCAGCATTTGTTCAGCTCAAAGCACTGTTTTCCACCCAGCCGGTGCTTCCTGCTCCTCAGAGCAAAGAGCCTTTACTCATGTACATCGCGTCCACTAATCAGGTCGTCGGTACAGTTTTGACTGTCGAGCGAGAAGAGGAAGGCAAGGCCTACAAGGTTCAGTGTCTAGTCTACTACATTTCTGAAGTGTTGACTCCTTCGAAGCAAAGGTACCCGCATTACCAGAAGCTTTTCTATGGTATCTATCTATCAACAAAGAAGGTGTCACACAACTTTCAGGATCACTCAATTTCAGTCGTTAGTGATGCTCCATTGTCTGAGATCTTCAACAATCGAGATGCGACTGGTCGAGTGGCTAAATGGGTGATTGAGCTATTGTACTTTGACATCAAGTTCGAAGCCAAGAAAGCGATCAAGTCTCAAGCATTGGCTGATTTCTTGGCCGAGTGGGTTGAACAACAGCAGCCAATCCAGATTCACTCGGCGCATGGGACCAAGTTCTTTGATGGATTTTAACTACTGAATGGGTCTAGTGCCGGCGTGGTTTTGGTATCCCCAAAAGGCCACAAACTCAGTTACGTCCTGCAGATTCACTTTGATTCCTACAACAATGAAGCAGAATATGAAGCACTCTTGTACAGGTTGCGCATGGCCATATCACTCGGCGTCAAATGCTTGATGGTTTATGGCGACTCAGATTTGGTGGTCAATCAAGTGATGAAAGAGTGGGATGTTAGAAACCCCGCTATGACTGGATATTGTACTGCTGTTAGAAAACTTGAGAAGATATTTGAAGGTTTGGAACTCCATCATGTTCCCCGAGTGAAGAATCAAGCAGCCAATGAGCTGGCAAAGATCGGATATACTCGTAGACCTGTCCCAAGCAATGTATTTTTAGAGCATCTTCATACTCCTTCGGTGCAGGAAGATCCATTCACCGAAGAGCCCCCACAAGCTATGAGCGCCTCTGATCTGACTGACGTTGATGTTCCTGTGGTTATTCATCTGGTTATGGAGGTTCGGGTCGTCATTCCCGACTGGACTGTGCCCTATATTGCATATATTTTGAGGCAAGAAATCCCTGAGGATGAAACTGAAGCCTGGCAGATTGTGCATAGATCCAAAGCTTCTACTGTGATGGATGATCAACTGTATAGAGAAAGTGTAACTGGTGTGACGCAGCGATGCATTTCCCCTGAAGAAGGTCGAATGATCCTGGAAGAAATCCACTCAGGAATTTGCGGCCATCATGCGTCCTCTCGGACGATTGTCGCTAAAGCATATCGAGCTAGTTTCTTCTGGCCGCGTGCCAATGAGATGGCCAAGGACATTGTTGATCACTGTGAAGGGTGCCAGTTCTACGCAAACTTGTCTCACAAACCTGCATCTGCCCTGAAGACTAATCCTCTAGCCTGGCGGTTTGCTCTCTGGGGTTTGGATATGGTTGGTCCCTTTCGGACGGGACAGAGTGGATTTACTCATTTGCTTGTTGCAGTCGACAAGTTTACAAAGTGGATTGAGGCCAAGTCTATAAAGAAATTGAACTCTCGCACTGCGATCAAATTCATGAGACAGATGGTCTATCGGTATGGAGTTCCTCATAGTATTATCACAGATAACGGCTCAAACTTTGACTCGAAAGAGTTCACACACTTCTGCTTGTCCCAAGGCACTCAGGTGGATTATGCATCAGTTGCACACACCCAAACCAATGGCCAAGCTGAGCGTGCCAATGGCCTCATCCTGCAAGGTCTGAAGCCTCATCTCATGCGAGATTTGGAAAATGTTGCCGAAGCCTGGGTGTTTGAGTTTCCATCTGTTCTACGGGGCTTAAGAACAACTCCTAATCGGTCGACTAGAAGAACTCCTTTTTTCCTGGTCTATAGCCGAAGTTGTCCTGCCGAGTTACTTGTTTCATAACTCCCCTCAAGTGGATTTGTATTCCGAAGCTGAAGTTGAGCAAGCGAGACGGGATCGCGTAGATCACCTAGAAGAGGAGTGAGAGATGGCTTTGATTCAGACGACTACATACCAGCAAGATTTGCAATGTTTCCACGTGAAGCACGTTAAGAGTCGGTCGTTTCATGAAGGTGATTTGGTGCTCCGAGTGGATCAACAACGTCCTCACAAGCTCGCCCGATGTGGGAAGGACCATTCATCATCACTAAGGTGTTGAACAACGGAGCTTATCATCTCTACAACCTCAAGAAGAAGATCAACGAGCCGCGAGCCTAGAATGCAGATTTACTCTGTCGTTCATATACCTGAAAACAGAGTTGTGTTGATGTAATAAGAGTGTTTCAGACAATGCCGTTTATGCAAATATGACTTCCGTGGTCTTTCGTCGATTCCGATCGCACAATTTCACATTTAGGAATACTCTGAGTGACGACCGACCCTCTCACTCGGGGGGCTTAGCTGCGAACAGGCTTTCGCCTAAGTTAAAAACCCTTCTGAGTGGATAGCAATCCATATACTCAGAAACTTAGCTAAGAACTAGTCCTCGTCTAAGTTCAAAACTTCTCTGAGTGGTGAGCGATCCTCACACTCGGGGGCTTAGCTGCGAACTAGCTTTCGCCTAAGTTAAACAACTTTTCCAAGTGTACAACATTCCATTCACTCGGAAACTTAGCTACGAATCAGCATTCGTCTAAGTTCAAAACTTCTCTGAGTGTTGAGAGATACACTCGGGGGCTTAGCTGCGAACACGCTTTTGCCTAAGTTAAAAACCCTTCCAAGTGGATAACAATCCATTCACTCGAAAACTTAGCTATGAACTAGTCTTCATCTAAGTTCAAACTTCTCCGAGTGTTGAGAAATCCTCACACACGGGGGCTTAGCAGTAAACACGCTTTCTCCTAAGTTAAAAACCTTTTCGAGTGGATAACAATCCATTCACTCGGAAACTTAGCTACGAACCAGTCTTCATCTAAGTTCAAACTTCTCCGAGTGTTGAGCGATCCTCACACTCGGGAGGCTTAGCTGCGAACATGCTTTCGCCTAAGTTAAAAACCCTTTTGAGTGGATAACAATCCATTCACTCGGAAACCTAGCTACGAACCAGTCTTCGTCTAAGTTCAAAACTTCTCCAAGTGTTGAGCGATCCTCACACTCGGGGGCTTAGCTGCGAACACACTTTCGCCGAAGTTAAAAACCCTTCCTAGTGGATAACAATCCATTCACTCGGAAAATTAGCTACGAACTAGTCTTCGTCTAAGTTCAAAACTTCTCCGAGTGTTGAGAAATCCTCACACTCAAGGGCTTAGCTGCAAACGCACTTTAGCCAAAGTTAAAAACCTTCCCGAGTGGATAGCAATCCATTCACTCGGAGACTTAGCTATGAACTAGTCTTCGTCTAAGTTCAAAACTTCTTCGGGTGTTGAGCGATCCTCACAGTCGGGGACTTAACTACGAACCAGCTTTCGCCTAAGTAAAAAACTTAGCCCGGGTGATGAATATACTTCTCATCTGGGGGTTCAGAAAAGCAAATTCAGTCAAGCGAATGATTGAAAGCGAAATACGAATAAATCCGAAGGTTTCAGCACGAGCAGAAGTTTCGCGTGCAAGCAAAGGTACTTAGGCTTAAGGCTTGAATGAAGTTTGGTGACCATTACAGTTCCACTCGGCATTCCGAGGCAAATAAAGTTTTTTACTATGAATAAAGTTCTTCAATCACCAGACGGACTTGTCGGCTCAACAAAGGTGTCCAAGTCAATCCCGTCTGTGATCCGAGTGGCTGCTTCGATGAAGCTCTCCATGAAGTCTTTGAACTGAAGTTTCTTCGTGTTCATCACTCGGAGGTCCTTCAACTTGTCCTCTCTTTCTTCCTTGCAATGGACTCTGACAAGTGAGAGCGCCACATCGGCTCCGCAGCGCGAAGCTGACTTCTTCCAAGCTTGCACTCGACTGGGGATCTCATTGAGATGAGTCATCGTGGATGCAAGATCAGTCTGGAGAGTGTCTTCAGCCCACAGTTCCTTGTCAATCTTCTCTAGCGCAGCCTTCAGTCGAATGATGTATGCTTGAACACCTTGAAGACGTACGTTGAGGCGGAACATGTTCATGGCCACAGCATCTCCAAAGGGTGACTTAGTGGGATCCAGATTGGGTTTGATCTCTTCAATTTCTTTTTCAAAGTCCTGGCAGAATGGGAATTGAGTAAATTCACTCGACAAGGGAAGTTACCATCGAGCATGATGAACATCTTCTTTGCGAATTCTCCCAAGTGCTTCTCCAATCCATTGCTCCTCCTGGTCAGCTGTTCAGTCTTCTTGATCATCTCACTCCGTTCCAGTTTCAGCTTGGAGTTTTCCTCTTCTATCTTATTGGATGCGGCAAGCTTCTTCTCAATGGCTTCAGTTTTCTCCCTCACCACTTTCTGAGCATCAGCAAGCGCCTTGTCCTTGTCCTCAAGTGCTTTCTTCATGGTATCTAAAGAAATAGCATTGTTGAGTCACGCTTGGAGTCGGCGATTTTCATCACACACATCTGTTCGAGTTAGAGCGCTCGGTTCAAAGGATGGAAGGTGAAACTAAGAGTGCATTGGGTCGAAGAAGATTACCTCCCAGGGTTTTCAACTCAGTCTACACGCGATCCAAGTTGTTCTTGGAGATCTCCAGATCCAATTGCAACTGGTTCTTTTCCTTCTCCAAGTCCTTATACCAGGTGCCAAGTTCGCAAGCTCTCTGAAATCAACAAAAAATAGTTCAGCCGACAGGAAAATTCCTCCACTCCCGAGTGGAAAGGGTCAAGAATAGTCGACTAGAAGGCGGCCCGTCGCCCCACCACACACTCCTGAAATAGCGTCATATCATGGTTGATGAAATGATGTCCATGAAACCTGCATCATATCATGATTGGTGGCAATGATATCCATGAAACCTACAAGGTAGCTTTGGAGTGGTACCGCTAAAGCAAAGAGTTCACTTGACAAGTCGAGTGGCAAGCGCACTCCGCATACGAGAACCCTGAGTTCAAGTTCTTAAGACTACTGCTCATCGTCAATGATCAACAGCAATCTCGGGGTCTACACCCAGTGGGTGCACTCAGTGTGCCCCCACTGGTTCTTAAATCACTCGACAAGGTATGTCCTGTCTGAGCGTAAGAGTGCACCCACTGAGTGTAGTCCCTGAGACCGCCGTCGAGTGCTTGTATTAGACCCCCGCAGATGCAAGCACTCAATGGTGGTCTCGGGGACTACACCCAGTGGGTGCACTCAGCATGCCCCCACTGGATCTGTTAACACTCGATCTGTCGACTAGCAGGAAAATAAAAAAATGTGTGCAAGCATGTGAATATCGTCTCTATTAAGACCCCCGCCAGTGCAAGCACTTGACTGCGGTCTCGGGGACTACACCTAGTGGGTGCACTCAGCGTGCCCCCACTAGAACTTTTATCACTCGATCTGTCGACTGGTTACCACAACAACTCTAAGACCCCTGGCGATGTCATCACCATTCGACAGCGGTCTCGGGGACTAAACCCAGTGGGTGCACTCAGCGTGCCCCCACTGGACCGAAATCTACTCGACTAAGACATGATCTATTTGAGTGGAGAAGTACAAGTATTCTATAAAAGGAAAACACCCACTGGGTGCACAATCAAGAAAGATAGGAATTCAATTGGAAATGCACTTACAATCACACTTACTCGGACGTTCGTGCGAAGCACCGCGCTAGCATCATAAGCCAGCTTGCTAGCCTCGCATGCCTCCTTTGTGAGCAGCATTATTTGCTCCGCCTGGATCATGGCTTCCTTCGCAGCTCCGGTTTGGTCTTCCGAGATGTGGTGCAGAGGAAAGGCAGTCACCAGCTGAATGGAGTTGTCCGAATGGTGTTGAGGCCACAATGGTTGAGGCAGGTAGTGGGGCACTCGACAATGGAGCCGCGAGCTCGGTTCTTGCTCGGGATGAGTTGCCTATCCTCTGGGACGATGCAGCAGTCGACCTTTGTGGCATGTGCGCAGATGTGCACAGATGGTATTCTTGGGGCGCATACGCGCGGGGTGCTTGAGGGTACACCTTCACCCCCCGTACCCCGAGGTGGCTCTTCATCGTCTTCTAGTTGAATGATCTCTGCAAACATCAATCGAACACATTAGATTATTCAATCGGCAGTAAATAATTTTCAAGGAAAAGAACTAAGTGAAGATTCATTTTACCTCGTTGGGAGGTGGCTGCGTCAGTAGTGTCCACATACATTTGCTCCTCATCGTCCCGTGGAGGCGACGTCACTGAGGTAGCGGCCCCGGTAGACCAGATTCCACTCGGTCAGCAAGAATTTGAAATCCAACACAACAGCGAAAGAAGAAAGTGAACACTTACATTGAGACAACAGGCACAGCGATTTTCATGTGGGGCAAAGCTTTCCGAGGCTTCAGCGTGTCGGGCTTGGATTGCTTTGTGGCCCGTTCACTCGACTCGACTGTTGAAGTTTGGTCCCACTTCAGGCTTCTCTCACTCGACGCCAGGGCCTTGCCTGGGGCAGTCGCGGGGTTTTGACGTAGCTTGGAGCGATGCTTAGTGCACGAAGGAGACTCGACTTCTTCTTCTTCCTCGCCTGAGCACTCGTAATCATCCTCACTGTCGTCAGCATAATCGACGTCCATGCTACCACCCTCTCTCCCCCCTCCATCTTCGGGCTGATTCCCGTTTGGCATGGGCAAGTACATGTTCGTCCATTCCCACAAGATTCAAACATCAAAGTCAGTCGACCGACAATTCAACCACTCAACAGAATAGTACCATAGTCAACAAAGATATTATTTACCAGATTTGTTGGCGGATGGTCAGCAGAATAAGGCTTGATCCTATTGGCTCCGAGGCGATTGTCGTAGGCTCCAGTGATGCTTCGAAGCCATTGCTCGATAGTTTTCTGTGGGACTTCCTTTGGGTGCATCCGATTTGTGTCTTCCGGTCCTAAGTAATGCCACATAGCATGGTCCCTTGCCTGGAGGGGCTGGATCTGTCGACTGAGAAATATCACCAGAAGGTCCATGCCAGTCACTCCGCCACAGACAATGGCCACTACGGCATCCACTAAGATCCCCACCTGGACTTTTCCCCCTCTAACACTATCAAGGATTTGGGAACGTCGGGTCGATCTAACGTTAAAGGAGAGAGACCAGTCGACATGTTGGGAGATGCTACATCTTTGTAGTAGAACCAAGTCGACTGCCAACCCCTAACAGATTCTGGGAAGGTCATAGAGGGAAAGGAGCTCCTAGATCTCTTTTGGATCCCCAAGCCACCACACAATTGGATGACGCGGGTTTTATCATCCTCAGGGTTGGCCTTCTTGACCGACTGAGATCTAATGGTAAAGATGTGTTTGAACATACCCCAGTGAGGAGGACAACCCAAGAAACACTCACACATGGTGATGAAAGTAGCGAGATAAGAAATTGCATTCGAAGGAAAATGATGGAGTTGGACTCCGAAGAATTCGGAAACCCTCGGAAGAAGGGATGGGGGGCATGGAGAAACCTCTCTCTACGTGGGTGAGGAGAAGGACCCACTCCCCCTCGCACGGCTCCGGCTCGATTTCTCCCTTCGACAGCCTCCACTAGCCTTCGGCCATGAGCCCGTCGACGACAAGGTTCTCGAAGTCCGTGGTGGTGACCTTCTAAGGGTGAAAATCACCCTGGATCCACCCCGCCGGTGCGGTGAACCGCACGCTCGACGGCTTCTTGGCTTTGCCCTTCGCGACCCCCTTCTTGGCGCGCTCCAGCTTCTCGGTCTTCCCCTTCGTCATTGCGGCGGCGGCGGTCATCGAGGCATAGCAGAGCAGTGCGCTGGGAGTGGGAGAGGAGGAGGAAGGGAGGATATTTGGGAGAAGAGGATTGTGCGGACTATGGTGCGGCGGAATTTTATACTCTGTCGAGTGTCTCGCTGACTGGTGAGCCCGCTAAATCCCCGCATATCTCGACCGCAAACGTCGCATGGTATGTGGCGAAATGGGCAGTGCGTGAATCGAGGCGCCATGCTCCCACTTGCGCCAGTCGTGGCGTCATCATCGTGGACGAGTGCGCTTCCCAAATTTTTGAATCTCCTGAAATCCGGGTCTGACAGAGCGACTCTTCACGTCTGAAGATCCCTTCAAGTCACTCGGAACATAATTGATTCTTCGAATTCATTCAGACATTTTCAAGGCAGAATCGATCTGGGTGAATGACAAAGATTTCAATCGACGCAAATTTCATTGAAGCCCTGAAGTACATTCGGAAGTTTGGTGCCTTGTCAAAACTGGCATCGATCCCCTTTCTCACTCGAACCCTGATCCATTCGAGGGCTAATGATGAGGATATGTACCTAGGGTAGGGTCCTAGGCCTGACCTACATACCCTACCTAAGGACATTATATTGGAGGACTTAAAGATTACAAGAGAGCTTCCGACTGGATTCTCCATGATGCTCAAGTCACTCGACATCTTCTCCCTCCACTCGACAGTCATCTGTCACTTGGAAGACCTCGCTTCTAGTCGACGCCAGAAGACCAGAAGCCACCCCAGGGAGGCCAACAGGCAGGCGTTAGGCCAGTTGTCATTAGTAGCAATTATGATGTACGTTACCAGTAACACTCGTCTTTATACCCACGATCGTACCCTTGGATGTCTGTCACTTATGAGGGTAGCGTACTCTATATAAGCCATCCCTCCCCTCTGGCACAAGTTATCGCACCTACTGTAACTTATACTTTCCACACGACAAGAGCTCCCAAGCACTGAGACGTAGGGTTGTTACCTCCACGAGAGGGGCCTAAACTCATACATTCGTGTGTACATCCTCGTCGTGGCAAGGACTCTGTCCTCTCCCTTTGTACCCCTACTTTCTACTATCAGACTCATTCCCATGACACTACCGCTGGGAACTACCGTCGAGAAACCACTCAGTCCGACACAAAAAATGTCATGACCCTGAAGGCAGCGGCACAACCACCGGCACTAGGCATGGCACTACCGCTGACCTAGGCGATACTACCGCTTATAGGCGGTAGCACTGCTGCCCTAAGTTGTACTGCCGCTTGGGTCTATCTCGACTAGAATAAGGACAAGGTAGGAGCTCCAAAGATGTGGGAAGGAAACATGGGTGCAAAAGAATGTGTACCTGTTGATTCCACCCAAACCTTTATGATGTAGACCCCTCTTAATAGTACGGCTTTCCTACAACTCAGATACACCAAAAAGAAACAAAAGAAAGAAACCATCTTCACTCTAATCCACCGAGGGGCAAGAATCGTCTTGTGACATATGATGAAATATATGAAGGGCTTAATGCACACGATTAGTCTGCAAATGCATTTTCATCAATCACCAAAACCACTAGGGTAGAAATATGCCCTTACAAAAACCCCAAGCCAAACACTAGCAACTCGGTGTAACCAAGACTCATCTCGGTATAGCCGAAATCCAGTGACCAACTCTTTGGTATCGAATTGACAAAAATTGGAATTTCTGAGTTTTTCAATTTGGTGCCATCGAGTCAGCGAAACTAGGCCAACCGAATCGGTCTCATCGAGATTCTTTGTACACTATCGGAATCCAGGTATTTGTAGTCTGCCACATCTTTGTCGTCTGCTGGCTGATGGCAAAGATTTTCTTTGTCGTTAGCTTGCAGAAAACGGACGGCAAAGTATGAGCTGATGGCAAATGAACTCTTTGCCGTCAGTGCACACTTTGCCGCCTGCCAGCCGATGGCAAAGCGTCCAAAAGCAGGCGGCAAAGAGCACAAGCGGGCCCCACTGGACCGCGGGTCAAACCGGATGGTGTGGATGACATCCATGACTCTTTGTCATCAGTCTTTCGCCTCTTTGTCGTCCGCTACCAGATGACAAAGAGGACGGCGACCTAACGGCTAACGGTAGTGCCCCGGTCCCCACCCCATCCCCTCTCTCTCCCCTTCTCCCCATCCCTCACTCTCTCTCTCCCCTTCCTCCCCATCTCTCACTCTCTATCGCTGCAAACCACCGCGGTGGCGTCAGAGCCAGCCCTCCCCACGGCGAGCCCCCCCTCCACCATCGCCCCCCTCCCCGGCCCTCCTCCACCATCGCTCCCTCCCTGCGGCGAGCCCCTCTCCCCACGGCCCTCCTCCACCACCGCAGCGAGCCCCCTCCCCACAGCCCTCCACCACCACCACGGCGAGCCTCCAGCACTGCCGCGAGCCCCCACCACCACGGCCCTCCTCCACCACCCCGTGGCCCTCCTCCACCACCGTGCCCCCTCCCAGCGGCTAGCCCACCCTCACGGCAGTGAGCACCCCATCCCCGTGGCGAGAACCCCCATCCCCGCCCCCCGCACGTGGCCAGGCTCCACCACTACGTCGTCCTCCCCACGCCAGCCCTCCTCCCCGCGTCGGCCCTCCTTCGGTGAGTTCATCTTCTTCTTTTTTTATTCATTTCATTGCATCTGTTAATTAGTTTAGGTTATTGTTAGTGTTAATTAGGTTAGAGTGTTAATTAGGTTACTGTTAGTTTAGGTTAATTAGGTAAGTGGGGCCACAAGAAATAAAAGAAGAATATAAGTAGAAACGAAGAGGATAACGGAAAAAGGAGAAGAGGAAGAAAGAGAGAAGAAAACAAGAAGAACAAGAAGAAGAAGAGAAGAAGAGAAGAATGAGAAGGAGATCAAGAAGACGAGAAGAGAAGAAGATTAAGAAGAAGAATAATCCTAAGAAGAAGAGAAATAAAAGAATAATAAGAATAAGATAGAAGAAGACGAAGAATAAAGAAGAGAAGAAGAAAGAGAAAACAAGAACAAGAACAAGAACAAGAAGAAGAAGAAAGAAGAAGAACAAGAAGAAGAAGTAGAAGAAGAAAAGGAAAGAAGAAGAAAAGGAAGAAGAGGGAAAAAGAAGAAAACGACACCCCTGACACCCCACCACCCACACATCCCCGACATTCCCGCCAGACACGACACCCCGACATCCCGACACGTCACCCCGACACCCCGACACGACGCCCCGACATGACACCCCGACACCCCGACGACGCCCCTCTGGTTAGCCCCTGCACGACACCCCCGGCACGACACCTTGGCATGACACCCCCGATGACGTCCCGACACATCACCCCAACACCCTGACATGACACCTCGACACGACGCCCCGACACAACACCCTGACACCCCGGCCCGACACCCTGACACGACACCCCGGCGACGCCCCTCTGGTGAGACCCCTGCATGACACCCCCAGCACGACACCACGGCATGACACCCCCGGCAATGCCCCTACGGCCTTCCAGAGGCCGATGGGGTCTTAGTTTTGTAAATTATGAGTTAGGTCATATATTTTCTGATTTTGTTATGAAAAACATAATATTTGTGTTGATCAGGTGGATTTCAATGTGCAGTTGTTTTGTCGCTCCGAGGCTTTGTTGTACGATGACCTCCCTGTGCGTTTGACGAGCGCCCCTGCATTCGTGGGTAAGCACAAATGACATCTCATCCCCCCCTTAATTTTCTCTATTCCAGTCTTTGTGCCGATCAAACTTGCTAGCTATAAGTGTCTTCAATCATCAATATGCGTGATCAGTATGTGTCTCCCGTTCGAAAGGGCGGCATCTACAAATATGCATTTCTTTGCATATTTATAACCGCCATCCTTTCGAATTGTCCAACGTTATCCATGGACAACACGAGTATGTGTAGATTGGGTTCGCTTTCCCATATGCTTTGCTCTGGATCTGATGCGGAATTTCATCAGTGCCTCCCTGTTGTTCTTCGGGTACACATCCTGGAATCTTAAAAAAAGAGGGTTTGATTGAGCATTGAGGAATAAAAGAATTTAGTCTAAAATACCAAAAAGAAGTAGATCGGTTTTTTTTCATTCTTCAAGAACTTCATATCTTGCCGAGATCTTCATCCCTAAAGATACTTGACAATAGTATTATTGGAGTGGATACACAACTCACAAAAAATACAAGAAGTCGACTAGGCGGACTGGTCCGAGTGAAGAGAAAAAAAAGCCATACGGAACTCAAAATATTTTCCGGAGATATTCATTTTCCTGAAGAGGCAGATAAGATATTAGGTGGGTGTTTGATACCGCCAGAAAGACAAAAAAAGATTCTAAGGAATCAAAAAAAGGAAAAAATGGGTCTATGTTCAACGGAAATAAAATTGACAAGTCGAATTTGGAGATTATTTTCTTCTTGCAAGAGATCCTGCGGGAAAAGTGTTGCTAAATTTCTTCCTTCGTCCATTTAATATGCCACTGTAGGGCGAATGGAAACAAAATACTTTACTCTTTGATAGATATAGTGCAACCCAAATTAATCCCTAATCCTTATTTTACAAGTTATTAATAGGTCTCTTTTCTTATTTTGAATGCAAATACCTAACTAAATACTAATAAAATTCTTTGTTGACAGCAATCTATGCTTCACATTAGTATATATTTTGTATATCGAAGTCCTAGATAGGAAAGTAGAGTAGGCACAGATCCTCCACAAAAGGCAAAATGTATATGAAAAAAGATTGATTGAACTTTCCGTTTCTTGCCGAGACGTGTATCAGGAGAACAACGGGGAGGTGCTGCAGAAATTCTGTGTCGGATCCAGAGCAGAGCATGGGAAAACGAACCTGATCTACACATACTCGGGTGGGATTAGGACCTATCTTTACCTATTAGCGTGTAGGTTGCATGGACGTAATAAAACTGACAAACTTGATTAACAGATGAATATATATGCTGAATTATATATATATATATATATATTTCTTGTGTGTCAAGTAGCTAGGCAAGATGAGTGATCGTGCGTGGATGTACAACGGTCGCACCAGTCAGAAATACATGACCAACGAATGCTTAACAAATACCAAGGGGTTTGTGTGAGCCGCATTTGCAAATGGCTAGGAAAAAACATGGTGTCCCTATCCTCGGTGCGATAACTTTAAAAAGCAGACAGAGGGTGAAATGGTTAAAAACCTGTAGAAGTGGGGTTTTAAGCCTAAGTATATGGTGTGGACTTTTCATGGTGAGTCTGCCCAACGTGCCAGAGCTGAGGGGGTTCATCGTCGCACCGACGATCATGATACCGCGATCGAAGACAAGGTGCAAGACTTTGATGATGCTCGGGCTCGGACAATGAGATGGAGGAATATGCAAAGGCATTCTATGAAATGTTGGAGTCTTCAACATGTCCTCTTCACAAGCACACCGAGCTTTGTCATCTGGATGCCATCACGCAAGTAATGGCTCTAAAGGCTCAATTCAACCTGGGCAGAGAATGCTACGACGCGATGATGACAATATTTGGACGCTTTCTACCCAAAGGTCATGTACTGCCTGCAAACCTGTACTAGTCGGACAAAATCCTCCGTGTACTTAAGATGCCCTATGAGAAGATAGATGCCTGTGAGAATGGATGTGCCTTATTTAGGCTTGAGTATGCAGACTTGAACTATTGTCCCATTTGCAAGACCACGTATGTTGTCATAGACAACGGTATGGGTGAGAAGATTCAAAAAAAAATCCCTGTTAACATTCTTCTCTATATGCCAATCATACCAAGACTTCAACGTATTTTAATGGTCGAAGAGACGGCCAGACAGATGACAGGGCATAAATTGGGCAAAAGAATTGAACTAGATATAGATGGGAATCAGATGTTGGTACACACTTTAGACGCTTTTGCGTGGAAGCATTTCGATGCATTACATAAGGATAAAGCGGCACATCCAAGGCATCCTCGAGTCGCCATCAGCACGGATGGGTTTAATGTGTTTGGTATGGCGGCAACCCAATACAGTTGTTGGCCTGTATTTGTCATTCCACTCAATCTCCCCCCCCCCTCCCCCCGAAGAAATTATGAAAAGAAAGAACATTTTCCTAACGTTGATAATTCCAAGGCCCAACTATCCGGGGAAGAATATGAATGTGTACATGCAACCACTTAAGGATGAATTGCAAGAAGCTTGGGATAATGGGATCAATACATACGACACCGCTACCAAAAAAATTCAAAATGCATGTGTGATACATGTACTCGATGCATGACTTGCTGGCGTATGCCATATTCATTGGATGGTGTGTGCATGGAAGGTTCCCGTGCCCCACATGCAAGGCAGCTCTTCAGTTTCGTTGGCTGCTGGTGGGTCCAAGTTTACTTGCTTTGATGGAGAAGGAGATGGAGGAGAGGACGGCTAGGTTGTTGGAGGAGGAGAGGGCACGAAGCGATGCGTCTCACCGGGCCATCTACGAGCTCTTCGTGGTAAGTTTCTTCTTCATATTTGTCAGATCTTGAATTTAATGTTCGTTTCATTAATAACTAATAGCATTGACTAGTGAAAACCAAATGTGCAGTCTATGTGTGATAAGACAAGCCAGATCCCTCCATCGATGCCAGTCATTACCATCGCTGGAACGGTGAGTATCATTTGAATGCAATGATCTTTTCAGTGTTGTCAGGGTACAACACCTATGGGATCGCGTGGATCCCTTTGTGGTTTGGCAGGGAGATGGTGTGCACAAAGAGCAGATCTGACGAGCAGCGCGAGGGATTTTTACCCAGGTCCGGGCCACTGAGAAGCGTAAAACCCTACTCCTGTTTTAGTGTATTATGAGTGTTTGAGTTCTGGCTACAGGAGCGCTATGTGATGAATAGTACACAGCAGCTACGCTTGTGAGCCAGAAGGTCCTCCAAAAGTCCTAAAAAGTCCCCTCTCGTAATGCCTTGGGCCTCCTTTTACATGACTAAGGGGTCTCCAACAGTGGTGTACAGTACATAAACAAGGTGTACAATTGCTACAGTGTTATCATACCTAACACTGACGACATAGGACAAACGCATTTAATGCTCCGTCAGGCGTCCCTGACCTTCTACGGACGGGACAGGAGCCCATCCCATCGGCACCGCTTAACCTCCACCATCGCTACATGCCTTGACACGTATTTGGGAGGGATGACACCTGGTCTCTGCGCTGGCAGGATGGTGAGATCTTGCTGGGTGCACGTCTTGTCGGGGCCCTACCAACCATCCAGGCAAGGATCTTGCCGGGATCCCAGCCTTTGGCCTTCTAATTGTTGTCTTGAACGTTTCCTTGATATCTTCGTACTTGTATCCAGTAGTCCCCTGGTAGGCCTTGCTGCTGGTGTGGCTACAACTGCCCGTGCACAAGTAAGGGGTACTAAAAAACCCAAATTTTAGTACACCGACAAGAGCCCTCGGTCCTAGGCCATACACGAGTGCAAGCCGTTGTTGTGCTAGGCCCAAATAGTGCACGAGCACGTGTGGTAGGAGTCTGCGGTCGTAATTATTTCAGTTACCACACCAGGTCGTTTCCGCCACGTGCGCTACATGCATAGCGGGGGAGTTGGTAATGGGCGCACGTGACTTAAAGTCCTGATCATGGCAGAAACCGCAGCGGCATGGATTGGAGTAATGGGGCGGTTACCTGTTCGCCCGTGATCGTGGGCGATGGGATTGGTGGAGATGGGCGGCGACTCTTGGAGCGGAGGAGAGCCGGCCCCCGCGCCTCTCCCTATAAATTGGGGGGTAGCGAGGGGCGATGCTCATCCTTCCTTCCTTCCTCCTTGAATGCGAACCTCCAGAGCTTGCCCTTCTATACTTTCCCGATCTTGAGTTGTGCTCGCCCTTAGCCATGGTTAGAGGGCAAAGGCGGCCACTTTCCTCCGCCCCAATGGCGAGGGGTTTCCGTTGGGATCATGCCACCTCCTGGATGGGCATGTTCTCCGCTTCAAGAGGGTGAAGGCCGACCTGCTCTCCGTCAAGATTTATGGGCGTTCGGGTGCCAGCCTTAGCTGCTGCGAGGAAAGCTCGAGCGGTGCCGAAAGTTCCTCCTCGAGCAACAGTGATGAGGAGGACAGTGTCGGTCAAGACGATGACGACGAGTCCGAGCTCTAGGCCATCAAGTCGGAATACGATGACCTGAGCTTTGGCTGATCGCCGGCCGCACCATCACCGTCAGCTCACGCCCCTCCCCCTCCCGACAGAGCAACCTTGCCGGGGGTCCTTGTCTCGGGTGCTGCCTCATCTTCCAGCTGGATCTCCCGGCAGGCCCGTGGACTTCGGCTTTATCTTCCCTTCTAGAAATTCTGCCCTCCGCACAGTGCTGGTCCTGGGGGGTCAGGCTGGGCTTCTGTCAGGGGTTTGTTCCTATTTTTCTTCTTGTAATCTGCCCCTAGGGGAGAAAGTCAAATAAAGATTTATTTAGGAAGAGACGCCATCTCGTGTTAATTTCATTCTCTTTGAACGAATGCATGTTATTCCTCTTGTTAGATTTCTCTCTATATGGTACATGCCCTATGCTTTATCTGAAAATTTGCTAGTGCATGCAGCCCTGCCGCAAGCGCTTTGAGGAGCGGATCCTTAGCAGCCTGATGGCGGTGCCGCTGCTGGCAAGATACCTTGACGTTTTCAGTGTAGCCACTTAAGCTGTTGAGAAGACTCGAAACAGAGTAAGGGCGCAACCTAATCATGACAAGGTTCCTTCGCATGTAGGTTTCCCATATAAAAGTCCAAATCGTCCAAGGAAAATAACTTCATAGTAAAAAATTACTTAGATTTTTTGCAACTTAGCTTTTCATTGTTGTACTCCTTTCTAAAAGATGTCAATTCTGAACATCGCATGTCGGTGTCCATACCATCATCCCCCCTCCCCCGGCAAACTTGTATGCTAGGGAACCTTCTATCCTTTAAGAAAAAGAAAGAAGAGAAAATAGAGATATGGAACCTTGGCGGTTCATCAGTACTTGCCGGAAATAAGCGTAATGCAACATCTCAGATGAACATGCATATAAATAAACATGGAAATTGACAAAGAGTTGTAGAACATTGATCTTATTCAACTATGCACAGGGTTTGTGCCTGGCTTTGTACAAAAGATTACATGCCTTGCCAGCAAGACTTGTACAAAACGTGGTTGTCAAGGGACCCGGCAACCGCTCCTTATGGATAGAACTTGCGAAGATGTTCGATATTCTAGGAATCGCTTACTGGAACGCCATCTTCGGTCTCTAGGCGGACTACGCCAGGCCTAGTGACTCGTACTACCCGATAAGGGCCTTCCCACTTTGGTGTCAACTTGTTTGAATTCTTGGCTGACTGAATGCGCGGAAGAACAAGGTCGCCTTCCTCAAGACTTTGGGCATGAAACTTGCAGCTATGGTAGTGGCACAAAGCTTGCTGGTAACATGCAGCTCGCACAGTAGCCTGAAGATGATCTTCCTCAAGGAGCGTTACGTCACGTTGCCGCAACTACTCTTGCTCAAGCTCATCGTAAGTGAGCACTCGAGGTGACCCATATATGAGTTCCGTGGGGAGAAGTGCTTCCGCCCCGTATACCAGGGAGAAGGGTGTCTGGTTGGTGGCTCGATTTGGTGTCGTTCTGATTGACCAAAGAACCGCCAGCAGCTCATCAATCCAGCGTCTTCTGCAGTTATGCAGCCTGTCGAAAGTTCTTGTCTTAAGACCTCGCAACACTTCAGCATTTGCCCTTTCCGCTTGGCCGTTGCTCCTCGGATGAGCAACAGAAGCAACAAAGATCTTGTCGCCAAAGTCTTGCACATATATGAAGGTGCGGCTTGTGAACTATGTGTCGTTGTCAGTGATGACCCTGTTTGGTACACGAAAACGGCAAACTAGTCCTTTGAAGAACTTGACGGCTAACTGTGTTGTCACCTTTCTCACTGCTTCCACTTCCGGCCATGCTACCTCTTCAGCATGCGTTGGTTTTCCCTTGAAGAGGAAAGGGTGATGCAGCGAAGTAGATAAGTATTTCCCTCAGTTGTTGAGAACCAAGCTATCAATCCAGTAGGAGGAACGAGCAAGTCACCAATGGTTGCACCTACACAAACAATCAAACTCTTGCACCCAACGCTATAAAGGGGTTTTCAATGCCTTCACAATTATTTGGAGGGATTAGGTCTAAAAGAGATAGATGTAAACGAGTGCGGAAAGTAAAAGATAAATAAATTGCAGCAAGGTATAAATCTGGAAATATATGATGGAAAATGGACCCGGGGGCCATAGGTTTCACTAGAGGCTTCTCTCTTGAAGGCAAATATCATGGTGGGTAAACAAATAACTGTCAAGCAATTGATAGAAAAGCGAATAATCATGTAGTTATCCAAGTCAATGATCATGCATATAGGCATCACGTCCGTGACAAGTAGACCAAAACGATTCTGCATCCACTATATTACTCCACACATCGGCCGACTCCTGCCTACATCTAGAGTATTAAGTTCATGAAGAACAGAGTAACGCATTAAGAAAGATGACATGATGTAGAGGGATAAACTCAAGCAATATGATGAAAACCCCATCTTGTTACCCTTGATGGCAACAATACAATACGTGCCTCGCTGCCCCTACTATGTCACTGGGTGAGGACACCGCAAGATTGAACCCAAAACCAAGCACTTCTCCCGTTGCAAATATTACCAATCTAGTTGGCCAAATCAAACCAATAACTCGAAAAGACTTGCAACGATATGAAATCATGCATATGAGAAATCAGAGAAGATTCAAATAAGATTCATGGATAATCTGAAGATAAACTCACAATTAATCCAATCTTGACAAACACACCACAAAAGAGGATTACATCGGATAGATGTCCATGAAAATCATGAAGAACATGGTATTGAAGATCAAAGAGAGAGAAGAAACCATCTAGCTACTAGCTATGGACCTGTATGTCTATGGTGGACTACTCACGCATCATCGGAGGGGCAATGGAGTTGATGTAGATGCCCTCCGTGATCGAAACCCCCTCTGGCAGATTACCGAAAAAGCCTCCAAGATTGGATCTCTCAGGAAAGGAGGCTTATGGTGGTGGAAAAGTATTTGTGTGGCTCTTTTTGATGTTGGGGGGATATTTGGGTATCTATAGGCCAAGAAGGGTTAGGAGACCTGCCAGGAGGCGACAATCCTGTTAGGCGCGGCCAGGGGGCACGCCTAGCAGGCTTGTGGCGCCCTAGCTCCTCCCCTGATGTGCACTCCAAGCTTGCATGACTTGTTTCCTTCCAGAAAAATTCCTTCCGCGGGTTTTATTCCGTTTGGACTCCGTTTAATATTCCATATCTGCAAAACCCAAAAACAAGAAAAAAACAGAAACTGGCACTTGGCTTTAGATTAATAGGTTAGTCCCAAAAATAATATAAAATAGCATATTAATGCATATAAAACATCCAAAATAGATACTATAATAACATGCCATCATCAAAAATTATAGATATGTTGGAGATGTATCAGCATCCCCAAGCTTAATTCCTGCTTGTCCTCGAGTAGGTAAATGATAAAAATAGAATTTTTGATGTGGAGTGCTACCTAACATATTTATCCAAGTAATATTCTTTATTGTGGCATGAATATTCAGATCTGTAAGACTCAAAACAAAAGCTTAATATTGATATAGAAAGAATAACATTTCAAGCATACTAGCAAAGCAATTGTATCTCTTCAAAATATAATGGCAAAAGAAAGTTATCCCTACAATATCATATGGTCTGGTTATGCTCCATCTTCGCCACACAAAGTATTTATATCATGCATAACCCCGATGAAAAGTCAAGCAATTGTTTCACCCCTTTATTTTCTCAAACTTTTTCAACTCTAACGCAATACATGAGCGCGAGCCATGGATATAGCACTATATGTGGAAGAATATGCCGGAGGTTGTCAAGGAAAGAGAGAAGATAGTCTCACATCAACTAGGCGTATCAACTGGCTAGGGAGATGCCCATCAATAGATATCAATATGAGTGAGTAGGGATTGCCATGCAACAGATGCACTAGAGCTATAAGTGTATGAAAGCACAAAAGAAAAATAAGTGGACGTGCATCATGAAGAAAAATTCAACTAGCTATATGAAAGTGACAAAATAGGAGACTCTCTATCATGAAGATCATGGTGCTACTTTGGAGCACAAGTGTGGAAAAAGGTAATGGCAATGTCCCTTCTCTCTTTTCTCTCATTTTTTTATTTGGGCTTCGCTGGCCTCTTTTATTTTTCATAAAGTCTGGAATATCATCCCCACTTGTGAGGGAATCATAGCTTCCATCATCCTTTCCTCACATGGGACATGCTCTAATAATGATAATCATCAAACTTTTATTTACTTACAACTCAAAATAAAATTACAACACGATACCTATGACAAAATATGACTCTATATGCAATATGGAAGTGATGGTGCAAGTCATAAAAGGAAACGGTGGAAGTTGCATGGCAATATATCTCGGAATGGCTATGGAAATGACATAATAGGTGGATATGGTGGTTGTTTTGAGGAAAGATATATGGTGGATGTTTTGAGGAAGGTATATGGTGGCTGTTTTGAGGAAGGTATATGGTGGCTGTTTTGAGGAAGGTATATGGTGGCTGTTTTGACGAAGGTATATGGTGGCTGTTTTGAGGAAGGAGTTTGTTGCACCGGCGAAAGTTGCGCGGTACTAGAAAGGCTAGCAAAAGTGGAAGGGTGAGAGTGCGTATAAACCATGGACTCACATTAGTCATAATGAACTCGCGTACTTATTGCAAAAGTCTATTAGTCATTGAAGCAAATCATTAAACGCGTGCTCCTAGGGGGGAGGTTGGTAGGAGTTAACCATCGCGTGCCCCCGACCCTCACACAAAGGTCAACAATCTATAAACAAGTCATGCTCCGACTTCCTTACATAACGGTTCACCATATGTGCATGCTACGGGAATCACAAACCTTTACAAAAGTATTTTTACCAAACCACAATTTGCTTCCTAACATGTCTCTTAACATTACCATCTTTATATCTCAAAACTTTATGCAAGGAATCAAACTTCTCATAAATACTCAATGCACTTAATATGGAAGTTTTTATTATATCCCTTTCGGATGCCTATCATATTAGGACTAAATTCATAACCTAGACCAATTACCATGCTGTTTTAGAAACTCCCAAAATAATATAAGTGATGTACGAGACTTCAAGTATTTCTATAAGAATGCAACACCATCGTGCTCTAAAAGATATAAGTGAAGCACATAGAGAAAATTGCCCAACTCAAAAGATATAAGTGAAACACATAGAGTATTCTAATAAATTAATGATTCAGAGTGTCTCTCTCAAAATATATGTGCAGCAAGTATGATTGTGGCAAACTAACAAGCAAAGACTCATATCATACAAGACGCTCCAAGCAAAACACATATCATGTGGTGAATAAAAATATAGCCTCAAGTAAATTTACCGATGGATTGAAGACCAAAGAGGTGATGCCTTCCGGGGAATCCCCAAGCTTAGGCTCTTTGGCATCCATGAATATTACTTGGGGTGCCTTGGGCATCCCCAAGCTTAGGCTCTTGCCACTCCTTATTCCATAGTCCATCAAATCTTTACCCAAAACTTGAAAACTTCACAACACAAGACTTAACAGAAAACTCGTGAGATCCGTTAGTATAAGAAAATAAATCACCACTTTAGGTACTGTTTTGAACTCATTCTTTATTTATATTTGTGTTATACCTACTGTAATATAACTTATCCATGGCTCATACCACATGATACAACCCATAGATTCGTCAAAATAGGCAAACAACTCAAAGAAAAAAGAATCTGTCAAAAACAGAACAGTCTATAGAAATCTGGAAACTTCGTACACTTATGTAACTCACAAAATTCTGAACAATTAGGAAATTTATATATTAATCTTGTGTAAAAATTTCAGATCAATTATACCCTCTGAAAAAATTATAAAATTCCTGGACTGAGCGCAAAAGTTTCTGTTTTCACCAAGATCAAATTGACAACTGCCGTAGATCACCCCAAAGGTTTTACTTGGCTCAAACACTAACTAAAACACCAAAACAAAATTACTACAAAAGTAATAATGTGGGAAACACTCAAAAATAGAAGCAAAACAGAACACAAAAATAAAATTGGGTTGCCTCCCAACAAGCGCTATTGTTTAACGCCCCTAGCTAGGCAAAACGCAATAGATCTAGGTATTATCATCTTTGGTATATAACTCCTCAACTTCACACTTATAAGCCCTAGGAGGCCGGTTGTTCTTATCATTGATAATACTCCTAGGTAAAAGATCAAGAGATTCAATGCTGGCAATTGGTTCCTTAATAATATTGAGAAAATTGGGGTGAATACTTATCATCTTAAGATATTCATCTTTACTAGAAGATTCACCCCTATTTTTAGGAACATAAACAAACTTGGCAGACTTAGAAGGCAAAGGATTTGGAGTGGTTTGTACTAAAGCAAAAGTGGATCCCAAGTTGGTAATATTGTCCTCTAGCTTGCCAATTCTAGAGGAATCTTGTTCCAATTTTTCATTAACTATGGGTTCCTTTTCCTTAAGATTTTTTAAGGTAACTCCTACTTTAGATCCATATTGAGTAATGTGATTATGAATCTTTTTATCCAAGGTTTCAATAAGCTCAACCGTAGCAACCCTTTTTTCAATAATATCAAGCCTTCGCATCACATGTTCCAGAGTTAAAATTGTTCCATTAACCATGACTGGGGGTGAACCTAACAAATTTATGATGGCACTATAAGAGTCAAAGGTATGACTTCCCAAAAAATCCCCTTCCATGATGGTATCTAGAACATATCTATTCCAAGGAGTGATACCCACGTAAAAATTGCGAAGGAGAACGGTAGTAGATTGCTTACAAATAGATCTATTTTGAGAACTGCAAATTCTATACCAAGCATCTTTTAAGTTTTCTCCTTCCCTTTGCTTAAAATTAAGAACCTCATACTCGGGAGTATTAGTTATGGTAGTAAGGCCAGTCATGAGTTCAAACAAACTAAAGGCAAACGAAAGAAGGGCGAATAAAAAGGCAAATCTTTTTGGTATTTTATGAAAATCGTTGTAGAAGTGGGGAAGAGGAAAACGAGTCGCAAATGGCAAATAATGTAAATGCAAGAGATGAGTTTGTGATGGGTACTTGGTAGGCTTGATGTGTATCCTCCCCGGCAACGGCGCCAGAAATCCTTCTTGCTACCTCTTGAGCATAAGTTGGTTTTCCCTTGAAGAGGAAAGGGTGATGTAGCGAAGTAGATAAGTATTTCCCTTAGTTGTTGAGAACCAAGGTATCAATCCAGTAGGAGAAACAAGCAAGTAACCAATGGTTGCACCTACACAAACAATCAAACTCTTGCACCCAACGCTATAAAGGGGTTGTCAATCCCTTCACGGTTATTTGCAAGGATTAGATCTGAAATAGATAGATGTAAACGAGTGCGGAAAGTAAAAGATAAATAAATTGCAGCAAGGCATAGATCTGAAAATATATGATGTAAAATAGACCAGGGGACCATAGGTTTCACTAGAGGCTTCTCTCTTGAAGGCAGATATCATGGTGAGTAAACAAATTACTGTCAAGCAATTGATAGAAAAGCGAATAATCATGCAGTTATCCAAGGCAATGATCATGCATATAGGCATCACGTCCATGACAAGTAGACCGAAACGATTCTGCATCTACTACTATTACTCCACACATCGACCGGCTCTTGCCTACATCTAGAGTATTAAGTTCATCAAGAATAGAGTAACGCATTAAGAAAGATGACACGGTGTACAGGGATAAACCCAAGCAATATGATGAAAACCCCATATTGTTACCCTTGATGGCAACAATACAATACGTGCCTCGCTATCCCTACTATGTCGCTGGGTGAGGACACAACAAGATTGAACCCAAAACCAAGCACTTCTCCCATTGCAAGAATTACCAATCTAGTTAGCCAAACCAAACCAATAACTCGAGAAGACTTGCAAGGATATGAAATCATGAATATAAGAAATCAGAGGAGATTCAAATAAGATTTATGGATAATCTGAACATAAACTCAGAATTCAACGGATCTTGACAAGCACACCACAAAAGAGGATTACATCGGATAGATCTCCATGAAGATCATGCAGACCATGGTATTGAAGATCAAAGAGAGATAAGAAGCCATCTAGCTACTAGCTATGGACCCGTAGGTCTGTGGTGGACTACTCACGCATCATCGGAGGGGCAATGGGGTTGATGTAGTTCCCCTCGCAGATTACCGGAAAAGGCTCCAAGATTGGATCTCTCGAGAACGGAGGCTTCCGGCGGCAGAAAAGTATTTGCGTGGCTCTTTTTGATGTTGGGGGGATATTTGGGTATTTATAGGCCAAGAATTATGGTTAGGAGACCTGCGAGGAGGCGACAAGCCTGCTAGGCGCGGCCACGGGGCCCACGCCTAGCAGGCTTGTGGCGCCCTAGCTCCTCCCCCGATGTGCACTCTAAGCTTGGATGACTTGTTTCCTTCCAGAAAAATTCCTTCCACAGGTTTTATTCTGTTTGGACTCCATTTAATATTCCATATCTGAAAAACTCAAAAACAAGGAAAAACATAAACTGGCACTTGGCTCTAGATTAATAAGTTAGTCCCAAAAATTATATAAAATAGCATATTAATGCATATAAAACATCCAAAACAGATACTATAATAGCATGCCATCATAAAAAATTATAGATACATTGGCAACGTATCGAGACACTTTGTGAACTTGTTGATTGCGACGTACAAGTACTCAAAGCCCCTGGTAGCATGGGGAAAGGGGCCCAAGATGTCGAGCCCCCAGACTAAAAATGGCCAGGAAAGAGGGATTGTCTGAAGAGCTTGAGCTGGTTGATGTAGCTTCTTTGAATGGAACTGGCACGCTTCACACTTGGTTACTAGTGAAGTTGCATCCTGGAGAGTAGTGGGCCAAAAGAAACCTTGCCAGAATGCCTTACCAGTAAGAGCTCTTGATCCTATGTGGAAGACACATATACCTCCATGTATCTCTGCTAACAACTCCAGTCCATGCTCTCGAGGAATGCACTTCAATTTCACACCGTTCGATCTCTTTCTGTATAGGACATTGTCCACAAACTTGTACATATTAGACTGACAGGCTACTTTCTCCGCTTCTTTCTGTTCCTCAGGGAGTTCTCCTGTTTGAACGAACTAAACAATATGTTGTGCCCATGCTGGAGCCTGGGGCTCGACGGCAAGGACTAAAGGCATGTCTTCTGCTGCGGTAGCATTTGTCTCTACGGCAAGGGCTTGAGGCCCTGTCGGAGCTTGTTGCCCCCCGACAGGCTTGGCGTTGATCCCGACAACTTCCTTGTCGGCGGATTCTAGGAGCTCTATAGGAAAGTACTGGCCGGAATTCAACTTCCTTCTCTTGTTTTGCCTTGCTAATGGTGCTACAGATGGCTGAGTCAACTGGAGCACAAAAGTCCCTGGTTCCACGGGTAACTTGAGGGCAGCATGCTTTGACAGCTCGTCGGCAATGTTGTTCTCTGCACGAGGAGCATGCTCAGTTTGCAGACCATCAAAGCGCTCCTCCAACTTCCTCACTTCATCTACGTATGCTTCCATCAATGGGATCTGATAATCTTTGTTGACTTGCTTGACGACAAGCTATGAATCACCTATGACGATGAGCTTCTTAATTCCAAGGTCTGCCGCAATCCTAAGACGGGCAAGCAGCCCTTCATATTCTGCAGTGTTTTTTGTCGACCTCTCCTGGGGAAAGTGCATCTGGATTACATATTTGAGGTGCTCTCCGGTGGGTGCGACAAGCAGCACGCCAGCACCGGCGCCTTGTAGTGAGAAAGCCCCATCAAAATACATAATCCATGCTTGATCTGTTTCCTTACCGGGGAGAGTTGTTTCTTGCATCTCTTCGTCCGGCGTTTGAGTCCATTCTGCAATGAATTCCGCCAAGGCTCTGCTCTGAATAGTTGAAGTACTTTCAAATCTGAGACCAAAGCTTGACAATTCCAAAGCCAACTCCACAATCCTGTCGGTCGCATCTGGATTTCGTAAAATCCGTTGCAGCGGAAAGCGAGTGACGATGGTGATCTCATGTGCCTGGAAATAATGGTGCAGCTTCCTCGAGGACATAAGGAGGCCAAAGAGCAACTTTTGCACTCCAGAGTATCTTGACCTAGCCCCCTGCAAAAGGGAGCTGACAAAATAAACTAGGCATTGCACCATCTTCTTCTTCTGTGTCGCTTTATTTATCTGCTCAGATCCTGCCTTGTCGGCACCAGACTCTGCCGGGGAAGATCCTGGCTCGTCGCTTGGCGGTCCTGCCTCTGTCACTGCTTCTTCATCGACTTCTCTCTATGCCACTAATGCAGCACTAACCACTTGATTCGTTGCCGCCAAATATAGCAACAATGGCTCTTATGGTTTAGGTGCGACTAGTATTGGCGGAGAGGAGAGGCACCTCTTCAAATCCTGCAATGCTGCCTCTGCTTCCGGAGTCCACTTCATTGGACCTACCTTTCTCAAAATTTTGAAAAAGGGTAGGGCGCGCTCAGCAGATTTTGAGATGAACCTACTCAGAGTCGCAACGCAACCGGCAAGACGACGCACATCTTTGAAGCTTGCCGGACGAAACGCCAAACACACACTTCTCAGGATTGAGCTTCAAATTGATCTTACGCAGATTTGCAAATGTCTCTTCTAGATCTTGTATGAGCATTGCTTTGTCCTTGGTTTTAACCACTATGTCATCCATATAAGCTTCCATATTTCTATGTAGCTGAGGCTCAAAACCGATCTGGACTGCTCTTGCAAATGTTGAACCAGCATTTTTCAACCTGAAAGGCATACATACGAAGCAATAGGTACCACATGGGGTGATAAATACGATCTTCTCTTCGTCTTCCTTAGACATCAAAATCTCATGATATCCTGAATAAGCGTCAAGAAATGACAGCAAATCATAGCCGGCAGTGGAGTCCGCAATTTGGTCAATGCGCGGCAAAGGAAAAGGATCTTTTGGACAAGCTTTATTGATATCTGTATAGTCAATACACAACCTCCATTGTCCATTCGCTTTCCACACTACAACTGGGGATGGGGCCCCTGGTTGGCGCGCTTCGGGGCTGGCGGTGGACGCTGGCACTCATGTGCGGGGAGGGGGGTGCTGACGGTGGTCGGATCGAGGGGCGAGTGTAGCACAGCATAGGATCCAAGCGTGGGGCCACGCGGCGGCCGAATCCCGATGTGGGTCATCGTCGGGGACGGCTGTCACGAGCCGGATCCAGGCGGGGGCAGCTCCAGCATGGATGGAAGGCCGCCGGCGGCAACCACAGTGGTGGGCAAAGTGGGAGGTGGTTCCTCGCGGAGGGGATCGGGCCGTCGCGGTCCCCAGCGAATCCCTTGCGGGGGAGTTGGCTACCGCGGGTGACGGCAAATTCGGGAAGGCGCCGGTGGTCAGGGAGGAGGCGACGTCTGCTGGGGGCGGGGCGAGGACGGCGATGCTGGTTGCAGGTAGGGCGGCGGCGGAGGTGCCGGTTGGGGGCGGGGTGGGGGCGGGGGTGCGGGAAGGTGGGAATCGTGGGGTTGTTTTCTTGGTTGTATTGTTCCGGAGTTTAGGAACACCGCACGCCTCCTATATAGGGTTGACTGTGATCCAAATAACTATTCTAATCCTAGGATTAGAATAGTGCTACTATATATATATATATAATCTTAATATAAGCCTATAATTTATATAGTGTTTGACTATAAAAAGAATTGCACATTCTAGAAATTTAGGGCCTCATTTTTCATTCCGCATAGGGGCCCCGAATTTCTGGAGACGACCCCGAGTCTCCATCAACGTGGACGTACAACAGCACCATCTATCGGAACCACGGAAAAAAAAACTCCGAGTCCCTATTGCGCTTGATCTTGCTATCTCTACTCCTTACTTACATGTGCATGTATTTATTTTCCGCTGTCATACTTGTAGATTTACATGTGTAGGGTGTGCTAGACTTGACAGAATTGCTAAATCTTGTCAACCATTAAAATTGGGAAAATGTTAGGTTTTTATTTGGTCAAGTAGTCTAATCACCCCCTCCTCTAAACATACTCTTCTCAATCCGCGTGTTCACAATAGTTACTCCAATTATCTCAAAGACAACTCCAACATGTACTTTAAGCAAACTTTATAAAACTTAAAGTGAAAGTCAAGAGAACTATTTCAAGACACCAAGATTCACATGTACTTAATTGTAGAAGCTTAACAGTAACATCAGGATATTTATTTTTTGCATGAAAATGAACATAGTTCGCAACACATAACATGCCACAAATTTCATAACCAATGTACTTTTTATGTAACATAATTGTACTCGTGGCATGCAAACGTTTTTGTTATGAAGATAAAAAGCACGCATAAAGCTCTTGCACGCGGCATGATCGATCCGACCTGTTTCACAGTGCTTAACCTTGACAGGTCCATCTTCATCTCTTGACGCATTGGAAAGGACATGATAACTGTAGCGATGGAGAGATGTGATCGATTGATAAGAGAGAAGAGGAAGGAGAGCGAGCAAGTCGATCGTGCGTGTTTCTTTTTACTTTTTCCACATTATGATATGTGCGTAGGTCAAATTTGACATGACCATTTTTCCCCAGTGTTGTTTATCTATTGGTTTTGTGTGCGGCGGTAAGATGACAATGCAAGCTGGGATTTTTTTTATTAGAGCCTAGCCACTACATAGTCTTAGGAAATGAATCAGAAATTGCAATTTTCATTGTAATTTTGTGTGTTATGAGACAGAAGACTTTTGTTGTAATTTGGTAAGATAAGTAAACATATGTAATTTTTGTTTTATTAGGAAAGTTTTGATTATGATTTAATGGTAGAGATAATGATAGATTGTAAGTGATGAAGTGTGCTAGATTAACGATTTGTTGTTAAGGAATATCCAATTTTGTCTTGGATGGTTCTTGAGAAAAAAAATTGCCTGCCCTTTAGGAGGTGATCTAACACATATGATGCGATTTTTGAATTTTGAATTGCCTAATGTTTAGGTGATTGAATTGACTAGGCGCCTACCAACGCAAACACGAAAAGACAAATAGGGAGGGTTGGATGAATCAATTCGTTTTTTAGCGAGGTAGAAAAGGCAACATGAAAGGGGTGGCGGGATGTAGGGTAAAACTAAACCGGTGATGCTAGACTACCAACTTCTAGCCTGTCGTGGGAACGAGCCTGACAGTAGAAGGTAGGGGTACGAAAGGAGAGGGCAGAGTCCTAGCTACAGAGAGGATGTACACACGGATGTATGAGTTTAGGCCCCTCTCGTGGAGGTAACAGCCCTACGTCTCAGTGCTCTGGAGCTTTGTCGTGTGGAATGTTGAGATTATAGTGGTTGCGAACCCTTGTGCCAGAGGGGAGGGGCAGCTTATATAGAGTTCGCTGCCCCTCATAATTACCCGGCATCCAAGGGTCCGATTGTGGGTGTAAAGACTAACGTTACTGGTAACGTACATAATAAAAGCTATTAATGACGAAAGGCCTAACACCTGCCTGTTGGCCTCCTGGGGTGGCTTCTAGTCTTCTCGCATCGACTGGAAGTGAGGTCTTCCGAGTGACAGACGACTGTCGAGTGGAGGAAGAAGTCCCCGGGTGGATTGCCTGTCGAGTGACTTGAGCACCACCGGGAATCCAGTCAGAAGCTTACTTGTGATCTTCAAGTCCTCCAATGTAGTGTCCTTAGGTAGGGTATGTAGGTCAGGCCCAGGACCCTACCCTAGGTACATATCCTCGTCACTAGCCTCCGAATGGATCAAGGTTCAACTGGTTAATGGGGATATCGATGTCAGTTTAGAACAAGGCACCAAATCTTCCGCATGATATTCACGGCTTCAACGAAACTTGCGTCGACTGAACTCTTCGTCATTCGCCCGGATCGATTCAGCCTTGAAAGTGCCTCAGTGAATGTTCAATGCCAATTTTGTTCTAAGTGATCTGAAGGAATCTTTGGAGGTGACGGGTCGGTCTGTCAGACCCGGATCTTGCGGGATACGAAAATTTGGGAAGCAAGCGCACCTGCGATGATGACGCCACAATCGAGGAAAGTGGGGGCATGACGCCTCGATTCTCGCACCGGTCATTTCGCCACGTACAGGGCGTCGTCTGCGGTTGACGTGTGCAGTGATCTCGTGGGCCCACCCGTCAGTGAGGCACTCGGCGGGGTATAAATCCCGAAGCGCCGCGGATTGCATAGTAATCTCCCCCAAACTTCCTCTCTTCCTTTGCCTCCTCTGTCCTCAGCGCAACACTCCGCTCTTCTCGGACGAGCGCAGCCACCGCGATGACGAAGGGAAACACAGAGAAGTTAGTGTCACGACCCTAGATTATTGCATGCAATTAGTTGCATTGTGATCATTCATGTCATCATGTTTATTTTTGCTAAAAGTGAATTGAGGGAATTTCTCAAATCCTCATAAATCATATAAAAAGAAATGATCAACTTCAACATTTTCAAATGTGTCCAGGAAAATGTTCCTGCTAAACTCTGAAATTATTGGCAAGGGTTAAAATTCAAACAAATAATTCTGGGATAGCATAAGCATTTATTTGGTGGCATTTGATTTAATTGATAGCTTGTTGAATTAGATTTATATCTAGTATAAAAGAAATATAAATCCAATAATTCTGAGGTGTTGCCAGGATCCTTGGTTCGGATGTTGGTAAAACTTTGTTGAATATGGAGATGCTCAAGTTCTTGAGAGCACTCTCAGACACTAGGTTATCCCTCGGTATTACCTGGAATGTGCCTTCCATTGCCGAGTTGTTTGATAACTCTAGTTTCCATTCCGATCTGAGTATGCCATTCTTTCAAATTCCTTCCAACGATCGTTTGCGAATTGCCTTAGGCTGGTATGAAGAGTTTCAATGATCTATGTATCAAAAGTAATTCTTTTTTCCACTTAAGGGATAATCTTACGAGTCGCCTTCCCTAAGGTGCCCGTTATGGTATGAAGGGCAACTAACTCCTCGCTACTTTCAAACCCTTTCACCATCTGTTTTAGTGTGGAATTGTTGCCTACCAATTGAACCTCCGTCATCTATCTCATTCAATCGTTCTCAATGTGTGTTTTGTGTCTCAGCTCGAGAGATGTTATCATGTCTCATTCTACGAGTTGATCATGAGTTGCTCGATCTTCGAGAAGATCGAATCTTGTAGAGCTTTCTTTTCCTTGTTGTCTTTCTGTTGGATGAACATCCCGAAGGCAAAGATGTCCAGACCAGCATAATGCAATGAATCAACATCTGCGAGAAGGGCACGTGGACTAAGAAGGTTGTGATAGTTAGTGTCCCCTCTGTTTTCTACCCTACGCTTGAATCTCGGGACGAGATTCTTGTTTAGTGGGGGTGAGTTGTCACAACCCTAGATTATTGCCTGTAATTAGTTGCATTGTGATCATTCATGTCATCATATTTATTTTTGCTAAAAGTGAATTGAGGGAATTTCTCAAATCCTCATAAATCATATAAAAAGAAATGATCAACTTCAACATTTTCAAATGTGTCCAGGAAAATGTTCCTGCTAAACTCTGAAATTATTGGCAAGGGTTAAAATTCAAACCAATAATTCTAGGATAGCATAAGCATTTATTTGGTGGCATTTGATTTAATTCATAGCTTTTTGAATTGGATTTATATCTAGTATAAAAGAAATATAAGTCCAATAATTCTGAATCTTTTTGTGGGGCTCTAGATTAATTCATATGGCATCCATAAAATTTTCAGGATTTATCCAAAATGATCTAGTATTTTTCTAGATCAAAACAAAGAAGAATTAAATAGAAAAGAAAACAGGAAATAGGAAAGTTCTTACCTGGGCCAACTTACCTGGCCAGAAGAACCGGCCCAGCCCACCTGGCCATTGCCAGTCGTCTTCAACCTCTGCCTACTGGCAGACGCGACACAGGGCACGGCGTCGCGCGAGGACGCCATGCCTCCTGCCTGCCTGGCTCTCCCGAGCCAGCGTGACGACGGGGGTGAGGACCCCAGCATCGTCCGGATCGAGCCGACCCTCTCATTCTCCCTCTCTCTCCGCTCTCTCCCCCTCGCCGCCCGAAAGCTGCCGGCCGTCGCGGATCCTCGCCGCCGATTCGACCGCGCCGACGCATCCTCGAGCCCATCGAGCGCCCCATCCGATTCCCCGTGAGCTTGCCGTTCTTTTTCCCCTCTCCCCGTGGTCCTCCCCCTCCCCTAGTTGGCGTCCCCGCCATGGCCGAATCCTGCTACCACAAGGACCGACATCGGCAACGCACCGGTGACCATTTAGTCACCCGGAGGCGCCCAACGGCTTCGCGAGGACATGTAGACGTTGTTGCCGCTGCTTATCCACCGCCCTCGCGTAGCGCTTGCATGCGCCCGAGCTAGCCCAAGCTCTGGCCGCCGCAAATGTCATCGTGGTCGTCGTCTCCGGCCACCCCACGACCTTCCCTGTGCTCCGCTGGATATGCGCAAGCCTAAGCGTCCCGTAGGTGGCCTCTGCTGCTCGAATGACCACCAGAGGGCCATTTCCGAGCCGCTCCGTCGTCTCGGACCTCGCCGGCGTTGAGCCGCCAGCGGGTTTGACCCCTCTGGCCGGTTTGACCACCCCTAGGGACGTTGACAGGTGGGCCCAGCACCTGTTTAAACTTTAGGTTAGATTAAAATAAATAATTTGTTTAATTAACTTAATTATACGCTGACTAGTGGGCCTTGCATAATTAATTAACATGAAACGTTTAGTTAGGTTAATTAACCCCTGTTAAATATCTAGTGACACTGACGTGTGGACCCCGCACGTCAGGTTTGACCTGGACCAGGTCAGCTGACCTGCTGATGTCATCCTGACATCAGGCTGACATAGGAATCAGTTTTTATAATAGGAATAATTCAGGAAATTTCAGAAAATGTCTAAGACTTCTAAAAATCATAGATAATAATCTGTAAATCAGATGAAAATAATTTATATAAGAAAAATGATCAGAAAAATCCAAAGAATCTGTTTATGCCATGATCATGCATGTTTGAGCAAGCTAACATCACCAAGTAGGAAATTTTATGATTAGGTCAGTATATGAAATATCATTTGGAGTTAGAATTCAAACTTGTTTGAATTTTACTTCAACCACCTTGGCTAACTACTCCTCTAGATTAATTTAGTACCTTAACCTGTCATATCATGCATCATGATTGTGCATTACATAAGTTGAATGTTGGTTCTTCTTGTTTGCCGGTGCTTGTTCCCTCTCGATAGACGATAGTTCCAACGATGTGACCGTTGACACTAATGAAGAGAAATGATATCTTCGGGACTGTCAGGCAAGCAAACCCCCCTTGAGCATATTGATATGAACCCACTCTCTCGCTCCTGCTCTATTTTATTGCATTAGGACAACAACGATTCAATTGTTACCTCTTTTCGGTAGTTGAACCCATTCCTTTGCACGACCTGTCTTCGCCAGAGTAAATAGTTGAAACCACTTAGCATGAGTAACAACTGCTTGAGTCTTGTTGTGCTTACTCATCCATGCTTGCTTTTTTAATGTGCCTACTATGCTTAGACTCATGTCATGTCAGGTATGATATATCTGAGTGATGGATCGAAATGGCATTCATGTCCTTGTGTGTAAGAGTTAAGTGTGTGAACACGATTTGGTAAAGGTAGCGATGAGGGCCCATGTAGGAGTACATGGCGGGTTGTCTCATTGGGACCGACCTTAAGAACTGAGTTTTGTGTTTGTGATCCAAGACAGTTACTACCACACATTTGGCTTTGGTAACTCGACCCCTCTCGGCTTATTAATCGCCTAGACCTCTGTCCAGGAGTCGCAACTAGTTTATGGTGTTTGTAGGAAAAGTGTTGGCAGCCGTGCATAGCGCTGCCCGACGGGGTGGACTGTGATGCGGTATAGACAGAGTGACATGGCGTACCAAGTGGCACCCGAACGGTGGGCTTGGGAACCCTGCGCACATTGTTTGATGTCGTAGCGGAAACTTCGGTCAGACTTCCGTGCGGGTTCAGTCTCAAATAGGCGATAAACCTGGACTAGGGTCTTGTGTGGTTGATGGTCGTGGCCGACGTCCACGCCAGTGCTTCCGCTTGAAGGTTGCCGAGATGCATGATGTGCATATGGTGATAAGTGGCGAGAGCGTGTGTGAAGAAGTATACCCCTGCAGGGTGAAATAATCTGTTCGAATAGCCGCATCCTCGGATATGGACTACTTGGATTGCTTATGTGGTTCATAGAAAACTTGAAGTGGATACTCTAAAATGCGCAAGATAAGCGTGAGTGCTATTGATGGCCTTCTTGTAGGGAGACGAGAGTGGATCCATAGTGGTGTATTGATTGGAGAATATGTGGACTCGTGTGCACTATCCCACCTTAAAGATACTACTTATAGTCGTAGTATAGGTTAGCCAAGAGTCAAAGCTGGCTTGCTGCAATAAACTCCACAGTCCCCCTTCATTGATACTGGTGCATATGTAGATAGTTCTGATGTAAGTCTTGCTGAGTACCCTTGTACTCACGTTTGCTTAAATTATGTTTTTGCAGAGGAGACGTCGGTCTCATTAGTGGTATTTATGACGTGAAGTTCGATGTTGACCGGATTAGCTTGGGAATCCCAGACAGAGGTCTGGGTCCTTTGGTAGGGTCGTTGTAGCTTTTTAGGCTCCTCCAGCCACTTTTGTACATGTCTGTACTCAGACATATTTAAATTTCCGCTTGTTGTTTGATTGCTCTGAATGTTGGGTCATGTGACCCCTGTTTGTAACATCTTATTGTATTGGCTCTTTCGAGCCTTCTAAATAAATGTTGTAATGTTGTATGGTTATGTTGTGATGCCATAGTTGTATCTATGCATATCGGGCATGTCGTGCGTACGTGTGACGTGCAACGGTATGTATGGGATCTGACACCTAGTTGTGTGCCTTTAGTAGTACGCTTTACGGGGAACTGCCTCTTTGTGCTTCCACCGAGCCTTGGTAGCTTGCTACTGCTCCGGACACATTGATTGACTGGCATGTATCCTTCTTTGCTTTTGTGTCTGTCCCTTCGGGGAAATGTCTCGCAGTGTAATGGAGTCTCTGTAGCCTGCTACGACTCGTCTACGTGCAGTGATGACATTTATGTCCCACGGCATAATGGAGTCCTTGTAGCTTGCTATGACTCGTCTACACACGCTAGAGATCGACACCTGCATTGTTCGGTTACGTATGCCTGTCCCTGTACGGATGTGCCACTTGGGTTCTATGACTAGTCATGTCAGCCCAGGTTCTTTGACATTTGAATGCTAGCAACACATTCACATACGTGAGTCGAAAGACGCAAACAGTCCCGGCCCAGGTAAGGTGGCAGCCGTGGAGATAACCGTGCGTGAGACCGCAAAGTGATGTGATGTGTTACAAGCTGGATTCTTATGGCTTAGGATCGAGGTCCCGACAGCGTTGGTATTAGAGCTTGACTGCCTATAGGATTACCAAGCCAAACTAGTCGATGTTGAGTCTAGAACTGCTTTAGTAATATAAGGGAATTGATTGTGGAAGGGAACGTAAGGCTCTTTTTACTCCTTTACTTGTGTCATTCTAATTCTGAGTCACCCTCTTCTTTTCTACGGGGATTAAGAACTAGGCCTTCTCATCTATCTATTAGGAGGACGAGTTACTATGCTGGAGACCTATAGGAAAGTTGTTGTCTTCCTGGATCAGTGTCTCCATATGAATTCATTGTCATGTTGTCAGTTTTCTTGTGCAGGTTGCCTCATATTTCATGTCTGTACCGTTATGCTGTGCGAGTTATCCAAGGTTTCCAATTCATCTGATGCACTTGCAAAACTCTTTCAGCTTGAGTCAATGTCTTTCAAGCCAGACAAAGCACACTAATTATGGTAATGGGGTACTCCATTACCTCGACGTGTTTGATGAAGGTGTTTAGGAAACCATGTTGTTTTAGTGAACCACCTAACAATTTAGTTGTGTCCTTTGTTTCCAGTGTGATAATTCTGGCCATCATTATCAAAAGCATGTTGTGATGCTACTTAGTCAATAGGTATTCTGTATCTGGGTTCTTGAACCCAAGGATCATTCTTCTCATTTCCATTGATAGTATTTGCTCGTTCCTCTAGGATATTAGTAACCTTGTTATAGCCCTCAAGGTTTGTGGTATATCATTCTTCCAATACCATGAATCAGTTATGGCAGAAGTTCTTTGTGAACAAAATATCACAACAAGAGTGCTCGTGATGAGTCCTCCATTTCATATTTGTGAGTCTGCCAATTCTTTCATTCCTGCATGGATTATCTGGAAGAAACATGTTGAACTCCGTTTGATATATTCAATCCATGCATCTAAAACTCAGGAAAAATCAGGTGCTCTTGAGTTGCCCTCCTTCAATTGTATTCTGACCTTTGTCTATCAATGGATAGTCAAGAGTATGTCATGCATTGTGTTATCGATGTCGACTATCCTTGTGGTCTGTCAAGCCATTCTATTCTAGAGTGACTAGGAGAAGCAAACTCCCGTACCTCATCCATTTCTAGGATTGGGTCAAAGCAGTTGTATTCCGCAGATCAAAATGCCAATTCCGCTTTTGCTCTGTTCTACCTTGAGGTATTACCCTCTTCATGTCAAGATTGTCATGAGAAATGCACTCCCTCTTATGAAATCTTGATGTAGTGATACTTCTCGCCATCATCATTCATTCCCCGGTCTCTGTGTTGTTGAAACCAGAATACCGACAAGTGAATCGTGATGTGTGAAATCGATACTCCTAGCAACATGTCGCTCAGTAGTTAATGGACAATAATCCCACTCTTGGTATGATGGTCATTGAATTGTCATACTGAGAATGATCGTGCTACCTAGTCCATTTTCCCTTGGTGCACTTTTCAGTCAATGAGTTAGGATTGTGTCAATCCTTCGTGTTGATCATATCGTCTTGCCATGAAAAGCAAGATTGTTCCCAAGCTTGATAACATATCAGTGGATCGTGATTTTCCGGATATCTTCTCGGAAGTATTACCAAGGTGTTCCTTGACCGTTATGTTAAGCTCGTGATCGAGATGGTTTTCCTATAAACCACCCTTCTCCAAGAATCTGTGTTGGATACCCCTGAACTAGTTGGCTAAGCTAAACAACAACTTGGAGAGTTGGAAGATAAAAGCTTCGCCTGACTTAGTTCATTCCAGGAGGATGTCTTTGTTGTGGATGTGTGTGTCGAAGAGAGACGATATTTTCATCGAGTGATCCTTGTGGTCAATTGTTGCATCTATCGTCTTATCCAACCATTGATTTGAGTATGGGCTATCGTTAAATCAAAATCAGAACCAAAGGTTTCTCTAATGATGTTTTACTCGTGGATGTATCCTCGAGCATACATTGTTATATCTTTCGGTCTAACCAATGCTATCACCTTGTTGTCATAAGTTGTGGAATTCCATCTATATGGATATCTCGATGAATTGTGGTTAAGCCCTTTGACAACCTTTTCATCTTTCCATGATTCATGAGGAACATGAGGCTAGTATTGGAAACTTTGTAGGCATATCTTCGTGTTTCGTTCGTGAAGTATATGTTAGGTGTAAGAAGTAACTTCCTCTAAATTCACGTGCAATTGATGCAAGTTGCCGCCGTAAACTTGAGAAAAGTCGATTTGTTTCTTGGAATCATCCCAAGTCAATCATGCCCATGCAAAGTATTCTATGGTTTGAAAGACTGATCATCTTCATTCCAGATGCAATCCCTAGCACATCAAGCCACTGATTGAGTTGTTCAAGGAAAAGAAGTTCTTTCTTAAGAGCTGATCCGGGCTTATGTAAGAACTTCGCTAATCCCTAATGATGGTTCCTAACTCGAACTCGGTAGTGTTATGTTGTAAGATCTCCATATGACCACAATTGTTTTGGACACCGTGTTCATGTGGGTCTTGCAATCCAGCTCATGTTTTGGAGTTGGCTTCCGCAGTTCATTTCCCTGATGATTTCGTAACATCATCTCTTCGATTTGTGTTGCAACCTTTCTTTTTCAGACATGCTGAGTCTGGAATATCCCAGCACCAACCAGATATGAATCTCAGGAAGATATGATGGTTGGGACGTTTCCCCAAGAATTATAATATTGGTCTCTCTGTAACCCGACAAAGGGATGTTGTGTCTAACATACCTATCCGGAAGACATACTATTATAATATCTTGTATCAGCAACCTTAGCCACTTCCCCATGAGGTTTTCGCATGACTTATTCAGAAGTTATTTCTCATGGACCTTTTGAAACCCCAAAGTCCGACCTCTACTTGATGTTCTAGTCAGAACACCTAACACATAATTGGGGTTATGCTAGTACATCAAGGAGAACATTAGAAGCGGGGTGCTAAATGTCTCTCGGTCGATCATCCAGATTTCGCTCCCTTGTCCTAGCCCGGGTAAAATCTAAGAAAATGTTGTCTTCCTTTGCATCTACATCCTCCATCATTATTCATCATGGTAGTATGAGGTGTTCCCAGGATCCTTGGTTCGGATGTTGGTAAAACTTTGTTGAATATGGAGATGCTCAAGTTCTTGAGAGCACTCTCACACACTAGGTTATCCCTCGGTATTACCTGGAATGTGCCTTCCATTGCCGAGTTGTTTGATAACTCTAGTTTCCATTCCGATCTGAGTATGCCATTCTTTCAAATTCCTTCCAACGATCGTTTGCGAATTGCCTTAGGCTGGTATGAAGAGTTTCAATGATCTATGTATCAAAAGTAATTCTTTTTGCCACTTAAGGGATAATCTTACGAGTCGCCTTCCCTAAGGTGCCCGTTATGGTATGAAGGGCAACTAACTGCTCGCTACTTTAAAACCCTTTCACCATCTGTTTTAGTGTGGAACTGTTGCCTACCAATTGAACCTCCATCATCTATCTCATTCCATCATTCTCAATGTGTGTTTTGTGTCTCAGCTCGAGAGATGTTATCACGTCTCATTCTACGAGTTGATCATGAGTTGCTCGATCTTCGAGAAGATCGAATCTTGTAGAGCTTTCTTTTCCCTGTTGCCTTTCTGTTGGATGAACATCCCGAAGGCAAAGATGTCAAGACCAGCATAATGCAATGAATCAACATCTGCGAGAAGGGCACGTGGACTAAGAAGGTTGTGATAGTTAGTGTCCCCTCTGTTTTCTACCCTACGCTTGAATCTCGGGACGAGATTCTTGTTTGGTGGGGGTGAGTTGTCACAACCCTAGATTATTGCCTGTAATTAGTTGCATTGTGATCATTCATGTCATCATATTTATTTTTGCTAAAAGTGAATTGAGGGAATTTCTCAAATCCTCATAAATCATATAAAAAGAAATTATCAACTTCAACATTTTCAAATGTGTCCAGGAAAATGTTCCTGCTAAACTCTGAAATTATTGGCAAGGGTTAAAATTCAAACCAATAATTCTAGGATAGCATAAGCATTTATTTGGTGGCATTTGATTTAATTCATAGCTTTTTGAATTGGATTTATATCTAGTATAAAAGAAATATAAGTCCAATAATTCTGAATCTTTTTGTGGGGCTCTAGATTAATTCATATGGCATCCATAAAATTTTCAGGATTTATCCAAAATGATCTAGTATTTTTCTAGATCAAAACAACGAAGAATTAAATAGAAAAGAAAACAGGAAATAGGAAAGTTCTTACCTGGCCAGAAGAACCGGCCCAGCCCACCTGGCCATTGCCAGTCATCTTCAACCTCTGCCTACTGGCAGACGCGACACAGGGCACGGCGTCGTGCGAGGACGCCATGCCTCCTGCCTGCCTGGCTCTCCCGAGCCAGCGTGACGACGGGGGTGAGGACCCCAGCATCGTCCGGATCGAGCCGACCCTCTCATTCTCCCTCTCTCTCCGCTCTCTCCCCCTCGCCGCCCGAAAGCCGCCGGCCGTCGCGGATCCCAGCCGCCGATTCGACCGCGCCGACGCATCCCCGAGCCCACCGAGCGCCCCATCCGATTCCCCGTGAGCTTGCCGTTCTTTTTCCCCTCTCCCCTTGGTCCTCCCCGTCCCCTAGTTGGCCTCCCCGCCATGGCCGAATCCCACCGGCGCAAGGACCGACACCGGCAACACCCCGGTGACCATTTGGTCACCCGGAGGGGGCCAACGGCTTCGCGAGGACATGTAAACATCGTTGCCGCTGCTTATCCACCGCCTTGCATAGCGCTTGCATGCGCCCGAGCTAGCCCAAGCTCCGGCCATCGCAAATGTCGCCATGGTCGTCGTCTCCGGCCACCCCGAGACCTCCCCTGTGCTCCGCTGGATGCGAGCGAGCCTGAGCATCCCGTAGGTGGCCTCTGCTGCTCGAATGACCACCAAAGGGCCATTTCCGAGCTGCTCCATCGTCTCGGACCTCGGCGGCATTGAGCCGCCGGCGGGTTTGACCCCTCTGGCCGGTTTGACCACCCCTAGGGACGTTGACACGTGGGCCCAGCCCCTGTTTAAACTTTAGCTTAGATTAAAACAAATAATTTGTTTAATTAACTTAATTAGACGCTGACTAGTGGGCCCTGCATAATTAATTAACATGAAACGTTTAATTAGGTTAATTAACCCCTGTTAAATATCCAGTGACATTGACGTGTGGACCCCGCACGTCAGGTTTGACCTGGACCAGGTGAGCTAACCTGCTGACGTCATCCTGACATCAGGCTGACGCGGTAATCAGTTTTTACAATAGGAATAATTCAGGAAATTCCAGAAAATGTCTAAAACTTCTAAAAATCATAGAAAATAATCTGTAAATCAGATGAAAATAATTTATATATGAAAAATGATCAGAAAAATCCAAAGAATCTGTTTATGCCATGATCATGCATGTTTGAGAAAGCTAACATCACCAAGTAGGACATTTTATGATTATGTCAGTATATGAAATATCATTTGGAGTTAGAATTCAAACTTGTTTGAATTTCACTTCAACCACCTTGGCTAACTACTCCTCTAGATTAATTTAGTACCTTAACCTGTCATATCATGCATCATAATTGTGCATTGCATAAGTTGAATGTTGGTTCTTCTTGTTTGCCAGTGCTTGTTCCCTCTCGATAGACGATGGTTCCGACGATGTGACCGTTGACACTAATGAAGATAAATGATATCTTTAGGACTGTCAGGCAAGCAAACCCCCGCCCCCCTTGAGCATATTGATATGAACCCACTCTCTCGCTCCTGCTCTATTTTATTGCATTCAGACAAGAACGATTCAATTGTTACCTGTTTTCGGTAGTTGAACCCATTCCTTTGCATGACATGTCTTTGCCACAGTAAATAGTTGAAACCACTTAGCATGAGTAACAACTGCTTGAGCCTTGTTGTGCCTACTCATCCATGCTTGCTTACTTACTGTGCCTACTATGCTTAGAGTCGTGTCATGTTAGGTATGATATATCTGAGTGATGGATCGGAATGGCATTCATGTCCTTGTGTGTAAGAGTTAAGTGTGTGAACACGATTTGGTAAAGGTAGCGATGAGGGGCCATGTAGGAGTACATGGCGGGTTGTCTCATTGGGACCGACCTTAAGAACTGAGTTCTGTGTTTGTGATCCAAGACAGTTACTACCACACATTGGGCTCCGGTAACTCGACCCCTCTCGGCTTATTAAGTGCCTAGACCTCTATCCAGGAGTCGCAACTAGTTTATGGTGTTTGTAGGAGAAGTGTTGGCGGCCATGCATAGCACTGCCCGACGGGGTGGACTCTGATGCGGTATAGACACTGTGGCATGGTGTACCAAGTGGCACCCGAACGGTGGGCTTGGGAAACCTGCGCACATTGTTTGAGGCCGTAGCGGAAACTTCGGCCGGACTTCCGTGCGGGTTCAGTCTCAAATAGGCGATAAACCTAGACTAGGGTCTTGTGTGGTTGATGGTCGTGGCCGACGTCCACGCCAATGCTTCCGCTTGAAGGTTCCCGAGATCCATGACGTGTATATGGTGATAAGTGGCGAGAGCGTGTGTGAAGAAGTATACCCCTGCAGGGTGAAATAATCTGTTCGAATAGCCGCATCCTCGGATATGGACTACTTGGATTGCTTATGTGGTTCATAGAAAACTTGAAGTGGATACTCTAAAATGCGCAAGATAAGCGTGAGTGCTATTGATGGCCTTCTTGTAGGGAGACGAGAGTGGATCCATAGTGGTGTATTGATTGGAGAATATGTGGACTCGTGTGCACTATCCCACCTCAAAGATACTACTTGTAGTCGTAGTATAGGTTAGCCAAGAGTCAAAGCTGGCTTGCTGCAATAAACTCCACAGTCCCCCTTCATTGATACTGGTGCATATGTAGATAGTTCTGATGTAAGTCTTGCTGAGTACCCTTGTACTCACGTTTGCTTAAATTATGTTTTTGCAGAGGAGACGTCGGTCTCATTAGTGGTATTTACGACGTGAAGTTCGATGTTGACCGGATTAGCTTGGGAATCCCAGACAGAGGTCTGGGTCCTTTGGTAGGGTCATTGTAGCTTTTCAGGATCCTCCGGCCACTCTTGTAGATGTCTGTACTGAGACATATTTAAACTTCCGCTTGTTGTTTGATTGCTCTGAATGTTGGGTCATGTGACCCCTGTTTGTAACATCTTATTGTATTGGCTCTTTCAAGCCTTCTAAAGAAATGTTGTAATGTTGTATGGTTATGTTGTGATGCCATAGTTGTATCTATGCATATCGGGCATGTCGTGCATACGTGTGACGTGCAACGGTGTGTATGGGAGCCGACACCTAGTTGTGTGCCTTTAGTAGTACTCTTTACGGGGAACTGCCTCTTTGTGCTTCCACCGAGCCTTGGTAGCTTGCTACTGCTCCGGACACATTGATTGACCGGCATGTATCCTTCTTTGCTGTTCTGTCTGTCCCTTCAGGGAAATGTCTCGCAGTGTAATGGAGTCCCTATAGCCTGCTATGACTCGTCTACGTGCAGTGATGACATTTATGTCCCACGGCGTAATGGAGTCCTTGTAGCTTGCTATGACTCGTCTACACACGCTAGAGATCGACACCTGCATTGCTAGGTTACATATGCCTGTCCCTGTACGGATGTGCCACTTGGGTTCTATGACTAGTCATGTCGGCCTGGGTTCTTTGACATTTGAATGCTAGCGACACATTCACATACGTGAGTCAAAAGACGCAAACGGTCTCGGCCCAGGTAAGGTGGCAGCCGTGGAGATAACCGTGCGTGAGACCGCAAAGTAATGTGATGTGTTACATGTTGGATTCTTATGGCTTAGGATCGGGGTCCCGAGAGTTAGAGCGCGCTAAGAAGGGGTCAGCGAAAAGCAATGGCAAGAAGCCCTCGACCGCTCGGTTCACCGCGCCGCCGGGATGGATCCAGGGAGACTTTCTCCCCTTGGTGGCCACTCGAGCGGACATCGATGGCCTGGTTGTCGACGGGCTTGTGGCGGACGGCGCTTGGAGATTGTCGGAGGGAAAGCGCGAGCCGGAGCCACGCGAAGGAGAGCGGGTTCTCCTCCTCTCCCACGTCGAAAGAGGTTTTTCTATGCCTCCGCACCCGTTCATTAGAGGGTTTCTGAACTTCTTTGGTGCTCAGCTCTGCCACTTCCCGTCGAATGGAATTTCCTACTTGTCTGCTTTCATCACTTTGTGCGAGTGCTTCTTGGGCTGTCCTCCTCACTAGGGACTACTCAAGCACCTCTTCACGGTTAGATCTCAGACTGTAAAGAAAGCCCTCCCTGAGGATGGGAAAACTCATGTATTGCAGCTGTGTGGGGGTCTACGACTTCAAAAAAGAGCTCGTAGTTCTTTCCCTTCTATGACCTTTCCTGAATCTGTTAGAGGCTAGCAGTCGACATGGTTTTATTGCAAAGATGTATATTCTCCCAACATGTGGACTGGCCTTTCCTCTTTCACATCTGATCATCCAGACGTCCCCAAGTCTCTAAAGGTGTCGTAAGAGGAACAAGTCTATGTGGGAATCTTGGTGGACGCCATGGTGAAACTCATTCGGGACGGAGTGACCAGCATGGATCTCTTGGAAATGTTCCTCAGTCGACGGATTCAACTTCTCCAGGCCAGGGATCACGCCATGTGGCACTATGCAGGCCCCGAGGATTCGACCAGGATGCACCCAGAAGAGGTTCCACAAAAGACTGTCAAGCAATGGCTTTGCAGTATCACCGGGGCATGTGACAATCCCTTAGGAGCCAAGAGGATCTGACCTTACTTGGCCAAAAATCTGCCGAAGAATCTGGTATGTTGCACTTTGTCGACTGAAGTACTTGTACTGTCGAGTGATCGATTGATTTATTGACTGATTTCCTTTTTTGAATCACGCGGGAGTGGATGCATATGTACTCGCCTGTACCCAATGGGAACCAACCTGAAGATGGCGGGGTGAGCGAGGGCAGAAGCATGGACGTCGACGGCTCTTATGACTCCGAAGACGAATATGAAGAATCGGGTGAGAACGAGGAAGAAGTCAAGTCTCCTCCTTGCATCGAACGGTGCTCCAAGTCTCGTAAAGACCCTGCGACTATTGAGGACAAAGCCCCGGTCCCAAGTGAGAAGAACTCAAAGCGGAGCCAACCTTCGACCGTCGAGTCAAGTGAAAGATCAACGAAGCAATCCAAGCTCAACATAGTGAAACCTCGCAAAGCTCTGCCCCGCATGAGGATGGATGTGCCTGTCGTCTCCACGTGTGTATTTACTTTCAAATTCTCGCTATCGATTGTGACTTTGAACTCTTATTGACTAAGTGTTGTTTGATCTATCAGAGATGCTACTTCAGTAACGTCACCTCAACATGACGGAGGGAAAGCAATGGACATAGACACTGCTGTTGCGGCCACTTCCCACAGAAATAACCGGATCTTCAGCTCTGCTTCTCGAATACGGTTTTGTAGATTGCAAAAGTTAATATTACCGATTGATAACTGCAGAAATCATCCGACTGGAAGATGACGAAAAACACCCTGGGCGCACGGGAGGTAGAAGTGAGACCCTAGGCACCCCGCGCATACGTACTCGAAGAACTTCGTCCACGCAAACGCCTCAACGGTCGACCGCCGGATCTTCCCAGGGAATAAGCGACTTGACACGGGTCAGAGCTGACCTTGCAGTGCCTCTGTCGAGTGCCCCACCAGCCGCTTAGACTATCGTGACATCAACTCCAACCGAACCTACTCACACCACCTTGACTGACCCAGCCTTTATGCCGATCCCGCCAGTGACAGCTTTTCCTCTGCACCGCGTTCCGGAAGACCAAACCGGAGCTGCAAAGGAGGCCATGATCCAAGCGGAGCAGATGATGTTGTGCACCAAGGAAGCGTACGAGGCCAGCAAGTTGGCCTATGACGCTAGCACAGCGCTTCGCACCAATGTCTGAGTAAGTTCAATTGTAAGTGCATTTCTGATTGAATTCCTATCTTCTTTGGTTGTACACCCACTGGGTGTTTGTTTTCCGCTTGTAGAACATTTCAAGGTTCTCCACTCGAATAGATCAGGTCTTTAATCGAGTACGATTTGGTCCAGTGGGGGCACTCTGAGTGCACCCACTGGGTGTAGTCCCCGAGACCGCTGCCGAATGCTTGCACCGACAGAGGTCTTAGAGTTTGTCGTATGCGAGATACGTTTGCCCTTGATCACACCACTTTGAAGCTACTTTGTAGGTTTCATGGATATCATTGATCAACCATGATATGACGCTACATAAGGATAGACTGCACTTCATGATTGTCAGTGCGGACCTTTCCAAGGGTGCAGAGTGGGGTGGCATGTCACTCGACAGATCGAGTGATGGATGTTCCAATGATGGATACTTTCTGCTACTCGACAGGTCGAGAGTTGGCAGATCCAATGGGGGCACGCTAAGTGCACCCACTGGGTGTAGTCCCCCAGACCGCCGTCGGGTGCTTGCAACGGCGGCGCTTTGAAAGAGATCGTTGAATATTCGGACAGAGCAGACCTTGTCGACTGTTTTAGTAACCAGTGGGGGCACGCTAAGTGCACCCACTGGGTGTAGTCCCCGAGGCTACTGTTGATCGCAAACGATAAGCAGTAGTCTTGAAAACTTGAAATCGGATTTTTTGTCGTATGCGGAGTACGATCGTCACTCGACATGTCGAGTGTATTTTATTTTTCATCACCGTCCCGCACCGAAGCTACCATGTAGGTTTTATGGAGATCATTTGATCAACCGTGATATGACGCTGCTTCAAAGGTTCGGAATGGGGCCGACGGGTCACTCGACAGATCGAGTGTTAACCGTTCCAGTGGGGGCACTCTGAGTGCACCCACTGGGTGTAGTACCCGAGACTGTCGTCGAGTGCTTGCACTGGCAGGGGTCTAATAGAGACTGTCTTGAATTTGTTTACGGTACGCGGAGTATACGAGCCACTCGACATGTCGAGTGGACTTTGTTGGGAGATGTGGTAGTAAATCAAAAAAATTCCTACGATCACCAAGATCTATCTATGGAGAAACCAGCAACGAGTGGGGAGATATTGCATCTTCATACCTTTGAAGATCGCTAATCGGAAGCATTAGAAGAATGCGGTTGGTGGAGTCATACTCGCAGCGATTCAGATCACGGTGGATTCCGATCTAAGCGCCGAACAACGGCGCCTCCGTGTTCAACACACGTATAGCTCGGTGACGTCTCCCACGCCTCGATCCAGCAAGGAGGAGGGAGAGGTTGGGGAAGAGCTCCAACAGCAGCACGACGGTGTGGTGGTGGTGGAGCAGCAAGGTATTCCGGCAGGGCTTCGCCTAAGCACCGCGGAGGAGGAAGAAGAGAGGTAGGGCTGCCCGTGGGAGAGAGAGATCAAATCTTGTCTCAAAACAGCCAAAACCTCAAGTATATATAGGAGTAGGGAGAGGGAGGGCTGCCTTGTCCCCTCCTCCAAGGAGGAGAGGTTTGGCCGAGCTAGGGGAGGAGTCCACCTCCCACAAGGGAGGTGGAGACTCCTCCCACAAGGGAGGTGGATCTCCTCCTATCAAACTCCTTTTGCCTTATCTCTTCATCCCTATGAGCATGAGCCTTTAGAAAAGGTCTTGTCCATCCCAATAAGGGATGGCACACTTTATCTAACAGCCCATAAGGTCCTTTGTTCGTCACACCCCTCCCGGGGGTCCTCCGGCACCCTCCCGGTACTCCCGGTACACTACCGATGAGCCCAAAAACTTTCCGGTGACCAAAACAGGACTTCCTATATATGAATCTTTACCTCCGGACCATTCTGGAGCTCCTCGTGACATCCGGGATCTCATCTGGGACTCCGAAGAACCTTCGGTAATCACTTATACCATTTCCCTATAAACCTAGCATCATCGAACCTTAAGTGTGTAGACCCTACGGGTTCGGGAGACATGTAGACATGACCGAGACACCTCTCCAGTCAATAACCAACAGTGGGCTCTGGATACCCATGTTGGTTCCCACATGCTCCACGATGATCTCATTAGATGAACCACGATGTCGGGGATTCAATTAATCCCGTATACAATTCCCTTTGTCTACCGGTATGATACTTGCCCGAGATTCGATCGTTGGTATTCCTATACCTTGTTCAATCTCGTTACCGGCAAGTCTCTTTACTCATTCCGTAACACATCATCCTGTGGCTAACTCCTTAGTCACATTGAGCTCATTATGATGATGTCTTACCGAGTGGGCCCAGAGACACCTCTCCGTCACACGGAGTGACAAATCCCAGTCTCGATTCGTGCCAACCCAACAGACACTTTCGGAGATACCCGTAGTGCACCTTTATAGCCACCCAGTTACGTTGTGACGTTTGGCACACCCAAAGCATTCCTATGGTATCCGGGAGTTGCACAATCTCATGGTCTAAGGAAATGATACTTGACATTGGAAAAGCTTTAGCAAACGAACTACACGATCTTGTCCTATGCCTAGGATTGGGTCTTGTCCATCACATCATTCTCCTAATGATGTGATACCGTTATCAATGACATCCAATGTCCATGGTCATGAAACCATGACCATCTATTGATCAACGAGCTAGCCAACTAGAGGCTCACTAGGGACATGTTATGGTCTATGTATTCACACATGCATTCTGGTTTCCGGTTAATACAATTATAGCATGAACAATAGACAATTATCATGAACAAGGAAATACAATAATAACCATTTTATTATTGCCTCTAGGGCATATTTCCAACAGTCCCCCACTTGCACTAGAGTCAATAATCTAGTTACATTGTGATGAATCGAACACCCATAGCATTCTGGTGTTGATCATGTTTTGCTCGTGAGAGAGGTTTACACAACGGATCTGCGACATTCAGATCCGTATGTACTTTACAAATATCTATATCTCCCTCCTGAATGTAATCACGAATGGAGTTGAAGCGGCGCTTGATGTGTCTTGTCTTCTTGTGAAACCTGGGCTCCTTGGCAAGGGCAATAGCTCCAGTGTTATCACAGAATAGAGTCATCGGGCCCGACGCATTAGGAATCACTCCTAGGTCGGTGATGAACTCCTTCATCCAGACTCCTTCCTTTGTTGCTTCCGAAGCAGCTATGTACTTTGCTTCACATGTAGATGCCGCCACGACGCTTTGCTTGCTGCTGCACCAGCTGACTGCCCCTCCGTTCAAAATATACCCGTACCGGTTTGCGACTTGGAGTCGTCCGGATCTGTGTCGAAGCTAGCATCGACGTAACCCTTTACGACGAGCTCTTCGGCACCTCCATATACAAGAAACATGTCCTTTGTCCTTTTCAGGTACTTCAGGATATTCTTGACCGCTGTCCAGTGTTCTGCTCCGGGATCACTTTGGTACCTCCCTACCAAACTTATGGCAAGGTTCACATCAAGTCTGGTACACGGCATGGCATACATAATAGAGCCTATGGCTGAAGCATAGGGGATGACACTCATCTCTTCTCTATCATTTGTCGTGGTCGGGCATTGAGTCGTACTCAATCTCACACCCTGTAACACAGGCAAGAACCCCTTCTTGGACTGATCCATATTGAACTTCTTCAATATCTTTTCAAGGTATGTGCTTTGTGAAAGACCTATGAGGCGTTTCGATCTATCTCTATAGATCTTAATACCTAATATGTAAGTAGCTTCTCCAAGGTCCTTCATTGAAAAACATTTATTCAAGTACGCCTTTACACTTTCCAAAAGTTCTATATCATTTCCCATCAACAATATGTCATCCACATATAATATGAGAAATGCTACAGAGCTCCCACTCACTTTCTTGTAAATACAGGGTTCTCCATAAACCTGTATAAATCCAAACGCTTTAATCACCTCATTAAAGCGAATGTTCCAACTCTGAGATGCTTGCACCAGCCCATAGATGGAGCGTTGGAGCTTGCATAATTTGTTAGCATATTTAGGATCGACAAAACCTTCCGGCTGCATCATATACAGTTCTTCCATAAGGAAGCCATTAAGGAATGTTGTTTTGACGTCCATTTGCTAGATCTCATAATCATAAAATGCGGCAATTGCTAACACGATTTGGACGGACTTCAGCATCGCTACGGGTGAGAAAGTCTCATCGTAGTCAACTCCTTGAACTTGTCGATAACCCTTAGCAACAAGCCGAGCCTTATAGACGGTCACATTACCATCCATGCCAGTCTTCTTCTTAAAGATCCATTTATTTTCAATGGCTCGCTTATCATCAGGCAAGTCCACCAAAGTCCACACTTTGTTCTCATACATGGATCCTATCTCGGATTTCATGGCTTCAAGCCATTTGTTGGAATCCGGGCCCACCATCACTTCTTCATGGTTCGAAGGTTCACCATTGTCCAACAACATGATCTCAGGATAGGGTTGTCGTACCACTCTGGTGCAGAACGTGTCCTAGTGGACCTTCGACGTTCAATAGTAACTTGATCTGAAGTTTCATGATCATCATCATTAACTTCCTCTCCAGCCGGTGTAGGCTCCACAGAAACAACTTCCTGTGTTGCGCTACTCTCCGGTTCGAGTGGAGGTACAATTACCTTATCAAGTTCTATTTTCCTCCCACTTACTTCTTTCGAGAGAAACTCTTTCTCGAGAAAGGATCCATTCTTGGCAACAAAGACTTTGCCTTCGGATCTGAGGTAGAAGGTATACCCAATAGTCTCTTTGGGATATCCTATGAAGATGCACTTTTCTGCTTTGGGTTCGAGCTCCTCAGGTTGAAGTTTCTTCACATAAGCATCGCATCCCCAAACTTTTAGAAACGACAACTTAGGTTTCTTTCCAAACCATAATTCATACGGTGTCGTCTCAACGGACTTTGACGGTGCCCTATTTGAAGTGAATGTGGCAGTCTCTAATGCATATCCCCAAAATGATAGCGGTAAGTCGGTAAGAGACATCATAGATCGTGCCATATCCAATAGAGTGCGATTATGACGTTCAAACACACCATTTCGCTGAGGTGTGCCAAGCGGCGTGAGTTGTGAAACAATTCCACATTTCCTTAGGTGCGTGCCAAACTCATGACTCAAATATTCTCTGCCACGATCAGATCGTAGGCACTTTATTTTCCTGTCACGTTGATTCTCTACCTCACTATGAAATTCCTTGAACCTTTCAAAGGTTTCAGACTTGTGTTTCATTAAGTAGACATACCCATATCTGCTCAAGTCATCAGTGAGGGTGAGAACATAACGGTAGCCACCGCGAGCCTCAACGCTCATTGGACCGCATACATCAGTATGTATTATCTCCAATAAGTCAGTTGCTCGCTCCATTGTTTCGAAGAAAGGAGTCTTGGTCATCTTGCCCATGAGGCATCGTTCGCACGTGTCAAATGATTCAAAATCAAGAGACTCCAAAAGTCCATCAGCATGGAGCTTCTTCATGCGTTTGACACCAATATGACCAAGGCGGCAGTGCCACATGTAAGTGGGACTATCGTTATCAACCTTAAACTTTTCGGTACTCACACTATGGACATGTGTAACATCACATTCGAGATTCATCAAAAATAAACCATTGACTGGTGGGGCATGACCATAAAACATTTCTCTCATATAAATAGAACAACCATTTATTCTCAGATTTAAATGAGTAGCCATCTCGTATCAAACGAGATCCAGATACAATGTTCATGCTCAAAGCAGGTACTAAATAACAATTATTGAGGTTTAAAACTAATCTCGAAGGTAGATGTAGAGGTAGCGTGCCGACGGCGATCACATCGACCTTTGAACCATTCCCGACGCACATCGTCACCTCGTCCTTTGCCAGCCTCCGCTTATTCCGCAGCTCCTGCTTGGAGTTACAAATGTGAGCAACTACATCGGTATCAAATACCCAAGAGCTACTACGAGCACTGGTTAGGTACACATCAATAACAAGTATATCACATATACCTTTAACGTTGTCGGCCTTCTTATCCGCTAAGTACTTAGGGCAGTTCCGCTTCCAGTGACCGATACCCTTGCAATAAAATCACTCGGTCTCAGGCTTGGGTCCATTCTTGTTCTTCTTCCCGACAACTTGCTTACCGGGCGCGGCAACAGCTTTGCCGTCCTTCTTGAAGTTCTTCTTACCCTTGCCTTTCTTGAAACTAGTGGTCTTATTCACCATCAACACTTGATGCTCCTTTTTGATCTCGACCTCCGCTGATTTCAGCATCGAGTACAACTCAGGAATGGACTTCTCCATACCCTGCATGTTGTAGTTCATCACAAAGCTCTTGTAGCTAGGTGGAAGCGACTAGAGGATTCTGTCAATGACTGAGTCATCCGAGAGATTAACTCCCAGCTGAGTCAAGCGGTTGTGCAACCCAGACATTTTGAGTATGTGCTCACTGACAGAACTATTCTCCTCCATCTTACAGCTGAAGAACTTGTTGGAGACGTCATATCTCTCAACCCGGGTATGAGCTTGGAAAACCAGTTTCAGCTCTTGGAACATCTCATATGCTCCGTGTTGCTCAAAACGCTTTTGGAGCCCTGGTTCTAAATTGTAAAGCATGCCGCACTGAACCAGGGAGTAATCATCATAGCGTGACTGCCAGGCGTTCGTAACGTCTTGGTCCGCTGGGAAAATGGGTGGGTCACCTAGCGGTGCATCAAGAACATACAATCTCTTGGAAGCTATGAGGATAATCCTCAAGCTACGGACCCAGTCCGCATAGTTGCTTCCATCATCTTTCAGCTTGTTTTTCTCTAGGAATGCGTTGAAGTTGAGGGTGACATTAGCGTTGGCCATTGGATCTACAATATAGATTGTAAAGACAATTTTAGACTAAGTTCATGATAATTAAGTTCACATAATCAAATTATTAATGAACTCCCACTTAGATAGACATCTCTCTAGTCATCCAAGTGACACATGATCCATGTCAACTAGCTCGTGTCCGATCATCACGTGAGACGGACTAGTCATCCATGGTGAACATCTCCATGTTGATCGTATCTTCTATACGACTCATGTTCGACCTTTCGGTCTTCCGTGTTCAGAGGCCGTGTCTATACATGCTAGGCTCGTCAAGTCAACCTAAGTGTTTCGCATGTGTAAATCTGGCTTACACCCATTGTATGCGAACGTTAGAACCTATCACACCCGATCATCACGTGGTGCTTCGGAACAACGATCCTTAGCAATGGTGCATAGTTAGTGTGAACACATTTCTTGAATTTTTATTGAGAGATCATCTTATTTACTACCGTCGATCTAAGCAAATAAGATGTAAACATGATAAACATCACATGCAATCAATATAGTGACATGATATGGCCAATATCATCTTGCTCCTTTGATCTCCATCTTCGGGGCACCATGATCATCACTGTCACCGGCACGACACCATGATCTCCATCATCGTGTCTTCATGAAGTTGTCTCGCCAACTATTACTTCTACTACTATGGCTAACGTTTAGCAATAAAGTAAAGTAATTACATGGCGTTTATGATTGACACGCAGGTCATACAATAAAATAAGACAAATCCTATGGCTCCTGTCGGTTGTCATACTCATCGACATGCAAGTCGTGAATCCTATTACAAGAACATGATCAATCTCATACATCACAATGCATCACATCACATCCTTTGGCCATATCACATCACAAGGCACATGCTGCAAAAACAAGTCAGACGTCCTCTAATTTGTAGTTGCAAGTTTTTACGTGGCTGCTATAGGTTTCTAGCAAGAACGTTTCTTACCTACGCCAAAACCACAACATGATATGCCAATTTCTATTTACCCTTCATAAGGACCCTTTTCATCGAATCCAATCCGACTAAGGTGGGAGAGACAAACACCCACTAGCCACCTTATGCAACAAGTGCATGTCAGGCGGTGGAACCGGTCTCACGTAAGCGTACATGTAAAGTTGGTTCGGGCTGCTTCATCCCACAATACCGTCGAATCAAGATAAGACTAGTAACGGCAAGCATATTAACAAGATCACCGCCCACAACAACTTGTGTTCTACTCGTGCATAGATTCTACGCATAGACCTAGCTCATGATGCCACTATTGGGAGACGTAGTAGTAAATCAAAAAAATTCCTACGATCACCAAGATCTATCTATGGAGAAACCAGCAACAAGTGGGGAGATATTGCATCTTCATACCTTTGAAGATCGCTAAGCAAAAGCGTTACAAGAACACGGTTGGTGGAGTCGTACTCGCAGCGATTCAGATCGCGGTGGATTCCGATCTAAGCGTCGAACAACGGCGCCTCCGCGTTCAACACACGGACAGCCCGATGATGTCTCCCGCGCCTTGATCCAGCAAGGAGGAGGGAGAGGTTGGGGAAGAGCTCCAACAGCAGCATGATGGCGTGGTGGTGGTGGAGCAGCAAGGTATTCCGGCAGGGCTTCGCCTAAGCACTGCGGAGGAGGAAGAAGAGAGGTAGGACTGCGCCGTGGGAGAGAGAGATCAAATCTTGTCTCAAAACAGCCAAAATCTCAATTATATATAGGAGGAGGGAGAGGGAGGGATGCCTTGGCCCCTCCTCCAAGGAGGAGAGGTTCGGCCGAGCTAGGGGAGGAGTCCACCTCCCACAAGGGAGGTGGATCTCCTCCTTTCAAACTCCTTTTGCCTTATCTCTTCATCCCTATGCGCATGGGCCTTTAGCAAAGGTCTTTCCCAGACCAATAAGGGCTGGCACACTTTATATAACAGCCCATAAGGTCCTTTGGTCGTCACACCCCTCCCGGGGGTCCTCCGGCACCCTCCCGGCACTCCCGGTACACTACCGATGAGCCCGAAACTTTTCGGTGACCAAAACGGGACTTCCTATATATCAATCTTTACCTCCGGACCATTTTGGAGCTCCTCGTGATGTCCGGGATCTCATATGGGACTCCAAACAACCTTCAGTAATCACGTATACCATTTCCCTATAACCCTAGCGTCGTCGAACCTTAAGTGTGTAGACCCTACGGGTTCGGGAGACATGTAGACATGACCGAGACACCTCTCCAGTCAATAACCAAAAGCGGGATCTGGATACCCATGTTGGTTCCCACATGCTCCACGATGATCTCATCGGATGAACCACGATGTCATTCAATCAATCCCGTATACAATTCCCTTTGTCTACCGGTATGATACTTGCCCGAGATTCGATCGTCGGTATCCCTATACCAATTTCAATATCGTTACCGGCAAGTCTCTTTACTCATTCTGTAACACATCATCCCGTGGCTAACTCCTTAGTCACACTGAGCTCATTATGATGATGTCTTACAGAGTGGGCCCAGAGATACCTCTCCATCACACGGAGTGATCAATCCCAGTCTCGATTCATGCCAGCCCAACAGACACTTTCGGAGATACCCGTAGTGCACCTTTATAGCCACCAAGTTATGTTGTGACATTTGGCACACCCAAAGCATTCCTACGGTATCCGGGAGTTGCACAATCTCATGGTCTAAGGAAATGATACTTGACATTGGAAAAGCTTTAGCAAACGAACTACACGATCTTGTGCTATGCTTGGATTGGGTCTTGTCCATCACATCATTCTCCTAATGATGTGATCCCATTATCAATGACATCCAATCTCCATGGTCATGAAACCGTGACCATCTATTGATCAACGAGCTAGCCAACTAGAGGCTCACTAGGGACATGTTATGGCCTATGTATTGACACATGCATTCTGGTTTCCGGTTAATACAACTATAGCATGAACAATAGACAATTATCATGAACAAGGAAATACAATAATAACCATTTTATTATTGCCTCTAGGGCATATTTCCAACAGACTTTTGGTTGAATTCTTCTTCCCCTAGACGCAGGTTTCATGGATATCATTGATCAACCATGATATGATGCTATTCCAGGATAATGGGGCGGGGCAGTGCGCGCCGCCCAGTCGACCGTCTTTGGTCTTCTGCACTTCGGAGTGCTGGTATTTCTTTTCAATTGAATTTATTTCTTTGTTGGTTTCAAAGGGCTTGTGAACTTGGCACGCAGTACAAGGACCTTGAAGATGAAAGGAACCGGCTGCACGTGGATTTGGAAGCATCCAACAATGCTTTGGAGCGAGTGCGGGCTGAACTGAAAAATCTGGGAGGTAACTTCTGTCGACCCACTGCATTCTCATCCTCGCTTTCCATGCTTTGAACCGAGTGCTTTCACTCAAACAAACGTACGCAACGAAAATTGTCGACTCCAAGCGCGACTCAACAATGTTGTTTCTTTAGATACCATGAAGAAAGCGTTGGAGGACAAGGACAAAGAGCTTGCTGATGCCCAATGGGTGGCAAAGGAGAAACTGAAGCTGCTGACCAGAAACTGACTCCTGCCAGGAAGATGGAGGAGGAGAACTCAAAACTGAAGTAGGAGCATGTGGACCTTATCAAGAGAACTAATCAGCTAACCAAGAGGAGCAATGGCCTGGAGAAGCACTTGGGGGAGTTCTCGAGTAAGATGTACATCATGCTCGACGGTGAGTATATTTGTCGACTGAACTTTATAAAATCCTTGATGACTGTACCTCATCAATCCTCCTCCCATTCCTTCTTCCCAACAGAATTCTGCCAGGACTTTGAAAAAGAGACTAAGGAGATCGAGCCCAATTTGGATCCCACCAAGTCACCTGTTGGAGATGCGGTGGCCATGAACATGCTCAGACTCAACTTCAGGCTCCAGGGTGTTCAAGCATATGTCATCCGACTGAAATCTGCGATGGAGAGGACCGACAAGGAACTGTGGCCTGAAGACACTCTTCAGCTCGACCTCACATCTATGATGGCATGCCTAAATGACCTCCCTAGTCGAGTGCAGGCCTGGAAGAAATATGCCGCTCGCTGCGGAGCTGACGTGGCACTCTCCCTCGTTAGGGTCCATTGCAAGGATGCGAGGGAAGACAAGTTGAAGGAGCTCCGAGTGGTTAACACGAAGAAACTTCAATTTGAAGATTTCATGGAGACCTTCATCGATGCAGCCACCAGGATCGCAGACAACATTGACTTGGACTCGTTCGTCGAGCCAACCAGCCCATCGGGTGCTTGAAAAACTTGATCTTTGAGAAAAACTTTATTTGCCTCGGTATGCCGAGTGGAATTGTATCAGCTTTAAAACTTCATTCAGGCCTTAAGCCTGAGCACGTTTGCTTTACCGCGAAACATTTATCCCCAATTAAACCTTTGGATTTATCAGCATTTGGCTTTCAATCATTTGTTCGACTGGATTTGTTTTCTGACTTAGGCGAAAGCTGGTTCGCAACTAAGCCCCCGAGTGTGAGGATTGCCCAACACTCGAGGTAGTTTTTGAACCTAGGCAAAGACTTATTCGCAGCTAGGACGTCGAGTGTATGGATTACTATCCACTCGACGGGGATTTTAACTTAGGCGAAAGCATGTTCACAGCTAAGCCTCCGAGTGTGAAGATTGCTCAACACTCGGAGTATCTTTGAACCTAAGCGAAGACTGATTCGCAAATAGGTCATCAAGTGGATGGACTACTATCCACTCGATAGGTATTTTAACTTAGGCGAAAGCATGTTCGCAGCTAAGCCTCCAAGTGCGAGGATTGCTTGACACTCGGAATATCTTTGAACCTAAGCAAAGACTGATTCGCAAATAGGTCGTTGAGTGGATGGACTACTATCCACTCGGCAGGGATTTTAACTTAGGCGGAAGCATGTTCGCAGCTAAGCCCCCAAGTGCGAGGATTGCTCGACACTCAGAGAGGGGTTTTGAACTTAGACAAAGGCTGGTTCGTAGCTAAGTCGTCGAGTGAATGGACTGCTATCCACCCGACATGATTTTTTACTTAGGCGAAAGCATGTTTGCAGCTAAGCCCCCGAGTGTGAGGATTGCTCGACACTCAGAGAATTCCCAAGTGTGAAACTGTACAATCGGAATCGACAAAAAAATGTGGAAGTCTGATTTGCATAGATGAAGTATTTTTATTACATCAAAAACTCTTCTGTCTCTAAGTATAAAAGCATCGGAGCAGATATGCATTCCAGGCCCGTGGCTCGTCTATCTGTTTCTTGAGGTTGTACAGGTGATAGGCTCCATTGTTCAACACTTTGGTGATGATGAAGGGACCTTCCCACGCTGGAGCAAGCTTATGGGGTCGCTGTTGATCCACTCAGAGTACCAAGTCTCCCTCATGAAACGATCGACTCTTGACATTCTTCGCATGGAAACGTCGCAGATCTTGCTGATAAGCTATAGTCCGGATCAAAGCCATCTCTCGCTCTTCCTCCAGGAGATCGACACCATCCTACCTGGCTTGTTCAGCTTTAGCTTCAGAATAAAGTTCCACTCGGGGAGAATTGAGAAACAAATCACTCGGTAAGACAACTTCAGCTCCATAGACCAGGAAAAAAGGAGTCTGTCTAGTTGACCGATTAGGCGTCGTTCTCAGGCCCCATAAAACAGGCGGCAGCTCAGTTACCCAGGCTCCAGCGGCATGATCCAAGTCGTGCATGAGGCGAGGCTTCAGACCTTGCAAGATGAGGCCATTCGCACGCTCGACTTGTCCATTGGTTTGAGGATGTGCAACAGACGCATAATCCACCCGAGTGCCTTGAGAGGTGCAGAAGTTTCTGAATTCTTCTGAGTCAAAGTTGGTGTCGTTATCCATGATAATGTTGTGAGGAACGCTGTATCGAAAAATTATTTCTCTCATGAATGTGTCCGCCGTGCGGGAGTTCAACTTCTTGATCAGCTTGGCCTCTATCAATTTTGTAAACTTGTCGACTGCAACCAGCAAATGAGTGAATCCGCCTTTTCCAGTCTGAAAGGGACCAACCATGTCGAGTCCTCAAACAGCAGACGGCCAGGCAAGGGGAATCGTCTTCAGAGCAGATGACGGCTTGTGTGACAAGTTTGCATAGAACTCGCATCCATCACAATGATCAACAATGTCTTTAGCCATCTCATTAGCCAGTGGCCAGAAGAAACTAGCTCGGTATGCTTTAGCGACAATCGTCCGCAAGGACACATGATGGCCGCACGTTCCGAGTGGATTTCATCCAGAATCACTCGACCTTCCTCGCGAGAGATGCAACATTGTGTCACGCCAGTCGCGCTTTCTCTGAACAGTTGATCTCCAATCATAGTAAAGGCTTTCAACCTACGCACAATCTGTCGAGCTTCTGTTTCGTCTTCAGGGAGTTCTTGTCTAAGGATATAGGCAATTGAGGGCACTGTCCAATCGGGAATGACAACCAGAATCTCCATGACCAAATCAATTACTGCAGGGACATCGACTTCAGTCGGATCAGTGGAGCTCATAGCTTGTGAGGGATGTTCGGTGAAAGGATCTTCTTGCACCGAAGGAGTATGCAGGTGCTCCAAAAACACATTACTGGGGACAGGCCGTCGAGTGGACCCAATCTTTGCTAACTCGTCGGCTCCTTGATTCTTCAGTCGAGGAACATGATGAAGTTCCAGGCCTTCGAATTTCTTTTCCAACTTTCTAACCGCACTGCAGTACCCAGTCATAGCGGGATTTCGAACATCCCACTCTTTCATCACTTGATTTACCACCAAATCTGAGTCGCCATAAACCATCAGGCGCTTGACGTTGAGTGAGATGGCCATGCGCAACCCGTACAAAAGTGCTTCATATTTTGCCTCATTGTTGGAGCAATCGAAGTAAATTTGCAAGATGTAACTGAGCTTGTCGCCCTTTGGAGATATCAACACAACACCAGCGCTGGACCCATTCAACATTTTAGAGCCATCAAAGAACATGGTCAAGTGTGCCGAGAGAATCTGGGTTGGCTGTTGGTGTTCAATTCACTCGGCAATAAAATCTACAAGTTCATGATACTTGATCGCTTTCTTGGCTTCAAACTTAATATCAGAGTATAAGAGTCCGATTGTCCACTTAGCCACTCGACCAGATGCGTCCCGATTGTTGAGAATCTCGGATAACGGAGCATCACTGATGACTGAAATCGAGTGCTCTTGAAAATAATGTGCCACCTTCTTCGCTGATAGGTAAATACCATAAACTAGCTTCTGGTAGTGTGGATATCTTTGCTTCGAGGGAGACAAAACCTCAGAAATGTAATAAACTGGTCGTTGGACTTTGTAAGCTTTACCCTCCTCTTCCCGCTCGACAGTTAACACTGTACTGACGACCTGATTAGTGGTCGCGATGTACAGGAGCAACGACTCTTTGCTGCAAGGAGTGGCGAGCACCGAGTGGGTGGAGAGAAGGGCTTTGAGTTCCACAAATGCTGCTTCAGCTTCAGGAGTCCACTCGAACGTGTCAGACTTCTTCATTAGTCGATACAAAGGCAGTGCCTTCTCACCGAGACGAGAAATGAATCGACTCAATGGTGCCAAGCAACCTGTGAGTTTCTGAACATCGTGCACTCGCACGGGAGTCTTCCTTTGGGTAATGGCGCTGATTTTCTCAGGGTTGACGTCGATCCCTCATTCGGAAACGAGAAAACCGAGTAACTTGCCGCCAGGGACGTCGAAAGTACACTTGGCCGGATTCAGCTTTATGTCGTATCTCCTCAGGTTGGCGAATGTTTCGGCCAAGTCAGCCAGCAGGTCGGAACCTTTGCGGGACTTAACAACTATATCATCCATGGACGCCTCGACATTCCGAGGGATCTGGTCGAGTAAACACTTCTGAATCATGCGCATGAAAGTAGCGTCGGCATTTTTCAGACCGAATGGCATAGTGATGTAGCAAAAACACCCAAATGGGGTGATGAAGGCTATTTTTATTTCATCTGGGCCATACAGACGGATCTGATGGTACCCATAGTAAGCATCTAGAAACGATAAATGCTCGCATCCCATATTCGAGTCGACAATCTGATCTATGCGGGGGAGTGGAAAATGATCTTCGGGGCAGACCCGATTGATATGTTTGAAGTCAATGCACATACGCAACGACTTATCCTTCTTGGGCACCATGACAACATTCGAGAGCCACTCGGAGTGGTAAATCTCCCGAATGAACTTGGCCTGCAAGAGACGGGCCACTTCTTCACCGATTGCTTTACGCTTCTCCATCGCTGATCGACGCAAATGCTCTTTAACGGGTTTAGCTTTCGGATCAACTCTCATACGGTGCTCAGCTAGCCCCCTGGGAACCCTCGACATGTCAGCAGGCTTCCATGCGAAGATATCCCAGTTCTCACAGAGGAACTGGATGAGCTCGGCTTCCTATTTACTGTCGAGTGTTGATGATATATTGGTTGGGGTAGCAGTTGGATCCGTTGGGTGGATGTGCACTTTCTTCACTTCACCTGCTGACTGAAATGCCGACTCAGAAGCAGGCTTCTTTGCGCGGAGCAAATCAGCAGGATCAGCACTCTTCTTGTATTCTTCCAGCTCGACCATAGCCATCTGATGATCAACGATCTTGGAGCCTTGCTGGAGGCATTCTTCAGCCTGCTGTCGATTTGCCAATGACTGTGATCACACCCTTAGGGCCCGGCATCTTCAACTTGAGATACACGTAACATGGATGGGCCATGAAACAAGCATACGCGGGTCGACCCAAAATGGCATGATAAGCACTCTGGAAATCCACGACTTCAAACGTCAACTTTTCCTTTCGAAATTTTTTATCGTTCCCAAATGTCACGTCCAATGCAATCTGGCTGAGTGACTTGGCCTTCTTCCCTGGGATGACTCCGTGAAATTGCATGTTGCTTTCACTTAGTCGGGACATCGGAATGCCCATCCCTTTTAGGGTATCTGCATAGAGGATGTTCAGACTGCTGCCACCATCCATGAGGATCTTTCGGAGTCGAGTGCCCCCCCCCCCACTGGATCAACCACCAGAGCCTGCCGACCGGGAGTGGCCACATGAGCAGGATGATCTGTTTGGTCAAATGTGATGGCATACTATGACCACTTGAGGTAGGTGGGGTGGCAGGTACAGCCATGTTGACTTCCCTAGTGATAACCTTCAATCGACTCTTGCTTTCTACATCAGCAAAAATCACAAGCGTAGCGGTGACATCTGGGAATGTTTCTTTATCTTCATCATCCTTCTCAGGAGTCTTATCACTCGGCGGAGTCTCTTTGAACTGCTGGATAAGCGTTCGACACTGCCGAGTGGTGTGCTTGGGCAAAATCACATTGCCTTCCTCATCTTTCCTCGTGTGGATTACACACGGCCAATCCATCACATTAGTACCTGACTGACTCTTTCCTTTCTTAGGGGCATACTGTCCTTTAGATTTCCCCTTATTCTTTGCCTGAGTCGCCAGTGTGGTTGCTTCTGCTTGGACCGGACCATCAGCTTTCTGCTTCTGCTTCCGATTGGAATTACCACCAGCATCACTGACGATTGATTTTCCTTTGCCGCTACGGAGGCGGTCTTCTTCCTCGCCATTGGCATACCGAGTGATGATTTCCATCATCTTACTGAGTGATATGTCGCCCGTTCGACCAAACTTCAAGTAAAGCTCTCTGTATTTCACACCAGCCTTGAAGGCACACACAACTTGATGTTCGGAAACATTCTCCACTGTATGATGTAGAGTGGACCAACGCTGAATGTAATCCCTCAAGGTCTCATTAGGCTTCTGGACACAATGTTGTAAGTCGACCAACCCGGCAGGACGCTTGGAAGTGCCCTCGAAGGTTCGAACGAACACTCGGGCAAGATCTTCCCAGCAATATATACTGGATGGAGCCAAGCGATTCAACCAAGCACGAGCTGAACCATCCAACATCAAGGACAGGTGTTTCATTGCAACGTTATCATTGCCGCCATCAATTTGAACAGCCACTCGGTAATCATCCAACCAAGTCTCTGGCTTTGACTTGCTAGAAAACTTCCCGATCCCAGCCGCCAACCTGAAGTTGGGGGGAATATCTGCAGAACGGATGGCCCTGCTAAAACACTCAAGACCAGAAATCACAGCTGAGCTGCCACTCGGAAAATCTTTGTCTTGTCCTTCTTTGTGGGCTCTACCCCTGTCAATCCGCCTCTGAGTGAGGAGATCACGAGCATCAAACCCCGCACTCCGCTCGTCACCGAACGAGCGCCTTTCGTCCGGGTGCCAGGGCATGCGCGGACCACCCTGCGGAGGAGTGGGCACTTGGCGGTGGTCTTCACGGTGAAACTGATCTCTGACCTGATCTTCACGAAAATCTCCACCCCTTCGGTGCAAGGGCGATCCAGGGCTGTGCGCCGACTGAACGGTTTCTGCCCTGGGTGAGTTGTTGTGTATCCTGTTACGCGCCTGTGAAACGACAGAATTCTGATGTTGCGCTGCATCTAGCAAAGCTTTAATCTACATCAACACTCTTCTAGCCTCTGACCGTGACGGCTGAATGGAATCTGCTATCCTAGCCGCAGCTGCAACATTTAACACAGGAGTATGATATACCTCAATGTTGTTGTGAGATCCAGTCGAAAACAGTTGTCGCTGACATCGACCGGAAACTGGTGGGCGCTAGCAAGCGCGCTCGTCCAGTTCTCTTTGGAGCTCTTCCAGCCGAATACGCGTGGCCTCCAAAGCCTGGGCCTCGGCGGTCGTACCGACGATGGGAGTATGAAGGACTTCACCATCGCGATGCAGATTTTCACTCGACGCACCGCCAGCATCTCGCTTGCCGTGGCCAAAGCCCGGCGGCGGGCTTTGATGGGAGTCGGCCATAAGGACCTCCGCGGCAGGATCGCAGCTCTCGCACTCGGAAAGAATATCTGACTGATCGGAGTTCGACTCGAACACACCGTGAAGGGACTCGGCGGGCTCGAGCGCTGCAATCTGTGGAGAAGCAGTTTGGCGAGCCACTGCATGCTTGACCCATCGCTGGAGTCGTGAGCGGCCGGACCGCTTGCGATAACGGACAGCGAAGGGCGCCGACGCATAGGGAGTCAACGGCTGACGCAGCAACACGCTGCAGGGACTCGCGCGGAAGTGCGCAGCCCCACGGACTGGGAGCGCCTCGACATCGAGAGGCGCTTCTTGTAGCCATGCCGAATCGTCGGCGATGAAGGTGAGCGCTCCAAAATGGATCTCGTGGCCCAGAGCAAAAACACCGCCGAAGACATGTTGAAGGAGAAAAAACGCAACCTCGCCGGAAGTCGCTTAGACGCACTGCCCCACGGTGGGCACCAACTGTCGTGGGAACGAGCCTGATAGTAGAAGGTAGGGGTACGAAAGGAGAGGGCAGAGTCCTAGCTACGGGGAGGATGTACACACGGATGTATGAGTTCAGGCCCCTCGCGTGGAGGTAACAGCCCTACGTCTCAGTGCTCTGGAGCTTTGTCGTGTGGAATGTTGAGATTACAGTGGTTGCGAACCCTTGGGCCAGAGGAGAGGGGCGGCTTATATAGAGTTCGTTGCCCCTCATAATTACCCGGCATCCAAGGGTCCGATCGTGGGTTTAAAGACTAGCGTTACTGGTAACGTACATAATAAAATCTACTAATGACGAAAGGCCTAACGCCTGCCTGTTAGCCTCCTGGGGGTGGCTTCTGGTCTTCTGGCGTCGACTGGAAGTGAGGTCTTCTGAGTGACAGACGACTGTCGAGTGGAGGAAGAAGTCCCCGAGTGGATTGCCTGTCGAGTGACTTGAGCGCCATCGGGAATCCAGTCAGAAGCTTACTTGTGATCTTCAAGTCCTCCAATGTAGTGTCCTTAGGTAGAGTATATAGGTCAGGCCCAGGACCCTACCCTAGGTACATATCCTCGTCACAGCCCGTGTAAGGGCCAATTCTTTGGGGGCTTCTAGCAGCTTACTGCAGAAAAGCTAGAAGCCCAAAATAACTTGTTTTGGAGAAGTTAGCTCTCCTTATTTCCAACCCCTTTTTCACAATGGAAAAAAGTTGGGGGAAGAGTGGCTTCCCGCCACTTATGACTTAAAATCGAAGGGGTATAGCAAAAGGGCACTGTGGTTTGCCAATATTACAAAGAAAATGCCCCTCCATCCACCCATGCAGAAAGAAAGAAAGAAAACATGACCCCAATTGCGCTCGATCCCTCCCTCGCTCTGGCACTCACCTCGCGCTCCCGTACAAAACTTTTAGGGTTCGCCGCCACCCACCACCACCGTTGGTCCCCGAGTCCTCGTTGCCGGAGCCCATCTCCCGCAACAGAACCGACTAGCTTATTATCTGGAGTTTATTTCCACATTTTTTTTAAACTCCACGGAAGCTTATCTGAAGCTTATTTATATTCCCACAAATACGTCAAAAGAAATGGCCCTAAATTCGGTCCGAGAAAGTGCAGCCGGTCTCAACCTAACCACTCGGGGGGAGACTTGTATGAGATCTCACATTTAGGTGAGAATCATGAGATCAACACCAAAAAAATCATATTTAGACATTTCGAAAAAACCTAAAATTATTTGACAACATTCTTGTGTGATATGTCTACCACTCGAAAAAAATCAGCTCAAAACTCGATGTGTATTTTGAGATTCAAAAAAGACAAATTTGAATGTGAATAGTAGCAGCTTTGGATGAATAGTACTTTGACACTATTTGCATCCGATTTTGTCTTATTTCTATTAATGTGAGTTGGATTAGCAGCTAAAACTTTTAAAAATTGTACATCAAACATTCATGAGTGTCAACAAAAAATTTAAAAATGTTTGAACATGTACTTTTTTCCACACAAAAAATGATCTCATAGATTTCACCTTTTTTTTTTTGAGATACATCTCATAGATCTCACATTAGGTGAGATCTAACACAAGTCTTCCCCTGACCACTCGTAGGCCGAAAGCCCACCTCTATCGCGTACTAGTACACCACTTCGCCCCCTTCCGTTTCCCACGTGCGACTTGCTTGCCACTTGCCCAGTCGAGTCGCGCCGCCGAGAAGAACAGGCAGGCACGAGGAGTAGCCGAGTGGCGAACGACTCCCTCCTCCTCCTCGTCCACCTTCTCCCTTCGCACCACCGGCCTCCACCGAGACCAGGCACACGCCATTCCCCTCATCTCCGCCGAGCCCCGAGAGGATCCCCCAGACCCTACGCGAGAGCTCCCATGGCGGTGACCCAGCTCCGCGGATCGGCGGCGCCGGGTACGGCGAGGAGGTGGCCGGCTCCCTCCGGCGCCATCCTCCGCTTCGCGCCGCTCGCCACGTCCAGGCTCCCGGCAGCGTCGCTTCGTCAGAGGGGAGCCTTCAGTGGCTTTTCCGCTAGCGCCGTCAGGGAGGTGGGTTCTCGCTCTTCTCCGGTGTTTGGCCCTGTCGCTGCCTGGATCTAGATTCTAGAATTATCGGTGCTTCGATGGTCGTGATATATACTGTGAAAATTAGGAGAGGGGCTGCAGGCGCAATTTTGCAGAGCCTATCATATGTTTTTTGGGCGGAACTGAATGGGAACTGTTCTCGTCTAAGCAATGCTTTGGGGAGTGGAAAGACATCTTGCCGGATATTGCACAAAATGAGATGCTCGAAATTGTCGCTTAAAGAAGAGCATGTCACACTGTGTTTATTTTCACATGAATTTCAGAATATCACAAATGTGAGTGTTCCTGGATGGATGGGCAAACAAGGTTTTGCTGGCGTTCTTTATCGGCATACTCATGCTGGCCAACTACCCCTAGAAGTTACATCGGGGCAGAGGCTTTAGATGGACCTGCCTTCGAAAAGTAGTACCACTTGATCTTGAGTTTTCAGCATCACTTAATGATGGGTTGGGTGGCAGAAAATGGTAGAGGATAGTGTTTAGCCACACGACATTAACTTAGCAGGAGTTAACTCTAAAAGGGGTGTAGTTATGGAATAGTTCAGTATCTATCTGAAGTATAAACCAAGTTCTGAACTTAAGTTGATGTATCTTGCCGGATTCCCAAACCAGGTGCTGGTTCAACCCAGACAAATGTCATTTTGGTTGCGGATCAAAGCTTTAGAAAATTTCAGCTCTCTCCATGCTAAGATAGCTGTGAAATGCTTTACATGACATTGCCATGTTACTTATCATCTTTTAGGAGCATATTTCTGATCAATGTTAAGTTTCACCCTGTGAATTGTATTTCAGTTCTCCTGTTCAAGTAACTTAACATTACTACTTTCTAGGCATGTTCTGGTACATTTGCCGACTAGTAATTATGTTTGTCCAAGTTTGAGCTTATCTCTGTGGAAACCTTTTCCTCCTTTGACGGTGTAGCTTATGGCCTTGCAGTCATTCACTACAATGTGCATGAAGTCAAAATGTACTAGGACTCCCATTGATCACGCCACTGCTCCTGAGCATACAGAAGATGAAGTTCCCGAGCCAGACGCTGTGGTGACTGCTAGTGAAGAGATTAATATAGACCAGGAAGTTGCTCCGCCACAGAAGAGTGCCATAATACATGACTTCTGCTTAGGGATCCCTTTTGGTAATGATACCAACTTCTTTTCTAGCCAAGTTTCATGTGATTTGCAGCTCAGATAACAAGTTAGCCTACTTGAGGTTTAAAGTAACTTGCTTATTTTGGCTTAACCCTTCCATGCACTCGGTAAAATGGCTCGAACTGTTGTAATATATTAATATATCATATTTTGTGAAAGCTGCTAAATGCTCTTGTATTATGTTATCCTCATCTGACACCTCATTTACCTGATCTTTGCCCATCTGGATTTGCTTGAGTACTGATTACAATTTCCCTATTTCAGGTGGATTGTTATTTTCCATGGGCCTTGTTGGATTTCTATTTTGGAGGAGTCCTGTAAGTCTTACTTTTGGTGTTGCACCTGGTCTTGCTATATTGGGACTTGCCGTGCTTAGTCTTAAGGGTTGGAGGAGTGGAAAGTCCAGCTTGCCATTTATACTGGCACAAGCAGGTATTGTGATTCCCTTACTTACATTCCAATAACCTCAGATTAACAATGAAATTGCATATCTGAACAGTCAATATCGGTATTTATATAAATATTTGATCCTTGACCCTGGTAATCTACCACTCTACCAAATTGAAGTGCCACATTGTGGGGAAACCCCCTGCGGTAATTAACCTCTGTTCATTATTTGCAGCTGTTGCTGCTGCTGTAGCATGGAAGCACTGCCAGGCGTACGCCACAGTAAGTGACACTGCCCCTTTGCTGTAATAATTTGGTGAGTCCAAATCTTATTCTGATCAATTGACTCTGTTTGTACAGACAAAGAAGCTGCTTCCCTGGGGCTTTTATACTGCGCTCAGGTAGTTCTCAATTGTCTCTTTATCGTGTTTCAGCTGCTCATTGCACACTTCTGTCCTCCTTACAACTTCCCTTGTTGCCAGTGCCTTGATGATCTGCTTCTACTCATACGTGTTGCTCGCTGGGGGGAATCCACCACCAAAGAAGAAGCCAGCAGCTGCTATATAAGTTGAGCCTTTTGTCGTATTGTGGTCGAAGTTGTGCTCTGGTAAAGGTTACTGATGATAGGGTCTTCGTTTTATTACTTTTAATTGTAGAACACTGAAAAATAATAAAGTTGTGTTCTAGCGTACGGTTCATTCGGGCATCTTTATTACTTATTGGAAGAGCCAGAGCAGATATGATTTGCTCTGGTTCTACATGAACTTCTGTTCCTGAACATCGCGCTTATACCTTGATGAAATGTAGCTTTGTTGATCTTGAGAAGATACCGATCAGATTGTGTGCGCAGAAGCTGTTTGGTCACTGATCGCTGTGAACCAAACGTTTTTTTTTTTATTTACTTCCAACATTTGGCAGTATACTACACATAAGATTAGTGTAGCAGCCAACATTTGGCCTAAGTTCCAGTACGGAAGGTCTGGTTGTCCAAAACAATTTTGCAATAGCGTATGCTGACAATGTAGGAGGTCATCAGGGCCTCAAACCAAACAACTACTTATTTGATATATTTTTTATTGATAGGTTTGAGATAGCTTGCCGGTCATGTCATGCAGCTACTCATTTGATTATTTGAGAGGGAATATTATTCGACAAATCCTCTCCCAACATTGCAAAAATGCTATCACCTCCAGTCGGAAATAAGTGATGTTGTTTTAGTTCAAACTTATTTTCAAATTTGAACTAGAACAGCGTCACTTATTTCCAAGCGGAGGGAGTAGAATCTTGCTCCACTAAGGGTGTACCTACAATTTAAGCACACACCTCTTTGATTGAGTTTCTTTTTTAAATTCGTGCGTCAAGATCTTGATTCTAGCTTGCGTACGACATTGGCTAGATTTCTTTTCAAAAGTAATTGTAACAAGGGAAGTTTCTTTAACAACCGTGATAAGAAGAATTAGTCGGATGCGGATCAAGTAAAGGAAGACGTTCTTGACCAATTGTTTCTTCTTGTTTTTTTTTTTGACGGGAAAATGGAGATTCCATTAAACTTCTCGCTCAGCAATGTGACTGGCTAACAGTTTTACAATGCAATTGGGGGCAGAGGCCTCCCAGAAGGAGTCAGGAGACTCAGAATGAACGCCGGCTTGGCAAGCTCATGGGTTACAGAGTTACAAGTGCGCCGGCCGAACAAAAAAGCATAGGAATCAAAGTTTAGAATGCATAGGCTTCTAGCTTCCTTCACCGGCACACCAATAGTCGCCTTGTCGTATTCGTTGCTCTTCAAAGCATGCACCAGAGTTGAGGAATCAGACTCGGAAGATGATTCGATATGCTCCGATCTTGGTCGCCCCATCAATGGCAGCAAGACAGGCCACAGATTCAGACTGCAAGGCACTTTTCAGGTTCATAGACTTGCCCGCACCAGCAGCGATAAATTCGCCAGCCTGATCACGGACCACATAGCCCCAACCCCCTGCCCCTGTGTCTTCCTCAAAGGCTCTATCAAAGTTAACCTTACATGATGCATTGGAGGCTTGCTCCATCTGTGAATGTCCGGTGGCTTAGGCGGCTTGTTCAGCTTTCGCAGGCCCAGGGACTCTACCATCAGCTTCTCCACACGGTGACAAACCACCTGAGGCTTTGGGGCCGCCTCACCAGCATTGGCCTTGTTGCGAACATTCCACCACTCCCACATAAGGGTCACGGCCTTCAACTGCGTATCATCATCACACCTCCACAGTTCTTGAAGCATGGAGTGGGCTGAATTGCAGAGCATGAGCTTTTCTCAGGTCTCACCCAAAGCCAAGATAATCCCTCCTTTTAATAAGTCCACCCCTTTTAGGATGTTGCACCAAGTGTACGATATGCCAGGGGTGGCAACTGCGTCCAGAAGCTTTCCGTCAGGGAAGTATTTAGCCCGCAGCACCCTCCCACATAGAGACTCGGGGTCTTGCAGTAATATCCAGCCTTGTCTAGCCAGCATGGCCAAATTAAAGATGTGGAGGTCACGAAGACCGAGGCCACCCTCACTTTTCGGCTTTGTAAGACAATGCCAGCTCAGCCAATGATGTCTCTCCTCATCTTGATTATTCCACCAATAGCGACAGACCATTGAGTTGATTTCATCACAGAAAGTTTTGGTGATGTCAAAACAGGACATGGCATAGATGGGGATCTCCTGGGGCACGGCCTTAACCAGAATCTCCTTCCCTGCTCTAGACAGGAATTTCTCCTTCCACCCGTGGATCAGCTTCCAGATTCTCTCTTTAAGATACTCAAAGGCCTTGGATTTTGATCTACCAAGGTAAATTGGCAGACCAAGATATCTTTCATTGAAGGCTTCGTCTCGAATTTGTAAAACCCTCTGAAAATTCCTTTTTGCGCGCTGAGTAGTTCCCTTGCTGAACATAACATCACACTTCTCCTTGTTTATCATTTGGCCAGATGCGTCCTCGTAGAGAGCAAGGATCTCTTGGAGCCTTCGAGCACTTGCCTCATTCGCCTTCATAAAGATCAAGGAGTCATCGGCGAAGAAGAGGTGGTTTATCTTGGGCGCCAAAGGGCAAACCTGAACTCCCTGCAGGGATCCATCCTCCTCGGCCTGGCGAAAGAGAGCCGAGAGCCCCTCAGCACACAAAATGAAGAGGTAAGGTGATAGAGGACAACCCTGCCTCAGGCCTCGCTGAGGCATCACCACCTCAGTCAGATTCTTGTTCACCTTTACCCTGTATGTGACCGTGGTCACACAACGCATCACCAGCTGCACCCAGCCATGAGAGAAACCCAGCTTCAACATCATCTTCTCCAAGAAAGGCCACTCCACACGGTCGAAAGCCTTTCTCATATCCAGCTTGACAGCTGCAAGCCCATCTCTACCTCCCTTCCTCTGGCGCATGAACTGAGTGGTCTCATAAGCGATCAAAATATTGTCGGTAATTAGTCGTCCAGAGACGAAGGCACTCTCGCTTGGAGAAATGACCACATCAAGCACCTCCTTCATCCGACAAGCAATCAACTTTGTGACAATCTTAATCACCACGTTGTAGAGGCTGATCGGCCGCAACTCCTTAAGACGGGTTGGATTCTTTACTTTGGGGATCAGGACAATAACCGTCTCGTTCCAGCCCGCTGGAATTTGTCCCCCATTCAGAACCTCGAGAATCTCGCCCTGCACCATGTCCCCAACCAGATCCCAGAAGCGTTTATAAAAGACCGCTGACATGCCATCAGGACCCGGGGCCTTCAAATCACCCATGGAATTTAGGGCCTCTTTTATTTCTTCCATGGTGAAAGCTCTCTTAATGAAGACATTCATCTCAACAGTAACAATTGGGGAGACCTTGTCGAGGAGCTCAGCCTCTCTAGTTCCTGCACAAGAAGAGAAGAGATGCTTGTAGTAGTTGGTGATGAAGGTTCTCAGCTCCTCGCCCTCCACCACACCACCCTCGTCATTCTTGAGAGATTTGATCAAGTTCGCCCTTCGCCTCTCCGAGGCACAAGCATGGAAGAAGCTAGTGTTTCGATCTTCATCATGCAGCCAATGAACCTTAGCTCGTTGCTTCCAGTATATATTTTTTTGGTTCTGCAGTCTCTCGAGCTTGTACCTTAGCATCTGCTCAAGAGAGACCTGCTCCTGGGAGATGGCTCTTTTTCTGCAGCGATTGAGCTCCTTCTTGACTTTCTTGATACGGTTCTTAAGATCGCCCAAGACCTCCTTGCTCCAGGAATGCAGTTCCATCCCCACTCTTCTGATTGCCATAGCAATCCCTCTATCACCAGTCAGCATTGCCAAGTGCCAGGCATTGCGCACCACCTCATCGCACTGCTCCTCCTCGAACCACCTTGCCTCGAATTTTGGTTGTTCAAAAACGCACCCAGTGTTACTGCTCCGGTATTCTGGTTCCAAAATCACAGTCTCAGGTCTGTGGTCAGAGTGCCTTGGATCCCCATTGATTGCCTTGTAGGCCGGGAAATGGGAGCGCCATCCCAGATTTGAAACAGCCCGGTTAAGCCTCTCCTTAATGTAAGTGTCCGCCCGATGACTATGATTGCGCCAAGTGTAAGGGTCCCCCACGAACCCCAAATCCTCTAGCTCGCAAAACTCCAGAGCACTCCGGAATTTATCCATGCAGGCACGAGATCTATCCGGACCCCCTGCTTATCACTTGCAAAGAGAATCTCATTGAAGTCCCCAAAACACATCCATGGCAGATTGGAGCGGCCATGAAGAATGCGCAAGAGCTTCCAAGTCTTCTCCTTCTTCCCATGCTTCGGTCACCGTAAATGCCAGTAAGCCTCCAAGCGAACCCATCCTCCCCAGTGACGTCGGCGTCGATGTGATAACGCGACAGGGATTCACTCTGACATTTACATCCTTCTTCCAAAGAAGGGCCAAGCCACCGCTTTGCCCCTCACAGTCCTTCACCTCCATGTTGGGCATTCCCAACAACACCTTAAGTCGCTTCATTCTCTCCCCGTCAAGCCTTGTTTCTGACAGGAATAGAATGTCAGGATCTTCGGCCTTCTACAACTCCAAAAGGCCCTCGACTGCCGGCTAGTTCCCAAGCCCCCGGCAATTGAAAGCAATGACCTTTATTGATGGCTGCAGGGTTGAATAAGCAGCCCCACATCTGTGTTTGTTGCGACTTGATCTCTACCTACCACCTTTTGGTTCCCCTGGTTTTGGAAACATAACTGATCGTTCTTGTGTTATTTTGTCAGCTCCTCGCCATCGTCCAAACCAGCAAGCGGGAGACCGGGCCCTCCCACTAAGCCCTTGCCCGCGACGACCAGAGAAAGGTCTGAACCTTGGGGGGGAGCTATAGAAAGCATCCCCTTTGCAACCCTACCTCCTTTGCTCCCAGCCCTAGCTTCCGGTTTCCTCTTGCGTGCGGGTTTTTCCAGCACCTCCGGGACCGTAGGGAATAATTTCTTCGCAATCTCGGAAACTTTGTTTCTTCCTGGGACAGTCTTGTTTTTTGCTAGTGGTGAAGTCGCCTCTTGCTCGCCAGGCTTCGCAACCTCATTCACCCCTATCTCGCGAGAAGTTCTGCTCGTGGCAGAGTCAGGGAAGGAGCCACGGCTCCCTCCACCTCTGTCCTTGCTATCACTGCTCCAGGAAGCCGAAGCGGCAGCCTGCCCAAAGGATTGCAGCCGCCTTCTTCTCTCCTCTGGGGCTCTCAGGCCTCTATCAAAGGGGAGCTTGCCAAACTGGTCACGGTCTGCTGGAAACTGGCATTCAAGCTCACCATGCCCAATAAGGCCACAGTTGAAGCAGTAAAAGGGGAGCTTTTCGTATTGCAAGTCAAATTTCATATCCTCGCTGCCCTTCCTGGTCGTCACCCATCGGCGCAAGGGCTCTTCAACAGGGATGGACACCCTGGCTCGCAGAAAGGTGCCCGAGGCGTCGCCACACTCGTCCACATCCACCGTGCAATTCTTGTCGGTCAGTTTTGCAATCTTCAGACCCTTGCGATTGTTCATCCATTCAAAAGGAAGGTTCAGGATTCTGACTCACATAGCCATTGAGTCGAATCTGATGTCTGACAAACGGAGCCCGGGATCGTAGTCTTGAAGGAGCACCGCATGTTTATCCACCATCCATGGCGTCCCCTCTTGAGCCCTGTCTCTGTCATACTTGTTCACGAAGTCAGCCACGAATACATTGTCGCGAACGTTCCTGAGCTTGAGCCCCCTAGGATTTCCCCAGGCCGGGCGCATTGCCGACGTGGTGGTGCTGGCATGAATCACAGTGAGCGAGAGAATCCTCCCGAGCAGCGACCACTTCACCTGCGTCGAGCAATCCCCTTGCTCATCATCACTCATCTCCACAAATTCAGTGTCGTCTGCAAGGAGATTCAAACGTCCCATCATGGAGTCCACCCCCTCCTCTGCAGGCTCCTTCCCCACCGCGGCGTTCTGCTTCTCCCCCAACGGCATCTTGCCGGCACCACTTGACATGCCCAACACACCCTTCAGCTAGATGCAGAACCACGGAATAGATCCACTCGATACAGCCAGCCCGGACACCTTCCAATGGATCAGACGGGAGGTAAGGAGTAGGTAAAAAGGGGTCACCGCCGGTCTAACCAGAGGGGCAAATTGTTGCAGCAACTCGCCGAAGTGGGGAGGCAGAAGATAGATCCAGCCGCTGCCCCTGGGTAGGGCAACGCCTGGAAAGGGGATGCTTGCGCGAGCAGCTAGAGAGGGGTAGCCATAGGGAGAGAGGCGACCGCCCACCGGAACAGGAGCGGCCGGGAGCTGAGCCTACGGAGGGGGCCGGCGGCGGCGGCGGCGGCTCAGTGGAGTCGTTTCTTCTTGGGTTGTTGGCACTGAATCCACTTTCTTTTGTTTCATGGTAGCCAGCCCTGGCCTTTGATTGAAGGGTTCTATAGCTGGAAGCACAGTATTATTCGAGTTTTTGCTCGAGACCTGAAATACTCCCTTATGAACAATAAAATCAAAAAAATAGTAAAAGATATTTATAAAAATCTGAATCTTTTTTGGCAACAAGCATTGATAAATTGTCTACATATGTATAAAATTTTGTCAAGAAAAAATAAATCATAAATGCTCTAGGAAAAACAATTTGATGTTCCAAAAAATAAACTAGTTTTGAAAGCATTTTGGAGCATTGATTGTTCCCCAAAACGTTAGGGATGTTCTTATTCAAGAAATTTTGTATGTCCATAGAAAATTCATCAATGTTTGTTGCAAAAAAATACAGTTCTTCAATTTTTTCTTTACTATATTTTCTCTGTTTTTACAGTTCATCGTGAGTGTATTTGAACTAACGAGCAAACTGACACTTTCACACAATATTGATCTTTCTTATGGTAGTTCGAATTTCCAAACAAAGTTCTTGCAAATAACAAAACATACATACAAATCTTAGCATTTGCAACATTTTTGGGTGATGCAACAACCAGGGATAACTCTCGAAACCAAGTTGTCACTTCTTAATCTAGGTAGGACCATTTTACTCGATTGCTGGCGCCACATGTCAAATTGTTCAACCTTCATTTATGGTGTAATGTGATCCTACGCAATTATAGCGAAATACAAATGTGAATTCAAAAATATATCTCTTTTCAAAAATAATAATCGGGTCAGTGATACTCTAAACGCTCTTATATTTCTTTTTGTGGAGGGAGTACTACACAATTTTGGAACAAAACCAAAAATGTGAAGTCAAGCATATATTTCATTTTGAAAATTAATATGTTATCCGGATGGGTTTATTCAGGAGAAAGTCAATCTTTTTCCACTTTGAATATGTGGCTTCTCTAAATGGCAACTTCGAAGACGGATTAGCTAAATTGCCACCCAATTCCTTGATTACCATGCCGTTTCATTCTTTTTGTAGTTTTGTTTTCCATCCACAGGCACCACATGTGAGGTTGTCTTGTTACAAAAATGGTAAACTTAAAAAATAGCCTACGAACCCTTTTCCTCACTACCCTCTCCCCCTTCGATTTTAGTGTGGTTCTTCCATTTTCCCTAATTTTAGTCATAAGTTGTCATGTTTGATGTAACTTCAATCCCATAGAGATTGGTCTGGTTATGCATAGGATTTCATCGAGGAGAAACGACCAGAGTCACAAAAAAATTCGTCATATTCAGTAAGAATGCATGTTCGTGTTGCCAGCCTGGTTGTTGTCGCTGCTCGCACCACTTGATTGTTGCCTGCTCGCTTCACGTGACCGCCATCGACACTTGCCCCACTCTCACGTGCCAACGTCACTCAACTCGCCCCTTGATGCACCCACATGAATGTACCTGATCGCCATCATCACTCGCCCCACCTACCCACGTGTCAGTGTCGCTCAACTCGTCCCTTGGGCGCGCGCACGTGTACCTAAGCATCATCACCACTTGCCTCCCATTCCATGCGCCACTCAACCCACTCCTTGGCACGACAACACACACATGTACTGATGGTCATCGTCACTTGCCTCACCTACCCACACGTCAGTCTCACTTAACCCGTTCCTTGGGTGCACACGCACGTGTACCTGACCGTCTGCCCCCATCTACCCACACGCCAACGCCACTCAACCCGCTCCTTGGGCATGTACACACATATGCCTAACCTCCGCCGTCGCCCCATCTACCCACACGCCGTGCCACTCAACCCACACATGGGGTGTGCGCGTACTGATTAAGTCCATCTACTCTTAACCGACGATCCTAAAAGGATATGAATGTGAATCAGAAGACCAACCATCATTGTCTGCCCATCGCAAGGCTGTGTCGATGACTTTTTGATGCCATTTACAGATCCACTTTCTAGATGACCGTAACAATCTTTTACCATGTCTTCTCCAAGCAAGCAAGGGTCGTCATCTTCGTCTCCAATGACCACGGCAATCAAGGTATTCCTACGCTTCAGCCAATTACCTAGATGTTCTAGCACATGATTAGGATGATGGAATGGTTAATAAGCCCTAAAGTTTACTCTTAACATCGAGAATTTTGAGAAGACACAAATATTCAAAGTTAGACGCATCCGATTTTCTCCTCTATCCACGCTAATTTACTCTGCCAAATTAATTGGGCAAGTATATAGATGTTCCTCCTATCTTCATTTTCTTCCCTTGGAGCGTCCGCCCGTCCCCAGTGACCCAAGATTGACCCCTTCAAAAAAAAACACCCCGAAGATGACACGTATTTTCTACACGTGGATGCCGCCCATTGGCTAGCGACACGCCACCACCGGCGCACCTCCATCGCCGCCGCTGCGCAGACCCCCGTTCTCTCCGAGCGAACACGCCCCCTTCCTCCTCCCCACACCCAATTCACTCACATGGTCCTCTCAGGGCGAACACCTTGATGCTATCTCCCCTCCCACAGCCTAGAGTTTCTCCCAACCCAACCAATCTCAAGGGTACGAAATCCGGATAGGGGCGCCGCCGCATCCCGGGACGCGATTTCACTCCGGCGCCGCCCCCGTCTCCACCCGTCCTTCAACTCACGGTGCTCAGTGGCCGTGCCTTCGAGGGAGTGAGGGGCACGCGCAAACCCTCTCGCCGCAAAATCGCGGTCAACGACAGCAGGAGCTCAAATCTCCCGACGCGTTCCCCGTCCGATCTCCCCCGGGATCCTCCCATCGGTAAGCCACCACGAGCACACGATTCTACTCTGACGCGGCCTGGTCGCCTAGGTTATGGATTCGCGCCGCGTCTCTTCGATTCACCTCCCATTTTGCAGAAAACTTCTGCGGATCGGGCCGCTGATATTCGCCCTCTGCTCTAGGTGATCCACCGGTGGCGCGCGTAGGGTTTGTGGCGGAATTCGCGAGGGGGTTCGCCTAGGGCGGCGGCCGAGATGATCCGGTTGCAGACGTACGCCGTGTTCAGCCTGCTGGCGACGGTAACGTCGGTGTACTATGCGTTCAGCAGCAGGGAGCAGTTCTACCCGGCCATGGTCTACCTCTCCACGTCCAAGATATGCTTCGTGCTGCTCCTCAACACGGGCCTCGTGGCCATGTGCGTCGCGTGGCAGCTCGTGAAGCGCGTCTTCCTGGGGACGCTCCGCGAGGCCGAGGTCGAGCGGCTCAACGAGCAGTCCTGGCGTGAGGTCGTGGAGATCCTCTTCGCGGTCACCATCTTCCGCCAGGATTTCTCCGTCTCGTTCCTCGCCATGGTCGCCGCCCTGCTCCTCGTCAAGGCTCTGCACTGGCTCGCGCAGAAGAGGGTCGAGTACATTGAGACCACGCCCTCCGTGCCAATGCTGTCGCACATAAGGATTGTGTCCTTCATGGTATTCCTTCTTGTCGTCGACTGCCTCTTCCTGGCGAACTCGCTGGGGTCACTGATACAGAAGAGGGAGGCATCTGTTGCAATCTTCTTTTCCTTTGAGTAAGTTTCCGTAAATCATTCTTTACTTGCTTGCACTATAGCATCCTTATTATGCCACGCCAGCTTTCAAATAGTACCGTCTGATCAAATTGAAAAAAAGCATCACCTGTTGGATCTCAAATATGGAGGGTATGATTTGGTTATATACCTAAGAGTGGAAGTTTGTGAAAAAATATGAATTGTTCCTGGAAAGCCCCTCTTTCATGATATGACAGCTTAATGTAACACGTGTGAATGTAAAGTGGATATTTTTCAATAAACATGCAGCACAGCACAAACGAACACCAGAATTTCTTGTTATATACTCCCTCCGTCCGGAAATACTTGTCCTAGAAATGTATAAAATGGATGTATCTATAACTAAAATAAGTCTAGATACATCCACTTCTAGGACAAGTATTTCCGGACGGAGGGAGTATATGCTTGAAGACGCACTAGTAGGATGACATGTTACTTGTTACTCATTCTTGAGTAATGTTTGCCATCAACTTTATCTAGCAACTTCTGCATCAGGGCTAACACTATCACACTCAACAGTTAATCATTTCATTTGCCACATCCACTAGGCCATGGATAGTTGTTCTTGTATGTTTACCACAACAAGCCTATTATCCGTTCATTTATATGTTTATGGTTCTCATTTCAAAATCCGAGTCCATGAACTTGCTGAATTATTCTTGTTAGTTTAAGCAATACACTTAAGTGACAGCAGTACATAACATTTACCCAAATGTTGAGTGCCACACGTGTGGCACGAAATAACACCACCCTGACGTTTTTGCAATTAGAATTGCCATTCGAAAAAAAATAACCCCCCAAAAAAATTGAAACTTGCCATCCAAACAGAAAGTTGCCATCCTCGGGTAACTAAAGTTGCCATCAAAAAACGTCAGGGGGGAATTGCTTCGTGCCACACGTGTGGCACTTATCAGGGTCCAACATTTATCAGGGTTGTCTAAACTGCAGTAAATCTCACCAGTTATGGAATTTCTTTATTGATTATTGCTATTTAAAGCACGGGACATGCCTTTCAGGCAAGGTAACTACCATATTGAGTTATACCCTGAGAAAATTACCATATTGAGCTGATGATTAATCTTGTGTTACTATTTACTAATGGTTATAATTCTATTATTCTGAATATCTGCAGATGATTATTGATGTATTATTTCTTGATATTGAGATTAATAGTAGCTTACACATGTGCATATCATGTTATAGGTATATGATACTAGCAACATCGACAGTATCGACATTCGTGAAGTATGTATTCTATGTCAGCGACATGCTAGCGGAAGGTCAATGGGAGAATAAAGCAGTTTATACATTTTATTTGGAGCTTATCAGTGACCTCGTGCACTTGTCTTTATATATGCTATTCTTCATAGCGATCTTCCTGTAAGTTCTTTTAAAATGTTCTTTCCCCTTAGGATATTTTAGTTCGAACTTCTAAGGCTTATCTGTTATTTTGATATCAGGAACTATGGTGTCCCACTGCACTTGATTCGTGAGCTGTATGAGACCTTCCGCAACTTCAGAATTCGCATTTCAGATTATGTACGCTACAGAAAGGTTACTTCCAACATGAATGAACGCTTTCCAGATGCTACACCAGATGAGCTCGATGCGTGAGTACATTTAGTTTCATTGGTACTGTTTTGGTTGATTGACTGATTCAGCAATGGAACTGGTTTATGATTTAGATTCTTTATATATATTCAGGAGTGATGTCACATGTATTATTTGCCGTGAAGAGATGACCACAGCAAAGAAGCTGCTTTGTGGGCACTTGTTCCATGTACATTGTTTGAGGTCATGGCTACAGCGCCAACATACTTGCCCAACATGTAGAGCTCCAATTATCCCCCCAGATAATGGACGTGCAGCATCAGCACAACAGCATGCAGCTCAACCTGGAGTTCAGCCTGGTGAGCTTCTCTTCTTTGAATCGTACTTTCCCATTTAATCATTTTTATCAGTCAGTAGTACATTATGCAACCAGTTTTGTATGTGAATCCTAATTCAATGTAAGGAAAATCGGTGCAGGCACTGGTACTCCAAGTTCAGGAGGAGCACCAACTGAGAACGTGAACATGCGTCAAGCAAAACTTGAAGCTGCTGCTTCAGCTGCTTCCTTATATGGGAGATCATTTGCTTATCCTCCAGTGAACACTTTGAACAGGTATGTTTTTCTGGAATAGGTTAAACTTTAAAACGTGAAGCTCTTTATGATTATGCTAGAGATCCATTAGTTATGATAATAAATGATGACTCTTTTTTTCTCCATAGATTAAATTTGCCACTTCCATAGTTCTTATATCTCTCAGTTGCAAGCTATGACACTTTTGACTTGGAATACATCTGCAAACTTTGCGAATTTAGTTAATAATTTTTTAATTTGCCTGTGCCATGTTGATGGTTGTTTAATATAGTGGATAACAATTGGTAGAACTTGTTCTTTTTTTCCGTGATAAGTATACGCACTTTGGAGTAATTTTCTTTTTGCCACCAATCCTTTGCATTTGGTTGAGTCATTTTTATGTTTCTGCATTGTGGTCGTCTCATTGAAGTGGTTGACCCAAAGGGTGCACAATGGCAAAAAATTGTGATGAATGCATGGCCTGGGAAAACGCTAACATTGCCTTCTACTTTTTTTTGGGCCTGGGAAGTGGGAACACATTATATAATTAATTGTTATTGCTTTTGATTAAGTTAACATGCTTTTATTCAGTTCTGGCCTTCTGGGTTTTGACTTTTTGTACAGCAAGTTATTACTGTGTCTGTGCGTGACCAACTTTCTTCATACTTAGCTCCAATGTTATTTACTTTGTCAAATACTCCCTCTTTACTAAGCTGGAGACACTTATTTTGGGACGGAGGGAGTACTTTTTAATGCCAATGAATTGAAGTGCCCTTTATCAATCATCAGGCACTCAGGACCTCTGCACGCTACACCAAGTACTTCACAATCAGGAGAAGCAAGTACTTCCACTGGCCATCCATTAGAACCTCAGCCTTCTTATTCACATGGTCCAGTTAGTTCAGTAACTGGTAGCGGGGACCCTGGGAATTCACTACAAAAGGCATATGAAAAGGCTATAAGGAGCCAGATAGAGGTAAGAACTTTCTTCCTAATGCGATCTGCTTAACCATGGTATTTGTAGAGCACCAGCAATTGTGTATGAAAAGGCTGTAACAATCAGATAGATAACTTTCTGAATAACACACGCTAAATTTTAATGAGGGGTGACATCTACGATTAACTAATGAATCTAGACCATTCAACTAGCATCCAACTACTAATGCGAGAGTTTGCATGATTTCACACATAAGTGAATTTATTGTACTCTATATGCCCCTGACATTGTTTTTTGTGTGTGGAGAAAACCCCCTTGTATTGTCTATGCAGACATATTTAGTTCAAATATATTAAGTGCTATCACTCAAATTAATGTGAAAAGTTAGTTTTATGGTACACTATCGAGTATTGTACTCCTTCAAAATTTCCAGTAAAAACTCCACATTTGTTAAGAAAAACATAAAAAAAAATTCTTTTCTTTTCTTTCATTACTTTTCCTTTTTCTTTTAGAACCTCATTACAAACTGAATTGAATTTGAAACTTTACATGGTATATTACATTAATCCACCACCTTGACATTTGTTTGGTGACTTCTAATATGATTTGATATTGAAGCCACAGTGGTTAGCATGATTGCATCTAAATGATGATGTGACCAGATATAATCCCAATTCTTATGTTTATTGCTAACTTGACACATTTATATTGGTCACTAGCAGCTTTAGCTTGTAACTGTGAGTATAATGTTGTGAGAGTTGACAGCCATGCCAACAAGTTTGTTTCTCCTGCTATTTTAGTTATTCAGTTTCATTACTATCTTGACAAACCCTTGATTCTTAAAGAACAGTATGCAGCATTCAAGTATGTCATAACATTCTGTATGGGAAACTATAATGATCAAATAGATAGTAAACATAGTCATCAGCTTTGAAGGGTAGTCTTTTTCATCGTTGCATCATCATAGTATGCAACATTGCTCAAGATATAAATGTTCGTCTAGTAACTAGCAGCGACCAACGCGATGAAGTAACTGATCATATGCCATGCTTCCTGGGAATAAGATGATGTCTTGTGGTAGTTATCTTTTCATTAAGGCTGTCTACTGTCAACGTAATGCATATGCCACTTCTTCCAGGTGTTGCAAATCCAATTGCAAATGATGCAGCAAGGGGCCACCACATCGGCAACTGGCAACGAGAGTGCTGAGCAAGCTGCAAAATAAGTGGAAATGGTTAATAGGCGAAGGTGGGTCTGGAAAAACATATGTTATATATGGATATATGTGGAGGTTGTGCGATACTTACCATAAACAAACGATATAGATGGAGATTGCGCGATACATGAGGCGGAACTCTGCCGTGATGTCTTGTTGATCTTGGTAGACTTGGTTATCAACGTCAGATGATCGTTTGTTTTGTCTGGTAATTTGCTTGGTTTATTTCTTGTTGTCAGGAGCATATTTACTCCCTAGACAGAAATGAGCAGTGTCGTAACAATGACTAATTTCATAGCAACCGTGAGACTTAGCAAGTACTTCCTCTGTCCGAAAATACTTGTCTTAGAAATGGATGTATCTAGACTTATTTTAGTTATAGATATATCCATTTTATTTATTTTTAGGACAAGTATGTTCGGACGGAGGGAGTAAGTCTGTTTTGATGAAGCGAAAGGATGCTTCGATGTGCCATTTTTTATGCAAGGGGCACGATGGCGCCACGTCCAGGATCCGAAGTAAAATAGAAATTACACAGGTCGTGACATTTGCAAAGAGGACCCCAATAGGCGATCAGAAATTGCAATTTGGTCCAAAAAAGCTCCCCTACAAAACGAAGATTGCTCACACTCGGGACTAGGCCACTTGGTCCGATGAGCCTCGATGAATGGGACTCGATGGCCAGAGGTGAAGGAGGACGCGTCTGCTTTGGTGATTACTAGTTCACTACGAACCGCGGAGCTTGAAGGCGCAATAGTAGGGTTGGCTTGAATTGGGACGACCACCGTGGTGATTGCTCGAGCGGCACTAGTGTAGCGACGAGCTTTGTCTGGAGGAGGTTCGCCTCTGACTGACGAGCGGCACACTGTCCACCTTCTTCGCCTTGTGGTGGCGGGCACTGCGCTTCCATGACGCGGCCTTTCGGGCGGCCACCGCCATTGGGTCCCAAGCTGGGATGACCATCGTCTTTGTCATGTCTTCAAGTGGCTTGTCTATAGCGACGGCGAACGACAGAGTGGGCCGGAACGGTGGGGAGGCGGCGACACCGAGGCGGAGGCAATGTGAAAGGGTAGGTTTTGGCGTGGAAACAATTATGGATGTTTTAGAGCATCTTCAGTCGCGTCCCCAACTGGTTCCTCCGGCCCTTTTTTTATTGTCGGCGTCAAAAAATGGCCCGGCCATGCCCTTAGGATCTCGTTTTCTGTCGATTTGGACCAAAATTAGCGTCGGCGAACTCAGGCCGAACCCGACGGGTCGGGTGGGCGCCTGGAGGCGTCGGGCGAAAGAATTTTGGCGCAAAAACAACGCGCACCACAATCTTCCCGCGTGGACCCGTCGAGTCAGCGAGGCCGGGCGCTCGAGAACCGTCGTCGTCCTCATCGCCTTGGCTCCAGCGCCGGTTCAATGCCATGGATTCCAAGGCCTGGCGGCGGAGTAATGGCGAGCCTGCCACGCTTTCACCGGTCCCGCCACGCGTTCGTACCACTCCCGTCTTTCCCTTGGCTATAAAAGCCGAGCCTCGCCGCTGCACGCCACACACTAGTCTTTGCCCCCTCTCGCCCTTCTTTTCTCTCACTCGCCGGAGAAACCTCACCGACGGGCCACCTTTCCACGATGGCCGAGAGGTTCCCAGGCGACGGCGTGGTGGCGAACGGCTTCGGTCGCCGTTGTTGCATAAGTGGGAAGCATACACCCTCCACGAGGCCAACTAACCCGCGTCGGCGGACATGCACGTGCCGGGCGCCTGGAGGCTGAGCGCCGACTGCGTCCCCGTGCCCCCTCCATCGTTTGCCTCGGAGCGTCGCGGCGAGATCGCGCGCATCCGAGCGTCCCTGTCGGAGGTAGTTCGCCATCAGGAGAGGTACACCCTCGACAACACGCTGCTCTGGACGGCGTACTTCACGCGCCGCCGTGAGGAGCAGTTGGCCTCCACCAACGGCTTCCCGACAACAAGGGGGCGCCACAACTCCGACGATCGTCGTCGCTGGTGGGGCGTCCCCGGGAGCACTCTCCATGCCATCCTCGAGCACATCGAGGGCGGCAACAACCCGCCGCTAGAGCACCCGGTGATCTCCTTCTCGCGCCGGAGTGGGGGCTCAGCGGGGTCGGCCTCGCGGCTGCCTCGCCGCATGGCGTCGGGAGCGTCCTCCTCGTCCTTAGGCTCCCGTTCCTTCGGCACAACGCTGCTCGCCGCCGTCAGGACTGATCCCGTGGAGACGCCGGACCGCCGACGCACCTGCTCCGGCGGGAAACTTGCCATAAACGAGGGAGCTCCCACCGGCGGCCACCTTCGGCTTGTTTGACCGAAGAAGGAGCAAGTGACGCCAACCGCCGTCAAGCCCGAGCATGTTGCCATGGCCGCCGACCTCGACACCGGTCTGCAGTGGGCACGCGATGACTACGTCCACGAGGAGATGGAGCGCCAGCGCAGCGTTCTGGAGGAGATCGCCAAGCGTTGCACACTTGAGGAGGCCGCCGTCATCATCCTCTTCGATGACGAGAAGGAGACGCCGACGTAGACTGCTCCCAGCTGCATCAGCGACGCAGGGCAGGGCTGCGGCAAGGACGGCGGCCCGCAGGACGACGACGGCTAAGGCGGCGACGACGACGACGGCCGCGACGGCGACTACACCGCCTTCTACCAGCTCCTCGGCATGAACTGGGGGCGACATGAGGGCGGTGATAGCGGTGTGTTTCTTTTTTTAATGTTTTTTTAACTTTATACAATTTTCAATGAATTCGCCTAAGTTTCGTCAAATTTCGAATTCAATTTGAACGGATTTATCTTGAAAAACGGCGTCTAGGGACGACCTTTGGGGGGCGGCTGGAAACTCGAGCCTCCCAAGCCGTTTTTTGTCGGTTGACCCCTAGGCGTTATTTCAGCCCCTGGGGGAGCCTAACGGCTGGAAATGCTCTTAGAGCAACTCCAACGGGCCGACCCAAACGGACGATGGATTTTTCCGTTTTTTGTCCGTTTGGGTCGGCCGCCCGCGCGGTGTCCGCCCACTTTAACATTTGGGTCGGCTGTGCGGCCAACGCGTTGTCCCATATATGCCGGCGTGGCCAGCTGGTCACCCTTTTTAGACACACACATATTTTGCATTAATTTCACAAAAGCAAACATATGGTCCATGACAAAATAAATAGCATGGTTTCAACACCAAATAATTAAATAAGATAATTTTACAAGCCGAATAAAAATAAAATAATCTCACATATTTTTGCAAGCCATATTAAAGAGATACATTTCTTGGTTGCCAACATGATCCCACATATGCTCAACCAAAATCATTTTGCAATTGCATGTGAGTTTCCCAATCACGCACGTCGTGGTGAAATTGGACGAACTGTTCAAACGTTGCCGCGGCTCCATGCTCAGGCACAACATTCTCACCCTAATACTGAAACCCTTGATCGTAGAGATGTTCTAGGCGCTCATCTTCTACGATCATATTATGCATGATCACACAAGCAGTCATCACCTCCCACAGTTTCTTCATGCTCCAAGTTTTTGTAGGATACCGAACGATGCCCCATCGAGATTGCAAAACACCAATGGCATGCTCGACATCTTTTCTAGCACTCTCTTGCTCTTGGAAATTTGTTTTCCTCTTCTTCCCGATAGGATTGGGGATTGTCTTCACAATAGTGGTCCATTGAGGATAGATACCATCACCCAGGTACTATCCTTTGTCGTAGTTGTGGCCGTTGATGGTAAAATTAACCGATGGGTTGTTGCCTTCGGCAAGACTAGCAAACACCGGCGAGCGCTGAAGCACATTGATATCATTGTGTGATCCGGCCATGCCAAAGAAAGAGTGCAAGATCCAGAGATCTTGAGATGCCATGGCCTCAAGTATGATAGTGCAAGCCCTGACATGGCTCTTATACTGCCCTTGCCAAGCAGAAGGGCGGTTCTTCCACTCCCAGTGCATGCAGTCTATGCTACCAAGCATCCCTGGGAAGCCCCTACTGGCATTCATTGCCAACAAACGGGTTGTATCTTCAGGAGTCGGCTCTCTCAAGTACTCAGGACCACATATAGCAATAACATCCTTGCAAAACTTATACAAGGATTCTAGGCAAGTAGACTCTCTCATACGGACGTACTCATCAATGAGATCACCGGGCATTCCGTATGCAAGCATTCGAATGGCTGCAGTGCATTTCTGATAAGAGGAGAAGCCAATCTTTCCAAGGGCATCCTCTTTGCACTCGAAATATTTATCGTAGCTGACCACTCCCTCTCTAATACGGTTGAAAAGATGCCTACTCATACGGAAACGACAACGAAATTTCCGATGTTTGAACAACGGATTCGTTGTGTCAAAGTAGTGTTTCCAAAGAAGGAAATGCCCGATCTCTCGATCGCGATTCAACGTCGGAAGGTGCCCCACAATGGAGCCACGGAATAACGATCGTTGACTATTGATGTGGTGATGGACCAACATGGCAGCCAAGATCTCCTCCTCATCATTGGACGAGGAATCGTCAGAGTCACAAAGAAAGTTGTGAAAGAAGAAATCTACGGCGGAGTCCATTTTTGTACCTTGGTAAACTGTCGAAAAACTTGTGGGCATCGACGAAGGAGCCGGCCGGCGAAGGGAGTCGCACCGCCTTCGGACCAGCTAGCTGCACAGGCAGCGTCCGACGAGTGTGCCGGCGTCCGAAGTGCCGGTGTCAAGACGAAGGAACTGGCTGGGAGCCGTCTAGGAAGCTTCTTGGCCGCGGCCTCGGTTGTGTCAGGGAAGTGGGGGAGGAAAGCTTTCGGTTCCCCGACGGCAAGTCGACGGGGAGCGGGGCAACGTGAGAGGTGGCAGCATTGCAGGTGACCATGCCGGCAGCTGGCGCCGGCACCAGAAAAGTGGGCGGCGGTGGCGGCGGCGACAAGGGAGGAGGGTTTGTTGCTCGAATGGGAGAGGATGGCCAATGTGCCACCGACCAGCGGGCCAGGGGGAGTAGGCGGGAGCATGCGCGCGTTCGTCTCGTGTCCGTCCCGACACAAATGCGGCCCAAATTTGGGTCAAGAATGGGTCCGCAGGCGGACGAAAAGCGGACGAGTGTCCGTTTGGATCGGCGCGTTGGGACGACTATTCTGTCTGCGCCGATCCAAACGGACGCGCACGGACGAAATGGGTCTCCCCGTTGGAGTTGCTCTTAGTGCGTAGTCTCTGGATGAGGTTTTTGGGTAGGCCGGACGTGAGTCGCGACAGAGGTTCGGACGTCAGTAAACTTCCTCTCTATTCTATATTCGGTATTGGTCTGTGAAATTTTGGACATCACGAACGAGACAGATTTGGTGGCTGATGTTAGAGCAACTCCAACGCGCCAACCCATTTTGTCCGCCCGCGTCCGTTTGGGTCGCTGCGGACAGAAAATATGGCCAAACGCGCCGACCCAAACGGACACGCGTTCGTTTTTTGTCCGCCCGCGACCCATTCGCGGCCCAAATTTGGGCCGCATTTGCGTCGGCATGGATACGAGACGGACGTGCGGGTCACCCGCCCTTCTCCCCCTGGCCCGCATGTCGGCAGCACAAGGGCCATTTCCTCTGTCCTCTCCCCCGTCACTCGGCCGCCTCCGCCTCCCGCCGCCGCCGTCCATTTTTCGTCGATGCCGCCGGCCATCCGTCCATAGATAGGTCATCCTGATGGCCGCCCCTCCTCCCCATGCCGCCGCCCCGTTCCGCTGACCCCGGCAGCCTCCCGACGTCGACGCCGCCATTGTCCCCTTCGCCGGCACTCGGGCGCGTCATCCTCTCTCTCGGACGCCGACACGCCCATAGGACGCCGACGCGCTTGCCGGTAGGCAACAGAGCTTCTGCCTTGTCTCGGTGTCGCACGGGGCTCGTCATCGGCCGGCTCCTTCCACGACACCCGCAAGCTATTCAACAGTTTGCCCCCAAGGTACAAATGGACTCCGACGACGAGTTCTTTTTCTACAATGTTCTTATGGACTCGGATGATTCTTCATCCAACGATGAGGAGATCGTGGCAGCTACCTTGGTCATCCATGACCACCTCGGTAGGCAGCGGCCTATGTTCAGGGGATCTATACCGGGGCATACGCCGGCGTTGAATCGCATCCGGGAGAGTGGCCATATCCTACCCTGGAATGACTACTTCGAGACCCCGAGCCCCCTTTACAAACATCACATGTTCCGGCGTCGTTTTCGTATGATTAGGCACATGTTCAACCGTATTCAGGAGGGGGTGGTGGAGTATGACAAGTATTTCGAGTGCAAGACACATGCACTTGGAAAGCTTGGTTTCTCCTCTTACTAGAAATGCACTGCTGCCATTCGGATGCTTGCATACGGAGTTCCCGGTGCTCTCATTGATCAGTATGTCCGGATGAGTGAGTCCACCTGCCTTGAGTCCATGTACTGTTTCTACAAGGCTATCGTAGCTGTGTTTGGTTTGAAGTACTTGAGAGAGCCAAATGTTGCTGATACAGAACGGTTGTTGGCTATGAATGCGAGCAGGGGGTTTCTTGGGATGCTTGGTAGCATAGACTATATGCACTGACAGTGGAAGAACTGCCCTTTTGCTTGGCAGGGGCAGTACAAAAGTCATGTCCAAAAATGCACTGTGATACTTGAGGCCGTTGCTTCACAATATCTCTAGATTTGGCACTTTTTTCGGCATGGCTGGATCTCACAATGATATCAATGTGCTCCAGCACTCTCCACTGTTTGCTAGGATGGCAAAAGGCAATGCCCCGCAGGTCGATATTGAGATCAATGGCCACAACTACGACAAGGGATATTATCTAGCTGACGGTATCTATCCACAATGGACAACTCTTGTCAAGACAATCTCCAACCCCCAAGGAGAGAAGAAAAAGAGATTTTCCCAAGAGCAAGAGAATGCTAGGAAGGATGTGGAGCGTGCATTACGTGTTCTACAATCTCGATGGGGCATTGTCCGACACCCTGCAAGAACTTGGAGCACACAGAAGCTTTGGGAGGTGATGACTGCTTGTGTGACCATGCACAACATGATCGTAGAGGATGAGCGTCCAAAGCGCCTCTACGACCAGGGGTTTCAGTTTCAGGATATCAATGTTAAGCCTCAGCATGCTGACCCAGCAACGTTTGCACAGTTCATGTAGTTTCATCATCAGATGCGTGATTGGCAGACTCACAGGCAGCTGGAAGATGATTTGGTGGAGCACATGTGGGCTCATGTTGGCGACCAATAGAAGTATCGGACTTTTATTCTTTGAAATGCAATTTGAAACAATTTAGTGTTCATTTGGTTTGTAATAACTATGCCATATTTTTGTGGTTTTGTAATTATTTATAACTATGTTTTTATTTGTCTTATTCTATACGTTTGTCGGCCGCTGGCATGTCGTCGACGCGAACTCTACCTTGGATGACATGGCCGCTGGCATGATCAATTACCGTGGACCTTTTTTAATTTGAAAACTGAAAGTTGCAGACGAAAAATAGGTCGACGCGTTGAGCGACCAGCTGACCCATTTAGAAAAAAGGATGAACATGCCGATCCAAACGAACAAAAGGCAAACAAATCGGGCGTCCGTTTAATCGTTCGGTTGGAGTTACTCTTAGACGGCAAACAAACTATTCTGGACTATTCGGTCCGAACTTTACTAGAGATTTCATGAACAATGTTGGAGTTGTCATAAGTTAGCTCTGTCTCCACATTGGTATCGATTTATTTAAGTATTGCGATGAACCTAAATAAAAATTTAGCGACAACTTTAGCATGATACGTATTTTTTATAGAACACGTGCATATATACTACTTCCTCACGGAGGGAGTACTAGAGTTAATATCGAAGCTCTCCCGACATAAAATTAGTAAATCATAAACTGAATTTGCAGTTTGAGGACAGTCTTGATGACATCAATTTCCTTTTCTTATCCGTATGCATATGCATGCAACTGGGTACCCTTGCTAATTGTTCTTGCGAGGGATCAACATATACAGGAGTACGTACATATTGTGGTTTGTGCCGGTTGCAGAAAGCTTGTTGCGATCTGAAACATAATTAACACGAATTAATACAGAGGCCGGCCAGTTTACGCCGATGAGAGAGAAATGCTCGTTCCAAATTAATAATTAAACATGTGCCTTTCCACCAAGAAGCCGACAGACGAAGAAGGCGGGCCAATCTATCTCGACGGCCATGGCGGTCTTGTAGTCGCGGAGGCCACGCAGGTGGTCCGTCACCTCCTCCATGGCGCCACTTTCGAGATGCAAAATGTACATGCACCGGCACCGGTCAGTGATCAACAAGGTGCCGCTCCTGTCCCCGGTGCACATGCACCGTGGCCTGTCGACGATCTGGTTCTGCTCGGGCGTCATCTCGACCACTCTATCCCGGCGCCAGTCTCCGCCGCGATTCTTGTCGCTCCCTTTGCCGCCGTCCTGCCGCGTCCAGATCTCCACCTGGGGGTCCTGGCTCGACAGGCAAAGCGACGACAGTGTCGCCGCCTTGTTTGGTGCCACGCTCAGATGCGGCGACTCGTACAGGGCCAGGTCGCCAGCCGGCGGCGGGGTCTGTAGCTCCTGCAAGGAGGCGTGGCGGGTGGCGGCGTTCACGTCGAGGACGTGGAACTTCACCAGGTCCCAGAGGACCCAGTGCGCCGTCCCGTGGCTCACGACGGCGCTGCGCCGCTTGAACGGCCCGAAGATGCCGCGCTCCACCGGGTCGAAGCACTCGCTGGGCGCGCTCCAGTTCGGGTCGCCGGAGGAGAACGTGCGGAGGACGTAGTGCCGCCGGTCGTCGCTGACGCCGACGACGAGCACCTTGAAGGAGGCCGGGTCTAGCGCCTGCGGCTGGCCATCGTCGGGGCAGCAGTCCGCGCCGGTGAGGACGGCGTGGGCGCTCGTGCCAAAGTAGTCGAAGAACCAGTCGCAGCGCAGCGGGGGGAGCACGTGGCACGCGCCCGAGAGCAGGTTGCACACGGCGAGGCGGTCCACGGCGGGCTCTGCCTCCGCGTCCGCCTCGGCGCCGGTGCCGAACCGCACGAGGAGCGCGCCGCGGTGCGAGGCGAGCGGCACGACGCGGTCGTCGAGGAGGCCGGCGGCACCCGGGACGAAGGAGCCGAGCAGGGGACGGCCGGGGCCGAGCACCGAGCCCGGCGCGCGGACGAAGCTGGAGCCAGGCGGCCCTTCCCCGCCATGGCGACGCTCCCGGCCGAGGAAGCCGACGAGGGAGGAGCAGTGGCACGCGCCCTCCGGCCAGCGGCGGCGCAGGAAGGACGGCTCAGTGACGAGGTCGCGCCAGCGCTTGCGCGCGGCCGCGCAGCGGAAGAGGTCGTCGACGCCGGGGACGCGCGCGAGGATCTCCAGCACGACGTGCTCTGGCAGCCTCACCAGCGAGGGCGCTTCCGGATCTCTCATCTCGATCTCCTCCCGCGACGCTATGGCCACAGCACCATTATTGTACTACTGGTACTACAAAGTTTGCGTAGATGCGCCGCGCCCGGACTCGGCGGAGTATTTTAGAACATCTACAACAACCGGACTATTCAAATTGTCCGGCAGAAGCATAAGGGCAATTCCGTCTCGCCGACACATTTTGTGTATGCGGATTCATTTGGATTTATTGAAACGGACATAAATTGCGACCCAACGAGCCGAGGACTAGCATCCATTTTTTGTTCGCCCGTAACCCATTCCCGACCCAAATTCGGGTCGGGTTGTGTCGGCGCGGACACAACGGCGTTGGCTAGACGTCCGCCTTTGTCCTCCTCTGGCCCGCCATACAGTGGCACAACCATCTCATTGTCCACTCTCTCTTCAAAACGCCCCCTGCTTGCCCTCCGACCTCTTGCCATGGCCGATGCGCCAGACCCCGCTGTCATCGCTGTCCCTGCCGCCACGATAGACGACACGACCCGTAAGCCCCGAGTCTGTGGCAAGAAGCGGCCCAAGAAGTAGCGGCCATACATTTAGTGAAGAGGGTTGGCCGATGGAAGGTTCTGGACGACGAACTGGAAGCCGTTCTCGTCGTAGCCCTCATTGTCATCACGTGTCAGGAGGCCACTATCGTGGAGAAGGAGTCCATCGTTGCTAAGGCCACGCAATAGGCCATGCTGATGGGTTCAACCACGGGTAGCCGACCATTCTAGCCATTGCCGCCATGGCCGCGACGAGCATGGGCTCGTCGGCTTCATGTACGTCACACACGAAGTTGTCGTGCACCTCGACCACACCACATACGTCCGACTTTCACCCCCAACACGATGTTGGAAATAAGCCCTAGAGACAATAATACTCCTTGTTCATGATAATCGTTTATTATCCATGCTAGAATTGTATTGATCGAAACTCAGATACATGTGTGTATACATAGAAAACATTGTGCCCCTAATGAGCCTCTACTACACTAGCTCGTTGATCAAAGATGGTTAAGGTTTCCTAACCATAGACATGAGTTGTCATTTGATAACGGGATCACATCATTAGGAGAATGGTGTGATGGACAAGACCCAGCTGTAAGCATAGCATTTGATCGTATCACTTAGTTTATTGCTGCTGCTTTCTTCATGTCAAGTATCTGTTCCTAAGACCATGAGATCATCCAACTCCCTGACACCGAAGGAATGCCTTGTGTGTATCAAACATCACTTCATAACTGGGTGATCATAAAGATACTCTACAGGTATCTTCGAGAGTGTCTGTTGGGTTGGCATGGATCAATACTGGGGTTTGTCACTCCGTATGACGGAGAGGTATATCTGGCCCCTCTCGGTAGTACAACATCACAAGAAGCTTGCAAGCAATGTGACTAAGGAGTTAGTCATGAGATATTGTATTACGAAATGAGTAAAGAGACTTGCCGGTAACGAGATTGAACTAGGTATGAGATACTGACGGTCGAATCTCAGGCAAGTAACACATCGTTAGACAAAGGGAATTGCATACGGGATTAACTAAATCCTTGACATCGTGGTTCAACCGATGAAGATCTTCATGGAATATGTAGGAACCAATATGGGCATCCATGTCCCGTTATTGGTTATTGACCAGAGAGGTGTCTCGGTCATGTCTACATGATTCTCGAACCTGTAGGGTGATGACCCACAAGTATAGGGGATCAATCTTGGTCCTTTCAATAAGTAAGAGTGTCAAACCCAACGAGGAGCAGAAGGAAATGACAGACGGTTTTCAGCAAGGTATTCTCTGCAAGTGCCGCGAGTAACAATAATTGTTAGTTTCGTAGCAAGATAATTCATAACAAGTAACAAGTGACAATAGTAACAAAGGTGCAGCAAGGTAGCCCATTCCCTTTTGTAGCAAAGGACAAGCCTGAAAGTTGTCTTATATTAAGCAAGTGCTCCCGAGGACATATGGGAATTTCTGTCTAGTCATGTTCATCATGTTGAGTTGGTTTGCGTTCGCTACTTTGATAATTTGATATGTGGGTGGACCGGTGCTAAGGTGTTGTTCGTACTTGGACTAACAACCTACTTATGATTAACCCCTCTGCAAGCATCCGCAACTACGAAATAAGAATTAAGATAAATCTAACCATAGCATGAAATGTGTGGATCCAAATCAGCCCCTTATGAAGCAACGCATAAACTGGGGTTTAAGCTTCTGTCACTCTCGCAACCCATCATCTACTTGTTACTCCACAGTGACTTCCCTTAGGCCCATAGCATGGTGAAGTGTCATGTAGTCGACGTTCACATGGCATTGCTAAGATAAGTAACAACATACATATCATCAAAATATCGAACGAATACCAACTTCACAAGATGACACTTCACCATAATCAACATGTTATAACAAGACTTCTCCCATGTCCTCAGGAACAATAGTAACTACTCACACATAATCAACATGTTCAAGATCAAAGGTACAATAATGATGATTAAGTATCTGAACATAATTTCTTCCACCAAGTAATACAACAAGCATCGACTACAAGACGTAATCAACACAACTAGCAACCCACATGTACCAATATGAGGGTTTGGGACAAAGATTGAATACAAGAGATGAACTAGGGTTGGAGTTGAGATGGTGTTGGTGAAAATGTTAATGAAGATTGATCCTCCCACGAAGGAGGAAGCTTTGGTGATGACAGTGGCTTCGATCTCTCCCTCCCGGAGAGGAATTTCCCCGGCAGAATTCGACTGCCGGAGTGCAAAAGGGACTCTGCCCAGGTTTCCGCCTCGAGATGGTGGCGCTTTGTCCCGAAAGGTTGTTTATGATTTTTCTGTGGTAAAACACACCATATAGGAGAAGAGGGGAATCAGAGGGCCAATAGGGGCCCCAAAAGCCATCAGGGCACGCCCCCGGGGGGGCACTGTTGGCTTGTGGCCTGCTGGTGGACCCCCTCTGGTATATTTTTGTCCCGGAAATTCTTAAATATTCCAAAAACATTCTCCATTAAGTTTCAAGTTATTTGGAGTCTGGTGATTTTTCTGCCTTTTTCTTGGTTTTCCGATCCAGAATTCCAGTTTCCAGATATTTCCCTCCTTGTGGTGAACCTTGCATATTCATAGAGAAAAGGCATAAGAATTGTATAATAATGTGGAATAATGGACAAGAAAGAAGTAGATAGTCATAAGAATTCATGATGCAAAATGGACGTGTCATAGGGTCGCACGCTTAACGTTTGGTAGCGCTAGGGTAATGTTGAGATGGCATGGCTCAAGACCGGGATTTGTCACTTTGTATGATGGAGAGGTATGTTTGGGCCCTCTCGATAGTACAACATCACAAGAATCTTGCAAGTACTATGACTAAGGGTTAGTCATGAGATCTTGTATTACGGAACGAGTAAAGAGACTTGCCGGTAACAAGATTGAACTAGGTATGAGATACTAACAATTGTATCTCGGGAAAGTAACATATCGCTGGACAAAGGGAATTGCATACCAAATTAACCGAATCCTTGACATCGTGGTTCAACCGATGAAGATCTTCGTGGAATATGTAGGAACCAATATGGGCATCCAGGTCCCGCTATTGCTTATTGACCAAAGAGGTGTCTTAGTCACGTCTACATGATTCTCGAACCCATAGGGTCGCATGCTTAGCTCTAGGGTAATGTTGAGATATTAATAATTGAAATTACGAAAGTTGTTTGGAGTCTTGGATGGGATCCGGGACATCACATGGAGCTCCGGAGGTAAAGATTTATATATGTGAAGTCATATTTAGTGTTCCAAAAAAGTTAGGGAATTTTTCGGTAGAGTACCGGGAAGGTTCTAGAAGGTTCCAAGGGTTCAACCGTGGGGCCCAACTACTCGGGAAGGGCCCACATGTAGTGAGAGGTGGGGCTACAACCCATATGGGCTGGTTGCACCATTCCCCAAGGCACATGTCGTTTAAATCTAGAGATAAGGTCTTGTCTCTAAATTTAAAGGGTTGAATCTAGAGATAAGATGTCATCTTTATGTTTAAAGGGTTTTCTCCCCTGTTGTTGGCCCTGGGAGGATTTTGGACGCCCTCCCTAACCTCTAGCCTACATATAGATGGGGGAGGTGCATGGGGGCAGCCAACCCTTTGTTAGAAATATACCCTAGAGGCAATGAATAAAGTGTTTATTATTATATTTCCTTGTTCACAATAATCGTTTATTATCCATGCTATAATTGTATTGATTGGAAACACATTACATGTGTGGTTAAATAGACAATGCTTTGTCCCTAGTATGCCTCTAGTGAACTAGCTCGTTGGTCAAAGATGGTCAAGGTTTCCTAGCCATTGACATGTGATGTCATTTATAACGGGATCACATCATTAGGAGAATGATGTTATGGACAAGACCCAAACTACAAACGTAGCATATGATCGTGTCAGTTTATTGCTACTGTTTTTTGCATGTCAAGTATATGTTCCTATGACCATGAGATCATGCAACTCACGGACACCGGAAGAGTGCCTTGTATGTATCAAACGTTGCAACGTAACTGGGTGACTATAAAGGTGCTCTACAGGTATCTCCGAGGGTGTCTGTTGGGTTGGAATGGATCAAGACTGGGATTTGTTACTCCGTGTGACGGAGAGGTATCTCAGGGCCCACTCGGTAATACAACATCACAATAAGCCTTGCAAGCAATGTGACTAAGTGTTAGTCACGAGATCTTGTATTACGGAACGAGTAAAGAGACTTGCCGGTAACGAGGTTGAACTAGGTATGGAGATACCGACGATCGAATCTCGGGCAAGTAACATACCGAAGAACAAAGGGAACATCATACGGGATTAACTGAATCCTTGACATAGAGGTTCGACCGATAAAGATCTTTGTAGAATATGTAGGAACCAATATGGGGATCCAGGTCCCGCTATTGGTTATTGACCATAGAGGTGTCTCGGTCATGTCTACATAGTTCTCAAACCCGCAGGGTCTGCACACTTAAGGTTTGGTGACGTTTCGGTAGTATAGAGTTATGCATGGTGGTGACCGAAGGTTGTTCGGAGTCCCGGATGAGATCCCAGACGTCACGAGGAGCTTCGGAATGGTCCGGAGGTAAATATTGATATATAGGAAGTCCTATTTTGGTCGCCGGAAAAGTTTCGGGCTCATCGGTAGTGTACCGGAAGTGCCGGTAGTGTACCGGGAGACCATCGGGTGGGGTATTTTGACCCAAGAGGCTACATGGGATGTGGAAGAGTGAATACCAGCCCTTAGTGGACTGGTGGAAGTCCCACGCAAGGCCCATGCGACTGGAAAGAAAAGCCCAAAGAGGAAAAGGTGGAAAAGGCAAAAAGGCAAAAATAAGGAGGAGTCCTAGTCCTACTTGGATTGGAGGAGGAATCCTCCTCTCCTCTTGGTTCGGCCGAAGACTAGGTGGCTTGGACCTTGGTACAAGCCTCCTCCTCTCTTCCTCTTATATATACTAGAGGTTTTAGGGTTTTTGCACAAGATTTTCAGCCACGTGCTACCCGTTCCTCTAGCGCATAGTTTCTCCTCTAGATCGGTTTTCTGCAGTGCTTAGGCGAAGCCCTACCGAAATTGCTCCACCACCATCGCCGCGGCGCCGTCACGCTTCCAGAGAACTCGTCTATCTCTCTGCTCCCTCTTGCTGGATTAAGAAGGCAGAGATCATCATCAAGCTGTACGTGTGCTGAACGCGGAGGTGCCCTCCGTTCGGTGCTTGATCGGGACGGATCGTGATTGGATCGCGGGACGCTCGGTGATTTGGATCGCGAATACGTTCAACTACACCAACTACGTTTCTTAACGCTTCCCGCTTAGAGATCTACAAGGATATGTAGATCCACTCTCCCTCTCGTAGATGCTCATCACCATGGATAGGTCTTGCGTGAACGTAGGAATTTTTTTGTTTCCCATGCGACATTCCCCAACAGTGGCATCATGAGCTAGGTCTATATGTAGATGAGATCTTGAGTAGAACACAAAGAGTTTGTGGGCGTTGATGCTTAGATTGCTTCCTCCCTTGGTTGTGTTTTGGTTCAGCGGTATTGTGGGATGAAGCGGCCCGGACCAACATTACTCATACACTTACGAGAGACCGGTTCCCTCAACTGCAACTTGTTGCATAGATGGCTGGCGGGTGCCAGTTTCTCCTTCTTTAGTTGGATCGGATTCGACAAAGGCGGTCCTTGAGAAGGTTGAAAAACAACTAATGTATCACCGTTGTGGTTTATGCGTAGGTGAGAATTGTTCTTGCTAGATACCCGTAGCAGCCACGTAAAACATGCAACAACAATTAGAGGACGTCTAACTTGTTTTTGCAGGGTATGTTGTGATGTGATATGGCCAATTACATGATGTGATGTATGAAATGATCATGTGTTGTATAGAATATCACGAATTGCATGTCGATGAGTACGGCAACCGGCAGGAGCCATAGGGTTGTCTTTAATTATTGTATGACCTGCATGTCAATCATTAAGCGCTATGTAATGCTTTACTTTATCGCTAAACGGTAGCAATAGTAGTACAAGCATGATGGACACAACAACCCCGATGGCGACACGTTGATGGATATCATGGTGTCATGCCGGTGACTATGGAGATCATGCCGGTGCTTTCAAGATGGAGATCAAAAGCACAAGTTCATGGCCATATCATGTCACTTATGATTTGCATGTGATGTTAATCCTTTTATGCACCTTGTTTTGCTTAGGACGACGGTAGCATTATAAGGTGACCCCTCACTTAAATTTCAAGATGAATTGTGTTCTCCCCGAGTGTGCACCATTGCGAAAGTTCGTCGTGTCAAGACACCACGTGATGATTGGGTGTGATAGACTCTACGTTCACATACAACGGGTGCAAGCCAGTGTTGCACATGCAGAACACTCGGGTTAAACTTGACGAGCCTAGCATGTATAGACATGGCCTCGGAACACAAGAGACCTAAAGGTCGAACATGAGTCATATAGTAGATATGATCAACATGATGATGCTCACCATTGAAACTATTGGGGAACGTTGCATGGGAAACAAAAAATTTCCTATGTTCACGCAAGACCTATCCATGGTGATGAGCATCTACGAGAGGGAGAGTGGATCTACATACCCTTGTAGATCGCTAAGCGGGAAGCGTTAAGAAATGAGGTTGGTGTAGTCGAACGTCTTCACGATCCAAATCACCGAGCGTCCCACGTCCAATCACGATTCGTCCCGCAATCCAGTCACGATCCGTCCCGCGAACTTGATCACGATCCGTCCCGCGAACTTGATCACCTTCCAATCTAGCGCCGAACGGACGACACCTCCGCGTTCAGCACACGTGCAGCTTGATGACGATCTCCGCCATCTTGATCCAGCAAGAGGGAGCGGAGAGGAAGAAGAGTTCTCTGGCAGCGTGACGGCGCTCCGGCGATGGTGGTGGAGCTATTCCGACAGGGCTTCGCCTAAGCACTGCAGAAATCCGATCTAGAGGAGAAACTATGCACTGGAGGAACGGGTAGCACGTGGCTGAAAATTCCGTGCCAAAACCCTAAAATCCTCTAGTATATATAGGAGGGAGGGAGGAGAGGCTTGGCGCAAGGGCCAAGCCTCCTTTGGTTCACCCGAAGTGGGGAGGAGAGGAGGACTCCTCCTCCAATCCTAGTAGGACTAGGATTCCTCCTTTTTTTGGCCTTTTTCCACCTTTTTCCCTTTGGGCTTTTTCTCCCACACGCATGGGCCTTGTGTGGGACTTCCACCAGCCCACAAAGGGCTGGTATTTACTCTCCCATAGCCCATGAAGCCTCTTGGGTCGAAATACCCCTCCCGGTGGTCTCCCGATACACTACCGACACTCCCGGTACATTACCGATTAGCCCGGAACTTTTCCGGCGACCAAAATGGGATTTCCTATATATCAATCTTTACCTCCGGACCATTCTGGAGCTCCTTGTGACGTCCGGGATCTCATCCGGTACTCTGAAAAACCTTCAGTCACCACCATATATAACTCTATACTACCGAAACGTTACCAAACCTTAAGTGTGCAGACCCTGCGGGTTCGAGAACTATGTAAACATGACCGAGACACCTCTACAGTCAATAACCAATAGCGGGACCTGGATGCCCATATTGGTTCCTACATATTCTATGAAGATCTTTATCGGTCGAACGTCTATGTCAAGGATTCAGTTAATCCCGCATGATGTTCCCTTTGTTCTTCGGTATGTTACTTGCCCGAGATTCAATCGTCGGTATCTCCATACCTAGTTCAACCTCGTTACTGGCAAGTCTCTTTACTCGTTCCGTAATACAAGATCCCATGACTAACATTTAGTCACATTGCTTGCAAGGCTTATTGTGATGTTGTATTACCAAGTGGGCCCTGAGATACCTCTCCGTCACACGGAGTAACAAATCCCAGTCTTGATCCATGCCAACTCAACAGACACCCTCGGAGATACCTGTAGAGCACCTTTATAGTCACCCAGTTGCATTGCAACGTTTGATACACAAAGGCACTCCTCCGGTGTCCGTGAGTTACATGATCTCATGGTCATCGGAACATATACTTGACATGCAGAAAACAGTAGCAATAAACTGACACGATCATATGCTACATTTGTAGTTTGGGTCTTGTCCATCACGTCATTCTCCTAATGATGTGATCTCGTTATCAAATGACATCACATGTCAATGGCTAGGAAACCTTGACCATCTTTGATTAACGAGGTAGTTCACTAGAGGCATACTAGGGACAAAGTGTTGTCTATTTACCCACACATGTAATGTGTTTCTAATCAATACAATTATAGCATGGACAATAAACGATTATAATGAACAAGGAAATATAATAATAAACACTTTATTTATTGCCTCTAGGGCATATTTCCAACAGTCTCCCACTTGCACTAGAGTCAATAATCTAGTTCACACCACTATGTGATTTACATTGTAATGAATCGAAGACCCATGCAGTTCTGGTGTTGATCATGTTTAGCCCTTGGAAGAGGTTTAGTCAATGGGTCTGCAACATTCAGATCCATGTGCACTTTGCAAACATTTTTGTCCTTCTCCTCGATGTAATCGCAGATGGAGTTGAAGCGTCGCTTTATGTGTCTGGTCCTCTTGTGAAACCTTGGTTCCTTGGCCAGAGCAATGGCACCAGTGTTATCACAGAACAGGTTCATTGGATTCAGGGCACTAGGCACTACTCCAAGATCTGTCATGAACTGCTTTATCCAGACACCTTCCTTTGCCGCCTCCGAGGCTGCGATGTACTCCATTTCGCATGTAGAATCGGCTACCACGCTTAGCTTGGAACTGCACCAGCTTACCGCTCCCCCATTGAGAATAAATACGTATCCGGTTTGTGACTTCGAGTCATCCGGATCAGTGTCAAAGCTTGCATCGACGTAACCCTTTACGACGAGCTCTTCATCATCTCCATAAACGAGAAACATTTCCTTAGGCCTGTTCAGGTACTTAAAGATATTCTTGACCGTTGCCCAGTGCTCCATTCCAGGATCACTTTGAAACCTTCCGGCCATACTTATGGCAAGGCTGACATCGGGTCTTGTGCACAACATTGCATACATGATAGAGCCTATGGCTGAAGCATAGGGGATGACACTCATCTTTTCTCTATCTTCTGCAGTCACTGGGCATTGAGTCTTACTCAACTTCACACGTTGTAACACAGGAAAGAACCCCTTCTTGGACTAATCCATTTTGAACTTCTTCAAAACTTTATCAAGGTATGTGCTTTGTGAAAGTGCTATTAAGTGCCTCGATCTATCTCTATAGATCTTAATGCCTAATATGAAAGCAGCTTCTCCTAGGTTGTCGTGGTTTTATCACGGCAGATGTCCAGATTACCGAACTTGAGTTCGGAGCTGTCGCCATCGTGGTGGACTCAAAGGGGTTGATCGAGACAAAGGACACGAGTTTACCCAGGTTTGGCCCCTCAAGTCGAGGTAAAAGCCTACGTCCTGCTTGTGTTGTTATTGCTTGTTGTATCGATTACTAGGGGCTAAAAGCTTGACCTAGTTTTCGATAACCTACCTCTAAGTCGCCCCGACTCTGCCTTTATATAAGAGGTCAGAACCGTCGGGTCTTACAATTATACAATCGGATCATGTTTACATCTCCGAGTCTATCTCTATCTTCTTAGCCAAGTCATCTTTGAGACGTCTTGCGCATCCGGGTCTCCGCCGTCCGGCCCACACCAATAGCCGCCAACCATCTTGGGCCTTCAGTTGACACCTATCTTCGTGGGCCGGCTCACAAACCAATGCTATCAACCGGAACCTTCCAGCCGGGTCATATCTCGGGGTTATATCCCCAACATTAGGCCCCAGGTTGAAGTGAGCCAACTCATTTCATCCTTCTCTTGCAATTGTCTGAGAGTCGCCACGAAATGACCCGGCGTGACGTCACGGGATCCGCTGACGTATCACCAAATCTTTCGCATTTAACCACTTACCGTGAATCGAGGCGTCCGCGTCGGCAAGACCGGTGTCGCCGCCTGGGATTCCGCACCGTCCTCATATCTCTTGTCAAATAGGACCTGCACGGGTCAAATGTTTTCATTCTCTCCCGCCCGTGCGTCTGTCTTCTTCCTCCTGCCGCCGCCTGTCGACCCGGGCTCTGCTCCGCTCCGGCGTCGTCGCTCTCCATCATCAACATTGGCCGCTGCATCACCCTGTTCGGATCAGAGTTTCGTCCGCCGCTGTCTCCAACTCCGGTACGCCCCTCTTCCCGTAGGTTTAGGTCTTTAGGAATAGGGTTTCTCCGGCAGTTCCTCCGTCGCGCGCCCCGGCCTCCGGCGCGGTCGCACGAGCATATCTCGGGGCCCGCTGTGCGCCTTTAGATCGCACCGTCGCCACCACCGCCGTACGTGGACCGGCCGCGTGTAATGCGTGGGCCGTTCAGGCTGTAAAATATCCTTTCATTTCTTGCTGTTCTTCGGTTAGGTCGGAGTAGAACTTTATTCACCGCCTCGGTAGATCAAACATTTTAGTAACGGTTTGTGAAAGTTGTTTGTCCGGGTCTTAATTGACTTCCGGTTCTTCCTTTCATAGTGAGCCGCTAGATTTCCTCCGGCTCTTATCAACCGAGTCTTTCGAAGCTTAATATTTTAGAACCCTGTAAACTATAAGCCGCTGTAGCCATCTGCTTTTGTTTGACTAGTCACGCCAATGCTCCTGAGGTAACTTACATATACTCCAACTCAGAATATTTCGTTCGAAAGCCACGGCGGGTCGTTAGGAAATTCCCTCTTTCTCACCCTCTCGCTCATCTGGCTCCCGATTTCTTCTTAAAAAAGCAACAGCAGACTGAACGTCACCAGACCTGGAGCACCGGCTCTTCCAAACTTGCCGGCTCCCAAGAAGCGGCCTGCAGAGGTTAGTATTCCTAATTTCCTTTGGTTTCTCTTCGTACCCAAGTGTCTTCTCATTTCCGTGTCTTACCCTTTCAGAAGACACCCTCTTCTGGCGATTCTTTAGCATCAGTCATCCCTCCTCCAAAAATCAATCCTCTGTAAGTATTCCAATACTCGGATGTTTTGACGAAATACTAGTCTCCTTCAAATGCTGACCCTTCATCTTGCAGTGCTCAGGCGAAATGCCGTAAAACCAACCATCCTTCTTCCGGCCCTGTCCTCGAGAATCAAGAGCTCGAACAGCCAGCCCCGGCTCAACCAGATCTTGGACAGCCGGAGGAAACTCCAGCAGAAGAAGCTCCACCAGCAGCTTCCACAGAGCCAGCAACGGACAACATTATAATGGAGAACTCTCCAGCCGCTCCTTCAAGGCCGGTCACACTCGCCAAGACGCCCGCAACTCGGAATGTCATCATCACCGGGTCTGCCCAGAAGTCTCCTCCTCCAAAACACGTACTAACCCGGCATCCTGAGCCGTCTGAAGCCTCGCGAAAGCTTCAATTCGACTCTGCCTATGACAAGATGACAGCCGAAGAACTCCATTCCGGCTATTTGAATCGGGTCAACACAAGCCGAGACTTAGAACTCCGCCTGGTCGCCATGATGAAAACTAAATATGAGGTATGTTATTCTTCTCCAGCCATAACCTTCCCTAGCCCCCAAGAGCCGGTTTTAATGTAATGTATAGTTTGAACCGGGTCTTCTTTGGAGGTTATGTATAAAACACTTTCACTTAAATGTTGTACACCCACACTGCACACTGTAAATATTTGCATACTGCCGACTGTAGCCCCCAAGGACCGACTCAAAACTTATTTGAGTCAGGACTTTCATAGCTGAACAAAGCCGTAGTGTAGCCCCCAAGGGCCGGCTCAAATTTTATTTCAGTCGGGACTTTCTAATCTGAAAAGAGCCATAGTGTAGCCCCCAAGGGCCGGCTCAAAATTTATCTGAGTTGGGACTTTTCTTATCTAACAAGAGCCATAGTGTAGCCCCCAAGTTCCGGGTCAATTTCAAAGAAGATGAACCGGAGCTGCATACTTGAACAGCTAAAATGTACATTAGCCCCCAAGTGTCAAATATATTGCTTGCAATGTGTTTGAAACTTGTGTAACTTTAGCTGTGAACCCTTTGTTTATATTAATGCCCTTGCTGCCGTAACAACTCATGGTTTGCTTTGACATGTGCAGGATGCTCTGAACGCCGCCAACTCTCAGCTGGCGGATCTTAAAGTTAACCTAGCTGCTCAACAGGAAGCGTGAAGTATTGCCGATGAGAAATGACGGCTCCTAGCTGAAGAATTAGCAAAGGCCACTGTCGAGTTAACGTCTCTAAAAGAGACAGCAGAGTCGGAGAAAGCCGCTCTGATAAAACGGGCGGATGATGCCGATCAACGGCTCATCGCCGTTGCTGAAGAACTCCAAGGTCTAAAACGGCATATCGCTAAGATGTCTGCTGCCTTATTTGGTAAGTCATGCTTACCATACTCAATATACTATCATCTTTCATGAAAAACTGGCGACTCACATATCTCTTCCGGTTCATGCAGGTCCTTTGAGCCGACAGCTTGCGACGGACAACATCCTCTCATTGAAGGCAATCTATACATTCACAGAGCAACTGTACTGTGGAGCTATGTTCACAATTAAAAGCGTACAATACAAGGAGAAGATCCCCAATGCCCTGAAAGGGGTGTTAGAACTTTTCTCTACGATGCCCAAACAGATATATGAACTGAAGAAGTCGGCGTTCCGTCAAGGAGCCGTCGCAGGTTTGAGCTGGGCTCTGGCCTTCGCACCGGACCTCACACCGGCTGAAATGATGGGCGGGTATCCTTCAAAGAAAGTCGACGGCTCAGAATTTTCTGAGGCGGACTATTTCAAATGCGTCAAGGACTCGCGCTTCCTGGCGTCTGTCATGGCAGATGAGGCGGATCTGAAGAGTTATCAAGCAACATATGATAGTGAAGACAAACGGATCTGCGGGCCTCTCTATGAGTGCAAAGATCTAATACCCGCCCGTAGCAAGGATCTTTTCCCTGGTGAGCTCAACGTCTCACCTTTCTTTGAAGGGACCTTTGCTGCCGTCTCTAACTGCAATTGGGAACTCAGCAACCTTCAGATCGCACCCGCGGGAGAGCCGGAGTAGGGTTAGCCGGCCGAGTGATGTAACTTTGCATTATTCAGAGCAGGAATGGCTCTTGTAATTATCCGCCAGTGGTGGCTTGAAACTTGTTAGAAATGCCGTTTGTTCTTTCTAAGAACATCTTTTGTAACAGCCTTATAATATCTAAGTGCACTTACCGGCTGTTTTATACTGCTTTCAACAATCTTTTTCAACTCTTCACTTCCAGCTTTACAAACTTGCCAATTATTCACGAGAGGTGCTTTGTATGTCTTCATAGCCTGACGGTAAGAAGCCTCTATGGACAAACTGCGGCTGTTGATGAGCCAACACATTGTCTTTGTCTGAAATGTCATTCCTTCTCCTGAAGCTTTTAGACTCGGAAATTTTATTCCATCAGCCGGAGTGTCATGACTTCGTCTCTTGTAATATGATGCCATGGAAGAGCCGGTTGTCATAGGATAAAGTGAGCTATACCTGACGTTAGGAAGCTTGTATTTGACAACGACAACTATTGAAGAGCTTGAAACGGCCTACAGCCGGATGCATGAAGGGTGATGTAAGCTATACCTGAAGGCAAGAAGCCTCCTTCAAGCATCAAATATTGTATAAAGCCGGTTGTCGATGGGTTTATGTAAGCTATACCTTATGGTAAGAAGCCTCCATTCGACAGCTGCGGCTAGTAATTGTACTAGCCGGCTGTGTGAAGGGTGATGTAAGCTATACCCAAGGGCAAGGAGCCTCCTTCCATAGCTATTTTTGGCGTAAACGCCGGTTGTTAGGGTGAGATAAGCGAACCTGTCGGTAAGAAGCCCCCTTCGACAACCGCGACTAACATGTTAACCGGAAGTGGCATAAAGCCGGCCATTAGGGTGAGATAAGCGAACCCGTCGGTAAGAAGCCCCCTTCGATGGCCAAAGTGGCATAAAGCCGGCTTTTAGGGTTAGATAAGCTACACCCAAGGTGGGAAGCCCCCTTCGACAACCAAAGTGGCATGAAGCCGGCTGTTAGGGTTAGATAAGCTACACCCGAAGGTGGGAAGCCCCCTTCGACAACCAAAGTGGCATGAAGCCGGCTGTTAGGGTTAGATAAGCTACACCCGAAGGTGGGAAGCCCCCTTCAACAACCAAAGTGGCATGAAGCCGGCTGTTAGGGTTAGATAAGCTACACCCGAAGGTGGGAAGCCCCCTTCGACAACCAAAGTGGCATGAAGCCGATCTGTGCACCATACCAGTTCAGTGTCTCTAAAGCGAGATTGGCCATCAACTTTGTGAACCGGCTCAGGGTCTCTAAAGCGAGATTGACTGACGAAGCTTCGGCGGGTCACAAACCCCGTCAACTGTAAACTTGTTGAACCGAATAATTTCATCTTAATTGCATAAAAACACATATAAGAGCCGGGGCTCCTTTCTTGGTAGAGATACTACTCTGTACTTGACATAAATATAATATGTACAATGATAATGGCTCCCCATCGCCTATTAAGTGTAATATGGCCGCAGGTGCGCGACGTTCCACGACCGCAAAGTCTCCTGACCCGCTGTGTCCAACTCATCACGAATATCAACGAGGTAGTATGACCCGTTATTGAGGTTCCTGCTAACCACAAAGGGCCCTTCCCACGGCGGAGAGAGTTTATGCATCCCAGACTGGTCATGAATGAGCCGGAGCACCAGGTCACCTTCCTGGAACGTCCGGGTCTTCACCATGCAGCTATGATAGCGTCGCAAGTCTTGTTGGTAAATTGATGATCTGGCCGCTGCTAACTCTCGTGCTTCATCCAAGGCATCCAACGCATCCTGGCGTGCCGTCTCATTGTCCGTCTCAACATAAGCCGCCACCCTTGGTGAATCATGCCGGATGTCACTGGGTAGAACTGCCTCAGCCCCGTACACCATGAAGAAAGGTGTAAAACCTGTAGACCTGTTAGGTGTAGTCCGGATGCTCCATAAGACGGAAGGTAACTCATCAACCCAACATCCGGGCGTCTGCTTCAAAGGGACCATGAGCCGAGGTTTAACCCCTCGCAAGATTTCCTGGTTAGCTCGCTCAGCTTGACCATTGGACTGCGGATGTGCCACGGCTGAAACATCAAGCCGGATATGCTCCTTCTCACAGAATACCTTCATAGCCCCCTTGGACAAATTTGTGCCATTATCAGTGATAATGCTGTGTGGATAACCAAAACGGTAGATCAACTTTTTAACAAATTCAACCGCTGTAGCCGCATCACACTTGCTAACTGGCTCGGCCTCAACCCACTTAGTAAACTTGTCAACTGCCACCAAGAGGTGCGTCTTCTTATCCTTGGACCGCTTGAAGGGTCCTACCATATCGAGCCCCCAGACCGCAAACGACCAAGTGATTGGTATCATCCTCAACTCTTGAGCCGGAATATGAGCACGTCGGCCAAACTTCTGATAGCCGTCACACTTGCGGACCAGGTCCTCTGCATCCTTGTGAGCCATCAACCAGAAAAAACCATGCCGAAAAGCCTTGGCCACTAAAGATCTTGACCCAGCGTGATGTCCGAAGTCTCCAGCATGAATTTCATTTAAGATCTGCTGGCCCTCCTCTGGTGACACGCAGCGCTGAAAAACACCTGTCACACTGCACTTGTGCAGCTCACCATTGATAATTGTCATGGACTTAGAACGACGGGTGATTTCTCTAGCCTGGCTCTCATCGTCCGGCAACTCGCCGCGCATCAAGTATGCTAAATAAGGAGTGGTCCAATCCGTAATAACATGTAGAGCCGCCACCAAAGCCGCCTCCGGGTCAGGAATTGCCAAATCCTCCTCAGAAGGCATCTTGACGGTCGGATGATATAACACATCAAGAAAAACATTAGGCGGCACCGGCTTACGCTGAGATCCGAGTTGTGATAATGCATCAGCCGCCTTGTTCCGTTGACGATCAATATGATCCACTTGATATCCTTTGAAATGACCTGCAACAATATCAACCGCCTGTCGATAAGCCGCCATCCGTGGGTCCTTAGAATCCCAAGTACCTGAAACTTGCTGAGCCTCAAGGTCTGAGTCGCCCAGGCATCTAACCCGGCTTAAATTCATCTCTTTAGCGACTCTCAAACCATGGAGCAAGGCCTCATACTCAACAACATTGTTAGTACAGGGGAACATCAACCGGAGCACATAGCAAAACTTGTCACCCTTGGGGGAGGTAAGAACTACTCCAGCACCAGACCCCTCAAGCTGCTTAGACCCGTCAAAATGTATAGTCCAGTATGTGTTGTCCGGCTTCTCTTCAGGCGCCTGGCATTCTGTCCAATCATTTATAAAATCCACCAAGGCTTGAGACTTGATTGTTGTACGGAGGGTGTAAGCGATGTTAAGAGGCCCTAAATCTAAAGCCCACTTAGCGATCCTCCCCGTAGCTTCTCTATTCTGAATGATATCTCCCAATGGGGCAGAGCTGACTACAGTTATCTGATGGCCCAAAAAGTAGTGCTTCAACTTACGATTAGCCATAAAGACCCCGTACACAAGCTTCTGCCAATGCGGATACCTCTGCTTGGACTCTGCCAACACCTCGCTGATGTAATAAACAGGCCTCTAAACGGGATATTCTTTCCCTGCCTCCTTACGCTCAACCACAATCGCCACACTGACCGCCCGGCTGTTAGCCGCTACATAGAGGAGTAACGGCTCTTTCTTAGCAGGAGCGGCTAACACTGGCGGCTCAGTCAATTGCTTCTTAAGAGCTTCAAGCGCCTCTGCGGCTTCTTTGCTCCACTTGAACTTGTCTGCCTTTTTCATCATCTGATACAAGGGAATGGCCTTCTCCCCAAGCCAGCTTATGAACCGGCTCAACGCGGCGATCCGCCCTGCAATGCGCTGAACATCATTGATGCACGTCGCCTCTCGCAGAGAAGTGATAGCCTTGATTTTATCCGGGTTAGCCTCGATACCACGCTCAGAGACCAAGAACCCCAAAAGCTTTCCTGCAGGAACACCAAAAACACACTTCGTCGGGTTAAGCATCATTTTGTAGACCCGAAGATTGTCAAAATTTTCCTTTAGGTCCTCCAAAAGGGTTTCCTTCTTCCTAGACTTCACCACTATGTCATCCACATAAGCATGAACGTTATGGCCAATCTGACCGTGGAGACAATTCTGCACACACCGCTGGTAAGTCGCCTAGGCACTCTTGAGCCCAAAAGACATGGAGACATAGCAGAACGCCCCAAAAGGTGTGATAAACGATGTCTTCTCCTGATCCTTGATTGCCATTTTGATCTGATGATACCCTGAATAAGCATCCAAAAAACACAAACTCTCACAACCGGCTGTAGCATCGATGATCTGATCAATACGGGGGAGCGCAAAGGGATCAGCCGGACAAGCCTTGTTGAGGTCCATGTAATCTATGCACATACGCCAAGTGTCATTCTTCTTGAGCACCAACACAGGATTAGCCAACCACTCCGGGTGAAAAACTTCAACTATAAACCCTGCGGCTAAGAGCCGGGAAACCTCTTCCCCAATAGCCTTTCGCCTCTCCTCATTGAATCGTCATAGAAATTGTTTGATGGCTTAAACTTCGGATTCACATTAAGATTGTGCTCAGCGAACTCTCTTGGTACACCCGGCATGTCAGAAGGTTTCCATGCGAAGATGCCCTGATTCTCACGGATGAATTCGATGAGCGCGCTTTCCTATTTGGGATCCATGTGAGCCCCAATGATGAACTACTTAGATGAGTCACCCGGGGTAAAGTCCACTGCTTTGGTATCATCCGCTGAAAACTTGAGCGACGGCTCTGCCTCCGTAGTTGGCTTCTTCAACGGGGTCATGTTCTCCGGGTCAACGTTCTCCTTCTAGAATTTAAGCTCCTCCTGTGCGTAGCTAGCTTCTGCATAAGCCGCATCTCCTTCCTCGCATTCAAGAGCCGTCTTTCGATTGCCATGAATCGTAATTGTACCGTTCAAGCCGGGCATTTTGAGCTGCAAATAAACATAACAAGGCCTAGTCATGAACTTGGCGTAAGCCGGCCGCCCGAATAATGCATTATAGGGGCTCTTGATTTTGACCACCTCAAACCACAAGGTCTCCATCCTGTAGTTGAACTCATCACCGAAAGCCACCTCCAAAGAAATTTTGCCTACGGGGTATGCCGACTTGCCTGGCACCACACCGTGAAAAACAGTAGAAGAAGTTTTAAGATCCTTGTCTAACAACTTCATCCGCCGAAAGGTGTCATAATATAAGATGTTGATACTGCTACCTCCATCCATGAGCACCTTATTCACTCCATAACCATGTATCTGAGGGGCCACTACTAGAGCTAGCCGGCCTGGGTCGTCCACCTGCGGCGGGTGATCCTCCCGACTCCACATTATGTCATACTCCGACCACGGTAGATATCGTGGGAGAGCCGGCGCAATCGTATTAACCGATCGCCTCCGTAGTTTCTCGTCTCGTTTGCTGTGACCAGTCGTAAACACATGATATTGGACCGAACTGAGCTGCTTCGGGTTACTCTGGAATCCAGACTGGTTGCGTTGCTGCTGTTGTTGCTGCTGATTGTTATGGTTGTTGTTGCGAGGGTGCTGTTGATGCCCCCCTTGGTTGTTCTGACCCGGGTGGCCAGCCCCTGAGCCGCCAGCGCCGAACCCGGCTCCTGACCCGCCGTGGCCTGAGCCGCCAGGCCCTCAGCCGCCGGGCGGCCCACCGCCCTGATTATTAGGTGGCTGGGAGTACTGGTTTTTAAACCTGTGCATGATAAAGCAATCGCCCCACGCATGTGTCGACGGCCTGTCGGGCGTGCTGTGCTCCGGACAAGGCTTCCTAAGCGCCGCTTCCAAGTTGAAAGGGGGCCTGTTTCCACGCTGGTATGGCTTATACCGTTCGTTCGTCTTAGGAACGTTCGGCCCTGTGTTAAGATTCGCCACCAGCTCTGACCCACCACCAGCGTTCTTCTGTCTGTTCTGATTCCCATTGTTCCCAAAACTCTTGCCTTGGTTGTTCTTCTTTCCCTTATTTGACTTCTCCTCATCCGAACCCGGATCCTTGGTGCTGTCTGAGTCGGCATACTTTGTCAGAGCCGTCATGAGCTCCCCCATATCCTGACACGTACGTTTAAGCCGGCCAAGCTTCTGCTTCAGCGGAATGAAGTGACAGTTCTTCTCCAAAATGAGCACCGCTTGAGCCGCTGTGATCTGTTCCGACGAGTGAATGATGGTTGACACCTGCCGAACCCAATGATGAGGCGACTCATTCTCCTGCTGAACACAATGATCCAAATCCACAATGGTCATAGGCTGCTTGCAAGTCCCCTGAATTTTTTTGATGAACTTCGCCCTTAACTCGGCCCAGGAACTTATAGTATTGGGTGGTAGACCCTTTAACCATGTGCGAGCCGGGCCCTCGAGCATCATGATAAAATACTTCGCAAAAACAGCTTCACTGACGTCCAACATCTCCATAGCTAACTCGTAGCTCTCGACCCAAGCCTCGGGAGGGAGATCCGCCGTGTAATTGGAAACCTTACGGGGCCCCTTGAAATCCTTGGGTAACCTCTCACTTCGTAGAGCCGGAGTCAAGCATGGGACTCCCACGGCTCTACCGCTGCCAGCGGCTCCGGCCTCTGTTAATACCGAGTGTCCAGGACCCGGATGAACCATCGTTGCCTCTTCTTCTCGCCTATTTGTCGCCCGGTCCACAAGGGCCTGTGCGTCTAACGCCGCACGTCCCCCTTCCGACCCACGATGCGGACCACTGCTGGAAACCGCCGGCGACTCATAACGCTGGCTGAAGCTTCGACTATGGAGAGGAGTGGAGTGGATCCGGCTCCGGCTGTGAGTATATTTCTCTTGTTAAGCCATGGCCGTCTGTAAATATCCAATAGCATTCCTCACCTCCTCTGCAAAGGGTGCCTCATCTGGGATAGGGATTGTTCCAAGCTGGGTAGCCGCTGCTACCATATTTCTGGTCGGGTTAGAATAATGACCCGCCGGTGTTGTGAACCCTTCGGGTTGGGCCGTGTGAGCCGCTGCTCTCCCAGAGCCGGGGGTGTTGAAGAGATTCCTCGTCTCGTAGCGCTTCGGCAGACGAGATTGATGCCTCCTGCAGCGTACAGCCGCCGTAGAAACTTGTTCTAGCCCCAAACGGAAAGCGTCGGCCTTGAGCCGCGCAGCCTCTGCCTCCATCTGGGCTTTTAACTCAGCTATCCTCTGACGCTCCTCGGCCATCCGGACCTTGATCCTTGCGATCTCTGCATTACGAGCCGCTTGATTGTCTGGTGTAACCTCCGTAGCCAACAAAGCTTCAAGCTCGTCCATCAACTCCATGAGACCCTGACCCGGCAGCGGCGGGGGTGGATTAGCTCTTGACCCGGTCGCCCCGGGCCCTGCCATGAACACCGCCGCATGAGACAGCCGCTCAAACTCATCTGACTCGCCGGTACCTGACTCGGGGCAAACGTCACCGTAGCCCCCAAGGCCACCGTTGCTGAGCTGATACACGGATTCTGCTTCCCCACTCGAAGACTCATCTTCAGAGTGCACAAGAGTTCCTTGAGATCTGGAAGCTTCCAGATCCATACCTTGAGTAAAGCCTACGAAGACATGCTCCTGAGCTGGATTAACACGGGCAGGGCATACCTTGTGTGCGGGCTGGAGACGCCGAGCCAGCTCGACGATGTTGGTGCAAACGTCCGGCCCGGGTGTAGACCCGTCGATCTTTCCGATGAACACCTGAATTCCGCCGAACGGAACCCGGAAACCATACTCCACCGAAGCAGCATCAAGCCCCCAGCCGGCGTCGTCGATGTAGAGCCGGCCGCAGCAACTCTTGCTCATCTTCCCAACTATGTATCCCTCGAGCCCCGGAAGGGAATCCTTTGAGAACTCAACACCACCGAGCGCTAGCCCCACGGTGGGCGCCAACTGTCGTGGTTTTATCACGGCAGATGTCCGGATTACCGAACTTGAGTTCGGAGTTGTCGCCATCGTGGTGGACACAAAGGGGTTGATTGAGACAAAGGACACGAGTTTACCCAGGTTCGGCCCCTCAAGTCGAGGTAAAAGCCTACGTCCTGCTTGTGTTGTTATTGCTTGTTGTATCGATTACTAGGGGCTAAAAGCTTGACCTAGTTTTCGATAACCTACCTCTAAGTCGCCCCGACTCTGCCTTTATATAAGAGGTCAGAACCGTCGGGTCTTACAATTATACAATCGGATCATGTTTACATCTCCGAGTCTATCTCTATCTTCTTAGCCAAGTCATCTTTGAGACGTCTTGCGCATCCGGGTCTCCGCCGTCCGGCCCACACCAATAGCCGCCAACCATCTTGGGCCTTCAGTTGACACCTATCTTCGTGGGCCGACTCACAAACCAATGCTATCAACCGGAACCTTCCAGCCGGGTCATATCACGGGGTTATATCCCCAACATAGGTCCTTCATTGAAAAACTCTTGTTCAAGTATTCCTTCACGCTTTCCAGCATTTCTATATTGTTTCCAATTAGCAATATGTCATCCACATATAATACTAGAAACGCTATAGGTCTCCCACTCACTTTCTTGTAAATACAAGCTTCTCCATAAACTTGTATAAACTCAAACGCTTTGATCACCTCATCAAAGCGCTTATTCCAACTCCGAGATGCTTGGACCAGCCCATAAATGGATCACTGGAGTTTGCAAACTTTGTCAGCATTCTCTGGATCGACAAAACCTTCTGGTTGCATCATATACAACTCTTCCTCAAGGAAACCGTTGAGGAACGCTGTTTTGACATCCATCTGCCAAATTTCATAGTCGAAATAAGCAGCTATTGCCAACCTGATTCGGACAGACTTAAGCATCGCTACGGGTGAGAAGGTCTCATCGTAGTCAACTCCTTGAACTTGTGAAAAACCCTTTGCCACAAGTCGAGCTTTATAGATGGTGACATTACCGTCCGCGTCTGTCTTCTTCTTAAAGATCCATTTGTTCTGAATGGCCTTTCGCCCTTCAGGTAATACTTCCAAAGTCCATACTTTGTTTTCATACATGGATCCCATCTCGGATTTCATGGCCTCTAACCATTTCTCGGAATCCGGTCCCATCACTACTCCTCCATAGCTCGTAGGTTCATTGTTGTCCAACAACATGGCCTCCAAGACAGGGTTGCCGTACCACTCAGGAGTAGTACGCGCCCTTGTCAACCTACGAGGTTCAATAGTAGCTTGATCTGAAGCTTCATGATCATCATCATTAACTTCCTCTTCTACCGTCGTAGGTTCCACAGAAACATCTTTCTGCGCTGTGCTACTTTCTAGTTGAAGTAAAGGTTCAATAACCTCATCAAGCTCTATTTTCCTCCCACACAATTCTTTCGAGAGAAACTCTTTCTCAAGAAATGTTCCGTTCTTAGCAACAAACACTTTGCCTTTGGATCTGAGATAGAAGGTATACCCGACTGTCTCTTTCGGGTATCCTATGAAGACGCATTTCTCCGCTTTGGGTTCCAGCTTTTCAGGCTGAAGCTTTTTGACATAAGCATCACATCCCCAAACTTTAAGAAACGACAACTTTGGCCTCTTGCCAAACCATAGTTCATATGGCGTTGTCTCAACGGATTTCGATGGTGCCCTATTTAAAGTGAATGCACCTGTCTCTAATGCATAACCCCAAAACGATAGTGGCAAATCAGCAAGAGACATCATAGATCGCACCATATCTAATAAGGTTCGATTACGACGTTCGGACACACCATTACGCTGTGGTGTTCTGGGCGGTGTCAACTGTGAAACAATTCCACATTGTCTTAAGTGACTGCCAAAGTCATAACTCAGATATTCACCTCCTCGATCAGATCACAAGAATTTAATCTTCTTGTTACGATGATTCTCAACTACACTCTGAAATTGCTTGAACTTTTCAAACATTTCAGACTTGTGTTTCATTAAGTAAATATACCCATATCTACTTAAGTCATCAGTGAAGGTGAGAAAATAACGATATCCAACACGCGCTGTAACATTCATCGGACCGCACACATCAGTATGTATGATTTCCAATAAGTTACTCGCCCGTTCCATTGTTTCAGAGAATGGCGTTTTAGTCATCTTGCCCATGAGGCATGGTTCACATGTGTCAAGTGATTCAAAATCAAGTGACTCCAAAAGTCCATCAGCATGGAGCTTCCTCATGCGTTTTACACCAATATGACCTAAACGACAGTGCCACAAGAAAGTGGTACTATCATTATCAACTCTACATCTTTTGGCATCAATGTTATGAACATGTGTGTCATCACTATCAAGATTCAATATGAATAAACCCCTCACATTGGGTGCATGACCATAAAAGATATTACTCATATAAATAGAACAACCTTTATTCTCTGATTTAAATGAGTAACCGTCTCGCAATAAACAAGATCCAGATAGAATGTTCATGCTTAACGCAGGCACTAAATAACAATTATTCAGGTTCATCACTAATCCCGATGGTAATTGAAGAGAGAGCGTGCCAACGGCGATCACATCAACCTTGGAACCATTTCCCACGCGCATCGTCACTTCATCCTTTGCCAGCCTTCATCTATTCCGTAGGTCCTTCTTTGAGTTGCAAATGTGAGTAACCGAACCGGTATCAAATACCCAGGCACTACAACGAGAGCTAGTAAGGTACACATGAGTAACATGTATATCATATATACCTTGTTTGTCGTTGGCCGCCTTCTTGTCAGCCAGGTACTTGGGGCAGTTCCCCTTCCAGTGACCAGTTGCCTTGCAATGAAAGAACTCATTTTCTGGCTTAGGTCCATGCTTGGGCTTCTTTACAGGAGTAGCAACTGCTTTGCCATCCTTCTTGGTTTTACCCTTCTTGCCCTTGCCCTTGCCATTCTTCTTGAAACTAGTGGTTTTATTGACCATCAACACTTGATGTTCTTTCTGGATTTCAGACTCAGCGACTTTCAGCATTGCAAACAGCTCGGCGACTGACTTGTTCATCCCGTGCATGTTATAGTTTATCACAAAGCTCTTGTAACTAGGTGACAGTGATTGAAGAACTCTGTCGGTGATCACCTTTGGCGGAAGGGCAATTCCCAACTCCGCTAGACAAGTCGCATACCCAGACATTCTGAGTATATGTTCACTGATAGACCCATTCTCCTCCATCTTGCAAGCATAGAACTTGTCGGAGGTCTCATACCTCTCTATCCGGGCATTCTTCTGAAAGATAAACTTCAACTCCTGGAACATCTCATATGCTCCATGACGTTCAAAACGTCTTTGAAGTCCCGGTTCTAAGCCATACAATATTGCACACTGAATTATTGAGTAATCTCCAGAACATGCCTCCCAAGCGTTCTTAACGTCTTCGGAGGTCATGTCTTCTGGTTGGTCACCAAGCGGTGCATCAAGGACATATGATTTTTGGGAAGCCGTGAGGATAATCCTCAGATTACGGGCCCAGTCAACAAAGTTACTTCCATCATCTTTCAACTTAGCTTTCTCTAGGAACGCATTAAAATTCAGGGGTGCTACAGCGCGAGCCATTGATCTACAACATAAATATGCAAAGGTTGCTTTAGACTATTGTTCAAGATAATGAGTTTAGTTAATCAAATTACTAAAGCTCCCACTCAAATTGACATCCCCCAGGTCATCTGAGTGTCACATGATCCAAATTCACCAACTCAAGTCCGATCATCACGTGAGTTGAGGTGGCTTCAATGGTGAACATCATCATGTTGATCATATCTACTATATGACTCATGTTCGACATTTCAGTCTCTTGTGTTCCGAGGCCATGTCTGTACATGCTAGGCTCGTCAAGTTTAACCCGTGTGTTCTGCACGTGCAACACTGGCTTGCACCCGTTGTATGTGAACGTAGAGTCTATCACACCCGATCATCACGTGGTGTCTCAATACGACGAACTTTCGCAATGGTGCACACATGGGGAGAACACAATTCATCTTGAAATTTAAGTGAGGGACCACCTTATAATGCTACCGTCGTCCTAAGCAAAACAAGGTGCATAAAAGGATTAACATCACATGCAAATCATAAGTGACATGATATGGCCATGAACTTGTTCATTTGATCTCCATCTTGAAAGCACCGACATGATCTCCATCGTCACCAGCACGACACCATGATCTCCATCAACGTGTCGCCATCGGGGTTGTCGCGCCCAACATGCTTCTACTACTATTGCTACCGTTTAGCGATAAAGTAAATCATTACATAGCGCTTAATGATTGACACGCAAGTCATACAATAATTAAAGATAACCCTATGGCTCCTGCCGGTTGCCGTACTCATCGACATGCAAGTCATGATATTCTATACAACACATGATCATCTCATACATCACATATATCACATCATGCAATTGGCCATATCACATCACAACATACCCTGCAAAAACAAGTTAGACATCCTCTAATTGTTGTTGCATGTTTTACATGGCTTCTACGGATATCTAGCAAGAACAATTCTCATCTACGCAAAAACCACAATGGTGATACACTAGTTGCTTTTCAACCTTCTCAAGGACCACCTTTGTCGAATCCGATCCAACTAAAGTGAGAGAAACTGGCACCCGCAAGCCATCTATGCAACAAGTTGCGTTTGAGGGAACCTATCTCTCGTAAGCATACGAGTAATGTTGGTCCGGGCCGCTTCATCTCACAATACCGATGAATCAAAACACGACCAAGGGAGGAAGCAATCTAAGCATCAACGCCCACAAACTCTTTGTGTTCTACTCGAGATCTCATCTACCCATAGACCTAGCTCTAATACCACTGTTGGGGAACGTTGCATGGGAAACAAAAATTTCCTACGTTCACGCAAGACCTATCCATGGTGATGAGCATCTACGAGAGGGAGAGTGGATCTACATACCCTTGTAGATCGCTAAGCGGGAAGAGTTAAGAAACGCGGTTGGTGTAGTCGAACGTCTTTGCGATACAAATCGCTGAGCGTCCCACAATCCAATAACGATCCGTCCCGCGATCTAGTCATGATCCTTCCCGCGAACTTGATCATGATCCGTCCCGCAAACTTGATCATGGTCCTTCCGATCTAGCGCCGAATGGACGGCACCTCCGCGTTCAGCACATGTGCAGCTTGATGACGATCTCCGCCATCTTGATCCAGCAAGAGGGAGCGGAGAAGAAGAAGAGTTCTCCGGCAGCGTGACGGTGCTCCGGCGATGGTGGTGGAGCTATTCCAGCAGGGCTTCGCCTAAGCACTACAGAAATCCGATCTAGAGGAGAAACTATGCACTGGAGGAACGGGTAGCACGTGGCTGAAAATTCTGTGCCAAAACCCTAAAATCCTCTAGTATATATAGGAGGGAGGGAGGAGAGGCTTGGCTCAAGGGCCAAGCCTCCTTTGGTTCGCCCGAAGTGGGGAGGAGAGGAGGACTCCTCCTCCAATCCTAGTAGGACTAGGATTCCTCCTTTTTTTGGCCTTTTCCCACCTTTTTCCCTTTGGGATTTTTCTCCCAGCCGCATGGGCCTTGTGTGGGACTTCCACCAGCCCACAAAGGGCTGGTATTTACTCTCCCACAGCCCATGAAGCCTCTTGGGTCGAAATACCCCTCCCGGTGGTCTCCCGGTACACTACCGGCACTCCCGGTACATTACTGATTAGCCCGAAACTTTTCCAGCGATCAAAATGGGATTTCCTATATATCAATCTTTACCTACGGACCATTCCGAAGCTCCTCGTGACATCTAGGATCTCATCCGGGACCCGAACAACCTTCGGTCACCACCATACATAACTCTATCCTACCGAAACGTCACCAAATCTTAAGTGTCCAGACCCTACGGGTTCGAGAACTATGTAGACATGACCGAGACACCTCTATGGTCAATAACCAATAGCGGGACCTGGATGCCCATATTGGTTCCTACATATTCTACGAAGATCTTTATTGGTCGAACCTCTATGTCAAGAATTCAGTTAATCCGGCATGATGTTCCCTTTGTTCTTCGGTATGTTACTTGCCCGAGATTCGATCGTCGGTATCTCCATACCTAGTTCAACGTCGTTACCGGCAAGTCTCTTTACTCGTTCCGTAATACAAGATCCCGTGACTAACATTTAGTCGCATTGCTTGCAAGGCTTATTGTGATGTTGTATTACCGAGTGGGCCCTGAGATACCTCTCTGTCACACGGAGTAACAAATCCCAGTCTTGATCCATGCCAACTCAATAGACACCCTTGGATATACCTGTAGAGCACCTTTATAGTCACCCAGTTACGTTGCGACGTTTGATACTCACAAGGCTCTCCTCCGGTGTCCGTGAGTTACATGATCTCATGGTCATAGGAACATATACTTGACATGCAGAAAACAGTAGCAATAAACTGACACGATCATATGCTATGTTTGTAGTTTGGGTCTTGTCCATCACGTCATTCTCCTAATGATGTGATCCTGTTATCAAATGACATCCCATGTCAATGGCTAGGAAACCCTGACCATCTTTGATTAACGAGCTAGTTCACTAGAGGCATACTAGGGACAAAGTGTTGTCTATTTACCCACACATGTAATGTGTTTCCAATCAATACAATTATAGCATGGACAATAAACGATTATCATGAACAAGGAAAAATAATAATAAACACTTTATTTATTGCCTCTAGGGCATATTTCCAACAGAAACAACCTCAACTCACGTGATGATCGGACTTGAGTTGGTGAATTTGGATCATGTGACACTCAGATGACCTGAGGGATGTCAATTTGAGTGGGAGCTTTAGTAATTTGATTAACTAAACTCATTATCTTGAACAATAGTCTAAGAAACCTTTGCATATTTATGTTGTAGATCAATGGCTCGTGCAGTAGCACCCCTGAAGTTTAATGCGTTCCTAGAGAAAGCTAAGTTGAAAGATGATGGAAGTAACTTTGTTGACTGGGCCCATAATCTGAGGATTATCCTCACGGCTCCCCAGAAATCATATGTCCTTGATGCACCACTTGGTGACCAACCAGAAGACATGTCATCCGAAGACGTTAAGAACACTTGGGAGGCACGTTCTGGAGATTACTCAATAGTTCAGTGTGCAGTATTGTATGGCTTAGAAACGGGACTTCAAAGACGTTTTGAACGTCATGGAGCATATGAGATGTTCCAGGAGTTGAAGTTTATATTTCAGAAGAATGCCCGAATCGAGAGGTATGAGACCTCCGATAAGTTCTATGCTTGCAAGATGGAGGAGAACGGGTCTATCAGTGAGCATATACTTAGAATGTCTGGGTATTCGAATCGTCTAGCAGAGTTGGGAATTGTCCTTCCGCCAGAGGCGATCACTGACAGAGTTCTTCAATCACTGCCACCTAGTTACAAGAGCTTTGTGATGAACTATAACATGCCCGAGATGAACAAGTCAGTCGCCGAGCTATTTGCGATGCTAAAAGTCGCTGAGTCTAAAATCCAGAAAGAACATCAAGTGTTGATGGTCAATAAAACCACTAGTTTTAAGAAGAATTGCAAGGGCAAGGGCAGGAAGGGTAAAACCAAGAAGGATGACAAAGCAGTTGCTATTCCTGTAAAGAAGCCCAAGCATGGACCCAAGCCAGAAACTGAGTGCTTTCATTGCAAGGGAACTGGTCACTGGAAGCAAAACTGCCCCAAGTACCTGGCTGACAAGAAGGCGGCCAACGAAAAACAAGGTATATATGATATACATGTTATTGATGTGTACTTTACTAGCTCTCGTTGTAGTGCCTGAGTATTTGATACCGGTTCGGTTGCTCATATTTGCAACTCAAAACAGGAACTACGGAATAGACGAAGGCTGGCAAAGGATGAAGTGACGATGCGCATGGGAAATGGTTCCAAGGTTGATGTGATCGCTGTCACCATGCTCTCTCTTCGATTACCATCGGGATTAGTGATGAACCTGAATAATTGTTATTTAGTGCCTGCGTTAAGCATGAACATTATATCTGGATCTTATTTATTGCGAGACGGTTACTCATTTAAACCAGAGAATAAAGGTTGTTCTATTTATACGAGTAATATCTTTTATGGTCATGCGCCCAATGTGAGGGGTTTATTCATATTGAATCTTGATAGTGATGACACACATGTTCATAACATTGATGCCAAAAGATGTAGAGTTGATAATGATAGTACCACTTTCTTGTGGCACTGCCGTTTAGGTCATATTGGTGTAAAACGCATGAGGAAGCTCCATCCTGATGGACTTTTGGAGTCACTTGATTTTGAATCACTTGACACATGTGAACCATGCCTCATGGGCAAGATGACTAAAACACCGTTCTCTGGAACAATGGAACGGGCAAGTGACTTATTGGAAATCATACATACTGATGTGTGCGGTCCAATGAATGTTACATCGCATGGTGGATATCGTTATTTTCTCACCTTCACTGATGACTTAAGTAGATATGGGTATATTTACTTAATGAAACACAAGTCTAAAACGTTTGAAAAGTTCAAGCAATTTCAGAGTGAAGTTGATAATCATCGTAACAAGAAGATTAAATTCCTGCGATCTGATCGAGGAGGTGAATATCTGAGTTATGTGTTTGGTAGTCACTTAAGACAGTGTGGAATTGTTTCACAATTGACTCCGCCTGGAACACCACATCGTAATGGTGTGTCCGAACATCGTAATCGAACCTTATTGGATATGGTGCGTTCTATTATGTCTCTTGCTAATTTGCCACTATCGTTTTGGGGTTATGCATTAGAGACAGCTGCATTCACTTTAAATAGGGCACCATCGAAATCCATTGAGACGATGCCATATGAACTATGGTTTGGTAAGAGGCCAAAATTGTCGTTTCTTAAAGTTTGGGGATGTGATGCTTATGTCAAAAAGCTTCAGCCTGAAAAGCTGGAACCCAAAGCGGAGAAATGCGTCTTCATAGGATACCCAAAAGAGGCAATCGGGTATACCTTCTATCTCAGATCCGAAGGCAAAGTTTTTGTCTCTAATAATGGAACATTTCTTGAGAAAGAGTTTCTCTCGTAAGAATTGAGTGGGAGGAAAATAGAGCTTGATGAGGTTATTGAACCTTTACTTCAACCAGAGAGTAGCGCAACGCAGAAAGATGTTTCTGTAGAGCCTACGACAGTTGAAGAGGAAGTTAATGATGATGATCATGAAGCTTCGGATCAAGTTACTATTGAACCTCGTAGGTTGACAAGGGCGCGTACTGCTCCTGAGTGGTACGACAACCCTGTCTTGGAGGTCATATTGTTGGACACCAATGAACCTACGAGCTATGGAGGAGCGGTGATGGGCCCGGATTCCGAGAAATGGTTAGAGGCCATGAAATCCGAGATGGGATCCATGTATGAAAACAAATTATGGACTTTGGAAGTATTACCTGAAGGGCAAAAGGCCATTCAGAACAAATGGATCTTTAAGAAGAAGACGGACGCGGATGGTAATGTCACCGTCTATAAAGCTCGACTTGTGGCAAAGGTTTTTTTACAAGTTCAAGGAGTTGACTACGATGAGACATTCTCACCCGTAGCGATGCTTAAGTCTGTTAGAATCATGTTGGCAATAGTTGCTTATTTCGACTATGAAATTTGGCAGATGGATGTCAAAACAGCGTTCCTCAACGGTTTCCTTGAGGAAGAGTTGTATATGATGCAACCAGAAGGTTTTGTCGATCCAGAGAATGCTGACAAAGTTTGCAAACTCCACCGATCCATTTATGGGCTGGTGCAAGCATCTCGGAGTTGGAATAAGCGCTTTGATGAGGTGATCAAAGCGTTTGAGTTTATACAAGTTTATGGAGAAGCTTGTATTTACAAGAAAGTGAGTGGGAGCTCTATAGCGTTTCTAATATTATATGTGGATGACATATTGCTGATTGGAAACAATATAGAAATGCTGGAAAGCGTGAAGAAATATTTGAACAAGAGTTTTTCAATGAAGGAGCTAGGAGAAGCTGCTTTCATATTAGGCATTAAGATCTATAGAAATAGATCGAGATGCTTAATAGCACTTTCACAGAGCACATACCTTGATAAAGTTTTGAAGAAGTTCAAAATGGATCAGTCCAAGAAGGGGTTCTTGCCTGTGTTACAAGGTGTGAAGTTGAATAAGACTCAATGCCCAGTGACTGCAGAAGATACAGAAAAGATGAGTGTCATCCCCTATGCTTCAGCCATAGGCTCTATCATGTATGCAATGTTGTGCACAAGACCCGATGTCAGCCTTGCCATAACTATGGCCGGAAGGTTTCAAAGTGATCCTAGAATGGAGCACTGGGCGGCGGTCAAGAATATCCTTAAGTACCTAAAAAGGACTAAGGAAATGTTTCTCGTTTATGGAGGTGAGGAAGAGATCGTCGTAAAGGGTTATGTCGATCCAAGCTTTGACACTGATCCGGATGACTCTAAGTCACAAACTAGATACGTATTTATTCTCAACGGGGGAGCGGTAAGCTGGTGCAGTTCCAAGCAAAGCGTGGTAGCCGATTCTACGTGCGAAGCGGAGTACATTGCAGCCTCGGAGACAGCGAAGGAAGGTGTCTGGATGAAGCAGTTCATGACAGATCTTGGAGTAGTGCCCAGTGCACTGAATCCAATGAACCTGTTCTGTGACAACACTGGTGCCATTGCTCTGGCCAAGGAACCAAGGTTTCACAAGAGGACCAGACACATAAAGCGACGCTTCAACTCCATCCGCGATTACATCGAGAAAAAGGACATAAATATTTGCAAAGTGCACACGGATCTGAATGTTGCAGACCCGTTGACTAAACCTCTTCCAAGGGCTAAACATGATCAACACCAGAACTGCATGGGTGTTCGATTCATTACAATGTAAATCACATAGTGATGTGAACTATTGACTCTAGTGCAAGGGGGGGACTGTTGGAAATATGCCCTAGAGGCAATGAATAAAGTGTTTATTATTATATTTCCTTGTTCATGATAATCATTTACTATCCATGCTATAATTGTATTGATTGGAAACACATTACATGTGTGGGTAAATAGACAACGCTTTGTCCCTAGTATGCCTCTAGTGAACTAGCTCGTTGGTCAAAGATGGTCAAGGTTTCCTAGCCATTGACATGTGATGTCATTTGATAACGGGATCACATCATTAGGAGAATGATGTGATGGACAAGACCCAAACTACAAACGTAGCATATGATCGTGTCAGTTTATTGCTACTGTTTTCTACATGTCAAGTATATGTTCCTATGACCATGAGATCATGCAACTCACGGACACCGGAAGAGTGCCTTGTGTGTATCAAACATTGCAACGTAACTGGGTGACTATAAAGGTGCTCTACAGGTATCTTCAAGGGTGTCTGTTGGGTTGGCATGGATCAAGACTGGGATTTGTTACTCCGTGTGACGGAGAGATATCTCAGGGCCCACTCGGTAATACAACATCACAATAAGCCTTGCAAGCAATGTGACTAAGTGTTAGTCACGAGATCTTGTATTACAGAACGCGTAAAGAGACTTGCCGGTAACGAGGTTGAACTAGGTATGGAGATACCGACGATCGAATCTCGGGCAAGTAACATACCGAAGAACAAAGGGAACATCTTGCGGGATTAATTGAATCCTTGACATAGAGGTTCGACTGATAAAGATCTTCGTAGAATATGTAGGAACCAATATGGGCATCCTAGTCCCGCTATTGTTTATTGACCGTAGAGGTGTCTCGGTCATGTCTACATAGTTCTCGAACCCATAGGGTCTGCACACTTAAGGTTTGGTGACGTTTCAGTAGTATAGAGTTATGCATGGTGGTCACCGAAGGTTGTTCAAAGTCCAGGATGAGACCCCGGATGTCACGAGGAGCTCCAGAATGGTCCAGAGGTGAAGATTGATATATAGGAAGTCCTATTCTGGTCACCGGAAAAGTTTCGGGCTCATCGGTAGTGTACCGGGAGTGCCGGTAGTGTATCAGGAGACCATCGGGAGGGGTATTTCAACCCAAGAGGCTACACGGGCTGTGGGAGAGTTAATACGAGCCCTTAGTGGGCTGGTGGAAGTCCCACACAAGGCCCATGTGGCTGGGAAGAAAATCCCAAAGAGAAAAAGTTGGAAAAAGGCAAAAAAGGCAAAAATAAGGAGGAGTCCTAGTCCTACTAGGATTGGAGGAAGAATCCTCCTCTCCTCTTGGTTCGGCCGAAGCCTAGATGTCTTGGACCTTGGGCCAAGCCTCCTCCTCTCTTCCTCTTATATATACTAGAGGTTTTAGTGTTTTTGCACAAGATTTTCAGCCACGTGCTACCCGTTCCTCTAGTGCATAGTTTCTCCTCTAGATCGGTTTTCTGTAGTGCTTAGGCGAAGCCCTGCTGGAATTGCTCCACCACCATCGCCGCGGCATCATCACGCTACTGGATAAATCGTCTACCTCTCCACTCCCTCTTGCTGGATTAAGAAGGCGGAGATCGTCATCAAGCTGTACATGTGCTGAACGCGGAGGTGCCGTCCGTTCGGTGCTTGATCGGGACGAATCATGATTGGATCGCGGGACGCTCGGCGATTTGGATCACGAAGACGTTCGACTACACCAACCACGTTTCTTAACGCTTCCTGCTTAGCGATCTACAAGGGTATGTAGATCCACTCTCCCTCTCGTAGATGCTCATCACCATGGATAGGTCTTGCTTGAACGTAGGAAATTTTTTGTTTCCCATGCGACGTTCCCTAACACCCTTCACCCTTGGCCATTGGCTCTCCCAACTCCTCCCATGTTTCTCTGGTACATGCTTGGCGAAGCCCTGCCGGAATTCCACTACCACCATCACCACCACGCCATCATGTTGGTTCATATCTCTTCTACCTATTCTTCCTCTCTTGATGGATAAAGAAGGAGGATACGTCACCGAGTCGGACATGTGCTAAACTTAGAGGTGTCGCACGTGTGGTGTTTGGATCGGATTGGATCGTGACACGAGTACAACTACGCCAACCACAATCTTTAGATCGTAATGCTTTCGATCTACAAGGGTATGTAGACACCTCTCCATCTCGTTGCTAGCATTTCCATAGAATAGATCCTGGGTGTTTCGTAGGAAATATTTTGTTTCCCATGCAACGTTCCCCAACAGTGGCATCATGAGCTAGGTCTATGCGTAGGTGATATGCACGAGTAGAACACAAAGTGTTTGTGGGCGTTGATGTTCAGATTACTTACCTCCCTAGTCTAATTTTGATTCGGTGATATTGTGGGATGAAGCGTCTCGGACCAAACTTACTTGTCCTCGCACAAGACACCGGTTCCACCGACTGACATGTAACTTGTTTGCATAACGGTGGTTGGCGGGTGTTTGTCTCTCCCACTTTAGTTGAATCAAATTTGATAGAGGCATAAAGTTCAGGAATTTTTCGGTAGAGTATTGGGAAGGTTCTAGAAGGTTCCAGGGGTTCCACCGTGGGTTCCAATGACCTGGGAAGGGACCTCATGGACCGAGGGGTGCGGCTACAAGCCACATGGTCTGGCTGCACCATTCCCCAAGGCACATGTCATTTAAATCTAGAGATAAGGTCTTATCTCTAAATTTAAACGGTTGAATCTAGAGATAAGATGTTATCTTCATGTTTAAAGGGTTTTCTCCCTTGTGGCTAGCCCTAGGAGGGTTTTGGATGCCCTCCCCTTCCCTCTAGCCTATATATAGATGGGGAGGTGCATGGGGTCAGCCAACCCTTCACCTTTGGTCATTGGCTCTCCCAACTCCTCCCACGTTTCTTCGGTACGCGCTTGGCGAAGCCGTGCTGGAATTCCGCTGAAGCCACCACCACCACCATGCCGCCGTGTTGGTTCAGATCTCATCTACCTATTCTCCCTCTCTTTATGAATCAAGAAGGAGGATGCTTCACCGAGCCGTACGTTTGCTAAACTCGGAGGTGCCGCACATGCAGTGCTTGGATCGGATTGGGTCGCAACGCGAGTATGACTATGCCAACCATGATCTCTAGATCATTAACGCTTTTGGTCTACAAGGGTATGTAGACACCTCTCCCCTCATTGCTAGCATCTCCATAGAATAGATCTTGGGTGTTTCGTAGGAATTTTTTGTTTCCCATGCCACGTTCCCCAACACTGCAAGCCACCCGGTTCTCCACCTTGCCGGAAGGGAGCGTGACTGCCCCGACCACCCCCTGCGTGCTCGGTCATTATCGGCCTGAATGCCATACCTATGGCTGGCAGGTCGTCCATTGGGGGCCAAAGGAAGCGATCACGTAAGATCCCCGCTGTCAACCGTCCCGACGCGCGCCAACTATTTGTCTAAATACCGGCCTCGACGCAAGATTATCAGACCAATGAATTCATCATGATGACCATCATTTTTGCGGGTGGCGAGGGATTCGATCCCGATGAGACCCAAATCCAAGACGGCCGCGACAACTTCACGCAAAGTCATGAGGGCATGGCCTACCCCTTTAGACAGGCCAATCAGACATGATTGACACCTTCACACATGGCCAATCGAGCATGGATGATCCGTTCACACAAGGCCAATAATTGTCAAATGACTAGGACCAAGAGGAAGAAGATGATATGGGCATCGAGCGGGAGCCTTTGTTTGCCTATAAGCGTACTCAATAAGACAATGCGCAAAGAAGAGATGGAAAAGGATTAAGATGGGGGCATACACAAAGGATGAGGACAACATCGTTTGTGAATGTTGGAAGCATATTGGACAAGATCCCAAGATTGACTCCGAGCGAAAAGGATCAACCTTTTGTTTGCAGTTCGTGCACAATTCCATGGAAGCAAGAAGTTCCACCCTATAAGTTTGAGAGCAAGCATGGTTGGGTATTCATCTAAAAAAGGTGGGGGTTCATTCAACAAGAGTTCCACAAGTTTTGAGCCACCCTTGAGAGCATTGATAGTTGCCCCGTGAGTGACCTCGACATCAAAGACATGGTATACAATTCCTCAATCTCCATGTCCTCTTGGCCACTGATTGATGCTTGCATGCCCACTACATATTAAACGTCCACTGGTGCCTTAATTTTGTTTTGTAGGCATACCAAGCTTTGGAAGCATTCAAGGCCCGACATTTGAAAAGCCGTTCAACCCTCACTCATTGTTGAGCAAGCATTTGTAGTGATGAGGAGTTCAAGGAGCAATATTCCGCACTCAAGAAGAATGGAAGGTTGACGGCCGTCGCCAACCAGGGTGAAGAAGAGAAGCGACCTAGGGGAAGAAGAACTGCAAGAAGGATGAGAAGTGTGATGTGGCGACATGTGCCTTGCAAGAAACTTTGCAAGGCATGATGACCCGAAAGGATTCGAGGGAGGAGAAGCTCCAGCAAGATAAAGAGGAGCAAATGAAGGCCTACATAGAGATACAAAAGAAGAAGCTCGAGATGGAGGCGAACATACAAATAAATAAGCTCGAGATAGAGGCGTCCAAGACTAAAGCAAAAGATGTGTCGCTCGCTTTCATGTTGAAGGAGGTGGCGAACATGATGGTGGACATGAGAAATTTGTCCACAAGGAGAAGGGGTTAGTTAGAGAAGGAGCAAAAGTAAATGCTCGAGCTAGATGATTGGCTTATGACCGAGAATGTCATATTTTTTGTATGTCGGAATGTGTGCCAGCATGAACCGCGTCCAACATGCATGGTTGAACTATGTTCATTTTTTTGTGTGATGGCTAGCCTACCGTCCGCTGGTAAGTGTGACGGCATGAACTATGTTTTTTTGTAGGCTGACATGACATGTATGTCGGCCGCTAGGATGGTCGCTATCATAAACTGTGGCCTCTAGCATTTTTCTAGATTAAACTTGCTCGTCACAAAATTATACGTGGACGAAATATGCGTCGTTCAGTTGGACGCAATAGTAGAACGCAAGCGGACAACGCGCCTCCAGCCGACTCAAATAGACGGAATAAAATGCGCATCTGTTTGCATTGGCGCATTGGAGTTGCTCTAAGGCCAACTCCAACGCACTAACCCCAAATAGAAATATGTTTTGTCCGGATTTTTTCCGTTTGGGTAGGGCAATGGGGCGGCGTTTGAACGTTTTACTATTTGCGTTGATCGTGCGTCCAATGCAGCAGACACATCTGGTTCGCCACAACTGGTTGGTGGTTGTATGTATACATAAAAATAGTCTTTCACAGCCAAATAAATCAAACATTATAAATAGTTTTACAAATAAATAGTTTCGCATCCGAAAAAACAAAAACAAATAGTTTTACAACCCAATCAAAATTTTCTTCAATGGATGCAAATAAAATGAACAAATGCATCTCCTGGTTTCCAATGTGAGTCCACATGTGCTCAACCAAGTCATCTTGGAGCTGCATGTGATTATGCCAATCACACATTTCACGATGAAATTGGGCATACTTTTCAAACATTGCCGGTCCTCGATGCTCAGTCACAACATTTTCACCCTTGGTCATATATGTTGTCATCACGCTCATCCTTCACGATCATGTTGTGCAGGATCACACAAGCAGTCATCACCTTCCAAAGCTTCTGGGTGCTCCATGCCAGTGCAAGGTTTCGAATGATACCCCATCGAGATTGAAGCAGACCAATATCACACTCCACATCCTTCCTAGCACTCTCTTGCATTTGGGCAAATCTCTTTCTTTTCTCTCCTTGCGGATTACGCCTTATCTTCACAAGAGTTGACCATTGATTGTAGATACCATCAGCTAGGTAGTATCATTTGTTGTAATGGTGGACACTCATCTAAAAGTTGACCTCTAGAGAGTGGCTTTCTTCAAACTTTGCGCACACTAGTGAATGCTAAAGCACATTGATGTCATTGTGAGAACCAGCCATGTCGGAGAAAGAATGCCATATCCAAAGATCTTGATACGCCACCGCTTCTGGTATGACAGTGGCACCTTTCACATGCCCCTTTTACCGTCCTTGCCAAGAAAATGGAGAGTTCTTCCACTTCCTGTGCATACAACCGAAACTGCCAAGCATGCCCGGAAAGCCTCTATCGACACTGATCGCCAACAATCTTTTTGTATTAACGACAGTTGGATCTCTTAGGTACTTGGGGCCAAACATCACCACCATGGACTTGAATAAGCAATACGTTGATTGGAGACATGTGGACTCACTCATACGTACATACTCATTCACAAAGATCGCTTGGAATTCCATATGATAGCTTGCGAATAGCCGCAATGCATTTCTGGTAAGAGGAGAAGCCAAGCTTGCCAAGGGCATCCTCTTTGCACTCAATGTATGGGTCATATGCTACCACTCCCTCTCAAATACGATTGAACATATGTCTCTTCATACAAAAGTGGCGACATAATTGTTGCGGTTTGAAGAGCGCGGTATTCTCAAAGTAATCGACATAGTGCAGGGCGTGGTCGCTCTCCCTATTGCGAGTCAAGGCCGGAGCATGACCCAGGATTGATCCCTTGAATCGATGCCTCTTCCTAGCAAGGTGGTCACTAAGGACCAATGCGGCCATCACAAGCTCCGCGTCATTTGAGGACGAACCATCCGATGAACAAATGAAGTCGTGGAAAAATACCCGTCCCCACTATCCATGGTAACTTGTGTTAAAGTGTAGAACACTTTGCAGTCATGGTGGAGATGCGTCCGTTAAGAGCACCCTGGTCTCCCTTCACAGGCAGCAGGCGAGGTAGGCGTAGGCGGCTGGCTGCCAGCGGCTATGCAACACTTTCCGGAAGGATTTGGGGGTCGATGGGCGTTACTGGCAGTCGTGCCTCCCCTGGTACCGGATGCGGCGACAAAGAGTGAGAAACACTGGCGAAAACTCCTCCGAAACGCGGGCGTGGGGCGGTTATAGCGAGGAGTGGTCATGGTTTGCGCGGACGGGCTGGAAAGCGAGGCGACGGTCGAAAAAATAGGTGGTGGCGGCAATGACGAGGGGGGGGCAGAGGGAGAGGTAGGGGAAGATAAAATGGGGCTGTGTCCCTGATGGGCGGGCCAGGAGAGGACAAGGACACACGTCCTGCCTGTTCGCGCATGTCTGTTTTGACGCGTACGCAACCCAAATTTGGACCGGGAATGGTTGAAAGTGGATAGAAAACGAATATTTTTACGTTTGACCCACGCGTTGTGCCGCGTTTTGTATCCGTTTAGCCCCAAACGGATGCGGTCGAATAATTTGAGGTCATGCGTTAGAGTTGGCCTAACCATTGACCCAAGCACTCTAAACATCCGGGATATTTGACACTTCATACTTAACCCATATATAGAGGCTATATAAGAAATGTTCGAATATGTCCGGTCATTTGCTACATAAGATTTGGCTTATCACAAAACCACCAATCACATGGATGTGATCAGATATATATGGAAAAAATAGAAACATAGTTGTATGCACAAACAAATAGGGACTTAAAACGGCATGTATTTACAACTTGAGAGCATATACAACCGGAAATACCAAATTCCAGTCCCTAAGCGCCTGTGGACGCGCCATGTGACCGGACGTCACAAAAAAATTGGATTCCACAACTAGACACCTCATTCAAATAATCATATCCATATTATTGCATGCAACTTGAAACCTAATCTAAGAAAAGCCCGTCCGGCTCCGCCGTGCCAATATCCGGCAGCCGGATGCGCCCCTCGAAGTGTTGCTCCAGTCGCCAACGAGGTAGAGTAGGACATGGACACATACAGGCTCATGGGACTCGTGTCACCGATATCTCCCATGCCCTACTCTTCCTCGTCGGAGGCATTTGCATGCACGTTGCTAGTGGATGTGAGATCAATGATGGATCCGACTTGGGAGGAGCCAACGATGTATTGCGGCGCCCGGGGTGTCCATGCACCATATGGGGCGTCGGAGAGTGCGACTCCGCCTCGGCTATGTCCACCGCGAGGGTTTCCGTTGCATCCCGCTCCCGCTGCCTCGCACGGCGGGCATGCCTCACCATATTTGCGTTGGATGACACCCATGCGTTCACATCCTCCTCCGCATGCCGACGTAATGGTTGTGCATCCACCAATACGTTGGGATGCTAGATGTACATCACCGCTTCCGTTGAGACAGTGGAGGCACACCTTGCACCAGATCCATGCACCATTTCGAAGATGCAATGGATTCTCCGCTAAAGGAGACATACCACTATTGTTGGGTTACCTCCTCCAGGGGGCGGCGCAACGTGAGGCGGATGACCATCTCCCCCAAGGGCCGCGTGGGGCGATCACTAGATCAACAGATCTGGAGGTGTACGACTCGGATGCGATGCTCAAAATGCCAAAGACGACGGGAGATTGCCGACCGGTAGCTTGTGGGTGGAGTGGAGTGGACGCGGGTGGGGTGGAGTGGAGCGGAATGCGGTTAGGGTTTCGTTCGGAGTACATATATGGTTCAATATATGTGGGGTCGGGTGGCCAGAGTGGTCCGGTTCAGACATGATGGGCGTGTCTGGGCGTCCCCATATTCATCCCAGATTTGGGCTTGATATGAGGAGTGCCGGTCAGTTCGTATTTTTGAAGCGACTATTGTATGGTGTTTTTTGGCCCGAACACTGTCCGAAAAGCTCGTCCGGATGTTTGAGTGGGCATAGGGGGGGGGTCTGGTTGTAGATGATTTGAGTGTGTCTACAACCATGATCTGCTAATATTGATCCTCAAACGCCCGTGTTCATGTTCGGTCGATGTCCAGACATGTCCCTTTCAAACCTCTAAATTATGCATGCATGCAACCATGTGGTACACACCCTTCTCAAATTATGTGGTCAAATGCATGAAATTGGTGGAGATGAAGAGAGAAAAAGGAAAAAATAAAGAAAAAATTTGTTGTTCACGGTCCTTAGGTGGAGGGCAGTCCGGACATGTTCCAACATCTTCATATGCTGACCATATTTGGTACGGATATGAAGATTTCCGAAGACCGGTCACACGAGAACAAAATGAATAGTCCGGTTGGATGATTTTTTTTCTATCCTAAGGCCAACTCCAGCGCGCGACCCCATCCGGACGTCCATTTTGCCTGGATTCTGTCCGTTTGGGGCGGGCGATGGGGTCGTGTCCGAGCCTGTCCTGGGATGCGGTGGCCGTGCGCCCAACGCGCGGACGCATCATTCGGCCGCATCGTGTCCGTCACGGCGAATATGCTCATATATTCATATTTATCAATATTTTAAACAAGTTTGCACGTCCAAAATATCAGTCTTGAACAAAAATAGTTTTAACAACCCAATCGAAATTGTCTCGAATAAAATAGTTTTACAACCAAATCGAAATTGTCTCGAATAAAATAGTTTTACAACCAAATCGAAATTGTCTCGAATAAAATAGTTTTACAACCAAATTGAAATTGTCTTGAATAAAGATAATTAAGCAATACATCTATTGGTTTCCAATGTGATCCCACATGTGCTCATCCAAGTCATTTTGAAGCTGCAAATGAGTGTGCCAATCACGGATTTCACGATGGAATTGGGTAAACTGCTCAAATGTGGCTGGTTCTTGATGCAGGGGCTCAGCATTGTTACCTTGAAAATCAAATCCTTGGTCGAAAATGGAGTCATCACGCTCGTCCTCGACGATCATGTTGTGCAAGATCACACAAGCAATCATCACCTCCCAAAGCTTTCCTTCATCCCATGTCAATGTAGGGTTTCGAACGATACCCCATTGGGATTGAAGCACACCAAAAGCACGCTCCACGTCCTTTCTAGCACTCTCTTGCATTTGTGCAAATCTCTGTCTTTTCTCACCTCGAGGGGGGGGGGAGGGCGGAGATTGTCTTCACAAAAGTTGACCACTAAGGATATATACCATCAGCCAGGTAGTATCCCTTGTTGTAGTGGTGGCCATTGATCTCAAAGTTGACAGGTGGGGAGTGGCAGTGGCCTTCTGCAAGCCTAGCGAACACTGGGGAATGCTGCAGCATGCTGATATCATTGTGAGAACCGACCATGCCGAAGAAACAATGCCATATCCAAAGATCTTACGAAGCCACCGCTTCTAATATGATAGTGCACGCTTTTACATGACCCTTGTACTGGCCCTGCCAAGCAAATGGACAGTTCTTCCACTCACAGTGCATACAATCTATGCTGCCAAGCATGCCTGGAAAGCCTCTATGGGCGTTGATCGCCAACAGCCTTTCTGTGTCAGCGGCATTTGGTTCCCTCAAGTACTTGGGGCCAAACACCGCTACCACGGCCTTGCAGAAGTTGTACATTGACAGCAGACATGTGGACTCACTCATGTGCACGTACTCATCCACAAGATCGTCTGGAATTCCATATGCAAGCATGCGAATGGCGGCGATGCATTTCTGATAAGAGGATAATCCAAGCTTGCCAAGGGCATCCGTTTTGCACTCAAAGAATGGGTCATGCTGAATCACTCCCTCACGGATGCAATTGTACACATGCCTTGACATACGAAAACGACGACGGAATTTCTCCGGTTTGAAGAGTGCGGTATTCTCAAAGTAATCAGCATACAGCAAGGACTGGCCTCTCTCTCTCTCTGTCGGTTTAGGTTGGGCGCATGGCCAGGCACTGACCCCTATACCGAGGCCGCTGCCTTTGAATGTGGTCATGAACGACCAGTGTAGCAACCATAATTTCTTCGTCATCCGAGGACGAATCATCCGATGAACAAATGAAGTGGTTGAAGAAAAATTCATTTCCACTATCCATACCTCTGTGGGCAAAGTGTCAAACACCTTGCGGTCGTGATGGCGAAGAGGCCGCGAATCACCTCGAGGCAGCGGGGGCGGATGGCGGCCGGCTACAGGTTGCTCTGTAGCACCCCCACGGAAGCTGTCGTTGCCGATGGGGCGACGTCGGCGGTCGTATCCCCTCTGCGACCGAATCCGACGATGACGGCCAAAACACCTCGGGACGACGGCCAAAACTCCTACCAAAGGGCGGGCGTGGTGGCAGCCATGGTGAGACGTGTTTTGGTATGGACGACCGAGGGGCGAGCAGCGAGAAGGCGGCCGGATAATAGTGGCGGCACCGGCGGCGGGGTTGGGTGGGGAGGGGCCGGTGGAGGCTTGGGGGTGAATGAATCGACAGAGTCCCCGACAGACGGGCCAGGGGAGGACAAGAGCGTGCGTCCTGCCCGTCCGCGCGCTGTCCGTTTCTCTCCAAACGTCACGCAAGTTTGGGCTGGGAATGAGTCGAAAACGGACTATTCGTCCGTTTGGAGCCACGCGTTGGGCCGCGCTATTCGTCCGTTTTACTCCAAACAGACGCATCCGAACAGGATGGGGTCGCGCGTTGGAGTTGGCCTAACAATGTCTGGGCAATGTCCGAGCAGTCCGACTGGCCACCGTGACGTTTGGGGGTCCATTGTAGATGCTGCGAGGGGCCAGATTTGCCTGTCCGAGTGTCCGGTGTAGAGGTGCCTAGTAGCCAGAGAGGCGGCCATGTTCCCCCAAAGATGCTCTTGCCACTTGCCCGCCACGGCGCATCATTGCTTACGACAGCACGCCAAGGTGGTGCATATCTTTTTACGATTTATTAAAGCTTAAGCTCGAACATCTTTAAATATTCCAATCATAGTAGGGACTCTCGGAAGAGGCAGCGGAATTCATGCTGGGACTTGCGGAGTAGATCTCGGAAAGAATGGTGGCAGAACCGAAACCAAAGATGTAAAGTCGACGCATGAATTTACGCTACCGGAGCGCTCTGTGATGAGCGTCCGTCGGTGTGACAGGGCCGTAACCATTGTTTGCTTACTGGGAATGTACATCCTTGTATGGAAGCGGTGTGTTCAAGCAAGTATAATAGGAGTACGAGTACTTGGGCTAGCTGTCGATCTGAAGGATAAAATATCTCAAGCCACTCCCACTTGCTCAGTCTGCTTTGTCCAATAAGGTAAAAGAGAGTACGATTGCACGTTCTAGAAAAAGGAATACCCACAGAAGCACCTACCCAAGTTAGCGCCGGAGCAGCTGCACGGTGCATTGGACTTCGAGCGCGTCCTAGCGCGGCCCGTAGCAGTCCGCCTATTCTATGCCCTAGCACCCGAGAGAAGTGACCAGCTTTCGGCGCCATCATGATGGCGGGTGAGTACTAGGCGCCGGCCGACCGGCGCTAGGTTCGGCCGGTCGCACGCAGACCGTCGCTCGGTTTTTCCTTTTTTGAGATGTCGTTGTATCTTCTTTTGCCCCACGTCATCCTATCTTTTCCCAAACCTTTTCATCCTGAATCAGAAGGAGAAGAAGAAGGCCTACGCGAGTCCTCCGTCCGCTCTGCTGGCCGCTTCCATCTCACTCGCTCCTGCGACTCGCCGTAGCTGCCGCTGCCCTTTACTCGTCGGCCACAACCAACTTCGCGAGCAGGACTGTCGTCCTTGTAGCCGGTGGTGTTTCTTTTTTTTTCGAATGATCATGCGCCGGTGGGGGGCACCTAAAAAGGCCTAGTAGGCAGGTTACAACGGAAATTAGAGAGAGAGAGACGAGGGAGAGGTGCTAGGACAGAGGGTCCTAGTAGGCAGGTTACATCAGAGAGGACAACGAGAGGAGAGGAAGAGGCGCCAGGAGACGGCGGCGTTTCTAGGGTTTTTAAAACGAAAGACCGAGAGCGTAAAGTCAGAAATAACAGGTAAGGCATCCGTAGCAGAGTACGTGTCGGAGCGGAACACCTCGGCATTGTGAGAGTCCCAAAGACACCGGTGGCGGTTGAAACATATACTTCGTGGGTTTGCAAAAAAAAAACTTTTATTGCCAAGATTGCAACTTTGTTGTCGCTTGGTTCCGGCGCGTGGGAATAAATAACAGTTCTCAGGATTTGACGAAACTTGATGAGGATTTTTTATTGAATAGATAAAAATACTGGAGCAAACTCCTGCTAGAGGGGGGCCACCAGCTGCCCACGAGGGGGCAGGGCATGCCCTAGTGCCTTGTGGGGCCCATCTGCCGCCTTCTAACCTAATCGCAGTCCTATAAGTTCCATTTTCTCGAGAGAAAAAATAAAAGAAAGAAGTTTCATCGCGTTTTACAATACAGAGCCACCACCACCTCCTGTTCTTCTCTAGGAGGCCTGATCGGGAGTCCGTTCTGGGCTCCGGAGGGGCAAATCGTCGCCGTCATCATCACCAACCCCTCTTCATCGATAATCTCATGATGCTCACCACCAGGAGCGAGTAATTCCATTATACACATACTGGAGGTAGATGAAGATGGATGACATTGATCATGTAATGGAGTCAATTTGTTGGGGCTTGATCCCTAGTGTCCACTATGTTCTGAGATTGATATTGTTGTGACTTTGTTATGCTTAATGCTTGTCACCGGGGCTCGAGTGCCACGATTTCAGATGTGAACCTATTATGTTTCCATTAATATAAGAGTGTTTTGGTGAATTAGAGCTATTGTGTCCTACCCTCCTGGTTGATGGCAATAAGCACGTAAGACTATACACGAAATACATGCGTACATATGATTGATGAAGAGCTATTGTGTGTCGCTCTAGGTTGTGAATGTTACATGATCGATGTCATTCAAATATCCATCGCTACCCCATGCCTACACTTTTCTCATATTGTCTTTGCTAACTACTATTGCTGATGTTGTTACAACTGCTATTGTTACTATTGTTACTGTTACCCCTACTATCAATACTATCAAACTACCGTGCTACTAATATTTTGCTGTAGGGAAATAACTTCTAAGGCTTATGAATATTCTTTGGTTTCCCTTGTGTCGAATCAATAAATTTGGGTAAAATACTTCCCTTGAAGACTTTACCTAGCTTCACCGAGTTTCCCTATCAACTAAGAGTTGAGGAACTCGGTGGAACCAAAAATTTAGAACCGGTGTCACCGACAGCAAGGGATATATATAGTGGCGGACCTGACTTTTGAAATTAAATCCTCAAACATCCAGTGGCCTCCAAGCCCTAGCTACTGCTATGGATCCCTGGTCGTCGCCCTTGCCTCCCCGTGTGCCCTCGCCGCTCGGATCTTCGCCGTCAATGGAATCATCACCGCCGTCTTTGTCGTAGCGGACTCTTCACCGGATTAGGGTGAGAATCCGATCCCCTTTTCGCTCCCCTGTCCGATTCCAACACATTAGGTTAGTTTTATCTATAAGCCACAATACGATATCGATCCATCCTCGAAAAACCTCCATTATAGTAGAAGAACGAAATTTTTTAGGGTTGAGTTAATGTGTGTCTCAAAACTAAGGATTTGAGTTCAAATTTGAGAAAAACTTCTGTATTTTGTGATTCTCAATCTCTCAGCTCTTCTATGCTTTATTCACACGGTTAGCATGCAAGGATCAGGTGACAGTCAGAACAACTTCAGAGAAAGAGATGTGGAGATGAGTTCAGGCACTAGTCCTGAGGGTAGTTCATCTTCTTATGATGATAACCCTAGCTCACCTGATTTTCCCAGGGCTGCCACGAGGGCAAGGAAGAAGCTAAATTCTGATGAGGAGGATTCTGACTTTGTGTCAGAGGTGTTGGAAATATGCCCTAGAAGCAATAATAAAATGGTCATTATTGTATTTCCTTGTTCATGATAATTGTCTATTGTTCATGCTATAATTGTATTAACCGGAAACCGTAATGCATGTGTGAATACATAGACCACAACATGTCCCTAGTGAGCCTCTAGTTGGCTAGCTCGTTGATCAATAGATGGTCACGGTTTCATGACCATGGACATTGGATGTCGTTGATAACGGGATCACATCATTAGGAGAATGATGTGATGGACAAGACCCAATCCTAAGCATAGCACAAGATCGTGTAGTTCGTCTGCTAAAGCTTTTCTAATGTCAAGTATCATTTCCTTAGACCATGAGATTGTGCAACTCCTGGATACCGTAGGAATACTTTGGGTGTGCCAAATGTCACAACATAACTGGGTGGCTATAAAGGTACACTATGGGTATCCCCAAAAGTATCTGTTGGTTTGGCACGAATCGAGACTGGGATTTGTCACTCCGTGTGACGGAGAGGTATCTCTGGGCCGACTCGGTAAGACATCATCATAACGAGCTCAATGTGGACTAAGGAGTTAGCCATGGGATGATGTGTTACGGAACGAGTAAAGAGACTTGCCGGTAACGAGATTGAACAAGGTTTAGGGATACCGACGATCGGATCTCGGGCAAGTATCATACCGGTAGACAAAGGGAATTGTATACGGGATTGATTGAATCCTCGACATCATGGTTCATCCGATGAGATCATCGTGGAGCATGTGGGAGCCAACATGGGTATCCAGATCCCGCTGGTGGTTATTGACCGGAGAGGTGTCTCGGTCATGTCTACATGCCTCCCAAAGGTATGAAGATGCACTCCCCCCACTCGTTGCTGGTTTCTCCATAGATTGATCTTGGTGACACGTAGGAATTTTTTTGAGTTACTACTACGTCTCCCAACAGTGGTATTAGAGCTAGGTCTATGCGTAGATTCTATGCACGAGTGGAACACAAGTAGTTGTGGGTGATGATTTGGTCAATTTGCTTGCCGTTACTAATCTTATCTTGATTCGGCGGCATTGTGGGATGAAGCAACCTGGACTGACTTTACACGTATGCTTACGTGAGACTAGTTCCACCGCCTGACATGCACTTGTTGCATAAGGTGGCTAGCGGGTGTCTGTCACTCCCACTCTAGTCGGATCGGATTTGATGAAGAGGGTCCTTATGAAGGGTAAATAGCAATTGGCATATCACGTTGTGGTTTTTGCGTAGGTAAGAAACGTTCTTGCTAGAAACCTACAACAGCCATGTAAAAACTTGCAACAACAATTAGAGGACGTCTAACTTGTTCTTGCAGCATATGCCGTGTGATGTGATATGGCCAAAGAATGTGATGTGATATGTGTGATGTATGCGATTGATCATGTTTTTGTAATAGGTTTCACGACTTGCATGTCGATGAGTATGACAACCGGCAGGAGCCATAGGAGTTGTCTTAATTTATTGTATGACCTGCGTGTCAATCAAAAATGCCATCTAATTACTTTACTTTATTGCTAACCGTTAGCCATAGTAGTAGAAGTAATAGTTGGCGAGACAACTTCATGAAGACATGATGATGGAGATCATGATGATGAAGATCATGGTGTCGTGCCGGTGACAATGACGATCATGGTGCCCCGAAGATGGAGATCAAAGGAGCAAGTTGATATTGTCCATATCATGTCACTATATGATTGCATGTGATGTTTATCATGTTTTACATCTTATTTTCTTAGAACGACGGTAGCTTAAATAAGATGATCTCTCATTAAAATTTCAAGAAATGTGTTCCCCCTGACTGTGCACCATTGCTAAGGTTCGTTGTTCCGAAGCACCACATGATGATCGGGTGTGATAGGTTCTAATGTTCGCATACAATGGGTGTAAGCCAGATTTACACACGCAATACACTTAGGTTGACTTGACGAGACTAGCATGTACAAACATGGCCTCGGAACACGGGATACCGAAAGGTCGAACATGAGTCGTATAGAAGATACGATCAACATGGAGATGTTCAGCATTGATGACTAGTCCGTCTCACGTGATGATCGGACACGGGCTAGTTGATGTGGATCATGTGTCACTTGGATGACTAGAGAGATGTCTATCTAAGTGGGAGTTCATTAAATAATTTGATTATGTGAACTTAATTATCATGAACTTAGTCTAAAATTGTCTTTACAATCTATATTGTAGATCCAATGGCCCACGCTAATGTTGCCCTCAACTTCAACGCGTTCCTAGAGAAAACCAAGCTGAAAGACGATGGAAGCAACTATACAGACTAGGTCCGTAGATTGAGGATCATCCTCATAGCTTCCAAGAAATTATATGTCCTTGATGCACCGCTAGGTGACGCACCCGTTTTCCCAGCAACTCAAGACATTATGAACGTCTGGCAGTCGCGTAGTGATGATTACCCCTGGTTCAGTGCGGCATGCTTTACAGCTTAGAACCGGGGCTCCAAAAGCGTTTTGAGCAACATGAAGCATATGAGATGTTCCAAGAGCTGAAATTGGTTTTCCAAGCTAATGCCCGGGTCGAGAGATATGCTGTCTCCAACAAGTTCTTCAGTTGAAAGATGGAGGAAAATAGTTCTGTCAGCGAGCACATACTCAAGATGTCTGGGTTGCACAACCGCTTGTCTCAGATGGGAGTTAATCTTCCGGATGACTCGATTATTGACAGAATCCTCCAGTCACTTCCACCTAGATACAAGAGCTTTGTGATGAACTACAACATGCAGGGTATGGAGAAGTCCATTCCTGAGTTGTACTTGATGCTGAAATCAACGGAGGTCGAGATCAAAAGGATCATCAAGTGTTAATGGTGAATAAGACCACTAGTTTCAATAAAGGCAAGGGTAAGAAGAACTTCAAGAAGGACGGCAAAGCAGTTGCCGCGCTCGGTAAGCAAGTTGCTGAGAAGAAGAACAAGAATGGACCCAAGCGTGAGACTGAGTGCTTTTATTGCAAGGGTACTCGTCACTGGAAGCGGAACTGCCCCAAGTACTTAGCGGATAAGAAGGTCAGCAATGTTAAAGGTATATGTGATATACTTGTTATTGATGTGTACCTTACCAGCGCTCGTAGTAGCTCCTGGGTATTTGATACTGGTGCAGTTGCTCACATTTGTAACTCCAAGCAGGAGCTGCGGAATAAGCGGAGACTGGTGAAGGACGAGGTGACGATGCGCGTCGGGAATGGTTCCAAGGTCGATGTGATCGCTGTCGGCACGCTACCTCTACATCTACCTTCGGTATTCATTTTAAACCTTAATAATTGTTATTTAGTACCAGCTTTGAGCATGAACATTGTATCTGGATCTCGTTTGATGTGAGATGGCTACTCATTTAAATCTGAGAATAATGGTTGTTCTATTTATATGAGAGAAATGTTTTATGGTCATGCCCTGCTGGTCAATGGTTTATTTTTTATGAATCTCAAACGTGATGTTACACATGTTCATAGTGTGAGTACCAAAAGATGTAAGATTGATAATGATAGTCCCACTTACATGTGGCACTGCCGCCTTGGTCATATTGGTGTCAAACGCATGAAGAAACTCCATGCTGATGGACTTTTGGAGTCTCTTGATTTTGAATCATTTGACACATGCGAACCATGCCTCATGGGCAAGATGACCAAGACTCCGTTCTCCGGAACAATGGAGCGAGCAACTGACTTGTTGGAGATAATACATACCGATGTATGCGGTCCAATGAGCGTTGCGGCTCGCGGTGGCTACCGTTATGTTCTCACCCTCACTGATGACTTAAGCAGATATGGGTATGTATACTTACTGAAACACAAGTCTGAAACCTTTGAAAAGTTCAAGGACTTCCAGAGTGAGGTAGAGAATCAATGTGACAGGAAAATAAAATGCCTACGATCTGATCGTGCCAGAGAATATTTAAGTCACGAGTTTGGCACGCACCTAAGGAAATGTGGAATTGTTTCACAACTCACGCCGCCTGGCGCACCTCAGCGAAATGGTGTGTCTGAACGTCGTAATCGCACTCTATTGGATATGGTGCGATCTATGATGTCTCTTACCGACTTACCGCTATCATTTTGGGGATATGCATTAGAGACCGCCGCATTCACTTTAAATAGGGCACCGTCTAAGTCCGTTGAGATGACACCGTATGAATTATGGTTTGGAAAGAAACCTAAGCTGTCGTTTCTGAAAGTTTGGGGATGCAATGCTTATGTGAAGAAACTTCAACCTGAGAAGCTCGAACCCAAAGCGGAAAAGTGCGACTTCATAGGATACCCCAAAGAAATTGTTGGGTATACCTTCTACCTCAGATCCGAAGGCAAAGTCTTTGTTGCCAAGAATGGATCCTTTCTAGAGAAAGAGTTTCTCTCGAAAGAAGTAAATGGGAGGGAAATAGAACTTGATGAGGTAATTGTACCTCCACTCGAACCGGAGAGTAGCGCAGCACGGGAAGTTGTTTCTATGGAGCCTGCACCGGCTGGAGAGGAAGTTAATGATGATGATCATGAAACTTCAGATCAAGTTGCTGTTGAAACTCGAAGGTCCACAAGGACACATTCCGCACCAGAGTGGTACGACAACCCTGTCCTGGAGATTATGTTTTTGGAAAACGATGAACCTTCAAACTATGAAGAAGCGATGGCGGGCCCAGATTCCAACAAATGGCTTGAAGCCATGAAATCCGAGATAGGATCCATGTATGCGAACAAAGTATGGACTTCGGTGGACTTGCCTGATGATAAGAGAGCCATAGAAAATAAATGGATCTTTAAGAAGAAGACTGACACGGATGGTAATGTGACCGTCTATAAGGCTTGGCTTGTCGCTAAGGGTTATCGACAAGTTCAAGGAGTTGACTACGATGAGACTTTCTCACCCGTAGCGATGCTGAAGTCCGTCCGAATCATGTTAGCAATTGCCGCATTTTATGATCATGAGATCTGGCAAATGGACGTCAAAACGGCATTCCTTAATGGTTTCCTTAAGGAAGAACTGTATATGATGCAGCCGGAAGGTTTTGTCGATCCTAAAGATGCTAACAAAGTATGCAAGCTTCAACGCTCCATCTATGGGCTGGTGCAAGCATCTCGGAGTTGGAACATTCGCTTTAATGAGGTGATTAAAGCGTTTGGATTTATACAGGTTTATGGAGAACCCTGTATTTACAAGAAAGTGAGTGGGAGCTCTGTAGCATTTCTATTATATGTGGATGACATATTGTTGATGGGAAATGATATAGAACGCTTGGAAAGCATAAACGCCTACTTGAATAAGTGTTTTTCAATAAAGGACCTTGGAGAAGCTGCTTACATATTAGGCATCAAGATCTATAGAGATAGATCGTAACGCCTCATAGGTATTTCACAAAGCACATACCTTGACAAGATATTGAAGAAGTTCAATATGGATCGGTTCAAGAAGGGTTTCTTACCTATGTTACAGGGTGTGAGATTGAGTACGACTCAATGCCCGACCACGACAAAAGATAGAGAAAAGATGAGTGTCATCCCCTATGCTTAAGTCATAGGCTCTATTATGTATGCCATGCTGTGTACCAGACCTGATGTGAACCTTGCCATAAGTTTGGTAGGGAGGTACCAAAGTGATCCTGGAGCGGAACACTGGACAACGATCAAGAATATCCTGAAGTACCTGAAAAGGACCAAGGACATGTTTCTCGTATATGGAGGTGCAGAAGAGCTCGTCATAAAGGGTTACGTCCATGCTAGCTTTGACACAGATCCGGATGACTCCAAGTCACAAACCGAATATGTGTATATTTTGAACGGAGGGGCAGTCAGCTGGTGCAGCAACAAGCAAAGCATCGTGGCGGCATCTACATGCGAAGTGGAGTACATAGCTGCTTCGGAAGCAGCAAAGGAAGGAGTCTGGATGAAGGAGTTCATCACCGACCTAGGAGTTATTCCCAATGCGTCGAGCCCGATGACTCTATTCTATGACAACATTGGAGCTATTGCCCTTGCCAAGGAGCCTAGGTTTCACAAGAAGACAAGACACATCAAGTGCCGCTTCAACTCCATTCGTGATTACATTCAGGAAGGAGATATAGATATTTGTAAAGTACATACGGATCTGAATGTCGCAGATCCATTGACTAAACCTCTCTCATGAGCAAAACATGATCAACACCAAAACTCTATGGGTGTTCGACACATCACAATGTAACTAGATTATTGACTCTAGTGCAAGTGGGAGACTGTTGGAAATATGCCCTAGAGGCAATAATAAAATGGTTATTATTGTATTTCCTTGTTCATGATAATTGTCTATTGTTCATGCTATAATTGTATTAACCGGAAACCGTAATGCATGTGTGAATACATAGACCACAACATGTCACTAGTGAGCCTCTAGTTGGCTAGCTCGTTGATCAATAGATGGTCATGGTTTCATGACCATGGACATTGGATGTCATTGATAATGGGATCACATCATTAGGAGAATGATGTGATGGACAAGACCCAATCCTAAGCATAGCACAAGATCGTGTAGTTCGTCTGCTAAAGATTTTCTAATGTCAAGTATCATTTCCTTAGACCATGAGATTGTGCAACTCCCGGATACTGTAGGAATACTTTGGGTGTGCCAAACATCACAACGTAACTGGGTGGCTATAAAGGTACACTACGGGTATCCCTAAAAGTATCTGTTGGGTTGGCATGAATCGAGACTGGGATTTGCCACTCCATGTGACGGAGAGGTATCTCTGGGCCCACTCGGTAAGACATCATCATAATGAGCTCAATCTGACTAAGGAGTTAGCCATGGGATGATGTGTTACGGAACGAGTAAAGAGACTTGCCGGTAACGAGATTGGACAAGGTATAGGGATACCGACGATCGAATCTCGGGCAAGTATCATACCAGTAGACAAAGGGAATTCTATACGGGATTGATTGAATCCCCGACATCGTGGTTCATCCAATGAGATCACCATGGAGCATGTGGATTCCAACATGGGTATCCAGATCCTGCTGTTGGTTATTAACCGAAGAGGTGTCTCGATCATGCCTACATGCCTCCCGAACCCATAGGGTCTACACACTTAAGGTTCGATGACGCTAGGGTTATAGGGAAATTGTGTACGTGGTTACAGAAGGTTGTTCGGAGTCCTGGATGAGATCCCGAATGTCACGAGGAGTTCCGGAATGGTCCGGAGGTAAAGATTCATATATAGGAAGTGAGGTTTTGGTCACCGGAAGTGTTTCGGGCATCACCAGTAACGTACCGGGACCACCAGAAGGGTTCTGGGGGTCCACCGTGTGGGGCCACCGGCACCAGAGGGCTACGTGGGCTGAAGGTGGGAGGGAACCATCCCCTAGGGGGGCTGGTGCGCCTCCCACAAGGGCCCTTGCGCAGCAAGGTGGGAGGGGGGCAAACCAAGGTCAGATGGGCCCTAGGCCCACCTAGGGCACCGCCCTTGCTCTTCCCTCTCCTGGACACCGCTCCAAGGGCCATCTAAGGCCGGCCGCAGCCCTAGGGTGGGAACCCTAGGGGCTTCACCCTCCCTTCTCCTCCTCCTATATATAGTGAGGGGTTTTGGGGGCTGCAACACACAAGTCTATCTCCATCTCAGCGCAGCCCTAGCCCTCCTCCTCCTCGTCCTCCGTAGTGCTTGGCGAAGCCCTACCGGAGTACCACACAGCTCCACCGTCGCCATGCTGTCGTGCTGCCGGAGCTCTCCCTCAACCTCTCCTTCCTCCTTGGTGTATCAAGGCATAGGAGACATCACCGGGCTGCACGTGTGTTGAGTGCGGAGGCACCGTTGTTCGACGCTTAGATCGGAATCCACCGCGATCTGAATTGCTGCGAGTACGAATCGACCAACCGCGTTCTAGTAACGCTTCCGCTTTGCAATCTTCAAAGGTATGAAGATGCACTCCCCCCACTCGTTGCTGGTTTCTCCATAGATTGATCTTGGTGACACGTAGGATTTTTTTTGATTTACTACTACGTCTCCCAACAAGAGGAAGATGTTGCCAAGAGGCGGAAAGAGAAGGCTACCAAGAGCACAACAGTAGATGCCACTTCTTCTAAGAGACCTGTAAAGAAGGTCTATGCTACTGCTGATTCTATGAGGGAACCTGAGAGTGCCAGTGCCAACACATCGGTTTCAGTTGAGCCATCCAGGAGCTCCATGCGGAAGAAGGCAAGAGAGAAGAGAGCAAGGAAGAGGATTGTCAAGGTCATTGGTAGACCTACATCCATGTATGAGGACCCACCTGAAGCTGAAGAGGTGGAAGTGGAGGAAGAGCCAGCTGTCCAGGCTCCTCCTGCCAAGAGAAAGAAACTTCGTGTAGATACTATGTCTAGTGAGGCTCCATCAAAGAGCAAGAAAGCTGCACCCAAGAAGTCCATTGCTCCAAAGTCCAAGAAGACAACTAGATACATCCCTGTAGCTACCAAGAACAAGACATCTACCTCTAGAGATGTTGAGGAGGACTTGCCAGTGCCGAGGAAGCTCAGGCCCCATCCACCAGAGCATAATGATGCTCATCCTTTGACTGAGGACATGAAGAAGAGGAAGGACTCATGGCTGAGATTATGGAGAGCAAATGACCCATATGCCTCCAAGAGAAGGACTGCTATGGATGCCACATTCCACACCAAGGAACAACAGGATTTTTACGAGACTGTCCTTTTGGACAAGAGCCCAGCAGTCAATGACATGAGATATGCTGACTGGGCATATATCAAGGAAAATGAAGACTATTTCCCTAGTGTGCAAGACAACTTCCAGTGCATTGACATTGCAAACTTTGTTGGAAGGGAGTTTACTGCCTAGAATGATGAGATGATTATGCAGTTCCACTCCATTGCTCACTTCTATCCAGATGGTAGGATAGTATTGATGATTGAGGGTAGACGGTACCGATCTACTGTTGAAGAGTGCGCTACCATATTAGGAGCTCCACCTGTTGAGCAAGGTGACCTGGATGTATACACTGAAGCCAAGATGAGCCACAACTCCATGGCAAATATGTATAAGGTGATTCCTGCAGACTATGTGCATTCACACAAGTTGGGCTTAGTATACTATTTGCAAGCAGGGTTGCTAACAACCAACACTATTCCGACATATACATTGATGCCCAAGTGAGGAGATGAGAAGATGATCCGAGGATACTCAATCAACATGATGCACCTCATTGACACCCACACCAAGTTCAGGGTGATGGATCTTATTGTTGAGACAATGAAGAGGACACCCACACCAGTAGCAGCTCCTTTAGCTCCATCAGCTCCAGTGTCTACTCCACCACCTCAGAGGACATCAGCGGAAGCCTTCACGGATGTAGTTATCTCAAATCCATCAACTGCCACATGAGGAGATCGTGCCCAGAGCGACTAGTAGCTCTATAACTTTGAACTTTTTGGTAACTTGTTTCCAAAGGGGGAGAGGTTACAGATCATAGGGCTTAGAGAGAGAGAGAGAGAGAGAGAGAGAGAAAGAGAGAGCTTGCATTTTGATCCTCTCCGCATTTCAAAACGTTTGGTTTATCGTTTGGTGTAACAATATTTTGTCGGTGTTTGATCATATACTCTTGTGTGATGATACTATTACTTATTTTTGAGATGTTTATATGATGATCATTCACTTAATGTTTGGTGTGATGTACTTATGTAATTCACTCATGTTAATCTTTGCGCACCACCAAGTTGTATGTGACATGGAAGAGTGACCCATGATCCTAATCGATTGTGCATTTGCATTCAAATGCAAATTTAAAATAATGCACAAATTTAGTGGGAGCTCTTGTGAAAGGACGTGGGTGTCGCCTAGAGGGGGGGGGTGAATAGGCGCTTTAAAATATTTACGGTTTAGGCTTGAACAAATGCGGAATAAAACTATTGTTTAATTAGTCAAGCGCAAAACCTAAAACAACTAGGCTCACCTATGTGCACCAACAACTTATGCTAAGCAAGATAGACAACTAAGTGATAGCAAGATATATAACAAGAAACAATATGGCTATCACAAAGTAAAGTGCATAAGTAAAGGGGCTCGGGTAAGAGATAACCGAGGCACACGGAGACAACGATGTATCCCGAAGTTCACACCCTTGCGGAAGCTAATCTCCGTTCGGAGCGGTGTGGAGGCACAATGCTCCCCAAGAAGCCACTAGGGCCACCGTAATCTCCTCACGTCCTCGCACAATGCAAGATGCCATGATTCCACTAAGGGACCCTTGAGGGTGGTCACCGAACCCGTACAAACAAGGTTGGGGAAATCTCCACAACTTGATTGGAGGCTCCCAACGACACCATGAAGCTTCACCACAATGGATTGTGGCTCCGAGGTGACCTCAAATGCTCGGGGAAATCTCGACAACCTAATTGGAGACCCCGAAGCTTTCCCGGAGCTTTTCACCATAATGATTGACCTCTGAGGCACCACCAACCGTCTAGGGTGCCAAAGCACCCAAGAGGAACAAGCTCTAGTGTGCTCAAACACCCAAGAGTAATAGCTTCTCAACTTCTCACTTCCACGAATCACCGTGGAGAACTCAAACCTATGCACCAAATGCAATTGCAAGGGCACACGGAGTGCCCAAGTCCTTCTCTCCGAAATCCCACCAAAGCAACTAATGCTAGGGAGGAAATGAGAGGAAGAACGAAGAAGAACACGAAGAACTCCAAGATCTAGATCCAAGGGGTTCCCCTCACTTAGAGGAGAAGGTGATTGGTGGAAATGTGGATCTAGATCTCCTCTCTCTTTTCCCTCAAGAACTAGCAAGAATCATTGGAGGGATTGAGAATTAGCAAGAAGAAGGTCAACAATGGGGGAAGAACATGAGCTCAAGAGATGAAGTCCATTGGAGAAGAAGACCCCCTTTTATAGGTGGGGAAAAATCCAACCGTTATCCACTCACTCAGCCCCGCGTATCGTGGTACTACCGCAAAAGTCATGATACTACCGTGACGGCTTGCGGTACTACCGCTAGCACGGGAGTAACCGGCCCTGGCCGTTAGCACGGGGCCACAAGCGGTAGAACCGCCGGAGCGGTACTACCGCGAGCCCGTGCGGTACTATCGCATGGTCAGCAGAGGCAGCCACTGGAGGTGCATGGAAGTAAAAAATACTTCCGTGCCAACCTCCGCAGAGGGAAACTTTGTGAAAAAGTCCACACGATAGTACCAGAAGTTATTTGCGGTACTACCGCCCGAGGGGCGGAAGTAAAAAATTACGTCCGTGCTTGCGGTACTACCGCCCTCAGGGCGGAAGTAAAAAATTACTTCCGTGCCACTTGTGGTACTACCGCAATCCACTGAACTGCAACACCTACAACTACTCGTCTAGAAGAATGGAAGAATACAGTCAAAACTAGAACTGCCACAACTTCTACAAATGAGCTCCGAATTGAGCAAACTCAAGCTTGTTGGATTCAGGTTGACAAGAGCTATCCAACAGAAACCTCTTTCAATGAAGAATTGGGAATAACTCCAACATCGAAAACATCATAGAATATGCATATGGGCTCCATTTTCGATGAACTTGAGCTAATCATGAAGTTAACCATAAGCTCAATAAACCTCAAAGAGAAAAACCAACCAAGAGCCAAGAAAGATGATGATGCCAAGAATGCAATGGTTTGAGCTCTCAACGAACGATACGATCAAGCTACTCACTTGAAAGCCCCCTTGATAGCACGGTTACCTACACTATAACCCAGTCTCCCAACTACCACTATGAGACCTGTAAAATAGAAAACCCTATCAAGGTCAAACCTTAGACTTGCACATAGTACACTTGAGCTAGATGATGACGATCTTGACTTCCTCAAGATGGACCGCCTTTCTTGATTGCGTTGGCTTGATGAAGACTAGATGATCGCTCCCCATACTCCACTATGGGTGAGAAACACTTCAGCACATCTTCACAAGTCCATTAACATCACAATGGACGGCAAGCATCAAGCCTGATCTCTCCATGATGCTTCACTTGAACTTGCACACCGCAACCTTGATAACGATCACCACTTGATGTCATCTTCCATGGGTTGTATGGGATCTTGCTCTTGATGCAATCCCATGGACATAAGCCTAACCCCACAAAGAACTCTCACAAGGAACATGGGTTAGTACACAAAGCGTAATGGACAATGCTTACCATACCATGCTTTTATGTGTTGATCACTTGATTCACTCTTTGACTTAGACTTCATCAACCTTGTATCTTATCTTTTCTCTTCATAAAGATGATGTCTTGAAGTTAATCATGAATGCTCACACAATCTCCTTCTTCAAGACATGCTTGCAATAAGCTCAACTCTCACATGACCAATCCTTGGATAAACCTTGAATACCACCTTGGTCATCATATAAACTCCTTGAAACCCAACAGATGGACTTCAAGAAGTGCCTATGGACAAACCCTTCGAATATAACTCAAGGCAACCATTAGTCCATAGGGGTGTCATCAATTATCGAAAACCACACATGGAGAAATGTGCTCTTACATCTTGATTATCACATACATCTCAAAGCGACAATGCTATTCATTGATTATATCTCTATCAAAGATTTGATATATATGTTGTCATCAATTACCAAAAAGGGGGAGATTGAAAGCACAACTTCTCCCTAGGTGGTTTTGGTAATTAATAACAACATATATTTCATTGGACTAATGTTTCCACTAAGTATATTTCAGGAAAAAAATCAATTTTATGATTGGCAAAGGATTGTGAGGAGATCCCAAGATGCAAGCACATGATTGGCCAAGCTACAAGCATGAAGACTCCACATTTACTTTGTGAGAAATCACTTTGAGTCCATAGGAAAGCTAATACTATCAAAAGGGGGTGAGGTATTCATGGTGAATGAACTGCTCAATGCGATCAAGTGTTAGTCACCAAAAACACCCACAAGCTCTCCCACAAAGATTTTGTCCTAGAACCTACCACTCAAAATCAGTGCCACCAACATTTCCATATCGGCTACACCGAGTAAAAACCCTAGACAGAAACCCTAGCCAAAACCCACTTCTCGTTACTACCAACATTCACTTTGATGCAACATGGAATTATTGCAAAATCATAAATTATAGTTCTAGTAAAATCATATCAAAATCATATAGAATTATTGCAAACATGGAATGAATACTTCATAAATTATAGATATGTTGGAGACGTATCAATCAGCATAGTGACGGTCAAATCCTTTGACCCCACGAGAAGGCACCATTTGTCCTCTTGTGACGCCCGAGCGAGCGGAGGAGGGGGAAGTGAGCACAATGATATGGGCGGGCCAAAACAGAGGAGAACTAAGGAAGCAGGAGCATGAAAATAGAAATCCCTAAGAAATAACTATGTTAGAACTGCTTTATGTGATCTAGGAGTTTGTGTTAGTGTTATGCTTTTTTCTCTATATGACTTAATTTGAACAAGAGGATTCCTACTGAAATTTCCTTGCAAATGGCTGACAAATCCAGTTCCATACCCATTTGTATTTGCGAGGACGCTTCGGTTGTTGTTGCTAATGTTACTATCTTGACGGACTTTGTTATTCTTGATATGCCTAAAGACGACAATATGTCGGTTATTCTTGTGAGACCTTTTCCTAACACTACAGGGGTTGTTATTGATCGTAATAAAAGCAAGGTCACTTTCCATGTCAACAACAGTGAACATATGGTATATTTTTTGAAGAAGCAAAACAAAGAGAATAGTGTCAATTCTATTGAAAAAATTATGAAAATCACTATTGGAGGTTTTGAATTCCCTCTCCCGGCTCGTGAAAAGAAATATCAAACTCTTGTTATTGGAACCATGCATATCTCATTGAGGTAACACAATGCTACACAAAAATTCTTCGGTTTTATTTCACTCGAAATAAGATTATTAATAAGAATTGATCAACCTTATCAATGGATTCTTTTTTAGAGGCATATGGTCGATGAATTTCGTAAGCACAACCTTCTACAACTTTAGTTTATTTTCTATTATTATTAGTTTAATAAAGTAGATACCATGTTTTATCCTATTTTCTGATAATCAATGCAATGAAAATGACCCAGAAATAGAAGTGCTCACTATGCCATAAGGTTTTAACATGACATTTTATTGTATATTTTTTTGGCACTGGACACACCCCAGGGGGTTGCACCTAATGTCCACAAGCTAGCAAGGCATGCCTAACCCTCGTGGGCGCGCCTAGGTGCCTTGTGGGCCCCATAGGACCCCACTCACTTATCTCACATGCCCATCTTCTTTGTCCACCTAAAGAAAAATTCATGTCCAGTTCTTATCTCATGTTCTTGCTCCTAGATACGAATTTCAATCTCTTTGCTCGGAGCTCCATTTCTGAAACTTTTCGAAGAAATTCCTCCTTGGTATGTGACTCCTCCATTGGTCCTATTAGTTTGTGTTCTATTGGTTTATATTTTGCTTATTTTGCTGATGTTGGTGACCAAGAAAATGAGCTTGCATGTTGAATTAATTGTCTTCTAAGTAGTTCGAATGCTTGATATAGCCTCTAGACATTCATATGAGATGTTGCTATCAATTCTATTAAGTTTTATTCACCTCTTATTCATGGCCAAAATAATTCAGAAATTTTCAGTGAAAGAAAAATGTTGAGAAGGATATTCACGAGGGGCTCCTCAAATCGGAGTTCGAAGAGAACTTCAAGTGGAGCACCTGGGCTCAGCCTCCTTCAGAGGGCGGAGGTAAGGCCATTTGAGTGTCCATGCAACACATTCATTAGCAAAGCCGGGTTCTGCCCCAAATTCGAGAAGTTTGTGCGGAATGCCTGCTTGACGAACTTTGTCGCAAATGAGTGTGACTAGTAACAACTCTCCACCAATACGTTTGTGTAACATTTCCATTTCATGCCTCGACAGGATGTTCCTAAATGGCATTTCATTTATATGAACACACCTTCGAGATACCATTTACAGGCCTTTGTGAAATATACATGATTCCTTTTGAGGACGAGTTGGATGAACCTCGACCTAGTGAGTTTGAGGGATTGTTCACACTTTATCTGTTGGAGAATTTAATAGTATTTCTAAAGCTATAGCCAGTTTAATTACATTTTCCTGTTATGCGTTAGTTTTCTTTATTCATAGGAAAATGTTTGACTGCTAGGTAGGAGGGTGGTACACTCAGTGCCCCGACCTAGCTATTTTGCATTGTGTGCTTTACAACGACAAAAGGTATAGTTTGGGTGCCATAATTGTGTGTCCTTTGCACGGTAATAGGACCAGGGGTAGCATTCATGGTGTTCTTTATGCTACTCATCTAATATTGATATATGTACCGACGACCACATGCTTCCCGAGATCTACCTTGACCACGTGTCTATGATATCCCATCATTTTATTGATAACTCTATTCCTACACATCACTACCGTTATAACTTGGTATTTAGTGAGTAACCACGTAAGATTATTTTGTTGTTAGCACTTACTATGTTTGATGTAAATGTGACAGCGGGATACTTTATTATGCCTCATTGCGTATGAGAATGCTTTGACGACTGAAGAGAACGAGGCACAACCATGGGACACTCGAGTGTTGCAGCCGAACCAATTCCTTCCTAGACCTCATGGATTTTACGAGTGCCATAGACCAACTTAGGTCAAAATCCTAAGATTGGTGGAACGTATTCTCACAGATATTTTATTACATGTTCACACATTCATCGCACTTGTCGGTGTTCATTGTTTTTTTGCTTCATTTTATTGTGTTTATTTTGTGAGTTTGAAAAATTTCAAAATCCAAAAGTATTTCTTGGTTCTTTTTGGTTTTTTCTTTATTGTCTAGGTAGTTTGCAATAGTAAAAGAAAACCAAAAAATATTTCTCATTTCTTCTTTTGTTGCTAGTTGGGAGTTCTTCGGTGTAAATCATTTTTCTCGCTTTTCATTTTTCTACATTTGTTTGCTGTCGTCAAAAAATCTGAAAACTCCAAAATTATATCAGTGTGTTTCTCTGAATTTGTTTTCTTTTTTTGAGTCATCTTAATGAGAAGACTTCGTAAGAATTGTCAAGTGGTTCTTATATGCTTTGTTGTTTATCTAATGAAGGGCCAAATATTTCATTACCTTCTCCTTTGTACAAACTGTTTGCAGGTTCTAGCTTAGTTCACGACACATTTGCACTATTATAATTTTCATATCGTTCGATCGTGCAAGCGGAAGGCAATAATGATGATAATTTGATGAAGTGACTGTGGTGAAGGAAGGCTGGTATGAACTCTTCTTGTTTTTTGTGTTGTATATATGTTTAACTCAGTAGTCCTGATTCAACATATTATGAGTAAACATGTTTGTGATGACAATTAGAGATTGTACTGCTCATGCCATGCTTAAGTAGCCAGGAGTGGATAATATGTCATCTTGTGTGTCAACATCCATTAAAATGGTTATGATGTAGTATGTTAGGATGGTATCCTCCTATAAAGAATTTGAGTGGCTTGACTTGGCACATGTTCGCACACGTAGTTGATTCAAAACCAACGATGCATTTATGATATTTATGTTCAGGGTGTTTATATCCTACTCATGCTCATGTTCAATGTTAATTATTCGTAATGCATCATTGTGACCATTGTCGCTCTCTAGTTGGTGGCTTCTAAATGTATTTGCTAGCCTTCACATGTACTAACCAGGAATAATGGTTGTGCATCCAAATCCTTAAAACAAAAGTTGTGCCAAAAGAGTCCACCATATCTACCTACATACGATATTACCCTGTTGTTCCACGTAAATTCGCATGTGCTATCCCTTGAACCTTCAGACAAACATCTGTCTTGTCTGCCCATACTGCTCTTGGAGCAACAGGGCAGTCAATAACTTCCATGCTAAGTGTGTTTAACTCGTGATGACAGTTTATTCGCTCGTCAACTCTGAGGGAGGCTAGTAACAAGGATGCCAAGTCCTCCTTAATACATAAAAATAATAACACCCCCTAGAAAATTATTTGTTTGGAGGGCACGTGTGAATTCGGCTTGCCATTGAAGTGTTTGTATGATGGAGGGGGCGTAAAAATTTATTTCTATTTGGGAACCGCCATTAATCTTCTTAGCATAGAAGATATTTAAACCCTTTGCCATAATGTTGAAGGGAAAAGAAAACCACTCAAAATGTATTCATCTCTCTTTTAGCTTTGAGTTGTGTCACCTCTACAAATCCTACTTCCCTCTATGAAGGGACATTCTTTTACTTTTACGTTATTTATTTTTATTGTTGAGTCAACACCATCTCATTCAAGCACCAATCTTGAGAGTGCTATTGGCATTCTTAGTTTAACATGAATTATGTCTAGTTAATGTTGGTTGTGAGCATCACTGAATCTCTTCTACCCTTAATTACAATGTTTAGTCGCTGATTGAACTTGGGAGGTGGTCTACGATACATCTCCGACGTATCTATAATATTTTAATGTTTCATGGTATTATAGTATGAATCTTGAATACTTTATATGCTATTTTAAATCATTTTTAGGACTAACCTATTAACTCAGTGCCCAGTGCCTGTTTTTGGTTGTTGCATGTTTTTGGAATTTTTAGAAAATCAATACCAAACAGAATCCAAATTGGATTAAACATTACGACAGTAATTTTTCGTCCAGAAGAGACCCATGAAGCTTAGGGAGGTGGCCAGAGGACCCACAAGGTGGCCACGAGCTAGGCCGAAGCATCTCCTTGGCACGTTGGAGCCTTGTGGCCCCTCCTAACCTAATTCCACTTATTTATATTCCCAATCCCTGTTCAAGAATTCATCTGATTAACCAGTTAACTTGCCGATTAATCCCTACTCGTGGGGTCACTGAGTAGCTGATAAACTAATAAATCGTCTGATCAATTGATTAATTCGCCAATTAACTTGCCGATTAATCCCCTACTCGCTAGCCAACCGAGCAGCTACCAGTTAACAATTTCCTCAACAATGTTCCCAATTATCACAAAAACATTAGAGAGCCACCCGAAACAATTTTTTCGTCGCCGCAAGCCTCTGTTCTTTTGTGATCTCATCCGGAGGCATTTTTTGGTACTCTGGCGGAGGGGGAATCCATCATGGAGTTCGTCTACATCAACCTTATTGCCTCCATAATGATGTGTGGGTAGTTCACCATAGACCTATGGGTCCATAGCTAGCACCTAGATGGCTTCTTCTCTTTCTTTGATCCTCAATACAAAGTTCTTCACGATTCTCGCGATGATATATCTGATGTAATCTTCTTTTGCGATGCGTTTGTTGGGATTTGATGAATTATGGGTTTATGATCAGATTATTCATGAAAAGTAACTGAGTATTATCTGAATTCTATTATGCACGATTGTTATAGCTTTGCAAGTCTCTCCAATCTATAGGTTCTGTTTGGCCAACTAGATTGATTTATCTTAAGTGGGAGGAGTGCATTTTAGCGGGTTCAATCTTGCGATGCTCTATATCCGAGTGAAAGAAGGCGACAAGACATGTATTGTATTGTTTCTACTAAGGATAAATCGATGGGGTTTGAACATATTGCTTGGTCTTAATTTATCTACATCATGTCTTGTTACTTAAAGCATTACTCTATTTGTCATGAACTTAATACCATAGGTGCATGCTGGATAGCGGTTGATACATCTCCAACGTATCTATAATATTTGACTATCCCATGCTATTATATTATCATTCTAGGATACTTTTAAAGCATTTGCTTGCTGATTTATATTATTTTTGATCACTAACCTATTAACCTAGTGCCAAGTGCTAATTGATGTTTTCTGCTTGTTTTGGCCTTTCAGGAATACTGTACCAAACAAAGTCCAAATACCCCGAAACTTTTTGATTTTTTTTCTGGACAAAAATAAGACCTAGAAGCTTTGGAGGGAGACCGGAGGCCACACGGGGTGGCGCCAAGCCAGCAGGGAGAGCCGAGGGGGGTCTCGCCCTGATGGCTTGGGCCACCTCCCACGGCCTCTAGCCCTAATCTCTTCAATATAAATTCTCATATGTCCCCAAAACCCTAGAGAGCCTCCCAAAACACTATTTTCGCCTCAGCAAGTCTTTGTTCCGCCGTGTGCCCATCTGGAGCCTTGTACCGGTGCCCTATCGAAGGGGGGGGGTCGATCGTGGAGGGCCTGGAAATCAACCTTGCTGCTCCCATGGTGATGTGTGAGTAGTTGACCAGAGACCTTCGGGGTTATTGTTAGTACCTAGATGGTTATCCTCTCTCTCTCTATGTTCTTCCATGCAAAGATCATCGCGATTCCCGCGGTCATCTATCCTATATAGTCATCTTCACAGTCTGTTTGTTGGAATGTGGGTTTATGTTCATATTATTCATGAAAATATATTGAATCCTTGCTGCTTATTTATATGCATGCTTGTTATAGCTTTGTAATGCTCTCTGATCTATCAGTTTGGTTTGACCAACTAGATTGATTTATCTTCGATGGGAGTGGTGAGTTGTAGTGGATTTAATCTTGTGGTGCTCAACCCAAGTGAAAAAAGGGACATGACACATATTGTATTGCTTCCATTAAGGTTAAAACAATGGGGTTTATTCATATTAATTGGATTTAGTTTGTCAACATCATGTCATCATCCCCCAAGCATTCCTCTGTTTTTACTAAATACTCTAGATGCATGCTGGATAACGGTTGAAGGGTGGAGTAATAGTAGTAGATGCAGGCAGGAGTCGGTCTACTTGCTTATGGATGTGATGCCTATCTACATGATCACTCTCGTGAATATATATTACGTAACTATGCGCTTTTCTATCATTTACCCAACAATAATTTTGTCTACCCATAGTATGCTTTGTTCGAGAAATATGCCTCTAGCGAACACTATGGCCCACGAGTCTCTTCACAAATATATTTTCAAAAATTCTAAATACTTTTATGCCATTATTTAATTTATTTTTATTTACAATTTTTATTTATCAATTTATCTTTCTATCACTACTTATCACTTGCAAGCAACAAGTTCAAGGGGATTGACAACCCGCTTGCCCACGTTGGGTGCAAGTGTGTGTTCTTTTGTGTGTAGGCATTGAAGACGGGAATTTGCGTGGTTATCCTTTTGGTTAGATAACCTTGGTTCTCACTTAAGGAAATACTTATCTCTACTATGCTACATCTCCCCTCCTCTTCGAGGGAAAACCCAACACCTTTTACAAGTAGCAGGAAGAATTTCTAGCGCCGTTGTCAGGGAGCATCACCAAATTCCTAACAAGTAACTTCTCACAAATTATTATTAACTTTTTCTCCTTTTTATTTTATATTATATTTTGCTTTTTATAAAAATAAAAAATAGAAAAAATATTAATATTTGCTAGTTTACTTGTTTGCTTGCTTGATATCATGGCTAGTTCTTCCTTTGTTCCGTGTACTCCCGAGAATGAGGTGCTTAACTGTAAATAAAGGGGAGGAGAAAGTTGTAACATCCCAAATTTTGAAATGTTATATTAATTAATAGAATGTTTGATTGTTTGATTGATTGTTTGAAACTAAGTGAAATTTGAAACTTTTAAAAACTTTTAAATGAGAGGGAATGACATGACTTTCCCCTTTTGCTTTTGTATTCAAAATTCATCCAATTCTAAATCAGTGAGAGAAGATGACATGACTTAGTCATAATAAAACATTTGAAAAGTGAATTTGAAAACTATTTGAAATCTTTCTATTATGGAGTTCATTTCATATTTGGTTCCATTTTAAAGTTTGAAAGAATTCAAATTCCCTTGATAACATTTTGAGAGGAGTAATATGACACTCCAAACCAAGGGCCATTTGAATCTTATTTGAATTTATAAAACTCAGAAAATTATTTCTAAAATATTTCATATTAGGTTTCAAAGCCATTTTGAAATTTGTTTTAAAAATTTATTTTTCTTCAAAAATAAAATATATGGAAAATAGGGTAAAATGATTCCCCTCAAAATAAAAATGGAGATAAATGAATTTGGAGGCATTTTGGTATTTGCAAAATGATTTCTTTGCATTTTCTATGCAATAGTAGCACTATTTGAATTTACTGATTTTGTAGGTATTTTGTTTGAAAGTGAAAATATGTTCATCTTTTAGATTTTATTTTTCTGGTCATTTTGATATATAATATGTCTATGTAAAATTATTGTTGTTTTCCTTTTATTCAACTTCCTTTTCTGTTTTTGTTTTATAAAAGGAATTTTTTTCTTTTATTAGGAAAGATCGCCCGGAGGCCCACTAGTGGATTTGGCCCATCGCCCGTGTCGCTACCGAATCGGTACCCGATCGGGTATCCGATCCCTTTACTTCCTCTCTCTCTCTTGCACGCGGGTCGCGCCTGCCCGACCGAATCCCGCTACGCTCGTCTCCTTCCTTTCCCCTCTCCCTTTCCTTCCCGGCGAGATCTCACCGGCGCACCCCGATTTTCCGCCGATTTCATCCTTTCTCTCGACCTTGACCCCTTGGCTATAAAGCCCGTGCGTACCTCACCCCGTTTCGCCCTAAAACACCAACCCAGAGCCCATCTTGCCACCGCAATCGCTTGCCGGAGCCAGAGCATGGCCGCCGCCATTGTCGACCCCCTGCTCGCCCTAGCCACCCCCTCGATCACCTGAGCCCACCAACCTCTCTGCCACCCTTGCTCGCACCTCCCCGTGCACCCACCCGAGCTCCAAAGCCACCGGAGCGACCTCCCCGTTGAAACCCGTACACCACCGCCACCTCGAAGCTCGTCGCCGTCGATTCCGTCGCCCCCGAGCTACACTGAGGTGATCATCGTCATTGCCATCCTCGACCGCATCGAACGGAGTCCTCGCCAACGCCAGAGGACCACTGGGACGCTTGCCCACTTCACGCCCGAGCCATCGCCGTCGCCGGAGTCCACCATCGCCGGCCAGCTCCACCAGGGTGAGCTCCCCTTCCTCCTCCCCCGTTCGATCTAGATAGACGGCTAGGATTAGATCCCGTGTACCCCTTCGGTTTAAATTAATAAACCCACCGGTTTTCTATTTAGTTATTTTAGCCGAACCGTTTTTCTTTAAGTATCGGCCGTCTGCCCGAAACGTTAGAACAGGCATGCCTTATGCCAATCACAGAGTGCCACGTGGCCCCTGTCCGTTACTTGTTTTTTTTCTGTTTTTGTTTTAAAAAATAGAATAGTTTCTGTCTCATAAATTGAATAACTTTTAGTAGTTTTAGTATTTTTGAGTGATTCTTTTTGCATGCTGTTACAAATTTTATCTAGTTTCTGTAGATATAAAGTTTGGATGTATTTGAATAATTTAAATTTGAATTCAAACAGATTTGATTCAAATATTTTTTATGAATATCTTGAGTTTAAAAATAGATTTTTGGTTGATTCTTTTTGCTACTGGTCACTAGTGATCTTATTTGTCAGTAGGCAGAATTTGTGAAGTTTTAGAATAATATAAATTAGGGTTTCAAGGAAAACAGATTCCGTTTTAGTTCTTTTTAGGTTTATTTCTATTTATTTTGTTTTAAATTGTTTAATTTTATTTTAGTTGACAAATTTTACTTTCTTTTCTGTTAGTTAGCATTAGTACTTCAACCAAATTTTGTTTTATGTTATTTATTATTTTTGATAGCATGAAATCAATTCTAGTTTCATAATAACTTGCAAATTGATTTTATTGCTTGTTGGATTTCCTATTTGAAATTATTTTCATAAATTGTTTTATAAGTTTTACTTTCTGTTAACTTAGATATTATATATTTTTGTTTTCTATTATTTTAATATTTATTGTTTTTCTTGTTGTTAAGTTTATTAGGCAAAAACTTATGTTGTTTAGTGTATTGTTTTCTTAGTTCTTAGTTGTTCTTCAAATGTACTTCTGTTTGCTAGTAAAATATTTACTAAAATACTTTTGTTATATTTAAATTTTTTCTTACTTTTGAAAATAGTTGTTTCGGCAAAACTATTCTTGGTTGTTTTGATGAAGTTTTGTTGTTTTAACTTTTGTCTTAAGTATTTCCTTCATCACAACCCTTTTGTGTTTGGTTTTTGTGTTGCTTATTGATTGTTAGTATTGATTGCTAGTATGATTGCTTATAAGAGTGTAATGTTTGATTATATAGATTTTCATCGGAGAGTGACGAATAGTTCTATCAAGTTATTTCTGAGAGCGATATTATTCTTCATCAACAGTACAGGCAAGTTCACTTTGATCATCTTACATTACCTATGTTTTATGTGCATTAGAATCAATCTTTCCATCACACATCTAGTAGGTTATTGAGCTTGAACTTGTAGTAGTATCATGAGGTAGGAGAAACCCAACACCCTATTACCATTGACCGGGAAGGGACGTTACTTACAATTGCTATGCTTTAGTAGACGAGGTTGGTTGTGAGATTCAGGAGTGTTGTGAGGTTAATTAATTATTTCAAGACCTGAATGATGATCAAGACTTCAAGACTTCAAGGACTCAGTATACCTCTGGGTGGATTGGACATGCATTTTGGCAGCCTGATATCAATTATGGTTATGCCCGGGAATCCTAGTATCTACCTGTGATCATCCCAACGGAATGCCACCCAGGGTCAAAGAGATGGATGGATACTTAAAGGCCGGAAAGCTTACGTGTGCAACTGCAAGTCAATATGGGCTCTGGCTTGGTTGACCCTAGTGGTGACTCTGGTAGGTTAGTTGCTACGAGATGTAGAAGAACGGTAGGATTTGGATGGGCACGGACTTTCTATCGGAGGATCACTATGGAAGACCATGTTTTGATCGTCCCATTCTCAAACACTAGGTAGTGCGAGGACATATCGGGAGGGATCGATTCTTGCGGGTAAAGTGTAGAAACCTCTATAGAGTGTCAAACTAATCGATTAGCCGTGTCCCCGATTACGGACAACATGAGCACCGGAGATAATACTATCAGCCGTTCTCAACACCATTAATAAATTTTATGATGAGTGGGTCTATTAATAATTTCTGGGACATGAGAATTGGTTGGTGGAACCATCTCATTAACAACCAAGTGTTAGTAGTGATTTGTGTTTCACTCCTTTGTTGTAGGGAAAATAAAACCAACTTTTCTACAGAAACCCAGACATAGAGCCACAAAGCCTTTTGCATATAGAATAGCCTTTATCATTCTTTCTATGGTGATCTTGCCGATACATTCAATGTACTGACCTACACGGCTGCAATGTCTTATGTTGCAAATACTTTTCTATGACGAGTAAGAGTACGATTCAGGGTTACGGTCTACACTCAACCTGCCGTTGGTGTTTATTGGGATTCCACTCCCGTTGACTGTTTCCACTATGATTTAAGAGGTATATATCAACTTTATGCTACTTACATGTGATTGCAATTTGATATATACATTGATGTACTGTGTGTGCCAGCATACTGATCCAGGGATGGCACTAACACACAGAGGCTTGACTCGTTTTGAGTCGGGTCGCTACAAAAGTTTAGAAGATTCTTGGCATAGGATTTGCAATGCTCAAAATAGATCAACTCATAAGCAATCCCCCAATATGTTTCTTCACAATTTCTATGTGGGTATTAATACTTGGTATAGATTTGTGCTTGATACTATTATCGTTGGTAATTTCTTAATGAGTCACACTTCAGATGCTTTCAAAACCATGGAAAATTTAGTGGGGTAAACGCCCATAATTATTATGGAACTACCTTAAAATTGGAGCATGCTATTGAAATGCTAAGGATCATTGAAAATACAATTTCCATTAAAGAACAAATTGAGGACTTGGATAAAAAGATTCATAATCATATCACTAAATTTGGATTAAAGTAGGGTTTACTTTGAAAGCATCATAGATGAAAGATAGAATTATTAATGAGCAAACAGAGCAAAGGCTTAGAAGAATTGATAAAATGGAGGAAGTAATTGAAAAAATGGGTTCCTCATTCAGTCCCTCTAAAACTAATGCTAGTACCTCTCAAGGAAAAAAATCTAAGGTTATGTATGTCCTTAAGAATGCTATGATCACTCGTACTAAAAGAAAGGATGATCTTGAAATGATTAGTGTGCATCCCAATTTTATAAACATGATAAGATATCCTATGATTAACCCTCCTCCTTTCCCAGGAAACATGGATTTGTAATTGAGGATCTTGACACCAAAGATGACAACGCTTGATACAAGGCATTATGCTTGGGGCATAAAATGATATCTCTTGTTGGGAGGCAACCCAATAGTTATCTTTAAATTTTTGTTATTTTACTTTATGACTTGGTGTGATAAAATGATTATTGATAATGTAATTATTTTGTTTTTATTTTTAAATTAGTGTTTGTGCCAAGTAAAGCCTTTGGGATGACTTGTATGATAAGTAGAATTGGTACGGTGCAAAAATAGAAACTTTGTGTCCTGTGGAAAATTTCTTTGATTTTAGTGGAAGATTATTTTGATCTGAATTTTTTACACAATATTGGTCTACAAATTCCTAGGTTTCCTATTTTTCATAATTTTTGGAGTTACAGAAGTATGGTGTTTGTGTAGATCATTACAGACATTTCTCTTTTAGACAAATTCTGTTTTTGCTTGCTTTGATGATGCCATGGATTGTGTCGGGGGGTATAAGAGATGGATAAGTTAGAATATAGTAACTTATGTAATAATAAAATATGAAACAACTTTTGACAATACCTAGAGTTTTTGATTTATTTATCATACTAACGGAGCTCACGAGTTTTCTGTTGAGTTTTGTGTGGTGAAGTTTTTAAGTTTTGGGTGCGATCATGGTGGATGAAGGAATAAGGATCGGAAAGAGCCTAATCTTGGGGGGACACCAAGGTAAAATTCTAGGAATACTGAAGCATAATCTTGGGGATGCCTCGGAAGGCAACCCCTCTTTCATCTTAGTCCATCGGTATGTCACTTGGAGCTATATTTTTATTCATCACATGATATGTGTTTTGCTTGGAGTGTCGCGAGTTATAGTTTACTTTTGTTTTAGTTTTCCACAATCATTGTTTGCTGGACACACCTACTTGAGAGAGACACATGTTCACCATGATTTTTTAGAATACTCTAAGTCCTTCACTTATAACTTTTGAGCAAAATAGTTGCTCTAGTGATTCACTTATATCTTTTAGAGCACAGTGGCATACAGATTTTAAAGAAATAATTGAACTCTCATGCTTCACTTAAATTTGTTTGAGAGTCTAATAAACAGTGATGGTAATTTGCATGGGTTATAAGACTAGTCCAAAAACAATAGGTATTCAAGGAGAGCATAATCAAAACCTTCACGTAGCACATAAAACAGAAATTGTGGGTTAATGATATTGATGTGGTTATATGAAAGGGCATGAGTGCATGGTTGTTGGTTAGTAGAAATACCGATAGTTAAAGGGTGTTAATTCGTTGTTCATCTAAATATTGGTTATGTCATGGTGATGATGTGCGAGCATTCTTATTCCTCGTTGAAATACTAGTGCTGTTTAGGTCAGGGGCACACGATGGTTAACTCCTCCCAACCTCCTCCTAGGGGCATGCAAGTAGTACTTTGCTTCGAGAGAGGTAATAAAGCTTTGCAATAAGTATGTGAGTTCTTTATGACTATTGTGATCCATGGATGTACGCACACTCACCTTTCCATATTATGCTAGCGTCTTCGGTACCTTGCATTGCCCATTCTCACCTTGAGGATTGATGCAGCTTTCGTCGGTGCATCCAAACCTCGTGACATGATATGCTTTGTTGCACATAAGCCTCCTTATGTCTTCCTCAAAACAGCCACCATACCTACCTATCATGGCACTTTGCATAGCCATTCCAATATATATGCAATGCAACTTCCACCGTTACATTATATGACTTGTGTGTTCATTGTCATATTGCTTTGCATGATCATGTAGCTGACATAGTATTTGTGGAAAATCCACCATTCATCATTGTTTAGATGTTACGCTATATGATTGCACATCATGGTACACCGCCACATGCATTCATGTAGAGTCATCTTGTTTAATAGTTTTCATATCGAGCTGTAAGTAAATAAAAGTGTGATGAATATCAGTATTAGAGCACCGTCTCAGTGAGGAAAGGATGATGGAGACAATGGTGCCCCCACAAGTCGAGACGAGACTCCGTACGAAAAATAAAAAGATAAAAAATAAAATGAAAAAAGGGAAAAAGATAGAAATAAAAATGAAAAAGAAAGAAAAATAAAAAGAAGAAAAGAAAAAGAAAATAAATAAATAAGAGATAAAGAGAGAAGGTACAGTGCTACTACCTCCTTTTCCACACTTGTGCTTGGAGAAAGCACCATGTTTTTCATATAGAGAGTGTCATGTTTTGTCATTTTCATATGCTAGTGGGAATTTTTAATTATATAAATTTACTTGTATATTTCGATGACGGGCCTCCTGAAATGCCCGATGTGTTCACGAGCAAGCAAGTTGGATGCACACCCACTTAGCTTCCGTTGAGCTTTCGTCGACTTATAGCTATAGTGCGTCCGTTACATGGCAATCCCTACTCCTTGCATTGATATTGGTTGATGGGCATCTCCATAGCCCGTTGATCCGCCTTGCTGATGGGAGACTTTCTTCTCCAGTTTTACTCCTTTGATATCTACCACCATATTCTATTCCACCTATATGCTATGTCCATGGTTCACGCTCATGTATTGAGTGAGGTATAAAAAGCTGAAGCACATTAACAAGTACGATCCAATTGATTGGCTTAACACCGTGGTGCTTGACATTTTAATATATGTGGTGAAGACGGAGCCATGCCATGCTAATATGATAAAATGAATGAGGAGAAAACATTCATTAAAGATCGTATATTTTGAAAGGTAATGATTGTGTTACTTATGTTTATGGATATTACTATATTGATGTTCATTTGTTCACCGTTTCTCAATGATCATATCTAAAAGAGATTACATGTTGGGTAGCATGTCACATAACAAATTCTATTTTTGTCATTTAACTACTCGAGGACTAGTAGGAATTAAGCTTCGGGATGTTGATACGTATCCAATGTATCTGTAATTATAATTGTTCCATGCTATTATATTATCATTCTAGGATACTTTTAAGCATTTGCTTGCTTATTTATATAATTTGTTAGCACTAACCTATTAACCCAGTGCCTAGTTCTAGTTGTTGTTTTGTGCTTGTTTTTGGCCTCCCAGGAATACTGTACCAAACAAAGTCCAAATACCCGGAAACTTATTGATGATTTTTTTGGACAAAAATAATACCGAGAAGCTTTGGAGGGAGACCGGAGGCCACACGGGGTGACGCCAAGCCAATAGGGTGCGCCTAGGGTGTGGTCGCAGCCTGATGGCTTGGGGCCACCTCACATGGAGTGTGGCCCTCATCTCTTCACTATAATTTGTCATATATCCTAAAAACCCTAGAGAGCCTCCCAAAACACTTTTTCTGCAGCCGCAAGTCTCTGTTCTGTCGTGTGCCCATCTGGAGCCCTATTCCGGTGCCTTGCTTGAGGGGGGGGGTCAATCATGGAGGGCCTCTACATCAACCTTGATACTCGCATGGTGATGCGTGAGTAGTTGACCAGAGACCTATGGGTTCGTTGTTATCTCTCTCTCTCTCTCTATGTTCTTCAATGCTAGTATCAACGCGATTCCCGCGGTGATCTATCTTATGTAATCACTCTTTGTGGTGTGTTTGTTGGGATCCGATGAATTGTGAGTTAATCTTCAGATTATTCATGAAAATATATTGAATCTTTGTTGGTTATTTGTATGCATGATTGTTATAGCTTTGTAATGCTCTCTGATCTACCGATTTGGTTTGGCCAACTAGATTGATTTATCTTTAGTGAGAGTGGTGCATTGTAGTGGGTTCAATCTTATGATGCTCAATCCGAGTGACAGAAAGGGACATGACATGTATTGTATTTCTGCATTAAGGTTAAAATAGTGGGGTTTATTCATATTAATTGGATTTACTTTGTCTACATCCTGTCATCATCCCCCCAAGCATTACTCCATTTTTACTAAATACTCTAGATGCATGCTGGATAGCGGTCAATGGGTGGAGTAATAGTAGTAGATAATGGGAGGAGTCTTTCTACTTGCCTATGGACTTGATGCCTATAGACAATTTATATTCACCAATTTATCTATCTATCGCCACTTATTGCTTGCAAGTAACGAGTTCAAGGGGATTGACAACCCTTTTGCCCGCGTTGGGTGCAAGTGTCTGCTCTTTTGTATGTAGGCGTTGAAGACGGGAATTTGAGTGGTTCTCCTATTGATTCTATTACCTTGGTTCTGACTGAGGGAATACTTATCTCTACTTTGCTTCATCTCCCCTCCTCTTTGGGGAAAAACCCAACGCAGTTTATAGGTAGCTGCGATCGATTGGTGGAGTAATAGTAGTAGACGCATAATAATTCCGGTTTACTTGTCACTGACATGATACCTATATACATGATCATTTCCATGAATAACATCATAACTATGCACTTTTCATCAATTGCCCAACAGTAATTTGTCTACCCATCGTATCTTATGCGTTCGCGAGAGAAGACTCTAGTGAAAACTATGGCCCTCGGATCTATTCAAATCATATTAGAAAAAACTCAAAACCTTGCAACAATTTATTTACTTTAATTTTATTTTACTTTTATATTTATCTATCTATCACTATCAGAAGTAATCCTTAAAACTAACGAGTCAAAGGGGCTTCACAACCTTCTTGCCCGCGTTGGGTGCAAGTGTTTTGTTTTGTGTGTGCAGGTATTGTTGACACAAGTTGTCATGGTTCTTCTATTGGTTCGATAACCTGGGTTCTCACTTATGGAAATACTTATTGCTACTATATTTCTTCACCCTTCCTCTTCAGAAAAAACTCAATGCAGCTCACAAGTAGTAGAAAAAATTTATGGCGCCGTTGCCGGGGAGATATCACCAAGTTCGCACGAGGTCTCTTAACACAAACTATCAATCACTTGTTCTACTTTTTTCTTGTCTTTATCATCTTTGCTTTTACAAAAAAAATCAAAAACACAAAAATATTTCAATTTGCTTAGTTTGCTACTTTACTTGTTTGCTTGTTAGTTTGCTTGCTCTGTCGCTATGTCTCAAGAAAATACCAAATTGTGTGACTTTTCAAATACTAATAACAATGATTTTATTAGTACTGCAATACCCCCGGCAATAGTGCGGAATATTTTGATATAAATATTGCTTTTCTAATTCGTGTTATGAAAGACCAATTTGCTGGAATTCCTAATGAGGACGCTGCTTCACACCTTAATACCTTCATTGATTTATGTGATATGCAAAAGAAAAATGATGTGGATAATGATGTGGTTAAGTTGAAATTATTTCCTTTCTAACTAATAGATAAAGCTAAAACTTGGTTTTCATCCTTGCCTTATAATAGTATTGGAACTTGGGATAAGTGTAAGGATGCTTTTATTACAAAGTATTTTCCTCCTACTAAGATTATACCTCTTAGAAATCAAATTATGAATTTTAAACAACGTGAGAAAAAACACGTTTCACAATCTTGGGAGAGAATGAAATTAATGATTTTAAATTGTCCCACTCATGGCTTAATTTTAGGGATGATAATACAAAATTTCTATGTGGGACTAAACTTTGTGTTGAGAAATCTTCTGAATTTTGCTGCAAGTGGTACCTTCATGTAAATTAAATTGGAACAAGCTAAAAAATAGTGGGATAATATCATGAAAAGTTATTCTCAATGCCACACAAAATGAGCTCCAATCGGTAAGAAGGTAAATTTTGTCGAACAAATCACTACTTTGAGTGATATGTTGGACTCTCTTATGAATATGTTTGCTAATAAAAATGCTCATGTTGATCCCAATGATGTTCCACTATCTACTTTGATTAAGCAAAATAATAATGCTATTGATGTGAATTTTGTCTCTAGAAATAATTTCAACAACAATGCTTATGAATTTCAATCCTAGACCGTATCCCGGTAATTTCTCTTATAATCATGGTAATTCCTATTGTAATTCTTCCAACAATAATAATGGGATACCCTCTGATCTTGAGAACACTATTGATTTTTTATTAGTTCTCAAAAGGTTTTTAATAATGTGGTAGAAGAAAAACTATGTAAATTTGATGATATGGCTGGAAACATGGATAGGATTGTAGATGACGTGCAAAATTTTAAAAGTAAAACTTTACCACCCAATTATGATATTATTGAGTCTATTAAATCCATCCAAATATCTATTAATGAAAGTAAGGAGAGGACCACTAGGTTGAGAGCTAAGCGAGAGTTCCTAGAAAAGGCTATTCCCCCTAATATTTACTGCAATCATCATGTGGATATTAAAATGGTAGATGTTTCACCTATTGAATATTTGTTTACTAATATAAAACTTGATGAAAAAGGGACTGGAGATGAGTCAACTTTAGCTAGAAGGTGTCCCAATTGTTCGAAGGGTGATGATCGTAATGATAAAAATGAAAATGTGGGTTTGGTGAGGTCAAAACTTTACATAGTGATGTGCCCAGTATCTTGGATTACAAGGACTTTAATTATAATTTTTTTTGTATGAATGTATTTCCTTGTTGCAATCCATGATATGTTCAACTAATGCTTACGAACAAAATAAAGCCCTTACTAAACATATTGTGGAAGCTATGATAAAAGCTCATGAGGAAAAGAATGAACTAAAAGTTTCAATGCCTAGGAAATTGCAAGATGAATGAGAACGTACTATCAAAATAAAGCTTAAAGATTATGAATGCAGTGCTTTGTGTGACCTTGGTGCTAGTGTTTCTACTATTCCGAAATCTTGATGTGATGTGGTAGGTCTCACTGATATAAATGCATGTTCCCTCAACGTGCATTTAGCGGATTCTACTATTAAGAAACCCTTGGGTAGAATACATGATGTGCTTATTCTTGCTAATATAAATTATATGCTCGTGGTTTTTATTGTCCTTGATATTGAATGCAATCTGTCTTGTCCTATTATACTTGGTATGCCTTTCCTATGAACCATAGGTGTTATTATTGATATGAAAGAAGGTATTATTAGATTCCAATTCCCATTAAAGAAAGGGATGGAACAACTTCATAAAAACATGATTAAACCACCTTATGAATATATGATGAGGGCCACCTATGGAATTAATTTGAACGACGATAATACTTGAAACAATGCATTATGCCTAGCTAGGGGTATAAAACAATATCGCTTCTTCGGAGGCAACCCAATAGTTATCTTAATTTTTACTTTTTGTTACTTTGAGTTCACACAGTTTTTACTAATGTAATGGTTGTGTTTTTTATGTTTAAATTAGTGTTTGTGCCAAGTAAATACTTTGGGATGATTTGGATGATAGTAGAATTGATGTTGTGCAAAAACATAAACTTTTACGCCGATTGCAGAATTCCGCTGATTTTAGTGGAGCCTCTTTTTGATTTGAATCTTTTACAAAATATTGATATACAATTTTTTTTAGGTTGTCCTAATGTTCAGAATTTTCGGAGTTACACAAGTATGGTTTGAGTATAGATCAATACAGTCTGTTCTATTTTAGACAAATTTGTTTTTGCTTGCATAATTTTCTTGTTTTGATGGTGCTATGTATAGTATCGGGGGGTATAAGCCATGGAGATATTGGAATAAAGTACCTATTATGCAATAATAAAATATGAATCAATTTATAATAGTACCTAAAGTATTTGATATGGCTATTATACTAAGAGCAAGTACAATAGAGCTGAGTTAGCGGGCTATAAGAAATAAACTAGTATATTTTTGCTTAGTTGGAGGAAAGAGAAGAGGAGAGAGAAGGTAAGTGGGATCTTTGTGAAGAGCCATCTCTAGCACGTGCTCCTAGGCACATTGTCAGAGTGAAAGGTGGGCCACACAGTAAAAAAGTAGTACACTCTTTTGATCAACTATTGTACTTGTTGGCTATAAGATGGGCTGTAGATGACATGGCAATGGCTTATAGCCAGCTGCTGGCTGTACTATGACAAAGCTCTAATGGATCTCACAAGGTTTTGTTGAGTTTTGTGTGCTAAAGTTTTCAAGTTTTAGGTGAGACAACGATGGATGAAGGAATATTGGTGCGACAAGACCCTAAGCTTGGGGATTTCCAAGGCTCCCCAAGGTAATATTCACGGAACACCCAAGCGTCTAAGCTTGGGGATGCCGTGGAAGGCATCCCCTCTTTCGTCCCCAATCTATCGGTATGTCACTTGGATTTATATTTTTACTCATCACATGATATGGGTTTTGCTCGGAGTATTATAGTTTATTTTCTTCTAAGTTTGCCACAATCATCATTTGCTGGAAACACTTTCTGACAAAGGCACACTTTCATCATAATTTGTTAGAATACTCTATATGCTTCACTTATATCTTTTGAGCTAGGCAGTTGCTCTAGTGCTTCACTTATATCTTGTTAGAGCACGGCGGCGATCGTATTTTATAGAAATAGTTGAACTCTCATGCTTCACTTTTTTTTGATATTATAAGGCATAAGGAATGGTATTTTGCACGTGTTATAAGACTAGTCCAAAATGGATAGGTATTCAATGGTTATATAATAAAAACTTTCATGTAACTCACCAAAGATGAACCATGGGTTAATTATGTATAACTCCTCCCAACCTCCTCCCTAGGGGCATGTTGTAGTGCTTTGTTTCGAGAGAGCTAATAAGGCTTCGCAATAATTATATGAGTTCTTTATGACTAATGCGAGTCCATGGATATACGCGCTCTCACCTTTCAATAATTCGCTAGCCTCCTTGGTGCCTTGCATTCCCTTTCTCACCTCGAGAGTCGGTGCAAACTTCGCCAGTGCATCCAAACCTATGATATGATACACTCTATAACACATAAGCCACCTTATATCTTCCTCAGAAAAGCCACCATACCTACCTATCATGGCATCCATAGCCATGCCGAGATATATTGCCATGTAACTTCCACTGTTCCATCACATGACTTGTGTGCTCATAATCATATTGCTTTGCATGATCATATAGAGGTGACATAGTGTTTGTGGCAATGCCACCATTCATCATTGATTACATGTTATGCTAGATCATTGCACATCCTGGTACACTAACAGAGGCATTCATATAGAGTTGTATTGTTCTTTATTGAGTTGTATTTTTGAGTTGTAAGTAGAGAAAATCGTGATGATCATCACTATTAGAGCATTGTCCCAGTGAGGAAAGGATGATGGAGATTATGATTCCCCCACAAGTCAGTATGAGACTCCAGACAAAAATAATAAAAAATGGGGGAGGCCAAATGAGCCCACCATAAAAAAAGAAAAAAAAGAGAGAAAAGAGAGAAGGGGAAATGTTACTATCCTTTACCACACTTGCACCTCAAAGTGGCACCATGTTCTTCATATAGAGAGCCTCCAGTTTTGACACTTTCATATACTAGTGAGAATTTTTCATTATAGACCTTGGCATGTATATTCCAATGACGGGCTTCCTCAAATGCCCAAGGTCTTCATCAGCAAGCAAGTTGGATGCACACCAACTTGGTTTCATTTGAGCTTTCATACACTTATAGCTCTAGTGCATCCGTTGCATGGCAATACTGACGCCTCACATCGATATCAATTGATGGGCATCTCCATAGCTCGTTGATTCGCCTAGTTGATGTGAGACTTTCCTACCTTTTGAGTTCTTTCATATCTGCCACCATATTTTAGCCCACCCATATGCTATATCCATGTCTCACGCTCATGTACTGCGTGAAGTCGAAAATGCTGAAGCGCATTAGAAGTACGATCCAATTGCCTGGCTTGACATCGGGGTGATCATGATTTATACTTGTGCGGTGTAGACGGAGTCATGCCATGCTTAATACGATAAAATGAGTAGGGGATAACATTCTTTAATTATCATATATTTTTAAATAGTAATGCTTATGCTTCTTATGTTCATGGATATTATTATGTTAATGTTAACTGATTCATCATTTATCGATATCTACACCTAAAAGAGATTACATGTTGGGTAGCATGCCACATCAAAAATTCTATTTTATCATTTACATACTCGAGGACGAGAAGGAATTAAGCTTAGGGATGATGATACATCTTCGACGTATCTATAATTATTGATTGTTTTGTGTTATTATATTTTAGTCTTGAATAATTTATACGCAATTATATGCTATTCAATATCATATTTTGGGACTAACCTATTAACTCAGTGCCTAGTGAGCATTGTGAAAGTCAATACCAAACGGAGTCCAAAGCTGTCTTCAGTAGAACTACCATGGTGTTGTTTTTGTGGAGAAACAAAAGTTCTCAGAATCGAATGGAATTTTTTGGTTAATTTATTTGGAATATATTAAAATCCTGGAGCAAAGACCTACTGAAGGGGGGGCCACTAGTTGCCCACCCCTTGGGCGCATCCTGATGCCTTGCCGACCCTAATTCCTAGCCTATAAATTCATATTCTCCGAGAAAAAATAGGAGAGAAGTTTTCATCATGTTCTATGAGATGGAGCCACCACCACCTCATGTTCTTCCTCAGGAGGGATGATCTGGTGTCCGTTTGGGACTCTTGAGAGTGGAATTCATCGCCATCATCATCCTCAACCCTTCTCCATCAACAATTCCATGATGCTCACCACCTGGATTGAGTAATTCCTTTGTAGGCCCGCTAGATGGTGTTGGGATTGGATGTTATTTATCATGTAATCGAGTAATTTTAATAGGGCTTGATCCCTAGTATCCACTATATTCTGAGATTGATGTTGCTATGACTTTTCTATGCTTAATGCTTTTCACTAGGGCCCAAGTGCCATGATTCCAGATCTGAACCTATTATGTTTCGATGAATATGAGAGTATTTTAGATCCTATCTTGCAAGTTGTATGCACCTATTATGTGTTATGACCCACATCCCCCAAGGTTACAATAATTGAGATTCTTTCCGGTGACCGTTGTTTGAGGAGTTCATGTATTCACCGCGTGTTTATGCTTTTGTCCGGTTCTCTATTCAAAGGAGTACTTAATATCTCTTAGTTTCCATATGGACCCTGCTGCCACAGGAGGGTAGGACAAAAGTTGTCATGCAAGTTCGTATTATAAGCACGTATGACTATATACAGAATACTTGCCTACATTATATTGATGAATTGGAGCTAGTTATGTGCCTCTATAGTGTGTAACTGTTACATGATGAATCATCTTAATCAATCCATCACTGATCCAGGGCGTACGCTTTTCGCTTATTGGTTTCCGTTAAGTAACTTTCATTACTATTGTTGTTACACTCAATACAAATCTGCTTCTATTACTGTTCCTATTGCTTTTATTACTGTGCTACTCAAATTCCAGGTGTTGTTGAATTGACAATTCAGTTGCTAAGAAAAATAAATATTCTTTGGCTCACCTTGTGTCGAATGAATAAATTTGGGTGAAATACTACCCTTGAAGACTGTTGCGATCCTCTACACTTGTAGGTTATTAAGACATTTTTAAGGCGCCGTTGCCGCGGAGCATAACTCTGTTTATTGTGATCACCAAGTATTTCTATTGTCACTATGAAGAATCCGAAAGACACTAAAACCAAGGCCATACCCTCTAGGATGACGGCAGGTAAGGAATTGCCATATAGCTCTGCACTTGTTTCAACTTCTGCTTTGAGTAAACTTGCAACACCATCACCCGCTATTCAATCTAATATGTCACAAGTAATTGATGATATTACTTCTTTGAATGATAATTCTGATGATGCTACTACTGTGGTAGATAAAACTGAACATGTGCCGCTTGGTAATTTGTTTGATGCTCACATTACTAAATCTAGAGAATTGGAGTGTTGAAATTGATGAAAACTACGATTCACCTATTATGTCTAGATCTCCTCCTAGAATTGAAATGCCTCATCTATGTGAGGGTTATGTTACGGATGGGGATATACCTAGGGACTTTCTTGCTTGTAATGATAGAGCCGATCTTAATAAACTGCTTAGTAAACTGCAAGAAAAATCTATGAAGGAGAAAATGAAATATGATCCTAAATTTGCTACTTCTGCTATATTTGTTACTGATAAGGATTTTGAATTCTATATTGATCCCGAGTTAATTACTTTGGTAGAATTTGATCTTTTCATGGTTATGAATCTTAAATTGTTGTGGATAACCTTACCAAATTAAATGATATTGCCACCCAATTTGCTAATGAGGAAAAATATCACTATTACTATATCCTTAAGCTTTTTTCCTTTTTCACTAAAGGGTGATGCTAAGAAGTGGTTCCTTTCTATCTCTCCTAGTTGTGTGCATAGCCACCAGGATATGATATATTACTTGTATGGAAAATATTTTCCTACTCATACGAAACAAAATGCTTTGCAGGAAATATTTAACTTGGTGCAAATTGAAGAAGAGAATCTCCCTCAAGCTTGGGGGCAGCTTCTCGAGCTACTTAAAGCTTTGCTTGATCAACCTCTTAAGAAAAATGAAATACTTGATATCTTTTATAATGGACTAATCATGCATCTAGAGACTACCTAGATAGTTGTGCTGGTTGCGTTTTCATGGAATGAACTGTTGGGCAAGCAGAAGTTCTATTGAATAATATTTCGAAGAATGCTAATGATTGGACACTTCCTCAGCCACCTCCTGAACCAATTACTAAGTAGAGAGGTATTCTATTCCTCAGTCCAAAAGATATGCACAAAGCCAAGAAATCTATGAAAGAAAAGGTACTAAGATTGAATAAGTTAAGAATCTACCACCTATCGAAGAAATACATGGACTTGATATCCCTACACAGGTAGTAGAGGTAAATTCTGTGTGTAGATTCGATGAAACTGATATGCCTTATAATAAAACTAATAGTCAATGCATGCATGAATTTGATAATTACTGTTGGGGAACATTGCATGGGAAAGAAAAAATTCCTACAAACACAGGATCTATCCATGGATATGTATAGCTATGAGAGGTGGAGTGCATATACATACCCTTGTAGATCGCTAAGCGAAAGCGTTAAGAATTGTGGTTGATGTAGTCGTACATCTTCACAATCCAATCACGATCCGTCCCAATCTAGCACCGAATGGACGGCACCTCCGCATTTAGCAGACGTACAACTCGATGATGTCTCCACCTCCTCGATCCAGCGAGCGAGGGCAGCGTAGTAGATGAGTTCTCCGGCAGCACAAAGACATGCTGGTGGAGTAATCTCAGGAAGGCTTCGCCAAGCGTTGCCGCAGATGCAATCGGAGGAGAAAACGATCTAGGGAGAGAGGGAGGGCTGCACCTATGGCTTGGGGTGCAGTTGCCCCCCTCTCCCTCTCTATTTATAGGAGGAAGAGGTAGGTAGGGCTAGCTGGCCAAGTGGGGAGGAGTCCACCTCCCACAGGGGAGGTGGGCGCCCTAGGGGACACTACTAGGGAAAATCCTAGCAATAGTGCGCTTTAAGGGCTTACTAGTAGCGGGGGGAGGCATGCTACTGCTACAACACCACAACTAACATTTAGTAGTAACGCGGGTGGCACACACTACTGCTATCTAGGTAACAGTAGCGGTTTTCTGGAAGGTGTGCTATTGCTAATAGCTGAAGTGTCTGAGCTCAAAATGTGCTACTGCTAAAGCATACCCCGTGCTACTGCTATAATAACAGCAGTTTCTGATTTTTTGCTGCTTATTTCCTTTGTATTTGTACATGTTTTATACAATAGTGTAGCATATCATACACATACATATCTAATAATATCATGCACATATAAATAATCTTGCAAGAAATAACATTTATATTAAGTGGATGGGTGCAAATAACATTATGATCCACCCATCCACTTTAATCTAATATATGTCATCTCTAATAACTCATCCTACTTAGTCACATAACACTTATCATCATCTTAATCATCTAACAACTCATGACCAGTTGACCATTACTACACAATGTCATAAACTAGACAAGGTCCTCTTTGTTAGCTAGCTAGCACATACTATTCTCTACTTGCTAGGCAGAACCTACTATTCTCTCCTAGGTGAAATAGCATAAAATAGGTAAGCATCGTCCTCTCCATTGTGAAGAATAGATATCCACCTATCTCTGATACGTGGCCTTGACAAATCCTTCGCAATTTCGCCAAGTGGTTGTCTTCTGTCATTCATTAATTTTCTAAATCCTTTGAGTTTCATACTTTGATTTCCTTTAGAAATCGAGTTTGCATTGTGGAATATTTTAGGCATCCGCGGCCGTACGCTGATAACATTCAAATGACCTTCTACAAACATCTGTTGAGGCACAACCTCCAAAGGAAATTTCTGTTGAAGAACATAATAATAAAATAGTTATAAATCTAGTTTTGCTTAATAAAAATTTATGTGTGCAAAATATGGAGTAATTAATGACGGAATAGTAAAAAAGAATCTTACCATGCTATCTGTAGCAATGTTACCATGGTTCAACAGGTGCTCTAGTGGCACGTATTCAGGAACACTATTGCCAATATATTGATAATTGATCTTCAAATTCTCAATATCATTAATAAGTGTGATCAAATGCTCTATCTCTAACCAAGTTAGTTCGGAGCCATGACCGTAGTGGGTGTGATCGACTATCTTTTGAATTTTTGGTGAAGAAGAGAAATAAGCTGACAATTAAAGCTAAACAAGTTAAGTAGGAATGAACACCAACATATTTAAATAAAAAATATAAATTACTTAACAAATATGGTTGACAAACTCATGTGAAGGTAAAACTGGAAGCTTATCGACATCCACCCAAATGTGGATATTACCTTCAATATGATCTTCATGACGAAGATCGAAGGTTATTTTCATATCCTCCTGAAATCCATATGCCTTTGCTAGAGCTTCCCAATGTGAGCAACCAAATTCTAAGTTGTTAACTCCATTTATTACTTTAACCAAAAATGTGTGACCATGTTTAGTCCTCAGGTTAGCTCTCCTCATCTCCATATTCTCGTGGTCTTTGAAACCGAGCCTCTCCAAGACATACCGTTTTGCATGGCAGGGGATGAGCTAGTCGAATTGTATAAAACAGAACTCATGTTGAAGCAAAGAAACAAAAGCCATGATTAATTTCAAAAAAACAATTGTCATCGTTATGTACTATACAAACATCAAAGGTCTCGTCAAGCTTGATGGTGAAGAACATGCCGTCTCGTAGATGAGGCCTATCACACAAACCCCGATCTTCGCTGCAGAGTTCACACTCAAGAATCCTATCGTCATTAGACATTTCCTATGTTCATGATTCAAAAATTCGGCATGACCGTTACTTAAATAAGACATATTGAGCGCCTGAAGTTTGTCAGAACAGAAATGAATCAACATTCCGGCAAAACATAGACGCTAGGAGGTGTTCCCTGCAATAACATACACACATGTCCAAATAGACCTAATTCAATATCGGTTGACTTTCAGTCTGTCGAGGCTTTCCTTAAAAACTCTCATATCTCATGATGTGTTGGTGCACACTCTATCACACTGATATGGTCGTGTATGTTGGTGGACGCTCTCTCACACTAATAGTTCGACCGTCGGTGATGGTCACACCTCTTCTTCTCTCCTTGCGCATTATGTTGAGGTATATACCGCAAGAAGAGAAGAAGAGGAAGTGATCCCACGACAACAGTCGCGATTCCTCCATCAAGAACACACATGAAAGTCACACAAGGAGAAACAACAGACCAAAAATACCTATTTTTTTTACTAAAAATTTCTAGAACTATTTTTTTACTAAAAAATTATAATGCATGAGGTATTTATAATGAAACTTCTTATCTTAAAACTTCTGAAATTTCTATATCAATTTATAATGAAATTTTTGAAATTCAATCTCAATTTATAATAAAACTTCTGAAAATTCTTATCTTAAAACTTCTTATCTATAAATTTCTATATCAATTCATAATGGAACTTTTGAAATTCAATCTCAACTTATAATAAAACTTCTTAAAACTTCTTATCTAAAAATTTATATCTGAATTTATAATGAAACTTCTGAAATTCAATCTCAACTTATAATAAAACTTCTTATCTAAAACTTTATATCTCAATTTATAACGAAACTTCTAAAATTCAATTTATGATTAAACGAGTGCTCAATATTGACATCAAGTATTTTCTTATCTTAAAGTACTAGTCCATCTTTTTATCTCATGTAGTACTATGTAATATACTAGTTAAAAATTTACATAGTCCAACAAATTCATTCACTAGCAAGGGTTTGGACAATGATAATCTTTCAATAAAGTGCAAGTCAAATCATTTTAATCCTCTTCTAAATTTCTTTGCTTGTGAAAAAACAAAGGGAGAGGGAGAAGGGGGAGAGTGGGAGATAAAGGAGGGAGGGAGAGCTACCGCCGCGCGCGGAAGGCCGGGACGGGGAGTGCCTTCGTGTGGGGAGGGCCGGGATGGGGAAGGTCACCGCGTGGGCGAGGATGGCCGGTACAGGGCGTGCCTCCACCTGGGGAGGACCGGGACGGGGAGGGCCAAAACATGGAGGGCCGCAGCATGGGGGAGGATGGCCGGGATGTGGGACGCGAGATAGTGGAGGGAGAGAGTGAGGACTAGGGAATGAGGGGTGCGGGAAGAAGGCGATCCAGATAAGGTACTAATTAGTCGTAGCATGTTTTTTGCATGGGTTCTACTGCTAAGTTGGAGGAGGGAGAAGTGGGTCTGGCTGGCCACAGTAGTAACATCGACCAAAGACTGGCATTACTATTAACTCCATTAGTAATAGCATGGGAGCTGGGCCCGCGCTGCTACTGTGGCTAGCCCATTTGCGAACAGTGTGCCACATCTATTAATAGCGACCCTAGCATTTCCCACGCTATTGATAGTTGTTACCAGTAGCGAGCTTTCGGCCACTCGTTACTACTGAGTAACAGTAGCACGTGTGATCTGTCTAGCGCTACTAGTAATATTCTACGTATAAGATTTTCCCTAGTAGTGGGAGGAGTCCCTCCTCCCCAAGGCACCTCCCCCACCTACCACCAGGCGCATGGTCCTTTAGGGGCGGGGCGCCCAGCCCACTAGGGGCTGGTGCGCATCCCTCTATAGCCCATGGACCCCCCCGATGGACCCCCAAAGCCCTTTCAGCACCCTGACACAATACTAGAAAAACCCGAAACTTTTTCGGAACCTGAAAACACTTTCCTATATAAAAATCTTTACCTCCAGACCATTCCGGAACTCCTCGTGACGTTCGGAATCTCATCCGAGACTCGGAACAACTTTTGGTCACCAACATACATAACTCAATAATACCATATCGTCATCAAATGTTAAGCGTGCGAACCCTACGGGTCCGAGAATCATGCAGACATGCCCATCTTGGTTCCTACATATATTCTACAAAGATCTTTATTGGTCAAACCAAGATGTCAAGGATACATTCAATCCCGTAGGTAGTAACCTTTGTCCATCGACATCTTACATGCCCGAGATTCGATCGTCGGTATCTCCATACCTAGTTCAATCTCATTACCAGGAAGTCTCTTTACTCGTTTTGTAATACAAGATCCCGTGACTAACTCCTTAGTCACATTGTTTGCAAGCTTCTTGTGACGTTGTATTACCGAGAGGGCCCATATATACCTCCCCATCATACGGAGTGACAAATCCTAGTACCGATCCATGCCAACCCAGAAGACACCCTCGTAGATACGTGTAGAGCACCTTTATGATCACCCAATTAAGAAGTGACGTTTGATACACACAAGACATTCTTCCAGTGTTAGGGAGTTGCATGATCTCATGGTCTTAGGAACATATACTTGACATGAAGAAAGCAGTAGCAATAAACTAATAGGATCAAATGCTATGCTTACGGTTGGGTCTTGTCCATCACATCATTCTCCTAATGATGTGATCCCATTATCAAATGACAAATCATGTATATGGTTAGGAAACCTTGACCATCTTTGATCAATGAGCTAGTCTAGTAGAGGCTTACTAGGGACACGGTGTTCTCTATGTATCCACACATGTATCTGAGTTTCCGATCAATACAATTCTAGCATGGATAATAACAAATTATCATGAACAAGGAAATATAATAATAACCACTTTATTATTGCCTCTAGGGCATATTCACAATAGTCTCCCACTTGCACTAGCGTCAATAATCTAGATTTACTTTTTAATGAATCTAACACCCATAGAGTTTTGATGTTGATCATGTTTTGCCCATGGAAGAGGTTTTGTCAACGTGTATGCAACATTCAGAACCGTATGTACTTTGCAAATGTTCATGCCCTCCTCCTTGATATAATCTTGGATGGAATTGAAGCGGCGCTTTATGTGTCTGGTCCTTTTGTGAAACCTGGGGTCCTTGGCCAGAGCATTGGCACCAGTGTTATCACGAAAGAGGGTCATTGGGTCTAGTGCACTAGGCACAACTCCAAGATCCGTCATGAACTGCTTCATCCAGACACCTTTCGTCGCTCCTTCCGAAGCAACTATGTACTCCACCTCACATGTAGAATTTGCTACCACGGTTTTCTTGGAACTACACCAGCTTACCGCTCCACCAGTCAGAATAAATATGTATCCGGTTTGAGACTTAGAGTCATCCAGATTTGTGTTAAAGCTAGCACGGACGTAGCCCTTTACGATGAGTTCTTGATTGCCTCCATAAACGAGAAGCATCTCCTTAGTCCTCTTCAGGTACTTAAGGAAATTTTGACCGTTGTCCATTGTTCCACTCCTGGCTCACTTTGAAAACTTCCGGACATACTTATGGCTAGGCTGACATCTGGTCTTGTGCATAGCATTGCATACATGATAGAGTCTATGGTGAGGCATAGGGGTGACACTCATCTCTACTATAACCTTTGTAATTGCTCGGCATTGAGTCTTACTCAATTTCACACCTTGTAAGACATGCAAGAACCATTTCTTGGACTGATCCATTTTGAACTTGTTCAAAACCTTATCAAGCTATGTGCCTTGCAAAAGTCCTATTAAGCGCCTCGATCTATCGCTATAGATCTTGATGCCTAATATGTAAGCAACTTCTCCAAGGTCTTTCATAAAAAAACTCCTTTTCAAATATATCTTCATGCTTTCCAAAAGTTCTATATTGTTTCCAATCAGCAAAATGCAATCCACATATAATATTAGAAACACTATAGAGCTCCTTCATAAACTTGTATGAACCCAAACGCTTTGATCAGCCCATCAAAGCAAAGATTCCAACTCCTATATGTCTGCACCAATCCATAAATGGATCGTCGGAGCTTGCACACTTTGTCAACATTTTTAGGATCGACAAAACCTTCCGGTTGCATCATATACAACTCTTCCTTAAGAAAACAAATTAGGAACGTTGTTTTCAGATCCTACTGCGAGATCTCGTAATCCAAAAATGCATCTATCGCTAACATAATCGTGACGGACTTAAGCATCGCTACGAGAGAGAAAGTCTCATCGTAGTCAAATCCTTGAACTTGTGAAAACCCTTTCGCAACAAGTCAAGCTTTATAAACGGTGACACTACCGTCCATTTCCATCCTTTTGTTAAAGATCCATTTGTTCTGTATGGCCTTATGATCATATGGTAAGTCCTCCAAAGTCCACACTTTGTTCTCATACATGGATCCTAACTCGGATTTCATGGCCTCTAACCATTTGTTGGTATCCGAGCCCACCATTGCTTCTTCATAGCTCTTAGGTTCACTATTGTCTAACAACATGACCTCCAAGACATGATTGCATACCACTCAAGGGTGGTACGAGTCCTTGTTGACCTACGAGGCTCGGTAGGAACTTGATTTGAAGTTTCATGATCATCATCATTAGCTTCCTCTTCGCTTGGTGTAGGTGCCGCAGAAACATTTTTCTGCGTCGTGCTACTCTCCAACTGAAGTGACGGTTCAACAACCTCATCAAGTTCTACCTTCCTCCCACTCAATTATTTCAAGAGAAACTCCTTCACTAGAAAGGATCCATTCTTGGCAATAAAGACTTTGCCTTCAGATCTGAGATAGAGGGTGTACCCAATTGTTTCCTGAGGGTATCCTATGAAGACACACTTGTCTACTTTGGTTTCAAGATTATCAGGATGAAGCCTTTTCACATAAGCGTCGCAACCCCAAACTTTAAGAAACGGTAGCTTAGGTTTCTTGCCAAACCATAATTCATACAGTGTTGTTTCAATGGATTAGATGGTGCCCTATTTAAAGTTAATTCGTCTGTCTCTAATGCATAACCCCCAAAATGATAGTGGTCGATCAGTAAGAGACATCATAGATCACACCATATCGAATCGAGTACGATTACGATGCCCGGAAACACCATTACGCTGTGGTGTTCTAGGTGGCGTAAGTTGTGAAACAATTCCACACAGTCTTAAATGCATGCCAAACTCATAACTCAAATATTCTCCACCACGATCGGATCGTAGAAACTTAATCTTCTTGTTACGATGATTCTATACTTCACTCTAAAATTCCTTGAACTTTCAAACGTTTCAGACTTGTGTTTCATTAAGTAAATATACCCATATCTACTCAAATCATCAGTGAAGGTAAGAAAATAACGATATCCACCGCGCACCTTAACACTAATTGGACCGCACACATCAGTCTATATGATTACCAACAAGTCACTTGCCCACTCCATTGTACCACAGAACAGAGTTTTCGTCATCTTGCCCATGAGGCAAGGTTCACATGTATCAAGTGATTCAAAATTGAGTGATTCCAAAAGTCCATTAGCATGGAGCTTCTTCATGTGTTTTACACCAATATTACCTAAGCTGTAGTGCCACAAGAAAGTGGAACTATCATTATTAACTTTGCATCTTTTGGCATCAATGATATGAATGTGTGTATCACTACTATCGAGATTCAGCAAGAATAAACCATTAACATTAGGTGCATGACCATAAAAGACATTACTCATATAAATAGAACAAACCATTATTTTTTGATTTAAATAAATAACCGTCTCGCAATAAACAAGATCCAGATATAATGTTCATGCTCAATGCAGGCACCAAATAACAATTATTTAGATTTAAAACTAATCTTGATGGTAATTAAGGAGTGAGCGTGTCGACAGCGACAACATCAACCTTGGAACCATTTCCGACGCACATCGTCACTTCGTCCTTTGCCAGCCTCCGTCTATTCCGTAGTTCATGATTCAATTTACAAATATGAGCCACCGAACCGATATTAGATACCCAACCACTACTACAAGAGCTAGTAAGGTACACATCAATAACATGTATAGAAAATATACCTTTGTTGATGTTACCAGCCTTCTTATGAGCCATGTACTTGGGGAAATTCCGCTTCCAGTGGCCAGTCCCCTTGAAGTAGAAGCACTTAGTCTCATGCTTGGGTCCATCCTTGGGTTTCTTCATGTGAGCGGCAACTTGCTTGCCATTCTTCCTGAAGTTTCCCTTCTTTCCCTTGCTCCTTTTTATTCACCATCAACACTTGTTGCTCCTTTTTGATTTCTAGTTCTGCGACTTTCAACATTGCAAATAGCTTGGAGATTAACTTGTTCATACCTTGCATATTATTGTTCCTCACGAAGCCTGTATAGCTAGGTGGCAGTGACTGCAGAACTCTGTCAGTGACCGTCTCAGGTGGAAGCTCAACTTCCACATGATTCAAGCGGTTGTAGTACTCAGACATTTTGAGTATGTGCTGAGTGACATAACTATTCTCCTCCGTCTTGTAGGCGAAGAACTTATCGGAGGTCTTATACCTCTCGATACGAGCATTTGCTCGAAATAGTATCTTCAACTCTTGGAACATCTCATATGCTCCATGACATTCAAAACGCTTTTGAAGTACCGATTCTAAGCCATACAACATGTCACACTGAACTGTTGAGTAGTCATCAGCACATGTCTGCCAGACGTTCACAACATCTGCAGATGACACTAGAGGTGGCGGGGCACCAAGCGGTGCATCAAGGAAATAAGCCTTTTGTGAAGTCGTGAGGATAATCCTCAGATTATGGACCCAGTCCGCATAGTTACTTCGATAATATTTCAACTTAGCTTTCTCCAGGAATGCATTAAAATTCAGGGGAGCTACTGCGCGCCATTGATCTACAACATAATTTCACAAAGACAACTTTAGACTATGTTCATGATAGTGAGTTCGATTAATCATATTACTAAAGAACTCTGAGAACCCACAAGTACAGGGGATTGCAACAATTTTTGAGGGTAGACTATTCAACCCAAATTTATAGATTCAACACAAGGGAGCCAAAGAATATTTGAGAGTATTAGTAGTTGAGTTTTCAATTCAACCACACCTGGAGATGAATATCCACAGCAAAGTGATCAGTAGCACAATAGTATGATAGTTTGATAGTAGTAGTAATAGTAATAGTAGCATAGCAGTAATAGTTTTGTGGCAAGTGCAATAGTAATAGTAGCAGTAGTAACATTGCAGGGATTTGCAGAGGTGCCAGAGATCAAGGCTTTAAATAAGAGATAATTATAATTTTGGGAGGTACACCCTTCCTATCAACGTTACGACCAAGAGCTATCAATATCTTCCATGTTAAACTAATTAGCAGTGGTTCCCAAGTGGTAAAGGTAAAGGTTTACTCCCCCTCCACCAACAAACACACTCCACAACAATCCGAATCCATGAGTACCGTCCAAACCAACAACATTCTTGGGGGAGTTTTGTTTAATTATTTGCATTTCTTTTGCTTTTGGGACTGGGAATCCCTATTACAGCCCTTCTCGTGCAATGACGAGCGAATAAACACTCATCATGAGAATAACCCACTTAACATGGAATATACTGACCACCCCATGTCGCTCCATGAGCGGTCCAGGCACACAAAACAAATGTTCATTTCAAATTTTAGACGTGGCACATGCAAATTTACTTGGAACGGCTGGGCAATACCGCATATAGGTAGATATGGTGGACTCATCTGGAATAACTTTGGTTTAAGGATTTTGATGGACAAGCAGTATTCTCGCTTAGTACAGGTGAAGGATAGCGAATAGATTGAGAAGCGACCAACTAGAGAGCGAACACGGTCATAAACATGCATTACGAATAATAAACATTGAATGCTATGATGAGTAGGATATGGACACCATGAACATAAATATCGTGAAGGCTATGTTGTTTTTGATTCAACTACATGCGTGAACATGTGCCAAGTGAAGCCACTTGAAACATTCAGAGGAGGATACCATGTCATCATACTACATCACAACCATTTTAATGCAGGTTGATATCTAAGATAAATCATTATCCACTCCTAGCTACTTGAGCATGGCATGAACAACTATAATCTCTAATTGTCATTAAAAACATGTTCAATCATAATATGTTTAATCATGGATACTAGGTTAAACATATTTACAAAAACAAAAACAAGTTGAGTTCATACCCGCTTCTCTCTGCCATGGCCAATTGATCAAATATCATCATTATTAACTTTCACTTGCACAATTGAATGATATGGAAATAATAATAGTGCAAGAGCGCCTTGGACTAAGCTGGAGTCTGCAAACATTTTTTCAAGAGGAGAAGACAAAGTAATACATGCTCTTTGTTAGATCAACAATAAAGCATATGAGAGCCCCTCAACATTTTCATCGCGATCTTCTCCTTGGTATGGCTCAATAAAAGGGAAGAGAATTCCAGAGGAACACACTGAAATATTTTTGAAGTTTTTAGTTTTTCTTGAAGAAGCAAACAAGAGAAGGAAAAACAAAAAGGAGAAAAACTATTTACACAGGAGAACTCCCAACAAGCCAAATAAGAAATGAGAAATCTTTTTTGGGTTTTGTTTTAATAGTAAAACTAACCAAACTTAAAAGAAAAACCAAAAACAAACAAGAATAATTTTTGTATTTTCTCAAAGTTTTGCAAACACACAAGAAGAAAGCGAGAAAATAAATCTAACATGGATAGTACAATGAAAAAGTGTGAACTCCGACAACTTGAATGAAATCGTGAACATGAATGTAATGGTTGTGGAAACACATACTCCCCCAAGATTAGGCTTTTGGCCTAGCTTGGTAATCACCACCCATAGCCTGGGTAACAGTCCGAGTGATAACCTACCAAGGCTCTTGGTGCAACCAAATCAGCCCTTCTAGCAGCTTCAATCTCCGCATTGTACATGCGGGCCTCGCTCTCAAGGACGTAGTATCTTCCCTTCCTGTTATAATCAAAGAGAGGAGGAGAAGGCAATACGATAGCACAATGGGACCATTATCGAACCTCAAGTTGTAAGTATAGTTATTGACTATGCCCTTAAGGAATGTATGGCGTTTCAGGGCATTAAAGTCTAAGTACTGGTTAGGTAAGATAGGATCATTAGGCCACGGGGACAAGTGAGGGGACCCACATGGGGCCCACCACACATTAGGCCACACCAGGGGTTGCTGGCATGCCCTGGTGTCTTATGGGTAGCACGTGCACACCCCCCTCTAGTGTAATTTGTACCAAAAATTCAGAAATATTCAGACAAAAATCATGTTGAATTTTCAGGACATTCTAAGAACTTTTATTTTTGGGTCATTTTATTGCAGGGGAAATACAGAAAACACGATAAACATGGAATTTATTTTATTTAACTAAGAGAACAGAAAACAAAAGGTGGATACAGAAAGTTGTGTCTACTAAATTCATCAACTTCATAACTCTCAAAAATGACCCATTAATAAGGTTGATCAAGTCTCATTAATAAACACCTTCCTTTAACATGAAACCGAAGAACTTTCGTAAAACACTAAGTTACCTCAACGGGGATATGCATATCACCAACTATAATTATACCATATTTCTTTTCGGCAGTAGGTAGAGGTAGATGAAACCTTCTAATAGTGAGTGTTGGAGCATTTTCAATAACATTTATACCATTCACTTGGATTTGCTTCTTCGGAAAGTGCACCGTATGCTCATTACCATTGATATGAAATGAATTTTCTTTTATTGCAATCAATGACAGCCCCTGCAGTATTCAAAAAGGGTCTACCAAGGACAATCGACATGTTATTGTCCTTGGGCATCTCAAGAATAACAAAGTCTATTAAGATAATAACATTTGCAACAACAGTGGACACATCCTCACAAATACCGAGAGGCATGGTAGTTGATTTGTTAGCCATTTGCAAGGATATTTCAGTAGGTGTGAGTTTATTCAAATCAAGTCTTTACATAAAGAGAAAGGCATAACACTAACACCAGCTCCCAAATTACATAAAGCAGTTTTGACATAATTTCTTTTAATGGAGCAAGGTATAGTTGGTTTTCGAGGATCTCCAAGTTTTTAGGTACTCCATCCTTAAAAGAATAATTAGCAAGCATGGTGTAGATTTCAACTTCAGGTATCTTTTGCTTATTACTGATAATGTCTTTCATGTATTTAGCATAATGAGGCACCTATAAGATATCAGTTAAGTGTGTACGCAAAAAAATGCCTAATCATTTTAGCGAATCGTTCAAATTCTTCATCATCATTTTTGTTAGATGGTTTAGGTGGAAAAGGCATGGGTTTCTGAACCCATGGCTCTCTTTCTTTACCATGTTTTCTAGCCACAATGTTTCATATCGTTTGTTTTTAGGTTGTGGGTTATCAAGACCAACAACATGTTCTATTTCTACATCATTATCTGGTTCTTTATCATTACTAGGTTGAGTATCCTCATGAACATCACTATCATTATCACTATCACTAGGTGGGTGTTCATTACCAGATTGAGTTTCAGCATCAGAAACAGAAACATCATTATTATCACCAGGGTGGTTTTCTATCTCAGGTTCACTAGAGGCATGCTTAGTCCTATCATTTTCCTTTTTATTTTTCTTCTTAGAAGGACTAGGTATATCAGCATTAATTCCTTGAGAGTCTTGTTCAATTCATTTAAGATGTACGTCAGGATAAAGAGGTTCTTGGGTCATTCTACCTCCTCTAGTCACTACTCTAATATCATGATCATTCATATTATTATTCATTTCATCAAGCAATTCTTTTTGAGATTTAGCAAGTTGTTCTAACTGAGTTTCAATCATAGAGGCATGTTTTCCTACACCTCTAACACCATTGCTGAATCTAAATAACAAGTCACTCAAGTGACCAATCATATCAGAATTATATTTCAATTGTTTGAGAACATTTGCATTGAAGTGATCTTGTTTCCTAATGTAGTTATCAAACTCATACAAGCATTGACTAGGATGTTTATTGTAAGGGATATCACCTTCATAAAACTTTAATAAAGAATTTACCTCTTGTGGAGGTGGCGGTGTTTCAAGGCCATGTATCTCTTCAATAGGTGGTAAATTCTTAACATCCTTAGCCTTAATACCTTTTTCCTTCATACATTTCTTTGCCTCTTACATATCTTCAGGACTGAGAAATAAGATACCCCTCTTCTTCGGAGTGGGTTCAATTGGTGGTTTAGGGAGAATCAAATCATCATAATTATTCAATATATTATTCAATAGTTACTCACCTTGTTTAACAGTTAGTTCCTTGCAAACTCAACATGCACAACTATCTAGGAAGTCCCTAGAAGCATCGGTTAGTCCATTGTAGAAGATATCAAGTATTTCATTTTTCTTAAGTGGATGATAAGGCAAAGCATTAAGCAATTGGAGAAGAATCCCCCAAGCTTGTGGGAGACTCTATTCTTCAATTTTCACAAAGTTAAATATTTCCTGTAAGGCAGCTTGTTTCTTATGAGCAGGAAAATATTTTTGAGACAAGTAGTAAATCATATCCTGTCGACTACGCACACAACGACGAGTAAGAGTATTGTACCATGTCTTAGCATCACCATTTAATGAGAACGGAAATAATTTGAGAATATAATAGTAGTGAATCTTCTCATCATGAGCAAAGAGGGTGGCTATATCATTCAGCTTAGTAAGATGTACTGCCACAGTTTCAGTTTCATAGCCATGAAAAGGATCATATTCAACCAAAGTAATTAACTCTGGGTTGATAGAGAATTCATAATCCTTATTGGTAACGAAGATAGGTGAAGTGGAAAACTTAGGATCACATTTCATTTTAGCATTCGAAGTCTTTTCTTTATACTTGCCTAGTAGTTTCTTAAGATCATTTCTACCCTTAGAAGCAAGAATCTCTCTAGCTATTTCTCCATCCAAAGCATAACCTTAAGGTATCTTAGGCATTTCAAATCTAGGAGAGCTAGGCCTAATAGGTGTTCCATAATTATCAATTTCAAATATCTCATCAGTTTCTAAAGTGTCATCAGTTTTAATGATTTCATTCTCTCTAGCTCTAGCAATTTGTTCATCAAGAAATTCACCTAATGGCACACTATCATCAAGCATGGTACTAGTATGATCATAAGCATCATTCATAGAAGAAGTAGCATCATAAATATCAGGATTAGTAGAATGTGGTGTTGTTGCAAACTTACTCATAACAGAAGATGAATCAAGTGCAGAGCTAGATGGCAATTCCTTACCTCCCCTCGTCACAGAGGGAAAAATCTTGGTTTTAGTATCCGTAGGATTCTTCATAGTGATCAATTGATATAAATACCAATTGATTCAAAAAATATATCTATGCTCCATGGCAGTAGTGCCAGAAAAGGTCTTGATAACCCACATGTATAGGGGATCACAACAGTTTTCTACGGTAGAGTATTCAGCCCAAATTTATATATTCGACACAAGGGGAGCCGAAGAATATTTGAGAGTATTAGTAGTTGAGTTGTCAATTCAACCACACCTGGAGATAAATATCTACAACAAAGTGATTAGTAGCATAGTAATATTATAGTTTGATAGTAGTAATAACAGTAACAATAGCGGTAACAATAGCAGTAATAGTTTTGTAGCAAGTGCTATAGTAACAGCAGCAGTAGTAACTTAGCAAGAACAATAAGTGGAAAACTTGTAGGCACTAGATTGGTGTATTCATTGGATGATATTCATCATATAACAGTCATAACCTAGGGCAACACAGAACTAGCTCTAGTTCGCCAATGTAATGTAGGCATGTACTTCGTAAATAGTCATACGCGCTTATGGAAAAGAACTTGCATGGCATCTTTTGTCGTACCCTCCCATAAGGAAACTAAGGGATATTAAGGCCTCCTTTTAATAGAGAACCATAAAAAAGCATTAACACATAGTGAATACATGAACTCCTCAAATAACGGTCATCACCGTGAAGTATCACAAATATTGTCACTATAGGGTTGACGGATCATAACACGTAATAGGTGCATATGACTAGGCTAGATCGGATCAAGAACAAAGATATAATGATGATAACATAAACGATTTAGATCTGAAATCATGGCACTCGGCCCTAGTGACAAGCATTAAGCATGGCAAAGTCATAGCAACATATATCTTAGAACACAGTGGATACCAGGGATCAAGCCCTAACAAAACTAACTTGATTACATGATGAATCTCATCCAAATCCTCACCGACCAGAAAACCTATGAAGGAACTACTCACTCTCAGTGGGGAGCATCCTGGGATTGGTGATAAGGACGGTTGATGATGACGAAGACCGAAGATTCCCCTCTCTGGAGCCCCAAACGGACTCCAGATCTGGGCCCTCGATGAAGAACAGGAGGCGAAGGCGGCTCCGTATCGTGAAACACGATGAAACTTTCTCCTTGATTTTTTCTGGAAAATTAGGATTTTATAGAGCTGGAATTAGGGTCGGGGGGGGGGGGGGCGAGGTGAGCATCACCCACCAGGTCACGCTAGGGGACTAACGCCCCCTGGTGGGTGGTCGGCACCTTGGCCCCCCTATCTGGTGGCTTCTGGCTCCAATATTCCTTGAATATTCTGAAATAATTATCCAAAAAGTTTCATTCCGTTCTGAGAACTATTATTTATGCACAAAAACAAGACCATGGTAGTTGTGTTGAAAACAACGTCAATCCGGGTTAGTTTCATTCAAATCATACAAATTAGAGTCCAAAACAAGAACAAAAGCATTAGGAAAAGTAGATACGATGGAGACGTATCAAACTCCCACTCAGATAAACATCCCTCAGGTTGTCTAAGTGTGACATGACCCAAACACACCAACCCATGTCCGATCATCATGTGAGATGAGGTGGTTTCAATGGTGAACATCTCCATGTTGATCATATCTACTATATGACTCATTTTTGACCTTTCAGTCTCCTATGTTTTCAGTCCATGTCTGTACATGCTTGGCTCGTCAAGTTTAACCCAAGTATTTTGCGTGTGTAAATTTGGCTTACACCCGTTGTATGCGAGTGTAGAGTCTATCACACCCGATCATCATGAGGTGCTTCGAAACGAAGATCCTTCGCAACACTGCATACTTGGGGAGAACATAATTTTTTCTTGAAATTTTAGTGAGGAATCATCTTATAATGCTACCGTCGTCCTAAGAAAAATAAGATGCATAGAGATAAAGTAAAGCAAACGTCACAAATAAATTAAAGACAACCCTATGGCTCCTGCCGGTTGCCGTACTCATCAACATACAAGTTATGATAACTATACAAAACATGATCATCTCATACATTACATATATCAAATCACATCTTGGCCATATCACATCACAACATACCCTACAAAAACAAGTTAGACGTCCTCTAATTTGTTGTGGCATGTTTTACGTGGCTGTTGTGGGAAACTAGTAAGAACCGTTCTTACCTACACAAAGACACAAGGGTCATAATCAAGTTGCCTTTTAACCTTCTACAAGGACTGCCTTCGTTGAATCCGGTTCAACTAAAGTGGGAGAGACAGACACCCGCGAGCCACCTTTATGCAACCAAGTTACATGTAAGTCAGTGGAACCGGCCTCTTGTGCGAGGAGAAGTAAGGTTGGTCAAGGCTGCTTCATCCCACAATACCTCTGAATCAAAATAAGACTAAGGAGGTAAACAATCTCAACATCAACGCCCACAAACACTTTGTGTTCTACTCGTGCATATCATCTACGCATAGACCTATCTCATGATGCCACTGTTAGGGAACTTTGCATGGGAAACAAAAAAAATCCTACGCACACACAAGATCTATCCATGGAGATGTATAACTATGAGAGGTATAGTGCATCTACATACCCTTGTAGATCGCTAAGAGGAAGCGTTAAGAAATGTGGTTGATGTACTCGTATGTCTTCATGATCCAATCACGATTCGTCCCGATCTAGCACCGAACGGAGTGCACCTCCGCATTTAGCACACGTACAACTCGATGACGTCTACACCTCCTCGATCTAGTGAGCGAGGGAGGAGTAGTGGATGAGTTGTCCAGCAGCATGACAACATGGTGGCGGCGGTGGTGGATGAATCTTAGCAAGGCTTCGCCAAGCGCTGCCGCAAATGTGATCATAGGAGAAAACGATATAGGGAGAGAGGGAGGGTTGCACCTATGGCTTAGGGTGCGTCTGCCCACCCTCTACCTCTATTTATAGGAGGAAGGTTTAGGTAGGGTGTCGTTGGAACGAGCCTGGCAGTAGAAGTTAGGGGTACGAAAGGAGAGGGCAGATTCCTAGCTACGGCGAGGATGTACACATGGATGTATGAGTTCAGGCCCCTCTTATGGAGGTAACATCCCTACGTCTCAATGCTCTAGAGATTTTTTCGTGTGGAGAGTGTGAGTTACAAAGGTTGTGAACCCTTGTGCCAGAGGGGAGGGGCGGCTTATATAGAGTACGCTACCCCTCATAAGTGTGAGGCATCTAAGGGTCCGATCGTGGGTATAAAGACGAGCGTTGCTGGTAACATACATCATAATTGCTACTAATGATGAATGGCCTAACGCCTGCCTGCTGGCCTCCCGGGGGTGGCTTCTGGTCTTCTGGCGTTGACTGGAAGCAAGGTCTTCCGAGTGACAGGTGACTGTCTAGTGGAGGAAGAAGCCTCCGAGTGGATTGACTGTCGAGTGACTTGAGCGCCATACTGAACCTAGTCGAAATCTTTCTTGGTGATCTTTAAGTCCTCCAATGCAGTGTACTTAGGTAGGGTATGTAGGTTTGGCCTAGGACCCTACCCTTGGCATGTATCCTCGTCATTATCCCCCGAATGGATCAGGGTTCGAGTGGTGAAGGGGGTATCGATGCCAGTTCAGAACAAGGCACCAAATCTTCCGAATGATTTTCGGGGCTTTAACGGAACTTGCGTCGACTGAACTCTTCATCATTCGCCTGGATCGATTTTATCTTGAAAGTGTCCGAGTGAATGCTCAATGCCAATTTCGTTCCGTGCAACCTGAAGTGATCTTTGGACGTGACGGGTCGCTCTGTCAGGCCCGTATCTTGTGTGATACGGAAATTTGGGAAGAGTGCGCGTCTGCGATGATGACGCCACGACCGGTGCAAGTGGGGGCATGACACCTCAATTTGCATGCCGCTCATTTCTCCACGTATAGGGCATCGTCTACGGTTAGGATATGCGGGGATCTCACGGGCCCATATGTCAGTGAGACACTCGACAGGGTATAAATCCCGAAGCGCCATGGTTTGCACAGTACTTTTCCCCTAAATCTTCTCTTTTCCTCCGCCTTCCCTATCTCCACCACGCCACTCTGCTTTGCTCCGACGTGCTCCGTCGCTGTGATGATGAAGGGAGCAACCGAGAAGCTGGAGCGCGCTAAGAAGGGGGCCGTGAAGGGCAAGGCCAAGAAGCCCTCGACCGCCCGGTTCACCGTGCCAACGGGGTGGATCCAGGGGGACTTTCTCCCATCGATAGTCACCACCGCGGACATCGAGAATCTTGTCATCGACGGGCTCGTGGCGGATGGTTCTTGGAGGCTGTCGGAGGGAGAGCGCGATCCGGAGCTGAGCGAGGGGGAGCGGGTTATTCTCCTCTCCCATGTCAAAAGAGGTTTCTCCATGCCCCCCATCCATTCTTTAAAGGGTTTTTGAACTTCTTCAGAGCTCAGCTCCATCACTTTCCTCCAAAATCCATTTCCTACTTGTTTGCCTTCATCACTCTATCCGAGTGCTGCTTGGGATGCTCTCCACACTAGGGTCTGTTCAAGCACATTTTCACCGTCAGATCTCAGTCTGTGAAAAAGGCCCACCCTGAGGATGGAAAAACTCATGTAGTCCAGCTGTGTGGATGTTTAGGAATCGGCAAGAGAGCTCGTAGTTCTTTTCCTGTCACGACTCACGCTGAATCAGTTAGAGGTTGGCAGTCGACCTGGTTTTATTGCAATTACGTAGCTTCTCCCAATATGTCGACTGGTCTTTCTCCCTTCACGTTAGATCGTCTAGCCATTCACAAATCCTTGAAGGTGTCGGAGGGGGAGGAAGTCCAGGTTGGGATCCTGGTGGATGCTATAGTGGCCCTTATCCGTGGTGGAGTCACCGGTATGGATCTCTTGGAGATATTCCTCAGCCGACGGATCCAGCCGCTTCAAGCAAGGGACCACACTATGTGCCATTATGCACGCCCTGAGGACTTGACCAGGATGCACCCAGAGGAGGTTTCACAGAAAACTATCGAGCAATGGCTTCGTAGTATCACCGGAGCTTGTGACAATCCCTTGGGAGCCAAGAGGATCCAACCCTACTCTGCCGAGAATCCGCCGAAGAATCTGGTACATTTTATCTTGTCGACTCTCATACTATTCTGTCGAGTGATTGATTGATTTGTTGACTGACTTCCTTGTTTGAATCATGTAGGAGTGGACGCACATGCACTCACCCGTGCCCAATGGGAACCAGCCTAAAGACGGTGGGGAAAGCAAGGGTGGTAGCGTGGACGTCAAGTGAGCTCATGACAGTGAACATGAATACGAAGATTCGGGCAAGAATGAGGAGGAAGTCGAGTCTCCTCCACGCACCGAACGTCACTCCAAGTCACATCAGGAGCCTGCAACTGCCGCGGGCAAGGCCCCGGCTCCGAGGGAAAGGAACTCGAAGCGGAACCGACCCTCGACCGTCGAGCCAAGTGAACGATCGGCGAAGCAGCCCAAGCCCAACAAAGTAAAACCTCGCAAAGCTCTACCCCGCATGAAGATGGTTGTGCCTGTCGTCTCAACATACGTATTTGCTTTCGTCTTTCGCTGTCGATTGTGACTTCGAATTCTTGTTGACCAAGTGGAATTTGATTTTACCAGTGCCGCTACCTTAGTGACGTTGCCACCACGGGACGGAGAGGAGCAAATGGATGTGGATACTACTGATGCGGCGTCTTCGCAAAGAGGTAAACAAATCTTTACTCAGCTCTATTTCTTGAATGAGATTCGTCAATTGCAAGAGTTAATATTGTCGATTGGTATTTGTAGAAATCATTCAACTAGAAGATGATGAAAAACAACCTCGGGGTATGGGGGGTGAAGGTGAGAACTTAGGCACCCCACGTGTACGTGCCCGAAGAACTCTGTCAGCACAGACGCCTAAGCGGTCGACTACTGGATCCTCCAAGCGGATAAGCGACTCGACACGGGTAAGAAATGATCTCACGGTACCACTGTCGAGTGCTGCACCAGTTGTTTAAACCATCATGACGTCGACTCCAACCGGACCACCTCAGACTAGCCCAACTATCCTAGCCGCAACATCAACCTCACCGGTGACTGCTTTTCCTCTGCACCGCATCCCGGAAGACCAGACCGGAGCCGCGGATGAGGCCATGATCCAGGCGGAACAAATGATGCTGCGCACCAAGGAGGCGTACGAGGCTAGCAAGTTCGCTTACGATGCCAGCACAACGCTTCACACCAATGCGCGAGTAAGTTCGATTGTAAGTGCATTTCTGATTGAATTCCTGTCTTCCTTGATTGTACACCCACTGGGTGTTTTCCGCTTGTAGAATATTTGTAAGTTCTTCACTCGAATAGATCAGGTCGTAATCGAGTAGATTTCGGTCCAGTGGGGGCACGCTGAGTGCACCCACTGGGCGTAGTCCTCGGGACCGCTGTCGAGTGCTTGCACTGGCAGGGGTCTTAGAGTTTGTCGTATGCGGAATACGCTTGCCACTCGACATGTCGAGTGGACTTCTTGCCTTGGCCACATCACTCTGAAGCTTCCTTTTAGGTTTCATGGATATCATTTCCATCAACCATGATATGACGCTACTTCAAGGGTGTAGAGTGGGGTGGCGTGCCACTCGAGAGATCGAGTGATAGATGGTCCAGTGGGGGCACGCTGAGTGCACCCACTGGGTGTAGTACTCGAGACCGCCATCGAGTGCTTGCACTGGCGGAGGTCTTAGAAGAGACGATATTCATATGCTTGTGCAAGGCAGACCTTGTCGAGTTATTTAGGAACCAGTGGGGGCATGCTAAGTGTACCCACTGGGTGTAGTCCCCGAGGCTACTGTTGATCGTATACGATGAGCAGTAATCTTAAGAACTTGAACTCAATATTTTTTGTCATAAGCGGAGTACGCATGTCGAGTGGACTTTTTTGCCTTGGCCGTACCACTCCGAAGCTACCTTGTAGGTTTCATGAACATCATTTCATCAACCATGATATGACACTACTTCAAAGGTGTGGAGAGGGGTGGCGGATCACAGTGTTAACAGTTCCAGTGAGGGCACACTGAGTGCACCCACTGGGTGTAGTCCCCGAGACTGCTATCGAGTGCTTGCACTAGCGGGGGTCTGATAGAGACCATCTTGAACATAGAGTTCTTTATGGTACGCGGAGTACGCTTGCCACTCGACATGTTTGGTCGACTTTTTGCTTGAATTCTTCCTCTGCTGAGTTCAGGTTTCATGGATATTATTTCCATCAACCATGATATGACGCTATTTCAGGGGAGTGGGGTGGGGCGGGGTCCGCCATCCAGTCGACTGTTCTTGACCTTCTATACTTGGGAGTGGTGGGGTTTCCTGTCGACTGAATTTTTTTCTTTATTGATTTCAAATAGCTTGTGAACTTGGCATGCAGTACAAGGACCTCGAGGAGGAAAGGAACCAACTGCAAGTGGACTTGGAGGTCTCCAACGGCAGTTTGGAGCGAGTGCGTACTGAACTGAAGACTCTGGGAGGTAACCTCTGTCGACCCAATGCATTCTTATCCTCACTTTCCTTGCTTTGAAACGAGTGCTTTCGCTCGAACAGACGTACGCGATGAAAATTGTCGACTCCAAGCACGACTCAACAATGCTATTTCTTTAGATACCATGAAGAAGGCGCTGGAGGACAAAGACAAGGCGCTTGCTAATGCTCAACGGGTGGCGAGGGAGAAGACTGAAGCTGATGAGCAGAAACTAGCTGCCTCTAAGAAGATGGAGGAGGAAAACTCCAAGCTGAAGCTGGAATGGGTAGAGCTCATCAACAAGACTGAGCAACTGACCAAGAGGAGCAATGGCTTGGAGGAGCACTTGGGGGAGTTCGCGAGGAAGATGTACATCATGCTCGAGTGTAACCATCTTTGTTGACTGAATTTCGTTAATCCTTGTCGACTGTATTTCATTAAACCCCCTCCCATTCCTTCTTCCCAACAGAATTCTGTCAAGACTTTGATAAGGAGATCGAAGAAATCGAGCCAAATTTGGATCCCACCAAGTCGCCTGTTGGTGACGGAGTGGCCATGAACATGTTCTGACTCAACGTTAGACTCTAGGGCATTCCAGCGTATATTCTACGACTGAAAGCTGCGATGGAGAAGATTGAGAAGGAACTGTGGGACGAACACACCCTTCAAATTGATCTTGCATCCATGATGGCACGCCTTAATGATCTTCCCAGTCGAGTGCAGGCTTGGAGGACGTCATCCGCCCGTTGTGGAGCTGATGAGGCGCTCTCCCTTGTTAGAGTCCATTGCAAGGAGGCAAGTGAGGACAAGTTGAAGCAGCTCCGAGTAGTGAACACGAAGAAGCTTCAGTTTGAAGATTTCATGGAGACCTTCATTGACGCGGCCACGAGGATCGCAGATGGGATCGACTTGGACACCTTCGTCGAGCCAGCAAACCCGTCTGGCGCTTGAAAATTTTTATTTATGGGGAAAACTTTATTTGCCTCGGTATGTCGAGTGAAAATGTATCAGTCGTAAAACTTCCTTCGGGCTTTCACCCTGAGCACATTTGCTTTTGCGCGAAACATTTATCCGCGACGAAACGTTTGAATTTATCCGCATTTGGTTTTCAATCGTTTGTTCTACTGAATTTGTTTTTGACTTATGCGAAAGCTGGTTCGCAACTAAGCCCTCGAGTGTGAGGATTTCTCAACACTCAAAGAAGTTTTGAACTTAAGAAAATACTGGTTCGGATCTAAGTTTCCGAGTGAATATATAGTAATCCACTCGGAATTTATTTTTATCTTAGGATAAAGCTGGTTCGTAGCTAAGCCCCCGAGTGTGGGGATTGCTCAACACTCGGAGAAGTTGTGAACTTAGGTGAAGACTGGTTCGCAGCTAAGTCACCGAGTGAATGGAGTGCTATCCACTCGGTAGGGTTTCTAACTTAGGCAAAAGCATGTTTGCGGCTAAGTCCCTAGAGTGTGAGGATGGCTCAACACTCGGAGTAGTTTTGGACTTAGGCAAAGACTGATTCACAGCTAAGCCCCCGAGTGTGAGGATTGCTCAACACTCAGAGTAGTTTTGAACTTAGGCTAAGACTGGTTCACAACTAAGTCACCGAGTGAATGGACTGCTATCCACTCGACAGGGTTTTAAGCTTAGGCGAAAGCATGTTCGCAGCTAAGCCCCCGAGTGTGAGGACTGCTCAACACTCGGAGTGTTCCCAAGTGAGAATTTATATGATTGGAATCGACGAAAAGACCGCAGAAGTCAAACTTGCATAAATGACATGGTCTGAAATGCTTTTATTACATCAAACCACTCTGTTTTTAAGTATAGAAATGTCGGAGAAAATCTGCATTCTAGGCTCGTGGCTCGTCAATCTGCTTCTTGAGGTTGTACAGATGATAAGCTCCGTTGTTCAACACCTTGGTGACAATAAAGGGACCCTCCCATGCAGGAGCGAGCTTGTGGGGTCATTGTTGATCCACTCGGAGCACCAAATCTCCATCATGAAACGACTGACACTTAACATGTTTCGCATGGAAGCGTCGTAGATCTTGCTGATAAGTTGCAGTCTGGATCAGAGCCATCTCTCAATCTTCCTCCAGGAGGTCTACACCATCTTGTCTTGCTTGCTCAGCTTCAACTTCAGAGTAAAGGTCCACTCAGAGAGAGTTGTGAAACAAATCACTTGGCAGGACAGCTTCGGATCCATAGACCAGGAAAAAGGGAGTTCGTCCAGTCGACCGATTAGGTGTTGTTCTCAAGCCCCATAAAACAGATGGCAACTCCGACACCCAGGCTCTGACAGCATGTTCCAGGTCGCGCATGAGACGAGGTTTCAGACCTTGCAGGATGAGGACGTTCGCTCGCTCAACTTGACCATTGGTTTGAGGGTGCGCAACGGAAGCATAATCCACCCGAGTGCCCTGGGAGGAGCAGAAACGTCTGAATTCTTCCGAGTCGAAGTTGGTGCCATTATCTATTATGATGTTGTGGGGAACCCCATACCGGAAGATTATTGCCCTCATGAATGTGACTGGAGTACGAGAGTTCAATTTCTTTATCGGCTTGGCCTCAATCCACTTTGTAAACTTGTCGACTGCAATGAGCAAATGAGTGAATCCGCTCTGTCCAGTCTGGAAGGGACCAACCATATCTAGACCCCAGACAACAAACAGCCAAGCAAGAGGGATTGTCTTCAGAGCAGATGCAGGCTTGTGAGATAAGTTTGCATAGAACTGGCACCCTTCACACTGATCGACAATGTCTTTGGCCTTCTCATTGGCACGTGGCCAAAAGAAACCAGCTCGGTACGCTTTAGCAACAATTGTCTGTGAGGACGCATGATGTCCGCAAGTTCCCGAGTGGATTTCATCCAGGATCATTCGACCTTCTTTAGGGGAAATGCATCGCTGAGTCACGTTGGTCACGCTTTCTCTGAACAGCTGATCTCTGATCACAGTAAAAGCTTTCAACCTGCACACGATTTGTCATGCTTCTGTCTCATGTTTAGGAATCTCTTGCCTCAGGATATATGCAATATAAGGCACTGTTCCGTCGGGAATGATGACTAGAACCTCCATGAAAAAATCAATAACTGCAGGAACATCAACCTTAGTCGGATCAGAGGAGCTCATAGCTTGCGGGGGCTCTTCGGTCAAAGGATCTTCCTGCACCGAAGGAGTGTGGAGATGCTCTATGAATACATTGCTGGGGACAGGTCGTCGAGTTGATCCAATCTTTGCCAGCTCATCATCCACTTGATTCTTCACTCGGGTAACATTATGACGTTCCAGACCTTCAAACTTCTTCTTGAGCTTTCTAACAGCGTGGCATTATCCAGTCATAGCGGGGTTTCGAACGTCCCACTCTTTCATCACTTGATTGACCACCAAACCCGAGTCGGCATAAACCATCAGGAGCTTGCCACCGAGTGAGATGGCCATACGCAACCCATATAAGAGTGCCTCATATTCCGCCTCATTATTGGAGGAATCGAAGTGAATCTGTAGAACATAACTTAGTTTTTCACCTTTCGGGGACACCAAGACAACGCCAGCACCGGAACCACTCAACATTTTAGAGCCGTCAAAGAACATGGTGCAGTGTGTCGAGTGAACTTGGATTGGCTGTTGCTGTTCAATCCACTCGGCCATAAGATCTGCAAGTGCCCGAGACTTGATCACTTTCTTGGCTTCAAACTTGATGTCAAAGTATAGGACTTCGATTGCCCACTTAGCTACTTGACCAGTTGCGTCCCGATTTTTGAGAATCTTAGATAACGAAGCATCACGACTGAAATCGAGTGGTCTTGAAAATAATGTGCTACCTTCTTTGCTGACAGATAAATGCCATAGACAAGCTTCTGGTAATGCGGGTACCTTTGCTTCGAAGGAGTTAACACTTCAGAAATATAGTATACTAGGTGTTGAACTTTGTAGGCCTTGCCTTCCTCTTCCTGCTCGACAGTCAGAACTATACTAACGACCTGATTAGTGGCCGTGATGTACAGGAGCAAAGGCTCTTTGCTGTACAGAGGAGCGAGCACCGGCTGGGTGGAAAGCAGGGCTTTGAGCTCGACAAACGCTGCTTCAGCTTCAGGAGTCCAGTTGAACGTGTCAGACCTCTTCATCAGTCGGTATAGAGGCAATGCCTTCTCACCGAGACGAGAAATGAATCGACTCAATGCTGTTAAGCAACCTGTGAGCTTCTGAACATCGTGCACCCACATGAGACTTTTCATTCGGGTAATGGCGCTGATTTTCTCTGGGTTGACGTCGATCCCTCACACGGAAACGAGAAAACCAAGTAACTTGCCGCCAGGGACACCGAAAGTACACTTAGCTGGATTCAGCTTTATGTCGTATCTCCTTAGATTGGCGAATGCCTCGGCCAATTCAGCCAGCAGGTCGGAACCTTCACGGGACTTGACGACGATATCATCCATGTACGCCTCGACATTCCGAGGGATCTAGTAGAGTAAACATTTCTGAATCATGCGCATAAAAGTAGCACTGGCATTCTTCAAACCGAATGGATGATGATAGAGCAAAAACACCCGAATGGGGTGATGAAGACTGTTTTTATTTCATCCAGGCCATACAAATGGATCTGATGGTAATCGGAGTAAGCATCCAAAAACTATAAATGCTCGCATCCCGCAGTCGAGTCAACAATCTGATATATGCGGGGGAGCGGAAAATGATCTTTCGGGAAGACCCGATTGATATGCTTGAAGTCAATACACATGCATAGTGACTTGTCCTTCTTTGGAACCATGACAACATTCGAGAGCCACTTGGATTGGTAAATCTCCCGAATGTACTTGGCCTACAAGAGACGAGCCACCTCTTCGCCGATTGCTTTATGCTTTTCTGCCACAGATCAATGCAAATGCTCCTTCAGTGGCTTGGCCTTTGGGTCAACTCTCAGTCGGTGCTGAGCCAGCTCCCTGGGAACCCCCGACATGTCAGCAGGTTTCCATGCGAAGATGTCCCAGTTCTCATGGAGGAATTGGATGAGCATGGCTTCCTATTTGCTGTTGAGTGTTGACGATATGTTGGTCGGCGCGACAGTTGAATCTGTCGGGTGAATGTGTACTTTCTTCACTTCTCCTGCCGACTGAAAAGCTGACTTGGAAGTAGGCTTCTTAGCGCGTAGCAAATCAGCAGGGCCAGCATTCTTCTTGTATTCTTCTAGCTCAACCATAGCCATCTGATGAACGACAATTTTGGAGCCATGCTAGAGGCACTCCTGAGCCCGCTGTCGATTATCAGTGACCGTGATCACACCTTATGGCCCTGACATCTTCAACTTGAGATACACGTAATATGGACGGGCCATGAAACGAGCATATGCGGGCCGACCCAGAATGGCATGATATGCACTCTCAAAACCCACGGCTTCAAACGTCAACTTTTCCTTTCGAAAATTTCTATCCGTTCTGAACGTCACATCCAATGTGATCTGGCCGAGTGACTTGGCCTCCTTCCTTGGGATGACTCCGCGAAATTGCATGTTGCTCTCACTGAGTCGGGACATCGGAATGCCCATCCCTTTAAGCGTATCTACATAAAGGATGTTCAAGCCGCTGCCACCGTCCATGAGGACCTTGCGGAGTCGAGTGCCTCCCACAACCGGATCGACTCCCAAAGCCTGCCGACTGGGAGTAGCCACATGAGAAGGATGATCCGATTAATCAAATGTGATGGCTGTTTGAGACCACTTGTGGTAGCTGGGGGTTGTAGGCATGGCCATGTTGGCCTCCCTGTTGATGACCTTCAATCGACTCTTGCTTTCAACATCGGCAAAAATCATCAGTGTAGCGGTGACATGAGGAAACGTTTCTTTGTCTTCATCATCCTTCTTAGGAGTTTTCTCACTCAATGGAGTCTCCTTGAACTGCTAAATCAGTAGTGGACACTGCCGAGTGGTATGCTTCGGCAATATCAAGTTGCCTTCTTCGTCTTTCCTCGTGTGGATTGCACACGGTAGGTCCATCACATCAGTCCCTGAATGGTTCTTTCCTTTCTTGGGGTTAAATTGTCCCTTGGACTTCCCCTTGTTCTTTCCTTGAGCCGCTAGAGTGGCTGCCTCTGCCTGGACAGGGCCATCAGCCTTCCGCTTCTGTTTCCGACTCGCACTGCCACCGGCATCGTTGTCGATTGCCTTTCCTTTGCCGCTATGGAGGCGGTCTGCTTCTTCACCATTGGCATATCGAGTGGCGATTTCCATCATATTTCTCAGCAAGATGTCACCCGTACATCCAAACTTGAGATAGAGCTCTTGGTATTTCACTCCAGCCTTGAAAGCACAAACAGCCTGATGCTCAGAAACATTTTCCAGTGTATGATGCAGAGTGGACTAGCGCTGAATGTAATCTCTCAAAGTCTTGTTGGGCTTCTGAACACAATGTTGCAAATCAATCAGCCCGGCAGGACGCTTGCAAGTGCCCTCAAACGTTCTGATGAACACTCGGGCGAGATCCTCCCAGTAGTGGATGCTAGAAGGGGCCAAACGATTCAGCCACGCACGAGCCGAACCATTGCTCCTTGGTACGCGACTCGTCCATTGCTCCAATGAGTTTTTGCTATAGTGGATTATATCTTGGCTATTTTTCTGCACTTGGTGCTAGTGAATATGAGCTTGCATGTTGAATTCTTCAAGTTCTAAGTAGTTTGAATTAAACCTAATCATTGGTCGGGCCGAGTCAGGTTCGGGCAGGGCTTAGCAAAGCCCAAAGAAAAAAAACCAAGCCTTAGCCCGGTCCGGCCCTGCCCAAAGCACATGAACACTGACGTTTTTTAATTAAATTAATCTTATTCAGGACATTATATTAATTTATTATACCTATATTTTGAATAAAAATATTTATATGTACTTTTCGGCCTTTCGGGCTAGGCTTCGAGCGAGAAAATGGAGCTCGAGCCCAACCCGAATGTCAGGATTCGGGTTCGAGCCTCTGGGTCAGTTTGTCCATGAACATATTTAGTTTGAATGCTTTGATATGACCTCTATCATCCCTATGAGTAGTTGCTATCAATTGAACTATGTTTTGTTGACATGATTTAATGGTCCAAAAATTTCAGAAATTTCGTTCATAGGAAAATGAACTTCTTACGGAGAGGTTCTTCAAGCCAGAGTCCCAAGAGAATCATTGCAGATGTCCACGACTATGACCTGAACATTCCACGGATGACGGAGGTTCTGTCATGCGAGTGTCCACATCATGCATTCATGACGAAAGCCGGATTCCACCAAGATTACATGCAATTTATTGCAAATTCTGGTTTGACCAACATCCTCTTAGATGAGTGTGACCAATACCGCATCCTTACGAATTCCTTTGTGCAAAGTTTCTATTTCATGAATAGGCTCGGTGTTCCCATGGTACACCTTGATTTATATGCCGTACATTTTGAGATACCATTTACCATATTTTTTCAAGTATGCTTGATTCCCTCTGATGGGGTATTAAGAGAACCCCGACCGGGGGAATTTGAGGACTTCCTTCACACTTTAACTGTGGGAGAAAATAGGGGTGTGTCGAGAGCTAGAGCGACTAGTTTACATTTTCCCGCTGTGCTCTTCCTTGCTTTATTCATATGGGAAATGTTTGACTACTAGGGATGAAGATGGCATGCTTAGTGCCCCTGATCACTCCATTCTACGATGTGCACTTTTAAATGACAACACATACAACTTAGGAGCTATCATTGCATGTCGCTTACACACCAATAGGACTAGGGGTAGAATTTATGGTGGTATTTATGCGACTCTCTTGGCGAAACACTTTAATGTTGATATACGCCACCATGATTACTTGCTACCTAGAGTTTATTTGGATCACCAAGAAATGATAGATCATCACTTTAATGATAACCCTAAACCTCATCACTATATTCGCTATAACTTGGTGTTTAGCGAGAATATTCGCGATGTTATTGTATTTCCTAAACACACTTTGTTTGATTCTCATGCCAGGCAATGATATGTCATCATGTCACGGGACATCACAGCTTACCGGAATGAGTTGATTGCGGCATAGGGTGAGGCCTAGGCTTGAGATGCTCAAGTACCCCTGCCTAACTACTACGCTCCTAGACCAGATGTATATTACGGATGGTGACTACCAAGCTAGGCCAAGGCCTAAGCTTGGGGGGGGGGGTACATATTTCTCACTGAAGTTACATTCATGTTTATTCATTTCATTCATCGGTGATCATCCTCTTTCATTGTATATCCATGTTAGTTTTATTTTTTGTTTTCTTCTTGTGTGTTTGGAAAACTTTGAAATTCCAAAAATATGCCTCACTACTTTTTGGTTTTTCTTTCTTGTTTCCTTTCGGTTTTTCTTTCTTGTCTAATTAGTTTGAAGTATTAACAGAAAACCCAAAAATATTTCCCGTTTCTTCTTTTGCTTGTTGGGAGCTTTCCCGTGTAAAGAGTTTTTCTCGCCTTTAGTTTTTCCTTCTTTAATTTGTTTTCTTCACAAAAACTAAAAACTCCAAAAATATTCCAGTGTGCTTCTATGAAATTATTTACTTTTCTTGGAGTTTTCGAAAGGAAAAGAGCACGATGAAAATGTTGAGTGCCTTTCATATGCTATATTGTGGACCTCACGAAGAGCCCATATTACCTTGTATTCACCTTTAAATAAATGTTTTGCAGATTCCAGCTTAGCACAGATGCACACTTGTACTATTACTATTTTCACATCATTTGGTCGTGCAAGTGAAAGGCAATAATGATGAAGTGATTGCGGTACAGAAAGTTGGTATGAACTCTTCTTGTTTTCAGTTTCTGTAAATATGTTTAGCTTAGTCCCTCTTGATTCAGCGTATTATGAGTATACACGTTTGTGATGACTATTGGAGATTATAGTTGCTGATGCCATGCTTCAATAGCTAGTGTTTGATAATGATTTATCTTGTGTGTTAACATGCATAAAATGGTTGTGATGTGGTATGTTAGCATAGTATCCTGCTCCGAGTAAGTCGAGTAGCTTGACTTGGCACATATGCAAACATGTAGTTGAATCAAATCCAAGGAAGCCTACTCATGCTAATATTTAATGTTAAATAGTCGTATTCCTTGATTATGACAGTTATCTCTCTCTAGCGGGTCGCTTACCTATCTATTTGCTAGCCTTCATATGTACTAAGTGTTGGGAGCCGTAGTAGTAAGTCAAAAAAATTCCTACGTGTTCACCAAGATCTATCTATGGAGAAACCAACAACGAGTGGGGAGAGTGCATCTTCATACCTTTGAAGATCGCAAAGCGAAAGCATTACAAGAACGCGGTTAGTGGAGTCGTACTTGTAGCGATTCAGATCGCGGTGGAATCCGATCTTAGCGCCGAACAACGGTGCCTCCACGTTCAACACTCGTGCAGCTCGGTGATGTCTCCTATGCCTTGATCCAGCAAGGAGGAAGGAGAGGTTGAGGGAGAGCTCCGGCAGCATGACGGCATGGTGACGGTGGAGCTGCGTGGTACTCTGGCAGAGCTTCGCTAAGCACTACGAAGGACGAGGAGAGGGAGGAGTAGGGCTGCGTCGTGGGAGAGAGAGATGGGTGTCTCTGGCTGCCCCAAGGGCTCCACTATATATAGGAGGAGGAGGAGAGAGGGTTGTGCCCCAGGGTTTCCACCCTAGGGTGGTGCGGCAGCCACCAAATCCCATCTGGCTGGCGACCAAGAGGGAGAGGGGTGCGACAGCCCTAGGGTGGGCCTTAGGGCCCATCTGCCCTAGGGTTTGCCCCTCTCCCACTTTAGCTGCGCCTAGGGCCCTTGTGGGGGGCGCACCAACCCAGCTAGGGGCTGGTTCCCTTTCACTTGCAGCCCATGTAGACCTCTGGGGCTGGTGGCCCCACTTGGTGGACCCCCTCAACCCTTCCGGTGGTCCCGATACGTTACCGGTAATTCCCGAAACATTTCCGATAACCAAAACCTCACTTCCTATATATGAATCTTTACCTCCGGGCCACTCTGGAGCTCCTCGTGACATCTGGGATCCCATCCGGGACTCCGAACAACCTTCGGTAACCATGTACACTATTTCCCTATAACCCTAGCGTCATTGAACCTTAAGTGTGTAGACCCTACGGGTTCGGGAGACACGTAGACATGACCGAGACACCTCTCCGGTCAATAGCCAACAGCGGGATCTGGATACCCATGTTGGATCCCACATGCTCCTCGATGATCTCATCGGATGAACCACGATGTCGAGGATTCAATCAATCCCGTATACAATTCCCTTTGTCTACTGGTATGATACTTGCCCGAGATTCGATCGTCGGTATCCCTATACCTTGTTCAATCTCGTTACCGGCAAGTCTCTTTACTCATTCCGTAACACATCATCCCGTGGCTAACTCCTTAGTCTCTTTGAGCTCATTATGATGATGTCTTACCGAGTGGGCCCAAAGATTCCTCTCCGTCACACGGAGTGACAAATCCTAGTCTCGATTCATGCCAACCCAACAGACACTTTCGGAGATACCTATAGTGTACCTTTATTGCCACCCAGTTACGTTGTGACGTTTGGCACACCGAAAGTATTCCTACAGTATCCGGGAGTTGCACAATCTCATGGTCTAAGGAAATGATACTTGACATTGGAAAAGCTTTAGCAGACGAACTACACGATCTTGTGCTATGCTTAGGATTGGGTCTTGTCCATCACATCATTCTCCTAATGATGTGATCCTGTTATCAACGACATCCAATGTCCATGGTCATGAAACCGTGACCATCTATTGATCAACGAGCTAGCCAACTAGAGGCTCACTAGGGACACGTTGTGGTCTATGTATTCACACATGCATTATGGTTTCCGATTAACACACTTATAGCATGAACAATAGACAATTATCATGAACAAGGAAATACAATAATAACCATTTCATTATTGCCTCTAGGGCATATTTCCAACAGTCTCCCACTTGCACTAGAGTCAATAATCTAGTTACATTGTGATGAATCGAACACCCATAGAGTTCTGGTGTTGATCATGTTTCGCTCGTGAGAGAGGTTTAGCCAACGGATCTGCGACATTCAGATCTGTATGTACTAAATATCTATATCTCCCTCCTGAATGTAATCACGGATGGAGTTGAAGCGGAGCTTGATGTGTCTTGTCTTCTTGTGAAACATGGGCTCCTTCGCAAGGACAATAGCTCCAGGTATGGCACAGAATAGAGTCATGGGGCCCGACGCATTGGGAACCACTCATAGGTCGGTGATGAACTCCTTCATCCAGAATCCTTCCTTTGGTGCTTCCGAAGCAGCTATGTACTTTGCTTCACATGTAGATGGCACCACGACAATTTGCTTGCTGCTGCACCAGCTGACTGCCCCTCGGTTGAAAATATACACGTATCCGGTTTGTGACTTGGAGTCGTCCAGATCTGTGTCGAAGCTAGTATCAACGTAACCCTTTACGACGAGCTCTTCGGCACCTCCATATACGAGAAACATGTCCTTTGTCCCTTTCAGGTACTTCAGGATATTCTTGACCGCTATCCAGTGTTCCACTCCGGGATCACTTTGGTACCTCCCTTCCAAACTTATGGCAAGGTTCACATAAGGTCTGGTACACAGCATGGCATACATAATAGAGTCTATGGCTGAAGCATAGGGGATGACACTCATCTCTTCTCTATCCTTTGCCGTGGTCGGGCATTGAGTCATACTCAATCTCACACCCTGTAACACAGGCAAGAACCCCTTCTTGGACTGATCCATATTGAACTTCTTCAATATCTTTTCAAGGTATGTGCTTTGTGAAAGACCTATGAGGTGTTTCGATCTATCTCTATAGATCTTAATACCTAATATGTAAGCAGCTTATCCAAGGTCCTTCATTGAAAACATTTATTCAAGTAGGCCTTTACACTTTCCAAGATTTCTATATCATTTCCCATCAACAATATGTCGTCTACATATAATATGAGGAATGCTACAGAGCTCCCACTCACTTTCTTGTTATTATAGGGTTCTCCATAAACTTGTATAAACCCAAATGCTTTAATAACCTCATTAAAGCAAATGTTGCAACTCCGAGATGCTTGCACCAGCCCATAGATGGACCGCTGGAGCTTGCATACCTTGTTAGCATATTTAGGATCGACAAAACCTTCCGGCTGCATCATATAAAGTTCTTCCCTAAGGAAGCCATTAAGGAATGCCGTTTTGACGTCCATTTGCCAGATCTCATAATCATAAAATGCAGCAATTGCTAACATGATTCAGACGAACTTCAACATCGCTGTGGGTGAGAAAGTCTCATCGTAGTCAACTCCGTGAACTTGTCGATAACCCTTAGAGACAAGCCAAGCCTTATAGACGGTCACATTACCATCCGCGTCAGTCTTCTTCTTATAGATCCATTTATTTTCTATGGCTCGCTTATCATCAGGCAAGTCCACCAAAGTCCATACTTTGTTCTCATACATGGATCCTATCTCAGATTTCATGGCTTCAAGCCATTTGTTGGAATCCGGGCCCGCCATCGCTTCTTCATAGTTCGAAGGTTCACCGTTGTCCAACAACATTATTTCCAGGACAGGGTTGTCGTACCACTCTGGCACGGAACGTGTCCTAGTGGACCTTCGAATAGCAACTTGATCTGAAGTTTCATGATCATCATCATTAACTTCATCTCCAGCCGGTGGAGGCTCCACAGAAACAACTTCCTATGCTGCGCTACTCTCCGGTTCGAGTGGAGGTACAATTACCTCATCAAGTTCTTGGAAACAAAGATTTTGCCTTCAGATCTGAGGTAGAAGGTATACCCAATAGTTTCTTTGGGGTATCCTATGAAGACGCACTTTTCCACTTTTGGTTCGAGCTTCTCAGGTTGAAATTTCTTCACATAAGCATCGCATCCCCAAAGTTTTTGAAACGATAGCTTAAGTTTCTTTCCAAACCATAATTCATACGGTGTCGTCTCAATGGACTTTGACGGTGCCATATTTAAAGTGAATGCGGTAGTCTAAATGCATATCCCCAAAATGATAGCGGTAAGTCGAAAAGAGACATCATAGTTCGCACCATATCCAATAGATTGCGATTACGACGTTCAGACACACCATTTCGCTGAGGTGTGCCAGGCGGTGTGAGTTGTGAAACAATTCCACATTTCCTTAGGTGCGTGCCAAACTCGTGACTTAAATATTCTCTGCCACGATCAGATCGTAGGCACTTTATTTTCCTGGCATGTTGATTCTCTACCTCACTCTGAAATTCCTTGAACCTTTCAAAGGTTTTAGACTTGTGTTTCATTAAGTAGACATACCCATATCTGCTCAAGTCATCAGTGAGGGTGAGAACATAACGGTAGCCACCGCGAGCCTCGACGCTCATTGGACCGCATACATCGGTATGTATTATCTCCAACAAGTCAGTTGCTCGCTCCATTGTTCCAGAGTACGGAGTCTTGGTCATCTTGCCCATGAGGCATGGTTCGCGCGTGTCAAATGATTCGAAATCAAGAGACTCCAAAAGTCCATCAGCATGGAGCTTCTTCATGCGTTTGACACCAATATGACCAAGGCGGCAGTGCCACATGTAAGTGGGACTATCGTTATCAACCTTACACTTTTTGGCACTCACACTATGAAAATGTGTAACATCACGTTCCAGATTCATCAAAAATAAACCATTGACCAGCGCGACATGACCATAAAACATTTCTCTCATATAAATAGAACAACCATTTTTCTCAGATTTAAATGAGTAGCCATCTCGCATCAAACGAGATCCAGATACAATGTTCATGCTCAAAGCTGGTACTAAATAACAATTATTGAGGTTTAAAACTAATCCCGAAGGTAGATGTAGAGGTAGAGTGCCAACGACGATCACATCGACCTTGGAAACATTCCCGATGCGCATCGTCACCTCATCCTTTGCCAGTCTCTGCTTATTCCGCAGCTCCTTCTTGGAGTTGCAAATGTGAGCAACTGCACCGGTATCAAATACCCAGGAGCTACTACGAGAGCTGGTTAGGTACACATCAATAACAAGTATATCACATATACCTTTAACGTTGCCGGCCTTATTATCCGCTAAGTACTTGGGGCAGTTCCGCTTCCAGTGACCGGTACCCAAGTAATAAAAACACTCAGTCTCAGGCTTGGGTCCATTCTTGTTCTTCTTCTTCCCGACAACTTGCTTACCGGGCGCGGAAACAACTTTGCCGTCCTTCTTGAAGTTCTTCTTACCCTTGCCTTTCTTGAAACTAGTGGTCTTATTCACCATCAACACTTGATGCTCCTTTTTGATCTCGACCTCCACTGATTTCAGCATCGAGTACAACTCAGGAATGGACTTCTCCATACCCTGCATGTTGTAGTTCATCACAAAGCTCTTGTAGCTAGGTGGGAGCGACTGGAGGATTCTGTCAATAACCGAGTCATCCGGGAGATTAACTCCCAGCTGAGTCAAGCGGTTGTGCAACCCAAACATTTTGAGTATGTGCTCACTCACAGAACTATTCTCCTCCATCTTAAAGCTGATGAACTTGTCGGAGACGTCATATCTCTCGACCCAGGCATGAGCTTGGAAAACCAGTTTCAGCTCCTAGAACATCTCATATGCTCCGTGTTGCTCAAAACACTTTTGAAGCCCCGGTTCTAAACTGTAAAGCATGCCGCACTGAACAAGGGAGTAATCATCACAGCTCGACTACAAAGCAATCATAACGTCTTGGTCCGCTGGGAAAATGGGTGCGTCACCTAGCGGTGCATCAAGGACATATAATCTTTTGGAAGCTATGAGGATAATCCTCAAGCCATGGACCCAGTCTGCATAGTTTCTTCCATCATATTTCAGCTTGGTTTTCTCTAGGAACGCGTTGAAGTTGAGGGTGACATTAGCGTTGGCCATTGGATCTACAATATAGATTGTAAAGACAATTTTTAGACTAAGTTCATGATAATTAAGTTCACATAATCAAATTATTTAATGAACTCCCACTTAGATAGACATCTCTCTAGTTATCCAAGTGATACATGATCCATGTCAACTAGCCCATGTCCGATCATCACGTGAGACGGACTAGTCATCCATGGTGAACATCTCCATGTTGATTGCATCTACTATACGACTCATGTTTGACCTTTCGGTCTTCTATGTTCCGAGGCCATGTGTGTATATGCTAGGCTCGTCAAGTCAACCTAAGTGTTTCGCGTGTGTAAATATAGCTTACACCCATTGTATGCGAATGTTATAACCTATCACACCCGATCATCACGTGGTGCTTCGGAACAACGATCCTTAGCAACGGTGCACAGTTAGGGTGAACACCTTTCTTGAAATTTTATTGAGAGATCATCTTATTTACTACCTTCGTTCTAAGCAAATAAGATGTAAACATGATAAACATCACATGCAATCAATATAGTGACATGATATGGCCAATATCATCTTGCTCCTTTGATCTCCATCTTCGGGGCACCATGATCATCACTATCACCGGCACGACACCATGATCTCCATCATTATGATTTCCATCATCGTGTCTTCATGAAGTTGTCTCCCCAACTATTACTTCTACTACTATGGCTAACGTTTAGTAATAAAGTAAAGTAATTACATGGCGTTTATGATTGACACGTAGGTCATACAATAAAATAAGACAACTCCTATGACTCCTGCCGGTTGTCATACTCATCGACATGCAAGTCGTGAATCCTATTACAAGAACATGATCAATCTCATACATCACAATGCATCACATCACATCCTTTCGCCATATCACATCACAAGGCATATGCTGCAAAAACAAGTTAGACGTCCTCTAATTTGTAGTTGCAACTTTTTACGTGGCTGCTATAGGTTTCTAGCAAGAACGTTTCTTACCTACGCCAAAACCACAACGTGATATGCCAATTGCTATTTACCCTTCATAAGGACCCTTTTCATCGAATCCAATCCGACTAAGGTGGGAGAGACCGACACCCGCTAGCCACCTTTTGCAACAAGTGCATGTCAGGCAGCGGAACCGGTCTCATGTAAGCGTACGTGTAAAGTTGGTCCGGGCCGCTTCATCCAAGAATACCGCTGAATAAAGATAAGACTAGTAGTGGTAAGCAAATTAAAAAGATCCACACCCACAACAACTTTGTGTTCTACTTGTGCATAGATTCTACGCATAGACCTAGCTCGTGATGCCACTGTTGGGAGACGTAGTAGTAAATCAAAAAAATTCCTACGTGTTCACCTAGATCTATCTATGGAGAAACCAGCAACGAGTGGGGAGAGTGCATCCTCATACCTTTGAAGATCACAAAGCGGAAGCGTTACAAAAACGCGATTGGTGGAGTCATAATCGTAGCGATTCAGATCACGGTGGAATCCGATCTTAGCGCCGAACAACGACGCCTCCGCGTTCAACACACGTGCAGCACGGTGACGTCTCCAACGCCTTGATCCAGCAAGGAGGAAGCATATGTTGAGGGAGAGCTCTGGCAGCACGATGGCATGGTGATGGTGGAGCTGCGTGGTACTCTGGCAGACCTTCGTTAAGCACTACGGAGGACGAGGAGAGGAAGGAGTAGGGTTGTGCCGTGGGAGAGAGAGATGCGTGTCTTCGGCTGCCCCAAGGGCTCCACTATATATAGGAGGAGGCAGATGGAGGGCTGCACCCTAGGGTTTCCACCCTAGGGTGGTGCGGCAGCCACCAGATCCCATCTAGCCAGTGGCCAAGAGGGAGAGGGGTGCGGCTGCCCAAGGGTGGGCCCTAGGGCCCATCTGCCCTAGGGTTTGCCCCTCCCACTTCAGCTGCACCTTGGGCCCTTGTGGGGGGCGCACCAGCCCACCTGGGGGCTGGTTCCCTCCCACTTGCAGCCCATGAAGCCCTCTGGGGCTGGTGGGCCCACTTGGTGGACCCCCGGAACCCTTCCGGTGGTCCCGGTACGTTACCGGTAATTCCCGAAACATTTTCGATGACCAAAACCTCACTTCCTATATATGAATCTGTACCTCCGGACCATTCTGGAGCTCCTCGTGATGTCCAGGATCTCATCTGGGACTCCAAAAAACCTTTGTTAACCACGTACACTATTTCCCTATAACCCTAGCGTCATCGAACCTTAAGTGTGTAGACCCTACGGGTTCGGGAGACACGTAGACATGACCGAGACACCTCTCCGGTCAATAACCAATAGCGGGATCTAGATACCCATGTTGGCTCCCACATGATCCATGATGATCTCATGGGATGAACCACGATGTCGGGGATTCAATCAATCCCGTATACAATTCCCTTTGTCTACCGGTATGATACTTGCCCGAGATTCGATCGTCGGTATCCCTATACCTTGTTCAATCTCGTTACCGGCAAGTCTCTTTACTCATTCCTTAACACATCATCTCGTGGCTAACTCCTTAGTCACTTTGAGCTCATTATGATGATGTCTTACCGAGTGGGCCCAGAGATACCTCTCCGTCACACGGAGTGACAAATCCCAGTCTCGATTGATGCCAACCCAACAGACACTTTTGGAGATACCTGTAGTGTACCTTTATAGCCACCCAGTTACGTTTTGATGTTTGGCACACCCAAATATTCCTACGGTATCTGGGAGTTGCACAATCTCATGGTCTAAGGAAATGATACTTGACATTGGAAAAGCTTTAGCAGATGAACTACACGATCTTGTGCTATGCTTAGGATTGGGTCTTGTCCATCACATCATTCTCCTAACTATGTGATCCCGTTATCAACGACATCCAATGTCCGTGGTCATGAAACCGTGACCATCTATTGATCAACGAGCTAGCCAACTAGAGGCTTAGTAGGGACACGTTGTGGTCTATGTATTCACACATGCATTATGGTTTCCGGGTAACACAATTATAGCATGAACAATAGACAATTATCGTGAACAAGGAAATACAATAATAACCATTTTGTTATTGCCTCTAGGGCATATTTCCAACACTAAGGGGGAATGCTGCTTGTACATCCAAAATCCTTAAACCAAAGTTGTTCCACACACATACACTATATCTACCTATATGCGGTATTACCTTGCCGTTCAAAGTAAATTTGCATGTTCCACCTCAAATCATTCAAATAAATATATGTTTTGTGTGCACATACCACTCATGGGACGATGGGGTGGTCAGTATGTTCCATGCTAAGCGGGTTATTCTCATGACAATGTTTATTCACTTGCCATTGCACAAGAAGGGCCGGTAAAAAGGATTCCCTGTCTTGCATAATCAAAAAGAAATAAAAAACTCACCTAGAAAGATGAACGTCGAAGGGCACCCGTGGATTCGGACAACCATGGCTCATGGATGTATGGTGGTTGAGAGTTAACTTTACTATTCTGTTTGGAAACCGCTTATAATGTGTTTAGCATGGAAGATACTGAAATTCTTTGTGGTGATGTTAATAGGAAAGGCACGCCACCCAAAATAATATTTTCATCTCTGTTTTAAACCATGAGCTCTAGCTTCACTTCAAGTCAGTGATTCCCTCTTCGAAGGGCGTTTCTATTTAATTTCATGTTATTTACTCTTATTGTTGAGTCATCATATGTTTATCAAAAGCACCAGTCCTGAGAGCGCTAGTGTAATTTTTATTCATTTAGTCTAGTTAATATTGGATGTTAGCATGACTGGATCTCTTCAATGCTTAATTACAATGTTTAGTCACTGCTTGAACCTCGGAGGTGCTCTACAATTATGTTTTGCGGTCTTAGAAAGGGCTAGCGAGATACCATGTTATCATATTATATCATGATTGTTTTGACAAATTGTTGGCATCCGAGATATCTTATTATTGCTTGCTAGTTGGTTATGTTATTGTCATGAGTAAATGTGAGACCTAATAGTTATCATTGACATGGTTAGTTCATGGTCTTTGCTAGAAACATGAACATTGAGTTAAGTATAATTGTACCCACGAGAACAAAAGAGTTTGTAGTTTTTGTTATTACTTTCAGTTTGTCAACTGAATTTCTTGAGGACTAGCAATGAGTTAAGCTTGGGGGAGTTGATATGTATTCAACGTATCTACTTTTCCAAACACTTGTGCTCTTGTTTTGGACTCTTATTTGCATGATTGGAATGAAACCAACCCGGACTAACGATATTTTCAGCAGATCTACCATGGTGTTATTTTTGTGTAGAAATAGAAGTTCTCAGAATCTAACGGAACTTTTGGAGATTTTTTTGAATATATACACTAGTGGAAAACGGGGCTGTAGTCCCGGTTGGCAACTTCCTATAGTCCCGGTTCACCAACCGGGACAACGAAATTGGGAATAAAGGCCTCCACCCTTTAGTCCCGGTTGGCCAGAACCCGGGACTAAAGTTCCTCCACGTGCCCGCGAACATGCGTTGGGGGCTGGACGCCCTTTAGTCCCCGTTGGTAACACCAACCAGAACTAAGGATTTTTTTTATGTTGGAGTTTAGGGTTTATGGTTTATTTTTCCTTTTCATTTTGTGTTTTCCATTCAGTTCTTTTTCATTTCAAACATATTTTACGTTACTACATACTATACACGTTGATGCATATATAATATAATTTCTCGTACGAACATACATATATATACAATTTGATATATACAATTTCTCCTACAATTTGGAGATCATTAAATGCAGGCATTAGCGGCAATGGTATTCTCCACTTTTAGATATTACCTCTGTAAGCAAAAATCCCGCAATTTACTCTTGAATTGATCGTAGGCGGTTCTCTGGTAGGAGATCAATATGAATATATTAGTTGTGTGTGTATATATTAGATCATCATAAAAAAATTGTGAATAGTGTTTACGTACATGAATTGTTCTTACATCTCCGCGCCATTCGATCGTCACGTGATTGTTCTCGCAAACGTAGTATGCACACAAATTAGTCCCTTGTTTCTGTCTCATGCGCTTTGCGAGAATAGAATTCAATCATATAATAATCAAGCATGATAATGGTATTGAAACTAGAATTAAAGAGATGGGCGGATCTAGCTAGTACTACTTAATTATATTGATGAATGGGACTAAAGGCCCCCACCAACGTTGCTCCGGTTTCCATTCAACGACAAAATCATTGATGAACCATTTCCAAACCCTGTCCAACAAAGAAAATGAATAAAGGAGTTATTAATTACCTGATAAATGAATGAAAGAGGCCTATATAGTGCAATAATGATCGAAATTATCTGTCGAGGAACCAAACCATGCTCTAGTATTCTCGAGGGTCTTTACCTAGTAAGTCCAGGGTTTCAACAGTTCCTGCATCAACTTTAATGATTAGCAGGATCCAGTGGTACATGCGTGTGTTTATATAAGAAAGCATGAATAACTCATTAACTACACTTAACATCGAGTAAGAAAAATAGAATTTGTAGTACAAGATAGTAACACTAACTTGAAGTTGTAAGGAAATAGTATTTCTGTTCTGGTATTTTATGCCTTTAAAAACCTTGGCAAGTTACCCTCCGAGTCTTTGGGATGGTCTTGTATCATTTTTTCATTAATGATACCCAATGTCATCAATTATGTCTCTTTTGCATTCAAGAATCTTCATTTTGCATAATAGCATACAAAAGAATACAATGAGGATAATTACAGGCAATGAACGAGCTTAGCTAGAGACTTAAATTACACACAGAAATCACTTACAGACAACAGCAACTGACGATAGTTTTTTCGAGTAAGTCTTGATTATATAACTAATTTTTTTTCCGGTAACTCAATGCATAGCTCATTTTCATAGAAGTAATGCTCTTCTTTGACTTTCACCATGAGCATCACTCGCCCGTTATTTACTTCTTTCATGTACCACTCATGCAATATTTGGATTTGTTTTAATAGATGCCAAGCTTGCTCGGGTCTGACCAGAGTTTTCCCGGGGGCATATTGCCATGCTACATCATTCACGGGGACTTCCTAGGTGTCTAGGAGTTGATCAACACTAATACCATTATTTCTAGCAGGGTCGGTTACTTTATTGGTAACCACCTTGAGCGGGGGGGGGGGGGGGGGGTCGATACATTGCCTGTTCTCCAAGCCGGGGAACTGTTTTCCCGCTTTTATTACTACTTCTACGTCTTGATTCCTACATCTCTTCCTTATATGACTTCCTAATAGAGAAGTCGTAGTCTTATGGCCTATTCTCCACATGTGTCGGGATTCGCTCAAGAAAGTCCACAAAGTGCTTTACGATTTTCGTAGGTATTATCTCCTTTGGTGGCGGGGCCGGTTTCTGATAAATTGGACTACACTTCGGAAATGACGACTGTTTTGGTTTCCTCATCAGTCATATTGTAAGCTAACTTCTTTTTGGCAGGAGCTCGTTGTTGGCTTTCTTATTTATAGTTTTCTTTAGAATAGGACTAGTCAACGGAGCAGTGATCTTCCTCTTTTGGCACTGCTAGGACATAGGGGGTGGAGTCGGCTGACGTGGTGGAGATTGATATGGGCTCACGCTGGGCTCCCCCTTAAGGTGGGTGGACTTAGAGGTGTATTGCTACTTGGAGGAGTTGGTGGCCTTGGCACCGAGTTTGCAAACATGATGCATTCCTTTGTCCATACAATGACACCATGTATGACTTCTCCCAGTGTCTGCTCCCCTTCACCTCCAGGAAAGTTAAGCTCTAGTGAGTTATATCCCAGAAGAACTTCATCCACCTCGACACGAGCATAACCAGCTAGGATCAGATTGCCATGGATGGTTGCTTCAGGTGCATTCGGTAAAGCAAATCCTACCGCTACCTTCATGGATATGTTCTTCATTTTCTGGTGTAGCTCACAATTTGTCCTCTCTTTGATATCATTCAGGGGGTAGCGAGCCAATAGTGCATCATTGGCCCGGACCCCCGTGGAACCCACTGATACGTCTCCAATGTATCTGTAATTTTTGCTTATTCCATGCTGTTATATTATCGATCATGGATGTTTTACAATAATTTTATAGCATCTTGAAATCATTTTTTGCACTAACCTATTGACATAGTGCCAAAGTGCCAGTTGCTGTTTTTGCTTGTTTTTTACTTCACATAAAATTAGTACCAAACGGAGCCCAAATGCTATCAGAATTTTTGGAGAATTTTTATGGACCAGAAGAGCCAAGATGGGACAAAGAGCACCAGGAGAGGGGGCCCAAGGTGTCCACCCTTCACCAGGTCACGCCAGAGGCCTCTGGCATGGCCTTGTGGAGGGTGCCCACCTCGGGACCCCCTCAACCGACTATCAAGCCTATAAATTCCCCGATTTTTGGGAAACCCTAGAGGATTCGACGAAACACAATTCCAGGTGCCGCAAGTTCCAGAACCTCGAGATCCAATCTAACACCATCACGGAGGGGTTCGTCTTCATGATAGGTGCCTCTCCAATTATGCGTGAGTAGTCCACCATAAACCTACGGGTCCGTTGGCAAAAGCTAGATGGCTTCCTATCTCTCGCTCTATGATTCTCAATATAATGGTCTCTTGGAGATCTATTTGATGTAATAAAAAAACCAAAAATACCTTTCTACACTTTGTGTTTACTTATTTTATTTTGTGTTCTTGCGAGATCTATTTGCCAAAACTATCATTAGCTAATCTATCTTATTATCGTAGAGAGCTTGACAACCTCTCTTTCGCGTCAGGTTGCAAGTATTTGTTATTTGTGTGCAAGTGATGTTTAAGTGGGTGCGTGATCTTCCTTTACGAATTAATACCTTGGTTTCATAACTGAGGGAAATACTTATTGTCATTGTGCTGCATCATCCCTTCCTCTTTTGGGAAATATCGATGCATTCTCAAGCCACGTCACTCATGCTGCTTTCCCGCATAGATGGGACGGTACTATCCAATGCTGGATTTTCTTGCTCATGCTGTGGAGATGCCCTTTGCTATGTAATTGCGTCCAGTTGATCCTTCTGTTGCATTAAGATGCATTCCAACTCCTCATTCTTTGTTTCTATCTTCTGAAGCTTTGTCTGCATCCTACTTCTTTTTTCTCTGACGACTTCTATAAGTGTCGTTCCACTCCGAAAATCCCTCAACCCACGGAACAATGCCTTCGCTTCGTATTCATCCTCTGTATTGAGGATTCTTGAGGGCGCGTGTAGGGTTGTCGTTCTCTCTCTCAGGCTGGAACAACCCCGTTCGAGCATCTTCTATTGCTTGAAGTAAAGCATCAAAAGTTGTTTTAAGATGTGCCTTTACAACAATCTGCCCCGTTGCTGGGTCGAACTTTCCCCCATGCGCATAAAACCAATTCTTGGACCTCTTGGGACCATTCACTATAGCTAAAATGATCCCTTCTACAAGCATCTTGGCCTCAGCCGCTTTCCACTTAGGCACGACTCTCTTGTAGCCACCTACGCCGAGAACATGGTGATACTTCTTTTTCTCAGCATTTATCTTATTTTTTGCTCAACCTTTCTAGAGATTCAGCCAAGTCCTTGTACTCCACAAATGCTTCATGGTGATCTTTTATATTCTCTAGTGCTCCAGCGAATTCCGGAGTCTTCTTTTTTTCCTTGAAGTAGTCGCTGTATAATCTTTTCTTCCAGCTCTGGAATTCTGTGGCTATCTTGTTAAGAGCAAATTGCTTGACTTTCAATCGTTTGCCATCTGTGAGACCCTTTGGTAGGTTGAAATGTGACATGAGCGTATCCTAAAGATTTTTTTTCCGATCTTTTGTCAACATAACTAACTCCTCAATCTACCTTTGGCTTATTCGATTCTAGGAATGGTGATCGGGATGTTGTCCCTAACAATAACTCTGCATTGATTTATAAATTTATGGGCATTCTGTACATGAGCAATCAGCTCGCCATCTTCTGTGACTTCATCGATGTTGAACTTTATATCATCGCCCAACTTTTTGGCCCGGCCTCGTACCCTTCTAGGAGATTGGCTCGATTCGGAGGGCTAAAAAAAGAAAGATTCGTTAATATATATACAAATCAATTAATACATCTAATGATCACCAGAGGCTTAATATATATATACCTCACCAAACTTTGTTAATTGTCCAACATTTTCTTCACCGTCATTGTTTGATTGCCCTTGGTCTCTTGGTTCTCGCTCAAGTCCTTCACCGGAGTCATTCAGAAATTATGAGCTATCATCTTGTTCATTATCTTGGTTTTGGAGGAGCGTATGATGTTGAAGATCTCCTCTTCATGGCATATGCCGCTATTGTCCATAGCTTAACTAATCCAGAAGAAAGATAAAACAATTTAGTATTTAAATTAGAATGCATTCAATAAGCAAAAACAATCATTCAATACATCCACATATAATTAAGGACTTGTAGTTGTATGATGTATTTGAGCTAATGCAACAATATGATGCATGATCATGGCAATATGATGTATTTGAGCTAATGCATCTATCATTGATGTTAGATGTAGTAGCTTTGAACCTAGGGTTCAAATTCGAACTCCACATGTTATGTAACACATTGCATTTAAGCAAAATGCCCAAGTTATCCTATTTAGGTTGCTTTATCATGCATGAGAATATCACAGATGGATTCTTTGGATTTTTATGAAAAATTTCATATATAAATCATTTCCATCTGAATTAGGGTTGAATTTATAAGAATTTTTGAAGTTTTAATCATTTTCTAGATTTTCATGGTTATTTCTATAACAGGAAAATGATTTATTGCATCAGCATTGCATAAGCATGACCTGTTTAGCTTAATTAGGTGGCTGTCAGGGGCTGGTCCCACATGTTAGTGGCTCATTAGGTTAATTTAATTAATTAATTAATTAATGACTAATCCAAAATTAACCAGGGGCTGGTCCCACCTGTCTGTGACCTAGGGGGTCAAACCCCAGGTCAACTGGCTAGGGCTCACCGGCGTTGAGCCGCCGGCAAGGCCAAAGACGCCAGAGGGGCTCGGAATTCTTCCTTTGGCAACCAAAATGATGGCGGAGGACATCTACATGACATGCACGCTCGCGCGCATCAAAGGGACAAGCCACAGAGCTAGCGTGGCATGAATCATCACCGGCAATGACCTTGGCGGATGACAAAGCTCAGGCGAGCTCGGGTCTGAGGCCACAGGGCACGAGAGAAGGAGCTGTGAGCTGCTACGACTCCCTGGGGAGCTCCTGGCCATGACTACGTGCTCAGACGCGAGCCTAGCTAGCTATAGCGGCAGCAGCGACATGACCGGTGACGACAAGCTCTCGGGCTTTGTCGGATCGGTGGCTGTTTCGTCTCCAACGTATCGATAATTAATGAAGTATTCATGGCACCTATGTTTACAATACTTTTATATGGTTTTCATGCACTTTATATGGTTTATTTAGAACTAACCCGGACAGACACTGTTTTCAGCAAAACTACCGTGGTGTTGTTTCTTGTGCAGAAAATGAAAGTTCTCGGAATCATCTTAAACTTTTTGATGATTTTTTTGGAACACAATAGGCACTAGACACTTCGTGGGAGGGCCAGAAGAGCCACGAGGTGGGAACCACCCACCAGGGCACTCCAATCCCCCTGGTGCGCTGCTCGTGGCCTAGCTTCACGTGAAACCAACGCCCAAAATTCCTAAAAATATAGAAATCATCAGAAATAACCCTAGACTCCTTGTTCCATCGCTGCACCTCTCTGTATCATTGAAAACCAATCCGGAGGCATTTTGGCACCCTGCCGGAGAGGGTAGATCATCTTCGGTGGCCATCTTTATCATCCCGCGGAGTCCATGATGAGGAGGGAGTAGTCCACCCTCAGGGATGGCGGTTTGAACCAGTAGCTGTGTGTTCAATCTCTCTCTCTCGTGTTCTTGAGATGGCATGATCTTGATGTATCATGGGCTTTCTTAATATAGTTGGATCACATGGTGTTTTCCCCTCTCTATCTTATTGTGATGAATTGAGATTTCCCTTTGAGATTTTCTTATTACCGGATTGAATACTTGTTGACACCTGATTTTGGCACGGTGCAAAACAAAGTAAAGATGGGATCAAACGAAAAGGTTTTTTCTACGAGAAAGTTCATATTTCTGAATGAATCAACCTTGATGTTTAGGCCATCACCATTCGGCATCATTTCAAGGGTCAAATTACACTTGGATTGTCATGTACATGTTCTGAGTGCTTTTTGGTCGATTACGCCTCCAAGACACCCTCAAATGTAGAAATGTTCTACGTATATTGTCTTCGCCTCGTCGAGCTGATAGATTTTGATATATAAATCATCTCAATCTGAGGTCGTATGCAAAAGTTAGAGCAACCAGAGTGCAGCCCTACCACAAAGCAAAATATGGCGTAGGAGATCAGACACATGTCTGATGGGTCGCGCGAGTCATTCGTCCCTCAAGACATCCTTAGATGGAAAAACTTACGACACAAAAAAGTTTCACATCATTGAGGTGATTGATTTTGATATATAATTCTTTTCAATCCGAGGTCGTATGCGACCTGGACAGGCAAAACAAAATCAGTCTGGAGTTTCACCCGGGACTTCCGAGTGAAAGTTTGTCGGTCGAGTGAAACGTTTGCCGTCCGGTTGAGCGAAAAGTTTTCCGTCCGGCCAAGTGAAATGGCTATCTGATTGAAAATCGCCGTCCAAGTGAAAAGTACCGGTCGAGTGAAAGAACTGGCCGAGTGCAATTGTCGTCCGAGTGAAAATCGCCGTCCGAGTGAAAAGTACCGGTCGAGTGAAAGTGCCGGTCGAGTGAGATTTCGAAATGGCCTCGGATGGAAAAGTGCTCAACATTAAAGTTGTTCGTAACATCAAAACGGTAAACTTTGCTTTTAAGGTCATTATCATCTGAGATAGTATGCGGCCTGCAAATATGCTACAACACTCGGACAGTCTAGTCTGCTACGTGACCGAGTCTGATTCAAAGTTAAAGATGACCTCGTGGAGTATTCAAGATGACTTTATTTGGGAAAGTAATCAACATATGGATTGTTGGACTCATCAAGGCACACAAAATTGATGTTTGGACCGTCTCCATCAGAGGTCATATACAGATTCCATGGCCCACGCAAGGAGCAAGAAAGAAGATTGGGCCAGATTTGGGCTGAATCCAAGTGGGACTAGAACTAGGACTGTAGAACGTGAATTGATGTAATTTGCTTGTAGGGAAAGCCTAGATGAATCCTTTGCTTGTACGGTAAGTCCAGCCGCCTCTTATATATGTTGGGGGTGACAGCCAATTGAAAAACACAGAATCGAACAAATCAATCTACTACTTTTCATGTTCATCTATCCCCTACCCTTGTATCTTTCTTCTCGTTCTTCGTTCGTTCTTCTTCTTGGAGGGCAGCGATCCACGAGGCCCTAGGGGAGATCAAGTCGACCTAGGGCAGCCCATAGACGCCGCGTACCCTGACGGGGTCCCTGCCAGCCGTGTGTGGTTTAGGGTCCTCAAAAGCGCCCGCCAGACTGCTTGCATACCGCGCTTCCGGACGGGTCTCCTTCTACGTTAGCTGTGGTGCATCACCCCTGGCGTCGAGGGTACCCGGTGACGTGTTCGTGTGCAAACATAATTTTTGGCGACTTCGTTGGGGACCGAAGCTTTGAACGGTCTCCAGCCCATTCTTGCTACGAGGAGAGCGCCATCAAGCAGCTGCAATCTACACGGTAACATGTATCATAAATCTTCTTATGTAGATGCAAATAGCCATTATATTGTTGTCACTAGATTCTTTGATCGGCATACCATGTTGGCTAGCCCTAACGAGCAAAGGCCGACTAAGTATCCTGTTGGAAAAGCTTGGGAATTACATAATTGTGACATGCAACTTATAGATCCGAACTTTCGTGCATCGGCAACTCCCTTCAATATGTCGGTGAACAACACGATGAGTTCGAGTGATCAATATAAGATACCACATGCACAGGAGGGTGTTTCCAGTTTTGTCCATCGACAGTCAGCTTGCAATATGCGGGTTCATCCCCAAACATGCCGATGGATGGGGGAATCGGCCATGCTTCCATTAGCTATTTGGCCGGTTATCCTCACTCATCATATACCACACCTTGTGAGGTTAATTCTTCAGCAGCATATGCAAATAAAAATATTCATGACTCGGCTCACATTCATGGTTATTGCCGAGTGAGTGGAGATTCTATAGGAGCATTTGTGTCTAATATTGCAAAAGATGAGGTGGCTCTTACTGCTTTAAAAAGTTTAGCCCAGAATAAGCAATTACTGCTCTTTGCCTTGAGCAACATGATAAGGGTTTGGTACCTGATTATGAGGCAATAAGAGCTAAGGTTTTGCAAGAAGACGACGTGTTGACAATTGGCCAAATTGGCGAGAGGAAATATGGTTCAACAACAGTGCATACGTCTTCACCTATCATTACAGCGTGTCATACACCCCCTATACAATTGCAAAATTTTGGCAACATCAGTTCATTGCCGAAAGATCCTAAAAGCATTGGGGGCAAGCCGATCCAAGCAGGGACAGATTTAGAGAAAAATATGTGGCCCGAATGGACAAGGTTAATCCAAGGATCATAGGGAATTGCGTCAACAATTTTACCACACCGACTCTTGAGGAGTTACCAGCAGAATATTGATAGGCTTATGAAGCACTCAAGAAGAAGCGTGAGGAGGAAGATTTGCCAGAATACGTCAAGTCCCTTCCTTTACGCAGCAACCATGTTGGTCCCTCTGTGATGTTGAGGCAAGATAAAATAGAAGCTTTGCAAGCCAAACAACCAAAAAGGATTCACTCGGTTAATACGGTTGATTCATTAGAAACCGAGTCAAATATGTCGTCTACAACCGAGTCGAACGGTTCCTTTAAAGCCAAGACAATGATGGATTCGGTTGAAACCAGATTGAGCACCAAGACGGCCAAGGTCAAGTGCATAGAGTCAATATCGAGTGCATCGAGCCAACCGAGTGCATCGAGCCAGTTAAGGCCGAGTGCATCAAGTCAGCCGAGTGCATTGAGTCATCCGAGTGCATCACCGGCTAATGTTGAGTGCATCGAGCCAGTTATTGCAGAGTGTACCAAAATAGATGATGCAAGCTTCACCGAGCAAAGGAACGACAAACGCAGCAAATTGGCCGTGCTTGATTTTTCTGGATGTGAGGGAGCTTACATGCTGCCCTATAAGTTTCGTGCTAAAGAAATTGATGAGCATCAAGAACAAAGTAATATGGCCGAACACAGTTCGATTAACGATGAACATCAAGAACAAGAACATGTTGCTAAGCAAAGTTCAGCTGGCCAAGAACGTCTGAGTGGAATCCATTGGGATAGTCCGAGTGAAATCTACATGGGAAATCCATGTGATGATGCATGAGATCCAAAAGAAGAGGAAGGGGCATTGGAGAATTATTTAGAAGTGAAGCAAGATATTGTTCGAGTTATGCAACCATCTTCTCCTCCCAATGTCTTCACAAAGGTACGCCTAGATGACAGTTTACTCAATTTTCGAGTCGGTCAAAATCATATTGTTGATCCACCCGTTAGCAAGATTCTAATTAATTTTGAAAGACCAATCGAGATGAGTAATCCATTTGTTTGGAGTAATCTTGTCACCATTCATGCTGATCAACGCATGGCACCATTCATAGAAGCTAATAGTGACAACTTATCACAACCAAAGTTGTTCCCATCATGTCGGCTAAACTTTATATTCATATGGACAACTTTGTTTTTTTATGCCTAGCTAACATTTGGTCTCAGATGAGACGTATATTCTGTAATTATTTTGGTTGCAGAAACATAAAGCCGGGTCCAAAGTCCTCCGAGATAGCCGATTCGAGAGCATCGGAAAAGGAGGATGAAAATCAATGCATAGCCGAGTCGGATGACGTTAAGTCGGCACCACTCGGTTGTTTTGTTTCAGAGCCGGTATCACAATATCACTTAATGGATGAGCAGTCTACCTTCAGTCCGGGCATATGTGATCACATCATTGGTGCATCACCGACTAATCCTATTGTTATAATTGATCACGATGCCGAGGTGTCAAAACAAGAACAAGTGCAATGTTCGTTTGAACAGAATGCCAAAGACAACAATGTGATTCCTCATGCCACACAATCGGCCAACAGAGGACGATTGGAGCTCGTTGAGGCACAAGCATGCGGCCAGTCGACTCAGATTAGTTTTGATGGTGGTCAAGTGTTGACTCAGCTACCTCAAGCTGGCTCATCCAAAGACGGATAGGTATACTCTAATGATGATGGGATCAAATTTTCAAGTGAGATAATTATTCAAAAATGCATCAGCAATAATATTGAATACATGAATTCCACAAAAGTTACAACTGACATATCTAGCGCTGGGGGGCAACAAGAAAATTCAAAGACCGATGCACTGAAAACCGAAGAAAGCAAAGGTCGTGGTAAGCACAAAGGTAAAAAGCCGAAAGTCACTTTCGCGCAGTTATTGGAAAAATATCAGAAGATAAGTGAGGTGAAGAGTGCTTATCGGCCGAGTGAAACAAAGGCATCAAAGTCACCCCCAAAGAATAAATCTGAATACTAGGATTGGCAAAGGAAGAAGTTGTCTCCATATCCTCCTTTTGGGCCACCAATGGCGATGTCATACATACCTCCTCATCCCGACTATTATGCATATCAATCATGGGACATGTATAAATCAAGGGAGCACCGTCCATCATATTCTATACCACCTCACCAAAATTATGTAGCTTCAGGAGGATCATTGTTTGTTCAACAACCATATGTTAAAGACCGACTCAACCAAAAAGAATCGGTCCGGAGCTTGGCAAAAAAGATGGACGTGTTCAAGAAAATTTACCGAGTGAAAAAGGATGGCCGCAAGTGTGCTCTTTCAGATCCGACTCCGGACGACAAAAAGCCAGCTGAGTCTACATTGGCAACTAAAGGCAAGGAGATGAAGCATGTAACTTTCAAGGATCCAATTGTCGAATTTCAACATGCCAAGTTAGAGGTTCCCAAAGCCAAGAAAAACTTGCCAGTGCATAAAACAAAGCCATGGCCGAGATGCCCACTCGGCTTATCATATTTGCAAGAAAAGAAGCTAAAGCGGCTTAGGGCCTATGAGCTGGAGAAGAGGAACATGGCGTGGGTCCCCAAAGGAAGCCGTCAAGGCAAGAATGATGTGAGAGCTCCTGTTGCAGGATTAAGAGAGGACAAACGTGAAGCCTGTAGGCGAAAACAACGATTTTCATGTCACAATACGAGACTCCAGACAATGCATCATCCATGTTCTTCAACTATCTCATGAGAGTTTGCGCTCAACAATTTATCGCCAGCTGAAATTTCTGATTTATTTCGGCTATTCACACTTTGGTGGGTAGGTTCCCCAGATCCTTTGAGATGAGAACGCATGGCCTATATTTGTTTATCGTCCTGAGATTTCATCATGTTGGTACAACAAGCATTAGGCTACTATCTTAGCTGAATCAGAGTGGATCATCATTTAGGTAATATTGCCAAGGTTCGAACAAGGTGAAATACAGTCGGTATGTTCGATTGAAAATCTTTGTAATGACCCGACTGGTCCTATATGGATCGCCCCTCGGGTAATATCGATAAAACTAAAGATGGACATATCAGAATTTTTCAAATAACTTCAGATGTAGTTGATCCAACAAGAGGCATGTTTTTTCACACCTGAACAGTCTGATGCTTGGTGTAGCCAATTCACATATGGCCGACTTATTTATTCACTCGACTCGTGAGGAAAATATGGCTGACTCATCCTTTAATCCGCCAGGAAAACTACATGTGACCGACTCCTTATTTGATTCGACTAGTAATGAAGGATCTAGTGCTATTCAGGAAGCTAATTGGAAGAAATCCGAGTGTCAGTCATTTCCAAGATCCAAGAGAAGCAAGATTGTTCGGCACATGGCTTAATATAAATTTTGATCTTTGATGATTTGTGTTGCTGAATAGTTGACGGTATTCCTTTGAGGTGCATGGTCATAATTAATCGTTCGACAGCCAGAATGGTGTATCATTGAACGGTTCTAATATCCCCAAGGAGTGCCTGAGCATATGGCCGATAATAATTGTCATTCTTAGCATGCACAGCCGATGAAGTGTAGACATCGTCCTTGGAACAAACATGGTGCAAATTATTTTTCAGCATGCTTTGCCAAAAAACAGGGGGGCATGTGTTGACACCTGATTTTGGCACGGTGCAAAATGCAGTAAAGATGGACTCAAACAAAAAGGTTTTTCTATGAGAAAGTTCATATTGCTAAATGAAACAACCTTGATATTTAGGCCATCACCATTCGGCATCATTTCAAGGGTCAAATTACACTTGGATTGTCATGTAGATGTTCTGAGTGCTTTTTGGTCGATTATGCCTCCAAGACAACCTCGAATGAAGAAATGTTCTACGTGGATTGTCTTTGTATCATTGAGCTGATCGATTTTTATATATAAATCATCTCAATCTGAGGTCATATGCAAGAGTTAGAGCAACCAGAGTGCAGCCCTACCACAAAGCAAAATATGGCGCAGAAGATCACACACATGTCTGATGCTCGTGTGAGTCATTCGGCCCTCAAGACGTCCTCGGATGGAAAAACTTACAACATTAAAAGGTTTCGCATCGTCGAGGCGATTGATTTTGATATATAATTCTTCTCAATCCGTGGTGGTATGCAACCTGGAGAGGCAAAACAAAATCAGCCTGGAGTTTCACTCGGGACTTCCGAGTGAAAGTTTGCCGGCCGACTGAAACGTTTGCCGTCCGGTCGATGAAAAGTTTTCCGTCCGGCCGAGTGAAATTGCCGTCCGAGTGAAAATCGCCGTCCAAGTGAAAAGTACCGGTCGAGTGAAAGTACCGGCCGAGTGCAATTGCCGTCCGAGTGAAAATCGTCGTCCGAGTGAAAACTACCGGTCGAGGTAAAGTGTCGGTCGAATGAAAGTTCAAAATGGCCTCGGATGGAAAAGTGTTCAACATGAAAGTTGTTCGTGACATCAAAATGGTAAAATTTTATTTTGAGTTTATTATTATCTGAGATAGTATGCGGCTTGCAGAGACGCTACAACACTCGGACAGTCCTGTCTGCTACGTGACTGAGTCTGATTCAAAGTTAAAGATGGCCTCGTGCAGTATTCAAGATGGCTTTATTTTGGAAAGTGATCAACATGTGGATTGTTGGCCTCGTCGATTCACACAAAATTTATGTTTAGACCGTCTCCATCGGAGGTCATATACAGATTCCACGGCCCACGCAAAGAGCAAGACAGAAGATTGGGCCAGATTTGGGCTGAATTCGAGTGGGACTAGAACTAGGACTCTAGGACGTTAATTGATGTAATTTTCTTGTAAGGAAAGCCTAGATGAATCCTTTGCTTGTACGGGAAGTCTAGATGCCTCTTATATGTTGGGGGTGACAGCCAATTGAAAAACACACAATCGAACAAATCAATCTACTACTTTTTCGTGTTCATCTATCCCCTACCCTTGTATCTTTCTTCTCGTTCTTCGTTCGTTCTTATTCTTGGAGGGCAGCAATTCATGAGGCCCTAGGGGCGATCAGGTCGACCTAGGGCAGCCCATAGCCACTGCGCGCTCTGACGGGGTCCCTCCCGGGTGTGTGGGGTTTCGGGTCCTCAAAAGCGCCCGCCGGACTACTTGCGTACCGCGCTTCCAAACGGGTCTCCTTCGACGTGAGCTGCGGTGCATCACCCCAGTGTCGAGGGTACACGGTGATGTGTTCGTGTGCGAACAATACTTTTATGGATTTGAGAGCACTTGATAAATGTCTTGCATGCGGATACCTGTAGTAACAATTTGTTATTGAAGTGATTCCCTTGATATATATATTATGGCGTCAACTTGCATATTCTGGTTACCTTGGGAATCTATGCATTGGGGTTGATTGCACGTTTTCATACCTTGTTCTCTGATAGAAATCTTGGGGCACTCTTTGAGGTTCTTTGTATTGGATTGAGTATTATGAATCTGAACTTGTTTGATGCATATCGTATAATTAACTCATGGATACTTGTGGTGACTTTGGAGTATCTAGGTGGCATTAGAGTTGGTTGATGTGTATCATATGGTGTTATTCTAGAAAGAACTCTTAGATAGATCGATCGGAAAGGATAACTTGGTTATTTTAGGATGAACTCTTGGATAGATCGATCGGAAATGATAACTTTAAGGTGGTTTCATACCCTACAAACAATTTCTTCTTATGTTCCCTGCTAGATAATAACTTTGGAATGATTCTTCGTTGCATGGTGAGGGATGGTTATGTGATCCAATTATATTAGCATTGTTGAGAGATTGCATTAGCGAAAGTACGGACCCTAGGCCTTGTTTTCAAGCATTTCAAATACCGTTTGTGCTCACTTTTGTTACTTTCTACCTTGCTGTTTTTATATTTTCAGATTACAAAAACCTATATCTATCATCCATATTGCACTTTATCACCATCTCTTCGCCGAACTAGTGCACCTATACAATGTGCCATTGTACTGGGTGTGTTGGGGACACAAAAGATTTCTTGTATTTGATTACAGGGTTGTTTGAGAGAGATCATCTTCATCCTACACCTCCGATGGATTGATAAACCTTAGGTCATCCACTTGAGGGAAAATTGCTACTCTGCTACAAAAGACTGCGCTTAGAGGCCCAACACGAGTCTACGAGAATAAAGTTGCATAGTAGACATCAATGGCTACAGTGAGCAATCGAGCATGACGAGGGGGGGGGGGACGGAGGGAGTACCTAGATCGGAGCCCGCGCGTGTGGATCAGAGATGGGTGACCGAGTGGCGGTGCGGTTCGTCGGAGAACGATGACGGAACGGTGGTGAAATCCGGCAGCCTGGCAGCATGGTTCTGTTCCTTCTCCCGGGCGGTGGCTGGTACCAAGACACCAAGTCTCGGAAGTTATGTACCCGTGACCTTTAGACCTGGCTCCAGCCAGGAACCGGGAGTAAAGCCAACCTTTTCGGCGACCAAAATTCCACGCGGGAGCTGAAACCTTTAGTCCTGGCCGGTGGTTGCAACGCGAACTAAAGGTGTGTTTCAACTAATTTTCATTTTTGAAGAAATTATTTGGCAGATTCAATTTTACAGATTGAAATTAATTCTTGTAAAAGGCATAATAATTTGAAAACTAAACCAAATGAGTTGACTCAAATTTATGTGGATTCATCTTGAAAATGTGTATAAACTAGTATCATTTTGAGAGGAAGTTGCATAATTATTTTTTGAATTATTAATTAATACAGTCATTAAAGAAATTATTGTAAACTTTAAAAATTCATATCTTTAGTTCTGTTAAGCCAAAGGGAGCAAATAAGATGTCAAATTGTTTGTCTTAACATAACCTAAGTCTTACAAAGATTCCCTTCGGTTTGTCCAAAGTGGGACTTTCTAGCTATAAGTCCGGAAACTCATTAGAGAGAAAGTGATGACAGTGAAGCTGGTCACATCCGAGAGTGGGATCTTGGAGTATAAAACTTTTTCTATGTGTATGTCCCTTGCTTATGATTGCGTCGTAACCATGGAGAATCTTCATCATTTAACAGGATGCTTGGATCAGGGTTCAATGTGAAGGCAGGAATTTCATCAAACTTATTATAATCTTGTGACATGTCTGTCTTGTCCTCCACACCCATGATGTTTCTTTCCACTGAAAGAACTATGTGGCACTTTGGCTCATTGTACGATGTATTCAGTTCCTTATCTTATCTTTTTCTCGGTTTGGTAGACATGTCCTTGACATAGAAAACCCAAGCCACATCATTGGCAAGGACGAATGGTTTGTATGTGTGCCCAAGATTGTTGAGATGCACTATTGTTATTCCGTACTATGGGTCTACCTTTACCCCGCCTCCTGTCAGATTGACCCATTTGCACCGAAACAAAAGGACCTTAAAAGAAGGTCCATAGTCAAGTTCCCATATCTCCTCTATGAAACAATAATATGTGTCCCTTTTCCCATTGTTGTTTGTTGCATCAAAGAGGACATCACTGTTTTGGTTAGTGCTCTTTTTTATCTTGGGTGATCATGTAAAATGCATTCCCATTTATCTCGTACCCTTTGAAAGTCAATATAGTCGAAGATGGTGACTTGGCCAACAAGTACAGCTGATATCCAACAGTGGTGTTATTCATGAGATGTATTTGCAACCAACCACCAAAAGTCTCCATGTGTTTACGTTTAATCCAGGAGTCAGACTACTCCGGGTTCTTGGAGCGTACATTATCCATGTGTTCCTCGATATATGGAGCCACTGATACGTCTCCAATGTATCCACTTTTCCTAACACTTTTGCTCTTGTTTTGGACCCTAATTTGCATGATTTGAATGGAACTAACCCAGACTAATGTTGTTTTATGTAGAACTACCATGGTGTTGTTTTGTGTAGAAATAAAAGTTCTCGGAATGGAACGAAATTGTTTGGAGAATTATTTTGGAATTTATGAGGAATTTTGGAGCCATAAGCCACTTGAGAGGGGGCCCAAGGTGTCCACCCTCTACCAGGGCACACTAGACCCCCCTGCTGCGGCCTGGTGGAGGGTGTCCACCTCATGTGGCCCTCGATCCTAATTCCAGCACTGTAAATTCAGAAATTTCTAGAAAAAAGTTAGAGAGAAAGTTTCATCGCGTTTCACTATACGGAGCCTCCGCCACCTCTTGTTCTTCGTCGGGAGGCCAGATGTGGAGTCCGTTTGGGGCTCCAGAGAGGGGAATCTTTGGTATTCGTCATCACCAACCCTTTTCCATCGCCAATTCCATGATGCTCCCCACCAAGAGTGAGTAATTCCTTCGTAGGCTTGCTGGTCGGCGAGAAGTTGGATGATATTCATCATGTAATCAAGTTAGTTTTGTTAGGGCATGATCCCTAGTATCCACTATCTTGTAAGATTGATGTTGCTATGACTTTGCCATGCTTAATGCTTGTCACTAGGGCCTGAGTGCCATGATTTCAAATCTGAACCGTTCTTGCTATCATCATTATATCTATATTCTTGATCCGATCTTGCCTAGTCATATGCACCTATTACGTGTTATGATTCGTCAACCCCGGGGTGACAGAAATCGGGATACTTCATGGTGATGATCGTAGTTTGTGGAGTTCATGTATTCACTATGTGCTAATACTTTGTTCTGATTCTCTATTTAAAGGAGGCTTAATATCCCTTAGTTTCCTTATGGACCCCGCTGCCATGGGAGGGTAGGACAAACGATGCCATGCAAGTTCTTTTCCATAAACACGTATGACTATATATGGAATACATGCCTACATTATATTGACGTACTAGAGCTAGATCTATGTTACCCTAGGTTATGACTGTTATATGATGAATATCATCCAACGAATGCACCGATCTAGTGCCTACGAGTTTTCCACTTATTGTTCTCGCTAAGTTAGTACTACTGCTATTATTATTGCACTTGCTACAAAACTATCACTGCTACTGTTACCGCTACTACTACTATTACTACTGCTATCAAACTATGATAGTACTGTCTTAATGATCACTTTGTTGCAGACATTTATCTCCAGGTGTGGTTGAATTGAAACTCAATTTTTAATACTCTCAAATATTCTTTGGCTCCCCTTGTGTCGAATCTATAACTTGGGTTGAATACTATACCCTGGAAAATTGCCGCGACCACCTATACTTGTGGGTTATACAGACCTTTTTCTGGCGCTGTTGCCGGGGAGCATAGCTATATTTGTTGTGTCACTTGGGATTTATATCAATTGATCACTATGAAGAATCTGAAGGATACTAAAACCAAGATTTTTCCCTCTACTACGAGGGGATGTAAGGAACTGCCATCTAGCTCTGCACATGATTCACCTTCTGTTATGAGTAAGTTTGCAACACCACCACATGCTATTAATGTTGATATTGATGATGATACTTTTGCTATGAATGATGCTTCTGATGATACTAGTACCATGCTTGATGATAATGTGCCATTAGGTGAATTTCTTGATGAACAAATTGCTAGAGCTAGAGAGAATGAAATTATTGAAACTGATCAAACTGCTGAAACTAATGATTATGAAACACCTATTAGGCATAGCTCTCCAAGATTTGAAATGCCTAATATACATGAAGGTTATGCTTTGGATGGAGAAATAGCTAGAGAGATTCTTGCTTGTAAGGATAGAGATGATCTTGAGAAACTACTATGCAAGTATAAGGAAAAGACTTTGAATAATAAAATGAAATGTGATCCTAAGTTTGATACTTCACCTATCTTTGTTACCGATAAGGATTAGGAATTCTCTTTCGACCTAGAGTTAATTACTTTTGTTGAATCCGATCCTTTTCATGGCTATGAAACTGAAACTGTGGTCGCCCGTCTTACTAAGTTGAATGATATAGCCACCCTATTTGCTCATGATGAGCAGATTTGTTACTATTATATTCTAAAAATATTCTGTTCTCATTAAAGGGTGATGCTAAGATATGGTACAATACTCTTAGTCTTGGTTGTGTGCATAGTCCCCAGGATATGATTTACTACTTCTCTGAAAAATATTTTCCTTCTCATAAGAAACAAGCCGCCTTATAGGAAATATTTAATTTTGTGCAAATTGAAGAAGAGAGTCTCCCACAAGCTTTGGGAGGCATCTCCAACTGCTTAATACTTTGCCAGATCATCCTCTAAGTAAATTGAAATACTTGATATCTTCTACCATGGACTAACTGATGCTTCTAGGGACTTCCTAGATAGTTGTGCTAGTTGTGTTTTCAAAGAACGAACTGTTGAACAAGCTGAGGAACTATTGAATAATATATTGAACAATTATGATGATGGGAGTCTCCCTGAACCACGAATTTAACCCACTCCGAAGAAGAGGGCTATCTTATTTGTCAGTCCTGAAGATATGCAAGAGGCAATGAAATGCATGAAGGAAAAAAGTATTAAAGATGAGGATGTTAAGAATTTACCACCTATTTAAGAAATTCATGGACTCAACACATCACCACATGCATAGGTTATAGAGGTAAAATCTTATTAAAGTTTGATGAAGGTGATATCCCTTACAATAAACATCCTAGTCAATGCTTATATGAGTTTGATAACTATATTATGAAGCAAGAGCACTTGAATGCAAATGCTCTGAAAGACTTGAAATATAATTCAGATATGATTGCTCGCTTGAGTGACTTGTTATTTAGAATCAGTAATGATGTTAGAGGTGTAGGAAAACATGCCTATGTGGTTCAAACTCAGTTAGAACAAGTTGCTAAATGTCAAAAAGAATTTCTTGATGAAATGAATAATAATATGAATGACCATGCTATTAGAGTAGTAACTAGATGAGGTAGAATGACCCAAGAACCACTTTATCCTGAAGGTCATCCTAAAAGAATTGAACAAGTCTCTCAAGGATTTAATGTTGATAAACCTAGTCCTTCTAAGAAGAAAAATAAAAATAAAAATGATAGGACTTTCCGTACTTCTAGTGAACCTGAGATAGAAAAAACTCCTCATGATAATAATAATGTCTCTATTTCTGATGCTGAAACTCAATCTGGTAATGATCATCCACCTAGTGATAATGATAGTGATAGTGATGTACGTGAGGATACCCAACCTAGTAATGATAAAGAACTAGATAATGATGTAGAAATAGAACCTGCTGTTGGTCTTGATAACCCACAACCTAAAAATAAATGATATGAGAAAAAGGACTTTGTGGCTAGAAAACATGGTAATGAAAGAGAGCCATCAGTTCAGAAACCCATGCCTTTTACACCTAAACCATCTAAGAAAAAGGATGATGAAGAATTTGAACACTTTGCTAAAATGATTAGGTCAGTCGTTTTGCGCACTCGTTTAACGAATATTTTAAAGATGCCTCTGTATGCTAAGTACATGAAAGACATCGTCACTAATAAAAGAAAGATACCTGAAGTTGATATCTCCACCATGCTTGCTAATTATTCTTTTAAGGATGCATTACCCAAGAAACTTGGAGATCTTGGAATACCAACTATACCTTGCTCCATTAAAAGAAATTATGTCAAAACTGCTTTATGTGATTTGGGAGCTGGTATTAGTGTTATGCCTTTATCTTTATATAAAAGACTTGATTTGAATAAACTCACACCATATGTTTGCAAATGGCTGACAAATCAACAGCCATACCTATCAGTATTTGTGAGGATGTGCCCGTTCTTGTTGCAAATGTTACTATCTTAACAAAATTTGTTATTCTTGAGATGCCCGAGGACGAAGATATGTCGATTATCCTTGGTAGACCCTTTTTGAATACTTCAAGGGCTATTATTGATTGCAATAAAAGCAAGGTCACTTTTCATATCAATGGTAATGAGCATACGGTGCACTTTCTGAAGAAACAATTCCAAGTGAATGGTGTGAATGTTATTGAAAATTCTTTGACACTCATTATTGGAACCTTTCAATTACCTCTACGTACTATCAAAAAGAAATATGATATTGTTATGGTTGGGGATATACCTATCCCCATTGAGGTAACCTAGTGTTTTATGAAAGTTCTTTGTTTTCATGCTAATTGAAAGTGGTTGTTAATAAGACTTGACCAACCTTATTAATGAAATTTTTGAGAGGTATGAAGTTGATGAATTCAGTAGACACAAATCACTCTATCCACTTTTTGTTTTCTGTTTTTCCTAGTTAAATAAAATAAAATGCCATGTTTATCCTATTTTCTGTTTTTCCCGTGCAATAAAAAATGGGGGACTACTACACATCCACCGCTGGATCCCTACTAAACATCTGTCACCTAAATGGTTGTGCGATGCATGCACGCGTAACCGTCTGATCTAGCTGCCGGCACGCGGCTCAGTCGCCTCCACCGATCAATTAATTCTTGAAGCAACGGTCCAGTTGCAGAAACAAGCTTGTTGCCCTGGCCCTGGCATCGAGTAGTCGAACGACATTCTTCACTTTTGCAATAGAGGTAATATTGTGGAAACATTTGCATCAGAGGTTGTGCCATAATTTTTTTGCAACAAAGGTCATGTTGCAGATTTTTTTTGCAACATAGGTCAGGTTGCAGATTTTTTCTTCTTCGCTTCTTCGCAACATAGGTACTGCTGCGGGAGAAACTTTTGCAACAAAGGTCATGTTGCAGAGATCTTTTACAACATACGACAGGTTCTAGAATTTTTTTCTTTGTCTTTTTGCACCATATATACTGTTGCGGGAGAAAGTTTTGCACCAAAGGTCATGTTGCAAAAAACTTTTAGAACATAGGTCTGGTTGCAGATTTTTTTTGCAGTAAAGATCTTGTTGCAAATTTTTTTTGACGTCTTTTTTTGCAACATAAGTATTGTTGCGGGAGGAATTTTTGCAACACATGTATTGTTGCGGGAGTAGTGTAGTGTGTGGGCTACAGACGTGAGACACGTCACACGCTAGAGGCGACGGACGTCCTGGCTGGATCAGCCAGCTGTTGGTAAACTTTTCCCTAAAAAATGACCAAAAAATAAAAGTTCTCAGAATGTCCTAAAAATTTAACATGAATTTTTTCTAATTATTTTCAAATTTCTGGAACAAATAACACCATAGGGGGTGCACCTGGTGGTCACCCTCCACCAGGGCACGCCAGATCCCCCTATCGCGGCCTGGTAGAGGGTGGGCCCCAGGCGGGTCCCCTCACTTATCCCTTTAGCCCATGTTACCTCGTACCTCCAGAAAAAATTCACGATTGCTCTATCCCTCATGTTCTTGCTCAAGAACCCGTGGATTTCGATCTCTTTGCTCGAAGCTCTATTTCTCAAACTATTTTAGGGGATTGCTTCTTGGTATGTAAGTCCCCCATTGCTCCAATTAGTTTTTGATTTAGTGGTTTATTTTCAGAATAATTAGCTACTCTTTGTGCTGTTGTAGATGAGTTTGCATATTGAATTCTTAGAGTTCTAAGTAGTTTGATTACTTGATATGGCCTCTATGCATCCCTATGGGTAGTTGCTGTCAATCTTATTGATTTTGTTAACAATTTTTTGGTGGACTAAAAGTTTTCAGAAATTTATTTGTAGAAAATAAGATGAATTTCTTTAGGAAGTACTCCTCCAAGAAGAATGCTAAGGGAGTTATTGGGGAGTCATCTGATAGTGACCTATAAATTCTAAGGAAGGAAGAAGTGTGGCCGTGCGAATGGCCACATATTCCCTTTATGGAGGAAGTCGGTTTCTATCAAGAATTTTCTCAACTTATTGACAATGCTGGGCTGACCAACTTCCTTGCAGATAAGTGTGACCACTACCACATCCTCACAAATTCCTTTGTGCAAAGTTTTAATTTCCTGAGTAGGAATAACCCTCCTGAGGTGCAGTTTAATCGGTATGCTAAAAACTACAAGATACCATTCAGTGACTTTTGTGACATATGTCTGATTCATTCTGACGAGGAATTAAGATAGCCTAGACCAGCAGAGTTTGAGGACTTTCTCCTCACTTTTATAGTGGGTGACGAAAGAGGCGTGGCAAAAGCGACTGTCACTAGTTTGCAGTTTCCTTCTTTCACACGGGAGGCACCAAGACAGAACCTTGTCACATCGGTGTCATATAGACTCCAAAATACCCGCGTGATCCTAATTTTTTTTAAGAGAGAAGAGGAGTAGAATCAAAATTCCTAAGTCGAAACCTCACAAGAGCATAGAAGAGGAGTAAAAAGAATCATACTCTCCGATATAACTAGACTCAAAATAGTTTTCACTAGACACAACTCGGCCAAGTTCGAACAAGCAAAGGCTCCTATGGTCGTATGGCTCTTAATACCAACTTGTCACGCCCAAGATGTGCGCCTATCCTTTTTAAGGCTCAAGGGCCCCGCAAGGGATAGAGGCGCATCTTGCCGTTAGCAAGTATAGTATCATCACATCGTACAATACTGAAAGGATGAGTATACAAGATTGGCTTACACTCGCCACATGCTAAATTACAATCCACTCAAAGTTCAAATCATCAAGATGAAGACAGGGCCCGCCTACGGACGAAATCAAACGATAAAATAGATGCAAATGATACTATCTCGCTATACCAAAGATCACGATCATGGTCCTCTACTCATCTGGGTAAGTCACATACATCCTGCCTCTTTCCTCATCATATTCCCACTGGAGCTGGGTAAGGTCATCCTGCACGAACTCATCTGACCCTATACCTGGAGTGTAGTGGTAAACTGTGGGCCACAGGGACTCAGCAATCATGCGCCCGGGTTCCGAGACTATCCAAGCTTAAAGGTTGGGTTGGGTAAGTGTTTAGATTGCAGCAGCACTAAGCATTTATGGCGGCTAACTTACGTAACAAGAATGTAAATGTGAGTGGCCTACGATGAACGATCGAATCTAGTATGATCTCTATGAGACCCTAAACACTTACTTACGTCAATCATAACCCCACCATGTTCTCTCTCGGATCGTGTTCGCGAGCAGAGACGATCACGGTGACTCGCACAGTTGGTGTATTTTATTTAGAGCTTACTTCAAGTTTACTAGAACTGGGTGTTAAACAAATCTCGAAGTTGCCACATAACCGCGGGCACGGCTTTCCGAAAAGATTTAACCCTGTAGGGGTGCTCCAACTAATCCATCACAAATTAACCACACTTTGCGGGAATAGCCTCGACCACGGATCTCGTGATCATCATAGGTAATTCCAAAGGAATTCCAACACCTCGAGTAAACTCGAAGAAAGTCAGACTCCACACGCAAGACATTCGATAAAGGTAAAACAAATCCAGCAAGACCACCCGACGTGTCGACGAACCCAATAAGAGCCGCGTATCTCATTCTTAGGACACGACGGATAAGCTAGTGTACGGTGTCCTAATAGAAATCTCCCAAGTTGCCCTGGGTTGGCCCCGCACAGTGCTCTAGTTTGGACCAACACTCATGAGGAGCACTGGCCCGGGGTTGATTAAATTATCCATGGGTTTGCAAGGCCCTATGCAAGTTTTATTAAGTTGTAAGCAAATGTAGTACCAATGTTGGGTCTTGCCAGACAAGTTTTAATCTCAACCGAAAGAACAAGGGGGTCTCCATAACAACCCCGGGCATGTTACGAGCGCAAAATATGGAAAACATAACACCGGTAACCAGGAACTAATGGCGGTAACAGCGGAACAAATCACTTAGCAAAAGGCCAAGCCTTCCACCAATACCAAGATATATATGTGCTTTAAATTAAATGACAGATAATATGGTGATATCCATATCCATGTTATCACATGGAACAACCTGCACCTGCAACTAAGAATGCTATAAGAGGGCTGAGCAGCGGTAACTTTGCCAATCAAAGGTATGCTAGGATGTGGAGGTTAGAGGCTGTCATGGCAATTAGGAGGCTGATATCAAGTGGTAGGTAGCGCAATTGTAACGATAAGAGCAAGAAACTAGCAAGCAAAATAGTATCAGGATCCAGGTACGATCATCTTGCTTGTTGGTTCTTCAGCGGAACAAGTAGCGGGATCCTCGTAGTGGTACTCTCCTGGGTCCTCATACTCAGTATCAACACTCACGTCTATCCAAGAGAAATAGAAACAATAAACATCCAACCAAGGTGCTATGCACAACCAAGATGATGCATGATTCATTTATGAAGATTTAAACATGGCAATTCAAAACTAATCATGTTTCACATGCAAAGTTTGTATATTAGTAAACCTGGACAGAACCTCATGTTAAGTTATTTAGACATGCATTAACATGGCAAATATGAATGCATCATGCAAAATCGATAGAAATGCATATAAGGAACGCAAGGAACATACTTACGGTTCTCACAATACGCTCACGACAAGGTGCGGAAGCAAAACACAAGACCACCAAGCCATGGGATAATTCTTGGCATTCCAAGGTAGCCACTGGTTAGGTGATGATAAACCAACAACAATAGACTCAAAAATCAATCAATTCCATGGAGCATAGCTCCCACAAGTCACAAAACAAATAAACACACAATCTGCCACAAAAGAGCATCATAGCAACTTACTCAGCTGACAACTTGAGCTACAGGAATCCTACAGACCCAAACAAGGTATTAGCAGAATCTACTCAACACACACATCAACTTATCCAGCTACACAATCAGCAAGGAAGGCACACATCAATAAGCATGAAGCAATCAAGTTGACATGATGAAACAGTTTTCTGGGACTTGGTGAAAGTTCCAGTTTTTCTAGAATCTGAGATTATAAAGTAGCAAGTTGACAGCAGTAGTTAAATATGCTAGAAAGCTCCTATTGGCATGAAAATTAACAGGATGGTAGAAGACAATATCTACTACAAATAACTAACACTGATCATGAGCAAATACACAACATATTGGTAGATGTCACCCACTCTACATGGCATAAAAATAACAGCAGATTCTCATAGTAGTTTTTAGCATGCTGAAACAGAAACATTAAGTTGGCTACTTAACAGCATGTTTCCCACTTATATGGGTGATTCTCATGTTAAACAAAAATATCATGGCATACTAGATACAAAATACTAGCACTCCCTAGTTGGCACATATCCCAAAGCAAGCATGTATTAAATCATGCAAAAATAACAAAATGGCATCTCACCTGAAATGACAGAATTATGAACTTTCTCAAAAGTGAAATCTGAAAGTTCCAATGGATTCATTGGGCCTTTCTACCCCAAAAACATATGTCATACTCCTATGATCATGTCAAGCAACATGCACCCTAAGCTAGCAAAACTACCACCTACTCATAAGTGACATATAGATCTAGATGACCTTGAACAACTAAGAACACCACCATATTAGAAACTTAATGCACCATACAACATTGATAAACCTACTAACATGCATCCAAGAAAGGGATATGCCAAGTGGGGAAGCCCACTAGTTCCCACACACACACACTCTCTACTCACATACACACAACATGTCAAAGCACTTGCAACTACCCACACACATATGTATGTATGCATAGCCTACACACACTCACAACTCACTTGCACATGCACTAAATATACCACAACTATAGGTGCAAAGCACACACATACACACAAGAACACATGCACTCCACACCCACACTACACATGCACAAGTGTATGTATGCATAAGCACACACACATCCACCTCTCTTGTACTTACATACACACACACTACATCATGTAGATACACACACTATCACAACATATGCATAGATGCATGTATGTATATACACATACACACTCTAGCACACACACATATATGCATGAGCACACACACATATACACATGCATATGTGAATGCTCACATGCACATACACACACATATACATAACCAGCAAGGAAACAAACAAGCATGAGACAAAATAAGAATAAAAACAAAAGAAAAAGAAAAAAACAAAGGGGAGGGGTTCGGGATCGAACCCTCGACCCCTTGGTCGATTCCCCCTGGCTCCACCACTCTAGTACGCACGCGCGTGTTAATAGAGGGGGGTTCTCTGCGCATCTTAAGCACACACTCGCACTCGTTTCTGACGAAACTGAACCAAGGTCGGCCACCGGCGACAGGAAGCTGCGGCATCGATTCCGGTGACCACACAGGCTCTCCGGCGGCACGAATGGGCAGGATCGACGCGGGGATCTACGGGGTTTCCATTCCCCTACTTGTCTTGCGATGAGGAGGACGGGGGCAAGCTCAAGGGTTCGCCTTACCGGCCGGCGGCAACGATGCAACGAGCTACGGCGAGGAGAGAGGACAGCAGGGAGGAGGCGCTCACCGAGGGCTTCTCGGAGACGCGGGGACGCGGGCGATAACGAGAAGAAGAGAAGGAAGACACCGGCGACTCACAGCTCCCTTGCGGACGACGGGGATGGCGAAGCGGTGCCGTGGGGAGGTGCTCCTCACCCTCCTTAGCTCTTGGAAAGGAATGTGGACGGCACCGGGAAGCCGCACGCCATCTTGACGACGACGAACATCACCGGAGGCGACGACGGCGACAGGCCCGGCGGACTCTGCTCTCTCTGAACCCGCTCACTCCTCTGAACCCGAGAGAAAGAAGAATAAGGAGGGATAGGAAGGAGGAGGAAAAGTGGCAGCGGCGAGGGAGAAAAGAACCCTAGGGATCCGCACGCTTAAATAGGTGGGGGTCGGCCTCGACGTCCGTGAGCTCCTCTCACGGCATCGACGGCGCGCACTCTGCTCTCTCTGCTCTCTCGCGCGTTGCCTGATGGAGGAGGGAGACGGGGCAGGTGAGCGTTACACGCACGGGATGGGCTGGCTCTGGTCATGCTAGCTGGGCCGCAAGGGAAGGGGAGCCCACCTCTCAGCTCTCTCTCTCATAGAAATAACGCCAGGTTTTTTTCCTTTTTAAAAAAACCACAGCAACACAAAATAAAACCCCAGAAAAGATAAAAGGATCTTTGGTGCAACAAAAAAATACTTTTGTAAAGAAAATAATGTGCAGTATTTAGTAAAAATATTAAGTTGTTTTATTGGGCAAGTAATTTTAATACTTTTGGAAATAACAGCCCCTGTTTTATATAAACACCAATTCCTACAATCCTCAAACACAAAAGAACCACTCTCTAAATTATTAAGATAAATAGGGCTACCTCTTGAACATTTTTTAAATAATTTTAAGAAGCAACTTAATTCTGCTAATAAATAATATGAAGAGAAGGGGGATGCTGGAAGGGGATGTTTGATAAGGGAATAGAGAGGGGAAGACGAAGAGGTTGCACACTCTACTCTAACCACACCCAAACACCAACAAAACACAAGGCACACTCACAACCACCACATCATACAAAGATACATGAAAACAAGCAAGGCATGATGAATGCTATGATGGATGAAATGATGCATGAATGCAAACAACACATGGATGACAAGTGGAATTCATATCATAGCTCATGACACACGGTTCATACAATGGGTTACATGCCATAAAAGGTAGGGACAACACTTGGGCTGTCACATGTTATCCCGTTGCCTGCACTTGCTTTGTTTGATTCTTTTCAGGAACGGATACAGAATTATGCCTGACGACATTATAACTTACCGGGATAACCTAGCAGCAGCTGAGGAGGAACCTCAGGAGTGGGTCGCTCAGGTGCCACCACCGCCAAGCATCAACTCAGACTATTATCGAGGAGATGGATCGTGATTACCAAGCTAGGCCAAAAGCCTAAGCTTGGGGGAGTACGTATTTCCACCAACATTACATTCATGTTCACACATTTCATTTCAATTGTCGGTGTTCACATTTTTTCATTGTATTATCCATGTTAGATTTATTTTTCTCGTTTTCTTCTTGTGTGTTTGAAAAAAATTGAGAAAGTCAAAAATACTTCTTGCTTGTTTTTGGTTTTTGTTTTTAGTTTAGTTAGTTGTAGTATTAAAACAAAGCCCAAAAAGATTTCTAATTTCTTCTTTTGCTTGTTGAGAGTTCTCTCATGTAAATAGTTTTTCTCGTTTTTGTTATTCCTGCTCTTATTTGCTTTCTTCAAGAAAAACTAAAAACTCCAAAAATATTTATGTGTGTTTCTCTGAATTTTTTTATTTTATCGAGTCATACCGAGGAAAAGACTACGATGAAAATGTTGAGTGGCTCTCATATGCTTTACTGATGACCTAAAAAATAGCCTATATTACCTTGTCTTCTCCTCTTGAATGAAATGTTTGCAGATTCCAGCGTAGTCCATGGCACTCTTGCATTATTATTATTTCCTTATCATTTGATTGTGCAAGTGAAAGGCAATAATGACGTTATTTGATGAATTGACCGCGACAGAGAAAAGCAGGTATGAACTTGACTTGTTCTTGTTTTTGTAAATATGTTTAACCTAGTATCCATGATTTAGCATATTATGATTGAACATGTTTGCAATGACAATTAGAGACCATAGTTGCTCATGACATGCTCAAGTAGCTAGGAGTGGATAATGATTTATCCTGGATGTCAACATGCGTTAAAATGGTTGTGATGTAGTTTGATGATATGGTATCCTCCTCTGAATGTTTCAAGTGGCTTGACATGGCACATGTTCACACATGTAGTTGAATCAAAACCAACATAGCCTTCATGGTATATATGTTCATGGTGTCAATATCCTACTCATGATAGCATTCAATGTTTATTATTTGTAATGCATGTTTATGACTGTATTCGCTCTCTAGCTGGCTGCTTCTCAATCTATTTGCTAGCATTCATCTGTACTAAGTGGGAGTTCTGCTTGCACATCAAAACCCCTAAACAAAAGTTATTCCAGATGAGTCCACTCTATCTACCAATATGCGGTATTACCCTATCGTCCCAAGTAAATTTGCACCTGCCACCTCCAAAATTTAAAATGAACATTTGTTTTGTGTACCTGGACCGCTCATGGAGCGACAGGGGGTGGTGAGTATCTTCCATGTTAAACGGGTTACTCTCATGATGAGTGTTTATTCCCTCGTCCTTGCACGAGAAGGGCTGTAATCGGGATTCCCAGTCCCGAAATCAAAATAAATGCAAATAATTAAACAAAACTCCCCTAGGAATGTTGTTGGTTTGGACGGTACCCGTGGATTCGGCTCACCGTGGAGTGTGATTATTGGGGGAGGGGGAGTAAAGATTTACTTTTACCGCTTGGGAACGATCGCTAATCTGTTTAACATGGAAGATATTGATAGCCCTTGGTCATAACATTGATAGGAAGGGTGGACCTGTCAAAATGAAACTTATCTCTTATGTAATCCTTGAGCTCTGGCACATCTGCAAATCCCTGCTTCCCTCTGTGAAGGGACTATCTATTTACTTTAATGTTGAGTCATTACCTTCAAAAATAAGTGCCAGATCTAAGAGCACTATTGTCATCCTCATGCATTGTGTACAGTGAATGTTGGATGCATCATGACCGGATCTTTTCTACCATGAGTAACAATGTTTAGTCGCTGCTTGAACTTTGGACATGCTCTGCATTTATATTTTGCAGTCTCAGAAAGGGCTAGCGAGATACCACTATTGTCATATTATATGACGGGGTTATTACCCCTAGGTAGGCCAAAGCTACGGGGTCCCCCCCCCGCGCTCAAGAAAAATCACGTCGTCGGCTCGTCCTTGGTCGGCTAGTACGTTGCCGGCTACCTCGCAACCGATTGGTGCATGGCCGGCAGGCTCGTTCCCGGCTAGCTCATGGTCGGCTGGCCAAGGAGCCGCCTCGGCCTTAGCCAGATGGGTCATGGTCGGCTCTTCCATTGACCGTCGAATGAACAGGCCCTTGTCCAATCTCTCTGCGCATGGGTACGGCGACAAGACAAGACCCCCATGACGAGCCCTGGTGTGGCCACAGTAATCGCTGACATGCGGGCACGCATGGCTATAGTGCAGCCAGTCGTACCACTGACCTCGGCTGACCGCGACCGAATGGGGCAATAGTGCCGGCACGCCCCCAACCTACTCCATTGTCTGCCTCCGCATGGCTACAGTGCTGCCAGCCGTACCGAAGACCTCGGCCGGTTGGCACTAAGCGACGCCACTTGGGGCAGCCTGTGCCGCCACACATGAGCTCGGGCCAATCATGGAGCCGGCCGGCGGTCCCCACAACCGGTACTTTAGAAATATTGTAAGCCGGGGGGTTGGCCTATAAAACCTCCCGAGCCCCCCCCATGCGAGAGAGGACACTCTCACAAGCACACGCAGGATCACTTCCTCCCACATTCACTCACATAGCAAAGGAGAAGGAGCCAGCTGCTCCTTCCTTCACCTCTAGACAACAACTCCAGGAGCACCATTGTAACCACACTCATCTATCAACCTAGACCAACCAGGACTAGGGGTATTACCTCCCACGGAGGGCCCTGAACCTGGGTACATCGTGCGTCCACCGCTGCTTGTGCCTAATCCCGCTCCCGGATCCCGTCGGCATCCTCCAGCCCCAACCACCTTCGATAAGCCTATCCATGGCATCTGACGTGAGAAAACGATGACTGTTGGCACCCACCGTGGGGTCGTATGCAGCACCGACCGGAGTCACGCTCGGGGCGGGACCTTTCACCACGTCCTTTGGACGCTCCGTGTACAGATGGAACCGCGGGTGCGTGGGGCTTTCTTCGGCAGGACCTGCGGGCAATAATGTTGGCTTCCCTGACAAACGCCTCGGTGGTGACCTCACACTTGACGTCGCCACCCTCACCAAGCGATTTGGCAAGCTGGGTCTCGCTGACAAGCCAACAGCCGACGAGCACCCTAGCCAGGTGCTCTGCTGCATCGATCTGCCCTCGTCCATTGGGGCTCTCCTCCCAGCCAAGTCCAATGGCTCCCACATCTGTGTTGGAGTGATGTTCACTGTTTCATCCACCTCCTCCGGCCGAGCGTGGGCCGGGGCCCACACGGCTGTTGCACGCATCAGCACCTCGGATCTGCTTGACGCTACCCTCAGGGGTCTGAGCACTCGCATTGCTCCGACGACGAACCCAGACGCCGTCACAGCCGAGATGGAGGCGGCTTGCCGCCTGCTGTTCGAGGAAGCCAGCGCCCTTGTAGTTGAGCAGCGTCGAATGGAGGCCGCCCAGCAGGAGTACGCCTCCTCTTATGGTCTCACCCCGGCTGGCACCGAGCCCAGCTAGCGTGGGATTGTGCGCGACCGCAGCCATGGTCGCGGAAATCCTCGGTGGCAACTTGCCCTCTACGACACCCCCACAGCCAACCTACGGGCCGCCAAGGTAGCCTACGAGGACTTGGCTACCTTGGTAGGCAAAGAGCGTGCCTTCCACAAGCGACACATCGAAGATCTCATTACCATTGCCAACAAGCAACAGCTCCTGCTCACCCCGGGTGGAGCCGCCTCCAAGGGTCCCCGCCCCGAGGGCGAGGGCATTGGGGCTGCTGGGCGTCAGCCGGCTCAGCACCTTGCTCCCCTTGCATCTCCGGCCAGCGGGCCGGGGCAAGCAACCCCTGGCGCTCCCAACTGCCTGGGAACGAGCACCGACTATGAACATCCCGCACAACAACAATCCCGCTCGCAGCAACCGCCGAAACGAGGCTCCGGCAGGCGGTAGCCGGTACAGCTGCGGGCACACTCCGCCTCTGCGCCACGAGCCGGCACGGTCTGACCCGCCGGCCGTTCGCCTAGAGCTCGCGGCCCGGCTCGGACCACGGGCGCCCCACAGCGACAATGACACACGCCTCCATCCCGGCCGGCTAGCGCAGTCAGCCCTCCTCAAGGAGGAGGGCTTGAACTGTTCGGCGTGCCTTGGCCCGGATCCGTAATGAGTCATTCCCGACCGGTTCACTCTTCCCCGGGATACCCCGAAGTACAATGAGGCCACCAACCCCGAGGACTGGCTGATCGACTACACCATGGCAGTCAGCATCGCCAGGGGGAACAAGCGCGTAGCTATCCACTACTCTCCCCTCATGTTGATCGGCTCAGCTCGCACCTGGCTTAATAGCCTGGCAGCCGACAGCATCAACACCTGGACCGACTTCGAAGAAGCGTTCATCCGCAACTTCAGCGACACCTACAAGCGTCTAGGCCATCCCCACGAACTAGCCATGTGCGTTTAGGGGCCAGACGAGGCCCTCCGCGACTACCTCACCTGATGGACCGAGCTCCGCAACTCCTACGAAGGGGTGCATGAGGTGCAGGCCATCTAGTACTTCATCAAAGGCTGCCACGATGGCACATACCTCAAGCAAAGCTCCTGTGCTCTCAGCCGGCTACGCTGGCGGAACTCAGGGCCAAGGCGAACAAGTATGCCACGTCCGACTCTGCAATCCGGGTCAAGACGAGCATGCCCGCGAAGGCAGCACCAACGCCGGCTACATCGCGACCGGCTGTCGACAACCAGCAGCCGCAGAACAACAAGCGCAAGGTTGACCAGCCCGACCCCTGCCACGGGAGCCGGCAGGTCGGCAAGAGGAGCTAGCTGCCCAGCCTTCCAGCCAGCGTTAGCGCACCTGCAAGGCTACTTGGCAGCACAAGCTCACGTTCGAGCAAATGCTCGACATCCCCTACAAGAATCACTCATGAGTCAAGCCCTCCATGCACATGCTCCGACAGTGCAGCTTCTCATTGTAATTGGCCCAGGGGGTTGGCCTCCCCCCCCCCCCCCCGCGCCCGCGCCACTCGCCCGACTACCGGTGCCGGTTCCGGCTCTCATTCTGGCGCCGGCTCCAGCTTTGGCCGAGAATGACGGTCGCCTGCTCGACCAGTTCCCCAACCGGGACGGTTCCTACGTCGTCTTCACAAGTGAAGAGACGAACAAGCACACTCAACGCCAGCTCCACCGCGAGGTGAATGCCACCATGCCCGCGACTCCCCAGTTCATGCACTCGTCCGAGAAGCTGGTTACCTGGAGCCGGGTAGACCACCCGGTCGTGATGCCAAATCCCGAGAGCTACGCCCTTGTCGTCGACCCCACCATCACCTCCGAGAGGCACACCTGCCACACTTGAGGTAGCAGCATCAACATCCTCTACCTCGACACGATGCTAAAGCTGGGACTCAAGGTAGAAGATCTGCAGAAGAGCCGGACCATTTTCCACGACATCGTGTCAGGAAAGTCATGCACGCCCATCGGCAAGATCAAGCTTGACGTCCTCTTCGGCGGTCCCAGCCATTTCTGCCGCGAGCCGATATGCTTCAAGGTGGCGGACCTCGACAGTCTCTACCACGCATTCTTGGGCCGGCCGTCTCTCGTCAAGTTCATGGCGATCCCCCACTACACCTACCTCAAGATGAAGATGTTGGGTCCCAAAGGGATCAACACTGTCGCGGGCGACTACAAGATGTCCATCGCGTGCGCTCGAGACGGCAGCCGGCTGGCTGAAGCCCTGGAAATAGCAGAGGAGAAGCGGCAGCTCGACTGGCTCGTGTCCCTCACCGTCAGCCAGCCGACCGTGTCGGCTCCATTGTTGCAGTCGATAGGCGAGGCTTCGTTCCAGCCGTCCAAGGACACAAGGCAGGTCCCACTCGACCCGGCCAACCCCGAGCAGTGCGTCACCATGGGCTCCCGCCTCGACAGCAAATAGGAAAGCGAGCTTGTCGACTTCCTCCGTGAGAATCGGGACATCTTTGCGTGGTCCCCCAAGGACATGTCGGGTGTTCTGAGGAAGTTCGCTGAGCACAAGCTTCACGTACGACCGGACTCGAAACCGGTCAAGCAACACCTATGCCATTTCTTTGAGGAGAAGCGGCATACTATAAGAGAAGAGATCACCCGATGACTCGTAGCAGGCTTCATCGTGGAAGTTTTTCACCCGGACTGGCTAGCCAACCCAATCCTGGTGCTGAAGAAGAACAAGACATGGCGCATGTGCATCGACTACACCAGCCTGAACAAGGCGTGTCCCAAGGACCCGTTTGCCCTGCCGTGGATCGATCAAGTCATCGACTCCACGACCGGATGTGACCTGCTATGGATCAAGCTGGTTTTCTTGGACGCCTACTCTGGCTACTCTGGCTACTCTGGCTACCACTCCCAAGGACCCGTTTTCTTGGACGCCTACTATGGCTACCACCGGATCAAGCTGGACCCGGACAACCGGCTCAAGACCTCCTTCATCACCCCCTTCAGGGGCTACTGCTACATCACCATGTCCTTCGGTCTGAAGAATGCAAGCGCTACCTTCTAGGGTTGCATGCAGAAGTGTCTCCTGCCTCAGATAGTTAGGAACGTCCACGTCTACATTGATGACATCATCGTCAAGACAAAGAAGCACTTCAGCCTCCTCGACCCAGAGAAGTGCATTTTCGGCGTCCCAACTGGCAAGCTCCTGGGTTTCTTCGTGTCCGCTCGCGGCATCAAATCTAACCCCGAGAAGATCAGGGCGATCAAGCGCATGCCCAAGCTGACCCGGCTCTGCGATGTCTAGAAGTTCACTGGCTGCCTCGCCTTGCTCATCCGGTTCATCAGCCGACTAGGAGAGAAGGCCCTGCCCCTCTACGGGCTCCCGTGGAAGACAGCTCTAGTCGAGGCGGGCCGCACCCCCCCGAAGAAGTCGTCCATGTTCAACTGGCCTGACGAGGCGGACAAGGCCTTCCGTGGCCTCAAATGGGCCCTCACCAGTGCACCCATCATGGCCGTGTCAACTGAGCCAGAGCCCTTGCTCGCCTACATCATGGTGACCACACGTGTCGCCAGCGTCATCCTGGTGGTCGAGAGGCTAGAGGAGGGCAGGACACTGCCAGTCCAGCGCCCCGTCTACTACCTCAGCGAGGTCCTCTCCGCCTCCAAGCAGAACAACCCCCACTACCAGAAGATGTGCTACGACATATACTTCGCCGCCAAGAAGGTCAAGCAGTACTTCCAAGAGCACACCATCACCATGGTGAGCATGGCCCCACTCGGCGAGATCATGAGCGCCTGAGACTCCACCGACCGGATCGCCAAATGGGTCATCGCCCTCGCCGACCACGAGATCCGGTACGAACCATGCACCGCCATCAAGTCGCAGGCGATGGCCGACTTCCTCGTCGATTGGGCAGAGACCAAGTTTGCGCTGCCTCCCCCAGACTCCACTCATTTGCGCATGCACTTTGACAGCGCGAAGATGAGGACCGTCCTGGAAGCCGGTATAGTCCTCTCCTCCTTGAAGGGAGACCAACTCAAGTACGCTCTTCAGATCCACCTCGCCGCCTACAACTACGTGTCCGAGTACGAGGCGCTCGCCCACAGCCTCCGTCTCGCTAAGGAGATTGGCATTAGGTGCATCCTATGCTTTGGCGATTCCGACCTTGTGGTGCAGCAGGTCTCTGGTGAGTGGGATGCCACAGATTGCCAACATGGCTAGCTATCGCTTCCTCGTCCAGTAGCTCACCTGGCTCCTTCGAAGGCTGTGAGTTCCACCATGTCCCCTGGGCAGACAATGAGGCAGGCGATGCGCTGGCAAAAATTGGCTCCACCGGGTAGGCCATCCCAGTCGGCGTCTCCCTCGAACGGCTGCTCAGGCCGTCGATCAAGCTCTCCCCCAAATCGAAGTCCATCTTTGTTTCGACCGATGTTGCCGGCCCATCGGCGGCTCCGCCTACTCTGCCAGCACTGGCTGCGACACCAGCCTCACTAACCCCGGCTGCCCAGCCGGCATGGATAGCACCGGCTGCCCAGCCGGCTCCACCAACTCCAACTATTGAGCCGCCCACATCCGAAGCGGCCGGCTCCAACCCCACAGCGGTCATGATGGCGATTGATGCCCCTCCCGCCGCCTTAGTCCCGGGGACTAGCGAGCTAGTCCTGGGGGCTGGTGAGCTGGTCCCGGGGGCTGATCACCTAGACCCGGGGGCTCCCGAGCCGACCACCGTCTCGGCTCCCTCATGGGCCCAGCCCATCTTGGCGTTCCTCTTACGTGGTGAGCTCCCTCCTGATGAGGCCACGGCAAGGCAGATCCAACGCCGAGCCCTAGCCTACAACATCATCAATCGCGAGCTGGTTCATCGCAGCACCACTGGCATTTTTAAACGGTGCGTCGAGCCGGAGAAGGGACATGAGATCCTCCTCGACATCCACCAAGGAAAGTGCGGGCACCATGACGCCTCCAGGACCCTGGTGGCCAAGGCATTCCGCCATGGCTTCTACTGGCCGACAGCCTTGGAGGAGGCCAAGGATGCCAGCGCTTCAGCACACAGAGTCACCTGCCAGCTACGACCCTTCAGACCATCCACCTCTCGTGGCCCTTTGCCGGCTGGGGGCTGGACATGGTGGGCCCCTTAAAGACCGCACGAGGCAGCATGACACATTTGCTGGTAGCCGTAGACAAGTTCACCAACTGGATCGAGGCCAGGCTGATCAAAGAAGCTGGACGGACCCACGGCTGCCGGGTCGTCGAAGACATCACGGTACGCAACGGCGTCCCCCACAACATCATCACCGACAATGGCACAAACTTCGCCAAGGGCACGTTAGCATGCTTCTGTGCCAAGCAGGGCATCCGGCTTTACCTAGCGTCCGTCTCTCATCCACAGTCGAACGGCCAAGTCGAGAGGGCGAACGGCCTGATCCTGGCCGGCATCAAGCCCCAGCTCGTGGCGCTGCTAGTCAGGTCAGCCGGCTGCTGGATCGAAGAGCTGCTGACTATCCTTTGGAACCTCAGGACCACGCCTAACCGGTCAACCGGCTACACCCCTTTCTTTCTCATATACGGGTCCAAGGCAATCATCCCCACCGACATCGAATTCGATTCGCCTCGGGTCGCCCTGTATACAAAGAAGGACGCGAAGGAGGCAAGGGAAGACGGCGTCGACCTACTCGAAGAAGCACGTGAGCTGGCTCTAAGCTGGACGCCATCTACAAGCAAAATCTCCGGCACTACCACAGCAAGCGGACCCGACCAGTCTCTTTCTGTGAAGGAGATTTGGTGCTGAGGCGGATCCAATGAACCGTCGGCCAGCACAAGCTGTCCTCCCCATGGGAGGGCTCGTTCATCATCAGCAGAGCGTTGCACAACAATGTATACTACCTGATAGACGCCCAGAAGCTGCAGAAGCGCAAAAGAGACGCCTCCGACGAGGAGACGGAGCGCCCGTGGAACGCGGCGCTCGTCCACCCGTTTTATTGCTAAGGACCAGTGTATGTATGTACCCCTCTCCTTTCGGGCTTATGAATGCAATGGGGGCCCAAGCCGGCGCTTGGGGCAAGCCCCCTTTCAATCCCCTCAAAGTTTCCTCGTTACTTAAGCGTGGCGCCCGGGCCCGGCTCTCGGACCCCGAGGCTCGACCGGCTCTCCTCTGGGGCGGACAAGTAGTGTGAGCAAGCAACCCTTTGCTACCCCCCACTAACCAGCCACAGACCGGCTCTCGGTTGTCTGACAGATGGGACCGCAGGTAGGAAGGAACTTTTCACACGAAGTCCATCTAATGAGTAGCAGCCGGACAGGTCCTACCGAACCACGTTGTTTATACCAACTAGCCAATGCCGGATCGACCTAGCCCTAGCTGGATGACTCTAAAAACTCGCTTGTTTTCCCAAGGAAGATGCCCCATCCCTATCCCAGACCGGCTCCCGGTTGGCTGGCACGCAGGGCGTAAATCGGATAGAATCCCGGCGAGAAACACAAGTCAAAAGGCAAAAGGACAAAGAAGAGACGACATGCAGACATTTTCAATAGCACAAATTAAAACGATAAAGGCCACAGGCCATAGGTTCATTACAATACACGCCCAATGGGTGGAAATGCATCTTAAAAGTAGTACTGCAGCAAAGGAAGAAACAAGTAGATGCACAGGACAGCTCAGCCTGTCGGCACGTCGCCAGCCAGCTCGACGCTTCGCCTAGAAGAAGGAGCGGCCTTCGGGTCCGCCTCTATGATTTCTGTGGCCTCGGCGCCACCACCGGTGCTAGAGGCGGTGCTCTCGTCAGCAACCTCCTCGTCCTCCGGGCCTTGGGGGTTGTCGAAGGAGTCCTCGGCGACTGGCTTGCCATCCTCATCGAGAGCCGGCAGAAGTTCGTCTGGGTCAACATACAAGTCAAGATCGTTGGCCTGGCGGACAAGGGCACCTTCACGGGCCACTCGTTCTGCCTCCCGCACGTCCCGCATGGTGCCAACCGGTCCAGGTCAACGCCGCGATACCACGACATGACGAACCGGAGCGCTATCTGCACGCCGGCTGGAGCCACCGATGCTTTCTAGACTTCGAGCAGGGCCACGGCGTTCCCTAGCCACAGCACCACGCGGCTATCCGGGGCCCCCTGACCCGGCCACAAGGCGGCGATCACCTCCTTGCCGACTGTCTTTAGTCACTCCACGTTGCTGGATGTAGATCAGCCGGTTCTCCATGGCCAACCCAAGCTCCTGTCGTCGGGCGCTCCCCGACTGCTCTAGGAAGACAAAGTTAAAAGAATGCAAAAAGAGATCCGGTCCGGCTGCCTCGCAACCGGGCAGACGACCCACATCTCGGGGGCTACACCCAGTGGGTGCGCTAGCGCGCGCGCACCGAAAAATGAAAGCAAGCAAAAGCAAGCAAAAGAAGATCCGACCCAGCTGCCCCGTAGCCGGTCAGCCAGCCCGCATGTCGGGGGCTACACCCAGTGGGTCCGCTTGCATGCCCCCACTGAAAAATTCAATGAAGATGAACAAGGTTTACCTCGGCACGCTGCAGGGCATTGTTGGCTGCCTCCGCGAACCTGGCCAACTCCTCGCGGCATCGCGCCAGGACACTGCCTAGATCCTGAAGTGCCGGGACCGGGCCGCCGGCCGGCGGAGGTGGGACGATGGGGACGCGAGCCAGCGCCTCCCAGTCCTGGATCATGTCCAACATGGTCCTCTGGGACCGGATCCCCCCCGCCACCCGTCCCGGTATCCACCACGGCACCAGCTGCCGGGGGGAGGTTGAGAACGACAAGGGAATGAGAATCGGCTCCCGACAGTCCCGCGTCCGGCGCCGTCGCTGCCTCCTCCGCCAGCCGGCTCGGTGCAATGATCACGACAGTCGGCACCTCCATCTCGATGGCAGGCACCTCCGGTGCCGCCTCCGGTGCCACTGGGATCTCCGGCACATCAACCGAGGTCGGCTCGGTGATGGGCGGCGCACCGCCAGCTCCACCTACGTGGGCTCCTCATGGGCCAGCTCGGGGGCTGCTCCCCCCAGCCGGGCCGCTTCCGCCCCGGATGGAGATACAACCATCTCCATAGACGTTCCTCACGGCTCGCCTGACGGAGGTCTCGACATGCTAGTCGACTCCGCCTCCGAGTCCGATGCTCGCGTGGGGTCCGCAGACCATCTCCACCTCCCACCGCTCGAAGCCCAAGAGCATGAGGGTCCGCCCTCGACTCCTTACTTCGAGGCTCGTAGTTCCGCGAGCCTCCTCTTCTCCTCATGCAGTGTGGCTGCATTCTCCTGAGCCAGCTGGCTGGCTGCGTCCACCGGGCCGGCTATCGAATCCACATCGTGGAGCTCGATGGGGTCCCTCGAGCAAGCAAATACTCAAACACCTGTCGACACACGACTCACAGAGAAAGACCCACACAAGAAATGGAACACTTAACCGGCGATAACAGGCAGGGCCCGCTTGGTGCGCGTCGGTGGCTTCTACACAACCGCCTTTGCTCGCTTGCAAGCCGGCGGTTGGGCCGCCGGCTCCATGTGAGCCGGCCTCTTCCCCCGGCTTGAGGTCCTAGCCGCATGGGCGCGTCTCGGCTACTCCTCGCTCTGCCCGCATGAGCCCCGTTGAGCTGTGGATGGAGGCGCGTTCAGGATTCGGACGTCATCATCATCGTCATCATCATCATTGGTCCAATCTTTGATCATGGAGCCGAAGGGGAACTCACCAGCCACTCTGGACCCGCCTGCTCCTAGGTCGTCCGTCGCCTCGGCCTCTCCCGAGGAGTCGACCCCCTATTTGGCTCTGCCTCCCAATTCGAAGTCCTTGGAGTCGGACTCGGCGCGCTTCGCCTCGAAGATCTGGGGGTGCGTACTGTCCAGCGTGTTTTGTCGAACGAAAAGTTGCGGTCAGCACGACAAGTGAGATCGGGACCGGCCGGAAGGATTCAAAGAAAAAAAACCACCTCGATGGGCATACCAGGGGTGCCGGGTTGTGCTAGCTGTATAGCTCCTTGCCGAAGGAGCAAGTCCCCGGCACTAGCTTGAAGGTTATGATGGCATTCACCCGCTATGCCACTCGAGCCGGCGTCAGCTCGACGGTCGACAGCCGGTAGGGGTCCCGACGGTCAGACATATCATAGATCCGGTGCGGCCTCAGCTGGAGAGGCAGCACCCGGCGTGCGATGAAGGCAGCCACCAGGTTAGAGGCGACCAACCCTTCCCCGCTCGTCATGACCTGGAGCCGGCCCAGCTCTTCAAGCGTGGTCCCGCACGTGGCGAGCCCCGACTAGTTCACTCCGGTGGATGGGGCATTGACGAACGTTGGCAACCGGATGTAGTCCTGCAGCGGGTCGGCGTTCTTCACGTAGAATAACGTCTGGTTCCACCCTTTGACGGAGTCGATGAGGCTGATGTGGGGAAACTGCGGGCCGCGGCAGCACACCACCGCGCCCTCGCAGGCGTACGACTCCTTGTTGTTCTTCAAAGCCTTAAGAAAGAAGATTTTCTTGAATAGCTCCACGTAGGGAAGCATCCCAAGATAGCCCGCACAGAGGGTCACGAAGCTCGTGAGGTAGAGAATTATATTGGGCCAAGGTGGTATGGCTGGATATCAAAGGTATCCAGCAAGAGATGGAAGAAGACGCTGGCCGGAAGGCCAAAGCCACGTGAGAAGTGGCATGCGAAGACGACGTGCTCCCCGGCCTACGGCTCGAGCACCACCTCGTCGCCCGGCACGCGGGCGACCACGCGCTCCTCCGACGGCAGCATGCGGGCGCGGCGGAGCTCCGCGATGCCATCCTCCATGACGATGGAGCCAGTCCAGCTTCCGGAGGGGCCGTCGGCTATCGCTGTGTCAGGTCAGCGCAGGGTGATGAGCAGACGAAGTGGCAAGAGAACGGGCGGCAACGCAAGACAAGCGGAGAAGGCGAAGATGAAGAAGACGAAGGGGGCAAGTGGAGCGCGACTGCCTCTGCCCCTTGCCCCTCCCCCTTTAAATAAGGGGGCGATGCCTAGGGGAGGTGGGGATTAACTACGCCCACTCGCCTGGGATACCCGCGCATTCATGGGTGCCTCGGGCTGCAACCGCCGCGATCTGGGCGAAGATGATCTCGGCCTGCGGCCCGAGGCCTACTATGCTACACCAGCAGCCTAGCGGGCTAGGCCCAGGGCGATGTCCCATCCGCCCATGAGCGCGGGCACCATGGCATCATTACTCCCCGCGTGGCGCACTGCGGGCCAACATGGGACCCACAGCGGCGCGACGGAACCCGAGGCGTCGGGGCCAACCGCTTGTTCGACCAACCGTTCGACTCCATGCAGGAGGTGAGCAATGCGTGAGGGAAGCCGCCGGCTTCAGCGACTACTGATGGGGTTATTACCCCTAGGTAGGCCAAATCTACGAGGTTCTCCCCCCCCCCCCCCGCTTCAACAAAAATCACGTCGTCGGCTCGTCCTTGGCCGGCTGGTACATTGCCGGCCGCCTCGTGGCCGGGTGGCGCACAGCCGGCAAGCTCATTGCCGGCTAGCTTATGGACGGATCGCCAAGGAGCCGGCTTGGCCTTGACCGGATGGGCCACGGTCGGCTGCCTCCAGGCCAACTCTTTCATTAACACTCGAACGAACAGGCCCTCGTCCCATCTCTTTGCGCACGGGTATGGCAACAAGACAAGACCCCCATGACGAGCCCCGGCATCGCCACAGTAATCGCTGACACGCGGGCACACATGGCTATGATGCAGTCGGTCATACCGCTGACCTCGGCTGACCGCGACCGAGCAAGGCAATAGTGTCGGCACTCCCCCACCTACTCCATTATCTGCCTCCGTGTGGCTACAACGCAGCCGGATGTACCAGAGACCTTGGTCGGTTGGCACTAAGCGACGCCACTTCGGGCAGCCTGTGCCACGGTAGGTGAGCTCATGCCAATCACGGAGCCGGCCGATGGGCCCTAGAGGGCGATGGGAAGATGCAGTCGGCGGGCCCTACGGATGACAGGACAGCTCGGCGGGCGGTCCCCCTGGCCGGTCAGAGAGGCTGCCGGTCGGGTCCCCACAACCGGTACTTTAGAAATATTGTAAGTCGGGGGGTTGGCCTATAAAAAACCCCGAGCCCCCCCCCCCATGCGAGAGAGGAAACTCTTACAAGCACACGCGGGATCACTTCCCACATTCACCACGTAGTGAAGGAGAAGGAGCCAGCTGCTCCTTCCTCCACCTCTAGACAACAGCTCCAAGAGCACCATTGTAACCACACTCATTTATAAACCTAGACCAAGCAGGACTAGAGATATTACCTCCCACGGAGGGACCTGAACCTGGGTACATCGTGTGTCCACCGCTGCTTGTGCCCAATCTTGCTCTCGGAGCCCGTCGGCGTCCTCTGGCCCTAACCACGCTCGATAAGCCTACCCATGGCATCTGTCGTGAGAAAACAATGACATTATATCATGATTGTTTTGACAAATGTTTTCACATGAGATATCTTATTATTGCTCTCTAGTTGTTTACGTCATTGATATGAGTTAATATAATCTTTAAGAGTTGCGTGTGCAGATCGGGCTCCGAGGAAGATCTCTAGGCACTCTTCATCCTCTCTAGCGGTATGGCAAGTCTCATCCACTGGGATTTCGCCCCTGGCCTCAAGGTGGAAAACCAGGTTTGTTCTATATTTGGATCTTCGGTTAATTATGAAAAAACACAAGGCTGCAAGGAATTTTTCTTGGTTGTTTCTTTCTCATCTGTCTCTTTTCCTCTTATGGAAGAGGCGGTGGGGATTGTCTTACAATGTTGCATCGGTGGTTTGGCCCTTGGTTTCAATGTTCTTCAATTGGGTTCTCGGAGTTTTAAATTCTCGGTGGCATCCAGTCAAGTTGGTCATTTTATATATAGTTTGAAGGACAGAATTTGGCCAAATTTCGTTTGTCATTTTTGCTTATTCAAGGATCATGTGGATTATTCAATGGACAACTACTCTTGGCATCTGGATCATGAGATCCTGGAAGTGGTGGCTCGATCACCTTTGGCTATCAAATCATCTTTAAACTTTCTTCGTTTGAAGGCTCAATCTGATTTAGGTTATATGTCTGATCTTGAGGAGGGAGAGATCAATAGCAGGGCTGCCATGGCTTCTCCTTTGATGGATCATTCTCAATCTACAACACATTTGAGGTTTGGAAGTTTTAGCAATGCTCTCGCTGTGGAGGGTTTCATCGATCACAAGCAGTTTTTTTGAAGGGTCGAGGTTTCAACAAAACTATTGGGAATCCATTTCTTTCCCACTCATGGAGGGAATTCTTGATCTATGGCATGCAGGTTACTCAAATTCCTAGGTGAAAAATTGTTTAAACATTAAATCTGTTCCTTCCAAAGAATTTATTTATTCTAAGATCCATAGATGCAAAGCATGCTTTAGAAAGGGCCATATTGCGATTAATTGTCCAGGAATTTCTTGCATGAATTGTATAAATCTGGGCTACATGTGCAATCTTCATGAAGATTTGAGTTATACTTCCCATACGTGGGATGTAAAGGTATCGTTCTCTAGATGCCTTGTCGTCGGCCACGATAGAGCAGCATGCACTATTAGGCTTCGTTGTCGTCGCTGCAGGCGTCTGGGTCATTATGGATGGGAATGTAAGACATGGGCCGCCTCTCAGCCCATGATGTGGAGACGAAAACCAAAGTTTGTTTCAAAGCGGAAAACGTGGCAACCAAAACAGAGTATTGGAACGGAGCGGCATAAGCAACATACTTGGGTAGCTAAGTCTTTACTGCGGAAGGATATCCCATCGCTTGTGCGGGTTCCCGATACTTTCCCGGCCATTTCGCCTCCCAAATGTCTAATCGTTGACAAGCAATCAGAGCCCCTTCCCATTAGAGACCAAGGTTTTTCCCCTTTTGCTACTCCTTCCGAACGCAACGAGGGTTTTCTTCTCTCTACCCCGGCTCCTCCGTCTTCTCCCGCCAAGGATTGCAGCCACCTAGGAATGGCGACCATCCCCGTGATGCCATACCAGTTTGTTCCTGGAGCGATGAACATCCAACAAAGTCCTCATGGCCGCCTGCAGAGGAACATGGTGGTCATTGATGAGCCGCCACTTGACCACGCACAGCATGCACTGGTATTTGTCGTCCCCTCTCTTCCTGATTTACAGCGCGAGGCAGTTCTTGCTGAAGTTAGGAGAGTCTTGGCCGAAGATCATAATGCTGAAACTTTGGAGGGTGAGATTTACCCCTTCTGTGTTGGATTGGTCTATTTTGTGGATAGACTAGTTAGGGATGCGATGGTTGATTTGGGAGAACAAGCTATGGATGACCTGTCTAGTTTTTACCTTTTGAGGCATGATGAAGGGCCCAACATGCGATGTCCGGTTGCGGAAAGAGAAGCTTGGGTGATGCTTTTGGGATTCCCTTTGAACTATCATACTGAGTACTACATCATCAAGGTTGTTTCCTGTTTTGGTAGGTGCTTGTTTTGGCATAGGCCAGGTTACAAAAACTCTCATGTGCTGGTTAGAGTGCTAATCAATGAATTAACTCTGGTCCCATACAACTTAGTTATCAAGAGGTTTACTGATATGTGGTATGGGCCAATCTTGGACTATGCCGGTGTATGTTTTAAATGGAAGAGATGCTACTCAGGGGCTTTTAAGCAATGAAGATGAGGTGCCTCCCATGGGTGCCTCACCACACCCAGACCAACCACCATTTCTCAATGCTATGCAACAAGCCCAGCATGACGGCCAAGTTTGGCAATTGGAAAATGCTAACAATGCCTGGGAGGCTGCTCCTGCACCTGCTGCTCCACAACAGTGATGGGGAGTTTGGCTAGAAATACCTCCTGTCCCTACTGCTTATCAAGGTATCAGCTATCGACAGTTAACAGGGTACGAGGGACCTTCAGTGATGGATGGGGTATAGACTGATGACTCTAGATATGATGATGGCCTGTGCCTCTGGAATGAACATGTACAGTTATTAGAAGAGGTTGTAGACAATGTCATCTTGGGTCGACAGTTTGGGCACATGGCATTTGTTCAACTCAACTCTCATCAGCTGGTCCTTGATATTCATATGCCTGCTACCTTACTGGAGTTTTTTGCAGGGGTTTTACTCAAGTGTCCACACTAGGAGAATTGGACTATCGCCACATTTGGATTGGATGCAGGTAGCTGAGGGGATACACCTCTTGTTTTCCAAGCTTATGGATTATGCACACCTTTCGATATTCCCCGGTACTCCTTTTTCCAGGGATTCCACCATAATCTCTTGCTCCCAGGAAGTTTGGACAGTGTGTATGGATCACATGGCAGAAATACACCATCAGTTACTGTCTTTTGTACATGCACTTCAGTCTGAGGCAATGTATGACAATCAGACTCATGAGAGAAACCAACACTTAAGCTGCAGGAAGGAGATTCAGATGGCTAGTGCTACCTCCTCGCGTAGGAAGAGGCCATGGGCTCCTCTGGATGTATATATGGTTCTTAGAAGTGCAAGATATACTAGGTTCCAGGGTTTTAAAGCACCATCCATGGCTGACTCCAAGCAGAAAGTTTCTCATGTCAAGCCCATAAGCTCTCTTGTATTCAATGACAAAGACATTTCTGAAGATATGGAGATAGTTGCAGAACCCATGGCTATTCCCCCAGAGACCCCAATTCCTACAATTCAACACATTGGAGTGGTTCGATGTGGTATTCCTAGGGAGGAGCTATCGGTGGAGATCCTGATGCGCCAACAGGAGAAGGCCCAGCCAGAAGCCTAGAAGGATATGGACGTTGCTCCCTAGTGGACTGATGCCTCATTTTACAATATTTTAATTTGCTTCTTTGCTGCCTTTATTTTGATGTCAACTGCTGCTTGGAACATTTTTTGTTGGAACATGCGTGGTATGAACCATGAGTCTAAAAGTTTGGCTCTACGTAACAAAATTGATGAATCCAATTGTTAGATCATATGTCTACAGGAAACTAAGAAAGAGGAGTTTGATCACTCTTTCATTCGTAAATGCTGCCCTAGAAGGTTTGATAAATATGTTTTTTTCCTGTCAGAGGGAGCATCTGGTGGCCTTATAATTATTTGGTGTAGTAGTCTTTTCACTGGGGTGACATTACATAAGCATGCTTTTGCAATCACCATTAAATTTACATCGCTCCATTCAAATCAACAGTGGCTACACACCAACATCTATGGTCCCTATAGTGGCCTAGAGAGAGATGTTTTCACTCAATGGTTTGAGAATCTCAACATTGAAATTGATGATTTATGGGTTTTAATGGGAGATTTCAATTTTATTCGATCATTACAGAATCGCAACCTCCCCAGGGGAAACATCGTGATATTATTAAGTTTAATGAAATTCTCAGCTCCCTAGCCTTGATCGAGATTCCAATCAACGACAGAAAGTACACTTGGAGAAATATGCAGGAAAACCCATTACTAGAGCAACTCGACTGGTTCTTTACATCCCCTGAATGGACTTCGAAATTCCCAAATACTATGGTTAAACCTCTCGCTAAACCAGTTTCTGATCATATTACATGTGTCATGCAGATTCAGACATCTATTCCACGATGTAAACTATTTAGATTTGAAAATTACTGGCCACAATGCCCGGGCTTTATGGAGATGGTGCAGAACTCTTGGAGTAAGCCCATCAAAGCAACATCTTCTCCCACTCGCATCTCGGCTAAAATGAAAAGATTAAGATACGCCCTAAAACAATGGAGTAAGCAGTTGTCCAAGCTGAAACTACTGATTGAAAACTACAACAAACAACTGCTCCATCTAGACAGTTTAGAGGACCTCCATACTCTATCTATACCTGAATCTAATTTCAGGTGCATTTTGTAAAATCATCTGATAAAATTACTCAAGTATCAAAGCGCGTACTGAAAAAAAGATGTACTTACAGATGGACAGTCGAGGGGGAGGAAAACACTAAGTATTTTCAGGCAAGGGCAACAGAAAGATACAGGAGGAATACTATATCTTCTTTATTAGTGCCAGATGGTATGACTATTGAAAACCATGATGAAAAAGCAAAAGTGTTCTATCAGTGCTTTAAAAATAGAATGGGAGTTGCCACTGAAACTTCAGCAGATTTTGAGTTACAGGAACTGGTGCAATGTGTTGATGGACTGGAAGGACTATCTTCCCCTTTCACTCATGACGAAATTGATAAGGTTGTTAAAAACATCCCTTCTGATAGAGCGCCTGGACCAGATGGTTTCAATGGTTTATTCCTTAAAGTTTGTTGGGATGTTATTGAAGAGGATTTTATCAACTTTGCCATGATTTCTGGGAGGGGGAAATTGATCTAAATTGCTTAAACACCTCCCTGATTACCCTCATTCAAAAAACCAATTCACCAAAAATGGTAAATGATTTTTGACCAATATCTTTACTAAATTATGTTCTTAAAGTTTTCACAAAACTATTGGTTGAAAGATTGCAAGGATGCATCCTAAAGATTGTCCATCGCAACCAATATGGCTTCATCGGGTCTAGAACTATCCAAGATTGTTTGGCATGGGCTTATGAATTTCTACATCAATGCAAACAGTCGGGTAAGGAAATTGTGATCCTCAAGTTGGATTTCGCTAAAGCTTTTGATACAATGGACCACTCCTTCATACTCAGAATGTTGAGATGCAAGGGCTTTGACGACAAGTGGTGTTCATGGGTGGAAATGATTCTCAGTTCTGGAACTTCGTCGATTCTAATGAATGGAGTTCCGGGCAAGGAATTTCAATGTAAAAGAGGAGTTTGACAGGGTGATCCATTCTCCCCTCTCCTGTTTGTGTTACCAGCGAATCTTTTACAATCAATGGTCAATGCAGCCTGGATGGAGGGGCATCTTTCACTACCAATTGAACAACCTGACTCGGAGTTGTATCCGGTGATCCAATATGTAGACGATACACTTCTCATCCTCCCAGCAAAGAGCTCGGAAATAAGGGTTATTAAACAACTGCTCGATGCTTATGCTAATATCACGAGACTCAAGATAAACTACTCCAAATCACCACTAATTACTATCAATATTAACCAAGATGCACCTCTTGAATTGGCTTCAATACCTTGTTGCCAGGTGGGCTCGATGCCTTTCACTTATCTTGGAGTTCCGATGGGCACTTCAAGACCGTCGGTAAGAGATTTGATGCCGCTTGTCGACAGAATTGAACATAGATTAACAAGCACGGCCATCTAGCTTTCGTACGGGGAGAGGGTGCTATTCATCAACTCATATTTATCATCGCTCCTATCGTATGCTATGTGCGTGTTGAGGTTACCCATGAAAATCATTGACATATTTGACAGAGCACGCAGTCATTGTCTATGGAGAAAAGTGGTGGATAGAGACGCGAAAACTCACTCCCTAACAGCATGGGATTTAGTGTGCAAACCCAAAGATAAAGGGGGCCTTGGTATCATAAACCTAAAACTACAAAACAAGGCTCTATTACTAAAATATCTTCACAAATTCTACCACAAGATGGACACTCGATGGGTAATGTTGATCTGGAACGCATACTATGATGCAACACCACCACACGCATTGTCGGCTTGTGGATCATTCTGGTGGAGAGATGTCTTGTCCCTTTCCGACATCTTTAGAGGAATTGCAACTTGCATCCCCAACTCAGGTGATACAATCTTACTTTGGAAGGACCAATGGCACAATGATGATACCTTAGCAAATTCACATCAACACCTATTCTCCTATGCAACCAATGAGGATGTGTCTTTGGCCTAGTTCGTGATGGATACAGATACGGCATCCCACTTTCACTTACCACTATCACAGGAAGCTCGGATGGAATTGGAAGATGTGATGCTCACAATTAACATGATGACATTAGACCCCTTGAAGGCTGATAAATGGATATACTATTGGGGAGAGGTGCATTTACGACCAAAAAGATTCTATAAATATCTATTCAAACACGAACACGCCCCATCATACATAACAAACATATGGAAAACAAAATGCATTCTCAGACACAAAGTATTTTCCTGGCTGCAGAGAATGGATAGAATAAACACACGAGACCTGCTAGTAAGAAGGCACTTCAATATAGGTGAGGATCACTCTTGTCTGCTGTGTGATGGAGATCTGAGGGAAACTAACGACCACCTTTTCTACCAGTGCCCCTTTGCAATTGCCTGTTCGGGGAAACTTGGCATCACTTGCGATACTTCTATGGATATACAAGCGCGGTTGGATGCAATGGAACGTCGATGGACTAAAACCCTATTCAAGGAAATATGTATTTTGGCTACATGGAATATATGGAAACAATGAAACCGAAGGATCTTTGATGATGAGATGGCAACGCGGCAGGACTGGTTCCGGATGCTGAAGACAGACTTGGAAACCCTACGTTTCAGACTTAGGGATGTTGATTCTGCCTTCCTCGATAGATTTCTACCAACTATCCAAGTGTAAAAGACTTTGCACGTGTGTAACCTCCCTATCTTAGCCTAGTTCAATTTATGCTACTCTGGTTGGCCTACTCCACGTGGATATGTAAAACCACTTGTACCTGTTTTGTTCTAATATAACAACAGTAGGAGCCTCTCCTGCTGTTTTAACTTGTCGAAAAAAACTTTAAGAGTTATTGTCGATATGAGTTATCTTAAGCATATGTATGTAAACAAGAACAAAAAGAGTTCGTAAAAGTTTTTTTTCTTTCTCGCTTTCCGTTTGTCAAGTGAATTGCTTGAGGACAAGCAAGGGTTTAAGCTTCAGGGAGTTGATACGTCTCCAATGTATCCACTTTTCCTAACACTTTTGCTCTTGTTTTGGACCCTAATTTGCATGATTTAATGGAACTAACCCGGACTGGCGCTGTTTTTAGCAGAACTACCATGGTATTGTTTTTGTGCTGAAATAAAAGTTCTCGGAATGGAACCAAATTTTTTGGAGAATTATTTTGGAATATATGAGGAATTATGGATCCATAAGCCACCTGAGAGGGGGCCCAGGGTGCCCACCACCAAGGCACGCCAGACCCCCCTAGCGCGGCCAAGTGGAGGGTGGCCAGCTCCCCCCCCCCCCCGACCCTAATTCCAGCGCTAAAAATTCACAAAATTCCAAAAAAAACAGAAAGAAACTTTCATCGCGTTTCACGATACAGAGCCACCGCCACCTCCTGTTCTTTAGAGGGAGGCCAGATCTGGAGTCCGTTTGGGGCTCCGGAGAGGGGAATCTTCGGTCTTCATCATCACCAACCCTTCTCCATCACCAATTCCATGATGCTCCCCACTAGGAGTGAGTAATTCCTTCGTAGGCTTGCTGGCCGGTGAGGGGTTGGATGAGATTCATCATGTAATCGAGTTAGTTTTGTTAGGGCTTGATCCCTACTATCCACTATGTTCTAAGATTGATGTTGCTATGACTTTGCCATGCTTAATGCTTGTCACTAGGGCCCAAGTGCCATGATTTCAGATCTGAACCGATTATGTTATCATATCTATGTTCTTGATCTGATCTTGCCTAGTCATATGCACCTATTACGTGTTATGATCCGTCAACCCCGAGGTGATAGAAATCGAGATACTTCATGGTGATGACCGTAGTTTTAGGAGTTCATGTATTCCGTATGTGCTAATCCTTTGTTCCGGTTCTCTATTAAAAGGAGGCCTTAATATCCCTTAGTTTCCTTATGGACCCCGCTGCCATGGGAGGGTAGGACAAAAGATGCCATGCAAGTTCTTTTCCATAAGCATGTATGACTATATACAGAATACATGCCTACGTTATATTGACAAACTGGAGCTAGTTCTGTGTCGCCCTAGGTTATGAATGTTATATGATGAATATCATCCAATGAATACAACAATCCAGTGCCTACGAGTTTTCTACTTATTGTTCTTGCTAAGTTACTACTACTGTTGTTACTATTGCAGTTGCTACAAAACAATCACTGCTACTATTACCGCTACTGCTACTGTTACTACTGCTATCAAACTATCATACTACTGTGCTATTGATCACTTTGCTGCAGATATTTATCTCCAGGTGTGGTTGAATTAACAACTCAACTGCTAATACTCTCAAATATTCTTTGGCACCCCTTTTGCCGAATCTATATATTTGGGTTGAATACTCTACCCTCGAAAACTATTGTGATCCCCTATACTTGTGGGTTATTAGCCACCAAGGTGAAATTTTGTAGAACCTTGTAGTGTACTTGAGTGAAAGAATGCTCATCCCAACATATTACTGCTTTCTTTCCTAGCGTGTCTTTTCCACTCAGTCCCCCCTCATGTCGCGACTGAGGAACACCAATCGGCTTAAGCTCAGGAATAAAGTCAACACAAAATTCAATAACCTCCTTTGTTCCATAGCCCTTGGAGATGCTTCCTTCTGGCCTAGCACGCTTATGAACATATTTCTTTAAGATTCCCATGAACCTCTCAAAGGTGAACATACTGTGTAGAAATATAGGACTGATAAGCCACAAATGTAGAGGATCGTTTGTATCCTTTTTCTATAAGTAAGAGTGTCGAACCCAACGAGGAGCTAAAGGCAGAATTTATGTTCTCTCAATTTCTATCGACCACCGATACAACTCTACACACGCTAATGCTTGCTTTACCTAGAACAAGTATGAAACTAGTTTGCAGGAATAAAACTAGAAGTACTTTAGAAGAAAAAAATTAACGTGGAAATAAAAGTTAGGTGTTGTTTTAATAAAAGAGCAATAAAATTAAATAGTTTTGTAACAAGTTTTTTGTGTAACGCAAGAGAAATATTGTCCATAGGCAATTGAATATGATATGGTAGATACTTGTTATATGCAATGAGGGAGAGGCATGAGCTAACATACTTTCTCTACTTGGATCATATGCACTTACGATTGGAACTCTAGCAAACATCCGCAACTACTAAAGATCATTAAGGTAAAACACAACCATAGCATTAAGTATCAAGTCCCCTTTACTCCCAAATGCAACAACCCACCTACCTGGGTTCAAGCTTCTGTCACTCAAGCAACCTACTATAGGCAAATCACGAACATATTGCAACACCCTACAGAGGGCATCCCTCACGTTCCCGCGACATGGAGGGCACCATAGGACAGCACCATATCAACATACAACTCACATCCATAACATCATACCACAATTAACCCGTTGGACAAAAGAGATCTAAACAAACATCATAGGATATCCAAATATCATTGTGAAATAATATATGGAGTTGAGAACCATGTTTAAGTAGATATTACAGTGGGGAAGAGAGGTGTTACACCGTTGCATAGAGGGGGAGGGATTTGTTATTGACAGTGACAAGATTGTTGATGTAGATCGCCATCACGATGCTTGCCCCGACGGCGTTCCGGTGCCACTAGGAGAGAGGGGGAGAGATCCCCCTCCTTCTTCTTATACCTTGGCCTCCCCTACATGGGAGGAGAGTTCCCCCTCTCGTCCATAGCCTCCATGGAGGAGGAGGGGCGGGAGCCCATCCGAGATTGGATCTCCCTCTCTGTTCTCTTCTGTTTCGTGTTCCCGTTTTCTGGTCAAAAATCGTTTCTTATATTCCTGGAGATCCATAACTCCGATAGGGCTGAGATCTTGAGGGGATTTTTATCCAAAAATTAGCTTCCTTGCGCCCGAAGGAGAACTCCAGCTGACTTACAAGCTGGGCAGCACCCACCAGGTCACGATTGGCCCCCCTAGTCGTGCCCTGGTGGGTGGTGGTGGATGTGGGCCTCCTCTTCCGTTGATTTCACGTCCCAAAATTCAGAAATATTACAAAAAAAGTATTCATAATTTTTTATCGCGTTTGGACTTCGCTTTTTATGGTAATTCTACGAAGAAAACATGCAACAAACAGAAACTGGCACTAGGCACTGGATCAATAGGTTAGTCCAATGAATCATATAAAATGTTGCCAAAAATATGTGAAAGTTGTATAACATTGGCATGAAACAATCAAAAATTATAGATACGATGAAAACGTATCAGCATCCCCAAGCTTAATTCCTTCTCGTCCTCGAGTAGGTAAATTATAAAAAAGATAATTTTTGATGTGGAATGCTACCTAGCATAATTTTGATCATATATCTAATCATGCATGAATATTAAGACACAAGTGATTCAAAGCAATAGTCTAGTGTTGACATGAAGACATTAATACTCAGGCATCCCAACAGACAATCATGTCTTTCAAAATATCAAGGCTAAATAACACTATCGCTACAAAATCATATAGCCTTGGCATGATATGTCTTCTTAACACAAAGTATAAATCATGTACTACCCCGGCGTCAACCAAGCAATTGGTTCATACTTTTTAACGCGCTTCAGCATTTTCAACTATCATGCAATACATGAGCACAAGCCATGGATATAGCACTATGGGTGGAATAGAATGCGGTGGTAGGTTTCAAAGGGGTAATAGTAGAGAAGAAATTCTCCCATCAACTTAGCGAATCAACGGGTTATGAAGATGCCCATCAATAGATATCAATGCAAGGAGTAGGGATTTCCATGCAACGGATGCACTAAGAGCTATAAGTGTATGAAAGCTCAATATGAAAACTAAGTGGGTGTGCATCGAACTCTATACTAAAAATTCCCACTAGTATATGAAAGTGAAAACATAGGAGACTCTCAACATGAAAAACATGGTGCTACTTTGAAGCACAACTTTGGAATTGGCATGTCCCTTCTCTCTTTGTTTCTCATCATGTTTTCTCTCTCTCTCTCTCTTTCTTTTTTATTTTTCTTCGTCGTCCGGAGTCTCATCCCGACTTGTGGGGAATCATAGTCTCCGTCATTCTTTCCTCACGGGAACATGCTCTAACAATGAATAACGATGATCATCACACTTCTATTTACTTATAACTCAATATTACAACTCGATACCTAGAAAAAAATATGACTCTATATGAATGTTGTGCAAAGATCTAGCATAGCAAAGATATCAAAAAACGGATAAGCCATGGAAACATTATGCTAGCTATCTTACGGTCATGTAAAGCAATATGACAATGAATGCTCAAGTCACCAACATGAAAACCGTGGAAGTTACATGGCAATATATCTCGGAATGGATATGGAAATGCCATAATAGGTAGGTGTGGTGTATGTTTTGAGGAAAATATAATAAGGCTTATGTGTGATAGAGCATATCATATCACGGGGTTTGGATGCACTGGCGAAGTTTGCGCCGATCTCGAGGTGAGAATGGGCAATGCACGGTACCGTAGAGGCTAGCAAATTGTGGAAAATTAAGAGTGCGTATAATCCATGGACTCCCATTAGTCATAAAGAACTCACATACTTATTGCAAAACTTTATTATCCCTTGAATCAAAGTGTTACTATGCATGCCCCAAGGGGGGAGGTTGGTAGGAGTTAACCATCGCGCGCCCCCGACCTTCACACAAAGATATACAATCAAGGATAAATTGAGCTCCAACTTCCTAGCATAACGGGCGACTATACGTGCATGCTTCGGGGATTGCAAACCTTAACACCAATATCTTACTCAACACGCTCATTCACTAGTATCTCCCACATATTATCATCTCTATATTGCAAAACTATTGCAAGGAATCAAATGTATCTTATTCAGTGATCCCTAAGTTTTATGTAGGATTTTATGACTAACCATGTGAATGACCAATTCTTGTTGACTCCCTAAATAGATATAAGTGAAGCATGAGTGTTTAATTCTTTCTAAAAAAGACCTGGACATGCTGTAATAAATATAAGTGAAGCAAAAGAGCATTCTACAAATAACGGTTTTCTATGTGAAGAGAAATAGGCAATCCAAACTTCAAATAATATAAATTAAGCACATGAAGCATTCTATAAAGCCATACTCAAAAGATATAAGTGAATTGCAATGAGAAATCTATAAATCAACCATGGACTAACTCATACCAGCATGGTGCATAAAAGAAAATTGAAAACTAAATGCAAAAGGCGCTCCAAGATTTGCACGTATCACATGAATGAAACGAATCCGAGAACATACCGATACTTGTTGAAAAAAGATGGGATGCATTCCGAGGCATCCCCAAGATTAGACGCTTGAGTCTCCTTGGATATTTACTTGGGGTGCCTTGGGAATCCCCAAGCTTTAACTCTTGTCTCTCCTTCTTCTCCTCATATCGAGATCTCCTCGATCTTCGAACACTTCATCCACACAAAACTTAACAAAAGACTGGTAAGATCCATTAGTACAATAAAGCAAAACACTACTTTAAGTGCTGCTTCAAACCAATTAATATTTTATATTTGCATTATCCTTGTTGTATTATAACTTTTACATGGCTTATACCACCAATAAAATCGATAGTTTCATCAAAACAAGCAAAAACAATGCATCAAAAACAGAATTTGTGTTAAACAGGACAGTCTGTAGTAATCTGTACTTTTACCATACTTCTGTAACTCCAAAAGTTCTGAAACGTTAGGGAGAATTAAACATTTCCTGTAGTGATACTGTGTAAAAATTCAGAAACTTTTGAGACTCCAGTAAAAAATGAAAATTCACGCACTACAGCCAAAGTTTCTGTTTTACACTGCCTATACCAACAAGCAATCTAATCATCCTAAAGGTAAATATTGGTACATTATTTTTATAATACGATTGATTTGTACAAGGGGGTAATTATTTTTATTGGAAAAGTTTCCATGCAAGATTCACAAAGTTTCCATGGGCATGAACAAAAGTTCAAGGACGTCCCCCACTTCAATGATGTTCATCATCTCTTCTCACTTTCACCCTTTTGTTTTATGAAGTTTTACGTTCCCCTCTATATTTTTTTATTTTTAAAATTTATAAAAGCACACAACAGAAATAAATGACTCTCTAAAACTTCCGGGTTGTCTCCCTAGCAGTGCTTTCTTCAAAGTCATTAAGCTAGGCATAAAGTGCTTGAGTAATGGATCCACCCGGATCACAAGGAATATCAAAGCCAATTTTAATTAGCAATGATTTGTAATTTAGCAGTGAGCACAAAGTGATATATATCATGTGACAACGAAGTTTAACTCTCTTCATATGCATTGCATGTCATACAATAACAATTCATGCACATTAAGTAAAGGCCAATGCATAACATAAGTAGTTTCTCGCAATTTTATAGTATTGGAGACATATAGAGTTGAAGGTTTGGTTCCTCTCTCATAATAATTGCAAGTAGGAGCAGAAAGTACATGCATATTATATTCATAAAAATTATCATGTGTGGTGGTAAAACGCAACCCATCAATATAATCCTTAACAAGAGCAAACTTCTCCAATATAGTGTAGTTGGGAGAATTCAAAAAGATAATAGGACTATCATGTGTGGGTGCAATTGCAACAATTTCATGCTTAACATAAGGAACTATAGAAAGTTCATCTTCATAAGCATAACTCATATTGGCATCATGGCCACAAGCATTGCAAGCTTCAAGTTCATCAAAAGGTGATATTTCAAATGAATCCATGGGATCATAGCAATCATCATAGCATTCATCCTTCGGTATGAGTGAAGGGAGATTAAATAATGTATGAGTTGAAGAGCTACTCTCATTAGAAGGTGGGCACGGGAAGCTAATCCGCTCTTCCTCCTTTTGTTCTTCGCTCTCCTCGTCATCTTTTTCATCTAATGAGCTCACAATTTCAAAATCTTCCTCTTACATAGATTCATGTGAAATATTAGTCTCTTCCAAGGGAGCGGTCATTCTTTCAAAAAAAATAACATAAGCATTAGAAGCATAGTTTTCATAGCAATATTTAAGCATGGCAAACTTTTCAGATTTGTAAAGAGTAGCATCATACTTTTCAATCAAAGAAGCAATTTCATAGGCACCCTTAAAAGCAACACATTCTTCAATTTGCTCAACATCGAAATAAAAATAGGCCTCCTTGGCATAAGAGGATAGTATTTCATTATCATTAAACACACATTGGTAGGGAAGGTGTTTTTTAGTTTCTTCAAAACAACAAGTAAAATCATAAATTTCACATAGATTCCAAGCATAGCAACACAAAGTATTAATTTGATGCCACAAGAGTTTCCCTTTTTGAGATATGCGGTGTCACACATAATGAGCATGCTCATTTAATGATTTTTCCTTAACTAAGCTAGTTTGGATTTCCGCACGAGCACAAAGGGATCGAACATGATCCAAGTAATATTCTTCTGTAGTACGGAACACTAGTGGTTCCTCAACTTTTGGAGCAGCAAGTACATCTAATGTTTTTGGTATTTTGCGTTTCCTACCCATATCTGAAGACAGAAAACAACTTAGAACAGAAAATAAAAATTACTTAGTGATAAAGCAAACAAGAACACACGAGAATATTCACCCCACGCTATTGCGCCCCGGCAACGGCGCCAGAAAAAGGTCTTAATAACCCACAAGTGTAGGGGATCATTTGTAGCCTTTTTTGATAAATAAGAGTGTCGAACCCAATGAGGAGCTAAAGGTAGAATTAGTATTCTCTCAAGTTCTATCGACCACTAATACAACTCTACGCACGCTAATGCTTGATTTACCTAGAATAATTATGAAACTACTTTGCGGGAATAAAACTAGAAGTAATTTGCAAGAAAATAAATAATGTGGAAATAAAAGTTAGGTGCTGTTTTAATAAAAGAACAATAAAAGTAAGTAGTTTTGTAACAAGTTTTTTGTGTAATGCGAGAAAGATTGTCCATAGGCAATTAACTATGATACGATAGATACTTGTTATCTGCAATGAGAGAGAGTCATGAGGTAACATACTTTCTCTACTTGGATCATATGCACTTATTATTGGAACTCTAGCAAGCATCCGCAACTACTAAATATCATTAAGGTAAAACCCCACCATAGCATTAAGTATCAAGTCCCCTTTACTCGCATATGCAACAACCCACCTACCTGGGTTCATGCTTCTGTCACTCAAGCAACCCACTATAGGAAAATCATGAACATATTGTAACACCCTACAACGGGGTTCCCTCATGTCTGCGTGACACGGAGGGAACCATAGGACAGCACCATATCAACATACAATTCATATCCATAACATCATACCACAGTTAACCCTTTGGACAAAAGAGATCTACTCAAACATCATAGGATAGCCAAATATCATTGTGAAATAATATATGGAGTTGAGCACCATGTTTAAGTAGATATTATAGAGGGGAAGAGAGGTGTTACACCGCTGCATAGAGGGGGAGAGTTGGTGTTGACGGTGACAAGATTGTTGATGTAGATCACCCTCACGATGCTTGCCCCGGCGGCGTTCCGGCGCCATCGGGAGAGAGGGGGAAAGAGCCCCCTCCTTATTATTCTTCTTCCTTGGCCTCCCCACTAGATGGAAGAAGAGTTCCCCATATGGTCCATAGCCTCCATGGCGATAGAGGGGTGGGAGCCCCTGCGAGATTGGATCTCCCTCTGTGTTTTCTTCTGTTTCACGTTCCTGTTTTCTGGCCGGAAACCATTTCTTATATTTCCAGAGATCCGTAACTCCGATCGGGCTGAGATTTTGAGGGGATTTTTATACAAAAATTATCTCCCTTGCACCCGAAGGGGAGATCCAAATGACTTACGAGCTGGGAAGCACCCACGAGGTCGCAGTTGGGCCCCTAGTCATGCCCTGGTTGGCGGTGGCGGCAGTGGGCATCCTCTGTTGTTGATTCCACTTCCCAAAATTCACAAATATTCAAAAAAAATCTCCATAATTTTTTATCGCATTTGTATTTCGTTTGACATAGTAATTTTGCGGAACAAAAAAGATGAACAAACAGGAACTAGCACTGGATCATTAGGTTAGTCTAATAAATCATATAAAATGTTCCCAAAAATATGTGAAAGTTGTATAATATTGGCATGAAACAATCAAAAATTATAGATACGAAGGAGACGTATCAAGGACCCAGAATGGTAATCTCTTCGACTAGGTGAACTAGGACATGCGTCATAATATTGAACAAGGATGGTGGAACACCAACTCGAAACTGACAAGACACTGGACCAAATCATTCTATAACCTTGGTAGGATTTCTGGATCGATTACCTTTTGAGAAATTGCATTGAGGAATGCACATAGCTTCACAATGGGTACTCGAACATTTTCTGGTAGAACCCCCTCAATGCAACTGGAAGTAATTGCGTCACAATCACGTGGCAGTCATGAGACTTTAGGTTTTGGAATTTTTTTCTCTGCCATATTTATTACTCCCTTTATATTCGAAGAGAAGCCAGACGAGACCTTCATACTACTCAGGCATTCAAAAAATATTTCCTTCTATTCTTTGGTAAGAGCATAGTTGGCTGGACCTTGATATTGCTTTGGATGTATGTCATCTTTTTCGTTCATACGTTGTTGGTCATGTCGTGCCTCCGGTGTATCTTTTGTCTTCCCATATACGCCCAAGAAGCCTAGCAGGTTCACGCAAAGATTCTTCATCACGTGCATGATGTCGATTGCAGAGCGGACCTCTGGGACTCTCCCATAGGGTAGCTCCCAAAATATAGATTTCTTCTTCCACATGGGTGCGTGTCCGTTAGTGTCATTCGGAACAGATTGTCCGCCACGATCCTTTCACAGATTACTTTTAAATCCTTAACAATATCAAATATATCATCACCAGTACGGTGGCCAGGCTTCTTTCGGTGATCTGCCTCACCTTTGAAATGATTGCCTTTATTTCTTAAGAGATGCCGGGTCGGAAGAAATTGACTATGTCCCGGGTACACATTCTTCTTACATTTATCCAAATATATACTTTCAATCTCATCTAAACAGTGTGTGCATGCATTATCCCTTGTTTGTATGTCTTAAAAGGTTACTAAGAGCAGGCCAATCATTGGTGGTTACAAACAGCAACGCTCGTAGGTCAAATTCCTCATGTTTGTGCTTATCCCACACACGTACACCATTTTTATCCCACAACTATAAAGGTTCTTCAACTTATGGCCTTAGGTACACATAAATGTCGTTGCCGGGTTGCTTAGGGCCTTGGATGAGCACTGGCATCCTAATGAACTTCCGCTTCATGCACAACCAAGGAGGAAGGTTGTAGATACAAAGAGTCACATGTCAGGTGCTATAACTGCAGCTCTGCTCCCAAAAAGGATTCATGCCTTCCGTACTTAAACCAAACCATCAGTTCCTTGTCTCATCTGCAAAGCCTCAGAGCTTTCTCTCAATTTTTCTCCACTACGACCCATGAGCAGGTTGTCTCAACATCGTGTCTTTCTTACGCTCTTATTTGTGCCATCACAACAACTTTGCATGCTCTTTGTTTTGGAAAAAATGTTCCGACCGTGGTATTATAGGAGTATACCACATCACCTTGGCAGGAACCTTCTTCTTGGGGCGCTCGCCCTCAACATCACCAAGGTCATCAGGGCTGATCTTATAGAGCAATGCACCTCATACCAGGCATGCATTCCAATTCTCATACTCCTCACCGCGGTAGAGGATGCAGTCATTAGGGGCATGCATGTATCTTATGCACCTCTAATCCTAGAGGGCAGACAACCTTCTTTGCTTCATACGTACTAGAGGGCAATTTGTTATCCTTTGGAAGCATCTTCTTTATCATTATTAGCAACTTTTCAAATCCCTTCTCAGATACACCATTCTTTTCCTTCCATTGCAGAAATTCCAATGTGGTGCCCAACTTTTTCTTGTCATCTTCGCAATTTGGTTACAATTTTTTTTGTGATCGTCTAACATGCACTCCAACTTCAACCTCTGTTTTGCACTTTCGTAGTTTCTATATGCATCAACAATGGCCCAGCCAAGATCATCAGCGGGCTCATCTGATACCTCTTCTTCAACTTCCCCCGTTGTACCATCGTATTCAGGGAACTTAGGATAGTTTTCATCATCCTCTTCTTCTTCATCGTCTTCCATTATAACCCATCTTTCTTCGTGCTTGGTCCAACAGTTATAGACGGACATGAAACCGGACCGAAGGAGGTGGATGTGAAGGATTTTTGAGGTAGAGTAATCCTTATTATTCCTGTAGACACCACATGGACAACACATAAAACCATTCGGCTTGTTTGCCTCATCCACATGCATAAAATTATGCAAGCCATTAATGAAGTCGGGAGACCGTCGTTCATCGTACATCCATTGTCGGCTCATCTTTATTACACAACATCGAAGTGACCAAATTAATACAAATTCATCACATTAAAACCAAAGTAGAGTAGTGACCAAATGTTATTACTACAAAAATATGTACATAAAGTTCAAACATACTTCTCATAAAACAACATACAACTATCTAAAGCATTTAAATGCAACAACAAATGCGATCAAAATTGCTACTAAGGTAATAACTGATCCAACAGCATAATGATACCAAGCCTCTTTATTAATGGCATATTTTGTAATGTTTCTAATCTTCAAGTGCATTGCATCCATCTTGATCTTGTGATCATCGACAATATCGGCGACATACAAATCCAATTTCATCTTCTATTCGTCAATTCTTTAAAAAAAATCAAATAATCATTTTCATTTTCAACTAAATTTAACTTCTCGACAAGAGGGTCGGTTGCAATTTCCAGTTCACATACCTCCTAGATAAAAATATCTCTCTCAATTTGATGGGCATAATGGTTATAAACACAAAATGAAACAAGTAGTTATAAAAGATAATATACCACATCTGAATCATAAACCAAATGAGGGCCGACAGGGGCAGATATCAAAACCATGGCACTATATATAACAAACAATCATACAAGTAAAAAAATTATACAAGTAACTATCTAAATTATACAAATAAGATTTTTTACAAAAAAGGATAAGAACAAGAGGCTCACCAAGGTGGTGCCGGCGACGGGATGGCGCGGGCGATCGACGACAGTGAGGACGGGGACGGGAAGGCACTAAGTAAACCACACCTAAACATATGCAGGCTAAGAAGTTAATTTGAACTCACATTGCATATAAATCAAATGAAAACCCACATAATTAGTCCCAAACTAAAGCTAACAACTCACTATAGTTAAAGAGCATGAAACGAACTAAACTAGTAATGGGAGATGGAAGGATGAAGTAGCTAACCTTTTAGAACCCTTGGACACATGGGGTGCCACCAATCTTGACAAATCTTGGCCAAAATGGATGATGAACTCAAGCTTTGGGAAGGAAATAGAGAGGAGAGAAAGCTTCAACTCGAGCTAGACGAAATAACTTTAGATAGGGAAGACTTTAGTCCCTGTTGGATATACCAACTGACACTAAATGTATATCTTTAGTTCTGGTGGGTGATATCGACCGGGACTAAAGTGGCTCGCAGGGGTCCCAGCCTGCCGCAACCCCTTTTCCCGGTTGGTATAACCAACCGGGATTGAGGTCCCATTTGAACCAGGACTAATCCTGGTCGTGCCCCCGTCCGCTCCTAGCCAGGACTAGTGCTCCAGATGAAAGGTCAGTTTTCTACTAGTGATGAAAAATACAAAAGCGAAGACCTACCGGTAGGGGTGCATTAAAGAACTGCTCGACTCGTTAAGCTCATGCTCATTAAATCTCGACTCGTTAAGCTCGTTAGGATTAGCGAGAAGAAAACCCTACTCGACTCATTTTGTTTGAAGCTCGATAAGCTCGTGAGTGCTCATGAGCACTTGTTTATAGATACTGATGTGTTACGGTATACATGATGAGTGTATAGATGCGGTTTTTAAGAAGGAAGATGGTGAATACAAATGGTAATGCACTAGTTTGTTGCTTTATATGTAGATTGGATTGAATAGATGGTTTGAGGTGCTCTGAAAAAAATTTCACGTAAAATAAAAATATGTGTTCTTATGGTTTTCAGTTACTAACGAGCTTAACGAGCTACTCGTGAATCTCATTTGATCATTCATTAAGCTCGTTAAGCTTAACGAGCTGAAATCTATGATTTGCTCTGTTCATTAAGAAGCAAGCCACAAGCATAATGAGCCAAACTATTGAGCTCTAATTAAGCTCACGAGTTGCGAGCTTTTGGTCCAGCCCTACCTACTATAGGGGGGTCACCCGTTTCCCATAAGGCAACAGGGTGCGCCTTGATGCCTTGTGTGGCCCATGTGGCTCCGCCGACCCTAATTCAAAGCCTGTAAATTCATATTGCCCAAGAAAAAATAAGAGAGAAGTTGTCATCGCATTCTATGAGACGGGTCCGCCACCACCTCTGTTCTTCCTCGAGAGGGCTAATATGGAGTCCGTTTGGGCTCCGAAGAGTGGAATTCGTTGCCATCGTCATCACCAAACTTTCTCCATAAAAAAATTCATGATGCTCACCACCGGGAGTGAGTAATTTCTTTGTAGGCCTGCTGGATGGTGATGTGATTGGATGAGATTTATCATGTAATTGAGTTATTTTGATGGGGCTTGATCTGTAGGGTCCACCATGTTGTGAGATTGATGTTGCTATGATTCTTCTATGCTTAATGCTTATCACTATGGCACGAGTGCCATGATTTCATATCTGAACCTATTATGTTTCCATGAATATGAGAGTTTTTAGATCCTATCTTGCAAGTTGTATGCACCTACTATGTGTTATGATCTGCATCCCCCAAGGTGACAATAATTGGGATTCTTTACGGTGATGACCGTAGTTTTAGGAGTTCATGTATTCACCTTGTGTTAATGCTTTGTTCTGGTTCTCTATTAAAAGGAGGCCTTAATATCCCTTAGTTTCCAATAGGACCCCGCTGCCATAGGACGGTAGGACAAAACATGTGAAGCAAGTTATTATAAGCACGCATGACTATATACGAAATACATGCCTACATTTTATTGATGAATTCGAGCTAGTTTTGTGTCACTCTAGTGTGTAATTGTTACATGATGAATGTCATCTAAATCAATCCATCACTGACCTATGGCCTATGCTTCTCTCTTATTGGTTTCTGTTAAGTTACTTTCGTTACTATTATTGTTACAATCAATAAAAATCTTCTTCTGTTACTGTTCCTATTGGTTTTTTACTGTGCTACTAAAATTCCACGTGTGGTTGAATTGACAACTCAACTACTAAGACCAAAAATATTCTTTGGCTCCCCTTGTGTCGAATCAATAAATCTGGGTGAAATACTACCCTCGAAGATTGTTGCGATCCTCTACACTTGTGGGTTATGAAGTAGCACATGCGTATTTGATACCGGTACATTTGCTAATATTTGTAACTCAAAGCAGGGGTTGTCGAATAAATGAAGACTTTCTAAGGACGAGGTGATGATGCGCGTTGGAAACGGCTCCAAGGTTGATGTGGTCGTCTTCGGCATGCTCCCTCTATGTCTACCTTTGCGATTAGTTTTAAGGGAAAATTGCATTTTTGCCCCTAGTTGGAATCTACCCATGGGTTTTGCCCTTACTTTTTGACTCTGCTCAGTTTTGCCCTTAGATTTGCCTCCGAGGTCTCTCAAATGCCCTTTGACCGTTTGACCAATAGTTTGGAAATTCATAACAAATTCATATGAACTCAAAAAACTGCAAACAAGATATCAAAATGTTCAAAAAAACATTACCATTATGTACATGTCATTTTTATTCAGGAAAAAAGTACCATTTAAACTACCCATGGTTATTAGTGTTATTAACATTATTAAAAATAAAAAGGTATAAAACAATGGTGTTTTCATGAATAAAAATTACATGCAAATGTAGGTGATGTTCTCCGAACATCCTGATATCTTATTTACAATTTTATGAGTTCATATCAACTCGATATGAAGTTTCAAAATAATGGTCAAAGTCGCTTAAACCTTCATAACAAGTTGATATGAACTCGGAAAAATGCAAATAAGATATCAGCGTGTTCAGATAACATTACCTACATTTGCATGTAATTTTTATTCACGAAAAAAGTATTGTTTATAAATTTTTATTTAAAAAAATGTTAATAACATTAATAACCATATGTAGTTTAAGTGGTACTTTTTTCCTGAATGAAAATGACATGTACATAAAGGTAATGTATTTCTCAACACTTTGATATCTTGTTTGCATTTTTTTGAGTTTATATGAATTTGTTATAAATTTTCAAAGTATTGATCAAACAGTCAAAGGGCATTTGGGCAACCTCAGAGGCAAATCTAAGGGCAAAACTGAACAGAGTCGAAAAGTAAGGGCAAAACCCATGGGTAGGTTCCAACTAGGGGCAAAAATGTAATTGTCTCCAGTTTTAAACCTAAATAAATGTTATTTGGTGCCTACGTTGGGCATGAACAACATATCTGGATCTTGCTTATTGTGAGACTATTATTGATTTAAGTTAGAGAATAATGGTTGTTCTATTTATATGAATAATATATTTATGGTCATGTACACAATGTGAATAGTTTATTCTTATTGAATCTCTATCATACTTATACACATGTTAATAATATTGATGCCAGAATATTCAAAGTTAATGATGATAGCACCCCATACTTATGGCACTACAGCTTAGGTCATATTGGTGTAAAGCGCATGAGGAAACTCCATGTTGATGGACTTTTGAAATCACATGATTATGAATAATTTGAAACATGTGACCCATGCCCCATGGGCAAGATGATGGAAACCATGTTTTCCATTAAAATGGAGTGGGCAAGTGACTTTTTTAAAATAATACATACTGATGTATGCGGTCCATTGAGTGTTGAAGGGCGTGGTGGATATCTTTTTTACCATCACGGATGATTTGAGTAGATAGGGGTATATTTAGTTGATGAAACACAAGTCTGAAACATTTGAAAAGTTCAAGCAATTTCAGAGCGCAGTTGAGAATCATCGTAACAAGAAGATAAAATATAGCAATGCTGAAGTCTGGTAGGACTATGTTAGAAAATTTTGCATTTTTTATTATGAAATTTGTTAGATGGATGTCAAAATTGTGTTCCTTAAAGGATTACTTAAGGAAGAGTTGTATACTTGTGTATGATGCAACCGGAAGGTTTTGCCAATCCTAAGAATGTTGATAAGGTATGTAAGCTCCAATGATCCATCTATATACTCGTGCAAGTATCTCAGAGTTGGAATCTTTGCTTTGATGAGGTGATTAAGGCTTTTGGGTTTATACAAGTTTGTGGAGAAGCTTGTATTTACAAGAAAGTGAGTGGGAGATCTATAGCATTTCTAATATTATATGTGGATGACATATTGTTGATTAGAAATAATATAGAACTTCTAGAAAGCATGAAGGGATACGTGAACAAGATTTCTTCAATGAAAGACCTCGGAGAAGCAGCTTACATATTGGGCATCAAGATTTATATAGATAGAGCAAGATGCTTAATGCGACTTTCACATAGTACATACCTTGACAATGTTTTGAAGAAGTTCGAAATTAATCAATCAAAGAAGGGGTTCTTGCTCGTGTTGCAAGGTGTAAAGTTGAGTAAGACTCAATGGCCAGTAATGGCATAAGAAAGGGAAAAGATGAGGGTTGTTCCCTATGCCTAAGCCATAGGCTCTATCACGTATGCCATGTTGTGCACCAAGCCTGATGTGTGCCTTGCCAAAAGTATGGCTGGAAGATTTCAAACTGATCAAGGAGTGGAACAGTGTACAACGGTCAAAAATATCTTTAAGTACCTAAAGAGGACTAAGGAAATGATTCTCGTTTATGGAGGTGATAAAGATCTTGTCATAAAGGGTTACCTCGACGCTAGTTTTGACACTGATCCCGACGATGATCCTAAAGAGTATATATTTTGAATGGTGGAGTAGTGAGTTGAAGTAACTCCAAAATAGAGCATGGTAGCAGCATCTACATGTGAGGCGGAATATATAGCTGCTTCAGAAGCGGCATAGGAAGGAATCAGGATGAAGGAGTTCATGACCAATCTAGGAGTTGTGTCCAATGGATCGGATCCGATTAATATTCTTTGTGACAATGCCGGCCATTGCCAAAGAGCCCAGGTTTCACAAGAAGACCAAGTATATAAAATGCCCTTCAACCCCATCTGTCATTATATCAAGGAATGAGACATGGAGATTTGTAAAGTACATACATATCCGAATGTTGTAGACCCATTGACTAAACCTCTCTCACGAGAAAAATGTGATGAACCAAGACTCTATGGGTGTTAGATTCATTACAATGTAAGCTATATTATTGAATCTAGTGCAAGTGGGAGATTGTTGGAAATATGCCCTAGAGGGAATAATAAATTGGTTATTATCATATTTCCTTATTCATGACAAGCATTTATTATTCATGCTCTAATTGTATTAACTCGCTTACATACATGTGTGGGTACATAAACAATATTGTGTCCCTGGTAAGCCTCTACTAGACTAGCTCATTGATTAAAGATTCTTAAGGTTTCCTGACCATCGACATGAGTTGTAATTTGATAACGGGATCACATCCTTAGGAGAATGATGTGATGGACAAGTCCCAACCATAAGCTTAGCATATGATTGTGTCACTTACTTTAATTGCTACAACTTTCTTCATGTCAAGGAATGTTCCTTAGACCATGAGATCATGCAACTCCCTGACACCGGAAGATTACTTAGTGTGTATCCAAAGGTCACTTCATAACTGGGCAATCATAAAAGTATTCTACAGGTATTTCCGAAGGTGTTTTTTGAGTTGCATGGATTAGGACTGGAATTTGTCACGCTGTCTCACGAAAACATATATCTGGGACCTCTTAGTAATAAAACATCACAAGAAGCTTGCAATCATGTGACCAATGAGTTTAGTCATGGATCTTGTCTTATGGAATGAGTAAAGATACTTGTCGGTAACGAGATTGAACTAGGTATGGGGATACCAACGATCGAATCTTGGGCAAGTAACATGCCGGACAAAGGGAATTGCATACGAGATTGACTGAATCCTTGACATCATGGTTCAACCAATAAAGATCTTCATGCAATATGTAGGAACTAATATGGGCATCCAGATCCAGCTATTGGTTATTGACCGGAAAGGAATCTCGGTCATGTCTACATGATTCTCAAACCCGTAGTGTCACATGCTTAATTTTCTATGATGCCAGAATAGTATTGGGATAATTTCATTGGTGACCGAATGTTGTCCGAAGTCCTGGATGAGATCCGAGACATCACGATGAGTTTTGGGATGGTCCGTAGGTACAGATTTGTATATGGGAAGTCATATTTGGGCTCCCGGAAAATTTTCGGGTTTTATCGGCAAAGTATCGGAAAGGATTCCGAGGGTCCATGAGGGGGGTTCCACCTGGCCCACGGGCACATGGGCTGCATCGGTGGGCGCACCAGCCCGTGCGCCTTAGGGTTGGCGGGAACCCTAGAGGGGGTGCCCCCCTTGGCTTAGGGGTGATCCACCCCTAGGTCCATCGCCCCTCTCCTTGGAGGAGGGGTTGAGGGCTGGCACCCCTCCCTCTGCCCCAATAAATAGAGGAGTAGTGGGAGGGATACCACACTCCAATTCCCCCTCCCTTGATGCGTCCCTTCTCCCGTCTCTCCCTCGTCCTCGTCCCGACGGTGCTTGGCAAAGCCCTACCGGCGCTGCGCCACCACCATCACAACCATGTCGTCATGCAGGTTGTGATCCCATTACTTCTCCCCCTTTGCTTGCTAGATCAAGGAGGAGGAGACTTCATTGAGCCACACGTGTGTTGAACTCGAAGGTGTCGTCCGTTCGGCGCTAGATCGGATTGGATCGTGATTGGATCGCGAAGAGTGCGACTACATCAACCGTGTTATATACCCTTCCACTTAATGGTCTACAAGGGTTCATAGACACACACACACTCCCCTCTTGTTGCTATTCATCTCCATAGATAGATCTTGGGTGTTCATATGATTTTTTTTTGTGTTCGTCCCCATTAAATCTAACCGGCGCGAATACACCATATAGAAAGTCATGGCATCTCTCATCATGCTTGTATGTTGGAAATTTTGAAATGAAAATAATGCACGGGTCTTTCAACACAATAGCACACTAGCGCCAATTCTCCTAAACAACATTTTGGAAGAGGCAAAGCTATGGTTGCCATGGGTGCAAAGAAGCTAGGGGAAATAATTTTTCATGACTAATTGTCATGCGGTGTTGTAAGAGTCGATTGCGAAACTATTCTCCTCTTAAGTAATATATGAGGCAAATCTTTTGCATCCAATTAAAAAAACTTGGTTAAACCTGTTCAGAGTCTAAACTGGCAGGAATTGAAGAGTATAGATGTACCGATTTCAGATATTGAGATGTTAGGGTACAATTCCAACGAGCATACAAAATCGATATTTAAACAAGATTTGTAGTTCGCTCATAAGACATATAAATTTCTACCACAAGTATTTATGGACAAAGAGAGAGAGAGAGAGAGAGAGTAGAAAGGGGAGCAGCAGGAGGGAATCATTTCCCTCTTTTAGAGCATCTACAACCGAACTTGGAAAATCCGACCCCTCAAACACCTGCGGACGCGTCCGGGCGCATCTGCAGACAGTGACCGATCAAGCCTCAAATCAAGCATTTTACAATTGGATGCCTCAGATTAGAAACCTCAAATCCATATTATCACATCCAATGTAAAATGATATTTAAGCAGAGCTCGTCCGCCTCCATTGTGCCCATGTCCGACAATCGGCTGTACTCTCCAAAGTGTTGGTCCGGTCAGCGGAGAGGTCGAGTAGGACATGGGAGACTAGTCAGCTCACAGGGGTCGAGTTCCCATCGTCTCTCGTGTCCTACTCTTCCTCTTGGACGTTGCAACCCGAATGATGTTAGTGGACGTGAGATTGATGGTGGATCCCTCCTCGGAGGAGCCGACATCCACCACAACGCCGTTGCAGCGCCCACAATGGTTCACCATACGGGGCGACGGAGGGTGTGACTCTGCATCACCAAGTCCACCGCCTCTAAGGATTCTTCCACTTCCCGCCTCCTCGCATGGTGGGCATGTCGCACCATGTTTGCATCCAAGGACGCCCATGATGCACCCTCCAACTCGGTGCGCCAACAAAGGAGCTGCACGTCCCCCACCGCATTCGGACGCTAGTCGGACCACATTGTCTCCTATAAGGCCGCGATGACAGATCCATGCATTGTTTATATGGACACAATGGATTCCCGGCGGAAGGAGTCCGAGCGCTGCCGTTGGGCGACCATCTCTCGGGAGCGGCGGAGCGCAAGACAAACGGCCATCTCCTCTTCAGGGTCGCATGGGATGGGCTCGGGGTCGACGGATCTGGAGGTGAAGGATTCGGATCCACTACACACCATGCCAAAGAAGGTCGTAGATCATCAGAGGTGAGCTCGGGTGATGAAGGGAAGTGGAGGGAAGTCGAGTGAAGTAGCTAGGGTTTGGTCCGACGAGTGGATGGGAAGGAATATATGTGGGGTTGGGTGGCCAGCGTGGGCCGGTCCGACATGGCAGACGTGCCCGAACGACACATATCCTTCCCATATTTGGGCTCGATATGAGAGGTGTCGGTCAGCCCAGATATTTGAGGCCGGTTTGAGACGTTCGTTTCGTCAAATTTTTGGGACCCGTTTGAGGCGCTCGTTTTGATCAAATTCTTGTGACCGCCCAGTGACCGGATCGCATGGATGTACTCTTACCCGCTTGGTCATGCGTAGGGCTGCAAGAAAGCTCGGGGCTCGTGAGTCGCTCGAGATCGACTCATATTTTAGCTTGACTCGAGATCGACTTGAAAAAAATGATCTGAGTATGAGCAATTTATGTAGCTCGATCGAGAAATGAGGTGATCTTGAGCTAGCATTAGCTCACTCGACTTTAGCTCAACAACTTGATATCATTTTTGACAAAGTAAATATATTAATATGTTTTTTAGAGCAGAGCCATCTGCCCGGCCATAGAATGGGGCCCTTACAAAGAGAAACCGACAAGTAACATGTCCAAAGAAAGAAAGGGACAGGGATACAAGGCCAAAGGCCCAAAATGCGGCGCAACGCGGACCTAAACTAGTAAAGATAAGATCCACGAAAGGCGCAAAGAGCTGTTGAGGTAGCTTGGGGGGCCACTTGCCGATGATCTCCCTATAATGCCCGTTAAAGATTAGTGCACTTTGCTCGCACCTTGCTTGCGAGATCCTCCACCCGTCCTCTGTCCGTGTTTCTTGCCAGAAGTTTCCATAGCTGCAAGAAAGATACCATTTTGTATAGGAGGTCACTCGGGTGACGAATGAAATGACCCTCTGTCAAAGCTTTGTTTCTGGTAGTCCAAAGAGCCCATGTAATGGCCCCAAATCCCAACCAAGCCATCCTTCTACCCCTTCCCATAGTGGAAGTCGCTAGACGGTAGAAATCCAAGAAACCACTCGGGTTCCATGAGCATCCCGTGGCTTCTCGGACGGTGCTCAAGACAAATCTAGCTATAATACATCTGAATAAGATGTTATTGCGATCCTCCCCCTCTCCACACCAAATACATTTTCCATCACCCGGTCCTCTTTGTTTTTGCGCCTGATCACCACTAGTTATTCTATTATGCCTTCCATATCCCGGTAGGTCACATGAGGTCAATCTTTTGAAGATTTCTTTGTATAATGAGCCTGTTGAAAAAATTTCGGACGGTTCAAGGCACCAGCACACCTCATCCTTACCCAGCGAGATACATGACCTATTTAGGTTATCCCGCATATGCTCCCATTCAGAGACCTGCAAGGGTCCAAGAGATCGACAGAACCACAGATCCCATCTACCTTGTCGCCACACCTCTGCAATCTTTGCCTCTAGTTTCTCCGAGATAGCAAACATGAGCGGGAATGTGACACTAAAGGTTTTTGTCCCCCACCAATGGTTCGTCCAACAACATGTTGTTTTGCCGTTATGTACTTTGAATTTCGTCCCTAGGCGTAGTAATGGCTGGACCTTTTTTTATCCCTCGCAAACTGAGATAACGCTACATTAGAGCGGAATTCGACGGATCCTAGTTGTAGGTATTTAGCACGTAAAATTTCTAACCATAGCCCCCCTTGTCCATTTAAATCTTCCAAGCCCATTTTTTCATCAAGAACCAATTCATTATCTTGGAGTTGATAACCCCCAATCCACCCACTTCCTTAGGCCGACAAATGTTGTCCCAATTGACCATGTGGTAGTTTTGTTTGACATTTTACTTTGCCCAAAAATTGTGATATGATATTATCCAGCTTATCGTGAACGTCATCCCTGAAGAGATAAAAGCTCGTGACGAACAAAGGGATGTTTGTGAGGCAATAATTGACAAGAACTAACCGACCTCCGGAGACCAAAAGTTTCCCTTGCCACGGTTCCACCCTAACCGCAATCTAGTCCACCATTGGTTGGAAATCCCCCATAGAGAGAGCCCAAGAATATATCGGCAACCTCACGTATTTCATCGGCTGGAAATCCGATTCACAGTTCACAATTCATTATGTGAGTCCAACAACCCAATCCACAGTTCATTATGTGGGCCGCCCGTAGTTGTGGTTCCAAGTCTCCGCGCGTGACGAAGTCTTTGCTCTTCTCAAAGTTGATTTAAGACTCGACATCTCCTCGAAGCACGTGAGAAGGAATTTAGTATTAACAATCTCTTGGTCGGAATTCTTTCTAAAGATAAGGGTGTCATCCGCGTGTTGCAAGTGGGAGATCCCCCCTGGAATGATGGAGGATGCCACCCTAGAAATGTGGCCTGCCTCTTTAGCACGGTCCAGAATGCCAACCAGGGCATCGACAATGATATTAAATAATAATAGGAAGATAGGATCTCCTTGCCTTACCCCTCATTTGTTTCTAAAATATGTCTCCATGTATCCGTTGATATTGACGGACGTTCCCCTCCACCCTCTAACCAATTGTTGCATCCAACTAATTCAAAGTGGGTCAAAGCCCTTTTCTTTTAGCACCTCTTCTAGGAATTCCCACCTCACCCGATCGTAAGCTTTCTCGAAATCAATTTTAAGAATGAACACTTCTTCATTAGTTTGATGAATCTCATACGGGACCTCATGCATGACAGCAACCCCATCTAAAATACGATGACGTTGGATAAACGCAGCTTGACATGGGTCCACCACTTTATTGGCCACCGGGGCCAGGCGTGTCGCAAACCCTTTTGCGAGGAGCCTAAATCTCACATTTATGAGAGTAATAGGACGAAATTTCCTAATATTGTCTGCCCCCTGAACCTTGGGAAGGAGAGCCAAAACCCCATAGAAACCCCATAGTTTAGTCGTTTCACATCAATTCTACCGAGCGTAAACTCCAGCACCAAATTAATGAACTGAGGCCCCACTAACTGCCAAAATTTCTTATAAAAGGAGACCGGAAAGCCATCTGGGCCAGGAGCCATGTTCTCTCTCATTGCTTTTAAGTTATCTGTGACCTCCTTGAAAGTGAAAGGACGAATGAGTTTGAGATTGTCAATCACCGACACCATGCAGGTACCCTGCCACATCTGTGGTCCAAAGGATGCCACTCCACCTGATGTGGAACCCATTAGCTCTCTATAGAATCCGTCGATATGTGATCACAGCTCACCCATTTCTGAGAATATATTACCCCATCTTTAGAGCATCTCCAACAGGCGCGCAACGCGCGACACGCAAAAAGCGGGTTTTACAGCACACAAATAGCAAAGTTTAGCACGCCAATGAGTGCTAGCTCCAGCGGCCACTGCATAATTTTGCGCGCGCATGACGCTCCAGGAGGCACTGAAAAAACATGGCACGCGCTCCCAACACAAACAACAAATGCACTCCAAACAAAACCAAAAAGATCAAACACATATAAAAAATAAATCAACAATAAATAGTTCAATTTTATTACAACTCAAACAAATATATTATCTTCCAATACAACATCAAACATACAATATCAAACAACCAAATCATCATGCGTTTTGTCGACCATTCCATTCCCACCACTCCTTGATGAGATCGTTCTGAAGATTGTCATGTGTTTCGGCACGCCAAATAGCATGTAGGAGGCAACAAATCGGGCCACCCTCGCATAGGATGTCCCAAGAGCTCATACTGAGAGTAGTCTAAATTTTGGCCACGTTCATTCTCGATGATCATGTTATGCATGATCACACAAGAGTGCATGATGTACCAAAGGATCTTTTGATCCCAAAATCTAGTCGATCCTCTCACAATGACAAATTAGGCTTTAAAAATCCCAAATACTCTCTCCACATCTTTCCTAACCGCCGCCTAAGCATTGTGGAAATCTAGTTTTTTCTTACCTTTTGGTTTTTTCAATGACTTCACAAATGTTTGCCACTTTGGGTAGATGCCATCCACAAGATAGTAGCCGTAGTTGTATGTTTGGCCATTTGCTACAAACTGCACCTATGGTAGTTCACTATTTGCAATCTTATTCATGAGTGCTGACCGATTAACAACGTTGATGTCATTCAAAGGTCCAGGCATTCCAAAAAAAGCATGCCAAATCCAAGTCTCTTGATCGGCCACCACTTCAAGGATTATAGTAGAAACCTTTTTCAAGTCGTGGAATTGTTCATGCCATGCCTTAGGACAGTTCTTCCAACTCCAATGCATGCAATCTATTGAGCCAAGCATACTTGGGAACCCGTGAACTTTGTTCATCTCCAAAAGCCTTGATGTGCATACCTAGGATGATTGCAAGGTCCTCTTCCTCTTCAATATAAAATTCTTCTTCGAAAGAATCATATGACAAACTCATCTACAATATTGAATTTAAACTAGTCTATAAAAACTACGAACAACATGCATCAAATTAATGTACAAAATGTGAAGTTAAGCAATACATACCTTGTGGGCATTTTGTTGAACACCTTGTGGGCGCCAAGCGGTAGTGGGCGGCCGAGCGTTGTTCGTTGGAGGAATAGCGCGAGCAAGGGTCAGCAGGGACTAGAGGGGGAGGAAGCAGCAATGACACAGGGATAGGTCAGGGAAGCATCGTCGGGTCGCTAGAGAAAATGGGGTAGCGCGGGCGGCGGTGTGGGCGTTGGGTATCGAGGGAGGTGGAAGACACGGCGCGAGCACTCGAGTGCTTATACGCACGGGAGCGGACGCACGAAATAAGCGGCACGCAATGCCATTTCGCTCAGCGGCCGAGGGTACTGCTACTTCTCGAGCATGCATTGGTTTTCATGCAGAGGAACGGGTGATGCAGCAAAGTAGATAAGTATTTCCCTCAGTTGTTGAGAACCAAGGTATCAATCCAGTAGGAGATACAAGCAAGTCCCCAATAGGTGTACCTACACAAGGAATCAAACTCTTGCACCCAACGCTATAAAGGGGTTGTCAATCCCTTTAAGGTTACTTGCAAGGATGAGATCTGATAGAGATAGATTGCTTGAACAGAAAGTAAAACTAAAGGTAAAAATAATGCAGCAAAGTATTTTTGGTATTTTTGGTTTTAGATCTGAAAGTATAAGATCGAAACCAGACTCGGGGGCCATAGGTTTCACTAGAGGCTTCTCTCATGATGGCAAGTATTACGGTGGGTGGACAAATTACTGTCGAGCAACTGATAGAAAAGCCAATAATTATGAAGATATCCAAGGCAATGATTATGCATATAGGCATCACGTCCGTGTCAAGTAGACCCAAACGATTCTACAACTACTACTATTACTCCACACATCGACCGACTCCAGCCTGCATCTAGAGTATTAAGTTCGTGAAGAACAGAGTAACACATTAGGTAAGTTGACATGATATAGAGGGATAAACTCAAGCAATATGATGAAAACCCCATATTGTTATCCTTGATGGCAACAATACAATATGTGCCTCACTACCCCTACTTTGTCACTGGGTGAGGACACCGCAAGATTGAACCCAAAACTAAGCACTTCTCCCATTGCAAGAATTACCAATCTAGTTGGCCAACCCAAACCAATAACTCGAAGAGACTTGCAAAGATATGAAATCAAGCATATAAGAATTCAGAAAAGACTCAAATAATATTCATGGATAATCTAAACGTAAACCCACAATTCATCGGATCTCGACAAACACACCGCAAAAGAGTATTACATCGGATAGATCTCCATGAAGATCATGAAGAACATGATATTGAAGAGCAAAGAGAGAGAGGAAGCCATCCAGCTACTAGCTATGGACCTGAAGGTCTGTGGTGAACTACTCATGCATCATCGGAGGGGCAATGGAGTTTATGTAGATGCCCTCCGTGATCGAATCCCCCTCCAGCAGATTATGGGAAAAGGCTCCAAGACTGGGTCTCTCGGGAACGGAGGATTTTGGCGGTGGAAAAGTGTTTTTGTGGCTCGTTTTGATAATTATGGAATATTTTGGAATTTATAGGCCGAAGATTAGGGTTGGGAGAGCTGCCATGGGCCCACAATCTTGCCCGGCACGCCCTACCCCCTGGGCGTGCCCCTAGGGCTTGTGGCCCCATGGTGGCTCACCTGCCTTGGTTCAAGTCTCCTTCTTTCCTTTCATTCCAGAAAAAATCATTCCGAAGGTTTTATTCCGTTTGGACTCCGTTTAATATTCCATATCTGCAATTCTCAAAAACAAGGAAAAACAGAAACTGGCACTAGGCTCTATATTAATAGGTTAGTCCCAAAAATAATATAAAATAGCATATTAATGCATATAAAACATCCAAAATAGATAATATAATAGCATGAAACAATAAAAAATTATAGATACGTTGGAGACGTATCAGGTACCTAGGGTTTACACATGGTCAGTTTCATGCCGAAGAGATAAACATGCCAATCTACGTCACCATCTTGGAGGACACGCCATGGCTTCTGGAAACCTTCATCTGGCAACGGGGCCCTTGATCATCTGATATTCACATTGCAGCCCATATAGTCCGGCCCATAAGAAAATAGGTCGACTATCCGAGGACCCCCCTAATCCAGGACTCCCTCAGTAGACCCCGGACTAGCCTTCAACGTCGATGTATGTTCGGCTGATCCTCACGCGTCGTAATCTTTGACTTGCGAGGCGAGTCCCTTACATCTTCTTATTCGGCAACCGACCAGTCATCGGCAAAGTCCGAAATGTCACGAGCTCCATGGGCCCATTATAATAACCGCCTACGCTCCTCGATTCGCGGGCATCATGGGGAGACAACTGGTTTAGTAGTCCTTTTTTACAATACTACCCCTCCGCAAGGGGGGCACCACCCATTTGAACGAATTAAATCGCGGCTTAGACCACATCCCCTTCCTTCCAAACGGAAAAAAACTCCTAGCAAAGGATCCACGAAAAACATGGCTAACGCCCCCAGCTCCTCTACGCGCCCCTACAGTTCACGTCCAAGGGACTAGACTAGATGCTCCGTAGCACTCCTGCCGCTCCGCAATCTAGAGACCTAGGGGTACCTCCCTTCTTCAGATCTGGCGGTAACCCGCGCAGGTCTAACTTCTTATAACAATGAGGTTTTCGTGGAGCGTTTCCCCAATCCTCAAAGAGGGGAAAGTGTATGCTTCGTCCCCTTTCTCCTATGGGGCCTCGGGTTTCCCATCCACCCGTTTCTGAGGGGATTGCTAGAATTTTATGGGATCCAACTCCACCACCTTACTCCGGGTCCATCTTGCACATCTCGGGCTTCGTAGCCCTCTACGAGATGTTCTTGGGTTGCAAAGCGCACTTCAAACTGTGGAGAAAGTATTTTTGTCTCGTCCCCTGAACTCGGGACAAGACAATTTTTGAGGTCGGCGAAGCCGAAGTGTGTCGTATAGCGGGGACGGGGTATCCGGTGGGTACACCAAAGGAATCCAAAGAGTCGACCTCGGATTGGTTTTACATCAAAGATGTCCCCCTATTCGAGCCAGCTCGGAGAGGTCTACCTAAATACACCAACGCCCCCTAAAGAAAAGATACAACTGGCGGCCAAGGAGTTCGTCCAAGGAGGAAAACATCGAAGTGCAATGCATGGCGGCTCAGGTGCGGATGCTCGCTCACCACCAACTAACCATGATCGATGTCATGGACGCTACCATCTCTCGGTGCGTGCAGCCCCTCCAACAAAGGGTACACCCCTTGTGGCGCTACAACGAGACAAACAACACCACACGCTCCACAAAGACTAGGACCCGCCAATCATACAACATTGGCCACCGCACTTGCCGACATGTACAAAGGAGAGCAAGAGGATTTCATCCGGCGGTCAACCAAGGAAGGGTACTCTAGCCATAATCCCATCGAATGTGTAAGATTTTCTCTTCTGCGAACATAGTTCGGGGTTTCCATTTCGTCCTTCAATTTACCGGAGCTTTTAACCCTTCATGGATAGGAATGAATGGGCTTCATCGAGACAGACAATTGTCCGGCGCCCCAACCCGAAGACTATTCATGTGACGATGATCTGGGTTTTCACAAGGACCCTGATCTTTCAATTAGTTTCGACGACGGGGTCCTCTATCAGGAGAGCATTGATCGATCTCCAGTGGCTATTATAGCCGATTACCCCGGGTCGTTCTCCATTCCTGCGACTAACAGGTAGAAAAAGAGCTCGTCCCGCAAGAGGCAAGCATCTACTGCTGCACCGAACGCGCCAGCACCTACTCCCAAGCATCGACGATCTATGCATCACATGCCGATAATCGAAATAGCACCTGAATCAGAAGCCAACAAGGTCCCAACCTACGAGTCGGCCGCGAGGACGAATTCGCCCGCTCGCTTAATCCCAAGGTATCTTGTTCGGTTGTTTGTGTATTATCACAATTAATAGATTCTCATGGCAGTTTGCATCAAAACACTTAGGCAAAAGGCTCAGGCTTCTCCTACCAAAGAGGTCGCCCATGTGTCTGGCAGCGCTCAAAATTGCAGGGCTACGACCCAGGCCGACCCTGCTATGGAGGCCCCTATGGCCAATCCGGCTCCTGCCGATACCGGTGATGGTGTATCTGTCACTAAATCAGAGGTAGGAAGTGATATGAAACATCGGCAACGACAGGAGGCCCTGCGTCACCCGGTGTTTTCCGAACAAGAGTTTGGCGCCCTACGCATGGCGGACGCGCACATTGGCGCAGCCCGAGCTGGGTTTGGCGAGTGTAGGATCGAAAGTAGGTCTAGAGGGGCGGTGATTAGACTACTTAACCAAATAAAAGTTTTGCCTTTTTCCCAATTTTAATTCTTGGCAAGTTTTAGCATTCAGCATATCAAGTAACACCCTATACATGCATGTCTAAGAGTGTAGCAGCGGAAAATAAAGACATTGCACATGTAAGTAAAGAGAGGGTTAGGAAAGCAAACACAAGTGATGACACGCTGATTTTTCCCTTGGTTCCGATATGTGGTGCTATCGTACGTCCACATTCATGGAGTCTTCAACCCACAGAGGGTAACGGTCGCGAGAGTCCACGGAGGGCTCTACCCACGGAGGCTTCCACGAAGAAGCAACCTCGATTATTCCATGCGGCTTCCGTCCACGGAGGACTAGCCTCACTATGGGTAGATCTTAACAAAGTAGGCGATATCCTTGCCATTACAAACTTCTTGGTTCACTCCACAACACGAAGTAGGAGGCTCCCAAGCGACACCTAACCAATCCAGGAGGCACCACCCTCCAAAAGGTAATAGGCTCGGTAATGACGATGAACTCCTTGCTCTTGTGCTTCAAGTTGATAGACTCCTCAACACACAATCACTCTCTCAGAGATTTGGCTTGGTAGAAGAGATGGGATTGGTGGAAAGCAACTTAGGGAGGCTAGAAATCAAGAACCATATGGTTGGAGTGGAAGATCTTGACCTCAACACAAGGGTAGGTGGTTCTCCCTCAGAAAACTGAGTAGGATAGGTATGGAATAGTTCTGAGTGCTTCTCTTTCGAGTGGGTGGTGGTGAAGGGGTATATATAGGCATCCCCAAAAATCCAACCATTACACAAAAAATGACCAACTCGGTGACACTGATGTGTAAATCTCGGTGGTATCAAAGTTACCAAAAGTGGCAACTTTTGAATCTCGAAGGAACCGATATACGATTCTGGGTTGCACCGACAAGGTGACCAACGGTCAGATTTGCCAATCTCGGTGACACCGATTCACCATTTTCGGACGGACCGAAAATGTGAACTTGCGTAACAGAATCTTAGCAACCCAACTCGATGGCACCGAGTGTAGTGTCGGCTGCACCAAAGTGTTAGGGTTTGGCTGAGTCTATCTAGGGTTTAGAATCGGTGGCACCAGGCTAGGAATGTTGGTTGCACCGAGTTTGCATATTTGGTTTAGGATAGACTTTGGTGGGAGAGTTTGTGGATGTTTTGGTGACTGTCACTTGTGCACGTTTGAGCATATTGTTCACCATCAAAACTTTACCCCCTTTTAATAGTATTGGCTTTCCTATGGACTCAAAGTGATTTCTCACAAATGTAAAATGTAGAGTCCTCTTGCTTGAAGCTTGGTCAACCTATTTCCTTGCATCTTGGGGTAATTCCACAATCCTTTGGCCATCCCTATCATTGAACTGGTCCTAAAATATACTTAGTGGAAACATTAGTTCAATGACTTATATGTTGTTATTAATTACCAAAACCACCAAGGGAGCAAATGTGCTTTCAATCTCCCCCTTTTTGGTAATTGATGACAACATATAGATCAAAGCTTCGACAAAGATATAATCATAGAATATAATCTTCGCTTTTAGAAGTATGTGATAAGCAAGAGCTCCCCCTAAATTTGTGCATTATTTTTAAATTTGTGTTTGAATGCAAATGCACAATGAATTAGGTACATGGGTAACTTCTTACATGTCACATACCACTTGGTGGTGTGCCAGAGTAATTGGAATGAATATCATACCACAACACAATCAACCAAAGATGAATGATCATCACATAAGCATTAAGATGATAGGAAATAGTAGCATCACACATTAAAGCGTATGATCAAACATCATCAAGCGTGTATCACAAGCAAAACAAAAGAGTATCACGGCAACTAAACGCAATTGTTTTGAAAAAGCAACAAACACCAAACACTCTCTCACTTGAAGCCTAAAGATGTATATACACTTTTACCCCTTTTGCAACAAGTTGCCAAAAAGTTCGAAGGCATATATCTAATCGTTCTTGGGACGATCTCCTCCGGTTGTCGATGAAGGAGTCGAGATAAAAGCATCGGCAAAGATCTCTGCAGATGTCGTGGATGGAGCTGGAGTGGTCATGGGAGGAACTGGAGCTGATGGAGCAGGAGTTGTGCTGACAGTAGCAGGAGCTGATGAAGAGGGCCTCAAGTCTGGTGCAGGCACTGTGACTGATCTAGCCTGAGTAGTGAACTGGGTGCCTAGCCCGAGAGGTGATCCATCATCATCATCATCTGAAGAAGAAGTAAAATAGACCCGAGGAATATGCACGGAGTCAACTTCCTTCTGAAGCTCTATAATTGTCTTCGACAACTTGTCCACCTTATCACCAAGAACCTTGATCCTTGTCTTGAAGATCCTCACTAGACTATCCTGGTTGTCCAGAATCCCCTTGATACCCTTTTGCATGCCCTGAATGGTTGAGATCAAAAGATCCATTTGCTCATTTCTGGATCTAGGGGCTTGAGCACTAGCGGCTCGAACTGCTTCTGCCTCTGCCTATGCTGTAGCAGATGTGGGATGATCTGGGTCCATCACCACAACATTATCCTCAAGTTCTGGCTAACAGTTAGGCTCTTGTCAAGCAACACTATCTCATAAAAGTCATGTTGCTCTCTGGTGTAGAACCTGTAGTCAATAGTAGTTTTCCTCCTCTGAGCATAAGGATCTATGGCTCTCCAGGCTCTCAAACCTGAGTCTTTCCTCTGCTTCATGTCTTCAGCAACTAAGTGGCTGGCATCATGTACTGGAAGATGTGGTCTGAGCTTCATCAAATTAGTCAAGTCATCATCATCTTCAAGTCTGGAGGTAGTACCCTTGTTCTTCTCAGAAGCTAGAATGTCTCTGGTAGTCCTCTTGGACTTCGCTGCAGCAGCTTTCTTGGAAGTAGGCTTGGTGCACTTGGAAGTGCCAGTCTTTGGCATAGCATCAACCATAAGCTTCTTGGCTTTCTTCTTGGGAGGGGCTTTCTCAACATTTTCTTCCTCCTCTTCCTCAGTAGCAGCACCAGCAGCCTCCTATGGATCTTCATACATAGAGGTAGGCCTACCAATCACATGGATAATCTTCTTTCTGGATTTCTTCTCCCCTGCCTAACTTGGAGGGTCAACTGATATAGTGGTTCTGGAACTCTCATGTGCTTTGATTTTCTCTGAGTTGGCATAGATCTTGCTGACAACTCTTCTAGAAGAAGTAGCTTCAGTTGCTTACTTCTTGGCAGCCTTTTCTTACTTCTTGGCAAGAATCTCCTCAGGAATGAAGTCTGAATATTCTTCATCAGAATTTAACTTCTTCCTGGTCCTCGTGGCAGCCTTGGGCAACCCATGAGAGCTAGGGGTGCCTGGATCTGAAAAAGAACTGGCCTCTGGGCTTGTGCCAAAACTCATGTCAACTCCGTGCTCTGCCTAATTTTCACTGTCTTCTATGTCTGACATACTGACCCTATGAATAGAGTATAGGAGAGCAGAAGTAGATGAGTTATAACAAAATGAGGCTGGTTTTTGAAATTTGAACAATAAATTTTCAAGATTTTTGCATTCTGTCAAATAAATATCGGTACAACCGAAACAAATTTTTCGGTGGGGCCAAGACTGACTGACTCACATAACCGAACCTTGGCACCCTTTTCGGTCGGACCGAAAAGAGGAACTCGGTTCCACCGAGTCAGTTCTCAGCAACACAGAATTTCACATCGGTGAGACTGATATGATTGTTTCGGTTCCATCGAGATTTATCGGGCGGACGGCAAAACCCTAGAAACATCATTATTCGCGAGACTATGGAGTTTTGAGTGGATAGGAATACGTGTAAAGGGTGTCTTATTAATAAAGAAGAATCTAATGTGCAAGAATCGGACGAGGTGCGCAATAGAGATTGAATCCATACCCTAGCTTGGCGTGGATCCTCTACATCGGCGACGAGGGAGAGGATTTCGTCGACGATGGCGATTCCCAGCGGAGGAGGAGCGCAGGGAGACAAGGGCGACGACCAGGGGTCTCATAGGCGACGACTTAGGGTTCTGAGGCGCGACGAATGAGATTGAATTTCAAAGCGTCAGGGTCCACAGCTTATATACCCTCCACTATCGGTGACACCGATTCTAACTTTTCGGTGTCACCGAGTTCCTCAACTGTCAGTTGACAGGGAAACTCGGTGTAACCGAGAAGATGCAATCGGCGGTACCGAGATTGAAAACTAGATCAACCCTAGGAATTTGGTGAGACCGAGATTTTGTCGTTGGTTACACCGAGATGCACGTGGGAGGTTTTAATGGTTAGTCCTTGTCGATACGGAACTCCGAGTGCTCCACACACAGAGGGATCGAAAAGCACTTGTTCAAATGTTGTGATGCAACATGGATAGAGTATGAGGTGAGAAAGCATAGATAGCTAAAGAAGTGGTCCTAGGCATTCTTGTATATCCAATTGGCAAAAGATAAATCAAACGCCAAATAGCCACAATTGTATATCCTCAAATGAGAAAATAAATGTAGACCAACATGCTCACAGAATAAGATGTCAAATGAAATCATGGCAAACATGCACAAACACTCTAGCATCTAACAAGCACTTGGGCGATGACGAAGTCATCTATATATGAGTATTTGACTTAGGAGCCAAGTAAGAGTACTTGATCATAGGTCATACTCATCGTTTAAGCACAAGTGGGGTTACCACTTTTATATAAAGCATTTAATGTTGTCACATACTAAGAGATGCTTTAACTCAAGTCTTAGAGTAAATCTCCCCCTTGATGTGACATCCCCCCATAAGAGGGATAAACTAACCTTGTGTTTTGTCTATGAAGACTTCATGTTGGTGAGGTAGTGGTGGATGCTCAAGGTTGATGAAGATCACCAAGAGTTGGGAGCATCCTTGTTGTTTCCTTACTCTTCTCACCTACATGGGTTAGTCCCAACACACAAGAGACAAATACGAGGATATCTATGGACATGGAGTGCAAAGCATGTGTAATGATGTCCATTGATTTGTTGATTACCTTGTCCCTTTCTTACCTTTGAGGGAATGTGTGACTCCTTGATATATTGCACAAGGTTGATGTTGATTGCAAATAGATCTTTCCAATAATGAATATGAGTGAATTTCAATGGTGGAGTCACCCCTTAAGAACTCTCTAGTTCTTTTTCTTGGGAATCCACATCAAGTTGATGGGGATCCTTGGTGTTGAAGTAGCACTTGTAGAAGTTGATCTTGTAGTAGCCTTCGGAACCCACTTCATCAAAGCTTGGGGTTCATCTTCATAAGATTCAAAGTCCTCTTGGAGCTTGTTCTTGCCCTTGAGCTTGGTGTCTTGTGGTGGAAGGTCATGTTGAGTGTTTGTCCCCTTGGGAAGAGTATTTTCATAGTTCTCCTTTTGAGGAACAAACTTGGGCTCGGGATATTAACCTTCTTCCCATTCAACTCCATTAGAGTTGAAGTAGCCAACACCTCGATTCTTCCGGCATCCTTCATGCTTGCGTACAATCTCAACAAATTGTTTCTACCCTTCAAGACTCTTGTAGATACCTTTCTCTATAATTCCTTTCAATAAAGCATTTTCTTGCTCAAGTGTAACTTGGCTAAGAGAATCATCATTAGTGGAATCAATAGAACTACTAGGAGCAACATCATTGGGTTTAGCATTTTTATTGTTGCTACTAGATGAAGAACCTTTCTTTCCTTTGTTACTAGTTTGCTTAGATTTGACTTGTGGCATGAATGTAGACAAGAGTAGTCATTTTGCAATATAAGATGAAGTCTTCTTTCATATATCGTCATTGATAGCTTTAAGAAATTCATGTTCTTGCTCCAAATTGAGCTTCTCGAAGCGTAGCTTCTCATGAGTTCTTACAAGCTCTCTATGATCTTCAAGAGTAGATTCATGAGCTAAATTAAGAGTGCTAAGTTCTTTAGTTAGTTCCTATATTTAAATCTTATCATCGTCAATTGACTTATCTTGATTAGCATGAGAAATGTCAAGTTCATCATGATTAACATCACTAGTTTTATCACATAGCAAGTCATCATCGTAAAGCAAATCATCTTCATCACTATCGAAATCAAGATATTTGGGGTGTGATACCTTGGGGCCTTTAGCCATGAAGAAACTTCCACCTCCTTCATTTTGTGAATCAAATAGATCATAGGAGTTGGTTGTCACTAGTGCAATTCCGGAAACACCATCATCTTGACTATAGTCGGAGTTGGAGTGATAGGGTTTGGCTGAGTCTGTCTAGGGTTTAGAATTGGTGGCACCGGGATAGGAATTTTAGTTGCACCGAGTTTGCATATTTGTCTTAGTAGAGACTTTGGTGGGAGAGTTTGTGGATGTTTTGGTGATTGTCACTTGTGCACGTTTGAGCATATTGTTCACCATCAAAACTTTACCCCCTTTTAATAGTATTAACTTTCTTATGGACTCAAAGTGATTTCTCACAAATGTAAAATGTAGAGTCTTCTTGCTTGAAGCTTGGCCAACCTATTTCCTTGAATCTTGGGGTAATTCCACAATCCTTTGGCCATCCCTATCATTGAACTTGTCCTAAAATATACTTAGTGGAAACATTAGTTCTATGACTTATATGTTGTTATTAACTATCAAAACCACCAATGGAGCAAATGTGCTTTTAGCGAGGCCCTGAAGATGATATCGGCCAGTTTGCAGGTAAGTAATCAGCTTTGAAAGAGTTCAGACGCTCGTGTGCACCCAGTAGCCCCCGAGACTTAAATTGGTTCGGAACAACCGAATTAAAGGTCTTTAATGATGTTGTGCTGCTAATGCAGGCTTCGAAGCAATAGAAGGTGTGAATGGCCAAGGAGCTAAAGGAGATCCAATCACATATTCAATCTGTGAAGGCAGAGCTGGAGCAAGTGAAGTGCTTCACCCGGGAGGCCCATGGTGAGTATATCGATGCTGCTAATCTCTAGTAAATGTCCATGCTGACACAAGGATTCTATTTAGCAGCCGAATCCATAGGGCATATGCAAAAAGAGCTGGATGAATCCCGAGAAGCTCAGCGGTACGCCGAATCCCAGCACGAGGTTGGGTGTGGTGTTATGAACCATCTCCAAGTGGAGAAGAAAAAACAAGCTGAAGAAATTGAGAATTTAAAGGCTCAATTGGCCCAGGCCCAAGAAGAAAATCAAAAACTTTAGAGGGGCATGTTCGGTAAGTGTGATGCGAATATTATTAAGCACTTTGTATAAACTGAGTATAATAAGCATGTCTTTCCCTCATGTATAGGCCTTTTGTCCGGGCATCCTGAAGAAGAGTTCGGATCCTATCGAGGGAACTTGCTAAAGGAGTTGTTCGCCCTCCATGAGCGTGCTCGGAAAGCAATGAAAGGCATGGTAAAAGCACTATGGCCTGCCGTATAGACACCGGAAGGGATGTCCGAACTGACCGATCGATACAAGGGAGCTCGAAGCAGGTTCGAGCTTTGGAAGACATCGGCTTGCTGGGAGGGAGCACGGGAGGCGTGGGCAATGATCAAGACCCGCTACACCGGACTTGACCCCGAGCGGATGTCTCGGGTTGGTCCCGTGGGATCGTATGGTCAAGTACCCCTCCACCTGGTGTATGACCAGGTGATGCCTGTCGCCCGCCTTTCATAGGAAGACTGCTCCCTAGACACCATAATAGATAACTTAGATCAGCAGCCGAATGTGTGATTTTGTATACTTTCGTATGAACAATCTGTGTTGTAAACTTTGTCTTAACCGGACATTAGCTTCTCCCTCCCATGCGAAGAGCGCGGGAGTGTTGCTCGCAATTTGTTATTCCAAAAGAGTGAATTTTGTTTGGGGAACCAGGCAATCCGGCCATGTGGTGCGCATAGACAGAAAGCACACAGAGAGATATGTTATATTACTGCTTAGCGTAAGAAACATCTTCCGAGGAAAATAGTACCTCTATCGATACCGTTCTTCGGTCCCCTACGAATATCATAGGTAAAGGTCCGCCTACTGCTATATGTGGCTAAGGGTGTTTTTTGGAAGAAAAAACGAACCCAAACAATGGCGATAACGGCCATAGCCATATTAACTGCTTCCGTCACGGACGACCAATTGTCTACGTAAGATAGCTAGCTTTGGCTTCACCCGTCTGAGGTACGTATTCGAAGGCCCCGGTCGTAACAATCGTAGAGGTGCTCCCTTTACCCTCTAGCCGAACAATCTGGAACATAGAGGGTAAACACAGGAACAAGGCAACCCATCTTGGAGAAGTCCTTGTTTGAATTGATGCATATGATGGCTTCAAAGTGACAAAGGAAACGTGTGTACACAATGAGTGTGAATAAGTGCTTTATAATATAAAAGCAGTGGCTTCGGGAAGAAGCCCCCAGGTGCTATGTTCGGATTTAACACTTAATGGTGTAAGACGATAACCTTGGTACAAGATCGCTTAACCGAATATGGAAAGAAAAGGAGAAAAGTTCAATCCTACCAAACATCACAGTGGAAGGGGGAAGAAAGAAAAAAAGAAGGAAAAAGGAAAAATGCTGAAGTTTGTAGACGACACCAGTTTATCCGTAGAAGCGCCAAAGACGAATTGCGTTCCATGGGTTTGGTTCGAGGCGGTTGTCTGACGGGTTTCGAAGACGGTAGGCTCCTCCCGCGAGTACTTCGTCGATTATGAAGGGTCCCCCCCATTTGGGGTTGAGTTTATGCTTCTGCTTCTCCGAGAGTCGTAAGACGAGTTTGCCTACATTGTATGATTTTTCCCTCACCTCCCTGCTCTAGTAACGTCGGGCTTGCTGTTGGTAAAAAGTAGAGCGAGACCGAGCTATGTCGCGCTCTCCTTCTAAGGCGTCCAGGTCGTCCTATCGATCTAATTCGGCTTCCTTTTCCTCGTACATGCGCACCCTTGGTGCGTCGTGAATAATATCGCATGGGAGGACTGCCTCTGCCCCATAAACCATGAAGAATGGTGTAAATACCATTAATCTGTTCGGGGTGGTGCGTAGACCCAATAAAACGGAGTCGAGCTCCTCCACCCAATGGCAGTCGGACTCATGAAGAGATCGGACCAAACGTGGCTTAATGCCGCTCATAATGAGACCGTTTCTCGTTCGACTTGTCCATTGGTTTGTCGATGATAGACTGATGCATAATCGAGCTTTATGCCCATTTTTGCGCACCAATCCTTGACCTCTTGGGCCATGAAATTGGATCTATTATCCATTATTATACTATGCGGGACACCATAACAGTGTACCATGTTGGAGATAAAGTCGATCACTGGTCCGGACTTGGTCGATTTGACGGGCTTTGCCTCTATCCATTTAGTGAACTTGTCAACCATGACTAGTAGGTATTTGTTCTTCTCGGTGCCCCCTTTAAGGGGTCCGACCATGTCTATCCCCCACACCGCGAAAGGCCAAGTCATCGGAATAGTCCGAAGAACTGTTGAGGGCATGTGACTTTGATTTGCGAAGAGTTGACACCCTACACAATGTTTGACAAGTGATCGCGCATTCGTCCGAGTTGTAGGCCAAAAGAAATCGGCTCGGAAGGCCTTCCTAACTAAGGCTCTTGCTGCAGCATAGTGGCCACCCATGCCTGCATGAACTTCCATTCGAAGCTCTCGTCCTTCTTCCTCCGATATGCACTGCTGTAATATTTCGGTGGTGCTTTTCTTGTATAGCTCACCCTCGTGTACTTTGTAGGTCTTGGATCGCTGAACTATGTGTCATGCCTCTGTCTGGTCTTCGGGGAGTTCCTTGAGGAGAAGGTAGCCGAGGAAGGGCTCTATCTATGGTGCAATTACTGCCATTACCTCATGAGCCGAAGGCATTTCATCCATGATGGAGCCGCCGATGATTTGATCGTCGGGTTCGTTTATAGGGGGAACAACCTCGTCCGCCGTATTTATACCGGAGCCCTTGTCATCATCATGCCACACGACGGATGCCTTAAAGAGCCGCTCCAGAAAGGTATTTCTTGGGACAGGGTCACGTTTGGCTCCCATACGAGCCAGTACGTCAGCGGCTTTCTTGTTTTCGCGAACGGCATGGTGAAATTCCAACCCCTCGAACCGTGCGGATATCTTTAGGACGACATTTCTGTACGCCGCCATCTTCGGGTTTTTGGTGTTGAATTCGTTGTTAATTTGGGAGATGGCCAAGTTGGAGTCTCCTCGTACCTCTAGCCGTCATATCGTATGCCCATTGATACTGCCATCCGAAGACCATGTAGGAGGGCTTCGTATTCAGCCGCGTTGTTAGAGTCGGCATACATGATCTGCAACATGTATCGCATGTTGTCGCGTGTGGGGGATGTGAGAATAACTCTAGCCCCTAGTCCGGCCATGGTTTTTGATCCATCAAAGTACATTGTCCAATGGGAGTATGCATTGTATTCCTTGGGGAGCTCGACCTTTGTCCATTCAGCCAGGAAATCTGCCAATACCTGAGATTTGATGGCACAACGTGGCTTATAGGCTATTTCAAAAGGAAGGAGCTCGATGGCCCATTTGGCTATGCGGCCGGTGGCGTCCCTGTTGTTGATTATACCATTCAGGGGTACTTCGGACGCCATCGTTACCGTACACTCTTGGAAATAATGTCGGAGTTTCCTTGATGCCATAAACACCGTATAGGCTATATTTTGGTAGTGCGGATATTTGGATTTGCACTATGTTAGTACTTCTGACACGTAATAGACCAGCTTCTGAGTTTGGAACTTGTGTCCCTCCTCATCTCGTTCGACGACGAGCACCACGCGGACAACTTGGTTGGTGGCTGATATGTATAACAACATGGGCTCACCGGCGCCTGGTGCTGTGAGGATGGGATTGGTTGCCAGTAGTGTTTTGATTTCCTCTAATGCAGTCACTGCTTCCTTGATCCATTCGAAACCGTTGTTCTGTTTGAGCAGCTTATAGAGCAGTAAAGCTTTCTCTCCGAGGCAGGAGATAAAGCGTCTTAACGCCGCTACACACCCAGCTAGCCTCTGGATATGCTTTAGCTCTGTAAGGATTGCCAGTTCGGATAGGGCACGGATTTTAGCCAGATTCGCTTCTATTCCTCTATGGGAGACAATGAATCCGAGTAGTTTACCAGAGGGAACTCCAAATACACATTTTTTGGGTTGAGTCATATATGATACTCGCGCAGACTGGCAAAGATTTGTTGTAGGTCGTTGATTAACTGGCTGACGTGTTTGGTTTTAATTACCATGTCGTCCACGTATGCCTCGATTGTTTTACCAACCTGTGTCGCGAGACATGTCTGGATCATGCGCTGGTATGTGGCCCCAGCGTTTTTTAGCCCGAAAGGCATCATGTTAAAGCAGAATGGCCCGTATGGGGTGATGAATGCGGTTGCCGCTTGATCGGATTCCTTCATATTGATTTGATGGTATCTGGAATAGGCGTCAAGAAAACACAATGAATCGTGTTTGGCTGTGGCGTCGATGATCTGGTATATTTGTGGTAAGGGGGAAGGGTCCTTAGGGCAGGCTTTGTTAAGGTCATTGAAATCAATGCACAGCCACCAGGACTTGTCTTTCTTTTGTACCATCACCAAGTATGCCAACCATTCAGGGTGCTTAATCTCCTGAATGTTTGAAATCCTGAATGTTTGAATATTCAGGGTGCTTAATCTCCTGAATGAATCCGGCCTCTAATAGTTTAGCTAATTCTTCACCCATAGATTGTCGTTTGGGTTCGGAGAAGCGGCGCAGTGTGACGCCCCCATTTTCGATCGTACGCTAACATACATGCGATGCGTACGGCCAAGATTACAAACTCACTAATCAATATCACAACACAACTCTAGACACAAATTAAAGTCATACAGCTTCAAATTACAAGCCAGGGGCCTTAAGGGCTCGAATACAAAGCTCGACAAGCACGAGTAAGCGAAAGCAAAAAAATCCGAGTACATACATAAGTTAAACAAGTTTTGCCTTAAGAAGGCTAGAAAAAACATAACAACGGATCGAAAGAGGTGAGGCCTCCTGCCTGGGAACCTCCTATCCTGCTGTTGGTCGGGGGCCTCCTCCACGTAGTAGTAGGCTCTTGTCATGGTGTAGTAGTCGTCTCCGGCATACTCCATCTTCTGGGCTCCGTCGTCTGAACGCAGAATCGTATCGAGGGAGAAAGAGAAAGCAAAGCAGCGGTAAGTAATCATCCAAAGTACTCGCAAGACTGGCATTGGAACTATGCTAAGTATGCATCATTATCAAGGGGTGGGGTTATATCTGGGCTGACTGCAGAAAGCAAGAATAGGGGGAGGCCTAGTCCTATCGAAGACTAGCATCTTCAGCATCTTCCAGCATTAGAAGAGAGTAGACTGCTAACTCACATATAGCAATATTTTATTGTAGCAATTTTAATAAGTAACCACGCCCAGAGATTCTTCCTTGTCTTCCTGCGAGGAAGCAATCCCGGAGCTAACATTCATTTCAAATTAAATTCACAATTGTAGTTGTATAAGGTCAAGGTACAACTCCAAGTCGTCTTGTTACCGTGGACACGACTATTTGAATAGATTATTCATCCCTGCAGGGGTGCACCACTTATTCCCCAACATGCCTGAGTCACCTCCAGCCGGACACACTTTCCTGGGTCATGCCCGGCCTCGGGATATCAGCACATCGTCGCCCCACCTAGACTCAACGAAGAGGCCATCCCGTCGGTCTAAATCCTAAGGACGCAGGTTCGTGGGCCCACTTGCCCTTGCACTCTTGCACGATGTGTGGGCGGCCGGAAACAGACCTAGGACACTCCAGTTCAAGAGATGTACCTTCCAGTCCAATCCGTCGCACGACGCTCCATTGCTGACGTCCGAAGAGCTTCGGCTGATACAACGACACCGAGTACCCATAACTTCTCCCATGTGAAGGTTACTGCCTACTAAGGCCAACGATCTAACGCAGATCAAGTACCCAACCCATTAGCATTTTATTAATGCGGGGCAAGCGCGACCCATAAAGTGCGGTCCCGTCGTCCCGTCTCGAGGATGTGTGGCAAAGGCCTCTCTCGCCAGTCCACACCTCATCATCACCCTTTTGGATGCCTTACTGGTGCATCCCAACACATCTTACACACGGGTACCCTTGGGGCCGACCCGTCCCAAGACTGTCGGGAACTCAGGTCCACCTCAACCAGGGTGGTACAACCTGTCCCTCCAGTCCCGTCTTTCACATGTAAACAAGGTCAAGTTGAAGTAACTGTGTGTTTATACACCAAGTGGATATCCAAGGAATCACCCTCGATGGATCCCACTCGACGTATGTGCATGACAAGATTCGCTATCGATAAATGGGAAGGAGGAATGACCCTCGATACCCACGATCGATTAGCTACGCTACAAAATTACCACCGGGAGTGCTAAGTGAAGTATCACCTTCGTTACTCGATAGTTGCTCTATAGTGCCATACTAAGGGGGTGTGCGGTAATGTGAGGGGCCTAGCTCGTCGGTCGATTGACCGAGTCTTTGGGTATTCGAGTCGTCGAGTCGTCAATTAAGAAGCAGGGGCAACTAGGACTAAGGGGTCACTAGGGATTCATTCATCAACCTATAGTAAGCAGTTGATATTATTGCAGGTATAGTAATAGTTTATAAAAAATAGGCTATGCATCAGAATAGGAGCTAACTAATACAGTAGCAAAATCTAATGCAAGAATAAGAGGGAAAGGAATGGGCGATATCGGAATGCTCAAGGGGGGGAGGTGCTTGCCTTGCTGCTCTGCGGCAAAAGACTCATCGTCAACGGCGTAGTCGTACCCGGCAGCACCGTCAGTCTCAGGGTCTACCAGAGAGAAGAGGGGGGAGAAACAATAAATATAAAGTAGAAAAATGCATCACGTTGCATGACATGGCAATATGCATAGCTAGGTATGCACTAATGCAGTACTACATTTGTAGACGAAGCATGACAATATCTAATGATATTTCCCGGGTCTCTCGCTTTTACCGGAGAGACGGGATCGCTGGAAAAGTTCCATGTTTACTATGCTAGAGGCATGTGCGAGACGAACGGACTGCGTCAAATTCGTGGAATTTTTCTGACCAACTTTCACGTATAAAATATTTTCATCCGAGTTACTGATTATTTTATATTAATTTTAAAGTTTTATTAATATTCACAAATTAAAACAGACTAAATTTAATTCGATAATTCAATTATGACATCAGCATGATGTCATGATGACATCAGCAGTCAACAGTCATGTTGACTGGTCAAACCTGACCAGTGGGTCCCACATGTCATACACACAGTTTAATTTAGTTTAGATAATCTTAAACAGGTTTAATTAGGGGGTGGGACCCGCCTATCATTCTCACTTTAGGTTAATTATTTAACAGAATTAATTAATCAAATTTAATTAGTGTTAATGGGGCTGGACCCCACAGGTCATACTTTGATGACTAATTAATAGGTTAATTAACTAATTAATTACCTAATTAATTAATTTAACTATTTATTTATTTATTTACTATTTTTTATCTACTTTTAATTAGTATAGGGGGCAATGGGCCCCCTCTGTCATTGTCACAGGGGGTGGGGTTAGTAGGGTGGTTAGCAATTTTAATTGTAGCAATTTTAATAAGTAACCACGCCCAGAGATTCTTGTCTTCCTGCGAGGAAGCAATCCCGGAGCTAACATTCATTTCAAATTAAATTCACAATTGTAGTTGTATAAGGTCAAGGTACAACTCCAAGTCGTCTTGTTACCGTGGACACGACTATTTGAATAGATTATTCATCCCTGCAGGGGTGCACCACATATTCCCCAACATGCCTGAGTCACCTCCAGCCGGACACACTTTCTTGGGTCATGCCCGGCCTCGGGATATCAGCATGTCGTCAGCCCACCTAGACTCAACGAAGAGGCCATCCCGCCGGTCTAAATCCTAAGGACGCAGGTTCGTGGGCCCACTTGCCCTTGCACTCTTGCACGATGTGTGGGCGGCCGGAAACAGACCTAGGACACTGCAGTTCAAGCGATGTACCTTCCAGTCCAATCCGTCGCACGCCGCTCCAATGCTGACGTCCGAAGAGCTTCAGCTGATACAACGACGCTGAGTACCCATAACTTCTCCCACGTGAAGGTTAGTGCGTATTAAGGCAAACGACCTAACTCAGATCAGGTAGCCAACCCATTAGCATTTTATTAATGCAGGGCAAGCGCGACCCATAAAGTGTGGTCTCGTCGCCCCGTCTCGAGGATGTGTGGCAAAGGTCTCTCTCTCTAGTCCATGCCTCATCATCACCCTTTTGGATGCCTTACCGGCGCATCCCACCACATCTGACACACGGGGACCCTTGAGGCCGACCCGTCTCAAGACTGTCGGGAACTCAGGTCCACCTCAACCAGGGTAGTACCGCCTGTCCCTCCAGTCCCGTCTTTCACATGTAAACAAGGTCAAGTTGAAGTAACTGTATGTTTATACACCAAGTGGATATCCAAGGAATCACCCTTGATGGATCCCACTCGAGGTTTGTGTATGACAAGAGTCACTATCGATAAATGGGAAGGAGGAGTCACCCACGATACCCACGATCGATTAGCTACGCTACAGAATTAACACGGGAGTGCTAAGTGAGGTATCACCATCGGTACTCGGTAGTAGCTCTGTAGTGCAATACTAAAGGGGTGTGCGGTGATGTGAGGGGCATGGCTCGTTGGTCGGTTGACCGAGTCTTCAGGTCTTCGAGTCATCGAGTCGTCGATGAAGAAGCAGGGGCAACTAGGACTAAGGAGTCACTAGGGATTCATTGATCAACCTATACTAAGCAGTTGATATTATTGCAGGTATAGTAATAGTTTATCAAAAACAGGTTATGCATCAGAATAGGAGCTAACTAATACAGTAGCAAAATCAAATGCAAGAATAAGAGGGAAAGGAATGGGCGATATCAGAATGCTCAAGGGGGGTGCTTGCCTTGCTGCTTTGTGGCAAAAGACTGATCGTCAATGGTGAAGTCGTACCCAACAACACCAGCAGTCTCGCGGTCTACCAGAGAGAAGAGGGGGGAAGAAAAAATAAATATAAAGCAGACAAATGCATCACGATGCATAACATGGCAATATGCAGAGCTAGGTATGCACTAACGCAGTACTACACGTTGCAGATGGAGTGGGAGAATATCTGGCGATATTTCCCAGGTCTCTGGCTTTTACCGAACAGATGAAATTGCTGGAAAAGTTCCATGTTTACTATGCTAGAGGCATGCGACAAACGAACGTACTACGTATTTGGATTCGTGGGATTTTTCTCATCAACTTTCATGTATAAATTATTTTCATTCGAGTTACTAATTATTTTATATTAATTTTTTAAGTTTTATTAATATTCAGAAATTAAAATTGATTAAATTTAATTCAAGAATTCAATTATGACATCAACATGATGTCATGCTGACATCAGCAGTCAAGAGTCATGTTGACTGGTCAAACCTGACCAGTGGGTCCCACATGTCATACACACATTTTAGTTTAGTTTAGTTAATATTAAACAGGTTTAATTAGAGGGGTGGGACCCACTTGTTATTCTCTGTTTAGGTTAATTAATTAATAGTAATAATTAATCATATTTAATTAGTGTTAATGGGGCTCGACCCCACATGTCATACTCTGATGACTAATTAACAGGCTAATTAACTAATTAATTAATTTAACTATTTATTTATTATTTATTTATTATCTACTTTTAATTAGTTTAGGGGGCAATGGGCCCCCCTGTCATTGTCACAGGGGGTGGGGTTAGTGGGGTGGTTAACCCCCATTAACCAGATCGGGTCGGGTCAAGGCCGAGGGCTCGCCGGGCACATGTCGGCGGCGGCCAGGGGTTGGGTGCCAGCCGCCGGCGAGACCAACGCCAGTGGCCAGGGCAGTAGGCGATGGCGGGGGTGGTGGCTGGCGGAGATGGGCGCGGCGGGCTTTCGCGGTGGAGGAGGTGTGGCGAGCACGCGTGCACGCGTGGGGCTAGTAGTGGGGGCGCAAGGCCGCGGGGAGAGCGGTGGCGCGGGGGCCGGCGAGGGGTGCGACGGTGGCCGCGTGTTCGCGAGGGGGGCGAGCGGGCGGCCCACGGTGGCTCACTGAGGGGAGGCCGACGGGAAGGCAGTCGGCGCGAGGAGGGAGGTAGGGAGGACCGGCAAGGTGGCGCCGATGGCCCCGGACGACGACGGTGGCGAGGAGGTGGCAGCATAGTGCGGCAACGGGGTTAGCAATGGGACGGCTCACCGCGTCGGGCCCGAGCTCAAGCTCGAGCAAAGAGGAATCGGGGGCTGGGGGTGCTGGGAGAGGCGAGAAGGCGGTGCAGCGCCGACGTGCGGCGGCGCGAGGGGGAGGGCCGGCATCGGGTGCGGGTGAGGGAGGGCGCCGGCGGTGGGCTCTAGAGGGAGGGAGGAGGAGATCTGGGGAAGTGGGTGCGAGGGATTTAGGGTTCGGCGAGTGGGGTGGGGGTATAGCCCCGAGGTTGGGCCGGCCTGTTGGCCAGCTGGGCCGGTTGGCCCAGTTGGGCTGGGGAGGGTTTTCTTATTTTTTTTCTTTTGATTTGTTTTTAGTTTTTCTTTTAAAAGTTTCTAATTTTATTTATTTTTGTGGCAATCTAGCTATTTTAAAAATATGGTATTTGGTCCAAATATGTAAAAGCATTGTTTCTATACAATGCCACAATTCATTTGGGGGCCGTTTGAAAAGTTTTGAAATAGCAAGATTGAAAAAGGGCATTAATAAAAGAATTGACCTCTATTTTATTTATTTTTGAGGCACTTAATCACATGATAGAATGTTGGTTCCATTTTTATAAAAGCTTAGGGAATATTTTCAACTCATGCATGATTTTTAATTCCTGGTTTGCAAAACTATCTAATCCACTTTTAAATTGCATTTGAAAATCATTAGGGAATTCAAATGACATATGACTCCAATGTGATCAAGCTTGATTTAGCAAAATGGATTAGCTTAATCCTCAGGTTATGGTAGCTTGATTACAAAGATTACCGTAGCACCAAATCCAGGGTGTCACAACTCTCCTCGTCTAACAAGAATTCTCGCCCCGAGAATTAAGAGGTAGAGTAAGGAAAAAAAGTCCTGGTTACGAAATTCTAATGAATCTTCTCGTTCTTGGTTACTCTTCTCGAAGAAGTTGATCCCTTTCGTTGATGTCTTCAATTCACTGATTCAGGTCCTCTTGACAAAATCGTCATCCTTTCTTCAGGAACTTCATCGTCCTACGAATGCGATATGAGGGAAAACTCTAGAAGGACGTAGCTACACAAGGTTGGCCACCTGACGGTGAACTCAAGGAAGAAGACATGAATTAAGTATCAATTTGTAACTCAGGGAATTCGTTGAGAGCAATATGTGATGGCACAAAGGTTTTAACGGGTAGGCAGTCATTCGATGACTAATCGGAAGGTGAAAGAGGGGTTCAGAGCAACAAAACAAGAAAAAATGCATCTAATACTAGAATAGATCAACCCTTGGACGGTGGCTCGGGAATTGCAAACAAATCCAAGTGCAAAGGATACTTTGGAATCAAAGATGTATAGGAGAGTCAGGTTTCGATCCTATGGAACCGAGGGTTATGGGCCGACCATGTGGTTAAGAGCGGGAAGAGCGGTGACAACTACACGATCATGAAAGAAGATGTGTTAGAGGATAGCTGGTCAGATATGTTGGTAACAACGTCGGTACCAATGGCGGGGGACAAATAGAACCATTTTCCTGCTCATAGAACGAGGCGAACCAATAGGCAAAGTTCCCGTCCATCAGCGGTTACCGGAATGTTAGCAACAATAGTAACAAAATCTTACTGACAGAATTGTTCACCGAGGTGTTTACCTAAGGAGAGAATTATTAGTGCTTAGATCATATAATCTCAAGAAAGGTTAAAAAGACTAATGGAAAGGAAAATATGATTATTAGATCAACCAGACCAATGGAAAGGAAAATGTGTTCATCACATTAAACAGACCAATGGAAAGGAAAATGTGGTTATACTCAAGTTTTAGGAGTATATCTTTCCCTAGGAAAAATAGAACACGATATACCTGATAGGATAGCAAGTAGATAACCATTTAGGTAAAAGGGGCGAGGAAATTTCATGACATTCCCATACAATGGTGTGTGTGGATAATTGATTAAGAAACAATTAGCATTGAGCTTACAATATTCCTTTTGATGATCGATATACCACATACATGCTTCGGGATAGCAATGATATGGTGTTTCGAGTAAAGGATGGAGTTTGGATACACAAAGGATCCAGTAGGAACAAATTATAAAATAAGTCTTATAATTTACCCACAGAAGAATGGCAATCCTTGCTCAACAAAGCGTTATAACAATAGGTCATCCGGCTAGGTGTGATAGCTACAACATCACCTTACCGAGTAATAATGACCAAAGTTATAATTCTTGATAATGTTCCAACCACCATATCTATCCGAGATTCGAATCTGGTTGGTATCAGAATATCTCAGGCTCAGCAAGCCTGAGAAGGAAAAAGGATGAAAACACGCGTCTATGAAATGATGCGGCAAGATCCTCGGGGAAAGAACAACAGAAGCAAGCCTTGGAACATTAGCCTGACTACAAGACATAAGAACACAAGGTCAGGACACTCGTGCCCACATGGAAGTTTTTAGGATGGAATGCAATCAAGCTCTGATTGGAGACCATCATAGAGGATATCAAAGTTCCATGTGTAAGTCTGGACTAGGACAAATCAAATCAATCAGTGGCCTGGCATGCTAGGAAATACATATGGAGTGAAGGTAGCAAACCCATCAAACCATAGAATACTTTGCACATGCAAGAATGAATTGGAACGATTCCAGAGGAAGCGAAACAATATTTTCTCATCATCACGGCGCCAAAAATGCATGTGAACTTAGAGAAAAACACTTTTTTATCACACCCATTCTACATGAGCTAGGCACAAGATAATGCCTTCAAGGTTGCAAACACTAGCTTCAATGTTCATCATGAACCACAAACAAGAAGAGGAGGTGGCTGATGGGCTCAGCAACAACTCGTCGAGAAATCCAAAATAATGGATTCCCACAATTGTGTGAACAAGGTGATAGCACTGGTCCAACCAGATGATATATTGAGGTATGCCAGAGGGAAACATCCACAGTTAAACATTAATCGAAAGGTGCACCCAAAATCCATACTAAGTAGCATGATCAATGATAGAATGTTGATTCAACAAACAACACACTAAGAATGGGCTTATTGTTCATTAACTCCAAGGTAAAAGAGTTGTTATGCCATAAGTGTTGAATTTACACATGACAATCCATTTGTCAGTATTCCAGTTAGAAACAACACAGAAACTAAGAAATGAAAGGTGATGGCAAGAAGTATAACTATATCAAGATTTTTTTATGATGTGTGCAAAGTTCACGTCATTCTTGAAAGAGATGGGAATACTCCAAGGTAGAACATAAAACACGACGGCTAACAAGGATCTTAAGGTTCAACCAAAACAAGACAAGCCTGTGTTTGAAAGGAAGGCAAGGATGCTACTTCCCATCATGAATTTAATTGATATCCTAGGAGATTCCGGAATGTTGATGATGACCACGACACAATTGTCGAGAAGTCTCTTGAAGATGTAATCGATCAGCGACGACATCAAACAAAGAAAATGGTGAAGCAAAAAGTTGTCGGAACCACATATTAGGGTGTTAGTTCAAATTCGAAATTGCCTTTCAAGATGACTAACATGACGTTCAAAACTCGATGTAAGCTTATTACCTTGTGGGAATTGTGTCCCGGGGATGAAGGACATAGATAGAATGATCAAGCTCTAGCATGACGACGACGATGTAGCCTAACAGCTTGGGAATACATGATCAAGTAACAACCCATAAGAAAAGAAGATTACAAAGAGTTGTTGAATCGCAACACGGACTCGATTCAATTATCGGTGTCCTTGAGTATCCAACAATTTAGAACACGAGGAACCTGGAATCAATGAAGGAAACATAGCTGATGAGGAGCATTATAATAAGCTATGTAGTTCCATGATTTTCTCGAGATACCAGGGGTAATACTCCAAGGTAGATCAGAATTAAAGCTTGAACCAATGTATTGATCTGCAGATGACAATTGCTCTATCTTGTCCAAAAATGGGATCAAAGAAGAACAATCATGGTCGGAACTACGATTGCAAAGGGGAAGATCAAAGATACAAGATCAAATCATACAATGAATGATTATTGAAAGGAGAAGCTTCTATGATAAGAACAACATTGTTTCCATGGGCATGAACACAAGGTTCAAGGTCGACTCCCACTTCATCAATGCACCACCTTCCATTTACACCTCGCCTTTGATGAAGTTATAGTTTTGAAAGATTATCTGGCAAAACACCAGAAAAGTAAGACGCGTGAAAACTATCGGGTTCACACGAATTAAGGAAGGCATAGGTTCAACCCATCGGGGCACCTTAGGAACATATACCACAAAGTTCAAGAGTAACTAAAACATGCTTGACCAGAGAGCATGGCTGACAAAGCATAGGATACATCTTATCAGAGGGAGAAGACACAATTTACAAATGGCGTCACTTATCAGGGGAATAACACCACAATAATTTGAAAGTGAAGGATGCTATCGGATAAAAACCCAACAATGGGTATGGCGGTCCACAAAGGACCTGATGTGAGTATCGGTATTCAATCAAAGGGAGAAAGAATGCAAGGCATCAGCTTATAGAACATCCAATAGTTTTGATGCTTAAATAACCAAAGGAATTAAGATTTTCAATTTGGTGTATCAGAAACAGATGTTCCGATCAAATACAAGTAAGATGAAAGGACTTAGATGGGCAATCAATCAAGGTTGACTTGTCGGGAACCAACTCATGTTTAGAAAAACGTCTAAGCCGGACGGATAAGTTATGATAAACAACTGATGACTGCATGCATCCACACATGGGTTAAATCAATAAAATCAAATGAAAACCACAACGGGTTTTAATGGATATTGCTTGACATATGGAATTAACCACCATGTAAGCAGGTGAGAAAGGTCAAGAGCAATAGGCTACTCAGGATTTCGGAAGACCGGGTAGCGTTTCGAAGAATCTTGTGAAAGACAAGAAAAAATGGGGACGATCGAATCCTCGGTAAGGATGAGGAGTTATTCACAGGGGTTGGCGATGGAAGGAAATCGCAAAATCGACGAGCACAAGTTCTCGGGAGAACATCAAAGAGTATCTTCGAAGTCTTCTAATGAATCAAGCCATCATCTAGAAGGAGGGGCTCTCCGGGGGGAAGTAGTTACAAGAACCTAGAGTTAGAGTTAATAAAATCTTTAAGCCGAATGAGGAGAGAGATCAGAACCCAGAGTATAGACGAGGAATAAAAGATCCTAATACCACCCGATTGAGATGGGGACCCGTAACCCACACAACTATGTCAGTAAAAGTTTTTTTCAATGACTAGACTCAACTTCGGCCAAGGAGTTGGAAAGGGGGCTACCTACAGGCAGTCGGCTCTGATACCAACTTGTGATGCCCCCATGCTCGATCGTAAGCTAAACATACACACAATGCGTACGGCCAAGATTAGGGACTCACTAATCAATATCACAACACAACTCTAGACACAAATTAAAGTCATATAGCTTCAAATTACAAGCTAGGGGCCTCGAGGGCTTGAATACAAAGCTCGACAAGCACGAGTCAGTGGAAGCAAAAAAATATCTGAGTACAGACATAAGCTAAACAGGTTTTGCCTTAAGAAGGCTAGCACAAACATAACAACGAATCGAAAGAGGCGAGGCCTGTTGCCTGGGAACCTCCTATCCTACTGCTGGTCGGGGGCCACCTCCACATAGTAGTAGGCTCTTGCCATGGTGTAGTAGTCGTCTCCGGCATACTCCATCTCCTGGGCTCCGTCGTCTAAACGCAGAATCGTATTGAGGGAGAAAGTGAAAGCAAAGCAGCAGTGAGTACTCATCCAGAGTATTCGCAAGACTGACATCAGAACTATGCTAAGTATGCATCATTATCAAGGTATGGGGTTATATCTGGGACGACAGCAGAAAGCAAGAATAGGGGGAAGGCCTAGTCCTATCGAAGACTAGCATCTTCAGCATCTTGCAGCATTAGAAGATAGTAGACTGCTAACTCACATATAGCAATATTTTATTGTAGCAATTTTAATAATAACCACGCCCAGAGATTCTTCCTCGTCTCCCTGCGAGGAAGCAATCCCGAAGCCAACATTCATTTCAAATTAAAGTCACAATTGTAGTTTTATGAGGTCAAGGTACAACTCCAAGTTGTCCTATTACCGTGGACACGGCTATTAGAATAGATTATTCATCCCTCCAGGGGTGCACCACATATTCCCCAACACGCCTGAGTCACCTTGTGTCGGACACACTTTCCTAGGTCATGTCCGGCCTCGGGATATCAGCATGTCGTCGCCCCACCTAGACTCAACAAAGAGGCCAGCCCACCGGTCTAAATCCTAAGCGCGCAGGTTCGTGGGCCCACTTTCCCTTGCACTCTTGCATGATGCGTGGGTGGCCAGAAATAGACCTAGCACACTCCAATTCAAGAGATGTACCTTCGAGTCCAATCCGTCGCGCTCGCTCCATTGGTGACGTCCGAAGAGCTTCGGCTGATACAACGACACCGAGTACCCATAACTTCTCCCACGTGAAGGTTACTGCGTACTAAAGCCAACGATCTAACGCAGATCAAGTACCCAACCCATTAGCATTTTATTAATGCGGGGCAAGCGCGACCCATAAAGTGCGGTCCCGTCGTCCCGTCTCGAGGATGTGTGGCAAAGGCCTCTCTCGCCAATCCACACCTCATCATCACCCTTTTGGATGCCTTACCGGCGCATCCCAACACATCTTACACACGGGTACCCTTGGGGCCGACCCATCCCAAGACTGTCGGGAACTCAGGTCCACCTCAACCAGGGTGGTACAACCTGTCCCTCCAGTCCCGTCTTTCACATGTAAACAAGGTCAAGTTGAAGTAACTGTGTGTTTATACACCAAGTGGATATCCAAGGAATCACCCTCGATGGATCCCACTCGACGTATGTGCATGACAAGATTCGCTATCGATAAATGGGAAGGAGGAATGACCCTCGATACCCACGATCGATTAGCTACGCTACAAAATTACCACCGGGAGTGCTAAGTGAAGTATCACCCTCGTTACTCGGTAGTTGCTCTATAGTGCCATACTAAGGGGGTGTGCGGTGATGTGAGGGGCCTAGCTCGTCGGTCGATTGACCGAGTCTTCGGGTATTCGAGTCGTCGAGTCGTCAATGAAGAAGCAGGGGCAACTAGGACTAAGGGGTCACTAGGGATTCATTCATCAACCTATACTAAGCAGTTGATATTGTTGCAGGTATAGTAACAGTTTATAAAAAATAGGCTATGCATCAGAATAGGAGCTAACTAATACAATAGCAAAATCTAATGCAAGAATAAGAGGGAAAGGAATGGGCGATATCGGAATGCTCAAGGGGGGGTGCTTGCCTTGCTGCTCTGCGGCAAAAGACTCATCGTCAACGGCGTAGTCGTACCCGGCAGCACCGTCAGTCTCAGGGTCTACCAGAGAGAAGAGGGGGGAGAAACAATAAATATAAAGTAGAAAAATGCATCACATTGCATGACATGGCAATATGCAGAGCTAGGTATGCACTAATGCAGTACTACATGTGGTAGACGAAGCAGGACAATATCTAATGATATTTCCTGGGTCTCTCACTTTTACCGGACAGACGAAATCGCTGGAAAAGTTCCATGTTTACTATGCTAGAGGCATGTGCGAGACGAACGGACTGCGTATTCAAATTCGTGGAATTTTTCTGACCAACTTTCATGTATAAATTATTTTCATCCGAGTTACTAATTATTTTATATTAATTTTTAAAGTTTTATTAATATTCACAAATTAAAACAGACTAAATTTAATTCGATAATTCAATTATGACATCAGCATGATGTCATGATGACATCAGCAGTCAACAGTCATGTTGACTGGTCAAACCTGACCAGTGGGTCCCACATGTCATACACACAGTTTAATTTAGTTTAGATAATCTTAAACAGGTTTAATTAGGGGGTGGGACCCACCTATCATTCTCTTAGGTTAATTATTTAACAGAATTAATTAATCAAATTTAATTAGTGTTAATGGGGCTGGACCACACAGGTCATACTTTGATGACTAATTAACAGGTTAATTAACTAATTAATTACCTAATTAATTAATTTAACTATTTATTTATTTATTTACTATTTTTTATCTACTTTTAATTAGTATAGGGGCAATGGGCCCCCTCTGTCATTGTCACAGGGGGTGGGGTTAGTAGGGTGGTTAGCCCCCACTAACCAGATCGGGCCGGGGCAAGGCACGTCGGGCGCACGACGCCGGCAGCTAGGGACTCGGTGGCCAGCGCCGGCGAGGCCAGCACCAGTGGCCAGGGCAGTAGGCGACGGTGGGGGTGATGGCTGGCGGCGATGGGCAAGGCATGGGCTCGCGGCAGGGGGGAGGTGCGGCGAGCCTGCGTGCGCGCGTGGGGCTAGCAGTGGGGGGCGCAAGGCGGCGGGGAGAGCGGTGGCACGGGGCCGGCGAGGGGCGCTGCAGTGGCCGCGGGGTAGCGAGGGGGGCGAGGGGGTGACCCGTGGTGGCTCACCGAGGGAAGGCGACGGGAAGGCAGTGGGCGCAAGGAGGAAGGCGGGGAGACCGGCGAGGTGGCATCGATGGCCCCGGGCGGCGACGATGGCGAGGAGGTGGTGGCGCAGCCCGATGACTAGGTCGGCAACGGTACAGCTCGCCGCGTCGGGCCCGAGCTCGGGCAGAGGGGAAATGGGGGTCGGGGGCGCTGGGAGAGGCGAGGCGATGGTGTAGCGCCATCGTGCGGCGGCGCAAGGGGGGAGGGCGGGCATCAGGCGCGGGTGGGGGAGGGCGCCGGCGGCGGGCTCCAGAGGGAGGGAGGAGGAGATCGGGGGAAGTGGGGGCGAGGGATTTAGGGTTCGGTGGGTGGGGTGGGGGTATAGCCCCGAGGTTGGGCCGACCTGTTGGCCAGCTAGGCCGGTTGGCCTAGTTGGGCCGAGGGGATTTTCTAATTTATTTTTCTTTTGATTTGTTTTTAGTTTTTCTTTTAAAAGTTTCTATTTTTATTTATTTTTGTGACAATCTAGCTATTTTAAAAATATGGTATTTGGTCCAAATATGTAACAACATTGTTTTTATACAATGCCACAATTCATTTGGGGGCCGTTTGAAAAGTTTTGAAATAGCAAGATTGAAAAAGGGCATTAATAAAAGAATTGACCTCTATTTTATTTATTTTTGAGGCACTTAATCACATGATAGAATGTTGGTTCCATTTTTATAAAAGCTTAGGGAATATTTTCAACTCATGCATGATTTTTAATTCCGGGTTTGCAAAACTATCTAATCCACTTTTAAATTGCATTCCAAAATCATTAGGGAATTCAAATGACATATGACTCCAATGTGATCAAGCTTGATTTAGCAAAATGGATTAGCTTAATCCTCAGGTTATGGTAGCTTGATTACAAAGATTGTCGTGGCACCAAATCCAGGGTGTCACACGCAGAGGTTGCTTGACGGGCTTGAAGCCTGGGATAACGTTCAGACTGTGCTCGGCGAGCTGCCGTGGGATTCTAGGCATATCGGAAGGATGCCACGCAAAGGTGTCCCAGTTTTCTTGAAGAAAGTTCCACAGAGCCTCATCCACAAGGGGATCGAGCAGAGCTCTGATGGACGTTGTCTTATTGGGATCCGTCCGCTGCACTTGAAATTTGACGATTTCATGTGCGGGTTTGAAGGAGGTGGGCTTAGGCCTTTTGCTCAGGATCACGCCATGCTTGTCAATTGTTAACCGCAGTGCAGTCAGTTCTTCGGCAGTGAAAGTCTCAGCTGATGCCTCGAGGGCAAGCGATGTCGTCTTATTTTCTGTCCGAAGGGCTATGTTCAGATCACTGGCAATTGTGATCACTCCATTTGGTCCTGGCATTTTAAGTTCCATGTACCCGTAATGGGGTATAGCCTAGAATTTTGTAAAGGTGTCACGCCCTAATAGGGCGTGGTAGCCGCTTTGGAAGGGCACAATGTGGAAGAGAAGTTCTTAAGATCGGTAGTTTTCGAGCGTGTCAAACACAACGTCCAGGATGATACGTCCGGAACAACGGGCCTCTTTCCCAGGAATAATTCCCCAAAAAGTTGTATTGCTATGTTCGATGTGAGATCTGTCGAACTGCATTTTTTCCAGGGTGCCTTCATATATGAGGTTTAAACTGCTGCCGCCGTCCATTAGCACCTTATGCGACCTAAAACCATTGATGATGGGGTTCAGTACCAATGCGGCCGGTGAGTGACCGGGAAGAATGGCTGGCTGGTCAGCCTTTTCGAAGGTAATTGGTATGTCTGCCCATGCACTTGTTGCTGCCACATGGTACACCTGTTTGAGTTCTCTAAGATCCCTCTTCCTCCTGTTCGTCGAGGGTAATGTTTCGTAGACCGTTAGGACTTCGGTATTGTATGCGGGCGACGATGGGGAGCGCCTGTTCGATGGAGGCACTGTGAGGATGGTCTCACCGCCTTTTGTGACCTACCTTGTGACCCAGCAAGCTCTAAGGCTATCAGTCGGGTTTGTGTTTATCAATATGGAGTGTATAGGGCAAGGTTTATCCAATGGTCCATCAAGGACAGTGCTAAACCCAAGAATGGGTTGGTTTCTTTTTTCAACTGGTTCGAATCTGGCTTGTCGCTTCAGAGGTATCCTCTTTTTCCGATCTCCTCTAGGGTTTTCGGGGAAAGTTGGTTCCGAAAATAATCGTTCGGATTGCCAAGAACTTTCCATGGCACAGTATTTTTGTACCAAGTTGGATAGCTCAGAAAAGTCATGAATGTGTCAGTGAGCCAGGGCATTAAGAATCCTTTCATCATGGCAATTGTGAATGAAAGTTGGCATTACCTCTTGTTCACCAAGACCTTTTTCACTGCTTCTGGCGAGCAAGAGTCTAGCCCAAAAGTGATGGATGGACTCTCCTTATAGTTGCTTAATATCTTGAAAGTCCAAGGACACGGGTTTTGGAGCGATACTAGGATTATCGTCTTGGGTGGTGGGTGGGGGGAAATTTGATTCCGCGCCACATCAAGTGTTCGTAATTATGGACTCCGAACCGTGTGGTAGATCCTAGACCGATGGTAGTTCGACTTTAGGATGAACTCCTGTACCTGATTTACCAATGAAGTCTCGGTGATCAGAGACTGGGGTGTAATTTTTTTTTAATTCTGGCTGTTGGGATGAGTCCTCAGTCGGACACTCGATGGTAGCGACAAGGTGGGTGACCGGAGGGACATGAATCTCCCTGTCATCGGGCCCAGCCCTGAGCTAGTCATATACCGGAATCTGGTCATCCAACATACGCATAGCTTCGACCCGATCGAATAGCTCGTTTAAAAACGAGGCAATGGTAGGATGCGTGTCGCTGAGGCGAGTGGACTCAATGTGCGGCATGACGGTTAGAGGGCCGCGCGAGAGCAGATCAGTGTTCTGTCTAGCCGGGAGGGGTTCGGTCACATCGACCGGATTAGGAGTTCTAGACCGCCCGAGGGTGACGACTCCGTGGGTGCGATGCCCAATGTCTTCAGTGTCGAGGCATCAAGACTTGTGGGATCCTCCTCAAGGGTCGAAGGTTCCATGAAAACAAGTGTTCCCCGTGAATCAGCGACGAACTCTAAGGTTCCGAACTTGATTCTCTGATCAGGGAAGAAGTTTCCGATCTGACCAGGGTGGCTGATCGGATTGGTGTGTGACAAGATGTCGCCGATTGCGGGAGCCTAATCAGGGCAAGAATCCCCTGGATGCAAATCTCATTGCTCGTGACGAGGTGAGCCATCAATTCCTTTGTGGGTCACAGTGGAACTCTCAATGACAACACCAATGTCGGTGTCAAAATCGACGGATCTCGGGTAGGGGGTCCTGATACGTCTCCAACGTATCTATAATTTTTGATTGTTCCATGCTATTATATTATCTGTTTTGGATGTTTTATATGCATTAATATGCTATTTTATATTATTTTTGGGACTAACCTATTAATCTAGAGCCTAGTGTCAGTTTCTATTTTTTCCTTGTTTTTGATTGCAAATAAGTAATATTAAACAGAGTCCAAATGGAATAAAACCTTTGAAATGATTTTTTTCTGGAGCAAAAGGAAACCAAGACACTTGAGAACCAAGGCAGGAGAGCCACCATGGGGCCACAAGCCCTAGGGGCACGCCCTCGGGGTAGGGCGCACCGGGCAGGCTTGTGGGCCCACGACAGCTCTCCCAACCCTAATCTTCAGCCTATAAATTCTCAAATCTTCCATCATTATCAAAGAGAGCCATGAAAACACTTTTCCTCCGCCAGACGTCCGTTCCCGAGAGATCCAATCTTGGAGCCTTTTCTGGTAATCTGCCGGAGGGGGATTCGATCACGGAGGGCATCTACATCAACTCCATTGCCCCTCCGATGATGCGTGAGTAGTTCACCACAGACCTTCGGGTCCATAGCTAGTAGCTAGATGGCTTCTTCTCTCTCTTCACTCTTCAATACCATGTTATGCATGATCTTCATGGATATCTATCTGATGTAATACTCTTTTGTGGTGTGTTTGTCGAGATCCGATGAATTGTGGGTTTATGTTCAGATTATCCATGAATACTATTTGAGTCTTTCCTGAATTCTTATATGCATGATTTCATATCTTTGCAAGTCTCTTCGAGTTATTGGTTTGGTTTGGCCAACTAGATTGGTAATTCTTGCAATGGGAGAAGTGCTTAGTTTTGGGTTCAATCTTGCGGTGTCCTCACCCAGTGACAAAGTAGGGGTAGCGAGGCAAGTATTGTATTGTTTCCATCAAGGATAACAAGATGGGGTTTTCATCATATTGCTTGAGTTTATCCCTCTACATCATGTCATCTTACCTAATGTGTTACTCTGTTCTTCATGAACTTAATAATCTAGATGCAGGCAGGAGTCAGGCGATGTGTGGAGTAATAGTAGTAGATGTAGAATCGTTTTAGTCTACTTGACACGAACGTGATGCCTATATGCATAATCATTGCCTTGCATATCTTCATAATTATTTGCTTTTCTATCAATTGCTCAACAGTAATTTGTTAACCCACCGTAATACTTGCTATCATGAGAGAAGCCTCTAGTGAAACCTATGGCCCTGGGGTCTATTTTCCATCTTATACTTTCAGATCTAAAACCAAAAATACCAAAAATACTTTGATGCATTATTTTTACCTTCTGTTTTACTTCCCGTTCAAGAAATCTATCTCTATCAGATCTTATCCTTGCAAGTGACCTTAAAGGGATTGACAACCCCTTTATAGCGTTGGGTGCAGGAATTTGATTCCTTGTGTAGGTACACCTATTGGGGACTTGCTTGTATCTCCTACTGGATTGATACCTTGGTTCTCAACAACTGAGGGAAATACTTCTCTACTTTACTGCATCACCCGTTCCTCTTCACGGAAACCAACGCATGCTCGAGAAGTAGCAGGTCCCAAACTGTGAGACTAGAACCGATGGTAACAGGAGAAGAAGGGGACACAGATTTACCTAGGTTCGAACCCTCCTATGGAGGTAATACCCTACGTCATGCTTGGTTGTATTGATGATATGGAGGGTTACAGAGTTGATCTACCTCGAGATCGAATACCTAACCCTAGACGAGTTGTCCTCCCCTACAACCTAAAACCCTCCGGCCTATATAGACGCCGAGGGTACCTAGGGTTTACACATGGCCGGTTACATGCCGAAGAGATAAACATGCCTATCTATGTCGCCATCTTGGAGGACATGCCACGACTTATGGAAACCTTCATCTGGCAACGGGCCCCTTGATCATCTGATATTCACCTTACAGCCCATATAGCCCGGCCCATAAGAAAACAGGTTGGCTATCCGAGGAACCTTTAATCCGGGGCTCCCTAATTGGCCTCCACCTCGGCTGCCACTATGCGGGTCAAATCCCTACGAGTGATGGCTTCAACAATACTAGCCTGGGTTGCTTCCTTTGCTCGGAATGAATCCAGCACCTCTAGAGGGGACCTCTCCTCCGATCCCAATACCACATTGTTGTCCTTGGCCACTCTCATCAAGTGTGCATTCGTAGCCAGGACAAGAACCTTAAATTATGACATCAGACGTGTTATGGGTTTAGAGATTATACCTTCCAGCGATTTTTCGACCTTGAGAGTCATTGCTTTGTCCATTATCTTGGAGGCCTTGGAGCTTGCAGAGTGGGCGCTGGATCTTGCCGTACGCATCGAAGACATGGCTGAAACCGTGTTCGGCCTTGGTGATGGCATAGTCAGAGGCTCCTCGCCCTCCTTGGTCGCATCAAAAGCCGCCATGTAGTCCTCCACCGGCATCGGGTTGTCCAGGAAATCTTCACCCTCGAATCGCTCCAACAGCTGCACCAGGTCCACATCCGCCGGCTTGGGTTTGGCCCCCTCCCTGGAGTTGGTGGTGATGGAAGCCGCGGAACGCAGCACGGGACAAGAGCATGGAGTCTTGGAGCTTGGGGTTGAAGAAGCGCTTGGGATGGGGGAGGCGACCATTGTTATGCCAGAACCAACCGCGCGTAGGCCCCACCCACAACAAGAGACCCAACAACCTCCCCGGTCCAGGGACAGCCGCCCTTGAGGACCGAGTAGTGCAGGTTGTCGTCGGAGAGGTTAGACCCATACTGGTCAACTTCGAGCGGCACAGAACCCCTTTCCCTCGAAACATGTGTGACGTGTCCACCGCAGGTAGATGACAGGCCACCAGCCGCCCATGATCAGGGGAGATCGCAGCCGCAACCGAAGCCGACAGGGCCGCCCGATGAGCTGGTCGGAGGCTTGCTGGCCGTGGTGGTGGTGTTCTTGGACTTGGAGCCGGCTCTATCCTAGTCCATGGTGTTCAAGCTGGGTGTCGATTCTTCCTCCCCATCCGGGTCATCGTCCGACAGCGGGACGAAAGGTGGTGGTGGAGAAGGAGGTGGTGGAGCAAGGGAGCACCCACCTCCACCTTCACACGCATCATGAATCTGTCACGGGCCCGGTAAACCTCATATGTGCCCTTCACCGCTTACGGATCCCTACACCATATCTTGGCATGAACAGGAGCACCCCCGGATACCCCCATGTCCAGTCGTACGATTGAGAACTCGTCAATGATCACCACTTTTCCATCTACCCAAAGAAATTCCTCGATCAGAGAGGCTTGGTGAAGCCTGACGGGTATCCCGTAGACGCGCACCCAACACTCTTGGAGCATAGATACAGCATGAGGCTCGCTAAAGGGTTCACCCACCTCGGCTATGTGCTCACTGATAGGAAGGGTGATAGTTCCACTCTTCTTAAACATACAAATCACTTCCGTGGATGGGTACACCACCAAAAAACAGTTCTTGCACACATCCGTGACTTGCCAATCCCACTTCGAATCCCACATGTCATTCAGGTACGCCCTAGAGGATTATTCCGTTGCTTCCCCGTCGTTGATGACCAAAGAGGTTGTTGGGGAACGTTGCATGGGAAACAAAAAAAATTCCTACGCACACGCAGATCTATCCATGGTGATGAGCATCTACGAGAGGGAGAGTGGATCTATGTACCCTTGTAGATCGCTAAGCGGGAAGCATTAAGAAACGCAGTTGGTGTAGTCGAACGTCTTCGCGATCCAAATCGCCGAGCGTCCCGCGATCTCATCACGATCCGTCCCACGATCCAATCACGATCTGTCCTGCGAACTCATCACGATCCGTCCCGTGATCCAATCATGATCCGTCCCGTGGACTCATCACAATCCATCCCGCGAACTCATCACGATCCGTCTCGCGATCTTGATCCCGGTCCTTCCGATCTAGCGCCGAACGGACGGCACCTCCGCGTTCAGCACACATACAGCTCAATGACGATCTCCGCCTTCTTGATCCAGCAAGAGGGAGTGGAGAGGTAGAAGAGTTCTCTCACAGCATGACAGCGCTCCGGCGATGGTGGTGGAGCTATTCCGGCACGGCTTTGCCTAAGCACTGCAGAAAACCGATCTAGGGGAGAAACTATGCACTAGAGGAACGGGTAGCACGTGGCTGGAAATCTTGTGCCAAAACCCTAAAACCCTCTAGTATATAGGAGGAGAGGAGGAGGAGGCTTGCCTCCCAAGGAGGCAGCCCTTGGGTCGGCCGAACCAGGAGGGAGGAGTCCTCCTCCACTCCTAGTAGGATTAGGACTCCTTCCTAATTTAGCCCTTTTTGCCTTTTTCCACCTTTTTCCTTTTGGGATTTTCTTCCCAGCCGCATGGCCTTGTGTGGGAATTCCACCAGACCACTAAGGGATGGCATTCATCCTCCCACAGCCCATGTAGACTCTTGGGTCGAAACACCCCTCCCGATGGTCTCCCAGTACACTGCCGGCACTCCCACTACACTACCGATGAGCCCGAAACATTTCTGGCAACCAAAATAGGACTTCCTATATATCAATCTTTACCTCCGGACCATTCCGGATCTCCTCGTGACGTCTGAGATCTCATCCGGGACTCTGAACAACCTTCGGTCACCACCATGCATAACTCTATGCTACCGAAACGTCACCAAACCTTAAGCGTGCAGACCCTGCGGGTTCAAGAACTATGTAGACATGACCGAGACACCTCTACGGTCAATAACCAATAGCGGGACCTGGATGCCCATATTGGTTCCTACATATTCTACGAAGATCTTTATCGGTCGAACCTCTATGTCAAGGATTCAGTTAATCCCGTATGATGTTCCCTTTGTTCTTCGGTATGTTACTTGCCCGAGATTCGATTGTCGGTATCTCCATACCTAGTTTAACCTCGTTACTGGCAAGTCTCTTTACTCATTGAATAATACAAGATCCCATGACTAACACTTAGTCACATTGCTTGCAAGGCTTATTGTGATGTTGTATTACCGAGTGGGCCCTGAGATACCTCTCCGTCACACGGAGTAAGAAATCCCAGTCTTGATCCATGCCAACTCAACAGACACCCTCGGAGATACCTATAGAGCACCTTTATAGTCACCCAGTTACGTTGCGATGTTTGATACACACAAGGCACTCCTCCGGTGTCAGTGAGTTGCATGATCTCGTGGTCATAGGAATAGATACTTGACATGCAGAAAACAGTAGCAATAAACTGACACGATCATATTCTACGTTTGTAGTTTGGGTCTTGTCCATCACATCATTCTCCTAATGATGTGATCCCATTATCAAATGACATCTCATGTCAATGGCTAGGAAACCTTGACCATCTTTGATCAACGAGCTAGTCTACTAGAGGCATACTAGGGACAAAGTGTTGTCTACTGATCCACACATGTAATGTGTTTCCAATCAATGCAATTATAGCATGGATAATAAACAATTATCATGAACAAGGAAATATGATAATAACTAATTTATTAATGCCTCTAGGGCATATTTCTAACAGAGGCAACACTTGCAGGAAGCCGAACCTCCGTGTCCACTCCCCCATCGAGCGCGTAGAAACCTTGCGCTTTCACCCCAAAACCGTACATCACCAGCTCTAGCTTGGTTTGGCGAGCGGGACAGTGGCTCGAAGTATGCCCCTCTTGCTTGCAGACGAAGCACAACTGGTCAAATTGATAGCCAATTTGGTAGTGGCCCTTCCTCCCGCATTTGAAGCAAAGGACCTTCGACAAATCGCTGCCAGAGCCCCCTGACCCCTAGCCTGAGAGTGCCTGGCAGGCCGCTCCGATCCCTCCCACACTATCCCAGGTCCGGTGATTGCCCTGACCACCCTAGGATCCCCGGTCCCTCCCCCCCTACTGCGCACCCGCACTTTGATGCAGTCGGCTCTGAGGGCGTTGCTGGTCTTGGTTGGGGGGAGACCAGGAGGAGGCGGAGGGAGAGGCGGAGAGGCCTCCCTGAAGGAGTCGTGACCCTATGAAGACGAGCGTCGGGGCGAATGTGAGCCCCCCGATGTGGCCGGACCCCGGCTACCCCGGACTACGTCTCCCAATGAGTCGAGAGTTGGGCACGGAGTTCCCTTTCTAGCACCACCTCGTCCTCCGCGGCGTGAAGCTCCTTGCGCGGGCGCTTGTTGCGCCCATGCATATGCAACCGCTTTTCCTTCTCCATCCTCACCGCCGCCTCCACCCAACGAGGCACCACTGCCATGGAGATGAACCTCGCCGAGCGCCCCCACCTCTTGATGTCTCTCGGAGTGACAGGAAAACCTAGAGAGTGATCCTTATCCAATTTTCGTAGCCAGCATCAGCGTTTTATACGCTCCTGATCCCTCCGGGCTCTTGGATTGGGCTGGGCCGCGAAATCAGCCTAGCTACCAAAGGGGGCCTAGCCGCCAGCTCAATGAAGCTAAACACGAAAGTTGGGCCTCTTGGACCAGCCGGCCCAACTTCACAGCCCACTGACACGTCTTGACCCCACACTACACCATGGACCCACCACCTCGGCTCAGCGAAGGGAATTCCTCCACGGTGAACGCCGGCGGCGACTGCACCAGGTGCCCCCCATCAGACAAGCTCCCGCAGGTGACCCCAAAGACCGTCGTGACGGCCACCGGACCCGGCCGCACACTCATCGCCCCCCTCCCACATGGCCTCGCACCCAGCCGCGGGCTCGACGAAAGACGCGTCCTGCTAGACGAGCCACCTTGCTCCACCCGATCCCGTAGCCAACTTGAAGTGCAGGTCTTTCGCCTCCGCACTTGTACCCATCCTTGATCCATGCTCGCCTCGTTTGCCGCACCCGCCATCCAGGCCGAGCTTCCCCTGGAGGAGGCCGACCCTGGATCCCGCTCGAGATCGAATCTACCGCCATCCCCCTTCGCACTGTCCTCCCCCAATACGCCCCCCGACCCGGCACCCCCACGATGGTCGTCGTGGCCTCGCCAGGCCCGGAGGAAGGGCGACCTGGATCTCGTGCCTCGCCTCTAACCCGTGGCTCGACCAACGGCAGCCTCCTCCACACCATTGTCCTCAGCATCCAACCTGAGAAGCAAAAAACGACCGATCAGGCCACCTCCGCCACCGCCCTCGTCGACCCTGTTGGATCCGGCGAGCTTCGGCACCCCCCCCTCTTGGGGAAGGTCCGGCACCGGGATCCCCCCGCCGGAGGCGACCGACGTAGCTGGCACGAGGGGGCACGTGACGTCGCAGGAGCTCTCCTCTCTAACGGTCATATTCACAAAACAACTCGATATCATGTAAGTATATTAAATAATCTTCATATCTATTACGAAGAACTAGGATCATCCACTACCATATATGTTTTGAATGATTTTTCTTCTTCTTTTACCTACTAGCAAACATGGAAATTAAGCATGGAGAAAATTTAACCTTAATATAACACGTGGCCAATTGTATGTTCAATGTCTTGTTATTTGAGAGCAGACGCATCTTCATTGTCTTTTATCCATGACCTATTTTTATCAAATACTAATTTTTAGTTGAGAAAGAATAAGTCAAATGTTATAGTGATTCTTTCTTTAGTTAACTATCTTATTTTAAAATTTTCCTTAAATAATTTTCAAAATTATTTTATTTAGCTCGAAACTAGCTTAAAATCGACTCGAAATCGTTACAAGCTGAACACGAGTCACTTTCTACCACTCGATCTTAAACTTCACACATTTCAAGCTCGCATAAATCTTAGTATGAGTCGAACTAAGCCAGGCCAACTCGCTCGAACTCTGACTCTGTTTGCAACCCTAGTCACGCGTAGTCCTGGCCATGGGAAGTCTGGCCCGGTCGACCCGGCCCGAAAAAACCTGACTCGAAAAAGCCAGACCCTGCCCGACCCGACATTGCCCATGGGTCGGGCTCGAGCCTTGATTTTTGAGTCCGACAGCCCATCATATTCACACTTTACCGAAGAGATCCGGCCTGATACCTGAGGCCCGATGGGTTTTACCTGTGATGGGCCGGGATCGAATCTAAAAATCAGTCCCGACGGTCAGATCGGGCCGGGCTCATGCTTAGGTTTTTTGGCTTGGACTTGGTTAGGCCCGGCCTGAAGCCCGGCCCGATGGATGGCCAGTTATGACTCACCCGTGACGCCTCTCCGCGCGGTGTGAAGAATCTGGCGCGCCTACGTAATGATTCGCTTCTTTAGCTAAGCCAGCATCAGCCGTCCGTCCATATCCAAGGGTACCTGGACGCTCTATATAATCTCTCGTGCCTCCACCAGCCAAAGTGCCAAACCTGTCCGAGCTTGCACGCACGGACGCACTGCACCGTCACCGATCCTCGTGCAAGCGACCTCCCCGGCCCGGTGGATGGGGATGGGCGCCGCCGCCGCCGCCGCCCTCCTGCCGCCGGCGGAGCAGTGGTCGACGCTGGAGAACCAGCGGGGCGGCGAATGCCCGCTGCTCTCGTCGGCGTGGAGCCTGCCAGGGCCGCCGGGGGAGGGCATCGGGAATGCCGCGAAGCAGGGGGCGCTCCGGCGCGCCGCAGCGCGGGCGTGGGGAGCGCTGGCCGCGGGGGCGGCGGAGGCTTTGACGCTGGCGCGGGCCGACCCGCGGAAGCCCGTGTTCGCGGCCAAGGTCGCGCTGGCCATCGCGCTCATGTCGCTGCTCGCCTTCGTCCGCGAGCCGCGCGACTTCGTCAGCCACTCCGTATGGGCCCTCCTCACCGCCGTCGTCGTCTTCGAGTTCAGCATCGGTACGCACGTTCCGATCCGGCCTCCCCCCTGCCTCCGACTCGGCGCTTTGCAGCGATTTGATCCCAACCCTCTTCACTTTCTTCGACATTTCTGAGCCCCCTTCCAAGTTTCAACTTCTGTTGTTATGAAGTGGACCCGTGGAGCATGGTAATGTTAACAGTATGTTCAGTGCAGTTCTGCAGCGCTGCCTGCTATGGAGAGTTGAAGTTGACCTGGTGGTAGATACTAGATCGATTAAGTTACAGGTGTTTCTAAATTTGTGCAGTATTGTGAACTTTCAGATTCTGTTTTTCTTTCTGAATAATCACCGGGGGGAGTGGATCCCCACCTGTCTACTTGCAGATTCTATTTATCTTTTTGAATAATCACCGGGGGGCAGTGGATCCCCACCTGTCTACTTGCAGATTCTGTTTTTTCTCTGCTCCGATCCGTATTAGAACTGGTTCAGGGCTTCTGGCCAACCACTCTGAATAGCGAGCTTGTTGCCTTTCTCTGTAAGGAAACACCATTAATTTAGTTATCTATTAGTGATGGAAAGTGCCATTAAATTTTATTTAAATTTTATTTTACAGTTTTACTTGGGCCAGCGTTGATCTTGGACCAGCTGCAGAACTTTTATTACTATATGAAATGGTAGACACACCCATGATGACTAGTTAAATAAATATATCTTGTTTGGAGGGGAAATTACTAAACAGAATTTACCAATATTCCTAATGTTTTAACTGGCAACTGATCGAAGGCTACCATTCCCTGGATGTTGCTTGCTGATCTGCATAGTATCACTGTGATGCAGAAGTCAACCTTAATGGTAGAGTTGTTTGTGAAGTGTATGTCACTGGTTGCGAGCTTGCCCTTTAATGGGATATCTAAGCTCCATATTTGAAGCTGTTCAGAACTACCATATCGTTATTTATTTGTACCTAGTCACAAACTTATACTATGATCGTTAGAAAGCAGCACTGAACTCTCTTACTATAGATTCTAGTTCAGTGGCTGGAACCCTTTGCTGTAGTACCCATTGTAGAACTTACACAGATGCACGCTCGTGCGTTATGCAGTTCTTAACATGGACCGAAGATGCTATTTCTGATGTGCAGTTCTTAGTTAGCAACTGGTGAAGGCTCTTTCTTTCTCCTGTAGTTTTGCTGGTCTGCATAATACCATTTCGATTCGGAAAGTAAGTACGAAGATATTTACAATTTGTATTTGTCTTACCTGCCTCTCCCTGATATGGAGCTTTTAATGCTAAATTTCATGGTGTGTACATTCAAAAACATTATTGCCCTTCATTAATTTGGTCCACTGTTATGCAGGCGCAACACTTAGCAGAGGTTTCAATAGGGGATTAGGAACACTTACTGCCGGAGGGCTTGCTCTAGCAATTGCTGAATCGGCCAAAAACCTGGGGGGAATGGAAGAAGTGATTATTGTTGTGAGCACCTTCACTGTTGGTAAGCATCAAAAGCATTCTGAGTTCATTTCCTGGTGTATGTTATGCGAGTGTATCTAACTTGTTGTCTATTGGCTATGATTTTGACTGCTAGGTTTTTGTACAACCTTAGCAAAGCAGCACCCAAAGATGAAGCCTTATGAATATGGATTTCGTGTATTCTTGCTAACATTCGGTTATGTCTTGGCCTCTGGATACAGCACAGGGAAGTTCACTGATACAGCTGTAAATAGATTTGTATTCATTGCTCTTGGTGCTGCTGTTAGTCTGGGAATCAATATAGGCATTTACCCAATCTGGGCTGGAGAGGACTTGCACAATTTGGTTGCAAAGAATTTTGCTGGTGTTGCAAATTCCTTAGAAGGTATAAACCTTCTACCCCCTAAAAAAAGTCATGCTTAGATCCATCCTATTTTATTTACAAGAAAATGCACAAGCCTTGCATCTCTATGCATTGAGTGTAGAAAAAAAAATGTATAGGCCCAAAAGGACAAATCTCTCCTAAAAATTCAAAGAAACACTTCGAAGTGCTAGGCACTGACGGGAAAGCACCTCCAGGCTAACTGCCCCTGCATTAGCTGACTGCCAGACCTCGGCCTTGATAGTGTCAAGCAAGTTGGCGGCGTTGAGTTTTGTGTTGCCAAATATGGCAGTATTTTGCTACTTCTAGATAAACCACGCTGTGAGCATGACCACCAAGGAGGTGCCTTTTCACGGCGTTGGTGGGGTGGAAAGGTTGCCATCATGTCACCAGTCCACGAAATCATAACATTTCTCATGTTGAATTGTTTAAATTTCCCCGAACAGGTAGAAAATATTAGTTGTATCATTGTGATGGCTGTAGAGCGTAGATATGTCTGATTCTTACGCCTTTATTGCCAATTTGGTTGTTCATTCTAGGCTGTGTTGATGAATATCTGAAATGCATGGAATATGAAAGGATTTCTTCAAGAATACTTCTGTATCAAGCTTCTGATGATCCTCTATATAGTGGGTACAGGGCAGCTATTGAAGCATCAGCACAAGAGCAAACCTTGGTTTGATCTTGCTCTAAAGCTAACACTTCTATTTAGATTATCTCACCTTTTTATGTCAATGTTTAATTGGTTCTTTTGTATGTGCTTCTAGCTAGATGATGCTATATGGGAACCACCTCATGGCCCTTACAAAACGATGAGCTATCCTTGGAAGAGTTTCACTAAAGTTGGTGGAGCACTGAGGCATTGTTCCTTCGCAGCCATGGCACTGCATGGTTGCATTCTTTCAGAAATTCAGGTTTGCTGATATAGTCTCCTCGATGACCTGTTGAAGTTATGCATGTATTTCCTAAACAACTATATATATGTGTGTGTGTGTGATTTTAGGCACCGTCAGAAAGCAGAAAGGTCTTTAGTTCGGAAATTCACAAAGTGGGCAGAGAATGTGCTAAAGTGTTGCGCGAGCTTGGGAACAACGTGAAGACAATGACGAAGTTGAGCTCTTCAGATATTCTATTTGAAGTCCACTTGGCAGCTGAAGAGTTGCAAAAAAAGATCGATGAGAAGTCATATCTTTTGGTGAATACTGAAGCATGGCACACTAGCAAGCGAGCTGAAGGAATGAGAGATGCCATGAATGCCACCCTTGTCGCGGGAAGAGAAAATAAGAATGAAGGAATGGAACCTACCATTGCTGATCAAACTTTGGCGTACCACTATAAAACCTTTGCTGCTAGTTCATTCCGTAGCAGATATGATTCATCGTCAACCATAGAAGGCTACAAGAAGCTACCACATTGGCCTGCTCGAACATCGTTCCATCCAAACCTGCCACTTGAAGACACGGAATCAAAAACATATCAAAGTGCAAGCGCCTTATCCTTGGCCACATTTTCCTCGCTTCTAATCGAGTTTGTTGCCCGGCTACAGAATGTTGTTTACGCATTTGAAGAGCTGAGTGATAAGGCGAATTTCAAGGAGCCGGTGGAGGAGCCTGTTGCAGTTGGCAAGTGTGATGGTGGGTTTGTTGCTACAATGTGCAAACTTGTTGGACTCAGGAGCTGACGACCCTGCGATGTTCCTCCATCTGGAAACCTTGTCACTCACTTTTATCATCCAGTTCTATTTAGTTATTTTGTACCACGATATGCAGTGAGAACATTGTTGGTTGTACTGCTAATCATCGATTCATGTGTTTAAGCACCCTGCAATTAATTTGTCCGTGTTGTAGCATGTTCATTAGTCGTCATAGTGATGATGCTGCGATCTTTTTAACTGATTTGAAGTAAAATGTCAGCAACTTAGAACAAGTAGTTTTGGTGTGATGTGGATGAAGCATCTAGCACTTGTACAAGTTAATGGAGGTTAATAATAGTAAGCCCATGCCCATCTAGTCAGATCAATTTGCTATTGAAGAGTGACACTGTTGAATTAAGAGATCATTTTCCTTGCGCTACTATACATGAACAGGACCAAGATAACAGACAGTGTCTAGCAGATTGTTGCTTGCCAATAGATGTGCAGAAGAACAATCGACACAGTTGATAAATATGTGCACAGATAGGAAACATTCCCTAACTTAAGTACCTTTTTGATCTAATGTGTCTGGTACGCATGTACTCCGGGCCACCCCTTCAGGGTTGCTGTTTTTGCAACAGTGAAACTGTGACGGCGTATCAACAGCAACATTTATCTTTCTTGTTGCATGTTCTCCGGAGAACATAGGAAGCAATCCATATTACAAGTTGGTTACTGGAATTCGATGTGGAACATAAATAGCTTTGCACGTAAGGATTTTTCAGATGCTGTTTAGCACAGATTGGAGAAACGTTATGGCTATTCTGTATTTCCATGAGGTGAACTTTTGCAAAAATTGAAGGGTGGCGCGATCTCGTTCATCATATACCTACATTCTGCATCCAACGTTTTAGCTGTACAGGGAGTACCGGGAGCACCAGATCCTTCCTCCCCGTGAGCCCTCTGCATTTTCTTTTGGTTGTTAGTATTTTTTTCGGGCTCCCATCAAGAATTCATCCGATTAACCAGTTAACTTGCTGATTAATCCCTATTCATAAGGTCACCGAGTAGCCGATTAACTGATAAACCATCCAATTAATTGGTTAAATGGCCAATTAACTTGCTGATTAGCCTATTAATCCCCTACTCGCCAACCAACCGAGCAGCTATCAGTTAACGATTTTCTTAACAATGCTGCTTACAATGACGTGCACTTAAGATCCCGTTTGAGAGAAAAAACATGCATCCATATATTGAGTAATATCCAACATGAGATTGATGTATAGACATTAAGGATGTGTTTGGTTGAAGGAGTCGTCCAGGGTGGGTTGGGACTGTACCAAAAAAATTAGTGTTTGGCTAAAAAACACTTGAATGGTTCCAAACAAAAAAAGAGAATATGCTTAGAAGATGTTGAACCATCCCACCCAAGGAAATCGGCCGAACCAAATGGCCAAATCCCAGTTTTTGCTTCTGATATGATTATTTTATCTGATGATGTCTCTATGTCTTGTGATTATTTAATGTGAGGTCCACATTCAAACCACCTTTATCCCTCCAACCAAACAGAAATTTGGTTCATCCCACTCAACTTAACCAAACATCAAAATTGAACAATCCAATTCACAAAATCTGAATGGTCCAAACCCACTCATATCTACCCCCTCAACCAAATACACCCTAAGATATGAACCAGACAAGCATGGCGTCGTTGACTGGCTACACACACTTTTGCCAGCAGATCTGCAGATACAAGGGACTTCACACCAAAAAGTATAACAAGCTTATTCTACGATGTCTCCCATTCCTAGTGCACTTTTTGTTAGAAATATGCCCTAGAGGCAATAATAAAATGGTTATTATTGTATTTCCTTGTTCATGATAATGTCTATTGTTCATGCTATAATCGTATTAACCGGAAACCGTAATGCATGTGTGAATACATAGATCACAACAAGTCCCTAGTGAGCCTCTAGCTGGCTAGCTCGTTGATCAATAGATGGTCACGGTTTTATGACCATGGGCATTGGATGTCATTGATAACGGCATTGGATGGACAAACCCAATCCTAAGCATAGCACAAGATCGTGTAGTTCGTCTGCTAAAACTTTTCCAATGTCAAGTATCGTTTCCTTAGACCATGAGATTGTGCAACTCCCGGATATCGTAGGAATACTTTAGGTGTGCCAAACGTCATCGAGTTGGATTTTTGGGGATGCCTATATATACCCCTTCACCACCACCCACTCGAAAGTGAAGCACTCAGAACTATTCCATACCTATCCTATCAGATTTTCTAAGAGAGAACCACCTACCCTTGTGTTGAGGTCAAGATATTCCACTCCAATCATATGGATCTTGATTTCTAGCCTCCCCAGGTTGCTTTCCAACAATCCCATCTCTTCTACCAAGCCAAACCTGTGTGAGAGAGATTGTGTGTTGAGGAGTCTATCATCTTGAAGCACAAGATCAAGGAGTTCATCGTCATTACCGAGCCTATTACCTTTTGGAGGGTGGTGCCTCCTAGATTGGTTAGGTGTCACTTGGGAGCCTCCTACTTCGTGTTGTGGAGTGAACCAAGAAGTTTGTAAGGGCAAGGAGATCGCCTACTTCGTGAAGATCTACCCATAGTGAGGCTAGTCCTTCGTGGACGGAAGCCGTTATGGAATAGTCAAGGTTGCTACTTCGTGGACCCTTTTGGGTGGAGCCCTCCGTGGACTCTCGCGACCGTTACCCTCCGTAGGTTGAAGACTCCATAAACGTGGATGTACGATAGCGCCACCTATCGGAACCACGGGAAAAATCCATGCGTCTCCAACTGCGTTTGATCTACCTATCTCAACACTTTACTTCATATGCAATGTCTTTACTTTCTGCTGCCATATTTGTTGACATGCATGTGTAGGGCTATTAGACTTGCTAGCTTTGCTAAAACTGTTAAAATCTGCCAACCAGCTAACTTGGGAAGGGTTAGGTTTTAAATTCCTGCTAGTAGTCTATTCACCCCCCCCCCTCTAGACACTCTTCTAGTGATCCCTCAGTAGCTCCTGGGTATTTGATACCGGTGCAGTTGCTCACATTTGTAACTCCAAGCAGGAGCTGCGGAATAAGCGGAGACTGGCAAAGGACGAGGTGACGATGCGCGTCGGGAATGGTTCCAAGGTCGGTGTGATCGCCGTTGGCATGCTACCTCTACATCTACCTTTGGGATTAGTTTTAAACCTCAACAATTGTTATTTAGTACCAGCTTTGAGCATGAACATTGTATCTGGATCTCGCTTGATGCGAGATGGCTACTCATTTAAATCTGAGAGTAATGGTTGTTCTATTTATATGAGAGAAATGTTTTATGGGCATGCCCCGCTGGTCAATGGTTTATTTTTGATGAATCTTGAACGTGATGTTACACAAGTTCATAGTGTGAGTACCAAAAAGTGTAAGGTTGATAACGATAGTCCCACTTACATGTGGCACTGCCGCCTTGGTCATATTGGTGTCAAACGCATGAAGAAACTCCATGCTGATGGACTTTTGGAGTCTCTTGATTTTGAATCATTTGACACGTGTGAACCATGCCTCATGGGCAAGATGACCAAGACTCCATTCTCTGGAACAATGGAGCGAGCAACTGACTTGTTGAAAATAATACATACCAATGTATGCGGTCCAAAGAGCGTCGAGGCTCGCGGTGACTACCATTATGTTCTCACCCTCACTGATGACTTGAGCAGATATGAGTATGTCTACTTAATGAAACATAAGTCTGAAACCTTTGAAAGGTTCAAGGAATTTCAGAGTGAGATAGAGAATCAACATGACAGGAAAATAAAGTGCCTGCGATCTGATCGTGGCGGAGAATATTTGAATCACGAGTTTGGCACACACCTAAGGAAATGTGGAATTGTTTCACAACTCATGCCGCCTGACACACCTCAGCGAAATGGTGCGTATGAACGTCGTAATCGCACTCTATTGGATATGGTGCGATCTATGATGTCTCTTACCGACTTACCGCTATCATTTTGGGGATATGCATTAGGTACTGCCGCATTCACTTTAAATAGGGCACTGTCTAAATCCGTTGAGACGACACCATATGAATTATGGTTTGGAAAGAAACCTAAGCTGTCATTTCTGAAAGTTTGGGGATGCGATGCTTATGTGAAGAAACTTCAACCTGAGAAGCCCGAACCCAAAGCGGAAAAGTGCGTCTTCATAGGATACCCCAAGGAAACTATTTGGTATACCTTCTACCTCAAATCCGAAGGCAAAGTCTTTGTTGCCAAGAATGGATCCTTTCTAGAGAAAGATTTTCTCTCGAAAGAAGTAAGTGGGAGGAAAATAGAACTTGATGAGGTAATTGTACCTCCACTCGAACCAGAGAGTAGCGCAGCACAGGAAGTTTTTTCTGTGGAGCCTACACCGGCTGGAGAGGAAGTTAATGATGATGATCATGAAACTTCAGATCAAGTTACTATTGAACATCGAAGGTCCACTAGGACACGTTCCGCACCAGAGTGGTACGACAACCCTGTCCTGGAGATCATGTTGTTGGAGAACGGTGAACCTTCGAACTATGAAGAAGCGACGGCGGGCCCGGATTCCAACAAATGGCTTGAGGCCATGAAATCCGAGATAGGATCCATGTATGAGAATAAAGTATGGACTTTGGTGGACTTGCCTGATGATAAGCGAGCCATAGAAAATAAATGGATCTTTAAGAAGAAGACTGACGTGGATGGTAATGTGACCGTCTATAAGGCTCAGCTTGTCGCTAAGGGTTATCGACAAGTTCAAGGAGTTGACTACGATGAGACTTTCTCACCCATAGCGATGCTGAAGTTTGTCCGAATCATGTTAGCAATTGCCGCATTTTATGATTATGAGATCTGGCAAATGGACGTCAAAACGGCATTCCTTAATGGTTTCCTTAAGGAAGAACTGTATATGATGTAGCCGGAAGGTTTTGTCGATCCTAAAGATGCTAACAAGGTATGCAAGCTCCAGCGCTCCATCTATGGGCTGGTGCAAGCATCTCGGAGTTGGAACATTCGCTTTAATGAGGTGATTAAAGCATTTGGATTTATACAGGTTTATGGAGAACCCTGTATTTACAAGAAAGTGAGTGGGAGCTCTGTAGCATTCCTCATATTATATGTAGACGACATATTGTTGATGGGAAATGATATAGAAATGTTGGAAAGTGTAAAGGCCTACTTGAATAAATGTTTTTCAATGAAGGAACTTGGAGAAGCTGCTTACATATTAGGCATCAAGATCTATAGAGATAGATCGAGACGCCTCATAGGTCTTTCACAAAGCACATACCTTGACAAGATATTGAAGAAGTTCAATATGGATCAGTCCAAGAAGGGGTTCTTGCCTTTGTTACAGGGTGTGAGATTGAGTACGACTCAATGCCCGACCACAACAAAGGATAGAGAAGAGATGAGTGTCATCCCCTATGCTTCAGCCATAGGCTCTATTATGTATGCCATGTTGTGTACCATACCTGATGTGAACCTTGCCATAAGTTTGGTAGGGAGGTACCAAAGTGATCCCGGAGCGGAACACTGGACAACGGTCAAGAATATCCTGAAGTACCTGAAAAGGACAAATGACATGTTTCTCGTATATGGAGGTGCCGAAGAGCTCGTCGTAAAGGGTTATGTCAATGCTAGCTTCGACACAGATCCAGATGACTCCAAGTCACAAACTGGATACGTGTATATTTTGAATGGAGGGACAGTCAGCTGGTGCAGTAGCAAGCAAAGCGTCGTGGCGGCACCTATATGTGAAGCGGAGTATATAGCTGCTTTGGAAGAAGCAAAGGAAGGAGTCTGGATGAAGGAGTTCATTACCGACCTAGGAGTAATTCCCAATGCGTCGGGCCCGATGACTCTATTCTGTGACAACACTGGAGCTATTGCCCTTGCCAAGGAGCCCAAGTTTCACAAGAAGACAAGACACATCAAGCGCCGCTTCAACTCCATCTGTGATTACATTCAGGAGGGAGATATAGATATTTCTAAAGTACATACGGATCTGAATGTCACAGATCTGTTGACTAAACCTCTCTCACGAGCAAAACATGGTCAACACCAGAACTCTATGGGTGTTCGATTCATCACAATGTAACTAGATTACTGACTCTAGTGCAAGTGGGAGACTATTGGAAATATGCCCTAGAGGCAATAATAAAATGGTTATTATTGTATTTCCTTGTTCAAGATAATTGTCTATTGTTTATGCTATAATTTTATTAACCGGAAACCGTAATGCGTGTGTGAATACATAGACCACAACAAGTCCCTAGTGATCCTCTAGTTGGCTAGCTTGTTGATCAATAGATGGTCACGGTTTCATGACCATGGACATTGGATGTCATTGATGACGGGATCACATCATTAGGAGAATGATGTGATGGACAAGACCCAATCCTAAGCATAGCACAAGATCGTGTAGTTTGTCGGCTAAAGCTTTTCCAATGTCAAGTATCGTTTCCTTAGACCATGAGATTGTGCAACTCCCACATGCCGTAGGAATACTTTGGGTGGCTATAAAGGTACACTACGGGTATCTCTGAAAGTGTCTGTTGGGTTGGCACGAATCGAGACTAGGATTTGTCACTCCGTGTGACGGAGAGGTATCTCTGGGCCCACTCGGTAAGACATCATCATAATGAGCTCAATGTGACTATGGAGTTAGCTACGGGATGATGTGTTACGGAACGAGTAAAGAGACTTGTCGGTAACGAGATTGAACAAGGTATAGGGATACCGACGATCGAATCTCGGGCAAGTATCATACCGGTAGACAAAGGGAATTGTATACGGGATTGATTGAATCCCCGGCATCATGGTTCATCCGATGAGGTAATCGTGGAGCATGTGGGATCCAACATGGGTATCCAGATCCCGATGTTGGTTATTGACTGGAGAGGTGTCTCGGTCATGTCTACGTGTCTCCCGAACCCGTAGGATTTACACACTTAAGGTTCGATGACGCTAGGGTTATAGGGAAATAGTGTACGTGGTTACCGAAGGTTGTTTGGAGTCCCGGATGAGATCCCGGACGTCACGAGGAGCTCCGGAATGGTCCGGTGGTAAAGGTTCATATATAGGAAGTGAGGTTTTGGTCACCGGAAGTGTTTCAGGGATTACCGGTAACGTACCGGGACCACTAGAAGGGTTCCGGGGGTCCACCAAGTGGGGCCACCAGCACCAGAGGGCTGCATGGGCCGCAAGTGGGAGGGAACCAGCCCCTAGGTGGGCTGGTTCTCCCCCCACAAGGGCCCAAGGAGCAGCTGAAGGTGGGATGGGGCAAACACTAGGGCAGATGGGCCCTAAGGCCCACCCTAGGGCAGCCACACCCCTCTCCCTCTGTGGCCGCCGGCCAGATGGGATCTGGGGGCTGCCGCACCACCCTAGGGCTCAGCCCTCCCTCCTCCTCCTCCTATAAATAGAGGAGCCCTTGGGGCTGTCGGAGACACGCATATCTCTCTCCCACGGCGCAGCCCTACTCCTCCCTCTCCTCGTTCTCCGTAGTGCTTGGCGAAGCCCTGCCGGAGACCATGCAGCTCCACCGTCACCATGCCGTCGTGCTGCCGGAGCTCTCCCTCAACCTTTCCTTCCTCCATGCTGGATCAGGTGTAGGAGACGTCACCGGGCTGCACGTCTGTTGAACGCGGAGGCGTCGTTGTTCGGCGCTTAGATCGGATTCCACCGCGATCTGAATCGTTGTGAGTACAGCTCCACCAACCGCGTTCCAGTAACGCTTCCGCTTTGCGATCTTCAAAGGTATGAAGATGCACTTTCGCCTTACTCGATGCTTGTTTCTCCATAGATGGATCTTGGTGATCGTAGGAATTTTTTTGATTTACTACTACGTCTCCCAACACTTTTCATACTTTTGTGGATTTCCCATCTCTTCCCTCTCGTCTTCCTCATTCTCTTTCATCCTACTATATTGTTCCGATAGCTAAGAAGATCGGAAATTGTTGGACGTACCTAGGAACAAATTTGTCTGCTCACATATATAAAGCGTAAGGGGTAGAGGTTGGTTGGGGGAATTTGTTGTTCATTCATATTTCACGCCAAGCTGGAATAATAATCCGTGTACTAAAGATTCTGATGCTTGTTTGATCACATCACATGTGCACACAATGTGGCACTGGAAATGTTTCTATACTGCACCCCAAAAATGCTATACCACTAGTAGAAAACAAGGCTTTCGTTACAGCTCGATCTACACATTAGTCCCGGTTGCATTACGAACCGGGACTAATGTGAGCATTAGTCCCGGTTCGAGCGGCTAGGGCGCCGGTCGGGCATCAGTCCCGGTTCAGATGGGACCTTTAGTCCCGGTTGGAGACACCAACCGGGACTAAAGCCCCAATAGCCTTTAGTCCCGGTTGGAGACACAAACCGGGACTAAATGGGTTGGGGCTTTAGTCCCGGTTGGTGTCTCCAACCGGGACTAAAAGCTAGATCTTTAGTCCCGGTTGGAGATACAAACCGGTACTAAAGGGTTTTGAAAGTTTTTTTATATTTGTTTTGTGTTTTTAGTTTCTGTTTTAAATTGCTTATATCTTTTAGGATATTTGACGTTTTTAAGTGATTATTTTTTTCATTAGATTCAATATTTTGTCTAGTTTGTGTTTGTGCAATTAGTCTTCAAATTTGAATGATTTAAATTTGAATTTGTTCAAATTTGCTTCAAAACCTAAATTGTGAAAAACTTGAGTTGAAAATAGTTTTTAATTTAATTCTTTTTTCTCCTAGGAACATGTTAGATGGTGAATGTTGAACGCACAAAAAGACTAGAGTTGAAATAAGTTAAAAAAATGAAATGCCTTTGTGACAGATGATTTTTCGTCCAAAACCCTCATACTTTGAAAGGGATTGTCCAGTTTGTATACGAAGTGCATCTAGTTTTTATCATAACCTCTCAACTTTTTAACACATGCTATGTGGGTGAAATAATGATACAATGCCAAGTTTCAACCTTTTCAGAGTTCATTTGTAGTGTTTTCAATTTCGGGGTCATTTAGCTCAAAACAAATTAATAAATGCATGAAAAATAGCGAATGAAGTGGGAAATGGTTGAAAATTGATGATGTGGCTTTGAATGGTGCATGTTAAACGCACAAAAACTCTGGGGTTTAAATAAGTTTTAAAAAATGAAATGCTTTTGTAACAGATCAGTTTTCGTCCAAAACTCTGATACTTCGAAAGGGATTGTCCAGTTTGTACACAAAGTGCATCTAGTTTTTACCGTAACCTTTTAAACTTTTTATCACATGCTATGTGGGTGAAGTGATGATACCATGTCAAGTTTCAACATTTTCAGAGTTCATTTGTAGTGCTTTCAATTTCAGGGTCATTTAGCTGGAAAAAATTAATAAATGCATGAAAAATAGCGAATGAAGTGGGAAAGGGTTGAAAATTTATGATGTGACTTTGGATGGTGCATATTGAATGCACAAAAGTGTGGAGTTGAAACAAGATTAAAAAAGTGTTATGAAAAAGTAAAACGGCTATAACTTTTGCATACGATATAAAAAAAGTGTTATGGAAAGTTATTTTTTTAATAAATGATGTCATATTTGGATTCCTCACATTTTTCTGATAATAATGGATATATTATTTGTCGAATTTCGATTTATAGATTTTAAGATATTAATTATGCCATATTAAATAAATAAATTACAAAAAATGAATAAAATAATATTATTACTTATTTTAATTTCATTTTAATTCAATATTATTATTACTTATTTTATTTTGAACTTTTTTTGTTTTTTTGAGGATTTTAGAGATTTTTTATTTTTTTTGCCTTTTTTGAAGTTTTTTGGAGTTTTTAAATTAATCATTGTTGTTTGTTAACCATTGTTGTTTATTTTAATAATTGTTTGGAATTCAAAAAATTAAATCATGTTACATCAAGACCTAAGGGTTAATAGGATTGATAGTTTACTATTGTCAAGAAAACAACGAGTGTAGACTTGGAAACTAGGGGTGATAGAACTCGAAAGTTAAGCATGCTGGGGTTGGAGCAGTGAGAGGATGGGTGACCGGCCGGTAAGTTAGACGATTTGGAATGAGAAATGATTAGAGATTAAATTATTAAATAATTTCAGAGGAGTGAGAAGGGATGTTTAGAGATTAAATTGTCAAATAATTTAAAGATTTAAAAATAAAAAAATAAAATATATTTTTAAAAATACCTTTAGTACCGGTTGGTAACACTAACCGGAACTAAATGTCCCATTCTAAAAAGCTGACACGCGGAGCCCCTTTAGTCTCGGTTCGTAATCCAACCGGGACTAAAAGTGAAGGCCTTTAGTCCCGGTTCGAACCAGGACTAAAGGCCCTTACGAACCGAGACCCCCTATGCATTGCTCTTTTCACCCGGAGCTGAATTATGTACATGCACGAATAAGAACAACTTATCAAATGGTAACCATATTTTATTATAGGGAGCGCTTGGACCTCAGCTGAATAAGATTTAGTTATGTCTATGTCAACTGCCCGTTTTCTCTCTTTTGCCGGTTTTCGTTTTGTGCGGTGTGCCTTATTACCTGTGTTTTCTCCTTTGGAATGCATTGTCCTTGTAATTGCGAATAAACATACCAACAAGTATCTACGTCTAAGCCTTTGTACATGCTTTATTATTAGGTTGAAAGTGTTATGTGAAACGACAGCATGTGGTACATATGCACGGAATGATAGAGGAAAGGTGCACCGTATTCTGGTTTTGGTTGGAGTTTTTCGTTGTTTTCATTTCCCCGGTAGGGCGGCTTAGAGCAACTCTAGCAGATCCCGTAAAAAGCCTCGACCCGTAAAATAATCATCAAAATGCGAGTCGACACCGAACTTCCCGCCCGAACAGACCCCGCAAAGGCGGCCGGCCTGTAAATTTTTTTGAGGGGCGCAGTAAAATTTCGACCCCAACCCGAGTATACACGAGTTTCCTCCTCGCCACTACAGTGCCCTGCATATAAGCGGAAGCGTTTGGTGTGTGTGGGGGGGGGGGACATTTCAGCCCGCGCTTTTCCCACCAATCACTTCTCCTCTCCCCCTCGCCCCGTCGCCGGGCCACTACACAAGATTCCGACGAAAGCAGCCGGCGGGAGCATGCCGAAAGGCCGCCACACACACAAGGCCTCCCCTCCCCCCTCCTGCGTCGGCGGGCCGAAAAGTTGTGGATCTACGACCCTTTGTCGCCCGCCGCCGGATTTGGCTTTTCCGGCCACCGGTGGCTGCGCCAAGCGATGGAATGGTCGGGGAACATCTCCCGTAGCCCCGGCAAGGTCGCATCGCCGCATGCAGGTACGGGATCGTCCTCCCGCCGCCGTCGACAGTTTGCGAGCATGGATTCGACCGCCCGTCCACCGGGCTCGCCGCTCGCGCAACGGCTTTGTGGCTCGCCGATGCTGCTCATACAGTGCGACGACTGCACGCGGACAGTGTTGTGACTAACTTCGGGCACGCCGAATCATCCCGGATGGGTGTTCTTCGAATGCGAAAACGATGGGATACGTGTTGTATTCGTTCGGCCCATTTTAAAAAAGCAATGGAATGCAGGATCAAATTAAGGTGCAAATTTTGGTTTTCTGGACCGGGAGGATCTGCGCCAGATCAGACCGCACAAAGCCGACCCGTAAAAGAGCATATTCCACGAATAACCTTTTTTACGGGTCCGTTATGCGGGGTCTGCATCTGCGGCCGTTCGCGCCGGCCCGCAAAGCCGTTTTTCCGCGAACTGCAAACGCGTTTTGCGGGGCGACCAGATGCGGGGTCTGCTAGAGTTGTTCGGCTACACCTAGTTATATGCCTCGGATTGTCCATTTTTTATGGGAAATTAATTTTATTTAAGAAATTGTCTTACAAATGTGAGATGGGTACAAGTAAGAAAAATACTATACACCGTAAAATTATAAGAAAGGTTCAAACATAAAAACTGTTAATGAGTATTTAAAAACATGTTCCCCTGTATTAAAAAATATTCATAATGTATTTTAAAACTGTTCACCGTATATTACAAAATATTCACCGCGTCTTTGTAAGAATATTATAGCATATTTGAAAAACAAATGTTGCGCATTTCAAAAACTTCCACAAAAAGTTGTATATTGTATTTTAAATTGTTCACTTCATGTTTGAAAATTTCATCATGTACTTCAAAAATGTTCACCGCATGTATAAAAATGCCTATCTCATATTTGAAAATTATTTGTGAATTCAATTATGAACTTTTAAAGAGAATATCACAGCGTCAAAAAGTTCGTGGTTTTAGAAAAAAATTACAATTTTTCAAATAAGTTCACAAATAAAAAATCTCTTGATTTAAAAATAAATAAAATGGAAAATAAAATATAAAAACAAAAGTTGCCATCCCTTGCGGTCACGCTGGGGGGAAGGGACGGAGTTACGTTAGGGCAAAAGGTGGCCATGACCCGGCCAGCCCAAGAGCATTCGCTCACATCGTGCACCAGTCTTGGGACGTGGAAGGCCAGCCCAAGAGCAATTCCCTTCATATTTGCCCACCTGGCCCGCCCAGTTCTCTAATTCAAGCTCCATCACTGGTTACAGGCCACCTATAGTCAGGTTGCAACCCTTGCGATAGCCATCATCGCCGTGCAAACGGCGCTAGTGACATCATATCATGTGCCAAAGAAAACCCCCTTCTTATGCAGGCGGCAGTAACCCGAGAAGTTCATCGGCAACCACCGCGGCACAAAACAAAGGAGTATAATTTTTTTGAAGGGCACTACAAATGCGGATGCAGGAAGCAAGCTAGCGATTCCGGACATGGTGTCAGCAATGGTGGACGATTATGGTGGCACCATGGTCTAGGGTGTGGATGGTGGCGCCAGCGCGTAGCGACTCGCTAGTTGGTTTGTGGGTTTTGTGACTTGGGTGTGCCGCATTCCTGAGCATCACCCATTAAGCTGGCTTTTATTTTGCCGATAAAAAAAAAACCGTGTGAAGTAAAAAAACTGGAAGGGGTGGAAAATCCTGACAGTGGTGAATGACTAGGAAAGGTATTTTTAAACGTAGTGAATTCAGATAGGATTGGGAGCGGGGAGTTCTTTTACTCCAGTAGAAACATACAAAAATTGAACTAGAATATATGCATTTGTGTGCTAACATATATGTGTGATGTGTGCTATTTTTATGGAGCACCTAAATCCGCATCTACTAAATACTCCTTTTTGTAGAAGATGAACCCATCGTGTCTCCGTGATCCGCCGCCTAGAGAAGTCGGCTCACTACTCGGCATTTCGTTGTGTAGTATCATTGCACTAGGAGGGAAGTGACATGCTGCCGCCTTCCTCGTGGTCGGCTTGGGCTTCGCCGGAGGTTGGTGGCAGCGAGACCAGAAGGAGCTGGGGAAGGCAATGGTGGCCTCTAGGCGCTAGGCTTCTTCCCCCCAACCTTCTGTATTTCCTTCACGTTTTTTTTGCTACCACGCTTGTAAAGATCCCACCATCTTGGTGTTTTCTTCTGCTTACAATGACATGCACTTAGGCATCCATATTGAGTAATGCTCACCATGTTAGAGCTTATTTACGGCCAGTGAGAAATGAACTAGTCACACATCGAGTCCTTGACTGACTACACACTCTTTTGCCAGCAGATCAACAAGTATGAGGTACTTCATCCCAAAAAATATAACAAGCTTATTCTACGATGTCTTCCATTCCTAGTGCACTTTTCATACTTTTGTGGATTTCTCATTCCTTCCCTCTCGTACTCATCGTTTTCTTCCATCCTATTGTCTTGTTCTGATAGCTAAGAAGACCGGGAATTGTTGGATGGACCTAGGAACATTTTTTTCTGCTCACAAATATAAAGTGTAAGGGCAGAGGTTGGTTGCGTGGAATTTGTTGTTCACTGATATTTCATGGAAGACTTGAATAATAAATCGTCTAATAAAGATTTTGATGCTTGTTTGATCCCATCACATGTGCACACAATGTGGCATTGAGAATGTTTGCTACCATGTACCCCAAAAATGTGAGACTTATGGAGCCTTTTTTTACAGGAATCGAGAGACTAACCTTCTCCCCTCAGTAATCACTCCCTCCCTGAATTTCAAGGTGGGGCTTGTCTCATCCTGGTGACCAATCAACACGGCCCACCTCAGCCCAACCTTTAAACTTCTGTGAAAACCCTCGTAGCTGTGCATTGCTCCTTTCACCCGGAGTAGGGCAGCTTACCTAAATTATGCACATGCACGAATAAGAACAACTTATCAAATGACAACCATATTGTATTATATATATATATATATATATATATATATATATATATATATATATATATATATATATATATATATATATATATATATAGGGGGCGCTTGGACCTTGGTTGACTAAGATTTAGTTATGTCTCAGTCAGCTGCCTGTTTTCTCTCTTCTATCGGTTTTCCTTTTGCGCGGTGTGCCTTATTGCGTGTGTTTTCTTCTTTGGAATGTGTTTTCTTTGCAATTGTGAACAAACATATCAACAAGTATCTACTACTAAGCCTCTGTACATGCTTTATTATTAGGTTGAACGTGTTATGTGATACGAGAGCATGTGGACATGTGGTACATATGCACGGATGATAGAGGAAAGGCGCGCCGTATTCCGGTTTTGGGTGGGGTTTTTCGTTGTTGTTTTCATTTCGCCAGTTGGGAGGCCTATAGGCCATGCCCGGTTTTGTGCCTCAGATTGTTTATTTTTGGCAAGAAATTAATTTTATTTAACATATTGTCATAGAAATGTTAGATGGGTAAAAGTAAGAAAAATACCACACACGTAAAACTATAAGAAAGGTTCGAACATAAAAACTGTTCATGACGTATTTAAAAACACGTTCACCCTATGTTAAAAAAATATTCATATTGTATTTAAAAATGTTCACGGTGTATTAATAAAATATTCACCGCGTATTTGTATGAATATTCTAGCATATTTGAAAAATAAATGTTGCACATTTCGAAAGCTTCCACAAAATTTTGTATATTGTATTTTAAACTGCTCACTTCATGTTTGAAAATGTCGTTGTGTACTTCAAAATTTTCACTGCATGTGTAAAAATGCTTATCTCATATTTGAAAAATGTTTTTGAATTCGGTTATGAACTTTTAAAGAGAATATCACAGATTCAAAAAGTTCACGGTTTTAGAAAAAAATACAAGTTTTCAAATAAATTCACAAATAAAAAAGTTAATGATTTAAAACTAAATAAAATGGAAAATAAAATATAAAAACAAAAGTTGACGTACATTGCAGTCATGTTGGGGGCAGGGGCGGAGTTATGTTAGTGCAAAAGGTGGTCATGGCCCGCCGAGCCCAAGAGCATTCACTCACACTATGCACCAGTCTTGGGACGTGTAAGGCCATCCCAAGAGCAATTCCCTTCAATTTGCCCACCTAGCCCGCCCAGTTCTCTAATTCAACCTCTGCCACTGGTTGCATGCCACCTATAGTCAGCTTGCAACCCTTGCGATAGCAATCAGGCATGTTATGATGTTCGCTCTGTTGTGTGGCATGGTGCTACTCCGTTGTGACCCAGCCTCATGTTGCAACTTTCCCGTGGAGAAGTCATAGATGGCCCTGCTGCCTGCTACAATCCCTAGGAGCATGAAACAGAGCTCACGACCGATCGTTGTAGATAGCCACACTAATCTTTGGTTATCTCACATGTATGTCATCGACTGATTCCACACACGATGCCACCACTATCACCATGCAAGCGGCGCTAGTGACATCATATCCGGTGCCAAAGAAAAAACCCTTGTCCTGGAGCTTGCAGTAACCCGAGAAATTCATCGGCAACCATCATGACTGAAAAAAGAGTATAATTTTTTTAAATGGCACTACAAACGCCCGATGCAGGAAGCAGGCTAGCGATTCCAGACATGGCGTCAACAACAGTGGACGCTTGTTGTGGCACCATGGTATAGGGCGTGGATGGCGGTGCCAACGCTTAGCGACTCGTTAGTTGGTTTGTGGGTTTTGTGACTCGGGTGTGTCGTGTTCCTAAGCATCTCCCATTAAGCTGGCTTTTATTTTGCTGATCAGGTGGAAACCGTGTGAAGTACAAAACTGAAAGAGGTGAAAAATCGGTGGAGGGCTGAGATAGTGTACGTGGCGATAGTCAGATGAAGTGGTCGGAAGAAATTTTAATGCAAAATGAAACCTTATGTATTTTTAAGTAGCAGAGAAGATGCGCTGCATTGTTTTACATCTACATATACTAGACTGCTTGCCTATGATAAATGGTACTATTGGTGGATTTATTTTCTTGGTAGTGATGAATGACTAGGAAAGGTGTTTTTGATGTAGTGAATTCGGATGGGAGTGGGAGCGGGGAGTTCTTCTACTCCAGTAGAAACCTACAAAATTTGAAATAAAATTTATGCATTTGTGTGCTAAAATATGTGTATGATGCGTGCTATTTTTTTGGAGAACCTAAATCTGCATCTACTGAATATCCCTTTCTATAGAAGACGAGCCTCATGGTGTCTCCATGATCTGCCACCTAGAGAAGTCGCCTCACCACCCGACACCTTGTCCTGCAGTTGCGCCGCGCTGGGATGGAAGTGCCCTGTTGCGGCCTTCCTCGTGGTCGGCCTGGGCTTCACCGAAGGCACCCTTTGACGGCAGTGAGACAAGGAGGAGCAGGGGAAGGCAGTTGCAATCACTAGGGTTCTTCCTCCCGAGCCCTCTGTATTTCCTTTTCTTTTTTGGTTTTTATTTTGCAGCCACGCTTGTAAAGCTCCTGCCATCCTGGTGTTTTCTTCTGTTTACAATGTCATGCACTTACGTACCCATCTGGGAGAAGAAAAACAGGCATCCATATTGAGTAATGCTCATCATGTTATTGCTTATGTACAGACGGTAAGGAATGAACTAGTCAAGCATGTCGCGCTTGACTCGCTACACACACTTTTGCCAGCAGATCTAGAGATACGAGGGACTTCACTCCAAAAAGTATAACGGGCTTATTCTACGATGTCTTCCATTCCTAGTGCACTTTTCATACTTTTGTGGATTTCCCATCTCTTCTCTCTCGTGTTCATCGTTCTCTTTCATCATGTTGTCTTGTTCCGATAGCTAAGAGGACTCGGAATTGTTGGATGTACCTAGGAACAGAAGTCTGCTCACATATATAAAGGGTAAGGGGTAAAGGATGGTTGGGCGAATTTATTGTTCACTGATATTTCACGCCAGGATGGAATAATAAATCACGTACTAAAGATCTTGGTGTTTGTTTGATCCCATCACATGTGCAAACAATGTGGCATCAAAAACGTTTGCTACCTTTCACCGAAAAAGTGGGACAGCTTCCCAAATTTACCTATATGCACGAGTAAGAACGAGCTCTTGTACTTGAGAGTATTTTTTTCGAAAAGAAGGTTGAAAGCCCCTGGCCTCCGCATCGATAGATGTATACAGGTATGTTTATTAAATTACTCAACACAGATATAACAATAACCTACATTAAACAACCTGAAGCCATCACATACACCTACAAACGTGATCATGAGATCCCTCACTTCCACCATCTAGAACCGAATAATCGCCGATCTGCCTGCATGACGTATCAGGAGTATACATCCGGTGCAGTAGATTCGAAACGTATATTGCATGCACACGCTTTAGAAGCCCCCATCATTATCAGACCGCTGACCCATCTTTAGAAAAGAAATCCGCATAATTCTTGCAAGGTCAGCCAACCATCGACGCAGCCATGGCGGCAAACAGTACCACCGCCTTGCGCTTATCCATCCGGACGCATCTGTCGCCGAGACTCAGTTGCACCATGCCGCCAAGACCCGCCGTCATCGATGTGGTAGATGCCACGCCGCTCCACCTGCAAACCATCTCACGCCGACTCCAAACCATCAGCAACTCCACCACCATGAGCACTCCCCGACCGGCGCCTTCGGGAAGGAACACGACACACATGTGTCATCGTCGCCCAAAGTAGAGGAATAAAGGCTTTTGCCTATGCTCATGGAGGAGATGAGATGGACAGGATCCACACCGAAGCCTCCAGGAAAGGGATTGGCGTCGCAGGGCGTCGACTTTGGTGAAGCCGCCAAGATGACCTAGAATTTCCCTCGGATCCATGCCCACTCACCAGATCCGACCAGCCAACACCCGAAGACCGCAATTGTAGTCACCAAGGGCCGAAGCCAGCACGAACCGGAGCAGAACTAGTCGGAGCCGACGTACGTTCCCATGGAACTTTGGCAGGCTAGCAAGGAGCCGCCGACGCCACCGCACCTAGATAGACGACCACATCAGGTCTTCGCTGCCGCCTGGCCTGCTGCAGCCACCACCATGCAATCACGCAGCAAGAGGCAACCACCACCGCCACGTCTCCCGTGCTACAACCGATGCTCCACAGGTCCGCCCAAGCCCATCGACTCGAAAACGAGCCCGGAGCGTGTTGCTGCAACGACCACAACGTCCCAGCCGAGAGCGTCTGATCCCCCCCCCGTCCTTCGTCGATGTCGTCGAGCCACCGGTATTGCCAAGGGTGCAAAGCACCACGCCGCAACATGTAACCCACGCGATGCCGCTGGAGGAAGTACCCGTCGCACCACGGAGGGAGGACGCCTCGCTACCGCCGACCCCACACGGGCTTCGCCCTGTGGCGACCCCTAGCAGCGGCGAGGGGAAGGGGTCGATAAAGGAAGGTGCTAGGTTGGGCAAGATCCAATCGCCGCCCGTGTCGCCTGGGCGAGCGATGTGGGGGGCGTTTCCAGACTTATCTTGTATAATGTGTGCTATCTATAAAATTTGGACTAAAATATACAATTTGTGTGCTAGAACTTATGTATAATCTGTGGTATTTCTATAGAGCGCGTAAATCTTCGGTGTGGATTTTTCAAACTTGGGTGTACGTGAAGCATATTTAGCCAAAAAAAAGTATAAAAGAGATAAATACTTCTGTTTTTTTTTGTGCGCAACAAACATGGTCTAATGTTATCCTCAGGTATAAATTTTTGCGACAAAATGAAATATGGGGACTTCTTGGCAAAGCAAATTGAAGCTACGAAAACGTGTATAGTAACTTTTATATAGTATCAATTTTGTTTTACATTTTTCCAAAATACCAGAAAAGTCTTTTTCTCACGAAACTTTATACATGAGTATAATGATAGACCATGTTTTTTGCAAAGAATATTTGATATTTTTACAATCTTTAAATTTATCTTTTCAGTTGACACATGTACACATGCTTACAGTTGTATGTCCACAGAAATCTTCAGCTAAAAAGAACCTAGTTCTGGGGAATCCCCCTTATCCTCTAGAAGGTAGCCCCTCGACTCAAAAGACAAAGCATCCTGGTGGGACCCTCTGCATCTGATCACAACAACTAACGTGCAGGGCATGGCCATGAAATAAGGAGAGGACTTGACGCCGTACGTTAGTTGTTGGGCTGGCATTTTCGATCCATTCTTAGCCATATAAAACTATGTGCAAACCACTAACAGGCCTTCCACCCGCATTATATATAAAGCACAAACATAAATATACGGCTGAACGATAGATGATAATGAAAAAACCCTCAAAGAAGTAGAACATAAGTCGTCCGCCGCGTGAGGGTTTCTCGTGCCGCCATCGTCGTCGCCATCTGAGAAACTTAGGTCCCCTCACCTTTGGCTGCCATCTTGGCGCTGAGAGGTGGGGGACCTCGGATCTTCAAGACGTCTATGTTCCTCGTTAATCGTGTAGTGATCATCATAGTTTTGTGAGAATAAATTTCCTCTCCTTTCTTTGATGGTGCCATGTGGTTAGAGAGTTTTCTGTCCTCGCGGATTCGATTATTCAGATCTGATAATTTTATGTTGATGTGTCAAGTTTTTTTTGTTGGTTTGATTCTTATGGAAGTGAAATCTTTCATCGTCATCACGGTGAAGATATAGTATTTTGACGGTGTCCAGGAAACTAGCCTCACAATACTACTAGGGGGATGAATGGAGGGGCGAAGTCCAGCTATGGCTCAGATGTTCACTCGGATGTGTACGAGTTCAGGCCCCACTCGGAAGTGGTAAAATCCCTACGTCTCGAGCCCGAGGGTTTGTTTGTTTGCTTATGGGGGGGATATAGGAATACAAGATGTCGGAACCTTGCTACGGCGCCCGGTGGGGCTTATATAGAGTGCGCCACCACCGGCCTAGCGCAGCCATAAATGCCACTTAAAACTACGTTACAGGAACTGCAGCTTTAAGTAGTGCGTCACTGGTAACGCACAATTAACTAGTTAGTGAGTGTCTCTTCAGACCCCTCGACCGCTACGCCTTCTGAGCTGTTGAACTCCTGTTGTCCAAGTGTAGCTATGGGCGTCCGAGTGACTCTTCAAGTGCGTCCGAATGCACCTTTACTTCTGGAGCTTCAATGCTATGAGGGTCCACAGGTGGGCCCTAGAATTCAGTCTTGTAACCCTACCCATGGTAGACGACCTCATCAGTTGCCCCCGAATCCGTGAGGTTTGAATGGTCGAGTGATCGACACTCGGGAGTATCGATGACACCTCGGAGGTGTTTCAAGAAATGCACTGCATCATTTCCCACTCGCCTTCAAATCTTGATGGATTTAGGATTATAATTTCTTGGCCGAATGACTTAGTTTGTTAATGTGATATTGTCATTTGAAATAGAAGTGTTTCCCTGGAGAACGATCTGAATGCTCGGTTATCTCGCCCAAGTGTTTAGCTGTAAACAGTCTGACCATTCGGCTCATAAACAAATCGTCAAGCGATTCGGAGCGCCGAGCTCACCTTTTTTAAGGCATGTGGAGGTCGTTGCGTGTTCGAAATTGCGAAGGGCATGCGCAGACGTGAGGCAGAACGGTCACGTCACTGGATTTGGGGGTAGTGCGCACGACACCTCGATAACCGCACTATGAATCTCGCCACGTGTCTTCGAGGCCCTAAACAGTAGATCCATGGATCTCGCTCCGTTTGCGCATTGACGGCCAGAGATCTCGCCCAATTTCAGTTATAAGAGGCAGAGGCACTGTTTGGGGGGGGACGAATCTCACTTTTTGCTCCTCCCTTCGGCTTCTCTGACACCAGCAACAAATCCCCATAGAGCTCTGCATCGCGAACCAGACTCGGCTTCGTCGGAGATGAACCGTGGAGCGACTGCGAAGGCCCAGCGAGCGAAGAAAGGCTCGCGCGGTTTCTCCTCGAGCGTTCGTTCGCCGACGGGATGGACCCAAGGCAACTAGATGTCGTCGCGGGTCGCTAAGGCTTGAGTGCTCGAGCTGGAGGACCAGGGCCTCTTGTCCAAGGGGAGTTGGCTGCTGCTAGAGGCGGGCGAAGACGAGCCCTCACCGCGAGGGAACGAGTGCGTCCTCTTGGTGACCCATCTCTAGCGAGGTTTTTCTCTTCCGCCCCACCCGTTCTTCCGTCGGTTTCTGGATGTCTTCGATGCTCAACTCCATCACATACTACCCAATGACATAGTGTACCTAGATGCGTTCGTTTCTTTGTGTGAAAACTTTCTGTGTTGCCATCCCCATTGGGGTTTGTTCAAACATATTTTCACTTGCCGAGTGATGACCATGAAAAAAACCACTCGGTCGGAGGATAAAACCAATGTGACCCAACTATGCAGGGGATTGGGAATCCAGCTGCCAGGCAAGGTTTGCTTTCCGACGATCACGTTTCCTGGCTCGGTGAAGGGTTGGTAGGAGACCTGGTTTTACTGCCAGGAGATTCCAGTCGGAGAGAATCAGTCGGGGCTTCCTCTGTACATGTCAAAGCTCATTCGGTCAGTCCCCAGGCTGACTGTGACCAAAGATGAGAAAACAGAAGTAGATATCCTGGTGATAGCTCTGGTAGCCCTAGTGCAGAAGGGCGTCAATGGCCTGGACTTGCTTGAAGTTTTATTTCAAAGGAGAATTCAACCACTACAAGCTAGGGCCCACCCCATGTGGAGATACACCGGAGCAGATGACGCCACTCGGACGCACCCAGAGGAGCTCGACGAAGAGATGGTTGAAGCCAAGATCAAGGCAATCACTCTAGCGCAAGATAACCCTAGGGGGAGCAGGATGGTGCCTCCACTCTCATCAGAAAATCCACGAATAAGGTAACTTCAAAAGACCTATTAACCAAATGATACTGTTGTACTTGTCTAAATTAGCTTGATTGACTCATTTTTCATTCGGCAGGCTTTCATGGACATGAATAGTCCGATTCGTGAATCGAGGTCCGGTTGACGTGGCGAGTGATACCGATCTCGCGGAAGACTCGACTGGAGCGAGAGAAAGGGACGAAGACGATGACGACAAAGACGATGATGAAGAGGAGGACTCGGATGAGAGCTACGAGGTGGAGTCCTCGCGCTCAGAAGATCGTGTGCCCGAGTCTTGTACCAAATCGTGCCATGATCCAGGGGCCGCTGGCGGTGGCTCCAAAGCGTCGAACGTTGTCAAGCCGACTGCTAATGTTCTCCCGACCCGCAGCTCGAAGCGTGGTCATGGAGAACTAGCTTCGTCGCCCGAGAAGGTTGCAAAGCAGGCCAAAGTTCTTGAGGCCAAGCCACGAAAGGCAGTCCCCATTCCGAAGATTAAGATGACTATCCCTGTTGCTTCGGCATAAGTATTTTCACTCAAAGATTTTTGCTGAAATCCACCTAAATTATGTGAAAATCCGAGTGTTCCCTTCACAGCGCTGACACTTCGACCACTTCGCCTAAACCCCAAACTCTAGAGAAGGAGCGGGCCGAAGTCGACGTCGCGTCCTCGAAGGATAAGCTTCGATATTTTTCTTGCATATGTTGTGGTTTTCCTTCTGCTTATTTACGAATGTTTTTGAACACTTTTAGCCCCGTGTGACGTGATCGACATCGATGTGGATGACAAGATCGATCCACTAAATCCTTCTTCCAACAAAAGGGTGTGATGCAAGAGCCATCACTTGCTGGTGCATTGGCGGCATCGCAGGGAACCATCTCGGGCACTGGAGTCGCACTCGGAACCGGCACGTCGTCTTTCATACTAACTCCTCATGAGACTACCATTTTCTCACTACATGATGTCCCAGAGGACCAGACGGGAGCAAGCAAGGAGGCATTGATCCAGCTGGAGCTGATGTGTGATCGATTAAAGCCGGCGTACGATGCGAGTGCGGCGCTACAGAAGAATGTCCAAGTAAGTGCTCTCGTAAGTACCTTCCTCATTCGGCATTTTTATCCATCTGTCTTTTGTCTTTGGCTTTAATCCCGAGCGGGTTTGCATATGGGCACACCCACTGGGTGTTGACTTTCCATTGGGGGCGTGCTGAGCGCACCCACTGGGTGTAGTCCCCGAGACTACCGTCGACTGAAGCAGTCGGCGGTAGTCTAATAGTTTAGAAGTGTTTGATCTATCGTCAAAAAAAGCATCTTGAACTTGATTTTCCAGTGGGGGCGCGCTGAGCGCACCCACTGGGTGTAGTCCCCGAGACTGCCGTCGACTGATGTAGTCGGCGGGAGTCTTAGAACTTTGAAGCTTAACTGAATGAGTTGTTATCTTGTATCCGATTAATGGGCCATGCAACTTTGTCTGACTAAATTTTTTCTTCCATTTGTTGTTTGTAGTCTGTTTGTGAGCTCGGAAGCCACTAGAAAGCTCTGGAGAAAGAGGTGTTGTCCCTACGCCTCGACCTTGAAGCTGAGAAGGCCAAGAGCGCCTGATTGGAGCAAGAGAAGAATGTGATGGAAGGTATGATCTTCCTTTCCGACTGCTACCATTTATGTACTTTCTCCCTGTCCGACTAAGTCTACTTCGTTAGATCTTCATGGAGAAAATTGTAAACTTGTCGAGAGACTAAATAATTCTGTTTCTTTAGTAACCATGATGACGGCCCTCGAGAACAAGGACACGGAACTGGCAGCTGCCCAGAAGGAGGCTAGTCGGAAGGCCAAGGAGGAGCTCGAGGAGGAGAAGAAAACCCTTGAAGTTGTTGTGAAGAAGTCCAAGGAGGAGCTCGTCGGATTGAAGACCAAACTTGAGCATATCACTGCCAAGAAGGCTGAGCTAGAGCAATTCGTCGAGGAGTTCGGCGATACTGTGGGTGAGAAGCTCAAAGGTAAACCCTCCCGAGTGACTCATGTATATTATTGAATAACCGAATGCAATTTTCTTGACTCTGATTCCTTTGTTTATTCGACTGAACTCACAATTCTCCTTTGATGTTGCCGAGGAGACCGACAAGATCGAAAAAGAGTTGGATCCGTCCCGAGGGCTACTCAAGGATAGTGCTGCCATGGCTTTTCTCCGTTTGGACGAGTGTGTCGATGAAGTGGTCTCGTATATCAAGAGGCTCCGCATCGCCATTGTGGACATTGAGAAGGAACTCTTTTCCGACGAAGAACCTTCCAAGGATCTGGAAACTGCACTCACCCGAGTGAGAGATGTTCCGAGCCGAGTGAAGGCCTAGAAGAAGTTAGCAGCCCGAGCCGTAGCTGACATCGCTCTCTCACTGGTTTGAGTCCACTGCAAGGGAGTGGATGAGAAGAAGCTGAAGTCCTTGGAGGTCGCCAACCAGAAGCACGTCAGAATCAAAGACTTCATGGAGATGTTCATGGAAGCGGCCACTCGGATCGCAGAGAGCCTTGACCTGGACACCTTCGTCGAAGCAGTGGTCTTGCCTGGCCCAGAGTGATCGTCGGGCTAAAAAACTCTTTGAACATTTGCCTTGGAATGCCGAGTAGTAGATGTAACTGTAAGACTTTTAAACGATCCTGAGGCTCCAGTCGTCCGTACTTCCGCTTCGAGCGACGCAGTTCTCATCTACCTTATCTTAACTTGATCCTTGATCTTTTGAGTGTTTTATGCTTTAGCGATTGCAGGATCGCGCATGGGGTTTAGAATGTGAATGGCATGGCATTCACACTCGGAATGATTTGGCGAGACCCTCACTCGGAGTACTTTGTCTTTAGATGAACAATGATGGCCATGTTCATCTTAACGACCGAGTGTGGAGGATGTCCCACTTGAAGGGTTTTCTAACTTAGGCGACACGGGGTCACGGCTAAGCCCCTGAGTGTGGGTGAGACCCTCACTCGGAGTAGTTTGTCTTTAGATGAACAATGATGGTCTTGTTCATCTTGACAATCGAGTGTGGAGGATGTCCCACTCGAAGAGTTTTCTAACTTAGGGGACGCAGGATCGCGGCTAAGCACCCGAGTGTGAGCGAGACCCTCACTCGGAGTAATTTGTCTTTAGATGAACAATGATGATCCTTTTCATGTTGACTATCGAGTGTGGAGGATGTCCCACTCGAAGAGTTTTCTAAGTTAGGCGACGCGGGATCGCGGCTAAGCCCCCGAGTGTGGGCGAGACCCTTAGTTGGAGCAGTTTGTATTTAGATGAACAATGATGGTCCTGTTCATATTGATGATCGAGTGTGGAGGATGTTCCACTCGAAGAGTTTTCTAACTTTGGCGACGCGGGGTCACGACTAAGCCCCCCGAGTGTGGGCGAGACCCTCACTCGGAGTAGTTTATCCTTAGATGAACAATGATGGTCTTGTTCATCTTGACGATCGAGTGTGGAGGATGTATGATACGTCTCCGTCGTATCTATCATTTTTTATTGTTTCATTCCAGTATTCTACAACTTTCATATACTTTTGCCAACTTTTTATACTATTTTTTGGGACTAACATATTGATCCAGTGCCCAGTGTCAGTTCCTGTTTGTTGCATGTTTTTTGTTTTGTAGAAAATCCATATGAAATGAAGTCCATATGCGATAAAAACTTACGGAGATTTTTTTGGCATATATGTGATTTTGGGGGAAAATAATAAAAGCGAGACGATGCTTGAGGAGGTCACAAGCCTGCTAGGCGTGGCCCACCCTCTGGCCATGCCTGCCAGGCTTGTGGCCACCCCTTAGGTCCGTTAGAGCTGTCCTTCGGCCACAAGAAAGCTAATTTCCAAATAAAAATCCCCTCAAAATTTCAGCCCGATCGGAGTTACGGATCTCCGGATATTTAAGAAACGGCGAAAGGCCAGAATCTGGGAGCGCAGAAATAGAAGGAAACAGAGAGAGAGAGAGAGGTCCAATCTCGAAGGGGCTCTCGCCCCTCTGCCACCATGTAGGACATGTACCAGAGGGGAAACCCTTCTACCATCTAGGGGGAAGGTCAAGGAAGAAGGAGGGGGCTCTCTCCCCCTCTCTCCCGATGGCACCAGAACACCGCCAGGGCCATCATCGTGACGGCTATCTACTCCAACAACTCCGTCATCTTCACCAACACCTCCATCACCTTCCCCCATTTATGTACAGAAGTCCACTCCCCCTGCAACCCAATGTACCCTCTACTTTGACATGGTGCTTTATGCTTCATATTATTATCCAATGATGTGTTGCCATCCTATGATGTCTGAGTAGATTTTTGCCGTCCTATGGGTTGATTGATGATCATGATTGGTTTGAGTTGCATGTTTTATTATTGGTGTTGTCCTTTGGTGCTCTCCATTTCTTGCAAGCGTGAGGGATCCTCGCTATAGGGTATTGCAATGTGTTCATGATTCGTCTATGGTGGGTTGTTGCGTGACAGAAGCATAAACCCGAGTAGGTGGGTTGTTGCATATGGGAGTAAAGAGGACTTGATACCTTATAATGCCATGGTTGGGTTTTACCAATGATCTTTAGTAGTTGCGTATGCTTGCTAGAGTTCCAATCATAAGTGCATATGATCCAAGTAGAGAAAGTATGTTAACCTATGCCTCTCCCTCATATAAAATTGCAATAATGATGACCGGTCTAGTTATCGATTGCCTAGGGACAATTCTGCAACTCCTACCACCACTTTTCCACACTCGTTAAAATAACTTAATTGTTACTTTATCTTAGCAGACCCTAGTTTTTATTTACATGCTCTTTATTTTCTTGCAAACATATCCTGTTACATCTACAAAGTACTTCTAGTTTCATACTTGTTCTAGGAAGAGCAAACGTTAAGCGTGCGTAGAGCTGTATCGGTGGTCGATAGAACTTGAGGGAATATTTGTTCTACCTTTAGCTCCTCGTTGGGTTTGATACTCTTACTTATCGTAAGAGGCTACAACTGATCCCCTACACTTTTGGGTTATCAGGACCTTTTTCTGGCGCGTTGTCGCGGAGCAATAGCGTGGGGTGAATATTCTCGTGTGTGCTTGTTTGCTTTATCACCAAGTAGATTTTATTTGCTATTCTAAGTTGCTCTCTATCTTTAGTTATGGATATGGGACACGAAATACCAAAAAGATAGGTGTACTTGCTACTCATGGAGATGGGGAACCTCCTAAAACCCTCGATGCTCGTTATGTGAAAGATATTATGCACTACTTTGATAATCCTGAGAAAACCCCATTCAACTTGATAATGGGATACACGTTGGATCAACGTGAATACTTTAGGGATTATCGCTTATCTCAAAAAGGGAAACACTTATGGGATCAAATTAGAATACTGGAATGGTTTGCTTTGGATGCATGCTCGAGATGTGACTTTACTTGTTGCTTTAATATACAAGCTCGACACCTTCCCTTTAAATCCAAATTTAATGATAATGAAACCTTAGCTTCTTATGCTAAAGGTATTTATGATTACTATGATGTGGAATGAATAGAAGAATTTGTTGTTTTTAAAGGTGCTTATGAAATTGCTTCTTTGCTTGAAAAGTATGATGATGATGTTCCTTATGAATCTGAAATTTTTGCCATACTTAAATATAGCTATGAGAATTGTGATTCCAATGCTGATATTATTGAATTTATTGAGAGAATGTTTTCTACCTTGGAAGAGACTAATATTTTGCAGGAATCTATGGAAGAAGAAATTGCTGAAACTGTGAGCTCATTAGATGAAAAAGATGAGGAGGAGAGCGAAGAACAAAAGGAGAAAGAGAGGATTAGCTACCCATTCCCACCTTCTAATGAGAGTAACTCTTCAAATCATACATTGTTTAATTTCCCTTCGTGCTTACCAAAGGATGAATGCTATGTTGATTGCTATGATCCCTTGGATTCTTTTGAAATATCCCTTTTTGATGAACTTGATGCTTGCTATTATTGTGGCCATGATGCCAATATGAATTATGCTTATGAATATGAAATTGCTATAGTTCCTTATGTTAAGCATGAAATTGTCTCTATTGCACCCACACATGATAGTCCTATTATCTCTTTTAATTCTCCCAACTACACTATATCGGAGAAGTTTGCACTTATTAAGGATTATATAGATGGGTTGCCTTCTACTATTGCACATGATGATTTTGATGGATATAATATGCATGTGCTTTCTGCTCCTACTTGCAATTATTATGAGAGAGGAACTACATCTCCACCTCTCTATGTTTCCAATATGATAAAATTGCAAGAAACTGTTTATACTATGCATTGACCTTTACTTTGTGTGCATGAATTATTCTTTTATGACATACCGATGCATAGGAAGAGAGTTAGACTTATTAGTTTCATGATATATGTTACTTTGTGCTCACTACTAAATTACAAATCATTGTTAATTAAAATTGGCTTTGATATACCTTGGGATCCGGGTGGATCCATTACTTGAGCATTATATGCCTAGCTTAATGGCTTTAAAGAAAGCGCTGACAGGGAGACAACCCGGAAGTTTTAGAGAATCATTTTATTCTATTGTGTGCTTTTATATAAATTTTTTTAAAATAAATTGTGGAACTTAAAACTTTTTCAAAAAGAAAAGTGAAAGTCAGAAAGACGAGCAACGTTGAAGTGGCGGCTAGCCTTGAAATTTGTTCATGCCCATGGAAACTTTGTGAATCTTGATTACAGAAACTTTTCAACAAAAATAATTATCCCCTTGTATAAATCCATTGTATTATAAAAATAATTTGCCAAGATTTGCCTTTAGGATTATTAGATTGCTTGTTTTGTGTGTGTAGTGCAAAAATAGAAACTTTGGTTGTAGTGCGTGAATTGACGTTTTTTACTCGAATGTCAAAAGTTTCTAATTTTTTTATTTTGTCCTAATGTTTTAGAATGTTAGAGTTACAGAAGTATGGTGAATGTCCAGATTGCTACACACTATCCTGTTTCAGACAGATTCTGTTTTTGATGCATTGTTTTGCTAAGTTTCGATGAAACTATCGATTTTATCGGTGGTATAAGCCATAAAGAAGTTATAATACAGTAGCTACAATGCAAAAATAAAATTTTAATGGGTTTGCAACAGTAATTAAAGTGGTAATTTTCTTTAGTATACTAACGGATCTCACGATGGTTTTGTTAAGTTTTGTGTGATTGAAGTTTTCAAGTTTTGGGTAAGAGCACGATGGATGAAGGAATAAGGAGTGGAAAGAGACTAAGCTTGGGGATGCCCGGGGCACCCCAAGGTTATATTCAAGGACTCCTAAGAAACTAAGTCTGGGGATGCCTCGGGGCAACCCCTCTTTCTTCAAACAACCATTGGTAATTTTACTTGGAGCTATATTTTTATTCGTCACATGATATGCATAAATCTTGGAGCGTCGCGTGCTTTTTATTTTTATTTTAATAATGCACCATGCTGGTATGAGATAGTACTTGGTCGATTTATAGAATGATTCATGCACTTCACTTATATCTTTTGAGTATAGCTTTATAGCATGCTTCGTGTGCTTCACTTATATCATTTGATGTTTGGATTGCGTGTTTCTGTACACACAGAAAACCGCCATTTGTAGAATGCTCTTTCACTTCACTTATATTTGTTAGAGCATGGGCATATCTTTTGTACAAAGAATTAAACTCTCATGCTTCACTTATATCTATTTAGAGAGTTAACAGGAGTTGGCCATTCACATGGTTAGTCATAAAATCATACATAAAACTTGTAGATCACTGAATATGATGTGTTTGATTCCTTTCAATATTTTTTCAATATAAAGATGGTGATATTAGAGTCATGGTAATGAGTAATTGTTGATTGGTAGAAATATTTGTGTTAAAGGTTTGTGATTTCCGTAGCATGCACGTATGGTGAACCGTTATGTAAGGAAGTCGGAGCATGATTTGTTTATTGATTGTCAACATTTGTGTGAGGGTCGGGAGCGCGCGATGGTTAACTCCTACCAACCTATACCCTAGGAGCATGCATCTAAAACTTTGCTTTGATTACTAATAGACTTTTGCAATAAGTATGTGAGTTCTTTATGACTAATGTGAGTCCATGGATTATAAGCACTCTCACCCTTCCACCTTTGCTAGCCTTTCTAGTACCACGCAACTTTCGCCAGTGCATTAAACCCACCATATATCCTCCCTCAAAAAAGCCACCATACCTACCTATTATGGCATTTCCATAGCCATTCCGAGATATATTGCCATGCAACTTCCACCGTTCTATTTATTATGACACATACCATCATTTTCATATTGCTTTGCATGATCGTAAGATAGCTAGCATGATATTTTCTTGGCTTGTCCGTTTTTTATGTCATTTGCTACGCTAGATCATTATACATCCCAGTACACTGCCACAGGCATTCATATAGAGTCATATTTTGTTCTAGATATCGAGTTGTAATTCTTGAGTTGTAAGTAAATAAAAGTATGATGACCATCATTATTAGAGCATTGTCCCGTGTGAGGAAAGGATGATGGAAGCTATGATTCTCTCAAAAGTTGGGATGAGACTCCGGACTTTATGAAAAATAAAAGAGGCCAGAGAAGCCTAAACAAAAAAAGAGGCCTTAGATGTCCACCAAAAATAAAAAAAGAGAAAAAGGAGAAAAAATAAGAAAAAGAGAGAAAAGAGAGAAGGGACAACGCTACTATCCTTTTTCCATGCTTGTGCTTCATAGTAGCACCATGATCTTCATGATAGAGTCTCTTATTTTGTCACTTTCATATACTAGTGGGAATTTTTCATTATATAACTTGGCTTGTATATTCCAATGATGGGCTTCCTCAAATTTCCCTAGGTCTTCATAAGCAAGCAAGTTGGATGTACACCCACTTAGTTTCTTTTTGAGCTTTCATACACTCATAGCTCTAGTGCATCCGTTGCATGGCAATCCCTATTCACTCACATTAATATCTATTAATGGGCATCTCCATATCCCATTGATACGCCTAGTTGATGTGAGACTATCTTCTCCTTTTTCTTCACAATCTCCACGATATTCTATTCCACCTATAGTGCTATATCCATGGCTCACGCTCATGTATTGCGTGAGAGTTGAAAAGGTTTTAGAAAATAAAAGTGTGAAAACAATTTCTTGACTTGTCATCGGGGTTGTGCATGATATAAATACTTTGTGTGGGGAAGATGGAGCATAGCCAGACCATTGATATTGTAGGGATAACTTTCTTTTGCCATTATATTTTGAAGAGATACAATTGCTTTATTAGTATGCTTGAAGTATTATTGTCTTCATGTCAAATGATAGACTATTGCTTTGAATCACTCGTGTCATAATATTCATGCCATGATTAGATTATATGAACAAGATTATGCTAGGTAGCATTCCACATCAAAAATTATCTTTCTTATCATTTACCTACTCGAGGACGAGCAGGAATTAAGCTTGGGGATGCTGATACATCTTTGTCGTATCTATAATTTTTTATTGTTTCATGCCAATATTCTACAAATTTCATATACTTTTGGCAACTTTTTACACTATTTTTTGGGACTAACATGTTGATCCAATGCCCAGTGCGAGTTCCTGTTTGTTGCATGTTTTTTGTTTCGCAAAAAATCCATATCAAACGAAGTCCAAACGCAATAAAAACTTACAGAGATTTTTTGGAATATATGTGATTTGGGGGAAAACAATCAACGCGATACGATGCCCGAGGAGGTGACAAGCCTGCTAGGCACGGCCCACCCCCTTGGCCGCGCCTGGCAGCCTTGTGGCCACCACTTAGGTCGGTTGGAGCTGTCCTTTGGCCTCAAGAAAGCTAATTTCCGGATAAACATCCCCTCAAAATTTCAGCCCGATCGGAGTTACGGATCTATGGATATTTAAGAAATGGTGAAAGGCCAGAATCTGGGAGCGCAGAACAGAACGAAACAGAGAGAGAGATCCAATCTCGGAGGGGATCTCGCCACTCTACTGCCATGGAGGCCATGGACCAGAGGAAAAACCCTTCTCCTATCTAGGGGGAAGGTCAAGGAAGAAGAAGAAGGAGGGGGGCTCTCTCCCCCTCTCTCCTGGTGGCACTGGAACACCGTCGGGGCCATCGTCGTGATGGCGATCTACTCCAACAACTCCGTCATCTTCACCAAGACCTCCATCACCTTCCCCCATCTATCTATAGCGGTCCACTCTCCCGCAACCCACTATACCCTCTACTTGAACATGGTGCTTTATTGTAGCGACCCGACTCAAAACGAGTCAAGCCTCTGTGTTTTCTGTGCCATCCCTGGATCAGTATGCTGGCACACACAGTACATCAATGTATATATCAAAGTGCAATCACATGTAATTAACGTAAAACTGATATATACCTTAAAATAGCAGCGGGTACAGTCAACGGGAGTGGAGTCCCAATAACACCAACGGCAGGTTGAGTGTAGATCGTAACCCTGAATCGTACTCTTACCCGTCGTAGAAGAGTATCTGCAACATAAGACGTTGCATCCGTGTAGGTCAGTACATGGAATGTACTGGCAAGATGTTCTCAGAAAAGTAAACTAAGCTATTTTGTTTAAAGCATTTCTATAGTAAACTAAGCTATTTTGTTTAAAGCATTTCTTAACAGAAAAGTATTACTAAAAAATTTATTTGAAAACAGAATCTAATTATTTAAAACTTTGGTTAAAAGAATTATTACTAACTAATTTGTTTTTAATACACTATACCTATTTGAAAAAAGTATAGGTACCTACAATAAAAATTCATAAACTAAACAAATTATCTTTGTTAACAGCAAGTATAATCCTAAAGTTTAGAACAACAGAACTAAATGAAATCTAAAACATAAGTTAAATCAAATTCAGATTTCAAATTAAACCAAAAGAAAATCAAACTATTTAAACTAATAAGAAACTAAAACAGATTCTGTTTTGGTTAAGAACACTAATAAAACTTATCCAAAATAATTCTCAAACCTCACCTACTGATAACTAAGATCACTAATGACAAGTAGAAAAAAGAGTCAATCAAAAATATATTATCAAACTCAAGTTATTCAGAAAACAAGATTTAAATCAAATTTGTTTAAATTCAAATTTAAATATTCAAACATAGTCAAACTTGGTATCTACATAAACTAGATGAAATTTTTGACACAATGCAAAAAGAATCAATCAAAAACTCTAAATATTTTAAAAGATATACTAAAAACAAAAACAGAACACACTCTGTTTTCTAAAACAAAAACAGAAAAAGAAAAACTAAACTAACGGACAGGGGGTGACGTGGCGCTCTGTGATTGGTCGGAAGGGTGTGCGTGCGGGTGTTTGCGGGCGGACGACCGAACGTTAGAAGAAATCGTTTCGCGTTTAAATCTTCTAATCGTGAGCGTCGACTATGGATCTGACGATCCAAAGGGATCCGGTGGCTTACAGAGAGGGTTGCGGTGGTCTCCGGCGAGGATGGCGGCGGCCGGTGGTCGAATTGGTCGGGGAGGTCGCTTCGGTGGTCATTTTATTCCCTCTCATTCAAAAGTTTTCAAAAGTTTCATATTTTCACTCAATTTCAATCACTCAATCAAACAAACATTCATTCTAATATTTATTATAACATTCCAAAATTTGGGATGCTACATTTATGCTTCATATTATTATCCAATGATGTGTTGCCATCCTATGATGTCTGAGTAGATTTTTGTTGTCCTATGGGTTGATTGATGATCATGATTGGTTTGAGTTGCATGTTTTATTATTGTTGTTGTCCTATGGTGCTCTCCGTGTCGCGCAAGCGTGAGGGATCCTCGTTGTAGGGTGTTGCAATGTGTTCATGATTCGCCTATGGTGGGTTGCTTGGGTGACAGAAGCATAAACCCGTGTAGGTGGGTTGTTGCATATGGAACTAAAGAGGACTTGATACCTTATAATGCTATGGTTGGGTTTTACCTTAATGATCTTTAGTAGTTGCAGATGCTTGCTAGAGTTCCAATCATAAGTGCATATGATCCAAGTAGAGAAAGTATGTTAACTTATGCCTCTCCCTCATATAAAATTGCAATAATGATGACCGGTTTAGTTATCGATTGCCTAAGGACAATTCCGCAACTCCTACCACCACTTTTCCACACTCGTTAAACTAACTTAATTGTTACTTTGTCTTAGCATCCACTAGTTTTTATTTACGTGCTCTTTATTTTCTTGCAAACCTATCCTGTTACACCTACATAGTACTTCTAGTTTCATACTTATTCTAGGTAAAGCAAACGTTAAGGTGCGTAGAGTTGTATCGGTGGTCGATAGAACTTGAGGGAATATTTGTTCTACCATTAGCTCCTCGTTGGGTTCGACACTCTTACTTATCGAAAGTGTCTACATATGATCCCCTACACTTGTGAGTTATCAATGTCCCACTCGAAGAGTTTTCTAACTTAGGCGATGCGCGTCGCGGCTAAGCCCCCAAGTGTGGGCGAGACCCTCACTCGGAGTAGTTTGTAATTAGGAAAATCAGGTTTGCAGGTAAGTGTTTTGTTTTACACCCACTGGGGGTGGAAAGGTAATTTAATTTCGACTAAATATAATGAAATGAAGCTTTATTCATCGAGACCACTCGGATTTATTATGAAAATCACAATTTACACTCGTCGTGTTCTAGGTGTAGAACTTGCGAAGCAGGTCTGCATTCCAAGTCTGAGGCTCTTCTACATCATCCTCTATGTTGTACAATCGGTATGCTCCATTGTGCAGGACTTTGGAGATAGCGAATGGTCCTTGCCACGGAGGCGCCAACTTATGGGATCTCTGCTGATCTAGTTGGAGAACCAAATCTCCCTCCTGAAAAGCTCTGCCTCTAACCTGTCTGTCATGATAACGCCTCAAATCCTGTTGGTAGGGCGTGGATCCTATGAGAGCTGACTCTCTTTCTTCCTCCAATAGGTCAAGACCATCCTGTCGTGCTGCTTCAGCCTTAGCTTTGTCGTATTGTTCCACTCGGGGGGAATTATGTTGAGGATCACATGGCAACACGGCTTCTGACCCATATACCATGAAGAAAGGAGTGCACTGCGTAGAGCGGTTAGGAGTTGTTCAAATGCCCCATAGGAAAAACGGCAGTTCTTCGACCCAGGCTCCTACAGCATACTTCAGGTCCCTCATCAGTCGGGGTTTCAATCCCTGAAGGATCACCCCGTTTGCTCGTTCCGCCAGCCCGTTTGACTACGGGTGAGCCACGGAGGCATAATTAACCCGAGTGCCCTAGGAATAGCAAAACTCATGTAATTCGTCTGAGTCAAAGTTCTTCCTAGTATCTGTGATGATGTCATGCGGCACACTGAATCTGAAGATGATCTGCCAAATGAAACTGACAGTAGTGCCCGCATCCAAACTTTTGATGGGTTTCGCCTCAATCCACTTAGTGAACTTATCAACCACTATGAGCAGGAGGTTGAATCCACTCGTCCCCGTCTGCAAGGGTCCAACCATGTCAAGGCCCCACACAGCGAATGGCCAAGTGAGCCGGATCGTCTTCAGCGCGAAGGCGGGTTTGTGGGACTTGTTCTTGTAGAACTGACATCCGATGCACTTATCAACCAGACCTCTGGAAGTTTCATTGGCTCAGGGCCAATAAAACCCCACTCGAAAAGCCTTGGCGACCAATGTTCGGGAGGACGCATGATGGCCACAAGTTCCTGAGTGAATATCATGTAGGATCTGGAGTCCATCTTCGGGGGATATGTGTTTCTGAGTGACTCCTATGGTGCTTTTATTATACAATTGATCTCCCAAGAATTCAAATGACTTAGATCGACGGACGATGTGGCAATCCTCTTCTTCATCTTCAAGGAGTTCTTGTCGAAACAAATATGCTAAATAAGGTTGAGTCCACTCGGGAGTGATTACCAGCATTTCGTGGACTAGGTCGACCACAGCTGGGACATCAACTTGAGTCTGATTTGATGGACCGACTGCTTGTGGGGGCTCCTTTGTGAAAGGATCTTCTGCAATTGTAGGGGTGCGCAGATGTTCGAGGAGTATATCCTTTGGGATAGCCCACCGAGTGGATCCGATTTTCGCCAAGTCATCTGTTGCTTGATTCTTTGCGCGGGGAATGTGATGCAGCTCCAAACCTTCAAAATTCTTCTCTAATTTTCTAACTGCATTGCAGTAACCAGTCATAGATGGACTCCAAATGTTCCATTCTTTCATCACTTGATTAACAACAAGGTCTGAATCTCCCTAGACCATTAAACGATGAACGTCGAGTGATATGGCCATTCGGAGTCCATACAAGAGAGCTTCGTACTCGGCCTCATTGTTTGATGAATCGAAATGGATTTGAAGGACATAATTCAACCAGTCTCCTTGGGAGAAATGAGAACAACACTAGCTCCTGAACCATTGAGCATCTTGGATCTGTCAAAGAACATGATCCAGTGTTCGGAAACACTTGGGGTCAGCTGCTCTTGATCAATCCACTTGGCCATAAAATCAACCAATGCCTGGGACTTGATTGCTTTCTTGGCTTCAAACTTGATCTCCAATGGAAGGAGTTCAATTTCCCACTTTGCCACTAGGTCTGCCGCACCTCGATTATGCAGGATCTCCGATAGGGGAGCATTGCTAATGACCGTGACCGAGTGGTCATGGAAGTAATGAACTACCTTGTTAATAGTCAGGTAAATACCATAGACCAACTTCTAATAATGCGGGTATCTCTGCTTGGAGGGGGTCAAAACTTCTAAGATATAATAGATGGGTCTTTGAACTTTGAATGTTTTCCTGGCTCCTCGGTTTCAACTGCCAGGACGGTGCTCACCACTTGATTAGTAGTTGTGATATACAGGAGTAATAGTTCCTGGCTGCGATGTATAGGAGTAATAGTTCCTGGCTGCCCCAGCCGGTGTTAGCTGCTCCGGGAAGCCAGGATGCTCAATAGTTCGGGAGCTGGTGTTGTTCTCATTTGACATGTTTGAAGTCAATACACATTTGGAGTGATTTATCCTTCTTAAGCACCAAGACGACATTCGCGAGCCACTCGGAGTGGTATACTTTGCGAATGAACTCAGCAGCTAGGAGCTGAGCTATTTTTCTTCGCCAATCGCCTTATGCTTGTCCATGGAGGATCGGCACAAGTACTCTATCACTAGCTTGACTTTGGAATCAGTTCGGAGTTGGTGCTCTGCCAGCTCTCTGGGAACACCGGGCATGTCAGACGGCTTCCATGCGAAGATGTCCCTAAGAACACTAGATGAGCTCGGCTTCCTATTTCTCCCCGAGCGATGTGGATATGTTTGTCGGTGCAGCACTTGGATCAGTCGGGTGAACATGGACTTGCTTGGTCTCGCCAGCCGATTGAAAAGCCGACTCGGAAGTAAGCCGTTTCGACCTGAGCAAGTCAGTTGTGTCGATCTCTTTCTTGTATCCTTCGAGCTCAGCTGCAAGCACCTGCTCATTCGCAATTTTCGAACCCTGCTGGAGGTATTCCTCAGCTATGATCCGGTCACCTGTCACAGTGATCACGCCACTCGGTCCTGGCATCTTCAATTTAAGATACAGGTAACATGGTCTAGCCATGAAACACGCATAAGCGGGCCTGCCCAGGATTGCATGGTAGGCACTGCAGAAATCGACCACCTCAAAGGTCAATCGCTCCTTTCGGAAGTTCTTCTTGGTTTTCCCAAATACTACGTCTAGAGAGATCTGGCCGAGAGAATCTGCTTTGCTCCCAGGGACAACCCCATGGAAATGCATGTTTCTCTTGCTCAACCGGGACATCGGGATGCCCATTGCTTTAAGCATGTCAGCATAAATTATGTTGAGCATGCTGCCTCCGTCCATAAGAACCTTATGCAGTGGGACACCGTTCATGACCGGATCGACGACCAGCGCCTGCCTCCCGGGGGTGGCTATGTGGGGCGGATGGTCGGAATGGTTAAATGTAATCGAAGTCTTTGCCCAGTTGAGGTGTTTGGAAGTAGTCGAAACTATCATGTTGACTTCCCGATTGACAACCTTCAATCGTCTTTTACTCTCGACATTAGCGAAGATCATCAAGACTTTGTCGAATGATGGGAACCCGGGGGAATGCTCCTCCTCATCATTAGCATCATCTTTATCTTCTAAGGTCTCTTTTCCCATAGCCTGTTTGAGCAGGCGACATTCCCGAGCGGTATGCTTTGGGAGCACAACGTTGTCATCTTCATCCGTCTTGGTATGAACTTGGCAAGGCTAATCGAGAATGTCAGGCTTGGAGTTAGGAATTCTTCTTGGGAATCCACTCTTTCTTCTTCTTCGGATTCGGTTTACCCTGGCCCTAGCTGGAGCCACAACCTTTGCCTTACCGGGAGCATCAACCTTTCGCTTCTGTTGTTTCTTCCCCGCATTGCCCCCCGATTGAGGGGCGTCACCGGAATGTCCTTTGCCGCTAAGGAGGTGGTCTTCTTCTTTGCCGTCGGCGTACTTATTCGCTATTTTCGTGGCCCGACTGAGGGATAGATCCCCAGCTCGACCAAACTTGACAATCAACTCTTGATACTGAGTGTCAGCCTTGAAGGCGCACAAGGCCTGGTGGTCAATTACGTTTTCCATGGTGTTGTGCAACGTGGACCAGCGCTGGATGTACTCACGGAGAGTCTCATTTCTCTTCTGGACGCATTGTTACAGTTTTGTTAGTCCACCCGGGCGCTTGTAAGTGCCCTCGAGGTTCTTAATAAACACTCGGGCTAAGTCTTCCCAGCAATAGATGCAACTCAGTGGCAATTGGTTCAGCCATGCGCGTGCTGGCCCTTCCAGCATGAGCAGAAGGTGTTTCATTGCAACGAAATCATTGCCTCGGCCGATCTGAATGGCCACTCGGTAGTCCTTGAGCCAAGTTTCTGGCTTCGACTCACCGTTGAATTTGCCAATTCCCGTTCCTAGTGTAATTGGGAGGAATCTCAGCTTCCCGAATGTACCTGCTGAAACAACCGAGTTCGGAGGCACCCCAGCCACTCACTCGGTCCCTATTGTCCTTGTTCCGATCAACCACATGTTGAGTGATGATGGACCTGGCATTGAACTGAGGGGCCCTATGACCGTTATCCCCATAACCTCTCTGCCGGATGGGGCTCCGCTCTTGGTCCCTTGCGTGAGGGCGACCACTGTCATAGTGACACGGGCCGTATGACCCGCCCCTTAGAGGGGGCGTCCGACTGACATCATGATCGACACGCCAGCACCCTCCTTACAAACCTCTTGGAAGAGGAGGAGTTCGCTGGTCTTTCCTTGGTGCAAGTGGGCTATGAGCTGACTGAATCATTTCTGCTCAAATAGACTTGTTGTGGATACGCTGAGGGATTGTGACACTTCAGAGTTCTTCTCCAAATCCGTCTTCAAAAGGGCATGGATCTGCCGAATGCCCTCACCAGCCGCCAAATCAGATGGCTGGATGATACGTCTCCAACGTATCTATAATTTTTGATTGTTCCATGCTATTATATTATCTATTTTGGATGTTTTATATGCATTAATATGCCATTTTATATTATTTTTGGGACTAACCTATTAACCTAGAGCCTAGTGCTAGGTTCTGTTTTTTCCTTGTTTTGAGTATTGTAGATAAGAAATATTAAACGGAGTCCAAACTGAATAAAATCTTTGCGATGATTTTTCTTGGACCAGAAGACATCTACAGACTTGGAGAGGAAGGCAAGAGACCTGCCAGGAGGCAAGAGATCTCCGTAGTATCTATAATTTTTGATTGTTTCTTGCCAATATTCTACAACTTTCATATACTTTTGGCAACTTTGTATACTATTTTCGGGACTAACATATAGATCCAGTGCTCAGTGTCAGTTCCTATTTGTTGCATGTTCTTTGTTTCGCAAAATATCCATACCAAAGGAAGTCCAAACGCGATAAGAACTTATGGAGAATTTTTTGTAATATATGTGATTTGGGGGGGGGGAGAATCAACGTGAGACGATGCCTGCGAAGGTGATAAGCCTGCTAGGCGCGGCCCACCCCCTGGTCGCGCCTGGAAGGCTTGTGGCCACCCCTTAGGTCAGTTGGAGTTGTCCTTCATCCGCAAGAAAGCTAATTTCCAGATAAAAATACTCAAAATTTCAGCCCGATCGGACTTACGGATCTACGAATACTTAAGAAACGGTGAAAGGCCAGAATCTGGGAGCGCAGAAACAGAAGGAAACAGAGAGAGAGAGAGAGAGATCAGATCTCTAAGGGGATCTTGCCCCTCCGCCGCCATGGAGGCCATGTACCAGAGGGGAAACCCTTCTCCCATCTATGGGGAAGGTCAAGGAAGAAGAAGGAGGAGGGGGCTCTCTCCCCCTCTCTCCCGGTGGCACCGGAACGCCGTCGGGGCCATCATTGTGACGGCGATCTACTCCAACAACTCTGTCATCTTCACCAACACCTCCATCACCTTCCCCCGTCTATCTACAGCGGTCCATTCTCCCGCAATCCACTGTACCTCTACTTGAACATGGTGCTTTATGCTTCATATTATTATCCAATGATGTGTTGCCATCCTATGATGTCTGAGTAGATTTTTGTTGTCCTATGGGTTGATTGATGATCATGATTGGTTTGAGTTGCATGTTTTATTATTGGTGTTGTCCTATTGTGCTCTCTGTGTCGTGCAAGCCTGAGGGATCCTCGCTATAGGGTGTTGCCATGTGTTCATGATTCGCCTATGGTGGGTTGCTTGAGTGACAGAAGCATAAACCCGAGGAGGTGGGTTGTTGCATATGGGAGTAAAGAGGACTTGATACCTTATAATGCTATGTTTGGGTTTTACCTTAATGATCTTTAGTAGTTGCGGATGCTTGCTAGAGTTCCAATCATAAGTGCATACGATCCAAGTAGATAAAGTATGTTAGCTTATGCCTCTCCCTCATATAAAATTGCAATAATGATTACCGGTCTAGTTATCGATTGCCTAGGGAAAATTCCGCAACTCCTACCACCACTTTTCCACACTCGTTAAACTAACTTAGTTGTTTGTTTATCTTAGGAGCCCCTAGTTTTTATTTACGTGCTCTTTATTATCTTGCAAACCTACCCCTTTACACCTACAAAGTACTTCTAGTTTCATACTTGTTCTAGGTAAAGCAAACGTTAAGCGTGCATAGAGTTGTATCAGTGGTCGATAGAACTTGAGGGAATATTTGTTCTACCTTTAGCTCCCGTTGGGTTTGACACTCTTACTTATCGAGAAAGGCTACAACTGATCCCCTATACTTGTGGGTTATCAAGACCTTTTTCTGGCGCCGTTGCCGGGGAGCAATAGCATGGGGTGAATATTCTCGTGTGTGCTTGTTTGCTTTATCACTAAGTAGATTTTATTTGATGTTTTAAGTTGTTTTCTATCTTTAGATATGGTTAGGAAACATAAAATACCAAAAAAATAGTTGTACTTGTTGCTCCAAAAGTTAAGGAACCACTAGTGTTCCATACCACCGAAGAATATTACTTGGGTCATCTTCAATCCACTTGTGCTCGTGCTGAAAACCCAACTAGCTTAGTTGAGGGAAAGTCATTAAATGAGCATGCACATTATGTGCGACACCGAATATCTCAAAAAGGAAACTCTCGTGGCATCAAATTAATACTTTGTGTTGCTATGCTTGGAATCTATGTGAAATTTATGAATTTACTTGTTGTTCTAAAGAAGCTAAAAACACCTTCCCTACCAATGTGTGTTTAATGATAATGAAATATTATCCTCTTATGCCAAGGAGGTCTATTGCTATAATGATGTTGAACAAATTGAAGAATCTATTGCTTTTAAGGGCGCCTATGAAATTGCTTCTTTCATTGAAAAGTATGATGCTACTCTTTACAATTCTAGAAAAATTGCCATACATAAATATTGCTATGAAAACTATGCTTCTAATGCTTATGTTATAGAGTTTATTGAAAGAATGACTGCTGCCTTGGAAGAGACTAATATTTTGCAGGAATCTATGGAAGAGGAAGTTGCCGAAATTGTAAGATCATTAGATGAAAAAGATGAGGAGGAGAACAAAGAACAAAAGGAGGAAGAGTGGATTAGCTACCCGTGCCAACCTTCTAATGAGAGTAACTCTTAAACTCATACATTGTTTAATTTCCCTTCGTTCTTACCGAAGGATGAATGCTATGTTGATTGCTATGATACCTTGGATTCTTTTGAAATATCCCTTTTTGATGAACTTGATGCTTGCTATTCTTGTGGCCATGATGCCAATATGAATTATGCTTATGAAGATGAACTTGCTATAGTTCCTTATGTTAAGCATGAAACTATTGCTATTGCACCCACACATGATAGTCCTATTATCTTTTTAAATTCTCCCAACTACACTATATCGAAGAAGTTTGCACTTATTAAGGATTATATAGATGGGCTGCCTTTTACTATCACACATGATGATTTTGATAGATATAATATGCATGTGCTTACTTCTCCTACTTGCAATTATTATGAGATAGGAACTACATCTCCACGGCTCTATGTTTCCAATACGATAAAATTGCAAGAAATTGTTTATGCTATGCATTGGCCTTTGCTTTGTGTGCATGAATTATTCTTTTATGACATGCCGATGCATAGCAAGAGAGTTAGACTTCGTTGTTGCATTATATATGTTACTTTGTGCTCACTATTAAATTACAAATCATTGTTAATTAAAATTGGCTTTGATATACCTTGGGATCCGGGTGGATCCACTACTTGAGCACTTTATGCCTAGCTTAATGGCTTTAAAGAAAGCGCTGCCAGGGAGGAAACCCGGAAGTTTTAGAGGGTCATTTTATTATTTTGTTTACTTTTGTAAAGTATAAAAACAAAAATATAAATTGGGAAACCTAAAACTTTTCAAAAAGGGAAGTGAAAGTAAGAAAGATGAGCACCGTTGAAGTGGGGGAGCTCCTTGAACTTTGTTCATGCCCATGGAAACTTTGAAATTCTTGAATTACAGAAACTTTTCAAAAAACAATTTATCCCCTTGTGTAAATCCATTGTATTATAAAAATAATTTGCCAAGATTTGCCTTTTAGGATGATTAGATTGCTTGTTTGGTGTGTGCAGTGCAAAAACAGAAACTTTGGCTGTGGTGCGTAAATTTTCATTTTTTACTGGAATGTCAAATGTTTCTGAAATTTTTATGAGGTACTGATATGAATTATTTGTATTTTGTCCTAAGTTTTACGAATTTTTAGAGTTACAGAAGTATGTTGAATGTTCACATTACTATAGATTGTCCTGTTTTTGACAGATTCTATTTTTGATGCATTGTGTTGCTTGTTTTGATGAAACTATCGATTGTATCGGTGGTATAAGCCATGGAAAAGTTATATTACAGGAGATAAAATGAAAAAACAAAATATTAATTGGTTTGCAACAGTACTCAAAGTGGTATTTTACTTTATTATACTAACATATCTCACGAGGGTTTTGTTAAGTTTTGTGTGATTGAAGTTTTCAAGTTTTGGATGAGATCACGATGGATGAAGGAATAAGGAGTGGAAATAGACTAAGCTTGGGGATGCCCAAGGCACCCCAAGGTAATATTAAAGGACTCCCAAGAAACTAAGCTTGGGGATGCCTCGGAAGGCATTCCCTCTTTCTTCTAAAAACCATCGGTAATTTTACTTGGAGCTATATTATTATCCGTCACATGATATGCGTAAATCCTGGAGCGTCGTGCGCTTTTTATTTTTATTTTAATAATACACCATGCTGGTATGAGATAGTCCTTGGTTTATTTATAGAAGTCTCTTTGCACATCACTTATATCTTTTGAGTATGGCTTTATAGAATGCTTCATGTGCTTCACTTATATCATTTGAAGTTTGGATTGCCTGTTTCTCTACACATAGAAAACCACCATTTGTAGAATGCTCTTTTGCTTCACTTAAATTTGTTAGAGCGTGGGCATATCTTTTATAGAAAGAATTAAACTCTCATGCTTCACTTATATCTATTTAGAGAGTTAACAGGAGTTGGTCATTCACATGGTTAGTCATAAAATCCTACACAAAACTTGTAGATCACTGAATATGATGTGTTTGATTCCTTGCAATAGTTTTGCGATATAAAGATGGTCATATTAGAGTCATTTTAGTGAGTAATTCTGGATTGGTAGAAATACATGTGTAAAGGTTTGTGATTCACGTAACATGCACGTATGGTGAACCATTATGTACGGAAGTCGGAGCATGATTTTTTTATTGATTGTCAACCTTTGTGTGAGGGTCGGGAGCGTGCGATGGTTAACTCCTACCAACCTCTACCCTAGGAGCATGAATCTAATACTTTGCTTTGATGACTAATATAATTTTGCAATAAGTATGTGAGTTCTTTATGACTAATGAGAGTCCATGGATTATACGCACTCTCACCCTTTCACCTTTGCTAGCCTTTCTAGTACCGCGCAAATTTCGTAGGTGCATTAAACCCACCATATATACTCCCTCAAAACAGCCACCATACCTACCTATTATGGCATTTCCATAGCCATTCCTAGATATATTGCCATGCAAGTTTCATAGTTCCGTTTATTATGACACGCACCATCATTTTCATATTGCTTTGCATGATCGTAAGACAGCTAGCATGATGTTTTCATGGCTTGTCCAGTTTTTGATGTCATTTGCTATGCTAGATCATTGCATATCCCGGTACACTGCCGGAGGCATTCGTATAGAGTCATATTTTGTTCTAGGTTTCGGGTTGTAATTTAATTTTGAGTTGTAAGTAAATAAAAGTGTGATGATTATCATTATTAGAGCATGTCCCATGTGAGGAAAGGATGATGGAAGCTATGATTCCCTCACAAGTGGGGATGAGATTCCGGCCTTTATGAAAAATAAAAGAGGCCAGCGAAGCCCAAATAAAAAAAGAGGCCAAATGTGCCCACCAAAAAATGAGAGAAAAGAGAGAAGGGACATTGCTACTATCTTTTTTCCACACTTGTGCTTCAAAGTAGCACCATGATCTTCATGATAGAGAGTCTCCTATTTTGTCACTTTCATATACTAGTGGGAATTTCTATTATATAACTTGGCTTGTATATTCCAATGATGGGCTTCCTCAAATTGCCCTAGGCCTTCATGAGCAAGCAAGTCGGATGCACACCCACTTAGTTTCTTTTTGAGCTTTCATACACTTATATCTCTAGTGCATACGTTGCATGTCAATCCGTATTCACTCACATTAATATCTATTAATGGGCATCTCCATAGCCTGTTGATACGCCTAGTTGATGTGATACTATCTTCTCCTTTTCCTTCACAACCTCCGCCATATTCTATTCCACCTATAGTGCTATATCCATGGCTCACACTCATATATTGCATGAGAGTTGAAAAAGTTTGAGAATATAAAAGGTGTGAAACAATTGCTTGACTTGTCATCAGGGTTGTGCATGATATAAATGTTGGAAATATGCCCTAGAGGCAATAAATAAAGTGTTTATTATTATATTTCCTTGTTCATGATAATCGTTTATTATCCATGCTATAATTGTATTGATTGGAAACACATTACATGTGTGGGTAAATAGACAACACTATGTCCCTAGTATGCCTCTAGTGAACTAGCTCGTTGATCAAAGATGGTCAAGGTTTCCTATCCATTGACATGTGATGTCATTTGATAACGGGATCACATCATTATAAGAATGATGTGATGGACAAGACCCAAACTACAAACATAGCATATGATCGTGTCAGTTTATTGCTACTGTTTTTTGCATGTCAAGTATATGTTCCTATGACCATGAGATCATGCAACTCACGAACACCGGAGGAGTGCTTTGTGTGTATCAAACATCGCAACGTAACTGGGTGACTATAAAGGTGCTCTGCAGGTATCTCCGAGGGTGTCTGTTGAGTTGGCATGGATCAAGACTGGGATTTGTTACTCTGTGTGACGGAGAGGTATCTCAGGGCCCACTCGGTAATACAACATCACAATAAGCCTTGCAAGCAATGTGACTAAGTGTTAGTCACGGGATCTTGTATTACAGAACGGGTAAAGAGACTTTCCGGTAACGACGTTGAACTAGGTATGGAGATACCGACGATCAAATCTTGGGCAAGTAACATACCGAAGAACAAAGGGAACATCGTACGGGATTAACTGAATCCTTGACATAGAGGTTTGATCGATAAAGATCTTCATAGAATATGTAGGAACCAATATGGGCATCCAGGTACCGCTATTGGTTATTGACCGCAGAGGTGTCTCAGTCATGTCTACATAGTTCTCGAACCCGCAGGGTCTGCACACTTAAGGTTTGGTGACATTTCGGTAGTATAGAGTTATGTATGGTGGTCACCGAAGGTTGCTCAGAGTCCCGGATAAAATCCTAGACATCACGAGCAGCTCCGGAATGGTCCGGAGGTAAAGATTCATATATAGGCAGTCCTGTTTTGGTCGCCGGAAAAGTTTCGGGCTAATCGGTAGTGTACCGGGAGTGCCGGTAGTGTACCGGGAGACCACCGGGAGGGGTATTTCGATCCAAGAGGCTTAATGGTCTGTGGGAGAATAAATACCAGCCTTTTTTGGGCTGGTGGAAGTCCCGCACAAGGCCCATGCGGCTAGGGAAGAAAATCCCAAAGGGAAAAGGTGGAAAAAAAGGCCAAAAAGGAGGAATCCTAGTCCTACTAGGATTGGAGAAGGAGTCCTCCTCTCCTCCCCACTTCGGCCGAACCAAGGAGTCTTGGCCCTTGCGCCAAGTCCTCTCCTCCCTCCCTCTTATATATACTGGAGGTTTTAGGGTTTTTACACCGTATTTTTAGCCACGTGCTAGCCGTTCCTCCAGTGCATAGTTTCTCCTCCAGATCGGATTTCCAACAGTGCTTAGGCGAAGCCCTGCCGGAATAGCTCCACCACCATCGCCGGAGTGCGGTCACGCTGCCGGAGAACTCTTCTTCCTCTCCGCTCCCTCTTGCTGGATCAATACGGCGGAGATCGTCATCAAGTCGTACGTGTGCTGAACGCAGAGGTGCCGTCCGTTCGGCGCTAGATCAGAAGGACCGTGATCAACTTCGCGAGATGGATCGTGATCAAATTCACAGGACGGATCGTGATTGGATCGCGGAACGGATCGTGATTGGATCACGGGACGCTCGGCGATTTGGATCGCGAAGACGTTCGACTACACCAACCGCGTTTCTTAACGCTTCCCGCTTAGCGATCTACAAGGGTATGTAGATCCACTCTCCCTCTCGTAGATGCTCATCATCATGGATAGGTCTTGTGTGAATGTAGGAAATTTTTTGTTTCCCATGCAACGTTCCCCAGTAGTGGCATCATGAGCTAGGTCTATGTGTAGATGAGATCTAGAGTAGAACACAAAGAGTTTGTGGGCGTTGATGCTTAGATTTCTTCCTCCCTTGGTCGTTTTTTTGGTTCAGTGGTATTGTGAGATGAAGCAGCCCGGACCAACATTACTCGTACGCTTACGAGACACCGGTTCCCTCAACCGCAACTTGTTGCATAGATGGCTTGCGGGTGCCAGTTTCTCTCACTTTAGTTGGATCGGATTCGACAAAGGCGGTCCTTGAGAAGGTTGAAAAGCAACTAGTGTATCACCGTTGTGGTTTTTGCGTAGATGAGTATTGTTCTTGCTAGATACCCGTAGCAGCCACGTAAAACATGCAACAACAATTAGAGGACGTCTAACTTGTTTTTGCAGGGTATGTTGTGATGTGATCTGGCCAATTACATGATGTGATATATGTGATGTATGAGATGATCATGTGATGTATAGATTATCACGACTTGCATGTCGATGAGTACGGAAACCGGCAGGAGCCATAGGGTTGTCTTTAATTATTGTATGACCTGCGTGTCAATCATTAAGTGCTATGTAATGCTTTACTTTATCGCTAAACGGTAGCAATAGTAGTAGAAGCATGTTGGGCGCGACAACCCCAATGGCGATTCGTTGATGGAGATCAAGATGACGGAGATCATGGTGTCATGCCGGTGACGATGGAGATCATGCTGGTGCTTTCTAGATGGAGATCAAAAGCACAAGTTCATGGCCATATCATGTCACTTATGATTTGCATGTGATGTTAATACTTTTATGCACCTTGTTTTGCTTAGGACGACGATAGCATTATAAGGTGATCCCTCACTTAAATTTCAAGATGAATTGTGTTCTCCCCGAGTGTGCACCGTTGCGTAAGTTCGTCGTGTCGAGACACCACGTGATGATCGGGTGTGATAGACTCTACATTCACATACAACGGGTGCAAGCCAGTGTTGCACGTGCAAAACACTCGGGTTAAACTTTGACGAGCCTAGCATGTACGGACATGGCCTCGGAACACAAGAGACCCAAAGGTCGAACATGAGTCATATAGTAGATATGATCAACATAATGATGTTCACCATTGAAACCACCTCAACTCACGTGATGATCGGACTTAAGTTGGTGAATTTGGATCATGTGACACTCAGATGACCTAAGGGATGTCAATTTGAGTCGGAGCTTTGGTAATTTGATTAACTAAACTCATTATCCTGAACAATAGTCTAAGTAACCTTTGCATATTTATGTTGTAGATCAATGGCTCGCGCAGTAGCACCCCTGAATTTTAATACGTTCGTAGAGAAAGCTAAGTTGAAAGATGATGGAAGTAACTTTGTTGATTGGGCCCGTAATCTGAGGATTATCCTCACTGCTTCCTAGAAATCATATGTCCTTGATGCACCGCTTGGTGACCAACCAGAAGACATGACCTCCGAAGACGTTAAGAACGCTTGGGAGGCACGTTTTGGAGATTACTCAATAGTTCAGTGTGCAATATTATATGGCTTAGAACCTAGACTTCAAAGACGTTTGAATGTCATGGAGCATATGAGATGTTCCAGGAGTTGCAGTTTATCTTTCAGAAGAATGCCCGAATCGAGAAGTATGAGACCTATAATAAGTTCTATGCTTGCAAGATGGAGGAGAACGGGTCTATCAGTGAACATATACTCAGAATGTCTAGGTATTCGACTCGTCTAGCAGAGTTGGGAATTTCCCTTTCGCCAAAGGCGATCACTGACAGAGTTCTTCAATCACTGCTACCTAGTTACAAGAGCTTTGTGATGAACTATAACATGCACGGGATGAACAAGTCAGTCGCCGAGCTGTTTGCGATGCTAAAAGTCGCTGAGTCTGAAATCCAGAAAGAATATCAAGTGTTGATGGTCAATAAAACCACTAGTTTCAAGAAGAATGGCAAGGGCAAGGGCAACAAGGGTAAAACCAAGAAGGATGGCAAAGCAGTTGCTACTCCTGTAAGAAGCCCAAGCATGGACCTAAGCCAGAAACTGAGTGCTTTCATTACAAGGGAACTGGTCACTGGAAGCGGAACTGCCCCAAGTACCTGGCTGACAAGAAGGCGGCTAACGACAAACAAGGTATATATGATATACATGTTATTGATGTGTACCTTACTAGCTCTTGTTTTAGTGCCTGGGTATTTGATACCGGTTCGGTTGCTCACATTTGCAACTCAAAACAGGAACTATGGAATAGACGAAGGCTGGCAAAGGATGAAGTGACGATGCACGTGAGAAATGGTTTCAAGGTTGATGTGATCGCCGTCGGCACGCTCTCTCTTCGATTACCATCGGGATTAGTGATGAACCTGAGTAATTGTTATCTAGTGCATGCGTTAAGCATGAACATTATATGTGGATCTTGTTTATTGCGAGACGGTTACTCATTTAAATCAAAGAATAAAGGTTGTTCTATTTATATGCGTAATATCTTTTATGGTCATGGACCCAATGTGAGGGGTTTATTCATATTGAATCTTCATAGTGATGACACACATGTTCATAACATTGATGCCAAAAGATGTAGAGTTGATAATGATAGTACCACTTTCTTGTGGCACTGCCGTTTAGGTCATATTGCTGTAAACGCATGAGGAAGCTCCATGCTGATGGACTTTTGGAGTCACTTGATTTTGAATCACTTGACACATGTGAACCATGCCTCATGGGCAAGATGAGTAAAAAGCCGTTCTCTGAAACAATGGAACGGGCGAGTGACTTATTGGAAATCATACATACTGATGTGTGAGGTCCAATGAATGTTACAGCGCGTGGTGGATATCGTTATTTTCTCACCTTCACTGATGACTTAAGTAGATATGGGTATATTTACTTAATGAAACACAAGTCTGAAATGTTGTAAAAGTTCAAGCAATTTCAGAGTGAAGTTGAGAATCATCGTAACAAGAAGATTAAATTCTTGCGATCTGATCGAGGAGGTGAATATCTGAGTTATGAGTTTGGCAGTCACTTAAGACAGTGTGGAATTGTTTCACAGTTGACACCGCCTGGAACACCACAGCGTAATGGTGTGTCCGAACGTCGTAATCGAACCTTATTAGATATGGTGCATTCTATGATGTCTCTTGCTGATTTGCCACTATCGTTTTGGGGTTATGCATTAGAGACAGCTGCATTCACTTTAAATAGGGCACCATCAAAATCTGTTGAGACGATGCCATATGAACTATGGTTTGGCAAGAGGCCAAAGTTGTCATTTCTTAAAGTTTGGGGATGTGATGCTTATGTCAAAAAGCTTCAGCCTGAAAAGCTCGAACCCAAAGCGGAGAAATGCGTCTTCATAGGATATCCGAAAGAGATAGTCGGGTATACCTTCTATCTCAGATCCGAAGGCAAAGTGTTTGTCGCTAAGAACGGAATATTTCTTGAGAAAGAGTTTCTCTCGAAAGAATTGAGTGGGAGGAAAATAGAGCTTTATGAGGTTATTGAACCTTTACTTCAACCAGAAAGTAGCGCAGCGTAGAAAGATGTTTCTATGGAACCTATGATGGTAGAAGAGAAAGTTAATGATGATGATCATGAAGCTTTGGATCAAGCTACTATTGAACCTCGTAGGTCGACAAGGGCGCATATGTTGGAAATATGCCCTAGAGGCAATAATAAATTAGTTATTATCATATTTCTCTGTTCATGATAATCGTTTATTATCCATGTTATAATTGTGTTGATCGGACACTCAGATACATGTGTGGATACATAGACAACACCATGTCCCTAGCATGCCTCTAATAGACTAGCTCGTTGATCAAAGATGGCTATGGTTTCCTAGTCATGGACATGAGATGTCATTTGGTAATGGGATCACATCATTAGGAGAATGATGTGATGGACAAGACCCAAACTACAAACGTATTTCAAGTATCTGTTCCTATGACCATGAGATCATGCAACTCACTGACACCGAAGGAGTGCCTTGTGTGTATCAAACGTCGCAACGTAACTGGGTGACTATAAAGCTGCTCTATAGGTATCTCTGAGGGTGTTTTTTGGGTTGGCATGGATCAAGACTGGGATTTGTTACTCCGTGTGACGGAGAGGTATCTCAGGGCCCACTCGGTATTACAACATCACAATAAGCCTTGCAAGCAATGTTACTAAGTGTTAGTCACGGGATCTTGTGTTACGGAACGATAAAAGAGACTTGTCAGTAACGAGGTTGAACTAGGTATGGACATACCGACGATCGAATCTCGGGCAAGTAACATACCGAAGAACAAAGGGAACATCATACGGGATTAACTGAATTCTTGACATAGAGGTTTGATCGATAAAGATCTTCATAGAATATGTAGGAACCAATATGGGCATCTAGGTACCGCTATTGGTTATTGACCGTAGAGGTGTCTCGGTCATGTCTACATAGTTCTCGAACCCGCAGGGTCTGCACACTTAAGGTTCGGTGACGTTTTGGTAGTATAGAGTTATGTATGGTGGTTACCGAAGGTTGTTCAGAGTCCCGGATGAGATCCTAGACGTCACGAGGAGCTCCGTAATGGTCTGGAGTTAAAGATTGATATATAGGAAGTCCTATTTTGGTCGCCGGAAAAGTTTCGGGCTCGTCGGTAGTGTACCGGGAGTGCCGGTAGTGTACCGGGAGACCATCGGGAGGGGTATTTCGACCCAAGAGGCTACATGGGCTGTGGGAGGATGAATACCAGTCCTTAGTGGGATGGAGGAAGTCCCACAAAGGGCCCATGCTGCTGGGAAGAAAAAACCCAAAAGGAAAAAGGTGGAAAAAGGCAAAAAGGGGCTAAATTAGGAAGGAGTCCTAATCCTACTAGGAGTGGAGGAGGAGGACTCCTCCCTCCTGGTTCGGCCGACCCAAGGGCTGGATCCTTGGGAGACAAGCCTCCTCCTCCTCTCCTCCTATATATACTAGAGGGTTTTAGGGTTTTGGCACAAGATTTTCAGCCACGTGCTACACGTTCCTCTAGTGCATAGTTTCTCCTCTAGATCGGTTTTTTGCAGTGCTTAGGCAAAGCCCTGTCGGAATTGCTCCACCACCATCGTTACAGCACTGTCACGCCATCGGGGAACTCGTCTACCTCTCCGCTCCCTCTTGCTGGATCAAGAAGTCGGAGATCGTCATCAAGTTGTACGTGTGCTGAACGCGGAGGTGTCGTCCGTTCGGCGCTAGATCGGAAGGACCGTGATCAAGATCGCGAGACGGATCGTGATGAGATCGCAGGACGGATCATGATGAGTTCATGGGACGGATCGTTCAAAGCACTCGGGTTAAACTTGACGAGCCTAGCATGTACAAACATGGCCTCGGAACACAAGAGATCGAAAGGTCGAACATGAGTCATATAGCAGATATGATCAACATGATGATGTTCACCATTGAAACCACTTCAACTCACGTGATGATCGGACTTGAGTTGGTGAATTTGGATCATGTATCACTCGAATGACCGGAGGGATGTCAATTTGAGTGGGAGTTCTTCAGTAATATGATTAATTGAACTCATTATCATGAACATAGTCAGTAGTGTCTTTGCAAATTATGTTGTAGATTACTTGCTCACGCTGTAGCTCCCTTGAATTTTTATATGTTCCTAGAGAAATAGAGTTGAAAGATGATGGTAGAAATATTGCGGACTGGGTCCATGATCTGAGGATTGTCCTCATTGCTGCACAGAAGGCTTATGTCCTTAATGCACCGCTCGGTGCGCCAACCCCTCTAGCGTTGTCTGTAGATGTTGTGAACATCTGACAGGCACGTTCTGATGACTACTTGATAGTTTTGTGCGTCATGCATTACGTCTTAGAATTGAGGCTCCAGAACGTTTTGAACATCACGGAACATATGAGATGTTCTAAGAGCTGAAATTAGGATCTCGGGCCCGTGCCCGTGTTGCGAGATATGAGATCTCCAACAAGATTCTTTGCCTGCAAGATGAAAGAGAATAGCTCAATCATTGAGCATGTGCTCAGATTTTCTGGGTGCTACAATCACTTGAATCGAGTGGGAGTTGATCTTCCAGATAAGATAGTGATTGATATAGTTCTCCAAGTCACTGTCACTAAGCTACTAGAACTTGGTAATGAACTATAAAATGTCAGGGATAGAATAATGATCCCTGAGCTATTCGCGATGTTTGACACCGCAAAGGTAGAAATCAAGAAGGATCATCAATTGTTGATGGTTAGTAAAACCACTACTTCGAGAGGCAAGGGCAAGGAGGGAAATTCATGGATAGCAAGTTAGTTGCTGCTCCAGTGAAGCAACCCAAAGTTGAACCCAAACCCGAGACTAAGTGCTTCGATTGTGAGGAGAGCGGTCGCTGAAGCGGAACAACCCTAGATACTTGGTAAATAAGAAGGCTGGCAACATCGACAGAAGTATATTTGATATACGTGTTGTTGATGTATACCTTGCTAGTACACCTAGTAGCACCTGGGTATTGGATACCGGTTCGGTTGCTAAATGTTAGTAACTCAAAATAAAAGCTACGGAATAAATGGAGAACTGGCTAAGGGTGAGGTGACGATGTGTGTTGGAAATGTTTCCAAGGTTGATATGATCAACATCACATGCTCTCTCTACCTTCGGGGTTAGTGACGAACCTAAATAAATGTTATTTGGTGTTTTGTGTTGAGCATGAACGTGATTAGATCGTGTTTATTGCAACACGGTTATTCATTTAAGTTAGAGAATAATGGTTATTCCATTTACATGAATCATACCTTCAATGGTCATGCACCAAGTAAGAATGGTTTGTTGAATCTTGATCGTAGTAATACACATGTTCATAACATATGATGCCAAAAGATACAAAGTTAATAATGATAGTACCACATACTTGTGGCACTGCCGCTAAATGTCATATTGGTATAAAACGCATGAAGAAACTCCATGCTGATGGATCTTTGGACTCGTTCGATTTCGAATCAGTTGAGACATGCGAACCATGCCTCTTGGTCAAGATGACTAAGGACCCCGTTTTCTGGTTTGATGGAGCAGGCAAGTGATTTATTGGAAATGATACATGTTGATGTATGCAATCCAATGAGTCTTGTAGCGTGCGGTGGATATCATTATTGTCTTATCTTCACTGATGATTTGAGTAGAGATAGTGTATGTTTACTTAATGAAACACAAGTCGGAATCGTTTGAAAGGTTCAAGCAAATTCAGAGTGAAGTTTAAAGATCATCGTGACAAGAAGATGTCTATGATATGATCATGGAGGTGAATATATGAGTTATGAGTTTGGCATACAACTTTAGACAATGTGAAAGTTGTTTCACAACTCACGCCACCTGGAACACCATAGTGTGATGGTGTGTCCGAATATCATAGTCGTGCTCTATTGGATATGGTGCGTGCTATGATGTCTCTTATTGTTTTGCTATTATAATTTTGGGGTTATGCATTAGAGACAACTACATTCACTTTAAATAGGGCACCATCTAAATCCATTGAGATGACACCGTGTGAATTAGGGTTTGATAGAAACCCAAGCTGTCATTTCTTAATGTTTGGGGCTGCGACGCTTGTGTGGAAAAATGTTTTCATCTAATGAGCTCGAACCCAAAGCAGACAAATGCATCTTCATAGAATACCCTAAGAACAGCTGGGTAATCCTTCTATCTCAAATCCGAGCATAAAGTGTTTGTTGCTAAAACGGATCCTTTCTCGAGAAAGAGTTTCTCTCGAAAGAATTGAGTGGGAGGAAGATAGAACTTGATGAGGTTGTTGAACCTTTGTTCAACCAGAAAGTAGCGCAGCGCAGGAAGATGTTCCTGTGAAGCCTACGTTAGTTGAAGACGAAGTTAATGATGATGATCATGAAACTTTGGATCAAGTTACTATCGAACCTCGTAGGTCGACAAGGATGTGTACTACTCCTGAGAGGTACGACAACCCTGTCTTGGAGGTCATGTTGTTGGACAACGATGAACCTATGAGCTACGGAGAAGCGATGATGGGCCCGGATTCCGACAAATGGCGAGAGGCCATGAAATCTGAGAAAGGATCCATGTATGAAAACCAAGTATAGACTTTGGTAGACTTGCACGTTGGATAGCAGGTCATTGAGTACAAATGGATCTTTAAAATGAAGACGAACACTGATGGTGAATGTCACCATTTATAAAGCTCGACTTGTCGCAAAGAAGTTTCCGACAAAGTTCAAGGAGTTGACTGCGATGAGACTTTCTCACTTGTAGCGATGCTAAAGTCTCTTGGAATTATGTTAGCAGTTGCTGCATTTTTTCAATTATGAAATCTGGCAGATGGATGACAAAACATCATTTCCTTAACAGTTTACTTGAGGAAAGGTTGTATGTGATACAACCAGAAGGTTTTGTCAATCCTAAGGATGCTAAAAGGTATGCGAGCTCCAACAATCCATCTAAGGGATGGAGCAAGCATCTCGGAGTTGGAATATACACTTTGATGAGGTGATCAAAGTTTTTGAGTCTATACAAAGTTTATGGGAAACTTGTATTTACAATAAAGTGAGTGGGAGCACTATAGAGTTTCTGGTAAGCATATGTGGTTGACATATTGTTGATCGGAAATGATGTAGAATTTCTGCAAAGCATAAACGGTTGTTTGAAAAGAGTTTTTCAAAGGAAGACCTGGATAAAGCTACCTAATTGTTGAGCATCAAGATCTATAGAGATAGATCAAGATGCTTGATGAGACTTTCAATGAGTACATACCTTGACAAGATTTTGAAAGAGTTCAAAATGGATCAGTCAGAGAAAGAGTTCTCGCCTGATTTGTAAGGTGTGAAGTTGAGTGAGACTCAAAGCTCGACCACGGCAGAAGAAAGAGAAAGGACGAACATCGTCCCCTATGCCTTAGCCATAGGCTCTGTATAGTATGTCATGTTGTGTACCACACCTGTGTGTGCCTTGCCATGAGTCCATCAAGGGGTACAAGAGTGATCCAGGAGTGGATCACTAGACAGCGGTCAAGATTATCCTTAGTAACTAAAAGACTAAGGCGATGTTTCTCGATTATGAAGGTGATAAAGAGTTCATCGTAAAGAGTTACGTCGATGCAAGCTTTAACACCAATCCGGATGACTCGTAGTAGCAATCTGGATACGTAGAGTGGAGCAGCCATTTGGAATAGTACCAAGTGGAGTGTGGTAGCAGTGTTTATAGTTTGACATAGAGATTTGCAAAGTACACACAGATCTGAATGACGCACACCCGTTGACTATAAGACCTCTCTCACATGCAAAGCATGATCGAGTCCCAAAACTCATTGGGTGTTAGATTCATAACAATGCGAATCACATGGTGATGTGAACTAGATTATTGACTCTAGTGCAAGTGGGAGACTGTTGGAAATATGCCCTAGAGGCAATAATAAATTAGTTATTATCATATTTCCTTGTTCATGATAATCGTTTATTATCCATGCTATAATTGTGTTGATCAGACACTCAGATACATGTGTGGATACATAGACAACACCATGTCCCTAGTATGCCTCTAATAGACTAGCTCGTTGATCAAAGATGGCAATGGTTTCCTAGTCATGGACATGATATGTTATTTGGTAACGGGATCACATCATTAGGAGAATGATGTGATGGACAAGACCCAAACTACAAACGTAGCATATGATCGTGTCAGTTTACTGCTACTATTTTCTGCATGTCAAGTATCTGTTCCTATGACCATGAGATCATGCAACTCACTGACACCGAAGGAGTGCCTTGTGTGTATCAAACATCGCAATGTAACTGGGTGACTATAAAGGTGATCTACAGGTATCTCCGAGGGTGTTTGTTGGGTTGGCATGGATCAAGACTGGGATTTGTTACTCCGTGTGACGGAGAGGTATCTCAGGGCCCACTCGGTAATACAACATCACAATAAGCCTTGCAAGCAATGTGACTAAGTGTTAGTCACGGGATCTTGTGTTACGGAACGAGTAAAGAGACTTGCCGGTAACGAGGTTGAACTAGGTATGGAGATACCGATGATCGAATCTCGAGCAAGTAACATACCAAAGAACAAAGGGAACATCATACGGGATTAACTGAATCCTTGACATAGAGGTTCGACCGATAAAGATCTTTGTAGAATATGTAGGAACCAATATGGGCATCCAGGTTCCGCTATTGGTTATTGACCGTAGAGGTGTCTCGGTCATGTCTACATAGTTCTCGAACCCGCAGGGTCTGCACACTTAAGGTTCGGTGACGTTTCGATAGTATAGAGTTATGTATGGTGGTTACCGAAGGTTGTTCGGAGTCCCGGATGATATCCCGGACGTCACGAGGAGCTCCAGAATGGTCTGGAGGTAAAGATTGATATATAGGAAGTCCTATTTTGGTCGCCAGAAAAGTTTCGGGCTCATCGGTAGTGTACCGGGAGGGCCGGTAGTGTACCGGGAGACCATCGAGAGGGGTATTTTGACCCAAGAGGCTACATGGGCTGTGGCAGGATGAATACCAGTCCTTAGTGGGATGGAGGAAGTCCCACAAAGGGCCCATGCATCTGGGAAGAAAAAACCCAAAAAGGAAAAAGGTGGAAAAAGGCAAAAAAGGGCTAAATTAGGAAGGAGTCCTAATCCTACTAGGAGTGGAGGACGAGGAGGACTCCCTCCTGGTTCGGCCGTCCCAAGGGCTGGCTCCTTTGGAGCCAAGCCTCCTCCTCCTCTCCTCCTATATATACTAGAAGATTTTAGGGTTTTGGCACAAGATTTTCAGCCACGTGCTACCCGTTCCTCTAGTGCATAGTTTCTCCTCTAGATCGGTTTTTTGTAGTGCTTAGGCGAAGCCCTGCCGGAATTGCTACACCACCATCGTCGCAGCACTGTCACGCTGCCAAAGAACTCGTCTACCTCTCCGCTCCCTCTTGCTGGATCAATAAGGCGGAGATCGTCATCAAGCTGTACGTGTGCTGAACGCGGAGGTGTCGTCCGTTCGGCGCTAGATCGGAAGGACCATGATCAAGATCGCGAGACGGATCATGATGAGATCGCGGGACGGATCATGATGAGTTCACGGGACGAATCGTGATTGGATCGTGAGACGGATCGTGATGTGATCGCGGGACACTCTGTGATTTGGATCGCGAAGACGTTCGACTACACCAACCGCGTTTCTTAACGCTTCCCGCTTAGCGATCTACAAGGGTATGTAGATCCACTCTCCCTCTCGTAGATGCTCATCACCATGGATAGATCTTGCGTGTGCATAGGAAAATTTTTGTTTCCCATGCAATGTTCCCTAACAGCGTACTACTCCTGAGTGGTATGGCAACCCTGTCTTGGAGGTCATGTCGTTGGACAACAATGAACCTACGAGCTATGGAGGAGCAGTGATGGGCCCGGATTCCGAGAAATTGTTAGAGGCCATGAAATCCGACATGGGATCCATGTATGAAAACAAAGTATGGACTTTGGAAGTATTACCTAAAGGGCGAAAGGCCATTCAGAACAAATGGATCTTTAAGAAGAAGACAGACGCGGACGGTAATGTCACCGTCTATAAATCTCGACTTGTGGCAAAGGGTTTTCTACAAGTTCAAGGAGTTGACTACGATGAGACATTCTCACCCGTAGCGATGCTTAAGTCTATCAGAATCATGTTGGCAATAGCTGCTTATTTCGATTATGAAATTTGGCAGATGGATGTCAAAACAGCATTCCTCAACGGTTTCCTTGAGGAAGAGTTGTATATGATGCAACCAGAAGGTTTTGTCGATCCAGAGAATGCTGACAAAGTTTGCAAACTCCAACGGTCCATTTATGGGCTGGTGCAAGCATCTCGGAGTTGGAATAAGCGCTTTGATGAGGTGATCAAAGCGTTTGAGTTTGTACAAGTTTATGGAGAAGCTTGTATTTACAAGAAAGTGAGTGGGAGCTCTATAGCGTTTCTAGTATTATATGTGGATGACATATTGCTGATTGGAAACGATATAGAAATGCTAGAAAGCGTGAAGGAATATTTGAACAAGATTTTTTCAATGGAGGACCTAGGATAAGCTGCTTTCATATTAGGCATTAAGATCTATAGAGATAGATCGAGACGCTTAATAGCACTTTCACAGAGCACATACCTTGATAAAGTTTTGAAGAAGTTCAAAATGGATCAGTCCAAGAAGGGGTTCTTGCCTGTGTTACAAGGTGTGAAGTTGAGTAAGACTCAATGCCCAGTGACTGCAGAAGATAGAGAAAAGATGAGTGTCATCCCCTATGCTTCAGCCATAGGCTCTATCATGTATGCAATGTTGTGCACAAGACCGGATGTCAGCCTTTCCATAAGTATGGCCGGAAGGTTTCAAAATGATCCTGGAATGGAACACTGGGCAGCGGTCAAGAATATCCTTAAGTACCTAAAAAGAACTAAGGAAATGTTTCTCGTTTATGGAGGTGATGAAGAGCTCGTCGTAAAAGGTTACGTCGATGCAAGCTTTGACACTGATCCGGATGACTCTAAGTCACAAACCGGATACGTATTTATTCTCAACGGGGGAGCGGTAAGCTGGTGCAGTTCCAAGCAAAGCGTGGTAGCCGATTCTACGTGCGAAGCGGAGTACATCACAGCCTCGGAGGCAGCAAAGGAAGGATGAAACAGTTCATGACAGATCTTGGAGTAGTGCCCAGTGCATTGAATCCAATGAACCTGTTCTGTGACAACACTGGTGCCATTGCTCTGGCCAAGGAACCAAGTTTTCACAAGAGGACCAGACACATAAAGCGATGCTTCAACTCCATCCGCAATTACATCGAGGAGAAGGACATAAATATTTGCAAAGTGCACACAGATCTGAATGTTGCAGACCCGTTGACTAAACTTCTTCCAAGGGCTAAACATGATCAACACCAGAACTGCATGGGTGTTCGATTCATTACAATGTAAATCACATAGTGATGTGAACTAGATTATTGACTCTAGTGCAAGTGGGAGACTGTTGGAAATATGCCCTAGAGGCAATAAATAAAGTGTTTATTATTATACTTCCTTGTTTCATGATAATCGTTTATTATCCATGCTATAATTGTATTGATTGGAAACACATTACATGTGTGGGTAAATAGACAACACTATGTCCCTAGTATGCCTCTAGTGAACTAGCTCATTGATCAAAGATGGTCAAGGTTTCCTAGCCATTGACATGTGATGTCATTTGATAACGGGATCACATCATTAGAAGAATGATGTGATGGACAAGACCCAAACTACAAACGTAGCATATGATCGTGTCAGTTTATTGCTACTGTTTTCGGCATGTCAAGTATATGTTCCTATGACCAGGAGATCATGCAACTCACGGACACCGGAGGAGTGCTTTGTGTGATCAAACGTCGCAACATAACTGGGTGACTATAAAGGTGCTCTGCAGGTATCTCTGAGGGTGTCTGTTGAGTTAGCATGGATCAAGACTGGGATTTGTTACTCCGTGTGACGGAGAGGTATCTCAGGGCCCACTCGGTAATACAACATCACAATAAGCCTTGCAAGCAATGTGACTAAGTGTTAGTCATGGGATCTTGTATTATGGAACGAGTAAAGAGACTTGCCGGTAACGAGGTTGAACTAGGTATGGAGATACCGACGATCAAATCTCGGGCAAGTAACATACCGAAGAACAAAGGAAACATCGTACGGGATTAACTGAATCCTTGACATAGAAGTTCAACCGATAAAGATCTTCATAGAATATGTAGGAACCAATATGGGCATCCAGGTCCCACTATTGGTTATTGATCGTAGAGGTGTCTCGGTCATGTCTACATAGTTCTCGAACCCGCAGGGTCTTCACACTTAAGGTTTGGTGATCTTTCGGTAGTATAGAGTTATGTATGGTGGTGACCGAAGGTTGTTCGGAGTCCTAGATGAAATCCCGGAAGTTATGAGGATCTCCGGAATGGTCCGTAGGTAAAGATTCATATATAGGAAGTCCTGTTTTGGTCGCCGAAAAAGTTTTGGGCTCATCGGTAGTGTACCGGGAGTGCCGGTAGTGTACCGAGAGACCACCGGGAGGGGTATTTCGACCCAAGAGGCTTAATGGTCTGTGGGAGAATAAATACCAGCCTTTTGTGGGCTGGTGGAAGTCCCACACAAGGCCCATGCGGCTAGGGAAGAAAAGCCCAAAGGGCAAAGGTGGAAAAAAGGCCAAAAAGGAGGAATCCTAGTCCTACTAGGATTGGAGGAGTCCTCCTCTCCTCCCCACTTCGGCCGAACCAAGGAGGCTTGGCCCTTGCGCCAAGTCCTCTCCTCCCTCCCTCTTATATATACTGTAGGTTTTAGGGGTTTTGCATAGAATTTTTAGCCACGTGCTACCCGTTCCTCCAGTGCATAGTTTCTCCTCTAGATCGAATTTCTATAGTGCTTAGGCGAAACCCTGCCGGAATAGCTCCACCACCATCGTCAGAGCACCGTCATGCTGCCGGAGAACTCTTCTTTCTCTCCGCTCCCTCTTGCCGGATCAGATAGCGGAGATCGTCATCAAGCTGTATGTGTGTTGAACGCGGAGGTGCCGTCCGTTCGACGCTAGATCGGAAGGACCGTGATCAAGTTCGGGAGACGGATCGTGATCAAGTTCGCGGGACGGATCGTGATTGGATCGCGGAACAGATCGTGATTGGATCGCGGGACGCTCGGCGATTTGGATCGCGAAGACGTTCGACTACACCAACCGCGTTTCTTAACGCTTCCCGCTTAGCGATCTACAAGGGTATGTAGATCCACTCTCCCTCTCGTAGATGCTCATCACCATGGATAGGTCTTGCGTGAACGTAGGAAATTTTTTGTTTTCCATGCAACGTTCCCCAGCAATAAATACTTTGTGTGGGGAAGATGGAGCATAGCCAGACTATATGATATTGCAGGGATAACTTTCTTTTGCCATTATATTTTGAAGAGATACAGTTGCTTTATTGGTATGTTTGAAGTACTATTATCTTAGTATCAAATTATAGACTATTGCTTTGAATCACTCGTGTCTTAATATTCATGCCATGATTAGATTATATGAACCAGATTATGCTAGGTAGCATTCCACATAAAAATATCTTTTTTATCATTTACCTACTCGAGGACGAGCAGGAATTAAGCTTGGGGATGCTGATACGTCTCCGTCGTATCTATAATTTTTTATTGTTTCATGCCAATATTATACAACTTTCATATACTTTTGGCAACTTTTTATACTATTTTTGGGACTAACATATTGATCTAGTGCCCAGTGCGAGTTCCTGTTTGTTGCATGTTTTTTGTTTCGTAGAATATCCATACCAAATGAAGTCCAAATGCGATAAAAACTTACAGAGACTTTTTTTGGAATATATGTGATTTTGGGGAAAATAATCAATGCGAGACGATGCCCGAGGAGGTGACAAGCCTGCTAGGCGCGACCCGCCCCCTGTCCATGCCTAGCAGGCTTGTGGCCGCCCCTTAGGTCACTTGGATCTTTCCTTCGGTCGCAAGAAAGCTAATATCCGGCTAAAAATCCCCTCAAAATTTTTGCCCGATCGGAGTTACGGATCTCCGAATATTTAAGAAATGGTGAAAGACCAGAATCTGGGAGCGCAAAAACAGAGAGAGAGGTCCAATATTGGAGGGGCTCTCGCCCCTCCGCCGCCATGGAGGCCATGGACCAGAGGGGAAACCCTTCTCCCATCTAGGGGGAAGGTCAAGGAAGAAGAAGGAGGGGGCTCTCTGTTGGAAATATGCCCTAGAGGCAATAATAGATTAGTTATTATCATATTTCCTTGTTCGTGATAATCGTTTATTATCCATGCTATAATTGTATTGATCGGAAACTCAGATACATGTGTGGATACATAGACAACACCATGTCCCTAGTATGCCTCTAGTAGACTAGCTCGTTGATCAAAGGATGGTTAAGGTTTCCTAGCCATGGACATGAGATGTCATTTGATAACGGGATCACATCATTAGGAGAATGATGTGATGGATAAGACCCAAACTACAAACATAGCATATGATTGTTTCAGTTTATTGCTACTGTTTTCTGCATGTCAAGTATATGTTCCTATGACCATGAGATCATGCAACTCACGGATATCGGAGGAGTGCCTTGTGTGTATCAAACGTCGCAACGTAACTGGGTGACTATAAAGGTGCTCTACAGGTATCTCCGATGGTGTTTGTTGAGTTGGCATGGATCGAGACTGGGATTTGTTACTCCGTGTAACGGAGAGGTATCTCGGGGCCCACTCGGTAATGCAACATCACAATAAGCCTTGCAAGCAATGTGACTAATTGTTAGTTGCGGGATCTTGTATTACGGAACGAGTAAAGAGACTTGCCGGTAACGAGGTTGAACTAGGTATGGAGATACCGACGATCGAATCTCGGGCAAGTAACATACCGAAGAACAAAGGGAACGATATACGGGATTAACTGAATCCTTGACATAGAGGTTCGACCGATAAAGATCTTCGTAGAATATGTAGGAACCAATGTGGACGTCTAGGTCCCGCCATTGGTTATTGACCGTAGAGGTGTCTCGGTCATGTCTACATAGTTCTCGAACCCGCAGGGTCTGCACACTTAAGGTTCGGTGACGTTTCGGTAGTGTAGAGTTATGTATGGTGGTGACCGAAGGTTGTTCGGAGTCCCGGATGAGATCCCGGACGTCACGAGGAGCTCCGGAATGGTCCGGAGGTAAAGATTCATATATAGGAAGTCCCAGTTTGGTTTCCGGAAAAGTTTCGGGCTCATCGGTAGTGTACCGGGAGTATCGGTATTGTACCGGGAGTGCCGGTAGTGTACCGGAGGACCTCCGGGAGGGGTATTTCGACCCCAAGAGGTCCATGGGCTGTGGGAGAATAATAACCAGCCCTTAGTGGGCTGGGAAAACAGCCACAAAGGCCCATGGCGCAGGAGAGAAAGTCCTAAAGCAAAAAGTGGAAAATCAGCCAATAGGAGGCAATCCTACTCCAACTAGGATTGGAGGTGAAGTAGGATTGCTCCCACCTCCTATTTCGGCCGACCCAAAGGCCTTGGCTGCCTCTCCTCTCCTCTCCTCCTATATATACTAGTGGATTGGGTGGTTTTTGGACAGAATTTCCGGCCACGTGCTACCCGTTTCACCGGTGCACAGTTTCTCCTCTAGATCGGTTTTCCGCAGCGCTTAGGCGAAGCCCTGCCGGAATCACTCCACCACCATCACCGGAGCGCCGTCACGCTGCCGGTGAACTCTCTCTCCTCTCCACCTCCTCTTGCTGGATCAAGATGGTGGAGATCGTCATCAAGCTGCACGTGTGCTGAACGCGGAGGTGCCGTCCGTTCGGCGCTAGATCGGAAGGACCGTGATCGAGATCGCGAGACGGTTCGTGATGAGATCGCGGAATGGATCGTGATGAGTTCGTAGGACAGATCGTGATCAAGATCGTGAGACGGATCGTGATGAGATCGCGGGACGGATCGTGATGAGTTCACGGGACGGATCGTGATTGGATCGCGGGACGGATCGTGATGAGATCGCGGGACGCTCGGCGATTTGGATCGCGAAGATGTTCGACTACACCAACCGCGTTTCTTAACGCTTCCCGCTTAGCGATCTACAAGGGTACGTAGATCCACTCTCCCTCTCGTAGATGCTCATCACCATGGATAGGTTTGCGTGTGCGTAGGAAAATTTTTTGTTTCCCATGCGACGTTCCCCAACAGTGGCATCATGAGCTAGGTTGATGGTTCGATGAGATCTCGAGTAGAACACAAAAGGTTTGTGGGCGTTGATGCTTAGATTGCTTCCTCCCTTGGTCGGATTTTGGTTCAGCGGTATTGTGAGATGAAGCGGCCCGGACCAACATTACTCGTACGCTTACGAGAGACCGGTTCCCGCGATGCAACTTGTTGCTTAGCTGGCTTGCGGGTGACAGTTTCTCTTACTCTAGTTGGATCGGATCCGACAAAGGCGGTCCTTGAGAAGGTTGAAAAGCAAACTAGTGTATCACCGTTGTGGTTTTGCGTAGGTGAGAATTGTTCTTGCTAGATACCCGTAGCAGCCACGTAAAACATGCAACAACAATTAGAGGACGTCTAACTTGTTTTTGCAGGGTATGTTGTGATATGATATGGCCAATTACATGATGAAATATATGTGATGTATGAGATGATCATGTGATGTATAGATTATCACGACTTGCATGTCGGTGATTACGGCAACCGGCAGGAGCCATAGGGTTGTCTTTAATTATTGTATGACCTGCGTGTCAATCATTAAAGCGCTATGTAATGCTTTACTTTATCGCTACGGTAGCAATAGTAGTAGAAGCATGCAGGGCGTGACAACCCCGATGGCGACACGTTGATGGAGATCATGGTGTCGTGCCGGTGACGATGGAGATCATGCCGGTGTTTCGAAGATGGAGATCTTAAACACAAGTTGATGGCCATATCATGTCACTTATGAATTGCATGAGATGTTAATCCTTTTATGCACCTTGTTTTGCTTAGGACGACGGTAGCATTATAAGGTGATCCCTCACTTAATTTCAAGATAAATTGTGTTCTCCCCAAGTGTGCACCGTTGCGAAAGTTCGTCGTGTTGAGACACCACGTGATGATCGGGTGTGATAGACTCTACGTTCACATACAACGGGTGCAAGACAGATTTGCACATGCGGAACACTCGGGTTAAACTTGACGAGCCTAGCATGTACAGACATGGCCTCGGAACACAAGAGACCGAAAGGTCGAGCATGAGTCATATAGTAGATATGATCAACATAATGATGTTCACCATTGAAGCCACCTCAACTCACGTGATGATCGGACTCGAGTTGGTGAATTTGGATCATGTGACACTCAGATGACCTGAGGGATGTCAATTTGAGTGGGAGTTCTTAAGTAATATGATTAATTGAACTCATTATCATGAACATAGTCAGTAGTGTCTTTGCAAATTATGTTGTAGATTACTAGCTCGCACTGTAGCTCCCGTGTGTTTTTATATGTTCCTAGAGAAATAGAGTTGAAAGATGATGGTAGCAATATTGCGGACTGGGTCCGTGATATGAGGATTGTTCTCATTGCTGCACAGAAGGCTTATGTCCTTAATGCACCGTTCGGTACGCCACCCCCTCTAGCGTCGTCTGTAGATGTTGTGAACATCTGACAGGCACGTTCTGATGACTACTTGATAGTTTAGTGCGTCATGCATTACGACTTAGAATTGAGGCTCCAAGACGTTTTGAACGTCACGGAACATATGAGATGTTCTAAGAGCTGAGATTGTGATCTCAGGCTCGTGCCCGTGTTATGAGATATGAGATCTCAAACAAAGATTCTTTGCTTGCAAGACGAAAGAGAATAGCTCAATAGTTGAGCATGTGCTTAGATTGTCTAGGTGCCACAATCGCTTGAATCGAGTGGGAGTTGATCTTCCAGATAAGATAGTGATTGATATAGTTCTCCAAGTCACTATCACTAAGCTACTAGAACTTGGTGATGAACTATAAATTGCCAGGGATAGAAATGATTCCTGAGCTTCTCGCGATGTTTTGACACCGCGAAGGTAGAAGTCAAAAAGGAGCATCAAAGTGTTGATGGTTAGTAAAAACCACTAGTTTCGAGAAGGGCAAGGGCAAGTAGGGAAACTTCATGGATGGCAAGTCAGTTGCTGCTCCAGTGAAGCAGCCCAAAGTTGAACCTAAACCCGAGACTGAGTGCTTCCATTATGAGGAGAACGGTCACTGAAGCGGAACAACCCTGGATACATGGTAGATAAGAAGGCTGGCTAAGTCGACAGAAGTATATTTGATATGCATGTTATTGATGTGTACCTTGCTAGTACTCCTAGTAGCACCTGGGTATTGGATACCGGTTCGGTTGCTCGAAATAAAAGCTACGGAATAAATGGAGAACTAGCTAAGTGTGAGGTGACGATGTGTGTTGGAAATGTTTCCAAGGTTGATATGATCAAACATCGCACGCTCTCTCTACCTTCGGGATTAGTGACGAACCTAAATTTTATTTGGTGTTTTGCATTGAAGCATGAACGTGATTAGATCATGTTTATTGCAACACGGTTATTCATTCAAGTTAGAGAATAATGGTTATTCTGCTTACATGAATAAATACCTTCAATGGTCATGCACCTAGTAAGTGTGGTTCATTGAATCTTGATCATAGTAATACACATGTTCATAACAATGATGCCAAAAGATGCAAAGTTAATAATGATAGTACCACATACTTGTGGCACTGCCGCTAAATGTCATATTGGTATAAAGCGCATGAAGAAACTCCATGTTGATGGATCTTTGGACTCATTCGATTTTGAATCGGTTGAGACATGCGGACCATGCCTTTTGGTAAGATGACTAAACCCCGTTTTCTGGCTTGATGAAACGGGCAAGTGACTTATTGGAAACAATGCATGTTGATGTATACGATCCAATGAGTGTTTATAGCTTGCAGTGAATATCATTGTTTTCTTACCTTCACTGATGATTTGAGTAGATATAGTGTATATTTACTTAATGAAACACAAGTCTGAATTGTTTGAAAGGTTCAAAGCAAAGTTCAGAGTGAAGTTTAAAGATCATCGTGACAAGAAGATAAAAATTTCTGCGATATGATCGTGGAGGTGAATATTTGGGTTACGAGTTTGGCATACAAATTTAGACAATGTGAAAGTTGTTTCACAACTCACGCCACCTGGAACACCATAGTGTGATGGTGTGTCCGAACGTCGTAGTCATGCCTTATTTGATATAGCACATACTATGATGTCTCTTATCGTTTTAATACTATCGTTTTAGGGTTATGCATTAGAGACAACCGCATTCACTTTAAAATAGGGCACCATCTAAATCCGTTGAGATGACACCGTGTGAATTATGGTTTGATAGAAACCTAAAGCTGTCATTTCTTGATGTTTGGGGCTGCGAAGCTTGTGTGGAAAATGTTTTCACCTAATGAGCTCAAACCCAAAGCGGACAAATGCATCTTCATAGAATACGCCAAGAACAGTTGGGTATACCTTCTATCTCAGATCCGAGTGCAAAGTGTTTGTTGCTGGAATGGATCCTTTCCTGAGAAAAGGTTTCCCTCGAAAGAATTGAGTGGGAGGAAGATAGAACTTGATGAGGTTATTGAACCTTGTTTCAATCAGAGTAGCGCAGCGCAGAAAGTTGTTTCTGTGAAGCCTATGTTAGTTGAAGAAAGAAGTTAATGATGATGATCATGAAGCTTCGGATCAAGTTACTATCGAACCTCGTAGGTCGACAAGGACGTGTACTGCTCTTGAGTGGTACAACAACCCTGTCTTAAAGGTCATGTTGTTGGACAGCGATGAACCTACGAGCTATGGAGAAGCGATGATGGGCCCGGATTCCGACAAATGGATGAGACCATGAAATCCGAGATAGGATCCATGTATGAAAACCAAGTATAGACTTTGGTAGACTTGCTCGTTGGACGGCAGGTCGTTGAGTACAAATGGATCTTTAAAAATGAAGACAGACGCTGATGGTAAATATCACCATTTGTAAAGCTCGACTTGTTGCAAAGTTGTTTGTGACAAGTTCAAGGAGTTGACTACGATGAGATTTTCTCACTCGTAGTGGTGCTAAAGTCTGTTGGAATTATGTTAGCAGTTGCTGCGTTTTCAATTATGAAATCTGACAGATGGATGTCAAAACATCATTTCCTTAACGGTTTACTTGAGGAAAGGTTGTATGTGATACAACCAGAAGGTTTTGTCAGTCCTAAGGATGCTAAAAGGTGTGCAAGCTTTGGTGATCCTTCCATGGACTGAAGCAAGCATCTCGGAGTTGGAATATACACTTTGATGAGGTGATCAAAGTTTTTGATGTTTATACAAAGTTTACGAGAAACTTGTATTTGCAATAAAGTGAGTGGGAGCACTATAGAGTTTCTGATAAGTATATGTGGTTGACATATTGTTGATCGGAAATAATGTAGAATTTCTGGAAGGCATAAAAGGTTGTTTGAAAAGTGTTTTTCTAAGGAAGACCTGGATAAAGCTACCTAATTGTTGAGCATCAAAATCTATAGAGATAAATCAAGATGCTTGATGAGACTTTCAATGAGTGCATACCTTGACAAGATTTTGAAAGAGTTCAAAATGGATCAGCCAGAGAAATAGTTCTCGTCTGATTTGTAAGGTGTGAAGTTGAGTGAGACTCAAAGCTCGACAACGGCAGAAGAAAGAGAAAGGATGAATGTCGTCCCCTATGCCTTAGCCATAGGCTCTATATTATGCCATGCTGTGTACCGCACCTATGTGTGCCTTGCCACGAGTCTGTCAAGGGGTACAAGAGTGGTCCAGGAGTGGATCACTGGACAGCGGTCGAAATTATCCTTAGTAACCAGAGGACTAAGGAAATGTTTCTTGATTATGGAGGTGATAAAGAGTTCGTCGTAAAGAGTTACGTCGATGCAAGCTTTAACACCTATCCGGATGACTAGTAGTAGCAATCTGGATACGTATAGTGGAGCAGCCATTTGGAAATAGTACCAAGTGGAGTGTGGTAGCAGTGATTACGGTTTGACATAGAGATTTGCAAAGTACACACGGATCTGAATATCGCAGACCCGTTGACTATAAGACCTCTCTCACATGCAAAGCATGATCGAGCCCCAAAACTCATTGGGTGTTAGATTCATAACAATGCGAATCACATGGTGATGTGAACTAGATTATTGACTCTAGTGCAAGTGGGAGACTGTTGGAAATATGCCCTAGAGGCAATAATAGATTAGTTATTATCATATTTCCTTGTTCGTGATAATCGTTTATTATCCATGCTATAATTGTATTGATCGGAAACTCAGATACATGTGTGGATACATAGACAACACCATGTCCCTAGTATGCCTCTAGTAGACTAGCTCGTTGATCAAAGGATGGTTAAGGTTTCCTAGCCATGGACATGAGATGTCATTTGATAACGGGATCACATCATTAGGAGAATGATGTGATGGATAAGACCCAAACTACAAACATAGCATATGATTGTTTCAGTTTATTGCTACTGTTTTCTGCATGTCAAGTATATGTTCCTATGACCATGAGATCATGCAACTCACGGATATCGGAGGAGTGCCTTGTGTGTATCAAACGTCGCAACGTAACTGGGTGACTATAAAGGTGCTCTACAGGTATCTCCGATGGTGTTTGTTGAGTTGGCATGGATCGAGACTGGGATTTGTTACTCCGTGTAACGGAGAGGTATCTCGGGGCCCACTCGGTAATGCAACATCACAATAAGCCTTGCAAGCAATGTGACTAATTGTTAGTTGCGGGATCTTGTATTACGGAACGAGTAAAGAGACTTGCCGGTAACGAGGTTGAACTAGGTATGGAGATACCGACGATCGAATCTCGGGCAAGTAACATACCGAAGAACAAAGGGAACGATATACGGGATTAACTGAATCCTTGACATAGAGGTTCGACCGATAAAGATCTTCGTAGAATATGTAGGAACCAATGTGGACGTCTAGGTCCCGCCATTGGTTATTGACCGTAGAGGTGTCTCGGTCATGTCTACATAGTTCTCGAACCCGCAGGGTCTGCACACTTAAGGTTCGGTGACGTTTCGGTAGTGTAGAGTTATGTATGGTGGTGACCGAAGGTTGTTCGGAGTCCCGGATGAGATCCCGGACGTCACGAGGAGCTCCGGAATGGTCCGGAGGTAAAGATTCATATATAGGAAGTCCCAGTTTGGTTTCCGGAAAAGTTTCGGGCTCATCGGTAGTGTACCGGGAGTATCGGTATTGTACCGGGAGTGCCGGTAGTGTACCGGAGGACCTCCGGGAGGGGTATTTCGACCCCAAGAGGTCCATGGGCTGTGGGAGAATAATAACCAGCCCTTAGTGGGCTGGGAAAACAGCCACAAAGGCCCATGGCGCAGGAGAGAAAGTCCTAAAGCAAAAAGTGGAAAATCAGCCAATAGGAGGCAATCCTACTCCAACTAGGATTGGAGGTGAAGTAGGATTGCTCCCACCTCCTATTTCGGCCGACCCAAAGGCCTTGGCTGCCTCTCCTCTCCTCTCCTCCTATATATACTAGTGGATTGGGTGGTTTTTGGACAGAATTTCCGGCCACGTGCTACCCGTTTCACCGGTGCACAGTTTCTCCTCTAGATCGGTTTTCCGCAGCGCTTAGGCGAAGCCCTGCCGGAATCACTCCACCACCATCACCGGAGCGCCGTCACGCTGCCGGTGAACTCTCTCTCCTCTCCACCTCCTCTTGCTGGATCAAGATGGTGGAGATCGTCATCAAGCTGCACGTGTGCTGAACGCGGAGGTGCCGTCCGTTCGGCGCTAGATCGGAAGGACCGTGATCGAGATCGCGAGACGGTTCGTGATGAGATCGCGGAATGGATCGTGATGAGTTCGTAGGACAGATCGTGATCAAGATCGTGAGACGGATCGTGATGAGATCGCGGGACGGATCGTGATGAGTTCACGGGACGGATCGTGATTGGATCGCGGGACGGATCGTGATGAGATCGCGGGACGCTCGGCGATTTGGATCGCGAAGATGTTCGACTACACCAACCGCGTTTCTTAACGCTTCCCGCTTAGCGATCTACAAGGGTACGTAGATCCACTCTCCCTCTCGTAGATGCTCATCACCATGGATAGGTTTGCGTGTGCGTAGGAAAATTTTTGTTTCCCATGCGACGTTCCCCAACACTCTCTCCCCCTCTCCCGGTGGCACCGGAACGCCGCCGAGGCCATCATCGTGACGGTTATCTACTCCAACAACTCGGTCATCTTCACCAACACCTCCATCACCTCCCCCCATCTATCTACAGCGGTCCACTCTCCCGCAACCCGATGTACCCTATACTTGAACATGGTGCTTTATGCTTCATATTATTATCCAATGATGTGTTGCCATCCTATGATGTCTGAGTATATTTTTGTTGTCTTATGGGTTGATTGATGATCATGATTGGTTTGAGTTGCATGTTTTATTATTGGTGATGTCTTATGGTGCTCTCTGTGTCGCGCAAGCGTGAGGGATCCTCGTTGTAGGGTGTTGCAATGTGTTCATTATTCGCCTATGGCGGGTTGCTTGGTTGACAAAAGCATAAACTCAAGTAGGTGGGTTGTTGCATATGAGAGTAAAGAGGACTTGATACCTTATAATGCTATGGTTAGATTTTACCTTAATGGTATTTAGTAGTTGCGGATGCTTGCTAGAGTTCCAATCATAAGTGCATATGATCCAAGTAGAGAAAGTATGTTAGCTTATGCCTCTCCCTCATATAAAATTGCAATAATGATTACCGGTCTAGTTATCGATTGCCTAAGGACAATTCTGCAACTCCTACCACCACTTTTCCACACTCGTTAAACTAACTTAATTGTTATTTTATCTTAGCCGCCCTAGTTTTTATTTACGTGCTCTTTATTTTCTTGCAAACCTATCCTGATACACCTACAAAGTACTTCTAGTTTCATACTTGTTCTAGGTACAGCGAACGTTAAGGTGCGTATAGTTGTATCGGTGGTCGATAGAACTTGAGGGAATATTTGTTCTACCTTTAGCTCCTCGTTGGGTTTGACACTCTTACTTATCGAGAAAGGCTACAGTTGATCCCCTTTACTTGTGGGTTATCATGCCCCCCTGGCTTGTGGCCTCCCAGCAGGTCCTCTAACCCTAATCTTCGGCCTATAAATTCCCAAATATTCCCCCAATACCAGAAAGAGCAACGATAATACTTTTCCGCTGCCAGAAGCCTCCGTTCCCGAGAGATCTAATATTGGAGCCTTTTTCGGTAATCTTCCGGAGGGGGGTTCGATCACGGAGGGCATCTACATCAACTCCATTGCCCCTCCGATGATGCGTGAGTAATCCACCACAGACCTATGGGTCCATGGCTAGTAGCTAGATGGTTTCTTCTCTCTCTTTGTGCTTCAATACCATGTTCTCCATGATCTTCATGGGGATCTATCCGATGTAATACTCTTTTGCGGTGTGTTTGTCGAGATCCGATGAATTGTGGGTTTATGATCAGCTTATCTATGAATATTATTTGGTTCTTCTCTGAATTCTTATATGCATGATTTCATATCTTTGCAAGTCTCTTCGAGTTATTGGTTTGGTTTGGCCAACTAGATTGGTAATTCTTGCAATGGAAGAAGTGCTTAGTTTTGGGTTCAATCTTGCGGTATCCTCACCCAGTGACAAAGTAGGGGTACTGAGGCACGTATTGTATTGTTGCCATCAAGGGTAAAAAGATAGGGTTTTCATCATATCGCTTGAGTTTATCTCTCTACATCATGTCATCTTACTTAATGTGTTACTCTGTTCTTCATGAACTTAATACTCTAGACGCAGACAGGAGTCAGTCGATGTGTGGAGTAATAGTAGTAGATGCAGAATCGTTTCGGTCTACTTGACACGGACGTGATGTCTATATGCATAATCATTGCCTTGGATATCGTCATAACTATGCATTTTTCTATCAATTGTTCGACGGTAATTTGTTCACCCACCGTGTTATTTTCCTTCAAGAGAGAAGCCTCTAGTGAAACCTATGGCCCCCGGGTCTATTTTTCATATTATATTTTCAGATCTATATACCAAAAATACCTTGCTGTAATTTATTTACCTTTTTACTTCTCGCAATCTTTTCCATCTATCTCTATCGGATCTACTCCTTGCAAGTAACCGTGAAGGAATTGACAACCTCTTTATAGAGTTGGGTGCAAGTGTTTGATTGTTTGTGTAGGTGCATCTATTAGTGACTTGCTTGTTCCTCCTACTAGATTGATACCTTGGTTCTCAACAACTGAGGGAAATACTTATCTACTTTGTTGCGTCACCCTTTCCTCTTCAAGGGAAAACCAACGCAAGCTCAAGAAGTAGCACTTGAGCGAATCAGCAATCCGAGTAGCCACCGCCAGGTTCAATAATGGTGTGCGCATCACCGAGATGGTGTACGGTCGCTCTTTCGTGAACAGATGACGGTGACTCCAGCTGGAGCTGGGTATCTCCCTTGCCGCACGCTCGTCGAGTGATCAATGAAGCCGCTTGATTCACTCATGCTCCGCCAAGGTGGCCTGGCACGTAGCTTCCAGAGCCATCTCCTCTGGGGAAGTTCCCGTGATGGGAATGAGAAGAGCTTCGTCATTCCTGTGCCTGATTTCCTCCCGTTGATCCTGAGTGAGGGGTCAGGGAACGTAACCATCGGAGGTAGCCTTGTTGCGTTTGCCATCTCGCCCGCGAGCATCTTCTGAGGGGTATCTGGGAGGAGGATCATCCCGGGACGAGACGACCATCAGGACCTCCGCAACGTCTCTGCTGCTCTCGCAATTGGCTGCACCAGAGGATTCGTCGTTTGACGATGGAAAGAGGCAGTGCACGGACTCGTCGATGCCGCATACGGGAGTCTGCTTAGCTGCGGTTTGAGCCGCCACTGCGTGCTTGATCCAGCGTTGCAACCGTGAGCGCCCAGAGCGCCGGCGACAGGCTGCAACACGAGTCGGTGAAATAGATCAATATGGCGTCGACGACTGTCGGAGAAGGACTCCAAACGTCATCATGTTGAAATGCACTGTGCCTCGGGCGGGCGGTGCCTCAACATCCAGCGGTGCTTCCTGCAGCCACGCCGAGTCGTCAACGATGAAGCTGAGGGAGCCGAAGTAGATCTCGCCGCGTAGTGTCATCATGATGATCGGAAAAGTGGAAATTCCACCTGCATCGGAATTCGCTAGATGCGCAGCCCCACGGTTGGTGTCAACTGTCGAGGGAACTATCCTGACAATACTACCATGGGTATGAATGGAGGGGCGAAGTCTAGCTATGGCTCAAATGTTCACTCGGATGTGTACGAGTTCAGGCCCCACTCAGAAGTGGTAAAAGCCCTACGCTCGAGCCCGGGGGCTTGTTTGTTTGCTTATGGGGGAATAGAGGAATATAGGATATCGGAACCTTGCTACGGCACCCGATGGTGGCTTATATAGGGTGCGCCACCACTGGCCGAGCGCCGCCATAAATGCTACTTAAAACTATGTTACAGGAACTACAGCTTTAAGTAGTGTGTTACTGGTAACGCACAATTAACTAGTCATTGAGTGTATCTTCAGATCCCTCGACCGCTACGCCTCCTGAGCTGTTAAACTTCTGTTGTTCGAGTGTAGCTATGGGCATCCGAGTGACTCTTCAAGTGCGTCCGAATGCACCTTTACTTCTGGAGCTTCAATGCTATGAGGGTCCACAGGTGGGCCCTAGAAGTCAGTCTTGTGACCCTACCCATGGTAGACGACCTCATCAGACGGCATGCACTTCTAGGGATCATCCCCGGCCCAAGTATGTTCAACGATCAAGGCTTCTCATCTTTTTTTATGGGCGGCTCAAGGCACTTTTAAAAACCATTATTGATAATATTAGTGCGGGTGAAAGAGTGACAACATCTTTGCATCAGTTTATTTGCCCTCTTTACTGAAGTCTTTGGACTATTTTCTCGAGTAGAGATTGATACCCCAAAGAAGGTGTTTTCAAAACATATCATTGTAATTCTTAGTCATAGGAGTTACTTTGTATTTTCTTACCTCTTGGGTCCAAATAGTGTACCTGTAATTGTTATGAGTATGAATAAAGTTACAGATGTTTTAAAAAAACATAGAAAAATAAAAAACATACATCGAAAGAACGATGTTGTTGAGCAAGAATACATGGGGACCTAAAATCAACATCACAACACGACCAACAGTGCAAATCGTCTTGTCGCCACATCCGACGGAATGAACAAAGGTTTTCACCTGAAACTGTAACAAAGAAAATGAAATTGCAATAACCTCGTCAAGAGTCGACGCACATCCTCATGCCACGAAGGAGTAATACAGTCAGTCAACGTGAAAAAACCGAGAACTCCAAAACTAGATCTAGGCCCCTCCCTTGCAAGACAAAGAAGGCGCCAAGGTTACCCACCATCACACCTCTTGTCGTCCACGTGACGGAGAAGCACAGCCACCACCACCACCACCCGAGACCAGCCGGAAAGTATACCGACTAGCCCACCACCTAAGGCCGCCACCCTGGCATCCCACTCCGAATCTTTCAGTGACGCCAACAAGCAAACGCCATTGATTGGAGGGGGGTATCAGATTCCTCTCCACCAACCCTCAAGGTCCCCATGAATGAAGGACGTATCAAAAGGTTCATCTTTACGCGTACAAAACTGATGGGTCTAAAAGTTCATAAAACTGATAGGTCTCACCAATGGAAGTCATGTCATTTGTTAGCTTTGTAGAACTGGATAAAAAAATAATACTTTTATAAAGTTATATTTTCTCCGTCCCGAATTACTTGTCGCGGAAATTGATAAAATTAGATATATCTAAAACTAAATATGTCTGGATACATTTATTTCTATAATAAGCAATTTCGAACGAAGGGAGGACTAAAACCGTGCCAATTAATTTGTATCGGAGAGAGTAACTAAATTCAAAAGTAACTATGAACAGAGAAATCACATTCTAGAGCAGGAAGCTGACGACTTTGCCACATGGATGATTCGAAAAAAAAAAGACTTTGCCACATGGATACTGGATTCGGATGAGATCAACAAAAGATCGAAATGGGGTGATCTGGGCTGCTTAGAGTGATGATGTCGTTCTAGAAGGCAGGGCCCACAGCGACGGCGCCACGGAACCGGCCCACCCATGGTGCGACACCAACGGAAAACCCATCCCCGCCTCCCTTCCTTCTAGACGACAGTCGACAGTGACGTCCCATCCCCAACCTAAGTAGTAAGTGATCGATGTCATGTCCCCACCTCCCCGCCACCAACATCCAAACCTATCCCCAAACGCTGGCATGCATGATCAGTTGATCACCCTTCATAACCACAAGCTTCAGCTCCCCGCCCTCGCGCACTCCCAGCCCACTCGATCCCCCAGCTCCCAGCTCGACCCCGACCAAGCCGAAGGTCTAGCCAATGGCAGCGGGAGCAGCGCCTGTGGCGCCGCCGATGGTGGCCGCGGCGAGGCCGGCGGCGGGCTCGCTCTACGAGGCGCTGCGCGTGGGCCGGGCGGCGACGCAGGTGGAGATCAGGACCGCGTACCGCTCCATGGCCAAGCGCCTCCACCCCGACGTCGCCTCCTGCGGCCACGGCCGCGGCCACGGGGGTCCCGAGGCGTTCCTGGAGATCCGGAGGGCGTACGAGACGCTGTCGGACCCGGCGGCCAGGGCGCGCTACGACAGCGCGATCGGGGTGTTCCGCGGCGCCGGCGTCATGCGGGTGCGGAGGTGGGAGACAGACCAGTGCTGGTGATCCACCAAGCCGTGATCTCCCAACTCCCATGAACGTGGATGAGCTGCAACGGCCTGTGTTGGCGTCCTCGGCGTAGTTAGTGCTAGGTTAGTGTGTAAGGTTGTGGTGTGGGCCCAGCCGTCGGTCCCTCTATGCAGACGGCACCACTTTTTGGTCTTTTTTGCGGGGCCACTTTTATTTTTGTCCTGGTGGTGTAGCTTTTGTAAATATATATATTCAAGCTTGCTACTATTCAGCTGCTTTTCTCCTGATTTTTTAGCTTCAGGTGTTTGAGAATCGGAGACTCGAAATGGAGCCTGCCCTGGCTTTCGTGTTATGCCTTGTATAAGTCGATACTCCCTTCACATTTTACTCCCTTCGCTCTTAAATATAAATCTTTTAAAAAATTTCACTAAAAGACTAAATACAAATGTATACAGACATACTTTAAAGTGTAGATTCACTCGTTTTGTTTCGTATATAGTCCCCTTGTGAAATCTCTTAAAAGACTTATATTTAAGAACGAATGGAGTATAATATAATGCATTCGTACTTTTTGAGATTTAAATATAATCAACAAGACCGATTGTGGTGGCAGCAGAAATTATATACAACTAAATTCATATTTTGATACGAATTTTGTAGTATAATTTTTACTCGCGTCACAATTGATCTCGTTGTTGTTTAAATATATGATCAAATTTAGATTTCAGAAAACATAAAATGTAGAGAGCATTAACTTTCCCGAAAAAAAATGTGGACATTCCTTGGTGTCAAAGAGATGGGCATTCCTTGGTTGCCAGTCCGGGAAACAAGGATTCCTGATCCCAACATTAGCAAAGCCAAAGTAAAAGTGCTAGTACACGTCAGTGTCCAAAGTAAAAGTGTTACACGTCAGTTTCCTATGTAGATCGGACGTTTTTATGTGGTACGCAAAGCAATTCCTTGAGAGGAAAAAGGTTCTTCCATCGGAATTAACCATTGCGTAGGGTTGTTTTCTGTACATGTGCACGATAGACTGCTCCCATGCTGGTTGTCCACAAAGGGATTTGATCTAAGGGAGATTAAACTGTGTCGGGGACAGGTATCGTATGGAATTCGTCGTGTGTGTAGCACGGCTCTTCTTCCATTGGCCGACAAAGAAACAGCACGCTGAGGATGCATCAAAACTTTCGCTGCGTTCCGACTCCCAACTCCCTTTACCTCGAAAAAAATAAACAAACTGCCATCATCGGTGCCGCGGCAGCTCCATGGTTCACACCACCGGAACGTTTAAACCGCCATCGTCGGCGCAAGGATTCACACACGACACTGGCATGTCGGCTACAAACATCTCAACGCATGAACAAGGAATGCAAGTAAGTAACGAACTAAAGCACCGCACTGAATAAGGCGGTAAGTACGGTCTCAAACATAACCAATTTACAACACCTTCTAAGGTTGGGGTATGGTATCACTGCCACTTTGCCGGTTCAAGAGCCACTTCTCAAAACTACCTCTGTACATGGGCACACGAACAGATCATATATGGAGGTTCAAACTTACAGTGGCTACACAATGCGCCGTATCATATCACTTGTGGGTCATCATCACCGAGTTGATTACATGCATCATTAGGCGGATGTTGTTCGCTTCCAGTGGGCTGGTTCCTGGTACCGACTGTTGGTGAGCCAAGACGCCATAGACTTGCTCAAATATTGGCCTCACATGCGCTGCAATCATCTGATGGGCTGGTTGGATTGACATGGCCACCGCTGTCATCCACTGAAGCTTCAGGGGTGTGTCGTTGCCTATGTCGCACGCCAGTTGCTGGAAAAGGGCCAGAAGGACCCCTTGGTTCAGTGGAACCGGGTTCAGTCTACACAATCCTTGCAAATCAACCTGCCAGAAAGGGTGTCCACATTTACACACATGCTAATTAAAAAGGTTGTATGGCCTGATGAAAGTGTTTCTCCGTGGTATAACGAAAGTATGGGTGCATCAGATGGACTAACTATGAGATGCAAGTTTGTATGTCTACAGACATCCCTTGATTTGATCAAGCAGCTAAAAGAAAAATGGGGAATAAGCCAACAACTACACTTCAAAAAAGTTAATATTGCCAATACCTGAGAGCACAACCAAGACACCATGGATACGTCACTTCTTTGAAGAGCCATCGTAAACGCCTCATCGAATTTTTGCTCAGATATTAGTCTGGTTAGCTCCTTCATCGGGTCCAGTGGAACATCAGCCTAAAACAGCAATTACAACCAGTAAACCAAATGCTTGATGTTTTCAATATTCAGAAACACACAAATGAACTGTGGTGGGGTGGGGGTTAAGACTATATCCCACATATTCAATCGTACAGAAGGCCAAGGATGGAAACAATCTGATAGAGCAAATAGGTAGACCCATAGAGAGTGGAAAATTTAGTATTTAGTACCTCGGGGAGATTAGGTATTGGTCCGTTGGTGGGCTGCAAGGCACTACTATTATGTGATAGTGGGTTCCCTGATGCAACTAGTGCCAAAAGCTTGCGCTGGCCATCAAGTAACTCTGATGTAAGACCCTGGGTAATTGATGATGCTGAAGTGATTGTTTCCTGGAAAAAATCAAATGAGAATGTAAGTATTAGCATTACTCAGCATATGGGGAAAACTGTATAATATATCCAGCTTGTGTCTTCATATTTATGGCCTCTGGCACTGCATGTAACAAGAGCAAAATGAAAGGCTTGCAAGCCTACCCTTAGAGTCTGTGCCAATGGACTATGTGCTGCTGCGACCTGCTGCTGGATAGCAGTGCCATGCTCAGACATGCCTTTCTGGAACGCACCATCCACTTGCTCAAACATTGTCTTACAAGACTGATCAAATGCTGGAATGATTGATGACTCAAAGCTTGACCGTAAAGCATCCTGCAGGGCCCAAATTAAGAAGCAATAAATCAATGCTGACAAAATGATCATCCAACACAATCCAGATATGCAATGAGTTGCTTGGTGACCCAATGGAATCTCACTTTGTATGTACAGTTATATATGTTGGGGTTGGATATGCAAGATTTTATTTGGTTGCCAAAATAGTACTACCTCTGTAACTTAATATAAGGCATTTTCATTACCTTATTCTTATATGCATCGCCTACCCATATGATCTTCCTAAAGAACACCTAAAAGCAACTCCAACATGCACAATCCCATGCAAGGATAGGTTCGTTCCAGCAACCATTCAATTGTAAATATGTAATGCACACGGAAATAATAACTGTGAAAAAACAAATCAAGTCGGCACAAACAAATCATGCTTACCATGTTCCATTTGAAATTAACAGCTTTGATGCTAATGATCTACAAGGACTATATACACACCAAAGATACATACCTGAAGTGCCTGCTTGGCAGATGTATGGAACTGTGTTTGGATCTGCTTAGCAACTGTAGCTTCAAGTTTCGTACTTACGGACTTATCCAGCTGATTCACAACCTTTTCCCCGAGAACTTTCTGAAAGGGAAAAATTGATGAGATATGAGGGAAATCATAATAGAGGGAACAACAAGAATAGCCACAACCTGAAGTGAATTCGAAACAGCAGAAGACAAGGACTTCTCAATGATAGGTGTTGTTGTTTGTGCAATGGTGGGTCCCAACAACAATATTTCTCTCTTTAATGACTTGTCCAGTATAGCAGGAATGTCCTTGTTTACAGAAGTTGTGATTAGAGTAGCAATCTGCTGCATTCGCTCTCTTTCAACCTTTTCATGCCTTGCATTTTCCTCCTGGAAACGAGCCCACATGGCATCAACGTTAGCCTTGATGGACTTCTCAATATTACGCCCGAGTGATGTCTCGATCCTTTTACCCTCCTTTGCAATAGGAGCAGACACAATTGCATTCAGCTGCTTTTGCATGTCAGTATGCATTGCCATAAGCTGCAATGGCACAAGCATTGTCAATATCGTAATGCCTTGCATCACAACTAAAATTTAAAACCATCTTTGTGCAAGAAAAATATGCCATGCTTCCATGACATCAAGTAACAAAAAATACGTTCATATTATGGCACAACATGAACACAAGAATAGTTCAGAAATTATAAAAAACTAGGACAGTGCAATCAAGATTAGAGCTTAATATGATGCACAGTCACTTGCTTGGGAACTATCCCTCAATTCCAAATTACTTGAAATTCTAGCTTTGTCCTAAGTCAAACTTTTTAAAATCTCACCAAGACTACAGAAAAATATATGAGCATCTACAGCAGCAAATTAGTTTCATTAAATTTTCCTTAAAATATATTTCATACTCTATGTATTTGACTTTGTAAATATTAGCACATTTTTTTATATACTTGGTTAAACTTAATAAAGTTTGACTTAGGACAAACTTCAACTAATTTGGAACGGAGGGAGTAGAATTTTCACTACACAACCAGGATGTTTTACAACATTAACTGTATGCTGCTGTATTCAAGCAACATGCATTGGCATTGTCCAAAGGCAAGCACTTAGAGAGCAGTAGTCCTCAGAAGTAAATCAGCCCATGATTCATTTCGAACTCTAAAGTTTGATATGCGGATCAGGAATGATGTGCAATGCACAGCACAGGTTAGAATCTCAATTTCAGTCTTATGACTTGCTGAAACACACATACTTATTCCGGCTCACATGAAAGAACTTGCATTTCCTTTTACGTAATGGTGAAAGTGACAATCTCATTCTCGTAACTAAACAAAAGCCAGGCTGACACCTAAGTTCCAGCTGTTTTAATTACTTCAATCATCAAAACAAAGGGGATGAACTGATAAATCGGCTATAATTTTTGATCAACCACAACTCTATTTATCTAACAAATGTTTATGTTTAACTGGGCTGCAGTCTTAGAACATTTTCTAGCAACTATTTTGATGTAAATCATTTGAAGTCTAACAGCATCGAATAATATCAGACAAGTTTCAGCACGAAGGGAGAGAAACTTCTACTGTAATCACCTGTTGCAATGTTCCTTGAATAGCAGCTATTTGCGGGACAGAATCAATAGCAGGGTTTGTATTGCTTGGATGTTCATGTGATGAATCAGTAGAATTGAAAGTGCTTGTAAGAGGAGACATCTGCCCAGACACCTGAGGATGCAAAACTTTCTCCTCTTTGGTAGCTGAGAGTAACTGCAAGTTCCTTGAAGAAGAGCCATTGGTTTTTTCAGTAGCTTCAGCTCTTCTTCTTGGAAGATTTTCATCCCCAGCACCAGAACGTTGTTTCAAAAGTGTGGGATCTGATCTCTGTGAATCTTCCATGCTGTACTTGTCAGTTGTTACCGAGCGTTCACTAATTGTCTCTACAGTTTGCTCTGAAGACATGTTAAGTCTCTCCATTTTCTCTTGAACAATTTGGGTGTCCTTAACATCCTGAAATCCAACATTTTGATCTAGTTTTTTCTCAACCACATGTTTTGACTCCATTTCTACATTCTGTGGGCTGCCATTAGCAGTCGATTCAGCAGATGGGAGCACACCTGAAATAATTTCAGATGGGGTAATCAAGTGTGTGGCATTCACTCCGACCTTAAACGTGGGATGAGGATCTGAAACTGTACCATCAACCTGGCCACCTCTTGGCTCTTCATTCCCAAAGCTATCCTTCCTATCAAATGCTCCTTGCCCACTTGTACCATCAGAATCCATCCTTTTCTTACTTGAATAATCAGAAGACAACTTATCCCCATCATGATCACCAAGAGATGAACCTCTTGAAGGATCTCTTCTCAAGACAGCTTCTGCATAAGATCCAGCATTATCCACGTTTGATGTAGGAGTTGGGGATGAAACATGAGTAGCAGTATCAGCCTCTGTGTACACAGACAGTGGGGATGGAATTTCAATACCAACATCAAGAGTTTGTGAATTAACTGAAGCAATAGGGTGTGAAGTTACTATTGTGTTACCTGTTCCTTGATGATCACTCAGTGGTTTAGTTTCTGTTGATGACTCCACTGATGCCACTTCTAGAGGTCTCTCGTATACATGAGAAATAGCCAGATCCCTACCAAGCCCAGTGTTATCAGCTGTAGGAGGCAAACAGAGTGATAACTCCAATCCATATTGCTGGATAGCCATTGTCTGAACACAATAGACTTGTACTACATGTTCACCATCAGGCTGGCTTTCATGTGTTCCCGTCAGACTTAAAATAGGCATTGCAACTGTGAAATCTGCTATATAGTCCAGCCGAGTTGAAGCAGGATCTGGACCATACTCAACATGGATAGCATATATAGCATTTTTTTTGGCATTCGCAAGCAAAATAAGGCTGGCCTGTGGCAACACTGCTACTTGGTTGAAAAATGCTTCCTCAAACCTATTTTCCAGAGAACTCACAAGTTCCAGAGTTTGAGTGCATCTCCAAGTCTCAGATTCACTTGGCAACAACCAACCTTCCTTATCAGAGGAAACCCAGATTTTTACTTCTCGGTTGAGAGGCCCCTGCGATATTTAACATAAGTTAGTATACTAACACCATGAAAGATATATGCTAAATGAAGGCACGTGCAAGATTAATTTCCAAGTTTGCAAGAGTGGAGGTCCATGCATTGTTTATCCTAACGATATACTGATAACAGGAAAGCCTATGCAAACTATAATTAGGAAACATTGATCCTTTTTGCGTTATTTAACTCCAGTTTCCAGGCACTGCCATGATGTTAAGCATGGTGAGACTTCAATCCTATATGAACTGGGCAACTGTGTTATGGTTATTCATTATTTACAGAATAAAATGCTGCTGAGGGTGATTAAAGATGACAGGAAATATAGTTAGAATGTGAATAGATGGAAGAATGCATACCGCTGTAACGAGATTTATATGATTTGGTTGCTCTGGTGCTGTAAGGAAAGAAACCGAATAAACAGCTTTACCATCATGAGGTTTCATCACAGATAAAGGCACTGTCCTTCGATCATCCCAGATTTTTACCTGCCAAAATAGACAGTACACGTTATTAACTGCATCTACAGATTCAGAGAGTGTATCTTTTGGTCACATAGTGCCAACAAAAGAACAGTAGGTTATTGCCAGATCACCCATCGCCAAAGAAGAAGAAACTTCTGCGAGAATGGCATTTTTGCCCATGCCCAGCAGGATAACAAAAATTATCTTAACTAAGCTAAGCAGTCCTAGCATGCATTAGTTGCAGACAGCTCACAGTGGAGCTGGACAGTATATTCAAACATTTTAGACACTATCAATTAAAACAAAACAAATCTGAACTTGGATGGAAATGAACTGAAGTTTAAGCGGAATCTTCAGGATCATTTGCTTTGCCAACCATTTATTTACTGTGCTATTGCCTATCATTAAGTATAGGTTTCTTAACCAATAACAGGATATCTTGTACAAACCGTGCCATCTTTTGAGGCTGAAGCCAGACGGGTAGTCATCCATTGAGATAAGGACAGATCTGTGACATCACCATCATGTTTACCAACCAAGTGCACACCATCAATAAGCTTATCAAGTGAGCACTTAAGAGGCTCTTCTTTACTGAAGTCTCTTCCTCTTCCCACTTTTGTTGTGTCTATTTTTAAGACACAGCTCCCTATTCCAACAAACAGAATTTCCTGCAAGATAAGTGCATAAATCATTAACAGAAAACCAGTCAAGACACTGAAAGGGGCAGGTGGTATAGATGAGGCTCTACTTGCTTATGGGAGTGCCAGCATATTCTTGGATGGTAAGTTCCAGCATCTCCTACTATCTGGATGGCCATTTCAATCTTTCCTGTGATTTGTGGTTTATTTTCCTCATCGGGTCCCTCATCAATCTTCCATACATATATACGCCCATCAACGCTTGCACTGTCAAGAAGCAAAACAAAATATTAATGGTGTGCAGTAACTGGAGGGCACTACACCCTTCTGTCAGGTGAGCACCAGCCAATAAAATGATGGCACAGTCGCAAAGGTACCCCAACAGAGTTACCCTAAAATTACGATAAAAGGCATCCATAAGGTCCCATATGTCAATAGAAGTACCTTGCTAAACGATGGACATCTTCTGCAAAGAAAGCCATGTCCGTCACCCTCTGCAGCAAGCAAAATAAGGTCACGCTAAATATAATAAAGAAATGCACCTTCATGCGAACTAAAATCAACATTACCTCATGAAACAAGACAAATACAGAACTAATAAAAAATTGGCGCTGAAAATCATATATGTACAGCTCATATATTCTATAGTACGATAACTGATGACAAATGGACCCCATCAGTATGACAAAGAAGAATTAATTCCAATGAACTACAAATATGACTAGTCATTAATAATCTGAACCAAGCCTATGCAGCAAGCGCATTAGTTATTCCCTTTGGATTTCTGCTGCATGTGGCAGCATGCTATTTCACTTGACAACATAACCTTTCAATAAATATTCCACCATGCAACACTTCACTTTTTCAGGTGAACTAATCTGTATCTAGTTTATACCAATCCATTTCCATGCATCCCATCATCAGAAATGAATTTATGATTTGAGGGATAGTCTACACCATAGCATCGCACCGTTTCCTCGCCACACAAGTTAATGCTTACGGAGCTCATGCATACAGCAACAAATCTGCACTAATATCACGGGCTCCAACAAGGCACTTCAGCGTAATAAACTACCCAACAGAAAAAGAAACATTGGTAGAATCAGTCTACAGAAGACATACCTGTGTGTGCCCACGAAGGAGAGAGCGGAGTGCGGTGTTGATGTTGAGCACGCGGATGTTGCCAAGCTTGAGGCCGTACACGATGTACGTCCGGTTTACAGCGATCTGCCGGCCCAGCACCAACCCCGGGTCCGAGGTGTACTTGGTGATGGGCGTCACTTCCAGCTGCGGTGGCTGCGCCTCCCCTGGCAACCGCGAGTCGACATCGTGCACGGCCCTGTCCCCCGGTCCCAGCAGCCTGCCCCGGGGAATCTTGCTGCTCGTGCTCGTCATCCTCGCCGGCGGCGCGGACGGCATCGCTGGCAGAGGCGCCACCGGGCCGCCAGAGAACTCCGACGACGTAGGCGGCATGGAAGCCACGGACTCGAGGTGGGCGGGCGCGGTGTTGCCCAGCAGCTGCATGAGCCGAGCTCCCGGGTTGGGGCCGGCGCCGGGGCCGGGGTTAAGGATAGGATTTGCGGTGGGGTTAGGGTTCGCGAAGGCGGGGACGGGGAGGTGGGCGGCGTTGGAATCGGCGGGGTAGTGGAGGTACTGGTTGCGGTGGAAGGGCGGGGTGGCGGGCGGGTAGGAGTAGGGGCCCGGCGGCCCGGTGGCCATCGGCGCGCCGGGCGGGGCGCCCGGGAAGATGCCGGTGGGGGTCGGCACGGTTGTGGGGTGGTTAGGGTTTGGGGGAGGCTTGAAGAGCCTGCTGAGCTCGAAGGGGGGGTTGGGGTTGGGGTTAGGGCTTCCCGAGGGCGACGCCATGGGAGGGCGCTCGCGGGCGAGGTGGATCTGTAGGCGCAGTGGGGTGGAGATGAGGAAGGGGGTGGAGAAGGAAGACGTAGAGGAGGGAGGAGGCAGAGGAGGAAGACAGTAGACAGAGAATGCTCCCCTGGTTTTTGCGGTTTCAGGATTTAACAATGGCAGCTGCCTAGTGGCCACCTCTTATGATGATCAGTTTAAGTTGAGGTTTAAACGGACCTAAGTTAAGTTGGTTTATTTTTTTGCGAGATAGTAAGTTTAAATACAAGTTTAAACGAATGTAAGTTGAAGTTGAAGTTGAAGTGAAAGTAAGTTTCCGAAAAATAGTAAAGGAGGGGAAATGTGTTCTCAAACGTTAATTGAAGGCATAAAAAAAAGATGTGACTAGATCTTAATCGATTGAGACTTAACCAAATAGTAGTCAAGTAACATAACATCTAAGATACAACAAAGAAAAAACTAGAAGAAATTGTTTTCACGGATCTCAATCTAAGATCTTACCAATGTACCATCAACTCAGACATAACCAAGTCTCAGTCGATTGAGATTTAGCAAGAATGTAAGAAGAATATTTTAACCTTGATAGAGCTTAGTATAAGTTTTTCAAAGATTTATCTCGTATCAAATAATGAAAAACACTTCGCTCCCGTCGGCTGATACTCGCGAGGAATCCGCCACATGCTCTACTGTTTGATCAAACGTGATGTTTTTACTCAAACCATCTGTATACTCATCTAGTCAGCCCCAACACATCGCTCCATCTCGTTTCCCAATCAGCCACGACGCTCTCTCTCTTAACTCCCTCAGCAGCTGGCTTCCCCACCATGAGATAAGAATGAGTCCTCCTTGAGACGGTGCCGGGATGCATGGATGAACTCCTTCGCCCACCTATAACCTTCCATGTTGTCTCCACCATGACGGTTCCTTGCGCGCGGACGGGAGCTCGTGGCGAACGACGGTGATTTTCTCTTGTAACATCCTCCCTTTTGCGAGAAAGACTTCTGCAACACCAGTGACGTGGCAGAATTTTCTCCTGTAACACATATATAAAGGTGAAGAGAAAAAATATCTAACCAAAAACCGCAACAACACTTCTGTTGCAAATGTCCGAGCGCAACATCATCCTTGTTGTGAAGTGATACGTCTCAAAGGTGTCTACTTTTCCAAACACTTTTGCTCTGGTTTTGACCTCTAATTTGCATGAATTGAACGAAACTAACCCGGACTGACGATGTTTTCAGCACAACTGGCTTGGTGTTATTTTTGTGCAGAAATAAAAATTCTTGGAATTGGACAAAACTTTTTGTGAATTATTTTTGGAATATATGATGAATTATGGAGCGAAGACTTATTCGAGGGGGTGTGCCAGGGGGCCACCACATATCAGGGCACCCCCCTTAGTGGCGCGTCCCGATGGCTTGTGGGGCCCTCGTGGCCCCTCTGGCCCTAATTCCAGTCCTATAAAATCACATCCGCGAAGAAAAAATCACAGAGAAGATTTCATCGCATTTCACGAGACGGAGCCGCCGCCACCTCCCGTTCTTTCTCTGAAGGGCTGGTCTGGAGCCTGTTTTGGGCTCCGGAGAGGGGAAATCATCGTCGTCATCACCAACCCTTCTCCATCAACACCGCCATGATGCTCACCACCACAAGTGAGTAATGCCTTTGCAGGCTTGCTGGACGGTGGTGGAATTGGATGAGATTGATCATGTAATCGAGTTAAGTTTGATATGGCTTGATCCCTAGTATCCACTATGTTCTAAGATTGATGTTGATATGACTTTGCTATGCTTAATTCTTGTCATTAGGGCCGAGTGCCATGATTTCAGATCTGAACCTATTATGTTTTCATGAATATAAGAGTGATTTGGATCATATCTTGCAAGTTGTATGCACCTATTACGTGCCATGATCCGCATACCCTAAGGTGACAATAATTGGGATTCTTTTCGGTGATTGCCGTAGTGTGAGGAGTTCATGTATTCATCATGTGTTAGTGCTTTGTTTCGGTTCTCTATTAAAAGGAGGCCTTAATATCCCTTAGTTTCCAATAGGACCCTGCTGCCATGGGAGAGTAGGACAAAAGATGCCATGCAAGTTCTTATCGCAAGCACGTATGACTATATACGGAATATATGCCTACATTACATTGATGAATTGAAGCTAGTTTTGTGTCGCCCTAGTGTGTAACTGTTATATGATCAACGTCATCTAAATCATTATCCATCATCGATCCACGTGCCTATGTGTTACATATACTGAATCTTGTTAAGTTAATATTGTTATTGCTACTGTCACACCTGCTACAAAACCGCTACTTTCACTACTATTGTTACTTTTGCTACTACTATCCGTTGTGCTACTAAATCTTTGCTACAGAGTGATATCTCGGGTGTGGTTGAATTGACAACTCAACTATCAAAGCCAATAAATACTCTTTGGCTCCTCTTGTGTCGAACCAACAAATTAGGGTGAAATACTACCCGTGAAGGCTATTGCGATCCCCTACACTTGTGGTTTATCACAAAGTTGGCAGCTAATCCAACGACCATCTCGCCTTGAATCCAATGGATTGCGTTGCGACAGATCTTTTAAAAAAATCCATCGGCCGACGCATAGCGTTACCTGCAAATAATTTAGTGATTGTTGTTAGATATATCATGTTGACAAAGAAGATTGTCGTTATATAACCCAAACGACAAATTTTGCATGCAAAATCCTCTTTTATGTTATTAAGGTGATGCATAGTATGGCATAAATGTTACGGTTGTCGTGCATGCTACAAACAGAAGGAAGCATGTCCGACGACAAGTATAAGTTATAAGACAGGGGAGGTTTTGTGTTTGGGCATGGAGGGCTTCGCTCCGCGATTTATTATGATCCGGTTTGCCTTCTTGCCTTTGTGTTGTAACGCGCAATGACAGTTGGTGGAAGAGAATGCCTCTTAATTCAGACATAATGGAGGCACCAATGTGGAGCGTCGCCGTTGCCCTCACCGTTCTTCACTTCAAATTTGTAGGCAGAACAAATTTGCATCCATGAATTGCTTTCCGGGACTATTAGTTGCACTTGTCCACAACCACCCTTCATATTGTGTCGTGATGACCCACAAGTATAGGGGATCTATCGTAGTCCTTTCGATAAGTAAGAGTGTCGAACCCAACGAGGAGCAAAAGGAAATGACAAGCCATTTCTAGTAAGGTATTCTCCGCAAGCACTGAAATTATCGGTAATAGATAGTTTTGTGATAAGATAATTTGTAACGAGTAACAAGTAACAAGTGTAGCAAAGATGCAGCAAGGTAGCATATCCTTTTTGTAGCAAAGGACAGGCCTGGACAAACTCTTATATAAAGCAAAGCGCTCCCGATGACACATGGGAATTTCTATCAAGCTAGTTTTCATCATGCTCATTTGATTCGCGTTTGATACTTTGATAATTTGATATGTGGGTGGACCGGTGCTTGGGTGCTGCCCTTACTTGGACAAACCTCCCACTTATGATTAACCCCTATCGCAAGCATACGCAACTATGAAAGAAGAATTAAGATAAATCTAACCATAGCATGAAACGTGTGGATCCAAATCAGCCCCTTATGAAGCAACACGTAAACTAGGGTTTAAGCTTATGTCACTCTAGCAACCCATCATCTACTTATTACTTCCTAATGCCTTCCCCTAGGCCCAAATAATGGTGAAGTGTTATGTGGTCGACGTTCACATAACACCACTAGAGGAGAGACAACATACATCTCATCAAAATATCGAACGAATACCAAATTCACATGATTACTTGTAACTAGATGTATCTCATGTCCTCGGGAAAAAACGTAACTACTCACAAAACATGTTCATGTTCATAATCAGAGGAGTATTAATTATCATAAAGGATTTGAACATATGATCTTCCACCAAGTAAACCAACTAGCATCAAATACAAGGAGTAATCAACACTACTAGCAACCCACAGGTACCAATCTGAGGTTTGAGACAAAGATCGGATACAAGAGATGAACTAGGGTTTGGAGAGGAGATGGTGCTGGTAAAGATGTTGATGGAGATTAACCCCCCTATTGATGAGAGGATCATTGGTGATGATGATGGCTTTGATTTCCCCCTCCGAGGGGGAGTTTCCCCGACAAAGCAGCCCTGCCGGAGCTCTAGATTGGTTCTGTCCAAGTTCCGCCTCGAGACGGCGGTGCTTCGTCCCGAAAGCTTCCTTATGATTTTTTCCACGTCAAAACCCTCCATATAGCAGAAGATGGGTGTCGGGAGCCTGCCAGGTGGGTCACAAGCCTGCTAGGCACGGCTAGGGGGTGGCCACGCCTAGCGGGCTTGCCACCTCCTCGTGGCCCCCCTCCGGCATCTGTTTCGCCCAATATTTTTCATATATTCCAAAATAATTCTCCATAAATTTCTAGGACTTTTGGAGTTGTGCAGAATAGGTATATAAGATTTGCTCCTTTTCTAGTCCAGAATTCCAGCTACCGGTATTCTCCCTCTTCATGTAAACCTTGTAACATAAGAGAGAAAAGGCATAAGTATTGTACCATAACGTGTAATAACAGCCCATAATGCAATAAATATCAACATAAAAGCATGATGCAAAATGGACGTATCAACTCCCCCAAGCTTAGACCTCGCTTGCCCTCAAGCGAAAGCTGAGATCGATAAATATGTCCACATGTTTAGAGATAGAGGTGTTGATAAAATACAATACAGACATGAGGGCATCATGAACATATTTAGTACAACAATACTTATTGTATACAATTTCTTATGCTAGAGTAACAATTCATTCACAAGATAAAGTATGAACCAAGAACCCTATTGATAACCAACAAACTATGATCTTAGTCATTGAAGCAATTGGCAATTTATCATAACATCAGAAAGAGTCAATATACGAGCTTGTAAAGCAAACCCACATACTCAATCATCTTTTAGTCTTTCACAATTGCTAACACTCACGCGGTACCCATGAGTTCAGAGCTTCAATTGGACACATAGAAAGATAGGGGCTTATAGTTTTGCATCCCAACTATTCACCTCAAGGGTGATGTCAACAATAATAACTCATGATCACCCACATCCGGGTGGATATATGCGTCTAGATCATTCCCCAACACATAATGCTTGCCAAGAGAGAGGCAAAATATAGGAAGTGGTGAGGATCACCATGACTTTTGTGTGAAGGTAAGTACTTAAAAAGTAGAAGTAACATATAGGCCCTTCGCGGAGGGAAGCAGAGGTTGTCATGTGCTTTTTATTTTGGGATGCACAAACCCTTAGTGCAAAGGAACGCCATGTTGTATTGCCCTTTGTGATAGCAACCTTTATTATGCAATCTGTCGCTTTTATTTCTTTACTATCACAAGTTTGTACTGATAGGGTAACGCAGCAGAAAACAAAAAAAATCCGACCTACGCATGTCGGGACCCCGATCCTAAGTCATATGATTCCATACTGTAACAAGCCACATCACTTTGCGGCCTCACGCACGGTACTCCACGGCTGCAGCCTTACTTTGGTCGGGACCGTTTGCGTCTTTCGGCTCACGTATGTGAACGTGTCGCTGGCAATCACACAACAAAGAACCCGGGCCGACATGACTAGTCATAGAACCCAAGTGGCACATCTGTACGGAAACAGGCATACATAACCCAGCAATGCAGGTGTCGGCCTCAAGCGTGTGTAGACGAGTCATAGCAAGCTACAAGGACTCCATTACGTCGCGAGACACGGATGTCATCACTACACGTAGACGAGTCGTAGCAAGCTACAGGGACTCCATTACACTACGAGACATTTCCCCGAAGGAACAGACACAGCAGCAAAGAAGGATACACGTCGGTCAATCAATGTGTCCGGAGCAGTAGCAAGCTACCATGGCTCAGTGGAAGCACAAAGAGGCAGTTTCCCGTAAAGAGTACTACTAAAGGCACATGACTAGGTGTCGGATCCCATACATACCGTTGCACGTCACACGTACGCACGACATGCCCAATATGCATAGATACAACTATGGCATCACAACATAACCATACAACAACATGACTTTCATTTAAGAGGCTCAGACGAGCCTTGCATAATATGTTCTTACAGATAGGGGTCACATGACCCGACACTCAAGTCATACAAACAAAGTCATACAAGCCAGCAGAAACTTAAGCTGTCTGAGTACAGACGGCGAAAATAGAAAAGAGGCACACGGCCTGACTATCTACAGCCCACCACATGGGCAAGATCGTAGCTGGGACACCAGCTATTCGGCATCGTCAACGTCTAGATAGAACCCACCTGATGGGTCCTGGTTCTCTTCTGCAATATTAATTAAGCAAGGATGAGTACAATCGTACTCAGCAAGTCTTTAAAACAGACCTAGTCTATTTATGCTTATGTATCAACAAAGGGAGGTGGTGGAGTTTATGCAGAATGCCAGCTTTGACTCATGGCTAACCTACACTACTCAGTTTTAAACTCTTTGTTATAATTTTAGTTATCGCACACGAGTCCACTATCTCCATCACAATACACCACCATGGATTCACCTTCCCCTTCCGGAAGAGTGCCATCCACGGTACTCACACTTGTCTTGATATCTTTAGGAGTATCCATTTGATTATCTATGAACAACATAAGTTCTCCAAGTAGTCCGTATCCGAGGACGCGACTATTCGAATAGTTTCAAACCCTGCAGGGGTATACTTCTTCACACACGCTCTCGCCACTTATCGCTGTGTGCCATAAACCATGCACCTCGGCAACCTTCAAGCGGATGCCCAGCGAGGGAGTCAGCCACGACCGTCAATCACATAAGACCTCTAGTCCAGGCTACCGCCTATTTGAGACTGACCCGCATGAAAGTCCGGCCGAAGTTTCCGCTACGGTCCCAAACAATGTGCGCAGGGTTCCCAAGCCCACCATTCAGGTGACCCTTGGTACACCGTGCCACTGCCTATCGCGTCGTAACCCACCCCGAGGGTCAGCGCTACGCACGGCCTCCAGTATACTATAAACACCAGAAACTACTTGTAATACCTGGACCAAGGACTAAGTGACTGATAAGTCGAGAGGGGTCGAGTTACGGGAACCCAATGCGTGGTAGTAACTAGTCTTGGATCACAAACACGGAACCCAGTTCCTAAGAACGGTCCCAATGAGACAACCCACTATGTACTCCTACATAGCCTCTCATCGCTACCTTTACCAAATCGTATTCATTATGAGCTCATCACATCGGACAACACTGTTCCACTCAGTTCATCACCAGATGAATCCGACCTGACACAACTCTAAGCATAGCATCATGGCATGGAAGTAAGCTAAGCACATCAAGGCACAAGCATCTACCAGGTATGCTAGGTTGCAAGGTTTAGCTATTTTCTGTGACAAGATCAGGTCATGCATAAGAATAGGATCATCTACCGTGTATGACCGATATATGACTGTTTGTCCTAATGCAATAAATGAGAGCAGGAGCGAGAGAGTGGGATGTTATCGGAATGATCAATGGGGTTGCTTGCCTTGCTGGGTTGCGGAGGAGTTCTCTCCTTCGTCGGGGTACGGAGTAGTATCCTCCGGATTAGGGCCTACCGCAACGCAAATAAAAGCATTCAATACAAGCAGATGCAACAATATGATGCATGATCATGGCATAGTAGTATGCATGGGTGAGCTAATGTAACTAGTGATCATGTCAATTTGAAATGAGTTTGAATATAGGTTCAAAGTTGTTCTCATTTCAAATTCCATATATTGACCTAATGTTAAAATGTCCATGTTTACCTATTTAGGTTGCTCTAACATGCATGAGAATAGCACCATTGGATTCATTGGATTTTTCTGATAAATTTTCATATATAAATTATTTTCATCTGACTTACAGATTAATTTATATGATTTTTCAAAGTTTTAAATAATTTCTGGAATTATTTTTAAAAAAGAAATTGAATTATGACATCATCATGATGTCATGATGACATCAGTTGGTCAGCTGACCCGGCCCAGAGTTAAACCTGACATGTGGGGTCCACATGTGAGTGACTCATTCACTTAACTAATAAAATTAACACTAATCCTAACTAATTATCAGATCTGGGCCCACATGTCAGTGACTAATTAGCTTAATTAATTAAGTTAATTAGCTTATTACTAATCTGTGATTAGCCAGAGGCTGGCCCCACCTGTCATTGACTCACAGAGTCAAGCTAGGGCCCACCTTTGGTCAAACCCACCGGAGTTGGCCGGCGGCTCGACGCCGGTGACCACCAGAGACGGCGGCGTCCATCGGGTTTCTCCTACAGGCGACCAATCGGCGCGCTGAGACCACCGGCGTGTAGCCCGTGCACGACCGCATCCATCCGAGGCCACAAGAGGTCACGGGGTCGCCGGAGCTCGCCGGAAACGAGCTCGTGGTGGTGGCCGGAGCTCGGGCTCGGATCAAAACTCGACACAGGGCACGGGGCGACGCTACAATGGGCTCTACGGGCTCCTGGTAACTCTAGGAGTTCAACCATGCACGCGCACGTGAGCTTGGAGGCTCTACGCACGGCGGCGGCGGGAGGTTCTCGGGCCCGGCGACGCAGCTAGCTAGGGGACGCCAGAGAGAGGGGAAGCATAGGGGGAAGGAAGTGTTGGAAATATGCCCTAGAGGCAATAATAAATTAGTTATTATCATATTTCCTTGTTCATGATAATCGTTTATTATCCATGCTATAATTGTATTGATCGGAGACTTAAATGCATGTGTGGATACATAGACAAAACCATGTCCCTAGTATGCCTCTAATGGACTAGCTCGTTGATCAAAGGATGGTTAAGGTTTCCTAGCCATGGACATGAGATGTCATTTGATAACGGGATCACATCATTAGGAGAATGATGTGATGGATAAGACCCAAACTACAAACATAACATATGATTGTGTCAGTTTATTGCTACTGTTTTCTGCATGTCAAGCATATGTTCCTATGACCATGAGATCATGCAACTCACGGATATCGGAGGAGTGCCTTGTGTGTATCAAACGTCACAACGTAACTAGGTGACTATAAAGGTGCTCTACAGGTATCTCCGATGGTGTCTGTTGAGTTGGCATGGATCGAGACTGGGATTTGTTACTCCGTGTAACGGAGAGGTATCTTGGGGCCCACTCGGTAATGCAACATCACAATAAGCCTTGCAAGCAATGTGACTAATTGTTAGTTGCGGGATCTTGTATTACAGAACGAGTAAAGAGACTTGCCGGTAACGAGGTTGAACTAGGTATGGAGATACCGACGATCGAATCTCGGGCAAGTAACATACCGAAGAACAAAGGGAACGTTATACGGGATTAACTGAATCCTTGACATAGAGGTTCGACCGATAAAGATCTTCGTAGAATATGTAGGAACCAATTTGTACGTCCAGGTCCCGCCATTGGTTATTGACCGTAGAGGTGTCTCGGTCATGTCTACATAGTTCTCGAACCCGCAGGGTCTGCACACTTAAGGTTCGGTGACGTTTCGATAGTGTAGAGTTATGTATGGTGGTGACCGAAGTTTGTTTGGAGTCCCGGATGAGATCCCAGACGTCACGAGGAGCTTAGGAATGGTCCGGAGGTAAAGATTCATATATAGGAAGTCCCAGTTTGGTTTCCGGAAAAGTTTCTGGCTCATCAGTAGTGTACCGAGAGTGCCGGTAGTGTACCGGGAGGCCTCCGGGAGGGGTATTTCGACCCCAAGAGGTCCATGGGCTGTGGGATAATAATAACCAGCCCTTAGTGGGCTGGGAAAACAGCCACAAAGGCCCATGGCGCAGGAGAGAAAGTCCTAAAGAAAAAAGTGGAAAATCAGCCAATAGGAGGCAATCCTACTCCAACTAGGATTGGAGGTGAAGTAGGATTGCTTCCCACCTCCTATTTAGGCCAACCCAAAGGCCTTGGCTGCCTCTCCTCTCCTCTCCTCCTATATATACTAGTGGATTGGGTGGTTTTTGGACAGAATTTCCGGCCACGTGCTACCCGTTTCACCGATGCATAGTTTCTCCTCTAGATCGGTTTTCCGTAGCGCTTAGGCGAAGCCCTGCCGGAATCACTCCACCACCATCACCGGAGCGCCGTCACGCTGCCGGTGAACTCTCTCTCCTCTCCACCTCCTCTTGCTGGATCAAGAAGGTGGAGATTGTCATCAAGCTGCACGCGTGCTGAACGCGGAGGTGTCGTCCGTTCGGCGCTAGATCGGAAGGACCGTGATCGAGATCGCGAGACGGTTCGTGATGTGATCACGGAATGGATCGTGATGAATTCACGGGACAGATCGTGATCAAGATCGTGAGACGGATCGTGATGAGTTCGCGGGACGGATCATGATGTGTTCGCGGGACGGTTCGTGATTGGATCGCGGGACGCTCGTCGATTTGGATCGCGAAGAAGTTTGACTACACCAACCGCGTTTCTTAACGCTTCCTGCTTAGCAATCTACAAGGGTATGTAGATCCACTCTCCCTCTCGTATATGCTCATCACCATGGATAGTTTTGCGTGTGCGTAGGAAAAATTTTGTTTCCCATGCGACGTTCCCCAACAGTGGCATCATGAGCTAGGTTGATGGTTCGATGAGATCTCGAGTAGAACACAAAAGGTTTGTGGGCGTTGATGCTTAGATTGCTTCCTCCCTTGGTCGGATTTTGGTTCAGCGGGATTGTGAGATGAAGCGGCCCGGACCAACATTACTCGTACGCTTACAAGAGACCGGTTCCCTCGACGCAACTTGTTGCTTAGATGGCTTGCGGGTGACAGTTTCTCTCACTTTAGTTGGATCGGATCCGACAAAGGCGGTCCTTGAGAAGGTTGAAAAGCAATCTATGTATCACCGTTGTGGTTTATGCGTAGGTGAGAATCGTTCTTGCTAGATACCCATAGCAGCCACGTAAAACATGCAACAACAATTAGAGGACGTCTAACTTGTTTTTGCAGGGTATGTTGTGATGTGATATGGCCAATTACATGATGAGATATATGTGATGTATGAGATGATCATGTGATGTATAGAATTTCACGACTTGCATGTCGTTGAGTACGGCAACCGGCAGGAGCCATAGGGTTGTCTTTAATTATTGTATGACCTGCATGTCAATCATTAAGCGCTATGTAATGCTTTACTTTATCGCTAAGCGGTAGCAATAAAAGTAGAAGCAGGGCTGGCGCCACAACCCCAATGGCAACACATTGATGGAGATCAATTTGATGGAGATCATGGTGTTGTGCCGGTGACGATGGAGATCATGCCGGTGTTTCGAAGATGGAGATCTTAAACACAAGTTCATGGCCATATCATGTCACTTATGAATTGCATGAGATGTTAATCCTTGTATGCACCTTGTTTTGCTTAGTACGGCGGTAGCATTATAAGGTGATCCCTCACTTGAATTTCAAGATGAACTGTGTTCTCCCCGAGTGTGCACCGTTGCGAAAGTTCGTCGTGTTGAGACACCACGTGATGATCGGGTGTGATAGACTCTACGTTCACATACAACGGGTGCAAGCCAGATTTGCACGCGCAGAACACTCGGGTTAAACTTGACGAGCCTAGCATGTACAGACATGGCCTCGGAACACGAGAGACCGAAAGGTCGAACATGAGTCATATAGTAGATATGATCAACATAATGATGTTCACCATTGCAGCCACCTCAACTCACGTGATGATCGGACTTGAGTTGGTGAATTTGGATCATGTATCACTCGAATGATCGGAGGGATGTCAATTTGAGTGGGAGTTCTTAAGTAATATGATTAATTGAACTCATTATCATGAACATAGTCGAAGTGTCTTTGCAAATTATGTTGTAGATTACTAGCTCGCGCTGTAGCTCCCTTAAATTTTTATATGTTCCTAGAGAAATAGAGTTGAAAGATGTTGGTAGCAATATTGCGGACTGGGTCCGTGATCTGAGGATTGTCCTCATTGCTGCACAAAAGGCTTATGTCCTTAATGCACCGCTCGGTGCGCCACCCCCTCTAGCGTCGTCTATAGATGTTGTGAACATCTAACAGGCACGTTTCGATGACTACTTGATAGTTTAGTGCGTCATGCATTACGGCTTAGAATTGAGGCTCCGAAACGTTTTGAACGTCACGGAACATATGATATGTTCTAGGAGCAGAGATTGTGATCTCAGGCTCGTGCCTGTGTTGCGAGATATGAGATCTCCAACAAGATTCTTTGCCTGTAAGATGAAGGAGAATAGCTCAATCGTTGAGCATGTACTCAGATTGTCTGGGTACTACAATCGCTTGAATCAAGTGGGAGTTGATCTTCCAGATAAGATAGTGATTGATATAGTTCTCCAAGTCACTGTCACTAAAGCTACTAGAACTTAGTGATGAACTATAATACACCTGGGATAGAAGTATTGATCCCTGAGCTGTTCGCAATGTTTGACACCGCGAAGGTAGAAATCAAGAAGGAGCGTCAAGTGTTGATGGTTAATCAAACCACTAGTTTCGAAAAGGGCAAGAGCAAGGAGGGAAACTTCATGGATAGCAAGTCAGTTGCTGCTCCAGTGAAGCAACCCAAAGTTGAACTCAAACCCGAGACTAAGTGCTTCTATTATGAGGTGAGAGGTCGCTGAAGCGGAATAACCCTAGATACTTGGTAAATAAGAAGGCTGGCAACATTGATAGAAGAATATTTGATATACGAGTTATTAATGTGTACCTTGCTAGTACTCTTAGTAGCACCTGGGTATTGGATACCGGCTCGGTTGCTAAATGTTAGTAACTCGAAATATAAGCTACGGAATAAACGGAGAACTAGCTAAGGGTGAGGTGACGATATGTGTTGGAAGTGTTTCCAAGGTTGATGTGATCAACATTGCACGCTCTCTCTACCTTCAGGATTAGTGACGAACCTAAATAAATGTTATTTGGTGTTTTGTGTTGAGCATGAACATGATTAGATCATGTTTATTGCAATATGGTTATTCATTTAAGTTAGAGAATAATGGTTATTCTGTTTACATGAATAATACCTTCAATGGTCATGCACCCAGTGAGAATGGTTTGTTGAAATCTTGATCGTAGTAGTACACATGTTCATAACATTGATGTCAAAAGATACAAAGTTAATAATGATAGTACCACATACTTGTGGCACTGCCGCTAAATGTCATATTGGTATAAAGCGCATGAAGAAACTCCATGCTGATGGATATTTGGACTCATTCGATTTCAAATCGGTTGAGACGTGCGAACCATGCCTCTTGGGCAAGATGACTAAAGGACCCCGTTGGATGGAGCGGGCAAGTGATTCATTGGAAATAATACATGTTGATGTATACAATCTAGTGAGTCTTGTAGCGTGCAGTGGATATCGTTATTTTCTTACCTTCACTGATGATTTGATTAGATATAGTGTATATTTACTTAATGAAACACAAGTCAGAATCGTTTGAAAGGTTCAAGCAAATTCAGAGTGAAGTTTAAAGATCATCGTGACAAGAAGATAAAAATGACTGCGATATGATCGTGGAGGTGAATATCTGAGTCACGAGTTTGGGCTAGAACTTAGTTATGCTCTATTGGATATGGTGCGTGCTATGATGTCTCTTGTCGTTTTACTACTATAATTTTGGGGTTATGCATTAGAGACAACTACATTCACTTTAAATAGGGCACCATCTAAATCCGTTGAGATGACACCATGTGAATTATGGTTTGATAGAAACCTAAGCTGTCATTTCTTAATATTTGGGGCTGCGACACTTGTGTGGAAAATGTTTTCACCTAATGAGGTCGAACCCAAGGCGGACAAATGCATCTTCATAGAATACCCTAAGATCAGTTGGGTGAACCTTCTATCTCAGATCCAAGTGCAAAGTGTTTGTTACTAAAACGGATCCTTTCTCGAGGAAAAGTTTCTCTCGAAAGAATTAAGTGGGAGGAAGATAGAACTTGATGAGGTTGTTTAAACTTTGCTCAACCAGAGAGTAGCGCAGCGCAGGATGTTGTTTCTGTGAAGCCTACGTTAGTTGAAGAGGAAGTTAATGATGATGATCATGAAGCTTCAGGATCAAGTTACTATCGAACTTCGTAGGTCGACAAGGATGTGTACTGCTCCTAAGCGGTACGGCAACCCTGTCTTGGAGGTCATGTTGTTGGACAAACGATGAACCTACGAGCTATGGAGAAGCGATGATGGGCCCGGATTCCGACAAATGGTTGGAGGCCATGAAATCCGAGATAGGATCCATGTATGAAAACCAAGTGTAGACTTTGGTAGACTTGCTCGTTGGACGGCAGGTCATTGAGTACCAATGGATCTTTAAAATGAAGACAGACACTGATGGTGAATGTCACTATTTGTAAAGCTCGACTTGTTGCAAAGATGTTTGTGACAAGTTCAAGGAGTTGACTACAATGAGACTTTCTCACTCGTAGTGGTGCTAAAGTCTGTTGGAGTTATGTTAGCAGTTGCTGTGTTTTCAATTATGAAATCTGGCAGATGGATGTCAAAACATCGTTTCCTTAACGGTTTACTTGAGGAAAGGTTGTATGTGATACAACCAGAAGGTTTTGTCAGTCCTAAGGATGCTAAAAGGTGTGCAAGCTTCGGTGATCCTTCCATGGACTGAAGCAAGCATCTCGGAGTTGGAATATACGCTTTGATGAGTTGATCAAAGTTTTTGAGTTTATACAAAATTTACGAGAAACTTGTATTTGCAACAAAGTGAGTGGGAGCACTATAGAATTTCTGATAAGTATATGTGGATGACATATTGTTGATCAGAAATAATGTAGGATTTCTGGAAAGCATAAATGGTTGTTTGGAAAGTGATTTTCAAAGGAAGACCTAGACAAAGCTACCAAATTTTTGAGCATCAAGATCTATAGAGATAGATCAAGATGACTTGATGAGACTTTCAATGAGTACATACCTTGACAAAGATTTTGAAAGAGTTCAAAATGGATCAGTCAGAGAAAGAGTTCTCGCCTGATTTGTAAGGTGTGAAGTTGAGTGAGACTCAAAGCTCGACCATGGCAGAAGGAAGAGAAAGGACGAACGTCGTCCCCTATGCCTTAGCCATAGGCTCTGTATAGTATGCCATGCTATGTACCGCACCTGTGTGTGCCTTGCCATGAGTCTGTCAAGGGGTACAAGTGTGGTCCAGGAGTGGATCACTGGACAGCGGTCGGAATTATCCTTAGTAACCAGAGGACTAAGGAAATGTTTCTTGATTATGGAGGTGATAAAGAGTTCGTCGTAAGGAGTTACGTCGATACAAGCTTTAACACTAATCCGGATGACTCGTAGTAGCAATCTGGATACGTGTAGTGGAGCAGCCATTTGGAATAGTACCGAGCAGAGTGTGGTAGTAGTGTTTACGATTTGACATAGAGATTTGCAAAGTACACACGGATCTGAATATCGCAGACCCGTTGACTCACATGCAAAGCATGATCGAGCCCCAGAACTCATTGGATGTTAGATTCATAACAATGCGAATCACATGGTGATGTGAACTAGATTATTGACTCTAGTGCAAGTGGGAGACTGTTGGAAATATGCCCTAGAGGCAATAATAAATTAGTTATTATCATATTTCCTTGTTCATGATAATCGTTTATTATCCATGCTATAATTGTATTGATCGGAGACTTAAATGCATGTGTGGATACATAGACAAAACCATGTCCCTAGTATGCCTCTAATGGACTAGCTCGTTGATCAAAGGATGGTTAAGGTTTCCTAGCCATGGACATGAGATGTCATTTGATAACGGGATCACATCATTAGGAGAATGATGTGATTGATAAGACCCAAACTACAAACATAGCATATGATCGTGTCAGTTTATTGCTACTGTTTTCTGCATGTCAAGCATATGTTCCTATGACCATGAGATCATGCAACTCACGGATATCGGAGGAGTGCCTTGTGTGTATCAAACGTCGTAACGTAAGTGGGTGACTATAAAGGTGCTCTACAGGTATCTCCGATGGTGTCTGTTGAGTTGGCATGGATCGAGACTGGGATTTGTTACTCCGTGTAACGGAGAGGTATCTTGGGGCCCACTCGGTAATGCAACATCACAATAAGCCTTGCAAGCAATGTGACTAATTGTTAGTTGCGGGATCTTGTATTACGGAACGAGTAAAGAGACTTGCCGGTAACGAGGTTGAACTAGGTATGGAGATACCGACAATCGAATCTCGGGCAAGTAACATACCGAAGAACAAAGGGAACGTTATACGGGATTAACTGAATCCTTGACATAGAGGTTCGACCGATAAAGATCTTCGTAGAAGATGTAGGAACCAAGGTGGACGTCCAGGTTCTGCCATTGGTTATTGACCGTAGAGGTGTCTCGGTCATGTCTACATAGTTCTCGAACCCGCAGGGTCTGCACACTTAAGGTTCGGTGACGTTTCGGTAGTGTAGAGTTATGTATGGTGGTGACCGAAGTTTGTTCAGACTCCCGGATGAGATCCCGGACGTCACGAGGAGCTTCAGAATGGTCCGAAGGTAAAGATTCATATATAGGAAGTCCCAGTTTGGTTTCCGGAAAAGTTTCGGGCTCATCGGTAGTGTACCGGGAGTGCCGGTAGTGTACCGGGAGGGGTATTTCGACCCCAAGAGGTCCATGGGCTGTGGGAGAATAATAACCAGCCCTTAGTGGGCTGGGAAAACAGCCACAAAGGCCCATGGCGCAGGAGAGAAAGTCCTAAAGCAAAAAGTGGAAAATCAGCCAATAGGAGGCAATCCTACTCCAACTAGGATTGGAGGTGAAGTAGGATTGCTTCCCACCTCCTATTTCGGCCGACCCAAAGGCCTTGGCTGCCTCTCCTATCCTCTCCTCCTATATATACTAGTGTATTGGGTGGTTTTTGGACAGAATTTCCGGCCACGTGCTACCCATTTCACCGGTGCACAGTTTCTCCTCTAGATCAGTTTTCCGCAGCGCTTAGGCGAAGCCCTGCCGGAATCACTCCACCACCATCACCGGAGCGCCGTCACGCTGCCGGTGAACTCTCTCTCCTCTCCACCTCCTCTTGCTGGATCAATAAGGTGGAAATCGTCATCAAGCTGCACGTGTGCTGAACGCGGAGGTGCCGTCCGTTCGGCGCTACATCGGAAGGACCGTGATCGAGATCGCGAGACGGTTCGTGATGTGATCACGGAACGGATCGTGATGAGTTCGCGGGACAGATCGTGATCAAGATCATGAGACGGATCGTGATGAGTTCGTGGTACGGATCATGATGTGTTCGTGGGACGGTTCGTGATTGGATCGCAGGACGCTCGGCGATTTGGATCGCGAAGAAGTTCGACTACACCAACCGCGTTTCTTAACGCTTCCTGCTTAGCGATCTACAAGGGTATGTAGATCCACTCTCCCTCTCATAGATGCTCATCACCATGGATAGGTTTGCGTGTGCGTAGGAATTTTTTTGTTTCCCATGCGACGTTCCCCAACAGGAAGAGGGGCTCGCGGCGGTTCCAGGGAGCTGGTCAGCGGGCTCGGGGAGGCAGCGACGGTGATGAATCGACGTCCGGCGACGGCAGCCTTCGGCAGGGGATCGGGAGAGAGAGCAGAGGAGAGAGGGAGGGGATAATGAGCTCGGGGGAGAGAGCTCGCGCGTCTTCCAGGCGTGGGGAAGCAGGGGAGCAGCCTGCTCCGTGGAAGCAGGAGGTGGAGGCCGCCGACGGCTCGGTCGCCACCTCGACGCCTACTGGCGCGAGGTGGAAGATGACCTTCCCACCCCTGGTGGGATGGGCTGGGCCTTCCACTTCACAGGTAAGTCTCCTCTCTTTCCTTTTTTTATTTCTGTTTTCTGATGTCAACTAACATTTGTTTATTTCTTTGCAGGTCCAAATACCCTTTCAAATAATTCCAAAACTTTTATATATTCAAATTTGAATATTTCAAGCTTGTATAAAAAGTTTCAGATTATTTTGAAAATAGTTATAATGATAATATTTTTATTTGTCATTTTCAGAGACTTAAATCAGTAATTTAAATTATTTGAAATGTTCAAATAATTAGAATGGTCCCTGGTATATCCATGTCCTCAATTATGAGACATAGGAAACATTTTTGATGGGCATTTTGGATTTGTTGAAATTTCATTTATCTGGAATTTCTTTAATTCATTAAGTGCTTGGGGTTTCTTTTCTTTCTCCCCATTTCATATTGATGCAATGATGATGATGATGATGCAAACACATTGCTAGCCTAGGACACTTGCTAGGGTTGTGACAACGCACCAGCCCAGGACCACTATGAAGACTGCATTCAAGGTTTAATCTTTTCGTTACCGACTCGTAGCGCAACGGAAGTAGAGTCGATGATGATCGGCAGTACAGATCCCCGTAACTAGGATTTACAACCTCCCAACCGTGAGGATGTATACCCTCATCTGCCCCTCGGACAGCCCTCCAGGAGGCGGTCAGACAGTCCCCCGGACGGTGTCGCGGACAACCCTTCGGGAGGACCTCCAAAACTTGGACTGTCACTCGGACAGCCCTTCGGGAGGACCTTCGAAACTCGGACGGTCACACGGACAGCCCTTCGGGAGGCACTCTCGAACTAAGACCGAAACTACGATCTCTCTACAGAGTTGCACACATACGGTGTCATCTATCCGGCAGGGCTTCGCCGTCCAGAACTAGTTCCTGCTGGAACCCAGGCAACCTTTCGGCTCTACGAAACTATTTCGCTAGGAGGGAGAGAAGAAGCCAGATCATTGCAATGGCACTTGTATGTGAGAAGGAGTGAGTTTGTGGGCAGCCCACTCACCTCTATTTATAGGAAAACCAAGGGGTAGGATGGGACTTGGAATTGCAAAAATGCCCATGAGGTGAGCACACCACAAGGGCATAAAGGGAAAGCCTCCAAATAGTGTTGCCTGCATCACCATGCCTACATCACTATGCCTGCATCACCATGGCTGCATCATCCCCTGATAGTATTTCCACTATTCACAAATAGTGTTTCCACTATTCACAAATAGTGTTTCTAATAATGTAATCCAAAAAGCACTTTCACTATTCATGACGACATTTTTCAGCATCCGTTCGAACAGAAAATATTTATGTGGGCTTAGAACATTTCCAGCACCCACTAAAATAATTTTCAATGCGATCCGGAACAATTCCAGATTAGTGATTTTCATCTGTGAAAAGCATCTGAAGCGGTTCCAGCAGCTCCGGAACATTTCCCGTTTTTCTTCCGGAAAATTCCCAGAATTTCCAGAATGATTCTGGCACCCTCCAAGAATTATCAGGCATGTGCCAAAACCAATTTGACTTAATGGTATCCCCTGAAACAACTTTTCAGTTTTACCGAAACTGTTCCGGTGTTCGATCGGCGGTGCAGATCCCCGCAACTAGGATTTACAATCTCCCAACCGCGAGGATGTATACCCTCATCTGCCCCTCAGACAGCCCTCCGGGAGGCGGTCAGACAGTCCCCCAGACGGTGTCGCAGACAGCCCTTCGGGAGGACCTCCAAAACTTGGACTGCCACTCGGATAGCCCTTCGGGAGAACCTTCGAAACTCGGACAGCCCTTCGGGAGGCACTCTCGAACTAAGACCGAAACTACGATCTCTCTATAGAGTTGCACACATACGATGTCATCTATCCGGCAGGGCTTCGCCGTCCAGAACTAGTTCCTACCGGAACCCAGACAGCCTTTCGGCTCTATGAAACTATTTTGCTAGGAGGGAGAGAAGAAGCAAGATCATTGCAATGGCACTTGTATGTGAGAAGGACTGAGTTTGTGGGCAGCCCACTCACCTCTATTTATAGGAAAACCAAGGGGTAGGATGGGACTTGGAATTACCAAAATGCCCATGAGGTGAGCACACCACAAAGGGAAAGCCTCCAAATAGTGTTGCCTGCATCACCATGCCTGCATCACTATGCCTGCATCACCATGGCTGCATCATCCCCTAATAGTATTTCCACTATTCACAAATAGTGTTTCCACTATTCACAAATAGTGTTTCCACTATTTGCAATAGTATTTCCAATAAAGTAATCCAAAACGCACTTTCACTATTCATGACGATATTTTTCAGCGTCCGTTCGAACTGAAAATATTTATGTGGGCTTAGAACATTTCCAGCACCCACTAAAATAATTTTCAATGCGATCCAGAACAATTCTGGATTAGTGATTTTCATGTGCGAAGAGCATCTGAAGCGGTTCCGGCAGCTCCGAAACATTTCCCGTTTTTCTTCCGGAAAATTCCCAGAAGTTTCCAGAATGATTCCGGCACCCTCCAAGAATTATCAGGCATGTGCCAAAACCAATTTGACTTAATGGTATCCCCTGAAACAACTTTTTAGTTTTACAGAAACTGTTCCGGTGTTCTCTCTACGGAACTTTTCCGCTATCCGAAACTTTTCCGGTGTCTGAAACTTTTTCGGTGATTTTCTCTCAGACTCCCTGTCTAGTATTCAGCAGATAGATGACCCTTAAGCGTGTGACCCTATAGGTTCGGTGAAGCATAGACATGACCCAGAACCCCTTCCGATCAATGATCAACATCGAAGCCGTGGACACCCAAATTGACCCCTATACCCACACGAATGAATATTCGAGTGAACCTCTAGTTGCCGTGTGCTATTCCTGTTGCTTCACGATATGTTACAAATACCCAAGATGAGGCATGTTGGCATCCCGTGGATCAACAACTTGTCCACTATGCTAGTTACCTCGTTACCGGTATTGTTCTCTTTTCTCGTTCCTGTGTTCCGACATCCCCGTGATCAAATCACAAAATGTCTAGCCAGAAGATGATGGATACCGTAACACCGAGAGGGCCCAGAGATATCTCTCCATCATCGGAGGAGAAAATCCCAATCTTGAGCTATCAAGTTACTTGACATACTTTTCCATGAACCCGTAAGCCGCCGTAATAGCCACCCATTTACGGATGACGTTTAACAAACCCCAAAGTTCATGAAGCAAGCATGAAGAAACTCAATACTCTCATGGTCTAAGGAATTATGCAAACATTAACTTCTCTGTGTTATTTACCATTAACTTATGATGAATGTATCTCATAGCATAACATCAATTCGGGTCGATTCAACACAAATGTTCTTCTAACATTGTGCCCTCAAAATTGCCGGCATAGCCATGCCCATGATTAGGAAAACAGGATCATCATGCAATACTTGAGCCAGTCTTAGAGGCCAGACTAGTAATACAATTTACCGTTTATTATTCCCCATGTGCATATGAGTCTTCCTTCAAGCCTCGTGGTTATTGTAGACTCAAGAACCATAGCAGTTATAGCATGGAACATAAACCTAATTATGAACAAGGAGATAATCAATAACATTTATTATTGCCTCTAGGGCATATCTCCTACACGTACAATGCTTATTTCCCTTACAATAAATATCACACATATTTAGGAGCAATTTTTATTGCTTTTTGCACCGATGACAACTTACTTGAAGGATCTTATTCAATCCATAGGTAGGTATGGTGGACTCTCATGGCAAAACTGGGTTGAGGTGTTTGGATGCACAAGTAGTATCTTTACTTTGTGCGGAAGTTTTGGCTAATATGAGGTGGAAGCAAACACTACATGTCGGAGGATCTAAAACCATATAACTTCTATCTGGAGTCAAGCAAACATAACCCATCATGATGTCTTCATTGTCCAACATCAACTTCTTGGCATGTAATATTTTAATGAGTGGTCACAATCATAAAGGATGTCCAAGATAATATATCTATATGTGATTCTCTTTTTCTTTATCACTTCCTTTTCAATTGCACCAATGACCAATTACTATGTTTGTTAACTCCCAACAAATTTCAATCGACATACCTCTTTATATGTGAAGTCGTCACTCCTCATAATATCATTGTGTATACCCTTTGCTTTTATTCTATTATTCTTTATTTATTACTCTCAAGAGCATAGTAATCTAGAAAAGCCCTCACATCAAAACTACTTTTTATTATATAACTCTAGGACTTGCTTACATAAGGGGAGCAAAAGCAAAAACTAAAAGGTAGATCATACTAAAATTTTATTCTACCAGATCAAAACAAAATAAAAAAGGACCGAACTAAGAAAAACTAGAGAAATGAAAAAAATAAAAAGGTGTGATGGTGATACGATACCGGGGCACCTCCCCCAAGCTTGGCACAAGCCAAGGGGAGTGCCCATACCCATGTGCTCAGGTGTCCTTCTTCGGAGGTGATAGTGGTGGAGTTGTTGATGAGGTTGGAAGCGTGTCCTACATCTTCCAAGGCATAGGCTCATCATCGTAAAAAGATGAAAAAGTCTCCGAAATCCTCAAATATGCAGCCAAACTCATCCTCTTAAATATGTATTCATACTCATAGTTTTGGTTTTGCAGATCATAGATCTGGGCTTGGAGATGCTCAATTTTCTCATAAAGCTTGAAGATGTCCTCCCCGATGTCACTGGTGTCCATCTTGTGTTTGTGGGTAAACTCCGAGATCATCATATGATTGGCATTGAGTCCACGTTCCACCATCCCTTGGCACTTGAAGACTTATTGCTCCATTTGCTTCGAGCCTTGTTTCCACGCTTCCGGTCTTCTTTGGCCCCTCAACGTCACAGATGTGCAGCGCCCCCTCACGCATCTCAATGGTTTGAGGGTGTTGCAGCACCTCCGCAAGGTAAGGGTTGATGACCTTCTTGAAAAACTTGTCGTTCGAAGCACTGGGGGACGCCATGACAATCTAAATCTGCTACAGGAACAACTCAAAATGAAAACAGGAGATATTGTCGTGATACGAAAGTGCAAACCTTCGAGAGATTATATAATGAATTTTTACCGACCCGAAGGGGTGCACCACAAGAAAACGGAGTCCGGAGGGTGCACGGGGTGGTGGCAAGCCCCCTAGGCGCGGCTAGGGAGTGGCCACGCCTAGTAGGCTTGTCGCCTCCCCGTGCGTCCTTCGGACTACTTTTGATTTTCCTAAAATTTTAAATATACTAAAACTGAGTAAAATTGCTATTGGGAAAGTTTTGGAGTCGGATTACTTACCGTACGACATACATATTTTTTTTCGGAGTCTAAAACGTTTTGGTAGGTCTCCCTAATATGCTCTTCCGGAGTTATGGTGTTGATAACATTGGTTTCAACATTTATGGGAGTACCTGAGATACAATGTTTGATTCTTTGCTCGTTTACCACCTTCGAATTTGTGCCTTCGGTGTTGTTGATCTTGATGGCACCAAAACGATATACTTCCTCGACGATGTAAGGCCCTTCCCATTTAGAGAGAAGTTTTCCTGCAAAAAATCTTAACCGAGAATTGTATAGCAAGACATGATCACCTACATTGAATTCATGCTTTTGTATCCTTTTATCATGCCCTCTCTTAACTTTATTTAAACAACTTGGAATTCTCATAGGCCTGGGTTCTCCATTCATCAAGTGAGCTAATATCAAATAACCGCTTCTCACCAGCAAGTTTGAAATCATAGTTGAGCTCTTTGATTGCCCAATAAGCTTTGTGATCTAGCTCTAGGGGTAAGTGACATGCTTTACCATAAACCATTTTATACGGAGACATACCCATAGGATTCTTGTAGGCAGTTCTATAAGCCCATAATGCATTGTCAAGTTTCTTAGACCAATTCTTCCTGGATCTATTAACTGTCTTTTGCAAGATCAGTTTAATTTCTCTATTGCTTAATTCTACTTGACCACTAGACTAAGGATGATAAAGGAGATGCAATTCTATGATTAACATCATACTTAGCAAGCAATTTACGAAAAGCACCATGAATAAAATGTGAACCACCATCAGTCATTAAATATCTAGGGACTCCAAATCTACGGAAAATAACTTCTTTAAGCATCTTAATAGAGGTGTTATGATCAACACTACTAGTTGGAATAGCTTCTACCCACTTAGTAACATAATCAACAACAACTAATATATGAGTATACCCGTTGGACGTTGGAAAAGGTCCCATATAATCAAAACCCCAAACATCAAATGGTTCAATAACAAGAGAGTAATTCATAGGCATTTCCTGAAGTTACTAATATTGCCAATTCTTTGATATTCATCACATGACAAGACAAACTTACGAGCATCCTTGAAGAGAGTAGGCCAATAAAAACTAGATTGTAATACCTTATGTGTAGTTCTATCTCCAGCGTGGTGTCCTCCGAAGGCCTCAAAATGACACTTGTGTAGGATCTGTTCCTATTCACGCTTAGGTACACAACGTCTAATAACACCATCTACTCCTTTATAAAGGTGTGGGTCATCCCAGAAGTAATGTCTTAAATCATAGAAGAACTTTTTCTTTTGTTGGTATGTGAAATTAGGCGGTATAAATTTAGCGACAATGTAATTAGCATAATCAACATACCAAGGAGCATTACGAGAAGCATTTATGAAAGCTAATTTTTCATCAGGAAAACTATCATCAATAGGTAGTGGGTCATCAAGAACATTCTCTAACCTAGACAAGTTATCTGCTATGGGGTTATCAGCACCCTTTCTATCAACATTATGCAAATCAAATTCTCGTAGAAGAAGAACCCACCTGATAAGTCTTGGTTTAGCATCTTTATTTTCCATAAGATATTTAATAGTAGCATGATCAGTGTGAACAGTTACTTTAGAATCAACAATATAGGGCCTAAACGTATCACACGTGAACACAACTGTTAAAAATTCTTTTTCAGTGGTAGCGTAGTTTCTTTGAGCATTGTCTAGAGTTTTGCTAGCATAATGAATAACATTTAATTTCTTCTCAACTTTTTGTCCTAGAACAACACCAACGGCATAATCACTAGCATCACACATAATTTCAAAGGGTAGGTTCCAATCAGTTAGTTGAACAACAGGTGCAGAAATCAAGGCATTCTTAAGAAATTCAAAAGCTTCTACACAATCATCATCAAAATCTAACGGAACATACTTTTGCAAGAGATTAGTGAGTGGCCTAGAAATCTTAGAGAAGTCTTTAATAAATCTCCTATAGGAACCAACATGACCAAGGAAACTTCTTATACCTCTGATATCCGTAGGACACGACATTTTTTTGATAGCATCAACTTTAGCTTTGTCAACTTCAATACCTCTTTCGGAAATTTTATGCCCCAAGACAATACCTTCATTCACCATAAAGTGGCACTTCTCCCAATTCAAGATGATATTAGTCTCTTCGCATCTCTGCAAAACTCGATCAAGGTTGCTCAGACAATCATCAAAAGAAGTCCCGTAAATGGAAAAATCATTCATGAAAACCTCAACAATCCTTTCACAAAAATGAGAGAATATAGCAGTCATACATCTTTTAAAAGTAGCAGGAGCATTGCATAAACCAAAAGGCATACGTCTATAAGGAAAGGTACCAAAAGGGTAGGTAAAGGTGGTCTTCTCTTGGTCCTCTTTTGACACATGTATTTTAGAGAAACCAGAATAACCATCTAGAAAGCAGAAAATGTGTGTTTTTGTATAATCTTTGTAGCATTTGATCAATAAAAGGTAGAGGGTAATGATCTTTTCTAGTAGCTTTATTCAATTTCCTAAAATCAATTGCCATTCTATCTCCTGTAACAATTCTCTGCGGGATCAATTCATTTTTATCATTAGGAACTATGGTAATACCTCCTTTCTTAGGGACACAATGAACGGGACTAACCCATCTACTATCAGCAATATGGTAAATGATACCTGCCTCCAGAAGCTTTGATATTTCATTTCTTACCACTTCCTTCATTTTAGGATTTAACCATCGTTGGTGAATAACAATAGGTTTAGCATCGGGCTCCATTTTTATTTTATGCTGACATAGAGTGGGGCTAATGCCCTTAAGATCATCAAGAGTATATCCAATAGCAGCATGGTGCTTCCTCAGATTTTTCAATAATCTATGTTCTTCATGCTCTGAAAGGTTAGCACTAATAGTAGCAGGATATATCTTCTTTTCATCAAGATAAGCATATTTCGAAGTATCCAGTAATTGTTTAAGCTCAAACACGGGATCACCCTTGGGTGGAGGAGGATCCCCAAGTATTTCAACAGGCAAGTTGTGTTTCAAAATAGGATGCTGATCAAAGAAAATCTTATCTATTTCATTTCTTTCATTCATATGCATATCATTTTCATGGTCCAGCAAATATTGTTCTAAAGGATCAGTAGGAGGCACATCAATAGAAGCAAGACCAATAATTTCATCCTTACTAGGAAATTATTTATCATGAGGTTGTCTACGAAATTTAGAGAAATTAAACTCATGAGACGTATCCCCAAAACTTATGGTAACTATTTCCTTCTCACAATCTATCCTAGCATTAACGGCATTCAAGAAGGGTCTAACAAATATAATGGGACAAAAATCATCTTGGGGGGAGACAAGAACAAGAAAATAAGTATGATATTGTATTTTCCCACACAAGACTTCAACATCTCTAATAATCCCAATTGGTGATATGGTATCTCTATTAGCAAGCTTAATTGTAACATCAATTCCCTCTAACTCAGCTGGTGCAATATCATTCATAATCTCTTTATATAAGGAAAAGTGAATTGCACTCTCACTAGCACCCATATCACATAAGCCATGATAACAGTGATCTCCTATTTTAACAGAAACAATAGGCGTGCCAACAATGGTTCTATGTTTATCTTTAGCATTACGTTTAGCAATTCTAGTGGCTTCATCACAAAATTTAATAACATGCCCATCAATATTATCAACCAAGAGATCCTTAACCATAGCAATTCTAGGCTCAACTTTAATTTGTTCGGGCGGTGTAGGTGTTCTAGCACAACTCTTACGAACCACAGCTAAAGCTTTAGCATGTTCTTTTATTCTAACAGGGAAAGGTGGTCTTTCGACATAAGCAGCAAGAATAACAGGATCAACATTATAAGTAATAGTTTTCTCTTCAACTTTAATAGGTTCAACTACTTTCACTTAAATGGGAGGATGATATTTAAACTACTTCTCCTTCGGGAGATCAACATGAGCAGCAAAAGATTCACAAAAATAAGCTACTATCTCAGAGTCAAGTCCATATTTAGTGCTAAAATCACGAAAAGCATCGGTGTCTACGAAGGATGTAACGCAGTCAAACTTAAGGTTCATACCTGACTCCTTACCTTCATCGAGTTCCCAATCTTCAGAGTTGCGTTTAATTCTTTCCAATAAATCCCATTTGAAGTCAATATCTTTCTTCATATAGGAACCAACACAAGAAGTATCGAGCATGGATTGATCATTACGAGAAAGCCGAGCATAGAAATTATGAATAATAATTTCTCTCGAGATCTCATGATTGGGACATGAATATAACATTGACTTAAGACTCCCCCAATCTTCAGCGATTCTTTCTCCTTCACGAGGCCAAAAATTATAAATATAATTCTGATCACGATGAACTAGATGCATAGGTTAGAACTTCTGATGAAATTCCATTTTCAATCGGTTGTGGCTCCATGATCCAATATCATCACATAGCCTATACCATGTCAATGCCTTCTCCTTAAAAGATAAAGGAAAGACCTTCTTATTGACGTGATCCTCGGGCAGACCTGTAAGCTTAAATAATCCACAAACTTCATCCACATAGATTAAATGCAAATTAGGATGTAGTGTCCCATCTCCTCCATAAGGATTAGCTAGCAGTTTCTCTATCATACCCAAAGGAATTTCATAATAAATATTTTCATTAGGTTGACGAACAACTCTTTGTGTTTCCGGTCGAGGTGAAGATACCCCGAACAAGCTCCTCAAAGGATTACTTTCCATAGTAACAAGTGACAGTAAATTTCAGCACACTATATAAATTTTTCCTTACCAAATTCCACTCACCAAAGGCGCTTCACATCCCGACAACGATGTCAGAAAAGAGTCTTGATGACCCATAAGTATAGGGTATCTATCGTAGTCCTTTCGATAAGTAAGAGTGTTGAACCCAACGATAAGCAGAAGAAAATGACAAGCGGTTTCCAGTAAGGTATTCTCTGCAAGCACTGAAATTATCGATAACAGATAGTTTTGTGATAAGATAACGAGTAACAAGTAACAAGTGTAGCAAAGATGCAACAAGGTAGCCCAATCCTTTTTGTATCAAAGGACATGCCTGGACAAACTCTTATATAAAGAATGGCGCTCCCGAGGACACATGGGAATTTCTATCAAGCTAGTTTTCATCATGCTCATTTGATTAGCGTTTGTTACTTTGATAATTTTAGATGTGGATGGACTGGTGCCTTGGTGCTACCCTTACTTGGAAAAACCTCCCACTTATGATTAACCCCCATCGCAAGCATACGCAACTACGAAAGAAGAATTAAGATAAATCTAACCATAGCATGAAACGTGTGGATCCAAATCAACCCCTTATGAAGCAACACATAAACTAGGGTTTAAGCTTCTGTCACTCTAGCAACCCATCATCTACTTATTACTTAACAATGCCTTCCCCTAGGCCGAAATAATGGTGAAGTGTTATGTAGTCAACGTTCACATAACACCATTAGAGGAGAGATAACATACATCTCATCAAAATATCGAACGAATACCAAATTCACATGATTACTTATAACTAGACGTATCCCATGTCCTTAGGAACAAACGTAAATACTCACAAAACATGTTCATGTTCATAATCAAAGGACTATTAATTATCATAAATGATCTGAACAGATGATCTTCCACCAAGTAAACCAACTAGCATCAACTACAAGGAGTAATCAACACTACTAGCGACCCACATGTACCAATTTGAGGTTTGAGACAAAGCTTGGATACAAGAGTTGAACTAGGGTTTCGAGAGGAGATGGTGCTGGTGAAGATGTTGATGGATATTGACCCCCTCTTGATGAGAGGATCGTTGGTGATGACGATGGCTTTGATTTCCCCCTCCAGGAGGGAAGTTTCCCTGGCAGAGCAGCCCTGCCGGAGCTCTAGATTGGTTTTGTCCAAGTTCCGCCTCGATATGGCGGCGCTTCGCCCCAAAAGCTTCCTTATGATTTTTCCAGGTCAAAACCCTCCATATAGCAGAAGATGGGCGTCGGGGGACTGCCAGGTGGGTCACAAGCCTGCTAGGCACGGCCAAGGGGGTGGCCGTGCCTGGCAGGCTTGTCACCTCCTAGTGTCCCCCTCTAGCATCTATTTCGCCCAATATTTTTTATATATTCCAAAATAATTCTCCATAAATTTTCAGGACTTTTGGAGTTGTGCAGAATAGGTATCTCAGATTTGCTTCTTTTCCAGTCCAGAATTCCAGCTGCCGGCATTCTCCCTCTTCATGTAAACCTTGTAAAATAAGAGAGAAAAGGCATAAGTATTGTACCATGACGTGTAATAGCAGTCCATAATGCAATAAATATCAACATAAAATCATGATGCAAAATGGACGTATCATGTCGCTCGTTGGCCAACCAGCTAACTAGCGTCTAAGTGTTTCCCTTATCAAGTAGCATCATCATCCATAATTCTATTTGCATTGAGTCTCTCTTCAAAATAGCAGGAGTCTTTCACCTTGTGTATCCCCCCTCAAGCAGGGGAACTCGATGATAGCACTATCTTTGTTTCTATTTCCTTCCCTTGTTGCAAGCTCCCACCCTGGTCCAGTGGCGTAGCCAAGATTTTGAGACGGGGTGGTCCAGTTGATGTAAAAGACGTTTACACTTCAAATATAACATACCTACATACTAATGGATATAGAGTCATGTGCTAATTTACGAGAGCCTATGCCCCCAGGTTTGAATGAATTCATGAATAAATGGGAGAGCTTAGATGAGATTTTCTTAGCCTTTGCCCCCCAAACACTCATATTATGTATTTGGCCCTCCCCTTAGGATACGAAGTATGTCTAGAGGGGAGTGATTAGACTACCTGACAAAAATAAAATTTTAGCATTTTCCCAATTTTAAAGGTTGGCAAGTTTTATCAATTATTCAAGTCAAGCACACCCTACACATGCAAATCTAAGAGGATAGCAGCGGAAAGTAAAGACATCCACATGTAAATAGAGTGTAGGGATAGGAAGATAAAATGCAATGGGGACTCAAAGATTTTTCCATGGTTCCGATAGGTGGTGCTATCGTACGTCCATGCCGATGAAGACTTCAACCCATAGAGGGTAGCGATCGCGAGAGTCCACGGAGGGTTCCACCCATGAAGGGTCCACAAAGTAGCAACCTCGTCTATTTCATCACGACTTACGTCCACGAAGGAGTAGCCTCACGCAGGGTAGATCTTCACGAAGTAGGCGATCTCCTTGCCCTTACCAACTTTTTCGTTCAACTCCACACGAAGTTGGAGGCTCCCGAGCGACACCTAACCAATCTAGGAGACACCACTCTCCAAAAGGTAATAGATGTGGTATGGATGATGAACTCCTTGCTCTTGTGCTTCAAAAGATAGTCTCCTCAACATGCAATCACTCTCTCACATATTTGGCTTGGTAGAAGAGATTGATTGGGTGGAAATCAACTTGGGAGGCTAGTAATCAAGATTCATATGGTTGGAGTGGAAGATCTTGATCTCAACACATGAGTAGGTGGTTCTTTTTCAGAAAATGGATGGGGCAAGTATTGACTTGTTTTGAGTGATCTCTCTATGAATGAGAGGGAGGTGGAGGGGTACATATAGGCTTATGCAAAAATCCAACCGCTACAACATTATTGCCCAACTCGGTGAAACCAAAGCAAAAACTCGGTTGCACCGACTAGTGCAAAATGTGGAAACTTTTGGCATTTCGGTGAGACCTATATATAAATCTCGGTGAGACCGATTTGGTCGGCCTAGGTATTTACACAAACTCGGTGGTACCGATTAGCAAAAATTGGAAATTCCGATTTTTAGCAAATGGACACCAGCAAGTTGGTCACTGTTTTCGGTTGCACTGAAATGGGACTTGGTGTCATCGGGAGGCCAGGGTTGGCTCTGGATTCTGTCTAGGGTAAAATTTGGTAGGGCTGAATTTGGAACTTGGTGGCACCGAATTTTAGGCTCTGTGTTAGGATAGAATATTTTTGCGGGAGAATTCGTGAGGGTTTTTTGGTGGCTAACTCTAAGCACTTGAGCAACTAGATCATCATAGATACCTCATCCCCTTTTAATAGTATTGGCTTTCCTATGGACTCAAATTTGATTTCTCACAAAATGCAAAATGTAGAGTCTTGAAGCTTGTTGCCATTTGATGTTCCTTGCATCTAGGGGATCTCCTCACAATCCTTTTCCAATCCATTCATTGAATTTTTCTTGAAATATACTTGGTGGAATCATTAGTCTAATGAAATATATGTTGTTATTAATTACCAAATCCACCTAGGGATAAGTTGTGCTTTTAATACCCTAATAGATTTCGTGTATCTCCGCTACTCCATACTATTATATAATTTATCAAGAAAAAAACAAATTAGCAAGTTCAAGTTTGCAACCCATGTTTTGTCTTTGGCCCTTCCCAACAGAATTCGTCTAGCTCCCCCTCTCCATAGTAGTATATAATCTATCAAAAGAGCATATCAATAAGTTTAGTTCTAAGACAACTCTACAATATTTTAACGCCCTGGACACATGAAACTTATGGACCTATGGTTCCTTTTGTTACTAAGTTATTTTAATTGACGGGGCCGTGCAAACTGGCTATTAGATGGCGATCGTAATACCTACTTTTTCCATAATGCGAAAACAGATAGAAAGAAGAGAAACCATATTAAAAAATTGCTTGATGACAATGGTTTTTCGGTACAGAAACGAAGATGAAGAACATATTCTGGGTTATTTCTCTAAAGTATTCATCTCAGAAGTTACCCAACCCGACCCGGAGGTCCTAGATCTTGTCAAAAGGAAACTGACAAATGAAATGAATAATACTCGTCTTGTCCCTTATATGACAGACAAGGTCTGGAAAGCGCTTTTTGATACTGGAGGCTTAAAAGTGCCGGGTCCTGATAGTTTACACGCTATTTTTTATAAAAGATTTTGGTCTATGTTGGGGGATGACCTGATCAAAGAGGTACTTTAGGCGGTGAATACTTATACTATACCTGAGGGGTGGAATGATACTGCAATAGAGATGATCCCAAAGATCAATTCTCTAAATAAGGTAACTCAATTTTGACCAATTAGTCGGCGTAACATCGTGTATATGATAATTTCTAAAATGATTGCAGACCGATTGAAGATAATCCTTCTGCATATCATAAGCACGACTCAGAGTGTGTTTTGATACGTTTATTTTGCACCATGATTTCCTATTGTTATTTATAATGTTTTTATTCATAATAATGCTTTATGGAGTAATTCTAATGCCTTTTCTCTCATAATATGCAAGGTTTGAACAAAGAGGGAGAATGCTGATAGCTAGAATTCTGGACCTGAAAAAGCATATCAGAGATACCTATTCTACACATCTTCAAATGAGCTGAAACTTCATGGAGAATTATTTTGGAATACAAAAAAATACTGGAGCAAATAACTACCATAGGGGGCCACCTGGTAAGCACAAGACACTAGGGCATGCCAGCCCCCCTCCCCACGGCACGCCCTGGTGGGTTGTGTTCAGCCCGACCCATCTCCGGTGCCCATCTTCTGGTACTTAAGGTCTTTTGACCTAGAAAAAATCAGGAGAGGACTTCCGGGACAGAACGCCACGGTCTCGAGGTAGAACTTGGGCAGGAGCACTTTTGCCCTTCGGCGGAGGGGAACTTCCCTCCCGGAGGGCGAAATCAAAGCCATAGTAATAACCAACAACCCTCTCATCTTTGGGAGTCCAATCTTCATCAACATCTTCAACAACACCATCTCCTCTCAAACCCTAGTTCATCTCTTGTGTTCATTTGTACGAGAACCTCAGATTGGTACCTGTGGGTGACTAGTAGTGTTGATTACATTACGTAGTTGATTACTATATGGTTTATTTGGTGGAAGATTATATGTTCAGATCCATTATGCTAGTTAATACCCCTCTGATCTTGAGCATGAATATCATATGTGAGTAGTTACCTTTGTTCCTGAGGTCACGAGAGAAGTCATGTTGCAAGTAATCATGTGAATTTGATATGTGTTCCCTTAGTGGTGTCATGTGAACGTAGACTACATGACACTTCACCGTCCTTGGGCCTAAGGGAATGCATTGTGGAGTAGTTATTAAATGATGCGTTGCTAGAGTGATAGAAGCTTAAACCCTAGTTTATGCGCTACTTCGCAAGGGGCTATTTTAGATCCACATGTTTAATGCTATGGTTAGATTTTATCTTAATACTTTTCTCGTTGTTGAGGATGCTTGTGAGGGGGTTAACGATAAGTGGGAGGTTGTTCAAGTAAGAACAACACCCAAGCACCAGTCCACCCACATATCAAATTATCAAAGTAGCGAACGCAAATCAAACCAACATGATGAAAGTGACTATATGAAATTCCCATGTACCATCAAGAACGCTTTTCTTATTATAAGATATTGTTTTGGCCTGTCCTTTGCCACAAAAGGATTGGGCTACCTTGCTGCACTTTATTTACCATTATCGTTACTTGCTCGTTACCAATTATCTTGCTATCAAACTACCTGTTACCTACAATTTCAGTGCTTGCAGAAATTACCTTGCTGAAAACCGCTTGTCATTTCCTTCTGCCCTATGTTGGTTTGACACTCTTACTTATCAAAAGGACTACGATTGACACCCTATACTTGTGGGTCATCAATACTCTTTTCTAGCGCCATTGCCAGGGGGTGAAGCACTCTTGGTAAGTGGAAATCGGTAAGGAAAAACTTATACTACGTGCTGAAATTTATTATCACTTGCTACTATGGAAAACAATCCTTTGAGGGGTTTGTTCGGGGTATCTTCACCTCGACCAGAACCATAATTAGTTGCCGCTCAACCTACTGCACCTACTAAAAATATTGGCTATGAAATTCCTTTGGGTACGATAGAACAACTGCTAGCTAATCCTTATGGAGGAGACGGAACTAAACATCCTGATATGCATCTAATACATGTGGATGAAATTTGTGGATTATTTAAGCTTGCAGGTTTATCCAAAGATGAAGTTAAGAAGAAGGTTTTCCCTTTATCTTTGAAAGGAAAATCATTGACATGGTATAGGCTATGTGATGATATTGGATCATGGAACGGGAACCGATTGAAATTGGAATTCCACCAAAAGTTTTATCTTATGCATCTAGTTCATCGTGATCGGAATTATATATATATACTTCTTGGCATCATGAAGGAGAAAGCATATCTATAGATTGGGGGAGGCTTAAGTCAATGTTATACTCATGCCCCAATCATGATCTCTCGAGGGAAGTTATTATCCAAAAAAATTATGCTCGGCTTTCTCATAATGATCAATCCATGGTCGATACTTCTTATACTAGTTCCTTTATGAAGAAGACTATTGAATTCAAGTGGTATCTCTTAGAAAGAATTAAATGCAACTCTGAAGATTGGGAACTCGACGAAGGTAATGAGTCAGGTATTAAGCTTGAGTTTGATTGTGTTAAATCTTTTATGAATACCGATGCTTTTCACAAGTGTAGCACTAAATATGGACTTGACTGTGAGATAATAGCCTCTTTTTGTGAATCATTTGCTACTCATGTTGATCTCACTAAGGAGAAGTGGTTTAAATATCATCCCCCTATTAAAAAAGAAATCAAATAATCAGTCATAGCTAAAGATGAAACTATTATTTACAATGTTGATCCAGTTCTGCCCACTGATTATATTGAAAAACCAACTTTCCCTATTGTCGGTGTCAAAACCGGCGAATCTCGGGTAGGGAGTCTCGAGCTATGAGTCTAGGATCGATAGTAACAGGGGACGAAGGAGATGATGTTTACCCAGGTTCAGGCCCTCCTATGAAGGTAAAACCCTACGTCCTGCTCGATTATATTGATGTGTATGAAGGTTACAGAGTTGATCTACCTCGAGATCAGATAGCTAAAACCCTAGATGAGCTTTTCTGCCTTACAATCTAAAACCCTTTGGCTTATATAGACTCCAGGGGTCCCTAGGGTTACACATAGTTGATTGCCCAGCGGAGGCAAAAACATGCCTAATCTACCATCTTAAACTTGAAAGACACGCCACAGCTCCTGAGGTCTCCTCCCTGGCGACAGGGCCTACGATCAGTCCAATCCTCAGCGTGTGGCCCATGTGTCCAGCCCATAAGAAATAGGATGGTGGTCCAAGGACCCCTTAATCCCGGACTCCCTCAGTAGCCCCTGGATTAGCCTCCAATGCCGAGGTATATTACCCGGACAGTCTTGCGCGTCAAAGTCTTCGGCTTGCGAGGTGAGTCCCTCTATCCCTTCTTGTTCGGCAACCATCCCGACATTGATGAACTCTCAATCGTTGAGAACTTGCGGGACCCATTGTAGTAACTTTGACGCTCCTCGATCCTCGTGCGTCGAGGGGAGACGGGCGGCCCATCAACTTTTTACAAGACTACCCTTCCCACTAGGGAGGCACCACCCATTTAAACATGCTAAATCGTGGTCTGGGCCGCCCCTTCCTCTTCTCCCCCATCAGAAAAAGCTTCAAACGAGAGTTCACACAAAAAACATGGCGAGCGTTGCTACTTCTCGAGCATGCGTTGGTTTCCTTGAAGAGGAACGGGTGATGCAGCAAAGTAGATAAGTATTTCCCTCAGTTGTTGAGAACTAAGGTATCAATCCAGTAGGAGATACAAGCAAGTCGCCAATAGATGTACCTACACAAAGAATCAAACTCTTGCACCCAACGCTATAAAGGGGCTATCAATCCCTTCACGGTTACTTGCAAGGATAAGATCTGATAGAGATAGATTGCTTGAAGGAAAGTAAAACAAAAGGTAAAAATAATGCAGCAAAGTATTTTTTTGGTATTTTTGGTTTTAGATCTGAAAGTATAAGATGGAAAATAGATCCGGGGGCCATAGGTTTCACTAGAGGCTTTTCTCATGATGGAAAGTATTACGGTGGGTGAACAAATTACTGTCGAGCAATTGATAGAAAAACGAATAATTATGAAGATATCCAAGGCAATGATTACACATATAGGCATCACGTCCGTGTCAAGTAGACCGAAACGATTCTGCATCTACTACTATTACTCCACACATCGATCGACTCCTGCCTGCATCTAGAGTGTTAAGTTCATGAAGAACGGAGTAACACATTAGGTAAGATGACATGATGTAGAAGGATAAACTCAAGCAATATGATGAAAACCCCATCTTGTTATCCTTGATGGCAACAATACAATACATGCCTCGCTACCCCTACTTTGTCACTGGGTGAGGACACCACAAGATTGAACCCAAAACTAAGCACTTCTCCCATTGCAAGAATTACCAATCTAGTTGGCCAAACCAAACCAATAACTCGAAGAGACTTGCAAAGATATGAAATCATGCATATAAGAATTTAGAAAAGACTCAAATAATATTCATGGATAATCTGAACATAAACCCACAATTCATTGGATCTCGACAAACACACCGCAAAAGAGTATTACATCGGATAGATCTCCATGAATATCATGAAGAGCATGGTATTGAAGAACAAAGTGAGAGAAGAAGACATCTAGATACTAGATATGGACCCGAAGGTCTATGGTGAACTACTCATGCATCATCGGAGGGGCAATGAAGTTGATGTAGATGCCCTCCGTGATTGAATCCCCCTCCAGCAGATTACCAGAAAAGGCTCCAAGATTGGATCTCTCGGGAAAGGAGGCTTCTGGCGGCGGAAAAGTGTTTTCGTGGATCGTTCTGATATACAGGGAATATTTGAGAATTTATAGGCCAAATATTAGGGTTAGGAGGGATGTCGTGGGCCCACAAGCCTCCAGGGCGCGCCCTACCCCCCTAGGCGTGCCCCTAGGGCTTGTGGCCACACGGTGGCTCTCCTGCCTTGGTCTCCAAGGTTGGTGGTTTCCTTTCGGTCTAGAAAAAATCATTCCGAAGGTTTTATTCTGTTTGGACTCCGTTTAATATTCCTTATCTGCAATTCTCAAAAACAAGGAAAAAAAACAGAAACTGGCACTAGGCTCTAGATTAATAGGTTAGTCCCAAAAATAATATAAAATAGCATATTAATGCATATAAAACATCCAAGACAGATAATATAATAGCATGAAAAAATCAAAAATTATAGATACGTTGGAGACGTATCAAGCGTCCCTAGCTCTTCCTCGCGTCCTTACAACACCCTTCCCGGAGATTAGGCAAGTTGCTCCGTATCCCTCCTTCGGCTACGTGACCTCGAGACCCAAGGTTATCTTCCCTCCTCGGATATGGCAGCTATCTGCACCGGATTAACTTCTTTTGGCAATGAGGCCTTCGCAGAGAACTTCCCCAATCCTCACAAGGGAGAGTGGGTATGCTTCGTGCCTTTCCTTTTGTAGGGCCTAGGGTTCCCCATTCATCCCTTCTTAAGGGGATTACTGTAATTCTACGGTATCCAGCTCCATCATCTTACCCCGAATCTATTTTGCACATCTAGGGCTTTGTTGCTCTTTGCGAGATGTTTCTGGGCTGCGAGGCTCACTTTGGACTATGGAGGAAGTACTTTGTTCTCGTTCCCCGCACTCGGGGTGAGACAGTTCAGGATGTCGGAGGCTCCGAAGTATGTCGTATAGCTGGGACGGGTTATCTAGTCGGGACTCCGAAGAAGGAGTCCGAAGAATGGTCCTCGGAGTGGTTGTATATTGAGGACGTTCCCCGGTTCGATCCATCTTGGAGGGGTTTGCCTGAATACTCTGACGCCCCTTCGAAGAAAAGGTATATCTGGCGACCGAAGAGTTCATCCCAAGAGGAAAGTGCCAAAGTACAACGCGTGGCTACCCAAGTAAGGCTGCTAGGTCATCACAAGCTGACCATTGTTGATGTGATGTCTGCCACCATCACTCGATGCGTTCAACCCCTTCATCAAAGGATACACCCTTTGTGGCGTTACAACAGAACAAGTCACACCACTCGTTCCCGAAGGCTGGGCCCTGCCAATCAAGCGGTGATGGCGGCCGCACTTGCCGACCTGTTCAAAGGGGAAAAAGAAGACTTTGTTCGGCTACCGGTCAAGGAGGGCTACTCGGGTTATAACCCCATCGAATGGGTAAGCCTTTCGACTTTGTGACCTGAGTTCGGGTTTTTTACTTGCCCCTTTCAACTGAAGCTTTCAATCTGTGCGAACAAAGCTGGAGGTGCTTTGTCGAGACAATCAACTGTCTGGTGCCTCAACCAGAGAACTACTCTCATGATGACGATCCAGGATTCCACGACGATCCGGAGCTATCCTTCGAATATGAAGACGGGGTATTTTACCAAGAGAGCCTTGATGGTTCCAAGGTAGCTATCATAGCCGATCACCTCGGATCACTCCCTTCCCCTACTACAGGGAAAAAGAAAAATTATTCTCGTAAAAGGCAAGCGACCTCCGTCGACTCGAGTGTGCCGCTTTCTACCCCGAAGCGTCGTTGGCCCACACGATGAGCGTCGACTACGGCAAAAATGCCCGGACCGAACAACAACAGGAATCCTTCATGTGAGCCGACCGCAGGGACGACCCTGACCACTTGTTCAACCAAAAGGTACTTCGTTTTGCCGCTTAATATATTGTTATCATGATCGATAGGATTTCACAGAAGATCTTATGTCGAAATACTGAGGAAACGAGTACAACCATCTTCTGTCGGGAATGTTGCCGGGGTGGCTGGCAACACCCATGAATCAAGGTCTTCTTCTCACGTTGAACCCGCTGTGGAGGTCCCTGTGGCTAATCAGGCCCATGAAGATTGTGGGGACACAATATCAGTCACTAAATCCGAGGTAGAGAGTGCGACGAACCACCGGCGACGACAAGAAGCCCTGCGCCACCAGGTGTTTTCCGGGCAAGATTTTAATGCTCTATGTTTGGTAGATGCATACACTGGAGCTGCCTGAGCTGGGCTTGGGGAAGCCGTGATACCGATATCTTCCAGCCTGGAGGTTAGTGACCGGTTTCAATAATCCGGACACACATATTAACCCAGTAGCCCCCGAGCCTTGAATTGGTCAGGACAACCGAGTTAAGGATCCACATACTGTTTTATTGATGATGTAGGCTTCAAGTCAGACCTGGAGGCGAGCCGAACGTAGGTGCAAGTCGTGAAGGCCGAACTTAAACAAGTGAAGAATTTTACCCAGGAGGCGCATGGTATGTCCAGTTTGCCGATATTAGTATATAGTCCTGTGCTGACGCGAGGGTACTTTGTAACAGCTGAGTCTATAGGGCAGTTGTGAAAAGATTTAGATGCAGCCCAAGAATCCTAGAGGCACGCCGAGTCCCAGTATGAGGTCGGCTGCCTTTCGTCGCAACAAAGTCTGGAGGACAAGAACCGTCTCCAGGCGGAAAACCGGTAGCAGGCCGAAGAAATTGAGTGTTTAAAAACTCAATTGGCTCAAACCCAAGAAGAGAACCAGGAATTATAGGGGGGCATGTGTCGGTCCTAAATCCGGCATATCTTGTAGTAGGGGTCCTAAGCTAGGCACCTTGGAGCGATGGTAACATGGACACAAGATTTTACCCAGGTTTAGGCTTTCTCAAGGAGATAATACCCTACGTCCTGCTTTTGATTGTATTCATATGGGGATAGTACATAATGTAGGTATCTACCACGAGATTGTAGTAATGGATGAGATTGGCTATCGACTAGCCTAGCCTCAGTTTATATAATGTACCACAGGCCTAGGGTTTAGAGGAGTCCTCGTCTTATGTGCCAAGTCTTTTGGAATCTCCCTTGTATGCCTCACGGGCTGCCTGAAGTGTCCCATTAGTGAATCATCATGGGGGTCCTCGGCCCGACCAACTGGCTGGGAGACGGCGTGGTGAGTACCCCTAGTCCAGGACACCATTAGTAGCCCCCTGAACCGGTCTTCAAGTTGGGGACGCTCCTCAATTCTTCCGAACAGTTCTTTGTCTTTGGTTGTCGGCCTTGAAAACTGGTTCAACAAATCTTCCCATCTTCGATCTTGAGGATCATCGAAGTGTATCTGAAGAGTTCACACGACGAGCATCCGAGGAGCCCCTTTAAGTTCTCGGCCTTTATCGATGCCTTGTCATCTTTTATGCCACATCTCGGATTTGAAGTATTTCCCATGCAGCGGTATCCTCTGGTGTCCGAGCTCCAACGCCAAACTGCATCCGAGGTGTCTTTTCGCAGCCGAGCTCCAACACTGGTCGGCATCCAAGGTGTCATAGATTACCTTGGTCTCTAAAAATTTGAAGGAGTCCGTCTGAGCTTAAATGCTGGAATTGTCTTTTATGGAGCCAGCCATTCGCATCTGAGCTTTATGATGGACTGCTTCCGAGGTGTTTTCCGCAGCCGAGTTCCAACACTGGTCGGCATTCGAGGTGTCATAGATTACTTCGGTCTTTGAAAAGGTTGAACATGTTTGGCCGAGCTTAATGCCGACAATGCCCTTTGTTGAGCCAGCCACCTACATCCGAGCTTTACACGTGTCTGCTTTGGAAATAGTGCACCACCTCGGCAGTGGGCTGATTTTTTGTGGAAATAATTTCCGATCACTGCGATTTATTTACTACCGAGATTTATAGCTGGTAGGCCTCAAGGTGTGTGCCGGTCTATAACCCGAGTTTCGGGACCCCGATCCTAAGTCATATGAATCCATATTGTAACATATCACATCACTTTGCGGCCTCACGCACGGTAAGCTCCACGGCTGCAGCCTTACCTTAGACAGGACCATTTGCGTCTTTTGGCTCACGTATGTGAACATCTCGCTGGCAATCAAATGACAGAGAACCCGGGATGACATGACTAGTCATAGAACCCAAGTGGCACATCTGTACGGAAACATTCATGCGTAGCCCAGCAATGCAGGTGTCAACCTCAAGCGTGTGTAGACGAGTCATAGCAAGCTACAAGGACTCCATTACGCCGTGGGACATAAATGTCATCACTGCACGTAGACGAGTTGTAGCAGGCTACAAGGACTACATTACACTTCGAGACATTTCCCCGAAGGGACAGACACAACAACAAAAAAGGATACATTCCGGTCAATTAATGTGTCCGGAACAGTAGCAAGCTACCAGGGCTCGGTGGAAGCACAAAGAGGTAGTTTCCCGTAAAGAGTACTACTAAAGGCACATGACTAGGTGTCAGATCACATACATACCGTTGCACGTCACATGTAAGCACGACATGCCCGATATGCATAGATACACCTATGGCATCACAACATAACCATACATCAACACAACTTTTATTTAAGAGGCTCAGAAGAGCCTTGCATACTATGTTCTTACAAGTAGGGGTCACATGACCCGACACTCCAGTCATACAAGCAAGTTCATACAAACCAAGCGGAAGCATAAAGATGTCTGAGTACAAACAGATGAAAGGGTAAAAAGGCACATGGCCCGACTATCTACAGCCCACCACAAGGCATAAGGTCGTAGCTGGGACACCAACTATTCGGCATCGTCGACATCTAGATAGAACCCACCTGATGGGCCCCGAGTCTCATCTGCAACATTTATTAAGCAAACATGAGTACACACGTACTCAACAAGTCTTTAAAATAGACCTAGTCTATTCATGCTCAAGTATCAACAAGGGGAGTGGTGGAGTTTATGCAGCAATGCCAGCTTTGTCTCATGGCTAACCTACACTACACCATTTTAACTCTTTGTTTTATTTTTAGATATCGCACTAACTCCATAACAACACACCACCATGGATTCACTTCCCTCTCCTAGGAGAGTGCCATCCACGATACTCACACTTGTCTTGATATTTTAGGAGTATCCATTTGATTATCTATGAACAACATAAGCTTTCCAAGTAGTCCATATCTGAGGACGCGACTATTCGAATAGTTTCATACCCTGCAGGGGTGTATTTCTTCACACATGCTCTCGCCACTTATCGTTGTGTGCTCATAAAACCATGCACCTCGACAACCTTCAAGCGGAAGCCCAGCGAGGGAGTCGGCCACGACCGTCAATCACATAGGACCTCTAGTCCAGGCTATCGCCTATTTGAGATTGAACCCGCACGGAAGTCCGGCCGAACTTTCCGCTACGGCCCCAAACGATGTGTGTAGGGTTCCCAAGCCCACCATTTGGGTGACCCTTGGTACACCGTGCCACTGCCTACTGCGTCATAACCCACCGCTAGGGTCAGCGCTATGCACGGCCTCTAGCATGCTATAAACACCATAAACTACTTGCAACTCCGGGACCAAGGACTAAACTATTAATAAGTCGAGAGGGTCAATTAAGTATCCCAACATGTGGTAGTAACTAGCCTTGGATCACAAACATGGAACTCAGTTCCTAGGAATGGTCCCAATGAGACAACCTGCTATGTACTCCTACATAGCCTCTCATCGCCTACCTTTACCAAATCGGGTTCATCATAAGCTTATCACATCATAACAACATTGTTTCACTCTAGTTCATCACCCAGACAAATCAGACCTGACACAACTCTAAGCATAACAAGCATAGTAGGCAAAGAAGGCAAAGCACATCATGGCACAAGCATCTACCAGGTATGCTAGGTTGTAAGGTTTAGCTATTTACTGTGACAATGACAGGTCATGCAAAAGAATAGGTTCATCTACCGTGTATGACAGACAAGTGAACGTTTGTCCTAATGCAACAAACAAGAGCAGGAGCGAGAGAATGGGATGTTATCGGAATGATCAAAGGGGTTGCTTGCCTTGCTGGGTAGCGGAAAGGTTTTCTCCTTCGTTGGAATACTCGGAGGTATCATTAGAAGCAGGGCCTACCGCAATGCAAATAAATAACAATCAATACATGCAAGTGCAACAATATGATGCATGATCATGACATGGCAGAATGTATGGATGAGCTAATGCAACTACTGTCCAAGTTATTTGAAGTGAGTTTGAATATAGGTTCAAAGTCATTCTCCAATTCATATTTCATAAGTTAACCTATTAGTAAATGTCAATGTTCATCTACATTGGTTGCTCTAACATGCATGATAACAGCACCACTGGATTCATTTGATTTTTCTGATAGATTTTCATATATAAATTATTTTCATCTGATTTACAGATTAATTTATATGAATTTTAGAAGTTTTTTAAACATTTTCTGGAATTTCCTGATTTATTTTAATACTAAGAATTCAATTAATGCGTCAGCCTGATGTCACCATGACGTCAGCAGGTCAACAGACCCGGCCAGGTTAAACCTGACAGGGTGGGGCCCTCATGTCAGTGTCAGGGGCTAATTCCCCGCGCTGACCAGAGGTTTGACCCTCTACGGGGCCCGCTGTTAGTGGCTAATAGCTTAATTAGCCGGGCTGATTAGCACTAATCAGCTGGCCACGTCGGCGCCTTTAAAAAGTTTCAGGATATTTTGAGATCTAAAATAATGATAATGCTTTATTTGGCATTTTCAGAAGCTTTATTATTTATTCATAAATTGCTATAATGTTCAAATATTTAAGATGACCCCTGATATATTCATGTCTATATTTATCAGACATAAGGGACATTTTAGATGGGTATTTTGAATTTGTTGGTTTTTCACAAACTTTGAATTAGTTTGGTTCAAATGAGGGTTTGGGGTTTCTTTTAATCCCCATTTCAAGTTGATGCAAAAAAAATGAAATATGATGCACACACATGCTGTCCTAAGAAGCTAGCTAGGGATGTGACAACTCACCCCCACTGAAAAGAATCTCGTCCCGAGATTTTGAAGTCATCGGGAAGAGCGCGGGGTACTCTAGTTGAAGACGATCTTCTCTTTCCCATCTGGCCTCCTTCTCAGAATGGTGTGACCACTGAACTTTGAGAAACTTGATGTTCCGATGCCGAGTGGTACGCTCAGCTTGATCAAGAATACGAACATGGTATTCTTGATATGTAAGGTTATCTTGGAAATCAAGCGCTTCATGGTCTACTTCACGGACAGGGTCCGAGAAGCAACGCTTGAGTTGCGAGACGTGGAAGACATCGTGAACCTTAGAAAGATACACCAGAAGTTCCAATTGGTAGGCAACCTCTCCTCGGTTAGCAAGAATGCGAAAAGGTCCAATGTAACGAGGAGCCAACTTGCCCTTGATACCGAATCGATGGGTACCCTTCAGAGGTGTAACCCGAAGATAAGCCTTTTTGTCAACTTCGTAGGTCACAGCCTTATGATGATGATCATATTGGCTCTTTTGACGAGATTGGGCTGTTTTCAACTTTTCACGAATAATGCGAACTTGCTCCTCTGCATCCTGGATCATATCCGGGCCAAAGAGTTGCCTCTCTCCGGTGTCTGACCAGTTAAGAGGTGTTTGACACTTTCGTCCATAGAGAACTTCAAAAGGGGCTTTGCCCAAGCTTGATTGATAACTATTGTTATAAGCAAATTCGGCAAACGGAAGACATTTCTCCCAATTCACACCGAAGGATATAACACAAGCTCGGAGCATGTCTTCGAGGATTTGATTGACTCGTCAACTTGACCACTTGATTGCGGGTGGAAAGCAGTGCTAAAGGATAGATGAGTCCCCATAGAGGTTTGGAAACTTTCCCAAAATCGGGAAGTAAAGATACTTCCGCTGTCTGAGTTAATCTCCGATGGAACACCATGAAGAGAAACTATTCAAGAAACATATAACTCCGCTAGCTGGCTAGCAGTTATACTCTCCTGAACAGGAAGAAAATGAGCCACTTTGGAAAGGCGGTCGATGACCAAAAAGATAGCATTATTCCCTCTCTTAATCCTGGGAAATCCGGTAGTGAAATCCATACCAACCTTATCCCATTTCCATTCAGGAATAGCTAAAGGTTGAAGGGTGCCAGCAGGCCTTTGATGTTCTGGCTTAACGCGACGACAAACGTCGCAGTTAGCAATGAACTGAGCAATTTCTCTCTTCATCCTAGTCCACCAGAACCTCTGGCGTAGGTCCTGATACATCTTGATACTACCCGGATGAATTGTGAGAGGAGAATCATGAGCCTCCTTAAGGATCAGCTGTCTTAAGCATGTGCTCTTAGGAACCACCAACCGGTTCTAAAAGAACACAACACCCTCATCATCCTTGGAGAAATCTTTAGCGTTTCCGCTAGCAATATTCTCCTTGATCCGAGATATACCCTTATCATACCTCTGGACAGCTACTATTTGATCCCTAAGAGTAGATTTTGCCACCAGGTTGGAAAGGAATCCTCGAGGAACAATGTGGAGGTTCAACTTCCGAAATTCCTCATAGAGAAGTGGTTGACCTTGTTGTAACATCAGGTAGTTACAATAAGACTTACGACTTAGTGCATCAGCCATGACATTGGCTTTCCCCGGGGTGTAAGTTATCCCTAAGTCGTAATCTATAATCAACTCAACCCACCGTCTTTGCCTGAGATTCAAATCCGGCTGGGTGAAAATATATTTTAGACTTTGGTCATCAGTGTAAATTTCACAATGATTACCCAGAAGGTAATGTTGCCAAGTTTTCAGTGCATGGACCACAACTGCAAGCTCAAGATCATGTGTTGGATAATTATCCTCATGTGGAGGCAGCTGTCGAGATGCGTATGCAATCACATGACGATCTTGCATGAGAATGCTGTTGGAAATATGCCCTAGAGGCAATAATAAATTAGTTATTATCATATTTCCTTGTTCATGATAATCGTTTATTATCCATGCTATAAATTGTGTTGATCGGAAACTCAGATACATGTGTGGATACATAGACAACACCATGTCCCTAGTATGCCTCTAATAAACTAGCTCGTTGAACAAAGATGGCTATGGTTTCCTAGTCATGGACATGAGATGTCATTTGGTAATGGGATCACATCATTAGGAGAATGATGTGATGGACAAGACCCAAACTACAAACATAGCATATGATCATGTCAGTTTATTGCTACTGTTTTCTGCATGTCAAGTATATGTTCCTATGACCATGAGATCATGCAAATCACTGACATCGGAGGAGTACCTTGTGTGTATCAAACGTCGCAACGTAACTGGGTGACTATAAAGGTGCTCTACAGGTATCTCCGAGTGTGTCTGTTGGGTTGGCATGGATCAAGACTGGGATTTGTTACTTCGTGTGACGGAGAGGTATCTCAGGGCCCAATCGGTAATACAGCATCACAATAAAGCCTTGCAAGCAATGTGACTAAGTGTTAGTCATGGGATCTTGTATTACGGAACGAGTAAAGAGACTTGCCGGTAACGAGGTTGAACTAGGTATGGAGATACCGACGATCGAATCTCGGGCAAGTAACATACCGAAGAACAAAGGGAACATCATACGGGATTAACTGAATCCTTGACATAGAGGTTCGACCGATAAAGATCTTCGTAGAATATGTAGGAACCAATATGGGCATCCAGGTCCCGCTATTGTTTATTGACCGTAGAGGTGGCTCGGTCATGTCTACATAGTTCTCGAACCCGCAGGGTCTGCACACTTAAGGTTCGGTGACGTTTTGGTAGTATAGAGTTATGTATGGTGGTGACCGAAGGTGGTTCATAGTCTTGGATGAGATCCCGGACGTCACGAGGAGCTCCAGAATGGTCCGAAGGTAAAGATTGATATATAGGAAGTCCTATTTTGGTCGTCGGAAAAGTTTGCTCATCGGTAGTGTACCGGGAGTGCCGGTAGTGTACCGGGAGACCATCGGGAGGTGTATTTCGACCCAAGAGGCTACATGGGCTGTGGGAGAGTGAATACCAGCCCTTAGTGGGCTGGTGGAAGTCCCACACAAGGCCCATGCGTCTGGGAGAGAAAGCCCAAAGAGAAAAAGGTGGAAAAAGGCAAAAAGACCAAAATAAGGAGGAGTCCTAGTCCTACTAGGATTGGAGGAGGATTCCTCCTCTCCTCCTTGGTTTGGCCGACCCAAGGGCTGGCTCCTTGGGATACAAGCCTCCTCCTCTCTTCCTCCTATATATACTAGAGGTTTTAGGGTTTTTGGCACTAGATTTTCAGCCACGTGCCACCCGTTCCTCCAATGCATAGTTTCTCCTCTAGATCGGATTTCTGCAGTGCTTAGGCGAAGCCCTGCCGGAATAGCTCCACCACCATCGCCGGAGCGTCGTCATGCTGCCGAAGAACTCTTCTACCTCTCCGCTCCCTCTTGCTGGATCAAGAAGGCGAAGATCGTTATCAAGCTGTATGTGTGCTGAACGCGGAGGTGCCGTCCGTTCGGCGCTAGATCGGAAGGACTGTAATCAAGATCGCGAGACGAATCGTGATGAGATCGTGGGATGGATCGTGATGAGATCGCGGGACGGATTGTGATGAGTTCGCGGGATGGATCGTGATTGGATCGTGGGACGGATCGTGATGAGATCACGGGATGCTCGGCGATTTGGATCGCGAAGACGTTCGACTACACCAACCGCGTTTCTTAACGCTTCCTGCTTAGCGATCTACAAGGGTATGTAGATCCACTCTCCCTCTTGTAGATGCTCATCACCATGGATAGATCTTGCGTGTGCGTAGGAATTTTTTTGTTTCCCATGTAATGTTCCCCAACAAATGCAACCTAATCCTTGTCGCGAGGCATCGCAATAGATAACAAAGTCCTTAGAGAAATCTGGTGGCACCAGAGCGGGAGAAGAGGTGAGACGTGTTTTCAACTCCTAAAAACTGTGCTCGCGTTGTGGTGTCCACTCGAACTTTTTTATCTTTCTTGAGGAGTTCAGCCAGAGGTTTCGCAACCTTGGAGAAATTCTCGACTAAGCGGTGGCAATAGCTCGCTAAGCCAAGGAAACTCCAAACTTGCTGAACCGATTCAGGTTGAGTCCAATCAAGGAGGGCCTGAACTCTCTCGGGATTTATAGCAATACCTTTACCAGAGATTAGGTGGCCTAGATAGGTCACTTCTGGCAACCAAAATTCACACTTGGAGAATTTGGCGTATAGACGGTGCTCTCGAAGTTTCATCAATACCAGCCTTAGATGCTCGGCATGTTCTTGTTCGTTCTTCGAGTAGATGAGTATATAATCGAGGTAAACCATGACGAATTTATCCAAATACTCCATGAAGATCGAATTCATCAAGCGAGAGAAGGTGGCTGGGGCATTGGTTAAACCAAAGGACATGACGGTGTACTCGTATTGGCCATAATGAGTAACAAAAGCCATTTTTGGAATGTCCCCGTTCCTAATTCTGATTTGATGGTAACCCAACCTCAAATCCATTTTGGAAAAGACAGAGGATCCAACAAGTTGATCATACAAATTGTTGATCCTAGGGAGCGGATACTTGTTCTTTATGGTGACCAGATTCACTGGCCGATAATCCACAACCATCCGATCCGATCCATCCTTCTTCTTGACGAAGAGGACGGGGCAAGCCCAAGGAGAAGAACTAGGACGAATGAAACCTTTCTTCAAAGCCTCATCGTGTTGAATCTTAAGTTCAGCTAGTTCTACGAGTGCCATCTTATAGGGTCTTCTGGCTATTGGGACGGTCCCTGGAATGAGCTCTATCACGAACTCAACATCTCTGATAGGTGGAATTCCTAGCAGTTCTTCTGTAAAGACATCCGGAAAGTCATGGACTACCGGAATATCTTCTAATTCTGGAAGAGGGCTAGCATTGAGAGAATAGAGTTGGCGCTTGGCTTCTCGAGTGGAGACATTGACTATCTCACCCGATGGATGTGTAAGTTGAACATTCCTAGAATGTGTATCTATCTTAGCATAGTGGGCTTTCATCCAGTCCATGCCTAAGATGATATTGATGTCTGAAGACTTGAGGGCTATCAAGGATGCTAGGAAGACTAACCTATCCACAAGAATCTCATTGCCATGGCTCACTCTAGAAGTTTGCCATTTTGAACCAGGAGTCTGAACTACTAAAGGAGTAGGCATATCACAAAAAGACATGTTATGCAACTATGCATAACTTTCTGAGATGAATGAATGAGATGCCCCAGTATCAAATAGAACAGATTCTAAATGACTATTGACAAGGAGCGTATCTAGGATAACATCAGGATCCTCAAGGGCTTCCTCAGCAGAAACATAGTCCACTCGTCCATGAGCAGGAGCTGGCTTCACATAGAAGGCTTTTCTCGGCTTCCCACATCCACCCGGCTTCGCATTGTTCTGAGGACACTCATGGAAGTAGTGTCCTGGTTCCCCACATTTATTGCAAACTATGGTGGCACGGGGAGCAACATTGGCAGGAGGACCTCCAAATGGCCTGGCTGGACGAGTGCGCTGAGCTGGGCGAGGTGCCTGGAAAGATGGCCTCGCGGTGTATCTTGGCGGCAGAGCTGCGTTGGGCACCCACACCCGGCGTTTGTTGGAGCCCGAGCCAGATGCGGGGCTGAAGTCACAGTTGTGCTTCCTAGTTGCCTCGTAGTCAGTCTGTCCAGTCTCAGCATTGATAGCCTTGTTGACGAGAGCCTGGAAGGTTATGCACTCATGCAGGCGCAGATCTCGACGGAGCTCAGGACTAAGTCCCTTGTGGAACCTAGCCTGTTTCTTGGCATCAGTTGAAACTTCCTCTGGAGCATAGCGAGCAAGATTGCCGAACTCACGGCTGTAGGCATCCACTGACAGTCTGCCCTGGGTGAAATCACAAAACTCCTCTCTTGCGATCCATTAGCCCTTCCGGGATGTGATGGGTACGGAATGCGCACTAAATTCCGCCCAAGTTGGTGCGGGGCCTGCGGGACGCATGGCTTCATAATTTTCCCACCACAGATTGGCGGGTCCTTCCAGAAAGTAAGAAGCAATGGTCACCTTGTTGGCCTCGGATACGTTGGCAGCCCGAATTTTGCGAGACATGCTGGTCAGCTAGTCATCCGCGTCGAGCGGGTCGACTGAATTATGATACTTAGGTGGGCACAACTTGACGAAATCAACGAGAGACACGCCATCATTGTGATCATTGCAGGGAGCACGCGCTGTGTTCTGCTCAATTCGTTCCAACAACTTGTTGGTCTCCCTTTTGTTCCGTTTAGCTTCAAGCATCACTTCTGCCAAAGAGCGCGCGTGTGGCAGGTTCTCTTGCCTTGGCTGGCTTCCCTTGTCCTGCTCGGGGGCAAGCACGGGGTTATTCCTAGTTGCCACCATCCTGGGAAAACAAACCCACAGCTTAGACATAGAGGACATCAACTCTAAGACATGAGATAAGGAATGTACTGGACAACATGGCATGCAGGGTAAACACCCAATCAACATGGTAATAACAACTGCCATATGAACACCATGATTCATACACACCATGACATAGTTCAGTACAAGCCCAAGCTGAAATACAAACTATAGAGAGATTACACAACTCATCAGAGGCATTACAAGCTTCCTACAGATTATCTATCTACACCTCCGGAACTCAACTCTCAACCTCGGTCATATCCCACAAGACACACAGGACTATGGCGATACGACTACTACCATACTAGTACTAACATACACGTACTCAAGCATCGCTATAGAATGCCTCATATAGGTTACCCCCATGGCCCGGGAGCTGAACCTGAGGATCTGGAAACACTCTAGCCTATGATCCCTGGAAACCATAAGGACACGGATGTGGCCTTGGTCCCCTTGTTGGTGGCAACAACGGTCCTCGAAGAGGGGTGATGCCTCCAACCGGGCCAGTCTACGTGTGCTGGCAGATGAGTCCGCGATGGGTTCAGCATCTCCAAATCTCCATAGCGTGTCTGCACGACAGGTGCCAACTGCATTAGGGCTGTCCAAAGACGTGCACGGGTAGCATAAAGCTCCATGCAAAGGGCACGTGCATCACGATCCCTGTTCTCCAACATCTGAGCGGTCACCTACAGCCTAGGGTCCTCATGACAATGATCATAGTAGGGTGTGCTAAGATAGCTATCCTCTCCTCCCAGAGAAGCAAGAACATAACAGAACTCTGTGTTCTGAAGCAGACCATGGTGAAACCTCATGATAGTCAACATCGTGTAGGCGGCCTCCTGAACTGCCGTGTCTATGGTGACACCTAATCCATAAGTCAAGTGAAGCGGCTCTACAGCTCCAGGATATGAAGGATATATCTTAACAGTACACAGATACTATCTCTGGTTGAAATCTCGATACCGTTCCTCCACTCTATACTCTGGGTACCAACGGTAACCAGCCTCCATCATAACTCTAACCAACATGGCCGTGTGACCCGGTACATCGATGCACCTGGTCAGACGGACCACCTGACGGGAGGGACGAGGGGCATCTGAAACAGAGAATGATGCAAAGACATAGAGACTCTAGCAGAAATTGGACAGCATAACGGCTGTAATTGCTCAAAAAGGATTTTGAGACAACTGCAAAAGATTGTAAAAGCATAACCACTCGACTTTCTAGACTCAAATCTCTTCTCCAACTATTTGTCACACCAACAATACTCAAATACCGACATTCACTTGCAAACAAGCTAGCTAATAGTCCATGGTTAGTAACTCGTCATCCTAAGCAATAGATGATAAGCCTAGTTATTATCCCCATAGAAAAGATGAGAATGACTCAGAATGGAATAACTTGGGAAGAGGAGTAAAAAGAGCCTTACGTTCCCTTCCACAATCAATTCCCCTACTTTTCTATAGTGTTTCTAGACTCAACTTTGACCGGTTTGGCTTGGTAGTCCTACAGTCAGACAGGCTCTGATACCAACGCTGTCGGGACCCCGATCCTAAGTCATATGAATCCAGACTGTAACATATCACATCACTTTGCGGCCTCATGCATGGTAAGCTCCACGGCTGCAGCCTTACCTTAGCTGTGACCGCTTGCGTCTTTTAGCTCACGTATGTGAACATGTCGCTCGCAATCAAACGACAAAGAACCCGGGCCGACATGACTAGTCATAGAACCCAAGTGGCACATCCGTACGGAAACATGCATACGTAACCCAACAATGCAGGTGTCGGCCTCAAGCGTGTGTAGACGAGTCATAGCAAGCTACAAGGACTCCATTACGCCATGGGACATAAATGTCATAATTGCACATAGACGAGTCGTAGCAACCTACAGGGACTCCATTACACTGCAAGACATTTCCCCGAAGGGACAGACACAGCAGCAAAGAAGGATACATGACGGTCAATCAATGTGTCTGGAGCAGTAGCAAGCTACCAGGGCTCGGTGGAAGCACAAAGAGGCAGTTTCCCATGAAGAGTACTACTAAAGGCACATGACTAGGTGTCGGATCCCATACATACTGTTGCACGTCACATGTACGCACGACATGCTCGATATGCATAGATACAACTATGGCATCACAACATAACCATACATCAACAGAACTTTTATTTAAGAGGCTCAGAAGAGCCTTGCATAATATGTTCTTATAGGTAGGGGTCACATGACTTGACACTCAATTCATACAAGCAAGTTCATACAAACCAAGCGGAAGCATAAAGTTGTCTGAGTACAGACAGATGAAAGGGTAAAAAGGCACATGGCCTGACTATCTACAGCCCGCCACAGAGCGTAAGTTCGTAGCTCGGACACCAACTATTCGGCATCGTTGACATCTAGATAGAACCCACCTGGTGGGTCCTGAGTCTCATCTGCAACATTTATTAAGCAAACGTGAGTACAAACATACTCAGCAAGTCTTTAAAATAGACCTAGTCTATTCATGCTCAAGTATCAACAAGGGGAGTGGATTTTATGCAGCAATGCTAGCTTTGACTCATGGCTAACCTACAGTACACCATTTTAACTCTTTGTTTAATTTTTAGATATCGCACACGAGTCCACTAACTCCATAACAATACACCACCATGGATTCACTTCCCTCTCCTAAGAGAGTGCCATCCACGATACTCACACTTGTCTTGATATTTTTATGAGTATCCATTTCATTATCTATGAACAACATAAGCTTTCCAAGTAGTCCATATCCAAGGACGCGGCTATTCGAATAGTTTCATACCCTGCAGGGGTGTACTTCTTCACACATGCTCTCGCCACTTATCGCTATGTGCTCATAAAACCATGCACCTTGGCAACCTTCAAGCGGAATCCCAGCGAGGGAGTCGGCCACGACCGTCAATCACATAAGACCTCTAGTCCAGGCTATCGCCTATTTGAGACTGAACCCGCACGAAAGTCCAGCCAAAGTTTCCGCTACGACCCCAAACGATGTGCGCAGGGTTCCCAAGCCCATCATTCGGGTGACCCTTGGTACACCGTGTCACTACCTACCACGTTGTAACCCATCCCTAGGGTCAACGCTACGCACGGCCTCCAGCATGCTATAAACACCAGAAACTACTTGCAACTCCTAGACCAAGGACTAAGCGATTAATAAGTCGAGAGGGTCAATTAAGTATCCCAACGTGTGGTAGTAACTAGCCTTGGATCACAAACACGAAACTCAGTTCCTAAGAACGGTCCTAATGAGACAACCTGCTATGTACTCCTACATAGCCTCTCATCGCTACCTTTACCAAATCGGGTTCATCATAAGCTTATCACATCAGAACAACATTGTTTCACTCCAGTTCATCACCCACATGAATCAGACCTGACACAACTCTAAGCATAGCAGGCAAAGAAGGCAAAGCACATCATGGCACAAGCATCTACTAGGTATGCTAGGTTGCAAGGTTTAGCTATTTACTGTGACAATGACATGTCATGCAAAAGAATAGGTTCATCTACCATGTATGATAGACAAGTGAACATTTGTCCTAATGCAATAAACAAGAGCAGGAGCGAGAGAATGGGTTGTTATCGGAATGATCAAAGGGGTTGCTTGCCTTGATGGGTAGCGGAAAGGTTTTCTCCTTCGTTGGAATACTCGGAGGTATCCTTAGAAGCAGGGCCTACCGCAATGCAGATAAATAGCAATCAATACACGCAAGTGCAGCAATATTATGCATGATCATGACATGGCAGCATGTATGGATGAGCTAATGCAACTATTGTCCAAGTTATTTGAAGTGAGTTTGAATATAGGTTCAAAGTCATTCTCCAATTCATATTTCATAAGTTAACCTATTAGTAAATGTCAATGTTCATCTACATAGGTTGCTCTAACATGCATGATAACAGCACCACTTGATTCATTGGATTTTTCTGATAAATTTTCATATATAAATTATTTTCATTTGATTTACAATTTAATTTATATGAATTTTAGAAGTCTTTTAAACATTTTCTAGAATTTCCTGATTTATTTTAATACTAAGAATTCAATTAATGCGTCAGCCTGATGTTACCATGACGTCAGCAGGTCAACAGACCCGGCCAGGTTAAACCTGACAGGGTGGGGCCCTCATGTCAGCGTCAGGGGCTAATTCCCCACGCTGACCAGAGGTTTGACCCTCTGCAGGGCCCGCTATCAGCGGCTAACAGCTTAATTAGCCGGGCTGATTAGCACTAATCAGCCGGCCACGTCGGCGCCCACTGGAGCCGGGCCGGTAGCGACCAAACCCGCGGCGAAGGACCGTCAGAGTTGGCCGGAAACGTGCCACATGGCACGGTTTCGCGTGCCGAAGGCGCTGGGAGGGAGCCCGTGCTCAACCGCATCGAGTGGGGCTGGTCTGGGGGCTTGGGGTCACCGGAGACGACGACCACAACGAGCTCGACGGTGACGGCGGCTCGGAAGGTTCGGCTACAGCACTAGAGGGCACGGGAAGACCGGGAAGGAGAAGGGGGAGCATCAGGGGCTCACAGGGGGCTGTAGGGGAGGCTCAACGGGCTCGGGGACGACCGGCAGCCGACGAATCGACGATGGGGAGAGCCGGCCAGAGGCGGGGAAGACGGCGGCGGGATGGCTTCGAGGAACTCTCGGAGGCTTCTGGCTCCACTGGGAGGTCGAGGGGGTCACGGCGGAGCTCGGAGTCTACTCAGCGAGGCGAGGGAGCGGCTAGAGCGACGGCACTACGGGGGCGATGGCTTCGACCATGGTGAGCAGAGGAGAAGAGAGAGGAATGGCAGGGAGAAGAGGTCCAGGCGGCAGCTGGGGTCTATCCCTTCGCCAGCGTGACGAGGAGGAGGCTAGGCAGGTAGGGAGGAGGTGGCCAGGCGCATGGCCAGGGCCGACTGCGATGGAGGCACGCAGCTGCTTCTCCTCCTGGCAGGAGGAAGAAGACGCTGCTGCCCCCCATGGTCTGGGCCTCTTCTTCGCAGGTAAGGCCCAGGTGGGTTTTCTCCCCCTTTTTCTTTATTTGTTTTCTTTTCTAATTTCTGACATTAGTTTTATTTTATTTCCAGGCACAATTGCTGAGTAATAATATCCCAAATATTTTATAGCATTAAGTTTGAATATTTCAAATTTCTGTAAAAAGTTTCAGGATATTTTGAGATCTAAAATAATGATAATGCTTTATTTGGCATTTTCAGAAGCTTTATTATTTATTCTTAAATTGCTATAATGTTCAAATATTTAAGATGGCCCCTAATATATTCATGTCTATATTTATCAGACATAGGGGACATTTTAGATGGGCATTTTGAATTTGTTGGTTTTTCACAAACTTTGAATTAGTTTGGTTCAAATTAGGGTTTGGGGTTTCTTTTAATATCCATTTCAAGTTGATGCAAAAAAATGAAATATGATGCACACACATGCTGTCCTAAGAAGCTAGCTAGGGATGTGACACCGAGATGCACCTGATGAAAAAATAATAATCAAAATAAAACCACTGATCCTAGTATCCCATGAGACTTAGGTCGATTTGTAAAATCGGCTTGAGGATCAAGTTCTTGTTCAGCGGCATACGTTAGGGATGTAAAATGCGGTACATAGTAGTTTCCAAGACTCGGGTTGGGTGCAACCGACCAACCTAAGGATCGAATCTCCTCAGAAACCATATTGCTCGTTAGATTTGTTGCATTGAATAGGTAATGCAGTAGCCCCCGAGCCTTAATTTAGGCATGAGTGGTCGAATTAAGGATCGATATTTGTTTGACACAAACTTTGTTACGTTCGACAAAATTTATGTGTAATGATTATATGTATCCAAGTACTCTACATCATTAATGCTCAGATCCGCATTGTATAAGACTTTGTTGACTGACCATCGGCTTAAACCTCCTCGTCTAGTAGCCGAGGAGTGTTTTTCCTACTTTATAAAGCCTTCATAGGGACAAAGATTTACGACAAACAAGGCAATCCGACCATACAATTTTATAAACAAAGGTACGCAAAGAGATATGTTATATATTACTATTTAATGTAAGAAACATCTTCTAGGAAAAATAGTTCATTTATAAGCTCCTTTTCCCAGGATATCATGTTAACCATGATCGTGAAACCTCAACTCCGATCAATGTGGGAGGAAAATATCAAGGCTTTAGTTTGGAAAATGTCCCCGAACTCTGTGGTCTTTAATGAACCGAAATTTTCACTTCCTTCATTGCCGACCAATTATATTCTTAAGATGGCTAGCTTTGGGCTTCACCCAGTCTAAGGTACTAACCCGGATGACCCGGAAATAATAATCACAGAGGTGCTCCCTTTACCCCCTAGCCGAACAATCGGGAACATAGGAGGTAAGCTCGGGAGCCAGGCAACCTAGCTTGGCCAAAATCTTAAGTCAAATTGATGCATATTTATGGCTTTATTACGATGATTACGGAAGGCAACACTCGCATATTGAATACAAATCCTTTTATGCTATATGCTATTTTGACTCGTTTGTGACCGTTTATCATCTGTGGGTGGCCCATCATTGGCTTCTACCCCTTTGTAGATGCTACGCATGGTGCTTCCGTAGTAACAAGACAACCCTTAGCCAATGTCTCGCTGCCCAGAGGCAGTTGTATAGCGGAAACGAGGCAATTAGATATCTAGGATTTATAACTTTCACTTAGTCATAGGAGCATATGTTTGGGGAAACTTAATAGCCCCCGGTATATGTCGACTCTTCAGATTATTCGAGGTCGAACCACCCACAACATGGCCTTATCAAGAAAGAAAAGCCATTCGTTTTACTCGGATAAACTTGGTCTTCTATATTTGGTTGAACACCGCCTGCGGTACGCTGATCGATTTACGCTTGTTGTGATAGTCATCTTTTGGCTTTCTCCAAGTAAGGCACTTAACCAGTTAAACCGGAAGTGACAATCACAGTGGTTCTCCCTTTACCCCTTAGCCGAACAAAGCGGAAATGTAAGGGTAAGCACAGGAGCCAAGCAATCCAGCTATATACCAAAGACACAACTTGAAATCAATGCATATAAGTGCGAAATACCGAGGACATTTTGGTGAGGACTGCATGGAGTACCTAGGTGTTTGGTGGATTCGGTGCTAACCACAGACCCCCTTTAATACCGCCGATGTGTGAAATGCATCTGACATTGCATTGCAAGAGTTATGATCAGAAATATATAAAAAACGTATGCAATTCTTTTTATGTTTATACAAAAGAAAATTGCGCCAATCCAAAATTGGCCTAAAATTAATATGTGCTTCGGTCGTGCTTTAACATGATACGCCTGAATTCTGGACTCCAAGCGGGTCAGCCTTCGGCTTCAACCTCCATATCCTGAAGGCGCAATGTTTCTCTGAGGCCTGTTTAGCAAACTAAACTCAAGCGGCTTTAGGAAGAAACTGGACTATCCGGCGATTGACCACACACTAGTGTTGAAAAAAGGAGTAGTAGAAAAAGATTTTGCACAACCAAGAAGAAAATACATTTATTATAAAATGGCTCATATAAATTTAATAGCCCCTAGTTAACTTTGGGGAAAGGAAACTGCTTTTAACAAATGATTTGTTTAACAAAAAATATATAATGTTTGATTGAACCAAACAAAAAATATTTTTTTAAAAGAACTAAGCATGAGAATGACTTAGCTGGTTAATGTGCTCGGTGCGGTCCTGGGTTGTGGCGAGACGGAGACCTAGTCTTCAGCCTGGCCGAGGTCCCAGCCCCCAAGCACGAGGTAATTGGGCGAAGAGCTTGGGTCGAGAAGTGGAAACACAACACGCTTATTGTGGCGAGGCGAGGCCCTCGGTCCAGCCGAGGAGACAGAGCAGGTCGGCAATGTGATGGCAAAGCCCCTGGTTACCATAGGAAAAGGAAGCGTTTTTAACAAACGAACTTTTTTATTTAACATAGATATAATGCTTGGTCTAACCAAACAGAAATTTTAAAAATTTGAGCATGAAAGTGACTTAGCTGGTTAACGTGCTTCGCATTGATGACCCAGTCTGGACTTGAGGTAGGATGCAGGAGCGCATTGATCTCTAAAAAATCCTGTATGTCGCATTATCCTTGGCTTGGCCGAGGTCCCATCTCCCAAGCCGGTTCTGAGGTGGACGAGCAAGGAGCTTGGTTTGACGAAGTGATGACACAACATTGCCGATGTGGCGGGCGCAGCCCCCGGTCTAGCCAAGGGGACGCAACAACTCGATAAGGTGACATCAGATCCCCAAGAGTAGGTTGGTGAAGTGATACTGAAGCCCCTGATCCAGCCAAGGTGAGGCCGGTAGTGTGACAACGCGGGTATGCCGACATTGGGAAGCACACCAAGGTGATGACACAATTCGGTTGACGAAGGCGAGGCGTCGACATTGACGCGCCGAGGTGACCGCGATACACAGTCAAAGTCTATTACCTACGCACATAATATAGTGCAAGCCAAAAGAAATAACAAATAAAGGTAATGATAATATATATATATATATGACAATAAAATCTTCTACTTAATTAATTTAAGTGAAGTAAATAATTAAAGAAATATGGCCTGGGCGTCGAGGTTGACTCAGCGGAGTAGCGGCGCGAGATGCCAGCACAGGGACACACATCGAGGCGATACAACTTGGCGACACGGGAAAACAACGATGTCTGTACGCCGAGGCCACGATACGGACTATCAAAGCCGATTACCTATGCACACAAAATAGTGCAAGTCCAATAGTAATAATAATAATGGAAGAAAGAAAACTGCATAATTGATTTATGCGAAGGAGATAATCTTGTAACCAAGGCCTGAGCACCGAGGCTGGTTTGACGAGGTTTTCGACACATAGTTTGGCTAGACGAGGTGACAACATAGATGGTCACAATCAAATATTGATGTCCGGTAGGCTGCAAACAAGGAGTAGGCCGGCAAGAAGCCGACCAGATCGACGTGGACAGAAAAGGCCATCTACAAGCATCGACAAAATAACTCTGATGTGCGCTTGGAACCTGCTGCCACTACTTCATATTGATGACCCACAAGTATAGGGGATCTATCATAGTCCTTTCGATAAGTAAGAGTCTTGGACCCAACGAGGAGCAGAAGGAAATGACAAGCGGTTTCCAGTAAGATATTCTCTGCAAGCATTGAAATTATCGGTAATAGATAGTTTTGTGATAAGACAATTCGTTACAAATAACAAATAAAAATATAGCAAAGATGCAGCAAGGTAGGCCAATCATTTTTGTAGCGAAGGACAGGCCTAGACAAACTCTTATATAAAACAAAGTGTTCCCGATGACACATGGGAATTTCTGTCAAGCTAGTTTCCGTCATGCTCATTTGATTCGTGTTCGTTACTTTGATAATTTGATATGTGGGTGGACCGGTGCTTGGGTACTGCCCTTACTTGGACAAACCTCCCACTTATGATTAACCCCCCTTGCAAGCATCCGCAACTAGGAAAGATGAATTAAGGTAAACCTAACCATAGCATGAGACATATCGATCCAAATCAGCCCCTTACGAAGCAACACATAAACTAGGGTTTAAGCTTCTGTCACTCTAGCAACCCATCATCTAGTTATTACTTCCCAATGCCTTCCCCTAGGCCCAAATAATGGTGAAGTGTTATGTAGTCGACGTTCACATAACACCACTAGAGGAGAGACAACATACATCTCATCAAAATATAGAACGAATACCAAATTCACATGATTACTTATAACAAGACTTATCCCATGTCCTCGGGAACAAACATAACTACTCACAAAACATGTTCATGTTCAAGGTCAGAGGAGTATTAATTATCATAAAGGATATGAACATATGATCTTCCACCAAGTAAACCAACTAGCATCAACAACAAGGAGTAATCAACACTACTAGCAACCCACATGTACCAGTCTGAGATTTGAGACAAAGATCGGATACAAGAGATGAACTAGGGTTTGGAGAGGAGATGGTGCTGGTGAACATGTTGATGGAGATTGACCTCCTCTTGATGACAGGATCATTGGTGATGATGATGGCTTCGATTTCCCCCTCCGTGAGAGAAGTTTCCCCGATAGAACAGCCCTGCCGGAGCGCTAGATTGGTTCTGCCCAAGTTCCGCCTCGAGACGGCGGTGCTGCATCCCGAAAGCTCTCTTCTGATTTTTTCCAGCTCAAAATGCTTCATATAGCAGAAGATGGGCGTCGGAGGAACCACATGGGCCCCGCAAGCCTGCTAGGCATGGCCAGGGGGTGGCCGCGCCTAGCAGGCTTGTGCCCTGCAGGTGCCCCCCCTTTGGTTGATTCTTGCGCCAATATTTTTTATGAAATCCAAAAATATTTTCCGTAAATTTTCAGGACTTTTGGAGTTGTACAGAATAGGTATCTCAAATTTGCTCCTTTTCCAGTCCAGAATTCCAGCTGCCGGCATTCTCCCTCTTCATGTAAACCTTATAAAACAAGAGAGAAGGCATAAGCATTTTACCATAACGTGTAATAACAGCCCATAATGCAATAAATATCAATATAAAATCATGGTGCAAAATGAACATATCATCTCCCCCAAGCTTAGACCTAAGCCGAGATCGATGAATATGTCCACATGTTTAGAGATAGAGGTGTCGATAAAATAAAATACGAACATAAGGGCATCATGATCAACTTTAGAACAACAATACTCATTGTATGAGATTCTTTATGCTGGAGTAACAATTCATTCACAAGATAAAGTATGAACCGAGAACTCTATTGACAACCAACAAACTATGATCTTAGTCATTGCCGCAATTGAGAATTTATCATAACATCGAAAAGTGTCAATATAAGAGCTTTTAAAGCAAATCCACATACTCAATCATCTTTTAGTCTTTCAAAATTGATAGCACCCACGCGGTACCCACGAGATCAAAGCTTCAATCGAACATAGAAAAGATAGGGACTTATAGTTTTGCGTCCCAACTATTCACCTCAAGGGTGATGTCAACAATAATAAGTCATGATCACCCACATTCGAGTGGATATATAAGTCTAGATCGTTCCCCAACACATAATGCTTGCCAAGAGAGAGGCAAAATATAGGAAGTGGTGAGGATCACCATGACTCTTGCATAAAGGTAAGTACTTAAAAAGTAGAACTAATAGATATGCCCTTCGTAGAGGGAAGCAGAGGTTATCATGCGCCTTTTGTTTTTCGATGCACAAACCCTTTGTGAGAGGAACACCGCGTTGTATTGCCCTTTGTGATAGCAACCTTTATTATGCAGTTTATCGCTTTTATTTCTTTGTTGTCACAAGTTCGTACAATGCTTATTTCCCTTACAATAAAAGATTACACATATTTAGGAGCAATTTTTATTGCCTTTTGCACTGATGACAACTTACTTGAAGGATCTTATTCAATCCATAGGTAGGTATGGTGGACTCTCATGGCAAAACTGGGTTGAGGTATTTGGATGCACAAGTAGTATCTCTACTTGGTGCGGAAGTTTTTGCTAATATGAGGTGGAAGCAAGCACGACATGTTGGAGGATCTAATACCATATAACTTCTATCCGGAGGCAAGCAAACATAACCTATTATGTTGTCTTCCTTGTCCAACATCAACTTCTTAGCATGTAATATTTTAATGAGTGGTCACAATCATAAAAGATGTCCAAGATAATATATTTATATGTGAATCTCTCTTTCTTTATCACTTCCTTTCAATTCCACCAATGACCAATTACTATGTTTGTTAACTCCCAACAAATTTCAATCACCATACTTTTTATATGTGAAGCCATCACTTCCCATAAGACCACTATGTATTCTCTTTGCTTTTGTTCTATTATTTTTGATTCATTACTTTCAAGAGCATAGTAATCTAGCAAATCCCTCTCATCAAAACTACTTTTTATTATATAACTCTCGGACTTGCTTACATATGGGGAGCAAAAGCAAAAACTAAAAGGTGGATCATACTAAAACTTTTATTCTACTAGATCAAAACAAAATAAAAAGGATCAAACTAGGAAAGATATAAAAACGAAAAAAGAAACAAGGTGTGATGTGATACGATACCGGGGCACCTCCCCCAAGCTTGGCACAAGCCAAGGGGAGTGCCCATACCCATGTGCTCAGGTGTCCTTCTTCGGAGGTGATGGTGGTGGAGTTGTTGATTAGGCCGGAAGCCTTTTCAATTTCCTCTTAAGCATGAAATTCTGCTCCCTCGGGTCATCTACTTCCCGCTCGAGCTTAAGTATCCTTTGACATAATTCTTCTTTACTCTCCTGCAGAAAACGAGAAGGGATAAATAGAAATTTGGGTTTTCTTCTTGTGTTTGGGAGGCTTGATTTCCTGAACTCCATGTGCATGTCTCCCAGTTGAGACATAGGAGTCTCCTCTTCATATGAGCTTTCTTCTTGGTACTTGTCTTCTTGTTCCTCCTCCGAGAATAATCCATAAGGATCTAGGTCCCCATAGAGCTTGGTATTGGCAAGATAGTGCGATATGTAGCTCTCCCCATCAGACTCTTGGGATGACATCTTGCTCTAAATCTGCTGCAAAAACAACTCAAACGAAAACAAGAAGTATTTTTGTGATACGAAATTTGAAACCTTCGGATTTGTGCCTTTGGCGTTGTTGATCTTGATGGCACCAAAACGATATACTTCCTCGACGATGTAAGGCCCTTCCCATTTAGAGAGAAGTTTTGCTGCAAAAAATCTTAACCGAGAATTGTATAGCAAGACATGATCACCTACATTGAATTCACACTTTTGTATCCTTTTATCATGCCATCTCTTAACTTTCTCTTTAAACAGCTTGGCATTATCATAGGCCTTAGTTCTCCATTCATCAAGTGAGATAATGTCAAGTAACCTCTTTTCACCAGTAATTTGAAATCATAGTTGAGCTCTTTGATTACCCAGTAACCTTTATGCTCTAGCTCTAGAGGTAAGTCACATGCTTTACCATAAACCATTTTATACGGAGACATACCCATAGGATTCTTGTAAGCACTTCTATAAGCCCATAATACATCGTCAAGATTCTTAGACCAATTCTTCCTAGATCAATTAACCGTCTTTTGCAAGATCAATTCAATTTCTCTATTACTTAATTCTACTTGACAACTAGACTGAGGATGATAAGGAGATGCAATTCTATGATTAACATCATACTTAGCAAGCAATTTACAGAAAACATCATGAATAAAATGTGAACCACCATGAGTCATTAAATATCTGGGAACTCCAAATCTAGGGAAGATAACTTCTTTAAGCATCTTAATAGAGGTGTTATGATCAACACTACTAGTTGGAATAGCTTCTACCCACTTAGTAACATAATTAACAACAACTAAAATATGAGTATACCCGTTGGACGTTGGAAAAGGTCCCATATAATCAAAACCCCAAACATTAAATGGTTCAATAACAAGAGAGTAATTCATAGGCATTTACTGACGTCTACTAATATTCCCGATTCTTTAACATTCATCACATGACAAGACAAACTTACGAGCATCCTTGAAGAGAGTAGGCCAATTAAAACCAGATTGTAATACCTTATGTGCAGTTCTATCTCCAGCGTGGTGTCCTCCGTAGGCCTTGGAATGACACTTCCGTAGGATCTGTTCCTATTCATGCTCAGGTACACAACGTCTAATAACACCATCTACTCCTTTATAAAGGTGTGGGTCATCCCAGAAGTAATGTCTTAAATCATAGAAAACCTTTTTATTTTGCTGGTATGTGAAACTAGGCGGCCATAGGGGATGTACCCTTTGTTGGAGGGGCTGCACACACCGGGATATGGCGGCGGCCATGACGTCGATCATGGTCAGCCGGTGGTGGACGAGCATCCGCACCTCCGCAGCTAGGTGTCACACTTCGGCGCTTTCCTCCTAGGATGAGCCCTTTGGTCGCTAGTTGTACCTCTTCTTCGGGAGAATATCAGAGTATTCAGGAAGGCCTATCCGGGTTGGCTCGAACAGGGGGACAACTTCGATATAGAACCACTCTGAGGTCCATTCTTCGGACTTCTTCGGAGTGCCTGCCGGATACCCCGTCCTCGCTATACGCCACACTTCGGCCCCGCCGACCTCCAAAATCGTCTTGTCCTGAGTTCGGGGGACGAGACAGAAGTATTTCCTCCACAAACCAAAATGTGCTTCGAACCCCAAGAACATCTCGGAGAGGGCGACAAAGCCTGAGATGTGTAAGATTGACCCTGGAGTGAGATGGTGGAGTTGGATCCCATAGGACTCTAGTAACCCCCTCAAGAACGGATGGATCGGAAACCCAAGGCCCCGGAGGAGGAAGGGGATGAAGCACACGCGCTCCCCCTTGTTAGGATTGGGGAAACGCTCGTCGAAAACCTCGTCGCCATAGGAAAGCAGACCTGTGTGGGTTACCGCCATATCTGACGACGGGAGATATCCCTGGGTCTCCAGATTACGAAGCCATAGGAGTGTAACAGAACAGCTGGTCCAATCCCCCAGGCATGAGCCGTAGGGACATACGGAGGAGCTGGGGACGTTGGCCATGTTTTGTACGGAGCTTCCGCTGGGAGTTTCTTTCGAGGAGGAGGGAGAGAATGTGGTCCGCGCGACAATTTTGTTTGATTAAATGGGTTGGTGCCCGTGTGGTAGAAGGGCAAGATTGTAAAAATCACTGACCACTCGCCTCCTCACGATGCATGAAAACCGAGGAACACGCGCATTTATTATCATGAACCTGTGCCCGTGATACTTGAGATCTTACCGAAGACTGGTCGGTTGCAGAATAAAGAAGGATGAGGGACTCGCCTCGCAAGCCGAAGACGACGACACAAGGAGATTGACTGGATATAAATTGGCATTGAAGGCTAATCCAGGGGCTACTGAGGGAGTCCTGGATTAGGGGGTCCTCAAATAGCCGACCTATTGTTATGGGCCAAACTGTATGGCCGCAAAGCGGACATCAGATGATTGAAGACCGCCTACACCAGATGGAAGCTTCAAGGAGATCATTGTTATCATGGTTTATGTGACATGGGTGCTAGTGTGAGTGCTATTCCTTTTACTTTATACCAAGAAATTATGGATGACATAGCACCTGCTAAAATAGAAGACATGATGTTACTATTAAACTTGCTAATAGAGACACTATCACACTACTTGGGATTGTTAGATATGTTGAAGTCTTGTGTGGGAAAATAAAATATCCTAGTGATTTTCTAGTTTTTGGTTCCCCACAAGATGACTTTTGTCCCATTATCTTTGGTAGACCTTTCTTGAACACTATTAATGCTAAGATAGATTGGAAGAGAGAAACCGTTAGTCTTAATTTTGGTGATGTATCTCATGAGTTTAACTTTTCCAATCTAGTAGACAACCCCGTAATAAAGAATTATCTAGTAAGGATGAAATAATTGGTCTTGCTTCTATTGTCGTTCCTCATACTGATCCACCAGAACAATATTTGCTAGACCATGAAAATGATATGAGCTTACATGAAAGAAAAGAAATAGATCAATTTTTCTTTGAACAACAACCTCTCCTAAAACACAATTTGCCTATTGAAACTTTATGAGGTCCCCATCCACCTAAAGGTGATCATGTGTTTGAATTAAAACAATTTCCTAACACTTTGAAGTATGCTTATCTTGATGAGAAAAAGATATATCCTGTTATTATTAGTGCTAACCTTTTAGAACATGAAGAAGAAATATTATTAAAAATTCAGAGGAAGCACCGGGCTACTATTTTATATACTCTTGATGATATTAAGGGCATTAGTCCCACTCTATGTCAGCACAAGATTAATATGGAACCTGATGCTAAACCCGTTGTTGATCACCAACGATGATTGAACCCTAAGATGACAGAATTGGTAAGAACTGAAACATTAAAGCTTTTGGGAGCATGTATAATCTATCCCATAGCTAATAGTAGCTAGGTAAGTCTCGTTCATTTTATCCCTAAGAAGGGAGGTATTACTATTGTTCCTAATGATAAAAATGAACTTATCCCACACAGAACTGTCACTGGCTATAGAATGGTAATTTATTTTCGAAAATTAAATAAAGCTACTAGAAAAGATAATTACCCTCCGCCTTTCATTGATCAAATGCTAGAAAGATTATCTAAGCACACCCACTTTTGTTTTTTGGATGGATGTTTTGGTTTCTCTCAAATACCTGTATCACAAGCTGATCAAGAGAAAACCACCTTTACTTGTCCTTTTGGAACCTATGCTTATAGACGTATGCCTTTTGGTTTATGCAATGCATGTGATACCTTTCAAAGATGTATGACTGCTATATTCTCTAATTTTTGTAAACAGATTGTGGAGGTTTTCATGGATGACTTTTCCGTTTACGGAACTTCTTTTGATGATTGCTTAAGCAACCTCGATCGAGTTTTGTAGAGATGTGAACAAACTAATCTCATCTTGAATTGGGAGAAGTGCCACTTTATGGTTAATTAAGGTATTGTCTTGGGGCATAAAATATCTGAATGAGGTATTGAGGTGGATCAAGCTAAAGTTGATGCAATTGAGAAAATGCCATGTCCTAAAGTTATTAAAGGTATTCATAGTTTCCTTGGTCATGTTGGTTTCTATGGGAGGTTTATTAAAGACTTATCTAAATTTTTAGGCCTCTTACTAATATTTTACAAAAGGATATTCCATTTGTTTTTTATGATGATTGTGTATAAGACTTTGAAGCATTGAAGAAAGCCTTAACTTCTGCACCTATTGTTCAACCACCTGATTGGAACTTGCCTTTTGAAATTATGTGTGATGCTAGTGATTATGCTGTTGGTGTTGTTCTAGGACAAAGAGTTGATAAGATCCATTATGCTAGCAAAACTCTAGACAATGCCCAAAGAAATTATGCTACTACTAAGAAAGAGTTTTTAGAAGTTGTGTTTGCTTGTGATAAATTTAGATCTTACATCGTTGATTCCAAAGTTGTTGTTCACATTGATCATGCTGCTATAAAATATCTTATGGAAAAGGAAGATGCTAAACCTAGACTCATTAGGCGGGTTCTCTTGCTTCAAGAATTTGATTTACATATCACTGATAGGAAAGGAGCTGAGAACCTAGTGGCTAATAACTTGTCTAAGTTAGAGAATATTCTTGATGACCCACTACCTATTGATGATAGTTTTCCTGATGAACAGTTAGGTGCAATAAATGTTTGTCAAAACACTCCTTGGTATGTTGATTATGCTAACTACATTGTTGCTAAATATATACCACCTAGTTTCACATACCAACAAAACAAAAAATCTTCTATGATTTAATACATTACTTTTGGGATGACCCACATCTTTATAAACAAGGAGTAGATGATATTATTAGACGTTGTGTACCTGAGCATGAACATGAACAAATCCTACGAAAATGTCATTCTAAAGCCTATGGTGGACATCATGCAACAGATAGAACTACTCACAAGGTATTGCAATCTGGTTTTTATTGGCCTACTCTCTTTAAGGATGCCCGTAAGTTTGTCTTGTCTTGTGATGAATGTCAAAGAATTGATTATATCGGTAAGCGCTAGGAAATGCCTATGAATTATTCACTTGTTGTTGAACCATTTGATGTTTGGGGTTTTGACTATACGGGACCTTTTTCCTTCCTCTAATGGGTATACTCATATTTTGGTTGCTGTTGATTGTATTACTAAGTGGGTGGAAGCTATTCCAACTAGTAGTGCTGATCATAACACCTCCATTAAAATGCTTAAAGAAGTTATTGCCCCAAGGTTTGGAGTCCCTAGATATTTAATGACTAATGGTGGTTCACACTTTATTCATGGTGCTTTCCGTAAAATGCTTGCTAAATATGATGTTAACCATAGAACTGCATCACCCTATCATCCTCAATCTAATGGCCAGGTTGAACTTAGCAATAGAGAAATAAATTAATATTACAAAAAACTGTCAATAGGTCACGAAATAATTGGTCTAAGAAATTAGATGATGCACTTTGGGCCTATAGAACAACTTATAAAAGTCCTATGGGTATGTCTCTATACAAAATGGTATATGGGAAAGCTTGTCATTTGCCTCTAGAGTTAGAACATAAAGCGTTTTGGGATATTAAAGAACTCAACTCCGACTTCAAACTTGCTGGTGAAAATAGGTTATTTGATATTAGCTCACTAAATTAATGGAGAACCCGAGCTTATGAAAATGCCAAACTATTCAAAGAAAAAGTTAGAAGATGGCATGACAAAAGAATCCAAAAGCGAGAATTCAAAGTTGGAGAATATGTTCTTGTGTACAACTCTTGTTTTGGATTCTTTGCAGGAAAACTTCTTTCCAAATGGGAAGGACCATATGTTAGTGAAGAGGTTTATCGTGCTATCGAGATTAATAATGCCGAAGGTACTAACCCCGAAGGTGGTCAATGGACAAAGAATTAAACACTATATCTCACATACACCTATTAATGTTGAAAGCAATATTATCCAAACCATGACACCAGAGGAACACATAAAAGAAACCTTCCAAAACACTCCAGAATCGTGACAAAGAAGAGGTACAGAAAAATCTGCAAGAATATTTTCTGTCAGTTTTGGAATATTACAAAAAAAGAGGAAAATAAGAAATAAACAACAAAGCAACCGAGGTAAGCATGATACACCAGGACGCACCTGCCTTCTCTGGCGTGCCCTGGCTGGTTGTGCCCTCCTCGGGAACCTTCCCGACTCCATTTTCCTTCCATATGCTTGTTTTCCAAGAATAAAAAATGTCTCTCTATATCCCCGATCGTTTTGACCACCACATCCCAGAAATATTCTCTATTATTGTTTAGTGTTGTTTTCTTGTCAGATTTAGATCTCCATGGCTCTACCAAGTTCCCCCAAGTACAAGTTTTTTGAGAAGGTCACCCAACCGTACATGTCGGAGGTGATGAACCACCCCGATACGTCTCTGACGTATCTATAATTTTTGCTTGTTCCATGTTGTTATATTATCAATATTGGATGTTTTACAATCATTTTATAGCAAGTTTATATTGTTTTTTGGGACTAACCTATTGACATAGTGCCAAAGTGCCAGCTGTTTTTTTCTTGTTTTTTACTTCGCAGAAAATCAATACCAAACGGAGCCCAAACGTCCTGGAAATTTTTGGAGATTTTTTGTTGACCAGAAAACTCAAGATGGGCCAAGCAACTACCGGAGAGGGGGCCCAGGGTGCACACCACCCACCATGACACGCTAGAGGGCCCTAGCGCCGCCTGGTGGGTGGTGGCCACCTCGAGAACCCCCTCCACCAACTATCGAGCCTATAAATTCATAAATATTCGGAAAACCCTAGGGGAGTCAACGAAACACAATTTTAGCCGCCGCAAGTTCCAGAACCTCGAGATCCAATCTAGCACCATCACGAAGGGGTTCATATTCATCATAGGTGCCTCTCTGATAATGCGTGAGTAGTCCACCATAGACCTACAGGTCCGTGGGTAGTGGCTAGATGGCTTCCTCTCTCTCTATGATTCTCAATACAATGACTTTTGTGATGTGTTTGTTGGGATCCGATGAATTTTGAGTTCATGGTCAGTTGTTATCCATGAATATGATTTGAGTCTTCTTTGATATCTTATTTGCATGATTACTTATAGCCTCGTATTTCTTCTTCGAATCTTTGGTTTAGTTAGGCCAACTAGATCGATTTTTCTTATCATGGGAAGAGTTGCTTTGTGATGGGTTCGATCCTACGGTGTTCTTTCCCAGTGATGGAAGGGGCAGCAAGACACGCATGTATCATTGCCATTAAGGATAACAAGATGGGGTATATTCCTACATGAATAGATCTTGTCTACATCATGTCACCATTCTTATTGCATTACTCCATTTTCCATGAACTTAATACACTAGATGCATGCTGGATAGTGGTCGATGTGTGGAGTAATAGAAGTAGATGCAGAATTGTTTCGGTCTACTTGTCTTGGACGTGATGCCTATATAATTATTGTTGCATGTATATTGTCATGATTATTTGATCTTCTATCATTTGCCCAACAATAATTTGTTCACCCACCGTGCGTTATACTCATAAGAGAATCCACTAGTGAAACCTACGACCCCCGGGTTTACTTTTCCAACATATTGCTTTCCGATCTACTATTTTGCCTTTTTGTTTTCAGATCTATTAATCCAAAAAAACCAAAAATCCCTTGCTGCACCTTTTGTTTACTTATTTTATTTTGTATTGTTGCGAGATCTATTTGCCAAAACTATCATTGCCTAATCTATATTTTTACCGTAGAGAGCTTCACAACCTCTCTTTCGTGTCGGGTTGCAAGTATTTATTTATTTGTGTGCAGGTGATGTTTACGTGGGTGCGTGATATTCCTCTATGGATAGATACTTGGTTTCATAACTGAGGGAAATACTTACCGTCACTGTGTTGCATCATCCTTCCTCTTTGGGGAAATACTGATGCAGTCTCAAGCCACGTCAAAGAAATTTCTGGCGTCGTTGCCGGGGAGCAAGCAATCTCATCTACCACGTTCCTAATCAAAAATATCATCTCCTTGCAATTTACATTATTTGCCATTTGCCTCTCATTTTCCTCTCTCCCACTTCACAAGTTTGCCGTTTTATTCGCCCTCCTTTTCCGTTTTCCTTTTTACTTGTTTGCTATCTTTGCTTGTGTTGCCATGTGTCTTCTATTTTCTTGCATCTTTGCTTGCTAAAAATATATTGGTATGGATCCTGATCCAGTCCCTACTTTTCAAAAGACCAAATTATGATTAACCAATTGCTAGTGAGTTGAGTGCACTTGATTATCTCTATGAAGTTTTGTTTCAAAATCATGAATCTGAAAATTTTGATGAAGTGTTGAAACAAGAAATTTATAAGATTGTAAGACTTTTATGCATGTGGATCATGAAGAGAATATATTATGTGATAGCTATATTGTTGAATTTTAATATAATCCTACATGTAATTTTTATGGGAGAGGGGAATATGGTTATAGAAATATTCATGTTACTAAATTACCTCTCTTCATGTTGAGATTGCTATTGTTTCTTTGTTCTTCCATGCATATGTTAATATTTCTTGTCTTGATAATTTGTTTGCTTATAAAATGCCGATGCATAGGAAGTATGTTAGACTTAAATATGTTTGTCTTATGCTACATGATGCTCTTTTTGTGTTTCGACTACTATCTTTCATGTGAGCATAATTTAAATCTCAAGCCAGTCTTAATGGCTATAAAGAAAGAGCTTGTTGGAAGGCAACCAAATGAATAAATTATTTTTATATTTTCCTTTCTGTTTTTGAGTGTTCAAAATTATGCTTATGTTATGATTGTGTTTTTATGTTTTATTTAGTGTTTGTGACAAGTAAGGCCTTTAGGATGATTCATAAGATGAGTAGAAACAATGCTGAATCTGAAACGGAAACTTTCTCTCGAGTGCACGAATTTTCATTTTTACTAGAAATTGATAATGAGCTGAAATTTAACACAGTATTTCTATACAAATTATTTACATTTTCCTAAGTTTTTCATAATTTTAGAGTTACAGAAGTATAGGTAGAGTACATATTACTATAAACTACTCTGTCTGAAATAGATTATGTTTTCGTTGCATTGTGTGCTTGTTTTGATGAATCTATGGCTTGGATCGGGGGGTATAAGTCATGGTAAAGTTAGAATACATTAGATATAATGCAAAAATAAAATATGAATGGGTTTAATACTTTACTTGAAGTGGTAATTTGCTTTATTACACTAATGGATCTCATGAGAATTTTGTCAAGTTTTGTTTGATTGAAGTTTTCAAGTTTTGGGTGAGACCGCGATGGATGAAGGAATAAGGAGTAAGAAGATCCTAAGATTGGGGATGCTACAACACCCCAAGATAATATCCAAAGAGTAACAAGGAACTAAGCTTGGGGATGCCTTGAGTGGCATCCCCTCTTTCTTCTTACAACCATCGGTATTTTACTTGGAATTATATTTTTAGTCGTCACATATCATGAGTTTTTCTTGGAGCGTCTTGTATATTTTATTTATTTGCTTTTTATCCTTGATGCACACACATATTTGAGAGATCCAAAATTATGCTATGATTTGCTAGAATTGCTCTTTATGCTTCACTTAAATCTATTGAGCAATGGAATTGCTCTAGTGCTTCACTTATATCTTTTGAGCACGGAGTGCTTTTACATGTTTGAAGAAATGCTCTCATTCTTCACTTATATTAATTTGAGAGTTAGTAATTTTGAAAAAAATTCCTCTCATACTTCGCTTATACTATTTTGAGAGATGAAACTTTGATGCTCATGTTCTTCACTTATATCCATGTGAGCTTGTCAAAAGCAATTGCAATATATGAAACTAGTCCCAAAGTGATAGATATCCAAGAGGGATATAATAAAACTTTCATGAAGATCATTCGAGAAATTAAACTTGATTCTTTGTAATAGTTTTAAGACATGACGATAGTAATATGTGAGTTATGTTAATGAGTAATGATGCTTAGTAAGAATATTGATGTTACGGTTTGTGATTCCCTGTGCAAGCACGAAAGTCAATAGTTGTGCTACAAAATTACATCCTACTTATGGTGCATTATTCAGTGTTAGTTATGCTTAATGCTAGATCATGTGATTTTTCGTTTCTTAGTTGGATGCTTCTCAACCTCATGCTAGCCTTCACTTGTACTAAGTAGAAATACTAATTGTGCATCCAAAATCCTTAAACCAAGTTTTGCCATATGAGTCCACCATACCTACCTATATACGGTATTTCCATGCCGTTCCAAGCAAATTTGTATGTGCCATCTCTAAACTTTCAAAATATTTTTTCCTTTTTATGTGCTCGTACCGCTCATGAAACAATAGGGGGTGACCGATATTTTTTCATCCTACATGTGTTATTCTCAAGACGAGTGTTTATTCACTTGTCATTGCACGAGAGTATGGCGTTAATAGGGATGCCAAGTCCCAAAAATGAAAAAGAAAAAAAATACTTTATGTTGTCAAATAATATATTCCTTGGAAAGTGTTGGTATGGAAGGAAACCGTGGATTCGGCTAGCCACGAAAAGTGAAAGTATGGTGGAAAAAGGAATAAACTTTATTTTCCGTTTGGGAACCTCCTATGATGCATCTAGTGTGGAAAGATATTGAAATCTCTCAGTCGTTTTCGTTGACAGGAAAGGAATGCCACTCAAAATATTTTTCTCTATCAATTTAATCACTTGAGCTCTGGCACCTCTACAAACCCCTACTTCCCTCTGAGAAGGGCCTATCTATTTACTTTACGCAGTTTTTATTTTTCAATTTGAGTCTACATATTCTCTTATAAAGCACCTAGGGGGAACTATGATCGTACTTGAGCATTAGGTGTAGCTAATATTTGAGTGTGTATTGTGAATGGATCAATGATTGAGCATGATGGGCTAGGGATAACTTGCTTTAGCGTTGATATTTTGAAAGACATGGTTGCTTGTTGATATGCTTGAGTATTAAAGTTTTCATGTCAATACTAGACTATTGCTTTGAACCATATGAAAAGTCCAAATTTCCATGCTATAAAGAAAAGAATATATGATGAACATGATAGGCAGCACTCCACATCAAAAATTCTGTTTTTATCATTTACCTACGAGGACGAGTAGGAATTAAGCTTGGGGATGGTGATACGTCTCCTACGTATCTATAATCTTTGCTTGTTCCATGCTGTTATATTATCAATCTTGGATGTTTTACAATCATTTTATAGTAAATTTATATCATTTTTGGAACTAACCTATTGACGTAGTGCCAAAGTGCCAGTAGCTATTTTTGCTTGTTTTTTACTTCGCAGAAAATCAGTACCAAACGGAGCCCAAACGTTGCGGGGATTTTTGTGGATTTTTATGGACAAGAAGAAGAAAGACAGGCCAAACAACACCAAAAGAGGGGGGCCAGTGTGGCCACCCTCCACCAGGGCACGCTAGAGGCCCCTAGCATGTCCTGGTGAAGGGTGGGCACCTCGGGCACCCCCAACCGACTATCTTGCCTATAAATTCCCTGAAAATCCAAAAACCCTAGGGGAGTCGGCGAAACACAATTCTAGCTGCCGCAAGTTCCAGAACCTCGATATCCAATCTAACACCATCACGGAGGGGTTCATCTTCCTTATAGGTGCCTCTCCGATGATGCGTGAGTAGTCCACCATAGACCTACGGGTCCGTATGCAATAGCTAGATGGCTTTCTCTCTCTATGTTTTAAATACAATGGTCTCTTGGAGATCTATTTGATGTAATGACTTTTGCGGTGTTTTTGTTGGGATCTAATGAATTTTGAGTTCATGATCAGTTTCTATCCATGAATATGATTTGAGCCCTCTTTGATATCTTATTGGCATGATTACTTATAGCCTCGTATTTCTTCTTCGAATCTTTGGTTTAGTTAGGCCAACTAGATTGATTTTCCTGCCATAGGAAGAGGTGCTTTGTGATGGTTCGATCTTGCGGTGTTCTTTCCCAGTGACAGAAAGGGCAGCAATACATGGATGTATCATTGCCATGAAGGATAACAAGATGGGGTCTATTCCTACATGAATATATCTTGTCTACATCATGTCACCGTTCTTATTGCATTACTCCGTTTTCTCATGAACTTAATACCCTAGATGCATGCTGGATAGCGGTCGATGTGTGGAGTAACAGAAGTAAATACAGAGTCATTTCGGTCTACTTATCTTGGATGTGATGCCTATATTTTGATCATTGCCTGTATATCGTCTTGATTATTTGATATTCTAACAATTTCCCAACAGTATTTTTTTCACTCACCGTGTGCTATACTCATGAGAGAAGCCACTAGTGAATCCTACGCCCCCGGGTCTACTTTTCAAACATATTGCTTTCTGGTCTACTATTTGCAACTTTTGTTTTCAGATCTATTATTCCAAAAAAATCAAAATACCTTGCTACACTTTTTGTTTATTTATTTACTTTGTGTTCTTGCGAGATCTATTTGCCAAAACTATCACTACCTAATCTATCTTATTACCATAGAGAGCGTGACAACCTCTCTTTCACGTCGGGTTGCAAGTACTTGTTGTTTGTGTGCAAGTGCTGCTTACGTGGGTGCGTGATCTTCCTCTATGGATTGGTACCTTCGTTTCATAAACCAAGGGAAATACTTACCGTAGCTATGCTGCATCATCCCATCCTCTTTAGGGAAATACCAATGCAATCTCAAGCCACGTCACTTAATACACTAGATGCATGCTGGATAGCGGTCAATGTGTGGAGTAATAGAAGTAGATGCAGAATCTTTTTAGTCTACTTGTCTTGGACGTGATGCCTATATAATTATCATTGCCTGGATATCATCATGATTATTTGATCTTCTATCAATTGCCCAACAATAATTTGTTCAATCATCGTGCACTATGCTCATGAGAGAAGCCACTAGTGAAACCTACAGCCCCCGGGTCTACTTTTCAACATATTGTTGTCCGATCTACTATTTCCCCTTTTTGTTTTTAGATCTATTAATCCAAAAACTAAAAATACCTTGCTGCACTTTTTGTATAGTTATTTTATTTTGTGTTCTTGCGAGATCTATTTTCCAAAACTATCATTACCTAATCTATCTTTTTACCGTAGAGAGCTTGACAACCTCTCTTTCGCGTCGGGTTGCAAGTATTTGTTTTTTATGGGTAGGTGTTGTTTACATGGGTGCGTGATCTTCCTCTACGGATTGATACCTTGGTGTCAAAACCGAGGGAAATACTAACCATCGCTGTGCTGCATCATACCTTCCTCTCCGGGGAAATACCGACGTAGTCTCAAGCCACGTCACACCCTCTAGCCATTGAGATGCGTGAGGGTGTGCTCCACATTCGAGATATTCAGGGGCCCAAGAGGATGGGAAGCATGGAGGCCAAGCTTGAAGCAGTGGAAAAAGACATCTTCAAGTGCTAAGGGATGGTGGAACATGGACTTAGTTCCAATCACTCCATGATCATGGAATTCACCCGTGATCATATGGTGGATGGTCGGTCCATGAAGGACATCGTGTTCACCTTCAACGAGCAAATAAATTTTCTGCAAAGTCAAATCTATGATCTTCAAAACCAAGTTTTTGAGTATGAAGCAAGATTTAAAGGTATGAGTTTAGCTGCCAGTTGCAAGACTCACGGGACTCGTTCATCAACTTTTGATGGTGAGCCCTTGCCCTGGAAACCGGAGGACAAACCTACTACTTCATCACCACCACCTTCATCATCTTCACCACCAAAGTAGACTTGAGTACACGGGTATGGGTGATGGTGTCCTGGACTAGGGAGTACTCACCACTTCATCTCCCGACCAGTGGGTCAGGCCGAGGACCCCCAGGACGATTCACTAATGAGCCACTTTGGGCAGCCCATGATGCATACAATGGAGATTCCATAAGACTTGGCGTACAAGACAAGGACTTCTCTAAACCTTAGGCCTACGGTGCATTATATAAACCAAGGCCAGGCTAGTCAATAGACAACCTCAATCTCATATTCATTTCAACAATCTCGTGGTAGATACCCGTACTCTGTACTATCTCCCATATGAATACAATCAAAATCAGGACGTAGGGTATTATCTCCTCAAGAGAGCCCGAACCTGGGTAAAATCATGTGTCCATGTTACCATTGCTCCAAGACGCCTAACTTAGGACCCCTACTATGATATATGCCGGATTCAGAACCGGCAATGGGCACTCCCCTTGGCTTGAGCTAAGCTTGGGGGAGATGCCCCAGTATCGTATCATCATCAATTTTATTTACCTTTACTTATTTTACTCTGATCCTTAGCTATTTCGTGATTTAGTTGAATAAAAGTTTAGTATGATCTATTTTCGAGTGCTAGTTTCGTGATCTATCTATCTATGTAATCGAGTGAGAGTTATATAATAAAGTTTAGTTTGAGCTCTTGCTTCTTTACTTTCCTATCGCAATCATAATAAAAAGAAAATAAATGAAAAGGATCATATGCTAATATTATGGTAAGTAATGACATCACATAAGGAAAAGTATAAGTGGTAAAATTTATTGGAGATTGACCAAACATAGCAATGGTCAATGATGCAATTCATGAAAGAATTAATAAGTGAAGAGAAGATTCACATGAAAATACACTATATTGGACATCTTTTATGATTGTGAGCCACCATTAAATATTATATGCCAAAATTGTTGACGTTGGAAAAGGAATACAACGTAATGATTTATGTTCATATTCACATAGAAGTTATATTGTCATATATCCTTCAACATGTGGTGCTTTCTCAATATCTTTGCTAGCCAAAAATTCCGCACTAAGTAGAGATACTACTTGTGCATCCAAAAACCCTAAACCCAAACTCATGTTTTGAGAGTCCACGATACCTACCTATGGATTGAATAAGATCCTTCAAGTAAGTTGTCATCGGTGCACTAAGGCAATAAAAAATGCTTCTAAATGTGTTTGATCAATTAGTGTAAGAGAAAATTGAGTATTGTACGAACTTGTGATGGCAAAGTAATAAAAGCGACGGACTGCATAATAAAGGTAGCTATCACAAGATGCAATACAACGCGAAGTTCTTTTGCATTAAGGGATTTGGCATACAAACTAAAAGCGCATGCCAACCTCTACTTCCCTCTGCGGAGGACCTATCTTTTACCTTCATGTATTTACTTCTATGCAAGAGTCAAGGTATTCTTCCCTATTCCTTTTTTACTTTTTCTTTCTGCAAGCATCATGTGGTGAGGAAATATCTAGGCACATATATCCAGTTGGATATGAGTGAGCATGAGTTATTATTGTTGACATCACCCTTGAGGCGAATATGTTGAGAGGCTAAACTATAAGCCCCTATATTTCTATGTGTCTGGTTGAATTTTTTTGCTCATGTGTATGCTGTGAGTGTTAGCAATCATAGAAGATTAAATGATGGTTGAGTATGTGGACTTGCCAAAAGGCTCCGACACGAGATCCTTCCTAAAAATATGATGAATTGTACTTGCAAAGTTGACTGAGAACATATTTTGTTGGTTTTCAATAAGGTTTATGCTTTATACTTCTATTTTGTGATGAACTGTTACTTTTCATGAGAAGTTATATGATGATGTTATAGAATAAAAGTTATATGAAATAGTCCTATGATATAGTTTGTTGCTGACATGGCTTGAGACTGTGTTGGCATTTCCCCAAAGAGGAAGGGATGATGTAGCACATCGACGATAAGTATTTCCCAAAGTTATGAAACCAAGGTGTCAATCCATAGAGGAAGATCAAGCACCTACGTTACCAACACCTGCACACAAATAACAAATACTTGCAACCCGACGTGTTAGAGAGGTTGTCAAGCTCTCAACGATAAAAAGATAGATTAGGTTGTGATAATTTTGGCAAATAGATCTCGCAAGAACACAAAATAAAATAGGTAAACAAAAAGTGCAACAAGGTATTTTTTGGATTAATAGATCTGAAAACAAAACAGAAAAATAGTAGATCGGAAAGCAATATGTTGGAAAAGTAGACCCAGGGGTCGTAGGCTTCACTAGTGGCTTCTCTCATGAGTATAGCACGCGGTGGGTGAACAAATTACTGTTGGGAAATTGATAGAAGATCAAACAATCATGACGATATCCAGGAAATGATCATTATATAGGCATCATGTCCAAGATAAGTAGACCGAAACGATTCTGCATCTTCTTCTATTACTCCACACATCGACCGCTATCCAACATGCATCTAGTATATTAAGATCATGGAAAAACAAAGTAATGCAACAAGAATGGTGACATGATATAGACAAGATCTATTCATGTAGGAATATACCCCATCTTGTTATCCTTAATGGCAATGATACATCCGTGCCTTGCGGCCCCTTCTATCATTGGGAAAGAACACCGCAAGATCGAACCCATCAAAAAGGACCTCTTCCCATGGCAAGAAAATTGATCTAATTGGCCTAACTAAACCAAAGATTTAAAGAAGAAATACGAGGCTATAAGTAATCATGCAAGTAAGAGATCAAAGAAGACTCAAATCATATTCATGGATAGAAACTGATCATGAACTCAAAATTCATCGGATCCCAACAAACACACCGCAAAAGTCATTACATCAATTAGATCTCCAAGAGACCATTGTATTGAGAATCAAAGAGAAAAAGAGAGAGGAAGCCATCTAGCAACTGCCTACAGACCCGTAGGTCTATGGTGGACTACTCACGCATCATCAAAGAGGCACCCATGAACACAATGCACCCCTCTGTGATGGCGTTAGATTGGATCACAAGGTTCTGGAACTTGCGGCAGCTAGAATTGTGTTTCGTCGACTCTCCTAGGGTTTTCCAAATATTTTATTATTTATAGAGGCGATAGTCGATGGAGGGGGTCCTGAGGTGGGTACCACCCACCAAGCCGGGCCAGGGGCCTCTAGCATGCCCTGGTCGGTGTTCCCCACCTCGGCCTTCCTCTCCAGCACTTCTGTAGCCCATCTGGTGTCTTCTGGAACAAAAAAACTTCTCCAAAATGTTTCACGGTGTTTGGGCTTCGTTTGGTACTAATTTTCTGCGAAGTTAAAAACAAGCAAAAACACCAACTAGCACTTTGGTAATATGTCAATAGGTTAGTCCCAAAAAATGATATAAAGTTGCTATAAAATGATTGTAAAACATCCAAGATTGATAATATAACAGCATGGAACAAGCAAAAATTATAGATACGTTGGAGACGTATCAGTAGCTTCTACGATAATAAGCATGATTCTACTATGACCGTATTTTGTTTTTATTGACACCTCTCCCTCAAACCATGTGGACATGCTTTTCGTTATTGGCTTTCACTTGAGGACAAGCGAGGTCTAAGCTTGGGGGAGTTGATACGTCCATTTTGCATCATGATTTTGTACTATTATTTATAACATTTTTTTGCATAATAATGCTTTATGGAGTAACTCTAATGACTTTTCTCTCATAATATGCAAGGTTTGCACAAAGAGGGAGAATACCGGTAGGTGGAATTCTGGACCTGAAAAAGCATATCAGAGATACCTATTTTGCACATCTTCAAATGAGCTGAAACTTCACGGAGAATTATGTTGGAATATAAAAAAATATTGAAGCAAATAACTACCGAAGGGGGCACCTGGTGAGCACAAGACACTAGGGCGCGCAAGCCCCCCCAGGCGCGCCCTGATGGGTTGTGCTCAGCCCGGCCCACCACTAGTGCCCATATTTTAGTACTTAAGGTCTTTTGATCTAGAAAAAACCAGGATAGGACTTTCGGGACAGAACGTCGGCGTCTCAAGGCGGAACTTGGGCGGGAGCACTTTTGTTCTCCGGCGGAGTGATTCCGCGAAAGGAACTTCCCTCCCAGAGGGGGAAATCGAAGCAATCGTCATCACCAACAACCCTGTCATCTTTGGTAGGCCAATCTTCATCAAAATATTCAACAACACTATCTCCTCTCAAACCCTAGTTCATCTCTTGTGTTCAATCTTTGTACCGGAACCTTAGATTGGTACCTGTGGGTGACTAGTAGTGTTGATTACATTACGTAGTTGATTACTATATGGTTTATTTGGTGGAAGATTATATGTTCAGATCCATTATGCTATTTAATACCCCTCTGATCTTGATCATGAATATCATCTGTGAGTAGTTACCTTTGTTCTTGAGGTCATGGGAGAAGTCATGTTGCAAGTAATCATGTGAATTTGATATATGTTCGATATTTTGATGATATGTATGTTGTGATTCCCTTAGTGGTGTCATGTGATTGTCGACTACATGACACTTCACCATCCTTGGGCCTAAGGGAATGCATTGTGGAGTAGTTATTAGATGATGAGTTGCTACAGTGATAGAAGCTTAAACCCTAGTTTATGCGCTACTTCGTAAGGGGCTGATTTGGATCCACATGTTTAATGCTATGGTTAGATTTTATCTTAATACTTTTCTCGTAGTTGGGGATGCTTGTGAGGGGGTTAATCATAAGTGGGAGGTTTTTCAATTAAGAACAACACCCAAGCACCGGTCCACCCACATATCAAAGTATCAAAGTAGCGAACGCAAATCAAACCAACATGATGAAAGTTACTAGATGAAATTCTTGTGTACCCTCAAGAACGCTTTGCCTATTATAAGAGATCGTTTTGGCATGTCCTTTGCCATAAAAGGATTGGGCTACCTTGATGCACTTTATTTACCGTTATCATTACTTGCTCGTTACCAATTATCTTGCTATCAAACTACCTGTTACCTACAATTTCAGTGCTTGCAGAAATTACCTTGCTGAAAACCGCTTGTCATTTCCTTCTGCTCCTTGTTGGGTTCGACACTCTTACTTATCGAAAGGACTATGATTGACCCCCTATACTTGTGGGTCATCATATTTATGCTAGGATGAATGATTACAGATAATGTTTTAGTGGCATATATGATTGTTTTCACACTATTAAGAATAAAAAGAACAGTAAAGAGGACATGTGTGCTATTAAACTGGATATGCACAAGGTGTATGACCGAGTAGAACGGTCCTTTGAAGGAGATATTTCTCAGACTGGGTTTTAAGGATAACTGGGCATATTTGATTATGAAATGTGTTTCATTAGTGAAATATCAGGTTCATTTTAATATGGAAGGAACTGAGAGTTTTAAACCTACTAGAGGATTGAAGCAGGGATATCCCCTCTATCCATATTTATTCCTATTATGTATGGAGGGGTTGAATTTTTTTGGACTCTTACTGTGTTGCCTCGGGACAAATGGTCAGTGTGGAAAATTCTAGTATATTTTTTAGTCCTAATACCAAAGTGGAAGACAAGGCGCAAATTTATACAATTATGATATTACAACTGAAGCAATTACGATAAATATTTGGGTTTGACTGCAAATGTGTGGATGTAAAAAAGTGATTGTTTCCTATTCTTGATTGATTTAATTATTATGAAAATTAATGGATGGAAAGAAAAATTGTTATCCGTCGGAGGAAAGGAAATTTTACTTAAATCTGTTGTACAAGCTATCCCAACTTATGCCATGTCCATCTTTAAAATTCCTATAAAAATTTGTAAAGGAATCATTGACGCGACGTTGCAATTTTGGTGGGGTGACGATGACAATCAAAAGAGTATGCATTGGATGGTGTGATGGAAGATGTGCATCCCAAAATATCAACGAGGTACGGGTTCCCGAGATATACACTACTTCGATCTGGCTTTGCTAGCTAAATAAGCATGTCGTCTGATTGATAATCATGAATCTTTATGTGCAATTATCTCGAGAGCAAAATATTTTCCGAGAGGGGATTTAACGAATCCATGTCTAAAAAAGGATTCCTCCTTTACTTGACAAAGTATTATGCCGGGAGTAAGATCTCTAAAATACGGATATATCTGGCGAGTTGGGAATGGAGAGAATATTGATATCTCGAGTGACGCTTGGATACCAAATTGCGCGAATAGGAGAATTATCATACCTAGAAGGGGCACCTTTTGTCAAAGGTTTGTGATCTTATTGACCCAGTCAGGAATTCATGGGATAAAGAATTGGTGAGACAGATGTCGTGGGAACGAGCCTGGTAGTAGAAGGTAGGGGTACGTAAGGAGAGGGCAGAGTCCTAGCTACGGCGAGGGTGTACACACGGATGTATGAGTTCAGGCCCCTCTCGTGGAGGTAACAACCCTATTTCTCAATGCTTGGGAGCTTATGTCATGTGGAATGTAAAGGTTACAATGGTCGTGAACCCTTGTGCTAGAGGGGAGGGGCGGCTTATATAGAGTTTGCTGCCCCTCATAATTACCCAACATCTAAGGGTCCGGTCGTGGGGTTAAAGTCTGCCGTTACTGGTAACGTACGTAATAAAAGCTATTAATGATGATTGGACTAACATCTGCCTGTTGGGCTCTTGATGGTGACTCCTCGTCTTCTGGCATCGAGTGATAATGAGGTCTTCCGAGTGACATGCGACTACCGAGTGGAGGAAGGAGTCTCCGAGTGGATAACCTGTCGAGTGACTTGAACGTCTCTGGGAATCTAGCTGGATGTTTATGATTGATCTTCAAGTCCTCCAATGTAGTGTCCTTAGGTAGGGTATGTAGGCCTTGCCTAGGACCCTACCCTAGGTACATGTCCTCGTCATTATCCCCCGAATGGATCGGGACTTGAGTGGTGAAATGGGGGTATCAACGTCAATCTCGAATTAGGGCATCAAATCTTCCGAATGATATTCGGGGTTTCAATGATAACTCTGAGTATTGACGTCTATTCAGGATCCAGACACCAAATCTTCCGAATGATATTCAGGGCTTCAACGAAACTTGCGTCAATTGAATTCTTCTCCATTCGCCCGGATCCATTCAGCCTTAAAAGTGTCTGAGTGGACATTCAATGCCTATTTGGCTCCGAGTGAACTGAAAGCATCTTTGGAGGTGACGGGTCGGTCTGTCAGACCCGGATTTTATGGGATACGAAAATTTGGGAAGCACGCACGCGTGCGATGATGACGCCACGATCAGGGCAAGTGGGAGCATGACGCCTCGATCTCCACACCGGACATTTCGCCGCGTACTGGACGCGGACTGCGCCTGGCGTGCGCAGTGATCTCACGGGTCCACCAGTCAGCTAATGTACGTAGCGGGGTATAAATCTCGGAGCGCTATGGTTCGCACAATACTATTCCCCAAACTCCCTCTCTTCCTCCGCCTCCCCTGTCCTTATCTTGTTCTTCTCCGACGAGAGCCGCCGCAACGATGACAAAGGGTACCACAGAGAAGTTGGAGCGAGCTAAGAAGGGGGCGATGAAGCTCAAGGGCAAGAAGCCTTTGACCGCTTGGTTCACCGTGCTGGCGGGGTGGATGCAGGGGGACTTTCTCCCCTCCGTAGTCACTCGAGAGGACATGGAGGGCCTTGTCGCCGACGGGCTCGTGGCAGACAACGCCTGGAGGCTGCCGGTGGGAGAGCGCGAGCCGGAGCCGCGCGATGGGGAGCTGGTCCTCCTTCTCTCCCATGTTGAAAGAGGTTTCTCTATGCCACCCCACCCATTCTTTAGAGGATTCCTGAATTTCTTTGGCGCCCAACTGCATCATCTCCCACCGAATATGGTTGCATACTTGTCTGCCTTCGTCACTTTGTGCGAGTGTTTTCTGGGTTGCTCTCCCCATTGGGGGCTGTTCAAGCACATCTTCACGGTCAGATCCCAGACCGTGAAGAAATCTCTCCTTGTTGATGGGAAGACTCATGTGCTTCAGTTGTGTGGAGGTTTGGGACTTCAGAAAAGAGCCCATAGTTCCTTCCCTGCCATGAGTTTTCCTGAGTCTGTTAGAGGCTGGCAGTCGACTTGGTTCTACTACAAAGATATAACATCACCCAATATGTGACCGGCCTTCCCCCTTATACACCTGATCGTCCAGCTGTCCCCAAGTCTCTGAGGGTGACCGAAGAGGACCATGTCCAAACGGGAATCTTGGTTGAGGCGGTGGTGTAGTTGATCCGAGGTGGGGTGACCGGCATGGATCTGTTGGAGACGTTTCTCAATCGACGTATTCAGCCGCTCCAAGCCAGAGATCACACCATGTGGCACTACGCGGGCCCTAAGGACTCAACCAGGGCGCACCCAGAAGAGGTTCCACAAAAAACGAGCAGTGGCTTGACAACATCACTGGAGCCTGCGGCAAACCTTTGGGAGCCAAGAGGATCTGACCTTACTCAACCGAAAACCCGCCAAAGAATCTGGTGAGTTGCACAGTGTCGACTGATGTACTTGTACTGTCGAGTGGTACATTGATCTATGAACTGACTTCTTTGCTTGAATCATGCAGGAGTGGACGCACATGCACTCGCCCGTTCCCAACGGGAACCATGTTTAAGATGGCGTGGTGAGCGAGGGTGGCAGCATGGACGGCGACGGTCCCACTAACTCTGAGGAGGAATACGAGGACTCCGGTGAAGATGAAGAAGTCGAGTCGCCTCCCCAACGCGAAGGTCGCACCAAGTCCCGCCAGGATCCGACAGCTGTTGAGGACAGGGCTCCAGGCCCTAGCAAGAAGAACCTGAAGTGGAGTCGTCCTTCAACTGTTGAGTCGAGTGAGAGGCTGGCCAAGCAGCCCAAGCAAGTCACTACCAAACCTCGCAAGGCTCTGCCTCACATGAGGATGGCTGTACCTGTCGTCTCCACGTAAGTATTTATTTCTGAATCCTTTCTGTCGATTGTGGTCTTGAGTTGTATCTAACTGAATGTTGTTCGATTCGTCGGAGCTGCTACGTCTGTAATCTCGCGTCATTGAGACGGAGGGGAGGCAATGTACATTGACACTACTGACGCTGCCACTTCTCATAGAGGTTAATAAGTTCTTGATTCATCCGAATGGGATTCATCACTTGCAAAAGTTAACACTATCGGTTGATGTTGCAGAGATCATCCAGCTGGAAAACGACAAGGAACACCTAGACGCTTCGCGCACCCGCACTTGAAGAGCTTCATCAGCGCAGACGCCTTAGCATTTGACTGAAAAGTCCTCCCAGGGGATAGGTGACTCGACACAGATCAATGCTAATCCTGTAGTACTTCTGTCGAATGCCCCTCAAGCTGTCTCAACTATTGTGACATCGACTCCCACCGAACCTGCTCAGACTGCATCTGCTGCCCCAGCAACTACGTCGATCCTGCCTATGACAACTTTCTCTCTGCATCGCGTCCCGGAAGATCAGACCGGAGCTGCGAAGGAGGCTATGATCCAGGCAGAGCAGATAATGCTGCGAACCAAGGAGGCATACGAGGCCAGCAAGCTGGCTTACAATGTCAGCGCAACCCTCCGCACCAATGTCCAAGTAAGTTCGATTGTAAGTACATTTCTGATTGAATTCTTGTCTTTCTTGACTGTACACCCAGTGGGTGCTTATTATCCACTCGTAGGATGTTTGAAATTTCTCCACTCGAATAGGTCGGGTCATAGTTGAGTAGGATTTGGGTCGATAATACGCGTGGTACTAGAGTCACTCGACATGTCGAGTGCATTTTTTTTCTGACGAGTTACTCGATAGATCGAGAGTTAACCGTCTCAGTGGGGGCACTCTGAGTGCACCCACTGGGTGTAGTCCCGGAGAACACTGTCGAATGCTCGCATCGGCAGGGGTCTTAGAGCTTATTGTATACGGGATACATTTCTCCTTGGATCACACCACTCCGAAGCTACCTTGTAGGTTTCATGGATATTATTGACAAACCATGATATGACGCTGCATAAGGATAGACTGCACTTCTCAGAGTGATGGATATTCCAGTGATGGATGTTTCTGCCACTCTACTGGTCGAGAATTCGCAGATCCAGTGGGGGCACGCTAAGTGCACCCACTGGGTGTAGTCCCCGAGACCACTGTCGAGTGCTTGCATCAGCAGGGGTCTTAGAGTTTATTGTATATGAGATACATTTTGCCTTGGATCGCACCACTCTGAAGCTACCTTGCAGGTTTCATGGATATTATTGACAAACCATGATATGACGCTACATAAGGATAGATTGAACTTCACAGAGCAGGGAAGCGCGTCACTCGACGGGTCGAGTGACGGGTGGATGTTCTGTCAGGGCTGCCCTTGTTGAATGTTTTAATAACCAGTGAGGGCACGCTAAGTGCACCCACTGGGTGTAGTCCCCAAGGCTACTGTTAATCGTAGACGATAAGCAGTAGTCTTGAAAACTTGTCATACGCGGAGTACTAGAGTCACTCGACATGTCGAGTGCATTTTTGTTTCTGACGAATTACTTGACGGATCGAGAGTTAACCGTCTTAGTGAGGGCACTCTAAGTGCACCCACTCGGTGTAGTCCTCGAGACCGCTGTCGAGTGCTTGCACTGGCAGGGGTCTTAATAGAGACCGCTTTGAATTTGTTTACAACGCGCGGAGTGCCAGGGCCACTCGACATGTCGAGTGGACTTTTTGCTTGAATTCTTCTTCCCCTGGGCATGGGCTTCATGGACATCATAGGTCAACCAATATGTGACGCTGTTCCAAGGTTGTAAGACAGTCATTCGACGGTGTTCATAGGCCGGTTGATCATCCTTGGCATTACTTGCCGATTGAATCTCTTTCTTTTGTTGGTTCCAGAGGGCTTGCGAACTTGGGACGCAGTACAAGGATCTGGAGGATGAAAGGAACCAGCTGCGTGTGGATCTGGAAGCCTCCAACAATGCTCTGGAGCGAGCGCGTGATGATTTGAAGTCTCTGGGAGGTACTTACTGTTGACTTTCTGCATTCTCATCTTCACTTTTCATGTTTTGAACCGAGTGCTCTCATTCGAACAGACATGCGCAATGAAAACCGTCGACTCCAAGCGCGACTCAACAATGTTGTTTCTTTAGATTCCATGAAGAAGGCACTGGAGGAGAAGGACAAAACACTCGCCGACGCTCAACGGGTGGCCAGGGACAAGACCGAAGCTGCAGATCGGAAGCTGACGGCCGCCAAGAAGCTGGAGGAGGAGAACGCAAAGCTGAAGCAAGAGCGCGTGGACCTCGTCAAACGAGCCAAGCTGCTGAATAGAAGGAGCAACGGCTTCGAGAAGCACTTGGGAGAATTCTCGAGGAAGATGAATATCCTGCTCGACGGTGAGTATTTCTTGTCGACTGAAGCTTATTAAATCTTTGAAGGTCGTAGCTCACTGACTCCCCTCCCATTCCAACTTTTCAATAGAATTCTGCCAAGACTTCGAGAAGGAGACAGAGGAGGTTGAACCCAATTTGGATCCCACTAAGTCACCTGTCGCCGATGTAGTGGACATGAACATGCTCAGACTCAACTTCCGGCTCCAAGGCGTCCAGGCATATATTACCCGACTGAAATCTGCAATGGAAATAATTGACAAGGAGCTATGGTCTGAGGACACCCTTCAGCTTGACCTCAACTCCATGATGGCTCGCCTAAACAAACTTCCCAGTCGAGTGCAGGCCTGGAAGAAATCTACTGCTCGCTGTGGGGCTGACGTGGCGTTATCACTTGTCATGGTCCATTGCAGGGACGTGAGGGAAGAGAAGCTGAAGGAGCTCCAGGTAGTAAACACGAAGAAACTCTAGTTTGAGGACTTCATGGAAACCTTCATTGAGGCAGCCACCAGAATCGCTGACGGCGTCGACTTGGACACTTTTGTCGAGCTAGCCAGTCCGTCAGGTGCTTAAAAAACTTGGTCTTTGGAAGAAATACTTTTATTCGCCTCGGTATGCCGAGTGGAATTGTATCCCTTAAAACTTCATTCATGCATTAGGCCTGAGCACATTTGCTTCTTTATGAAACGTTCAACTGCGGTTTAACCTTTGGATTTTATTCGTATTTGGCTTTCAATCGTCTGTTCGACTGAGTTTGTTTTTTTAACTTAGGCGAAACATGTTCGCAGCTAAGTCCCCGAGTGTGAGGATTGCTCATCAATCGGAGTTATTTTCGAACTTAGGCGAATGTTGATTCACAGCTAAGCTATCGAGTGAATGGATTGCTATCCACCCGATAAGGCTTTTAACTTAGGCGAAATGTGTTCGCAGCTAAGCCCCCGAGTGTGAGGATTGCTCATCACTCGGAGTTATTTTCGAACTTGGGTGAATGTCGATTAGCAGCTAAGCTGTCGAGTGAATGGATTGTTATCCACCCGGCGAGGTTTTTAACTTAGGCGAAACATGTTCACAACTAAGCCCCCGAGTGTGAGGATTGCTCATCACTCGGAGTTATTTTCGAACTTAGGCAAATGTCGATTTGCAGCTAGCCGTCGAGTGAATGGATTGTTATCCACCCGACAAGGTTTTTAACTTAGGCGAAACGTGTTCGCAGCTAAGCCCCCAAGTGTGAGGATTGCTCATCACTTAGAGTTATTTTCGAACTTAGGCGAATGTCGATTCACAGCTAAGCCGTTGAGTGAATGGATTGTTATCCACCCGACAAGGTTTTTAACTTAGGTGAAACGTGTTCGCAGCTAAGCCCCCGAGTGTGAGGATTGCTCATCACTCGGAGTTATTTTCAAACTTAGGCGAATGTCGATTCACAGCTAAGCCGTCGAGTGAATGGATTGATATCCACCCGACAAGGTTTTTAACTTAGGCGAAACATGTTCGCAGCTAAGCCCCCGAGTGTGAGGATTGCTCATCACTCGGAGTATATTTGAACCTGAGCGAAGACGGATTCGCAAATAGGCCGTCAAGTGAATGGACTGCTATCCACCCGACAGGGTATCGCAGCTAAGCCCCCGAGTGTGAGGATTTCTCATCACTCAGAGTATATTTGAACCTAAGCGAAGACGGATTCACAAATAGGCCATTGAGTGAATGGACTGCTATCCACCTGACAGGGTTTTTAACTTAGGCGAAAGCATGCTCGCAGCTAAGCCCTCGAGTGTGAGGATTGCTCATCACTCGAAGTATTCCCAAGAATGTAACTGTATGATTGGAATCGACAATATATATTGCAGAAATGTGAATTGCATTGATGAAGTATTCTTATTACATCGGGGGATCCTTCTGTCTCAAGTATAAAAACACCGGAGCAGGTCTGCATTTCAGGCTCGTGGCTCGTCCATCTGCTTCATGAGATTGTACAGATGATAGGCTCCATTGTTTAGCCTCTTAGTGATGATGAAAGGACCTTCCCATGAAGGAGCAAGCTTGTGAGGTCGGTGTTGATCCACTCGAAGCACCAGGTCTCCCTCATGAAACAACCGATTCTTCATATTCTTCGCATGGAAGCGCCGCAGGTCCTGCTGATAGGCAGTAGTCCGGATCAGAGCCATCTCTCGTTCCTCCTCCAGAAGATCTACACCGTCCTGTCTGGCTTGTTCAGCTTCAGCCTCAGAATACAGCTCCACTCGAGGGGAATTATGGAACAAGTCACTCGGCAAAATGGCTTCAGCACCGTAGACCAGGAAGAAAGGAGTCCGTCCAGTTGACCGATTTGGAGTATTACTCAGGCCCCATAACACAGATGGCAGCTCAATTACCCAGGCACCATCGGCATGATCCAGGTCACGCATGAGACAAGGCTTAAGACCTTGCAAGATGAGGCCATTGGCTCGCTCGACTTGCCCATTGGTTTGTGGGTGAGCGACAGATGCATAATCTACCTGAGTACCCTGGGAGTTGTAGAAGTTCCTGAATTCTTCTGAGTCAAAATTAGTGTCATTGTCTGTGATGATGCTGTGGGGAATGCCGTACCGATAAATTATCTCCCTCATGAATGTGATCGCCGTACGGGAGTTCAGCTTCTTGATTGGCTTGGCTTCTATCCACTTGGTGAATTTGTCGACTGCTACCAATAAGTGAGTGAATCCTCCTTTTCCGGGTCGAAAGGGGCCAACCATGTCGAGTCCCCAAACAGCAAATGTCCAGGCGAGAGGAATTGTCTTCAGGGCAGATGCCAGCTTGTTTGACAAGTTTGCATAGAACTATCAACCCTCACAATGATCAACGATGTCTTTACCCATCTCATTAGCTCGTGGCCAGTAAAAACCAGCTCGGTATGCTTTAGCAACAATCGTCCTTGAGGACGCATGGTGGCCGCAAGTTCCCGAGTGAATCTCATCTAGAATCATTCGACCTTCCTCGGGGGAAATGCAGCGCTGTGTAACACCAGTCACACTCTCTCTGAACAGCTGATCTCCCATCATAGTGAAAGCCTTGGATCTGCGCACAATCTGTCGAGCCTCTGTTTCATCTTCAGGGAGCTCTTGTCTGAGGATATATGCAATGTAAGGCACAGTGCAATCGGGAATGATAACCAAAATCTCCATGACCAGGTCAATCACTGCAGGGACATCGACCTTTGTCGGGTCAGTGGAACTCAAAGCTTGTGGGGGCTCTTCAGTGAAAGGATCTTCTTGAACCGAAGGAGTGTGAAAATGCTCCAAGAACACACCGCTGGGGACAGGCCGTCGAGTGGAACCAATCTTGGATAGCTCATCGACCGCCTGATTTTTCAGTCGGGGAACATGATGAAGTTCCAGGCCTTCAAATTTCTTCTCCAACTTCCGGACTGCATTGCAGTATCCAGTCATAGCGGGGTTTCGAACAACCCACTCTTTCATCACTTGATTCACCACCAGATCCGAGTCGCCATAAACCATCAGGCGCTTGACGTCGAGTGAGATAGCCATGCGCAACCCATACAAAAGCGCTTCATACTCTACCTCATTGTTGGAGGAATCGAAGTGAATTTGCAAGACATAGCTGAGCTTGTAGCCTCTAGGAGATATCAAGACAACACCAACACCGGACCCATTCAACATTTTGGAGCCATCAAAGAACATTCTCCAATGCACCGAGTGAACTTGGATAGGTTGTTGCTGTTCAATCCACTCGGCCATGAAATCTGCCAATGCTTGGGACTTGATTGCTTTTTTGTCTTCGACTCTGATGTCAAAGTGTACGAGCTCGATTGTCCATTTAGCCACTCGACCTGATGCGTCTCGATTATTGAAAATCTTGGATAGAGGAGAATCACTGACGACTGTAATCGAGTGGTCTTGGAAATAATGCGCCACCTTCTTCGCTGATAGGTAAATACCATAAACCAGCTTCTGATAGTGTGGATATCTTTGCTTTGAGGGGGACAAAACATCCAAGACATAATAAACTGACCGCTGGACTTTATAAGCTTTACCCTCCTCTTTCCGCTTGATAGTCAATACTGTACTGATGACCTGATTTGTGGCCACGATGTACAGGAGCAAGGGCTCTTGGCTGGCAGGAGCGGCAAGCACCGGCTGGGTGGAGAGCAGGGCTTTGAGCTCAACAAACGCTGCTTCGTCTTCGGGAGTCCAGTTGAACTTGTCAGACTTCTTCATCAATTGATATAAAGGCAGAGCCTTCTCACCAAGACGAGAAATGAATTGACTCAATGTTGCCAAGCAACTTGTGAGCTTCTGAACGTCGTGCACTCGCACAGGAGTCTTCATACGGGTAATGGCGCTGATTTTCTTAGGGTTGACATCAATTCCTTGCTCGGAAACGAGAAAACCGACTAACTTGCTGCCAGGAACGCCGAAAGTACATCTGACCAGATTCAGCTTTATGTCGAATCACCTCAGATTGGCGAATGTCTCGGCCAAGTCGCCAATAGGTCGGAACCTTTGCGGGACTTGACCACTTGTCGTCCATGTACGCCTCGACATTCTGAGGGATCTGGTCGAGTAAACATTTCTGAATCATGCGTATAAAAGTAGCACCGGCATCCTTGAGACCAAAAGGCATGGTGATGTAACAAAAACACCCAAATGGGGTGATGAAGGCTGTCTTTATTTCATCTGGGCCATATAGACAGATCTCATGGTACCCAGAGTAAGCATCCAAAAACGATAAACGCTCACACCCAACTGTCGAGTCAACAATTTGATCTATGCGGGCTTTTGGGCACACCTTGTTGAGATGTTTGAAGTCAATACACATGCGCAACGACTTATCTTTCTTCGCCACAATCCCAATATTCGAGAGCCACTCGGAGTGGTAAATCTCCCGAATGAACTTGGCTTGCAAGAGACGGGCCACTTCTTCTCCGATTGCCTTGCGCTTCTCCGCCGCTGAGCGACGCAAATGCTCCCTGATGGGTTTGGCCTTCGGATCCACTCGTAGACGGTGCTCAGCCAGCTCCCTGGGAATCCTCGGCATGCCAACAGGCTTCCATGCAAATATATCCCAGTTCTCACGAAGGAACTAGATGTGCTCGTCTTCCTATTTTCTGTCGAGTGTTGATGAGATATTCGTCGGGGCAGCAGTAGGATCCGTCGGATGAATGTGTACCTTCTTCACTTCCCCTGCCGACTGAAATGCCGACTGAAATGCCGACTCGGAAGTTGGCTTCTTTGCGCGGAGCAAATTAGCAGGGTTGGCGGTTTTCTTGTACTCCTCCAACTCAACCATGGCCATCTGGTGATCGGCGATCTTGGAGCCTTGCTGGAGGCATTCCTCGGCCCGCTGTCGATTGCCTGTGACCGTGAGCACGCCCTTAGGGCCTGGCATCTTCAACTTGAGATACACGTAACATGGTCGGGACATGGAACGTGCATACGCGGGTCGACCCAAAATGGTGTGGTAGGCACTCTTGAAATCCATGACTTCAAATGTCAACTTTTCTTTTCGGAAATTTTTGTCATTCCCGAATGTCACATCCAATGCTATCTGGCCGAGTGACTTGGCCTTCTTTCCTGGGATGACTCCATGAAACTGCATGTTTCTTTCACTCAGACGGGACATTGGAATGCCATCCCTTTCAGGGTGTCCGCATAGAGAATGTTCAGGCCGCTGCCACCGTTCATGAGGACCTTTCTAAGTCAAGTCCCCCCACCAACGGATCAACTACCAGAGCCTGTTGACCGGGAGTGGCCACATGAGACGGATGATCTGTCTGGTCAAATGTGATAGCATATTGGGACCACTTGAGGTAGGTAGGGGTATCTGGTATAGCCATATTGATTTCTCTGTTGATGACTTTCAAACGACTCTTGCTCTCGACATCAGCAAAGATCACCAGTGTAGCAGTGACATCTGGAAATGTTTCTTTATCCTCATCTTCATCTCCCTTCTCAGGAGATTTCTCACTCGGCGGGTCCCCCTTGAATTTTTGGATAAGGGTCCGACACTGTCGAGTGGTGTGCTTAAGCAAAATCAGATTGCCTTCCGCATCTTTCCGCGTGTGAATTACACATGGCTGATCCATGATATCAGTCCCTGATTGATTTTTCCCTTTCTTGGGGGCATACTCTGCTTTAGCCTTGCCCTTGTTCTTTGACTGAGTTGCCAATGCCGTCGCTTCTGCTTGAACCGGATCTTAAGCTTTTCGCTTCTGTTTCCGATTGTTACTGTCGCCAGACTCATTGACGACTGTCTTTCCTTTGCCGCTACGGAGGTGGTCTTCTTCCTCGCCATTGGCGTACTGCGTGGCGATTTCCATCATATTGCCGAGTGAAATATCACCCGTTCGCCCAAAATTCAGATATAGTTCTCTGTATCTCACACCGGCCTTGAACGCACAAACAGCCTGGTGTTCCGACACATTCTCCACTGTATGATGCAGAGTGGACCATCGCTGAATATAATCTCTCAAAGTTTCATTAGGCTTCTGGACACAGTGTTGTAAGTTGACCATACCTACCAGATGCTTGCAAGTGCCCTCAAAGGTTCAAACAAACACTCGGGCAAGATCCTCCCAGCAATTTATACTGGAAGGAGCCAAACGATTCAGCCAAGCTCGAGCTGAACCATCTAACATTAGGGACATGTGCTTCATTGCAACATTGTCATTTCCGCCACCAATTTGCACAGCCACTCGATAATCATCTAACCAAGTCTCTGGCTTTGATTCGCCAAAAAACTTGCCGATCCCCCCCGCCAACCTGAAGTTGGGGGGAATCTCCACAGAATGAATGGCTCTGCTAAAACACTCAGGACCAGAAACCACGGCTGAGCTGCCACTCGGAAAATTTCTGTCGTGTCCTTCCCTGTGGGCTCTGCCCCTGTCAATCCGCTTCTGAACAAGGAGGGCGCGGGCGTCAAAGTCCGCATTCCACTCATCACCAAAGGAGCGCCTATCGTCCTGGCGCCGGGGCGCGTACGGACCACTCCACAGAGGAGGGGGCACTCGACGGTGGTCTTCCGGTGAAACTGATCTCTGACCTGCTCTTCACGGAAACCTCCGCCCCGACGACGCAAGGGCGATCCAGGGTTGCCGACTGAACGATCTCTGCCCTGGGTGAATTGCTATGTATCCTGTTGCGGTACTGAGAAACTACTGAATTCTGACGCCGCGCTACATCTAACAGTGATCTGATCTGCATCAACCCTCTTCCAGCCTCTGACCGGGACGGCTGAATGGAATATGCTATCCTAGCAGCAGCAACAACATTTAACACAGGAGTTCGATATACCTCAATGTCGTTGTGAGATCCAGTCGGAAACAGCTATCACTGACGTCGACTGGGGCGTGGCGGGCTCTAGCGAACACGCTCGTCAAGTTCTGCCTGGAGTTTTTCTAGACGAATGCGCGCGGCCTCCAAAGCTTGAGCCTCGGCAGTCGCGCCAACGATGGGAGTATGAAGAACCTCCTCCTCACGGCGCGGCTGCTCATTCGACGGACTGCCAGCCTCATGTCGGCGACGGCCGAAGCCAGGTGGTGAACTCTGATGAGAGCCCGCCATCAAGACCTCTGCTGCGGGATCGCAGCTTTCACACTCTGAAGGCACGTCGGACAGATCGGAATCCGACTCAAACACGCCGTGAAGGGACTCGACGGGCTCGAGTGCTGCAATCTGCGAAGAAGTTTGACGCGCCACTACATGTTTAACCCGGCGCTGAAGTCGTGAGCCTCTGGGGCGGGTCATATCAAGGGGAGCCGATGTGTAAGGAGTCGAAGGCTAATGCAGCAACACACCGCAGGAACTCGCGCGGAAGTGCGTGGCCCCATGGATCGGGAGTGCCTCGACATCGAGAGGCGCTTCCTAGAGCCATGCCGAATTGTCGGCGATGAAGGTGAGCGCTCCAAAATGGATCTCGTGGCCCAAAGCAAAAACACCGCCGGAAGACATGTCGAAGGATGGAAAATGCAACCTTGCCGGAAGTCGCTTAGATGCCTGCCCCACGGTGGGCGCCAACTGTCGTGGGAACGATCCTGGCAGTAGAAGGTAGGTGTTGGGGATATGACCCCACGATATGACCCGCCCCGGAGGCTCCGGGTCATGTTGCTGGCTCGTGAGCCGGCCCAAAGGTGAGCTGTAAGACTAGTGGCCCAGGAAGATAGGTGGCTCAAGGTGTGGGCCGTACAACGGCCCGGACGGAGAAGACCCGGGCGTGCAAGCCGACTCACAGACAACTTGGACAATAAGATAGAGAGGGACTCGGTTAGCAATTGTAACAACCCGGTGGTCCTGACCTCTTATATAAAGGCAGACCCGGGGTGACTTAGAGGGGAGGTAATCGAGAACTAGGTCAAGCTTCTAGCTCCTTGTAATCGATACACGAGCAATACAAACACAAGTAGGACGTAGGCTATTACCTTGACTTGAGGGGCCGAACCTGGGTAAATCCGTGTCTTTCGTCCCGACTAACCCCTTTGAGTCCACCCCGTTAGCGATGGCCTCGAATCTAAGTCCGTTCACCCGGACATCCGTCGTGATAAAACCACGACAGTTGGCGCCCACCGTGGGGCTAGCGCTTGGTGGTGTTGAGTTCTCAAACGGCTCTCTCCCAGGGCTCAAAGGATACGTGGTTGGAAGGATGAGGAAGAGTCACCGTGGCCGGCTCTACATCGATGACGCCGGCTGGGGGCTTGATGCTGATTCTGTGGAGTATGGATTCCGGGTCCCGTTCGGCGGGATCCAGGTTTTCATCGGAAAGATTGATGGATCTACACCCGGGCCGGACATCTACACCAACATCGTTGAACCGGCTCGGCGTCTCCAATCTACGAGTGTTATGCAGCCTGCCCAAGCCCATCCGGGTCAAAAGTACATTCTCGTGGGCTTCACTCAAGGCATGGACCTCGAAGCGTCCGGGTCATAGGGAACTCTCGTTTGCTCGAAAGATGAGTCCTCCGGTGGGGAGACAGAATCAGTGTATCGGCTCAGTAACGGTGGCCTTGGGGGCTACTACAACAACTATTCTGAGGTAGAGGGTGTTGAGGCGGATTCTCTGAGCCCCCCGATTCATGTGGCGGTGTTCATGGCAGGATCGGCTTCAGCCTCCGGTGACACAGCTGCGGGAGCCGCCGCAGCGGGTGATAGCCCGCCGTCGCTGGCTCAGGTTCTAGTGGAATTGATGGACAAACTTACAGCTCTCATGTCCACGGAAGTAACACCGGACAATCAAGCAGCCAGGAATCTAGAGGTGGCACGGATCAAGAGCCGGGTGGCAGAGGAACGGCAAAGTATGGCCGAGCTGAAGACACGGATGGAGGAAGAGGCGGAGCGTATCAAGGCCGATGCTTTCCTTCTGGAGCTGGAGCAAAGGTCAGCGGCCGCGGTGCATCGGAGGAGGCATCAATCCCGTCTGCCAGAACGTTATGAAGCGAGGAACCTTTTAAACACCCTTGGTGCGGGTCGGGTTATGGGCGCGCCGGAAAGCCGCCCGATGGAACGCCCGACGACTCATCCACCCCAGCATAACCAAGTCTCACCTAGGGCTTTTCCAACACCGGCGAGTCATTACTCTAACCCGGCCGAGAACATAGTGGCAGCGGCCGCCCGGCTCGAGACGATTCCCATCCCAGATGAAGCACCCTTTGTGGAGGATGTGCGAAACGCCATTGGATATTTACAGACGGCCATGCCCAGCAAGAGAGGTATGCTCACAGCCGGAGCCGGGTTCACTCCACCCCCCTCCCCAGTCGAAGTTTCAGCCGGTGCTACGAGTCGCTGGCGTGTTCCAGCAGTCATCCACGTCGTGGACCATCGGAGGACGAGCGGGCGGCTCTAGATGCACAAGCCCTCGCGGACCAAGCGAGAGACAGGCGAGAGGCGGAGATAGCGGCAACCTGTCCAGAGCCGGCGCTTTCCGTCTCAATGGGAGTAGTTAGTACCAGAGCCGTAGGGGTGCCATGTTTAACTCCGACTCTGAGAAGTGAACGACTACCGAAAGATTTCAAGGGGCCTCGAAAGGTTCCGAATTACACAGCTGATCTACCCCCCGAGGCGTGGGTTGAAAGTTATGAGCTAGCCATGGAGATGCTGGATGTCAGTGAGGCGGTATGCGCAGAATATTTCATCATGATGCTTGAGGGTCCAGCTCGTACATGGCTGAAAGGTCTGCCGCCTAACACGATAAGCTCATGGGCGGAGCTGAGAGCGAAGTTTATTAAGAATTTCCAGGGGACCTGTAAGCAACCTATGACCATTGTCGACTTGGACCATTGTGTTCAACAGGAGAATGAGTCGGCCCATCATTGGGTCTGGTAGGTGTCGACCATTATTCACTCTTCAGAGTAGATCACGGCGGCTCAAGCGGTGCTTATTTTGGAAAATAACTGTCATTTTGTTCCACTGAAACAGAAGCTCGGCCGGCTCAAGCGCATGTGTCAGGACATGGGAGAACTCATGATGGCCTTGACGAAGTATGCCGACTCAGATAACACCAGGGATCCAGGCTCGGATGATGAGAAAGCCAATCAAGGGAAGAAAAACAATCAAGGAAAAGGTTTTGTGAACAATGGGAATCAGAATAAGCGGAAGAGCGCTGATGGCGGGTCAGAGCTAGTGGCAAACACCAACACAGGACAGAACCATCCCAAGGGGAATGGAAAATTCAGGCCATTTCACCTAAGGAACAGAGGCCCTTTCAATTTAGAAGAAGTGCTTAGGAAGCCTTGTCCGGAGCACAGCACGCCTGACAAGCCGGCGTTGCATGCGTGGGGTGATTGCTTTATCATGTAGAGATTCAAAAACCAGCATTCCCAACCGTGTAATAACCAGGGCGGTGGCCCGCCTGGCAGCTCAGGGCAAGGCGGATCAGGGGCTGGATTCGGCGCCGGCGGTTCAGGAACCGGGCATCCGGGTCAGAATAACCAAGGGGGGCACCAACAACATGTTGGCAACAACAGTAGTAACAACAATCAGCAGCAGTGCAATCAATCCGGGTTTTAGAGTAACCTGAAGCAGCTCAGTTCTGGGCAGTATCACGTATTCACGACCGGTCACAGTAAACGAGACGAGAAATTGCGGAGGCGAGCAGTTAATACGGTTGCTCCGGCTCTCCCGCGATATTTACCGTGGTCTGAGTTTGACATAATGTGGAGCCGAGAGGATCACCCGCCGCGGGTAGATGACCCGGGCCAACTGGCTCTAGTTGTGGCCCCTCGGGTGAATGGCTATATGGTGAATATAGTGCTTATGGACGGAGGTAGCAGCATCAACATCCTTTACTATGACACTTTCCGGCGGATGAAGTTGCTTGACAAAGATCTTAAACCTTCCTCCACCGTCTTTCATGGTGTGGTCCCGGGTAAATCAGCATACCCGGTGGTCCGGATTTCATTGGAAGTAGCTTTTGGCGATGAGCATAATTACAGGGTGGAGTCCTTGTGGTTCGAGGTGGTCAAAATCAAAAGTCCCTATAATGCACTATTTGGGAGGCCGGCTTATGCCAAATTTATGGCTAGGCCTTGCTATGTTTATTTGCAACTCAAAATGCCCGGCTTAAATGGTACAATTACCGTTCACGGTAATAGGAAAACGGCTCTCGAGTGTGAGGAAGGAGATGCGGCGTATGCAGAGTCTAGTTGTGCTCAGGAGGAGCTGCAATTCTACAAGGAGAACGTTGACCCGGAGGATATGACCCCGCTGAAGAAGCCTAGGACGGAAGTTGAGCCGCCACTCAAGTTTTCAGCGGATGATACCAAGGCAGTAGATTTAAATCCGGGCGACTCATCCAAACAGTTCGTCATTGGGGCTCACATGGATCCCAAATAGGAAAGCGCGCTCATCGAATTCATCCGTGAGAATCGGGACATCTTTGCATGGAAGCCTTCTGACATGCCGGGTGTACCGAGAGAGTTCACTAAGCACAATCTTAATGTGGATCCAAAGTTTTAGCCGATCAAACAGTTTCTACGACGGTTCAACGAAGAGAGACATAAAGCTATTGGGGAGGAAGTTGCCCGGCTCTTGGCTACAGGCTTTATAGTGGAAGTTTTTCACCCGGAGTGGTTGGCTAACCCGATGCTACTGCTAAAAAAGAACGACACTTGGCGTATGTGTATAGATTACACGGACCTTAACAAGGCCTGCCCGGCTGACCCTTTTGCACTCCCTCGTATCGATCAAATTATTGATGCTACAGCCGGATGTGAAAGTTTATGCTTCCTGGATGCATATTCAGGATATCATCAGATTAAGATGGCAACGAAAGATCAGGAGAAGATGACGTTTATTACACCTTTTGGGGCGTTATGTTACGTCTCCATGCCTTTCGGGCTCAAGAGTGCCCAGGCGACTTACCAACGATGTGTGCAGAACTGCCTCCACAATCAGATTGGCCGAAATGTTCATGCTTACATAGACGACATCGTGGTTAAATCTAGAAAGAAGGAAAATCTCCTAGAGGATTTGAAAGAAACCTTTGACAATCTCTGGGGCTACAAGATGATGCTTAACCCGATGAAGTGTGTCTTTGGTGTTCCAGCAGGAAAGCTTTTGGGTTTCTTGGTTTCTGAGCGAGGCATAGAGGCTAACCCAGATAAAATCAAGGCTATCACTTCTTTAGGAGAGCCGACGTGCATTAATGACGTTCAACGCCTTGCAGGATGAATTGCTGCGTTGAGCCTCTTCGTAAGCCGGCTCGGGGAGAAAGCCATTCCTTTATACCAGATGATGAAAAAGACAGACACGTTTAAGTGGAGCAAAGCAGCGGCCGATGCACTTGAAGCTCTTAAAAAACAGTTGACTGAGCCGCCAGTGTTAGCTGCTCCGGTTGAGAAAGAGCCCTTACTCCTTTATGTGGCGGCTAACAACAGAGTGGTCAGTGTAGCAATTGTGGTTGAGCGCAAGGAGACAGGGAAGGAGTATCCTATGCAAAGGCCGGTTTATTACATTAGTGAAGTTTTGGCAGAGTCTAAGCAAAGGTATCCGCATTGGCAGAAGTTGGTATATGGAGTTTTCATGGCCAACCGCAAGTTAAAACACTACTTTTTGGGGCACCAGATAACAGTGGTCAGTTCTGCCCCATTGGGAGATATCATTCAAAATAGAGAAGCTACAGGGAGGATTGCCAAGTGGGCCTTAGAGCTGGTTCCTCTTAACATCAAATATGTTCCTTGTACAACAATTAAGTCTCAAGCTTTGGTGGATTTCATAAATGATTGGACAGAATGCCAGACCCCCGAAGAGAAGCCGGATAACACGTATTGGACCATACACTTTGATGGGTCCAAACAGCTAGAGGGGTCCGGTGCAGGAGTTGTTCTCACCTCCCCCAAGGGTGACAAGTTTTGTTATGTGCTCCGGTTAATGTTCCCTTGTACTAATAATGCAGCTGAGTATGAGGCGCTGCTCCATGGTCTCAGAGTCGCTAAAGAGATGAATTTAAGCCGGGTCAGATGTTTAGGCGACTCAGATCTTGTGGCTCAGCAAGTTTTAGGTACTTGGGACTCCAAGGATCCACGGATGGCGGCTTATCGACAGGCGGTTGATATCATTGCCGGTCACTTCAAGGGGTACCAGGTGGATCATATTGATCGTCGCAGGAATGAGGCGGCTGATGCTTTATCACGGTTAGGTTCTCAACGAAAGCCGGTGCCACCTAATGTTTTTCTGGATGTATTGCATCATCCGACTGTCAAGATACCCTCTGAGGAGGATCTGGCTATTCCTGACCCAGAAGCGGAATTGGTGGCGGCTCTACATGCCACCCCAGACTGGACTATGCCTTATTTGGCGTATCTGACACGCGGCGAGTTACCTCAGGAGGAGGGTCTGGCCAGGAAGATCACCCGGCATTCTAAGTCTATGACAATTATCAATGGTGAGTTACATAAGTGTAGTGTGACGAGTGTCTTTCAGCGCTGCGTCTCAGCAGAGGAGGGCCAGCAGATCTTGAGTGAAATTCATGCTGGCGACTGTGGACATCATGCCGGGTCAAAATCTTTAGTGGCCAAGGCTTTTAGACATGGATTTTTCTGGTTGACAGCTCACAAGGATGCAGAAGACTTAGTCCGTAAGTGTGACGGCTGTCAGAAGTTTGGCCGGCGTGCTCACGTTCCGACTCAAGAGTAGAGAATGATACCAATCACTTGGCCGTTTGCGGTCTGGGGGCTTGATATAGTAGGACCCTTCAAGAGATCCAAAGATAAGAAAACACACCTTCTAGTGGCAATTGATAAATTTACTAAGTGGGTAGAGGCAGAGCCGGTCGGTAAATGTGACGCGGCTACAGCGGTTCAATTTATTAAGAAGCTGATTTATTGCTTTGGTTACCCGCACAGTATCATTACGGACAACGGAACAAATCTATCCAAAGGAGCTATGAAAACGTTATGTGAAAAGGAGCATATCCGGCTTGATGTTTCAGCCGTGGCACATCCACAGTCTAATTGTTAGGGGGATTACCCCCGGGTAGGCTCAAGCACCCCTTATGCTTCGGGCCCGCCCATAGGGCAAATGGGCGGGCCGCCTTCGAGGAGCCGGCCCGGTGACGCCCCGCCGGCTCCAACCCCCCGGCACGGGCGTGCCGGCTGCTCCTTCACCAGCCGTAGTGTACTGGCCGGCTGGGGCCTCGCCGCCCGGCTCCTTCACCAGCCGGCCATGCATCGGATGCCCCTGACGGGCCCTGCGTGGTGACAGTGGGCCCCGTCCCATCGGGGGTCGGTGCCCGCGTGGCCACAGTGGCCCCTATCCCGTCAGTGGTCAGCGCCCGCATGGCTGTAGTGGCCCCTCGCCGCTGTTGGACGGCGACAAGGCCTCCAACAGTGGCAGCCTGCCCCCAACTACTCCGCCATCTACTCCAGCATGGCTACAGGACAGCCGGCCGGCCGCTGACTTCGGCCGACCGCCGCAAGACGACGACGCCCGTGGCACCCCGTGCCGCGGCGTGACCGGGCTCGGGGCCCGCCCATGACAAGACCGAAGCTGGTGACCCCCGCAGATGGCCATAGAGGCCGGCGGCTGGGTCCCCTCACGACCATTATATTCATATTGTAAGCCGGGGGGTTGGTCTATAAAACCCCCCGGGCCTCCCCCATGCAAAGGGGGAGAGAGAGAGAGACAAAGAGATGCCGCAGCGGGCTCACCTGGCCACTCGGCCACAAGCATACAAGCCCAAGCATTTGTACACACATGTACGAGGCCGGATGCCCACGGCATCGACCTCAGATACAGCTCTAGGAGCAACCCTGTAACATATATACCATAGATATACAGACATGCAGGAGTAGGGGTATTATCTCCCCGGAGAGCTCTGAACCTGGGTAAACCACCGCGTGCTATTCGCATACCCGTCCCGGATCATCCACAACAGCCTTGCTCTCACCTCCATAAGCCACCCCATGGCATCTGCCGTCTCTCGCGACCCCCCGTGAGAAAACGATGACAGTTGGCGCCCACAGTGGGGCTAGCTGCTGGTGGTTTCGCGGCCCGGCCGGGACCATCTCCACCATCGTGGCGCCGGCCTGTCGAGGTCCCCGCGTCCTCCCGTCGTCGCACCGTCCGCGTCCCCTTCGCCGCGCTGGTGCGATGCCCGCGGCGTCGGCCTCCCGACGTCCCCGCGTCGTCGCGCCGTCCGCGTCCCCGTCGCCGCGCTGGCGCGATGCCCGCGGAGCAGGCCTCCCGACGTCCCCGCGTCGTCGCGCCGTCCGCGTCCCCGTCGCCGCGCTGGTGCGATGCCCGCGATGCCGGCCTCCCGACGTCCCCGCGTCGTCGCTCCGTCCACCCCCATTCACCCCGTCTGTTGCCCGCCGCCCGCACCTCGGCCGCGCTTCTTTGTTTCCCCGGTCCAGTCCGGCGAGCACGTGTGGACAGGCCAGCCACCTCCATCCCTATGCGGACACCCGAGAGCCGAGGGGGTTCTCCTGTACAGGGATACACTCATGCCTGGCTAGCTAGCTAGCAGAGTTGACAAATTCAACTGCGTGCTGCCTGGCTTAGCTAGCTAGCTTGGCTTGTTGGCATGCAGCGGCCATTCTCACTAGCGTCAACAACGCGAACCAAACGGCACGCGCAGGCCAGCCACCCCGGCAAGCTCTGGCTCCGCCTCGCCCGTCTTCGCTCCGGCCGGCCGCGGCTCCCGCCGCCTCCGCCTGCCGGCGCTCCCGCGGCCGCCTCGTCCGGCCGGCCGCGGCTCCCGCCGCCTCCGCCTGCCGGCGCTCCCGCGGCCGCCTCGTCCGGACGGCCGCGGCCCACGCCGCCTCCACCTGCCGGCGCTCCCGGCGGCCGCCTCGTCTGGCCGGCCGCGGCCCCCGCCGCCTCCACCTGTCGGCGCCCCCGGCAGCCGCCTCGTCCGGCCGGCCACGGCTCGCGCCGGCTCCACCTGCCGGCGCCCCCGGCGGCCGCCTCGTCCGGCCGGCCACGGCTCACGCCGGCTCCACCCGCTTCACCACGCCCGCATGCACGCCCCGGCCCGCGTCCGGCTCCTCTGCGATGTCGCCCCGCCTCCACGCCGTCCGGCTCTTCTGCAACGTCGCCCCGTAGCCGCCTCTGCACGCCGCACCCGTCGGGTCCTACCATGGCTGCCTGCCTTGCGGACGGTCGCCGGCTCCCTCCCGCGTCGCTCCAGCCATGGCTCCTCCTGCTTCCCGGAGACCCCGTCCGCTCCCGTTGCCTCCCTCCTCGCCGCCACCTCCGGCGAAGGCGGGCTCGACTCAAGCGCCCGCGCCGACGCCGACTCACGCGTCCGCGCCCCTCTGCCCGCGGTTGCGCCCTCCCACGCGGAGGCCTCGCCTGCCGCCTCCCGGCTGCCCTCGCGTGCCAGCGGCCCACGCCGGCTCCGGCCCCCGCCACCCCCTGGCCGGCCTCGCGCGCCGACGTCCCGCGCCGTCTCCTGCACCTGCCGGCCTTGCCGCCTCCCGGCTGGCCGCGAGCCCCGGCTGCCCACGCCGGCTCCGGCCCCTACCACCTCGTTCGCCTCCTGGCTGGCCTCCGTGCGCCGGCTGCTCATGCCGGCGGCCCGCGACGGCTCCGCCTGCCACCTCCCGGCCTTCCGCGTGTGCCGGTCGCCCCTGCATCCTACCCGCCGGCTGGGCCACCGGCTGCCTGTTAGTGGGGAGCCGGTTAGTAAACAAAAAAAGGAGGTGGAGCCGGTTAAAAAAAAGAGAGAGAGAGAAGAAGGAAATACCTGCGTCTGCATACGCGCGTTCCCACTCGGACAGACGACTCGCGTCGCCGATCTGGCATGCCCGTCTACTTCGACACCGGGCCGGCCCTGGCTGCCCGCCTATCCCACCGACTGGCTGGTCAAATTGGGCCGGTTGGCACACCCGTCGACCGCCACGGGCTCGATGGCTACACCCAGCGGGTGCGCCGGCGAATTGTCGTGCCGGCTATCTTCAACAACAAACGGCCTCGTCAGCGCCAAAAAGCAATGTACCTCCCCGCTCGGAGGCTCGGAGGCTACCCTTCGGCAGCTCCCTCGCGCTCTCCACCCGGCGGACCCCGTGTCCGCCCTCGGCAGCGCCTCGCGCAAACCAGCCGGCAGACCCTGCGTCTGCCCTCGGCGGTGCCTCGCGCACACCAGTCGGTAGACCCGGCGTCCGCCCTCGGCAGCGCCCTCGCGCACACCAGCCGACGGACCCCGCGTCCTCCCTCGGTGGCACCCCGTGCTCAACAGCCGGCGGACCCTGCGTCCGCCCTCGGCAGCACCCCGTGCTCACCATCCGGCGGACCCGCGTCCTCCCTCGGCAGCGCCTCGCGCGCACTGGCCGGCGGACACCGCGTCTGCGCTCGACAACGCCTTGTGCGCGTCGCCAGGACCGCGTCGACAACAAAACCGCCTCGCCGGCACCCAAAAGCAATGTGAGGTCTCCACCCACACAACCCCGAGAGTCCCTCGGGGGCCACCTCGGCATTTATTCTACAACTTTACCGTTAACCCCGGCGCCGGCTAGTCTCGGCCCGGGGCTGGCCGCTTGGCCCGATACGTTCGTTCCCAAGGGACGACATAGTAGCGTGCACGGGACCAAAGGCCCACTCTTCGTCTCAGCTACAGACCGCACCACGGTTGTCCGGCTAGCAAGAGCAAAAGCTGGAGGTCGCCACACGCGAAAGGCATCCGGGGAGAAAACGGCTTGGGCGACTTGGTCGTTTTCTTCTACGAGTTTCTGCTCGGTCGAGTCTGCCCCCAGAGTCCGAGTATTGTACGCTCCATTCCCCGGCCCACTCTTCGTCTCAGCTATAGACCGGCTCCCGGCTGTCCGGCTAGCAAGAGCAAAATCCAAAGAGCGGAGAGAACATGAAAAAGACTTAAGGGGGCTCGGGCGAAACCGAGTCGACACCCTCTGCATAAAGCTCAGGCACTACCAAAACCAAATATTTCATGTATTTGTGCCGACTTAACCTTGTCTTCTGCATGATCGTCCATGAGGAGCCTCCTCACCCAGAGGCTCGAAGGCTACCCTTCGACGGGGCTCCACGCCCGTCAGCCAGCGCACTCTCCGTCCGAGCCCGGCAGCGCCTCGCGCACGACAGCGGACGGACCCCGCGTCCGCCTTCGGCAGGGCTCCACGTCCATCAGCCGGCGGACCACGCGTCCGCCTTCGGCAGGGCTCCGCGCCCATCAGCCGGCGGACCACGCGTCCGCCTTCGGCAGGGCCCCGCGCCCATCAGCCGGCGGACCACGCGTCCGCCTTCGGCAGGGCCCCGCGCCCATCAGCCGGCGGACCATGCGTCCGCCTTCGGTAGGGCCCCGCGCCCATCAGCCGGCGGACCACGCGTCCGCCTTCGGTAGGGCTCCGCGCCCACCAGCCGGCGGACCACGCGTCCCCCTTCGACGGGGCTTCACGCCCGTCAGCCAACACACTCTCCGTCCGAGCACGGCAGTGCCTCGCGCTCGACTGCCGACATACCCCGCGTCCGCCTTCGGCAGGGCTCCGCGTCCATCAGACGGCAGACCCCGCGTCCGCCTTTGGCAGGGCTCCGTGCCCACCAGCCGGCGGACCCTGCGTCCGCCTTCGGCAGGGCTCCACGCCCATCAGCCGGCGGACCACGCGTCCGCCTTCGGCGGGGCTCCGCGCCCATCAGCCGGCGGACCACGCGTCCGCCTTCGGCAGGGCTCCACGCCCATCAGCCGGCGAACCCCGCGACCGCCTTTGACAGGGCTCCGCGACCATCGGCCGGCGGACTCTCCGGCCGTGCCCGGCAGCGCCTCGCGCTCGACAGCCGACGGACCTCGCGTCCGCCCTCGGTAGGGCTTCATGCCTATCAGCCGACGGACCTCGCGTTCGCCCCCGGTAGGGCTTCATGCCTATCAACCAACGGACCTCGCGTCCGCCTTCGGCAGCACCTCACACCCTTCAGTCGACGAATCCCGCATCTGCGCCCGACGTCCTCGACACCGCCGTCCACTTCAGCAACGGCAAAAACCCTCCGCTCGACTCAGCGAGTCGCCCGGAGGCTCGGAGGCTACACCCAGCAGGTGCGCTGGCGCGCCCCCGCTGGAAACCACTGGCCGGTGGACCCTGCGTCCACGCCCGACGTCCTCGACACCCTTGTCTACTTCAGCAATAGCAAAAACCCTCCGCCCGACTCCTCGAGTCGCCCAGAGGCTCGGAGGCTACACCCAACGGTTGCGCTGGCGCACCCCCGCTGGAAGCCAGCCACGTCGTCCCCAACCCGCGATCGACCGTCATCGACAACATTCTGCAACAACAACAACAACGACGCCAGCTACGAAAACCCTCCGCCCGACTCTGCGAGTCGACCGAAGGCTCGGAGGCTACTATCGGGGGGATTACCCCCGGGTAGGCTCAAGCACCCCTTATGCTTCGGGCCCGCCCATAGGGCAAATGGACGGGCCGCCTTCGAGGAGCCGGCCCGGCAATGCCCCGCCGGCTCCAACCCCTCGGCACGGGCGCGCCGGCTGCTCCTTCACCAGCCGCGATGTACTGGCCGGCTGGGGCCTCACCGCCCGGCTCCTTCACCAGCCGGCCATGCATCGGATGCCCCTGACGGGCCCTGCGTGGTGACAGTGGGCCCCGTCCCATCGGGGGTCGGCGCCCGCGTGGCCACAGTGGCCCCTATCCCGTCGGTGGTCAGTGCCCGCATGGCTGCAGTGGACCCTCGCCGTTGTTGGACAGCGACCAGGCCTCCAACAGTGGCAGCCTGCCCCCAACCACTACGCCATCTACTCCAGCATGGCTACAGGACAGCCGGACGACCGTTGACTTTGGCCGACCGCCGCAAGACGACGACGCCCGTGGCACCCCGTGCCGCGGCGTGACCGGGCTCGGGGCCCACCCACGACAAGACCGAAGCTGGTGGCCCCCGCAGTCGGCCGTAGAGGCAGCCGGCTGGGTCCCCCCATGACCATTATATTCATATTGTAAGCCGGCGGGTTGGTCTATAAAACCCCCCGGGCCTCCCCCATGCAAAGGGAGAGAGAGAGAGAGAAAAAGAGACGCCGCAGCGGGCTCACCTGGCCACTCGGCCACAGGCATACATGCCCAAGCATTTGTACACACATGTACGAGGCCGGATGCCCACGGCATCGACCTCAGATACAGCTTTAGGAGCAACCCTGTAACATATATACCACAGATATACAGACATGAAGGAGTAGGGGTATTATCTCTCCGGAGAGCCCTGAACCTGGGTAAACCACCGCGTGCTATTTGCATACTCGTCCCGGATCATCCACAACAGCCTTGCTCTCACCTTCATAAGCCACCCCATGGCATCTGCCGTCTCTCGCGACCCCCCGTGAGAAAACGACGACACTAATGGTCAGGCAGAGCGAGCCAATCAGGAAATTTTAAGAGGTGTCAAACCACGGCTCATGGTTCCTTTGAAGCGGACGCCCGAATGTTGGGTTGAGGAGTTGCCTTCCGTCTTATGGAGCATCAGAACTACACCTAACAGATCTACAGGTTTCACGCCTTTCTTCATGGTGTATGGTGCCGAGGCAGTTCTACCCAGTGATATCCGACACGACTCACCAAGGGTGGCGGCTTATGTTGAGACGGACAATGAGGTAGCGCGCCAAGATGCGTTGGATGCCCTGGATGAAGCACGAGAGTTAGCAGCATCCAGGTCGGCAGTTTATCAATAAGACCTGCGACGCTATCATAGCCGCAGGGTGAAGACCCGGACGTTCTAGGAGGGTGACCTGGTGCTCCGGCTGATTCAAGACCAATCTAGAATGCATAAGTTATCTCCACCATGGGAGGGGCCTTTTGTGATCAGCAGAAACCTTAACAATGGGTCATATTACCTCATTGATATCCGAGATGACTCGGAAACCACGGGTCAAGAGACGTTGAGGCCATGGAATATCGCACATCTGCGACCATACTTTACTTAGCAGGCGTTGAAAGTCGCTATCATGTTTACATAAGGGAAAACTAGCATCCCCGCAAAAGCTGGGGGGGCTCTGCTTTTATGTATGTCTTTGTGCAATCAAAGATGGAAATTTTTCGGCTCAATAATTTGAGTGGAAGTGGTTTGTTCGCCGTCAAAACGGTTGATCCGGCTTTATGCCTTATCAAGCGCTATTGCAGGGAGGCTTCTTGCCTTTGGGTATAGCTCACATCTCCCCTGCATAGTCTGCTTTTACGCTGTTGCAAGGAGGCTTCTTGCCCTTGGGTATAGCTCACATCTCCCTTGCACAGCCGATGTTATGCCCAATTAAGCACTGTTGCAAATAGGCTTCTTGCCTTCGGGTATAGCTTACATCTCCTTTGCACAGCCAACTGTTATTAAACTGTTGTAAGGAGGCTTCTTGCCTCCAGGTATAGCTTACATCTCCCTTGCATAGTTGGCTTTATGCCTAGTTTGGTTACATTAAGCGCTGTTGTTGATGGAGGCTTCTTACCTTTGGTATAGCTTACATGACCCTAAGGCAACAACGTGTACACCAAATTCTAGTTGCTTATCAACTGCGGCCATCGAAGGGGGCTTCTTACCGACGGGTATCGCTTATCTCACCCTAATGGCCGGCTTTATGCCATTTCCGGTTACTTATTAACCACGGTTGTCGAAGGGGGCTTCTTACCGACGGGTTCGCTTATCTCACCCTAACAACCGGCGTTTACGCCAAAACTCAGTTGCTTATCAACTATAGCTGTTGAAAGAGGCTTCTTGCCTTCGGGTATAGCTTACATCTCCTTTCAAACAGCCGGCTTTATGCCATCTCAGGCTAATTATTAGCCACAGCTGTCGATGGAGGCTTCTTGCCTTCGGGTATAGCTTACATCTCCCATCAATAGCCGGTGTTCGTTGTACTCTTACCAGTCAATATCGCCTAGAGACCTTGAGCCGGTTCAACAAATTGACGGCCAATCTCGCCTAGAGACCCTGAGCCGGTTCAAGAAATCCCAATCTCGCCTAGAGACCCTAAGCCGGTTCAAGAAATTGACGGCCAATCTCGATAGAGACCCTGAACTGGTATGAGTTCAACCATTCATATCCACGCAGAAGAACCGTCATATGATTTTTTTTGAGGAAAGAAAGATCAACATCACGTATTGTATCATGCCGACTTATCAAGCCGGGTCAGAGCAAGGCAATTATAAGTCCCAGGTTGCTACAGGCAGAGCTACCCGGCACTTGGGGGCTACACAGCCGCAATTCTCCTCAAAAGTTCTGGTTCATCAATAGCCGCAATTGTCGATAGAGGCTTCTTGCCATTAGGTATAGCTTACATTATCCTAAGACAATCGGCTCCTTAATGGATTCGTCCGACAAGAGCCGGAGCCATGTTGCTCCGGTTCACAAAATTCAAGTTTTCAAAGATATTATCTGACTCTAATCTTCTGGAGAAGGAAGGACGTCTTCAAAGACAAACACCCCTCATCAGAAAAGCTCAAGGTATATTTATGCGAAGGAGCGACCAATCAATAGAGAGCCGGCGATATATAAAGTTGAAACAGAGAGATGAAAATGTATACAGCCGGCAACGGCAGGGTCATCCTTACTCTATTACAAAAAGAAGGAGCAAAAGGCATTGCCAAGTTTTAACTGCTCACGGCGGGTCATTACATGAGCCGGTGCTCAGAAACATTAAAAGAACAAATTTCAGCTATTGGTCGGCTCATCCCGCTCTGATTCTTCTGTTGGCCTTATCTGGAGATTTCCCAATTCCCAATTATAGTCAGCGAGAGCAGCGAAAGACCCTTCAAGGAAAGGGGACGCGTCAAGCTCACAAGGGAAGAGATCCTTAATGCGGGCGGGTGTCAGATCCTTCCACTCGTAGAGAGGCCCGCGGATCCTCTTCTCCTCTGCGTCATAAGCCGCCCGATAAGTGCTCAAGTTAGCTTCATCCGCCAGTACAGAGGCTAGATAACACGACTCTTTGACACACCGTATGTAATCTTCTTCGGTGTATTCTGAGCCGCCATCTCTTTTGGACGGGTAACCATCCATCATTTCAGCCGGCGTTAGCTCGGGGGCGAAGGCCAGAGCCCGACTCAATCTAGCGATGGCTCCTTGGCGGAAGGCGGACTTCTTCAGCTCTTCTATCTGCTTGGGCATTGTGGAGAAGAGTTCCAAGACCCCTTTCAGAGCGGTGGGGATCTTCTCCTTATATTGAACACTCTTGATCGTGAAGATGGCGCCGTAGTATAGTTGTTTCGCAAAGGTGTAGATTGCCTTTAGTGGCAGAAGGCTATCAGAAGCCAACTACCGGCTCCTGGGACCTGGATAAGCCGGATAAAGCTAATGAATCGCCAGTTTTTCAATAGCAATGTTAAAATAAAGTAAAACAGAAGCTTACCAAATAGGGCGGCTGACATCTTCGCTATGTGCCGCTTTAGGCCTTGGAGCTCCTTCGCCACAGCTATAAGCCGTTGGTCGGCGTTGTCCGCCCGTTTGGTCAGAGCGGCCTTTTCAGATTCTGCCGTCTCTTTCAAAGAGGTAAGCTCAGCAGTGGCATCGGCCAGCTCCTCAGAGAGAAGTCAACACTTTTCATTAGCAATGCTTCGGGCTTCTTGCTGAGCCGCCAGGTTGGCCTTCAGATTCGTCAACTGAGACCCGACTTCATTTAAAGCTTCCAATAATACATCAAAATACAGGATAAGTTGCCAAAATACAGGACGAGTGTTAAAAGCAAATTTATGTAAGTCTCAAACATATTGCAAGCAATATATTTGACACTTGGGGGCTAATGTATATTTGATCTTTCAGTATGCAATGCAGTTCCGGTTTATCTCCTTCGAAGTTAATCCGGAACTTGGGGGCTACATTACGGCTCTTCAATGTACTAATAATGGAAGCACCGACTCAACTTGATCAAGTTTGAGCCGGCCCTTGGGGGCTACAATTAGATCTTCAAGCTGTCTACATTAAAGACCCGACTCAAATATAATCTGAGACGGCCCTTGGGGGCTACGATTGGCGGTTCACTTTATCTACAGTACTAAGCTAAAGCAATTCTAAGGGAATTTGGCATGACAATATCTACAGAGGTCACAGGAAGACCCGGTTCAACGATTGAGTACGTTAAACCGGTTCTTGGGGGCTAAGTAAGGATATGGTAAGAAGGAAGGGTACCTCATATTTTGTCTTCATTAAAAAGACCAACCGAAGTTCCAGATCCCGACTGGTGGTAACCCAGTTTATATACTCGGTGTGGAGCTCTTCGACTGTCATCTTCTCGCATGAAGAGTCAAAGTTCAGCTTCTTCGAGGGTTTAGTCGGCTCTGTATGCTTGGTCAGCACATGAGCCGGAGGCGTTTGATGACCAGAGCCGGTGATAACAACATCTGGAGTTTCAGGGGTCTTGGCAGGAGTCGCCGGTTTTGAAGGAGCCCTTGGAGGGCTCTTCATGATGATATCAGCAGTAGTCAGCTCTATGGAGGCAGTTGGTGGATTTTCTTCTGCTTCAGCCTCCTCCGGTTGTTCGGGCTCCGGCTCTTGGATAACTGGGCCGGAGGAGGGCTTGTTGGTCTTGCGACGTTTAGCTTGAGCACTGCAAAGTAGAAGGATCAGCAGTTGAAGAGGTGGCTATCATATTAACAGCCGGATATCCAGATATCATAGTAAGGAATGCTTACAGCGGATTAATCTTGGGTGGTGGTAGAATTGACGCCGAAGAGTCGCCGGAGGAAGGAGAATTCTAAAAATAATAAAGCAGAAAGGTGAAGAAAGTATCAAGTTTACAAAGGAAAGTCAAAGGAAAAGAAGAGATTTAAACCTCGGCGGGGCGTTTCTTTGGAGCCGGAGAGTTTGGTAGCCCGGACATGAGCTTAGTAGAGCCGGTGCTTCGAGTCTGTCGACGCTCGACTTGCTGTTGCTTTTTTAAGAGAAAATCGGGAGCCAGATAAGCAAGAGGGTGAGAAAGAGGAACTTTTCTAATAACCCGCCGCGGCTTTCGGGGGACGAAACATTCTGAGCCGGAAGAAACATAATTTACCTCAGGAGCATTGGCATGGCTGGTTTCTACTTCATCCTCCGAGTAAAACAAGCATTAATAAAGCAAGAAGGTAAAAGGTCAAACAAAGCAGTTAAAATTTTACCTCTGAGCTGGATGAGGGTGGTGGGTCAAGCAAATTATCTTGCGAGGCATCTTTTTTAGCCCTCTTGGTCACGACCTTCTTCCTGGATTTCTTTGGAGGGGCAACATATTCCTTCTTCCAGAAGTCTGAGTCTTCTATAGAAATGACCCGAAGAGTGAATACCAAATCAACAAAGTACAAACAACAGCTAAGAGACGGATGGGAAGAGATTAACTTACATCGGGAGCAGGATTATTGACGCAGAAAGGCGCCAGGCCGATGGCACTGCATGAGCCGGAGGCCTCGTGGACAAGGCTCCGGATGGTAGTGGTAATGTCATCTTCTGACAGTGTTGATTCGCTGAAGCACAATGAGCTGTCATATTTGCCTTCATACTCGCACATAAGCCGACCTCTGCGGCTTAAAGGCATGATCCGCCAGGAAATCCAGCAACGGATCATATCCAATCCTATTAAGCCGTTGGCCAAGAGCGCTTTGATCTTGGCATGGAACGGCTCATATTTGGCACGCTCCGAGGCTGAGAGCCGGCCGGGAAGCTCTGTATCTGTCCTAAGCCGAGAGGGGCGGTAACCCCCAATGAGTGCTCTTTTTTGGGAGAGGTCTCTGGGCAATAGAACCACGTCTTACTCCAATCTTTTGGGTGACTCGGCATTGGAGTAGCAGGAAAGATGATGTCTCGGCGGCGTTGAATAGAAATGCCGCCCAGCTCCAGACTCGGGCCACCCTTCATTTCAGTTTGGCGGTTGGCGTAGAAGAATTCTCGAAAGAACCCCACAGACGGCTTACTTAGCAGATAAGCTTCATAGAGAACTTGGAAGTTGCAGATGTTGGAAACAGAGTTGGGTGCCAGGTCTTGAGGATGCAGCTTATAAAAATGAAGGACGTCCCGGAAAAACTTAGAGCCGGGTGACACGAACCCTCGCTCGACGTGATCAGCAAAGACTACTATTTCTCCTTTTTGGGGAGAAGGCCGGGTCTCGTTGTCCGGAAGCCACCAATTGAGAACCTCTTTGGGAGGAAGAGCACCCGATTCAATGTAGCCTGCTAGGTACTCCTCCGTAACGCAAGAACCAACCCAGTTGCATGAGTTGGACGCACGAGACATATTGGCGGCTTAAGTGTTGTGCAAGATAAAAGGCGCGATGAGTCAAAGCGCAAGCAAATATTTTTGACGTCTTAAAGGTTTAAGGGCTCTACGGATAAAGTGGAAAGACCCGGTTGATGAGAGCCGGAGAGGCTTAGCGACTCAACAGAGGAAAGGAAGATTGAAAAATCGGCTAAGTCCTAAAAATAGATTCCGCAAACTATCACTATGGCTACGGATCTACAAAAGTGGCGGAAAGGGATTTAAATTCAGACCTAGCGATGAACAGCAGAAGGAAAGAAAATGGAGCGGGGCTATCGCGGTCCACGCATTACGCGCGGCCGGCCCGCGTATGGCGGTGGGGCGAGAGCGCGATCTAAAAGTAAACAATGACGTCGTGATATACTCGTGGTGGCGGTGCCAGAGCCTGAGCGGCGGCGGAACCCTGCTGCGGCGGAATCCTGCTACGGCGGAACACTACTACGGCGGTGAGCGATCTAAAGAGAAAGGGGAACTCACCGGAGATGTTGCGGCGGCGACGGAAGAAATCTGGTCCGTATCAGGGTGGTGTAGCGGCCCGGTCGGTGCAGATGCGAAGACGGCGCCGGACGGCGAGGACGCTGGAGCGGCGGCGATAGGAAGAAGACGAAGAAGAAGAGGCATGAGCGGGAGGATGGAAAACTTCGACCCGCACGGGTCATATTTAAAAAAGGGATTAAGGAAGGCGTGAAAATCCAGGCGACGACACCGTTTGACCGAGGCGGATGCCTCGATTCTCGGGATGACAGTTAATGAAAGATTCAGTGATATGTCAGCAGATCTCATGACATCACGCCGGGTCATTTCCGGGCGACTCGCCAAAAACAGAAGAGAAGGATGAAGTGAGCAAGCTCAATTCAACCTGGGGCCTAATGTTGGGGATATGACCCCACGATATGACCCGCCCTGGAGGCTCCGGGTCATGTTGTTGGCTCGTGAGCCGGCCCAAAGGTGAGCCGTAAGACTAGTGGCCCAGGAAGATAGGCGGCTCAAGGTGTGGGCCGTACAACGGCCCGGACGGAGAAGACCCGGGCGTGCAAGCCGACTCACAGACAACTTGGACAAGAAGATAGAGAGGGACTCGGTTAGCAATTGTAACGACCCGGTGGTCCTGACCTCTTATATAAAGGCAGACCCGGGGCGACTTAGAGGGGAGGTAATCGAGAACTAGGCCAAGCTTCTAGCTCCTTGTAATCGATACACGAGCAATACAAACACAAGTAGGACGTAGGCTATTACCTCGACTTGAGGGGCCGAACCTGGGTAAATCCGTGTCTTTCGTCCCGACTAACCCCTTTGAGTCCACCCCGTTAGCGATGGCCTCGAATCTAAGTCCGTTCACCCGGACATCTGTCGTGATAAAACCACGACAGTAGGGGTACGTAAGGAGAGGGCAGAGTCCTAGCTACGGCGAGGGTGTACACACGGATGTATAAGTTCAGGTCCCTCTCGTGGAGGTAACAGCCCTACGTCTCAGTGCTTAAGAGCTTATGTCGTGTAGAATGTAAAGGTTACAATGGTCGTGAACCCTTGTGCCAGAGGGGAGGGGCGGCTTATATAGAGTTCGCTGCCCCTCATAATTACCCAACATCTAAGGGTCCAATCGTGGGGTTAAAGTCTGCCGTTACTGGTAACACACGTAATAAAAGCTATTAATGATGATTGGACTAACGTATGCCCATTGGGCTCTTGATGGTGACTCCTGGTCTTCTGGCGTCGAGTGAGAACGAGGTCTTTCAAGTGACACGCGACTGCCGAGTGGAGGAAGGAGTCTCCGAGTGGATAACCTGTCGAGTGACTTGAACGTCTCTGGGAATCCAGCCGGAAGTTTATGATTGATCTTCAAGTCATCCAATGTAGTGTCCTTAGGTAGGGTATGTATGCCTTGCCTAGGACCCTACCCTAGGTACATGTCCTCATCAACAGACGTTGTGGCCAATTGATGCTCAAAGGGTTCTTGCAATTCCTCTTCTCATGCAGGATATGCCAGATTTCATTGCTTGGAGTTATACAAAGAACGACATGTTCTTTGTTCGTTCGGCTTATTTGGAGGAATGGAACCAACAACATGGGGAGAAATTGCAATATACAAATAGGTTGGTAGAACTAATGTCAATCCTATTTGGGAAAAGATTTTGGAAGTTATCTTGTCCGATAAAAGTAAAAAATCTTCATTTGGCATACATTACATGGAACTCTCCCTTGCCGAGTTACACTTGCTAACAGACACATGAAGATTTCGCCCATCTGCCCGACATGTTCAAATGGACCAGAATATACAAAACACGCCTTGTTCGGATATCAGAAGGCGAAGGAAGTATGGGACAAGTTAGGTTTTGTACGCGGTGATAAAAAAAGTGTGTGTTATTGATTGTTTAGGAGAGGCGGTCCTACAACTCTTACTTTCCATGCAAGATCAGGAATTATCTATAATGGGCATCCATAATGCACGTGACTTGATTGTTATAACAGCTCGTTACTTATGGTGGGATAGTCGTAAATTGGTTCACGAAGAAAAGTTTCAAGATGCAAACCAAACTTCGATGGGGGCTCTTGAAATAATGGCAAACTATGTTAAAGACTACTCCCATAAGGCTAATAGTAAAAAAGAGGATGGAGCATTCGTCCTAGGGGTTTTATGAAGTTGAATGTTGATGCTTCTTTTGGTCATGATCTGCTTCAGGGTACAACGGGGGCTGTCCTTAGAGATGACAAAGGCAGGTTCACTGTGGGTGGAAACTGGAGGACTGATTGTTGTGCAGATGTAGTAGCAGCAGAAGTAGCGGCTCTAAAGCTTCTCTTATTACTATCATAGAAGGTGGGATGCAACCGTGTTTTCGTTAACTCGAATAATGTGGAGGTGATTGACGCAATGAAGAATGAAGAAACTCGACGAGAGCTGTTGTTTTCTATGATTGTTATTTTTTGGCTTATGATTTTCTATTATTATATTTGAACATTGTAATAGGAAACCGATAAGGTGGCTCATGAAGTAGCTAGACTAGCAAAATTTTCTGTCACAAGGGATTGGTTTGAGGAGCCTATGAATAATATTGTACCTTTTCTTATGAACAGTGTAACAATTATTTCTAATGAATAAAGTTGAACTTTTATTTCAATTTTTTTATTGGAATCAACGGATCAACGGATTTCAAAAAACAAATAGCTAGGTTGTTGGCAAAGCAAGTTTGACGTCTCATAGAGCCCTCATAAGGTCTTTGTTCTTGACTTAAAAAACCTAAATATTCCCCTCACAATCACTTGCTGAATATTGCTTTCCCTGTAATGCTTCAACTTGCATGAATGAGTTGTTGATAACTTTTTTGAGAGATCTCCAATCACATCAAGCAAGCACCAGCATGCTTCTTATATGGAGTACCTCATAAGTCAAAGGTGCTAATAATTAATCGTGTCCTACGTACTAGATTATTTTGTTGCTCTTTCAATTCAATTGCATGAAACCAAAACATTACGTAAATATTATGTAGGCGTGCATTGTTGCATAGTACAGACGTACCAATGAGCAAAAGGTATTCCTATAATTAAAGGAACAAATGCATTTTTGTCCTTAGTTGAAATCTACCCACGGGATTTGCTTTTACTTTTCGACTCTGCTCAGTTTTGCCCTTAGATTTTCCCCCGAGGTCACCCGAATGCCCTTTGACCGTTTGACCAATACTTTGAAAATACATAACAAATTTATATGAACTCAGAAAAATAGAAATAAGATATCAAGATGTTTAGATAAACATTACCTTTATGTGGATGCATTTGCATCAAGGACAAAAGTACCCTTTAAACTGCCCAAGGTTATTAATGTTATTGACATTATTAAAATTAAGAAGGTATAAATAATACTTTTTTCATGGATTACAATTACATGCAAATGTAGGTTATGTTTTCTAAACATCCTGATATCTTATTTGCATTTTTCTGAGTTCATACCAACTTGTTATGAAGTTTGAAAATGATGGTCAAAATCATTTGAACATTCATAATAAGTTGATGTGAACTAAGAAAAATGCAAATAAGATATCAGAATGTTCATAAAACATCACCTACATTTGCATGTAATTTTTATTCATGAAAAAATTATTGTTGAAACCTTCTTAATTTTAATAATGTCAATAACATTAATATCCTCAAGTATTTTAAACGGTACTTTTGCCCTGATGCAAATGACATGCACATAAAGGTAATGCTTAACTAAACATTTTGATACCTTATTTGCATTTTTTTGAGTTCATATGAATTTGTTATGAATTTTGAAATCATTGGTCAAATAGTCAAAGGGCATTTGGGTGACCTCACGGGCAAATCTAAGGGCAAAACCGAGCAGAGTCGAAAAGTAAGGGCAAACCCTATGGGTAGGATCCAACTAAGGGTAAAAATGCAATTGTCCCATAATAAAAATCATGAACATGGGTTCATATGATGTATCTTATTACTATAAAAAAATTGAAAAATATTTTTCCAAAATATCACAAATCCACACATCAACCAACAATACGCATTTTCATGTATATGTTAAACTTAGAGCATCTATAGCCGGACTTGGAAAATCCGACCCCTCAAACGCCCGCAGACGCGCCCGGGCGCGTTCGTGGACGTGACCGGTCACCCCTCATAAAACGCATTCCACATCCGGACATCTCAAATTAGAAACCTCAAATCCATATTATTACATGCAACGTGATCCGATCTTTGAGCGGTAGGCATGTCCGGCGGCCGGCTGCACTCCCCAGAGTGTTGGTCCGGTCGTCGGCATGGTAGGGTAGGGCATGGGACACGAGCTGGCTCACGGGACTCGTGGCCTCGCCATCTCCCATGCCTTACTCTTCATCGTCGGAGATCGGAACCCGAACGGTGCCGGTGGACGTCAGATCGATGATGCATCCGTCCGGTGAAGAGCCCCTGACGTCCACCACGATGCGGTTGCGGCGTCCGGATTGATGCGCCATACGAGGCGCCGGAGTATGCGACTCTGCCTCGCCGCCTTCCGCGCCCGTTGCCTTGCACGACGTCCACGCCGAGCCATGCCTTCTTCGGAAGCGTCCCGAAAATCAGTGCACCACCGAAGGGGTTGCGCGTTCGGACGCCAGGCGGATCACACGGCCTCTTGTGAGGCTGCGACAACCTGCTTAATGCTGGATCCATGCATCATTTGGGCGGACGCAATGGATTCCCGACGGAGGGAGTCCGAGCCGAGCCGTCCACAGGCATCCTCCCGGGCGCGACGGAGCGCAAGCCAGACGACCATCTCCTCCTCGGGGCTGTGCGGGATGAGCTCGGGGTCGATGGATCTAGAGTTGAAGGACTCGGATCCACTGCCCGCCATGCCGGAGACGACCGGAATCCACCGGAGGAGAGCTCGGGTGGCGGAGGGAAGGGAAGGGGAGGGAGTGAAGTGGCTAGGGTTTGGTCCGACGAGCGGATGGAAACGAATATATATGGGGTAGGGATGGGTCAGCATGGGCCGACTCCAACGTGGCGGGCGTGCTCGGGCGTCCCCATACCCGCCCCATATGGCTGGATATGGGGGGTCGGCCGGGGCGTTTGAGGGGTTCGTCTGGATAAAAAAAATGACCGGACAGTGACCGGTGGCCTATCCGGACGTATGAGACGGTTTAAAAGGTTCGGTTATAGATGCTCTTAGAGCCTTTCTTAGTGCCTCGTACACATAGGGCATAGTCAGGCCTAGGGCTATGGCCTAGGGCATTGGCATCGAACTCCTTCGGTGGCTCTAGCATAACATCTACTGTAGCACTGGCTGTTGGCCTAGGGCGTGGGTCAACCCTGGGGATAAAGGAAAAAAAAACAAGAAGTGACATGGCCTTTCAGTTCTTCAAGACAAAACAAAGACAGATTGGAAAAAATATACTACACCAGAGAGATTGAAATTCCTTCGACATGAACGGTCGTCTAGGGAACAACTAAACTACAGATATAGTTTTGCTGACAACGACGACATTCAAGCACATGACGTAGCACGCGGGAATACCATCCATGTATCGACACGTACGTTGCCACCATTCAACGATCGAGTTTTCTGAAAAAGTACCGAGTGCCCTATCCTTCATGGCACCTCACAGCACACCAAAAAAGAGAGGGTATAATTAACTAATTGTTGCGTTTCTACTACTTAATAACACCAAAAAAAATCCATTGTAGATAAATCCAAGCAATCATGATGAGGCAATATATTACTACCTTTGCTTACAAATATAATTTGTTCTAACCTTTTCTTGGATTGGATGTATATAGATCCATATGTAGTCTAGATTGAAATATCCAAAACATCATGTATTTGTTAACGAAGGGAGTAATATAGTACTTTCAAGGATCATGACCACGCAAAGGCATCAGGAGACGATTGAATTATCATCTATCTACATGTGGGTGATAAAATCTTAGAATCGTACCGTCCTACTAGTCCAGTAACCATGATTACATGGCTGAAACGAATCTTAGAAATGCATCGCCAGCCTGGATCCAACCTACAAAATTAAGACGCTGATGATCTGTTACGATTTGCGACACGTGTCACTAGACGCCCAGCCCATGAACCAATTCAAAACTGACACAAAGGCCAAGAGCTTGTGCCATCATGGGACAACAACACAATCCTGGCTAGTGTCACATCGTCAGTTTAACTCAAACGTTACTGTCAACATGAGACAGCAGCACAAACATTACCAATACACAAGTTTGCATCGAGAAAAAAAATCATCACTACGATGGCGTGCACTCATAAACAACCGCAGATGACAGTGGCCAGTGGGGGTGAAAATGGGGCAGGAAAGATGTCACTTTCTAATGATGCACAAGTTCCCTACAGTACAAGTTGCAAAAAAGGGTAGCCAAATATCCAATTTGACCAACCTTGGGTACATCATAACTTTTGGCATCTGGAAGCATGGAGTGAAGAAGTACACATACTTTCAGGTGACAGCTAAGGAGAATGTACCGTCGCCATTCTGAGTACATTTTCCCTCGGAGAATTTCATTCATCTCAACCATGGTCAAGATATCCATTTCCATTGACGGCTCACTACAACTTCAAAGCACATAGCATGACCAGCTAATCATATTGTCTATGCATGTGATTCATGGGAGAACCACACAGCATAATCAGCTAGTCACGGAGATGTCGCAATAGCTAGATTGTTAAAGAGAGCTGCACTAGGTCTTCTGGCCTTCACCGCGAGTAAGCTCAACTTTGTGAATCTGGAGTTCTTTCACTGGCATTAACTGTTTCACAAGCAACTGCAGTAACTGAGTTGGTGTCGGAGTTAGCATCTGGAATATGATCAAGCTTCTCCTCCTGCATCTCGACATCATGGCTACCAGGCGGCCCCTCCACTTCTGCGTCAGCCATCTCTTCATCACCATCACCTCCTGCATACTGTGTTCCATTGGGCACTGCTGAGGGATGCTCTGCCAACTTTTCAGGCTCTACATCAACAGAACCTGTTTTTTCTGTGATCACTGGTCCTTCTGAATTTGGCCCATGAGCAGTCGGGTAGGGTTCAGTACACTTAGTTATGGTAGACGTGACTAGGAGGTTCTGCAAATAAGAGAGCTTAAAATTGGTAAAACTGATCTATTTTATTTTACAAAGAACTACTTTTAACCTATTAGCTGCTATTTCAAGCGACGGTTCAATAAATGGACAAGTAAAGACAGTACAGGGTAACATAGCAAAGAAGTAGATATTACTACATGACGGTGGAAGTTCAGTTAGCAAACCTTCTCCAAGGCCAAAGCAAGCTTCAACAATTTTGTGTATGTCCCTTTTGGATCCAACAAAATCTGTCAACACAGAACTAGTGTAAGGCTGATTTTGAAGCAACACCAATGCAGCACAAAATGAAGGTATAGCCTTCTGCGAGTAACTGCATTTTAGATATTGAACCGCAAATAGAAACTTTAGAAGCAGATTCAAAGGGAAAACTCATCACCTCACAAAGCCTCTGAAGTGTAAACGGAGGACCCTCTTCAAACCTCAAGAGAGCTGCAAAAATGTGCAAACAAAATGATCACAGATATGTACATGCTCCACAGAAAGTACATCAGATATCACCTCTTATAATCTATATTGAACCAATAAATGTGCAAGGTCTATTATGAACTCAAGTGGAGATCGACTTCTAAGGCTCCATTATGGTTGTTGGAGTACGCCAATCTATCTAGTAGAATAGCACCAGGACATTTTGGGGATCCACTTCTAAGGCTAGCTGTTTTCTTTAACGGAATATCAAGTTATGTCTGAACTATAACCACCAATGAATTTATTTTAACCTAAATATGATTTGCCAGAGAACAACTAGCTTTTTACAACAGTTTGTCCACATCAGCTTTGAAAATAAGCACAGCGTAATGAGACTAAACTAAGTCTAGGCGTTCAGTGGGAAAAACATACAATTGCACTCTCTAGCAAGGTGCCAGACCAACAAACAATCCAAAACCCATCTAGTGCTGCCCTCATTTTAACTGCGCGACATAACTCCAAAGTATTAAGAAAGAATCACATGACAGGGATTTCTGAAACAACACGCCAACAATTTTGGTAACATAACTGAAATTTCCCAAACATGCGCCTGGACTTCAATGACAAAAAGGTGTCCAGTTCATATTCTTAAAGGTCAACATTAGTCGCGCCTAGATTGTAAACCGTACTGGATTTAATAAGCTGCGCGTAGTGAGAGGACACTATGAGTCTGGGACCATAAGAGATTATAAGGGCTCAAGAATTACATATATATCATACAATATAGAGAATTTTGTTAAAACTTTAACATCGCAACAGCAACAAATTAAGAATCAAAACAAATTACTTTTGGTAGAAACTGAGACAAATTGAAGATTCATAACAGTACCATCATTGAGCTGGCTAAACAGCTCTGAGTGTGTCGCTCTAAACAAGGAATTCTGTTGCTGCCCATCCTCTCGGATCACCATTTGAGCCTCAGGATATTCGCCCAACACCTTGATATGTGAAATGATGGAAATCAGTTTAGAAGGTAAGTAAAGCTGCTATAATCTGATCAATATAGCCAATACAGCGATCTAGAAACAATGTAAAACTTTTGAATGGCATACCTCCCCATACCTGCATCAATTGGAGAGACAACAATCTCTTGAGAAAACTCCAGTCATGCCTGTAAGACGTAAGTTAATCCCAAGGCCAAGAGTAGAAGTAATCCCACTATAGTAATTTTGTCCAAATGTCCCTGACCGTATCTCTTGAAAACAAAACGTGAACAGCTAAATCAACCTAAAGTTTGGTTCACCTAGAAGGATAAAACTATCAGAAGCAGTACAGAGGTGATTACTTCTTTTCAAATGATAGCTAATAACCTAATGAAACGCATTTTACCCCAAAAGAAAACACACAAGGAAGAAAACTGAATTGCAAACAGCAGACCTGAACACAAATATGAACCATGAAGTTGCGTGAAAAATTGAAGAACCTCTAAAGAACATTAAGATTGAAGTATGTAAATTCATCAGGGATTGAAATCTAGGGGGCAACAGATCCAGTATTATACCAGAACTTCCCCGTCTCAGCTATAACTTCGATGATGGCTCTCATTTCCTCAGGAGTAACATTGACAACTCCGTCATCATCCCTATAATGAAATACATTTTTCAAATGTTAGAACCAAATAAAAAAACTGGATTCAGCAAATTGTGTATTTAAATATTAGCAAGTTAAAATACCAAAATGTCTAGCTATGTTACTGCAATTTCTAAGTCAATGGGTTTAAGATAAGAGTATATGTATGTGTTGCAAGAAAAAAAATCCCATCTCACATTCATAGCATGAATGTTGAAGGCTGAATATATCACTGAATAGTTAAATGAACTCACCAGATGGAGATCGAGTGTGAGAACATGAAAGGGGAAGGTGTGTACTTGCTTGTTCTGTTATCTTGTGTCCAAATGGATTTTTATTTCTATATTTGAAATGCACTGAATTTGCATTAGTGCGAACCATCTATACTTGTACGGGTGGGTGCTCATATTTTCCTCACACATACAATGTGTTTTGATATAAGCGAACACTCTCCCACCCCCGTGTGAGTGAGGTGAGAGAATATGCCTAGATATGGTTCCTCGAAGAAAAGAAGATGCACACATCTCATGCCAGATACATGTGGATGAGATAGCATGAGCACTCACCCACACAAAGCACTCATAAACATTAAACACAATTTCTATGTTTAGTGAAATCGGAAGCAATATGAAATTACGAACTTGGTTCAATTCAAGCATATCACCAACTCAGCAACAAGCTGACAGCGATCACAATGAATATACAACATCGCCAATACAGTATTGATATGGCATGGGACATGACAGCGATCACAATGTAGTGATGTAATAGATCTAAACAAACTACAAATTCTAGGGAAATGCAGGGTTGGATAAACATTTGAATGCAAGAATCATACAGAAAGTGAGAATGACCTCAAAGAAAAGACATAGCCATGGGGTGATGAGATAGTGCGAGTCTGCCAGAGAAAAGAAGTGAATTGTGCGTTTAATGGACAGAAAAATGTGTGTCAGCACAATGGTTGTTGGATTCTTATTTCACCATTCTTTAACTTTACTTGCATTCAGGTTCACTGGTATGCACAAGTGCCTACCTGGCCTTGCTTCAACCTAATACGAACATCCAATGCAGCAATAGCCATGTGTCACACAACCAGGTAATATGGGCATCTTTATACTCTGTACTCTACGTCTCTACACAAGTATCCATCCATGCACATATAAGTTTCACTACCTAACAATCATTGAAAGCTTCTCGTGAAAAAGAAAAGGACAATAATTAAAGCTAGATCTACAGAACCACAGCGGCCACAAAAATTTGAATGGATTACCCGTGCTTCCTGTCCTGGGTGGTTGCATCCTCGATAGGATGATCCGTGTCAGCAGCTGCTTCAGTCATCGCCATGGGTGCTGCCACGCCGTCAGCATGCTGGTCTGCATCTACATCTGCTTCAGTCATCACCATGGGTGCTGCCACGGCGCCAACAAGCTGGTCTGCGTTGGCAGCCTCCTGTGGAACCACCATAGGCGTTGTCAAGACCTCAGAACGCTGGTCTGCATTGACAGCTGCCTCTGCCACCGCCATGGGCGCTGTCAAGCCCTCAACATGCTGGTCTGCGTTGACAGCTGCCTCTGGCACCGCCATGGGCGCTGTCGAGCTCTCGACATGCTGGTCCGCGTCGACAGCCGCCTCTGGAACCACCATGGGCACTGTCGAGCGCTCGACATGCTGCTCCACGTCAACAGCCGCCTCTGGCACTGCCATGGGCACAGTCGAGCCCTCGACATGCTGACCTACGTGGTCAAACGCCTCCGGAGCCACCCTGGGCCCCGTCGAGTTCTCCGTCGCCGCACCCTCCATTCCCAACTCTTCCGGTATCTGCAGAATGGCAACAATTGTTAGACAAGGAATTTGGGTGTTCAGCACATCTTCCTGATTTCCCTCAAACACCACGAATCATTACACATCCTATCTAATCGTGGGCAGTCTCGTCATCTCCCCCGCCTTTCCCATGGAAGCGCCCCTTCCCCATCCCAAGCTAACGATTCATCTCAGCACTAACCGCCACATGCTAGCTCCCCTGCGCCGCGCCCCCAACCCTAGCTCATGGCCACGACGTCTCCCCGTCCGGACAGCATGCACCACCACCACCAATCACGCCCAAATCACGGAACGGACGACCGCATCGATGCAATGCGACGGAGACGAACCAGCACCCACGCGGTATCCGAGACTCGAGCCTCCCCGTGCCCAGCCAGCAGACGCCGCAACAGACACGCTCCCGATCCAAATTAGCAAGGGAGGGGCTCCGCGAAACCCGAAGGCCGAGAGAAGCGAGAGACAAGGAGTGCGGGGGAGGAGGGTAAGGAGGGGCGCACCTAGGACCTCGCTTTCCTGCGGCGGGGTGGCGGAATGGCGGCCGGCGGGGCGAGCTCCGTGCGGCGGCCGGAGGAGCGAGGGGGAGGCCGGCTGCGCGAGGGGCCTGCCTGGCTGGCAACCTGGCTAGGGTGGATCAGGACGAGAGAGGTTTGGATGCGGCGGCTTCGGAATCAGGATGGAACGAGGGGTAAAATGGTCTGTTCAATTCAACCCTGGCACTCTGGCAGCAGTGGTGGCCTGGTCTGGTGGGTAAAAAAGGAAGGAAAAAAAGGAATACGGATATTTTACAACACTTTCTTGTGACAGTTTGAAGTGCCCTAAACACCTAAATCCCATTTAAAAAAGCAAACCTAAATCCCCCAAAGTAATATACTTCCATATGAAATCCTCGTATGAAAAGAAGATCAAAATGAACTTACATATACCAATGTGGATGCCTCGACATGATCCATGACGAAATAAAGTTAGTATATACTTATGATTAGAATTATAACTTTAGTAGAGCGCCAAATGCATTTCTCCCATTTTTTATGCTTAAGATGACACTTATAGACAAACACAAGATATAAAAGTGAAACCAATCCGCTAAAGCACTACAAGACCAATACTATTCTCTTACATACCCTTTTCTTCTGAAAATAAGGATAACGTCCTGCCTTCTTCTTACTTATTATAAAAAGCTTGTCTCCGAGTCTATTAAATACCACCTCTAAAAAAAGTATAGAAATAGTGTGTACAATTTCTTATTCAACCCTCTCTCATCTAATGGGTTTATTTGAGTGATTAATTATCTTTTTCTTATGTCGTCGTCGTTTTTTATGAAAATTCTAAGTTGAAGGCAAGGATAAAAACTACCAGAGGCCCCAACACTGCATACATAACGAAAGGGAGGATGTGACAATATGCTTATAAGGTCGACACATCAACTAATTATTGAAAAATATGTAATTTAATCTTTCAATATGCATCATGGATACTTAGATTGCAGGGTTTTTTTTCGTGGGCACTGAAATTTTTTTTAGGGAAGGGGATTTAGCACTGATTTAGTAGTGGTAGCATGCTCTAGCCACGTAAAAAAAGCATGTTCTATTGTTTTGAGCAATGTCTGGCTAAATAAAATCAATGCACAATATAACATGATATATGCACTATAGCGAATTTGGAGGGCTGCTCTATTTGTTCATAACATGCTGTTTTGTCCTTGAGATTTTTTTTTGAGAAAATTTCCCCTTGAGATTTAGACGTGTACGCAAATCAAATGCGAAATGATGCGGCCCGCGGAGGAGAGCACAAGGCCGGCCCACGAGCCGGGTTTAAGCAGGGTTCTTCACTGGCTCCTTCCTCCCACCCTTCTTGCGGCGCGACCCAACCCCCGACCCCCCCCCCCCCCCTCATCCCACGCCATGCTGCCGCGATCGCCGGCCCTCCGGTCGTTCCGGTGGCCGCGCGGCTTCAGCTCGTCCTCGGCCCCGGCGAAGGAAGGGGCCGACGGGAAGATCGTGGCCGCGGTGGTGTTCGAGCGCCTCCCCGTCGTCATCCCTAAGATCCACCCCGTCGTCTACGCCTTCCAAGAATTCTCGTACTCAGATCCGCCCGTCTCTCCTCTAGTTTCGCGGCGCCTGCTGTTTGCTCCTTGGGCTGACGTCCTCCTCCTTGCGGGGTTTGGTTTCTTCCCCTTGCTAGGTTCCGGTGGAGGCAGCAGTACAGGCGGCAGTACCCCGACGATGTCCTAGGCAAGGCGGACGCGAGGTGACATTTCGCCCTCGCGCTTTACGATTTTTGTCTGTGTTTATGTTGGCTTCGGCCATTTCTTGCTCATAGATTTGAAGTGTAAATGGGTTAATTGCATTATTAGTGGGAGAGTAACATATTTTATTTGTTATGCCTGTGTGTAGTGTACAGTTTTAGTATGCCGCACAAGAGCCTTGTATCACAATACAGTGGAGATTTCAGGGAGAGGCAAATAATTATTCTTGTTTTGTGTGCAAAAGGAACAGCACCTGTTTAAGCAGCATTACAGTTAATATTTACAAGGTATAAACATGGGAAGCAATTCTTCATGAGTAAACAATGCATCACCCCCTACTGGCAAAAATATACAGGGAAATAATCCACATGCCATCTGGGCTTATATGCCTTGAATAAAAATCAAATAACAACCTGCCAATCGTCAAAGTTAGAACCATGAAATGAAACTTGCACACAAATGGAAAGCTCTGGTTGTTCAGATAGATCTGTAATGGTTTTTAGAAGGAGCATCAGTAAAGGATTTGGGTCTCATTTCATGCTAATGAAGCATGATTGTGGCAGAATCCCGGTGACCAGAAATTGTACCGACTGTCAAAGTTATCTGCTCCACAACATGGATCATGCATGACACAATAGGCTTTTGTGAATATAACAGCGACTTCCATGCGGTAGTGGAATATTTTCGGACAGGCTTTGATTTAATTCTTTTCTTTTCAGTTGCCATTATATAGTACATGAAACATGCTTGTTTATGTGTGCAGGGGCAAGGGTGATTATCAGATAGACTATGTGCCTGCTCCAAGAATCACAGAAGCTGACAAAGCAAATGACAGGAAGTAAGTTTCCAACTTCCATTCCTGTCACCTTATTTCATAACATAGCTTGCTTGGATGCTTACTTTCTTGTGGTTATTGTCAGTGTCAGTTACACTCTTGTTATGCAACCATGTGCGAAGTTATATTGCACACTGTCCTGAATGTTTCTGATTATATTGATAGTATCATATCGATATGTATGTGATTTAGTACATATTATTAATGCTTAGTCTGTTTTGCCCTTCGAACATGCACTGTATTCTAAGGTTGTAGCTCCAGATGCTCATTCTCTGTACCTTCTATACCCTTACCAGGTTCTTTGCTTATTTCTTTTGTTGCTCACCTTAAGCCTAACGAACTATTTATTCTAAAGGCCGAAACTACAGTATCATGTTAGTGATATTCTCTTGTCATCATTTTCTTTTTTGGCTAGTGATAATGTTTCCACGCCTTACCTGCATGGATGCTTGAGCCTATGTAACCTTGTATCGGCTACCATTGCATGTACTTTCCTTGGGTACAAACATATCCACATGACCCTATTTCTCTCCATTTCTTACTCTCCTCAGTTGCATGGATGCACATTCATGTATCTGTAACTACTAGAGTAACACAAATAACGCGTGCCCAGTTATGGTTTCTTACTCTCCTCAGTTGCATGAATGGACATTCATTTTGACTTGCATGGTATCAGAGCTGATTTCAGCTTAACTGTCACTCTCTTCACCACCCTTCTTTCTCTCTCCATCCCATTCTATTTGTGCTATCAATGTTGCTTGCATCAAAACACATGTACCCATCTCCTGTGATCACTGAGCTTCCCACTAATTTTACTGCTGCTGGTTTTCTTAGTTGCGCTGCAAATATGCTCCCAGGGATAATGTCCCAGGCACTTTTCCACTTTTGCCAATATATCAAATGTGTGTGCCCAGTGCTGAAAGATCCCACACAATGTGGGGTCTGTGGAAGGGAATTTCTAGACAGCCTTACCCTTGCATAATAATTCTGCAAGAAGGCTGGTTAAAATCCAGGACCTCCAGGTCACAAGTGGAGAGACTGTACCACTGCGCCAGGCCCGCCCTTTGCAAATATATCAAATGGCAAAAGTATAATAATTACATTGTCCTTTGTTGGCCACTTTGCTTGATCTCTGCCTATATCTTTCACGTAATGTAAAGCTGATACCCGTTAGCCAAGAAAGTGTGCATAACATTATATTTTTTAAGACAGCAATAAGTGGTACACCATAAATCTTGACGCCTAATGATAAGATAGGGAGTGTGGAAGATCTGCAACGCAAATCACTATTGTATTCAATATATATATGTACAAGCACAGGGGTATACAAAACTTACAAATTAAGCTAACAACTAATCCTATTCTAATGTACGAGAATTGTGAAGGGGACTGCAGCATGCCATGTCACCTAGCACTCCTGTGATACATGCTACGTATGAACATGTCCGGGCATAGATACACAAGTGAAGGTAGCACCTAGACCTTTCCTAATGCATGGCATGGAGGCAAGTGCAGTAAGCCAAGTCATTCAATACGCATGTGACGTATGTAGTGTATGAACATGACCATGCACTGTTCATGGGTATTATGTGTCACATGCATGCTGTGACTCACCTCCACAACCTTCGTGAATTAGGATAGATCTAGGTGAGCTTCGCTTATAAGCTTAGTATATATAACCCACCACTTCATTGTAGCTAAATGTCCTGGTCAACCAAGCTGTATCTACACCTATGATGGATTATGGTACTTGTGCTATTCAGAAAATATTTAAACACTTCACAGGCATTAGCAGATGTATATGTAAGAGTACATGCAAAAACTCTGCAAATTGACCTGTACATTGTTTTGCACAAATAAGACAAAAATTGCTGCTACGTTGAAAACTTTTTCCTTTTTACAGCACTATACAGGTCAGTTTGCACATTTTTTTGCATGTATCTTTACATTTATATGCACTACCACTCTGGATTGTTTTGAATATTGCAAGTACTTTGATCATCATAGGCTTAGATACACCTGTGTACCAGATCCCCTTTGATTTTAGCTAAATTTCCTGGTCAATCTAGGTGTATCTGCACGACTACACCTATGATGGATGAAGGTATATTAAAAAAAGGAAAATAAGTTTTTCCAAAGAGTGCTGCCATCCTATTCTTCTTGGGTGTCCAGATTCAAAGTGGTGTTCTCTCTGCTGGTGCATATGGTTAAACCTAGCCTAAAGCCTAGGATTGTCTCTATTGTTTCCTGTATAGCCTAGGCCTAAACCTCTAGGATTTTGTGATTTCATTCCCCCCTACACCTTCCCTCTCCTTTGTAATTATGTAACTGTACTTTTGTTTGTTGGCCTTTAATATATGTCAGTAGGAGCATGGTATAGTAAATCATGGTAGATACACCATTGTCGCGCCAAATCCGCTTTGATGCATTGTACACCATAACCATATGTGCTTATGAATAGCTCGGTGATTAGTCTGACAATTCTTCTATGCCATAATCTTTGATGTTTTACTTATTCGTAGCCCGAAGGTGGCAGACATACCTCATACAGCAGTATCTTATTTGATATTGTGTGCTACCTGCAAAACACTCATCATGTCCTGAAACTCAAATATATATATTGAGAACCAACTTTCATGACAATGCTGCTCTGTGAGTATTACACTGTAAGCTCATGCTAATCCAATGTTTCCTGTAGGTCACTACAACGAGCTCTGGATAATAAGCTCTATCTTCTCCTGTATGGCAAAACTTTTGGGGCTCCTGATGGCAAGCATGTTTGGCATTTTCCAGAAAAAGTGTATGAAAATGAAGACACTTTACGTTCGGTATGAACTTCCGAAAAAATACCTTCAAATTTTCATTAGACGATCCATGCTGTAGTTCACTTCCAGTTTGTTTCCTTGTATTATTTGACAAGTTTCTGGTAGCTTAAAATTGTAGTTTCATACTATCATGTTTCATTTATTGTTTGCTTACATGTTGGGTACTTGATTTCAGTGTGCCGAGTCAGCGTTAAAATCTGTTCTCGGCGGACTTGACAATACGTATTTTGTTGGCAATGCTCCAATGGCTCACATGGTAACTGAACAGAAAGAGGATTCCAGTGTTTCACCATTCAAGGTATTTCTGTCTTGTTTCACCATTTGAAAATGGTACTAGTTTTGATGCACTGTCATGCGATAGTATCTTAATCCTGTTATATGCATGTAGCAGCGGTTCTTCTTCAAGTCGCAAGTCATCGGCACCACGCATTTCGACATCAGGAGGTGCGAGGACCACGCGTGGGTGACCAAAGCTGAGTTGCTGGAATATTTTCCGGAGCACAAGGATATCTTGAACAAGATGATCATTCACGTAAGATAGATAGCTCTAATCTGTCGTGGGCGGCGACGAAGGCGAGGCCATCTGAATGCGGAGCGTTGCATCATGCGCAGGCATGCTGCTTGACCTGTCTGTACCGGTTTCCAGTCACCATCTGGGCCGCAAGCGTTTTGTCTGAAGAGTGAAACCCCAGAATATGTTGTTGGCATTTTTATTAGACTAAAATGCACGGTAGCTTAAGCTTTACCTGTTATTTTTGGGGGTGAAATAATTGATGGGGTGTCGGTCTGTTGTCCCTATTTCCCGACGTTTTATGACCGGCCAACTTAACCAACGCACAGGCTCTTGAATTGAACGTGCAGTGTCTATTTTCAAATTTCTGCAGTTCTGAAACCCTATAATTCCTGCCGCTGTAGCACTAGCATTGTTTGACTTTTGTCTATCTTCATTTCTATCTTGACAACATGGACCAAAAGTAGGCAAGAAGACAATCTTGTCTTGTCGATGCGCGGAAGTCATACGAATTTTCCGTTGCACGTTGAAACTCTTTGCGGTCTGCTGCAGAGGAACGGGTGTGCTCGCCATGGCCTCTCGATTAAAAAATTATGCGTGTGCTGGAGAGCGCCCCATGCAGGACAGCACGTGTCGCGCCACGGCAGCTCCACAGCACACCGCTCGGGACTCTCACCTGCCGACAGGACAGGGGCCTCCGGCGTCGTCCTTCCTTTACCTTTTCCTTCTTCCCTTCACCTGGGTTTCAAGCTCTCTGTTTCCTTCTCGTCGGGCTCAGGGCAAGAGGAAGCACAAGGTTGGCTGCCGCCGCCGCCGCTGCTGATCCATGAACGTCCCGGTGGGCTTCCTCGCCAAGCTCTGGAGCCTCGCGTCGTTCCTGCCATTCTTCCTCCTCCTGCTGCTGCTCGGCTCCGCCAAAGGTAACCAACCAACCAACGCCATGTTCTGAACTGCCCAAAGCAAGGGAGCATTTGTGTTCGCGATGCCCAACCTGACTATGGCTGAGAAGGTGTGCGTGTTGCCTTTTGTTTGCAGCTATTCTGATCGGCCCGGTCGTCCTCGCCATTGTTTTCCTTGGCGATTCGGCCGTCATCGTCGGCCTGTGGCCTGCGCATTTCGTCTGGACCTACTGCTGCGTGCTCACGTACGCCGACTGCCTCCCCCCCCCCCCCCCCCCCCCCCGCATTTTTTTACCATGCCTGATTCCTTGATTTATTACTACCACACTACCTCCTTGCATATCCATCGTGATGAACCATGCGCAATAAGGTGAAAAAGACTAAAGATGATGCAAATGGCAAAGTGCGGTGTAGCAGCATGCAACGTTTCGTTTTTCTCTAGACTAGCAATGTGCCCGTGCGTTGCAACAGATCCAAAGCAGAATAATACTCTTTCACAAACTTGAAAGAAAACACTCTAGTTTTGATATACATTGATCACTACAAATATATTATGTTTCACTCAAAAAGTCAAAATATATTTCTCGGTCTGTTTTGATGACGTGAGGGAAGGATGTGGTTGGTTTGGTTGGTTTCAAGATACTAAGGGGTTTTCTGCAAATTGGAGCAGAGAAGTGGACTGTTGTTGCAAAAAAAGTCCACAACTTACCTCACAGTCGCTAGGATGCAGATCTAATGGTCAGAAATGACGCATGGCAGATACACCATCATCACCAACCGAGTCTTTTATAGGAGTAGTGAAAACGTGGCACTTTGCCACTACGCCATCTTTAGTTTTTTTTTACCATGCCGACCTCCACTGACATTTTGTTCTTCAATGGCTGCACGCCTAAACGAGCTAAATTTTTCTGGGTAAGTTTGACTGAAATGTTGTGTTGGGTGTATGTGATCAAACTATTCTGCAAACTCTGCTTTGCAGCACGAAGCGAATCGGGCCGGTTCTGAAGATCCTTGCCGTGGTATTCCTGCCACTGCCGTTGCTCCTGTTGCCGTTGCTTGGCATTGTAGGGAGCCTTTTGGTTGGTATCGGTTATGGAGTTTTCACTCCCCTCATGGCGACTTTCGAGGCTGTTGGCGAGGGTGTCGCGGACAAGCTTTCTCATTGCTTTTTGGTACGCACATGCCACTGAAACCTGGAACGCAGATTTGGTTCATTAGTTTTCTGGATGTACTCCCTCCGACTCCAAAAAAGAGGGGACACACACTTTTCGAGATTTAATTTTGACCATCAATTAGATCGACGATACACAAGTCATGTAACTTAAACATTATACCAGTGGAAAAATTAAATTCAATGGTATAAATTTTTGTGACACAAAACCCACATTTTATTCATTAAATTCATGGTCAAACGTGAATTTCGAAAAGTGTGTCTGCCTTCCTTTTGGAGTCTGCTGGAGTACTACAAAGTACAAACCAAAATAATGTGTACATTTAACGGAGTAATGCTATGTCACAGGATGGTACTGCTAGCACAATAAAGGGAGCTTGTATGGTGGTGCGTGATGTTACCGACTTCTGCTTCCACTCCTACTTCTCCTTCATGGACGAGCTTTCCGAGAAAATGGGGGATGACGAAGCACCTATTGACATCAAGTATATAACATGTTACATACTCATGTCGTCAAAATCGAGAATCGGTCCCTAATTATGCACTCACCTTGAAACATCCTCTAGTACTAATACATTCTGCTTGTCTTCTACGATTCAAGGTTGTCTTATCTACCGCGGAGCTTCCTTGTTGCGCTGGTTGCCGTTCCTCTGGATGTATTGATGATTACTGGGGTGGCATTGTGGAAAAGCCCCTGCATGTTGTTGAAAGGATGGCAAAGGCTCTGCGAGGACCTAGTTGGGAGGGAAGGGCCTTTTCTGGAGACTGTTTGTGTCCCTTTCGCTGGTTTGGCCATTATATTGTGGCCGCTTGCCGTCATTGCAGGAGTGATTGCATCATTTCTTAGCAGCTTCTTCTTTGGCCTCCATGCTGGATTGGTTTCTTATCAGGTCTTCTATTGTTTTTACTCGTAGAAAATAAGGGTGAATCCCTTTCGAGTGACTTGAACCACTACTTATATATGTCTGTAACCATGTGCAGGAGGCTTCGTTTCGGATGGGGCTATCGTACATGATCTCTGCAGTAGCATTGTATGATGAATACACAAATGATCTTCTTTACTTAAGAGAAGGTTCTTGTTTGCCAAGGTGTGATTTAGCTGTTATTTTCAATACTATTAGGGCCCATATGTTAAAAGTTTGTTACTTGTTTGCATGATCTTTTCTTTTTCCATGCATAGCAATTTTTTTTATTATATCATGCATATCAATTCATTCTACTTGTCAGTAAACCACTTCCAATAGACAGGCCCAAGTACCGGAAAGCGGGTTCTGCGAAGTATGAGACCGGCGGTGACAATGATGAGCACAACACTACAGCTGCATCTGCAGAGAAGCAACATCAAGGCCAGCGTAAGCATAGGAGGGTTCTACACCGGTCAAAGACATTCATGGAAACTATCCAACGACTAAGACCCATTCAAGTATATGAATTTTCTTTCTCTTGGATGATCTATATCTTTGCTCTAACAGAAAAATTAACCATTCTCCTTCTGACATAACTTGTATAGATATGGGATTGGCTCTTCCGATCTTGCGAGATAAATGGAAGGATACTACTGAGCGAGGGACTGATTAGTTCTCAAGATATAGAAGAATTTATAACCAAAGGAAAGGGGAAGAAGCTGAGCATAAAACTACCGGCCTGGTGCATCCTTCACTGCCTGATACGATCCGCGAAACACGACACGCACGGTTTGCTCATATGTATGCATGACTCCCTGCCAGCCTTGGCATAACATTAAGCAATCTAAATCTTCACGGTTCATGGTTATCATTTCCTTGTTGGTTGCAGCTGATGATGTTGAGGTGACCAACTTCAATTGGCCAAAGGACAAAGTGTTCGACTGGATGCTCGGACCACTGCTGGTTCTGAAGGAGCAGATGAAGAAACTGGAGCTCACTGAAGACGAGGAGCTGTGCTTGCAGAAGCTCATCATGACGAACGCGAACGAGAAACCGTCGGATTGGGACGACTGTGGTTTCCCGTCAAGCGACGCTGTGAAGAGAGCTCAGCTACAGTCGATCATCAGAAGGTACATGTTCTGTACATTCCCCCTATAGCGCTATAGTTGAACCCCCAAGTATAAATTTGAAACGGCTACAGAATCAGTAACATATTCATCGATCAACAGGTTGCAAGGGATCGTCGCCAATATGTCCCGGATACCGAGCTTTAGGAGACGGTTCATGAGTCTGGCCAGGGCATTGTACCTGGAGGCGATCGACGCGGGCACCATCGAAGGGTCGCGGAAGGTGGAGCGCAAGGTTAAGGCTGATATCGCCTCCGAGAAACTTCAGAGCAGAGATGTCGGAGATACGAAGGGTTCATCAAATGGGACGTCTGTGGACGTTGACATGGTTTGATGATGTTGTGATGTGCAAACATATTTTTTTGCAGAACTATCTACCTGCTGGGACTTGCATTAGTTGTTTTAGACGTTAATGCATGTCTCTGCTGTCTAATGCACGGAAACACTGAACGCGTGGAGAATGCTGGTCGCTGGATGACTGCACCTGCTAGGCTCTGATTGCTCTGTTTTTCTTTTCTACCTGCGGGTTCAGAGTAGAAGCGATAAGCTGAGAGTGAATGTGTCTTCGTCGTTGGGTAGCCAAGCAAAGTACTCCCTTCGATCCTAATTTTTTTTTTTGAAATTCCAGGGACTACATACGAAGCAAAATAAATAAATATATATTCTAAAATATGTTTATATATATCCGTATATAGTTCTAGTGTAATCTTTAAAAAGGCATAGAAACTGTCTGTAATTCGTACTGTAATCTTTAAAAATAAAAATTGTATGTAGTTCGTAATGTAATCTTTACAGAGACAAAGGAATACGGAGGAAGTATGTTTCATGGTAAGCGGTCGATCCTGAAAATTCAACATACAAGAGTTATCACCAACAATTTTTCTTGCAAGTCCACTCCAGATTCTCCCATGAAAGTGGGTACTACTGATATGACTTCTCTCCAAGAGTGACCATTCAAAAGAAAGTGGATACTATTTCAAAAAGATATACAATTGTCACTTGAAAGCGCAACTTTTAGAAGAGTAAATTTTAACATGAGACCACGAAAACAACCTCTGGTTGGGCGGTTAGGAGTGGTAAGAGGTTGGACGGTTAGGAGTGGTTCAACCCAAGGTAACACGTAACCCAACATGACGTTCTTGTTGATTGCGGGATGCCTATGGTGACCTTGCGAAACTTAACCTGTTGGCTCAGTCTTTTTAACGTACTCATATAGATAGGGTGTGTGCGCATGTTCAGAAAGTTAAATGTATGTACACATATCCAAATGTTTGTGCATATTCATATTTCTAGAAAAACATAAGACCTCGTGAAGCGGCCTCCAGCCTTAAGGTGCTAAGATCCATATGGCAAATGTTGCTAATGTCCATGTGGCAAACCAAGAGCATTTCTAGCCCTTACCTCAATTTTCTTCAACAACTAAAAAGTTCCAATTTAAGGAGTCATACCCCATATAGCCCTTCCTTCATATACTTAAATCCTCAAACCCCCTAAAATAGTCATTTTCTTCTCAAATTTTCTCTATCTCCCCGTGCTCAACTGTTATCTTCCGCACCGTCCACCTCCTCGTCAATGGCAGTCGACCCGTTATCTGTAGTGACCCCGCACGACCCTGCCAGGCTCCATCACATTTCCTCATTCCCGCTGGCCGGTCCCACGGAGTTCCCTATACAGTGGACGCTGGAGACGCGACCTCTATAGGTGTTCGATCAATTGATGGTTTGACCGATGCGCTCTGCCGCTCCCATCCGTCCTCATCGTTCTCTCGACAGCCAACATTTCTGAAGAAGGTTGTACGAACCATCTTGAGCCTGGGTGACGAGCACAAGTGACATCGTCAATTTCGACAAATTGGAGTGTGTGGGATCACACCATCGTGCTAGCAGGACAACTAAGTGGATAAGAACCCATTCACGCAAAGTATTGCCCAAACCGTGGCACATGGAGGATGGATTTTGCCAACTTCCTTGACTCCTTCCTCGCACATTTACGCCGTGTTCGATGAGTCGCTATCAAATCACTTCTACAAATCGTCTACGTTAGGCACTAAGTAGCTCCCGAACATCATCTACTTGCCCATTGTAGTCGTTGTCTACTAAACTTAAAACCAACCTTAGAAGGAAGAAGGACGAAGAAGAGGACAATATTATTGACTGTTGGTATAGTCAATATCCTCTCCACGTCGATTGGCTAGAAAGCATGTTCAACTAGGGCTTCATCCCTCTGAACCGTGGATGGATCAATTAGACCATTCACCTTGGATACAAGTTTGCCTCCTCTTCTAGTGATAATCATCCTTAATGAAGAATTAGGAATCCAATCATCCCTTCAAATATCATATTTTTCTCCATCTCCCGCACGCCCGATGTTACCATGCTTTAAGGTATTCCCACCTAACATCATGTTTTGCCAAGTATATGAAGCATTCTTCGTAAGATTGCAATTCAAAGACCCCCATTTGGAAAAGTACTTTGCTCTTAAATGCGCCCACACAAAGAATTTGGGCTATAAATGCTTGGCCAGAAGCGCAAGATTAAATCAGTGGATGTCCCTAAAACCCAATCCACCTTGTCGCTTGGGGTTACAAAATTTTCACCATGCAAACCAATGCATTCTCCTTTGACTGTCATCGCCTCCCCACCAATAATGTGACATCACATCAATAATTCACTTGCATGTTTGTTTGGGAAATTTGAAGACTAACATTGCATAGGATGGTATAGCTCGTGCAACATCTTTAAAATGCACATCCGCGGAGAGTTGCCTCTCTTTCCACACATCCACTCTTTGCCACATGCGATCATTAAGATGTTGAAACATACCAGTTTTATTCAACCCCACAGTTGCAAGCAACCCTAAATATTTATCATTTAGGGATTCTATCATGATATTTAATATAGTGCATATCTTCTCCCTTGCTGACATCTATATTTGGGCTAAAGAAGATTCTAGACTTATCAACACAATAGACATCAAGACTATTTTTTAGTGAGTTGGTATTTTGAACATTTGCTTTCACAGCGACCACCGAATCATCTGCAAATATAAAATATTTGTTAATGTGGGTGTCTCTCTACATATTCGTACCCCATCTAATTATTCCAATTATTTGGCATGTGTCAAGCCCGCAAGTCCCTCATACATAAGAGGAATAAGTAAGGTGAAAGTGGGTCTCCCCGAAGACCCCTTAAGGGTTTAAAACAACCTGTTTCTTCCGAAATCAGCCGAATACGATATTCCACAGAGGTAACACACTACATAACCAATTCTACCCAATAGGAATGAAAGCCAAGTCATAATGTAATCTCTCTAGAAAGTATTCAACTCGATCATATGCTTTATAAATATCCAATTTGACAACACACGAGCCTTCTTTACCCGCTCGCTTATTTTTGATGGTATGGAAACATTCATAAGGAACAAGACATTATTACTTATGAGTCTTCCTGGCACAAAGGCAGTCTGGGTGGGGCTAACTACCTCTAGAAGAATTATCTTAAGGCGAATTGCAATCATTTTATAAACAACCTTATAAATCACATTGTAAAGGCCAATGAACATGAATCGTGTAACTTTCTCTCGACTATTCACCTTTGGGGTCATCTAATTGTTGTCTCATTCCACCCATTAGGGTTTACAAGAGAATTCACTACTAGTATCACTTCCTCAATAAGATCACCCCTATCACGGACTAAATATGTTTAAAGAAAATAACATGCAAACCATCTGGTCCCTGGCCTTTTAAGTCTCCAATATCAAACAGTACCTTGTGGACCTCATCCACCGTGTATAACCCTAGGAGAGCCTCGTTCATATAATGTGTAACACTTTTTTAACCCGAGAAAGAACTAAAGGGTCTAGATCAAAAAATTGGGAGGAAAACAAGTTAGTGAAATAACTAACATGATTTTTAGTTGATCAATACACCTTCATGCCATACTCTCATATCATCCCACAATTTATTCATTTGGTTCCTTCTTTCCTTGTTGTTGCTGCATTATGAAAGTTATACGTGTCTCGGTCCTCATGCAATAACTACTTAGCTCTTCTCTTATGCAATCGGTGTATTTCCTCTTGATCCATTAAGTTCTTCATAGTTAATTGCATCTCTCTTGCCCTAGCCCAAGCATCAACTATGTTCGGCCCCGAGCAAAGTCGTTCGATCTCTTTCTTGAATTTTGAGATGCGTTTTTTCAGACTTTTTAAAACCTCTCGATCCCATTCATGGAGAACAACATGAAGAACTTTTGTACGATCTGCAAGGAAGGGTCCGGTCCTGCCAGTTTAGCTCTATTCCAAGCTGGCGTGACCACTTCATTAACTGTGTCTTGTCACGATCAACATGCTTGAAACTGCCAACGTGCTTCAAAATGGGACGCCCGGTGGTGCACCAAACTGAACACTCTCATCATATCCAATATTCAAGATCATCAGACGATGATTCGAGTGTATATGTTTTGCATTGGTAACCCCAACTAGTGGGAATTTTGCCGTCAATTCCAGATTGGCCACCACTCTATCCAATCTCTCCTAAATTTTCCCTCTTCTCTAGGTGAAACAATTCACATGGTATCCGTGGTCTTCTAGTCCAGAATCTACCAACCATTCTAGGAAAGTTTTCATCATGAAACTGGGCCGAGAATTACCACCCTGCTTCTCTGTAGCATACACAATTTCATTAGTCACCCACGACCATCCTTGGTTGTGATGCTTTGCCATGAAGATCCCTTAGGAAGTTCCATTAGAGGTGGCGTTTATCCCATGATGGGACACCATAGAAACTTGCCGTACTGGCGTACTCCTATCTACCTCCCCATCATCCATAAAGAAAACATCAATAAAATTGTCCAAAGAGTAGTTTAAGACCACATAATATTCATGTTGGAAATATGCCCTAGAGGCAATAATAAAATGGTTATTGTTGTATTTCCTTGTTCATGATAATTGTCTATTGTTCATGCTATAATTGTGTTAACCGGAAACCATAATGCATGTGTGAATACATAGACCACAACATGTCCCTAGTGAGCCTCTAGTTGGCTAGCTCGTTGATCAATAGATGGTCATGGTTTCATGACCATGGACATTGGATGTCACTGATGACGAGATCACATCATTAGGAGAATGATGTGATGGACAAGACCCAATCCTAAGCATATCACAAGATCGTGTAGTTCGTCTGCTAAAGCTTTTCCAATGTCAAGTATCATTTCCTTAGACCATGAGATTGTGCAACTCCCGGATACCATAGGAATGCTTTGGGTGTGCCAAACATCACAATGTAACTGGGTGGCTATAAAGGTGCACTACGGGTATCTCCAAAAGTGTCTGTTGGGTTGGCACGAATCGAGACTGGGATTTGTCACTCCGTGTGACGGAGAGGTATCTCTAGGCCCACTCGGTAGGACATCATCATAATGAGCTCAAAGTGACTAAGGAGTTAGCCACGGGATGATGTGTTATGGAACGAGTAAAGAGACTTGCCGATAATGAGATTGAACAAGGTATAGGATACCGATGATCGAATCTCGAGCAAGTATCATACCGGTAGACAAAGGGAATTGCATACGGGATTGATTGAATCCCCGACATCATGGTTCATACGATGAGATCATCGTGGAGCATGTAGGAGCCAACATGGGTATCCAGATCCCGCTGTTGTTTATTGACCGGAGAGGTGTCTCGGTCATGCCTACGTGTCTCCCAAACCCGTAGGGTCTACACACTTAAGGTTCAATGACGCTAGGGTTATAGGAAATAGTGTACGTGATTACCGAAGGTTGTTCAGAGTCCCGGATGAGATCCCGGACGTCACGAGGAGTTCCGGAATGGTCTAGAGACAAAGATTGATATATAGGAAGTGAGGTTTTGGTTACCGGAAATGTTTCGGGTATCACCGGTAACGTACCGAGACCACCAAAAGGGTTCCGGGGTCCACCGGGAGGGGCCCCAGGCCCCAGAGGGCTGCATGGGACGAAGCTGGAGGGAACCAGCCCCTAGGTGGGCTGGTGCGCCCCTCCCACCTGGCCCAAGGCATAGCAAAGGAGAGAGGGGGGCAAACCCTAGCCCAGATGGACCCTAGGCCCACCCTAGGGCGGCTAGGGCAGCCGCACCCCTCTCTCCTCCCTCTTGGATGCCGGCCAAGATTCCATCTAGGGGCTACCGCACCACCTAGGGTGGGCACCCTCCTCCCTCTCCTCGTATATATAGTGGAGCCCTTGGGGCTGTTTGAGACATGACTCTCTCTCCCTCTCGGCACAGCCCTACTCCTCCTACTCCTCGTTATCCGGAGTGCTTGGCGAAGTCCTGCTGGAGACCATGTAGCTCCACCATCACCACGCCGTCGTGCTGCCGGAGATCTCCCTCAACCTCTCCTTCCTCCTTGCTAGATCAAGGCATAGGAGACGTCACCGGGCTGCACATGTGTTGAACGTGGAGGCGCTGTTGTTTGGCGCTAAGATCGGATTCCACCGCGATCTGAATCGCTGCGAGTATGACTCCACCAATCGCGTTCTTGTAATGCTTCCTCTTAGCGAGCTTCAAAGGTATGAAGATGCAATCTCTTCCCACTCGTTGCTGGTTTCTCCATAGATAGATCTTGGTGAACACGTAGAAAATTTTGATTTACTACTACGTCTCCCAACAGTGGTATCAGAGCTAGGTCTATGCGTAGAATCTATGCACGAGTAGAACACAAAGTTGTTGTGGGCATCGATCTTGTTAATTTGCTTACCACTACTAGTCTTATCTTGATTCGGCGGTATTGTGGGGTGAAGCGGCTCGGACCAACTTTACATGTATGCTTACGTGAGACCGGTTCCACAGCCTGACATGCACTTGTTGCATAAGGTGGATAGCGGTGTCTGTCTCTCCCACCTTAGTCGGATTGGATTCGATGAAAAGGGTCCTTGTAAATAGCAATTGGCATATCACGTTGTGGTTTTGGCGTAGGTAAGAAACGTTCTTTCTAGAAACCTATAGCAGCCACGTAAAAATTGCAACTACAAATTAGAGGACGTCTAACTTGTTTTTGCAGCATATGCCTTGTGATGTGATATGGCCAAAGGATGTGATGTGATGCATTGTGATGTATGAGATTGATCATGTTCTTGTAATAGGATTCACGACTTGCATGTCGATGAGTATGACAACCGGCAGGAGCCATAGGAGTTGTCTTATTTTATTGTATGACCTGCGTGTCAATCATAAACGCCATGTAATTACTTTATTTTATTGCTAAACGTTAGCCATAGTAGTAGAAGTAATAGTTGGTGAGACAACTTCATGAAGACACGATGATGGAGATCATGATGATGGAGATCATGGTGTCGTGCCGGTGACAGTGATGATCATGGTGCCCCAAGGATGGAGATCAAAGGAGCAAGATGATATTGGCCATATCATGTCACTATGTTGATTGCATGTGATGTTGATCATGTTTACATCTTATTTGCTTAGAACGACGGTAGTAAATAAGATGATCTCTCAATAAAATTTCAAGAAAGGTGTTCACCCTAACTGTGCACCATTGCTAAGGATCGTTGTTTCGAAGCACCACGTGATGATCGGGTGTGATAGGTTCTAACGTTCGCATACAACAGGTGTAAGCCAGATTTACACACGCGAAACACTTAGGTTGACTTGACGAGCCTAGCATGTACATACATGGCCTCGAAACACGGAAGACCGAAAGGTCGAACATGAGTCGTATAGAAGATACGATCAACATGGAGATGTTCACCATGGATGACTAGTTCGTCTCACGTGATGATCAGACACGAGCTAGTTGACGTGGATCATGTGTCACTTGGATGACTAGAGAGATGTCTATCTAAGTGGGAGTTCATTAAATAATTTGATTATGTGAACTTAATTATCATGAACTTAGTCTAAAATTGTCTTTACAATCTATATTGTAGATCCAATGGCCAACGCTAATGTCATCCTCAACTTCAACGCGTTCCTAGAGAAAACCAAGTTGAAAGACGATGGAAGCAACTATGCAGACTGGGTCCATAGTTTGAGGATCATCCTCATAGCTTCCAAGAGATTTTATGTCCTTGATGCACCGCTAGGTGACCCACCCATTTTCCCAGCGGACCAAGATGTTACGAACGCTTGACAGTCACGCTGTGATGATTACTCCTTGGTTCAGTGCGACATGCTTTACAGTTTAGAACTGGTGCTCCAAAAGCATTTTGAGCAACACGGAGCATATGAGATGTTCCAAGAGCTAAAACTGGTTTTCCAAGCTCATGCCCGGGTCGAGAGATATGACGTCTCCGATAAGTTCTTCAGTTGTAAGATGGAGGAGAATAGTTCTGTCAGTGAGCATATACTCAAAATGTCTGGGTTGCACAACCGCTTGACTTAGCTGGGAGTTAATCTCCCGGATGACTCGGTCATTGAAAGAATCCTCCAGTCACTTCCACCTAGCTACAAGAGCTTTGTGATGAACTACAACATGCAGGGTATGGAGAAGTCCATTCCTGAGTTGTACTCGATGCTGAAATCAGCGGAGGTCGAGATCAAAAAGGAGCATCAAGTGTTGATGGTGAATAAGACCACTAGTTTCAAGAAAGGCAAGGGTAAGAAGAACTTCAAGAAGGACGGCAAAGCTGTTGCTGCGCCCGGTAAGAAAGTTGTCGGGAAGAAGAACAAAAATGGACCCAAGCCTGAGACTGAGTGCTTTTATTGCAAGGGTACCGGTCACTGGAAGCGGAACTGCCCCAAGTACTTAGCAGATAAGAAGGCCAACAACGTTAAAGGTATATGTGATATACTTGTTATTGATGTGTACCTAACCAGAGCTCTTAGTAGCTCCTGGGTATTTGATACCAGTGCAGTTGCTCACATTTGTAACTCCAAGCAGGAGTTGCGGAATAAGCGGAGACTCGCAAAGGACGAGGTGACGATGCGCATCGGGAATGGTTCCAAGGTCGATGTGATCGCCGTCGGCACACTACCTCTACATCTACCTTCGGGATTAGTTTTAAACCTCAATAATTGTTATTTAGTACCAGCTTTGAGCATGAACATTGTATCTGGATCTCGTTTGATGCGAGATGGCTACTCATCTAAATCTGAGAATAATGGTTGTTCTATTTATATGAGAGAAATGTTTTATGGTCATGCCTCGCTGGTCAATTGTTTATTTTTAATGAATCTCGAACGTGATGTTACACATGTCCATAGTGTGAGTACTAAAAAGTGTAAGGTTGATAACGATAGTCCCACTTACATGTGGCACTGCCGCCTTGGTCATATTGGTGTCAAACGCATGAAGAATCTCCATGCTGATGGACTTTTGGAGTCTCTTGATTTCGAATCATTTGACACGTGTGAACCATGCCTCATGGGCAAGATGACCAAGACTCCGTTCTCCGGAACAATGGAGCGAGCAACTGATTTGTTGGAGATAATACATACCGATGTATGCGGTCCAATGAGCATCGAGGCTCGCGGTGGCTACCATTATGTTCTCACCCTCACTGATGATTTGTGCAGATATGTGCATGTCTACTTAATGAAACACAAGTCTGAAACCTTTGAAAGGTTCAAGGAATTTCAGAGTGAGGTAGAGAATCAACGTGACAGGAAAATAAAGTGCCTACGATCTGATCGTGGTGGAGAATATTTTAAGTCACGAGTTTGGCACGCACCTAAGGAAATGTGGAATTGTTTCACAACTCACGCCGCCTGGCACACCTCAGCAAAATGGTGTGTCTGAACATCGTAATGCACTCTATTGGATATGGTGCGATCTATGATGTCTCTTACCGACTTACCGCTATCATTTTGGGGATATGCATTAGAGACTGCCGCATTCACTTTAAATAGGGCATCATCAAAGTCCGTTGAGACGACACCGTATGAATTATGGTTTGGAAAGAAACCTAAGCTGTCATTTCTAAAAATTTGGGGATGCGATGCTTATGTGAAGAAACTTCAACCTGAGAAGCTCGAACCCAAAGCGGAAAAATGCGTCTTCATAGGATATCCCAAAGAGAATATTGGGTATACCTTCTACCTCAAACCCGAAGGCAAAGTCTTTGTTGCCAAGAATGGATCCTTTCTCGAGAAAGAGTTTCTCTCAAAAGAAGTAAGTGGGAGGAAAATAGACCTTGATGAGGTAATTGTACCTCCACTCGAACCAGAGGGTAGCGCAGCACGGGAAGTCGTTTCCGTAGAGCCTACACCGGCTGGAGAGGAAGTTAATGATGATGATCATGAAACTTTAGATCAAGTTACTATTGAACGTCGAAGGTCCACTAGGACACGTTCCGCACCAGAGTGGTACAGCAACCCTGTCCTGGAGATCATGTTGTTGGACAACGGTGAACCTTCGAACTATAAAGAAGCAATGGCGGGCCCGGATTCCAACAAATGGCTTGAAGCCATGAAATCCAAGATAGGATCCATGTATGAGAACAAAGTATGGACTTTCGTGGACTTGCCTGATGATAAGCGAGCCATTGAAAATAAATGGATCTTTAAGAAGAAGACTGCCATGGATGGTAATGTGACCGTCTATAAGGCTTGGCTTGTCGCTAAGGGTTATCGACAAGTTCAATGAGTTGACTACGATGAGACTTTCTCACCCATAGCGATGCTGAAGTCCGTCCGAATCATGTTAGCAGTTGCCGCATTTTATGATTATGAGATCTGGCAAATGGACGTCAAAACGACATTCCTTAATGGCTTCCTTAAGGAAGAACTGTATATGATGCAGCTAGAAGGTTTTGTCGATCCTAAAGATGCTAACAAGGTATGCAAGCTCCAGCTTTCCATTTATGGGCTGGTGCAAGTATCTCGGAGTTGGAACATTCGCTTTAATGAGGTGATTAAAGCGTTTGGGTTTGTACAGGTTTATGGAGAACCTTGTATTTACAAGAAAGTGAGTGGGAGCTCTGTAGCATTTCTCATATTATATGTGGATGACATACTGATAATGGGAAATGATATAGAACTTTTGGAGAGCATAAGGGCCTACTTGAATAAGTGTTTTTCAATGAAGGACCTTGGATAAGCTGCTTACATATTAGGTATTAAGATCTATAGAGATAGATCGAGACGCCTCATAGGTCTTTCACAAAGCACATACCTTGAAAAGATATTGAAGAAGTTCAATATGGATCAGTCCAAGAAGGGGTTCTTGCCTATGTTACAGGGTGTGAGATTGAGTACGACTCAATGCCCGACCACGGCAAAGGATAGAGAAGAGATGAGTGTCATCCCCAATGCTTCAGCCATAGGCTCTATTATGTATGCCATGTTGTGTACCAAACCTGATGTGAACCTCGCCATAAGTTTGGTAGGGAGGTACCAAAGTGATCCCGGAGGAGAACACCGGACAGCGGTCAAGAATATCCTGAAGTACCTGAAAACGACAAAGGACATGTTTCTCATATATGGAGGTGCCGAAGAGCTCGTTGTAAAGGGTTACGTCGATGCTAGCTTCGACACAGATCCGAACGACTCCAAGTCGCAAACCGGATACATGTATATTTTGAACGGAGGGGCAGTCAGCTGGTGCAGCAACAAGCAAAGCGTCGTGGCGACATCTACATGTGAAGCGGAGTACATAGCTGCTTCGGAAGCAGCAAAGGAAGGAGTCTGGATGAAGGAGTTCATCACCGACCTAGGAGTGATTCCCAATGCGTCAGGCCCGATGACTCTATTCTATGACAACATTGGAGCTATTGCCCTTGCCAAGGAGCCCAGGTTTCACAAGAAGACAAGACACATCAAGCGCCGCTTCAACTCCATCCTTGATTACATTCAGGAGGGAGATATAGATATTTGTAAAGTACATACAGATCTGAATGTCGCAGATCCGTTGACTAAACCTCTCTCACGAGCGAAACATGATCAACACCAGAATGCTATGGGTGTTCGATTCATCGCAATGTAACTAGATTATTGACTCTAGTGCAAGTGGAGACTGTTGGAAATATGCCCTAGAGGCAATAATAAAATGGTTATTATTGTATTTCCTTGTTCATGATAATTGTCTATTGTTCATGCTATAATTGTGTTAACCGGAAACCATAATGCATGTGTGAATACATAGACCACAACATGTCCCTAGTGAGCCTCTAGTTGGCTAGCTCGTTGATCAATAGATGGTCACGGTTTCATGACCATGGACATTGGATGTCATTGATGATGAGATCACATCATTAGGAGAATGATGTGATGGACAAGACCCAATCCTAAGCATAGCACAAGATCGTGTAGTTCGTCTGCTAAAGCTTTTCCAATGTCAAGTATCATTTCCTTAGACCATGAGATTGTGCAACTCCCGGATACCGTAGGAATGCTTTGGGTGTGCCAAACGTCACAACGTAACTGGGTGGCTATAAAGGTGCACTACGGGTATCTCCCAAAGTGTCTGTTGGGTTGGCATGAATCGAGACTGGGATTTGTCACTCCGTGTGACGGAGAGGTATCTCTAGGCCCACTCAGTAAGACATCATCATAATGAGATCAAAGTGACTAAGGAGTTAGCCACGGGATGATGTGTTACAGAATGCGTAAAGAGACTTGTCGGTAATGAGATTGAACAAGGTAGAGGATACCGAAGATCGAATCTCGGGCAAGTATCATACCGGTAGACAAAGGCAATTGCATACGGGATTGATTGAATCCCCGACATCGTGGTTCATCCGATGAGATCGTCGTGGAGCATGTAGGAGCCAACATGGGTATCCAGATCCCGCTGTTGGTTATTGACCGGAGAGGTGTCTCGGTCATGTCTACGTGTCTCCCGAAACTATAGGGTCTACACACTTAAGGTTCGATGACGCTAGGGTTATAGGGAAATAGTGTACGTGGTTACTGAAGGTTGTTCGGAGTCCCAAGGAGTTACGAAATGGTCCGGAGACAAAGATTGATATATAGGAAGTGAGGTTTTGGTTACCGGAAATGTTTCGGGTGTCACCGGTAACATACCGGGACCACCGGAAGGGTTCCGGGGGTCCACCGGGAGGGGCAACGGACCCCGGAGGGCTGCATGGGCCGAAGATGGAGGGGAACCAACCCCTAGGTGGGCTCGTGTGCCCCTCCCACTTGGCCCAAGGCGAAGCAAAGGAGGGAGGGGGGCAAACCCTAGCCTAGATGGGCCCTAGGCCCACCCTAGGGCGGCTAGGGCAGCCGGAGCCCTCTCTCCTCCCTCTTGGACGCCGGGCAAGATCCCATCTAGGGGATACCGCACCACCTAGGGTGGGAACCCTAGGGGTGGGCACCCTCCTCCCTCTCCTCCTATATATAGTGGAGCCCTTGGGGCTGTTTGAGACACGACTCTCTCTCCCTCTCGGCGCATCCCTACTCCTCCTACTCCTCGTTCTCCGCAGTGCTTGGCAAAGACCTACGAGACCACGTAGCTCCACCGTCACCATGCTGTTGTGCCGCCGGAGCTCTCCCTCAACCTCTCCTTCCTCCTTGCTGGATCAAGGTGTAGGAGACGTCACCGGGCTGCACGTGTGTTGAACGCGGAGGCGCCGTTGTTCGGCGCTAAGATCGGATTCCACCGCGATCTGAATCGCTGCAAGTATGACTCCACCAACCACGTTCTTGTAACGCTTCTGCTTAGCGATCTTCAAAGGTATGAAGATGCAATCTCTTCCCACTCGTTGCTGGTTTCTCCATAGATAAATCTTGATGAACACGTAGAAAATTTTGATTTACTACTACGTCTTCCAACAATTCATGTTTATAATAAATAGACCTCCACTCTGATCATCACTTCGATTAGGAACATAAAATTAAAACCTAGCTTGATACAAAGAGCATCTACCTTCTCTTTATTCAAGTGTGACTCGGACAGGAAGATCACACTTGCTCCCACATGCCCTTGAAGATCTAGGAGCTCAATAATTTTTGTGGGCGAGAGCATCCCACGAAAATTCCAAGCTAAATGTTGCATTGCGCCTAACGATCCTCATCAAAGGAGGTCGCCGATCCATCATTTTTTTCTTGCTAAGGTCCATATTATCCTATGCCTCCCCATTGGTTCACTTCCATTTCTTCTTGTTTTGGTTTATCTAAGGAGTGTCCAGGGGATCGTGGCTACTATTTCAATCGAACCGATCCACCATTCCTGCCAACACTGATGCACCATGCACCAATATAATCTCTCCATAAGTGGGGTTCTGATCTTTCCTAGAAGTTGATCGAGGGTTGAGAGCCAAAATTTTCTGGACAATGGAACTATTTCGAGCATATTAACATCATTTCTTCATGTGCCATTTTCTCCAATGTTTTCCTTACAATATGTATGTCATGTGAAATTTTATTTTTGGTAAGTTGATTTTTCAAACTGTTAGATTAAGATCAGACATCCTGCTTTCTTTTTCCTCCAACTTTCTTCCTCGTGTTGCTCCTCCTCCTCTACTCGCCTTCAACTTGCCTTATTGACTCTCCCTCGGCTCACTTAACTTCCTTTCCTCTGGTTGCAAAGGCATGCCTCTATGCCCCCTCACCATTGTGCGTGCACCATCGTCACCCCCTACGAGGGTGCTAGATAATTCGAGCGGGAATCAATGTCGCCACACCGGTCAATTGCCGGACTCACCCCGCCTGAGATGTCGTGGCGAGCCCCGCCGTCTCATGCTCCAATTAGTTTTCATCACGACCTTAGAGCTTGGCCCCACCTCCTTTTCCTTCTCCCACTAAATCAATTTATCCAAATTGCAAATCTGGGCAACTTGCATATAGCCGTTGTGAATACAATTAAAGTTCTTGTTAAAACAAATGAATACTCCCACAATTCGAAAATAAGTGTCGATGATTTTGAACAAAATTAGGATAAAGTTGTACTAAATCAGCATCACTTGTTTTGGGACTGAGGTAGTACTATTTTATGGAGGGTCACACATTTTACTCCAACCTTAAGATTTCTCATCACATTGGCGAATATTAGTTCCTCCAAAGAAGACAACTTGAAGTTGCTTACTTGCTAAGCTTCGTGTGCATGGTTGCGTAGACAATACAGGGGAATAGGCAAGGAAATATCCAACACCATAGACGACTATAAAAATATAACAAAATAAATAATTGTTGTTGTATGATGGATGGAAGTCACGTCGAAACGTTTTCCTCGGTGGAAACAACATCATTTTAAAACACATACTCCCACCATATGATTGATTATTTTATTTTTAAAAGTCAAAAAAACATGTAAAAACATCTACTCTATCCATAAGATTGATTCTTGTTTTTTAAGTAAACATTTTAAGCTTTAAGTTTGATAAAGTTTACATAAATAGAAAAATATATACAATATTAAATTATAAGAATAGACCCATCATGAAATATGTATTCATATCCTTTTTTAGTTGGTATAATGAATGATGCTATTCATTCTATAAGTTTGGCAAAACTGAAGAAAGTTTGACTTAAGACAAAACATTGATATATTATGTGAGGAGTGCAAAAGGGAAAAACAAAAATCGCATGTGAATTTACAAACAGAAAAAGCTCAAACCAGAGAGAACCACCATTGGACGATATTAATTCGATAAATATAGTTAGACTATGACATATGGTTAAAGTATTATTTTTCTCTCCACTAGACCACCTTAGGTCTCAATTTATCGACTCCAATCAATTTTTTTGCCTATAAACTCTTTAATTGGGTGAAAATGCATTCGCTAACATGTCGCATTTGGTGTTTTATCGAGATAGTTTTATAGCTTAGTTAACGCTTTTTTTCCTTCCCCTACTTTGATTTTTAGCTGGAGTTAAAATAAAATGGCACCTCAACTTCACAAATTTCTAAGTCATCATTGGCTTTTAGTATGTTTATTTAACGAACTTGGATATGAAGATCGAAGTGGTACAGTTGAAATTGGACTACATACCTAAGGTGAAAGATCAATGTGAAAGGTTTTAAAGGTACTTATATTCTTTGAAAAATGTCACTTTTACAACTTCCTTTATATATTCCCCTGTAGTAATCCCATCAAAGTATTTTCAGATCACTATAGAGCATTTTTGAGAAATCAATCTACATAAAGTATTGATATGTCTCCAACGTATTGATAATTTATGAAGTATTAATGACATACTTACCCAAGTTCTACATGGTTTTGGTATGATTTAAATGAAACTAACCCGAAGCGACATTGTTTTCATCAGAACTATCATGGTGTTATTTTTGTGTAGAAATAAAAGTTCTCAGATTGGGATAAAAACTTTTGGTGATTTTTTTGGAACAAAAGAGATCCCCAAAGCTTCATGGAAGGACCAGATGAAGTCCAGGGGATCGACGATCTAGGGGGGCATGCCCTGGGGGTAGGGAGTGTGCTCCTAGGTCATGCGCCCCTCGGGTAACCCCCTAGCGTGAAACCAACACCAAAAATTCCTATAAATATAGAAAACTCTAGAACGAAAGCTAGAACTTCAGTTTCGCCGGCGCAAGTCCCTATACCAAAGATATCTCATCCGGGGCCCTTTTTTGTTACCCTGCCAGAGGGGAAAATCATTGCCAAAGGCCATCTTGATCATCCCAGCGGTCTCCATGATGATGACGGAGTAGTTCACCCTTGGGGCTGAGGGTATGCACCATTAGCTATGTGTTTAATCTCTCCCTCTTTCTCTCTCTCCTGTGTTCTTGAGTTAGCACGATCTTGATGTATCACGCGATTTGTTAATATAGTTGGATCATATGGTTTTCTTCCCTGATATGGGTGCAAGCCCTCGGTGATGAATCTTTTCACACTTGGAGGGGAAAAGGGAGAGAACCAAGAGAAATCAAGAACGCTCAAGACAATCTCCGATCACACATCCGCTAAATCCATAAGAACATAAGAAGATATGGTGACCCAAGTTCAACACGGGATACAAGTAATGAGGTAGACTTCCCACTCCGGAGAGGGGCCTTGATATCCCAGAGGATCTTCCCTACACAAGGGTCCTTGGCATTCATTTTGATCTTATCACATAGAGGTCATCTCCATGGGAGGAGGAAGTGGAAGGATCTATACTCAATTAACTAAGAGCTAACATATGCTAATCCTAATTCGTCCAAGGGGTACGGTATATATAGTCTAGGGCAAGATGTGAATTAGAGGGGGGGTACATGGTCTGCGTGCAGGCTGGTCGAAAGTTTCGGGCAGGTTTCGGACAACGTCCGGGCTGAACAGAGAGTTTGCACACCGGGGATGCTTGAGGTGTGCTGAGGCTGGAAGTTTTCGGAGCCAGAGGTTCCGGGCTAGCCTCCAGGCCAGATTCAGGCTATCGAGAGAGTTTGCACACTGGGAGACTGTCCCGGACACATGGGAGGCCGGAGGTTCCGGGCTGGCCTGGGAGCTTACCTTGAAGCTCGCCATCCCTTCTTCGGCCGGTCCTACTCCTTGTGCTCCCGAGCAATAGTGGTGATCAGCGTACCTGATCATGCATATTATCTCTGCTTGAGGTAGCGGCTTTGTCTCATGCCAAGATATGGGTATGTCAAGAAGGAGGGATGTCACCTCGGATTCGATGGTGCGTGCGCGAGCTCTTGTCATAGGTCCACTTGGAACTTGATGTGTTGGTGTGGTATCCATGGGGATGACCATGGGATGCTCCACATCATCTCCCCCTTGGGATACCCATCCTCGGATCTAGTTCTTCATCACCATGGAAGAAATATAGGTCCTTGAAGTTGAAGATGTCGCTCACATTGTACTTGTCGCGTGGAATGTCGATCTTGTAGGCGTTGTCGTTGTAGCGTTCCAACACCTTGAATGGTCCGTCGGCTCGAGAAAGTAACTTGGACCTGCGCTCGTTGGGGAATCGATCCTTCCGAAGGCGTAGCCAGACAATATCACCGTGTTTGAACATCACAGGGTGCCTTTTGATGTGGTGCTTGTTGGCGACTTGTTCCACTTGACGTTCGATCGTGTGCCTTGTCTCTTCATGCATCTTCTTGATGTAGCTTGCCTTTGCACTTCGTCCATGTTCACTCGTTCTAGAAGTGGTAACGGAAGAGTGTCCAATGGGGACAAATGTCTGAAACCGTACACCACTTCAAAGGGAGACTTGACGGTGGTGGAGTGGCGTGCACGGTTGTAGGCATACTCGATGATGGGTAGGCATTCTTCCCATTACTTGATGTTCTTCTTGATCAACACATGAAGTAGCGTAGACAATGTACAGTTGGTGACCTCCGTTTGGCCATCGATTTGTGTATGATAGGCGAAAGATAAGAGTAGCTTAATTTCGAGCTTGGCGCATAGCGCCTTCCAAAATTATCTTAGGAACTTGATGCCACGGTACAACACAACGGTCTTGGGGACTCCATGTAGTCTCAATATCTCCCTTCAAAAAATATTTGCAACATGTGAAGCATCATCTATCTTGTGACATGGAAGGAAAAAGTGCCATTTTGGCAAAACGATCCACAATAACAAAAATGAAATCATGGCCATTCTTAGTTCTTGGCAAACCAAGCACAAAGTCTATGGTTATATCTTCCCAAGGTGCAAAAGGTATAGGAAGTGGCATGTATAAACCATGGGATTGAGATTTTGACTTAGCTTTTCTACATGTAGAGCACTGGTTGGTCGCCACATCACGAAACATCTTTGGACAAAAGTACTTGTGGGTTAACATAACAATTGTCTTGTCACGTCCAAAGTGGCCCATGAATTCTCCACCGTGAGACTCTTGCAAAAGCAGAAAATGAAGAGAAGACTCGGGTATACAATGTTTGTTAGCATGCATAAGATACCATCTTTCATGTAATATTTCTCCCAACAATTGTTAGCTTGGCATTTGGCAAAAGGACTAGAAAACGAAACATCATGGTTATACAAGTCTTTGATGTGCTCAAAACCAATGACATTAAATTCAAGTCGAGTAAATAGCATGCATTTGCGGGAAAGATCATCTCCCACAACATTTTCTTTACCCTTAATGTAGTTGATGGCATAAGGAAAAGACTTAATGAGTTCACTCCATTTAGCATGTTGTTTGTTCAACTTCAATTGACCTTTAAGGTACTTAAGCATTTGATGATCGGTATGAATGACAAATTCATGTGGACGAAGATAATGTTCCCAAACATGCAAAACTCTGACAAAGCATACAATTCCTTATCATATATGGGGTAGTTAAGTTGTGCGCCAGAAAGTTTTTCACTTAAAGTATGCAATTGGACGTTTCTCTTGCATTAACACACCTCATATGCCATTACCACTAGCGTCACAATGCACTTCAAAAGTTTTTTTAATGTTGGGTAATGCGAGCAAAGGTGCATGTGTAAGAAAAAAATTAAGCTCATGAAAAGCGGTGTCTTGGGATGGTACCCAAACAAAAGAATCATTCTTCTTACTCAAAGCATGCAACTAAGATGCAATGGTGCTAAAATCCTTAACAAATCGATGATAGAAGCGGACTAAACCAAGTAAACTATGCACTTGTTGCAAATTCATCATTAGGGGCCAAGTTTTAATTGCATCAATTTTAGATTCATCAACTTTAACACCGTTAGAGGAGACAACAAATCCAATGAAAACGAGCTTGTCAACACCAAAAGTGCATTTTTTCATATTTGCATAAAGTTGCTCTTTTCGCAGGACTTGCAAAACTTCTCTAACATGTGATACATATGATAGGTCTCCAACGTATCTATATTTTTTATTGTTCCATTCTCTTATATTATCATTCTAGGATAATTTATAAGCATTTGCTTGATGATTTATATTATTTTCGACCACTTACCTATTAACCCAATGCCCCGTGCCAGTTGCTGTTTTCTGCTTGTCTTTGGCCTTTCAGGAAATACTGTACCAAACGAGGTCCAAATACCCCGAAACTTTTTGATGATTTTTGTGAACAAAAATAAGACCTGTAAGCTTCATAGGGAGTCTGGAGGCCACACAGGGTGACACCAAGCCAACAGGGAGCGCCTAGGGGGTGTGGTCGCGCCCTGATGTCTTGGGGCCACCTTTCACGGCCTCTGGCCTTGATATCTTCACTATAAATTAACATATATTGGTAAAACCCTAGAGAGACTCCCGGAACACTTTTTCCGCCGCCGCAAGTCTTTGTTCCGCTGTGTGCCCATATGGAGCCCTGTTCAGGTGCCCTGTTGGAGGGGGGATCGATCACGGAGGGGGGGGAGGGGCTCTACCTCAACCTTGCTGCTCCCATGGTGATGTGTGAGTAGTGTTCACCATAGACCTATGAGTCTATAGTTAGTACCTAGATGGCTATCTATCTCTCCATGTTCTTCAATGCAAAGATCACTAGGATTCCCACGGCGATCTATCCTATGTAATCATCTTTGCGGTGTGTTTGTTGGGATTCGACGAATTGTGGGTTTATGTTCAGATTATTCATGAAAATTTATATGAGACCTTTCTAGTTATTTATGTGCATGATTTCTATAGCTTCGTAATACTCTCCAATCTATCGGCTTGGTTTTGCCAACTAGATTGATTTATCTTCAGAGGGAGTGGTGCGTTGTAGTGGGTTCAATCTTGCGGTGCTCAATCCTAGTGACAAAAAGCGACATGACACATATTGTATTGCTGTCACTAAGGGTAAAATGATGGTGTTCATTCATATTAATCGGATTTACTTTGTCCACATTATGTCATCATCGTCCAAGCACTACTATGTCTTTACTTAATACTCTAGATGCATGCTCGATAGCGGTTGATGGGTGGAATAATAGTAGTAGATGAAGGCAGGAGTAGGTCGACTTGATTATGGACGTGATGCCTATATACATGATCATCGCCGTGAATAAATATTACATAACTATGTGCTTTTCTATCAATTGCGTAATAGTAATTTGTCTACCCACCATATGCTTTCTTCGAGAGAGAAGCCTCTAGCGAACACTATGCGCCTCGAGTCTCTTCACAAACATTATTACAAAACATCCTAAAATATTTATGGCATTATTTACTTTCTTTTTTACTTGCAATTTATATTTATCAGATTATCTATTTGTCACTACATCGCTCGCAAGTAACAAGTTCAAGGGGATTACAACCCTCTTGCTCGCGTTGGGCGCAAGTGTGTGTTCTTTTGCGTGTAGGTGCTGAAGACGGGAATTTGCATGGTTCTCCTAATTGTTCGATAACCTTAGTTCTCACTGAGGGAAATACTTATCTCTAATATGCTACATCTCCCCTCCTCTTCGGGGAAAATCCCAACATTGTTTGCAAGTAGCAGGAAGGATTTCTGGCGCCGTTGCCAGGCATCACCAAATTCCTATCAAGTATGTTCTCACAAATTATCATTCACTTGTGATAATTTTTATTTGCTGTTATATTTTTATTTCTATAAAAACAAAAAAATAAAAAATATCTTTGCTAGTTTACTTGTTTGATTGCTATACTTGTTAGTTTACTTGCTTCGCTTGTTACTTTGCTTGTTTCGTCACCATGTCTCAAGATTCTACTAAGTTGTGTGATTTCTCAAATACTATAATAATGATTTTATTAATAGTCCTATACCACCCGCTTATAGTGCAGAGTTTTATGATATTAATGATGCATTGCTAAATCTTGTGATGAAAAAATAATTTTCGAGAAGTCCTAATGAGGATCCTGCTCTCATCTAAACACCTTTGTTGAGTTATGTGATATACAAAAGAAAAAGGACATGGATAATTATGTGGTTAAATTCAAATTATTTCCTTTTTTCACTAAGAGATAAAGCTAAAACTTGGGTTTCATCCTTGCCTCATAATAGTATTGGAACATTGGGTAAGTGTAAGGATCCTTTTATCGCCAAGTATTTTCCTCTCGCTAAAATTATATCTCTCTGAAACCAAATTATGAATTTTAAACGAGCAAGAACATGTTGCACAAGCATGGCAGAGAATGAAAAGGATGATTATAAATTGTCCCACTCATGTATTAAACTTATGGATGATTATACAAAATTTATATGATGGATTGAATTTGTGTCTAGAAACTTTCTAGATTCTACTACAGGTGGTACATTAATGAAGGTGACATTAAGAGAGTCTACAAAACTTCTGGACAATATCATGACAAATTATTCTCAATGGCACACCGAGCGAGCTCCAACCGGTAAGAAGGTAAATTTCGTCAAAGAAATTACTACTTTGAGTGATAAAATGGATGCTCTTATGAATATGATTGCAAACAAGAATGCTCAAGTTTATCCTAATGAAATTCCATTGTCTACTTTTATTGAGCAAAATAATGATTATATTTATGTGAATTTTGTCTCGCGAAATAATTTTAACAATAATGCTTATAGAGGTAATTTCAATGCTAGGTCGGATACCGGTAATTCCTCTAATAACTATGGAAATTTTTATGGAAAATCCTATGAAAATTAATATAATAATAATAGGATACCTACTGATCTTTAGAACACCATTAAAGAATTTATTATTTCTCAAAATACTTTCAACACTATGGTAGAAGAAAAGTTGCATAAAGTTGACGGCATGGCTCAAAACGTGGATAGGATTGCTCATGACGTGGAAACTCTTAAAAGTAAAAATTTGCCACCCAGGCATGGTATTAATGAGTCTATTAAATCCATCCAAATATCTATTAATGTAATTAAGGAGAGGACCACTAGGTTGAGAGCTAAGCAAGAATTTTTAGAAAAGGCTCTTCCACCCGTTTTTATCGTAATCATGATGAAGATCTTAAAATGATTGGTAATTCTCCCATTAAATATTTGTTTAATAATATGAAAATATATTATTAAGGGACTGGATATGAGTCAACTCTAAGTAGAAGGCGTCCCATTTGTTCGGAGGGTGATGATCTTAATGATAAAAATGAAAAAGCGGGTTTGGAGAGGTCAAAACTTTAACTAGTGATGTACCCACTATCTTCGATCACAAGGAATTTAGTTATAATAATTGATCTTTAGCATAATGTATTTCATTTCTTCAATCCATGATTATCTCACCCAATTCTTACGAACAAAATAAGGCTTTTACTATACATATTGTAGAAGCTATACTAAAGGCTCATGAAGAAAAACTTGAGTTGGAAGTTTATATTCCTAGAAAAATGCATGATGAGTAGGAACCTACTATTAAAATAAAGCTTAAATAATATGAGTCCAATGCTTTGTGTGATCTTGGTGCTAGCATGTGTACTATACCAAAATATTTATGTGATGTGCTAGGTATCATCGAGATAGATGAATGTTCCCTTAACTTGCACTTAGCGGATTCCACTATTAAGAAACCATTGGGTAGAATAAATTTTTTTCTCATTATTTATAATAGAAATTATGTGCCCATGGATTGCATTATCCTTGATATTGAATGCAATATGTCCTGTGCAATAATACTTGGTAGGCCTTTCCGACGAACTATAGATGCTATTATTGATATGAAGGAGGGAAACATAAGATTCCAATTCCCACTAAAGAAGGGGATGGGACAATTCCCTAGAAAGAGAATTAAACCTCCTTATGAATCTATCATGAGGGCCACCTATGGACTGAGTGTCAAGGATCACAACACTTGATACTATGCATTATGCCTAGCTAGGGGCATAAAACGATAGCGCTTGTTGGGAGGCAACCCAATAGTTATCCTGAAATTTTTGTTTTTTAATTTTTGTCTAGGTGTGATAACATGCTTATTTATATTGTAACGATTGTGTTTTTACGTTTAAATTAGTGTTTGTGCCAACTAAAGCCTTTGGGATGACTTGAATGATAAGTGGAATTGATACGGTGCAAAAACAGAAACTTTTGTGTCAAGTGCAAAATTTCTCTAATTTTACTGTAATGTATTTTTGATCTTAATTTTTTAAAATTATTTTTATAAAATTTAAGGTTGTCCTAATGTTTCAGAATTTTGGGAGTTACAGAAGTATGCTGTTTGTGCAGATCATTACACATTGTTCTGATTTATACAGATTCTGTTTTTGTTTGCATAGTTTGCTTGTTTTGATGATGCAATGGATTGTATGGGGGGGTATAATCCATGGAGAACGACGGGGTTATTACCCCTAGGTAGGCCAAAGCTAAGGGGTTCTCCTCCCGCATCAAGAAAAATCACGCCACCGGCTCATCCTTGGTCGGTTGGGACGCGACCGGCTGGCGCGCTGCCGGCTGCCTCGCGGTCGGCTAGCGCATAGCCGACAGGCTCATTGCCGGCTGGCTCACGACCGGATGGTCAAGGAGCCGGCCGTCCAACCCCCGGCCGGAGTACGACTGGCTGCCACCAGGCCAACTCTTCCGTTGAACTTCAGACGGACAAGCTCCTGTCCCATCCCTCTGTGTGCATGTACGGCGACAAGACAAGACCCCTACGACACACCCCGGTGTGGCCATAGTGACCGCTGACACGCGGGCGCGCGTGGCTACAGTCCAGCTGGTCGTACCGTTGACTTCAGCTATCCGCGACCGAGCGGGGCAATAGTGTCGGCATGCCTCAACCTACTCCATTACCTGCCCCCGCGTGGCTACAGCGCTGCCGGCCGTACCGGAGACCTCGGCCGGCTGGCGCTAGGCGACGCCACTTGACGTGGCCCGTGCCGCGATAGGTGATCTCGGGCCAATTGCCGGGCCAGCCGACGGGCCCTAGTTGACAATGGGACCATGCAGCCGGCGGGCCCTACTGATGACTAGACGGCTCAGCGGGTGGTCCCCCTGGCCGGCCGGAGAGGCTGCCAGCTGGGTCCCCCCAACCAGTGCTTTAGAGATATTATAAGCCAGGGGTTAGCCTATAAACCCCCCCGAGCCCCCTCCATGCAAGGGACGGACTCTATCACAAGCACACGCAAGAACTCTCCCTCCCGCATCCACTTACGTAGCGAAGAAGGAGCCGACTACTCCTTCTTCCACCTATAGACAATAGCTCAAGGAGCACCATTGTAACCACATCCGTCTATCAACCTAGACCAAGCAGGACTAGGGGTATTACCTCCTACGGAGGGCCCTGAACCTGGGTATATAGAGTGTCCACCACCGCTTGTGCCCAATCCCGCTCCCGAAGCCCGTCGGCATCCTCCAGCCCCAACCACCTTCGATAAGCCTACATATGGCATGTGTCATGAGAAAACGGCGATAGTTGGCGCCCACTGTGGGGCCGTCCGCAATGCCGGCCGGAGTCACGCTCCGAGCGGGACCCTTCACCACCTCCCTCAGCCGCTACGCGTCCGGGCAGAACCGCACGCTCGTGGGGCTTGCTCCGACAGGCCCTGTGGACGACATTGCCGGCCTCTCCGATGAGTGTCTCGACAGCGATCTCGCCCTCGACATTGCCACGCTCACTGAGAGCGTCGGCGGGCTGAGACTCGCTGATGGACCAACGGCCAACGAGTATCCTATTCGGGTGCTCAACTGCACTGGCCCGCACACATCCGTGGGCGCACTCGCCGCGGGTGGGGCCTACGGCTCCCACGTCCGCGTGGGAGTGATGGTCACCGCCTCCTCCACCTCGTCCGGCCGAGCGCTGGCCGAGGCCAACGAGGCCGCTGCCCTCGCCGGTACCTCGGATCCGCTCAGTGCTACCTTGAGGGGTCTGAGCACTCCCATCTACCCGACGACGAACCCATACGCTGTCACAGCCGAGCTAGAGGCGGCCCGCCGCCTCCTGTTCGAAGACGCCAGCACCCTCGTAGCCGAGCGACGCTAGATGGAGGCCGCTCAATGGGAGTACATCTCCGCCTACAGTCTCACCCCGGCTGGCATTGAGCCCAGGTGGCATGGGGCTGTGCGCGATCGCGACCGTGTGGTCGCGGAAATCCTCGTTGGCAACCTGCCCGTCTACGACACCCTCGCGGGTAACCTGCGGGCCACCAAGGTAGCCTACGAGTGTCTGGCTACCTTGGTAGGCGAAGAGAGCGCCTCGCACGAGCAGCACATCAAAGACCTTATCGACACCGCCAACACGCAGCAACTCCTGCTCGCCCCTGGAGGGGTTGTCTCCGAGGTTCCCCGGCCCGAGGGCGAGGGCGCTGGGGCTGTTGGCCATCAGCCGGTCCAGCACTCCTGCTCCCCTCGCGTCTCCGGCCGACGAGTCGAGGGAAGCAACACTCAGCGCTCCCAGGTGCCCGGGAACGAGCAGCCGGCTATGAATAGCCGGCATAACAACCACACGGCGGGCGGCAAACACCGCCACGAAGCACTGGCTGGCGGCAGTCGGCGTAGCTGTGGGCACACTCCGCCCCTGTGGCAGGAGCCGGTGCGGTCCATCCCACTGGCCGTCCACCCTGACCTCGCCGCCCGACTCGGACCGCGGATTCCCCACAACGAAATCGACGCGTGCCTCTGCATCGACCGGTTGGCGCAGTCAGCTCTCCTCGAGGAGGAGGGCTCGATCAGCCCGGTGTGCTTCGGCCCCCTGATCCGTAACGAGCCATTCCCGACCGGCTTCACGCTCCCCGGTGACACCCCGAAGTACGACGGGTCTGCCAAGTCAGAGGACTGGCTGATCGACTACACTACCGCGGTCGGCATCGCCAGAGGGAACAAGCGCGTAGCCATTCACATGCCCCCCTCATGCTGATCGGCTCGGCCCGCACCTGGCTTAATAGCCTAGCGGCCGGCAGCATCAACACCTGGACTGACTTCGAAGAAGCGTTCGTTCACAACTTGATCGACACCTACAAGCGGCTTGGCCGCCCCCGTGAACTAGCCATGTGTGTCCTGGGCCCTGGCGAGCCCCTCCGCGACTACCTCACTCGATGGACCGAGCTCTGCAATTCCTGCGAGGGAGTGCATGAGGTGCAGAACATCCAATACTTCATTGAGGGTTGTCGCGATGGCACCTACCTCAAGCACAAGCTCCTGTGCTCCAAGCCGTCTATGCTGGCAGACCTCATGGCCAAGGCGGACAAGTACGCCACGACCGACTCCGCGATCTGGGTCAAGGGTAGCACGCCCGCCAAGGCGGCCCCGCCACCAGTTGCGTCATTACCGGCTGCCGACAACCGGCAGCTCCAGAACAACAAGCGCAAAACCAACCGGCCTGACTCCCGCTACGGGAGCTGGTAGGTCACCACCATTGAGGAAGAGCAGCCGGCTGCCCAGCCTTGCAACCAGCATCAGCGCACGGGCAAGGCGGCTTGGCAGCCCAAGCTCACGTTCGAGCAGATGCTCGACCTCCCCTGCAAGAATCGTTCTAGATCCAAGCCCTCCATGCACATGCTCCGGTAGTGTAGCTTCTCACAACAACTGGCCAGGGGGACGACCTCCCGGCTCCTCCCGCGTTGCCTGCCCATGCAGGGGCACCGTCTCTGGTCCCCGCTCTGGTGTCGGCTCTAGCTCCAGCCCAGAACGACGGTCGCATGCTCGACCAGTTCCCCAACCAAGACGGTTCCTACGTCGTGGTCACCAGTGAAGAGATGGACAAACACGCTCAACGCTGGCTCCACTGTGAGGTGAATGCCACCATGCTCGCGATTCCCTTGTTCATGCACTGGTCCGCGAAGCCGGTTACCTGGAGCTGGGCTGACCATCCGGCTGTGATGCCGAATCCCGGCAGCTACACCCTCGTCCTCGATCCCACCATCGCCTCCGAGAGGAGCACCTGCCGCTTCTCTCGGGTGTTGATCGACGGTGGCAGCAACATCAACATCCTCTACCTCGATATGATGCTTAAACTGGGGCTCAAGGCAGAAGACCTGCAGGTAAGCCGGACGGTTTTCCACGACATTGTGCTGGGAAAGTCCTGCACCCCCATCGGCAAAATCAAGCTCGATATCCTCTTCGACGACCACAACAACTTCCGCCGCGAACCGATATGGTTCGAGGTGGTGGACCTCGATAGTCCCTATCACGCGCTGCTGGGCCGTCCAGCACTCGTCAAATTCATGGCGGTCCCCCATTACGCCTACCTCAAGCTCAAGATGTCGGGCCTCAAGGGCATCATCACCATCGTTGACGACTACAAGATGTCTATCGCGTGCGCGTGAGACGACAGCCGGTTGGCCAAGGCCGTGGAGATAGTAGAGGAGAAGCGGCAGCTCGACCGGCTCGTAGCTCTCATCGCTAGCCAGCCGGCTGTGACGGTGCCTCTATCCTAGTCGATCGGCAAAGCCTTGTTCCAGCCATCCAAAGACACCAGACAGGTGCCGCTCGACCTGGCCAACCCCAAGCAGTGCGTCACCATTGGATCCCTCCTTGATAGCAAATAGGAAAGCGAGCTCGTCGACTTCCTCTGTGAGAATCAGGACATCTTTGCATGGTCTCCCAAAGACATGCCGGGTGTTCCAAGGAAGTTCGCCGAGCACAAGCTTCACGTGCGGCCGGATGCGAAACCGGTTAAGCAACCCCTGCGTCGTTTCTCCGAGGAGAAGCGACATACTATAGAAGAAGAGATTGCCCGGCTGCTCGTAGCCGGCTTCATCATGGAAGTTTTCCACCCGGACTGGCTGGCCAACCCAGTTGGCCATCAAGTCACGGGCGATGGCCGACTTCCTCGTCGATTGGGCGGAGACCAAGTTCGTGCTGCCTCCCCCAGACTCCACACATTGGCGCATGCACTTTGACGACTCAAAGATGAAGACTGGTCTGGGAGCCTGCATCGTCCTCTCCTCCCCGAAGGGAGACCAACTCAAGTACGCCCTTCAGATCCACTTCGCCGCCTCCAACAACGTGGCTGAGTATGAGGCGCTCGTCCACGGCCTCCGTCTCGCCAAGGAGATTGGCATCAGGCACATCCTATGCTTCGGCGACTCTGACCTCATGGTGCAACAGGTATCTGGCGAGTGGGATGCCAGAGACGCCAACATGGCCAGCTATTGCTTCCTTGTCCAGTAGCTCACCGGCTCCTTTGAGGGTTGTGAGTTTCATCATGTCCCCCGGGCGGACAATGAGGCGGCCGATACACTGGCAAAGATCGGCTCCACCCGGTAGGCCATCCCAGCCGACGTCTCCCTCGAACGGCTGCTCAAGCCATTGATCAAGCCCTCCCATGAATTGGAGTCCATCTTCGTGCTGGCTAACGTAGCCGGCCCATCGGTAGACCTGGTTGCCTAGCCGGCACTATCAGCGTTGGCTGCCTAGCTGGCACCACTAGCTCCGACTATTGAGCCGTTCGCTTCCGAAGCGGCCGGCTCCGAACCCACAGTCGTCATGATGGCGATCAACGTCCCTCTCGCCACCTCAGTCCCGGGGGCTAGCAGGCTGGTCCCGAGGACTGGTCACCTAGACCTGGGGGCTCCCACCGCCTCCAACGCCCCACTGGAGCCCGAGCCGGCTCCCGTCTTGGATCCCTCATGGGCCCAACCCATCCTGGCATTCCTCCTGCGCGGCGAACTCCTTCGTGGCGAGGCCACAGCAAGGCAAATCCAACGCCGAGCCCCGGCCTATAGCATCAGCAACCACGAACTGGTTCATCATAGCACCACCGACGTCTTCCAACACTGCGTCGAGCTGGAGAGAGGGCAAGAGATCCTCCTCAACATCCACCAGGGCGAGTGTGGGCACCATGACGCCTCCAGAACCCTGGTGGCCAAGGCGTTCCGCCACGGCTTCTACTGGCCGACTGCCTTGGAGGAGGCCAAGCAGCTGGTCGACAAGTGCGAGGGCTGCCAGCGATTCAGCACGTAGAGCCACCTGCCGGCTACGGCCCTCCAGACCATCCCCCTCTCATGGCCCTTCGCCGTCTAGGGGCTGGACATGGTGGGACCCTTCAAGACTGCACGAGGCGGCATGACACATTTGCTGGTAGCCGTTGACAAATTCACCAAGTGGATCGAGGCTAGGCCAATCAAGAAGCTGGACGACCCCACGGCCGTCCGGTTCATCGAGGACATCTCGGTCCGCGACAACGTCCCCCACAACATCATCATCGACAATGGCACGAACTTCGCCAAGGGCGCACTAGCGCGTTTCTGCACCAAGCAAGGTATCCAGCTTGAACTGGCATCAGTTTCCCATCCACAGTCAAACGGCCAGGTCGAGAGGGTGAACGACCTAATCCTCGCCGGCATCAGGCCCCGGCTCGTGGTGCCGCTGGTCAGGTCAGTCGACTATTGGATCGAAGAGCTGCCGGCTGTCCTCTGGAGCCTCAGGGCCACACCCAACCGGTCGATCGGCTACAACCCTTTCTTTCTCGTGTACGGGTCTGAGGAAATCATCCCCACCGACATTGAATTTGATTTGCCTCGGGTCGCCCTGTATATGAAGAAGGACGCGAAGGAGGCAAGGGAAGATGGCGTCAACCTACTTGAAGAAGCACGTGAGCTGGCTCTGAGCCGGATGACCATATACCAGTAGAAGCTCCATCACTACCGTAGCAAGCGGATCCGACCACTCTCCTTCTGCGAAGGAGACTTGGTGCTCAGGTGTATCCAGGGGATTGCTAGCCAGCACAAGCTGTCCTTCCCATGGGAGGGCCCGCTCATCGTCAGCAAGGCGTTACACAACAACGCGTCCTACCTAATAGATGCCCAGAAGCTGCGGAAGCACAAGAGAGACGCCTCCGGCAAAGAGACGGAGCGCATGGAACGCGAAGCTTCTCCACCCGTTTTACTACTGAAAAGACCAGTGTATGTATGTATCCTCCCCTTTTGGCTTATGAATGCAATGGCCCCCCAGGCCGCCACCTAGGGTATGCCACTTTTCAATCCCTTCAAAAGGTTTCTCATTACCTAAGCGTGGCACCCGGTTTCGGCTCCTTGGCCCGGGGGATCGCCGACTCTCCTCCAAGGCGGACAAGTAGCATGAGCAAGTGATCCTTTGCTACCCCCCTAACCAGCCATAGACTGGCTCCCAGCTGTCCGGCTGATGGGACCGTGGGTAGGAAGGAACCTTTCACACGAAGTCCGCCTAACGAGTAGCAGCCGGACAGGTCCTACCAGACCATGTTGTTTATAGCAACCGACCACTACCGGCTCGACCTAACCATAGCTGAATGACTCTAAAAACTTGCTTGTTTTCCCAAGGAAGATGCTCCATCCCTGTCCCAGACCGGTTCCCGGCTGGCCAACAGGCGGGGCGGAAGTCGGAAGGAATCCTGGCGAGAAACACAAGTCAGAAAGCAAAAGGCAAAAGAAGAGCCGGCACGCATACATTTTTAGCAGCACAAGTTAAAACGGTAAGTGTAACAGCCCGGGACCGACGCTCCAGAAGATTTCCCTTTTATTTTCATTCTCGTCATGTGTTTTGTCTGGTTGTCGCATTCATCATCGCATCATTTGCATCATCTGCATAGCATCGTCACTCGTATTTGAAAACTTGCATCCATGAGTAGCCGCCGGTTCTCTTCGCTCGCGCCGTTAACCGTTTCGAGTCCAACCACACACGCCCGCGCCCGTGGATCCGATAAAATATTGTTTTAAAAGTATGTATAAAACTTTATCGGATTGGGTTGAAAGTTGGCCTGCGATCTTGTTATATTGTAGGTAGGCCGCCTTCCAAATTTTGTCGCATTCCGAGGTCGTTTGATACCCCGTCGGTCAACTGTAGCAGCGCGGTCATTGGTTTATTACCGAACGTTTTTTGGTGTTTTAAAACCTCGTGTCATGGGCTGCAAACCTCCCTCTCATCTCCCCATAGCCCATCTACAGCCACTGTAGCCTAACCTAGCTCCCTTCGCTTCTGGGCCGTCCGATTAAGATCGAATGGTTCGAAAAGGGAGTAAATCAGCTAACCCTAACCCCCTTCCCTATTTAAGCAGCCTACCCTATCCAATTTTGACCTAAACCCTAGGCTAGCATCGGAAACCATGCCCCCAGCCGCCATAGCCTCCCTCCTCCTCTCGTAGGCCCGCCAGGAGCCTGGTCAGGGCCCGCCCGAGCCCATCTGGGCTCGAGGCGTCCGAGCTGCCTGGCTTCTCCCGAGCTCCCGAGCCGCCACCGATCGTACACCACCGCCCCGCAGTCGCGCCTGCTCGCCCGCTCCCTTCGCCGGAGCCCTGCCGCCCCGCGGCCGTGCCGCTCGACCTCGTCAGCCCTTCGCCCCAAGAACGAGCTCCATGGCGCCGCCACCTCGAAGCTCCGCCGACAGACGGAGAACTCACACGTCGGGCACCCCTTCGACCTCCGCCGCCGGATCCGGGGATCCCATGTTCGGATTTGCCCGTCTTCGTGCCTGCCGCCAGCCATCGCGTCCCGTCGGCTAGCCGTGGCCTCATTCAGTGCCGCCGTCCTCCCTGCTCGTGCGAGCTCAGACTGTGGCGGGCGCCCGTTGACCGTGCGTGGCCTCTGCTTGGGCCGGCTAACCACCTCCAAGGCCTAGTGCCTCGCCTCGTCCCAGCCCCCAGCTCCCTCAGGCCCATGGTGAGCCGCACCCCTCCTACCCCTCGCCCGTGTGCACATTTTTGCTATGTTGCGCCCATGCTCCTATTGTAGCCCTATGCAGATTCGGCCAACTTGTTTTTATTTCCTGCTTAGGACGATTTTAGCAATTATCGAGTGAATTACAAATTTTGTCATGTTTTATATGCTCATATAAAAATAATCATGTACCGGATCAAAATACTTTATATATGCCAAACGTGTAGAATTTCATGTAGAATCACCACAACCAACTTGCATACATGATAAAAATGTTTAACATGCCATTTTCTTTCATTTTGCATGGATGCCATTATGTTGCATTGGGCATAATTATTATTCATGCATCTTAGGTTAAAAACTATAGATTTGAAATATGTTAAATATGTAGATTATTTATATCCCTTTGTCAAGCATGATAAAAAAACTGTTTAATGAGATGTTGCATTTTATTGCATAAATAACTTGCTAATAGGTTTATGCGTAAACTTGCGTAATTAATTTTGACTATTTTCCTACTTGAACCTATGCACTTTATATATGATTTTGGGGTAGGAAAATCCGTAGAATTTATTTGTGTAGATAGTTTTGTCATTTGAGTAAGTTTGTGCATGTTATTTTGCTGTGATGCCCTTTTGTTATTTTCGTGCGATTTAATACATGGATGATATGAAATAATTTTGAACATGAGATATGCCCTTTTATATGTGTGCTAGGTCCTGGTCATTTTGGTTGCTATAGAAATCCATGTTTATGTGTCGTTTTCTTGTTGCCATCATGCTATAAAATACTGCTATTTTGAAGGTCCAAAATATTTCTAAGTCTGGAATCTATAATATTTTATTGCTATCTTGCCATGTGTTTTGCTAGCGATCTAGAACCCCTTTGGGGTAGGTGTAATGAAGCTATTTGTAGTTGATAATGTCCTCTAACATGCTGTTAAGTTTCATGCCATAATATGCCCTGTAGCTTATAGTTTTACTACTGTCAATATGCCTTCGTGATAAACGCTGCAATGTCAAAAACTGGGTTATATTCACTAAGTCTAAAAACTGCTTAGTTCAATATGCCATGTTGTGAGCTTCCTACCATGTGATTCATACCTCTTTTGAGTATGATATGTGAAGATGAAATGAAGTGTGTATTATATGCTACTGCCCCATGCTTAGTTTGTGCATTTTAGAATCTTCTAGCTTCTTGTTTTCACGTGTGCAACATGCCATCTTGCTGTTTTGGGCAGATTTGAAATAAACTTGTGTTGATTGTTGTGGTTGAACCGTAGCTCCGTTTTGGACATGCCATATATGAAACTTGATTATAATTTCATGTAGTATCATAATATCTTGCTGCATTCATGATTTGAAATGTTTGTGGTTGTCATTTTTATGCATTTTGCATTCATGTCATGTTCATCTTGTGCGTGTCATAACTTTTAGACTGTAGCTCCGTTTGAGATGTTCTATATATGTAAATCAAGTAGAATGACGTGTAAAATTACATGGTATGCTTTATTCTGTTGTTTAAAAAATATAAAATATGGTTAGTTCAGATCTGGACCAATTTCGAAATTAACATATGGGGTCATCTCAGAAATGCTATAAATTGTTTCCGGCCTCATTTAAGATGCCTAGATAGATAGTTTACTTATGCTTCACCTCTTGCCATGTTTAACAACATTTAATATTTTCGTCTACCTAACGAGAGTGAACTAAATAATTCGAATGTGCAACTCGTTGCATATTGGGCGTCACTTAATGTGTAGAAGTTGATTGCTGTGCTTGCCATGCCTTGAATAATTAAACCGGACATGCATCATATTTGTTTGTGCATCATGTCATGCATATGTTGTGGTGTATCGTGTGTTGATTGTTTGTTCCGGATTGTTCCTTCTCGATAGAGTTCCGAAAGCGTTCGGAGTGTAAGGATTCGTTCGTCTACTTCACGAGTCGTCTTCTTCATGGATTCATTCTTCTTCCAAGCGGGATCTGAGGCAAGATGACACATTTCTCTGGATACCACTACTATCATTGCTATGCTAGTTGTCTCTCTTCCATCGTTATGTCTCGCTACCTACCACTTGTTTGTCAAGCCTCCCAACATTGCCATGATAAGCCTCTAACCCCCTCCACATCCCAACAAACCTTTGATTGGTTATGTTACCGCTTGCTCAGCTCTTCTTATAGCATTTCTAGCTGCAGGTCAATTGCTTCCATGTGTCATGGACATTCTTTTGTTATCGTAATATTATTGCTATTTAATTTAATGCACATATATACTTGGTAAAGGGTGGAAGGCTTGGACTTTTGATCGGTGTTTTGTTCCACTCTTGCCGACCTAGTTACTTGTGAACCGGTGTTATGTTCCATAATTGAGCGCTCCTAACAAGCTCGGGGTTGTTATGGGGACCCCCTTGATTTTCGTTTTAGGGTCGTGATGTGATGCTTGAATGTGAGAGCGTTGCTTGTTTGTTGGAGTTCTTCTTCTTCATCGAGCTAGGATGGGTCCAGGCGGCAGCCTGGGATAGCAAGGATGGATATCATTTGTTTGTTTGTTTTCGTCCGTAGTCGGACCCTGCTCTTCTGTATGATGTTGAATACATTGATGTATTGATGTGTTATTGATGTAGCTTGTGGCCAGTGTAAGCCAATTCCATATACTCATCTCTTCTGTAAATGTACCTGTAATGATATCCATTCTTGGAACACGAAGAGATGCGCTTCTATCCCTGTCGAGGCCCTCATGCCAAAATAATGATATGATCGCATCTTGGGCGTGACAATTTGGTATCAGAGCCTGTACAGACCTAGGAGCCCCTTGATTCATCGAACTTGGCCGAGTCGAGTCTAGAGAAAAAACTATTTTGAGTCTAGTTATATTGGAGAGTAGGATTCCTTAGTATCTCAAGACGGAGGCTGTTCGAAATTGCTTCAATACTTTTCGTATGATCGGAGTCACCCAGTACTTGGGAGGCGTTCAGGGTACTACCCTGTTTGGTATCGTTGTGTTTTCGAGTGTCTGAGATAGATGGAGTTCCGAAGCCTCTGGTTATGTGTTGAAGGATGGATACAGTTGGGGTGTAGGGCTTGTTAGTTGTGTGAGATATTTTCCTCCTTGTATCCCCAATACTCGATTGCATAACCAAGAATTTTTTGGGAGTTCTTAAGTGGGAATTCAAGTTGTTACCTAGGCTATCTTCTAACAGATCATGATGTGAGGTTGGGGTTCGAAATCTAGTGGATTCGTTTGTTCAAGGTCTTTCTTACAGCGGTTCTTGTTGTGTCTTAAAGAGTCCTTGTAGCTTGCTATGACTTGGGGATGCATCGTATGTCATGAGCACTGCCATGCACATGATGGCTACTATAAGATCGAGCCCGTGCGAACCTTACCACAAAAATATCGAGAGAAATCTAAGATATGCATTTGTTTCCGACATGTTTCGTAAGCCTGATCCTTTGTTTTGTTTTTGAATATGGTAATCCGAGTTCATTCGACGTCAAGTGGTGATTTCATATATTTTCTAAGTAGTGTTCTCATATATTACGGGAATGCTATCCCTTTTGCTCAATCAAGTTGTCATATCAATTCTTTTCAACCGATGCGCTCCTCTTCAAGATTTTCAATCATCCCCAATATTTTCAAGATCATTCTTCTTATTTCTTTCCAAAGTTCATTTCATCTGTCCCAAGTTTTCTTTGTTTTCACCACCCTCCCGCCCTTTTCCTTCAATGATTAAATCACATCCAGGTGCCTTTCTCTTCATTGATGCTTCGCTATCATTTCTTCCGTATTGTATCCGGTGATTTCTTGTGGAGATTCTCAGGAATTTCAATTTCAAGATCTATCCTCAAATTCCTTGTTCTTGTTGTTATTCTTCCTGGCACATTCAATTCAAGCTTCGGTGCTCATCATATCCTTTTAATTCTCTAATGCTTCCCCATGTTGGAAATTATTATCCAAGCCTCTCTTGTTTATTCCTTTTTCTATTCTATCCGGAGTGCTGAAGATATCTCAGAAGACTTTCATTTCCATTCATATCCTCTTAAATTATTTCGAGGTTCTCACCTCATCAAGTTTTCGTTGTAACGGTGCAATCTCTCTTTCTAAGAAATCTTTCAATGGTGGTTTCTTTTCAATGGGCCCATAACCCATAGTTTTTCCCCAGGTTCTTACCTAGCTCTTCTAATCTTTCCGGAGATGTCGTCAAGTTCTTTTTAAATATGACGTAAGAATGATTTTCATCAGTCATATTCCTTCTCCATGGTCACTTTGAATTATTTTCATTGTTGGATCAACCTTCTTTATTCGTTATTCCGGAGCATCTCAGTAATTCATGGTGTGTTTCTCGTCATCATTCTCTGTATTGAAGACCAAAAGAGAGTTCTCTTAAATCTTAATCCATTCTCCTAGGGATTCATGGTTTCAGCTTGTTGCTATCATCTCAAATTGGTTTTGATCATGAGTAATTCGATCCTTATCTATCCGGTGCATTCCAGAGTTGTTCTCATTTCTCGATCCTCCGAAGGCCATCATTTCAGATGATTTCTTCATTCTCAGCTTTCAGCTTTCGTTCTCAAATTCTTCTCGTGTGTTGTTCCTTTGTTCATGTCTCAATTATTCCGGTGCTTCGTTCAAGTTTTCTATTAGGTGGATCATTCTCTCTTTGTTCTCATGATTATATCATTCATTTGTATTATCCTATTTAGTTTCTAACTCTAACCGGTGTTTTCGTGCAAGACTTCTTCAAGTTTGTGTTCTATCTCTCTCTTCAATCTTTTCAAGAAGAATAAGTTGTGTGCTAAATTCGTTGCTTGTCATCAATTTATCTTGATGAAGGATAGGCATATCATAATTCTTATTCTTGTTTCATCCAGGTAATTTCGATCCTTCTTCCGGAGTTGTGCATGATATCAATTCTAGGCTTCAAGTGTTCTCATCTTTCCTTTTCTGGAGTTCCTAGTTTTCTCAAGTATCTTGTCGCTAAGCTTCAGCTAATTTGTAGCAAGGCCTCAATCTTGTTTTTTTCTACCTTCAATGTCAATCTTCATCCTTTCATTCCGGAGTTCATCCCGATGCTTCTTCATGGTGGTTTCTTAAGGATTTAATTCTTCTTGAAGTGTTCTTCAAGAATCTTGTTGGAGGTGCTCAAGTGTTCTTAATCTTGAATTTCTAAGTTCAATTCCTTCTCCATTGTCTTTTGAGATGGTGTTATTAAATTCTTGATTATGAGGAGTCTCAAAGGAAAATTTGAAGAATGATATAAGTAAACCCATCATGTCTTCTAGGAGTTATCTTGGGTTGGATTTCACCTAAAGAATTTCCTAAGGATGTTGCTATCATGGTGTCATAAATGATCCAAGTTCCCTCCTCCTCTTCTTGGTGAAAGAAGTTTTCATCTATTTTGCTCCCAAGCAATCGTTGTTTTGTTAGTGGCGGGTTGCCACCTCATAATTTTGAGATGTTTTCCATAAACCCTTAACAAGCTATTCTTTTCATTGTTGGTTTTTCAACAACTCCGTTCAACCAAGCTTTTCAAATTCAATGGTGGTAGAAGTTGTCATTTTCTTCTTAGTTCTCTTCTCTTCAAAGATCTAGCTTCTATTCTTTTGTTCCACATGCATTGTGGTGTTGCTCTTTTCAACTAACATCTAGTTTGATTAAGATCATGTTCTTCCCTTGCTTGTCCATTAATCGGAGTGTTGTGAAATCTTTTCATGACCCTTCCATCTTATGAAGTTTTGATTCTAATCCAACCGAAGTTTGGTGCCTCTCTTTCAATTTCTTTCCATCATATAAAATTTATTTCTATCAGGCTATTGTACGCTGTGCTTATCCGGTCGTGTCGTGAGAACGAGATACGCGGCTCTTATCGGGTTTGTTGACACATCAGGCGGACTTGCTGGATTTGTTTTACCTTTCTCGAATGTCTTGAGTGAGGAACTTTGATCTTCTCCGGGCTATCTCGAGGTGTCCGTGGTTGAGGTTATTCCCGTTGCGTGTGGTTAATTTGTGATGAATGAGTTGGAGCACCCCTGCAGGGTTAAATCTTTCAAAAAGCAGTGCCCGCGGTTATGTGGCCAACTTGTATACTTTGTTTAACACCCGGTCATAGCAAACTTGAAGTAAACTCAAATAAAATACACCAACTGTGTGCGTAACCATGAATGTCTCTTCTCGTGAGTCCTTATCCAAGAGAGAACACGGTGGGGTTATGTTTGACGTAAGTAGGTGTTCAGGATCAGTTAGTGATCATTTCTAGTTCATGTACGTTATGCGTAGACCACCATACTTTACTTTTTGTATTCGTAAGTTAGCCACTCAGATAAATGCTTAGTTGCTTGCTGCAGCCTCACCACTTAACCATACCTCACCCATTAAGCTTTAATAGTCTTGATACCCTTGGAAATGAGATTGCTGAGTCCCCATGGCTCACAGATTACTACAACAATAGTTGCAGGTACTGGTAATGTGATGCTTGAACGTGAGAGCATTGCTTGTTTGTTGGAGTTCTTCTTCTTCATCGATCTAGGATGGGTTCCAGGCGGCACCCTGGGATAGCAAGGATGGATGTCATTTTTCGTTTGTTTTCGTCCGTAGTCGGACCCTGCTCTTCTGTATGATGTTGAATATGTTGATGTATTGATGTGTTATTGATGTAGCTTGTGGCCAGTGTAAGCCAATTCCATATACTCATCTCTTCTGTAAATGTACTTGTAATGATATCCATTCTTGCAACACGACGAGATGCACTTCTATCCCTGTCGAGGCCCCCATGCCAAAATAAGGATATGATCGCATCTTGGGCGTGACAATAAGAGCCCATAGGCCATAGGTTCATTAAAATACACCCCAATGGGTGGAAATACGTTTTAAAAATAGTGTTGCAGCAAAAGGAAGAAACAAGTAAATGCGCGGGGCGACTCAGGCTGCCGGCGCGTCGCCAGCCGGCTCAACGTTTCTCCCAGAAGATGTTGTGGCCTTCGAATCCGCCTCCGTGGCGTCCATGGCCTCAGGGCCGCCATCGGTGCTGGAGGCGGTGCTCTCGTCGGTGACCTCCTCGTCCTTCGGGCCTTGGGGGTTGCCAAAGGAGTCCTCGGCGATCGGCTCGCCATCCTCGCCAAGAGCCGGCAGAAGTTCGTCCGGGTCGACATACGAGGCAAGCTCGTTGGCCCGACGGACAAGGGCGCCTTGACGGGCTGCCCGTTCCGCCTCAGGCATGTCATTAATGGTGGTCAGTCAGTCCAGGTCGACACCGTGATACCATGATGTGACGAACCCGAGCGCCATCTGCACACCGGCTCAAGCCACCGACGCCTTCCAGACCTCGAGCCGGGCCACGGTGTTCTCCAGCAACAGCGCCACATAGCTCTCCAAGGCCCCACGACCCGGCAACAAGGCGGCAGTCAAGTCCTTACCGGCTGTCTTTAGCTGCTCCACGCTGCGCTGGAGGTGGATTAACTGGTTCTCCATGGCCACCCAAGCTCCGCCACGTCCCAGCTGGTGTTCTCTTCAAGCTCACGCCCGCACTCCCACAAATATTCCTGGTGGTCTACCACAGCTTGCTCAGTGCGACGCTGAGTTTCCGGGAAATGCTCTGGAAAAAAGAATGGGGAATCGGAAAACAAGTCAAGGGCAAGAAAAACATTGCCGAATGAAAAGAAAATCAAGAGTCATGCTGGAAGGAATCATCCTATTCAAGGGCGAAATGCAATGACATGTTATGATCCCTCTCCAACGCCGCCTCTGCCTGGGCTAGGTCAGCCCTGCGCGCCTCAAGCGCCTTCTCGAGGCGGGTCACCCTGCCTTGGAGGGTGGCCATCCGCTGGGCGACATCAACCGCTTGCTTGACAACATCTTCCTTGGCCGCCACCTCCCGCTGCACATCCATGCTCACGCGCTCTTGGGCCGCCTGCCCATCCACCAGCAGGGCGCCTAGGCGGTCTCGTTCTGTGGTGATCGCCTGGACGCTCTACGCCAACCGGTCTTGCTCCGAGACCACCTCGTCATTCTTCTCCCGGAGGGCGTTCAGCTCCTCTGTGAAAATAAACCAGCAGCTATTACCAAGATTGCACAAGACCCGCCCCGACTGGCGAGCAACCGGCCCGACGCTCGGGGGCTACCCCCACAAACGTACCTTAGGTTCTCTCCAATTCCTCCTCTAGACGGTAATAGCCGTGCTTGCCATAGTTGTGAATAGTGACTGCCTCGTTAAAGAGCTCCTGCCGCCTGGAGCTCCCCGCGTGCTCCAAGAAACCGAAGCCAAAAGTAAGTCAAAAGCAAGCAAAAGAAGATCCGGCCTGGCTGCCCCGCAGCCGGTAAGCCGGCCCGTATCTCGAGGGCTACACCCAGTGGGTGCGCTCACGCGCCCCCACTAAAAAATAGAAAACAAGCAAAGGCAAACAAAAGAAGATCTGGCCCGGCTGCCCCACAGCCGGTCAGCCGGCCCGCATCTTGGGGACTACACCCAGTGGGTGCGCCCGCGCGCCCCACGGAAAATTCAACAAAGACGCAAAAGGTTTACCTCGGCACGCTGTAGGGCGCTGTCGGCCGCCTCCGCAAATCTGGCCAACTCCTCGCGGCACTGTGCCAGGACGCTACCCAGATCCTCAAGTGTCGGGACCGGGCCGCCGGGAGGCGGTTGAGAACCACAAGAGGACGGGAATCAGCTCCTGGCTACCCATGTTCGGCAACACCGCCTCCTTCCTTGTCCGGTTCAGCGCGATGGTCGCAACGGCCGACGTCTCCACCTCGATAGATACACCTCCGATGCCGCCTCTGGCGCCACCGGGGCCTCTGGCACGACAACCGCCGCCAACTCGACAACGATCGGTGCCACCTCCAGCTCTGCCTGGGCCGGCTTGGGGGCTGCTCCCCCTGGCCGGGCCACTTCCACCCCGGGCGAAGTCAGGACCGCCTCCACGGCCAGTCCTCGTGGCTCCCGCGCTAGAGGCCTCGACATGTGAGTCAACTTTGCCATAGAATCCGACACCCGCACGGGGTCCGCGGACCTCCTCCGCCTCTCGTCGCTCGAGGCCCCGGAGCACGAGGGTCCGCCCCTGGCCCCCGACTTCGAGGGTCACAGTTCCACGAGCCTCCTCTTCTTCTCATGCAGCGTGGCTGCATGCTCCTGAGCCAACCGGCTGGCGGCCTCCACCTGGCCAGCTGTCGACTCCACATCATGGAGCTCGATGGGGTCCCTGGAACAAGCAAACATTCAGCCGCCTGCTGACACGCGACTTACAAAGAGAAACACCCACAAGAAACAAAACACTTACCCGGCGACAATAGGCAAGACCTGCTTGGTACGCGCTGACGGCTTCGTTGCGATCGCCTTCGCTTGCTTGCGAGCCGGCGGTTGGGCCGCCGGCTCCTCCTTAGCCGGCCTCTTCCCCCGACTGGAGGTCCCGGTCGCCTGGATGCACGCCGACTGCTCCTCACTCTGCCTGCGTGAGCCCCGCTGAGCTATGAGGGGAGGCATGTTCAGGATGCGGACGTCATCATTATCATCGTCATCATCATCGGTCCAATCTTTGATCATGAGGACGGAGGGGAACTCACCAGCCGCTCTAGACCCACCAGCTCCCAGGTCGTCCACCACCTTGGCCGCCTTGGCCTCTCCCGAGGAGTCAACCCCCTCTTCAACTCTGCCTCCTAGTTCGAAGTCCTCGGAGTCGGACTCGATGCGCTTCTCCTTGAAAATCTGGGGGTGCGGGCTATACGGCGTGTTCTGTCGAACGAAAAGCTGCGGTCAGCACGACAAGTGAGCTCGAGGGCCGGCTAGAAGGATTCAAAGAGAAAGAAAAATAACCTCGACGGGGCATACCAGGAAAAGTTGTCAGAATCGCGATTGAAATCTTAGAATCTTACGATCCAAACTGACCCTTTCGATTCTACGATTTTCCTCATAGAGTCTAAGTTTTCTACAATCCTGATAGTTAAGATTCTACGATTCATGGTCCTAACAACGGAGCTCCGATCCGAATCAGAATCGCGATTCTGACAACTTTGGTACCATGGGTGCCGGACTATGCCGGCTGTACGGCTCCTTGCCAAAGGACCAAGTCCCCAACGTCAGCTTGAAGGTCGTGATGGCGTTCACCCCCGTTGCCACTCGAGCCGGTGTCAGGTCAACGGTTGATAGCCGGAAGGGGTCCCGACGGCCGGACATATCACAGATCCAGTGCGGCCTTAGTTGGAGAGGCAACACCTAGCGCGCGATGAAGGTGGCCACCAGGTCGGAGGCGACCAGCCCTTCCTTGCTCCTCATGACCTGGAGCCGGCCCAGCTCTTCAAGCGTGGCCTCGTGCAGGGCGAGCCCTGACCAGTTCACTCCGGTGGATGGGGCATTAACGAACGCCGGTATCCGGATGTAATCCTGCAGCGGGTTGGTGTTCCTCATGTAGAAGAACGTCCGGTTCCACCCTTTGACGGAGTTGATGAGGCTGATGCCGGGAAATTGCGGTCCGCGGCAGCACACCCCCGCACCCCCACAGGCATACAACTCCTCGTTGTTTTTCAGGGCCTTGAGATAAAAGAGTTTCTCGAAGAGCTCCACGTAGGGAAGCATCCCAAGATAGCCCTCGCACAGCGTCACGAAGCTCATGAGGTAGAGAATGGCGTTGGGGCTGAGGTGGTGCGGTTGGAGATCGAAGGTATCCATCAGGAGATAGAAGAAGAGGCTCAGCAGTAGGACAAAGCCACACAAGAAGTGGTAGGCAAAGACGACGTGCTCCCCCGCCTGCGGCTCGAGCACCACCTCATCGCCCGGTGCGCGAGCGACCACGTGCTCTTCCGGTGCCAGCATGCGGGCGCGGTGGAGCTCCGTGATGCCGTCCTTCGTGACGATGGAGCATGTCCATCTTCCAGAGAGGCCGTCGGACATCGCTGCCGTGTGGCGAGCGGACGAAGCAACAACGCGAAATGAGGGGAGAAGGCAAGGAGGAAGAAGATGAAGGGGGTAAGGGGAGCACAACTGCCTCCGCCCCTCGCCCTTCCCCTTTAAATAAGGGGGCGACGCCTGGGGAGGTGTGGATTAACTGTTCCCACTCCCTCGGGATACCCGTGAGATTGTGGGTGTCTCGGGACGCAACCGCCGCGATCTGGATGCAAAAGATCTTGGCATGCGGCCCGAGATTTACCGGGCTACACTAGCGTCCTAGCGGGTAGGCCCAGGGCAATGTCCCATCTACTCACAGGTGCGGGCCCCATGGCATCATTGCACCCTGTGTGGCATGCCAAGGGCCGGCAAGGGACCCGGAGCAGCGCGACAGAACCCGAGGCGTCGGGGGCAACCGTTGGCTCAACCGGTCGCTCGGCTCCGTGCGAGAGGCGGGCGCCGCATAAAGGAAGCCACCGGCTCCCCTCGTCGAGCAGACAAGGGCCCCAGTCGGCTTAGGGGACTTCATAAATTCCATCAGCCCTCAAGAATGCATCACTTGGCCATTCACATGGCCGAACGTCTGCGACACGAGGAAGATTGTATTTGGACTTCTTCTTCACCTCATTTTCATCTTGTTTAGAGCCCTGGCTTTAAGAGACTCTTAACAATCTCCTCATCAGTTCTTTCTACGAAAAAAATTCTGAAATTTTTAGTGAATCAAAATAACGGTGAACAAACTCCACAAAACTTATAGCAAGTACTCTCACAAGTGCCTAGAGCTTATATCATGCATCAGAACTACTTGAGACCATACACTTCAGACCATACAAATTTGACATGCAAGCTCAAGAACAAGGTCACCACAGCAGCAAAAATTTGCAATTTATAAAGCACTAGAACAAAAACTAATTGGACCATTGGAGGAGTCACATACCGAAGATAATTCCCCTAAAACAGTTTTGCAATTGGAGCTTTGCACAAGGAGATCGAAAATGGCAGCAACATGAGCTAGAACACGGGTCTGAGCAATGGTGGGATTTTTCTGGACGAAAACGAAGTGGATGGGTGATAGAATAAGTGAGAGGGCCTACATGGGACCCACAAGCCACCTGGGCATGGCCAGGGGGTGGTCGCGCCCTGTGAGCTCGTGGTTCACTGGTGCATCCCCCTGATATGTGCTCAGTGCCAGAAATTCTTAAATATTCGAGAAAAATCATACTACATTTTCAAGGCATTTGGAGGACTTTTATTTGAAGTTCATTTTTTATTGCACGGAAAACTCAGAAAACAGAAAAATAATAGCATTTTTAATTTATTTATTCTAAACAAAAGAAAGTCAAAGTTGGGTACATAAGGTTGTGCTATCTAAATTTATCCATCTCATGCTCATCAAAAAGAATCCATTAATAGGGTTGATCAAACCTTATTGACATTTTTTTGAATGACATGGAACCGGAGAATTTTCGAATAGCACTAGGTTACCTCAATGGGGATATGCATGTCCCCAACTATAAGTATATCATATTTCTTCTTGACAGTAGGGAGAGGGAATTCAAAATCTCCAATAATAATCGTTGAATTTTTTTCAATGAAGTTGATACTATGAACTTGAGGTTGTTTCTTCGGAAAGTGTATCGTATTCTCATTACCATTAACATGAAAAGTGACATTGCCCTTGGTGCAATCAATAAGAACCATTGTAGTATTAAAAAAAGGTCTACCAAGGATGATCGACATATTGTCGTCCTTGGGAATATCAAGAATAACAAAGTCCGTTAGGATAGTAACATTTGCAACTACGACATGCACATCCTCACAAATATCGATGGGTAAAGCAGTTGATTTATCACCCATTTGCAAAGATATTTCAGTAGGTGTCAACTTATTCAAATCAAGTCTACGATACAAAGAGAAAGGCATAACACTAACACCAGCTCCAAGGTCACATAAAGCAGTTTTAACATAATTAGTTTTAATAGAGCATGGTATAGTAGGTACTCTGGGATCTCCTAGTTTCTTTGGTATTCCACCCTTCAAGGTATAATTAGCAAGCATGGTGGAAATCTTAGCTTCCGGTGTATTTCTTTTATTTGTCACAATATTTTTCATATATTTAGCATAAGGAGACATTTTCAGAATATCAATCAAGCGCATACGCAAAAAGATAGTTCTCAGCATTTCAAAAAAACGCTCAAAGTCCTCATCATCCTTTTTATTAGAAGGTTTAGGAGGAAAGGGCATGGGTTTCTGAATCCATGGTTCTCTTTCTTTACCATGCTTCCTAGCAACAAAGTCTCTTTTCTCATATCTTTTATTCTTAGGTTGTGGGTTGTCAAGATCAACATCAGGTTCAATCTCCACATCATTATCATTACTAGGTTGAGCATCAACATGAACATCATCATTAATATTATCACTAGGCTCATGTTCCTCACCAGATTGTGTCTCAGCATCAGAAACAGAAATATCATTTGGGTTTTCAGGTGTATCTGTAATAGTTTCACTAGCAGCATGCAAGGTCCTATCATCATTCTTTTTCCTTTTATTACCGAAATGACTAGGTGTATCAGTATTAATTCCATGAGAATCCTGCTCAATTTTCTTAGGATGGCCCTCAGGATACAAAGGCTCCTAAGTCATTTTACCACCTCTAGTCACAACTCTAATAGAATGATCATTGTTCTTACCATTCATCTCATTAAGCAAATCATTTTTTGCCTTAAGTACTGGTCTACTTGAGTAGTTACCACAGAAGCATGTTTACTAATAAGCTTAATACCATTAATAGTTCTACTCATATAATCACCTAAGCAATCAAGCATGTAAGCATTTTGTTTCAATTGTCTACTAACATTGACTCTAGCAATTTGTTCATCAAGAAATTCACCCAATGGCACAATTATCAAGCAAAGTATCATCATAAGCATCATGCATAGCAGAAGTGGCATCATCAATTACTTCCGACATATCAGAATCAATAGCAGGTGGTGGTGTCACAAATTTACTCATAACAGAAGGTGAATCAAGTGTAGAGCTAGATGGGAGTTACTCACCTCCCCTCGTAGTAGAGGGATAGATCTTGGTTTTTAGGTCTTTCAGATTCTTCGTAGTGATCAACAGATATAAATCCCAAGTGACTCAGAGAAAAGATCTATGCTCCTCGGCAACGACGCCAGAAAAAGGTCTTGATATCCCACAAGTATAGGGGATCGCAAAAGTTTTCGAGGGTAGAGTATTTAGCCCAAATTTATTGATTTGACACAAGGGGAGCCAAAGAATATTCTCGAGTATTAGCAGCTGAGTTGTCAATTCAAGCACACCTGAAAGATTTAATATCTGCAGCAAAGTATTCAGTAAAGTAGTATGGAAGTAGCGGTAACGATGGCAAAAGTGACAGTAGTAGTTTTGTAGTGATTGCAACAGTAGAAACAGAAAAGTAACTTAGCAAGGATCAATATGTGAAAAGCTCGTATGCAATGGACCAGTGATGGATAATTATGTCGGATGGCATTCATCATGCAATAGTTATAACATAGGGTGACACAGAACTAGCTCCAATTCATCAATGTAATGTAGGCATGTATTCCATATATAGTCATACGTGCTTATGGAAAAGAACTTGCATGACATCTTTTGTCCTACCCTCCCGTGGCAGCGGGGTCCTAATGGAAACTAAGGATATTAAGGCCTCCTTTTAATAGAGAACTGGACCAACGCATTAGCACTTAGTGAATACATGAACTCCTCAAACTACGGTAATCACCGGAAAGAATCCCAGTTATTGTCACCCTAAGGGGACGCGGATCATAACTCATAATATGTGTCTACAACTTGCAAGATGGATCAAAAACACATATATTTTTCTTGAAAACATAATAGGTTCAGATCTGAAATCATGGCACTCGGGCCCTACTGACAAGCATTAAGCATAGCAAAGTCATAGCAACATCAATCTCGAAACATAGTGGATACTAGGGATCAAACCCTAACAAAACTAACTCGATTACATGGTAAATCTCATCCAACCCATCGCTGTCCAGCAAGCCTACGATGGAATTACTCACGAATGTTGGAGGGCATAATCGAATTGGTGATGAAGGATGGTTGGTGATGACGATGGCGTCGATTTCCCCTCTCCGGAGCCCAAAACGGACTCAAGATCTGGCCTCTCGAGGAAGAACAAGAGGTGGCGGCGGCTTCGTATCGTGAAACGCGATGAACTCTTCTCTTAATTGTTTTCTCCCCCAAGTAGGGTTATATGGAGTTGGAATTGAGGTCGGTGGACTTGCGGGGGGCCCACAAGCCACCAGGGCACGACTAGGTGGGATGGCTGCACCCTCCTGGCTTGTACCCAATGGGTGGCCCCCGTCTGGTTGATTCTTTCGCCAGTATTTTTTATTGATTCCAAAAAATTTCAGGTTAATTCGAGAACTTTTTTTTCTACACAAAAATAATACCAAGGCAATTTTGCTGAAAACAACGTCAGTCCGGGTTAGTTCCATTCAAATCATGCAAATTAGACTCCAAAACAAGGGCAAAAGAGTTTGGAAAAGTAGATATGATGGAGACGTATCAACTCCCCCAAGCTTAGCCCATTTCTTGTCCTCAAGAAATTCAGATGACAAACTGAAAGTGCCAAAAAATATTTTACCAACTCTGTTTCATCTTGTTGTTGTAAATATATCTAATGCTCAGATTTTTAGCAAAGATTATAGACTAACCACGTCCACAATAATATTTAGGTCTCACATTTACTCATATCAATGGCATAATCAACTAGCGAGCGATAATAATAAATCTTGGATGACAACAATTTTATCAAAACAACAATGATACAATATGATATAATGGTATCCCGCTAGCCCTTTCTGAGATCGCAAAACATAAATGCAGAGCATCCCTGAAGAACAAGGACTGACTAGACATTGTAATTCATGGTAAAAGAGATCCAGTCACACTCATACTCAATATCAATTAATATCAAAGCATACAAATGACGGTGGTGCTCTCTAACTGGTGCCTTTTATAAGAGGAGGATGACACAACAGTAAGTAAAATAGTAGGCCCTTCGCAGAGGGAAGCTTGGATCTGCAGAGGTGCCAGAGCTCGATCTTTTAAAACAGGGATGAATAATAATTTTGAACGGTATGCTTTCATTGCCAACATAACAACCAAGAGATTTCACCATCTTCCATGATAGATACTTTATTGGTGGTTCCCAAATAGAATGATAAAGTTTTTACTCCCCCTCCACCAATCAAACACACTCCATGGCTAGCCGAATCCACGGGTACCGTCCATACAAACACAATCTTGGGGGAGTTTTATTTTGTTATATTTTGATTTGATTTTTAGAATGGAACTGGACATCCCGAATACCAGCCACTTTCTCGTGAATGATAGTGAATCAACACATATCGTGAGAATAACCCACCTAGCATGGAAGATACTTACCGCCCCCAGTCGCTACATGAGCGATTCGAGCATATAAAACAGAATATTATTTGAAGGTTTAGAGTTTGGCACATGCAAATTTACTTGGAACAGCAGGTACATACCGCATATAGGTAGGCATGGTGGACTAAATGGAACAACTTTGAGTTTGAGGAATTGGATGCACAAGCAGTATTCCCGCTTAGTACAAGTGAAGGCTAGCAAAAGACTGGGAAGCGACCAACTAGAGAGTGACAATGGTCATCAACATGCATTGATATTAACCAACATTGAATGCAAGCATGAGTAGGATATAAATCACCATGAACATAAGTGTCTTGGAGGCTATGTTGATTTTGTTTCAACTACATGCATGAACATGTGCCAAGTCAAGCCACTTGAATCATTCAAAGGAGGATACCATCCTATCATACTACATCACAACCATTTTAATATGCATGTTGGCACTCAAGAAAAACCATTATGCACTCTTAGCTAATTAAGCATGGCATGAGTAACTATAATCTCTAATTGTCATTGCTAATATGTTTCATCCATAATGATCTGAATTCATAACGATGAGCTAATCATATTTACAAAAGCAAAATAGGTCGAATTTGTACAATTTTTTCTCCATCTCAGTATTTACATCATATATCGTCATTATTGCCTTTCACTTGCATGACCGAACGGTGTGAATAATAATAAGAGTGCACGTGCATTGGACTAAGCTGGAATCTGCAAACAATAAGTCAAAGGAGAAGGCAAGGTAAAGTGGGCTCTTTGATAGATAAACAATAATGCATATGAGAGCCACTCATCATTTTCATTGTGGTCTTCTCCTTACGACCCAAAGAAAGAAATTTCAAACAAGAAGGAGAAAAACTATTTCGGAACATAGTGGATAGATACTAGGGATCAAACCCAAGCAAAACTAACTCGATTACATGGTAAATCTCATCCAACCCATCACCGTCCAACAAGCCTAGGATGGAATTACTCACAAACAGCGGAGAGCATCATGGAATTGGTGATGAAGGATGGTTGGTGATGAAAATGGCGTCGATTTCCACTCTCCGGAGCCCAAAACGGACTTGAGATCTGGCCTCCCAAGGAAGAACAGGAGGTGGAGGGGGCTCCGTATCGTGAAACGCGATGAACTGTTCTCTCTGATTTTTTTCTCCCCGAGTAGGGTTATATAGAGTTGGAATTGAGGTCAGTGGACTTGCAGGGGGCCCACAAGCCACCTGGGCGTGGCCAGGGGGTTTGGCCGCGCCCTCCTGGCTTGTGGCCAATGGATGGCCCCCCTCCGGTTGATCCTTTTGCCATTATTTTTTATTAATTCCAAAAATATTCTTCATAAATTTTTCGGACAATCCAAGAACTTTTATTTCTGCACAAAAATAACACCAAGGCAATTTTGCTTAAAACAGCGTTAGTCCGGGTTAGTTCCATTCAAATCATGCAAATTAGAGTCCAAAACAAGGGCAAAAAAGTTTGGAAAAGTTGATACGATGGAGACGTATCGATATTTTGTTTGTCGTAGTTGTGGAGACGAAAGATCTTGTCAACCTTAAGTGCCCATGAGAGATAGTCTTTGGTATCATTTCTTTCGGAGAACTTAGGCATGGTGAACTTGAGCTTGCTGAACAATTGTTCATCACTGGGGTAGTGATGACGATGCCCTTAACTTGGGGTAGCGCATCATTGTCATTATTGTGTTGACGATGCTCTTGCCTTGGTGCTTCTTCTTCGTCTCGCTCATCATGGTTTGCTTGAGGGCATTGACGAGGCACACACACTAGGTTTCCTCGTTCTTGGTGCTCCTCTTGGCGATCGGCTTCTTCTTGGCATTTGATGTCTACTACGCAACTTTATTCATGTAGACTCGTGTTGGGCCTCCAAGCGCAGAGTTTTGTAGGACAATAGAAATTTTCCCTCAAGTGGATGACCTAAGGTTTACGAATCCATGGGAGGTGTAGGATGAAGATGGTCTCTCTCAAACAACTCTACAATCAAATACAAGAAATCTCTTGTGTCCCCAACACACCGAATACAATGGCAAATTCAATTGGTGCACTAGTTTGGTGAAGAGATGATGATACAAGTGTAGTAATGACAGTAGATATTGATTTTTTTAATATGAAAATATAAAAACAGCAAGGTAGCAAGTGACAAAAGTGATCATGAATGGTATTGCAATGCTTGAAAATAAGGCCTACGGTCCGTACTTTCTCTAGTGCAATCTCTCAATAATGCTAATATAATTGAATCACATAACCATCCCTCGGTGTGCAATGAATAATCACTCCAAAGTTCTTATCTAGCGGAGAGCATAAGAAGAAATTGTTTGTAGGGTACGAAACCACCTTAAATTTATCCATTCCGATCATCTATCCAAGAGTTCGTACTAAGATAACCAAGTTATCCTTTCCGATCGATCTATCTAAGAGTTCGTACTAGAATAACACCATATGATACGCATCAACCAACTCTAATGTCACCTAGATACACCAATGTCACCATAAGTATCCATCAGTTAATTATATGATACACATCAAACAATTTCAGATTCATAATACTCAATGCAACACAAAGAACCTCAAAGAGTGCCCCAAGATTTCTACCGGAGAAGCTAGGACAAGAACATGTATCAACCCCTATGCATAGATTACCCCAATGTAACCTCGAGAATCCGCAAGTTGAGTACCAAGACATAGATCAAGCCAGTGAATCAGTAGGAAACCCCATTATCACCACGGGTATCCGCATGCAAGACATATATCAAGTGTTCTCAAATCAAATATTCAATCCAACATAAGAAATCTCAAAGGGAAAACTCTATTCATCACAACAAGATAGAGAGGAGAAAACACCATGTGATCCAACTATATGAACAAAGCCCGTGATACATCAAGATCGTGCCATCTCAATAAACAAGAGAGATAGATTTAACACTTAGCTACCGGTACACACCATCATCCCCAAGGGTGGACTACTCCCTCGTCATCATGGACTCCGCCGGGATGATGAACATGGCCATCGGAGATGATCTACCCTCTCCGGCAGGGTATTGTTTTCTCTCCAGATTGGTTTTTGGTCGATACAGAGGCCTTGTAGTGATGGAACTAGGAGTCTAGGGTTATTTCTGATGGTTTCTATATTTATATGAATTTTTGGCGTTCGTTTCATGCGGAGATGGGCCACGAGGTGAGCACCCTCCACTAGGGCATGGTTTGGGGGCCTGGCGCGCCCTGGTGGAGGGTGGCCACCTCGTGACTCTTCTGGCCCTCGTATGAAACATCGAATGCCTCTGTTGTTCCAACAAAAATCATCAAAAAGTTTCAGGCAATTCCAAGAACTTTCATTTTCTACACAAAAACAACACCACGGTAGTTCTGCTGAAAACAACATCAGTCTGGGTTAGTTCTAAATAAATCATATAGAGTGCATCAAAACCATATAAAAGTATTGTAAACATAGGTGAATATGGCATGGATACTTCATAAATTATCTATATGGTGGAGATGTATCAAGACCCCCAAGCTTAATTCCTACTCGTCCTCGAGTAGGTAAATGATAAAAGAAATAATTTATGAAGTGTGAATGCTATCATAGTATGTAAGTTTGATCAATCATAACTTCAACCACTTTTCCTAGCATCATAACAACAAATCTTTCTCATAAACTCATCATGATAAAGTAGCAACCAGTTCACATGTTATGGTTCAAACAATGAATTCTCTTGAAACTTAGCAACGTATGTTCTTAGTTACCAAACAATTGCAATTTAACTTATTCTCAACAAATTCTAAGTAAGAGCTCCACATACTCAATCATCATATAGTCTTGTATGATTGCTAGTACTCAAAGCATATTTCTATAACAAATGGCATCCATCGAACACATAGAAAGATAGGGGCTTAATGTTTTTCCTCCCAACATACTTATCACAAAGATAATTGTCAACAATAATAAGTCATGATCAAATATATTTGACTGGATATATGTGCCTAGATATTTCCCTACCACGTGATGCTTGCCAACTAATAGATTGAGGTTGGAATAAGAAGTTGACTTAGTATGAAAAGTAAATAACATGAAAGTAAATAGATTGTCCCTTCGCAGAGGGAAGCAGGAATTTGCATATGTTCCAGAGCTCATTGTTCAAAACAGAGATAAATATAATTTTGGGAGGTGCACCCTTCCTGTGAACGTTACGACCAAGAGTTATCCATATCGTCCATGTTAAACACATTAGCGGCGGTTCCCAAGCGGTAAAAGTAAAGGTTTACTCCCCCTCCACCAACAAACACACTCCATAACTAGCCGAATCCACGGGTACCGCCCATACCAACAACATTCCTGTAGGAGTTTTGTTTAATTATTTGCATTTTTTTATTTCAGGACCAAGATTCCCTATTACTGCCCCTCTCGTGCAAGGACGAGTGAATAAACACTCATCATGAGAATAACCCGCTTAACATGGAAGATACTAACTGCCCCCTGTTGCTCCGTGAGCAGTCCAAGCACACAAAACAGATGTTCATTTGAAATTTTAGAGGTGACACATGCAAATTTACTTGGAACGACAAGGTAATACCACATATAGGTAGATATAGTGGACTCTCATGGCAATAAACTGGGCTTAAGGGTTTGGATGCACTAATAGTATCTCTACTTAGTACAATTTTTTGGCTAGCAAAAGGTTCTAGACAAGCACCACATGTTGGAGGATCCATAACAATATAACTTCTATGCAAATATACACAACCATAACTCATTACATTGTCTTCCTTGTCCAACTTCAACTAATTTTCCCAAGTTTGAAAATAATTAATGGGTATTCACAATCATAGAAGATGTCCAATATAATATATTTGTATGTGGAAGTTCTCTTCCTTATACTAATCATTCACGATTTGCTTGTATGACCAATATTGTGATTGTCAAACTTGAATAGATTTTACTTTCTAAACCAGATGTATAGATACTACTAAACATAAAGGACATTGACAATTTTGTATTTATCATATTTCATTGATTCACAATTTACTCATAGGATATAAGTGAAGCACAAAAGTAAACATCAAACTACTCTCAAAAGATAAAGGTGAAGATCAATGAGTAGGTAAACAATCAAGTATATATGCGAGGACTCTCTCTCTCTCAATAAATATTTTCAAATGTGATTATTTTATTAAAACATCAATCAAAAAAATGACGTTCCAAGAATAGAACATATCATGTCAACGAATAAAAAATTAGGCTCAACATAGGCTAACCGATAGTTGACGAAGAGAGGTGGGATGTGTAGCATCCCCAAGCTTAGATGCTTGAGACTTCTTTAGATATTTACTTGGGGTGCCTTGGTCATCCCCAATATTGATCCTTTGTATCTCGTTCAATCTTCATATATCACGGCTTCACCTATTCTCAAGAACTTCATCCACACAAACTTGAAAACAACTCGTGAGATAGGTTAGTGCACATAATAATAAATCAAATCTTTATATAATGCCAAGACAAGTCGCATAATAATTTCAAACATCATATACTATTTACTATCATTTCCACAATTTATACCTACCAATATAGGCTATGGAAACTATAGGATAAGTAGATAACAAAACTATGACAACAATCTGTCCAAACAGAACAGTCTGTAGCAATCTGTTAAACCAGTGTAACTATGTAACTCAAACAATTATGAAAATTTAGGACACAATAAATAATTTATATGATAATACTATTTCAAAACTTTAGAAGATTTCCACATTCCACTAAAATATGAAAATTCCAACACTACAGAAAAAGTTTCTGCTTTTACACAGTACAGATCAAAGCATGCAATGCAATCATCCTAATGCAATTCTTGGAACTTTTATTGAAAAACAAGATTATAAATAACATATATCATAGAAAAACAAAATATAATGACGCTCCAAGCAAAACACATATCATGTGACGATTAAAAATATAGCTCCAAGTAAGATGTACCTATAATGTTGGAGACGAAAGAGGGGATGCCTTTTGGGGCATCCCCAAGCTTAGGCGCTTGAGTCTTCCTTGTATATTACCTTGTGTGCTCCTTGGTAATCCCCAAGCTTAGTTACTTGCCGCTCCTTGTTCACCTCATATTGGTATCTCACCCAAAACTTGAAAACTTCAATCACACAAAACTTAGCGGAGATGGGTTCGTATAGTAAATATAGGTGATTCACTTAGGTACTTTCAAGACATGATTAATAATTGTTCTCGCATAATACCTACTGTATTCTATCATTTCCATAATTTATATCACCAAATATAAGCTATGGAAACACTTGAAACAAGCAAACTATGCATGCAAAACAGAATCTGTCAAAAAAAGAACAGTCTGTGAAGATCTGAATCAACACCATACTTAGCTGACCCTAAAAATTCTTAAATATTAGGAAAACTAATATAATTTTCATATAAATTGTGTGTAAAAATTTAAGATTTTTTTCTCGCTACAGTAAAATCATATAACTCATATACTTGACACAAAATTTTCTGTTTTTTGCACAGAATCAAACAAGTAGGTATCCACACTATCCCAAAGGCTTTACTTGGCACTTTATTGAAATAAAAGACACAAAACATGATTAATAAAGTATATTAATAATGTGAACACACAAAAATAGAAATTAAATGTGTTGGGTTGTCTCCCAACAAGCTCTTTTCTTTAATGCCTTTTAGCTAGGCATGATGGTTTCAATGATGCTCATATAGAATAAAAGTTGAAAATGCAAGAGAGAATCATGAATCACATGAAAAGAACATTTTATGTCTAACCAACTTCCTATGCATAGGGATTTTTTGAGAAAAAAATTCATGGGAACAATAATCAACTTGCATAGGAAGGTAAAACAAGCACAACTTCAAAACTTTGAACACATGGGGAGGAAACTTGATATTATTTCAATTCCTACAAGCATATGTTCCTCCCTCATAATAATTTCCAGTATCATCATGAAGGAATTCAACAATATAAATATCACATACAATGATCTTTTCATGATTCATAAGCATAGAATTTTTTTCACTCTCATAAGCAAACTTCTTCTTATTCATTATAGTGGGAGCAAACTCAACAAAATAACTATCATGATGTACTTGATAGACATAACCAATTTGAATATTAAAATAATGATGACAAGTTTCATTGTTACTATCACTCTTTATAGCATACATGTCATCACAATAATCATCATATATAGTAGGCATGCCATCATCATAATAGTTTTGCTCAGCAAAATTTGGGGACTAAACATATCATCTTCATCAAACATAGCATCCCCAAGCTTGTGGCTTTGCATATCATTAGCATCATGAATATTCAGAGAATTTATACTAACAATATCTATATCATGCTTATGATTCAATGAATTCTCATTAAGTGTCTTCAAATACTCTTCCTCTACCAATTGAGCACAATTTTCCGAATCATTATTTGCACGAAAGACATTAAAAAGACGAAACAATTGATTCAACCTAAACTCCATTTTTTGTGGTTTTCTTTTATAAAACCAAACTAGTGAAAAACAAGAAACTAAAAGATTTGATTTCTAGATCTAAAGATATACCTTCAAGCACTCATCACCCCAGCAACAGCGCCAGAAAAGAGCTTGATGTCTACTATGCAACTTTATTCTTGTAGACTCGTGTTGGGCCTCCAAGTGCAGAGTTTTGTAGGATAGTAGCAATTTTTCCTAAAGTGGATGACCTAAGGTTTATCAATCTGTGGGAGGTTTAGGATGAAGATGGTATCTCTCAAACAACCCTACAATCAAATACAAGAAATCTCTTGTGTCCCCAACACACCCAATACAATGGCAAATTGTATAGGTGCACTAGTTCGGTGAAGAGATGATGATACAAGTGCAGTAATGATAGTAGATATTGATTTTTGTAATATGAAATATAAAAACATCTAGGTAGCAAGGGACAAAAGCGAGCATGAACAATATTCCAATGCTTGAAAACAAGGCCTACGGTTCGTACTTTCTCTAGTGCAATCACTCCACAATGCTAATATAATTGGATCACATAACCATCCCTCAACGTGCAACGAATAATCACTCCAAAGTTCTAATATAGTGGAGAGCATAAGAATAAATTGTTTATAGGGTAGGAATACACCTTAAAGTTATCCTTTCGGTTTGTTCTATCTAAGAGTTCGTACTCAAATAACCTAGTTATCATTTCCGATCGTTCTATCTAAGAGTTTGTACTAGAATAACACCAGATGATACGCATCATCCAACTCTAATGTCACCTAGATACTCCAATGTCACCAAATGTATCCATGAGTTAATTATACGATGCACATCAAACAATTTTAGATTCATAATACTCAATCCAACACAAAGAACCTTGAAGAGCACCCCAAGATTTCTACCGGAGAAGCTAGGACAAGAACGCTTATCAACCCCTATGCACAGATTACCCCAATGTCACCTTGGGAATCTGCAAGTTGATTACCAAGACATAGATCAAGCTAGTGAATCAAGCTAGTGAATCAAGTTGAGTATCCACATGCAAGACATATATCTAGTGTTCTCAAATCCAATATTCAATCCAACATAATGAAATCTCAAAGGGAAAACTCTATTCATCACAACAAGATAGAGAGGGGAAAACACCATGTGATCCAACTATATTATGCCATCTCAAGAACATGAGAGAGAGAGAGATTGAACACATAGCTAATGGTACAATCCGTCAGCCCTGAGGGTGGACTACTCCCTCCTCATCATGGACTCCGCGGGGATGATGAAGATGGCCACCGGATATGATCTACCCTCTCTGACAGGGTACTGTTTTCTCTCTAGATTGGTTTTTCATCGATACAGAGGCCTCGTGGCGGCGGAACGAGGAGTCTAGGGTTATTTCTAATGGTTTCTATATTTATAGGAATTTTTGGCATTAGTTTCACGCGGAGATGGGCCACGAGGTGAGCACCCTCCACCAGGGCATGGTTTGGGGGCCTGGCGCGCCCTCGTGGAGTGTGGCCACCTCATGACTCTTATGGCCCTCCCATGAAGCTTCGAATGCCTCTTTTGTTCCAACAAAAATCGTCAAAAAGTTTTGGGCAATTTCGAGAACTTTCATTTTCTTCACAAAAACAACACCACGGTAGTTCTGCTGAAAAGAGCGTCGGTCCGAGTTAGTTCTAAATAAATCATATAAAGTACATCAAAACCATATAAAAGTATTGCAATCATAGGTGAATATTGCATGGATACTTCATAAGTTATCGATGCGTTGGAGACGTATCAACGTTCACGACGGAGGGCTTCTTGTTCTTCGCGCGCTAGACGGTTGCGTTCTTCCAAGGAGCGAGTTGCATCACAGAGGGCACGTTGTACTTGAAGTGCTTGTTCTTAACTGCGACGTTCTTCTTCTTCGCGACATTGTTGTTCTTGTTCTCGGTCTCGTTGACAACGTTGTTCGTGCTCTGAAGCTTGATGTTCGCGCGCTTGATGGTTGCATTCTTCCAAGGAGCAAGTTGCATCACAGAGGGCACATAGTTAATCTTGTAACCCATTTGCATGGAATGGATTATCTGAATCTTGATGTTGGCGACGGTGTGGAAAACTTGAACCTGGAGCGTTCTTCTCAAAGATGAGAACATGCTCAAGGTGGACTTGCGCTGGAAGAGTACTCCGACGAGTGGCGACTTGAGTGGCGTCGCCTTGTTGATTTAGATGTTGGTGATGGGCGGTTGACTATCAAGGCATGAAACTTGTCCATTTGGCTTGAAAGCTTTGTGTCGAGATAGTCCCTCGTACGCACGTATGATTTGCCCAAGTTAGTGGAGAGTTGCTCGATGCGGTCGTTTAAGACATCTTGCGATTAGCGCATTGCTTTTTGTGCGCCGAAGAAATGCATCTTTGTGACATACTCATTCTCGTCGTCATTGTGCTCCTCAAATATCGGGTTGGGTATGCTTGACCTATCCATAGCACTCAAGGGAAATGTGAGTGGAAAGTGAGAAGAACAATACCAAATTACTGTTTCGTATGTTGAAAATGGATCAAAGATCACTCAATGTGCAATATGGAAGTAGTAGAATTGGTACCGGATATCGTCACTCTCACACCTACACAAGTAAGGCTTATCAAGTATCTTGGTTAGGATAGTGTGACATTATTCAAGCAATTCATAAGTTAAGATTCAATAATGTTGAAAAAGATTCGCAAATTCACAAGTGAGATAAATAGATCAATAGCAATGATTGTACACAGAAGCACACACACGGATAGATAATTGGGGTCGTGCAACCAAGGAATGAGCACAAAATGTGGAATCCATGGGAAATCTCATGTTGCACAACACTAGAGAGACGATAGTTCGATTGCTCAAATGGGCATGCTATGAACTTGTGCACAACTTATAAGAAACAAAACATGTTGTCTTTCTATCCCAACGATGATATGTATGTACGGGGCACGATGAAATACACTCAAGTGATCCAAGATGATCAAGTATGATATGCAATTTGGTGATGCTATTGCTTTTACTCTTTGTTTAAAAGCTTGGCTTTTCTTTTTATTTTGCAACGATATTGTGTATGGTCATTGTGTGGAATGTGCACTCTAAGATAGCAATTATGTATATGCGGGGTCAATTTCTGACACAAGAGATGATACAATGATATATGAACGCAACTGAAGCTATGCGGAGTATGTATCACTAAAGTGCACAAGTAGCATACCCCGGAAATACTCAAAGGCTCGTCTCGATAGACAAGTAAAGCAAATAGGCTCGGGGTAAAAATGCAATGGCAAGGGTGTAAACAAGAATGTCATTGAGGGATCACTAGAAGAGTGTCTAGAGGGGGGTGAATAGACTACTAGCAGGAAATTAAAACCTAACCTTTTACCAAGTTAATTGGTTGGCAGGTTTTAACAGTTTTAGCAAGGCTAGCAAGTCTATATACCCTACACATGCATGTCAACAAATATGGCAGCAGAAAGTAAAGATGTTGCACATGAAGTAAAGAGTTAATATGTGAAGATCAAACGCAATTGGAGACGCAAGGATTTTCCCGTGGTTCCGATAGGTGGTGCTATTGTACGTCCATGTTTATGGAGTCTTCAACCCACGGAGGGTAATGGTCGTGAGAGTCCACGGAGGGCTCCACCCATAAGGGTCCACGAAGTAGCAACCTTGACTATTCAATAACGGCTTTCGTCCACGAAGGACTATCCTCACTATGGGTAGATCTTCACGAACTAGGCGATCTCCTTGCCCATACAAACTTCTTGGTTCACTCCACAACATGAAGTAGGAGGCTCCCAAGCGACACCTAACCAATCTAGGAGGCACCACCCTCCAAAAGGTAATAGGCTCGATAGTGCGATGAACTCCTTGCTCTTGTGCTTCAAGATGATAGACTCCTCAACACACAATCACTCTCTCTCATAGATATGGATTGCTAGAAGAGATGGGATTGGTGGAAAGCAACTTGGGGAGGCTAGAAATCAAGATCCATATGGTTGGAGTGGAAGATCTTGACCTCAACAAAAGGGTAGGTGGTTCTCTATCAGAAAACTGATAGGATAGGTATGGAATAGTCCTGGGTGCTTCTCTTTCAAGTAGGTGGTGGTGGAGGGGTATATATAGGCATCTCCAAAAATACAACCGTTAGACACAATAAGTCAGACTCGGTGGAACCGATGTGTGAATCTCGGTTGTACCGAAGTGACGTAAAGTTAGCAACTTTTTAATCTCGGTGAGACCGATATAGGAATCTCGGTCGCACCGATAAGGTGACCAACGGTCAGAATGTTCAATCTCGGTGACGCCGATCCAACAATCTCGGAGGGACCAAAACTATGAACTTGCGTAACAGAAAGTTGGCAGCCCAACTCGGTGGCACTGAATGCAGTATCGGTTGTACCAAAAATCTATGGTTTGGCTGAGTCTGTATAGGGTTTGGAATCGGTAGCACTAGAATGGCAATGTTGGTTGCACTAATTTTTAGTATTTGGCTTTGGACAGACTTTGGTGGGAGAGTTTGTGGGTGTCTTTGGTGACTATCACTTGTGCACGTATGAGCATTTTGTTCACCAACAAAACCTTACCCCCTTTTAAAAGTATTGGCTTTCCTATGGATTCAAAGTGATTTCTCATAAATGTAAAATGTAGAATCCTCTTGCTTGAAGCTTTGTCCAACCTATTTCTTTGCATCTTGGGGTATTCCACAATCTCCAAAATCCTTTTTCAAACCTAACTCTCCATGGACTATTATTTGAAATATACTAGATAAAAGTATTAGTCTAAGAGACAATGTATGTTGTCATGAATTTTCAAAACCACCAAGGGAGCATGTTGTGCTTTCAGTCATCGCAGTTATCATCCTTGCTTACAGTTAGGGTTTCAATGATGAGTTGGTCGACAACGATGAGCGGCGGTAACAATGATGATCTACTCCTAAGTAGACAAAACACCTTAGGAAGCGGGAAATCCATGGCTCAAAACCTCAAAGGCGAAAAGAATGCGAGAGTGCAGAACCCAATGTTTCTACTACGGCTGAGGTCACAGGGTAGCCAGATGTTTGATACGTGTCTTTTGTATCTATAATTCTTGATTGTTTCATGCCAATATTATACAACTTTCACATAGTTTGGCAACATTTTATATGATTTATTGGACTAACATATTGCTCCAGTGCCTGGTGTCAGTTCCTGTTTGTTGCATCTTTTTGTTTCACAAAATATCCATATAAAACAAAGTCCAAACGAGATAAAAATTTACAGAGAATTATTTTGGAATATTTGTGAATTTTGGGAGGTAGAATCAACGCAAATGGGAGCCCACAACCATGACAGGACACCAGGGCGCACCCAAGTGCCCTGGAGCGTGGTGGTGTGTCGTGCCCACCTTGTAAGTCGGTCGGAGCTCTACTTCGGGCACAAGTAAGCTTATATCCGAAAAAATGTATTAAAATCTCAGCGCAATCGGAGTTACGGATCTCTGAGAATATAAGAAACGCTTTCGGCCAGAAAACAGGAACGCGAAACAGAAGAGAATAGAGAGGGAGATCCAATCTCGAAGGGGCTCCTGCCCTCCGCCACCATGGAAACCATGTACCAAAGGGGTAACTCTCCTCCCATCTAGGGGGAGTCCAAGGAAGAATAAGAAGGAGGGGGCTCCCACCCCCTCTCTCCCAGTAGCGTCGAAACGCCGCCAGGGCAACCATCATGACAGCGATCTACACCAACAACTTCGCCGTCGTCAACACAACCTCTCCCCCCTCTATGCAGCGGTGTAACACCTCTCTTCCCTGTTGTCATCTCTACTTAAACATGGTGCTCAACTCCATATATTATTCCCGAATGATATTTGGCTATCCTATGTTGTTTGAGTAGATCTCTTTTGTCCTATGGGTTAATTGTGGTTTGATGTTATTGATATGAGTTGTATGTTGATATGGTGTTATCCTATGGTTCCCTCCATGTCACGCAAATGTGAGTTGTATGTTATGGATATGAGTTGTATGTCGATAGGGTGTTGCAATATGTTCATGATTTGCCTATAGTGGGTGGCGTAAGTGACAGAAGCACACACCCGATTAGGTGGGTTGTTGTGTATGGGAGTAAAGTGGGCTTGATACTTAATGCTATGGTTGGGTTTTACCTTAATGAACTTTGGTAGTTGCGGATGCTTGCTAGAGTTCCAATCATAAGTGCATATGATTCAAGTACGGAAATTGTGTTAGCGTATGCTCTCCCTCATTGCATATAACAAGTATCTATCATATTATATTCAATTGCCTAGGGACAATCTTTCTCTTGCGTTACACAAAAAGCTTTCTACTAAGCTATTTACTTTTATTGTTCTTTTATTAAAACAGCACCTAACTTTTATTTCCACGCTACTTATTATCTTGTAAAGTATTTCTAGTTTTATTCCCGCAAAGTAGTTTCATACTTGTTCTAGGTAAAGCAAGCATTAGCATGCGTAGTGTTGTATTGGTGGTCGATAGAACTTGATGGAATATTTGTTCTACCTTTAGCTCCTCGTTGGGTTTGACACTCTTACTTATCGAAAAAGGCTACAAACGATCCCCTACACATGTGGGTTATCAAGAGCTTTTTCTGGCGCCGTTGCCGAGGAGCAATAGTGTGGAGTGAATCTTCTCGTATGTGCTTGTTTGCTTTATCACTAAGTAATTTTATTTTCTGTTATTAGTTGTTTTATATCTTTATTTATGGAGATGGAACACGAAACACCAAAAAAATTTCTACTTGCTACTCATGGAGATGGGGAACGTCCTAAAACCCTCGATGCTAGTTATGTGAAACGCCTTAATCACTCCTTTGATAATCATGAGAAATTCTCATTGAACTTTATAATGGGAGACACATTGGATCAACGTGAGTACTTTAGGTATTATCGCTTATATCAAAAAGGGAAACACTTGTGGGATCAAATTAGAATATTGCAATGGTTCGCTTGGGATGCATGCTTGAGATATGATTTTACTTGTTGCTCTAAGATAAAGGCTCCACACCTTCCATTTCAATGTTCATTTAATTATAATGAAACCTTATCTTATTATGCTAATGGTATATATGATTACTATGATGTGGAACGAATAGAAGACTTTGTTGCTTTTAAAGGTGCTTATGAAATTGCTTCTTTGCTTGAAAAGTATGATGATGTTCCTTACGAATCTGAAAAATTATCCATACTTCAATATTGCTATGATAATTACGAATACAATAATGATATTATTGAATTTATTGAGAGAATGTCCACTGCCTTGGAAGAGACTAATATTTTGCAGAAATCTATGGAAGAAGAAATTGCTGAGACTATGAGCTCATTAGATGAAAAAGATGAGGAGGAGAGCGAAGAACAAAAGGAGGAAGAGCGGATTAGCTACCCATGCCAACCTTCTAATGAGAGTAACCCTTCAACTCATACATTGTTTATCTACCCTTAGCAGATAACGAAGGATGAATGCTACGATGATTCCAGGATCCCTTGGATTTGTTTGAAATATCCCTTTTCGATGAAATTGATGCTTGTTGTGCTTGTGGCCAAGATGCCAATATGAGTTATGCTTCTGGAGATGAACTTGCTATAGTTCCTTATGTTAAAAAATGAAATTGTTGCTATTTCCCCCACACATGATAATCTTATTATCTTTTTGAATTCTCCCAACTACACTATATCAGAGAAGTTTGCTGTTGTTAAGGATTATAGTGATGGGTTGCGTTTTGCTACTACACATGATGATTTTGATGAATATAATATGCATGTGCTTGCTGCTTGTACTTGCAATTATTATTAGAGAGGAACTACATCTTCACCTCTCTATGTTTCTAATACGATAAAATTGCAAGAAACTACTTATGCTATGTATTGACCTTTATTTTGTGTGGATGAATTGTTCTTTTATGACATGCCAATGCATAGGAAGAGAGTTGGACTTCGTTGTTACATGATATATACCACCTGTGCTCAATACTAAATTACAAATCATTGTTAATTAAAATTGGCTTTGATATACCTTGGGATCCAGGTGGATCCATTACTTGAGCACTTTATGCCGAGCTTAATGGATTTGAAAAGCGCTGCCAGGAAGACAAACCGGGAGTTTAACAGAGTCATTTTTTTCTGTTGAGTGCTTTATAAAGTTTTAAAAAATATAGATGGGAACCTAAAACTTCACACAAAGAAAGGTGAAAGTGAGAGAGATGATGAGCATCGTTGAAGTGGGGGCTAGCCTTGAACTTTGTTCATGCCCATGGAAACTTTGTAAATCTCTAATAAGAGATACTTTTCAACAAAAATAATTATTACCTTGTAAAAATCCATTGTATTGTAAAAAAATAATGTGCCAATATTTTCCTTTAGGATGATTATATTGCTTGTTGGTATGTGCGGTGTAAAAACATAAACTTTGGTTGTAGTGCGTGAATTTATGTTTTTTAACCGAACGTCAAAAGTTTCTGTAATTTTACAAAGTATTGATATAAAAAAATATTTCTTATTAATTTTTCAGAATTTTTGGAGTGACACAAGTATGTTTCAAGTTCTGATTACTACAAATTGTCATGTTTAAGACAAATTATATTTTTTTCATTGTTTTGCTTGTTTTGATGAAACTATCAATTTTATCGATGGTATAAACCATGGAGAAGTTATAATACAGCAGGGATAATGCATATATAAAATATGAATGGTTTTGCAATAGTACTTAAAGTAATAATTTGTTTTATTATACTAACGGATCTAACGAGTTTCCTGTTAAGTTTTGTGTGGATGAAGTGTTCAAATATCAAGGAGGTATCGACACGAGGAAAAGGAGGAGAGGCAAGAGTTCAAGCTTGGGGATTCCCAAGGCACCCCAAGTAAATATTTGAGGATACTCAAGCGTCTAAGCTTGGGGATGCCCCAGAAGGCATCCCATCTTTCTTCAACAAGTATTGATATGTTTTCGTCTTTGTTTCGTTCATGTGATATGTGTAAATCTTGGAGCATCTTTTGTGTTTAGTTTTCACTTTTATTTTATGCACCATGCTGGTATGAGATATTACATTGTTGATTTATAGAATGATTATTGCACTTCACTTATATCTTTTGAGTATGTCTTTATAGAATGCTTCATGTGCTTCACTTATGTCATTTGAAGTTTGGATTGCCTGTTTCTCTTCACATAAAAAACCGTTATTTGTAGAATGCTCTTTTGTTTCACTTATATTTATTATAGCACGGTCTTTTGTAGAAAGAATTAAACTCTCTTGCTTCACTTATATCTATTTAGAGAGTCAACAGGAATTGGTCATTTGCATGGTTAGTCATAAAATTCTACATAAACCATATGGATCACTGAATATGATACATTTGATTCCTTGAGATAGTTTTGCGACATAGAGATGATAATATGTGGGAGGTACTAGTGGATGATCATGTTTAGTAAGATATTGGCGTTAAGGTTTGTGATTCCCGAAGCATGCACGTATAGCCTCCCATTATGCCAGGAAGTTGGAGCACAATTTATCCTTGTTTGTCTATCTTTGTGTGAAGGTCGGGGGCGCGTGATGGTTAACTCCTACCAACCTCCCCCCTAGGAGAATGCATAGTAATACTTTGATTCGATGGCTAATAAACTTTTGTAATAAGTATGTGAGTTCTTTATGACTAATGTGAGTCCATGGATTATACGCACTCTTACCTTTCCGCAATTTGCTAGCATCCACGATACCGTGCATTGCCCTTTCTTACCTCGAGAGTCGGTGCAAAATTCGTCGGTGCAACCCAACCCCATGATATGCTATGATCTATCACACATAAGCCTTATTATATCTTCCTCAAAACAGCCACCATACCTACCTATTATGGCATTTCCATAGCCATTCCGATATATATTGCCATGCAACTTCCACTGCTTCCGTTTTGATGACTTGAACATTCATTGTCATATTTCTTTACATGATCGTAAGATAGTGATACCTCTCCGTCGTATCTATAATTTTTTATTGTTTCATGCCAATATTATACAACTTTCAAATATTTTGGCAACATTTATATGATTTATTGGACTAACCTATTGATCCATTGCCCAGTGCTAGTTCCTGTTTCCTGCATGTTTTCTGTTTCGCAGAATTACCATATCAAACGAAGTCCAAGCGCAATAAAAAATTACAGAGTTTTTTGGAATATTTGTGAATTTTGAGAAGTGTAATCAATGCAAACAGAGGCCCACAACCCCTACAAGACACCAGGGCACAACGAGGGTGGTGAGGCGCGCCTTGGTGGGTTATGCCCAACTCGTAAGTCGATTCGAGCTCTCCTTCGGGCGCAAGGAAGCTAATTTTTGGATAAAGATCCCATCACTATTTCATCCTGATCGGAGTTACAGATCTCTAGGAATATAAGAAACAGTTTTCGGTCAGAAAACAAGAACATGAAACAGAAGAGAACAGAGAGGGAGATCCAATCTCGGAGGGGCTCGTGCCCCTCCGCCGCCATGGAAGCCATGGACCATAGGGGGAACTCTCCTCCCATTTAGGGGGAGGCTAAGGAAGGATAAGAAGAAGGAGGGGGTCCCTCCACCTCTCTCTCGATGGCGTCGAAACACCCGCGGGGCAAGCATCGTGATGGCGATCAACATCAACAATCTTGCCGCCGTCAACACTAACTCTCTCCCCCTCTTTGCAGCGGTGCAACACCTCTCCTCCCTGCTATAATATCTACTTAAACATGGTGCTCAATTCCATATATTATTTCCCAGTGATATTTTGTTATCCTATGATGTTTGAGTAGATCTCTTTTGTCCTATGGGTTAACCATGGTATGATGTTATGGATGTGAGTCGTATGTTGATATGGTGATGTCCTATGGTGCCCTCCGTGTCACGCAAATGTGAGGGATCCACATTTTAGGTTGTTGCAATATGCTCATGATTCTCTTATAGTGGGTTGTGTGAGTGACAGAATACACAAACCCGAGTAAAGGGGTTGTTGTGTATGGGAGTAAAGCGGACTTGATACTTAATGCAATGGTTGGGTTATACCTTAATGATCTTTAGTAGTTGCGGATGCTTGCTAGAGTTCTAATCATAAGTGCATATGATCCAAGTAGATAAAGTATGTTAGCTCACGCCTTTCCCTCATTGAAAATAGCAAGTATCTATCGTATCATATTCAATTGCCTAGGGACAATCTTTCTCTTGCGTTACAAAAAGCTTGCTACATCACTACTAAGTTTACTTACTCCCAAAGTACTTCTTGTTTACTTCCCGCAAAGTAGTTTCATACTAATTCTAGGTAAAGCAAGCATTGGCGTGTGTAGAGTTGTATCGGTGGTTGATAGAACTTCAGGGAATATTTGTTCTACCTTTAGCTCCTCATTGGGTTTGACACTCTTACTTATGGAAAAAGGCTACAAACGATCCCCTACACTTGTGGGTTATTAGATAGCTAGCATGATGTTTCCATGGCTTGTCTTTTTTTGATATCTTTGCTACGCTAGATCATTGCACATCCTGGTACATTGCCAGAGGCATTCATATAGAGTCATACTTTGTTCTACTATCGTTGTAATATTGAGTTGTAAGTAAATATAAGTGTGATGATCATCATTATTCATTATTAGAGCATGTCCCGGTGAGGAAAGGATTATGGAAACTTGATTCCCCCACAAGTTGGGATGATGCACTGGACAAAGAAGCAAAAGAAAAGGAGAAAAAAAGAAAAAAAAAGAAAAAATCAAAGAGAAAAAGGAAAAAAATGAGAGACAAAGAGAGAAGGGGCATGCTAATTCCACACTTGTTGTTCAAAGTAGCACCATGTTTTTCATATAGAGAGTGTCCTATGTTGTCACTTTCATATACTAGTGGGAATTTTTCTTTATAGAGTTAGATGCACACCCACTTAGTTTTCATATTGAGATTTCATACACTTATATCTCTCAGTGCCTCCGTTGCATGGAAATCCCTACTCCTCACATTGATATCAATTGATGGGCATCTCCAAAGCTCATTGATTAGTCGCTTCGATGTGAGACTATCTTCCTTTTTGTCTTCTCTATATTTATCCATATCATCATACTCTATTCCACCCATAGTACTATATCCATGGCTTGCGCTCATGTATTGCCTGAGAGTTGAAAATGCTGAAGCACGTTAAAAAGTATGTACCAATTGCTTGACTGACACTAGGGTAGTACATGATTTATACTTTGTGTTAAGAAGACAGAGCATGACAAGGCTATATGATTTTGTAGGGATAGCGTTCTTTAGCCTTGATATTTTGAAAGACATGATTATTTATTGGGATGCCTGAGTATTAATGTTTGTATGTCAAATGATATACTATTGCTTTGAATCACTTGTATCTTAATATTCATGCCATGATTAGATATATGATGAAGATTATCCTAGGTCGTATTCCACATCAAAAATTATCTTTTAATCATTTACCTACTCGAGGACGAGCAAGAATTAAACTTGGGGTTGCTAATATGTCTCCGTCATATCTATAATTTTTAATTGCTTCATGCCAATATTATACAATTTTCACATATTTTTGGCAACATTTTATATGATTTGTTGGACTAACATATTGATCCAGTACCCAGTGCCACTTGTTGTTTGTTGCATGTTTTTTGTTTCACAGAATATCCATATCAAACAAAGTCCAAACGCGATAAAATTTATGAAGAATTATTTTGGAATATTTGTGAATTTTGGGAGGTGGAATCTACACAAACGGGTGCTCACAACCATGACAAGACACTAGGGCGCGCCTAAGGGCCCTAGCATGTGGTGGTGTATTGTGCCCACCTTGTAAGTCGGTTGGAGATCTACTTCTGGCACAAGGAATCTTATATTCGAAAAAAATCATGTTAAAATCTCAGTGCAATAGGAGTTACGGATCTTCGGGAATATAAGAAACGGTTTTCGGCCAGAAAACAAGAACACGAAACAGAAGAGAACAAAGAGGGAGATCCAATATCAGAGGGGCGCCTACCCCTCCGCTGTCATGGAGGCCATGGAAGAGAGGGAGAACTCTCCTCCCATTAGGGGGAGGACAAGGAAGAATAAGGAGGAGGCGGCTCTCTCCCCCTCTCTCCTGGTGGCGCCAAAACGCCACCAGGATAACCATCATGGCGGCAATCTACACCAACAACTTCGACGCTGTCAACACCAACTCTTTCCCCCTCTATGCAGCGGTTAACACCTCTCTTCCCCGTTATAATCTCTACTTAAACATGGTTCTCAACTCCATATATTATTTACCAATGATATTTGGCTATCCTATGATGTTTGAGTAGATCTCTTTTGTCCTATGGGTTAACTGTGGTTTGATGTTATTGATATGAGTTGTATGTTCATATGGTGCTATCCTATGGTGCCCTCCATGTCGCGCAAACATGAGGGATCCCACTGTAGGGTTTTGCAATATGTTCATGATTTGCCTATGGTTGGTGGCGTGGGTGACAGAAGCACGGACCCGAGTAGGTGGGTTGTTGCGTATGGGAGTAAAGGGGACTTGATACTCAATGTGATGCTTGGGTTTTACCTTAATGAACTTTGGTAGTTGTGGATGCTTGCTAGAGTTCTAATCATAAGTGCATATGATCCTAGTACGGAAAGTGTGTTAGCGTATGCCTCTCCCTCATTGCATATAACAAGTTCTATCATATTATATTCAAATGCGTAGGGACAATCTTTCTCTGGTGTTACACAAAAAGCTTTCTACTAAGCTATTTAATTTTATTGTTATATTATTAAAACAACACCTAACTTTTATTTCCACGTTCTTTATTATCTTGCAAAGTACTTCTAGTTTCATTCCCACAAAGTAGTTTCATACTAGTTCTAGGTAAAACAAGCATTAGTGTGCATAGAGTTGTATCGGTGGCCAATAGAACTTGAGGGAATATATGTTCTACCTTTAGCTTCTTGTTGGGTTTGACACTCTTCCTTATCTAAAAAGGCTACAAACGATCCCCTACACTTGTGGGTTATTAATGTTTCGGAGGCCGACAGGTCAAGGATGGTTGGAAGGTCTGGTGGCCGGAAGTTCCGGGGGTCGACAAACTGGGACGAACTCTAATTTCCATATCTGAGACTAGGGAAAAATGGAGAGAAAACCCCAAATCTGGCAGTGAAAAATTATTATTTTTGGAAATTGGATGGAAGGAAAGCTATATCCACTTGCCAAACAGAAAATCCATGGATCAAAATCAACAAAATCTCATCAAGACCAACAAATTCAAGAAATTTTGCTATGACTATTTTTGTGGGATTTTTCGAAATTGGATCAAAACAAACAAAAAATAACTAGAACATGGGGGGATTAGAGTCCAAGATGTGAATAAACTTGGCTTTTGATACCAAGATGATATGGGGTCAAGCCCTTAGTGATGAATCTTTTCACACTTGGAGGGGGAAAAGGAGAGAACCAAGAGAAATCAAGAACGCTCAAGACAATCTTCGATCACGCATCCGCTAAATCCATAAGGACATAAGAAGATGTGATGATTCAAGTTCAACACGGGATACAAGTAACGAGATAGTCTTCCCACTCCGAAGAGGTTCCTTGATATCCCAAAGGATCTTCCCTCCACGAGGGACCTTGGCGTCCACTTGGATCTTCTCACATAGAGGTCATTTCCATGGAGGCAGAAAGTGGAAGGAGTTATGCTCAACTAACTAAGAGCTAAACATATGCTAACTCTAATTTGTCCAAGGGGTATGGTATATAGACTAGGGCGAGATTTGAGGGAGATAGGGGTACATGAGTCGTGGGCCCGAAGAGCTACACGCAGGCGGGCCGGAAGTTCCAGGCTAGGCCAGAAGATCCAGGAGCCTGAAGTTTCGGTCAGGTTCCGGGCTGGGTCTGGGATGAATAGAGAGTTTGCATGCCCAGGGATGCTCAAGGCGCGTTGAGGCCAGAAGTTCCGGGGTGGCCAGAAATTTCGGGCACTAATAGGTCTCCAACATATCAATAATTTATGAAGTATTCATGTCATATTTACCCATGTTTTTACTATTGTTTTATGATTTACTAACCTATTAATGGTTGCAAAATTGCACAAGATCTTGTCTCACACTTTGATGTGTATGAATCAATTGGAAATTGTCGAAAAAACGCAAAAGGAGCCTTGTTGGAGGAGGACTATGACTTTCCTGAAATCTGTCCACAAATAGTTTTCAGATAACGTCTGTTTGACCCTCGAAGATGGCATCAAATTGAAAAAGTTAAAACTAGGAAAGTGTTGGGAATTATATGGCAATGATTCTGGACTACAAATTCGTTCAAAAAGCAGTTCAGGTGCAATCTGGAGACCCGCTTTACTGAAGGAAAATATCTGATTACGGGATCACAAGAGTTGATGATGTCATTGAGTCCAACTCTAACCATATCTGATATATTCGGCCAAGCCACGATTTGGGGGACTCATGAGGGATATGAGGAGCCACTAGGAAGGTTCTAGAGGTGCCCAAGAGTCATTGGATCAAGGGTCCATCCATCGGAGGGCCATAGAGTACCACAGAGGCACATATAAGGAGAGGAAAACCCTAATTTCGGAGAGCCACCTAGAGCCACGAATTTGCCTCTCCCTTGGCAGACGCCAAGAAGGGGAGATGATCCTCCATTGCAGCACCAAGACCAAGGAGGAAGGAGGGGCACGGGGCCGTTGCCTGTCTCCATTGCCGCCGCCCGCCGCCGGCGCCATGGCCGCCATCGCCTCCATCTCTTCGGGGCTGCACCTCTCCATCAACAAATCTCCCTTTCTCACCATGATAAGGTGTGTGTAATCCTCTTCGGGGATGAGGGTATGTACTAGTAGCTATGTATTCAATCTCTCTCTCTTGTGTCCTTGAGATGTCATGGTCTTAATGTATCACGGGCTTTGTTAATATAGTCGGATCATATGATGTGTTTCCCTTTCTATCTAGTTGTGATGAATTGAGTTTTCCTTTTGAGATTTCATTACCGGATTGAATACGTTTAGGATTTGAGAACACTTGATATATCTCTTGCATGCGGATACCCGTGGTGACAATGGGGTGTTCTATTGCTTCACTTGATATATGTGTGGGTACTCAGCTTGTGGATTCCCACGGTGACATTGGGGTAATCTATGCATAGGGGTTGATACATGTTCTTGTCCTACTTTCTCCGATAGAAATCTTGTGGCACTCTTTGAGGTTCTTTGTGTGGATTGAGTATTATGAATCTGAATTTTTTTGATGCGTATCGTATAAGATACTTGTGGTGACATTGGAGTATCTAGGTGACATTAGAGTTGGTTGATGCGTATCATATGGTGTTATTCTAGTACGAACTCTTGAATAGATCGATTGGAAAGAACAACTTTAAGCTGGTTTCGTACCCTACAAACAATTTCTTCTTATGTTCTTCGGTAGATAAGAACTTTGGACTGATTCTTTGTTGCGCGTTGAGGGATGGTTATGTGATCCAATTATATTAGCATCGTTGAGAGATTGCACTAGCGAAAGTACGAACCCTAGGCCTTGTTTTAAAGCATTGCAATACCATTTGTGATCACTTTTGTCACTTGCTACCTTGATGTTTTTATATTTTCATATTAAAAAAATCAATATCTACTATCATTACTACACTTTTATCACCATCTCTTCGCCGAACTAGTGCACCTATACAATTTGCCATTGTATTTGGTGTGTTGGGGACACAAGAGATTTCTTGTATTTGATTGCAGGGTTGTTTAAGAGAGACCATCTTCATCCTACACCTCGGGAGGTAAAATAAACCTTAGGTCATCCACTTGAGGGAAAATTGCTACTGTCCTACAAAATTCTACGCTCGGAGGCCCAACACGAGTCTACAATAAGAAAGTTGCATAGTAGACATCAGGCGCCAAAGGTTCTGGGCTAGCTTCCGGGCAGGGTCCGGGCTATCTAGAGAGTTTGCACACCCGGGGACGGTCTTAGACACCTGGGAGGCCGGAGTTTCTAGGCTAGCCTGGGAGCTTCCCTTGATGCTCGTCTTCCCTTCTTCATGTGGTCCTCCGTGCACCTACGAGCTCCGGTGGTGATCGACGTACCCGATCATGCACAATATCTCTCCTTGAGGTAGCAGCCGTGTCTCATGCCAAGATATGGGCATCCAAGAAGTTAGGATGTCACCTCGGATTCGATGGCTCGTGTGCGAGCTATTGTCATAAGTCCACCTAGAGCTTGATGTGTTTGTGTAGTATCCATGGGGATGACCATGGGATGCTCTGTACCATTCCCTCCCTATCTTGATTTGATGAATCGAGTCTTTACCTTTGAGGTTTCGTTATGTTGGATTGAATACTTTGGATTTTAGAACACTTGATGTATGTCTTGCATGTAGATCTCGTGGTGACAATGGTGTGTTCCATTGAGTCACTTGATGTATGTTATGTCAATCAACTTGCGGATCCCAGTGGTGACATTAGGGTGATCTAGGTACATAGGTTGATGCACGTTTTTGTCCTACTTTCCCTAATAGAAATCTCTGGGTACTCTTTGAGGTTCTTTGTGTGGATTGAATGTTATGAATATGAAATTGTTTGGTGTTATTTAGTATTAACGCTAGGGCTATTTGTGACACCTATAGATATGTCTCGATAGATTGATCGGAAAGATAACTGTTTAGTACGAACTCTAGGGTTCTTTGTGACACCTATGGGGATGACGCAATAGATTGATCGGAAAGATAAGTTTGAGGCGGTTCGCTGCCTACAACAATTTGTTCTTATGTTCTCCGCTATTTATAAGGACTTTGGAGTGATTCTTTGTCGCACGTTGAAGGATGGTTATATGATTCAATTAAGCTAGCACTGTTGAGAGATTGCACTAGTGAAAGTATGAACCCTAGGCCTTGTTTTCAAGCATTGATACACGTTTTGCTCCTCATTTGCCACTTGTTACCTCATAACCCACAAGTATAGGGGATCATTTGTAGCCTTTTTCGATAAGTAAGAGTGTCGAACCCAACAAGGAGCTAAAGGTAGAATTAATATTCTCTCAAGTTCTATTTACCACCGATACAACTCCACGCAAGCTAAAGCTTTTTTTACCTAGAACAACAATAAAAACTACTTGCGAGAATAAAACTAGGAGTACTTTTCAAGAATAAAACTAGGTGTACTTTACGAGATAATAGAAATTAGGGATTTTTTTCTCTATGCCCCTGGTTCCTTAGTTATACTCATTCATCCCCATGCTCTTAAGTTTGCTCACTTTCCCCACTCCCTTGCCCGAAACCCTCAGAATAGGTTACAACCAACGTTGCCGCCGGGTCAATGCCTCTGACCATTAACTCTGACAAGTGGGACCTGTTTGGGCCAAGTCCACATTTTCACCATTACGTGCTAACGAGTAGGGCTGCAAAACTGACACTCGTTGTAACCTAAATCAGATCGAGTCGCTTCCGTGCTGCCCCCTCCGCTGTTGTCGTGTCGCCTCTGCCGCCGTCGTGCTGCCTCTGCCATAGTCGTGCCGCCTTCGCCGCATCTACCCTCTCTCCCCATATAGGATTAGGAAGCGATGTCGGGGGAGAACACTGTCCGGCTCATTGACCATGGAGATGATTGGGTCGAATCAGAGGCGGATAATTCATGGATTCCACCTGGGTTAGCATCGTTTTCCTCTAAAATTGATTATAGATCCATAAATTAGGTTGTATTTGACCACCGTCTGTGTGGATTAGTGCAATTTTTCTGAAATTTTTTGGCCTAACTATGCCCTTTATTTCAATCGAATAGGGTTGATCCTGCACTTGCTTTTCGGCTGGCGGTTAGAATGGAAACTAGCGAGCTGCGTTCAACTAAACTGTATCTGATTTCTGGAATTTTCTATCTGAAAGTGGTAGAAACCAGTGTTTCATTCACAGATTTTGGCGAGGCACTTTGTTGTGAGTATCCGTGGAGCCCTGTCGATGTTGTTGAACTAAGATATTTCGACAGTACCGAGCAGAGATTTGTCCCATTAACTTGTGATGAGCATCTGGGATTGCTTTTTAGTTTGAATGCTGATAGTCGTTTCTATCAAATCCATATCGGTGTGCTTTAGGCACGCAAACAACATATCCTGAAGGGGAAGGGTGTTCACACATCATTTGTCTCTGCTAATAGCGAGCGTCCTCACACTCCTTGTAGGTCGAGACCAAGTAAACCTAGTGGTTCTGAAAGCCACAACATGTCGGCTACCACTAATTCTGCCACTTCTCCTCTCCCTTTTGCACCCGATGTAGAAGTAGAAGCAGAGCCTGGCGAGGAAGTGCCTCGACATGATGATGAGGATGAGACTCTATTCCCTGTACTGGTAGATAGAGTCAGTCAACATGCAATGGAAGATGAATACCCAGAGGAGCCTACTGGCCGTGCTAGATTTGACGACACTGACGATGAAGATAGGCAGGAGAACATCGAGTCCTTAGTTTTACAAGAATATGATGGTGAGGACATGCCAACAATTGAGTGGAACTGGGAGAATCCTTAGCTTACTCCAGGAACCGTATTTGAATCGATGGGTGGACTATCGTACTGAAGTGACTACATATTGCATTCTCATTGAAAACTCCTATGAGGTTGATAGGAGTGAGCCAACAAGATTCACTGTTCATTACCCTTATGATAGGTGTACGTGGAGGTTTCATGCATCCACTATGCTAAAGAGCAAATTGATTCAGGTATTACAACCAAATATTTTTTCAGATTATTTATCCATTCTATATTCAGATCATGTGTATTGTTCTGTTTTAGATTAAAAAAACACCCGCACACTTGCCCACCTAGAGGGGGAGGGGGAAAGGACAAATCAAAGATTGCAAAGACTAGGTGGGTGGCAGATGCAATCTTTGATTGGGTGAGGGAAACACCAATGTTGGTCCAACAACACTCAATGGGAAGCTATTTGAAAAGTACAAGATTAATATATGTTACAAGAAGATTTTCTATGCTAAGGAAAGGGCTCTTGATAGGATTAATGGTTCATGGAATGAGAGTTTTCAGTTGCTTTACACCTTCAAAGCTGAAGTGGAGACGGCTAGTCCGGGGAGTGTTGTAGAGATTGACAAGCATACAGTTTAGTACAAATTAAAAGGGAAGAGAAAGGACAAGGAGTTGACTGGGTTATTACCCCTGGGTAGGCCAAAGCGGCGGGGTTCTCTCCCCCGCTTCAAGAAATTAGCGCGTGGCCGGCTGCTTACGGACGGCTGGCACGAAGCCGGTAGATGCGTTGCCGGCTGGGTCGAGGCCGGCTGGTCGAGGAGCCGGCCCGGCCCCCAGCCGGCTGAGCATCGTCGGCTGCCTTCGAGCCGCCACCTCTGTTGACCCTCGAGCGGATAGGCTTCCATCCCATCCCTCTGCACGCAAATACGACAACATGACGGGGCGCCCACGACAGACGCCAGTGTAGCCACAGTGGCCGCTGATGCACGGGCATGCATGGCTACAGTTCGGCTGTTCGGGCCGCTGACCTTGGCGACCGTGACTGGGCGGGGCAACAGTGCTGGCACGCCCCTGCCCACTCGATTACCTGCTCCGGTGTGGCTACAGTGCAGCCAGCCGTACATGAGACTTTGGCCGGCTGGCGCTAGACGCTGCCACCCAGGCGACCCGTGTCGTAGCAGGTGGGCGGGGGCCAATTGAGAAGCTGGCTGGCGAGCCCGAGCAGGCGACGGGACCACATAGCCGGTGGACCCTACGGGCGACAAGACGGTTCGCAAGGCGGGGGCCCCTGATCAGCCGGAGAGGCTACGAGCCGGGTCCCCGCACTTTGTACCTTAGGAATATTGTAAGCCGGGGGGTTGGCCTATAACCCCCCCCCCCCGAGCCCCCCATGCAATGGCGACGACGAGTCTCACGCACACACATCCACGGGACACTTCCCCTCACACTCATACTTCATAGCATAGGAAGGTGAGCCGGCTGCTCCCTCTTCCTCCTCTGGACACAACTCCAGGAGCAACCTTGTAAACACTCCCATCCATCAACTAGACCAAGCAGGACTAGGGGTGTTACCTCCCACGGAGGGCCCCAAACATGGGTACATCATGTGTCACCACCGCTTGTGCCTAATCCCTCGCCCGGAGCCCGTCGGCATCCTCCGGTCCCAACCACCTCTAATAAGCCTACCCATGGCATCTGTTGTGAGAAAACGATGATAGTTGGTGCCCACCGTGGGGCCACACAGGCGCCGGTCGGATTCATGCAACGGGCGGGACCCCTCGCCATTCCCCGTTGTTGCCGCACGTCTAGGCGAAACCGCGGGCTTGTGGGGCTTCCTCTGGTAAGCCCTGCGGGAAGCTCCGTCGACCTCACGCTCGACATCGACGCGCTCACCGAGCGCCTTGGCAGGCTAATCCTTACCGAAGCTCCGGTCGCTGACGAGTACCCTAGCCAGGTGCTCGTCTGCGCCGATCCGCCCACGGCTGTGGGCGCACTCGCTGCGACCTAGTCCAGCAGCTCTCACGATCGCGTGGGAGCAATGGCCATCATCTCCTCCACCTCCTCCGGACGTGCGCGGGCCGAGGCCGACACCCCCACGGCCCATGTCGGCACCTCCGACCCGCTCGGTGCGGCCTTCTAGGCCTGAGCACTCCCATTGCCCCAATGGCAAATCCTGACGTCGCCATGGCCGAGCTGGAGGCGGCTCGCCGCCTCCTGTTCGAAGACGCCAGCGCCCTCATGGCCACGCGGCACTACATGGAGGCCACTCAGTGGGAGTACGCCTCCGCCTACTGTCTCACCCCGGCTGGCATTGAGCACAGCCGGCGTGGGGATGTGCGCGACCGCGGTCGCGTGGTCGCCGAAATCTTGGGCGGCAACATGCCCATCTATGACACCCCCACAGCCAACATGCGGGCCGCCAAGGTAGCCTACGAGGATTTGTCTACCTTGGAGGGAGAAGAACGTGCCGCCCACGAGCGTCACATCAAGGACCTCATTGACGCCGCTAGAGCGCAGCAACATCTGCTCGCGGCAGGCACCGTCGCCTCCGAAGGCCTCTGGCTCGAGAGCAAGGGCACGGGGACTGCTAGCCATCAGCCGGCTCAGCACTACTGCTCCCCTCGCGTCTCTAGTCGTCGGGTCGAGGCAAGCAACACCCTGCCCTCTCAGTTGCCGGGGAACGAGCCGCCGGCTGTAAACAACCGGCGCACCAACGACCCGCCTCGTAGCGGGCGCCACTAGGAGGCACCGGCTGCTGGCAGCCGTGGCCACATGCCACCCCCGCAGCGCGAGCCAGAATGGTCAGTTCCGATAGTCATCTGCCCCGAGCTCTCAGCTCGGCTCAGACCGTGCGTCTCCCGCAACGAGAATGATGCCCGCCTCCGCATCGACCAGCTCGCACAGTCAGCCCTCCTCGAGGAGGAGGGCTCGATTCGCCCAGCGTGTTTCGGTCCTCGGATCCACAACGAGTCGTTCCCAACCGGCTTCACGCTCCCAGAGACACCCCGAAGTACAACGGGGCTGCCAAACCTGAAGACTGGCTGATCGACTACACCACCGCAGTTGGCATCACCAGGAGGAACAAGCGCGTAGCCGTCTGCTATGCTCCCCTCATGCTAATTGGTTAGGCCTGCACCTGGCTCAACAGCCTGGCGGCCGGCAGCATCAACACCTAGAAGGACTTTTAAGAGGCCTTCGTCCGCAACTTCATCGGCACCTACAAGCGGCCTGGCCGCCCTCATGAACTATCCATGTGCGTTTAGGGGCTGGACGAGTCCCTCCGCAACTACCTCACCCGGTGGAACGAGCTTCGCAACTCCTGTGAGGGGGTGCATGAGGTGCAAGCCATACAGTACTTCATAGAAGGCTGTCATGATGGCAACCCCCTCAAGCACAAGCTTCTATGCTCTTCACGCATTGGCGCATGCATATCGATGGCTCAAAGATGAGGACCGGCTTGGGTGCCAGCATAGTCCTCTTCTCTCCAAAAGGTGACCAGCTCAAATACGCCCTCCAGATCCACTTCACCGCCTCCAACAATGTGGCCGAATACGAGGCCATCGTCCATGGCCTCCGGCTTGCCAAGGAGATCGGCATCAGGCGCATCCTATGCTTCGGCGACTCTGACCTCGTGGTGCAGTAGGTCTCTGGCGAATGGGACGCCAGGGACGCCAACATGGCTAGATACCGCTTACTCGTACAACAACTCACCGGCTCCATCGAGGGTTGTGAGTTCCACCACATCCTGCGGGTGGACAACGAGGCGGCCAACGCGCTGGCAAAGATCGGCTCCACCCGGCAGGCCATCCCAGTCGATGTCTCCGTTGAGCGACTGCTCAAACCATCAATCAAGCCTTCCCCAGAGTCGGAATCCATCTTCGTGCCGGTAGACACTGCAAGCCCATCGGTGGCTCCGGCTGTCACCTCGGCATCTTCGCCACCGGCTCCTCCTACCCCGGCTGCCCTACCGGCACCGGTCGAGCCGGCCCAGCCGACTGCGTCCGAAGCAGCGGGCTCCGATGCCACGACTGTCATGATGGCAATTGACGCCCCTCCTGCCGTCTCCAATCCGAGGGTTGGCAAGCCGGACCCGGGGACTGGCGAGCCGGTCCCGGGGGCTATTTACCCAAGATCAGGGGCTCCCAAGCTGGCCCCCATCTCGGCTCCCTCGTGGGCCCAGCCCATCCTGGTGTTTCTTCTACGCGGGGAGCTCCCACTGGATGAGGCCACGACAAGACAAATCCAGCGCCGGGCCTCGGCATACGACATCGTCCATTGCGAGCTCATCCACCGCAGCACCACCGGCGTCTTCCAACGGCGCGTCGAGCCGGAGAAAGGTCAAGAGATCCTCCTTGACATCCACCAAGGCGAGTGCGGGCACCACGCCGCCTCCAGGACCCTAGTGGCCAAGGCCTTCCACCATGGTTTCTACTGGCCGACCTCTTTGGAGGCGGCCAAGAAGCTGCCATCGCTTCAGCATGCAGAGCCACCTACCGGCATCGGCCCTCTAGACCATCCCCCTCGCGTGGCCCTTCGCCGTCTGGGGGCTGGACATGGTGGGTCCCTTCAAAACCGCATGAGGAGGCATGACACATCTACTCGTGGCCACGACAAATTCACCAAATGGATCGAGGCCCGGCCAATCAAGAAGTTGGACGACCCCATGGCCATCCGGTTTATCAACGACATCATGGTTCGCTATGGTGTTCCCCATAGCATCACCACCGACAACGGCACGAACTTCGCCAAGGACGCGCTCGTGCGTTTTTGCTCCAAGCAGGGCATCCGGCTTGACCTGGCCTCCGTCACTCACCCACAGTCAAACGGCCAGGTCGAGAGGGCAAACAGCCTAATCTTGTCCGTCATCAAGCCCTGGCTGATAACATCGCTGGTGAGGTCAGCCGGCTACTGGGACAACGAGTTGCCGATTGTCCTTTGGAGCCTCAGGACCACTCCCAACCGTTCAACTGGCTACACGCCCTTCTTCCTTGTGTACGGGTCCGAGGCGATCAACCCCACCGATATCGAGTTTGACTCGCCTCGGGTCGCCCTATACACGGAGAAGGATGCAAAGGACGCAAGAGAAGACAACGTCGACCTAGTCGAAGAAGCCCGCAAACTGGCCTTGAGCCGAACGGCAATCTATCAGCAGAAGCTCCGGCACTACCACAGAAGCTCCGGCACATGGGCACACCCACTCACACACATGCTCATGTGTGTGGGTGTGCATCCACACACATATGCACACATATATGCACAAGGCATATATGCATATGCACATGCATATGACTACACACTCACACACACTCTCACTCACATACACACATGCATATGTGCACACACACACTCTCACATACACATGCACACATACCTACACATACACCACCTACACACACATAAGTGCAATCAGCCACACACACACTCATATAATACAGAAAAGAAAAACACACATACATGCATATATATAAGCAAGGAGAAAGCAAAAGAAACAAAACCAAAAGGGAGAAAAAATAAAACAAAAAGGGGGGAGGGGTTTGGGCTCGAACCCTTGACCTCCTGGTCATTTCCCCCGAGCCACACCACTCTGCTACACTCGCGGTTGTTAACAGAGGAGGGGCTCGGCTGAACTAATACACGCACACACACTCATATATCTAACAAAACTTAAAGACCGACACCTGCGCGACAGAGCACGACGCGGCCAATTCTGGCGAGCACACGGCCTCTCTGGCGAGGGGAAAAGGAGCAGGGAGAAACTGCACCTGCGGTGGTCGCATCCCTACCTTTAACACTGACGAGAACGCACGACAACATCAGCTGTAACTACGGCAGAGCTACGGTGGACACGAGCACGGGCTTGTCGGGCACGACGACCTCGCGCATGCATAGGGACAGAGGGGGGCACGGCGGAGGACTAGCTGCTCACCACGGGGCTGCCGAAGGCAAAGACGACGACGGATGCGGTCGGAGACGCACGCCGGAGTTGAAGCAGGGGAAGAAGACGACACAGTGGAACGTCTCCGGCAAAGATGAAGACGGGACCGTCGCTGCAGAGCCTCTTTGGGGCTCTTAGCGGTGGGAATTGAACGCGGGGAGGATCCTAGAGCCCCTGGACGCCATGTGCGACGACGAGGTCAACGGAGACGACGAGCGGACGCCGGCAAACTACTCTGAATTCTCTGAACCTCTCACAGACACTTACCTGACAGAGAAAGGAGGAGAGGAAGGAGGGAGAGGGAGAGGGAGAAGGGGGCTGCAGCGGTGTGTGGGGAGAGAGGAACCCTAGCGGAGGGGGCACGCATGCTGAGGGGGTTTAAATACGCTCAGGGCTGACGGCAACGGACGGCGAAAAAGGGGACGGCGGAGGCACGCTCTGTCTGCTCTCTCACACGCTCACTGACGGGGACGATGGACGGGGCAGGTGGTCGTTCCCTTCGAGCGGGCTCGGCCGTGGGGGAAGCAAGGCCCACCTCTCTGCTCTCTCTCTCTCTCAGGAAAAAGGAAAAGACAGGGTTTTTCCATTTAAATAAAGCAGCAAGGAAAAGGAAAACCCCAAAGAAAAATAGAAGAGTTTTTGAAAAGACAAAATTACATTTGACTAAAATAATATTGGAACTATTTAATAAAATTGTCTAGGGGATTTTTGAAGCAAGCAAAATTAATAGTTTTAAAATAACAGCCACTGGTTATTTAAATCCCACAAGCATACAAACTCCAAACATCAAAAGAACCCTACTCAAGATTAATAATACATATTGGGCTACCTCTTGAACATTTTTAAACAATTTAAAAAGCAACTTGAATCTGCTGAGAAAAACATAGAAGGAAAGGTTAATTTGGAAGGGTTGTTTGAAAAGGAATAAAGAGGGAGAAGAAGGAGGAGATGCACCACATCCACTTAAACCACAACACACCACACAACACAAAAACACAACCAACCACACAAGGTCACAACGTTAGCAAGACATGGCATGATGGATGAAATGATGCATGATGCATGAATGCATGAATGAAAGACAAGACATGGCATGACAAGGTGCAAAATCATTTCATTAAGCTCATGGCAACAAGGTTCATACAAGACACATGCCATAAAAGGTAGGGACAACACTTGGGCTGTCACAACTCTCCCACACTACAAGAGGATCTCGCCCGAGATCTAGGAACGAAAGAAGTCTGGAAATTCGGAACGGAGAAGGTCCTCACGTTCCCAAGTAGCTTCTTTGTCAGAATGATGAGACCACTTCACCTTGAGGAATTTCATAGACTTGTTGCGAGTCTTACGCTCAGTTTCTTCGAGAATTGCAACTGGATTCTCACGATAAGCGAGGTCTTCTTGGAGGTCAATGTCTTGGAGGTCAATGGTATGCTCTGGAGTCTTGAAGCACCTCTGGAGATGAGAAACATGGAAGACATCGTGCACATTTGCGAAATTTGGAAGAAGCTCTAGTTGATATGCAAGTCCACCTCTCTTGCCAACAACTTTGAAAGGACCAACAAAACGAGGAGCTAGCTTCCATTTAATTCCAAACCGCTGAGTGCCCTTCATGGGAGAGACTCTGAGATAGACTAGATCATCCACTTGAAAGGAAACATCCCGATGTTTGTTATCATAATAACTCTTCTGTCGGGACTGAGCTGCTTTGAGGTTCTCACGAATGACACAGCACATTTCTTCTGCTTCAGTGATCATGTCATTGCCCAATATCTGATGCTCACCGGTTTCAGACCAGTTAAGTGGGGTACGTCACTTTCTGCGGTAGAGAATCTCGAAAGGTGCCTTGCCTGACCTAGCTTGAAAGCTATTGTTGTATGAGAATTCAGCATATGGAAGGGAGTCTTCCCATTTCATGCCGAACGAAATCGCACAGGCTCTGAGCATATCTTCAAGGATCTGATTGACTCTTCCAACTTGACCACTTGTGTGTGGATGGAACGCAGTCCTGAAACGGATCTTGGTACCCATAGCAGTCTGGAAGGACTCCCAAAACTTGGAAGTAAAGAGGCTTCCACGGTCAGAAGATATGAGCTGAGGAATACCATGTTTTGGGGATATGACCCCACGATATGACCCGCCCCGGAGGCTCCGGGTCATGTTGCTGGCTCGTGAGCCGGCCCAAAGGTGAGTCATAAGACTGGTGGCCCAGGAAGATAGGCGGCTCAAGGTGTGGGCCGTACAGACGGCCCGGACGAAGAAGACCCGGGCGTGCAAGCCGACTCATAGACAGCTTGGACAAGAAGATAGAGAGAGACCCGGTTAGCAATTGTAACGGCCCGGTGGTCCTAACCTCTTATATAAAGGCAGACCCGGGGCGACTTAGAGGATAGGTGATCGAGAACTAGGTCAAGATTCTAGCTCCTTGTAATTGATACACAAGCAGGATGTAGGCTATTACCTCGACTTAAGGGGCCGAACCTGGGTAAATTCGTGTCTTTCGTCCCAACTAACCCCTTTGAGTCCACCCCGTAAGCGATGGCCTCGAATCTAAGTCCGTTCACCCGGACATCTGTCGTGATAAAACCACGATAGTTGGCGCCCACTATGGGGCTAGCGCTTGGTGGTGTTGAGTTCTCAAAGGGCTCTCTCCCAGGGCTCGAAGGATACGTGGTTGGAAGGATGAGCAAGAGCCGCTGTGGCCGACTCTACATCAACGACGCCGGCTGGGGGCTTGATGTTGGTTCTGTGGAGTATGGATTCCGGGTTCCGTTCGGCAAGATCCAGGTTTTCATCGGAAAGGTTGAGTGGATCTACACCCGGGCCGGACATCTGCACCAACATCGTCGAGCCGGCTCGACGTCTCCAATCTGCGAGTGTTGTGCGGCCTGCCCATGCCCATCCAAGTCAAAAACATGTTCTCGTGGGCTTCACTCAAGGCATGGACCTGGAAGCATCCGGGTCACACGGAACTCTCGTTTGCTCGGAAGATGAGTCCTCCAGTGGAGAGACAGAATCAGTGTATCGGCTCAGTAACGGTGGCCTTGGGGGCTACTACGACACCTATTCTGAGGTAGAGGGCTTTGAGTCGGATGCTCCAAGACCCCCGGTTCATGCGGCGGTGATAGAGGAGAAACAAGCAGCCAGGAATCTAGAGGTGGCACGGATCAAGGGTCGGATGGCAGAGGAACGGCAAAGGATGGCCGAGCTGAAGACCCAGATGGAGGAAGAAGCGGAGCATATCAAGGCTGATGCTTTCTGTCTGGAGCTGGAGCAAAGGTCAGCGGTCGTGGTGCACAAGAGGAGGCATCAATCCCATCTACCAGAACGTTACGAAGTGAGGAACCTTTTTAACACCCCTGGTGCGGGGCGGGTTACGGGCGCGCTGGAAAGCCACCCGATGGAACGCCCGGCGACTCATCCACCCCAGCATAACCAAATCTCACCTAGGGCTTTTCCAACACCGGCGGGTCATTACTCTAACCCGGTCGAGAACATGGTGGCAGTGGCCGCCCGGATTGAGACGATTCCCATCCCAGATGAAGCACCCTTTGCGGAGGATGTGCGAAACGCCATTGGATATTTACAGACGGCCATGGCCCAGCAAGAGAGGTACGGTCACAGCCGGAGCCGGGTTCACTCCACCCCCCTCCCTAATCGAAGTTTCAGCCGGCGCTACGAGTCACTGGCGTGTTCCAGCAGTCATCCACGTCGTGGACCGCCGGAGGACGAGCGGGCGGCTCTGGATGCACAAGCCCTCGCGGACCAGGCGAGAGACAGACGAGAGGCGGAGATAGCGGCAACCCGTCCAGAGCCGGTGCTTTCCGTCTCAATGGGAGTAGTTAGTACCAGAGCCGTAGGGGTGCCATGTTTAACTCCGGCTCTGAGAAGTGAACGACTACCGAAAGATTTCAAGGGGCCTCGAAAGGTTCCGAATTACACAGCTGATCTACCCCTGAGGCGTGGGTTGAAAGTTATGAGCTGGCCATGGAGATGTTGGATGTCAGTGAGGCGGTATGCGCAAAATATTTCATCATGATGCTTGAGGGTTCGGCTCGTACATGGCTGAAAGGTCTGCTGCCTAACACGATAAGCTCATGGGTGGAGCTGAGAGCGAAGTTTATTAGGAATTTCCAGGGGACCTATAAGCATCCTATGACCATTGTCGACTTGGACCATTGTGTTCAACAGGAGAATGAATCGGCCCATCATTGGGTCCGGCGGGTGCCGACCATTATTCACTCTTCAGAGCAGATCACGGCGGCTCAAGCGGTGCTTATTTTAGAAAAGAACTGTCATTTTGTTCCATTGAAACAGAAGCTCGGACGGCTCAAGCGCACGTGTCAGGAGATGGGAGAGCTCATGATGGCCTTGACAAAGTATGTTGTCTTAGATAACACCAAGGATCTAGGCTCGGATGATGAGAAAGCCAATCAAGGGAAGAAAAACAATCAAGGAAAAGGTTTTGTGAACAATGGGAATCAGAATAAGCGGAAGAGCACTGATAGCGGGTCAGAGCTAGTGGCAAATACCAACACAGGACAGAACCATCCCAAGGGGAATGGAAAATTTAGGCTGTTTCATCAAAGGAATAGGGGCCCTTTTAATTTAGAAGAAGCGCTTAGGAAGCCTTGTCCGGAGCACAGCACGCCTGACAAGCCGGCGTTGCATGCGTGGGGTGATTGTTTTATCATGCAAAGATTCAAAAACCAGCATTCCCAACCGCGTAATAATCAGGGCGGTGGCCCGCCTGGCGGCTCAGGGCACGGTGGATCAGGGGCTGGATTCGGCGCCGGCGGTTCAGGAAACGGGCATCCGGGTCAGAATAACCAAGGGGGGCACCAACAGCATCCTGGCAACAACAGCAATAACAACAATCAGCAGCAGCACAATTAGTCCGGGTTTCAGAGTAACCCGAAGCAGCTCAGTTCTGGACAGTATCACGTATTCAAAGAAGGAAACTCTCCTAGAGAATTTGAAAGAAACCTTTGACAATCTCTGGGTCTACAAGATGATGCTTAACCTGACGAAGTGTGTCTTTGGTGTTCCAGCAGGAAAGCTTTTGGGTTTGTTGGTCTCTGAGTGGGGCATCGAGGCTAACCCAGATAGATGAAGGCTATCACTTCTTTAGGAGAGCCGACGTGCATTAATGACATTCAGCGCCTTGCAGGACGGATTGCTGCGTTGAGCCGCTTCATAAGCCGGCTTGGGGAGAAAGCCATTCCCTTATACCAGATGATGAAAAAGAAAGACAAGTTTAAGTGGAGCAAAGCAGCGGCCGAAGCACTTGAAGCTCTTAAAAAACAGTTGACTGAGCCGCCAGTGTTAGCTGCTCCGATTGAGAAAGAGCCATTACTCCTTTATGTGGCGGCTAACAACAGAGCGGTCAGTGTAGCAATTGTGGTTTTGCGCAAGGAGGCAGGGAAGGAGTATCCTATGCAAAGGCCAGTTTATTACATTAGTGAAGTTTTGGCAGAGTCTAAGCAGAGGTATTCGCATTGGCAGAAGTTAGTATATGGAGTTTTCATGGCCAACCGCAAGTTAAAACACTACTTATTAGGGAACCAGATAACAGTGGTCAGTTCTGCCTCGTTGGGAGATATCATTCAAAATAGAGAAGCTACAGGGAGGATTGCCAAGTGGGCCTTAGAGCTGGGTCCTCTTAACATCAAGTATGTTCCTCGTACAGCAATTAAGTCTCAAGCTTTGGTGGATTTCATAAATGATTGGACCGAATGTCAAGCCCCCGAAGAGAAGCCGGATAACACGTATTGGACTATACACTTTGATGGGTCCAAGCAGCTAGAGGGGTCCGGTGCAGGAGTTGTTCTCACCTCCCCAAGGGTGACAAGTTTTGTTATGTGCGCCGGTTAATGTTCCCTTGTACTAATAATGCAGCTGAGTATGAGGCACTGCTCCATGGTCTTACAGTTGCTAAAGAGATGAATTTAAGCCGGGTCAGATGTTTAGGCGACTCAGATCTAGTGGCTCAGCAAGTTTCAGGTACTTGGGACTCCAAGGATCCGCGGATGGCAGCTTATCGACAGGCGGTTGATATCATTGCCGGTCACTTCAAGGGGTACCAGGTGGATCATATTGATCTTCGCAGGAATGAGGCGGTTGATGCTTTGTCACGGTTAGGTTCTCAACGAAAGCCGGTACCACCTAATGTTTTTCTGGATGTATTGCATCATCCGACTGTTAAGATACCCTCTGAGGAGGATTTGGCTATTCCTGACCCAGAAGCGGAATTGGTGGTGGCTCTACATGCCATCCCAGACTGGACTATGCCTTATTTGGCATATCTGGCATGCGGCGAGTTACCTCAGGAGGAGGGTCTGGCTAGGAAGATCACCCGGCATTCTAAGTCTATGACAGTTATCAATGGTGAGTTACATAAGTGTAGTGTGATGGGTGTCTTTCAGGGCTGCGTCTCACCAGAGGAGGGCTGGCAGATCTTGAGTGAAATTCATGCTTCCGACTGTGGACATCATGCCGGGTCAAAATCTTTAGTGGCCAAGGCTTTTTGACATGGATTTTTCTGGTTGACGGCTCACAAGGATTCAGAAGACTTAGTCCGTAATTGTGACGGCTGTCAGAAGTTTGGCCGGCGTGCTCGCATTCCGGCTCAAGAGTTGAGGATGATACCAATCACTTGGCCATTTGCGGTCTGGGGGCTTGATATGGTAGGACCATTCAAGAGATCCAACGATAAGAAAACACACCTTCTGGTGGCAATTGATAAATTTACTAAGTGATTAGAGGCAGAGTCGGTCAGTAAATGTGACGCGGCTACAGCAATTCAATTTATTAAGAAGATGATCTATCGCTTTGGTTACCCGCACAGTATCATTACGGACAATGGAACAAATCTATCCAAAGGAGCTATGAAAACGTTCTGTGAAAAGGAGCATATCCGGCTTGATGTTTCAGCCGTGGCACATCCACAATCTAATGGTCAGGCGGAGCGAGCCAATCAGGAAATTTTAAGAGGTCTCAAACCACGTCTCATGGTTCCTTTGAAGCGGACACCCGGATGTTGGGTTGAGGAGTTGCCTTCCGTCTTATGGAGCATCAGAACTACCCCTAACAGATCTACAGGTTTCACGCCTTTCTTCATAGTGTATGGTGCTGAGGCGGTTCTACCCAGTGATATCCAGCACGACTCACCAGGGATAGCGGCTTATGTTGAGACGGACAATGAGGTAGCACGCCAAGATGCGTTGGACGCCTTGGATGAAGCACGAGAGTTAGCAGCAGCCAGGTCGGCAATTTATCAACAAGACCTGCGATGCTATCATAGCCGCAGGGTGAAGACCCGGACGTTCCAGGAGGGTGACCTGGTGCTCCGGCTGATTCAAGACCAATCTGGAATGCATAAGTTATCTCCACCATGGGAGGGGCCTTTTGCGATCAGCAGAAACCTTAACAATGGGTCATATTACCTCATTGATATCCGAGATGAGTCGGAAACCGCGGGTCAAGAGACGTTGCGGCCATGGAATATCGCACATTTGCGACCATACTTTACTTAGCAGGCATTGAAAGCCGCTATCATTGTATATATCATGCTTACATGAGTAAAAGCTAGCATCCCCACAAAGACTGGGGCCTCTGCTCTTATGTATACCTTTGTACAATCAAGATGAAATTTTTTTGGCTCAAAAATTTGAGTTAAAGTGGTTTGTTTGCCGTCAAAACGACTGATCCGGCTTTATGCCCTATCAAGCGCTGGTGCAGGGAGGCCTCTTGCCTTCAAGTATAGCTCACATCTCCCCTGCACAGTCTGCTTTTACGCTGTTGCAAGGAGGCTTCTTGCCTTCAGGTATAGCTCACATCTCCCTTGCACAGCCGGCGTTATGCCCAATTAAGCACTGTTGCAAAGAAGCTTCTTGCCTTTGGGTATAGCTTACATCTCCTTTGCACAGCCAGTTGTTATTAAACTGTTGCAAGCAGGCTTCTTGCCTCCGGGTATAGCTTACATCTCCCTTGCACAATTGGCTTTATGCCTAGTTTGGTTACATTAAGCGTTGTTGTCGATGGAGGCTTCTTACCTTTGGTATAGCTTACATGACCCTAAGACAACAGCGTGTACACCAAATTCCAGTTGCTTATCAACTGCGGCCATCGAAGGGGGCTTCTTGCCGACGGGTATCGCTTATCTCACCCTAATGGCCGGCTTTATGCCACTTCCGGTTACTTATTAACCGCGGTTGTCGAAGGGGGCTTCTTACCGACGGGTTCGCTTATCTCACCCTAACAACTGGCGTTTATGCCAAACCTCAGTTGCTTATCAACTGTAGCTGTTGAAAGAGGCTTCTTGCCTTCGGGTATAGCTTACATCTCCTTTCAAACAGCCGGCTTTATGCCGTCTCAGGCTGATTATTAGTCGCGGCTGTCGATGGAGGCTTCTTGCCTTAAGGTATAGCTTACATCTCCCATCAACAGCCGGTGTTCGCACATACAACATTTGTGGTTAAAAGGAGGCTTCTTACCGTCAGGTATAGCTTACATTACCCTTCATCCAGCCGGCTTTAAGCCGCTTCCAGTTCATCAATAGCCGCAGTTGTCGATAGAGGCTTCTTACCATCAGGTATAGCTTACATTATCCTACGACAACCGGCTCCTTAATGGATTCATCCGACAAGAATCGGAGCCATGTTGCTCCGGTTGAAAAAATTTGAGTTTTCAAAGAGATTATCCAGCTCTAATATTCTGGAGAAGGAATGGCGTCTTCAAAGACAAACACCCCTCATCAGAAAAGCTCAAGGTATATCCATGGAGAGCCGGCAATGCATTAAATTGAAACACAGAGAAGGAAAGTGCACACAGAGAGGTGAAAATATATACAGCCGCCAAACGGCAGGGTCATGCTTACTCTATTACAAAAACTACTCTCAGAAGGAGCAAAAGGCATTGTCAACCGCTCACAGCGGGTCATTACATGAGTCTGTGCTCAGAAATGTTAAAAGAACAAAGTTCAGTTATTGGCCGGCTCATCCTGCTCCGGGTCTTCTGTTGGCTTTATCTGGAGATTTCCCAATTCCCAATTACAGTCAGCCAGAGCAGCGAAAGACCCTTCAAGGAAAGGGGACGCGTCAAGCTCACAAGGGAAGAGATCCTTACTGCGGGCGGGTGTTAGATCCTTCCACTCGTAGAGAGGCCCGCGGATCCTCTTCTCCTCTGTGTCATAAGCCGCCTGATAAGTGCTCAAGTCAGCTTCATCCGCCAGTACAGAGGCCAGATAACGTGACTCTTTGACACACCGGATGTAATCTTCTTCGGTGAATTCTGAGCCATCATCTTTTTTGGACGGGTAACCATCCATCATTTCAGCCGGCATTAGCTCGGGGGCGAAGGCCAGAGCCCGGCTCAATCCAGCGACGGCTCCTTCGCGGAAGGCGGACTTCTTCAGCTGTTCTATCTGCTTGGGCATTGTGGAGAAGAGTTCCAAGACACCTTTCAGAGCGGTGGGGATCTTCTCCTTGTATTGAACCGTCTTAATCGTGAAAATAGCGCCGCAGTAAAGCTGTTCTGCAAAGGTGTAAATAGCCTTCACGGGTAAAAGGCTATCTGCAGCCAATTGCCGTCTTCTGGGGCCTGTAAAGGTCAAAACAAAGCAAGATGAGTCGCCATCACAACAGATGAATGAGACATGCTAGAAACATGAAGTGAGTAAGAACTTACTGAAGAGAGCGGCGGCCATCTTGGTTATATGACACTTTAGGCCTTGAAGCTCATCCGCCACGGCTGTCAGCCGCTGGTCGGCATCATCCGCTCATTTGGTCAATGCGGCTTTCTCCAACTCAGTAGATTCTTTTAAAGAAGCAAGCTCTGCCTTAATATCAACCAGCTCTTCAGACAGCAGCCGGCACTTTTCGTCAGAGACGCTGCGGGCCTCTTGTTGAGCCGCTAAATTCGCCTTCAGATCAGACAATTGAGAGCCGGCTTCGTTTAAAGCTTCCTATAAGACATCGAAATACAGGATAAGTCGCCAAAATACAGGACGAGTATTAAAAGCAAATTTATGCAAGTCTCAAACAGATTGCAAAGAATATATTTGACACTTGGGGGCTAATGCATGTTTGATCTTTCAGTATGCAGTGCAATTCCCGCTCATCTTCTTCGAAGTTAAACCGGAACTTGGGGGCTACACTATAGCTCTTTGATTTACTCCTAAATAGAAGATCCGACTCAACTTCATCAAGCTTGAGCCGGCCCTTGGGGGCTACGAATGGCAGTTTAAGTTATCTAAAGGAAGATCCGACTCAACTTTGGCAAATTAAGACCGATTCTAGGGGACAATGACTATGAATTCGTTCTAACACAAAGTTAAACGAAGACCCGGTTCAACGATTGAGTACATTAAAACCGGCTCTTGGGGGCTAAGTAAGGATATGGTAAGAAGGAAAGGTACCTCATATTTTGTCTTCATTAAAGAGACCAACTGAAGTTCCAGATCCTGGCTAGTGGTAACCCAGTTTATATACCCGGCGTGGAGCTCTTCGACTGTCATCTTCTCGCATGAAGAGTCAAAGTTCAGCTTCTTTGAGGCTTCAGTCGACACTGTATGCTTGGTCAACACATAATCCGGAGGCGTTTGATGACCAGACCCGGTGATAACAACATCTGGAGTTTCAGGGGTCTTGCCAGGAGTCGCCGGTTTTGAAGGAGCCCTTGGAGGGCTCTCCATGATGATATCAGCAGCAGTCGGCTCTGTGGAGGCAGCTAGTGGATTTTCTTCTGCTTCAGCCTCCTCTGGTTGTTTAGGCTTAAGCTCTTGGATAACTGGGCCGGAGGAGGGCTTGTTGGTCTTGCGACGTTTAGCTTGAGCACTGCAAAATAGAAGGATCAGTAGTTGAAGATGTTGCTATCATATTAACAGCCGGATATCCAGATATCATAGTAAGGAATGCTTACAGCGGATTGATCTTGGGCGGTGGTAGAATTGACGTCGAAGAGTCGCCGGAGGAAGGAGATTTCTAAAAAGAATAAAACAGAAAGGTGAAGAAAGTATCAAGTTTACAAAGGAAAGTCAAAGGAAAAAAAGAGACTTAAACCTCGGCGGGGCGTTTCTTTGGAGCCGAAGAGTTTGGTAGCCTGGACATGAGCTCAGTAGAGCCGGTGCTTCGAGTCTGTTGATGCTCGACTTGTTGTTGCTTTTTTAAGAGAAAATCGGGGGCCAGATAAGCAAGAGGGTGAGAAAGAGGAACTATTCTGATAACCCGCCGCGGCTTTCGGGGGACGAAACATTCTGAGCCGGAAGAAACGTAATTTACCTCAGGAGCATTGGCACGGTTGGTTTCCACTTCATCCTGCGAGTAAAACAAGCATTAATAAAGCAGGAAGGTAAAAGATCAAACAAAGCAGTTAAAATTTTACCTCTGAGCTGGATGATGGTGGCGGGTCAAGCAAATTATCTTGCGGGGCGTCTTTATTAGCCCTCTTGGTCACGACCTTGTTCCTGGATTTCTTTGGAGGGGAAACTTATTCCTTCTTCCAGAAGTCTGAGTCGGCCTATAGGAATGACCTAGAGAATGAATACCAAATCAACAAAGTACAAACAACATCTAAGAGATGGATGGGAAGAGATTAACTTACATCGGGAGCCGGATTATTGAAGCAGAAAGGCGCCAGGCCGATGGCACTGCATGAGCCGGAGGCCTCGTGGACAAGGCTCTGGATGGTAGTGGTAATATCATCCTCTGACAGTGTTGATTTGCTGAAGCACAATGAGCTGTCATATTTGCCTTCATACTTGCCCATAAGCCGACCTCTGTGGCTTAAAGGCATGATCTGCCAGGAAATCCAGCAGTGTATCAAATCCAATCCTATTAAGCCGTTGTCCAGGAGCGCTTTGATCTTGGCGTGGAACGGCTCATATCTGGCACGCTCCGAGGCTGAGAGCCGGTCGGGAAGCTCTGTGTCTGTCCTAAGCCGGGAGGGGCGGTAACCCGCCAATGAGTGCTCTTTCTCGGGAGAGGTCTCTGGGCAATAGAACCATGTCTTATTCCAATCTTTTGGGTGACTCGGCATTGGAGTAGTAGGAAAGATGATGTCTCGGCGGCGTTGAATGGAAATGCCGCCCAGCTCCAGACTCGGTCCACCCTTCATTTCAGTTTGGCGGTTGGCGTAGAAGAATTCTCGAAAGAACCCCACAGACGGCTTACTTAGCAGATAAGCTTCGCAGAGAACTTGGAAGTTGCAGATGTTGGAAACGGAGTTGGGTGCCAAGTCTTGAGGATGCAGCTTATAAAAATGAAGGACGTCTCGGAAAAACTTAGAGCCGGGCGGCACGAACCCTCTCTCGATGTGATCAGCAAAGACTACTATCTCTCCTTTTTGGGGAGAAGGCCGGGTCTCGTTGCCCGGAACCCGCCAATTGAGAACCTCTTTGGTAGGAAGAGTACCCGCTTCAATGTAGCCTGCTAAGTACTCCTCCGTAACGCAAGAACCAACCCAGTTGCATGAGTTGGATGCACAAGAAATATTGGCGGCTTAAGTGTTGTGCAAGATAAAAGGCGCGATGAGTCAGAGCGCAAGCAAATATTTTTGACGGCTTAAAGGTTTAAGGGCTCTACGGATAAAGTGGAAGGACCCAGTTGATGAGAGCCGGAGAAGCTTAGCGACTCAACAGAGGAAAGGAAGATTGAAAATTCGGCTAAGTCCTAAAAACAGATTCTGCAAACTATCACTATGGCTACAGATCTACAAAAGCGGCGAAAAAGGATTTAAATCCAGACCTAGCGATGAACAGCAGAAAGAAAGAAAATGGAGCGGGGCTATCGCGGTCCACGCATTACGCGCGGCCGGGCCGCGTGCGGCGGCGGGGCGAGAGCGCGATCTGAAAGTAACAACGACATCGAGATATACTCGTGGTGGCGGTGCTGGAGACTGAGCGGCGGCGTAACCCTGCTACGGCGGAACCCTGCTACGGTGGAACCCTACTATGGCGGTGAGCGATCTAAAGAAAAAGGAGAACTCACCGGAGATGTTGCGGCGGCGGCGGAAGAAATCTGGTCCATATCAGGGTGATGCAGCGGCCCGGTTGGTGCAGATGCGAAGACAGCACCGGACGATGAGGACGCTGGAGTGGCGGCGACAGGAAGAAGAAGAAGAGGCATGAGCGGGAGGATGGAAAACTCCGACCTGCACGGGTCATATTTAAAAAGGGATTAAGGAAGGCGCAAAAATCCAGGCGACGACATCGTTTGACCGAGGCGGACGCCTCGATTCTCAAGATGACACTTAATGAAAGATTCGGTGGTACGTCAGCAGATCTCATGACGTCCCGCCGGGTAATTTCCGGGCGACTCGCCAAGAAACGGAAGAGAAGGATGAAGTGAGCAAGCTCAATTCAACCTGGGGCCTAATGTTGGGGATATGACCCCACGATATGACCCGCCCCGGAGGCTCCGGGTCATGTTGCTGGCTCGTGAGCCGGCCCAAAGGTGAGCCATAAGACTGGTGGCCCAGGAAGATAGGCAGCTCAAGGTGTGGGCCGTACAGACAGCCCGGACGGAGAAGACCCGGGCGTGCAAGCCGACTCATAGACAGCTTGGACAAGAAGATAGAGAGAGACCCGGTTAGCAATTGTAACGACCCGGTGGTCCTGACCTCTTATATAAAGGCAGACCCGGGGCGACTTAGAGGATAGGTGATCGAGAACTAGGTCAAGCTTCTAGCTTGTTGTAATTGATACACAAGCAATACAAACACAAGTAGGACGTAGGCTATTACCTCGACTTGAGGGGCCGAACCTGGGTAAATCCATGTCTTTCATCCCAACTAACCCCTTTGAGTCCACCCGGTAAGCGATGGCCTTGAATCTAAGTCCGTTCACCCGGACATCTGCCATGATAAAACCACGACACCATGCAAAGATACTATCATTGAAGTATACAACTCTGCAAGCTAAGCTACCGAGATAGATTCTTTGACTGGCAGGAAATGAGCAACTATTGACACCTTGTGGATAACCACAAAGATGGCATCATTGCCTCTCTTGGACTTGGGAAACCCAGTGACGAAATCCATCTCCAAATGATCGAATTTCCACTCTAGGATAGGCAAAGGTTGAAGAAGACCTGCTGGACGTTGATGCTCTGCCTTCACTCCGCGACAAACATCACACTCGTTCACGAATTGAGCAATTTCACATTTCATGCGAGTCCACCAGAAGGTTTGCTTGACATCCTAATACATCTTGGAGCTGCCTAGATGAATGGATAGAAGAGAATTATGTGCTTCGTCCATGATAACCTTTCTAAGATCGCCTTTTGGAACCACTAGACGGTCCTCAAAGAACAAGCTGTCTTTGTCATCAACTCAAAAGCACTTATACTTCGGAATGCCCTTGGCCACACCTTTCTTAACTTTCTTCACCATAGCGTCAAGAAGTTGCGCTTGGTGAACCTGATCTTCCAGAGTCAGAGAGACTTGAATATTGGCAAGAAATCTTTGTGGAATCATCTGAAGGTTGAGCTTGCGGAAGGCTTCACAAAGCTCGGGTTGAAGAGGCTTCAAGATGAGACTATTGCAGTACGCCTTACGGCTGAGCGCGTCTGCAATGACATTTGCTTTCCCCGGAGTATACTCAATGCTTGGATTGAAGTCATCAAGCATTTCCACCCAACGAGACTGCCGAAGATTGAGATTGGGTTGAGTGAAAGTGTACTTCAAGCTCTTATGATCGGTGTACACCTCAACTGGTCTACCCAACAACAAATGCCTCCAAGTCATTAGAGCATGCACAACTGCCGCCAACTCGAGATCATGAGTGGGGTAGTTCTTCTCGGCAGGCTTCAACTGATGCGAGGTATAAGCAACAATCTTATTATCTTGCATGAGAACACCACCAAAACCTTGGAGAGAAGCATCACAAAAAACTTGGAAAGGCTTGGACTGCTCAGGAGGAACAAGAACTTGAGCTGAAGTCAGTCTCTGCTTGAGTGTATTGAATGCCACATAACACTCAGGAGACCAAACATACTTGACACTCTTCTGGAGGAGATTGGACAGAGGCTTAGCAATTTGAGAGAAGTTCTCCACGAATCTTCTGAAGGACGATTCCAGGACGAGTCAGCTTCTGGTTAAGAGCAAAGAGACGGATTGTGTCATCGCGAGCCGCGAAAATAATCACATCTTCTGAAGGACGAGTCAGCTTGACTTCTTTTGCTTTGCAATCAATATAAGCCTTATTCATAGCCAGGAAGTCCATGCCCAAAATGAGATCAATGTCGGAATTTCCGAGAACAATAGGAGAAGCCAGAAAAGAATAATTGTCCATCTTGATAGAAACATCCGAAACCAAGCAATTGGAATTCAGTAACTTCCCAGGAGACACCACCGACACAGGTCTAAGGAGATCTTGACATGCAAACTCATGCATTGCGAAGAAAGAGCAGAACATGAAACAATGCGATGCACCAGTATCAGACAAAACTTTTGTAGGAATAGAATTAGCTGAGAGATTACCCATGATCACTTTAGAAGAATCCTCTACTTCTGCTGCATTCACCATATTCACTCTTGCGGACTTGGGATTATGCTTCACCATAGCATTGCCTGGGGGCTTGACAGGAGGAGGAGGCGGAAGACGCCGCTGGTTGCACTTGTTTGCATAGTGACCCTTTTGGCCACACTTGTGACAAGTCACCTCAGAAAGCGGACGAACATTGCTTGGAGGAGGAACAAGAACTTCCTTGGATGCCTAGGGTCTCTGCCGAAAACCTAGGTTGGGTGGGTGGGAAGAACCACGACCACCAAACTGCTTCTGCTGCTGAGGAGGACGGAACGGAGGAGGATTTGGCACCCAATACTTCTGCTGCTTAGGAACCATCTAAGAGCTGGAAGAAGAAGAATATGAATCCCTTGAACGCTTCCTTGAGTTCTCGAACTTGAGCTGAGTTGCCTCGACCTTGAAAGCCATGTTGTAGAACTGATCAAACTCACGAGGCTCTTGAAGAACTAGGCCTGGCAGAAGCTCATCCTTGAGACCACCTCTAAACTGATAAATCATAGCCTTGTCATCTGGAACATCTTGCTTAGCATAGTGGTCTAGATTCTGGAACTCGATGTTGTACTGATAGACAGACTTGCTTCCCTGCTTCAGGTGCCTGAACTTCTCACTCATCTCCTCGACAAAGCTTGTCGGAATCTAATGATCCTTGAAGTCACGATGAAAATCGTCCCAAGTAACAACACGATCGCCCCTGGAATCCTTGTACTGTTGCCACCAATCAGCTGCTTGACCCTTGAGCTGGAATGATGCAAATCTCACAAAGTCCTCTGGCCTGACATTGCTGCACTCAAAATGCTTACTCATATCACGAAGCCAATCATCAGCATCAAAAGGCTGCTCACAACAGGTGAAAGACTTGGGCTGGTTGGCAAGGAACTGATTGAGCGTCGCAAACTGAGGTTGATTCTAAAAATTCCCTTGAAAGCCTTGCTAACCCTGCTCCCTTTCTTGCAACAGCCTGAGCAACATCTGAGTGTTTGCATTGGTTGCGGCCATCACAGCTTGCCAAGATTCTGGAGGAGGAGGTGGCGCCGGCAGAGGTGGTGGTGGAGGTGGAACATCAGCGTGCTCCCCATCACGACCCGGATTGTTGCGAGTTGATGGATCCATCTTGAAGATGGACAAAACACATCAGCACCGCATTGATAAGATGAATCAAAAGCTGAATCAAATGCTTGAAAGAAATTGAACAAATAGCATCACAACCTTCCTACTGAAAAATTAGTAAGAATGCTTCTTCGGTTTATGATAACATCATCAGATATAAGAAGCCACTTGCAATAACACAAAAGTATTGAGCTAAGTGCTCGGACAAATTTATATGCCCACATACATCTGAAGAAGATGATCCTAGATAACTACAAGATTTCCCACCTAAGAACTTCCGAAAACTTTCTGGTTATGCAATCCGGTGTGGGGGATACCAGGAGGAAATATCTCACACAACTAGCAATCCTACACCCCAACTGTATCCATCCTTCAACACATAACCAGAGGCTTTCGCAAATTAATCTAACTCGAATCCTCGAACTCACAACGATATTAAACCATGGTGGTACCCCGGATGCCTCCCCAGTACTGGGTGACTCCGACCTTATCTCACCACGACAAGTATTGAAGTAATTTCGAACACTCACCGTCCTGAGATATCAAGGAAGCTGAATGATAACGATGTGCCAACATTCCCTGGAGCTCGACTCCCCAGAAGAAATCAAGTCAGACAGGAGGCACCAAGATAGAACCCTGTCACGTCGGTATCATATAGACTCCAAAATACCCGCGAGATCCTAAAAATTTTTTTTGAGCAAGAAGAGAACTAGAATCAAAATTCCTAAGTCGAATACCTCACCAGAGCATAGAAGAGGAGTAAAAAGAATAATACTCTCCGATATAACTAGACTCAAAATAATTTTTACTAGACTCGACACGGCCAAATTCTATCAAGCAAAGGCTCCTATGGTCGTATGGCTCTGATACCAACTTGTCACGCCCAAGATGCATGCCTATCCATATTAAGGCACGAGGGCCTCGCAAAGGATAAAGGTGCATCTTGCCATTTGCAAGTATAGCATCATTGCATCATACATTACATAAGAGATGAGACTACAAGTTGGCTTACACTCGCCACATACTAAATTACAATTCCACACAAAGTTCAAATCATCAAGATGAAGATAGGGTCTGACTACGAACAAAATCAAACAATAAAACAGATGCAAATGATACTATCTCGCTATCCCAAAGATCACGACCATGGTCCTCTACTCATCCGGGTAAGTCACGTACATCCTGCCTCTTTCCTCATCATATTCCCACTGGAGCTGCGTCAGATCATCCTGCACGTACTCATCTGTACCTGTACCTAGTGTGTTGTAGTAATCTGTGAGCCACAAGGACTCAGCAATAAAGCGCCCGGGTACCGAGACTATTCAAGCTTAAAGGTTGGGATGTGGTATGTGTTTAGTTTGCAGCAGCACTAAGAATACATGGTGGCTAAACTTACGTAACATGAAGATAAATCTGAGTGGCCTACGATGAACGATCGAAACTAGAATGACCTCTGTGAGATCCTGAACACTTACTTACGTCAATCATAACCCCACCGTGTTCTCTCTCGGATCATGTTCACGAGCAAAGACTATCACAGTTACTCACACAGTTGGTGTATTTTAATTAAGGTTTACTTCAAGTTAACTATAACCAGGTGTTAAACAATTATCCAAGTTGCCACATAACCGCGGGCACGGCTTCTCGAAAAGATTTAACCCTCTAGGGGTGCTCCAACTAGTCGATCACAAATTAACCACACTCCACAGGAATAGCCTCGACTACGGATCTCGTGATCATCATAGGTAACTCCAAAGGAATTCCGACACCTCGAGATAACCCGAAGAAAGTTAGAGTCCACACGCAAGACACTCGATAAAGGTAAAACAAATCCAGCAAGACCACCTGACGTGTCGACGAACCCGATAAGAGCCGCATATCTCGTTCTCAGGACACGACGGATAAGCATAGCATACAGTGGCCTCATAGAAATCTCCTAAGTTGCCCCGGGATGGCCCCACACACCGCTCTAGTTTGGACCAACACTCATGAGGAGCACTGGCCCGGGGTTGATTAATTATCCACGGGGTTGCAAATCCCTATGCAAATTTTATTAAGTTATTAAGCAAATGTAGTACCAATTTTCGGTCTTGCCAGACAAGTTTTAATCTCAACCGAATAAACAAGGGGGTCCCCATAACAACCCCGAGCATGTTAGGAGCGCAAAGTACGGAAAACATAACACCGGTAACAAGGAACTATGGCGGTAACAGCGGCACAAAACACCTAGCAAAAGGCCAAGCCTTCCACCAATACCAAGATATATATGTGCATTAAATTAAATAACATATAATATTGTGATATGCCAAATCCATGTTATCACATGGAACAACCTACACCTATAACTAAGAATGCTATAAGAGGGGCTGAGCAGCGGTAACTTAGCCAATCAAAGGCTTGCTAGGATGTGGAGGGTTAGAGGCTATCGTGGCAATTTGGAGGCTGATATTCAAGTGGTAGGTAGCGCAATTGTAATGATAAGAGTGATAAACTACCAAGCAAAAATAGTATCGAGATCCGGGTATGATCATCTTCTTGTTGGTTCTTTAGTGGAACAACTAGTGGGATCCTCATAGTGGTACTCTCCTGGGTCCTCCTACTCAGTATCAACACTTGCGTCTACCCAAGATAAAAAGCAACAATAAACATCCAACCATGGTGCAATGCACAACCAAGATGATGCATGATTCATTTATGAAGAATTTAACATGGTAATCCAAAACTAGTCATGTTTAACATGCATTGGTTGATTAGTTACCATTCTGGATAGAACCTCATGTTCAGTTATTTAAACATTCATGAACATGGCGAATATGGATGCATCATGCAAAATCGATAGAAATGCATATAAAGAACGCAAGAAACGGAGTTATGGTTCTCATGATACGCTCACGACAAGGTACGAAGGCAAAACACAAGACAACAAGGCTATGGGCTAATTCTTGGCATTCCAAGGTAGCCACTGGTTAGGCAATGAAAAATCAACCACAATAGACTGAAATATCAAGCAATTCCATGGAGTATAGCTCCCACAAGTCACAAAACACTAAAATAAACAATCTGCCACAAAACAGCAACATAGCAAGTTTCACAACCCACAACATGAGCTACAGGAATCCTACAGCCACAAACAAGGTATTGACATAAACTAAATAACATGCTTATCAAATTATCCAACTACACAATCTGGAAAGGAGGCACACAGCAATAAGCATGAAGCTATCAAGTTGGCATGATGAAACGGTTTTCTGGGACTTAGTGAAAATAACAGTTTTCTGGAATCTGAGTTAATCTGGTAGCATGTTGACAGCAGAAGTTAAAGGTGTTAAAGACCACCTCTTGGCATTAAAATTAACAGGATGGTAGTAGACAACATCTACTTCAAAATACTTGCACTCAGCATGAGCTAATTCTCAACATATCACAAGATGTCAACCACTCTACATGGCATACAAATAACAGCAGATTCTCGGACGTCGAAATATTTAGCATGGTGAAAACAGAAACATCAAGTTGGCCACTTTGTAGCAAGTTTCCCACTTATATGGGTGATTATCATGTCAAACAAAAATACCATGGCATAATAGACATAAAACACTAGCACTTCCATGTTGGCACATGCCCCAAGGCAAGCATGGGTTAAATCATGCAAAAATGACAAAGTAGCATCACAGCAGAAAATGACAGTTTTATAAACTTGCTCAAAAGTGAAATATGAATGCACCAATGGATTCCTTGGCTCTTTCTACCCCAAAAACATGTGTCATACTCATATGTTCATGTGAAGCAATATGGCACAAATATACTAGCAAGCAACCATCCACTCTCTTATAAGTTAAAACTTACTCTAAATGGACATGATCATAAATGGACAGAACCAGATTTGGAAACTTAGTTTAACATGGCAAAAACTAACAATCCCTACAAACATGCATATACCAACGAACAAGGTATGACAAGTGGGGGAACCCACTAGTCACCTAGACACACACACTCTCTAAACACACACACTACCAAGCAAGCACACACATGGCTTCATATGCCTAAGGGAATATGAGCACAGCCCTCTCATGAACATATCACCTGTGACGCCCCCAATTTTGACCGTACGCTAAACATACACGCAATGCGTATGACCAAGATTAGAGACTCACTAATCTATATCACAACACAACTCTAGACACAAATTAAAGTCATACAGCTTCATATTACAAGCCAGGGGCCTCGAGGGCTCGAATACAAAGCTCGACAAGCACGAGTTAGCGGAAGCAAAAATATTTGAGTACATACATAAGTTAAACAAGTTTTTCCTTAAGAAGGCTAGCACAAACATAAGCAGCGAATCGAAAGAGGTGAGGCCTCCTGCCTCGAAACCTCCTAAACTACTCCTGCGGTGGTGTAGTAGTCGTCTCCAACGTACTCCATCTCCTGGGCTCCATCGTCTGAACGCAGAATCGTATCGAGGGGGGAAGAGAAAGCAAAGCAGTGGTGAGTACTCATCTAAAGTACTCGCAAGACTAACATCAGAACTATGCTAAGTATGCATCATTATCAAGGGAAGGGGTTATATCTGGGCTGACTACAAAAAGCAAGAATAGGGGGAAGGCCTAGTCCTATCAAAGACTAGCATCTTCAGCATCTTGTAGCATTAGAAGAGAGTAGACAGTTAATCACTTATAATCATATTATTGTAACAATTTTATTAAGGAACCATTCCTAGAGATTCTTCCTCGACTCCCTGCGAGGAAGCAGTCTTGGAGACACAATTCAGTTCAAATCAAATCACATTTATAGTTGTATAAGGTCAAGATATAACTCCAAGTCGTCCTGTTACCGTGGACACAGCTATTCGAATAGATAATTTCTTCCCTGCAGGGGTGCACCACATTTCCAACACGCTTGATCACCTCTGGCCGGACACACTTTCCGGGGTAATGCCCGGCCTTGGGATCCAAAACATCGTCGCCCCACCTAGACTCAATGAAGAGGCCAGCCCGCCGGTCTACTCCTAAGCGTGCAGGTTCGTGGGCCCACTTGCCCTTGCACTCCTGCATGGTGCGCACGTGGCCGGAAACAGACCTAGCACGCCTTAACTTACAAGCGCGATGCGTTCCAGTCCAATCCGGCGCGCACCACTCCATTGCTGACGTCCGAAGAGCTTCGGCTGATACAACGACGCTGAGTACCCATAACTTCTCCCATGTGAAGGTTTAGTGCGTAAAAGGTCAACGACCAACTCGGATCAAATACCCAACCCATTAGCATTTTATTAGTGCGGGGCAGGCTCGAGCCATATTGCAGGCCGTCGCCCCACCAATAACACTCAGGTGCCTTACCAGCGCACCCCACCAAGTCTTCGCATGCCTTACGACGCATCCCACCAAATCTTTCTCACACGGGTACCCTTGGGGCCGACCCGTCTCAGAACTGTCGGGAACTCAGGTCCACCTCAATAGGGTGGTACCGCCTGTCCCTTCAGTCCCGTCATGTTAGTATAGTGCCAAGTCAATAGTAACTGTGTGGTTATAACATCAAGACGGGAACTGAGGAATCACCCTCAATGGTCCCCGCTCGATGTAACCGTCAAGGTGGACTTTAGAGGAATCACCCTCGAGGGTCCCACACTTGAGGGGTTGCACGACAGAGACATCGTCGGGAATGGTGAAGGAGGAATCACCCTCGATAACCACGACCGACTAGTTGCACTACAGGGCTAACATCATGAGTACTTCGCGAGGTGTCACCCTCGGTACTCGATAGTAGCACTGCAGAGTCATACAATTCAGGGGAGTGCGGTGATGTGAGCGGCCTGGCTTGTCAGTTAGTTGACCGAGCCTTCGAGTCGTCGAGTCATCGGGTCGTCGATGAAGAAGCAGGGGCAACTGGGACTAAGGGGTCACTGGGGGTTCTCTAACCAACCTATATAAGCAATTGGTATGATTGCAGGAATAGTAGCAGTTCATCAAAATCAGGCTATACATCAGAATAGGAGTTAACTAAAACAGTAGCAAAATTCTAATGCAAGAATAAGAGGGAGTGAGGTGGGTGATATCGGAATGCTTAAGGGGGGTTTTGCTTGCCTTGTTGCTTTATCGAGAGGAAAGGGTCGTCGACGACGTAGTCGTACATAGCAATATCACCGGTAGTCTCAGCGTCTATCGAGAGAGAAGGAGGGGGAAGGGACAGTAAATATAAAGCAGAAAATCGTAACACAAAGTATGACATGGCGATACGCAGTGTCGGGTGTGACCTAACGCAATGCTACTCGATACCGATGAAGGGAGAACCAATCCAGGAAGGTTTTCCCGGTTCCGGACAAATGTCGAACAGATGACCGGAGAGGGGGGTGTTCCAGGTTTGCGGTGTCAGAGGCATCTGACAGCTAGGATGCAGTGTAGGGTTGCCTAAAATCATGTCTATACCATTTTAGTTATTTTAGGATTAAAGTTGGAATTAATAGTTGGTAGTTATGCACTATTCATTTATCGAAATCAGTCAAAAATTTCAATGTTCAGATAGTTAGAGGCATCACACGGATATGCAGGCAGCATATCCGTGTTTGTCTCGTTGTTCTGAGCAACTCTCATGTACAAAGTTTTTCGATCCGGGTTACGAATTATTTTATATGATTTTTCAAAGTTTTATCTAATTTCTGGAATTAATTTAATTATTTAAATTAGGAATTATCCAAAACAGTACCAAAGTGATGTCATCATGATGTCATAGTGATGTCAGCAGTCAACGGTGCTCAACTGACATATGGGTCCCTCTTGTCATTCTCTATTAACTAATTAGATAGGTTAATTAACCTAATTAGCTTAATTAAGTTAATTAACTAATTACTTAAATAATTAAATAATTAAATTATCTAATTAATTAATTGATTTACTAATTAAACATTTTTATTAAATTATTTATTTTTATTATTATTTAGTTTTAGAGGGGCCTGGGCCCCCAAAGTCAGTGGGACAGGGGGTGGTTAGTGGGTGGTCAAACCCCACTAACCAGATCGGGTTAGGGGGGCGAAGCCGAGGCCGTTCGGCCACGGGCAACGACGGCCGGGGCTGGCGAGGGAGCCAACAGGGAGGGGTCCGCTGGCAGGCTGGCCGTGGCCGGCGGCGAACAGGGCGGTGGCCAGCGCGCGACGGCGCTCCGTCGGGAGCGGCCTGAGCTGTGTGTGCGCACAGTGAGCACGGGAGGGACCGCGAGCGCGGCGGCGAGCGCAGGTCACGGGCGGCGAGCGTGCGCGACGGCCAGGGAGCACGGCGTGGTGCGGGGCATGGGTTGCGGGGCGCGTCGGTGCACGGCAAGGCGGCATGCAGCGATGGGGAGTGTGTGGGGCCACATGGAGTGTAGTCGCGGTGACGGGGACAGGGCCTAAGCGCGGCCTCGCGCGAGAGCGCGGCCTCGCGCGAGAGCGCGGGGGAGGCAGGCGAGGCGCACGGCGAGCCGAGGGAGTAGGGGGGTGAGCGCGGAGCCCGAAGGCTCACGGGCGGAAGAAGCGGTGGCGGCAGCATGCGTGAGGGAGGGAGCGGCGGCCGGCGACGTTGCGAGTGAAGACGAGGAAGCCGAGGAAGGTGAGGTGCGACGGGGTCCGGCGCAGTGAAGGAGCTCTAGCGACGGCACCAACTGCCGGTGGGGAGGGCGCCGACGGGCGTCGGGGATGGCCCGAAGCCGCCTTAGATCGAGGAGGGGGAGAGAGCGAGGAGAGGGGAGAGTGGAGAGGCTCGGGGCTAGGGTTTTGGTCGCCCTAGGGGATAAGGGGAGTGGGGTGGGCCGTTTGGGTCGGCCAGCTGGGCCTTGGCCCAGCTGGGCCTTGGCCCAGTTGGGCCACTGGGGGTTGCCTTTTTTTAATCTTTTGTTTATTTCCTTTTACTGTTTTGTTTATTTTCAGTTCTGTTTTATTTTAGTTATTAATTATTTTTAGTCTTACTAAATACAAAAGTGGCACCTAAAATAGTATAGCTATTTATTCCACTGCCACAAAAAGTTTGGGGTTAGTTTGAAAGCATTTGGTAATTTTCATAAATCCAAAGGCATTTAATCAATTGTTTTGCCCACTGTTAAAATAGATTTGAGGCACTTAAGTACATGTTAAAATGTGTGTTGCCATTTTATAAATACCAGGGGAATATTTGTAAGATCATGAACATTTTACTTTTCATGTTTGAAGAAATTATTTATTTGACTTTATTTTAAATTTGAATTATTGTTTTATTTTCATCAAGTGGCAATGTGGCTTAATAAAACATGATCGCATGACACATTAGGGTGAGTTTACTGTGGCATGGGTCCAGGGGTGTTACATCACCCATGAGGGGTGTACATCCACACACACACTCACATGAACCATATATGCATAATGCATATGGTACATACACACCATCACACATGCACAAGTCCACATGGCACACACATGCACAAGTCCACATAATTATTTTTAGTCTTACTAAATACAAAAATGGCACCTAAAATAGTATAGATATTTATTCCACTGCCACAAAAAGTTTGGGGTTAGTTTGAAAGCGTTTGGTAATTTTCATAAATCCAAAGACATTTAATCAATTGTTTTGCCCACTGTTAAAATAGATTTGAGGCACTTAAATACATGTTAAAATGTGTGTTTCCATTTTACAAATACCAGGGGAATATTTGTAATACCATGAACATTTTACTTTTCATGTTTGAAGAAATTATTTATTTGACTTTATTTTAAATTTGAATTATTGTTTTATTTTCATCAAGTGGCAATGTGGCTTAATAAAACATGATCACATGACACATTCGGGTGAGTTTACTGTGGCATGGGTCCAGGGGTGTTACATCACCCATGAGGGGTGTACATCCACACACACACTCACATGAACCATATATGCATAATGAATATGGTACATACACACCACCACACATGCACAAGTCCACATGGCACACACACTCACACACATGCTCATGTGTGTGGGTGTGCATCCACACACATATGCACACATATATGCACAAGGCATATATGCATATGCACATGCATATGACTACACACTCTCACTCACATGCACACAAGCATATGTGCACACACCCACTCTCACATACACATGCACACATACCTACACATACATATACACTCACACACATAAGTGCAATCAGCCACACACACACACATATAATACAGAAAAGAAAAACACACATACAAGCATATATATAAGCAAGGAGAAAGCAAAAGAAACAAAACAAAAAGGGAGAAAAAATAAAAGAAAAAGGGGGAGGGGTTCGGGCTCGAACCCTCGACCTCCTGGTCGTTTCCCCCAAGCCACACCACTCTGCTATGCTCACGGTTGCTAACACAGGAGGGGCTCGGTGAACTAATACACGCACACACACTCACATATCTGATGAAACTGAAAGACCGGCACCTGCGCGACACAGCACGAAGCGCCCAATTCCGGCGAGCACACGGCCTCTCCGGCGAGGGGAAAAGGAGCAGGGAGAATCTGCACCTACGGGGGTCGCATCCCTACCTCTAACACCAACGAGAACGCACGACAACATCACCTGCAACTACAATGGAGCTACGGCGGACACGAGCACGGGCTCGTCGGGCACGACGAGCTCGCGCACGCATCGGGACAGAGGGGGGCACGGCGGAGGGCCAGCTACTCACCACGGGGCTGCCGAAGTCGATGACGACGACGGAGGGGTCGGAGACGCATCATAGTCGAAGCAGGGGAGAAGACGACGGAGCGGAACATCTCCGGCAAAGACGAAGACGGGGCCGTCGCTACAGATCCTCTCCAGGGCTCCTAGCAGCGGGACTTGAACGCGGGGAGGATACCCGAGCCTCTGGACGCCATGGTCGACGACGAGCGGACGCTGGCGAACTACTCTGAATTCTCTGAACCTCTCATAGACTCTTACCTGATAGAGAAAGGAGGAGAGGAAGGAGGGAGATCGAGAGGGAGAAGGGGGTCACGGCGGCTCGAGGGGAGAGAGGAACCCTAGTAGAGGGGGCACGCACGCCAAGGGGGTTTAAATACCCTCGGGGCTGATGGCGATGGATGGCGAAAAAGGGGACGACGGAGGCGCTGCTCTCTCTGCTTTCTGACGAAAAGGAGCTAACGGCGGACGATGGGGCAGGTAGCCGCTTGGCACCTGGACTAGGCTGTGCAGGGAAGGAGCCGACCCAGCTCTCTTCTCTCTCTCAGGAAAATAAAAACACAGAGGGGTTTTCTATTTAAATAAAGCAGCAAGGAAAAGGAAAACCCCAGAGAAAAATAGAAGAGTTTTTGAAAAGACAAAATTACATTTGACTAAAATAATATTGGAACTATTTAACAAAATTGTCTTGGGGATTTTTGAAGCAAGCAAAATTAATAGTTTTAAAATAATAGCACCTGGTTATTTAAATCCCACAAGCATACAAACTCCAAACATCAAAAGAACCCTACCCAAAATTAATAATACATATTGGGCTACCTCTTGAACATTTTTAAACAATTTAAAAAGCAACTTGAATCTGCTGAGAAAAACATAGAAGGAAAGGTTAATTTGGAAGGGTTGTTTGAAAAGGAGTAAAGAGGGGGAAGAAGAAGGAGATGCACCACATCCACTCAAACCACAACACAAAAACACAACCTACCACACAAGGTCACAACATTAGCAAGACATGGCATGATGGATGAAATGATGCATGATGCATGAATGCATGAATGCAAGACAATACATGGCATGATAAGGTGCAAAATCATTTCATTAAGCTCATGGAAACAAGGTTCATACAAGACACATGCCATGAAAGGTAGGGACAACACTTGGGCTGTCACAACTCTCCCACACTACAAGAGGATCTTGACCCAAGATCTAGGAATGAAAGAAGTCTGGAAATTCGGAACAGCGAAGGTCCTCGCGTTCCCAAGTAGCTTCTTTGTCAGAATGATGAGACCACTTCACCTTGAGGAACTTGATAGACTTGTTGCGAGTCTTACGCTTAGTTTCTTCGAGAATTGCAGCTCGATGCTCACGATAAGAGAGGTCTTCTTGGAGATCAATGGTACGCTCTGGAGTCTTGAAGCACCTCCGGAGCTGAGAAACATGGAAGACATCATGCACATTTGCGAGGAAGCTCTAGTTGATATGCAAGTCCACCTCTCTTGCCAACAACATTGAAAGGACCAACAAAACAAGGAGCTAGCTTCCCTTTAATTCCAAACCGCTGAGTGCCCTTCATGGGAGAGACTCTGAGATAGACTAGATCATCCACTTGAAAGGAAACATCCCGATGTTTGTTATCTTAATAACTCTTCTGTTGGGACAGAGCCGCTTTGAGGTTCTCACGAATGACACGACACATTTCTTCTGTTGAGTGATCATGTCATTGCCCAATATCTGACGCTCATCGGTTTTAGACCAGTTAAGCGGGGTACGACATTTTCTGCCGTAGAGAATCTCGAAAGGGGCCTTGCGTGAGCTAGCTTGAAAGCTATTGTTGTAGGAGAATTCAGAATATGGAAGGCAGTCTTCCCATTTCATGCCAAACGAAATCACACAGGCTTTGAGCATATCTTCAAGGATCTGATTGACTCTTTCAACTTGACCACTTGTCTGCGGATGGAACGCAGTGCTGAAACGGATCTTGGTACCCATAGCAATCTGGAAGGACTCCCAAAACTAGGAAGTAAAGAGGCATCCACTGTCCGAAGAGATGAGCTGAGGAATACCATGCAAAGATACTATCCTTGACGTATACAACTCTACAAGCTGAGCTGCCGAGATAGAATCTTTGACTGGCAGGAAATGAGCAACTTTTGACAGCTTGTCGATAACCACAAAGATGGCATCGTTGCCTCTCTTGGACTTGGGAAACCTAGTGACGAAATCCATCTCCACATGATGGAATTTCCACTCTAGGATAGGCAAAGGCTGAAGAAGACCTGCTGGACGTTGATGCTCTGCCTTCACTCTACGACAAACATCACACTCATTCACGAACTGGGCAATTTCACGTTTCATGCGAGTCCACCGGAAGGTTTGCTTGAGATCCTGATACATCTTGGAGCTGCCTGGATGAATGGATAGAAGAGAATTGTGTGCTTCGTCCATGATAACCTTTCTGAGATCACCTTTTTGAACCACCAGACGGTTCTCAAAGAACAAGGTGTCTTTTTCATCAACTCGAAAGCACTTATACTTAGGAATGCCCTTGGCCACACCTTTCTTCACTTTCTTCACCATAGCATCAAGAAGCTGCGCTTGGTGAACCTGATCTTCCAGAGTCAGAGAGACTTGAAGATTGGCAAGAAATCCTTGCGGAATCTTCTGAAGGTTGAGCTTGTAGAAGGCTTCACAAAGCTTGGGTTGAAGAGGCTTCAAGATGAGACTATTGCGGTATGCCATCAACTCGCAACAATCCGGTTCGTGATGAGGAGCAGGCTGATGTTCCACCTCCACCACCACCTCCGCCTCCGCCACCTCCTCCTCCAGAAGCTTGGCAAGTTGTGATGGCCACAACCAATGTGAACACTCAGATGTTGCTCAGGCTGTTGCAAGAAAGGGAGCAGGGTTAGCAAAGCTTTCAAGGGAATTTTTAGAATCAACCTCAGTTTGCGATGCTCAATCAGTTCCTTGCCAACCAGCCCAAGTCTTTCACCTGTTGTGAGCAGCCTTTTGATGCTGATGATTGGCTTCGTGATATGAGTAAGCATTTTGAGTGCAGCAATGTCAGGCCAGAGGACTTTGTGAGATTTGCATCATTCCAGCTCAAGGGTCAAGCAGCTGATTGGTGGCAACAGTACAAGGATTCCAAGGGCGATCGTGTTGTTACTTGGGACGATTTTCATCGTGACTTCAAGGATCATTAGATTCCGACAAGCTTTGTCGAGGAGATGAGTGAGAAGTTCAGGCACCTGAACCAGGGAAGCAAGTCTGTCTATCAGTACAACATCGAGTTCCAGAATCTAGCCCACTATGCTAAGCAAGATGTTCCAGATGACAAGGCTATGATTTATCAGTTTAGAGGTGGTCTCAAGGATGAGCTTCTGCCAGGCCTAGTTCTTCAAGAGCCTCGTGAATTTGATCAGTTCTACAACATGGCTTTCAAGGTCGAGGCAACTCAGCTCAAGTTCGAGAACTCAAGGAAGCGTTCAAGGGATTCATGTTCTTCTTCTTCCAGCTCTTAGATGGTTCCTAAGCAGCAGAAGTATTGGGTGCCAAATCCTCCTCCGTTCCGTCCTCCTCAGCAGCAGAAGCAGTTCGGTGGTCGTGGTTCTTCCCACCCACCCAACCTAGGTTTTCGGCAGAGACCCCAGGCATCCAAGGAAGTTCTTGTTCCTCCTCCAAGCAATGTTCGTCCGCTTTCTGAGGTGACTTGTCACAAGTGTGGCCAAAAGGGTCACTATGCAAACAAGTGCAACCAGCGGCGTCTTCCGCCTCCTCCTCCTGTCAAGCCCCCAGGCAATGCTATGGTGAAGCATAATCCCAAGTCCGCAAGAGTGAATATGGTGAATGCAGCAGAAGTAGAGGATTCTTCTAAAGTGATCATGGGTAATCTCTCAGCTAATTCTATTCCTACAAAAGTTTTGTCTGATACTGGTGCATCGCATTGTTTCATGTTCTGCTCTTTCTTCGCAATGCATGAGTTTGCATGTCAAGATCTCCTTAGACCTGTGTCGGTGGTGTCTCCTGGGAAGTTACTGAATTCCAATTGCTTGGTTTCGGATGTTTCTATCAAGATGGACAATTATTCTTTTCTGGCTTCTCCTATTGTTCTCGGAAATTCCGACATTGATCTCATTTTGGGCATGGACTTCCTAGCTATGAATAAGGCTTATATTGATTGCAAAGCAAAAGAAGTCAAGATGACTCGTCCTTCAGAAGATGTGATTATTTTCGCGGCTCGCGATGACACAATCCGTCTCTTTGCTCTTAATGAGAAGGGTGAAATCTCGGCGATTTCTCAAATTCCGGTGGTGAATGAGTATGAAGATGTCTTTCCAGAAGAATTGCCAGGAATGCCTCCACACCGACCAGTCGAGTTCGTGATTGATCTCGAGCCCGGAACTGAACCGGTTTGCAAGCGCCCGTATCAACTTTGCCTTGAAGATCTGAAAGAGTTGAAGAAGCAGCTAGATGAGCAAGAACATCTGGGCCTGATCAGACCAAGTTCTTCTCCATGGGGTTGTGATGTTTTGTTTGTCAAGAAGAAAGATGGCACAGATCGTCTTTGTGTCGACTACCGTCCATTGAACAAGAACACAACTAGAAACAAGTACCACTTCCCAACATCAACAAGTTGTTTGAACAACTGAAAGGTGCCAAGGTTTTCTCGAAGCTTGATCTTCACATGGGTTATCATCAGATTTGCATTCGCGAAGAAGACATTCCTAAGACCGCTTTCAGGATGAGTTTGGGGCTCATATGAGTACACCGTCATGTCGTTTGGTCTTGCGAATGCTCCTCCAACCTTCTCAAGAATGATGAACTACATTTTCTCTCCTTTCAAGAATGAGTTCGTCTTGGTCTATCTGGATGATATCCTTGTGTTCTCGGAGACAAAAGAAGAGTATGTTGAGCATCTCCGCCTTGTGCTCGACAAGTTAAGGGAGCATCGATTCTATGCCAAGTTTTCCAACTGCGAGTTTTGGCTCAATGAAGTGGTGTACCTTGGGCATGTGATCTCTGTCGAGGGAATTAAAGTGCACCCTGAGAAAGTTGAGGCAATCTTGAAGCGGGAACCTCCTCAGAATGTGAAGCAGCTTCGGAGTTTCCTCGGGCTCGCTAGTTATCGCACAAGATTTGTGGAGAACTTATCTCAAATTGCTAAGCCTTTGTCCAATCTCCTCCAGAAGAGTGTCAAGTATGTTTGGTCTCCTGAGTGTGATGTGGCATTCAATACGCTCAAGTAGAGACAGACTTCAACTCCAGTTCTTGTTCCTCCTGAGCAGTCAAAGCCTTTCTAAGTTTTCTGTGATGCTTCTCTCCAAGGTCTTGGTGGTATTCTCATGCAAGATAAGAATATTGTTGCTTATACCTCGCGTCAGTTGAAGCCTGCCGAGAAGAACTACCCCACTCATGATCTCGAGTTGGTGGCAGTTGTGCATGCTCTAATGACTTGGAGGCATTTGTTGTTGGGTAGACCAGTTGAGGTGTACACCGATCACAAGAGCTTGAAGTACATTTTCCCTCAACCCAAGCTCAATCTTTGGCAGTCTCGTTGGGTGGAAATGCTTGAGGACTTCAATCCAAGCATTGAGTGTACTCCTAGGAAAGCAAATGTCATTTCAGACGCGCTCAGTCATAAGGCGTACTACAATAGTCTCATCTTGAAGCCTCTTCAACCCGAGCTTTGTGAAGCCTTCCGCAAGCTCAACCGTCAAATGATTCCGTAAAGAGCTTGGTAGAACTGATCAAACCTAAGCTTTGTACAACTGATCAAACTCACGAGGCTCTTGAAGAACTAGGCCTAGCAGAAGCTCATCCTTGAGACCACCTCTGAACTGATAAATCATAGCCTTGTCATCTCGAACATCTTGCTTAGCATAGCGGGCTAGATTTTGGAACTCGATGTTGTACTGATAGACAGACTTGCTTCCCTACTTCAGGTGCCTGAACTTCTCATGCATCTCCTCGACAAAGCTTGTCGGAATGTAATGAGCCTTGAAGTCACAACGAAAATCGTCCCAAGTAACAACATGATCGCCCCTGGAATCCTTGTACTGCTGCCACCAATCAGCTACTTGACCCTTGAGCTGGAATGATGCAAATCTCACAAAGTCCTCTGGCCTGACATTGTTGCACTCAAAATGCTTACTCATATCATGAAGCCAATCATCAGCATCAAAAGGCTACTCACAACAGGGGAAAGACTTGGGCTAGTTGGCAAGGAACTGATTGAGCGTCGCAAACTAAGGTTGATTCTGAAAATTCCCTTGAAAGCCTTGCTGACCCTGCTCCCTTTCTTGCAACAGCCTGAGGAACATCTGAGTGTTTGCATTGGCTGCAGCCATCACAACTTGCCAAGCTTCTAGAGGAGGAGGTGGCAGCGGTGGGGGTGGTAGTGGAGGTGGAACATCTGCCTGCTCCTCATCACGACCCGGATTGTTGCGAGTTGATGGCATACTGCAACTGTCTCATCTTGAAGCCTCTTCAATCCGAGCTTTGTGAAGCCTTCCGCAAGCTCAACCTTCAAAAGATTCTGCAAGGATTTCTTGCCAATCTTCAAGTCTCTCTGACTCTGGAAGATCAGGTTCACCAAGCGCAGCTTCTTGACGTATGGTGAAGAAAGTGAAGAAAGGTGTGGCCAAGGGCATTCCAAAGTATAAGTGCTTTCGAGTTGATGAAAAAGACACCTTGTTCTTCGAGGACCGTCTGGTGGTTCCAAAAGGTGATCTTAGAAAGGTTATCATGTACGAAGCACGCAATTCTCTTCTATCCATTCATCCAGGCAGCTCCAAGATGTATCAGGATCTCAAGCAAACCTTCCAGTGGACTCGCATGAAATGTGAAATTGCTGAGTTCGTGAACGAGTGTGATGTTTGTCACAGAGTGAAGGCAGAGCATCAACGTCCAGCAGGTCTTCTTCAGCCTTTGCCTATCCCAGAGTGGAAATTCGATCATGTGGAGATGGATTTCGTCACTGGGTTTCCCAAGTCCAAGACAGGCAACGATGCCATCTTTGTGGTTATCGACAAGCTGTCAAAAGTTGCTCATTTCCTGCCGGTCAAAGATTCTATCTCGGCAGCTCAACTTGTAGAGTTGTATACGTCAAGGATAGTGTCTTTCCATGGTATTCCTCAGCTCATCTCTTGTGACCGTGGAAGCCTCTTTACTTCCAAGTTTTGGGAGTCCTTCCAGACTGCTATGGGTACCAAGATCCATTTCAGCACTGCGTTCCATCCATAGACAAGTGGTCAAGTTGAAAGAGTGAATCAGATCCTTGAAGATATGCTCAAAGCCTGTGTGATTTCATTCGGCTTGAAATGGGAAGACTACCTTCCATATGCTGAATTCTCATACAACAATAGCTTTCAAGCTAGCTCAAGCAAGGCCCCTTCCGAGATTCTCTACGGCAGAAAGTGTCGTACCCCGCTTAACTGGTCTAAAACCAGTGAGCGTCAGTTATTGGGCAATGACATGATCACTGAAGCAGAAGAAATGTGTCGTGTCATTCGTGAGAACCTAAAAGAAGCTCAGTCCCGACAGAAGAGTTATTACGATAACAAACATCGGGATGTTTCCTTTCAAGTGGATGATCTAGTCTATCTCAGAGTCTCTCCCATGAAGGGCACTCAGCGGTTTGGAATTAAAGGGAAGCTAGCTCCTCGTTTTGTTGGTCCTTTCAATGTTGTTGGCAAGAGAGGTGGACTTGCATATCAACTAGAGCTTCCTCCAAATTTCGCAAATATGCATGATGTCTTCCATGTTTCTCAGCTCCGGAGGTGCTTCAAGACGCCAGAGCGTACCATTGACCTCCAAGAAGACCTCTCTTATCATGAGCATCCATTTGCAATTCTCGAAGAAACTAAGCGTAAGACTCGCAACAAGTATATCAAGTTCCTCAAGGTGAAGTGGTCTCATCATTCTGACAAAGAAGCTACTTGGGAATGCGAGGACCTTCTCCGTTCCGAATTTCCAGACTTCTTTCGTTCCTAGATCTCGGGTCGAGATCCTATTGTAGTGTGGGAGAGTTGTGGCAGCCCAAGTGTTGTCCCTACCTTTTATGGCATGTGCCTTGTATGAACCTTGTTGCCATGAGCTTAACGAAATGATTTTGCACCTTATCATGCCATGTCTTGTCTTGCATTCATGCATTCATGCATCATGCATCATTTCATCCATCATGTCATGTCTTGCTAATGTTGTGACCTTGTGTGGTAGGTTGTGTTTTTGTGTTGTGTGGTGTGTTGTGGTTTGAGTGGATGTGGTGCATCTCCTTCTTCTTCCCCCTCTTTATTCCTTTTCAAACAACCCTTCCAAATTAATCGTTCCTTCTATGTTTTTCTCAGCAGATTCAAGTTGCTTTTTAAATTGGTTAAAAATGTTCAAGAGGTAGCCCAATATGTATTATTAATTTTGAGTAGGGTTCTTTTGATGTTTGGAGTTTGTATGCTTGTGGGATTTAAATAACCAAGGGTTGTTATTTTAAAACTATTAATTTTGCTTGCTTCAAAAATCCCCTAGACAACTTTATTAAATAGTTCCAATATTATTTTAGTCAAATGTAATTTTGTCTTTTCAAAAACTCTTCTATTTTTCTCTGGGATTTTCCTTTTCCTTGCTGCTTTATTTAAATGGAAAAACCATGTGTTTTCCGTTTTCCTGAGAGAGAGAGAGAGCAGAGAGGTGGGCCTTGCTTCCCTTGTGGCCCAGCCCGCTCGAAGGGAACGGCCACCTGCCCCGTCCGTCATCTCCGTCAGTGAGCGTGTGAGAGAGCAGATAGAGCGCGCCTCCGCCGTCCCCTTTTTGGCCGTCCATCGCCGTCAGCCCCGAGGGTATTTAAACCCCCTCGGCGTGCATGCCCCCTGCGCTACGGCTCCTCTCTCCCCTCATGCCTCCGTAGCCCCCTTCTCCCTCTCCATCTCCCTCCTTCCTCTCCTCCTTCTCTGTCATGTAAGTGTCTGTGAGAGGTTCAGAGAATTCAAAGTAGTTCGCCGGCGTCCGCTCGTCGTCTCCGTCGACCTCGTCATCGACCATGGTGTCCAGGGGCTCAGGGATCCTCCCCGCGTTCAATTCCCGCCGCTAGGAGCCCCGGAGAGGCTCTGCAGCGACGGCCCCGTCTTCGTCTTTGCTGGAGACGTTCCGCTCCGTCGTCTTTTTCCCCTGCTTCGACTCCGGCGTGTCTCCGACCCTTCCGTCGTCGTCTTCAACTTTGGCAGCCCCATGGTGAGCAGTTGATCCCCCGTCATGCCCCCCTCTGCCCGATGCGTGCGTGAGCTCATCGTGCCCGACGAGCCCGTGCTTGTGTCCGCCGTAGCTCCACCGTAGTTGCAGGTGATGTTGCCGTGGGTTCTCTTCATCGTTAGAGGTAGGGATGCGACCCCCGTAGATGCAGCTTCCTCTGCTCCGTTTCCCCTTGCCGCTAGTGTCGTGTGCTCGCCGAAATTGGCCGCGTCGTGCTCTGTCGCGCAGGTGCCAGTCTTTTAGTCTCGTCAGATATGTGAGTGTGTGTGCGTGTATTAGTTCAGCCAAGCCCCTCCTCTTTTAACAACCGCGAGCGTAGTAGAGTGACATGGCTCGGGGGAAACGACCAGGAGGTCGAGGGTTCGAGCCCGAACCCCTCCCCCATTTTTGTTTTATTTTTTCTCCCTTTTTGTTTTGTTTCTTTTGCTTTCTCCTTGCTTATATATATGCATGTATGTGTGTTTTTCTTTTCTATATTATATGAGTGTGTGTGTGTGTGTGGCTGATTGTACTTATGTGTGTGAGTGTATATGTGTGTGTAGGTGGTGTATGTGTAGGTATGTGTGCATGTGTATGTGAGAGTGTGTGTGTGCACATATGCATGTGTGTATGTGAGTGAGAGTGTGTGTGAGTGTGTAGTCATATGCATGTGCATATGCATATATGCCTTGTGCATATATGTGTGCATATGTGTGTGGATGTACACCCTCATGGGTGATATGTTCATGAGAGGGTTGTGTTTGCTTGGTAGTGTGTGTGTAGGTGACTAGTGGGTTTCCCCCACTTGGCATACCTTGTTCGTTGGTATATGCATGTTTGTAGGGATTATTAGTTTTTCCATGTTAAACTAAGTTTCCAAATCTGGTTATGTCCATTTATGATCATGTCCATTTAGAGTAAGTTTTAACTTATAAGAGAGTGGATGGTTGCTTGCTAGTATATTTGTTCCATGTTGCTTCACATGAACATATGTGTATGACACATGTTTTTGGGGTAGAAAGAGCCAAGGTATCCATTGGTGCATTCAGATTTCACTTTTGAGCAAGTTTATAAAACTGTCATTTTCTACTGTGATGCTACTTTGTCATTTTTGCATGATTTAATCCATGCTTGCTTTGGGGCATGTGCCAACATGGAAGTGCTAGTGTTTTATGTCTATTATGCCATGGTATTTTTGTTTGACATGAGAATCATCCATATAAGTGGGAAACTTTCTGCAAAGTGGCCAACTTGATGTTTCTGTTTTCACCATGCTAAATATTTCTCAAGTCTGAGAATCTGCTGTTATTTTTATGCCATGTAGAGTGGTTGACATCTTGTGATATGTTGAGAATTAGCTCATGCTCAGTGCTAGTATTTTGAATTAGATGTTGTCTAATACCATCCTATTAATTTTCATTCCAAGAGGTGGTCTCTAACACCTTTAACTTCTGCTGTCAACATGCTACTAAATTAACTCAGATTCCAGAAAACTGTTATTTTCACTAAGTCCCAAAAAACTATTTCATCATGCCAACTTGATAGCTTCATGCTTATTGATGTGTGCCTCCTTTCCAAATTGTGTAGTTGGATATTTGATAAGCATGTTATTTAGTTTCTGTCAATACCTTGTTTGTGGCTGTAGGATTCCTGTAGCCCAAGTTATTGGCTGTGTAAGTTGCTATGTTGCTGTTTTGTGGCAGATTGTTTATTTTAGTGTTTTGTGATTTGTGGGAGCTATACTCCATGGAATTGCTTGATCTTTGAGTCTATTGTGGTTGGTTTTTCATTGCCTAACCAGTGGCTACCTTGGAATGCCAAGAATTAGCCCATGGTCTTGTTGTCTTGTGTTTTGCCTTCGTACCTTGTCGTGAGCGTATCGTGAGAACTGTAACTCCGTTTCTTGCGTTCTTTATATGCATTTCTATTGATTTTGCATGATGCATCCATATTTTCCATGTTCATGCATATTTAAATAACTTAACAAGAGGTTCTGTAATGAATGGTAACTAATCAACCAATGCATGTGAAACATGACTAGTTTTGGATTACCATGTTAAATTCTTCATAAATTAATCGTGCATCATCTTGGTTGTGCATTGCACCGTGGTTGGATGTTTATTGTTGCTATTTCTCTTGGGTAGATGCGAATGTTGATACTGAGTACGAGGACCCAGGAGAGTACCACTACGAGGATCCCGCTACTTGTTCCACTGAAGAACCAACAGGCAAGATGATCATACCCGGATCCCGATACTATTTTCGCTTGCTAGTTTCTCTCTCTTATCATTACAATTGTGCTACCTACCACTTGAATATCAGCCTCCAAATTGCCATGATAGCCTCTAACCCTCCACATCCGAGCAAACCTTTGATTGGCTAAGTTACTGCTGCTCAGCCCCTCTTATAGCATTCTTAGTTGCAGGTGCAGGTTGTTCCATGTGATAACATGGATTTGGCATATCACAATATTATCTGTTATTTAATTTAATGCACATATATATATCTTGATATTGGTTGAAGGCTTGGCCTTTTTCTAGGTGTTTTGTTCCGCTGTTACCGCCATAGTTCCTTGTTACCGGTGTTATGTTTTCCATACTTTGCGCTCCTAACATGCTCGGGGTTGTTATGGGGACCCCCTTGTTTATTCGGTTGAGATTAAAACTTGTCTGGCAAGACCCAACATTGGTACTACATTTGCTTAATAACTTAATAAAATTTGCATAGGGCTTTGCAACCCCATGGATAAGTAATCAACCCCGGGCCAGTGCTCCTCATGAGTGTTGGTCCAAACTAGAGCTGTGTGCGGGGCCAACCCGGGGCAACTCGGGAGATTTATATCAGGCCACTTTATGTTGTGCTTATCCATCATGTCCTGAGAACGAGATACGCGGCTCTTATCGGGTTCGTCGACACATCGGGTGGTCTTGCTGGATTTGTTTTACCTTTATCAAGTGTCTTGCGTGTGGACCCTGACTTTCTTCGGGTTACCTCGAGGTGTTGGAATTCCTTTGGAGTTACCTATCATGATCACAAGATCCGTGGTCGAGGCTATTCCCACGGAGTGTGGTTAATTTGTGATGGACTAGTTGGAGCACCCCTATAGGGTTAAATCTTTTTGAGAAGTCGTGCCCGCGGTTATGTGGCAACTTGGATATTTGTTTAACACCCGGTTATAGTTAACTTGAAGTAAACCTTAATTAAAATACACCAACTATGTGAGTAACCGTGATCGTCTCTGCTCATGACCATGATCCGAGAGAGAACACAGTGGGGTTATGATTGACGTAAGTAAGTGTTCAGGCTCTCATAGAGGTCATTCTAGTTTCGATCGTTCATCGTAGGCCACTTAGATTTATCTTCATGTTATGTAAGTTTAGCCACCATGTATGCTTAGTGCTGCTGCAAACTAAACACATACCACATCCCAACCTTTAAGCTCTAATACTGTTGGTACCCGAGCGCTTGATTGCTGAGTCCTTGTGGCTCACAGATTACTACAACACTCCAGGTACAGGTACAGATGAGTACGTGTAGGATGATCTGACGTAGCTTCAGTGGGAATATGATGAGGAAAGAGGCAGGATGTACGTGACTTACCGGATGAGTAGAGGACCATGGTCGTGATCTTTGGGATAGCGACATAGTATGATTTGCATCTGTTTTATCGTTTGATTTCGTCTGTAGTCGGACCCTATCTTCATCTTGATGATTTGAACTCTGTGTGGAATTGTAATTTAGTATGTGGCGAGTGTAAGCCGACTTGTATTCTCATATCTTCTGTAATGTATGATGCAATGATGCTATACTTGCGAACAGTAAGATGCGCCTCTATCCTTTGTGAGGCCCTCGTGCCTTAATATGGATAGGTGCGCATCTTGGGCGTGACAACAACCGTCACCTCGGGGCACACAAGATCCCTGCCTGCGCCCTGAGGCCTACTGGGCTACACCTGAAGTCTAGCGGGCTAGGCCCAGGGCGACGTCCCATCTGCTCGCGTGCGTGGGACCCATGCCATAATTACTCGCCGTGTGGCACGCGGCGGGCCGGCCCGGGTCCCGGGGCGTCGCGTCGGAACCCGAGGCGTCGGGTTCAGTTGTCGACCCGGCTGGCCTTTCTGCTTCGCACCGGAGGCGGGTACCGCTAGGGAGAAGCCGCCGACTCCCCTCCGTCTGCCGGACGTGGGTCCTCGTCGGCTTCTGGGACTACTGATGGGGTTATTACCCCTGGGTAGGCCAAAGCAACGGGGTTCTCTCCCTCGCTTCAAGAAATTAGCGCGTGGCCGGCTGCTTACGGCCGGCTGGCGCGCAGCCGGCAAACGCGTTGCCGGCTTGGTCGAGGCTGGCTGGTCGAGGAGCCGGCTCAGCCCCCGACCGTCTGAGCATCGCCAGCTGCCTTCGAGCAGCCACCTCCGTTGACCCTCGGGTGGACAGGCTTCCGTCCCATCCCTCTGCACGCAAGTACGGCGACACGACAGGACGCCCACGATGGACGCCAGTGTAGCCACAATGGACGCTGACGCGCGGGCGCGCGTGGCTACAGTTCGGCCGTTCGGGCCACTAACCTTGGCGACCGCGACCGGGCGGGGCAACAGTGCCGGCATGCCCCCGCCCACTCAATTACCTTCTCCGGCATGGCTATAGTGCAGCTGGCTGTATGGGAGACTTCGGTCGGCTAGCGCTAGACGACGCCACCCAGGCGACCCGTGCCGTAGTAGGTGGGCGGGGGCCAATCACGGAGCCGGCTGGCGAGCCCCAGCGGGCGACGAGACCGCACAGCCAATGGACCCTACGGGCGATGAGACGGTTCGCAAGGCGGAGCCCCCAGGCTAGCCGGAGAGGTTGCCAGCCAGGTCCCCCCACTTTGTACCTCAGGAATATTGTAAGCCGGGGGGTTGGCCTATAAAACCCCCGAGCCCCCCTCATGCAACGGGGACGACGAGTCTCGTGCACACACATCCACGGGACACTTCCCTCACACTCATACTTCCTAGCATAGGAAGGTGAGCCGGCCGCTCCCTCTTCCTCCTCTAGACATAGCTCCAGGAGCAACCTTGTAAACACACCCATCCATCAACTAGACCAAGCAGGACTACGGGTGTTACCTCCCACGGATGGCCCCGAACCTGGGTACATCGTGTGTCACCACCACTTGTTCCTAATCCTGCACCCGGAGCCCGTCGGCGTCCTCCGGCCCCAACCACCTCTGATAAGCCTACGCATGGCATCTGTCGTGAGAAAACGACGACAGGAGGGCTTCAGGAGGGCTTTTGTTTGTTTCAAGGCTTGCTGGCAGGGGTTTCTGAATGGTTGTAGGCCCTATTTGGCGGTCAATGAAACCGCTTTGAATGGAAGATGGAGAGGCTAGCTAGCAGCAGCTTTTGCAGTTGATGAACACAACTGGCTATTCCCAGTTGCATTTGGTGTGTTGGAGGTAGAGTTCGAGGAGAGTTGGGTCTGGTTTCTGCAGTAGCTACGCAACATTATAGGTACACCCTCATGTTTAGTTATACACACAGATGCTTGCAAGGGTTTAGATAGTGCAGTAGAAATTGTATTCCCTAGAGTGGAACATAGGGAATGTATGCGACACCCACCGCAGAATTTTAAAAAGAAATTCAAAGGCAAAGTTTATGATGAGAACCTATGTCCAGCATCATACACATGCATCTCGAGGAAGCTTGAGCACCATGTGAAGGAGGACATGAATAAACATCATGGAAAGGTGTGGTCAAGAAGCAAATTCAATGAAATCTGCAAAGTAGACTATGTGACCAGTAACCTCACAAGTGTTTCAATGCAAAGTTCAAGTCAGTGAAAGGGCTTTTGTTGTGGCAAGCATTTGATAAGATCAGGAAGATGATCATGATAAAGATGGATCTTCGTAAAAGAATTGCAGAAACACAATATGTTGGCCATCTTATGCTCCCATCTCTGATTAAGGCATTGCATGCCAAGGCAAGAGGACGAAGGATGAAATGCATTCGACCGTCGGAATACAAGGCTCAGGTGACATATGATACGTCTCCAACGTATCTATAATTTATGAAGTATTCATGTCATGTTTACAGTAATTCTGTATGATTTTGGTATGCTTTTATTAGAAGTAACCCGCACTGGCGTTGTTTTCAGCAGAACTACCATGGTGTCGTTTTTTGTGCAAAAATAAAAATTCTCGGAACGGGCTGAAAATTTAGTATGATTTTTTGGGACCAAAAGAGACCCCCGAAGCATTGGAGTTAGGCCAGAAGAGCCACGAGGAAGTCACAAGCCTGCCAGGCGCAGCCACCCACCTAGTCGTGCCTAGCAGGCTTGTCACTGCCTCGTGGCACCAACTAGGGCACCGTATTGTGTTGATTCTTCTTCCTACAAATCACATATATTCCAAAATATTTTTCTGTCAATTTTATCGCATTTGGACTTCGTCTGATATGGATTTTCCATGAAACAAAAAACATGCAAAAAACGGGAGTTGGCACTGGGCACTGGATCAATATGTTAGTCCTAAAAATAATATAAAAAATTGCCAAAAGTATATGAACGTTGTAGAATATTGGCATGGAACAATCAAAAATTATAAATACGAAAGGGATGTATTAGCATCCCCAAGCTTAATTCCTACTCTTCCTCGATTAGGTAAATGATAAAAATATTTTTTTAATGCAGAATCCTACCTAACATAATCTTGAACAAATGTCTAATCATGGCATGAATATTAAGATACAAGTGATTCAAGGCAATAATCCATGATTTGATATAAAGACATCCATGCTTAGGTTTACTAACAAACACTCATGTCTTTGAAAATAAATGATTTACCCCTACACATTTAATCATGTAAGCATGTACAACTCATTATCACCCTGATGTCAACTCAGGCATTTGGTTCATACTTTTTCATGCGCTTCAGCATTTTCAACTACACTCAATACATGAGCGTGAGCCATGGACATAGCACTACGGGTGGAATAGAATATGGTGATAGAGACCAAAGGACTCAAAAGGTAGAAATTCTCACATCAAATAGGCAGATCAACGGGCTATGGATATGGCCATCAATCGATATCGATGCGACAAGTAGGGATTGCCATGCAATGGATGCACTAGAGCTATAAGTGTATGAACGATCAAACAAAACTAAGTGGGTGTGCATCCAACATGCTTACTCATGAATACCTCGAGCATTTGAGGATTCCGTCATCGGAATATACAAGCCAAGTTCTATAATGAAAAATAATCCCTCTAGTATATGAAAGTGACAAATCAGGAGACTCTCAACATGAAGAACATGGTGCCACTTTGAGGCACAAGTGTGGTAAATGGATAGTAGCATTTCCCCTTCTCTCTTTTTCTCTCATTTTTTAGGTGGGCACTTTTGCCTCCCCCTTTTTCTCTCTTTCCATATTTTTCATTTCTCTTTTTTTATGGTGGCAACATTTTGCCTCCCCCATTTTTATTTCCTTCTTTATTTTAGTACGGAGTTTCATCCCCACTAGTGAGGGAATCATAGTCTCCATCATCCTTTCCTCACCGAGACATTGGTCTAATAATGATGATCATCACACTTTTATTTACTTACAACTCGACATTACAACTTGATAAAAAAACTATACAAGATGACACTATATGGATGCCACTAGCAGTGTTCCAGGATGTGCAATGATCTGGCATAGAAAAGATATCAAAAAACAAAAAAGCCATGGAAATATGATGTTATCTATCTTACGATCATGCAAAGAAATTATGACAATGAATGCTCAAGTCATGTATATGATGATGATGGAAGTTGCATGGAAATATATTTCTAATGGCTATGGAAATGCCATAATAGTTAGGTATGGTGGCTATTTTGAGGAATATGTAAGGTGGTTTATGCGTGATGGAGTTGTGGGATCGAGAAGGGACATCTAGAGGGGGGTGACTAGATGATACGTCTCCAACGTATCGATAATTTATGAAGATTCATGCAATGTTTACCTATGTTTACAATACTTTTATATGGTTATGATGCACTTTATATGATTTATTCAGAACTAACCTGGACTGACATTGTATTCAACAGAATTATCGTGGTGTTGTTTTTGTGTAGAAAATGGAAGTTCTCGGAATCACCCAGAACTTTTTTGTGATTTTTTCTGGATGGAATAAGCAACATTGGAGCGAAGAACCACCGGAAAGGAACCACCCTTGGGTCACAAGCCATCAGGGTGCGGCCCTGGGGGGTCACGCCTTGATATGTAGTGGGGCCCACGTGGCTCCATTGCGCGTGATTCCAACGCTCAGAAGTCCTACAAATCTCAGAAACCCTAGAAATAAAGAGAGACTCTCTCTTGCACCGCCGCAACTCTTTGTATCGACAAAAAAACAATCTAGAGCCATTCTAGTACCCTGCCGGAGAGGGGAAGCCATCATCGGTGGCCATCTTCATCATCCCGGCGGAGGCAATGACGAGGAGGGAGTAGTTCACCCTCGGGGCTGAGGGTATGTACTAGTAGTTATGTGTTCAATCTCTCTCTCTCTCATGTTCTTGAGATGTCACGATCTTGATGTAGCACGGGCTTTGTTAATATAGTCGGATCATATGGTGTTCTTCCCTTGTCATCTTGTTGTGATGAACTGAATATTTTCCCTTTGAGATCTTGTTATGTTGGACTAAATATTTTGGTTTCAGAACACTTGATGTATGTCTTGCATGCGGATACCCGTAGTGACAATGCAGGTATTCAAGTGATTCACTTGATATATGTTATGGCATCAACTTGCGGATTCCAATGACCTTGGGGATCTATGCATAGGGGTTGATTGCATGTTTTCATACTACGTTCTCCAATAGAAATCTTGGGGTGATCCTTGAAATTATTTGTGTTGGATTGAATATGATAGATCTGAAATTGTTTGATGCATGTCGCATAATTTACCCATGGATACTTGAGGTGACATTGGAGTATCTAGGTGACATTAGGGTGGATTGTTATGTATCATTGGTGTTATTTAGTACGAACTCTAGGGTTGTTTGTGACACTTATAGGAATAGCTCAAAAGATTGATCAGAAAGAATAACTTTGAGGTGGTTCTACCACCTACACCAATTTCATCTATTTTTTCTCCTCTAGATAGGAACTTTGGAGTGATTCTTTATTACACGTTAAGGGATGATCATATGATTGAACTATGTAGGCATTGTTGGGAGATTGCACTAGTGAAAGTATGAACCCTAGGCCTTGTTTCCAAGCATTTATACAACATTTTGCTCACTGTTTTACACTTGCTACCTTGTTGTTTTTATATTTTTATATTACAAAAACCTATTTCTACCACCATATATATTGTACTTGTATCACCATCTCTTCGCCGAACTAGTGCACCTATACAATTTGCCATTGTATTGGGTGTGTTGGGGACACACGAGATTTCTTGTATTTGATTACAGGGTTCCATCTTCATCCTACACTTCCCACGGATTGATAAACCTTAGGTCATCCACTTGAGGGAAAATTGCTACTATCCTACAAAACTCTGCGCTTGGAGGCCCAACAGAGTCTACAAGAATAAAGTTGCATAGTAGACATCAATAAACTACTTGGCGAATTAAAACCAAAACTTTTACCAATTTTGATGGTAGGTTAATGAGTATGGAAGCAAAAAGTAAAGACATGCACATGAAAGTAAGGAGTAGAGATAGGAAGATCAAACGCAATGGGACTCGAAGATATTTCCCGTGGTTCTGATAAGTAGTGCTATCATGCGTCCACCCTGATGGAGACTTCAACCCACGAAAGGTGACAGACGCGAGAGTCCACAGAGGGCTCCACCCATGAAGGGTCCACAAATTAGCAACCTCGTCTATTCCATCATGGCTTACGTCCATGAAGGACTAGCCTCACTCGGGGTAAATCTTCACGAAGTAGGCGATCTCCTTGCCTGTACAAACTTCTTGGTTCAACTCCACATGAAGTCGGAGGCTCCCAAGTGACACCTAACCAATATATGAGACGACATTCTCCAAAAGGTAATAGATGTGGTATGTATGACGAACTCCATGCTCTTGTGCTTCAAGAGATAGTCTCCTCAACACTCAATCACCGTCTCACAGATTTGGCTTGGTAGAATGGATTGATTGGGTGGAAAGCAACTTGGGGAGGCTAGAAATCAAGATTCATATGGTTGGATTGGAAGATCTTGATCTCAACACATGAGTAGGTGGTTCTCTATTAGAAAATAGATGGGGCAAGCGTTGGCTTGTTCTGAGTTCTCTCTTTGTGAATGAGAGGGAGGTGGAGGGGTATATATAGGCATCTCCAAAAATCCAACCGTTACAACATTATTTCCCAACTCGGTGAAACCAAAGTAAAAGCTCAGCTGCACCAACTAGTGCAAAATGTGGCATCTTTTGGAGTTTCGGTGAGACTCATATATAAATATCGATGAGTCTGATTTAACTATCCTAGGCAGTTACTGAAGCTCGTTGGTAACGATTTGCAAAAATCGGAAATTCTGATTTTTAGCAAATGGATACCAGCAAGTTGGTCACTATTTTCATTTGCATCGAAAAGGGACTTGGTGTCACAGAGAAGCTTGGTTGGCTTTGGATTATGTCTAGGGTAAAAATTGGTGTTGGGGAACGTTGCATGGGAAACAAAAAATTTCCTACGCACACGTAAGATCTATCCATGGTGATGAGCATCTACGAGAGGGAGAGTGGATCTACGTACCCTTGTAGATCGCTAAGCGGGAAGCGTTAAGAAACGCGGTTGGTGTAGTCGAACATTTTCGCGATCCAAATCGCTGAGCGTCCCGCGATCTCATCACGATCCGTCCCACGATCCAATCACGATCCATCCCGTGAACTCATCACGATCCATCCCGCGAACTCATCATGATCCGTCCTGCGATCTCATCATGATCCGTCCCATGAACTCATCACGATCCGTCCCGCGAACTCATCACGATCCATCTCGCGATCTTGATCACGGTCCTTCTGATCTAGCGCCGAACGGACGACACATCCGCGTTCAGCACACGTACAGCTCGATGACGTTCTCTGCCTTGTTGATCCAGCAAGAGGGAGCGGAGAGGTAGAAGAGTTCTCCGGCAGCATGACGGCGCTCCGGAGATGGTGGTGGAGCTATTCTGGCAGGGCTTTGCCTAAGCACTGCAGAAATCCGATCTAGAGGAGAAACTATGCACTAGAGTAACGGGTAGCACATGGCTAAAAATTCTATGCCAAAACCCTAAAATCCTCTAGTATATATATAAGAGGAAAGGAGGAGGAGGCTTGTCTGCCAAAGAGGCAGCCCTTGGATCAGCCGAACCTAGTGGGATTGGAGGATTCCTCCTCCAATCCTAGTAGTACTAGGACTCCTCCTTATTTTTGCCTTTTTCCACCTTTTTCCTTTTGGGCTTTTCTTCCCAGCCGCATGGGCCTTGTGTGGGATTTCCACCATCCCACTAAGAGCTGGTATTCATCCTCCCACAGCCCATGTAGCCTCTTGGGTCGAAATACCCCTCCCGATGGTCTCCCGGTACACTACCGACACTCCAAAATAGGACTTCCTATATATCAATCTTTACCTCCGGACCATTCCGGAGCTCCTCGTGACGTCCAGGATCTCATCCAGGACTCCGAACAACCTTCGGTCACCACCATGCATAACTCTATACTACTGAAACGTCACTGAACCTTAAGTGTGCAGACCCTGCGGGTTCGAGAACTATGTAGACATGACCGAGACACCTCTACGGTCAATAACCAATAGCGGGACCTGGATGCCCATATTGGTTCCAACATATTCTATGAAGATCTTTATCGGTCGAACCTCTATGTCAAGGATTCAGTTAATCCCGTATGATGTTCCCTTTGTTCTTCGGTATGTTACTTGCCCGAGATTCGATCGTCGGTATCTCCATACCTAGTTCAACCTCGTTACCGCCAAGTCTCTTTACTCATTCCGTAATACAAGATCCCGTGACTAACACTTAGTCACATTGCTTGCAAGGCTTATTGTGATGTTGTATTACTGAGTGGGCCCTAAGATACCTCTCCATCACAGGGAGTAACAAATTCCAGTCTTGATCCATGCCAACTCAACAGACACCCTCGGAGATACCTGTAGAGCACCTTTATAGTCACCCAGTTACATTGCGACGTTTGATACACACAAGGCACTCCTCCAGTATCCGTGAGTTGCATGATCTCATGGTCATAGGAACATATACTTGACATGCAGAAAACAGTAGCAATAAACTGACACGGTCATATGCTACGTTTGTAGCTTGGGTCTTGTCCATCACACCATTCTCCTAATGATGTGATCCCGTTTATCAAATGACATCTCATGTCCATGGCTAGGAAACCTTAACCATCTTTGATCAACGAGCTAGTCTATTAGAGGCATACTAGGGACATGGTTTTGTCTATGTATCCACACATGCATCTAAGTCTTCGATCAATACAATTATAGCATGGATAATAAACGATTATCATGAACAAGGAAATATAATAACTAATTTATTATTGCCTCTAGGGCATATTTCCAACAATTGGTAGGGCTGATTTTTGGAAACTTGGTTGGACCAAATTTGGACTTTGGGATTTGGACAGAATACATTTGTGGGATAATTCATGAGGGTGTTTGGTGGCTAACTCTAAGCACTTGAGCAACCAGATCTGTTGGGGAACACAGTAGAAAACAAAAAAACCGACCTACGCACCATCCCAAGACCACTATGGAGACTACATACAAGGTTTGATCTTTTTCGTTACCGACTCGTAGCGCAGGAGAAGTAGAGTCGATGACGATCGGTGGTGTAGATCCCCGCAGCTAGGGTTTACAACCTCCCAACCGCGAGGATGTATTCCCTCATCCACCCCTCGGATAGCCCTCAGAGAGGCGGTCGGACAGTCCTCAGACGGTCTCGCGGACAGCCCTTCGGGAGGACCTTCGAAACTCGAATGGTCACTCGGACAGCCCTTCGGGAGGACCTTCAAAACTCGGATGGTCACACGGACAACCTTTCGGGAGGCACTCATGAACTAAGACCGAAACTACGATCTCTCTACAGAGTTGCACACATACGGGGTCATCTATCCGGCAGGGCTTCGCCGTCCAGAACTAGTTCCTATAGGAACCTAGACAGCCTTTCGGCACTACGAAACCATTTCGTGGGAGGGAGAGAGAATGCCAGATCATGCACGGCTTGTGTGAGAGAGTTAGAGTGTGGATGGAGAGCTACTCTCCACCTCCTTTTATAGGGGAAGGAGGGGTGGTGGTGGCTGAAAATTTCAGCCTCATGACAAGCACCCACAAAACAAGGGGAAAGCATGTCCCCTTGTCCATGGCACCCCAACATGGGGGGCCCACATGGTGCCCCACCTCCTCCCAACCAGCCCCACCTTTTGTGCGGGCTGCCCCCATCATGGGGGGGGGCCAACACTACGTCCAGCCACAAGGGGGCGCCCCCAAAAACAGCCCAAAACAGCCCCCATGAATCGTGGGATCTTGTCCCCTTACGCTGGGACAAGATGTTTTCCGCGACTATTACTTCTGAAAAATTCCGGAAGGTCCCAGAACATTTCCGGCACCCACTAAAATTATCTGGACGCGCTCCAGAACATTTCCGGTATGCTGGTTTAATTTAAAACCATCTTCGTTTACCCGGTAAACAATTTCGGCACCTCTACTTTTTTTGGTTTTTTCTCCAGAAAAATTCTAGAAATTACCACACCAATCTGGCAACCTACAAAACATTCCCAGTGCTTGACGAAACCTTTTAGGATCAATGGTTTTATCCGAAACAACTTTTCGGTTTTACCGAAACTTTTTTGGTGTTATCTCCGAAACTTTTTCGTTGTCTCCGAAACCTTTCCAATGACTTTCTCTCGGACTACTTCTCTAGTATTCAGTTGATAGATGACCCTTAAGCGTGTGACCCTATAGGTTCGGTGAAGTATAGACATAGACATGACCGGAACACTTTCCGATCAATGATCAACATCAGAGCCATGGACACCCATATTGACCCCTATACCCACACGAATGAGTACTCGAGTGAACCTCCAGTTGCCGTGAGCTATTCCTATTGCTTCGCGATATGTTACAAATACCTGAGGTGAGACATGTTGGCATCCCCGTGGATCAACAACTTGTCCACTATGCCAGTTACCTCGTTACCGGTATTGTTCTCTTTTCTCGTTACCGTGTTCCGGCATCCCCATGGTCAAATCACAAAGTGTCTGGCCAGACGATGATGGATACCATAACACCGAGAGGGCCCAGAGATATATCTCCATCATCGGAGGAGCAAATCCCAATCTTGAGCTATCAAGTTACTTGACATACTTTTCCATGAACTCGTAAGTCGTAGTAATAGCCACCCATTTATGGATGACGTTTAACAAACCCCAAAGTTCATGAAGCTAGCATGAAGAAACTCGATACTCTCATGGTCTAAGGAATCATGCAAACATCAACCATCTCTGTGTTATTAAACATTAACTTGTGACGAATGTATCTCATAGCATAACATCAATTCTTGTCGATTCAACACAAATGTTCTTCTAACATTGTGCACTCAAAGTTGCTGGCATAGACATGCCCATGATCAGGAAAACAGAACCATCATGCAACACTTGAGCTAGTCTTAGAGGCCAGACTAGGAATACATTTTACCGTTTAATATTCCACACGTGCATATGAGTCTTCCTCCAAGCCTCGTGGTTATTGCAGACTCGAGAACCATAGCAGTTATAGCATGGAACATAAACCTAATTATGAATAGGGAGATAATAAATAACATTTATTATTGCCTCTAGGGCATATCTCCTACAATATCATCATAGATACCTCATACCCTTTTAATAGTATTGGTTTTCCTATGGACTCAAATGTGTTTTCTCACAAAATGCAAAATGTAGAGTCTTGAATCTTGATGCATTGTCAATCATATTCTTCTCCTTCCTTGGGGCTTTTCCTCGCACTCCCAGTCAATTCTCTCTGTGGACTTTATCTGAAATAAACTAGGTAAAAGTATTAGTCCAAGAGACAATGTATGTTATCATGAATTAGCGAAACCACCAAAGGAGCATATGTGCTTTCAAGAGCGTATCATATCACGGGATTTGGATGCACCAATGAAGTTTGCACCAACTCTCATGGTGAGAAAAGTGCAATGTAGGGTACCGAAGAGGCTAGCAAATTGTGGAAACGTGGGAGTGCGTATAATCCATGGACTCACATTGGTCATAAAAAACTCATATACTTATTGTGAAAGTTTTATTAGCTCTTTCGAAGCAAAGTTCTACGAGTGCACCCCTAGGGAGGAGGTTGGGAGGATTTAACCGTCGCGTGCCCCTGACTCAAACAACACAAGGATTTCAACGAGGAATAAAAGTGCTCCAACATCCCGGTCATGCCATAACCCACATTTTAATGAACAGGAGATCGCAAACCTTAACATCGATATTCCTACTAAACCATAATCATCCACTAGTGCTCCCACATATAAGTATCTTAATGTCGCAAAACAATTGCAAGGAATCAAACATATCATATTCAGTGATCCACAAGTTTTATGTAGGATTTTATGACTAACCATGTGAATGACCAATTCATGTTAACTCTCTAAATAGATATAAGTGAAGCATGAGAGTATAATTCTTTCTACAAAAGACCTGGACATGCTATAATAAATATAAGTGAAGCTAAAAAGCATTCTAAAAATAACGGTGTTCCCAATGTAGAGAAGCGAGCATCCAACACGCAAAGCATTCTATAAAGCCATACTCAAAAGATATAAGTGAAGTGCAAAGAGCATTCTATAAATCAACCAAGGACTATCCCATACCAGCATGGTGTATTACTAAAAGAAAAAGAAAATGGACATGATGCCATGGATTTGTGCATATCATGTGAACAAAGCAAAAAACTAAGACACATCGATAATTGTTGAGGAAGAAAGATGGAATGCCTTTCGGGGCATCCCCAAAGTTAGACGCTTGAGTCTCCTTGAATAGTTACATGGGGTGCCTACAAAACTCCGTGCTTGGAAGCCCAACATGAGTCTACAAGAATAGAGTTATGTAGTAGACATCAAGTATGTATCAACATCAAAGTAAAAAACCCTTTAATAACCTTACTTTGCTTGTCTTATTTCTCAATTTATTCTGTTTCCTCTACCTCCACGACTCGACACACACATCCTCGTCCCATATCACCTCATCTCACATTAGGCAGTTAACCCTCCTACCCCGCGATGCGAAAAACAACACAGTCCTGGTTCACCGACGAAATCTTGAGGTGGACACATATCTCCAGTGAAAGTAGCACAAAACAACCCCAAAATCTCTAACTTACTCTTAGCATATGATAAGAAATGGTTGTGAGGGATACCCTGAATCTATTTCAAAAATGCACTGCACAACTCCTTAGTAGTAGCAAATGCTCCATACTATTCAACGATAAGTGCCGCAACAATGTGTAGGATAAAATGAAGCGATTCTGGCATGTGAGTCAGTAACTTTTGAAAGCAAATATCTGGGACTAGCCACGCCAGAAGGTAGAAGGAAGGGCAACCATTTTCATCCTATCATGGACAAATTCATGAAGAGTTGTGATGACTAAGCGGGAAGACATATGTTGTATGCGGCCAAAGAGGTGAATGTAAAGTCAATAGTTTAGAGGATCCCCACCTATGCCATGGGAGTCTTTAAATTTCCAGTGAGCTTCTATGACAAGTATGAGAAACTAATCAGAGAGTTCTGGTGGGGGGAAGAACAAGGACCTAGAAAGGTTCATTGGATGGCCTAGGAACAAATGATCAAACCGAAGCGAGACGGAGGCATTGGTTCCCATGATATGCAAATCTTCAACCAAGAATCGTTAGCTAGACAGAGATGGTGCCTTCTCCAAAACCCAGATAGCCTGTGTGCAAAGGTCCTAAAATCTAAGTGCTACCCTAAAGGTGACCTATTTGATACAGTATTCGCTCTGGACGCCTCACAAGCGTGGAGAGGGATCGAACATGGACTGGAGCTACTCAAGAATGGCTTGATATGGAGAGTGGGCAATGGTGGGGGAATTCAGATCCAAAGGGATTGATGGGTCCCAAGGAAAAGTGGTCTAAAAACACACGTTTCAAAAAACGGTCAAGATTGAGGTGGGTGAACCAATTCATGATGTCAGGTACAAAAGAGTGGGACATCAATCTTGATAACCAGCTCTTCCATAATTATGATGTAGAGGAAATTTGTAAAATAAAAACTCTAGAAAGTAGGTGGAGAACTGTGTTGCGTGGCATGAGGAGAAGTCGGGGATCTTCTCTGTTCATAGTGCTTACAAGCTAGGGGCTTGACTCAAATGTCAAAGTGGCATGAGTGCTTCCATCTCATCAAATGATGCGGATAACATGAGCATTTGGGACCTCATATGGAAAGTAAAGGTCCGAGAGAATGTCAGGATTTTCGCATGGCGGATAGCTATAGAAACTGTGGCCGCTAAGAAAAACAAATGGAAACACACCCTAGAAACCAATAACATTTGCAATATTCATGGGAGAGAAACAGAAGATGAATTCCATGATGTAGTAAGATGCACAAAGGCCAAAGGGCTTAGCGATGAGCTAAGGTCCACTTGGGAATTACCCACTAATGATCAATTTCGGTATACGGGCAATGATTAGTTACAAAATATTCTAGGATCATGTGCAGACGAAGTCCGAGGAAAAGTGCTCCTACTCCTTTGGCGAGCATGATGGTTACGAGAGGACTGTGTACATGCACAAGGTAAGGCTTTGATCGGGCCGTCAATGCAATACCTAGTTAAGTATGCACGGGAGATCGGCCTGTCTGGTGAGTACGTAGACCATGTGACCAATGTGCATCGAGGACCATATCAGCAGCCATTATCGGAGGAAGCACGACGTGATGTGATTAGAATAGGAAAGCAAGACATTACACTAAGCCAACATAGATATAATGTTGTGTGGAGCAACAACAGAAAGGAACATGCAACCTTTTCAAACGAAATTTAGAATGCTCCTTTGCAGGACGTAATCCAATGGAAACCACCTGAACCTAGGACATGGAAGATAAACATTGATGCCTCCTTCCTCACGACTACAGGAGAATCTTATGCAGGCTTCATTGTCAGGAATCACCTCGACCAAGTTGTCATATCAGGTGGTGCGGAAATGAACCTTAGCAGGGATCCAGAAGAAGCAGAGCTCGGCGGAGCTTCATGGCCTAGTGGTGATTAGCAAATACTACTTATGGTCAGTGTACGTGGAAACGGACCGTGCATCCATTTTGAGCATTTTAAACAACAGAGTGAGCAATATGTCTGCGCTATTCCCGCTCGCCTTAGACGTCTATAACACCACCGGTAAATTCAGCAATATTGTGTTTGATGATGTGAGAAGAACCAACAATAGAATGGCCCACGAGCTAGCCGCTCTGACCAGGAGGAATGGAGACTTTACCATATTAGGGGATGTTCCCCCAAGCATCCGTTGTACCCTCTTGGAGGACTGTGATCCTTATTCTAATTAATAGATGGTGGCTGGGCTTTTCCTCAAAAAAAGAGCATCAACCCGCATCCCATTAGTGCCTCCGCCTCCTAGGCCTCCACCTTATAATAACAAATAGGGGACATCGAGCATTTCATGAAGTTGGTGTGTAGCCATGAAGGATGCCCAAAGAACACAAGTAAACTGCAAACAGTGAACAACTCTTCTCTATCTGGATGGTAGAAAATGATGACATCATCAACATACAACGAGATGTCGGTCGTTAGATCGGAGGTGCTAGGCGGCGAAGCAACCCAAACTCAATGACCTTATCACTAACACAAACAACATAGATCGGAGAGAGCGGGCTTGCGTCAGTCAAGTTTTTTCCTTGTTCCGTGTATTTTTTAAGACAAGCGACATACAATTGAACGAAAAGACGACAATTATGGTTTATAATGTAATTTTTTTGCTGAACATCTTTTTGTGTGTGTTGAATTATTCTTTTTCATTGTATTTGATATTGTTTTTTGTTGACATTTATGATGCACTTTGGGTATTCTTTTATTTCCCTCCCGATAAGGTGACTATGACAAAGTTCCTCTTCAAGCTTTACTGGTTAGCCTGTGGATTCTTCTTCCCTCTGCCTATGGCTCCGACGACTGGTGGCGGGGAGGGGAATCCTGTTGTCTATGCTTCGGTTAGTAGTTTAGGTTAGAGTTTTTTAGTTCTCACACGGACGATGCTTGAACGGATATTTAGTTCTTTCGGCTTCGATTCTTCTTGAATTAGTCCGTCATGAAAGAGTCGATGAAACTCTAACGTAGATTTTCGCCATCTTCTTGGAACGACGAGGTAAGTGTTTCTCATCATACGTGTGCGACAACAAGATCTTTTGTTAGGTGCTTCAGATCAATTCAAAAGTTCAACGATGACGATTACGACTCTAGAGCACCGATCTTTAGAGACAGTGTATAAAGACTTCTCGATTGTCATTGACAAGTTTAGTCCGTCTTCGATATAGAAGCAGCAACAAGAATAAATCAGATGCTCGTTTTGGCGACGTTCGATGATTCAGAGACCTCGATGTTCTGACAAAATAATCTGTGTATTTCGCACTTTGATGTCTTCTTTTGAAGGGAAGCTTTTCGCTGGATACTTCGCCGGAAAGTTATCAGCGTCTTGCAAAAACGTTCAATAATTACGAGTCTGCTCGTTTTCTCCGTCGATCTCTCTCGCCCCCCCCCCCCCCCCCCCCGCCCCCTCCTCTCCGCGACTCGACACGCACAGCCGCGTCCCAGCCCACCTCAATCTCATCTCGCCGCCGGGCAGCTAAACCCGCCTACCCCGCGATGCAAAAGACGGCGCAGTCCTGGTTCACCGGCGGCACCGCCTCCCCCGCCAGCACCGCCGCGGAGTCGCAGCCCTCCCTGCTCGCCGACTGGAACTCCTACGCCGCCACCCGCTCGGACGTCTCATCCTCCTCCCCCCTCCCGTTCGACATCGAGGCCGCCGTCCGCTCCGCCAACGACACCGTCTCCGGTACCTTCAATGTGTAAGCTCCCTTCTCCCCAGCCCCAATCCCTCAGATCTGATCCCCTCTCTCCAAGCTCCGCTGCCCTCCGAGCCGAGGGATCTGGGCGCGATTAGCCCGCTAGCTCTCGCCCCTGATCTAGCGCGTTCTGATCCGTGGGCTGCAGGGTGACCAAGGGCGTGCGGGAGCTGCCGGGGAGCTTCCAGGGCGCCACCAGCAGCTTCCCCTCGGGGAAGGCGCTCATGTACTTTGGGCTCTTCCTAGCCACCGGTATCTTCTTCGTCTTCATCGCCTTCACGCTCTTCCTCCCCGTCATGGTGCTCATGCCGCAGAAGTTCGCTATCTGCTTCACGCTTGGCTGTGCTCTCATCATCGCGTCGCTCTTTGCGCTTAAAGGACCCGCCAACCAGCTCGCCCATATGACGTCGAAAGAGGTACTCTTGCTGCAGATTGCAGCCATGTCTGTTCACTTGTTTTAGTTTTCGAAGAAATTGCCGAGTCTTGTTTGCTAGTGGGGAGTAGCGATTACCCTTTCAAAACCCATCCGCTGTTATTTTTAGTGAAATGCGATTACAGCTTTGGAACATGTGAAACAGGTTATACAAATCTTAATTCATTACTAAGTGCTCTCTGCAGACAGCTAAAGACTGTCATCTGCTAGTTCGTCATGTGTATGTGAATATCATGGGAGCTGCATAATAACGAGAAAATCTTGAGGATCAGTTGTAGCTTAGCTGGTGGTCATTTTGTTGTGCCGAGAGAAGTTAGTTAGTGCTTTGGATAGTGATAGGAAAAAATGAGTCAAGACAAAATGTGGGTGGGTTGACTGGCAAATTCTTTGGTTGATTGTGTTCCATATAATCTTGCTGAGTTGATTTGGTAAGTATTTTCTTCCCCAAATCTCCAAAATAGGGCCATATAAACCTAGAGAAAAAAAATCTATGCTGAAAAGTTATTTGTATGAAACATGCTACACATTACAAAACACTTTTAGTTCCTCATAGTGCCTGATAACAAAAAAAGGTAACCATCACTACCCAAACTGAAGGCTGGAATTGAGCCGATTATACCATTACCTCTTACGGAAGAGAACCAATAGCTCTGAGACTGTGATCTTACATCAAGGATGTTCTTTGTATGAATCCCTTAGGTGGATCTTTGCGTGCATAACTTCTTCACTTGAGAAGAAAAGTTTAATGGATAATTATCCCCTTCTATTGTCTATATAGAATGTTTTTAATGAAACTAATATAGGAGTGACTGAGCAATATTGCGATGCTTAATTTTAAATAAGCAAGTTAGAAAGGGCACTGTAGAAAAACTGGGCACACAGATCAAGTCGGCATTTCCTTCAGTCAACCTATTCAAACTCAGTGTTTAGTCTAAATTGTCATTCGCCTGGAGTCAATCTAGTTGTCGGCTTGAGCTCTTGAAATTATTAGTTTTGGTTCAGGTCTTGAATATCTAAAGGACAGTTCTAACTCATGAACTGTCCCAGCAAAAATATCTTTGGAACCCCCTTATCGTTATAGCTTGTACACAACCTGGAAAACTGCAAATGCTTTGTGAAGTCCTTCTCAATTAATTATTTTGAATGACATTGAACCATTAACATCAAACCTGTATCCCGCAACAACTGGCCTATCACAGTTCATTAATTCAAGAATCCAAATAACTTAATACTCGAAAGAAATAGAGAAATAAGAAAAAATAGCATAAGGATATATTGTATAGCTTATGATCTGAATGCCAAAAGAAGTGAGAGTAGTGGAAGTTTTTTTTTTTGTCGAGATGAGAGTATTGGAAGTTGACAACCTTGTGACAGGGCTTCCAGTGAGCTCACCTCTTGATGTGGGTTTCTTGCTGTATAACTTTTTAAATGCTTATAAAGTTACGCAAGAACAAAAAAGATGCTTATAAAGTTATACAAGTTCTCTTATTTGCCTAACTTTTCTTTTCAGAGGCTACCGTTTACAGTGGGGTTCACTGGATGCATGGTTGGCACGATATATGTCTCTATGGTGCTTCACAGCTATTTTCTGTCGGTGATATTCTCGATCCTCCAGGTGTGTCTTTTTTTTTCTTTTCCTGTCTTCATTCCAGCGCCATTTCCTTTTAATAAGCTTGTAATCAGGGCCATGATTTAATGACTAGTACTATAATGTCTTCTCCCCTTCTGTATTTAGTGGCATAACGATTTCCTTATCCCTATCTAAGCATGCTTTTCTAACTCTCGGAAACAGTTCAGTGTGCACTTGCACTGGATATGGTTTGTGGCGCACTCAGGCCTCCTGTTTAAGAAGTGACCTTCTCTTGCTTTTGTTCCAGGTCCTTGCTCTTGCTTACTACACCATATCCTACTTCCCAGGAGGCTCTAGTGGATTGAAGTTTCTCTCATCAAGTCTCCTGTCTCCAGTATCAAGGATTTTTAGCTAGCCACCCCTAGTGGAAGAAAAATGTATGTGATGATCACACCCGTGCCCTTGTAATTCCTGAAGTACTCTTATCTTTTGTATGTAGTTGCTGATCGACCCATTATAGAGATATCAAATACCGTGACCCCTCCCTTTCCACCACCATTTGCAGATGTTAGGCATGCATTGGGTGTGGATTGAAAAAGGTTTGTTGAGCTACTGTATCTGAAGTTCCCTTGTTTGCATATGCTGTGGGAATAAAGTTACCGCTACCGATTTCAGGGTCCCACGCTTTCCAAATCTAAGTTTGATCATGAATTTGACCAACGAGACAGATTGTGACGGGAGCAAAAATTATACCAATGAATTCGTATTTTCACTACGAATTCAGTGGTATAACTTTTACCCGTGTCGTAATCGGTCTTGCTGGTTAAATATATGGTCAAAGTTTAAACTTGAAAACCAAGGACGCACTATATTATGAAACGGATTATGAAACGGAGGGAGTAATGCAGACATAGAGGAGGAGTGTTGCATAGGTATGTACGTAATTTGTTTTTGCGAAGAAGAGGGAGATCTATTGAACACGTAATGTTGCTACAATCCGTTGTGAAGACGCTCTAAGAGCAATTTAACTGGGGCGACCCACTTTGTCCGTCTGTGTCTGTTTGGGTCACCGGATAACCGGATAACCCAATGCGGAGATTCATTTCCATTTTGTGTCCGGTTTGTGTCCGTGTGGATTCATTTTTATCTTAAATTTGGTCACCATTTGGGTTGCTGGCAGACACAAAGTGAACGTTTTTTTCTCCTTTTTGTCCGCCTCTGCAGCGCAACGCCGAGACTCATTTTTATTTTGTGTTCGGTCTGTGTCCGTGCGGATCCTTTTTATCTTAAATTTGGGCATCATTTGGGTCGCAGACGGACACAAAGTGAACGTATTTTGCTCCTTTTCGTCCGCCTCTGTCTGCTGCATGCGTCGCTGGCCCACCTGCCATCCGTTCACCCAGCAATAAAGCCATCACATGGCCCACCTGTCATCCATCCACCATCCCGTCTCTCTCTCACCCATGCAACCATCCAACGGCTGTTGAACGCATTACGCGATCAAAATAAAAAAGCGAGCAAATATGTCCGTTAGGCCGACCTAAGTGGACAAAAATCGATGTCCGTTTGGATCTTTGCGTTGGAGTTGCTCTAAAACAAAAGTCGGAGCAGCAAAGCGCCGAACACGCTATGCGCCTTTGATTTCGCGAACACAGCTAAAGAATGAATGAGCTGCGTCAGAACACGTCGGCCTATCCACATGGTCGCGATGCCGTTCTAGCATCCAAGATGGCACCTCCCTCCCAGGATCTGCCCGTCATCGCACGAATTGTGTATTTTTTCTTTCTTTTTTTGAAACGGAGGCAAAATTGCCTCATCTATTGATTATTAGGAAGAGGAAAGAGTTTGTCACAATAGGCCCCTTACATGTCATGAAAGATTATTCTTTTAAAATAATGGACCATAATTTCTTAGCACCGGCGATGACTCAAATATTTGTTCAAGAACGGATAGCGTCGAGCAATATATGTGGTGGAGCACTTATTTGATGAAATACCCTTGCGTTCCTTTTATTTCAAACGATCCGTGGCACAAGCATGGTCAGGGAAGCCATAGCTTTTCGATGAGATGTGCGACGGTTCTTCTTGCCCACCAATCCTTGACGGAGTCTTCCAAGTGTCATAAAGAAGTATCCATGTTCTCAAGGTGTAGTTTTTCAATGAACAAATTCCAAAGTTGCAAGGAATACCGACATTTGAAGAATAGGTGTGGCCCACATTCTTGCTCCCTTTTGCCAAGGGGGCAGAACACATTTGGCAAACCTATTGGTGGTGGTGGTTAGGAGGGGCGGGTGAGTGGTCGAAATTCTATCTTTAAATGGCCAACCAAGCAAAGAATTTAGCTTTTAGAGGGGCCCAAATCTTTCAAACCATATGATTCATAGGACATAACACCAATAGAAGGAATTACGCCTTGTATGCGTAGACCACGGAGTAGCAGAGGTAGAGACAACATCACTGATTTGCTACTAATTTGAAAATGAACAATGTACAATTTAGAAAAGAAAAAATACATGCATTAGTGTAGTTTGCCCCCTTTAATCAAAAGTTTATATCATTTGGCCCTACTAATCTTTAATTCATGGCTCCGTCCCTGCAGAGTAGTGCCCACTAGTGATGTGCTTCAAAAAAATAGTGTATTTGGCGTTTTCATCAAGTCGAAACTCATGCAGGGTAAATAATTGACAAATGTGCTCGGCGGTTGTTGGGTTGATGTTTAGTATCCCCGCATTATTATTTAGGGTCTCGCGCGACTGTGTCATATTTCAAGATTTGTGAAATGCGTCTCTTGAAGAGCCCTTGCTCTGGAACATATACTCACAGTATTTGTTCATCAATAGAAAAAACCCCGAAAAAGGCCAATCGAAAATCCAGTGGAAAAAAGGCTGGTTACGCGCTAGACGTTAGCGCTGTTGCTCCGGTTTCTCACAATCTTTTCGTTTTGATCCGGTGATGGCCTTGCTCCCCGGGCTCACGCTTTTCCTCTCCACGACAGCAAGCAGATCAAAGCTGGTGCTTGCGTTGATATTCGACGCACAACTGCATGCACATGAGACACATGACAAACCGTTGCGAGCTTGTTAGCTCCTAAGCGGCATTAAAGTTGTTCGGAACTTCGGATGGCATGACTACCGGCGATGTGGCGGCGTGACGAGGATGCTGTGACTCGTTGGTAGTTGGCTTTGAAATTCCAGTGCTACGACTGTTTTGGGGGCTAAATTTCCGGGAGAAAAAAAGCAAATAGTGAGTTGATAAAAGATGTGTCCACACCATAGGCTCCTTTGATTCAAAGGAATTGCATAGGATTTTTGAAGGATTTGGATTCTTAGGAATTTTTTCTTTGATGAACGTTTGATTCGTAGGATTGGCATCCTTAGGAATTTTTCCATAGGATCCATTTGTACTACATTTTAAAGGAAATTTTCTATCCAGTCAAACCTTTTTGTAGAATTTTTTTGTTTTTCTTGTGCTATCAAACGTTCTTTTAAACCCTGTAGGATACTACAGGACATTCCATTACATTCCTACATTTTTCCTATTCCTTTGTTTTGAGAATACCGCGAATCAAAGAGGCCCTATATTTTCTTTATAAATCCAAACCTGATCTACATAGACAATAAAAAAGACATGTACAGTCTTCATGGCTGGACATATTTTATAAGCCCACCAGACGGCAACCTTACCCTCTATGACTGGTGGAGAGACGCGGCAACCTTACCCTCTATGACTAGTGGAGAGACGCGGCAACCTCACCCCTCTATGACTGACGGAGGAAAAGAAAACTCCACCCTTGCCTTGCTCCGCAAACCCCTTGCATCAATCATTCCATTGGTCGCGCGAGCCATTTGGAAGCATCGCAACGCGTGCATCTTCAACGAAAGATAACTCTCTATCAGTTATCTGTTTTCCTTGATCTAAGATGACGTGTGCGCCTGGGCCAAGGCCGACGCCAGAGGCTACAAGTTGTACTAGACACGATGTAATCCTTGTTGTAGTGGTGCAGAGCAACCCCTCTCTTCTGCTCTCGAGTGCCCCCGACACACCTCTTAGTGTACGAGACGGTGACCCTCAAACCCTGTATTTCACCCACCTATCAATGCAAAAATACTCTTCTGGATGTGTTTGAGAAAAAGATTTAAAATTTTGTTTGAGTTGTCCAGTACCAATAACTAGAGGATAGTGGGTGTGGGAGGAGCAAGGATGACACGATGAATATTTTTTCCGGGAGACACGATGTATATTTTTTTTCCAGATGACACGATGGGTTTTTCTTTGAGTTGGGGGACACGATGAGTTAACATGTCTAGTGGTGAGGATTAATTTAAAAAATGGATTAATTAAATAACTAAGAATGTAGATTAAGCAGATGTATGTCTACAGTGTATGAAAAAAAAAAGATGTATGCCTATAGTGTATGTTAAAAAGAAGAAGATGTATGCCTACATTGGAAGTCGTCGGGTATCACCGGCACCGATGGCAAAAGGGTGAAGGACGGTTTTGTGTGCCTGGAAAATAATTATCCTTAATCAGCTTATAAATAGTAAATCCATCAGTTTTGATAGTTACCAGTTCATGCTTTTCTTTTCTATTTCAGTTTTTCTATTGTATTTTTCTGTCTTTTTTCATTTATTTATCTACGTGTCAGTCATTTTCGTGTGTGTGTGTGTGTATTCTTGAAGAAAGAAAAACGTGTGTGTGCATGTGTCCCCGGGTGTGTGCGCTTTTCTTTCTTTGTGTGTGTGCATGCATTTTCTTTCGCGGAAATGAGATTAAAGTAGCACATCATCTTGAATGCACACCACCAAAAGTGAATGCACACCATCAAAAGTTTTGAAATATTTTTTTTTAAATGCAAGCACAACTGTAAAGTCTAGGACTTAGGCCCAGTTCTTTTGGCCGATTCTCTCATAATCTTGAGAATCGACCCTTCACCCAACTTCTTTCGAAATCTTGAACCCATTTTTTTTTTACAATCCTAGCTAGTTAGGATGTGAATAGCTAGAATTGTAAAAAAACATATGGATACAAGATTCTAGAAGAAGCAGCTGGACGAAAGGGTTGATTCTCAAGATTATGGGAGAATTGGCCAAAAGAACTGGGCCTTAAACTCTGATGGGTTAGGATACTGTTTTTCTAACCATACAATCACATGTTGATTGATATATCTATGTGCATATGTGTGCTCATGCGTGTGCATGTTAGCGTACCCAAGGGTACATGGCAACACTTTTCATGTGAGATGCATTTTGTTTTCAACGCACCAAGAGACAACAAACATTAGATATAACATAAACGTATACATTCAAATTTATGCAATTTGTGTGCAAATCATACCAATATCTGGCACTATTATATGTCTGACTTTGCATATTGTGAAACAATGTATCCTTTTTTAAAGAGTAATGTCATAATTTGCTTTCAGCAATTTTTTTCATTTGCCTTAAGCATTTTTTTTTCTTGTTTAGGTAAACCAATGCTCTTGATTCATTCTTTCTTTGAAAAACTTTTGTATATGATTTTCTTCTTGTTCTCATTCTTTTTTGTCGGTCATGGCTATGTTTTTTATGTTTCTTTTACTACATATTGTAGAATTATTTTTGTTTTTTACAGGATCTTAACTCACGAAGCGTTTGCGAATCAACATGTGTTTGGATGGTTAGAAGAACAGTGATATTTTCAACCCACTAGAGTTCATGTTCTAAACTTGACAATTGATGCTTGCATAGTGGGAGGAGACGTCCCCATCAATTATAGAGGCGTCTATGGCGACTTCGTCAATTTCAAGATGATGTGTCAACTCAGTTTCGGAGAGGTTTTCATTGGGGTAGGGTGTGCGTGCGTGCGTTTATAGGGATGAGTGTGTGTTCGTGTATGTGAGCGACTTCGATTGTACTGTGTTAAAAAAACTCACGAAGAGTTTTCCTCCCTCCCCCCCCCCCTCTCTCCGCTAGGGCGGCGGTGCCGATCTACCTCCTCCATGGCGAAATCATAGCACCCCTCTCCCTTTGCTGCCGCTTCAACGATGGCAGGATGCAAGGACCCCTTGTTTCGGACCGACGGTGGTAGGGTGAATTTTTTTACTTTAGGTTTTGGTCCCCGGTCATCGTTGGTGAGGCGACGGCGCCGCATCGGCATGGGGTAACTCCTCCCCACCTCCTCCTTGTTCGAATGGTGCTTCTTGGCATGGTTTGAAGGCATGCGGAGTCCCATATCAGGTTCCCTGGTTTAAGATTTTTGCTTTGTAGGTTTGTCTCGGTGGCGGTGTCCCGAGGAGCGGATGATGCAGCTGTGCATCGTAGTCCTCCGGCTCCAGTTTTAGTCGACAAAGGTTGGCCAACTTCAACTTCATCGGGGAGCATCTGTGAGTTGTGTTCCCCGACTTAATATGGCTGAGTCTAGGGTGTAATGCATGTCCTCTGGTGTTTTCTTCTCTGGGATGCACTAGTCATTGGTTTCAAAGCAAAGGTATCCGATATAGGGGGTCGTGGGCAGGTTAGTGTTTCATTTCGATAGGTGACAGTGGTATACCCAAACCATATGGTATAGGCCTTGGAAAGGAAAGTAAATCAAGTCCATCTTACAGGATTTCTTCACTTGCTTGGGCTTAAGCGGTACCAGTACCCGGAGAATAGTTCAATTCTCTTTCTCCACATGACACCCTTGTGTTGTCAAACTCCAATTTGCTAAGCTGATTGCAATCGCCGAAAGCTCTAATTTACACCGACGACTTCATGACGCTGCTTCTCCAAGTTTGTGAGTTTCAACTTGTTTTCTCCGCTGAGATCGAGGCCTAGAGGCGGTAAGCTTCGCTCACTGCACACCAAAAATGGATGCATAGGAAGGAGACTTCGGCTCCCCCAAAATTTTGGATGTACTTCTAATTTCTGTAATAGTTTTTTGTAACCGCATGGTACTTAATATATACTGCGTTACATCTTTTTACGTAAAAAACATTTTTGCATTTTATCTCTCTTTTTATTTTCTTTTCATCGTCTACCGTGTTATATCTCCTCATAAGTTGTCTAATCCACTAATACAAATCTCTTCCAGATAGAGTTCTAATCAGTATAGCGGCAAGAGTAACAACAACCGTCAAATATAATCGAGGCTAATTGAAAGTGACTGATACGGTGTGATACCTCGAAATTTCAGGCAAGTGATGCATAGATGGTTCCTTGTTTATTTATACGCGAGAACCTATAGCTCTTTTAGGACACACAGCGACAAGTCCGCGGCGTGAGAGAGAGAGAGAGATGACTGGCGGGGACACGCTCCTCCGGCTGGAGCCATGGTTCATCTCCCTGGCCACCCTCGGCGCTCTGTACTCAGCAGCCGTGGTGCTCCGCCTCCTTTCACACCTCACCCTCCTCCTGCGCCGGCCGACGGACCTCCGCCGCGGCTACGGGGCATGGGCCGTCGTGACCGGTCCAACGTCCGGCATCGGCGAATCCTTGGCACTGGAGCTCGCGCGCAGGGGGCTTAACCTCGTCCTCGTCGGCCGCGACCCCGCCAAGCTCCAGGACATCTCCGAGACCATCTCCAAGACCCGCGCCGTGCAGACCAAGACCGTCGTGTTGGACCTCTCGGTAGTCGCCACTCCTCAAGGTGAATGACGAACCCACACACACCGTACACCACAAGTATCCATGTGAATCATGATGGAGCTGACTGTAATAAAGATGGCGATCATATTTGGCAGGGGACGAGGCGATGCGGCGGCTCCGGGAGGCCGTGGAGGGGCTGGACGTGGGGGTGCTGGTGAACAACGCCGGGGTGGCGAAGCCATGCGCGGTGTACCTGCACGAGATGGACGTGGAGGCGTGGGCGCGGATGATACGGGTGAACCTGTGGGCTCTGACGGAAGTGACGGCTGCGGTGCTGCCGGGGATGGTGCAGCGGGGCAGGGGCGCCGTCGTCAACATCGGCTCCGGGTCGTCGGAGGCCATCCCTTCCTTCCCACTCTACTCCGTCTACGCCGCTTCCAAACGGTACCCAAAAACACTAGACATATCTGGGATTCTGGTGTAGGTGGTTGGTCATCATGCTACCAATTTCTCTCTCTTGCGGTGCTTATGCACAATGCACCCTTTCCGGTTTTCCCTCGCACAAGCTTTCTAGAATTTCTGAGATAAATAAATAAATATATAAGATGTTTTGAATATTTCAGCATGAACAACATATGGGCTAAAATGAGTGAGCAAACGCGCTAAAATCTCTATATAACATCTTATAATAGTGAACAAAGGAAGTACATCACACCGGATTTAAATTTCAGGTACGTTGCGCAGTTCTCCAGGAGTCTTTACATTGAGTACAGAAGCAAAGGGATCGACGTGCAGTGCCAGGTGAGTATGCAATCGTCCAGCAACCATCACGCCGAAGGAAAATGCGGGCAGTTTCTTGTCCCACATTCGTATCATATTATAATTTTACGAGCAACTGCAGGCCCCGCTGTTCGTGGAGACGAAGATGACGTGGAGAGCCGGGCAACGCGGCAAGCGAGGCCCGTTGTCGCGGCTGATCATGCCGACGTCGGACGCGTACGCGCGGGCGGCGGCGCGCTGGGTCGGGCACGGCCCGCTCTGCATGCCCAACCTGGGCCACCGGCTCCAGTGGTACCTCTGCCGCGTCGCGCCGGACCGGCTCCTCGACGCGATGCGCCTGCGCGAGAACCTGCGGCAGAGGGCCGTCTTCCAGCGGCTCAGGTCGCCGAGGGCGCCGCCGCACGCCAACGGCGGGAAGCAGAGCTGAGCTTGGCCCTGAGCGCGTGCATACGGCGTGGCCGAAAAAACCTATGATATGACGTAGTGCCATGTATTATCTGTATCTCTGAGCCGCGGTTTGGTTTAAATCTCGCTGTCGATGCATATGCGCGACGGATGCTACCTGCGCATCTTCGGCAAAGGCCAAGCTCAAAATGAGAAAAGAAAATGACAAATAGGTTGTTATAAAAGACTAGTAAAAATGGTTGTGGGTCGTAACGGAAAAAAAAATGACACCCCCAATCCAATATGCGCAGCAATGGGAATGTGTGTTGAGGAATAACATGAAGGAGAATTTTGATTTCAGCTAGCCAATCTTTGCAAAACGTCTAAGAAATGAATGCATTCTTTGATTTATCGGTTAAGTTAAAGATATAAGCATCTCCGATTGATCTTTTAAAATAATAATCCTCAAGCATAAGAATAAAAGACACACATAAACATTAAAAAAAAAAACTGAAACATGAATTTTTTTTCTGCCAAAGGAAGATGACATTCCTCACCTTCATTTCATTATCATAAGAGTCAAAATTTAGGATCTAATATAGCTTTCAATAGGAATAATGTGTGCTATAATCGAGCATGAGTAGATAGCATATTGGGGGTACTATAATAAAGAATGGACTAGGTTTACTACCTATAGTTAGGTTTATAGTGTACTTATATCTCAACAAAGAAACCAAATATAAATGACACTTCAAGAATAACACACATTATGTAACGAATAAAAATATACTTCCAAGTAAGATATATCGATAGTGTTGAAGACGAAAGAGGGGATGTCTTCCGGGGCATCCCCAAGCTTATACATTTGAGTCTTCCTTGGATATTATCTTGGTGGTGCCTTGTGCATCCCCAATCTTAGGGTCTTGTCGCTCATTATTCTTCTCATATCGATATCTCATCCAAAACATGAAAATTTCAATCACACAAAACTTAACGAAACTTTGTGAGATGTATTAGTGTAATAAAAATAGATCATTCATTTAGGTACTGCAGATTCATAATTATTCTTACATAATACCTACTGTATTCTATCATTTCCATAATTTATACCACTCAATATAAGCTATGAAACACTAAATCAAACTATGCATGCAAAATAGAATCTGCCAAAAATAAAACAGTCCGTAAAGATGTGAACTAAAACCATATTTTCATATCTCTGAAAATTCTAAACAAGTAGGAAAACTTAGGAAATTTTCATCAAAAAACTGTGTAAAAATTTCAGAAAAAATTAATGGTCGAGTAAAATATGAGAATTTGTATACTAGACACAACAATTTCTATTTTTGCACAGAATCAAACTAACAAGTATCCACATTATTCCAAAGGCTTTGCTTGGCACATTATTAAAATAAAAGACACAAAACATGATTAATACAGTAACAAACACACAAAAATAGAAATTAAAAGTGTTGTGTTGTCTCCCAACAAGCGCTTTTCTTGAACGCCTTTTAACCATGCGTGATAATTTCAATGATACTCCCATAGAAATAAAGAATTAAAACAAAAAGAGAGCATCATGAATCGTATGTCAAGCATATTTAAGTCAAACCCACTTCATATTCATAGGAGTTTTGCAAGCAACCAATTTATTGTAAAAAGAATCAACTTGCATAGGAAGGCAAAACAAGCATGACTTCAAAACTTAGAACACATAGAGAGGAAACTTAATATTATTGAAAAACCTACAAGCATATGTTCCTCCTTCATAATAATTTTTAGTATCATCATGAAGGAATTCAACCATATAACTATAACATAAAACATTCTTTTCATGATCCACAAGCATAGAATTTTCATTACTCTCCACGTAAGCAAGTTTCTTCTCATTCATAGTAGTGGGAGCAAACTCAACAAAATAACTACATGAGATAGTTGATTGACATAACCACATTGAATATTAAAATCACGAGGACAAGTTTCATGGTTATCATTACTTTATAGCATACATGTCATCATCCTAATCATCATAGATAGGAGGCATGCCATCATCATAATAAATTTGCTCATCAAAACTTGGGGGACTAAAAATATCATCTTCATCAAACATAGTATCCCCAAGTTTGTGGCTTTTCATATCATTAGCATCTTGGAAATTCATAGAATTCATACTAGCAGTATTGCAATCATGCTTATCATCCAATTATTTAATGCCAAACATTTTATTAAATTCTTCTTCTAACACTTTCGCATAATTTTTTGATCCATCATTTTAAAGAAAGACATTATAAAGACAACATTTCAAGCCACCTCAACTCCATTTTTTTGTAGTTTTATTTTATAAAGCAAACTAGTGATAAACAAGACACTAAAATATTCAATTGCAAGATCTGAAGATATACCTTTAAGCACCCACCTTACCGACAACGACGCCAGAAAAGAGCTTGATGTCTACTACACAACTATATTCTTGTAGACGTTGTTGGGCCTCCAAGTGCAGAGTTTTGTAGGATGATACGTCTCCAACATATCAATAATTAATGAAGTATTCATGCCATATTTACCCATGTTTATATTATATTTATATGGTTTTGATACACTTTATATGATTTAACTGGAACTAAACTGGACTGACGTTGTTTTGAGCAGAATTGTTGCGGTGTTGTTTTTGTGCAGAAAATAAAAGTTCTCGGAATCGCCTGGAACGTTTGGACGATTTTTTTTCTGAAACATATAAGAAATACTTGGGCGGAGATACACCATAGGGGTGCCACTGGTTGCCCCCAGGGCAATAGGGCGCGCCTTGTTACCTTGAGACCACTGTTTGGCTCCATTCCGCGTGATTCCAACTCTGAAAAATTGTTTATATATAGAAACCTCCGAAAGTTAACCTAGAACTTCCGCTCCGCCACCGCAAGCCTTTGTATAGAAGAAATATCATCTGGAGCCGTGTTCCGGCACCCTGCCGGAGGGGGCTATCATCACCGGAGGTCATCTTCATCATCCCGAAGGTCACCATGACAAGGAGGGAGTAGTTCACCCTCTAGGCTGAGGGTATGTACAAGTAGCTATGTGTTTGATCTCTATCTCTCTCATGTTATTGAGATGTCACGATCTTGATGTATCATGGGGTTTTGTTAATATAGTTGGATATTCGGTACCCTTCCCTTGCTATCTTGTTGTGATGAATTGAAACTTTCCCTTGGAAGTTTGGTTATGTCGTATTGAATATTGGATTTGAGACCACTTGTTGTATGTCTTGCATGTGGATACCCATGGTGATAATGGGGTGTTATATTGATTCACTTGATATATATTTTGGTACTCAACTTACGGATTCCCGCGGTGACAATGGTGTAATCTATGCATATGGGTTGATACACATTTTTGTCCTACTTTCTCCGATAGAAATCTTGAGGTACTCTTTGAAGTTCTTTATGTTGGATTGAATATGATAAATCTGAAATTGTTTGATGCATGTTGAATAATCAACTCATGGATACTTGTGATAACATTGGAGTATCTAAGTGACATTAGAGTTGGTTGATGCATATCATAGGTGTTATTCTCGTATGAACTCTAGGGTAGTTTGTGACTTATAGGAATAGATCAATAGATTGATCGGAAAGAATAACTTTGAGGTGGTTCTACTAGCTACAACAATTTCATCTTATGCTCTCCGATAGATAGGAACTTTGGAGTGGCTCTTTGTTGCACGTTGAGGGATGATCATATGATTCAATTATGTTAGCATTGTTGAGAGATTGCACTAGTGAAATTATGGACCCTAGGCGTTATTTCCAAGTATTAGTATAACATTTTGCTCGTTGTTTCCTACTTGTTACCTTGCTGTTTATATTTTCAGATTACAAAAACCTATATCTACTATCCATACTACACTTGTATCACCATCTCTTCGCCGAACTAGTGCACCTATACACTTTACCATTGTATTGGGTGTGTTGGGGACACAAGAGATTTCTTGTATTTGATTGCAAGGTTTTTTGAGAGAGACCATATCATCCTACACCTCCCATGGATTGATACCTTAGGTCACCTACTTGAGGAAAGTTTGGTGTTGTCCTACAAGACTCTGCACTTGGAGGCCCAACAATGTCTACAAGAATAAAGTAGTGTAGTATACATTATAGGACAATAGAAAATTTACCTTAGGTGGTGACCTAAGGTTTATCATCCATGGGAGGTGTAGGATGAAGATGGTCTCTCTCAAACAACCCTGCAATCAAATACAACAAATCTCTTGTGTCCCAAACACACCCAATAGAATGGCAAATTGTATCGGTGCACTAGTTCGGCAAAGAGATTATGATACAAATGTAGCATGGATAGTACAAATAGGTTTTTACAATCTGGAAAACATAAAAATAGCAAGGTGACAAGTAGTAAAAGTGAGCATAAAAAATATTGCAATGCTTAGAAACAAGGCCTAGGTTTCATACTTTCACTCGTGCGATCTCTCAACAATTCTAACATAATAGAATCATATGATCATACCTCAACGTGCAACAAAGTGTCATTCCAAAGTTCCTATCTAACGGAGAACATAAGATGAACTTGTTTTAGGTAGTAGAACGACCTCAAAATTATCCTTTCCGATCAATCTATCGAGCTCTTCCTATAAGTTCACAAACAACCCTAGAGTTCATACTAGAATAACATATATGATACGCATCAACAAACTCAAATGTCACCTAGATACTCTAATGTCACCACAAGTATCCGTGAGTTCATTATTCGACATGCATCAAACAATTTTGGATTCATCATATTCAATCCAACACAAAGAAATTCAAAGATTCCCATAAAATTTCTATCGGAGAAAGTAGGACAAAAACGTGCATCAACCCATATGCATAGATCCCCCATTGTCACCGGAATCCACAAATTGATGCCATATCATATATCAAATGAATCAATAGAATAGCCATTGTCACTACGGGTATCTAAATGCAAGGCATACATCATGTATTCTAATCTAAAGTATTCAATCCAACATAATGAAACATCAAAGGGAAAGACTCAATGCATCACAACAAGATAGAAAGGGAAGAACACCATATGAGCAAACTATATTAACAAATCTCATGATACATGAAGACCGTGTCATATCAAGAACAAGAGAGAGAGAGAGAGACAGAGAGATCAAACACATAGCTACAGGTACATACCCTCAGCCCCGAGGGTGAACTACTCCCTCCTCGTCATGGAGACCACCGGGATGATGAAGATGGCCTGCACTGATAATTACCCCCTCTGACAGGGTCCCGAAACAGGGCTCCAAATGAGATTTCTTCGGTATAGAGACTTGCATAGGCAGAGCAAAGGTCTTAGGTTTATTTCTAGGGGTTTCTCTGTTTGTAGGATTTTTCAGCGTTGGAAACACGCAAAACAGATCCACGGGGTAGTCCCAAGGTAACATGGCACGCCGTAGGAGGGTGGGTGCGCCCTGTTTCCTTGGGGGAACTGGCGGACCCATTCGGTGGTCCTTCGCTCGAGTATTTCGTATACATTCCAAAAAACATCAAAAAGTTTCAGGCGATTTTGAGAACTTTTATTTTCGCCACAAAAACAACACCACAGTAATTCTGCTGAAAACATTGTCAGTCCGGGTTAGTGCCCTTAAATCTTATAAAAGTACATCAAAACCATATAAAAATATTGTAAATATAGTTAAATATGGCATGCATACTTCATACATTATTGATACTTTGGAGACGTATCAGCGTGCCCCCAATTGAAACATCACGATAGGATTTCATTTCAGACATAAAAATGCTCACACCTCATCACCATGCCATGACCAAATTTAGATGATAATTAAATAATGCTATTTCTACTAGCCAATGATCATGAACCTATATCATTTCATATTACTACATCAATATAATCAAACCATATGTTTCTTATTTGGTGAGATACATGATTTTTTTATTATATCCTTCTTGAATACCTATCCTTTTTGGACTAGTCTTTTAACACGTGCAAATTACCATTCCTATTTCTTAGACTCTCACAAAGATTTAAGTGAAGCATGAGAGTGCAACTATATCTATAAAATATGACCACCAGTATTATCTAAAAGATATAAGTGAGGCACTAGAGCAACTGCCTACCTAATAAGGTATAGGTTAAGTACATAGAGTATTCTAACAGTTTTGGGTTTATTTTCAACAGTGGCTTGCATTGGAAATATGCCCTAGAGGAAATAATAAGGTTAATATTATATTTCCTTGTTCATGATAATCATTTAGTATCCTTGCTATAATTGTATTGATTGGGAACACATTGCATGTGTGGATACATAGACAACACTATGTCCCTAGTATGCCTCTAGTAGACTAGCTCGTTGATCAAAGATGGACAACGTTTCCTAGCCATGGACATACAATGTCATTTGATAATCGGGATCACATCATCGGGTGATTGATGTGATGGACAAGATTCAAACTTAAACATAGCATATGATCGTGTCAGTTTATTGCTATAGTTTTCTGCATGTCAAGTATCTGTTCCTATGACCATGAGATCATGCAACTCACTAACACTGGAGGAGTACCTTGTGTGTATCAAACGTCACAACGTAACTGGGTGACTATAAAGATACTCTACAGGTGTCTCCGAGGGTGTCTGTTGAGTGGGCATGGATCAAGACTGGGATTTGTTGCTTCGTGTGACGGAGGGGTATCTCAGGGCCCACTCAGTAATACAACATCATAGCAAGCCTTGCAAGCAATGTGACTAAAATGTTAGCCACAAGATCTTGTATTATGGAATGAGTAAAGAGACTTGCCGGTAACGAGACTGAACTAGGTATAGAGATACCCACGATCGAATCTCGGGCAAGTAACATACCGAAGAACAAAGGGAACATCATACGGGATTAAGTGAATCCTTAACAGAGAGGTTCAACCAATAAAGATCTTCATAGAATATTTAGGAACCAATATGGGAATCCAGGTCCCGCTATTGGTTATTGGCCGTAGAGGTGTCTCAGTCATGTCTACATAGTTCTCGAACCCGCAGGGTCTGCACACTTGACGTTCGATGACGTTTCGGTAGTATAGAGTTATGTATGGTGGTGACCTAAGGTTGTTCTGAGTCCCAGATAAGATCCCAGACATCACGAGGATCTCCAAAATGGTCGATAGGTAAATATTGATATATAGTACATCCCGTTTTGGTCACCGGAAAAGTTTTGGGTACTTCGGTAATGTATCGGGAGTGCCGGGAGGGTTTCGGAGGACCGCCGGGAGGGGCCACCCACGCCGGGAGGCCAGATGGGCCTTAGGAGTGGTTCACCAGACCTTAGTGGGTTGGTAAATCCATCCCATAAGGGCCCATGCGGCTAGGAGGTGGGAGGAGGAAAAATCCCAAGTGTGGGAAGGTTTCCAAGTGGAATCCTACTAGGAGTGGGATTGGAGGTGGACTCTCCCACCTCCACCACTTCGGCCGCAGCCTAGGGGAACCCTAGGGGTGTCGGCCTCCCTCCCCTTCCTCCTATATATATTGGAGGAGAGAGAGGGCAGCTGCACCAGAAAACCCTGAGCCACGGTGCAACCCTCTCTCCCCGATAGATCAAATCCTCTAGTTTTCGGCGGTGCTTAGGCGAAGCCCCGCCGGAATAGTTCCACCACCACTGCAGCCTCACCGTCGCGCTGTCGGAGAACTCATCTACCTCTCCGCCCCCTCTTGCTGGATCAAGAAGGCGGAGATCATCATCGAGCTTTACGTGTGTTGAACGCGAAGGTGCCGTCCGTTCGGCGCTAGATCGGAAGGACCGCGACTGGATCACGGGATGCTCGGCGATTTGGATCGCGAAGACGTTCGACTACATCAAACGCGTTTCTTAACGCTTCCCGCTTATCGATCTACAAGGGTATGTAGATCCACTCTCCCTCTCATAGATGCTCATCACCATGGACAGATCTTGCGTGTGCATAGGGATTTTTTTGTTTTCCATGCAACGTTCCCCAACATTGGCATCATGAGCTAGGTCTATGTGTAGATGAGATCACGAATAGAACACAAAGGAGTTTGTGGGCGTTGATGCTCAGATTGCTTCCTCCCTTGGTCGGTTTTTGATTCAGCGGTATTGTGGGATGAAGCGGACCAGACGAACCTTACTCGTACGCTTACGAGAGACCGGTTCCATCGACTGACGTGTGACTTTGTTGCATAAAGAAGATTGGCGGGTGTCTGTCTCTCCTACTCTAGTTGGATCGGATTCAACAAAGGCGGTCCTTGAGAAGGTTGAATAGCAATTTGTGTATCACCGTTGTGGTTTTTGCATAGGTGAGAATTTTTCTTGCTAGATACCCATAGCAGCCACGTAAAACATGCAACAACAATTAGAGGACATCTAACTTATTTTTGCAGGGTATGTTGTGATATGATATGGCCGATTACATGATGAGATATATGTGATGTATGAGATGGTCATGTTTTGTATAGAATATCACGACTTGCATGTTGATGACTACGACAACCGGCAGGAGTCATAGGTTGACTTTAATTATTGTATGACTTGGGTGTCAATCATTAAGCGCTATGCAATGTTTTACTTTATCGCTAAGAGGTAGAAATAGTAGTAGTAGTAGCTTGGTGGGTGCGACAACCCCGATGGCGACACAATGATGGAGATCATGATGATAGAAGTCATGGTGTTATGCCGGCGACAATGGAGATCACGCCGGTGATTTGGAGATGGAGATCAAAAGCACAAGTTCATGGCCATATCATGTCACTTATAATTTGCATGTGATGTTAATCCTTTTATGAACCTTGTTTTGCTTAGGACGATGGTAGCATTATAAGGTGATCCCTCACTAAAATTTCAAGATAAAATTGTGTTCTCCCCGAGTGTGTACCATTGCGAAAGTTCGTCGTCTCGAGACACCACGTGATGATCGGGTGTGATAGACTCTACATTCACATACAACGGGTGCAAGCCATTGTTGCACGTGCAGAACACTCGGGTTAAACTTGACGAGCCTAGCATGTACATACATGGCCTCGGAACACAAGAGACCGAAAGGTCGAACATGAGTCATATAGTAGATATGATCAACATGATGATTTTCACCATTGATCGAACTTGGGTTCGTGAATTTGGATCATGTATCACTCGAATGACCGGAGGGTTGTTAATTTTAGTGGGAGTTCTTTAGTAATATGATTAATTGAACTCATTTGTCATGAACATAGTCTAAAGTTGTCTTTGCAAAGTTATGTTGTAGATCAATAGCTCACGCTTAGCTCCCTTATGTTTTTAATATGTTCCTAGAGAAAATAGAGTTGAAAGATAACAGTAGCAATTATGCGGACTAGGTTCGTGATCATAGGATTGTCCTCAGTTGCTGCACTGAAGGTTTATGTCCTTAATGCACCGCTCGGTGCGCCACCCTCTTTAGCGCCATCTGTGGATGTTGTGAACATATGACAGACACATTTTGATGACTACTTGATAGTTTGGTGCGTCTTGCATTACGGCTTAGAATTCAGGCTTGAAATACGTTTTGAACGTCATGGAGCATATGTGATGTTCCAAGAGCTGAAATTGGATTTCAGGCTTGTGCCCGTGTTAGAGGTATGAGATATCCAACAAGATTACTTGCCTACAAGATGAAGGAGAATAGCTCAATCGGTGAGCATGTGCCCAGATTGTCTAGGTGCTACAATCGCTTGAATCGAGTGGGAGTTGATATTCTAGATAAGGCAGTGATTGATATGTTTCTCCAAGTCACTGTCACCAAGCTACCAGAGCTTCGTGATGAACTATGAACATACCAGGGATGAAAATGATGATCCTTGAGCTATGTTTGACACCACGAAGGTAGAAATCAAGAAGGAGCATCAAGTGTTGATGGTTAGTAAAACCACTAGTTTCGAGAAGGGCAAGAGCAAGGAGGGAAACTTCATGGATGGAAAGCCAATTGCTGCTCCAGTGAAGAAACCCAAGGTTAAACCCAATCCCGAGACTAAGTGCTTCTATTATGAGGAGATCAGTCGTTGAAGCGGAACAACCCTAGATACTTAGTGGATAAGAAGGCTGGCAACATCGACAAAAGTATATTAGATATACATATTATTGATGTGTACCTTGCTAGTACTCCTAGTAGCACCTGGGTATTAGATACCGGTTCGATTGCTAATGTTAGTAACTCGAAGTAAAAGCTACGAAATAAACGGAGACTAGCTAAGGGCAAGATGACGATGTGTGTTGGAAGTGTATCCAAGGTTGATGTGATCACCATTGCACGCTCTCTCTACCTTCGGGATTAGTGATGAATCTAAATAAATGTAATTTGGTGTTTGCGTTGAGCGTGGATGTGATTAGATCATGTTTATTGCAATACGGTTATTCATTTAAGCTAGAAAATAATGGTTATTCTATTTACATGAATAATACCTTCAATGGTCATACACCCAATGAGAATGGTTTATTGAATCTTGATCGTAGTAATACACATGTTCATAATATTGATGCCAAAAGATGCAAAGTTATTAATGATAGTACCACATATTTGTGGCACTATCGCTAAATGTCATACTGGTGTAAAGCGCATGAAGAAACTCCATGCTGATGGATCTTTGGACTCATTTGATCTTGAATCGGTTGAGACATGCAGACTATGCCTCATGGGCAAAGATGACTAACACTCCGGTTTTGATATGATGGAGCGGGCAAGTAGCTTATTGGAAATGATACATGTTGATGTATGTAGTCCAATGAGTGTTTTAGCGTGCGGTGGATATCATTATTTTCTTACCTTCACTGATGATTTGAGTAGATATGGGTATATTTACTTAATGAAACACAAGTCTGAAACGTCTGAAAAGTTCAAGCAAATTTAGAGTGAAGTTTGAGATCATCGCAACAAGAAGATAAAAATGTCTACGATATGATCATGGAGGTGAGTATCTGAGTTACGAGTTTGGTATACAAACTAAGACAATGTGAAAGTTGTTTCACATCTCACGCCACGTCGAACACCATAGTGTAATGGTGAGTCCGAACTTCGTATTCATGCTCTATTGGATATGATGCATACTATGATGTCTCTTATTATTTTTGCCACTATCGTTTTGAGGTTATGCATTAGAGACAACTACATTCACTTTAAATAGGGCACCATCTAAATTTCGTTGAGATGACACCATATGAACTATGGTTTGGCTGAAACCTAAGCAGTCATTTCTCACAGTTTGGGAATGCGACGCTTGTGTCTGATAAGCTCAAACCCAAAGCGGAAAGGTGCATCTTCATAAGATACCCTAAGGTAACATTTGGGTATACCTTCTATCTCAGATTCGAGGGCAAAGTGTTTGTTGCTAAAAAGGGGTCCTTTCTCAAGAAATAGTTTCTCTCGAAAGAATTGAGTGGGAGGAACATAGAACTTGATAAGGTTGTTGAACTGTCACTTCAGTTGAATAGTAGCATGACGCAGAAAGATGTTTCCGCGACACCTACACCAAGTGAAGAGGAAACAAATGATGATGATCATGAAGCTTCGGATCAAGTTACTACCAAACCTCGTAGGTCGACAAGGACTCATACCGCCCCTGGTGATGCGTCAATCTTGTCTTGGAGGTCATGTTGTTAGACAACAGCGAACCTACGAGCTATGAAGAAGCGATGGTGCGCCCAGATTCCGACAAATGACTAGCAGCCATGAAATCCGAGAAAGGATCCATGTATGAAAACCAAGTATGGACTTTGGTAGACTTGTCCAATGAATGGCAGACCGTTAAGTACAAATGGACCTTTAAGAAGAAGACACACGCTGATGGTAAATGTCACCATTTATAAAGCTCGACTTGTCGCCAAGAAGTTTTCGACAAGTTCAAAGAGTTGACTATGATGAGACTTTCTCACCCGTAGTGATGGTAAAGTCTGTTGGAATTATTTTAGTAGTTGCTACATTTTTCAATTATGAAATCTGGCAGATGGATGTCAAAACATCCTTTCCTTAATGGTTTCCTCCAGGAAAGGTTGTATGTGATACAATCAGAAGGTTTTGTCAGTCCTAAGGATGCTAAAAGGTATGCAAGCTCCAGTGATCCTTCTATGGGCTGGAGCAAGCATCTCGGAGTTGGAATATACGCTTTAATGAGATGATCAAAGTTTTTGGGTTTATACAAACTTTAGGAGAAACTTGTATTTACAAGAAAGTGAGTAGGAGCACTATAGAATTTCTCATAATATATGTGGATGACATATTGTCGATCGGAAATGATGTAGAATTTCTGGAAAGCATGAACGGTTGTTTGAAAGGAGTTTTTCAAAGGAAGACCTGGATAAAGCCACTTAATTGTTAAGCATAGAGATCTATAGAGATAGATCAAAACGTCTGATAATATTTTTCAATGAGTACATACCTTAACAAGATTTGGAAAGAGTTCAGAACGAGTCATTCAAGGAAGGAGTTCTTTCATGATTTGTAAGGTGTCAAGTTGAGTAAGACTCAAAGCTCGACAATGGTAGAGGAAAGAGAAAGGATGAAGGTCGTCCCCTATGCCTTAGCCATAGGCTCTATATAGTATGCCATGATGTGTACTGCACCAGTGTGTGCCTTGCCATGAGTCTGTCAAGGGGGTACAAGAGTGATCCAGGAGTGGATCACTGGACAATGGTCAAAATTATCCTTAGTAACTAGAGGACTAAGGAAATATCTCTCAGTTATGGAGGTTATAAAGTGTTCGTCGTAAAGGGTTACGTCGATGCAAGCTTTAACACCAATCCGAATAAGTCTTAGTAGTAATCCGGATACATGTAGTGGAGTAGCCATTTGGAATAGCTCCAAGTGGAGCGTGGTAGCAATATCAATAGTATGACATAGAGATTTGCAAAGTACACACGGATCTGTCGCAGACCTGTTGACTAAAACCTCTTTCACATGCAAAACATGATCGAACCCCAGAACTCATTGGGTGTGAGATTCATAAGAATGTAAATCACATAGCGATGTGAGCTAGATTATTGACTCTAGTGCAAGTAGGAGACTGTTGGAAATATTCCCTAGAGGCAATAATAAATTAGTTATAATCATATTTCCTTGTTCATGATAATCGTTTATTATCCATGCTAGAATTGTATTGATCGGAAACTCGAATACATGTGTGGATACATAAACAACACCATGTCCCTAGTATGCCTCTAATAGACTAGCTCGTTGATCAAAGATGGTCAAGGTTTCCTAGCCATGGACATAAGATTTCATTTGATAATGGGATCACATCATTAGGAGAATGATGGACAAGACCCAAACTATAAACATAGCATATGATTGTGACAGTTTATTGCTATAGTTTTCTGCATGTCAAGTATGTGTTCCTATGACCATGAGATCATGCAACTCACTGACACCGGAGGAGTACCTTGTGTGTATCAAACATCGCAACATAACTGGGTGAATATAAAGGTGCTCTACAGGTATCTCCGAGGGTGTTTGTTGAGTGAGCATGGATCAAGTCTGAGATTTGTTACTCCGTGTGACGGAGAGGTATCTTGGGGCCCACTCGGTAATACAACATCACAACAATCCTTGCAAGCAAAGTGACTAAATTATTAGCCACGTGATCTTGTATTACGGAATGAGTAAAGAGACTTGTGTTGGGGAACGTCGCATGGGAAACAAAAAATTTCCTACGCACATGCAAACCTATCCATGGTGATGAGCATCTACGAGAGGGAGAGTGGATCTACGTACCCTTGTAGATCACTAAGCGGGAAGCGTTAAGAAACGCGGTTGGTGTAGTCGAACTTCTTCACGATCCAAATCGCCGAGCGTCCCGCGATCTAATCACGAACCGTCCCGCGAACCAATCACGAACCGTCCCGCGATCTCGTCACAATCCGTCCCGCGATCCGATCACGAACGTCCCGTGGCCTTGATCACGATCCTTCCGATCTAGTACCGAACGGACGGCACCTCCGCGTTCAGCACACGTGCAGCTTGATGACGATCTCCACCGTCTTGATCCAGCAAGAGGAGACGGAGAGGAGGAAGAGTTCTCTGGCAGCGTGACGGTGCTCCGGCGATGGTGGTGGAGCTATTCTAACAGGGCTTCGCCTAAGCACTACAAAAAACCGATCTAGAGGAGAAGCTATGCACTAGAGGAACGGGTGGCACGTGGCTGAAAATCTTGTGCCAAAACCCTAAAATCCTCTAGTATATATAGGAGGAGAGGAGGAGGAGGCTTGGCTGCCAAAAAGGCAGCCCTTGGGTCGGCCAAACCAAGGAGGGAGTCCTCCTCCTCCTCCACTCCTAGTAGGATTAGGACTCCTTCCTTATTTGGCCCTTTTTTGCCTTTTTCCACCTTTTTCCTTTTGGTATTTTCTTCCCAGCCTCATGGGATTTGTGTAGGACTTCCACCAGCCCACTAAGGTCTGTTATTCATCCTCCTACAGCCCATAAAGCCTCTTGGGTCGAAATACCCCTCCCGGTGGTCTCCCGGTACACTACCGGCACTCCCGGTACACTACCGATGAGCCCGGAACTTTTCTGGCGACCAAACTGGGACTTCCTATATATGAATCTTTACCTCCGGACCATTCCAGAGATCCTCGTGACGTCCAGGATCTCATCCGGGACTCCGAACAACCTTCGATCACCACCATACATAACTCTACACTACCGAAACGTCACCGAACCTTAAGTGTGCAGACCCTGCGGGTTCGAGAACTATGTAGACATGACCGAGACACCTCTACGGCCAATAACTAATGGCAGGACCTGGACGTCCACATTGGTTCCTACATATTCTACAAAGATGTTCATCGGTCGAACCTCTATGTCAAGGATTCAATCAATCCTGTATAACGTTCCCTTTGTTCTTCGGTATGTTACTTGCCCGAGATTCGATCGTCGGTATCTCCATACCTAGTTCAACCTCGTTACCAGCAAGTCTCTTTACTCGTTCCATAATGCAAGATCCCGTGGCTAACATATTAGTCACATTGCTTGCAAGGCTTGTTGTGATGTTGCATTACCGAGTGGGCCCTGAGATACCTCTCCGTCACACGGAGTAACAAATCCCAGTCTTGATCCATGCCAACTCAACAGACACCTTCGGAGATACTTGTAGTGCACCTTTATAGTCACCCATTTACGTTGCGACGTTTGATACACACAAAGTATCCCTCCGGTGTCAGTGAGTTGCATGATCTCATGGTCATAGGAACATATACTTGACATGCGGAAAACAGCAGCAATAAACTGACACGATCATATGCTATGTTTGTAATTTGGGTCTTGTCCATCACATCATTCTCCCAATGATGTGATCCCGTTATCAAATGACATCTCATGTCCATGGCTAGGAAACCTTAACCATCCTTTGATCAACGAGCTAGTCTATTAGAGGCATACTAGGGACATGGTTTTGTCTATGTATCCACACATGCATTTAAGTCTCCGATCAATACAATTATAGCATGGATAATAAACGATTATCATGAACAAGGAAATATGATAATAACTAATTTATTATTGCCTCTAGGGCATATTTCCAACAGTCTCCCACTTGCACTAGAGTCAATAATCTAGTTCACATCACCATGTGATTCGCATTGTTATGAATCTAACACCCAATGAGTTTTGGAGTTCGGTCATGCTTTGCCTGTGAGAGAGGTCTTATAGTCAACGGGTCTGTAACATTCAGATCCGTGTGTACTTTGCAAATCTATGTCAAACTGTAAACACTGCTACCACACTCCACTTGGTACTTTACCAAATGGCTGCTCCACTATACGTATCCAGATTGCTACTACGAGCCATCCGGATTGGTGTTTAAAGCTTGCATCGGCGTAACTCTTTACGACGAACTCTCTATTACCTCCATAATCGAGAAACGTCTCCTTAGTCCTCTGGTTACTAAGAATAATTTCGACCGCTGTCCAGTGATCCACTCCTGGACCACTCTAGTACCCCTTGACAGACTCATGGCAAGGCACACACAGGTCCGGTACACAGCATGGCATACTACACAGAGCCTATGGCTAAGGCATAGGGGACGACATTCGTCTTTTCTATTTCTTCTGCCGTTGTCGAGCTTTGAGTCTTACTCAACTTCACACCTTTATAAATCAGGCGAGAACTCTTTCTCTGACTGATCCATTTTGAACTCTTTCAAAATCTTGTCAAGGTATGTATTTATTGAAAGTCTCATCAAGCATCTTGATCTATCTCTATAGATTTTGATGCTCAACAATTAGGTAGCTTTATCCAGGTCTTCCTTTGAAAATCACTTTTCAAACAACCATTTATGCTTTCCAGAAATCCTACATTATTTCCGATCAACAATATGTCATCCACATATACTTATCAGAAATTCTACAGTTCTCCATAGCTCGTAGGTTCATCGTTGTCCAACAACATGACCTCCAAGACAGGGTTGTCGTACCACTTAGGAGCAGTACACATCCTTGTCGACCTATGATGTTCGATAGTAACTTGATCCTGAAGCTTCATGATCATCATCATTAACTTCCTTTTCAACTAACGTAGGCTTCACAGAAACATCTTTCTGCGCTGCGCTACTCTCTGGTTAAACAAAGGTCTAACAACCTCATCAAGTTCTATTTTCCTCCCACTCAATTCTTTCGAGAGAAACATTTCCTCGAGAAAGGATCCGTTTAAGCAACAAACGCTTTGTACTTGGATCTGAGATAGAAGGTTCACCCAACTGATCTTAGGGTATTCTATGAAGATGCATTTGTCTGCCTTGGGTTCGACCTCGTTAGGTGAAAACATTTTCCACACAAGTGTCGCAGCCCCAAATATTAAGAAATGACAGCTTAGGTTTCCATCAAACCATAATTCACACGGTGTCATCTCAACAGATTTAGATGGTGCCCTATTTAAAGTGAATGTAGTTGTCTGTAATGCATAACCCCAAAATTATAGTAGTAAAACGATAAGAGACATCATAGCACGCACCATGTCCAATAGAGCATGACCATGATGTTCAGACACACCATCACACTATGGTGTTCCAGGTGGCGTTTTAGTTGTGAAACAAATTTCACATTGTCTTAAGTTGTATGCCAAACTCGTAACTCAGATATTTACCTCCACGATCATATCGCAGTCATTTTTATCTTCTTGTCATGCTGATCTTAAACTTCACTCTGAATTTGCTTGAACCTTTCAAACGATTCAGACTTGTGTTTCATTAAGTAAATATACACTATATCTACTCAAATCATCAGTGAAGGTAAGAAAAAAACGATATCCACTGCACGCTACAAGACTCACTGGATTGCATACATCAACATGTATCATTTCCAATGAATCACTTGCCCGCTCCATCCAACGGGGTCCTTTAGTCATCTTGCCCAAGAGGCATGGTTCGCATGTCTCAACCGATTCGAAATCGAATGAGTCCAAGTATCCATCAGCATGGAGTTTCTTCATGCGCTTTATACCAATATGACATTTTGCGGCAGTGCCACAAGTATGTGGTACTATCATTATTTAACTTTGTATCTTTTGACATCAATGTTATGAACATGTGTATTACTACGATCAAGATTTCAACAAACCATTCTCACTGGGTGCATGACCATTGAAGGTATTATTCATGTAAACAGAATAACCATTATTCTCTGACTTAAATGAATAACCGTATTGCAACAAACATGATCTAATCATGTTCATGCTCAACGCAAAACACCAAATAACATTTATTTAGGTTCGTCACTAATCCTGAAGGTAGAGAGAGCGTGCGATGTTGATCACATCAACCTTGGAAACATTTCCAACACACATCGTCACCTCACCCTTAGCTAGTTCTCCGTTTATTCCATATCTTTTATTTCGAGTTACTAACATTTAGCAACCGAACCGGTATCCAATACCCAGGTGCTACTAGGAGTACTAGAAAGGTACACATCAATAACTCGTATATCAAATATACTTCTGTCGATGTTGCCAACCTTCTTATCTACCAAGTATCTAGGGTTGTTCCGCTTCAGCGACCTCTCACCTCATAATAGAAGCACTTAGTCTCGGGTTTGAGTTCAACTTTGGGTTGCTTCACTGGAGCAGCAACTGACTTGCTATCCATGAAGTTTCCCTCCTTGCTCTTGCCCTTTTCGAAACTAGTGGTTTGATTAACCATCAACACTTGACGCTCCTTCTTGATTTCTACCTTCGCGGTGTCAAACATCGCGAACAGCTCAGGGATCAATACTTCTATCCCTGGTGTTTTATAGTTCATCGCTAAGTTCTAGTAGCTTTAGTGACAGTGACTTGGAGAACTATATCAATCACTATCTTATCTGGAAGATCAACTCCCACTTGATTCAAGCGATTGTAGTACCCAGACAATCTGAGTACATGCTCAACAATTGAGCTATTCTCCTTCATCTTACAGGCAAAGAATCTTGTTGGAGATCTCATATCTCGCAACACAGGCACGAGCCTGAGATCACAATCTCTGCTCCTAGAACATCTCATATGTTCCGTGACGTTCAAAACGTTTCGAAGCCTCAATTCTAAGCCGTAATGCATGACGCACTAAACTATCAAGTAGTCATCGAAACGTGCTTGTCAGATGTTCACAACATCTACACACGACGGTAGAGGGGGTGGCGCACCGAGCGGTGCATTAAGGACATAAGCCTTCTGTGCAGCAATGAGGACAATCCTCAGATCACGGATCCAGTCCGCAATATTGCTACCAACATCTTTCAACTCTATTTCTCTAGGAACATATAAAAATTTAAGGGAGCTACAACGCGAGCTAGTAATCTACAACATAATTTGCAAAGACACTATTGACTATGTTCATGATAATGAGTTCAATTAATCATATTACTTAAGAACTCCCACTCGAATTGACATCCCTCCAATCATTCGAGTGATACATGATCCAAATTCACCAACTCAAGTCCGATCATCACGTGAGTTGAGGTGGCTGCAATGGTGAACATCATTATGTTGATCATATCTACTATATGACTCATGTTCGACCTTTCGGTCTCTTGTGTTCCGAGGCCATGTCTGTACATGCTAGGCTCGTCAAGTTTAACCCGAGTGTTTTGCACGTGCAAATCTAGCTTGCACCCATTGTATGTGAACGTAGAGTCTATCACACCCGATCATCGCGTGGTGTCTCAACACGACGAACTTTCGCAACGGTGCACACTCGGGGAGAACACAATTTATCTTGAAATTAAGCGAGGGATCACCTTATAATGCTACCATCGTCCAAAGCAAAACAAGGTGCATAAAAAGGATTAACATCACATGCAAATCATAAGTGACATGATATGGCCATGAACTTGTGTTTAAGATCTCCATCTTCAAAACACCGGCATGAACTCCATCGTCACCGGCACAACACCATGATCTCCATCAATGTGCTGCCATTGGGGTTGTGGCGCCAGCCCTGCTTCTACTTCTATTGCTACCGCCTAGCGATGAAGTAAAGCATTACATAGCGCTTAATGATTGACACGCAGGTCATACAATAATTAAAGACAACCCTATGGCTCCTGCCGGTTGCCGTTCTCATCGACATGCAAGTCGTGAAATTCTATACATCACATGATCATCTCATACATCACATATATCACATCATGTAATTGGCCATATCACATCACAACATACCCTGAAAAAACAAGTTAGACGTCCTCTAATTGTTGTTGCACGTTTTACGTGGCTGCTACGGGTTTCTATCAAGAACGATTCTCACCTACGCATAAACCACAACGGTGATACATAATTTGCTTTTCAACCTTCTCAAGGACCGCCTTTGTCGAATCCGATCCAACTAAAGTGAGAGAAACTGCCACCCGCAAGCCATCTAGGCAACAAGTTGCGTTGAGGGAACCGGTCTCTCGTAAGCGTACGAGTAATGTTGGTCTGGGACGCTTCATCTCACAATACCGCTAAACCAAAATACGACCAAGGGAGGAAGCAATCTAAGCATCAACGCCCACAAACCTTTTGTGTTCTACTTGAGATCTCATCGACACATAGACCTAGCTCTGATACCACTGTTGGGGAACGTCGCATGGGAAACAAAAAATTTCCTACGCACATGCAAACCTATCCATGGTGATGAGCATCTATGAGAGGGAGAGTGGATCTACGTACCCTTGTAGATCGCTAAGCGGGAAGCGTTAAGAAATGCGGTTGGTGTAGTCGAACTTCTTCGCGATCCAAATCGCCGAGCGTCCCGCGATCTAATCAAGAACCGTCCCGCGAACCAATCACAAACCGTCCCACGATCTCGTCACGATCCGTCCCGCGGTCCGATCACGAACGTCCCGTGGCCTTGATCACGATCCTTCCGATCTAGTACCGAACGGACGGCACCTCCGCGTTCAGCACACGTGCAGCTTGATGACGACCTCCACCATCTTGATCCAGCAAGAGGAGGCGGAGAGGAGGAAGAGTTCTCCGGCAGCGTGACGGTGCTCCGGCGATGGTGGTGGAGCTATTCTGACAGGGCTTCGCCTAAGCACTGCAGAAAACCGATCTAGAGGAGAAGCTATGCACTAGAGGAACGGGTGGCACGTGGCTGAAAATCTTGTGCCAAAACCCTAAAATCCTCTAGTATATATAGGAGGAGAGGAGGAGGAGGCTTGGCTGCCAAAAAGGCAGCCCTTGGGTCAGCCAAACCAAGGAGGGAGGAGTCCTCCTCCTCCACTCCTAGTAGGATTAGGACTCCTTCCTTATTTGGCCCTTTTTTGCCTTTTTCCACCTTTTTCCTTTTGGTATTTTCTTCCCAGCCTCATGGGCTTTGTGTAGGACTTCCACCAGACCACTAAGGGCTGGTATTCATCCTCCTACAGCCCATAAAGCCTCTTGGGTCGAAATACCCCTCCCGGTGGTCTCCCGGTACACTACCGGCACTCCCGGTACACTACCGATGAGCCCGGAACTTTTCCGGCGACCAAGCTGGGACTTCCTATATATGAATCTTTACCTCCGGACCATTCTAGAGCTCCTTGTGACGTCCGGGATCTCATCCGGGACTCTGAACAACCTTCGGTCACCACCATACATAACTCTACACTACCAAAACGTCACCGAACCTTAAGTGTGCACACCCTGCGGGTTCGAGAACTATGTAGACATGACCGAGACACCTCTACGGCCAATAACCAATGGCAGGACCTGAATGTCCACATTGGTTCCTACATATTCTACAAAGATCTTCATCGGTCGAACCTCTATGTCAAGGATTCAATCAATCCCGTATAACGTTCCCTTTGTTCTTCGGTATGTTACTTGCCCGAGATTCGATCGTAGGTATCTCCATACCTAGTTCAACCTCGTTACCGGCAAGTCTCTTTACTCGTTCCCTAATGCAAGATCCCGTGGCTAACATATTAGTCACATTGCTTGCAAGGCTTGTTGTGATGTTGCATTACCGGGTGGGCCCTGAGATACCTCTCCGTCACACGGAGTAACAAATCCCAGTCTTGATCCATGCCAACTCAACAGACACCTTCGGAGATACCTGTAGTGCACCTTTATAGTCACCCATTATGTTGCGACGTTTGATACACACAAAGTATCCCTCCGGTGTCAGTGAGTTGCATGATCTCATGGTCATAGGAACGTATACTTGACATGCGGAAAACAGCAGCAATAAACTGACACGATCATATGCTACGTTTGTAATTTGGGTCTTGTCCATCACATCATTCTCCCAATGATGTGATCCTGTTATCAAATGACATCTCATGTCCATGGCTAGGAAACCTTAACCATCCTTTGATCAACGAGCTAGTCTATTAGAGGCATACTAGGGACATGGTTTTGTCTATGTATCCACACATGCATTTAAGTCTCCGATCAATACAATTATAGCATGGATAATAAATGATTATCATGAAAAAGGAAATATGATAATAACTAATTTATTATTGCCTCTAGGGCATATTTCCAACAACTTGCCGGTAACGATATTGAACTAGGTATAGAGATACCGATGACCGAATCTCGGGCAAGTAACATACCGAAGAACAAAGGGAACAACATACGTGATTAACTGAATCCTTGACGTAGAGGTTCAACCGATAAAGATCTTCGTAGAATATGTAGGAAGCAATATGGGCATCCAGGTCCCGCTATTGGTTATTGACCGTAGAGGTATCTCGGTCATGTCTACATAGTTCTCGAATCCATAGGGTCTGCATACTTAACGTTCGGTGACGTTTCGGTAGTATCGAGTTATGTATGGTGGTGATCAAAGTTTGTTCGGAGTTGCGAATGAGATCCCAGACGTCACTAGGAGCTCCAGAATGGTTTGAAGGTAAAGATTGATATATAGTAAGTCTCGTTTTGGTCACCGGAAAAGTTTCGGGTTCTTCGATAGTGTACCGGGAGTGCTGAGAGGATTCCGGGGGACCACCAGGAGGGGCCACCTGTGCCGGGAGGCCACATGGGCCTGAGGGGTGGTGCACCGTCCCTTAGTGGGCTGGGCAAACCAGACCTAAGAGGCCCATGCGGCTGCTACTTCTCGAGCAAGCATGTGTTGGTTTCCTGTGAAGAGGAACGGTTTGATGCAGCAATGTAGATAAGTATTTCCCTCAGTTTTTGAGAACCAAGGTATCAATCCAGTAGGAGATACAAGCAATCTATCGATAGATGTACCTACACAAGGAATCAAACTCTTGCACCCAACGCTATAAAGGGGTTGTCAATGCCTTCACGGTTATTTGCAAGGATGAGATCTAGTAGAGATAGATATAATAGGATGCTTGAACGGAAAGTAAAACTAAAAGTAAAAATAGGGCAGCAAGTATTTTTGGTATTTTTTGTTTTAGATCTGAAAATATAATATGGAAAATAGACCCGGGGGCCATAGGTTTCACTAGATGGCTTCTCTCATGATGGCAAGTATTACGGTGGGTGAACAAATTACTATCGAGCAATTGATAGAAAAGCGAATAATTATGAAGATATCCAAGGCAATGATTATGCATATAGGCATCATGTCTATGTCAAGTAGACCGAAACGATTCTGCATTTACTACTATTACTCCACACATCGACCGACTCCTGCCTGCATCTAGAGTATTAAGTTCATGAAGAACAAAGTAACGCATTAAGTAAGATGACATGATGTAGAGGGATAAACTCAAGCAATATGATGAAAACCTCATCTTTCTACCCTTGATGGCAACAATACAATACGTGCCTCGCTACCCCTACTTTGTCACTGGGTGAGGACACCGCAAGATTGAACCCAAAACTAAGCACTTCTCCCATTGCAAGAATTACCAATCTAGTTGGCCAAACCAAACCAATAACTCGAAGAGACTTGCAAAGATATGAAATCATGCATATAATAATTCAAGAAAGACTCAAATAATATTCATGGATAATCTGAACATAAACCCACAATTCATCGGATCTCGACAAACACACCGCAAAAGAGTATTACATCGGATAGATCTCCATGAAAATCATAAAGAACATGGTATTGAGAAGCAAAGAGAGAGAAGAAGCCATCTAGATACTAGCTATGGACCTGTAGGTCTATGGTGAACTACTCATGCATCATCGGAGGGGCAATGGAGTTGATGTAGATGCCCTCCGTGATCGAATCCCCCTTCGGCAGATTACCGGAAAAGGCTCCAAGATTGGATCTCTCGGCAACGGAGGCTTCTGGTGGCGAAAAAGTGTTTTCGTGGCTCTTTTTGATAATGATGGAATATTTGGGTATTTATAGGATGAATATTAGGGTTGTGGGAGTTGCCAGGGGCCCACAAGCCTGCCGGGCACAGGGTACCCCCTGGCCGCGGCAAGCGAGCTTGTGGCCCCGTGGCAGCTCCTCTGTCTTGGTTCTCAAGTCTCATGGATTTCTTTTATTCCAGAAAAAATCATTCCGGAGGTTTTATTATGTTTGTACTCCGTTTAATATTCCTTATCTGCGAAACTCAAAAACAAGGAAAACAGAAACTGACACTAGGCTCTAGATTAATACGTTAGTCGGAAAAATAATATAAAATAGCATATTAACGCATATAGAACATCCAAAACAGATAATATAATAGCATGGAACAATCAAAAATTATAGATACATTGGATACGTATGAGCGGCTAGAGTAGGAGGAAAGTAAAAAAAAACAAAGTGGGGAAGGATTCCAAGTTGGATTGGAATCCTACTTGGAGTAGGATTGGAGGTGGACTCGTCCACCTCCTCTCCACTTCGGCCTAACCAAGGGGCTACCCTTGGGCTGCCCCCTCCTCCCTCCCTCCTATATATACTAGAGGATTTTGAGGGCATCCCTAACACAAATTGCCACATGTTGCCCTCTTGTTCCCTAGATTAGTTTCTCCTCTAGAATAGTTCGGCGGTGCTTAGGAGAAGCTCTGCCGGATTAGTTCACCACTACCGCCACCATGTCGTTGTGTTGCCGGAGAACTCATCGACCTCTCCACCCTCGCTTGATGGATCAAGGAGGCGGAGACCGTCATTGAGCCTACGTGTGCTGAATGCGGAGGTGTCGTCCGTTTGGCGCTAGATCGGAAGGACGGCGACTGGATCGCGGGACGGCTTGCGATTTGGATCGCGAAGACATTCGACTACATCAACCGCATTTCTTAACGCTTCCCGCTTAGCGATCTACAAGGGTATTTAGATCCACTCTCCCTCTTGTAGATGCTCATCACCATTGACTGATCTTGCGTGTGCATAGGAAATTTTTTGTTTCCCTTGCAATGTTCCCCAACACCCGGATTCCGAGAAATGGTTAGAGGACATGAAATCCGAGATGGGATCCATGTATGAAAACAAAGTATGGACTTTGGAAGTATTACCTAAAGGGCGAAAGGCCATTCAGAACAAATGGATCTTTAAGAGGAAGACGGACGCGGACGGTAATGTCACCGTCTATAAAGCTCGACTTGTGGCAAAGGATTTTTCACAAGTTCAAGGAGTTGACTACAATGAGACCTTATCACCCGTAGCAATGCTTAAATCCGTCAGAATCATGTTAGCAATAGCTGCATTTTTCGATTATGAAATTTGGCAGATGGATGTCAAAATAGCATTCCTTAACGGTTTCCTTAAGGAAGAGTTGTATATCATACAACCAGAAGGTTTTGTCGATCTAGAGAATACTAACAAAGTTTGCAAACTCCAGCGATCCATTTATGGACTTGTGCAAGCATCTCGGAGTTGGAATCTGCAGTTTGATGAGGTGATCAAAGCGTTCGGGTTTATAAAAGTTTACGGAGAAGCTTGTATTTACAAGAAAGTTAGTGGGAGCTCTATAGTGTTTCTAATATTATATTTGGATGACATATTGCTGATTGGAAACAATATAGAAATGTTGGAAAGCGTGAAGGAATATTTCAACAAGAGTTTTTCAATGAAGGACCTAGGAGAAGCTGCTATCATATTAGGCATCATGATCTATATAGATAGTTCGAGACGCTTAATAGGACTTACACAGAGCACGTACCTTGACAAAGTTTTGAAGAAGTTCAAAATGGATCAGCCCAAGAAGGGGTTCTTGCCTATGTTGCAAGCTATTAAGTTGAGTAAGACTCGATGCCCAGTGACTGTAGAAGATAGAGAAAAGATGAGTGTCATCCCCTATGCTTCAGCCATAGGCTCAATCATGTAGGCAATGTTGTGCACAAGACCCTATGTCAGCCTTGCCATAAGTAGGGCTAGAAGGTTTCAAAGTGATCCAGGAATGGAGCACTGGACAGCGGTCAAGAATATCCTTAAGTACCTTAAAAGGACTAAGGAAATGTTTCTCATTTATGATGGTGATCAAGAGCTCGTCGTAAAGGGTTACGTCGATGCAAGCTTTGACACTGATCTGGATGACTCGAAGTCACAACCGGATACGTATTAATTCTCAATGGGGGAGCGGTAAACTAGTGCAGTTCCAAGCAGAGCGTGGTAGCCGATTCTACATGCGAAGTGGAGTACATCGCAGCCTCGGAGCCGGAAAAGGAAGGTGTCTAGATGAAGGAGTTCATGACAGATCTTGGAGTAGTGCCCAGTGCACTGAATCCAATGGCTTTGTTCTCTAACAACACTGGTGCCATTGCTCTGGCCAAGGAACCAACGTTTCACAAGAAGACCAGACACATAAAGCGACGCTTCAATTCCAACCGCGATTACATCAAGGAGGAGGACATAAATATTTGCAAAGTGCACACGGATCTGAATGTCGCAGACTCGTTGACTAAACCTCTTCCAAGGGCTAAACATGATCAACACCAGAACTGTATGGGTGTTAGATTCATTACAATGTAAATCACATAGTGATGTGAGCTAGATTATTGACTCTAGTGCAAGTGGGAGACTGTTGGAAATATGCCCTAGAGGCAATAATAAAATGGTTATTATTATATTTCCTAGTTCATGATAACCATTTATTATCCATGCTATAATTTTATCGATTGGAAACACATGGCATGTGTGGATACATAGACAACACTGTGTCCCTGGTATGCCTATAGTAGACTAGCTCATTGATCAAAGATGGTCAAGGTTTCCTAGCCATGGACATAAGATGTCATTTGCTAAACAGGATCACATCATTGGGAGAATGATGTGATGGAAAAGACCCAAACTTAAACATATCATATGATCGTGTCAGTTTATTGCCATGGTATCTTCATGTCAAGTATCTGTTCCTATGACCATGAGATCAAGAAACTCACTGACACTAGAGGAGTACCTTGTGTGTATCAAACGTCACAACGTAACTGGGTTTCTGTTGAGTGGGCATGGATCAAGACTAGGTTTTGTTGCTCCGTGTGACGAAGAGGTATCTCAGGGCTCACTTGGTAATACAACATCACAACAAGCCTTGCAAGCAATGTGACTAAAGTGTTAGCAATAGGATATTGCATTAAAAAATGAGTAAAGAGACTTGTCGGTAACGAGATTGAACTAGGTATAGAGATACCGACGATCGAATGTCGAGCAAGTAACATACCGGAGAACAAAGGGAACATCATACGGGATTAACTGAATCCTTGACATAGAGGTTCAACCGATAAAGATCTTCATAGAATATGTAGGAACCAATATGGGCATCCAGTTCCCGCTATTGGTTATTGACCATAGAGGTGTCTCGGTCATGTCTACATAGTTGTCGAACCCACAGGGTGTGCACACTTAACGTTCAGGGATGTTTTGATAGTATAGAGTTATGTATGGTGGTGGCTGAAGGTTGTTAGGAGTCCCAGATAAGATCCCAGACGTCACGAGGAGCTCTGGAATGGTCCGGAGGTAAATACTGATATATAGGAAGTCCCGTTTTGGTCACCGGAAAAGTTTCGGATACTTCGGTAGTGTACCGGGAGTGCCGGAAGGGTTCCGGGGGACCACCGGGAAGGGCCACCCATGCCTGGAGGCCACATGGGCCTTCGGAGCATCTCACTAGACCTTAATGGGCTGGGCAAGCCATCCCCTAAGGGCCCATGCGGCTAGGAGGTGGGAGGAGGAAAAATCCCAAGCGCGGGAAGGTTTCCAAGTGGAATCCTACTAGGAGTAGGATTGGAGGTGGACTCTCCCACCTCCACCACTTCGGCTGCAGTCTAGGGGAACCCTAGGGGCACTGGTCTCCCTCCCCTTCCTCCTATATATACTGGAGGGGAGAGAGGGCAACCGCACCAGAAAACCCTGAGCCATGGTGCAACCCTCTCTACCCGATAGATCAAATCCTCTAGTTTTCGGCGGCGCTTAGGCAAAGCCCTGTCGGAATAGTTCCATCACCACTGTCGTCGTGCCGTCGCACTGCAGGAGAACTCATCTACCTCTCCGATCCCTCTTGCTGGATCAACAAGGCAGAGATCGTCATCAAGTTGTACGTGTGCTGAACGTGGAGGTGTCGTCCATTCGGCGCTAGATCGGGACGGATCGTGATTGGATCGCGGGATGCTCGGCGATTTGGATCGCGACGACGTTCGACTACATCAACCGCATTTCTTAATGGTTCGTGCTTAGATATCTACATGGGTATGTAGATCCACTCTCCCTCTCGTAGATGCTCATCACCATGGATAGATCTTGTGTGTGCATATGAATTTTTTTGTTTTCCATGCAACATTCCTCAACAGCTTGCTCCCCAGTGCTTTCTGTTTTGGGTTTCTTGTCGGCAGATCCTTCCACCGCCAGCATAGCCTTACGCTTGTGCTTCCGAGGGCGTCTCTTGCCCGACTTTCATGCAGGTGCCTACGTCTTCGTCATCAGATTTGATGACGGCTTTATCGTCCTCCCCAAGAATCCGCCTACCCTCCATAGAGTATGCGCATTTTTCGGCAATAAGGTACAACTCGACAATATCCTTGTGCTGCCAAACGTTCGTCTTCTCGCACATCCTGCGGTTGCGCACGTTATTGTGGAAGGCGACTATGATGGCAGTGGACTGCATGTCTGGGATGTTGTGCTGGACGAAGCTAAACCATTGGATGTACTTGTGGAGGCATTTGTCTGGTTTGTGCGGCAACACATGTAGGTTGTTGGGCTTCTCGGGAGGCTCGTAGCCACCTTGGAAGGTGTCAACAAATTGATGGTGCAAGTGAGACCATCCTGAAATGGAATTTTCTGGTAGGCTCATCAACCAAGATCTCACCTTGGGTCGAAGTGCTGACAGTAACCAGTTGGTGAGAACCTTATCGTCCCTGACGCTAGCAACATGGACTGCTACAACGTAAATGCTAAGGAATTCAAACAGATTCATCTTGTCATCGTATTTGTTAGGATCTCCGGTTTGAAGCTCCGGAAAAGGGCCAATGGACCTGCCACAGCTCTGGAATAAACGTGGGGAAGCCCGGCTCGTAAGGCAGTTCCGGCATGTACGCTTCTGGCCCGGCTCGGACATTAGATTGACAATGAGCTTCTCGACGACGCTCGATGCGTGTGCGGGCATCTTCCAAACGTCTATCTCGCAAGACCTGTCGCTAGTCTTGCCGTCTCCTTGGATCAGACGTGGCCTTGGACAACTCATCTTGGGTATGGTCATGGTGACTTCGGCACCTAGGATCTTGCGAGGACTGCATCATGGGTGTTTCCCCCCGCGTCTTGCACCGGCCTCTATCTCTGGCCCAACTCACCGGTGTGAGGATTCTGCATGTGGTGCTCCAACATTGTCAGCGAATCTGGGTAAACTTTTGATAGTGTCACGTCACTCGTCCATCTGTGTGCCACTGGAGGAAACCTTAGGTGTAATTGTGCCCATGTCATCGCCTCTGCCGGTGTGCGTGGCATGACCTGTGTCGAGGTGTGGGGCAGCTCATGATTCCTGGTTGGACCGTGAGGATCTCTGCCCCGCCCCTGCGATGTATGTTCTAAACCGTGCCCATGGCGACGGCCTGAGCCATCGGCGTCACGTTGTGGTGACTCATGCACTTGTTGTGATAGATGTGGCATATTTTAACTACGTCACGAAGCACGCCTATCGTGCGCTGGCCTTGACGCGTGTTGTGGATGTGGATCTTGCCCATCCTACGACCGCGTCGGTGTTGGATTTGTTGCGCCACCTTTGGACGCCGTCTTGTGGGCGTTGCCTATGGTGCTCCTCTCATCCTCATCACCACAATGGTGACATATTCGACTGCCTCCCACTCCACCATCCACACGTGCCTTGGACATGGATGCGACGTCTGTGCTCTTGAGCCCATTCTTAGGCGCCATCAGAGATGAGGAAGAAGTTGTTTATGAGGTTGATGCAGATTCGTGTGCATAGAGCCCCATGCGTGGCGTGCAGGAGATGTTAGCATACGAAAATCTACGGAGCTATTGATCTAGCTCCTTTATCAGGCTCGGTGATGGTCTTGTGACACACAAAGAGCAACAACAACGTCGATCAACATACGAAGAATTTACCTAGGTTCGGTCCGCAAAGATGCGTAAAAACATACTCCTTCTTGATGTATTATGAGTGAGGAACAATATTACAAAGTGCACTCTTTCCATCAAGGATGCTCGGAGGCGACAATTCTACATGGGTCTGATCCCCCTGTAATTGATCCCCGACCCTCCTTTTATAGTGCAAGGGGTAACCACAGGAGCAATTTGTGAATTATAGGATAATTGTGGCTAAGCTTTGACCATACCTAACTCTGACAGCATATGACAAATGCATTAAATGCATCGCTAGGTGTCACGCCGTGGTGAATGCCGACAAAGGAGTCCTAACCGAGTTGTACTGTTAGGCACACCTACCTCTTATTACCTTTACACACCATTTATTGGGTGTCGATAAAGGTAATCCTAGGGTGGGGGTCCCATACAACTTGCCACGTGCTAGGAGCTCGCTTGGGTGCACGGCATATATCGTCGACTCGTTGGTATGGAGCGGCAGCACATGAGGTCAGCCTGCCGGTTAAGCCTCTGCCGGTAGGCAGAAGTGTTGCTTGTTGGGAAACATCCTTCCCGACGTCTTCGGTCTGCTGATCGTATTGCCCATCAGTCGCATCCCCAACTATTGGAGACATGCCTGCCCTGCAATGCATCTCAAACCACGAAGGTCACAACTTGTCGATGCAGGGTTAAGGGACTGGACATCTTTTGTCCACTACACAGACACCATGAGATCGTGCAACTCCTTGACACCGGAACAATACTTAGTGTGTATCCAAACGTCTTCATAGTTGGGTGATCTTAAAGGTTCTCTATAGGTATCTTCGAAGGTGTTTGTTCGATTGCATGGATCGAGATTGGGATTTGTCACTCTGTGTGATAGAGAGATATCTCTGGCCCTCTTTGTAATACAACATCACAAGAAGGTTGCAAATATGTGACTAATGAGTTTATTCACGTGATCTTGTATTATGGAACAAGTAAAGAGACTTACCGATAACGAGATTCAACTAGGTATGGAGATACCGACGATCGAATCTTGGGCAAGTAACATATTGCTGGACAAAGAGAATTGCATATGGGATTAACTGAATCCTCAACGTTGTGGTTCAACCAATGATGATCTTCGTATAAAATGTAGGAATTAATATGGGCATCTAGGTCTCGCTATTGGTTATTCATCGGAGAGGTGTCTCGGTCATGTCTACATGATTCCTGAACCCGTAGGGTCGCACTCTTAACCTTTGGTAGATCTAGGGTAATGTTGAGATATTAATAGTGAAAAGGGCGAAAGTAGTTCGGAGTCTCGGATGGAATTGGGACATCACGAGGAGCTCTGGAATATTATAGAGGTAAAGATTTATATATTGAAGCCATATATAGAGTTTCGAAAAGTTCGGGATTTTTCGGTAGAGTACCGGGAATGTTAAGGTTCCGTTAGTTTCACCGTGGGGCCAACGACCCAGTAAGGATCCACATGGACCGAGGGGTGGGGATACAACCTACATGGCCTTCCGGCACCATTTCTAAAGACACATGTCGTTTAAATCTAGAGATGGATCTTATTTCCAAATTTAAAGGGTTGAATTTGGAGATAAAATGTTATCTGGAAGTTTAAAGGGATTTCTCTCTTGTGGCTGGCCCTAGAAGAGGTTTGGATGCCCTCCCCTGCCCCCTTGCCTATATTAAAAAGGGGGATGCGCATGGGTGCAGCTACCCCTTCACCCTTGCCAATTGCCTCTCTCAACTCCTCACACGTTTCTTCGATACCGCACTACCGGAATTCCGCTGTAACCACCAACACCTCGCCGTTGGGCTGGTCCCGATTTCATCCACCTCCCTCCCTCGCTTGCTAGATCAAGGAGAGGACGACATAGAGCTGAACATGTGCTAATCTCGAAGGTGTCGTTCGTTTGGTGCTAGGTCGGATTCGATCGCGAAGAATACGATTACATCAACCGCATTATATCCGCTTCCGCTTTCGGTCTACAATGGTATGTAGACACACTCTTTCCTCTTGTAGCTATTCATCTTCATAGATAAATCTTGGATGTTCAATGGAAAAAAATGAGTTTCATGCAACATTACCCAACATAAGCAAGGGCAGCAGGAGCACCTAAATCTAGACATGGACAGCCGGCCCAACGACCCAACCCGAACCCGGCATGAAAAACTAGGGTCAATCCGGGTCGGGGTTTATGTTCAGGATGAGCCTGGGCCTGCAAAACCAGGCGTTTTACACAAAGGCTCGACCTGTCCCAGCCCAAAATTAATCTTTTTAGTCCTTTCAGACAGGGCTCGGGCCTACATGTATGTTTTTCCGGTCGGGCCAGACCAGGCTCGGGCCTATAATTTGTAAGTCATGCTTTGACATGTCTGGCTCGAAACCCGTCCTATCTCGAGGAATACCCAGGTCTAGAAGCGCCCAGTCGCGTCTACAGTTCTACACCCAGGCCACAAACGAGCTTGGCCCTGCATCCGGCAACAACGGACTGCGGCCAACCGCACTGTTACGACGCACGGAGGAGCCATGCCCACAAGCCAGCCAAACTGAGAGCAGCCATGGCGCTTGCAGATCATGGCCAGATGGAGGATAGAAAGAAACACCCGTGTCGCCCACCCCATGGGCGACCCGGGCGAAACCCTAGCCGCTGGGCGAAGTCCCCCCTCGCCGTCGCCAGCAGGCGGCGGCGGCGGCGGGGCACTCCGGTTCTCCCTCTCACGCTGCTCGGGCGTTGCGGGGCGTTCGTCGTGGGAACGCGTGGTCGCTGTGGCGAGCTTACGCTGGGTCTGCGCGGCGACCGTGTATGGCGCGCGGAGCGCGTGCGTTGCGCGAACGCAGGCGTGGGACTCTGGCTCTCATGGCGCGGCGGCAGCTGGAAGATCGGATCTCGAGGCAGCGGCCTCGATCAGTGGCACGCGGTGCGGCCTTCCTGGCGGGCGGCACCCGCGGGTGAGGATGGGGGGCCTTCCACGGCTGCGTGGGCGACGTGGAGGCGGCGGCATTGCGGAGGCTCCTCGATGGTCGACCGGAGTTTCATGGGAGACGTCGTCTCCGACTCGATCTACTCCGGTTCGTGCTGGCTACAGTACTTCGCGACTATGGTTGACGCCAGTACGGCCTGCATGGATCTAGCGGGTGGGCATGGATCCGGGGGGAACTCCAGGCCGGCGTGGCGGCCGCACCAAAGTCGACGCCCTCGGCGCCGATTCCTTTCTCGGAGGCTTCGGTGTGGATCCTACGCCCCACCTCTACCATGAGCGCAGGCGAAAGCCTCTGTTCCTCTGTTTGGGCGACGATGGCACTTTGGTGTCGTGTTCCTTCTTGAAAGCGTCGGCCGGGGACTGCTCAGGGTGGTGGAGTTGCTGGTAGTTCGGAGTCGACACGAGATGGCATGTAGGTGGAGCGGTGTGGCATCAACAATATCATCGACGATGGGTCTCGGCGGCATGGCGCAGTGGAGACTCGGCGTCCGATGCGCGGAGATGGACTCGCGTAGGAGGAGGAAGTTGTCTGGCGTCATGGTGGCGTTGATGGCAGAGAGGCCTGGCATGGTCGGTGCATCAGTTCTGCTCTGAGGATGGACCGATGGAAGATGGAGGTGACGGTCCTTGCAGCGTGCGGTGCTCACTGAGAGTGTGCCGGACCGGTGTGTGATCCAATCCAGGTAGTGGCTTGGATGGGACACCCGGCTTTAGATGTTAGGCTTTGGTGCGATGTCCGTTTGGTATTAGGCCCGGACTTTCGGCACACCTTCATCAATGGGATAGGAGTAGCAACAACGTTATCAAGATGGTAACTTCAGGCTTATTGATATATCACCTCGTATGATCTTTGTGAATAATTAATAATATGACTGCATGCATCGTTCAAATGCAAAAGCCGAAGGTTCATCCTCCTTTTTTAAAAACAAAAAGATCATGGCCAGATAGGTATTCTGGACGAGGGAGGGGCCGTGGAAAGGCCCGCCACCACAGGCCGGCCGCCGGTCGTGGAGGCCATCGAGGGGGACGGGTGGAGGTCTGACGAAGGAGGAGGACGAAATTGCTGGCGGTTGGTTGCCTCCAGAGTGGCCAGGAGCGACCCGGGAGGCGGCTCGGTTTCAAATCCTGGATCAATCCAGAGATGGTCTATGGAAACTAATTAAGCTCAACAGGATCGAATATATACATGCATTCTATGTAGACGACAGAAGACTATACTCCTGCACACACAGCCATTGTTTGTTGTACGAATGAGCCATACCACTTTAAAGGAAAATGAGCAACAAAGTGGATATAGAACATTCAAACTTTGCCTGAAAAAACATTCAACGCCTCCATAGACATTACAGAACAGCTTAAAAACTGTTTCGCCGCTGTGATATTTCAATCAAGTTTGCACGAGCTCTCAAGACTTGTTGCTCATTTTCCTTTAAATTTGAATCAATTTTGCATGGCGGTGTAGATGGTCTGCAGCAGGGTGGCGGTGAGTAGAATGGCAGCGGCTGCGAGGGAGACGAATGCCCAGGGGTTTCTGAAGTGGGTACGCACTAGGGTGGCCCGCCATTTGTGCCACGGCTTCCCACAGTACAAATTCACGTTGTACTGAACTTCGTGGAGACCATAGCACCGGCCTAGAAGTTGCCCTCTGGACAGAGTACCGTTGAACAGCTTCGCCGTCTTGTCGTTGCAGCCTATCATATTCACGAGGACTCCACTGGAGCTCAGCATGGCCACGTCATTGGCCGAGACGATCATGTGGTCCATGCAGATTACATAGGCCGTCACGAGGTCGCCAGCGTCGACACGCAGCCTCTCAAACGCCATCAGGTTCAGGTACAAGCTCTCGGTACCGTCGTCCACCCTCATCACCGGCATACTCAGCACGCCGCGCTTGAAGTGGATGTCCCGCAGGTTGCCCCTCGCGCTCTTCTTGAATTTGATACCAGCCTCGTGGATTTCCAACGCTGAGGGCATCATATCATACTTGTACTCCACCGATTTTTTGTAAACTCCACGGGCGCCGTAATTATAGGTGAGGCTTCCATGATAAAGATCGAGGGGGTGGTGCCCCAGAAACACTCTGGCGATGTCACGGCCTTCATCTGCCCGGCCTAGAAAACTCAGCACCATGAGGTTTATATCTATATCCATTGCAACCCCCTACAACCATCAAACTCGCGGATCAGCACAGCATGTGGGCCACATCAGAAAGAAAAGCTATTCTCTCTAGTCATGTGGAAATTATAGGATAAAAAAGTTATAGGATAAGAATTCATGTGTAAAGGTACTTGCCACGATGTCACGACCTTCATGCAGCGCCCGACGTAGACATTCTAGCACCACTTCGTTCCGAGTATCATGCTCTGGTCCATGGTTCGCCTTCACCTATGATTACATCACACATTGAGTTGAGTAAGCCGTAAAGTATATAATATAATGTTCCATGAAGAAGCGATATAGTTAGAAGAAATTAATAATACCTATAGATCTCTAGTCAACCTACTCCCCGTCTCGGTATATAAGTCATCTTACGAAAACCAAATAATTCCAAAACATTAAGGCGCGGTGCATTAACTTTCACCTTATTTTTGGAATCAACCAATGAAAGAAGTGGGGTTAATGACTTGAGACTAACTAGCACGACATGCATTGGTCAATTCATTACATGCAATGGTATTAATTAGCAAATTAACCTTAATTTCTCTCGTTTTCCTCTCTGTTTTGATCACTGTGCACAACCTAAAATGACTTATACGCGAGACGGAGGAAGTACCGTCTTTTTATGCCTAGGCATTAAAATAGCAATGCTTAACGTGTTTCGACCTGCGCACTGTGTGGGCTGCACGGGATGCATGCATTGAATACATAATGTTTTTGTATGTACTATATAATTTCTACCTATGTCCTGGTTTATTAGTCATCCTTGTGTCTAGAGCCATATTTTGACCATGATTTTGACTAATAAGATATAAATTACACATAGCAAAAGTAATATCACCAAAAACTATGTTAAAATAGGAATCCAACGATATAATTTTTGGTGACATGCATTAACATTTTGATAGTCAGAAGTATGATCAAAATTTGACATAGATACAACGAGGACCAATAAATTAGGACAAAGGTAGTACTATAATTTTGTGTCTATATTTTTTGTGCAATTGATATATCATAGACTAATTCCTTAAGTATAAAATAAATCTGAACTCTTGGGTTTGGATTTCCTTAACACTATACCATAGGGTGGGATGCCGCCACATAAAAATAAAAAGTGGCCTCCTACTAATGGACAGGCTTAATCTAATTTGTAACATCTTCATCTTAACCTACATATACCCAAATGTTAGCTTTGTTACATCCAAGCTCCTTTTCTCTACAAAAAAATCGTTCTTTTTCTCTAAAAATACATCCAGCTGGCTCCTCAGTTTATAATAGGTGCGGGTGGACCAAGGTCAAGAAACTCCCTCGTTTTTCTAGTCTGGAGCAATCCAAGTCAGATCCGTATGTGGGCCAGACCACTTTTTCAAAAAAAAAAATGTAGGCCACACCAGGAAAAAGCAATTCTTTGTATTCATATGAAAAATTTAGGATAAAAATTCATGTGTAAAGTTAAGGTACTTGCTATGATGTTGCCTGTTCTTTTAGTACGATTTTGCAATCTTAACATGTTTCTGCCCAATCATATACCAATGAGAAATAAATCAAAGTATAGTATAAATTTTATTTCCAAAAACATCATGATTATCTATTGTTCCCTCCATTCCTTAGCATATTGGACTAAAAGTAACAAAAACAAGGCAGCCCGGTGCATGTATCTCCCACTACGCAAGGTTCGGAAAAGTGTCCGATCACTTTGAATCTATTGTAAGAGGCCAATACTTGACTACGTGACCTGATAGTCACAAGGCAGCAGCTTTGCCACTGTGCCAAGTCTTCCCTTCACTAAAAGTAACCAAACAACCCAAAAAATGGACCTGTTAAGTATTTACTGAATTTATTTTTTTACCGCTGGACGGTTTGAGAAATGCAAGTTGTTTTGGCAGACAGAATAGGATAGAAAATGATGTCCGGGTAGTGATTTTCCATATGATATTGGGAGAGAGTATATAAATTTACTACTAGAAACTAATGGAACATAGTATATGTATTGAAGTGGAGTACCGGACAGTTATTAGGACGCACAACACCCAGGATCTTCTTGAGAACAAGCAGAGGCAGCTGGTTCTCAATTAGTAGCATGTCAGACCGGAGAATGGGGTCTATTTGCTCTCTGCCGCTCCTGCTGAAGACGGGATCATGCAGGCTGTAATCCTGGAAAGGTTCACTGATAATCTCCAGAAGGAAGCAGCCGTCCGTGAGCATCAGGTGGACAAAGCTCCGTCTATCGACCCGCCATTTCATATGGAGGTCCTTGCCGTATGCTGCCTCGAGCTCCTCTGCCACGTCGCCGATGGCGGAGATGAAATCCTGGAGCGGTTTCTTGCTCCGCTTAATCAGGTGCACTACAGCGCGGCCCTTGTGCTCCTCCATGGCCTGCAGATTGGGGTCGCCGTGGTGTAAGGGCCCCAAAGACACTAGCCGCGGCCGGTAGGCCTTGGTGTTGGTGCCCTTGAACCACTGTGGTACCCGGTAGATAGATTGCGCCTCCCATCGCCTTTCCTCGATCACCCTGGATTCTGGATCGTCGTCTGCCAGCATCTTCTCCACGTCCACCACACAGCTCAAGGTATACCTCTCCTCCCCGCCCATTCGGTTTTCTTCTGGTGTCATTCGATGGACTCGTCGTCCGTCCGATGCCTCCCTCTCGCGTTTCTTCTGTGCATACACAGAACGGCAATTAAAAAGCACACTCTTAAGTGTGAATTAATCAGTCGCGCACTTATCGAACTACCCCTGTGTGAGAGTGGCAGCTGTGCAAGGTAATGAAAATAGTTCAGAGTAAAAGTATTAAGATTAGAGAGGGAGCATTTCACTGTTCAGAGGAAGAGGAATAATTACAGCATAATTTTATTCAGTTTTGTGTGTGCAAAATTCTATTAGCAAACTCAATTGGTTGTGGTAGGTGAATAAACGGTCGGCTATGTTTTTTTATTTGTTTGTGATTTTCTAGCCTTTTCTCTGGTTAGCTTATTCTGTTGTGCAGATATCAAACTGGGCAATGATTAGTTGATAACTCTTGCAAAAACAAGACACTGCCATTAGACCAACACGTAGCTAGCTAGGTAACTAACCATGAGAAATGTTACTAGCAAACATGCAGACGTGTGCATCCATGATCGATAAACCAGAGCAGAGATGTGTTAAAAGAGAAGATTGCTGCCAATTACCTGGCTCGACATCCAGGCCCTGCTGCCGCGTAGCTGTGGTGTATCACACAGCAGAGAAATGATGTGAGATGTGAGATCTAGATCTGTATTCCGATACGACTACATAAAGCTGGTGCACATTGTTTAACCCCAAGTCCACGTTGACCGATCTACACATTACAGTCTCAATATTTAGTATATCCATATGTACTAGATAATTATATCGATAAACGGGCGATGACCCTTGGGCACCACTAAAATCTAGTAGTACAAGAGTATAGAATCGTACTATTCCTTCCCAGGGTCGTTTTTAGAAATTTGTGGCCCCGATACGAAAAGAAAATGTGACCCTAAAATTTAAAAAAAGTCTTATAATGTAACTAGAGTATCATTTTACTTAATTATATAATATTAATTCATTTTAGTGGTGCCGGCAAAACTCGGCAAAAGATGGACCATGGCAAAGACATGCATGTATCAAGACAAATGTAAAATATACTCAGAAAAAGAAGAAACATGGCAAAGGCTCCGTATGCCGACGGCCAAACAGTAAGCTCACAACAAAGAGGTGTCATGTGGCAAGTCCGTCGGTGGTTAACGGCTTGGTGACTGTTGGTGACTGTGGCTTTGCCGAGATCCCGTAGTGTGGCTCTCGGCAAAGTGTTGTTTCAATGCATATTCCTAATTGCGCGCGGGGTAGGGGGACACTACTAGGAGAATGCTTATAGATAGGATTTTAGCGGTAGCGTCTGTTAAGGAACGGCGCTACTGATAATTAGTAGTAGCGCGGTCAGAGAAAGGCGCTAGAGGTATTCGGTTAGCAGTAGCGTTGGACTATGAACCGGCACTACCGCTAATTGGTCCCATCCCGACCGACGGGGGTGACCGGTAGTAGTAGCAGCTGTTAGAGAGCAACACTACTGCTAAATGCATAGCAGTAGCGCTCTTCACGTCCCCGCGCTACTGCTAATCGGTCCCCTGACTTATCATCTTCCCCCGCGCGCCCCCCACTCCTCACTCCTGGATCTCTCCCTCGCGCCGCCACTCCCACATCCCCGCGTCGCCGCTCCTACGCGCCGACCCTCCCCGCGTGGCGGCTCCTACGCGGTGGCCCTCCCCATCCCGGCACTCCCCACGCGGCTGCTCCCCGTCCCGGCCCTCCCCATGCGGTGGCTCCCCGCCCCGGTCTTCCCCACGCGGCGGCTCCCCGTCCCGGTCATTCGCACGTGGCGGCTCTCCCCCATCCCGGCCATCCACGCAGCGGTATCTCTCCCTCTCCCTCCTCTCTCCCATGGATGGATGAAATTTAGATGGTTAGATGAATGGATAGATGAAATTTAGATGGTTAGATGGATGGATGATGTGAATGGATGCATATAGATGGTTGTGAATAGATGCATTTAGATGGTTAGATGAATGGATGCATGCATTTAGATGGATGAATGAATGCATATAGATGAATCGATGCATTTAGATGAACTGATGCGTTTAGATGAATGGATGCATATAGATGAATCGATGCATTTCGTGGATTGCATCTAAGCAGATGTCATGCCAAATTTACAAGGATTCTCATGTCTCCTAAACGTTCTCGTGAACAGGAGTTGGAGTGGCGGAGGCAGTTGGTGGCGCGGGGAAAAAGGATTGACGATGCGGTGTTCGGATAGAGAGATTGTATGCGGGAGCTGAAAGGGCGGAGAATAAGTTTCGGGAGACTCAGTGTGGTTACTGAGAGCAGGAAGTCAATATGTGCAAGAGTTATGTCGAAACACAACTAAAAGTTGCGGCAGACGTCATCTTCACGGAGGCCAACGCTGCAGAGCATGTTCGGATGTCGTCTCAGAGTAGTTCTCACTTGGTTATGGAATGGACGCTACAACAAGTGACATCTTCGTGCCTAGCTCAGAGAGCCCGATGGGAAAGTGTGGTCGGGATATTTCCACCGAGAATGCCCCCCCCCACCACCACCACCAAATTCTGCTCATTAATAGTATTGTAGTAAGATTAAGCTCTAGTTTAAGGTTTAATAGTATTGTAGTAAGAGTAATAGTATTATAGTAAGATTAATAGTATTGTAGTAAGATTAATATTATTGTAGTAAGATTATTGGTATCGATCTAGCAATTTGGTCTCGACTTTTAAGGGTTTTGAAGTCTAGTTATCTGTTTGAACTCAAGTTGTCATTAATTTATATATATGTATATATATGACAAATGTTTGGTACGACCGGGTGTAGTTATTCCCACTTTTGTTTCGTATGCTATAGGTAGTATCTATCATTCTGAAGTGTATGTACACGTACTATGTAGTATATAAAAATATTTAGATAGTATGTATACAAAATTTTTGATAGTATGCTCATATTTTGAGCATATACTTTTTTACGTACAAATATGTACATATTTTATAAATATAATAAAAATATGAGTCAACTTACAATTTTTTTCATAGAATTCACTTTGAAGTATTTTAGATATAGTATATGAACATACTAAAAATAATAAAGTAGTATATATACTATCACATGATAGTATATGAGACATGGAAATAACTACACCCGGTCGTAGGATGTATTTTCCATATATATATATATATATATATACTATTCTGATCACGGGATCAGAATATTATTCTGATCACGACCTGAACTTCCCGAGTTACATAACCTGAATTTCTCTCTATATGAACCCGACCTTCGGACTATCTTCGCAACCGTGTCTCCCTACGCAAACTATTCTGGTCAGTCGTGTTCTATGTGATGTAAGTGTAATCTGCAAACGGTTTTTAGCAACTAGATGCCCGTTTTAAATAGGAAGCTCGCTCATTGGCGCATTTTGCTTTCGGATCGTGATGAACATGTGTCTGTTGCAATTTTACTGTCTGAGTTGTTCGACCTGAACTTCCCCGAGTGGTAGGTTAAACTTCCGCAAACATTGCCCAAATGGGGTTTGCGATATACCGTTGGAAAGCTATGGACACGAGTATCATGAGCCAAGTTAATTTTTTGGCAAATCGTAAGCGGTTTAGAAGCAGTTTTGGAAACCATTTTTTCGTCATACAAAAAACGTGAATCGTATTTTCGATCGCATTTCTAAACCATTTATCGGAATGAGGTAAATAATATGGCGTTGGAAATATGCTAAAAAATTGCTCCTTCCACATGTTGATAGTTTTCTCTAATTGTCTATGGTTAAAGAGTAATTTGTAAAATCGTAAAATTTCGCAAACCGAACAGCCGAGTTCATATTTTCGATGCCATTTCTAAACGGTTAATCCAATTGAGGCAAATGATATTGCATTCTAAAGCTTATGAAAATGCGCTAATTTTTCATGTTGAAAGTTTTTTCTAATTTTGAAGGGTTTAAGAGTAATTTAGAAAACGGTACAAGTTTCACCGAGTTCGTATTTTCTAGTTAATTTTTTAACCGTACGTCCGAGTGCAGCAAATATTACGGCGTTGGAAAGCTTGAACTGATGCGAAACTTTTTGATATATATTATTTCTCCCAATTCTTTACGGTTTTAAGTCAATTTTGAAAATGACTAAAAACCTATTTTTGGTGTAATTTCTACAAACTTTATCGGAATGGGGCAAATAATATACCGGTGAAAAATCTACGGAAAATGCAAAACTTTTCATGTTCATGGTTTTCTCTGAATCCTAGCCGTTTTCGAGTAATTTCGAAAACGGCAAGATCATTCGTTCTGCCTTTATCGCGAAACAGATTCTTCGAAAATGCACCGCGTGAAGAACTTGAACTTCTCGACATGTCTACTTGAACTTCACTCTGTTTTTCATGTGCTTTTTTTGCTCATAGCTCTCCATTCAGTCACCAGAATTGAGCAAGTGATATACCGATGGAAAGCTGTTGTAAACACGCAATTTTCCCGTATTGATCATTTTTTCATAGTCACGACGGTTTAAAAGTTTTTCATCCGAAATCCATTCAGTGCAGTAGTTAAACTTCCTGCTGTTTTTTACGTTGAACTTCTGTGATGTGTTTTCGTTTGTAATTTTCTCATATATTCGTTAGTGTTACACAAATGATATTCCTTTTGTACAACCCCCTCTCACAATAATTTTTTTAACTTTCTCCGACCGAGGACTTGAACTTATGACAACAAAACTTTTAGTCTTTGCTTTCTTATTCCTTTTTAATACAAAATATACACCGTGTAGTAAGTGAACTTCTGGCAGTTATCAATCTGAACTTCTCTCAGTTCCGTGAAAATATCTGAGTTTTTTATGAATATTAATCTGATTTTCTTAATCATTTTTCATGAATTTTGAAGCGCTCTATTTTTAAAAGTTGAACTTCTTGTTATTTTAATTTTTGAACTTCTTGTTTCCATTCCTTAATAACGAGGAAAATTTGAGTTTTCTATAATCATCGAACTTCTCCATCTTTTTAATATGGACTTCCTGGTTTTATTTCTTAATCTTTTTTATGAAATTTTGAAGCACTCTATTTTTAAAAAGTTAAACTTCTTGTTATTTTATTTTTGAACTTCTTTTTTCCATTCTTTAATAATGAGGAAAATCTGAGTTTTCTATAATCATCGTACTTCTCCATCTTTTTAATATGGACTTCCTGGTTTTATTTCTTAATCTTTTTTATGGAATTTTGAAGCGCTCTATTTTTAAAAAGTTGAACTTCTTGTTATTTTATTTTTAAACTTCTTGTTTCCATTCTTTAATAACAAGGAAAATCTGAGTTTTCTATATTCATCGAACTTCTCCATCTTTTTCTTTAGTATGTGGCACACGTGAACTTATGAATTTTTGAAACACGAACTTCGCATGCTATTGAATTTCAAGAAATTACACACAACAATACGCATACACTTCGTGTGCTACATGCACAACCAATACATCATCAAGTGTAGCACACCAATACATCATCAAGCTTTGTACCAACATACATAAGTAGCTTCACTCTAACATTATATTGTTTTTGTTTCTGATCATTCAGAATGTTGAAGCTTCCAAGGTGAGGACAGTAAAGATTACGACAAAAACTCTGCTCTGTTTCACGATTGACATAAACGAGGGAACACTAAGCAGTGCCGGACTCCAGGAGGGTTGTCGAGTAATGGGATGGCACCTCCTGACCTCGGCATGGACACCACGACAGTCTATGGAAAACGTCGGCGTCGTTTTTGCGTAGCTCTACGGTGTTGCTCATCTTTTTGTTCTAGATTATGGCGAAGTTCGATTTGGCCTGCAAATTTGTAGTAGCATAACAAGGCAAGCATCAACAACCATCTTTGCTGAAATAAAATGGGTGAAAATGACAAAACGTACAAATCAAATGTACGAGGCCCATATCCTTCTTAGTTGGCATGGGAGCAGTGGGATTTGGGGGACGCTGTGACTGCGAACCTCTAAGGTTCAGTTCGCTTGCATCAACTACCGAAGAACGCAGAACAAAAAACTCAGAATTTAGAAACAACAAGAGATGGGGGCATGGCACATGACGACGCTAGCTAACTGAAGATGAGAGCAGCTACTGCAGTTTACACGCGCGCGAGGTAGCATGGAAAGTAGCACAGGCTGGAGGGCCATGTCGGCTGCATACCACGGAGGCGCGGGGTTGTGGCTGCCGTTGGTGGACTTCCCCACGCGGTCGAGTTGAACTGCCGTGCAGCGCAAAGGCTAGCAGCACCGGCATGGCGAAGAGCGTGTCGGAGCAGAGTGTGGCCACGTTGTAGGAGGGCGGGCGAGAGAAGAGAACGGGCCACACCGGAGGAGATCTTGGGGGCGGGTGGCGGGTAGGTGGAAGGGGCGGAGGGCGACGCTTGAGGTTGTTGGGGCGCGGCGGCGGAGGCAGTCGGGGCGGCGACGGAGAAGCTCGACCACAGCGGTGGCCGACGGCGCGCGGCGCGCGGGGATGCGGTGGTACGCGGAGGAGCGGGGGTCTGGCGGTGCACGGGGGGAGAGGGCGGGTCCGGCGGCGCGCCGGTAGGAGGCGGGGACGACGAGTCGACGACGCGCCGGAAGGAAGCGGGAGTGGTGGCGCGCCGGTAGGAGGCATGGTAGGCATCGGCAGCGATGGGATCGGGGGGAGGTTGGGTATCGGGGGATGAAGTGGTGGACGAGCGGTCGTGGGTGGGATTTTTTTTATTTTTTACAGCGGCTCAGGGAGTTCGGAAACAACCCGATCGCTCCTATGTAGGGCACTATGATGAGAATACTTATTCTAATCCTGTGATTAGAATAGTGTTACTCCCTCTATATACTATCTCTCTATATCCACTTCTGCTTAGTAAGGACACTGCTGCTACATGGGACCTACTAGCAATACTGTTAGTTACATTAGTGATGTTATTATCAGTTAGTAATAATCAGTTAGCGGTAGCGCTGGTTAAGAGGCGCTATTACTAAACTTTAGCTGTAGCGCTGGGTAAACTACGCTATTGTTAACAGTTAGCGGTAGCGTCGTACTAGTAGCATGGGCATCCACGCTACTACTAGTCCTATAACCAACGCTATTACTGGTCTTTCTCCTAGTAGTGGGAGTGGGCTTAATTGCATGATTCAATCATTACCAATGAAGATGCTTATTTGGAACTCGCGTTTGAACTTCTAAACAGAGGGCTACTCGTCGGCTCAAAGGGATAATTAATTGAAGAAAAGGACTACCTTATCTAGGGTGGTTTATAAACCCCTCGATCCCTGTGTAAACACGTGCTTCTCCAGTTCCTCCTACCCATACTATCTTCTTGTTGTGACACCGTCGCTTCCAGGGCTTCCTCCTCTACCCGGGTCCGTTTTGTGAAGGAAGGGCAAGGCATGTTGCTCCATTGGCCTCGAAACTTCTTGCGCTCCTAAATGAGGCCATCACAGGATACATGGTAGGCCTCAACATTTTCAGGCCCGGTTGTAATATTTGTGACGTTTATTGCACTCCTAGGGTTTCAGCATGGTAAATTGTAGATCTACATGGCAGACACAAGAAATCATGCCTAGAAGTGGCATAGAAAATCTTACATGATGTATGTATGACATGCATAGGGCTTGTGCACCCAAAGGAGGGGCAAACCTTGCCCCCCGAGTGTACAATGTACATCAGAGGCATGCTCGATTGAGCCGTTTAAATCCTTAGAAAATCATACGATTCCCGAAATCCTCGGGATCTGGCACACTCACATGGTCCCATAGGACGCGGTAAAAATTTGAGTGCGTTTCACAGTAGCCCCTCCAGAGGCCGCTTGTAAACTACATCTCTGAAGTAGTTTCTACCTATCGAGGGAACATTTCTGGTTTTCGAAGGAAGTGAGGGGTTGCTCCGGTTGCCTCAAAACTTCGTGTGCTCTCAAAGGAGGCCATTGCAGGACACATGCCAAGACTGGGCATTTTTTGGGCCCGCCTACAATATGTGAGACATTTATTGCACTCCTAGGGTATCAGCGTGGTAAATTGCTGATTTGCATTTTTCCAAAGACCAAATATCAATGTTTGCTTTTAAAAAGTGAATAAATATAAATTGCGTAGATTTGTTGGAAAAAATAAATCTAGGAATTTCCGAGTGTTTTATGGAAGAATCTAGGGAAACTTCTCTTTTCTGAGATGCACTCTCGGTAAAAGTTCTAACCTAGATGTAGGCATGGGGATCTTTTCCGAGTGTCCCACTGACAGGTGCTTGGGAAACGTTCCTTTTCCGAGATAAACTCTTGGTAAGTGGTCTAACCTAGATCTACGCATGGGATCTTTTTCGTGTGCCCAATCGACATGGGCTCGGGAAAGATCATGCGGGGCCCTCTTGGTAAAATCCTCCCTCCCCCCCCCCCCCCCGCGCGCGCTCTCTTCACTCGAGCGACTCGCTCCATCCGGCACCACCCTCTCCGTCATGCCTGCGTACATCAGTCGTCTCCTTCACCCGTGGCACCAAGACCGACCACCACTCCACCAGCGCCGCACCCCAGCCCGGCCGGTGCCCCCTCGGCCGGCGCCCCCTCCAACAGTGCCCCCCCTATGATCGGTGCCCCCGCCACCACTGTGAGATATTTTTTAGTTGATTATACTTAGGTTTTTTTGTTTGTTTAGATTTTACTTAGGTGTTAGTTTGTTGCAATAGCTCTTTAATAATATCGGTAGTATGTTAATAATTTTTGTAGTAGTTTTCGCAGTACGTTGGTAGATTTTGTACAAGTTTGTTGACATAGTTTTTTTGGCTAAGCGGACCTAGTAGGTTTTGTGTATTCGGCATGTGTCTTGACTTCGAGTCTGATAGTTCTTGTTGACGAGAAATTTAATAGAAGTGATGGAATATCTACCATATTTTCAACCACTTGACAAATGAGAGATGTTTTAAGAGGAATTGTACTGACTGTTGGCGTGGGGGTTGATCTTTCTCTGCTCCTTCTCTAAGATCATGGTAAAACAAGAGGTGTAGAGAAAGCGCGACCATCGCCGTCAGTCGATGAGAGTTTGTTAGGAGAGTCTCATCATATTGGAAGTCAACCCACACGCCTAATATGCGAGACTTCTAGGTTTGACTTTGCAGTTCCAAGCTCAATCAGTTTTTTATTCATATAACATTAGGTCAGCATGTGCACTAGCAAAGGACAAAAGTGGGGCCATGAAGATTCTTGTTTATGGAGACCGGTCCCCCTTTAGGGTGATTGTAGCTCTCGAGAGGGCTCCCGCCTATGTTCAGAGGGCAGCCGCTGACACTGAGGCAACAACTGTTGCGATCGAGCAGGAAACCACCAACACTAAGGCAGCGGCTACCGCGGATCACAATGTTTCTTAGGGCTTATTGAAAGTGCTAGTTATTGACTAGAGGGAGGATGAATAGGCGATTTTTATGAAAGACTTCAAAACAGTGAATGTATTGGAATAATGTGGAAACGTAAACATGCTCATGTAGGGATACAATCAAGATTCTAGACAGGGCATGCAATGCAAGGCAGAGAAGACATTCAAGCAGGACAAGCATAATCATCATGACTACTAAGATGTGTCGAAGACAAACTTAGATGGTATGAAGATAAATAGATGATATGAATGTCTTTGGTGAAAGTCTTTAGAAGGTGTACAAGCAATGTGTTCACAGTTCAGAGTAGGAATGTAAGAGAGTGAAGGATAGAACCAGTAGCTTGACGAAGACACATGATTTGTTGGACCAGTTCCAGTTGCTATGACAACTGTACGTCTGGTTAGGGAGACTGAAAATGAACTCAGAAGACCTCGTATTCACCTTATTCCCCTTGATCCGAAGTCACTTAGAGAACGCTCAATCACTCAGGTAAGTCTTCAGGGGATACTTCTGAAACCCGCAAAATTGGTCACCCGGCAGTCCACAATGACTCTTGAACGCTCTAGGCCCAGACGCCTAACCGTTTGGAAGATCATAGTGTTCAAGTGTATTAAGTCTTCTGTTCACTTAGAACAGAAAGTGTTCGGTGATGCTCAAACACTCTAGCTCTAAGTGTTTAGGTGTATCCTCACAGGATGTGTATCTCTCAAAGTCTTCGAGGTGGGTTGCTTCAAAACGACAATAGCCATATCTCTCTATGAGCAGCCACCTACTTATGGTGGAGGAGGTGGGCTATTTATAGCCAGCGGGCAACCCGACCTGATATGACCAAAATGACCCTGGGTCAATGGCCAACCGACACGTTTCATAACTGTCGGATTTCAAACACACGCTACAACTTTACTTGGGCTACAAGTAAAGCTGGCTCGACCAACTCTGGAAGAGTTTTCCTGTCAATGTCTTCGCTCGAAGACATAGGTATGGGTTGAGCATCATGTCAGCATCTGACTTCGATCACATCGACCCCACTTAATAGTACGGTGGTTCCTATGACTCGGAAAAGAAGAAACAAAACTGCCAAAAGACATCGTCTTCGCGTTTCATTGTCTTCGGACGAATGTCTTCATCCACCACCAATGGCTTCAGTCGTCATCAATGTCTTCGGACATTTTGGGGGGTCGTCTTCGACGGCTAAACCGAAACTCCAGGGACTTCTCTTTGTGTTAACCTGTGAACTCTCACAAACACATTAGTCCCTCAACCACCACTACTAGGAGAAAGCCTAGTAGTAGCGCTGGAAATACCCTTACTAGTAGTGTTGGTGCCAGCGCTACTGCTAAGGCGTTACAACTAGGTTGTAGCAATAGCGCTGGTTGGTCCAGCGCTACTTTATGGTTAGCAGTAGCGCTGCGCTGACCAGCGCTACTGATAACTATTTGTAGCGCTGCATAAGGGCCAGCGCTACTGCTAGATGCCTTCCAGCGCTGCTGCTACTATTCCTGCTTTCACAGATTTGTACCCCTCTACGTATTTGTGATGTATTTGTACAGGCTCTATATAAAGTAGTTTCATCAGATCACAATAAACATACAGTATTTTCATCATAGCATACACATATAGTAGTCTCGTCATACCATCATCATCATCATTAGACACAAATATCTTCACATCTCGAAAATAGCGATACACATGTCATGTCATGTCTCGAATAAGTGCAACTACATGTCATGGCACACACACAAGTTTCATCATCTCTATCTAAACCATTATGTAGAAGAGAAGAGCGATCAACATGAGCAAGACCGCGACTATCACTAGTACAAAATAGGGCTTTGGTTGAGGCTATGATAAGGGTAACAATCCTGGTTCACTTAAGAACCGGGACTAAAGGGGCCATCAGTCCCGGTTTGTGAGGCCAGGGCGTCGGTAGGGCCTCGGAGGTCTTTGGTCCCGGTTCTTCTAACACTTTTGGTCCCGATTCCAGCCAAGAACTAGGACCAATGGGCCTCGCTCCTGGACCGACACCTTTAGTCCCGGTTAGTATCTGGAACCGGGACCAAAAGTCCGTCTTCTATCCCGATTCTAGCCACCAACCGAGACAAAATATATAAGCCTATATATACCCCCGCCTCGCCCCTGTCCACTCACTCTGTTTTTTTGGACGCCGGCGTGTGGGTGTGTGTTGTTCTAGCTCTCACCTTCTATGCATATGAGGTGTTCGATGAAATGCCCGAGCCACACTTAAGCTTTCTCCTCTCCAAGCTCCATTTTCCTCAAGATTTGTCTAGGTATGACGGTCCGTCCTGTCCCATCCCCGTCCTCACCTCTGTCGATCGCCCGTGCCGATCTCGTCGCCCGCACCACCGTGGTGAGCCTCTTGTTTTTATCTTCTTTGTAAAAAAAAATCTTACTTGTATGATTTAGATAGATGCTTGTACAATATTCTTACTTTTATTACTGTTTGTTATTATATAGTGTCATTGTTTTGGTATCCGCCCCCGTCGACCCTCGTCTTGTCTATGATTCCGATGTGATATATTATCTTTTATAACTATTTGTTTGATTTAGGGTTTATGAAAATTATGCCGACCAACGTGACATAGATGTTTTTATCTAGGAGTTATGTGAACTGGAAAGTCCAAACGACGTAGAAATTCTTGTCGAGAAGTTAAATTTGGTTGAAAAAGAAAACAATTACTTGAAAGAAAAATTAAAAAGAGTTGAAGAGGTGAAGATGAAATTGGAGTTGCATGTTGCCGATGTCGCCGACGATCACAAGATCAAGATGGATGAAATGCGCTTGAAGATTAGAAAGATTAGAAAATATGCCATTCATACTGAGGCTTGGTATAATTATGTCGTTGGATCAATTGATACCTTAGTTGCAGTTATGATTGCATTTGTTGTTGCATTTACCTTTTACATAGTTTCAATGTATGTTTTAGTTAGATGCTCTAGAGAGCTATATGTTGTTCAATGAGAACTATGCATGAACTTTATGTATTTATTTTGGTCACTATTGTACTTTGGCTTTAATGTGCTGATGAATTTCTATTAATTTGGTCACTTCTCTATTCATGATGTTTTGTAATGGTTTTTGATACACTTAATTATATAATGCATGCAGATGAACCGGCAATGGATGTACGGTGACCGTCGCACCTCAGAGTATATTAAGGGCCTACATAATTTTCTCGAAGCAGCTGAGGCAAACAAGCAGAATGGTTTTATGCATTGTCCATGTATTGTCTGTGGGAATACAAAGGATTACTCCAACTCTAAAACCCTTCACTTCCACCTGCTTGAGAAGGGTTTCATGCCATAATATAATGTTTGGACCAAGCACGGAGAAAGAGGGGTTATGATAGAAGACAACAAAGAAGAAGAGGAGGAGGACAACTACCCGCCCCCTGAATACGGTGATGCTGCAATGGGGGAAGCTGAAGATCAAGAGGAACCAGATGATGTGCCCGATGATGATCTTCGTCGGGTCATTGTTGATGCAAAGAGAGCATGCGAAAGTGAAAGGGAGAAGTTGAAGTTCAATCGCATGTTAGAGGATCACAAAAAAGGGTTGTACCCAAATTGCTAAGATGGCAACACAAAGCTCGGTATCACACTGGAATTGCTACGATGGAAGGCAGACAATGGTGTATCTAACAAGGGATTTGGTTCACTACTGAAAATCATGAAGAAGAAGCTTCCAAAGGATAACGAATTGCCCGACAGTACATATGAAGCAAAGAAGGTTCTATGCCCTCTAGGATTGGAGGTGAAGAATATACATGGATGCCCTAATGACTGCATCCTCTACCGCGGTGCGTACGAGGATTTGAATGCATGCCCGGTATGCGGTGCATTGCGATATAAGATCAGATGAGATGACCCTGGTGATGTTAAGGGCTAGCGCACCGGGAAGAGGATTCCCGCCAAGGTGATGTGGTATGCTCCTATAATACCACGGTTGAAACGTCTGTTCGGAAACAAAAGGCATACCGAGTTGATGCAATGTCATATAAAAGACCGTAAGAAAGACGGGAAGTTGAGAGCACCGGCCGACGGGTCGTAGTGGAGAAAGATCGAGAGGAAGTGGAGCGACTTTACAGGTGACCCAAGGAACGCATGATTTGGTTTAAGTGTAGATGGCGTTAAGCCTTTTGGGGAGTAGAGCAGCAAGCATAGCACATGGCCCGTGTCTATGTATGTAGAACCTTCCTCCTTGGTTGTGCATGAGGCGGAAGTTCATTATGATGCCAGTGCTCATACAAGGCCCTAAGCAACCCGGCAATGACATTGATGTGTACCTAAGGCCATTAGTTGATGAAATTTTACAGTTATGGAATGGAAGAGGTGTACGTGTGTGGGATGAGACGAATAGGAGGAATTTGACCTACATGCATTGCTGTTTGTAACCATCAACAATTGGCCTGCTCTCTATAACCTTTCGGGACAGACAAACAAGGGATACCACGCACGCACACACTGTTTAGATGACATCGAAAGTATATATTTGGACAAATGCAGGAAGAATGTGTACCTAGGGCATCATCGATTTCTTCTGACCAACCATCAATATCGAAAGAAAGGAAAGCATTTCAAAGGTGAGGCAGATCACCGGAAGAAGCCCGCCCTCCGCACTGGTGATCACATACTTGATATGGTCAATGATTTACAAGTAATATTTGGAAAGGGTCCTCGCGGACTATCTGTTTCGACTGACGATGAGGGATGCACACCCATGTGGAAGAAGAAATCTATATTTTGGGACCTACCCTATTGGAAAGACCTAGAGGTCCGCTCTGCAATCAACGTGATGCACGTGACGAATAATCTTTGCATGAACCTGCTAGGCTTCTTGTGAGTGTATGGAAAGACAAAAGATACACCGGAGGTATGGGAGGACCTATAGCGTGTGCACGAAAAAGATGGCATGCATCCAAAGCAGTATGAGGGTCCTGCCAGCTATGCTCTTACCAAAGAAGAGAAGGAAATCTTCTTTGAATGCTTGCTCAGTATGAAGGTCCCGTCTGGCTTCTTGTCGAATATAAAGGGAATAATAAATATGACAGAGAAAAAGTTCCAGAACCTAAAGTCTCATGACTGCCACATGATTATGATGCAACTGCTTCCGGTTGCATTGAGGGGGCTTCTACTGGAAAACATTCGATTAGCCATTGTGAAGCTATGTGCATTCCTCAATGCAATCTCTCAGAAGGTAATCAATCCAGAAATCCTACCAAGGTTAAAGAGTGATTTGGTGCAATGTCTTATCAGTTTCGAGCTGGTGTTCCCACCATCCTTCTTCAATATCATGACGCACGTCCTAGTTCATCTAGTCGACGAGATTGACATTCTGGTCCCTGTATTTTTACACAATATGTTCCCCTTTGAGAGGTTCATGGGAGTCTTAAATAAATATGTTCGTAACTGTGCTAGGCTAGAAGGAAGCATCTCCACGGGCCATCAAACAGAGGAGGTCATTTGGGTTTTGTGTTGACTTCTTTCCTAACCTTAAGCCGATTGGTCTCCCTCAATCGCGGTATGAGGGAAGACTGGCTAAAAAAGGCACGCTAGGACCGGACTCAATAATATGTAAGGACATGCATTCTTGGTCTCAAGCACACTACACCGTTCTACAGAATTCTACCTTGGTGACCCCGTATGTCAATGAACACAAGAATATGATGCTCTCCAAACACCCGGAGTAGTGTGACGACTGGATTACATGTGAACACATCGGGACTTTAGGCAGTTGGTTGCAAACACATCTCATGGGTAACACCATTATGGCAGATGAGTTGTACTCGTTGGCCAGGGGACCATCTTCGATTGTATTGTTTACAACGGGTACGAGATAAATGGGAATACATTTTACACGATCGCCCAAGATCAAAAGAGAACGAACCAAAACAGTGGTGTCCTCTTTGATGTAGCAAGCAACATCGGAAAGGACACATATTATGGTTACATAGGACATATGGGAACTTGACTATGGACATGATTTTAAGGTCCCTTTGTTTTAGTGTAAATGGGTCAATCTGTCAGGAGGCAGGGTACAGGTAGACCCGTACTACAGAATGACAACAGTGGATCTGAACAATCTTGGGTACACATACGAACCATTCGTCCTAGGCAATGATGTGGCGCAGGTTTTCTATGTGAAGGACATGTCTACCAAACCGAGAAAAGGAAAAGATAAGGAAGCGAATACATCATACGATGAGCCAAAACGCCACATAGTTTTTTCAGGGAAAATAGACATCGTGGGAGTAGAGGGCAAGACATACATGTGTGCAGATTATGAAAAGTTTCATGAAATTCCTCCCTTCAAAGTGAAGGCTGACCCAAGCACCCTGTTGAACGATGAAGATTATCCATGGTTATGCGCAATAAGCAAGGGACACACACAGAGAAAAAGTGACGACTTTCTCTCCACAACTATTCCGATGATGGCTTTGATCTAGAATATCACTGTAGTTACATGTCAAGAAATGAAATGCCTTTGTAACAGACGTGTTTTCATCTAAAACCCTGATACTTCGAAAGAGATTGTCCATTTTGTACACAAAGTGCATCCAGTTTTCGCTGTAACCCTCTCAACTTTTTAGCACATGCTATGTGGGTGAAATTATGGTACCATGCCAACTTTCAACCATTTCAGAGTTCATTTGTAGTGCTTTTAAATCCAGGGTCATTTTAGCTCAAAAAAAATGATGAAATGTAAGAAAAATAGCAAATGAAGTCAGAAAAGGGTTGAAAAGGGATGATGTTGCTTTGAATGGTGCATATTGAATGCAGAAAAATTCTTGAGTTCAACTATGTTTAAAAAATTGAAATCCTTTTGTAACAGATGTGTTTTTGTGCGAAACCCTGATACTTCGAAAGAGATTGTCCATTTTGTTCACGAAGTGCATCCAGTTTCCGCCGTAACCCTCTCAACTTTTTAGAACATGCTATGTGGGTGAAATGATGGTACCATGCCAACTTTCAACCATTTCAGAGTTCATTTGTAGTCCTTTTCAATTTAGGGTCATTTTAGCTCAAAATAAATGATGAAATGCAAGAAAAATAGCAAATGAAGTCTGAAAAGGGTTGAAAAGGGATGGTGTCGCTTTGAATGGTGCATATTGAATGCAGAAAAATTCTTGAGTCCAAATATGTTTAAGAATTCTAAATCCTTTTGTAACAGATGTGTTTTTGTGCGAAACCCTGATACTTCGAAAGAGATTGTCCATTTTATACACGAAGTGCATCCAGTTTTTGCCGTAACCCTCTCAACTTCTTAGCACATGCTATGTGGGTGAAATTATGGTACCATGCCAATTTTCAACCATTCCAGAGTTCATTTGCAGTGCTTTTCAATTCAGGATCATTTTACCTCAAAATAAATGATGAAATGCATGAAAATAGCAAAAGAAGTCAGAAAAAGGTTGAAAAGGGATGATGTGGCTTTGGATGGTGCATATTGAATGCAGAAAAATTGTTGAGTTCAAATATGTTTAAAAATTTGAAATCCTTTTGTAACAGACGTGTTTTCGTGTGAAACCTTGATACTTCGAAAGAGATTGTCCATTCTATACACGAAGTGCATCTAGTTTTTCCTGTAACCCTCTCAACTTTTTAGCACATGCTATGTGGGTGAAATGATGGTACCATTCCAACTTTCAACCATTTCAGAGTTCATTTGCAGTGCTTTTCAATTCAGGCTCATTTTATCTCAAAATAAATGATGAAATGCATGAAAAATAGCAAATGAAGTCAGAAAAGCGTTGGAAAGGGATGATGTGGCTTTGACTGGTGCATACTGAATGTAGAAAAATTGTTGAGTTCAAATATGTTTAAAAAATTAAAATCCTTTTGTAACAGACGTGTTTTCGTTCGATAAAAGTTATATAAGTAAACTTGATATTATATAAAATTTATGCAACTAAAATCATCAAAGTTATTCTTGCTAAAAACTTTAATAGCAAAACGAATATTCATAAACTATTTTTTGTTAAGAACTTTTAATATGCAAGAAAATAACATAAAAAATAGCAAAAGTGAAAATAGATGCACTTATAGAGAAAATTCGACCTAAATTCGAAGGGCTAGTTAGGCGCCTAACTAGCATTTTAAATTTAGGTCAAATTTCCTATATAAGGGCATCTATTATCACTTTGAGAGGATCTCAATGTAGTAGCCGGGACGGGGCTTATAAACAGGTTCGGGCGTCCTTCGCTTGGCGAGGTGGGACCAAACTCCCACCACACCGCTGCGGCAACCCTTTAATCCCGGTTGGTGGCACCAACCGGGACTAAAAAATTTAATAGCAAACTAAAATAACATAAAAAATAAAAAAATGTTGCCTACTAGACAACCACGGCGTGCATACGACTAGAAACCCATCTCAACATGGGCCAGGATGCAGGCCCACGAGCCTAGCAGGCCCAACATGGCAGAGGCGGAGTTTAGGCATGTATAGCCTGCATTGGAGAGGAGCTCGACAGCTCAGGCGCAGCGAGGCTTATAAACTGGTGTTATCGCCCCTCGACTAGCGAGGTGGGACTAAACATACGACACTGCTGCACCAGGCCTTTGGTCCCGGTTGGTGCACCAACCGAGACGAAAGGCCCCCCTTTTGTCCCGGTTGGAGACCAACCGAGACCAAAGGCCTCTGCTTCCCGCCCTTTGGGCTGCTGAAACTGACCTTCAGTCCCGGTTAGTGGCTACAACCAGGACTAAAGGGGGCCTTTAGTCTCGGTTGGTGGCAACAACCGGGACTAAAGGTCTCTGTATATAAACAGGGACTTAGAAATTTTTCAGATTTCATCTGCAGTTGCCCCCAACGACACCGAGCACATCGACGTCGCCAGGCTGCCCAAGCCTGCCGTCGATGCCCTCGCTACCCTCTGCCCCGTCAACATCGTCTGGCTGCTCCACCTCGTTGTCGACGCCCTCATCGTCGCCCCTGCCCTGCCGCCGCCGCCCTGCCCTGTGCTGCCGTCGCCGTCGTACTTGCCCTGTGCTGCCGCCGCCCCGCCCCGACGCCGTCGCCGCTTGTTGCCGCCTCCACTCTCCTCGTCAGCCCCCCGGTGAGCTCCCCAAATCCCGTCAGATGTTCATGTTCAGTTTCAGTTTTAGTTTAATTGAGTTAGTTTAGTTTAGTTTAGTTTAGTTTGGTTAGTCTAGTTTAGTTTTGGTTGTTTTATGTTCAGTTTTAGTTAATTTAGTTTTAGTTTTGTTAGACGTTCGGTCTTAGTTGTTTAGTTAGTTTTAGCTGTTTTAGTTGTTTAATTAGTTTTAGCTGTTTTAGTTGTTTAGTTTTAGTTTTAGTTGTTTAGTTTTAGTTTTAGATGTTCAGTTTCAGTTAATTTAGTTGTTTTAGTTGTTTAGTTCTTTTATGTTTTAGTTGTATTAATTAATTAAGTGTTCATATTGTTTTATTTAATTTAGTTGTTTTAGTTGCTGAGTTTTTTATGTTTTAGTTATTTTACATGTTTAAATGTTTAGTTGCATAGCATAGCTGTTGAGTCAATGATGCTCGGCCAGCATCCTCGTCGTTGACCCAGTGGCAATCACCTACTTGAGAGGTGCCATGTCCGGGACTGGGCTCCGCCGGGCTGGCACTGGGAGGTGCTGCGTTTCGGGGCGCCTAGCTTGGTGAGGAATCATGGTCCCATCGTCGACCCAGAGGTTCTTTGGTGGCGATCGCGTGGACCATTATCGGTGCAGAGGGAGTCGGCTCTCGCGGAGGTGGTACGTCGCCGTGTCAGGGAGGAGTCCGAGCACATCCGATGCTACATGGCCGCGTTTGATGCCAGGTTCTCCAATACCTAGCAGGTTCTTTAGGGATCTCACCCGAGCTATGATCCTGTCATAGTTCCTTCTCTTTGGGTGTCCACCGCCTGCGCCGCTAGACGTCAACTACATCTGTATTAGTGCTATTATATAATAATATTCGAGATGTATTGGTGATAATATTCGATGATGTATTAGTGATACTATTTGATGATGTATTAGTGATATTATATGATCGTATTGTTGCATTAATGCCTAGTATTGATTTCCATATCTCATGTTTTTATATTGCTATGTCGTAATATTTGCAGAAACTATGGATCACAGAGACATAGAACGAGAAGACTTGTTGGGGGATATAATTTGCGTCGGGTATAATCCCTTGGCGTATCTCAACGACACCGATGCTCAGGAAGGAGAGGACAGCTCCGGTGATCCAACGATGGAGGAGGCAAGAGATAATGATGGCTACGGTGACCGAATGGCAGAGGAAGGAGAGCATGATCACGACTCCGGTGGCCAAATGGTGGAGGAAATAGACCATGATCATGGCTCCGGTGACCGAATGGAGGAGGGATCCTCAACTATTGCAAAGTCTAGCGAGGTAAGGAGATGAGGCCCGAAGAAAAGGTTGCGCCAGGATGAAAGGTTCACGATCACAGAAGTCACGAACGATTTCCAACCGATTTCTCCCAAGCAGACCAAGGACGCATTTGTACATCAGTGTGGAGTTGTTGTTAGGGACCGCGTCTCGATTAGCACCCAGGAATGGAATAAGAATAATAATGACCCCGAAGTTTCTTATGTCCAGGATAGACTGAAAGATGATCTTTGGACCGAGCTAATGAGAAATTTCAGCCTACCGCAAGAGGAGGATCTGAATAACCCAGTTATAGAGAAAAAGGTGAAGTCGTGGGCTCTTAAGAAGATGGCAGAACTATTCAGGAACTGGGAGAAAGAGTTGAACACAAAGTTTGTCGAGAAAGATGAGACTTCGGAGTTCAAAGGTCGATATGAGAAGATAAGAGATCAATGGCCCGAATTTATGGCCTACAAGAAGTGGGAGAAGAGTAAGAAAATGTCACTGACAAACAAGAAAAATGCTGCAGCGAAGCAGTATCACCATCACACGGGGTCAGGTGGCTACTACAAAGCCTGACCGTTGTGGGACAAAGCTGAGCAAGACCTGCTTGCTAAGAATGTCCACCCAGAGACATTAGAATGACCAAATCGCTCAAGGACTTGGTTCTTCGGGGTTGGGGGAACTTTGGACCCAGAAACAGGGAAGTGTATCTGGACGAGAGCTCAACTTGCAATACCCATCACAAAGCTTCAGACAGCAATCAAGGCAGCGCAGGAAGGGACGTTCATTCCCGACAAAGAAAAGGACGAGATGATAGAGGCCCTCGGGAATCCTGAATACCATAGACGAACACGAGGTACATCAGGCTCCGTTCCGTGGAAGCATGGGTTTCCCAACAGCGGCGGTTATAGAAGTCGAGAGAGAAAGAGGAAACTGGAAGCAAGCAAATGCAGAAGCTCAATGCAAGATTAGCAAAACTAGAGGAACTTGAGAGCCAGCGAGCTACCGGCCAACCATCTGAGCGGCACGAAGATCCTTCCTTCGACGCTGCCCCAGAAGCTAACCTGCCATGTCAGTGGAGAAGCAACATAGCTTCCACGGAGCTCGTTCAGCTTGATTTCACGGCTCCTCACTGTTGGGAGACGTAGTAGTAAATCAAAATTTTCCTACGTTCACCAAGATCTATCTATGGAGAAACCAGCAACGAGAGGGGAGAGATTGCATCTTCATACCTTTGAAGATCGCTAAGCGGAAGCGTTACAAGAACGCGGTTGATGGAGTCGTACTCGCAGCGATTCAGATCGCGGTAGATCCTATCAAGTGCCGAACGGACGGCACCTCCGCGTTCAACACACGTGCAGCCCGGTGACGTCTCCAACACCTTGATCCAGCAAGGAGGAAGGAGAGGTTGGGGAAGGGCTCCAACAGCAGCACGACGGCGTGGTGGTGGTGGAGTAGCAAGGTATTCCGACAGGGCTTCGCCTAAGCGCTGCGGAGGAGGAAGAAGAGAGGTAGGGCTTCGCCGTGAAAGAGAGAGATCAAATCTTCTCTCAAAACATCCAAAACCTCAAGTATATATAGGAGGAGGGACGTGGAGGGCTGGCTTGGCCTCTACTCCAAAGAGGAGATGGCCGGCCGAATTAAAGGGAGAGTCCACCTCCCACAAGGGAGGTGGATCTCCTCCTTTTAAATCCTTTTTGCCTTATCTCCTTATCTCCAGCCGCATGGGCCTTTAGCAAAAGTCTTGCCCAGCCCAATAAGGGCTGGCACACTTTATCTAACAGCCCATGTGGTCCTTTGGTCGTCACACCCCTCCCGGGGGTTATCCGGCACCCTCCCGGCACTCCCGGTACACTACCGATGAGCCCGAAAACTTTCCGGTGACCAAAACTGGACTTCCTATATATCAATCTTTACCTCCAGACCATTCCGGAGCTCCTCGTGACGTCCGGGATCTCATCCGGGACTCCGAACAACCTTCGGTAATCACGTATACCTTTTCCCTATAACCCTAGCGTCATCGAACCTTAAGTGTGTAGACCCTACGGGTTCGGGAGACACGTAGACATGACCGAGACACCTCTCCGGTCAATAACCAACAGCGGGATCTGGATACCCATGTTGGCTCCCACGTACTCCACGATGATCTCATCGGATGAACCACGATGTCAAGGATTCAATCAATCCCGTATACAATTCCCTTTGTCTATCGGTATGATACTTGCCCGAGATTCGATCGTCGGTATCCCCATACCTTGTTCAATCTCGTTACCGGCAAGTCTCTTTACTCGTTCCGTAATACATCATCCCGTGACTAACTCCTTAGTCACATTGAGCTCATAATGATGATGTCTTACCGAGTGGGCCCAGAGATACCTCTCCGTCACACGGAGTGACAAATCCCAGTCTCGATTCATGCCAACCCAACAGATACTTTCGGAGATACCCGTAGTGCACCTTTATAGCCACCCAGTTACGTCGTGACGTTTGGCACACCCAAAGCATTCCTACGGTATCCGGGAGTTGCACAATCTCATGGTCTAAGGAAACGATACTTGACATTGAAAAGCTTTAGCAAACGAACTACACGATCTTGTGCTATGCTTAGAATTGGGTCTTGTCCATCACATCATTCTCCTAATGATGTGATCCCGTTATCAATGACATCCAATGTCCATGGCCATGAAACCGTGACCATCTATTGATCAACGAGCTAGTCAACTAGAGGCTCACTAGGGACATGTTGTGGTCTATGTATTCACACATGTATTATGGTTTCCGGTTAACACAATTATAGCATGAACAATAGACAATTATCATGAACAAGGAAATACAATAATAACCATTTTATTATTGCCTCTAGGGCATATTTCCAACAGTCTCCCACTTGCACTAGAGTCAATAATCTAGTTCACATCACCATGTGATTAACACTTACATCACCATGTGATCATATCATCATGTGATTAACACCCAATAAGTTCTGGGGTTTGTTCATGTTCTGCTCGTGAAAGAGGTTTTTTAGTCAGCGGGTCTGCGACATTCAGATCCGTGTGTACCTTTGCAAACTTTCCATTTCATATTTGTAGATACTGCTCCCACGCTCCACTTGGAGCTATTCCAAATGGCTGCTCCACTATACGTAGCTGGATTTCTACTAAGAGTCATCCGTATTGGTTTTAAAGCTTGCATCATCGTAACACTTTACGATGAACTCTTTATCACCTCCATAATCGAGAAATATTTCCTTAGTTCTCAAGTTACTAAGGCTAACTTTGACCGCTGTCTAGTGATCCACTCTTGGATTACTCTTGTACCCCTTGACAGACTCATGGCAAGGCACACACAGGTGCGGTACACAGCATGGCATACTATATAGAGCCTATGGCTAAAGCATAGGAGATGACACTCATCTCTTCTTTATCTTCTGCCGTGGTCGGGTATTGAGTCTTACTCAATTTCACACCTTACAATACAGTCAAGAACTCCTTCTTTGACCCATCTATTTTGAACTCCTTCAAAAACTTGTCAAGGTATGTCTTCGTCGAAAAAACTTATCAAGCGAATTGATCTATCCCTATAGATCTTGATGCTCAATAAAATAGTAGCTTTATCTGGGTCTTCCTTTGAAAAAACTCTTTTCAAACAACCCTTCATGCTCTTCCAGAAATTCTACATCATTTCCGATCAATAATATGTCAACTACATATTCTTATAAGAAATTCTATAGTGCTCCCACTCACTTTCTTGCAAATACAAGTTTCTCATAAACTTTGTATAAACTTAAACACTTTGATCACCTCATCAAAGCATATATTCCAACTCCGAGATTCTTGCTCCAGTCCATAGAAGGATCGCTGGAGTTTGCATATTATTAGCATCCTTAGGATTGACAAAACCTTCTGGTTGTATCACATACAACTCTTCCTCACAGAAACCATTATGGAAACCTTGTTTTGTCATCCATCTGCCAGATTTCATAATCAAAAAATGCAGCAACTGCTAACAAAATTTTAATAGACTTTTAGCATCGCTACAGATGAGACAATCTCATCGCAGTCAACTCCTTGAACTTGGCGGAAACTTCTTTGCGACAAGTCGAGCTTTATAAACGGTGACATTTCACCATTAGCGTCTATGTTTATCTCAAAGGTCCATTTGTACTCAATGACCCGCCATTCAACAGGCAAGTCTACCAAAGTCCATACTTGGTTTTCATACATGGATCCTTTCTCGGATTTCATGGCTCCTAGCCATTTGTTGGAATCCGGGCCCACCATCGCTTCTTCATAGTTCGTAGGTTCATCGTTGTCCAACAACATGATTTCCAAGACAGGGTTGTCGTACTACTCAGGAGCAGTACGCGTCCTTGTCGACCTACGAGGTTCGATAGTGACTTGATCCGAAGCTTCATGATCATCATCATTAACTTCCTTTTCAACTGAGTAGGCTCTACAGAAACATCTTTCTGTGTTGCGCTATTCTCTGGATGAAACAAAGGTTCAACAACCTTATCAAGTTCTATCTTCCTCCCACTCAATTCTTTCGAGAGAAACTCTTTCTCAAGAAAGGACCCGTTCTTAGCTACAAATACCTTTTGCGCTTGGATCTGAGATAGAAGGTATACCCAATGTCTCATTAGGGTATTCTATGAAGATGCATTTGTCTGCTTTGGGTTCGAGCTCGCTAGGTGAAAAACCCATTTTCACATAAGCGTCGCAGCCCCAAACATTAAGAAATGACAGCTTAGGCTTCTATCAAACCATAATTCTCACGGTGTCATCTCAACAGACTTAGATGGTGCCCTGTTAAAGTGAATGGATTTGTCTTTAATGCATAACCCCATAACGATAGTGGTAAAACGATAAGAGACATCATAGTACTCACTATATCCAATAGAGCACGACTACGACGTTCGAACACACCATCACACTATGGTGTTCCAGGAGGCGTGAGCTGTGAAACAATTTCCACATTGTCTAAAATTGCATACCAAACTCGTAACTTAGATATTCACCTCCATGATCATATCATAGACATTTATCTTCTTGTCACGATGATCTTTAACTTCACTCTGAAACTCCTTGAACCTTTCAAACATTTCAGATTCGTGTTTCATTAAGTAAATATCCCCATATTTACTCAAATCATCAGTGAAGGTAAAGAAAAACAACGATATCCACTGTGTGTTTCAACACTCATTGGACCACATACATCAACATGTATTAATTCCAATAAGCCACTTGCCCGCTCCATCATATTGGATGACGGGGTCTCAGTCATCTTGCCCAAGAGGCATGGCTCGCATGTCTCAACCGATTCGAAATCGAGTGAGTCAAAAAACATCCATCATCATGGAGTTTCTTCATGCGATTTATACCAATATGACATTACGTGGCAGTGCCACAAGCATGTGGTACTATCATTATTAACTTTGTATCTTTTGGTACCAATGTTATGAATATGTGTACTACTACGATCATGATTCGATAAACCATTTCGAGTGGGTGCATGACCATTGAAGGCATTATCCATGTAAACAGAATAACCATTATTCTCTAACTTATATGAATAACCGTATCGCACTAATCATGATCTAATCACGTTTATGCTCAACGCAAACACCAAATAACATTTATTTAGGTTTATCACAAATCCTGAAGGTAGAGAGAGCGTGCGATGGTGATCACATCAATCTTGGAAATACTTCCAACACACATCGTCACCTTTCACCTAGCTAGTCTCCATTTACTCCGTAGCTTTCATTTCGAGTTGCTAACACTTAGCAACCGAACCGGTATCTAATACCCAGGTGCTACTAGGAGTACCAGCAAGGTACACATCACTAACACGTATATCAAATATACTTCCATTGACATTACCAGCCTTCTTATCTACCAATCATCTAGGGTTTTTCCGCTTCAGCGAACATTCTCCTCATAACAGAAGCACTTAGTCTCGGGTTCGGGCTCAACCTTGGGTTTCTTCACTAGAGCAACAACTGGCTTGCCATTCCTGAAGTTTTTCCCTTCTTGCCCTTGCCCCTTTTGAAACTAGTGGTTTTCACTTAACCATCAACACTTGATGCTCCTTATTGATTTCTACCTTCGTGGTGTCAAACATCACGAACAACTCAGGGATCATCTTATCCATCCCTGGCATGTTATAGTTCATCACGAAGCTCTAGTAGCTTGGTGGCAGTGACTTGGAGAACTGCATTAATCACTATCTCATCTGGAAGATTAACTCCCACTTGATTCAAGTGATTGTAGCACCCAGACAATCTGAGAACACGCTCACCGATTAAGCTATTCTCCTTTATCTTGCAGGCAAAGAATCTTGTTGGAGGTCTCATACCTCTCAACATAGGCACGAGCTTGAGATCACAATCTCAGCTCCTAGAACATCTCATATGTTCTATGACGTTCAAAACATTTTGAAGCCTCAATTCTAAGCCGTAATGCATGACGCACTGAACTATCACGTAGTCATCAAAAAGTGCCTGTCATATGTTCACAACATCTACAGACAACGCTTGAGGGAGTGATGCAGTTAGCGGTACATCAAAAACATAAGCTTTCTGTGCAGCAATGAGGACAATCCTCAGATCACGGACCCAGTCCGCATTATTGCTACCATCAACTTTCAACTTACTTTTCTCTAGGATTGTATCAATAAAACTGGGGAGCTACAGCGCGAGCTATCTACGACATAATTTGCAAGGACATTTTTAGACTAAGTTCATGATAATTAAGTTCATTTAATCAAATTATTAATGAACTCCCACTTAGATAGACATCTCTCTAGTCTTCCAAGTGATACATGATCCATGTCAACTAGCCCGTGTCCGATCATCACGTGAGACGGACTAGTCATCCATGGTGAACATCTCTATGTTGATCGTATCTTCTATACGACTCATGTTCGACCTTTCGGTCTTCCGTGTTCCGAGGCCATGTCTGTACATGCTAGGCTCGTCAAGTCAACCTAAGTGTTTCGCACGTGTAAATCTGGCTTACACCCGTTGTATGCGAACGTTAGAACCTATCACACCCGATCATCACGTGGTGCTTCGGAACGACGATCCTTAGCAACGGTGCACAGTTAGGGTGAACACCTTTCTTGAAATTTTATTGAGAGATCATCTTATTTACTACCGTCGTTCTATGCAAATAAGATGTAAACATGATAAACATCACATGCAATCAATATAGTGACATGATATGGCCAATATCATCTTGCTCCTTTGATCTCCATCTTCGGGGCACCATGATCATCACTGTCACCGGCACGACACCATGATCTCCATCATCATGATCTCCATCATTGTGTCTTCATGAAGTTGTCTCGCCAAATATTACTTCTACTACTACAGCTAACGTTTAGCAATAAAGTAAAGTAATTACATGGCGTTTATGATTGACACGCAGGTCATACAATGATATAAGACAACTCCTATGGCTCCTGCCGGTTGTCATAGTCATCGACATGCAAGTCGTGAACCCTATTACAAGAACATGATCAATCTCATACATCACAATGCATCACATCACATCCTTTTGGCCATATCACATCACACGGCATATGCTGCAAAAACAAGTTAGACGTCCTCTAATTTGTAGTTGCAAGTTTTTACGTGGTTGCTATAGGTTTCTAGCAAGAACGTTTCTTACCTACGTCAAAACCACAACGTGATATGCCAATTGCTATTTACCCTTCATAAGGACCCTTTTCATCGAATCCAATCCGACTAAGGTGGGAGAGACAGACACCCGCTAGCCACCTTATGCAACTAGTGCATGTCAGGCGGTGGAACCGGTCTCACGTAAGCGTACGTGTAAGGTTGGTCCGGGCCGCTTCATCCCACAATACCGTCGAATCAAGATAAGACTAGTAACGGCAAGCATATTAACAAAATCGACGCCCACAACTGCTTTGTGTTCTACTCGTGCATGGATTCTACGCATAGACCTAGCTCATGATGCCACTGTTGGGAGACGTAGTAGTAAATCAAAATTTTCCTACGTTCACCAAGATCTATCTATGGAGAAACCAGCAACGAGAGGGGAGAGATTGCATCTTCATACCTTTGAAGATCGCTAAGCGGAAGCGTTACAAGAACGCGGTTGATGGAGTCGTACTCGCAGCGATTCAGATCGCGGTAGATCCTATCAAGTGCCGAACGGACGGCACCTCCGCGTTCAACACACGTGCAGCCCGGTGACGTCTCCAACACCTTGATCCAGCAAGGAGGAAGGAGAGGTTGGGGAAGGGCTCCAACAGCAGCACGACGGCGTGGTGGTGGTGGAGTAGCAAGGTATTCCGACAGGGCTTCGCCTAAGCGTTGCGGAGGAGGAAGAAGAGAGGTAGGGCTTCGCCGTGAAAGAGAGAGATCAAATCTTCTCTCAAAACATCCAAAACCTCAAGTATATATAGGAGGAGGGACGTGGAGGGCTGGCTTGGCCTCTACTCCAAAGAGGAGATGGCCGGCCGAATTAAAGGGAGAGTCCACCTCCCACAAGGGAGGTGGATCTCCTCCTTTTAAATCCTTTTTGCCTTATCTCCTTATCTCCAGCCGCATGGGCCTTTAGCAAAAGTCTTGCCCAGCCCAATAAGGGCTGGCACACTTTATCTAACAGCCCATGTGGTCCTTTGGTCGTCACACCCCTCCCGGGGGTTATCCGGCACCCTCCCGGCACTCCCGGTACACTACCGATGAGCCCGAAAACTTTCCGGTGACCAAAACTGGACTTCCTATATATCAATCTTTACCTCCAGACCATTCCGGAGCTCCTCGTGACGTCCGGGATCTCATCCGGGACTCCGAACAACCTTCGGTAATCACGTATACCTTTTCCCTATAACCCTAGCGTCATCGAACCTTAAGTGTGTAGACCCTACGGGTTCGGGAGACACGTAGACATGACCGAGACACCTCTCCGGTCAATAACCAACAGCGGGATCTGGATACCCATGTTGGCTCCCACGTACTCCACGATGATCTCATCGAATGAACCACGATGTCAAGGATTCAATCAATCCCGTATACAATTCCCTTTGTCTATCGGTATGATACTTGCCCGAGATTCGATCGTCGGTATCCCCATACCTTGTTCAATCTCGTTACCGGCAAGTCTCTTTACTCGTTCCGTAATACATCATCCCGTGACTAACTCCTTAGTCACATTGAGCTCATAATGATGATGTCTTACCGAGTGGGCCCAGAGATACCTCTCCGTCACACGGAGTGACAAATCCCAGTCTCGATTCATGCCAACCCAACAGATACTTTCGGAGATACCCGTAGTGCACCTTTATAGCCACCCAGTTACGTCGTGACGTTTGGCACACCCAAAGCATTCCTACGGTATCCGGGAGTTGCACAATCTCATGGTCTAAGGAAACGATACTTGACATTGAAAAGCTTTAGCAAACGAACTACACGATCTTGTGCTATGCTTAGAATTGGGTCTTGTCCATCACATCATTCTCCTAATGATGTGATCCCGTTATCAATGACATCCAATGTCCATGGCCATGAAACCGTGACCATCTATTGATCAACGAGCTAGTCAACTAGAGGCTCACTAGGGACATGTTGTGGTCTATGTATTCACACATGTATTATGGTTTCCGGTTAACACAATTATAGCATGAACAATAGACAATTATCATGAACAAGGAAATACAATAATAACCATTTTATTATTGCCTCTAGGGCATATTTCCAACACTCACTACCCCATGGATAGTATCATGGAAGCTCAACATTGCGAGCTAATGACAAGATGCCAGAACCCGACCTTCAAGGCGGCGATCGGTTCTGTTGTACCTCCTCGAGCTGAGGGAACTTTCCACTGCCATTCGATTCCACATGACTATGATGTTGTGATGGTGGATGAAAGAATGGATGGATATGAGGGGCTGGAGCTTGACAACCCTACACATGAAGTGGACATTATTCTTTTGGAATATGGTTTGAGGAGTACCTCAAGCTTCCAAACTGGAAGCCTCAGCCTCCTCCGGAGCTTGAGGGCACTTCGCCTCCTCCTCCTCCTCCTCCTCCTCCTCCTCCTCCTTTGGCTCCTTTGGTGCGTGAGGCCACTCCGCCTCCTCTTCCGCCTCCTCCTTCGCCTCCTCTGGAACATGAGGCCACTCCGCCTCCTCCATCGCCTCCTCCTCTGCCTCCTGCGCACTACAAGAAATATGTCAACTTCTGACCTTCTCTTACTAACCTAGCCAAATTGGTCGTAAATCCATGGCCATTTCGCTGGGAAGGGATCAAACCGAGAAATTGCCTTACACCAAATGGTCATAAAGCAGACAACAGTGGTCGATGACCTTATTTCTACCTTATTACGACCAATATAAATGGTCATGAGGTTATGAACGTGGATGCATTGGTACTTAAGGCCACCTCCTTTTTCTATGCATACAAAAATGTACAATGTGTAAAACCAAATATAGACATCAAAATGTATGTATGAAAAGATGGTTTTTTGTTGGGAATATACGAAAAGATGCTAATCATGTATTTGAAAAATGTTAAACATATATAAACAATCCATATGAGCTCACAATCCAATCTTTGTATTTGGTAACATTTTCAGTCTATGAAGCAACTATATTTTATATTGCCTTATACTTGCTGAAAATTTACGAGGACATGACCCTACCCATAGAACCTCCCTCCACCAAATTTAAGCTCATTTAATTTATCCAATTTCCCTCAAAAAAATTCCTAATTTTCTGTTCAGTTGAGAGCATTGTGAAGGAAGTACCATTTTTATTTATCTAAATGGTATGAAATTTTTGGAGTGCCTTCATATGCCCAAATTTATCATCCTTCTAGTTTTGGAGTGCAGGTTAATCCAATCATCTATGTGAGCTCAACATCAATTTCTATTTTTGTCCAGATTGTCACATTGCAAAGCAAGTGCTATCTAGACCCCTCATATATCCCTCAAACTTGTTGGGCTCTCTTCCATATCCAAATCATTGCCACATGCCAATATTCAGGTCCATTTTCCTAGTAAATATTCATCAACCATTTTTTCAAAGTTTTTATCCAAAGAGAAGATTTGTGAAGAAAGTATCGGCTAAGATTATCTAAATGACATGAGATATTTTCAAATGTTTGAGATGCTCAAATAATCACTTTGCACAAAATTTGAGATTTATCCAGGAATCCATGTGAGCTCATCATCCAATCTTTTATTCTGGTCATATTTCCAGTCTGTGAACCAACTATATTCTATAGTGCTCAATTGTTTTTGAAACTTTACCAGGGCATGATTCTATCTATAAAACTTGCCTTCACCAAATTTGAGCTCATTTCAGTTAGCCAAATTCTGTCAATAATTTCCCCAAGTTTCTGTCTAGAGAAGAGCATTGTGAAGGAAGTACCACTTTGGCGTGCCTAAATGGTATCAACGTTTTACAGTGCCTTTGTATGACCAAATGACTATCCTCCACAAAATTGCAGCTCAATCCATTCATTCATTTGAGCTCACCATCCAATCTTTGTTTCTGGTAATATTTTCAATTTGTGAAGCAACTATATTTTATATTGATTTATAATTGCTGAAAATTTACCAGGAGATGACTGTGCCCATGGAACCTCCCTACACCAAACTTTATTTGATTTTAATGTAGCCAATTTTCCTCAATATGTTTCCCAATTTTCTGTTCTATGGATAGCATTCTGAAGGAAGTACCATTTTTATTTATCCAAATGGTATGAAAATTCTACAGTTCCTTCATATTCCTAGATTACCATCCTCCAAATTGCAGCTCAATCCAATCATCTATGTGGGCTGAGTATACATTTCCATTTTCTGTCCAAAGAAGAGAATTGTGAAGGAAGTACCACTTTGTCATCTCCAAATGGTATAATTTTTTTACAGTGCCTTCCTATGCCCAAATTATTGTCCTCCATCAAATTGCAGCTCAATCTATTTGTTCATTTGAGCCCAGCTTCAACTTATATTTTTGTCCGGTGTGGTACTTTGCAAAGCATGTGCCACTTAGGCTCCTCCATTTGAGCGGATAACTTGCCAAGATAGTCTCCTTAGGCGATGATCATCCTCAGCCAAAACCCAGGCCCATTGGCCATGTTAATTTCATCCACCATTAATCAAACACTTGGCTGCTAATTCATGTTTGAGCCTAGTTCAGTCTCCTCGAGAGATTCTTCTATTGTATGCTTCTTCCTATCACCTATCGGTGGAGTGACCAACCCATCATACATGCCTAGGTCGCCCAGAACGCGTGGCAACGCCAAGGTCACGCGGTGACCACGCGGCTGGCATGCCAGTTTGTGCGCTCTGGTGTTGGGGCCATCGGCACCCGTCCAAACATCGATGTCTCGGCACCAAACCATGTATATATGATTAAATAGATACTTATGTACCTAAAAATGATTTTTGGAAAAAATCATGAACAAACTATAAAGCAGTTGCAGTTCAAACTTGACCCGCTTGCTATTGAATCGGCGAAAATTTGTCTTTTTGTCGAGAGGTGGATCAAAGCTTTTGACACTAAACCATTTTGTCAATTGTACACTAAATATGTCCTAATATTTTATAAAAATGTTTCGGTCCAATTTTTCAACAAATATATGGTAGGTCGTTCACAAAAAAACTCATTTTTGGAACTCAAAAAATGGAAAATGAATTTTCCGTCCAAAGAAAATGAAAACTTCCTTCGGCAACATTGTTTGTCATTCCAATATGCACCCTTGTGCACAACATGAGATCATTTTAACAAACTATCACATGAATGTGGCCATAAGATTGACCGTTCGGCTTGAAAGCCATGAATCTTCACACATGATAGCTCATTTTTGAGAACACTTTTTTTAAATAATTGTTGTGTTAAAAGTTCCTTAATTTTCCTGGTAACTAGGTCATATTATGAGGCAATGCGAAGGTTTTTATTTTTTTATTTTTTATTGAATTTCTTATGCCGGTTTCAAAATGTGGCCAAGTTTGCCGGTATGACCATTTTTATCTAGGGGTCGAATCTTGTGAAACTTTTGGCGCTTCTATGATGAAATATATTCTTGTGAACCTAAAAATGATTTTTGGAAAAAATAAAGAGCAAACTAAGAGAGATGCAGTTCAAATTTGACCCGCTTCCAACTTAATCAACGGAAATTTGTCTTTTTTCACCAGAAGTGGATTAATCTTGAGAGTCAACCATTTGGTCGGTTGTACATTAAATATGGCCTAGTATTTTAGAAAATTTATTTTTCCAATTTTGCAACAAATATATGGTAGGTCCTTCACAAAAAAACTCATTTTGGGCACTCGAAAAATGGAAGTGATTTTTTCGTCCAAAGAAAATGAAGACTTCCTTAGGCAGCATTGTTTGTCATTACAATATGCACCCTTGTGATTTTATGTAAATATGCCATGAATGTAGCCATAAGATTGATCATTTGGCTTGAAAGCCATGAATCTTCACACATGATAGCTCATTTCTGAGAACACTTTTTCAAAATAGTTGTTGTATTACAAGTTTCTTATTTTTCTGGTAACTAGGTAACATATTATGATGCAATGTGAAGATTTTCCATTATTTTATTTTATTTTTGAATTTCTTATGTCGGTTTCAAAATGTGATCAAGTTTGCCGGTATGACCGTTCTTATCTAGGGGTGGAATCTTGTGAAGCTTTTGGTGTTTCTATTATGAAATAGACACTTGTGTACCTAAAAATGATTTTTGGAAAAAAATAGAGAGCAAACAGTAAGGCAGATGCAATTCAAATTTGACCCGTTTCTAGCTGAATCGGCAAAAATTTGTCTTTTTCATGAGAGGTTGATCAAAGCTTTTTATACCCAACCATTTGGTCAACTGTACATTAAATTTGACTTGATATATTTAGAGTTGACTTGGTCCAGTTGTTCAACAAATATCTGGTAGGACCTTCATAAAAAAACTCATTTAAGGCACTGGAAAAATGGAAAATGAAATTTTCGTGCAAACAAAATGAAAACTCCCTTTAGAAACATTGTTTGCAATTCCAAGATGCACACTTATGAAAAATATGAGATCATTTGGAAAAACTTTGCCATGAATTTTGACATAACATTGGTCATTTGCCTTATAAGAGAAACAAATGAAAAAAAAACAAAACTACATAAGCTTAGTTCTGATTGGTGGAATAATTTGTGGCTTGGATCGATGACATGGCAAACATCAGTCCATCCATCCGTCCATCCATCCATCCAACCCACGACAGCAACCCCCCCTCTCTCTCGCGAACCCCACCAACCCCTCATGTCCTCCTCTCTCTCGCGCGAACCCTAGCACCGCACTCCTCCCTTGCCGCCGCCACCTCGTGCGCCCGATCCTGGCAACCTTAGGAGGAGTCCGGCGGGAATCCTACTGTCCTCCTCTCACCCCACCGACGTCGATCCTTCCCCAGACACCTCCATGTATCGTACCTCTCCATCTCTCCCATGGTGCCAGATCGAGCCGACGAGGCCAGTCCGCGGCCAGATCTGCCACGGCCACAGCTGGCCTTCTGGATCCGCGCCGTCGTCGAGATGGATCCGTGCCTCATAAATCCTGGCCCCTCTGGAGTGCCACCTCCACTCCGTTGCTGCTTCTCCACCTTGGAATGCGCGATGCAGAGTGCTTGCGGTACCGGCGGCGGGCGAGCCGGGCCTTCTCCATGCTCCCCCTTTTGGTGACGCTCGCGCTGCTTGCCGGGGACGCAAGCGGGTAGAGGACGATGCCACCGGAGCTGAGTTCCACGGAGGCGCAGCTCAAGGGGATCACCAACAAAATTGCCAAAACCATCTCTGACCGCTTCATCTTTTGCATCTCCAACACGTGAGCAATCCTCCGTTTCTGCTTCCGGCGGTGCCATGCGCATGCACGCATGCCGGCCATGCTTTGTTTTCCTGTCGGTGGTCGATGGGGACTAACCCTATTTCCGTGCTGGCCGGTGGTTTGTGCAGGTAGGAGGACTAGAACGGTGCGTTCAACTACAGCTCTGACCTTGACTTCGTGCAACGATGCCAAGCCCAAACCAAAGGTGATCCATCCATCCATCCTGCCCCATTTTGTGCTTCGTCTCTGTGCTTGATCCATTCATAATACATTCATGCATGCGTGCGTTCAACTCATGAGTTTGTTGAATTGCTGCTTCCATGCTGCTTGTTGATTGACCACTACTAGTTCCCTTCAGGCAATTTGCACCAGCTCTAGATGTGGGCGACGAAGGCGCTGGATGTGGAGCGACGTCGGATTAGCGGTGCACTGTCGTCGTCCTCAAGGTGCCCAACCACGTCATCGTCGTGAAGGTGCCCCACCACGCCGTCGTCGTTGTCAAGGTGCTCCGCTAAGCCACAGTCCATGTCGTCATCGTCCTCAAGATGCGCTCCGAGCCCCGGTGCCATGCCACAGAAATCTTCAGTACTGTGTAGATCGAATAGCAAGTGAATAACACGTCAGGTTTAGTAGCAAGTGAATCTTGCGTTGGTTAATTTTGCTTGTTGTGGATTGGGTACTCTGCTTTGGTTCCTGTAGCTTCAGTAGCAAGTGAATAACGCTTCAGGTTCAGTATCAAGTGAAGGTTGAGTAGTTTCAGTAGTTCTTGTTAACTGTAACTTTGGCTAGAGCTTAAAGTTCAGACATGGATTAGAAAACACATTGTCTTGGTCTTGGTTACTGAAACTTTGGTTCCTTAGAGTTAACTGAGACTTGTTAACTGTTGTGGAGTATTGCTTCATTTTGTGCACTTGATTCTGTTCTTAAATTGGAGTAGCAAAATGTTGATTCTCTCCTGCAGCAAATGTTAGGAGTAATTCCAATTGTTAATGTGAGTATCGATCTGTTAGGAATAATTTTGCAAGTGAGTGTTCTTAATTCTTTGTTAACTGAAAATAAAAGAAAAGTGGAGTACCCGAGCAAGTTTATGTGCTAGTCTTTGTTTGCTTGTTGCTACTGAGATTTTTTCTTTAATTCTGTGCAGCTATGAAAAGTGGAGTACTCCAGCAACTTTTGCATATGGAGTTGTGAAAGTTTTAAACTGTGATCTTTCTGTACTCTATTAGTGCTCTGCTTAACTAAAAAATGTGAGTAGTGCTTGCTAGGAGTAGTAGCAACAAGCAAGTGGGAAATGTGTGTAGTGCTCTGTTATTGCAATTTTTTTGAGTGAAATGCTTGTACTCCTTGTGTCAATACTAGAGTGAAATTTACTCCTATTCTGAAACATTAAAATTTGTAAAACTTGTGTTCTTTGCTTTCAACTCTAGCATAAAAGTTCACTCCTATTCTGAAACTTCCAGTACAAGAGGGAGTATTCTGAAACAATTTAGTATGCTGTGATATACTCCTATCAATATTGCTTGTGCTTACTCCTGTCAATTAGTTCTAGTGTTTAATTCTAAATCTAAATGAAACATTTCCAGTTAATTTTACTTAACTGAAAAAAGTTTCATTTAATTAAAATTAGGTGAAAACTTTTCTGTTAATTAGGTAGTAGTATAGCACTGCAGCAGTAGTACTCTGCTTCTTGTGAAATTTAACTTCTCTTCGTCTCTTCTTTTCTCCTTTTTTCTTCAGTACTTGGAGCAGGAGTATTTGTTGGAGTAGTTTATTGTAGGACAACAGTAGTGCTCTTGTGCCCTCCAAAAGTAGTTCTTGCTCTTCTCTTATTTTCTTGGAGTAATTCCTGCTCTTCTCTTCTCTTCTCCCTGTTGCTGCTCCCTATTGATGGTGATAAACCATTGCTGCTCCCTATTGATTGTGATAAACTGTTGCTGCTCCCTGTTGATGGTGATAAACTGTTGCTGCTCCCTGTTGATTGTTATAAACTGCTGGTGCTACCCGTTGATTGTGATAAACTGCTGGTGCTATTACTCCCTGGTGATAAACTGTTGGCTCTTCTCGTTGTTGCTGATGTTGACATTTATTGATGTTGTTGCTGCTAATACGACAACCCTGATGTTTTGTTGTTGCTGCTAATACAATCTCATACCCTGTTACTGCTACTAAAAGTTTCAATATCCCTGTGAATAGCAAGAGTTTCACAATCTCATAGCTTGTTAGTGCTTCTAATGCAATCTCATAGCCGTGTTGGGATCAGAGCATGCTATTGATAATGTCAATGTTGTGTTACTGCCCTAATGCAACCTCATAGCCGTCTTGCTGTTGCTCCTATACTCTTACAAAATGTTGTTGTTGTTGCTAATTTTGTTTCCTGTTCAACTACTGCCTGCTAGCTTGGAGTACTCCCTATTTCTGTTCAATTTTTTGATTTGTAGGAGAAAGAAGGGGAGGAGCAGTGATCCGCCTTGGAAATGGATCTACAGGATCCCTATGGCGTTCTGCAGGCCCAGCCGGACAAGCAAGCAGCCATGACCTGGGTGAGATTGGTGAGGAGATCTGTTGGGTGAGATGGTTGGCGGGAGGGATCTACAGTACTAGATCTGTTGGGGGATTTGGTGGCCGACGATGGGAGGGGATTTTGTGGTGGTTCCACTTTTACAGAAGCTCAAGTGTGAAGTGTCAAGTCCTGAAGTGTGAAGCCGTGAAGTCCTACTCAGTGAAAGGGTAGCATATTGTAGCATATATGTGTTGTAAAGATTGTAATAGATTTATTTAGTCATATATTTGATGAATTTTATGTGTTCTTTGTTCTATTTGAAATATTGATTGTTGTATGCGATTTGAGAACTTGTGAAATGGAAACGTGACCAGTGGGACCAATTTGAGAGATGAACATGACAAGTGGGACCCATTTGGCTAGTGGGACCAGCTTGAATATATAATGGCTGAAAATAGAAAATCAATAGACTATAAAGGCCATGGCCCAACAATAAAAAGGCTGCAATGTTGGGCTTGGCCCATGAAGTTGACCAAAAATTGATAGAAAAAATAAAATAAAAAGGCTGAATTGTTGGGCTTGGCCCAAGTAAAGCATCGAACTAGACCGGGCTGATTCTAATCATCGACCTTTTCATTTGGTCGTAATTTTTCCACATCAACTTGCCACGTTGGATCCGTCGTGGTGTCGGCATATTGCCAGTGATCAAAACAATTGGTCGTAGAACCAACCATTTGTTTTGGTCGTTAAGTTTCATTAACGACGGTCAGCTTTTCACCAACTGTTTTTGGTCACAAAAAGGTCGCAAATGAAAAACAATGACCATTCAGTGACAAATATTAATGGTCGGAAGTTAGCTTATTTCTTGTAGCGTCGACGCGTCAAGCCACTCCGCCTCCTCCGCCTCCTCCTCCTCCGGCGTGTCAGGCCACTAAGCCTCCTCTGGCACGTTAGGCCACTCCACCTCCTCCTCCTCCGACGTGTCAGGCCACTCCGCCTCCTCCGACGCGTCAGCCATGATAGAAGAGAGACGCTGCTGCTCCGACGGCTAGCAGTACAATAGGTGGGAAGAAATTCAAATTTGGTCCAAGCCTCAAGCCTCTTCTAAAATTACCATATGAGAGGACTGACAAAGAAACCAATGACATTAGTAAAGCCGAAGTGAAGGCCCATTTTGCACGGAAGCATCCATCTCTGAAGGAAACGGTAGATCCGGTTAAAGCAAAGCACACTGTGGATGCCCTGAAGCGACCATCACCACCACCATTGCCATCAAACTATCGTTGTATTGTAAAGACATATAATGAAGCGTAGCGGTTGGGAAGTACTTCTAGTGCTGCAAGAGTCAAAGAACAAAGTGGGAAAACAATTTCCCAGCTCGGCGAACAGGAGAAGCAATCGTGCCCCCCGCTCAAGGTGTCTAGCGATATCGCTAATCATCTGGTGCTACTGCCCGGTACCAATCCTGGTGATTACTTGGGGGATGATGTACGTTCTGAAACGGCCGAGGTTACAACACAAGAATTTAGATACGTGCACGAGAAGCCTCTCGTCAAACCTGATCATCCTCATCTAACAACGATGATGTACAAATTGCATGAGTGGTACATGAAAACCTGCTAGGAGTCTGGGAAAGACACTATGTATGTTAGAGATAAAAAAGAGTACGAATTCATTGGACTCGGCATGATGCCTATTGAATTTGCGGAGTTATTTCAGTTATACAATCAAGAGGCCCTCGACAAACAACTCATGACTTGCTACTGTCTGTAAGTATTACTACTATAGTTAAGTCTCTAGCTCAACTCGTTCATTGCATGTATATATAATTATACTCACTATATTATGCAGATTGAAGATCGTCGAATGCAAAAAAGCAGGAATCTTCGACGTTGGGTTCATTAGACCAGCTGTCGTAAATGAATATACGGTACGAAACAGTGTCAAAGAGACCGAGGAGAACTTGCTAAAGTCGTTCCTTATACATCAAAACAAAAGGGAAATACTCTTTCCTTACAATGTCAAGTGAGTGTTGCTGTCTTTTGTATATTCGGTTTTGCTTACTCGAGGTTAAGTAATGTAATTCATGAGTTATATACGCGTGCGCATGTACCACTTTATTCTGCTATCCATTAAGCTTGACGAGGCATTAGTAACCGTCTTAGACTCAAGACGTAAAGATCCCGAGGATTATGCGGACATGATTGCAACGATGGCACTAGTAACTGTCTTAGACTCAAGACGTAAAGATCCCGAGGATTATGCGGACATGACTACAATGATCAAGAAGTAATTTCAATCAATACCGGGACCATATCGGCATGCAACTTTCGTTCATTTCCTGATATCAGGTAATCATTTTGTTTGCCTCACAGGGTTTGGAAAAAGTTCACCCGAAAGGTTTCCGGTCTAAACAAAGAGTTTTGATTTAGACACCCCAAAGTAAGTAGTACTTGCTAGTGCTGCACATCTCTAATTGATTCAAATTTTCATCAATATATCATTACCATTCTTGCTTATTAGTTTGATTGAACTCTATTCTCGTAAAGTGCTTGTACCAGGAAGCCAAGACTGTTTTATGTGGATACTACATATGCGAGTTCATTCGCCACTCGACCTATGAGCGGGGCTTCTTCGACAAACAAAGTACGTAAATAATATTCAAAAATTTATTTTATATATTACCATCAATTGTGTTGAGTTTCATTCATATATATGCACGTATCGATCCCCTTCTTTAAATTCGATCTGGCAGATGCGGGATGAACTCCTACCACATGATCGCATACGAGCAATTCAAGAGGAATTGGCAGGATTCTTTCTTGACCACGTCATGCCTGAAGACGGAGAATACTATGTGGATTCACGATTGGATCTTAGGTAGATGATGTTAGGGATTGTAAAAGATGTTATATTGTATATATGTAGTAGCGTCGGATAGATATACGAAAACTTTTTGTTCGACCAAGCACGGAGAAAGAGATGTCACTTCTCTCTATATATGTTTAGCATGAAGATCTTGTGTAATTAAAGGTTTTCTTCATTTGCTTATTAGCTAGCGTCGAGTTCTCTCTATATGTATAGTAGCTAGCATCAACCAAGCACGGAGAAAGAGAGGTCACTTATCTCTATTAGCTAGCTAACACAATATGAAACCCCTAAATTAACACTCCAAAACCCCTAAACCCCAGAGCTGCCTTTTGGTCTCGGTTGGTGTTACCTACTGGGACTAAACGTACTCCTGACCGGGCGCCTCACAGTGGCCACGTGGAACACCTTTGGTCCCGGTTCGTAAGCGAACCGGGACTAAAGTCCCTTTGGAACCTAGGCTAGTTCCCTATTTTGTACTAGTATATGTAGTACTTGAGGAACCGACGGTTCCGCCCCCACTCTTGCCGGAGCGTCCACCTCAAGTAACTACAGTTCGCTTCGGCTCTATCGTCGAACCCTGTGTAGCTAGCACCCGGGTACTTGTCCACCCGGGCCTGAGCGTCTGGCCAGTGGTTGTAGACTCCTGGAACCCTCCCAACGAACATGGCGTAGCAGTCCTTCGTCATCCCTGATCTATGTACCTGCATAGTCAGTTGATGAACTAAACGACAATATGCAACATAATGTACTTAAGAAAACAAAGAGGCATAATTAGCAAAATACAAGCAACCTATAGTAAACTTAAATGACCAAGTTCCTAATACCCAAACTAATTAACTAGAGCGATTTACGCTAGTTCAGGACCACGGTTTAATTACATTACATAGTTTCGTCTGAACGCTAGTGACACATATATTGTCAACGACAATCAGTCCTTCATGTCGGCGGTCCAATCTTCATAGTCAGGGAGGAAACACCCAATCTTCTTGAAAGGCTTCGGGTCCAGACGCTAAGAGATTAGCAGTGCTCAGACATCACCCCACGTGATTGGCCCATGGTAGAACATCCCTGTTAGTTCGAGGACCTACATCATGATCACTTGGGCAAGTTCACACTGTACGTGATAAAACTCAGCTCAGATTCGATGATCCGGTGCCTTTCCTATGCTTGTGGCCCAGTTCACAATCTCACCATCATTGGTAGTAGCTAATATGCAAAGGCATTGATTATCCCTTCTGAACTCGAGCATGTGATGCATGAGGTAGAATCCATCAGCCTTACTGGTGTGCGGTTGGTCGATGTAGCAGAAGTCGGTCTTATGGATGAAAACCAGCTCGTTGTTCCTGTACTTTTTCACCTTGATATATCCACCAGACAGGCTGAAGGTAAACATGACAGTATCAAGAATACTCTTTATGTGTTTGTAATCCTTTTTCTTGATGTTCTTCGACGAGTCCAAGTATATAGCATGGGAGTATTCTGGGTACAGAACAATGAGGATGGCGTCCCCCCCCCCGCTGCACAAATTATGTACACCTCAAATTTGCCTCCATGCTTGCAAAGGAATGATTAACACTTACGAAATGATATGCACGGATGACTTAAGTGGGATGATAAGGCAGGAGAATCGCTTCCTTGTCCTTATTAGCGACCATGAAGTTGCCAATGTACTTGCTCGCGTAGTCACGATGCTCTTTGCAGACATCCAAGAAGCTCTCATGCATATGCTATGGGTCCGCGACGTAGATATATTTTATGTTCTCGATCCTGATGATGTAGTTGGGATACAACGCATACATGCAGATGAACTAGAAATCCAGCTTGTTTATGTGGAACATGTCATAGATGTAGTCAAGTCACATGATGAACTGATCCGCGGGCCATCCCATGACGTACAACTTCCCACCTGACACCTGAGCCGCGTAAAGCGGGTATCCTGGTTTTTTTGAGATGAGAAGGATTTTCTCGCTGGCTAGCACATCTTCATGGAGTCTTCTTAGATCATTGTTCAGTATGTGCTCTAGCGCTTTCGCAGGTAGGATCGGGTCGTCGACTGATGTCTACTACACAACCTTCTTCTTGTAGACTCATGCTGGGCCTCCAAGCGCAGAGTTTTGTAGGACATTAGCAATTTCCCCTCAAGTGGATGACCTAAGGTTTCTCAATCCGTGGGAGGTGTAGGATGAAGATGGTCTCTCTCAAACAACCCTACAACCAAATAACAAAGAGTCTCTTGTGTCCCCAACACACCCAATACAATGGTAAATTGTATAGGTGCACGAGTTCGGCGAAGAGATGGTGATACAAGTGTAATATGGATGGTAGATAAAGGTTTTTGTAATCTGAAAATATAAAAATAGCAAGGTAACTAATGATAAAAGTGAGCACAAACGGTATTGCAATGCTTGAAAACAAGGCCTAGGGTTCATACTTTCACCAGTGCAATTTCTCTCAAGAATACTGACATAATTGAATCATATGTAAATACCTCTCGTGCGACAAAGAGTTCACTCCAAAGTCACAAATAGCGGAGAACTAACGAAGAAATTATTGTAGGGTACGAAACCACCTCAAAGTTATCTTTTCTGATCAATCTTATGAGCTATCCCTATAAGTATCACGAACAACCCTAGAGTTCGTACTAAAATAACACCTTAAGACACACATCAACCAAAATCCTAATGTCACCTAGATACTCAAAGGTCACCACAAGTACCCATGGGCTTGATTATACGATATGCATCACACAATTTCAGATTCATCATGTTCAATCCAACACAAAGAACTTTAAAGAGTGCCCCAAAGTTTCTACCGGAGATTCAAGACCAAAACATGTGCCAACCCCTATGCATAGATTCTAAGGTCACGGAACCCACGAGTTGATCACCAAAACATACATCAAGTGGATCAATAGAACATCCCATTGTCACCATGGATATCTCATGGCAAGTCATACATTAAGTGTTCTGAAATCCTTAAAGACTTAATCCGATAAGAAAACTTCAAAGGGAAAACTCAATTCGTCACAAGAAGATAGAGAGGGGGATACTCCATATGGTTCATCTATATCAATAAAGCTCGCGGTACATCAAGATCGTGCCATCTAAAGAACACGAGAGAGAGAGAGAGAGAGATCAAATACATAGCTACTGGTACGTACCCTCAGACCTGAGGGTGAATTATTCCCTCCTCATCATGGAGACCGCCGGGATGATGAAGATGGCCTCTGGTGATGGTTTCCCCCTCCGGTAAGGTGCTGGAACGGGCTCTTGATTGGTTTTTCGTGGCTCTGGAGGCTTGCGGCGGTGGAACTCCCGATCTAGGTTTCTTTTCAGAGGTTTGGATATTTATAGGAGTATTTGGCGTTAGTCCCACGTCTAGAAGGTTCCCGAGGAGGTCACGAGCCAGCTAGGCGCGACCAGGGGGGTGGCCGCGCCCTGGTGTCTTGTGACTCCCTCGGGAATATTCTCCTGTATCTTTTCGCTCCAGTATTTTTATATTTTCCAAAAATATTCTCCGTAAATTTCCAGCCCATTTCGAGAACTTCTATTTCTGCACCAAAACAACACCACGGTAGTTCTGCTGAAAACTGTGTTAGTCCGGGTTAGTTCTATTAAAATCATACCAATATATTATAGAATTTTACTAAACATGACATGAATACTTCATAAATTATAGATACGTTAGAGACATATCAACATCCCCAAGCTTAATTCCTACTGGTTGTCGGTGCACTAGAGTTTTGGGTTCTCCAGTGCCCCTTACTCGTGCACGACAAGTAGTAGCCACCCTGGCGGCAAGGCTCGGCGGGGAGCTACCAGTTACAAATACAGAAGAATTGAGAAGACATCCAAGCAATCAAGACCCCGTAAGACCTTGTCAGGATGGCCTTCGAAGACCCGGCAAGACCTAGCAAGGCGAATCCCAGGCAAGACCCCGCCAGCACAGAGGCGATGTGTTGCCGGCGCCGGAGATGGAAGGGCTAAGCGATGCCGATGGGACGGGCTGCTTTCCCATCTGGTAGACAGTCAGAGATGCCTGACGGTGCATTAAATGCGTCTGTCTTACACCGTCAGTGTTAGGTATGATAGCATTGTAGCTCTGTACACCCCGTGTACGCACTGTACGCCACTGTTGGGATCCGCTTGGTCATATAAAAGGAGGCCCACGACATTACAGTAAGGGACTTTGGACTTTTGTCGACCTTTGTCTCCCACTTTCTAGCTCACGCGCGTAGCAGCTATTCATAGCGCTCCTGTAGTTGGAACCCTAAAAACACCCACAATACAACCATGTAGGAGTAGGGTCTTACGCATCTTTGTGGCCTGAACCTGGGTGAAATCCCGCGCGTTGTTCATCTGATCTGCTCTCTATGTGAGCCTTCTTCATCGCCGAACCGTAAAGGGATCCTCCCAATCCCATAGGTGTCGTTTCCCTCGACATCTTTGGTGTGCCAGGTAGGGGGAAAGAGGTTGCGTGGACCTGATCTAGTGATCAGCATGCCAGCTCCTTCATAATCATCATCACCATGGCTCCCAAGAGGAAGGGTTTGACGACGGTTGGCCCATCCGCGTCGGCTGTCCCTATAGCTACACAGATAGGCGACGATGTAGACGTGGGTGGAGAAGGTGGAGGTTCAGAGCTTCCGCAACATTCTGCTGATCAAGGCCAAGGAAGAGGCGACTCCCACCGCGAAGATGCTCATGGCGGCGGCGGAAACCCCCGCGCTGCTGGGTCTTAGGACGGAGCTGTACCGCCTGCGGGCGGTACGGTGAACTCCGGGAAAGGATGGGTACATTCCACGATGCCCACGCCGGCGCATACACCATGACCTTCCCAGGACACGCGCGAAGAGCAGCACCGCTGGTTCCCAACGTCCCCACGAAAAGGCTCCAGCGCATCGCTCCCAATATTCGCAGGGCCAGCATGCTAGTGGGAGTGGCTTGCGATCGTGGGACCACGACGAAGCTCCTTCTAACATGGTTAGGAGTTAGAGCACCTCGCGTTCTTCCCACTGTTTGCTGCCGACCACGTTGGAGGAAGCAATGGCACGGGCGCAACTGCTCCTGAACTTCCCTCCTGCTGCGGAGAAGCTCGACGAGTGGAGAGCCACCATCCAGAGCCTCCTCAGCCTTGCCGACAAGTTTTGATCCTCCGATCCGGCTTGCGCCAGTGGTGAGAAGGCCGCAGGCAGTGCGACCACGGTGCACTCTCCTCCACAGCAACAATGCCGGTCACCGACTCGACGGACCGACACTTGCGATGGTTACTCCACGGCATCGTCTAATCCACGGACGCAATGCGATCAGCGTCAAGTTCTTCGGGAACGAAGCAAAGAAGATGCTCGGACTATAATCAAGCGGGGACGGGAAACACACCATCAATCTGATAAGCATGCGGGACCCACTGTGGACAAATCCATGCCAGGGTATCCTATCAGCCTACCTTACGAGGTGCGTTGTCCAGCGTTTACCCATGAGCTGCGGCAAGTCCAGTGGCCCAAATCCCGCACGTTCAAGCCAGAGGTCCCGGAGAAATATGACGACAAGACCACCCGTCGGAGTTCCTGCGCATCTACACCATTGCGGTACAAGCTGCCGGGGCTTGCTACGACAAGATACTCGCCTACTACTTCCCGTTGGTACTCAAGCCCAACGTCAGGTCATGGTTGATGCACGTGCTGGAGAATTCCATCACCTCCTGGGTAGACCTATGCCATGAGTTTGTTGGCGCCTTTACCGGAGGCCACCAAGGTCCTGGTCAAGAAAGTGATTTGCACATCATTCCCTAGAAAGGGCGCGAGACTTTGTGCATGTACATCCAAAAGTCCAGCCGTGTATACCACAACATACCAGACATTCATCATGCCTGCTGTTATCAGCACATTCCATTAGAATGTGCGCAACCGCCGAATGCGGGAAGAGCTGGCGATGAACAAGGTCAGGGATGTTGCCGAGCTCTATGCCTTGGCAGATAAATGTGCTCAGCCTGAAGAAAGGAGGAGGCTCCTGAAAGCACAACATGCTCCCTTGGTGGTATTGATAATTCATGACAACATACATTGTCTCTTGGACTAATACTTTTATCTAGTGTATTTCAGATAATAGTCCATGGAGAGATGGGTTGGAAAAAGAGATTGTGGAGATGCCCCAAGATGCAAGGAAATGGATTGGCTAAGCTTCAATCAAGAGGACTCTACATTTTATATTTGTGAGAAATCACCTTGAGTCCATAGGAAAGCCAATAATATTAAAAGGGGGTAAAGTTTTGTTGGTGAACAAAATGCTCATATGTGCACAAAGTGATACTCATCAAAGATACCCACAAACTCTCCCACCAAAGTCTGTTCTAAGCCAAACACTCAAATCGGTGCAAACAACATTCCCATCCCGATGCCACCGATTCCAAACCCTAGACAGACTCAACCAAACCCTAACCCTTCGGTGCAGCTGACACTGCTTTCGGTGCCACCGAGTTTGGCTGCCAAGTTTCTGTTACGCAAGTTCACATTTTCGGCCCGTCCGAGAATGTTGAATCGGCGTCACCGAGTTTAGTAATTATGAGTGTTGGTCACCTTGTCGGTACAACCGAGATTCCTATATCAGTCCCTCTGAGATACGAAAGTTATCACCTTTTGGTCACTTCGGTACCACCGAGATTAACACATCGGTGTCACCGAGTTGGTCATTTTGTGTGTAATGGTTGGATTTTTGGGGATGCCTATATATACCCCTCCACCACCACCTACTCGATAGAGAAGCACTCAAAACCATTCCATACCTCTCCTATCAGTTTTCTGAGAGAGAACCACCTACCCTTGTGTTGAGGTCAAGATCTTCCACTCCAACCATATGGATCTTGATTTCTAGCCTCCCCTAGTTGCTTTCCACCAAGCCATAATGGAATAGTCAAGGTTGCTACTTCGTGGACCCTTATGGGTGGAGCCCTCCATGGACTCTCGTGGCCGTTACCCTCCGTGGGTTGAAGACTCCATAAACATGGACGTACGATAGCACCTCCTATCGGAACCACGGGAAAAATCCTTGCGTCTCCAATTGCGTTTGATCTTCATATCTCTACTCTCTACTTGATGTGCAATGTCTTTACTTTCCACCGCCATACTTATTGACATGCATGTGTAGGGTATGTAGACTTGTTAGCCTTGCTAAAACTGTTAATATCTGCCAACCAATTAACTTGGGAAAAGGTTAGGTTTTAATTTTCTGCTAGTAGTCTATTCACCCCCCCTCTAGACACTCTTCTAGTGATCTCTCAGCTCCCCGGCGAGGATGCTAGCGCAGGGGTCGACTCTGAGGATGAGGACACCGCCGCCCCGGCAAGGAAGAGCCAGCGGCATAATAAGAAGCGCAAGGACAAGTCTGTGCTTACCGTCGAGGGATCCGGCAACCCCGATACCGCCAAGAAGGCCAAGGGGGATGACCCTGGCAAGGATGTTGCCGGGTGCACCTCCCGTCAGACTTTGGCGGTTGCCGACAAGCCGAAAGGCTTCATCAAGCAGTATTGCAAGATCCATCACACCAAAGGTCACGATCTCCAGGACTACCGGAAAGTTGAGCAGCTTGTCGAGAAGCAAAAGGCCGAGTATGAGAGGCGAGGCAAGGAGAAGGGCCAGGATGGTGCGAATGGGTCCGGCAAGAAGCGCGGTGGCCGACGAGGTCACCGTCGTGACAAGATCAAGCAATAGAAGGACTGGCCCGCTCGAGGCCATGACAAGCAAGAGGGGCATAGCGATTGCAACGAGGAGGACGACGAGTCCATCGAGCATGAGTTCCAGAAGGCTACAGAGATGATGTGCATCGAGGGATGTGCCTCGTCGCATTCTTCTCACCACCAACTTAAACAGTGGGCGTGCGAGGTTAACGCGGCGGAGCCATCTATCGGTGCCCAGAGACCTCTGAATGGTCCAACACTCCTATCATTTTCGATGCCGAGGATCATCCTGATCGCACAACTGCGGTCGGGTGCCTGCCATTGTTGGTTTCGCCAACAATTCGCAACCTCAAGGTGACGAAAATGCTAGTCGACAGTGGGGCCAGCCTGAACCTAATCTTGCCTGATGTCATCCAAAGGCTGCAAATTCCTGATGAAGATCGCGAGCCAACAGGCACTTTCCAAGGGATCAATTCAGGGAGGACTTAACCGAAGGGCAAGATCACACTGCCGGTGACATTTGGTAGTGACATAAATTTTAGGACAGAGAAGATCGTTTTTGACGTCGCCAAGATCTCATTGCCATACAACGGTATCCTTGCTCGCCCAGCGCTACCCAAGTTCATGGCGGCCACCCACTTTGCGTACAATGTGCTGAAGATGCCCGGGCAGATGAGCGTCATCATGATCAACTCTGACAAGAAAGGCACACTTATCTGCGTCGACCAACTCTACCGGGAGGCAGTTGCAGCACCTGCCGCCACGACACTTGCTCCTGCCGCTGAAGCTCCCGAGGGGAAGAAGACCGGGAAGGCCTCTGGCACACATTCTGGCAAGCGCGCCTCCTTGGGGTGCTATGCTCCCGTTGACGATGTGCTAGAGAGCTCCACCGGCAAGAGCAAGAAGTCCAAGGCAGGTTCACCAGAGACTAAGAAGGTACCTGGCGCTTGCCGTGCTCCCATTGACTATGTGAAAAAGAGCTCCACCGGTAAGAGCATGAAGTCCAAGGCAGCTCCACCAGAGACTAAAAAGGTACCCGCCAAGGAGGATGGTACGGGAGGAACTTTCACCATAAGTTCCACCCTTGACGACAAATAGGAAAGTGCGCTCGTCGCCTTCCTTCGGGCGAATGTCGATGTGTTTGCATGGCAACCATCTGATATGCCCCGTGTTCCCAGGAAGGTGATTGAGCACCACCTTGCCGTCTGTCCATATGCGCGGCCCATCAAGCAGAAGGTCGGGAAGCAGGATTTGGAGCGGCAACGGTTTATTAGCGAAGAAATCAAGAAGTTAGAAGTGGCTGGCTTGATCAGAGGAGTACTTCATCCAACATGGTTGGCCAATCCAGTTGTAGTGCGCAAGGCGAATGGGAAATGGAGGCTATGTATCGACTTCACAGATATCAATAAGGCCTACCCCAAAGATCCTTTCCCTTGCCACGCATCGACTAGATTGTGGGCTCCACCGCCGGTTGCGACCTGTTGTCTTTCCTTGATGCCTATTTAGGTTATCATCAGATTTTCATGGCCAAGGAAGACTAAGAAAAGACCGCATTTATCACCCCATGTGGTACGTATTGCTTTTTGCGTATGCCTTTCGGGTTGAAAAGTGCTGGCTCTACATTTGCAAGAGCGGTCCAAATTGGTTTTGAGCCCCAGCTACATAGAAATATGGAGGCTTATATGGATGACATAGTGGGCAAAACCAAGGACAAGGCTACACTCATATCAGACCTAGAAGAAACATTTGCAAATCTGCTCAAGATCAACATGAAGCTCAACCCTAACAAGTGTGTGTTTGGCGTCCCATCCGGCAAGCTTCTCGGGTTCTTTGTATCTCAACGTGGAATTGAAGCAAATCCCGACAAGATCAAATCAATTGAGCAAATTGAAGCACCAAGATTGTCAAGGACGTGCGTCATCTTGCCGGCTGTGTTGTTGCTCTGAGTAGGTTCATCTCAAAATCTGCTAAGCACGCCTTGCCCTTTTTCAAAATCTTGAAGAAGGCAGGTCCGATGAAATGGACTCCGAAAGCGGAGGCAACACTGTTGGATTTGAAGAAGTACCTCTCCTCTCCGCCGGTCCTAGTCGCGCCAAAACCACAAGAGCCGTTGCTGCTATATCTACCGGCAACAAAGCAAGTGGTGAGTGTTGTGTTAGTGGCTGAAAGAGAAGTCGATGAAGAAGCAATGGCAGCGGCAGGACCGCCAAGAGACAAGCTAGGACATTCCTTGGCAGGGTCTGGTGCCGATAAGGAAGGATCTGCACAGATGAATGAGACAATTCAGAAGAAGAAGATGGTGCAACGCCCAGTCTATTTTGTTAGATCCCTTTTGCAGGGGGTTAGGTCAAGATATTATGGCATGCAAAAGTTGCTCTTCGGCCTCCTTATGGCATCGAGGAAGCTGCACCATTACTTCTAGGCACATGAGATCACCGTTATCACTCGCTTCCAATTGCAGCGGATTTTGCGCAAACCAGATGCTAGCGACATGATTGTGGAGTGGGGTTTGGAACTGTCAAGCTTTGGTCTCAAGTTTGAAAGTACTTCGACCATCTAGAGCAGGGCCTTGGCGGAGTTCATTGCGGAATGGACCCCAACGCCAGATGAAGAAGTTCCAGAGTCAACCCTTCCTGGCAATGAAACAAATCAAGAGTGGGTCATGTATCTTGATGGGGCTTTCTCGCTGCAAGGCGCCGGTGCTAGAGTGTTGCTTGTCGCACCCACCGAAGAGCACCTCAAATATGTGATTCAGATGCACTTTCCTTGGGAGAGGTCAACAAACAATACTTCTGAATATGAAGGGCTGCTTGCCGGTCTCAGGATCGCGGCAGACCTTGGGGTTAAGAAACTTATTGTCAGAGGTGATTCTCAGCTCGTTGTCAGACAGGTGAATAAGGATTATCAGAGGACGTTGATGGAAGCTTATGTAGATGAAGTGAGAAAGTCAAAAGAGCATTTTGACGGTCTGCAAATGGAGCACGTTCCGCATGCAGAGAACAACGTTACTAATAGCCTGTCAAAGTGTGCTTCCCTTAAGTTGCCTATGGAACGAGGAACTTTCGTGCTCCGACTGACTCAACCATCCGTGACCCCATCAATTGGACAAGAGAAAAGAAGAAAGTTGAGTTCAGACAAGTATTTCCCGACAGAGCTCCAAGAAGCCGTCGGTGAGGAAGTTTCCGGAAACGACGCCAGGCTCACCGGTGAGCATCATGCTCTGGCAGGCCCTCAAGCTCTTGCCGTGGAAGCACACGCTCCCGCCAAGCTTGCTCGGGGGGGGGGGGGCAACGGGCACCGTCAGGGCCTCGAGCCCTCGCCGTTGAGACTAATGCTTCCCCGACAGAGGATATGCATTTAGTCCTTGTTGTCGAGCCCCGGGCTCCAACATGGGCACATCACATCGTCCATTTCCTTCAAACAGGAGAACTCCCTGAGGAACAAGAGGAAGCAGAGAAAGTAGCCCGCCGGTCTAATATTTAGCAGTTCATGGACAACGTCCTGTATAGAAAGAGGCCGAATGTTGTGAAATTCAAATGCATTACTCGGGAAGATGGACTCGAGCTGTTGGCAGAGATACATGGAGGAATATGTGGCTCCCACATAGGATCAAGAGCACTTGCCGGTAAGGCATTCCGGCAAGGTTTCTTTTGGCCCACTCCCCTCTAGGATGCAACTCCGCTAGTAACCAAGTGTGAAGCATGCCAGTTTCATTCGAAGAAATTGCATCAACGAGATCAAGCCCTTCAGACAATCCCTCTCTCCTTGCCATTTTCGGTTTGGGGGCTCGACATCTTGGGCCCCTTCCCCCGTGCAACCGGGGGCTTTGAGTACTTGTACGTTGCAATCGACAAGTTCACAAAGTGGCCAGAAGTGGAAGCATTGAGAAAGGTGATAGCACAATCATCTGTCAAGTTCTTTAAAGGACTAGTCTACTGCTTTGGTGTTCCCAACAAGATCATCACTGACAATGGCAGACAGTTCACGAGCCTCACCTTCATGCAGTATGTCCAAGACCTTGGCGGTAAGATCTGTTTTGCTTTTGTTGCCCACCCAAGGAGCAACGGCCAGGCGGAAAGGGCTAATGTTGAAGTGTTGCGAGGCCTCAAGACAAGAACTTTCGACGAGCTGTGTAAGTGCAGAAGACACTGGATTGATGAGTTGCCGGTGGTTCTTTGGTCAATCAGGACGACACCAAATCGAGCTACTGGCCAGACACGCTTCTCCCTAGTATATGGGGTGGAAGCAGTTCTCCCCACGGAACTCATATACGGGTCACCTCGAGTGCTCGCTTATGATGAGCTCAAGCAAGAGCAGTTGTGGCAAGATGACACTACGCTCCTTGAGGAAGATCGTCTTCAGGATGCTATGAGACCTGCACGCTACCAACAAGCTTTGCGCTGCTACCATAGCCGCAAGGTTCATGACCAAAGTCTTGAGGAAGGCGACCTTGTTCTCCGACGCGTTCAGTCCGCCAGGAATTCCAACAAGTTGACACCGAAGTGGAAGGCCCTTATCGGGTAGTGCGAGTCACCAGGCCTGGCGCAGTCTGCCTGGAGATCGAAGATGGCATCCCAGTGAGCAATTCCTGGAACATCGAACATCTTCGTAAGTTTTTCCCTTGAGACGCGGTTGCCGGGCCTCCCGTCAACCACCTTTTGTACAAGTCTTGCCGCTGAAACATGTAATCCTTGGTACAAAGCCAGGCGCAGACCCCGTGCATAGTTGAATAAAGCTAAGTGTTCTGCAAATCTTGTTGATTCTCATGTTTACTTATGTACATGTTTGTCTGAGATATTGTATTGCGCTTACTCCCGACAATAGCTAACGGACTGCCAAGGTTCCATATCCCTATTTTTCTCTTCTGTCTTTTTCTCAAAAGGACGGAAGATTACCTCGCATGCGGCTTTGCCACAGGGGAATGGTGGTATGGATACTGACGGGCGACGTTCAAGCAAAACACCTTGCCAGCAGGAGTACCACAGCAGAAAGATAAGTTACAAAACCCTAAGTGAACTTTTCTGTTTTGTTATTCTCCTTGAACGATTTTGGCCCTTTTGTATGGAAAACCTGCACGCGAAGGAACTTTGTTGCAATTGGTTGCGCCCTTACTCTGTTTTGATTCCGCTCAACAGTCTAGGTGGCTGCACTGAAAACACCAGGGTCTCTTGCCGGTAGCGGCCCCACCAGCAGGCTGCTAAAGTCCCACACCTAGCACTCGCGGCAAGGGTATGCGCGCCAACAAGTTTTCCAATCAAGCATAGGGTGAATGTATACAGAAAGAAATTAAGCAAGGGGAATAGCATAGCATTTGTTCAGAACATAGCAAGTTATATTACATCAATCTTGACACGATTCTAACATAAGATAAACTTTTCTTGGCATGGTGAGCGGCAAGAAGTAAAGCGGCTAATCCCGGCGATCGCCTTCAACCCGCTTGACTTGGCTTACCCTATCGACGATAGGCGCAACAAGTTGCTCAAGAGCCTTGACGTCTACATTCCTCGGCAAGCGGTCGAGAATGTTGGAGAGGTTGAGGCCGGGTTCTTGTGCGCCACCTTGACGAGCACCTTGCGGAGAACGTCCTGGCAGAGCTTGCGCGATTCACTGGCCAGATGGGATGCTCGGTCAGAGTGAAGCTGCTCCAAAGCTTCAAGCATGCGGTCGAAGAACATGGTTACCATGGTGCTCGTGGACACTCTTTCGTCAGAAGAATATGTGAAACCTTCCAGGCCCATGGTGGACAGTTGTGTGGCAAGCTTCTCCGCGACGTCGACAAGCTTCTCAGTCTAGATTTGTGTTCCCCGCAAATAGTCGTTGTGGGCGGCAGCGACACTCCTGGCCAGCTTCTTCTCGTCTTGGAGATCCTTGACTAGAGCCTTCTCGCGGGTCTTGGCAGTCTCGAGAGTCTCGGTCAGCGTGGCCAACTTCAGTTTCAGATCACCAATGGATTCGTTGGCTGAAGAAAGTTGTTTGGTCTTGTCGGATAGGGTGGCATGTGTCTCCATCAGGCTGTGGAGGGCTTTGTCCCTTTCAGACTTGAGTGACGAGATCTCCTCGCCATGATCCTCAAGGTCTGCCTCCAGCTTCTTCACCCTCTCCTCCAGCAAGTTCTTGGTGACCTCTCCAGCTTTGGCAGCGTCAACGGCCTCCTTCAACCTGCCGGCGTGATCTGCAGTTTGGGCTTCGAGCGTCTTCTTGTGCTTCTGCTCTAGCTCCTGGGTCTGCCGTGCGACAAGCCCTTCGATCTCCACTTCCTTTCTGCGAAGCTTGTCGGCAAGCGCCTTCTCGCGAGCAACAAGGTTGTCCTCATGGGCATCAAGCCCAATATGGTGCTCCGTCAAGCGAGCATCCTCTCCAGTAGCTCGTTGCTTAGCCTCCTCTTGTGCCTGCTCGGTGTCGGACTGCTTCAAGAAGAGTTGGCTCCAACCTTGGCTCAGTTGCTCTTGACCAGACTTCAACTCCTAGAGAGCTTGGGCGAACCAGGCCCACATCTCCTCGACGCGCCCCTGAAAGTCTGCCTCAGCCGCTTCCATAATTGCTGCCATGGAGTCCAGTTTCTCCTCTCGGTCGCGGTAGAGCTCTTAAAGCTTTCGGAAGTTGTTGCCCATGGTTTGAAGGAGTTACTCTTCTTATGATTTGCTGCTGCTGGCACTTGGTTCATCAAAGACCTCGAGCCCGGCAACAGTAATGATCTCCTCGACAAAAACTTCCCCTTTGGATGGCACCCCAGTGCTTGCCGTGTCAGGGATGCTGACGAACAAGTTATCGCCAACCCTGAGGTACTTGCTCAACGAAGGAGCTTCGAATGTAGATGGTCGGCCCTTGACGGCCGCCTCCCCGATAGCTGGGGGCTCCATGGCCGGCGTAGCGCCTGGCGCTCCTGCGGCAGGAATGCCATCAGTACAGTCACTGGCCTCCTCACCGGCCTTCTCGGCAGACCTCTTGGTGGCCTCCCCCTATGCAGCCTTGGCGGCCTCAACACTAGCTGCCTCAGCTGTAGCATTCTTGGCAGCTTCGGCGGCGACACTCTTGGTGGCTTCGTCAGCAGCGATCCTATCGGCCTCGACGGCAGCATCCCTGTCGGTCTCCTCGATGACGGTGTCGACATCCATGCGCTCCGTCGAGGGAATGCCTGAAAGCCAAGAAAACAAACCAAACGAGGTTGAGGTAGAAGTTCAAGAAGACAAAAAAGAAGAAGAACATAATAGCAAGTACCTGCGCCAAGATCAGTTGCCGGCGTAGACCTGCCGGTGCCCGTACTTGCCGGATCTTCCTCGTCACGATAAAGTGCACTAGAGGAAGTCCTTGCCGGAGAATCATCCTTGGGAGGCATAGATGATGGAGGCGGTGTATCAGGCATGGCCTATGATGGTTCTCCTTGTCGCTGCTCTCCACCTGCACGTCTGGTGATGTCAGCAGCAAAGATGCACAACCCGGCACTTGCCAGCGAGAAGTGAGTAATGGACTCACGCTGGGGGCTGCCCGGGGGCTAAGCCGAGGGCTGCGTCATGGGCTAGCCTCTGGGTTGACGAGGGTCGTCTTTGGCACACCCGAGGTGCTTGCCGGCGGCTCCACACCCGTCTAGGTCTTCGCCCTCTTCGCTATCCTTTGCGCCAAGGTTTCCGCATCCTTGTGGAGACAAGCCAAAGCAAAGCAAATGGGTTAAGTAAAACCAAAACTTAAAAAGGCAAAAGATGTGGCAAGATCCTTACTCCTCATCTTCTTCTCCCGAGCTAAGCGCAGAGAGGTCGAAGGCGACTTCCGCCATGGTGCCCGTGGGGGTGGTGGAGGGGTGCTCCTGGGTCGCTTGGCTGCGGCAGGCGCAGGTTGCCGATGAGCTTCTTGCCGCCGCGTGGCCTTGCCGACCGCCCCCTTGCTGGGGGCTATGCTACTCGAAGAAGCTTGGTAGACCGGAAGCCCAGAGGCGACGCTCCTAAGGACGCGCCTCTTCCTTGGCACAAGAGTCGGGGCCTCCTCGAGCAATTCCTCCTCAGCTGTGTCTTCGGCAGGACGACCCGTGGCAGATGTGCCGCCTTGCTCCTCAGCGGTCCCGCCCTGCCCAACATGATTTTCGTCCGGCAACGTTTCCCCTCCACTGGTTTCCTCTTCCAAGAAGCCAGCACTACCAGCCTCAGCGGCAAGATTTGCTTCCTCCACCTTGCTGGCAATGTATGTCGTTTCTAGCTCAGCGGTGGCGCGGATGAGGCCCTCTTCTTCGTGGATGGCCTTCTCCGTTAGGTTATCAAAGAATTGTTGCACCTGCACTGCGGGTGGTTCAATCCAGGTCGCATCAAGGCTGTGAGCGTCAAACACCGGCATCATGGCGATGATTCGACCCAAAGCAGAGTTGTTGCACATGGGGATTATGCCTTGCCGACAGCTTACATATCACGTCACCCTGGACAGTTTCTGTAGTGAGCTGTGTGCTGCATAAATGTTAGATTATTGTTCAGCCCAGGGCGCAACCTCATGATGGCTGCCGCATTCCGGAATTCCCAAGTTGGCCTTCCCTTGTTCTGCAGAGTAGCGATGCGCCGGCGAAGGAAATCAGCGCCTATCATCTCTATGATGAGGATGACGTTTCTGAGGTGGTGAATCCTGGTGGTCGCAACTGAGAGCTTCCCATCCTCAAGGTCGAGGACACTCCAGTCGTCGCCGAGCACCATCTTGGTTTGCCGCGGCAAGCGGAAAGGCTGGAAATCCTCCTCCTGAATCCAACACCATTTGCCTCACCACTCATCCCACCCCTCGCAGTAGGCCCCGTCTGGGTTGACCTCCTTGGTTCCTGGCCGTGGAATCCAAGTGACGGCACCAGAAAGGGCTCCGCCTTGTTGGATACGGTGAGTGAACTAATGGCGGAAAAAGGCAGTGCTAGGAACTACTCCGGCAAAATTTTCGCAAAGGTGAGCGAACATTGACATACATGTCACGGAATTCGGCGTAAAATCCAAGAGTTGGAAGCCGTAGGTAAACATGATGTCGTTGAAGAAATCCGAGAAAGGGGGGCAGAGCTCGCAGTAAAAATAGTCAGCAAAGAAATGATATTTATTTGGGCTGCCCCTGGAAGAACCTGGACTCACGCGGGTGGCGATATGCGCTGTCCTCTCCATCGCCCACATATGCCGGTATCGCTCCCTCACAGCGCCCGCGTCGAGCCCCGACGGAACGATGACGTGCTCCTTGCGCATCGTCACTAGCTTGTTCTCCGAGACGGTTTCCGCATCCTTGCCTTTGATGGCCTTGGACGGCATGATGGCTATGGAGGCGGAGGCTGAGGGCGGGGAAGGCGTGGAGGCGTGGATGAATGGGAGGAGCTCTGTTTCGCGCTTGAGGAGGAAGACGGCGGTGGTTCTCGGATTGGCAACGACGAGAGGTAAATGAGCAACGCCTCTGCGTTTTCCTTTTTATGGGGAAGGCGCGGGACAACCTCTTTACTGAATTAATATGGAAACGCTTCATGGGAGCGATGCTGCAACGGCCGCGCCGTGCACGTATCCCATGTCCTGCATTCAACGGGTATCATGGGGAGGCGCAATAAGCGCAATGATCACAACCGCAAGCACCTGCCATGCGTGCCCGTGCATTGTTTGGGCCTAGCCCAACAACGCCTCGCACCGTGTGTGGCCCAGACCTGGGGCTCCTGACGATGCACTAGAGTTTGGGTTCTCCAGTGCCCGTTGCTCGTGCACGGGCAGTAGTAGCCACCTTGGTGGCAAGGCCCAGCAGGGAGCTGCAGTTACAAATACAGAAGAATCGAGAAGACATCCAAGCAATCAAGACCCCCGGCAAGACCTTGCCAGGATGGCCTTCGAAGCCCCGACAATACCTGGCAAGGCGAAGCCCCGGCAAGACCCGACAAGGCAAAGCCTCGGCAAGACCCCGCCAGCGCACAGGCCAAGTGTCGCCCCACCTAGGTACGTGTCATGGCGCCGGCGATGGAAGGGATAAGCGGTGCCGATTGGACGGGCTCCTGTCCCGTTCGGTAGACAGTCAAAGATGCCTGACGGTGCATTAAATGCGCGTGTATTACATCGTCAGTGTTAGGTATGATAGCACTATAGCTTTGTACACCCCGTGTATGCACTGTATGCCACTGTTGGGATCCCTTGGTCATATAAAAGGAGGCCCAGGGCATTACAGTAAGGGACTTTGGACTTTTCTCAACCTTTGACTCCCACCTTCTAGCTCACGCGTGTAGAAGCTGTTCATAGCGCTCTTGTAGCTGGAACCCTAAAATCACCCGCAATACAACCATGCAGGAGTAGGGTTTTACGCATCTTTGCGGCCCGAACTTGGGTAAAACCCGCGTGTTGTTCATCAGATCTGCTCTCTTTGCGAGCCTTCTTCCCCGCCGAACCATAAAGGGATCCTGCCGATCCCATAGGTGTCGTTTCCCCCAACACTAGTCCTCGAGTAGGTAAATGATAAAAGAAATAATTTATGAAGTGTGAATGCTAGCATAGTGCATAAGTTTGATCAATGATAATTCCATACATATTTTCTAGCATCAATATATATGATAAACAGTAGCTCATCTCACAAAACTTCTCATGATGAAGTTGGAAGCTATTCACATGTTAAAGTATAGACCATAAAGTTTCTTGAAAACTAACAAACTATGCTTTCAGTCACAAGACAATTGCAATTCATCTTATTTTACGAAAGGGTCTATGTAAGAGCTTTGATTTAGCAAATTCCACATACTCAACTATCATATAGTCTTCCATGATTTCTCACACTCGAGGCATATTTTTAGAGCAAATAACATCCATCGAACACAAAGAAAGATAGGGGCTTAATGTTTCGCCTCTCAACATACTTATCATATAGATAATTGTCAACAATAATAATTCATGATCAAATATATTTGAATGGCCATATATGCCTAGATCTTTCTCCACCACATGGTGCTTGCCAAGATAAAAAGGTGGAATATAGGAAGTGGTTAAGGTCACCATGACTCTTGCATAAAGGTAAGGACTAGAAAGTAAAAGATAGGCCCTTCGCAAAGGGAAGAAGAGGTTGTCATGCACTTTTGTTTTTTGGATGTGCAAACCCTTAATGCAAAGGAACGTCACATTGTATTACCCTTTGTGATTGCAACCTTTATTATGCAGTCCATCGCTTTTATTTTTTTACCATCACAAGTTCGTACAACGCTTATTTTCCCTCATAATAAAAGATCATACATATTTAGGAGCAATTTTTATTGCTTTTTGCACCGATGACAACTTACTTGAAAGATCTTATTCAATCCATAGGTAGATTTGGTAAACACTCATGGCAAAACTGGTTTAAGGGTGTTTGGATGCACAAGTAATATTTCTACTTGGTGCAGAAGTTTTGGCTAGTATGAGGTGGAAGCAAACACCACATGTTGGAGCACCACATGTTGGAGGATCCATACTGACGAATCTTCACGTTCGAATTATTTAGTTCACTCCCGTTTAGGTACTCATCAATATTAAATTTTGTTAGACATGGCAAGAGGTGAAGCATGAACAACTATATCATCTAGGCATTTTAAATGAGGCCGAAAACAATATATAGCATTTTCGAAACAACCCCATATGCAAATTATGAATTTGGTATAAATCTGTACTAACACAATTTTAGAGTTATTAAATAGCAAAATAAATGTCACCATGTTATTCTACACGTTTTTCTAGTCAAGTTACATATGTGGAACATTTTTATCGGAGCTACGGTTTAAAAGTTATTAAATAATTCATTTTAACATGGCATATGTGCAAATTAATGTAAACAACAAGTTTAAATATTTTTATTACATGTGAAGTTGGATATTATGAATCTACACGAAATTCTAAGCACTTTTCATATATAAAGTTTTTTTTAATACGATGAATGGTTATTTAATTACGAACAATGCAAAATGAGTTTTTTTTTCTGAAATCTGTAATTCACTGGACAATAGAGAAATTCACAGTTCTGAAAAAAATGTAATACAAGCCGAATCCGCACAAAGCACTGGACGCAGCATATCTAAAACACGCACGGGCACTGGATGCTAAGCAGTGCACATGGGGGGACATGGGATGGCGCACCAGAGGGCCTACCAGGCCGATCGGTGGAGCTGATCTGGGCTGGGCTTGGCGTTGGCCCACGAAGGGAGCCGAGCGGGAGGTGCGGGCGAGCGGCTCGGGGCGGGCGAGCAGCTCCTCTGCTCGTCCCCGAGGAGAGCCATGGCGGCGGCGGACCAGCGGCTCATCGGGAGGCCCCGACGAGGTTCAAGGCGACGCAGGGCGGCAAGGAACAGACAGATCCGGCGGCTTCCAGGCGGAGGGCGGACCCTGGCGGCGCGGATCCGGCCGGTGAAGGCACCAGCGAGCTTCACGGGGGCCATGCGAGGCTATGACAGCGCAGAAACGAACGGGTCGTGCGGAGGGAACCTTCGGCGAGGCTGGGGCGGCGACCTGATCTTCGGCCGGCGGCGGTGAGGTCTGGCAGGGCGGCGAGCTGCTGCTGGCTCCCTGGTTGTGGATGCGGGGCTAGCGGCGGCTACGGGATCCGGCGCAGATGGGCTTCCTAGGGCCCGATCTGGGCCCTGGCGGGCCTGGCGGCGGAAGGAGGGAGACAGGGCGATGGAGGTGGCGGCTGGGGCTTGGGTGGCGCGGAAATCGAGGGGAGGGCTAGGGTTACTCGATTGGACGGCTAGGGTCTATTTATTCTAATTAGGGCTAGGGTTAGGGATTTTCAGGGTCGATTTCGGTCGTGTGATCGCAATCGGACGGTCGGATCGGGGCAAGGGTGGTGGGCTGTGTAGATGGGCTAGGGGGAGATGAGAGGGAGGTTTGCGGCCCGTGACACGAGGTTTTTAAACACCGACAAGCGTCCGACGAATAACCGATGACCGCACTGCTACGATTGACTGACGTGGTATCAAACGAACTCGGAACGCGACGAAATTTGGCAGGCGGCCTACCTACGCTATAATAAGACCACACGCCAGGTTTCGACCCAATCCACGAATATTTTTCGCGCGCTTTAAAAACGGTTTTTTAACGGTGCCACGGGTGCGTGCGTGTGTGGTTGGTCTCAAAATGGGCAACAGCAAGAACGGAGAGAACCGGCAGCTACTCACGGATGCAAGTTTACGAAAACGAGTGACAATGCCATGCAGATGATGCGAATGATACGATGATGAATGCAACAACCAAACAAAACACATACGAGAAAGGAAATAAAAAGGGAATCTTCTGGAGCGTCGGTCCCGGACTGTTACAATTAATCCTCACGTCCCCTGGTCGTGGCCGCCCCATTTAAAAGGGGAGGGAGGGCAGAGGGCGGAGGCACCCGCACCCCATTTGCCCCCTCGTTTTCTCCTCTCTTTGTCTTCTCCGCTCCCTCGCACGTCGCTACTCCTCTCGCACGCGACTCTCGCATGCCGTCTTGCCGTTGCAATGGCCGAAGGGCGCGCAGGAAGCTCGGCCGGGTCCGTGGTCACGAAGGATGACATCGCAGATCTCCGTCGCGCGTGCATGCTACCGCCGGCGGAGCGCATGATTGCCCATGCACCGGGCGACGAGGTGGTGCCTGCGCCGCAGCCAGGAGAGTTCGTCGTCTTCACCTGGAACTTCTCCCTCGGCTTCGGGCTCCCGGTGAGCCGCTTCTTCCGCCTAATGATGGATACATTCGACCTCCAACCGCACCACCTCGGCCCCAATGCCATCCTCTACATCGCCGGCTTCGTGACGCTGTGCGATGGGTACCTGGGAATTTTCCCTTCATAGACTTCTTCAACGCGCTCTTCTACCTCAAAGCGTTGAAGAGCAACGTCTGTGGGGGCACGGCGGTGTGTTGTCGCGGCACGTGCTTCCCACATTTCCCCCTCATCGACTCCGTCAAGGGGTGGCATCGGACGTTCTTCTACGTGAAGAACGCCAACCCATAGCGGGACTACATCCATCTATCGGCCTTCGTCAACGCGCACTCCTCCGGAGTGAACTTGTCGGGAGCCACCCCACGCGGAGTGGCTCTTGCGGAGCTCGGCCGGCTCGTGCAGCTAAGGACCAGAGAGGGACTGGTCGCTCCGATCTGGTGGCGGCCTTCATCTCGCGCCGGGTGCTGCCTCTCAAGATGAGGCCGCACCGGATCTGCGATATGTCTGGCCACCGGGACCCCTGTCGGCTCACGACCGTCGACCTGACGCCGGCTCAGGTGGCAAAGCGGGTGAACGCCATCACGACGTTCAAGCTGGCGCCGACGTCATGGACCTTTGGCAAGGAGCCATACTGCCGCCTCAACCGACCTCCCCTGGTACGTTCTGTCGAGGAGACCTTTTTCGTTTGAATCCCCCCAGCCGGCAACCGGCATCCGACATTACTTCTCCATGCTGACCGCAACTGTTCGTGCGACCGAACATGCGACTCGCACCCCCAGGTCTTCAAGGCGGAGTGCGAGCACTCCGACTCCAAAGACTACGAGCAGGGAGGCCCGCCCAAAGAGGGGGTCGACTCCTCAGGGGAGGTTGAGGAGGCGGCCAACCCAGGAGCCGGCGGGCCCAACAGGGCCGGGGGGTCCGGTGCGGCCGGACAGCCCAACGGAGTCGACGAGTATCCTATCGGTTCCACGATCAGGGACTAGACTGATGACGACGATGACGATGATGATGATGTGATGATCCCGAACGTGCCTCCCCCCTTAGTTCAGCAGGGCCGGCGCGGGCGGAGCGAGGAGCGGTCGGCCCAGGCCCCGACGGCAGGAGCCGGCAGCCGGTCGAAGAGGCAGGCTCCGGAGGAGCCGGAGGCCCCGCCGCTTGCTGATACGTCTCCAACGTATCTATAATTTTTGATTGTTCCATGCTGTTATATTATCAATCTTGGATGTTTTATAATCATTTTATAGTCATTTTATATCATTTTTTGGTACTAACCTATTGACATAGTGCCAAGTGCCAGTTGCTATTTTCCATGTTTTTTACATCGCAAAAAATTAATACCAGACGAAATCCAAATGCCACAAAACTTCACGATGATTTTTTATGGGCCAGAAGGAACACAACGGGCCCTAGTGTGCCTGGGGGGTGCCCCGAGGGAGGCACAACCCACCAGGGCACGCCAGGAGGCCGAGGCGCGCCCTGATGGGTTTTGCCCACCTCGGGTGCCCCCCAGACCGCCTCTTTGCTTTATAAATACCCCAATATTCCAGAAACCCTAGAGCAACAGACGAAATATTCATCCAGCCGCCGCATAGTCTAGAACCACAAGATCCAATCTAGACACCATCTCGGATGGGTTCACCACCTCCATTGGTACCTCTCCGATGATGCGTGAGTAGTTCTTTGTAGACCTTCGGGTTCGTAGTTAGTAGCTAGATGGTTTCTCTCTCTCGCTGAATTCTCAATACAACGATCTCTTGGAGATCCATATGATGTAACTCTTTTGCGGTGTGTTTGTTGGGATTGATGAACTTTGAGTTTATGATCGGATCTATCTTTTTATATCCATGAAAGTTATTTGAGTTTCTTTGATCTCTTATATGCATGATTGCTTATAGCCTCGTATTTCTTATCCTATATTTGGGTTTCGTTTGGCCAACTTGATCTATTTATCTTGCAATGGGAAGAGGTGCTTTGTAGTGGGTTCGATCTTACGGTGCTTGATCCCAGTGACAGAAACGGAAACGACACGTATGTATCTTTGCTACTAAGGATAAAACGATGGGGTCTATCTCTACATAGATAGATCTTATCTACATCATGTCATCGTTCTTATTGCATTACTCCGTTTCTCCATGAACTTAATACACTAGATGCATGCTGGATAGCGGTCGATGTGTGGAGTAATAGTAGTAGATGCAGGCAGTAGTCGGTCTACTAATCTTGGACGTGATGCCTATGTAATGATCATTGCCTGGATATTTTCATGACTATTTGAAGTTCCATCAATTGCCCAACAGTAATTTGTTCACCCACCGTTTGCTATTTTTCTCGAGAGAAGCCACTAGTGAAACCGACGGCCCTCGGGTCTCTTTCTCATATTATTTGTCTTTGCGATCTACTTTTCTATTGCATTTATTTTCAGATCTATATTACCAAAAATATAAAAATACCTTGCTGCACTTTATTTTATTTGGCGTTCGATCTATCAACATTTACAACTTTCTCCCATCCACGTGCCTTTTTGGCGTCGTTACCCGAAAGGGATTGACAACCCCTTTAACACGTCGGGTTGCGAGTATTTGTTATTTGTGTCCAAGGGCTGTTTACGTTGTGTTGCTTGGTTCTCCTACTAGTTCGATAACCTTGGTTTCATATCTGAGGGAAATATGTACCACCGCTGTGCTGCATCATCCCTTCCTCTTTGGGGAAATACCAACATAGCTTCAAGCGACATCATTTGCCCATAAGTGGGTGAAAGTGGCCGCACGGAAGCCGCTGGTGCGCGCTAAGCGGGTTCTGCCCGTCGTCACCGGGTAAGTGCCTTCCTTTCCTGTGTGTGTTCCTTTCCGGGTTGCGAGGTGGTGGGTTTTTGACCCTTATGCGCCTCAGGGACCCCATCGAGCTCCATGAAGTGGAGTCGGCGGTTGACACGACGGACGCCGCCAGCCGGCTGGCCCGCGAGCACGCGGCCACGTAGCGGGTGGAGAAGAGGAGGCTCGTGGAGCTTTGAGCCTTGAAGTCCGGAGCACGAGGCGGGGCCTCGCATTCCAGGACTTCGAACGGTGAGAGGCGGAGGAGGTCCGCGGACCCCAGGCGGGCATCCGACTCGGTGGCGGAATCGACCCGTCTGTCGAAGCCCTCGTCGAGCAAGCCGTGAGGGGCAGCTACGGAGCCGGTTGCACCCCCGCCTGTGGAGGAGACGGACCGAGCGGGGGCGGCGACTACGGAGCCGGTCCTCAAGGCGGCCTTGCCGATGTTGCTGGATGTGACGCCACCCGTGGCCGAGCCGGCCCGGGTCAACGTGCCGGAAGCTCTGGCGGCCCCGGAGGTAGCACCGAGCGAGGGGTGACCGGGGACCAATTCCTGTGCCCTTGCCGTCATCAACCCTCCCCCAGCGGCTGGCACCATGGCGAACGTCGGGACGGGCATCGACGGCAACCAGGCCCGGAGGTCCATGCAGGACGTGATCTGGGACTGGGAGGTGCTGGCGCGCGTCCCAACCCTTCCGGCTCCCCCGGCAGGTGGCCCGGTCCCCGCGTTCGGGGAGTTGGGGAGCATCCTGGATCGGTGCCGCCAGGAGCTAGCCCGATTCATGGAGGTGACCGACACCACCCTACGGCACGCAGAGGTAAGCGTTGTTGTCCTTGTTGAAATTTTCAGTGGGGGTGCGCAAGTGCACCCACTGGGTGTAGCCCCCGAGATGCGGGCCGGCTGACAGGCTGCCGGGCAACCGGGCCAGATCTCCTTGTGCTTCCTTTGATTTTGGCTTCATGTGGGAGGAGGGGAACTCCCAGCAGCAGAAGCTGTTTGAGGAGGCGGTCTCCATCCACGACCGTGGCAAGCACGGCTTCTACTGACTGGAGGAGGAGCTGGCGGGGCTGCAAGGTATGTCAAGTCTTGTGGGGGGCGCGTAGCCCTCGGGAGCCATGCCGGCTTCCTGGCAGCCGGAGCGGTCGTGGAATGTCCGGTTGATGCCCGTTTCGCTTTGCAGAGGAGCTGACCACCCTTCGGGCGGAGAAGACCGGGGCCGTCCCCGAGCGGGACCGACTGGCGCAGAGCGTCCAGGCGGTCACTCAGGAGAGGGACCGGCTCAGCGCCCAGCTGGCGGATGGGCAAGCGACCCAAGACCGCTTGAAGGCCGACGTGGCACAGGAGGTGACGGCCAAGGAGAAGGCCGTCAAGGAAGCGACCGAAGCCGCCCAACGCACCACCGCCCTCCGAAACAAGGTGACCCGCCTCGAGAGGACGCTCGAGGAGCGCAGGGAGGCTCTTGCCAAGGCGGAGGCGACACTGGTGTCGGAGCGAGACTCGTTGCTCCACTTTGCCATCGAGATGGACTACTCCCTTGAGCGTGAGTGTCCAATTTTGTTTTTTCAGTCGGTTGCCTTTTTTCTTGTCTTTGGGTCACTTTCTTCTCAATCTTCCATTTCTTCTTTAGGGCGCTTCCTGGAAACCCAGCACCACACTGAGCATGCTGTTGAAGAGCACCAGGAGTATCTCCGGGCACGGGGGTGCTCGAGGAGGATGCTGCGTGGAGCATGGCGGATCTTGGGCTCGCCATAGAAAACCGGCTGATCCACCTCGATCAGAGCGTGGAGCGGCTGAAGACGGCCGGCAAGGAGGTCATCGCCACCTGGTGGCCGGGCCATGGAGGGGTTCCGGAGAACCACATGGCCTTGTGGCTGGAGCAGGCCGTGGCCCGGCTCGAGGTCTGGAAGGTGTCGACGGCTCGAGCCTGCGCGCAGATGTCACTCCGGTTTGTCACCTCGTGGTACTACGGCGTGGACTTGGACCGGTTGGCCACTATGCGGGACAAGCCGACCGAGGAGCGGGCGGCCCGGGAGCTGGTCCTTGTCCGCCGGGACAACGAGCTCGCGTCGTATGTCGACCTGGATGAGTTCCTGCCGGCCCTTGGCGAGGGCGGCGAGCCGGCAGCCGAAGACTCCTTCGGCATCCCCCAAGGGCCGGAGGATGAGGAGGTCGCCGATGAGAGTATCGACTCCAGCACCGAGACGGCTGGGAGTGCGGAGGCTGCCTCGAAGGCCAAGGAAGCCGACCCGAAGGCCACAACCACCTCCGGGACGAGAGTCAAGCCGCCCAACGATGCACAGGCTGGAGACGCCGCCTGGCGACGCGCCAGTGGCCTGAGCCCCCGGGCGTCTTATCTTTTCCTTTGTTTACTTCCTGCATGTTAGACTTAAGTCCACCCACCGGGGGTGTAATGTAATGAACCATGATGGCCGTGGGCCTCTTTTATCTTAAATTCGTGTTCTGAATGTTTGATGTGTTTGCCTATCATGCGTGCCTGCTCGTCCTTACCCCTTCTTTGCCCCTTTGGTTCCGTCTGCTCGGTCCCCTTTTCCCTTTGGTTTCGGCCCCGCTAGCCCGACAGCAGGGAGACGGTCTGTAGCTGGGCCGGGGCGTCCTCCTCGAGGGAGCCGGTTCTGAACTTAGGAACCCCGAGAGCTTTTTTGGGCAAGTTGAGTGGCAGAGGCGAGGCGGTGGTCTGGCTGGGCCTATCCGGCAACCCCTTTGCTATCAAATTTTCGTGTGCGCTAAGTTTTGCCGCTGCGAGGCCCCGTCAGCCGGACAACCGGGAGCCAGTCTGTAGCTGGGAGGGGTGGGAGGGCTTGCTTAGCTCACACTACTTGGTTGATTTTGGGAGAGGCGACCTAGGACCGGCCGGAGAGTCCCCGGGCTCGGGAGCCGATTCGGGGAGCCGGTGAGTGAGGAGACCTTTGAGGGAAACAAAAAGGGCGTGCCCCAAGAGCCGCCCTGGGGCACCCATTGCTTTCATAAGCCCAAAGGGGGGATACATACATACACTGGTCTTTTCAGTAGTAAAACGGATGGAGGAGCGCCGCGTTCCATGGGTGCTCGGTCTCCTCTCCGGAGGTGTCTCTTTTGCGCTTCTGCGGCTTCTGAGCATCTATTAGGTAGTACGCGTTGTTGTACAATGCCTTGCTGACGATGAACGGGCCCTCCCATGGGGAGGACAACTTGTGCTGTCCGGTTGTCCGCTGGATCTGCCTAAGCACCATGTCCCCTTCGCGGAAGGAGAGCGTCCGGATCCACTTGCTGTGGTAGTGCCAGAGCTTCTGCTGGTAGATGGTCATCCGTCTCAAGGCCAGTTCGCGGGCTTCTTCGAGTTGGTCGACGCCATCTACTCTTGCCGCCTTTGCGTCCTTCTCCGTGTATAGGTGACCCGAGGCGAGTCGAACTCGATATCGGTGGGGATGATCACCTCGGACTCGTACACAAGGAAGAAGGGCGTGTAGCCGGTTGAGCGGTTGGGAGTGGTCCCGAGGCTCCAAAGTACAGTCGGCGGCTCGTCGACCCATCACCCGGCTGACCTTACCAGTGGCGTTACGAGCCGGGGCTTGATGCCGGGCAGGATTAGGCCATTTGCCCTCTCGACCTGGCCATTTGACTATGGATGAGCGACGGAGGCCAGATCGAGCTGGATGCCCTGCTTGGAGCAGAAACGCATGAGCGCGCCCTTGGCGAAGTTTGTGCCGTTGTCAGTGCTAATGCTGTGGGAACGCTGTAGCGAACCGTGATGTCATCGATGAACCGGACGGCCGTGGGGCTATCCATCTTCATGATTGGACGGGCCTCGATCCACTTGGTGAATTTGTCGACAGCCACCAGCAAATGTGTCATGCCGCCTTGTGTAGTTTTGAAGGGTCCCACCATGTCCAGCCCCCAGATGGCAAAGGGCCACGAGAGGGGGATGGTCTGGAGGGCCAAAGCCGGTAGGTGGCTCTACGTGTTGAAGCGCTGGCAGCCCTCGCACTCGTCGACCAACTTATTGGCCGCTTCCAAAGCAGTCGGCCAGTAGAAACTGTGGCGAAAGGCCTTGGCCACCTGGGTCCTAGAGGCAGCATGGTGCCCACACTCTCCCTGGTGGATGTCGAGGAGGATCTCCCGCCCTTCTCCGGCTCGATGTACCGTGGGAAGAAGCCGGTGGTGCTGCGGTGGACGAGCTCATGGTTGATGATGTTGTAGGCCGAGGCCCGTTGCTGAGTTTGTCTTGCCGTGGCCTTGTCCGGGGAGAGCTCGCCGCGTAGGAGGAATGTCAAGATGGGCCGGGCCCATGAGGGATCCGTGATGGGGGCCGGCTCGGGAGCCCCCGGGCCTGGATGATCAGTCCCCAGGACCGGCTCGCCAGCCCCTGGGGCCGGCTCATTAGCCTTCGGGTGAGGGACGGACGGAGGGGCGTCGTCTCTCATCATGACAGCCGCGACATCGGAGCCAACTGGTGCCTGCAAGGCATCCGAGGTTGATGGAGCCAGTGGCGAAGATGCCGAAGGGGGCAGCCAGAGCCGCCGGTGGGCCGGCAACATCTACCGGCACGAATATTGATTCTGATTCTGGGGAAGGCTTGATCGATGGTCTGAGCAGCCGCTCGAGGGAGACGCCGGTTGGAATGGCCTTCCGGGTGGAGCCGATTTTTGCTAGCGCATCGGCCGCCTCGTTGTCCGCCCACGAGACATGGTGAAACTCACAGCCCTCGAAGGAGCCGGTGAGTTGTTGTACGAGGAAGCGATAGCTGGCCATGTTGGCATCCCATTCGCCAGAGACCTACTGCACCACGAGGTCAGAGTCGCCGAAGCATAGGATGCGCCTGATGCCGATCTCCTTGGCAAGACGGAGGCCGTGGACGATGGCCTCCTATTCGTCCACGTTGTTGGAGGCGACGAAGTAGATCTGGAGGGTGTACTTGATCTAGTCACCTTTCGGGGAGGAGAGGACTATGCCGACACCCAGGCCGGTCCTCATTTTTGAGCCATCGAAATGCATGCGCCAATGTGTGGAGTCTGGGGGAGGCGGCACGAACTCGGTCTCCACCCAGTCGACGAGGAAGTTGGCTAGCGCCTGTGACTTGATGGAGGTACGTGGCTCATATCGGATCTCATGGTCGGCGAGGGCGATGACCCATTTGGCAACCCATTTGGCGATCCGTCCGGTGGAGTCCTGGAAGCTCATGATCTCGCCGAGCGGGGCCGTGCTCACCACGTTGATGGTGTGCTCCTAGAAGTACTGCTTGACCTTCTTGGCGGAGAAGGAGAAGTATATGCCGTAGCACATTTTCTGGTAGTGCAGGTAGTTCTGCTTGGACGCGGAGAGGACCTCGCTGAGGTAGTAGACGAGGTGCTAGACTAGAAGGGATTTGCCTGCCTCCGTCCGCTTGATCACCAAGACGACGCTGATGACGCGAGTGGTTGCCGCGATGTAGGCGAGCAGGGACTCCTTCTTAGCCGGCGCACCCAGGATGGGTGTGCGGGTGAGAGCCCGCTTGAGGCCACGGAAGGCCTCGTCCACCTCGTTGGGCCAGTCGAACATGCCCGGCTTCTTCGTGCGACCCAGCTCGACCAGTGGCGTCTTGCGAAGGAGCCCGTAGAGGGCCAGGGCCTTCTCCCCCAGCCGGTTGATGAACGGGCTGAGCGAGGCGATGCAGCCCGTGAACTTCTGGACGTCGCGGAGCCGGCTCGGCTTGGGCATGCGCTCGATGGCACTGATCTTCTCTGGGTTAGCTTCGATGCCGTGGGCGGACACGAAGAAACCTAGGAGCTGACCGGCTGGGACGCCGAAGACGCATTTAGCCGGGTTGAGCTTGATCTTGTACTCGTGCAGGTTCGCGAAGGTCTCCCAGAGATCGTCCAGGAGGCTGAAGTGCTTCTTGGTTTTGACGACGATGTCATCGACGTAGACATGGACATTCCTTCCTATCTGAGACAGGAGGCAGTTCTGCATGCACCGATGGAAGGTGGCATATGCGTTCTTCAGGCCGAAGGACGTGGTGATATAGCAATAGGCCCCGAAGGGCGTGATGAAGGAGGTCTTGAGCCGGTCCTCTAGATCCAGCTTGATCTGGTGGTAGCCGGAGTAAGCGTCCAAGAAGGACAGCAAATCGCAGCCGGCCGTGGAGTCGATGACTGGATCGATCTGCGGCAGGGCGAATGGGTCCTTGGGGCATGCCTTGTTCAGGCTGGTGTAGTCAATGCACATGCGCTACATCTTGTTCTTCTTTAGCACCAGGACTGGGTTGGCCAGCCAGTCCGGGTGGAAAACTTCCGTGATGAAGCCTGCTGCAAGCAGCCGGGCGATCTCTTCTCCTATAGTACGTCGCCTCTCCTCAGAGAAACGGCGTAGGGGTTCCTTGACCGGCTTGACGTCTAGACGGACGAGTAGTTTATGCTCGGCGAACTTCCTCGGAACACCCCACATGTCCTTGGGGGACCACGCGAAGATGTGCCGATTCTCATAGAGGAAGTCGACGAGCTCGCCTTCCTATTTGCTGTCGAGGCGGTAGCCGATGGTGACGCACTGAGCGGGGTTAGCTGGGTCGAGCAAGATTTTCTTGGTGTCCTTAGACGACTAGAAGGAGGCCTCGCCGACGAACTGCAAGGGAGGAGCCGGCACGGCCGGCCGGCTGGCAGCGAGGGCCACGAGCCGGTCGAGCTGTCGCTTTTCCTCGGCTATCTCCAGGGCCTCGTCCAGCCAGCTACTGTCTCGAGCACACTCGAGCGACATCTTGTAGTCACCTATGATGGTGATGATTCCCTTGGGGGCCCGCATCTTGAGCTTGAGGTAGGCGTATTGGGGGATCGCCATGAACTTGACGTGAGCCGACCATCCCAACAGCGTGTGGTAGGGACTTGCGAGGTCCACTACCTCAAACAGCACCGGCTCACGGCGGAAGTGGCCGGGGCTGCCGAAAAGGACGTCAAGCGTGATCTTGCCGATAGGGCAGCAGGACTTTCCAGGCACGATGCCATGGAAAACCATCTGGCTCGCCTGCAGGTCTTCTGTTTTCAGCCCCAGCTTGCGCATCGTGTTGAGGTAAAGGATGTTGATGCTGCTGCCACCATCAATCAACACCCGGGAGAAGCGGCAGGTGCGCTTCTCGATGGCGATGGTGGGGTCGAGGACCAGGGTGTAGCTGCTGGGACTTGGCATCAAAGCCGGGTGATCCGCCCAGCTCCAGGTGACCGGCTTCTTCGACCAGTGCATGAACTGGGGAGTTGCCAGCATGGTGGCATTCACCTCACGATGGAGCCGGCGTTGAGCATGTTTGCTCGTCTCTTCACTGGTGAAGATGATGTAGCAACTGTCCTGGTTGGGGAACTGGTCGTGCATGCGACCGTCGTTTTCGTCCGGAGCCGGAGCCTCCGCTGGGGCGGTAGATGGGGCCGGGGCCGGCGCGCGAGCAAGCGGCTTGGGAGGAGCCGGAAGGCCGTCCCCCGGGCCAATCACTATGAGAAGCTGCACTGCGGGAGCGTATGCGTAGAGGGCTTGGCCCCAGAGTAGTTCTTGCAGGGGAGGTCGAGCATCTGCTCGAAGGTGAGCTTCGGCTGCCAGGCAGCCTTGCCAGTGCGCTAGCGCTGGCTGGAGGACTGGGCAGTCGACTCCTGTTCCTCGATGGTGACGACCTGCCGGCTCCCGTAGCGGGAGTACGGCTGGTCATTCTTGCGCTTGTTGTTTTGCGGATGGCGGTTGTTGTTAGCCGGTTGGGATGCCGTCGGCATCGGTGCTGCCTTGGCAGGCGGGGTCGTCTTGACCCGAATGGCGGAGTCAGCCATGGCGTACTTGTCCGCCTTGGTCATGAGATCGGCAAGCGTAGCCAGCTCAGAGCACAGGAGCTTGTGCTTGAGGGGGGTGCCGTCACGACAGCCTTTGATGAAGTATTTTATGGCTTGTACCTCATGCACCCCCTCACAGGAGTTGCAGAGTTCGGTCCATCGGGTGAGGTAGTCGCGGAGGGACTCGTCCGGCCCCTGAACGCTCATGGCTAGTTCATGGGGGCGACCGGGCCGCTTGTAGGTGCCGGTGAAGTTGCGGACGAAGGCTTCCTCGAAGTCCATCCAAGTGTTGATGCTGCCGCTGCTACGCTATTGAGCCAGGTGCAGGCCAAGCTGATCAACATGAGGGGAGCGTAGCGAACGACTATGCATTTGTTCCCACTGGCGATGCCGACCGCGGTGGTGTAGTCGATCAGCTGGTCTTCGGGCTTGGCGGCCCTGTTGTACTTTGGGGTGTCTCGAGGGAGCGTGAAACTTGTCGGGAACGTCTCATTGTGGATCCGAGGGCCAAAACACGCCGGGCCAATCGATCCCTCCTCCTCGAGGAGGGCTGACTACGCGACCCGATCGATGCGGAGACGGGCATCATTCTCGCTGTGGGGGACGCGTGGTCCGAGCCGAGCCGAGAGCTCGGGGCGGATGACGGGCAGAACCGATCATCTCGGCTCGCGCCGTGGGGGTGGCATATGCTCGCGGCTGCACCGGTTGCCGGCTGTCAATGCCTCATGGTGGCGGCCGCTGCGAGACGGGTCATTGGTGCATCGTCTATTTATAGCCGGCTGCTCGTTCCCTGGCAGCTGAGAAGGCCGGGGGTTGCTTGCCCCGACCTAGCGGCCGGAGACGCGAGGGGAGCAGGAGTGCTGAGCCGGCTGATGGCCAGCAGTCCCCGTCCCCTCGCGCTCGAGCCGGGGGCCTTCGGAGGCGGCATCGCCTGCCATGATCAGGTGTTGCTACGCGTCGGCGGTGTCGATGAGGTCCTTGATGTAACGCTCGCGGGCGGCATGTTCTTCACCCTCCAAGGTAGCCAAGTCCTCGTAGGCTACCTTGGCAGCCCACAGGTTGGCTGCGGGGGGTGTCGTAGACCGGCATGTTGCCGCCCAAGATTTCGGCGACCACGTGACCACGGTTGCGCACAACCCCACGTCGGCTGGGCTCGGTGCCAGCCGGGGTGAGACCTTAGGTGGAAGCGTATTCCCGTTGAGCGGCCTCCATGCGGCGCCGCATGGCCACGAGGGCGCTGGCGTCCTCGAACAGGAGACGGTGAGCTGCCTCGAGCTCGGCCATGGTGGCGTCGGGGTTCGCTGTCAGGGCAATGGGAGTGCTTAGGCCCTAGAGGGCCGCACCGAGCGGGTCGGAGGTGCCGACGCGGGCCGTGGTGGCGTCGGCCTCGGCCCGCGCATGTCCGGAGGAGGTGGAGGAGATGATGGCCATCGCTCCCACGCGATTGCAGCAGCCGCTGGACTGGGTCGCAGCGAGTGCGCCCACAGTCGTGGGCAGAACGTCGCAGACGAGCACTTGGCTAGGGTACTCGTTGGCGACCGGAGCTTCGGCAAGTCTTAGCCTGCCAAAGCGCTCTGTGAGCGCGTCGATGTCGAGCGTGAGGTCGACGGAGCTGCCCTTAGGGCCTGCCGGAGCAAGCCCCACTAGCCCGCGGTTTCACCTGGTCGTGCGGCAATGGCGGGGAATGGCGAGGGGTCCAGCCCGGAGCATGAATCCGGCCGGCGCCGCGTACGGCCCCACGGTGGTCGCCAACTGTCGTCGTTTTCTCATGACAGATGTCATGGGTAGGCTTATCGTAGTTGGTTGGGGCCGGAGGACGCCGACGGGCTCCGAGAGCAGGATTAGGTACAAGCGGTGGTGACACATGATGTACCCAGGTTCAGGGCCCTCCGTGGGAGGTAACACCCCTAGTCCTACTTGGTCTAGTTGATGGATGGGTATGTTTACAAGGTTGCTCCTACAACTGTGTCTAGAGGAGGAAGAGGGAGCAGCCGGCTCACCTTCCTATGCTATGAGTGTGAGGGAAGTGTCCTTTAGGTGTGTGCGTGAGACTTGTCGTCCCCGTTGCATGGGGGGCTCGGGTTTTTTTATAGGTCAACCCCCCGGCTTACAATATTCCCGAGGTATAGAAACGAAGGGCCCGGCTGCAGCCTCTTCGGTCGACCAGGGGGCCCCGCCTCTCGAGCCGTCTAATCGCCCGTAGGGTCCACCGGCTGCGCGGTCCCATTGCTCGCTGGGGCCCGCCATCCGGCTCCGCATTTGGCCCCCGCCCACCTGCTACGGCATGACCCGCCCGGGTGGCATCGTCTAGTGCTAGCCGACCGAAGTCTTCGGTACGGCCGGCTGCATTGTAGCCATGCCGAGGCAGGTAATTGAGTGGGCGGGTGTGTGCCGGCACTGTTTCCCCGCCCGATCGCGGTCGCCAAGGTCAGCGGCTCGGATGGCTGAACTGTAGCCATGCGCACTCGTGCGTTAGCGGCCACTATGGCTACAATGGCGTCCGTCGTGGTGGTCATGTCGTGTCGCCGTACCCGCGCAGAGGGACGAGACGTTGCTTGTCTTCCCCAGGGTCAACGGAGGAGGCAGCCCGAAGGCAGCCGGTCATGCCCAGCCGGCCGGGGCCGAGCCGACACCCCGACTAGCCATCCCTGAGCCAGCCGACAATCGCTCCTGCCGGTTGTGCTCCAGCCGGCCGGGGCCAGTCGGTCGCATACTTTTTCTTCAAAGCGGGGAGGAGAACCCTGTTGGTTTGGCCTACCCAGGGGTAATAACCCCATTAAACGGTATTGCAATGCTTGAAAACAAGGCCCAGGGTTCATTCTTTCACTAGTGCAATTTCTCTCAACAATACTGACATAGTTGAATCATATGTAAATACCTCTTGTGCGACAAAGAGCTCACTCCAAAGTCACAAATAGCCGAGAACTAACGAAGAAATTATTGTAGGGTACGAAACCACCTCAAAGTTATCTTTTTCGATCAATCTTATGAGCTATCCCTATAAGTATCTCGAACAACCCTAGAGTTCCTACTAAAATAACACCTTAAGACACACATCAACCAAAACCAATGTCACCTAGATACTCCAATGTCACCACAAGTACCCATGCGCTTGATTATATGATATGCATCACACAATTTCAGATTCATCATCTTCAATTCAACACAAAGAACTTCAAAGAGTGCCCCAAAGTTTCTACCGGAGATTCAAGATGAAAACATGTGCCAACCCCTATGCATAGATTCCCAAGGTCACAGAACCAGCGAGTTGATCACCAAAACATACATCAAGTGGATGAATAGAGCATTCCATTGTCACAACGGATATCCCATCGCAAGACATACATCAAGTGTTCTCAAATACTTAAAGACTCAATCCGATAAGAAAGCTTCAAAGGGAAAACTCAATTCACCACAAGAAGATAGAGAGGGGAAAACTCCATATGATTCATCTATATCAATAAAGCTCGTGGTACATCAAGATTGTGTCATCTCAAGAACATGAGAGAGAGATCAAACACCTAGCTACTGGTACATACCCTCAACCCCAAAGGTGAACTACTCCCTCCTCGTCATGGAGACCACCGGGATGAGGAAGATGGCCTTCGGTGATGGTTTCCCCCTCCGACAGGGTGCCGGAATGGGCTCCCGATTGGTTTTTCATGGCTCTAGAGGCTTGCAGCGGCGAAACTCCCGATGTAGGTTTATTTTCGAGCGTTTGGGTATTTATAGGAGTATTTGGCGTTGGTCCCACGTCTAGAAGGTTCCCGAGGAGGTTACAAGCTAGCTAGACGCGACCAGGGTGGTGGCCACACCCTGGTGGCTGCTACTTCTCGAGCATGCATTAGTTTCCCGTGAAGAGGAACAGTTTGATGCACCAAAGTAGATAAGTATTTCCCTCAGTTTTTGAGAACCAAGGTATCAATCCAGTAGGAGATACAAGCGAGCCACCAATAGATATACCTGCACAAGGAGTCAAACTCTTGCACCCAACGCCATAAAGGGGTTGTCAATCCCTTCACGGTTATTTGCAAGGATGAGATCTAGTAGAGATAGATATAATAGGATGCTTGAACGGAAAGTGAAACTAACAGTAAAAATATGGCAGCAAGTATTTTTGGTATTTTTGGTTTTAGATCAGAAAGTATAATATGGAAAATAGACCCGGGGGCCCTAGGTTTCACTAGATAGCTTCTCTCATGATGGCAAGTATTACGGTGGGTGAACAAATTACTGTCAAGCAATTGATAGAAAAGTGAATAATTATGAAGATATCCAAGGCAATTATTATGCATATAGGCATCACGTCCGTGACAAGTAGATCGAAACTATTCTACATCTACTACTAGTACTCCACACATCGACCGACTCCTGCCCGCATCTAGAGAATTAAGTTCATGAAGAACAGAGTAACACATTAAGTAAGATGACATGATGTAGAGGGATAAACTCAAGCAATATGATGAAACCCCCCTCTTTTTACCATTGATGGCAACAATACAATACGTGCCTTGCTACCCCTACTTTGTCACTGGGTGAGGACACCGCAAGATTGAACCCAAAACCAAGCACTTCTCCTATTGCAAGAATTACCAATCTAGTTGGCCAAACCAAACCAATAACTCGAAGAGACTTGCAAAGATATGAAATCATGCATATAGGAATTCAGGAAAGACTCAAATAATATTCGTGGATAATCTGAACATAAACCCACAATTCATCGGATCTCGACAAACACACCGCAAAAGAGTATTACATCGGACAGATCTCCATGAAGATCATGAAAAACATGTTATTGAGAAGCAAAGAGAGAGAACAAGCCATCTAGCTACTAGCTATGGAACCGTAGGTCTATGGTGAACTACTCACGCATCATCGGAGGGGCAATGGAGTTGATGTAGATGCCCTCCATGATCGAATCCCCCTTCGGCAGATTACCGGAAAAGGCTCCAAGATTGGATCTCTCGGGAACGGAGGCTTCTGGTGGCAGAAATGTGTTTTCGTGGATCGTTTCGATAATGATGGAATATTTTGGAATTTATATGCCGAAGATTCGGGTTAGGGGAGTTGCCATGGGCCCACAAGCCTACCCGGCACGGGGTGCTCCCCTGGTGTAACAAGCGGGCTTGCGGCCCCATGGCAGCTCCTCCGCCTTGGTTCTCAAGTCTCGTGGCTTCCTTTTATTCCAGAAAAAATCATTACGAAAGTTTTATTCCGTTTGGACTCCATTTAATATTCCTTATCTACGAAACTCAAGCGGGCTCTAGATTAATAGGTTGGTCCCAAAAATAATATAAAATAGCATATTAATGCATATAAAACATCCAAAACAGATAATATAATAGCATGGAACAATCAAAAATTATAGATACGTTGGAGACGTATCAGCATCCCCAAGCTTAATTCCTGCTCGTCCTCGAGTAGGTAAATGATAAAAACAGAATTTTTGATGCGGAATGCTACCCAACATATTTATCCATGTAATATTCTTTATTGTGGCATGAATATTCATATCCGTTAGATTCAAAAGAATAGTCTAATATTGACATAAAAACAGTAATACTTCGAGCACACTAACAAGGTAGTCGTGTCCTTTCGAAATAACATGGCCTAAGAAAGTTATCCCTACAAAATCATATGGTCTGGCTATGCTCCATCTTCCCCACACAAAGTATCTAAATCATGCACAACCCCGATGAACAAGTCAAGCAATTGTTTCACACTTTTGTGTTCTCAAACCTTTTCAAATCTCACGCAATACATGAGCGTGAGCCATGGATATAGCATTATAGATGGAATAGAATATGGAGGGTGTGCAAGGGAAAAAGCAGAAGATAGTCTCACATCAACTAGGCATATCAACATGCTATGGAGATGCCCATCAATAGATATCAATGTGAGTGAGTAGGGATTGCCATGCAACAAATGCACTTAGAGCTATAAGTGTATCAAAGCTCAAAGAAAACTAAGTGGTCGTGCATAATGAATATCCACTAGTTATATGAAAGTGACAAAATAGGAGACTCTCTATCATGAAGATCATGGTGCTACTTTGAAGCACAAGTGTGGAAAAATATAGTAGCAATTGTCCCTTCTCTCTTTCTCTCATTTTTTATTTTGGTGGGCTTCTTTGGCCTCTTTTATTTTTTTGTTTGGGCTTCGCTGGCCTCTTTTATTTTTTTATAAAGTCCGGATACTCGTCCCAACTTGTGAGGGAGTCATAGCCTCCATCACCCTTTTCTCTCATGGGACAATGCTCTATTAATGAAAAATCATCACACTTTTATTTACTTATAACTCAAAGAAAAATAAATTACAACTCGATTCCTATGACAAGATATAACTCTATATGCAATACGAAGTGATGATGCAAGTAATAGAAAAACTACATGGTGGAAGTTGCATGGCAATATATCTCAGAATGGCTATGAAAATGCCATAATGGGTAGGTATGGTGTCTCTTTTGAGGAATATATGGTGTCTGTTTTGAGGAAGAAGGGTTTGATGTACTGGCAAAAGTTGCACGGTACTAGAGAGGCTAGCAAAGATGGAAGGGTGAGAGTGCGTATAATCCATGGACTCACATTAGTCATAAAGAACTCACATACTTATTGCAAAAGTCTATTAGTTATCAAACAAAGCATTAGACGCATGCTCCTAGGGGATAGGTTGGTAGGAGTTAACCATCGCGCGCTCCCGACCCTCACACAAAGGTCGACAATCATTAGACAAGTCATGCTCCGACTTTGTTACATAACGGTTCACCATACGTGCATGCTACGGAAATCACAATCTTTAGCACATGTATCTCTTCAATTCACAACTGTTCTCTAGCATGACTCTCATATTACCATCCCTATTATCTGAAAACTATATGCAAGGAATCCAACTTCTCATAGTTGTTAATGCACTTAATATGAAAGTTCTTATTATATCCCTCTTGGATGCCATTATATTAGGACTAAATTCATAACCTAAAAAATTTACCATGCTTTTTTAAGAAACTCTCAAAATAATATAAGTGAGGAACGAGAGTTCAATAATTTATATAAAATATAACACCACCATGCTCTATAAAGATATAAGTGAATTACTAGAGCAACATTGCCTAGCTCAAAAGATATAAGTGAAGCATGTAGAGTATTCTAACAAATTCATGATTCAACGTGTCTCTCTCAAAAGATGTGTGCAGCAAGGATGATTGTGGCAAACTAACAAGCAAAGACTCCTATCATACAAGACGCTCCAAGCAAAACACATATCATGTGGTGAATAAAAATATAGCCTCAAGTAAATTTACCGATGGATTGAATATGAAAGAGGGGATGCCTTCCAGGGCATCCCCAAGCTTAGGCTTTTTTAGTATCCTTGAATATGACTTGGGGTGCCTTGGGCATCCCTAAGATTAGGCTCTTGCCACTCTTTATTATATAGTCCATCAAATCTTCACCCAAAACTTGAAAACTTCACGACACAAAAACTCAACAGAAAACTCATGAGATCCGTTAGTATAAGAAAAATAAATCACCACTTTAGATACTGTTGTGAACTCATTCTTTATTTATATTTGTGTAATACCTACTGTATTCCAACTTTTCCATGACTCATACTGTTAGGGATATAATCCCGTGGCAAGACCCGCCTAGGTGAGGCCGGGTCATGACTCGCGGCTCATGGGCTAGACTAAGGATAGGCCTGGAGACATAAGCCCAGACGTATGGCGGCTCACTAAGATGGGCCAAGGTGATGCCTAGACAAAGAAGGCAAAGAAGACCCGGGCGGATAAGCCACCCGGAGACGACTTGCTCCGGAAGGCAAGACGACGTAGAGTTAGAATCGGACACGTTGTAAGAGTCGGCATGAGACTTGTGTAACCCGTGGTCTTGACATCCTATATAAGGGCAAGACCCGGGGTGACTTAGATAGAAACCAACTAATTGAGAACTAGGTCAAGCGAATCCGCTCTCTTGTAATCGATATTCCAATCAATATAGCTCAAGTAGGACGTAGGCCTTTACCTCTTCTCGAGGGGCTGAACCTGGGTAAATTTGTGTCCTTCGTCCCAACCAACCCCTTTGACTCCATCACCTTAGTGATGGCCTCGAATCTAAGTCCTTGGACATCTGCCGTGACAAAACCACGACAGTTGGCACCCACTGTGGGGCTAGAGCTCGGTGGTGTTGAGTTCTCAAAGGGCTCACTTCTGGGGTTCGAAGGGTACGTGTTCGGAAGGATGAACAAGAGTCGCCGCGGCCGGCTCTACATCGACGATGCCGGCTGGGGCCCTAAGGCCGACTCTGTTGAGTATGGGTTCCGGGTTCCCATCGGCATAATCCACGTCTTCATCGGCAAGGTCAGCGGATCTACACCTGGTCCGGACGTCTGCACCAACATCGTCAAGCCGACTCGGTGCACGCAGCCTTCCCGACACGTGCAACCCGCCCGTGTTAACAAGAGAAGGAAGCATGTTTTCGTTGGCTTCACTCAAGGTATGGATCTTGAGGCTTCTAAGTCATAGGAGACCCTCATTTGTTCAGAGGATGGATCATCAAGCGGAGAGGCGGAATCAATCTACCAACTTCACGATGGCGGGCTCGGGGGCTACAATGAAGAGCTTTACCCCAAGTCGAAGCTATCTGAGCCGGACGATCCTAAGTTGCTGACTCATGTAGCCGTGTTCATGGCGAGGACAGAGCCGGGCACAAGAGGAGCGGCCGCCGGGGCAGCAGACATGGGGGCTGACCCGCCACCGGCTCAGGTTCTCCTAGATCTGATGAACGAGCTCACAGCCTTGATGGCAACTGAAGTCACGCCTAACAATCAAGCCGCCCGAAACCTGGAGATCACGAGACTGAAGGATCAGATGTCGGAGGTCCAACAGAGGATCGGCGCTTTAAAAGCTCAGATGGACGCGAGCACCTTAAGACAGACTCCTTCCGCCTTGAACTGGAACAATAGTCGGCGGCTGTGGCACGACAGATGAGGCATCAATCCCGCTTGCCACAACAGTATGAGGCTTGAAACCTTTTTAACATGTGAGGAACGGGTCAGACAATGGAAGCACCTAGAAGTCGCCCGGCGGCTCGGCAGCAGCTTAACCCGCCCCGACGAAACCAGACCTCACCAATGGCTTTCCCAACACCGGTGGGTCATTACTCAAACTCGGTGGAGAACATGGTGGTTGCGGCCACCAGGCTTGAAACAATCCCTATTCCTGACGAGGCGCCTTATGCTGAGGAGGTGCAGAACGCCTTTGGATACCTATAGACGGCGATGGCCCAGCAAGAGAAGTATACCCACAGCCGAAGTCGCGTGCATTCCACCCCCTTGCCAGCCGCAACTTCAGCCGGCGCTATGAATCGCTAGTGGTTTCTAGGAGTGATCGACACTGGGAACCGCCGCGGGATGATGCAGCCTTGGATGCTCAGGCGCTCATAGATCGGGCGAGGGCACAGCTTGAGGCGGCAGCTCTGGCAGCGGTGGGTCATGAAGAGCCTGCGCCTTCCATCTTGGTTGGAGCGGGAGTAACCGCCCAGTCCGTGGGTGTACCATGCTTGGTGCCGGTTCTGCGGAACGAGCGTCTGCCGAAGGATTTCAAGGCCCCTCGCAAGGTCCCGAATTACACGGCTGACTTACCTCCGAAGGCCTGGATTGAAAGTTATGAGCTGGTCATGGAGATGTTGGACGTCAATGACGCGGTATGCGTGAAGTATTTCATCATGATGCTAGAAGGTCCAGCTCGCACGTGGTTGAAGGGTTTGCCACCCAATACCATCAATTATTGGGCCGAGTTGATGGCAAGGTTCATCAAAAACTTCCAAGGGACGTGCAAGCAGCCCATGACGATTGTGGATTTGGACCACTGTGTACAGAGGAAAATGAGTCGGCTCATCATTGGGTCTGACGGGTTTCTACTATCATCCACTCATCTAAGCAGGTTACGGCGGCTCAAGCGGTCTTGATTCTGGAAAAGAATTGCCACTTTACGCCTTTGAATTAAAAGCTCAGCCGGCTCAAACGCACGTGTCAAGACATGGGGGAGCTCATGGCAGCTCTCACGCAATATGCCGACTCTGATAATATGAAGGATCCGGGTTCTGATGAAGAGAAGCCTGGTAATCATAAGAAGAGCGACAACGGCAAGGGTGCGGCAAGCCATGGTAACCAAGGCAAGAGGAAGAACCCGGATGGCGGGTCAGAGCTGGTGGCCAACGCCAGCACCGCAACAACCGTGCCAAGGGCAACGGGAAATTTAAGCAGCCTTTCAATAAAGGTAAGACTCCTTTTAATTTGGAGGAAATGCTCAATAAACCTTGTCTGGAGCACAATCGACCCGACAGACCAGCGGGTCACACATGGGGTAATTGCCATGTTATGCAAAAATTCAAGGACTACAGCCTACGATAGCATAACAACGATGGTGGCCCACCCGGCGGCTCAGGACCAGGCGGGTCAGGAGCCAGTTTTGGGTCTGGTGGCTCAGGATCCGGCCATCACGGCCAGGGCAACCAAGGAGGACATCATCCACACTCAGGCGGCAACAATCAGCAACAGAATAACCAGTCGGGATATTCGAGTAATCCGAAGCAGCTCAGCTCGGGTCAGTATCATGTCTTTATGACCAGCCTTGACAGGCGAGATCAGAAGTTGCGCAAGCGGGCGGTTAATACGGTGAGGCCGGCTCTACCATAATATTTAAAGTGGTCTGAGTATGACATAACTTCGAGCCGGGAGGATCACCTGCCGTGTGTGGATGACCCCAGACGGCTGGCATTGGTAGTCACTCCTCAGGTTGGAGGCTACGTGTTCACTAAAGTGCTTATGGACGGTGGCAGTAGCATCAATATCTTATACTATGACACTTTCCGCCGGATGAAGTTGCTTGATAAGGATCTTAAGCCGTCTTCCACAGTTTTTCACGGCGTGGTGCCTGGCAAGTCCGCGTATCCAGTGGAAAGGATCTCCCTAGAAGTCGCCTTCGGTGACGAATACAATTACAGGGTGGAGACCTTGTGTTTTGAGGTGGTTAAGATGAAAAGTCTGTATCATGCTCTGTTCGGACGTCCGGCTTAAGCCAAATTCATGGCTAGGCCTTGTTATGTATACTTGCAGTTCAAGATGCCGGGTCTCAAAGGTACGATTACGGTGCACGGTGATCGCAAGACGGCCATTGAGTGCGAGGAAGGAGATGCAGCTTATGTAGAATCCAGCTATGCTGAGGCAGAGCTCAAGTTTTACAAGGAAAACGTTGATCCATAGGACATGACTCCGCTGAAAAAACCTACCACAGAGGTTCGGCCGCCCCTCAGGTTTTCGGCGGATGATACCAAATTGGTGGATTTCAATCCGAGCGACTCATCTCAGCAGTTCACTATCGGAGCTAACATGGATCCCAAATAGGAAAGCGTGCTCATCGAATTCATCCGCGAGAATCGGGACATCTTTGCGTGGAAACCTTCTGACATGCCAGGTGTACCGAGAGAGTTCGCTGAGCACCACCTTAATGTGGATCCTAAATTCAAACCAGTCAAGCAGTTTCTACACCGGTTCAACGAGGAGAGACGCAAGGCCATTGGGGAGGAAGTAGACCGGCTTTTAGCGGCGGGTTTCATCGTCGAGGTCTTCCATCCGGAGTGGCTCGCTAACCCGGTGCTAGTGCTCAAGAAAAACGACACGTGGCGTATGTGTGTGGACTACACGGATCTTAACAAAGCCTGTCCGGCTGACCCGTTTGCTCTCCCTCATATTGACCAGATCATTGATGCGACGGCGGGTTGTGAGAGTTTATGCTTCCTGGATGCTTATTCTGGTTATCATCGGATCAAGATGGCGGTCAAGGACGGCTTTCATCACGCCTTTTGGTGCTTTCTGCTATGTGTCTGTGCCTTTCGTGCTCAAAAGTGCCTGGGCGACTTACCAACCCTGCGTACAGAACTGTCTTCATAGCCAAATTGGGTGCAATGTTCATGCATATGTGGATGATATTGTGATCAAGTCAAGAAAGAAGGAGACTCTGCTTGACGACCTGAAGGAGACTTTCGACAACTTACGGGTCTACAAGACGATGGTTAACCCGGCTAAGTGTGTCTTCGGTGTTCCGATAGGCAAGCTCTTGGGATTTCTGGTATCTGAGCGTGCATTGAGGCTAACCCGGATAAAATTAAGGCTATCACCTCCCTATCTGAGCTGGCATGCATCAATGATGTTCAGCGCCTGACGGGACGGATTGCTGCATTAAGCCGTTTTATAAGCCGCCTTGGCGAGCAGGCTATCCCTTTGTATCAGATGATGAAAAAGACATACAACTTTGTCTGGAGTACGGCGGCGGGTGAAGCATTGGAGGCGCTCAAGATGCAGCTCATTGAGCCGCCGGTCTTAACCGCTCCGTTTGAGAAAGAACCTTTGCTCCTGTACGTGGTGGCTAATAATTGGGCTGTCAGTGCTGCAATTGTTGTTGAGCGTAAGGAGTCAGGGAAGGATATTTGGTTCAGCGGCCGGTTTACTATATCAGTGAGGTCCTAACGGAATCCAAGTAGAGATATCCACACTGGTAGAAGCTAGTGTATGGGGTGTTCATGGCCAATCGCAGGCTGAAACACTACTTCCTGGGGCACCAGATTATAGTGGTTAGCTCTGCCCCGTTGGGAGATATAATTCAAAACAGAGAAGCCACGGGCCAGATCGCTAAGTGGGCACTAGAGCTTGGACCTCTCAATTTGAGATACGTGCCTCGCATGGCGGTTAAGTCACAAGCCTTGGTGGATTTCATCAACGACTCGACTGAGTGTCAGGCGCCCGAGGAAAAGCTAGATGACACATATTGGACAATCCACTTTGACGGATCCAGGCAACTAGAAGGATCAGGGGCAGGGGTTGTCTTAACCTCCCCCAAAGGTGATAAGTTCTGTTATGTGCTATGGTTGATGTTTCCTTGTACTAACAATGCAGCTGAGTACGAAGCTCTGCTTCATGGCCTCCGGGTGGCGAAATAGATGAACCTGAGCCGAGTTAGATGCTTCAGCGACTCAGATCTTGTGGAACCGCAAGTTTCAGGCACTTGGGATTCCAATGACCCACGGATGGCGGTTGACCGCCAGGTGGTTGATATCATTGTGGGTCACTTCAAGGGTTATCAGGTGGATCATATTGATCATTACAAGAACGAGGCGGCTGATGCTCTGTCATGGCTGGGTTCTCAACGAAAGCCGGTGCTGCCTAACGTTTTCTTGGATGTGCTACATCACCTGTCGGTTAAGTTACCTTCAGAGGAAGACTTGGCTATTCCTGACCCGGAGAGGCAGCTGGTGGCGGCTCTACATGCTATTATTGACTGGACCGTGCCTTATTTGGCGTACTTAACTCGTGGCGAGTTACCTGATGATGAAAATCTTGCTAGACAGATCACCAGGCAGTCTAAGTCCATGATGATAGTCAATGGCGAGTTACATAAATGCAGCGTCACCGGCGTGTTTCAACGTTGTGTCTCACCTGAAGAGGACAAAGAGATCTTAAAGGAAATTCATGCCGGCGATTGTGGTCATCACGTCGGCTCAAAGTCTCTGGTGGCCAAAGCCTTTCGACATGGTTTCTTCTGGCTGACGGCTCATAAAGACGCGGAAGACTTAGTCCACAAGTGTGATGGGTGTCAAAAGTTTGGCCGGCTTGCTCATGTCCCGGCTGAAGAGCTACACATGATCCCAATTACATGGCCGTTTGCGGTCTGGGGGCTTGATATGGCCGGGCCTTTCAAGAGATCCAAGGACAAGAAGACCCACCTACTGGTGGTGGTTGACAAGTTTACCAAGTGGGTGGAGGCTGAGCTGGTCGGCAAGTGTGACGCGACTACGGCGGTTCAGTTCATTAAGAAACTGATCTACCGCTTTGGTTATCCTCATAGTATCATCACAAATAATAGTACAAACCTCTCCAAGGGGGCTATGAAAGCGTTCTGTGAAAGTGAGCACATCAGACTTGATATTTCTGTAGTTGCTCATCCATAGTCCAACGGTTAGGCCATGCGTGCTAACCAAGAAATCTTGAGAGGTATCAAGCCCGGGCTCATGGTTCCTTTGCAGAGAACGCCGGGTTGTTGGGCGGAGGAGTTGCCGTCCGTCTTATGGAGCATCAGGACCACTCCTAACAGATCCACATGTTATACATCTTTCTTCTTGGTTTACGGTGCAGAAGCCGTGTTACCCAGTGATATCCGTCATGACTCGCCTCAAGTTACGGCTTACGTTGAGATAGCCAATGAAACGGCGCGTCAAGACGCATTGGACGCCTTGGAGGAAGAGCGTGATCTGGCGGCGGCTCGATCGGCGATTTATCAGCAAGACCTGCGTCACTATCATAGCCGCAGGATTAAGAGCCGGACGTTTCAAGAAGGCGACTTAGTGCTGCGGTTGATTCAATATCAGACAGATGCACACAAGTTATCTCCTCCATGGGAAGGGCCTTTCGTGGTCAGCAAAAATCTCAACAACGGGTCATATTACCTCATTGACGTCCGAGACGACTCATATACTTCTAGGCAGGAGACCCGCCAGCCGTGGAATATAGCGCATCTACGGCCTTATTATACTTAAGTTGTCAAGACTTGACATTGTACACCTCCATTGTACATATCATATGTATATATATATGAATAAAGTTGGCATCCCTGCAAGCCGGGGCCTCTGCCGTTTTGCATATCTCAATCTTTGCAAAAATGGTCAATCAGGGGGCTTCCAACCCATCGGGTTTAGCTTATCACACCCTATTGATTGGCTCTCAAGCCAAAGAGTTAACTCCGTCAACATGGTCATCTAGGGGGCTTCCAACCCACCGGATTTAGCTTATCACACCCTATCGGTCGGCTCTTAAGCCAAAACAGTTGACTCCATCAACAAAGGTCACTTGGGGGCTTCCAACCCACCGTGTTTAGCTTACACACCCTCTTGATCGGCTTTAAAGCCAAACAGGGTTAAACCTGCCTATAAGCTGATGCTACTCCGCTAGGTGACCCACCGAACTCTTACCAGTTAATCTCGCCTGAAGTCCCTGAGCCGGCTCAAATGAGTTGACGACCAATCTCGATAGATACCCTGTACTGGTTAAAGGTTAAAACGGTGGCTCTTGTCACGTGACGGCCGGCTTATGGAAAGCAAGGATAAACTCTCCCATCTGCTGCCGACTCTCCGCTATGTGGTCTGTTCATACTCTTAAGACGGTTAATCCTTAAGGACCATGTACTGTTTAAGGTTAAAACGACAAATTTATGTCACGTGAGAGGCAGTTCATGGGCTATCAGGGTACTCATGCCCTGCCGAGTCTCTATTGGGACGTCACACTTCCTTTCAATTAATCTTGCTTAGAGACCCTGAGCCGCTCAAATGAGTTGACGGCCAATCTCGATAGAGACCCTATACTGTTAAGGAGTTTTAAGTGGCGACTCAACCCAGTAGAACCAATACATGAGTTATTGCAAAAAAGCAAGTCAGGAAAGATACAACATCTTTTTGGGTTGCGCTATTATAAGCCTCCCTCTTAACAATGCGAAAATCATTCTATTTTCACAGTTTGGTTAATGCCAAGAACCGCCACAACATCTTGAAATATTTGAAGGCACAAGACAGATGTCATATTATAAGCCAGACGAATTCATATGTGCACGATGACACGGTTCAGGCAAGGAAAAGTTTACTAAAATCCTATTACAATGCTCTGAGCAGAGCTCAAAAGTGATGACTTAAAGTATTTTACACCGCCCTATGGCGGGTCATAAGGCCGGGTTATCCATGTTGGTACCAGGGTCATCAGTTGGATGGCGGGTCAACCTGCAGCGGGTCTTCGACCTCCACGACCTGAAGATTGTCCACGTCCCAATTGCAGTTGGTTAGAGCCACAAAATTTGCCTCTTCAAAGAGGGGGGATGGGTCAAGATCAGGAGCGAAGAGGTGCTTACGGCATGCAGGCGTCAAGTCATTGGCTTCAAAAGTTGGGCCGCATACTCTCTTCTTCTCGGCATCGTAAGCCGCCTGGTAGGTTGACAAATTCACTTCTTCTGCTAACATGGAGGCAAGGACTCTAGAAGCCTTCATACACCACGTGTAGTCAACCTCCGTGAACTCTGAGCCGTCATCCTTCTTGGATGGAAACCCGTCCATCATGTCTTCGGGAGTTAGCTTTGGGGCGAATGCCAACGCCCGGCTTATGGCGGCGATAGCTCCCTTTCGGGCGATTGATTTCTTAAGTTCTTGGATCTGTTTTGGCAGGGTGGACAACAGCTCTATGATCCCCTTCATAGTGGGCAGAATGGTATCCTTATAGAGCACCACCTTGATTGTGCAAAGAGCGCTGCAGTACAATTGCTCTGTCAAAGTGTAGACGACTTTCAATGGCAGCAAGCTGTCAATAGCAAGTTGCCGGCTCCTTGGACCTGCATAAGACGGATTTTCAATTATCAGTTGCTGTTTTAAGTATTCAGGCAAGAGTAATGGCTGGTGTTTAGTACTTACCAAAGATGGCAGCAGACATCTTTGCAATATGCACTTCAAGGTAGAAAGGTCATCAGACACAACCATAAGTCGCTGGTCAGCATCGTCTACTCATTTGGTAAGTGCGGCTTGCTCTATTTGAGACAATTTCTTGAAGGCATCAAATTCAGCTTGAACTTTCGTTAGTTCCTCAACGGCAAGCCGACACTTCTCATCTGCTTCGCCTCGGGCGGCTTGCTGGGTGGCCAGATTGCTCCTTAAGGTGGCCAATTCAGACCCGGCCTCGTTCAAAGCCTCCTGTGACATATCAAAAACAAAAATGAAGGTTAAGTTGCCAGGATGGTATATTACCAGATGGTTAAGAGTAAGACGATATAAGGCAAGTGTCAAGCAGATTGCAAGCAATATGTTCGACACTTGGGGGCTAATGTCTATTTGTTCTCCAAGTGTACAAGAAAGTTCCGGTTCATCTTCATTACAGTTAAGCCGACCCTTGGGGGCTACATATGGCTCGTTGCTCTACCTACAAGGAAGTCCCGGCTCATCTTCATTACAGTTAAGCCGACCCTTGGGGGCTACATATGGCTCGTTGCTCTACCTACAAGGAAGTCCCAGCTCATCTTCATCGAAGTTAAGCCGACCCTTGGGGGCTACATCATGCTCTCTAATCTATCTATAGTAAAGTTCTGGCTCATCTTTTATCAAGACAAGCCGGCCCTTGGGGGCTACAAATGGCACTTCAAACAACTACTTACGTGTCCAAACATCGGCACATGCGTTAAGTCTAAAGCTAATCATGGAAGACTATAGGTTAAGTGTTTCTACTTATATCAAGATGCAAAGACCCGGCTTACCATTAGCAGATATTAAGACGACCCTTGCGGGCTACGTAATGGTATAAGGGAAAGAAAGCGAGAGTACCTCATATTTCTTCTTCATCAAGTTCACAAGCTTGGGCTCCATATTCTGGCTTGTAGACAGGCGGTTCAGATAACCAGCGTGAAGCTCATCAACTGTCAGCTTTTCTAGCGCGGGGAGCTCAAACTCCATCTTCTTTGAGGTTTCAGTCGCCTCAGTGTGCTTTGTTAACACATGAGGTTGGGGAGAGTGAAAGCCGGTGCCTGTAATGGTAACATCCAGAGTACCCGAATAGTCAGCAACTGGTGAAGGGCTCGGCGGATTAGAATTGGCCCTCGAAGGACTCTCAGGGATTATATCCTCAGCTGCCGACTCAGCAGAGCGACGAGCTTCTTTAGGCATGTCCTTGGAGGCCGCAGAGGGGTCAGCACGCGGTGCAGGAGAATCCGGTTTGGCAAGCTCCGGCTCTCGAGCCTTGGGAACAGGGGTAGACCTGTCGTCCTTCCTTCGTTTTGCCTGGGCCCTGGAAAACACAAAAGTCATGGTTTGAGCTTTACAGATAATACAAGTTTAAACATAAGCATGAAAGGCACATACTCTGGATTGATCTTCAGAGGCGGCAGAGCGGTTCCGGTAGAGTCGCCGGAGGACGGAGATGAGTGCTGAAAGTAGTCAAGACAATATAAGACAATGCTGAGTTATAAAAGCAATGTTGATAAAACAAAGCCAGGTTGAATAAATACCTAAGCCAATCGCTTCCGTTGAGCCAGAGAATGAGATAACCCGACCATAAGGTTGTTAGAGTCGGTGCTTCGGGTCTGGCGTCGGGAGAGTTGCTGTTGCTTTTTCAAAAGAAAGTGGAGGTCTAAGTAAGCAAGAGGATGAGAGAGTGGGACCTTTCAGACGACCCGCCGTATCTTCTGAGGTGTAAGATGTTCTGAGTCGGATGAAACGTAAGTTACCTCGGGAACGTTGGCGTGGCTTGTCTCTGTTTCATCCTGTAGAATATTATTGTCAATAAGGAGCATGAAGAGATGGCCAAGAGCGTCAAGTTCTACCTCTAAGCCGTCAGATTCCGGCTGTTCTTGAGGTGCGGTTTACTTCTTCCGACCGACAGCTTTGTCCTTTGACTTCTTCGGAGGAGGAACATACTTCTTTTTCCAGAAGCCGGAGTTGGCCTGCAAAGTATAAGCTGACATAGGTCAAAATATTGTTAAGTATATATGTATAGCTAACGTGGGAATGAGGAGACTGAGAGTCGTCCTTACGTTTGGGGCCGGGTTTGTGGCACAGAAAGGCGCTAACCCGGTGGCGCTGCAAGCTCCTGAAGACTCATGGACAAGGCTCTTGGTGGTGGCCACAATGTTATCTTCTGATAACATGGTGGAGTTAAAGCAAAGGGGGTCATCAGATTCTCCCGTATACTCGCCAGCTCAGGGGCATGAACCTCCAAGAAATCCAACAACGGGTTAGATCCAGGCCCGTCAGCCCATTGGCCATAAGGGCTTTAATCTTTGCGTGAGCCAGAGCGTACTTCGCCCGCTCACTGGCTGACAGTCGGCCAGGGAGCTCAATTGTTGTTTTGAGCCGAGATAAACGGTAACCCAGCAAGGAATGCTCTCCTTCTGGAGAGGTGTCTTTGCAGTAAAACCAGGTTTTATTCCAGTCTTTGGGATGACTAGGCATCTGAACAGCCAGAAAGGTCACATCCCGTCGCCTCTGAATGGAGATCCCGCCGAGCTCTAGGCTTGGACCAGCTTTCACCTCCGTCTGACGATTCGCATAAAAGAATTCACGAAAGAGACCCACGGACGGGTCTTCTTTTAAGTAAACTTCATTGAGTATTTTGAAGCGATATCTTGAGGATGCAGTTTAAAGAAGTGAAGGACGTCTCGGAAAAACTTTGAGCCAGGTGGGCTAAACCCGCGCACGAGATGATCTGCGAACACAACTACTTCACCCTCTTGGGGAACGGGTCTCAGTTCGTTGCCTGGAACTTGGCAATGGATGACATCTTTGGCTGGTAAGGTCCCCACGTTTACAAAATCCATCAGGAATTCTTTGGTGACAGCAGAGCCGACCCAATTGCAAGAATTGGACGCACGAGACATGGTGGCGGCTTAAAACTATGCAAAGTAACAATGTGCAACGAGTCAGAAGGTGACAGAAGACTAATGGCGGCTAAAAAGCCTAAGTTTCATAAAGTTAAGTCGCCAGAACAGTTTTTGCTGAGAGTCGGAAAGTCACTGGCAAGTTAGGTTGTAGGAAAAGAGGAAAATTATACTAAGTGTGGAAAAACAGGTTTCATGGACTATCTATGCAGTTACGGATCTACAAAACAGGGAAAAATCGGGTTTATTCCAAACCTAGCGACGAACAGTTGAACCAGTGATGTTTGAAGACAATAAACAGAACAACTGCAGATCCGTGTGGTGCTATTATCTACTTCCTACAATCTACCGCACTAGAAAGGGTGGCATTTTACAGCGCACTGATCTACCTACTATTGGACATTGCGAGAAGCTCGTGTTCTAGCAGCGGAGGAACGCCATGAAAACCCTACCGGAAGCTACAGATCTCTGAAGCAGAGAAGAACTCACCAGAGATGATGAGACAGATGCGGGCGATGTTCTGGTCCGACCAGGTTGATGCAATGGCCTGGCGAGACGACGGCGTGGAAGCTTCACCGGAGCGGAAGGACGCTGGAGCAATGGCGTCGGGAGGAAGAAGAAGAGGCGTGAGTGGAGAAGGAGATGAAAATGCCCTCCGCAGTTCTATTAAATAGGCAAAAAGTGGAAATGGGCGCGAGAATCCAGGCGACGGAGGTTAATTGATCGAGACGGATGCCTTGATTTTCGGGATATTAGTTTAATAGCGGAAAGATCCGTTACGGTCATCATGGAATCTTTTTTGATATCGCTGGCATGACGTCACGTCGGGTTACTTTTTCTTACTTTTAGGTGGTAATGAGCAAGACTCGCTGCCAAGTGAGACGGAAGATTGAGCAAGACTCTCTGCCAAGAGAGACAAAAGATTGAAATGAGCAAGCTCAAACCAACTTGGGGTCTAATGTTGGGGATTAATTCCCGTGGTAAGACCCACCCAGGTGGGGTCGGGTCATGACTGGTGCCTCATGGGCTAGACTAAGGATAGGCTTGGAGACATAAGCCCAGCCGTATGGCGGCTCACTAAGATGGGCCAAGGTGAGGCCCAGACAAAGAAGGCAAAGAAGACCCGGGCGGATAAGCCACCCGGAGACGGCTTGCTCCGGAAGGCAAGACGGCGTAGAGTTAGAGTCGGACACGTTGTAAGAGTCAACATGAGACTTGTGTACTCGTGGTCTTGACATCCTATATAAGGGCAAGACCCAGGGTGACTTAGACAGAAACCAACTAATCGGGAACTAGGTCAAGCGAATCCGCTCCCTTGTAATCGATATTCCGATAAATATAGCTCAAGCAGGACGTAGGCCTTTACCTCTTCTCGAGGGGCTAAACCTGGGTAAATTTGTGTCCTTTGTCCTAACCAACCCCTTTGAGTCCATCACCTTAGCGATGACCTCGAATCTAAGTCCTCAGACATCTACCGTGACAAAACCACGACACATACCCGCCGATACGACTCATAGATACATGAAAATAAGCAAACAACACAAGGAAAACAGAATCTGTAAAAAACAGAACAGTCTATAGTAATCTGTAAACTTCGAATACTTCTGAAACTGCGAAAATTCTGTAAAATTAGGAAAACCAGGACAATTCATATATCAATCCTGTGTGAAAATATCCGATCAATTTGACGCTCTGAACAATTCATAAAATTTCTGGACTGAGCACAAAAGTTTCTGTTTTCCAGCAAGATCAAATCAACAACTACCATAGATCTCCCCAAAGGTTTTACTTGGCTCAAACACTAATTTAAACACAAAAACACAATTACCACAGAAGTAATAATGTGCCAAACACACAAAAACAGAAGCAAAAAGCTGAAAGCAAGATAAAATTGGGTTGCCTCCCAACAAGCGCTATTGTTTAACGCCCCTAGCTAGGCAAAACGCAATAGATCTAGGTATTGTCATCTTTGGTTTTGGCAATTTTTGTGAGGACCTTCTCAAATCAGGGAGGTTCTTTAGTTTTATCAATGATCATATTCCTAGGCAAAAAGTCAAGAAATCCTCTTGTAGCAATCGGTTCCCGAACAATGTTGATAAAATTATGGTGAACTCTTATCTTCTTAAGATCTTCGTCCCCTTTTCTAGAGGATTCACTCTTATTCTTGGGAACGTAAACAAACTTGGCAGCCTTAGAAACAGGAAAGTTAGGAGTGGTTTGAACAGCGGCAAAAGTGGAACCCAAGTTGGTAATAATGTCCTCTAGCTTCCCTATTCTAATGGAATCTTGATCCAATTTTAAATTAACTATGGGTTCTTCTTCCCTTAGGTCTTTTAGAGTAACTCCTACCTTAGATCCATATTGAGTGATATGATTATGCATATTTTTATCCAAGTTTTCAATGAGATCTATAGTAGCAACTTTATTTTCAATGAGATCTAACCTTCGCACAATATGTTCCAAAGTTAAAATTGTCCCAGTAACCATGATTGGGGGTGATCCAAACAAATTTATCATAGCACTATAGGAGTCAAAGGTATGACTGTTGGAAATATGCCCTAGAGGCAATAATAAATTAGTTATTATCATATTTCCTTGTTCATGATAATCGTTTATTATCCATGCTATAATTGTATTGATCGGAGACTTAAATGCATGTGTGGATACATAGACAAAACCATGTCCCTAGTATGCCTCTAATGGACTAGCTCGTTGATCAAAGGATGTTTAAGGTTTCCTAGCCATGGACATGAGATGTCATTTGATAACGGGATCACATCATTAGGAGAATGATGTGATGGATAAGACCCAAACTACAAACATAGCATATGATCGTGTCAGTTTATTGCTACTGTTTTCTGCATGTCAAGTATATGTTCCTATTACCATGAGATCATGCAACTCACGGATATCGGAGGAGTGCCTTGTGTGTATCAAATGTCGCAATGTAACTGGGTGACTATAAAGGTGCTCTACAGGTATCTCCGATGGTGTCTGTTGAGTTGGCATGGATCGAGACTGGGATTTGTTACTCCGTGTAACGGAGAGGTATCTCGGGGCCCACTCGGTAATGCAACATCACAATAAGCCTTGCAAGCAATGTGACTAATTGTTAGTTGCGGGATCTTGTATTACAGAACGAGTAAAGAGACTTGCCGGTAACGAGGTTGAACTAGGTATGGAGATACCAACGATTGAATCTCGGGCAAGTAACATACCGAAGAACAAAGGGAACGATATACAGGATTAACTGAATCCTTGACATAGAGGTTCGACCGATAAAGATCTTCGTAGAATATGTAGGAACCAATGTGGACGTCTAGGTCCCGCCATTGGTTATTGACCGTAGAGGTGTCTCGGTCATGTCTACATAGTTCTCGAACCCACAGGGTCTGCACACTTAAGGTTTGGTGACGTTTCGGTAGTGTAGAGTTATATATGGTGGTGACCGAAGGTTGTTCGGAGTCACGGATGAGATCCCGGACGTCACGAGGAGCTCCGGAATGGTCCGGAGGTAAAGATTCATATATAGGAAGTCCCAGTTTGGTTTCCGGAAAAGTTTCGGGCTCATCGGTAGTGTACCGGGAGTATCGGTATTGTACCGGGAGTGCCGGTAGTGTACCGGAGGACCTCCGGGAGGGGTATTTCGACCCCAAGAGGTCCATGGGCTGTGGTAGAATAATAACCAGCCCTTAGTGGGCTGGGAAAACAGCCACAAAGGCCCATGGCGCAGGAGAGAAAGTCCTAAAGCAAAAAGTGGAAAATCAGCCAATAGGAGGCAATCCTACTCCAACTAGGATTGGAGGTGAAGTAGGATTGCTCCCACCTCCTATTTCGGCCGACCCAAAGGCCTTGGCTGCCTCTCCTCTCCTCTCCTCCTATATATACTAGTGGATTGGGTGGTTTTTGGACAGAATTTCCGGCCACGTGCTACCCGTTTCACCGGTGCACAGTTTCTCCTCTAGATCGGTTTTCCGCAGCGCTTAGGCGAAGCCCTGCCGGAATCACTCCACCACCATCACCGGAGCGCCATCACGCTACCGGTGAACTCTCTCTCCTCTCCACCTCCTCTCGCTGGATCGAGACGGTGGAGATCGTCATCAAGCTGCATGTGTGCTGAACGCGGAGGTGCCGTCCGTTCGGCGCTAGATCGGAAGGACCGTGATTGAGATCGCGAGACAGTTCATGATGAGATCGCGGAACGGATCGTGATGAGTTCGCGGGACAGATCGTGATCAAGATCGTGAGACGGATCGTGATGAGATTGCGGGACGGATCGTGATGAGTTCACGGGACGTATCGTGATTGGATCGCGGGACGGATCGTGATGAGATCGCGGGATGCTCGGCGATTTGGATCGCGAAGATGTTCGACTACACCAACCGCGTTTCTTAACGCTTCCCGCTTAGCGATCTACAAGGGTACGTAGATCCACTCTCCCTCTCGTAGATGCTCATCACCATGGATAGGTTTGCGTGTGCGTAGGAAATTTTTTGTTTCCCATGCGACGTTCCCCAACAGTGGCATCATGAGCTAGGTTGATGGTTCGATGAGATCTCGAGTAGAACACAAAAGGTTTGTGGGCGTTGATGCTTAGATTGCTTCCTCCCTTGGTCGTATTTTGGTTCAGCGGGATTGTGAGATGAAGCGGCCCGGACCAACATTACTCGTACGCTTACGAGAGACCGGTTCCCTCGACGTAACTTGTTGCCTAGATGGCTTGCGGGTGACAGTTTCTCTCACTTTAGTTGGATCGGATTCGACAAAGGCGGTCCTTGAGAAGGTTGAAAAGCAAACTAGTGTATCACCGTTGTGGTTTATGCGTAGGTGAGAATCGTTCTTGCTAGATACCCATAGCAGCCACGTAAAATATGCAACAACAATTAGAGGACGTCTAACTTGTTTTTGCAGGGTATGTTGTGATGTGATATGGTCAATTACATGATGAGATATATGTGATGTATGAGATGATCATGTGATGTATAGATTATCACGACTTGCATGTCGATGAGTACGGCAACCGGCAGGAGCCATAGGGTTGTCTTTAATTATTGTATGACCTGCTTGTCAATCATTAAGCGCTATGTAATGCTTTACTTTATCGCTACGGTAGCAATAGTAGTAGAAGCATGCAGGGCGTGACAACCCCAATGGCAACACATTGATGGAGATCAAGATGATGGAGATCATGGTGTTGTGCCGGTGACGATGGAGATCATGCCGGTGTTTCTAAGATGGAGATCTTAAACACAAGTTCATGGCCATATCATGTCACTTATGAATTGCATGAGATGTTAATCCTTTTATGCACCTTGTTTTGCTTAGTACGGCGGTAGCATTATAAGGTGATCCCTCACTTGAATTTCAAGATGAACTGTGTTCTCCCCGAGTGTGCACCGTTGCGAAAGTTCGTCGTGTTGAGACACCACGTGATGATCGGGTGTGATAGACTCTACGTTCACATACAACGGGTGCAAGCCAGATTTGCACATGCAGAACACTCGGGTTAAACTTGATGAGCCTAGCATGTACAGACATGGCCTCGGAACACGAGAGACCGAAAGGTCGAACATGAGTCATATAGTAGATATGATCAACATAATGATGTTCACCATTGCAGCCACCTCAACTCACGTGATGATCGGACTTGAGTTGGTGAATTTGGATCATGTATCACTCGAATGATCGGAGGGATGTCAATTTGAGTGCGAGTTCTTAAGTAATATGATTAATTGAACTCATTATCATGAACATAGTCAAAGTGTCTTTGCAAATTATGATGTAGATTACTAGCTCGCGCTGTAGCTCCCTTGTATTTTTTATATGTTCCTAGAGAAATAGAATTGAAAGATGTTGGTAGCAAAATTGCGGACTGGGTCCGTGATCTGAGGATTGTCCTCATTGCTGCACAGAAGGCTTATGTCCTTAATGCACCGCTCGGTGCGCCACCCCCTCTAGCGTCGTCTATAGATGTTGTGAACATCTAACAGGCACGTTTCGATGACTACTTGATAGTTTAGTGCGTCATGCATTACGGCTTAGAATTGAGGCTCCAAAACGTTTTGAACGTCACGGAACATATGAGATGTTCTAGGAGCAGAGATTGTGATCTCAGGCTCGTGCCTTTGTTGCGAGATATGAGATCTCCAACAAGATTCTTTGCTTGTAAGATGAAGGAGAATAGCTCAATCGTTGAGCATGTACTCAGATTGTCTGGGTACTACAATCGCTTGAATCAAGTGGGAGTTGATCTTCCAGATAAGATAGTGATTGATATAGTTCTCCAAGTCACTGTCACTAAAGTTACTAGAACTTAGTGATGAACTATAATACACCAGGGATAGAAGTATTGATCCTTGAGCTGTTCGCGATGTTTGACACCGCGAAGGTAGAAATCAAGAAGGAGCGTCAAGTGTTGAGGGTTAATCAAACTACTAGTTTCGAAAAGGGCAAGAGCAAGGAGGGAAACTTCATGGATAGCAAGTCAGTTGCTGCTCCAGTGAAACAACCCAAAGTTGAACTCAAACCCGAGACTAAGTGCTTCTATTATGAGGTTAGAGGTCGCTGAAGCGGAACAACCCTAGATACTTGGTAGATAAGAAGGCTGGCAACATCGACAGAAGTATATTTGATATACGAGTTATTGATGTGTACCTTGCTAGTACTCCTAGTAGCACCTGGGTATTGGATACCGGTTCGGTTGCTAAATGCTAGTAACTCGAAATAAAAGCTACGGAATAAACGGAGAACTAGCTAAGGGTGAGGTGACGATGTGTGTTGGAAATGTTTCCAAAGTTGATATGATCAACATCGCACGCTCTCTCTACCTTCAGGATTAGTGAAGAACCTAAATAAATGTTATTTGGTGTTTTGCGTTGAGCATGAACATGATTAGATCATGTTTGTTGCAATACGGTTATTCATTTAAGTCAGAGAATAATAGTTATTCTGGTTACATGAATAATACCTTCAATGGTCATGCACCCAGTGAGAATGGTTTGTTGAAATCTTGATCGTAGTAGTACACATGTTCATAACATTGATGTCAAAAGATACAAAGTTAATAATGATAGTACCACATACTTGTGGCACTGCCGCTAAATGTCATATTGGTATAAAGCGCATGTAGAAACTCCATGCTGATGGATATTTGGACTCATCGATTTCGAATCGGTTGAGACATGCGAACCATGCCTCTTGGGCAAGATGACTAAAGGACCCCGTTGGATGGAGCGGGCAAGTGATTCATTGGAAATGATACATGTTGATGTATGCAATCTAGTGAGTCTTGTAGCGTGCAGTGGATATCGTTATTTTCTTACCTTCACTGATGATTTGAGTAGATATAGTGTATATTTACTTAATGAAACACAAGTCTGAATCGTTTGAAAGGTTCAAGCAAATTCAGAGTGAAGTTTAAAGATCATCGTGACAAGAAGATAAAAATGACCGCGATATGATCGTGGAGGTGAATATCTGAGTTACGAGTTTGGCATACAACTTAAGACAACGTGAAATTTGTTTCACAACTAACGCCACCTGGAACACCATGGTGTGATGGTGTGTCCGAACATCATAGTCATGCTCTATTGATATAGTGCATACTGTGATGTCTCTTATCGTTTTACTACTATAATTTTTGGGGTTATGCATTAGAGACAACTACATTCACTTTAAATAGGGCATCATCTAAATCCGTTGAGATGACACCGTGTGAATTATGGTTTGATAGAAACCTAAGCTGTCATTTCTTAATGTTTGGGGCTGCGATGCTTGTGTGGAAAATGTTTTCACATAATAAGCTAGAACCCAAAGCGGACAAATGTATCTTCATAGAATACCCTAAGAACAGATGGGTATGCCTTCTATCTCAGATCCGAGTGCAAAGTGTTTGTTGCTAGAACTGGGTCCTTTCTCGAGAAAAAGTTTCTCTCGAAAGAATTGAGTGGGAGGAAGATAGAACTTGATGAGGTTGTTAAACCTTTGTTCAACCAGAGAGTAGCGCAGCGTAGAAAGATGTTACTGTGAAGCCTACGTTAGTTGAAGAGGAAGTTAATGATGATGATCATGAAGCTTCAGGATCAAGTTACTATCAAACTTCGTAGGTCGACAAGGATGTGTACTGCTCCTAAGTGGTACGACAACTCTGTCTTGGAGGTCATGTTGTTGGACAACGATGAACCTACGAGCTATGGAGAAGCGATGATGGGCCCGGATTCCGACAAATGGTTGGAGGCCATGAAATCCGAGATAGGATCCATGTATTAAAACCAAGTGTAGACTTTGGTAGACTTGCTCGTTGGACGGCAGGTCGTTGAGTACAAATGGATCTTTAAAATGAAGACAGACACTGATGGTGAATGTCACTATTTGTAAAGCTCGACTTGTTGCAAAGATGTTTGCGACAAGTTCAAGGAGTTGACTATGATGAGACTTTCTCACTCGTAGCGATGCTAAAAGTCTGTTGGAATTATGTTAGCAGTTGTTGTGTTTTCAATTATGAAATCTGGCAGATGGATGTCAAAACATCGTTTCCTTAATGGTTTACTTGAGGAAAGGTTGTATGTGATACAACCAGAAGGTTTTGTCAGGCCTAAGGATGCTAAAAGGTGTGCAAGCTTCGGTGATCCTTCCATGGACTGAAGCGAGCATCTCGGAGTTGGAATATACGCTTTGATGAGGTGATCAAATTTTTGATGTTTATACAAAAGTTTATGAGAAACTTGTATTTGCAATAAAGTGAGTGGGAGCACTATAGAATTTCTGATAAGTATATGTGGATGACATATTGTTGTTCAGAAATAATGTAGAGTTTCTGGAAAGCATAAAACGGTTATTTGGAAAGTGATTTTCAAAGGAAGACCTGGATAAAGCTACCTAATTGTTGAGCATCAAAATCTATAGAGATAGATCAAGATGCTTGATGAGACTTTCAATGAGTGCATACCTTCACAAGATTTTGAAAGAGTTCAAAATGGATCAGCCAGAGAAATAGTTCTCGTCTGATTTGTAAGGTGTGAAGTTGAGTGAGACTCAAAGCTCGACAACGGCAGAAGAAAGAGAAAGGACGAACGTCGTCCCCTATGCCTTAGCCATAGGCTCTATATTATGCCATGCTGTGTACCGCACCTATGTGTGCCTTGCCATGAGTCTGTCAAGGGGTACAAGAGTGGTCCAGGAGTGGATCATTGGACAGCGGTCGGAATTATCCTTAGTAACCAGAGGACTAAGGAAATGTTTCTTGATTATGGAGGTGATAAAGAGTTCGTCGTAAAGAGTTACGTCGATGCAAGCTTTAACACCTATCCGGATGACTAGTAGTAGCAATCTGGATACGTATAGTGGAGCAGCCATTTGGAAATAGTACCAAGTGGAGTGTGGTAGCAGTGTTTACGGTTTGACATAGAGATATGCAAAGTACACACGGATCTGAATATCGCAGACCCGTTGACTATAAGACCTCTCTCACATGCAAAGCATGATCGAGCCCCAGAACTCATTGGGTGTTAGATTCATAACAATGCGAATCACATGGTGATGTGAACTAGATTATTGACTCTAGTGCAAGTGGGAGACTGTTGGAAATATGCCCTAGAGGCAATAATAAATTAGTTATTATCATATTTCCTTGTTCATGATAATCGTTTATTATCCATGCTATAATTGTATTGATCCGAGACTTAAATGCATGTGTGGATACATAGACAAAACCATGTCCCTAGTATGCCTCTAATGGACTAGCCTGTTGATCAAAGGATGGTAAGGTTTCCTAGACATGGACATGAGATGTCATTTGATAACGGGATCACATCATTAGGAGAATGATGTGATGGATAAGACCCAAACTACAAACATAGCATATGATCGTGTCAGTTTATTGCTACTGTTTTCTGCATGTCAAGGATATGTTCCTATTACCATGAGATCATGCAACTCACGGATATCGGAGGAGTGCCTTGTGTGTATCAAACATCGCAACGTAACTGGGTGACTATAAAGGTTCTCTACAGGTATCTCCGATGGTGTCTGTTGAGTTGGCATGGATCGAGACTGGGATTTGTTACTCCGTGTAACGGAGAGGTATCTCGGGGCCCACTCGGTAATGCAACATCACAATAAGCCTTGCAAGCAATGTGACTAATTGTTAGTTGTGGGATCTTGTATTACGGAACGAGTAAAGAGACTTGCCGGTAACGAGGTTGAACTAGGTATGGAGATACCGACGATCGAATCTCGGGCAAGTAACATACCGAAGAACAAAGGGAACGATATATGGGATTAACTGAATCCTTTACATAGAGGTTCGACCGATAAAGATCTTCGTAGAATATGTAGGAACCAATGTGGACGTCTCGGTCCCGCCATTGGTTATTGACCGTAGAGGTGTCTCGGTCATGTCTACATAGTTCTCGAACCCGCAGGGTCTGCACACTTAAGGTTTGGTGACGTTTCGGTAGTGTAGAGTTATGTATGGTGGTGACTGAAGGTTGTTCGGAGTCCCGGATGAGATCCCGGACGTCACGAGGAGCTCCGGAATGGTCCGGAGGTAAAGATTCATATGTAGGAAGTCCCAGTTTGGTTTCCGGAAAAGTTTCGGGCTCATCGGTAGTGTACCGGGAGTATCGGTATTGTACCGGGAGTGCCGGTAGTGTACCGGAGGACCTCCGGGAGGGGTATTTCGACCCCAAGAGGTCCATGGGCTGTGGTAGAATAATAACCAGCCCTTAGTGGGCTGGGAAAACAGCCACAAAGGCCCATGGCGCAGGAGAGAAAGTCCTAAAGAGAAAAGTGGAAAATCAGCCAATAGGAGGCAATCCTACTCCAACTAGGATTGGAGGTGAAGTAGGATTGCTCCCACCTCCTATTTAGGCCGACCCAAAGGCCTTGGCTGCCTCTCCTCTCCTCTCCTCCTATATATACTAGTGGATTGGGTGGTTTTTGGACAGAATTTCCGGCCACGTGCTACCCGTTTCACCGGTGCACAGTTTCTCCTCTAGATCGGTTTTCCGCAGCGCTTAGGCGAAGCCCTGCCGGAATCACTCCACCACCATCACCGGAGCGCCATCACGCTACCGGTGAACTCTCTCTCCTCTCCACCTCCTCTCGCTGGATCGAGACGGTGGAGATCGTCATCAAGCTGCATGTGTGCTGAACGCGGAGGTGCCGTCCGTTCGGCGCTAGATCGGAAGGACCGTGATTGAGATCGCGAGACAGTTCATGATGAGATCGCGGAACGGATCGTGATGAGTTCGCGGGACAGATCGTGATCAAGATCGTGAGACGGATCGTGATGAGATTGCGGGACGGATCGTGATGAGTTCACGGGACGTATCGTGATTGGATCGCGGGACGGATCGTGATGAGATCGCGGGATGCTCGGCGATTTGGATCGCGAAGATGTTCGACTACACCAACCGCGTTTCTTAACGCTTCCCGCTTAGCGATCTACAAGGGTACGTAGATCCACTCTCCCTCTCGTAGATGCTCATCACCATGGATAGGTTTGCGTGTGCGTAGGAAATTTTTTGTTTCCCATGCGACGTTCCCCAACAATGACTTTCCAAGAAATTCCCTCCCATGATGGTATCTAGGACATATCTATTCCAAGGAGTGATTCACACGTAAAAATTGCAAAGGAGAACGGTAGTAGATTGCTTACAAATAGATCTATTTTGAGCAGTACAAATCTCGTCGTTCTTGTTGGCGGTTTCCCTGAGGATGCATCCTAGTTGATTGCCCCAGCACGAGCATGCTTCCTCCAGCGCCATTGGCTCTAATTTCTTGGGGTGCATCTTCGTGACCACAATTTGTCTGGTGCAGGGGAGAGGATTGGGAGAGGCTTACGGAGCGATGGTGAGGTCGAGGGCGGGGGGAGGGCATCGACAACGAGGTAGTGGGCAGGGGAGAGGGCGGTGGAGGCGAGGTCGAGGATGGGCCCATGCGACGATGGTAAGGTCAAGGAAGGGCTCGGGCGTCGGCGCGGACAAGGAGGAGGTCGGAGCGGCGGGCATGGGCGATGGCGGTGGGCAGGGGCAACAACGGCGCTTGACAGCAGAGAGGAGGGGGAGAGGTAGGAGAGTGAGGGGATGGGAGTTGGCAAAATTTGAGCCCGCGCGGTGCGGTTAACTCAAAATACTAGTAGAATTGGGTTAGCATCCAATTCTATAGCTAAAGTAGCTATAGTGCTCGGTTGTAATCCAGTGCAACTCCTAACTGTTTTAATTTTTAGTTTTTTTAATTCTAAATTACACGTAGTAGTAGAGCCGTTTTAGGATCCAGCACTATAACTACATTAGCTATAGCGCTGGTTTGTAATCCAGCGCTACTGATTTGTGTTCTTTTCTTTTTATTATTTTCCTTTTCTTTTCTGTTCACTTTTCTTTTTCTTTTGTATTGATTTCTCCCATTTGTTTTTGTTTTTTTGTATTGCTTTCTCTCTTTTGTATTTCTTTTGTATTGCTTTCTCCCTTTCTGTTTACGATGGTGTGTCCCTCCCACACTGTGCGAATATTAACGGAACGATGCGTGTGGTGGTAACATATATATCAGTTGACCGATAACAGTTACTTAAGTGTGTACATAAAATAGATACATATCTATAAATGATGGTTTCTCAGCTGCGTTGATGACGTGTCACATTGAGCTTCTTCCCTTTCTTGTTCGTTGCCTAATAATTGAGCCCCTCCTTGTGACTTTTCTGGAACCATGGAGTATGATCTTCCTTAGGTAATGTAGTATTGATTCTTGTTTTCACGTATGCTTCATTGTAATCGTCATCTTCCCTCATCAGGTTGCTGTATTGGTCATAGTCTTCCTCGTTGGTGACTACGTCCATTCCGACGATCCTCCTTTTGCCTCTCCTCACGACAACACGACTGGGATTGGTCGGGTCGGTTATGAAGAAGCATTGTGTCACGTGCTTAGTGTGTACCCATGGCTCAGTTTTGGCGATGACATTAAAGTTCACAGTTGCGCTCTTCGCGTCGGGTATATAGATGGTAGGGAAACACTTTTTTTCTCTTACGACGTCCTTAGCCCATCTAAGACGGAACATCGTCGCATCATGCATTCCACCATAGTCAAGCTCCCATATCTCTTCGACCCTTCCATAGAATCTTTCAGTTGTGTCATTAGCATCGGCCATGCATTCAATCATCACCCCAGAGTTCTGGTAATCAGTGACCATGTCTTTGGTCTCCGTGTAGAACGTGTACCTGTTGATATCGTATGACTAATAGGTCGCAAGTTTGGGCGTGGGGCGATGTGATAAGATGTGTATGAGCAATCCGTCCGAACTTCCCTCTTCCGGTGGATTTTCAAAAACTTGCTCTTTGAACCAACGCGAGAATGTGGCATTGTGATCTACAGTACCTTGGTCGTTCGTCTTGAGCATCCCCTTATCATGATACTTATTTGTGATGGTTTCTTTTGTTGGGGAACGTTGCATGGGAAACAAAACTTTTCCTATGCACACGCAAGATCTATCCATGGTGATGAGCATCTACGAGAGGGAGAGTGGATCTACGTACCCTTGTAGATCACTAAGTGGGAGTGTTAAGAAACGCGGTTGGTGTAGTCGAACGTCTTCGCGATCCAAATTGCCGAGCGTCCCACGATCCAATCACGATCCGTCCCGATCAAGCACCGAACGGACGGCACCTCCGCGTTGAGCACACGTATAGCTTGATGACGATCTCCGCCTTCTTGATCTAGCAAGAGGGAGCAGATAGGTAGAAGAGTTCTTCGGCAGCGTGACGGTGCCGCGACGATGGTGGTGGAGCAATTCAGACAGGGCATCACCTAAGTACTGCAGAAAACCGATCTAGAGGAGAAACTATGCACTAGAGGAACGGGTAGCACGTGGCCGAAAATCAAGTGCCAAAAACCCTAAAACCTCTAGTATATATAAGAGGAAGAGAGGAGGAGGCTTGGACCAAGGGCCGAACCATCTAGGCTTCGGCTGAACCAAGGAGGAGAGGAGGATTCCTCCTCCAATCCTAGTAGGACTAGGACTCCTACTTATTTTGGTCTTTTTGCCTTTTCCACCTTTTCTCTTTGGGATTTTCTCTCCCAGCCGCATGGGCCTTGTGTGGGACTTCCACCATACCGCTAAGGACTGATATTTACTCTCCCACAGCCCATGTAGCCTCTTGGGTGGAAATACCCCTCCCGATGGTCTCCCGGCACACTACTGGCACTCCTCGTACACTACCGATGAGCCCGAAACTTTTCCGGTGACCAAAATAGGACTTCCTATATATCAATATTTACCTCTGGACCATTCCGAAGCTCCTCGTGACGTCTGAGATCTCATCTGGGACTCCAAACAACCTTCATTCACCACCATACATAACTCTATACTACCGAAACGTCACCGAACCTTAAGTGTGCAGACCTCTATGTCTAGGATTCAGTTAATCCCGTATGATGTTCCCTTTGTTCTTCGGTATGTTACTTGCCCGAGATTCGATCGTCGGTATCTCCATACCTAGTTCAACCTCGTTACCAGCAAGTCTCTTTGCTCGTTCTGTAATACAAGATCCCGTGACTAGCACTTAGTCACATTGCTTACAAGGCTTATTGTGATGTTGTATTACCGAGTGGGCCCTAAGATACCTCTCCGTCACACGGAGTAACAAATCCTAGTCTTGATCCATGCCAACTCAACAGACACCCTCGGAGATACCTGTAGAGCACCTTTATAGTCGCCCAGTTACGTTGCGACGTTTGATACACACAAGCACTCTTCCAGTGTCCGTGAGTTACATTATCTCATGGTCATAGGAACATATACTTGACATGCAGAAAACAGTAGCAATAAACTGACATGATCATATGCTACGTTTGTAGTTTGGGTCTTGTCCATCACATCATTCTCGTAATGATGTGATCCCATTATCAAATGACATCACATGTCAATGGCTAGGAAACCTTGACCATCTTTGATCAACGAGCTAGTTTATTAGAGGCATACTAGGGACAAAGTGTTGTATATTTACCCACACATGTAATGTGTTTCCAATCAATACAATTATAGCATGGACAATAAACAATTAGCATGAACAAGGAAATATAATAATAAGCACTTTATTTGTTGCCTCTAGGGCATATTTCCAACAGTCTCCCACTTGCATAGAGTCAATAATCTAGTTCACATCACTATGTGATTTACATTGTAATGAATTGAACACCCATGCAGTTCTGGTGTTGATCATGTTTAGCCCTTGGAAGAGGTTTAGTCAATGGGTCTACAACATTCAGATCTGTGTGAACTTTGCAAATATTTATGTCCTTCTCCTCGATGTAATCACGGATGGAGTTGAAGCATCGCTTTATGTGTTTGGTCCTCTTGTGAAACCTTGGTTCCGTGGCCAGAGTAATGGCACCAGTGCTATCACAGAACAGGTTCATTGGATTCAGTGCACTGGGCACTACTCCAAGATCTGTCATGAACTACTTCATACAGACACCTTCCTTCGCCACCTCCGAGGCTGTGATGTACTCCGCTTCGCACGTAGAATCGGCTACCACGCTTTGCTTGGAACTACACCAGCTTACCTCTCCCCCATTGAGAATAAATGCTTATCCAGTTTGTGACTTAGAGTCATCCGGATCAGTGTCAAAGCTTGCATCGACGTAACCCTTTATGACGAGCTCTTCATCACCTCCATAAACGAGAAACATTTCCTTAGTACTTTTCAGGTACTTAAGGATATTCTTGACCACCGCCCAGTGCTCCATTCTAGGATCAATTTGAAACCTTCTGGCCATACTTATGGCAAGGCTGAGATCGGGTCTTGCGCACTGCATTGCATACATGATAGAGCCTATGGCTGAAGCATAGGGGATGACACTCATCTTTTCTCTATCTTCTGCAGTCACTGGGCATTGAGTCTTACTCAACTTCACCTTGTAACACAGGCAAGAACCCCTTCTTGGACTGATCCATTTTGAACTTCTTCAAAACTTTATCAAGGTACGTGCTGTGTGAAAGTGCTATTAAGCGTCTCGATCTATCTCTATAGATCTTAATGCCTAATATGAAGGCAGCTTCTCCTAGGTCGTTCAGTGAAAAACTCTTGTTCAAATATTCCTTCATGCTTTCCAGCATTTGTATATCGTTTCCAATCAGCAATATGTCATCCACATATAATATTAGAAACGCTATAGAGCTCACACTCACTTTCTTGTAAATACAAGCTTCTCCATAAACTTGTATAAACCCAAACGCTTTGATCACCTCATCGAAGCGCTTATTCCAACTCCGAGATGCTTGTATGAGACGCTGGAGTTTGCAAACTTTGTCAGCATTCTCTGGATTGACAAAACCTTCTGGTTTCATCATATACAACTCTTCCTCAAGGAAACCGTTGAGGAACGCTGTTTTGACATCCATCTGCCAAATTTCTTAGTCGAAATAAGCAGCTATTGCCAACATGATGCTAACAGACTTAAGCATCACTACGGGTGATAAGGTCTCATCTTAGTCAACTCCTTGAACTTGTGAAAAACCCTTTGCCACAAGTCGAGCTTTATAGACGGTGACATTACCGTCCGCGTCCGTCTTCTTCTTAAAGATCCATTTGTTTTGAATGGCCTTTCGCCCTTCAGGTAATACTTCAAAAGTCCATACTTTGTTTTCATACATGGATCCCATCTCGGATTTCATGGCCTCTAACCATTTCTCAGAATCCGGTCCCATCACAACTCCTCCATAGCTCGTAGGTTCATTGTTGTCCAACAACATGACCTCCAAGATAGGGTTGCCGTACCACTCAGGAGTAGTACGTGCCCTTGTCGACCTACGAGGTTTGATAGTAGCTTGATCCGAAGCTTCATGATCATCATCATTAACTTCCTATTCAACTGTCATAGGTTCCACAGAAACATATTTCTGTACTGTGCTACTTTCTGGTTGAAGTAAAGGTTCAATAACCTCATCAAGCTCTATTTTTCCACTCAATTCTTTCGAGAGAAACTCTTTCTCAACAAATGTTCCGTTCTTAGCGACAAACACTTTGCCTTCGGATCTGAGATAGAAGGTACTCTTTCGGGTATCCTATGAAGACGCATTTATCCGCTTTGGGTTCTAGCTTTTCAGGCTGAAGCTTTTTGACATAAGCATCACATCCCCAAACTTTAAGAAACGACAACTTTGGCCTCTTGCCAAAGCATAGTTCATATGGCATCGTCTCAACGGATTTCGATGGTGCCCTATTTAAAGTGAATGCAGCTGTCTCTAATGCATAACCCCAAAACGATAGTGGCAAATCAGCAAGAGACATCATAGAACGCACCATATCTAATAAGGTTCGATTACAATGTTCGGACACACCATTACACTGTGGTGTTCTAGGCGGTGTCAACTGTGAAACAATTCCACATTGTCTTAAGTGACTGCCAAACTCATAACTCAGATATTCACCTCCTCGATCTGATCGTAGGAATTTAATCTTCTTGTTACGATGATTCTCTACTTCACTCTGAAATTGCTTGAACTTTTCAAACGTTTCAGACTTGTGTTTCATTAAGTAAATACACCCATATCTACTTAAGTCATGAGTGAAGGTGAGAAAATAACGATATCCACCACGTGCTATAACATTCATTGGACCGCACACATCAGTATATATGATTTCCAATAAGTCACTTGCCCGTTCCATTGTTCCAGAGAACGGCGTTTTAGTCATCTTGCCCATGAGGCATGGTTCACATGTGTCAAGTGATTAAAAATCAAGTGACTCCAAAAGTCCATCAGCATGGAGCTTCCTCATGCGTTTTACACCAATATGACCTAAACGACAGTGCCACAAGAAAGTGGTACTATAATTATCAACTCTACATATTTTGGCATCAATGTTATGAACATGTGTGCCATCACTATCAAGATTCAATATGAATAAACCCCTTCATTGGGTGCATGACCATAAAAGATATTACTCATATAAATAGAACAACCTTTATTCTCTGATTTAAATGAGTAACCGTCTTGCAATAAACAAGATCTAGATATAATGTTCATGCTTAATGCAGGCACTAAATAACAATTATTCAGGTTCATCACTAATCCCGATTGTAATCCAAGAGAGAGCGTGCCGACAACGATCACATGAACCTTGGAGCCATTTCCCACGCGCATCGTCACTTCATCCTTTGCCAGCCTTCATCTATTTTGTAGTTCCTGTTTTGAGTTGCAAATGTGAGCAACCGAACCGGTATCAAATACCCAGGCACTACAACGAGAGCTAGTAAGGTACACATCAATAACATGTATATCATATATAGCTTGTTTGTCGTTGGCCGCCTTCTTGTCAGCCAGGTACTTGGGGCAGTTCCGCTTCGAGTTACCAGTTCCCTTGCAATGAAAGCACTCAGTTTCTGGCTTGGGTCCATGCTTGGGCTTCTTTACAGGAGTAGCAACTGCTTTGCCATTCTTCTTGGTTTTACCCATCTTGCCCTTGCCCTTGCCATTCTTCTAGAAACTAGTGGTTTTATTAACCATCAACACTTGATGTTCTTTCTGGATTTCAGACTCAGCAACTTTTAGCATTGCAAACAGCTCGGCGACCGACTTGTTCATCCCGTGCATGTTATAGTTCATCACAAAGCTCTTGTAACTAGGTGGCAGTGATTGAAGAACTCTGTCAGTGATCGCCTCTGGCGGAAGGGCAATTCCCAACTCTGCTAGACGAGTTGAATACCCAGACATTCTGAGTATATGTTCATTGATAGACTCGTTCTCCTCCATTTTGCAAGCATAGAACTTATCGAAGGTCTCATACCTCTCGATCCGGGCATTCTTCTGAAAGATAAACTTCAACTCCTGGAACATCTCATATGCTCCATGAAGTTCAAAATGTCTTTGAAGTCCCGGTTCTAAGCCATACAATATTGCACACTGAACTATTGAGTAATCTCCAGAACGTGCCTCCCAAGCGTTCTTAACGTCTTCGGATGACATGTCTTCTGGTTGGTCACCAAGCGGTGCATCAAGGACATATGATTTCTGGGAAGCCATGAGGATAATCCTCAGATTATGGGCCTATCCAACAAAGTTACTGCCATCATCTTTCAACTTAGCTTTCTCTAGGAACGCATTAAAATTCAGGGGTCCTACTGCGCGAGCCATTGATCTATGACATAAATATGCAAAGATTACTTAGACTATTGTTCAAGATAATGAGTTTAGTTAATCAAATTACTAAAGATCACACTCAAATTGACATCCCTCAGGTCATCTGAGTGTCACATGATCCAAATTCGCCAACTCAAGTTCGATCATCACGTGAGTTGAGGTGGTTTCAATGGTGAACATCATCATGTTGATCATATCTACTATATGACTCATGTTCGACCTTTCGGTCCCTTGTGTTCCAGAGGCCATGTCTGTACATGCTAGGCTCGTCAAGTTTAACCTGAGTGTTCTGCATGTGCAACACTGGCTTGCACCCGTTGTATGTGAACATAGAGTCTATCACACCCGATCATCACGTGGTGTCTCGACACGATGAACTTTCGCAACGTTGCACACTCGGGGCGAACACAATTCATCTTGAAATTTAAGTGAGGGATCACCTTATAATGCTACCGTCGTCCTAAGCAAAACAAGGTGCATAAAAGTATTAACATCACATGCAAATCATAAGTGACATGATATGGCCATGAACTTGTGCTTTTGATCTCCATCTTGAAAGCACCGGCATGATCTCTATCGTCACCGGCATGACAGCATGATCTCCATCAACGTGTCGCCATCGGGGTTGTCGTGCCCATCATGCTTCTACTCCTATTGCTACCATTTAGCGATAAAGTAAAGCATTACATAGCGCTTAATGATTGACACGTAGGTCATACAATAATTAAAGACAACCCTATGGCTCCTGCCGGTTGCCGTACTCATCGACATGCAAGTCGTGATATTCTATACAACACATGATCATCTCATACATCACATATATCACATCATGTAATTGGCCATATCACATCACAACATACCCTGCAAAAACAAGTTAGACGTCCTCTAATTGTTGTTGCATGTTTTATGTGGCTGCTACGGGTATCTAGCAAGAACAATTCTCACCTACGCATAAACCACAACGATGATACATTAGTTGCTTTTCAACCTTCTCAAGGACCGCCTTTGTCGAATCCGATACAACTAAAGTAGGAGAAACTGGCACCCGCCAGCCATCTATGCAACAAGTTGTAGTTGAGGGAACCGGTCTCTCGTAAGCGTACGAGTAATGTTGGTCCGGGTCGCTTCATCCCACAATACCGCTGAACCAAAACACGAGCAAGGGAGGAAGCAATCTAAGCATCAACGCCCACAAACTCTTTGTGTTCTACTCGAGATCTCATCTACACATAGACCTAACTCATGATGCCACTGTTGGGGAACGTTGCATGGGAAACAAAAGTTTTCGTACGCACACGCAAGATCTATCCATGGTGATGAGCATCTACGAGAGGGAGAGTGGATCTACATACCCTTGTAGATCCCTAAGAGGGAAGCGTTAAGAAACGCGGTTGGTGTAGTAGAACGTCTTCGCGATCCAGATCGCCGAGCATCCCGCGATCCAATCACGATCCGTCCCGATCAAGCACCGAACGGACGACACCTTCGCGTTCAGCACACGTACAGCTTGATGACGATCTCTGCCTTGCTGATCTAGCAAGATGGAGCGGAGAGGTAGATGAGTTCTCCGACAGCGTGACGGCACCACGATGATGGTGGTGAATTAATTCTGGCAGGGCTTCACCTAAGCACTGCAGAAAACCAATCTAGAGGAGAAACTATGCACTAGAGGAACAGGTAGCACGTGGCTGAAAATCAAGTGCCAAAAACCCTAAAACCTCTAGTATATATAAGAGTAATAGAGGAGGAGGCTTTTCCCAAGGGACAAGCCATCTAGGCTTCGGCCGAACCAAGGAGGAGAGGAGGATTCCTCCTCCAATCCTAGTAGGACTAGGACTCCTCCTTATTTTGGTCTTTTTGCCCTTTTCCACCTTTTCTCTTTGGGATTTTCTCTCCCAGCCGCATGGGACTTGTGTGGGACTTCCACCAGCCCACTAAGGGCTGGTATTTACTATCCCACAACCCCTGTAGCCTCTTGGGTCGAAACACCCCTCCTGATGGTCTCCCGGTACACTACCAGCACTCCCGGTACACTACGATGAGCCCGAAATTTTTCCGGCGACCAAAACAGGACTTCCTATATATGAATATTTACCTTCGGACCATTCCGGAGCTCCTCGTGACGTCCGGGATCTCATCTAGGAATCTGAACAACCTTCGGTCACCACCATACATAACTCTATACTACCAAACGTCACCGAACCTTAAGTGTGCAGACCCCGCGGGTTTGAGAACTATGTACACATGACCGATACACCGCTATAGTCAATAACCAATAGCGGGACCTGGATGCCCATATTGGTTCCTACATATTCTACGAAGATCTTTATCGGTCAAACCTCTATGTCAAGGATTCAGTTAATCCTGTATGATGTTCCCTTTGTTCTTCGGTATGTTACTTGCCCGAGATTCGATTGTCGGTATCTCCATACCTAGTTCAACCTCGTTACCGACAAGTCTCTTTACTCGTTCCGTAATACAAGATCCCATGACTAGCACTTAGTCACATTGCTTGCAAGGCTTATTGTGATGTTGTATTACCGAGTGGGCCCTGAGATACCTCTCCGTCACACGGAGTAACAAATCCCAGTATTGATCCATGCCAACTTAACAGACACCCTCGGAGATACCTGTAGAGCACCTTTATAGTCACCCAGTTTCGTTGCGACGTTTGATACACACAAGGCACTCTTTCGGTGTCCGTGAGTTACATGATCTCATGGTCATAGGAACATATACTTGACATGCAGAAAACAGTAGCAATAAACTGACACGATCATATGCTACATTTGTAGTTTGGGTCATGTCTATCACATCATTCTCCTAATGATGTGATCCCGTTATCAAATGACATCACATGTCAATGGCTAGGAAACCTTGACCATCTTTGATCAACGAGCTAGTTCACTAGAGGCATACTAGGGACAAAGTGTTGTCTATTTACCCACACATGTAATGTGTTTCCAATCAATACAATTATAGCATGGACAATAAAAGATTATCATGAACAAGGAAATATAATAATAAACACTTTATTTATTGCCTCTAGGGCATATTTCCAACATCGTTGTGCCGTGCCATATAATCATCTACCACATCTAGGTGTTGTAGCACTACTAAGTTAGCCCTGTCAAAGTCGTTCCATTGTTCGAGTAGTCCACATGCAATTCCCGCTGGCCATTGTTGTGACCTTCTCTTTTGATCCTCCCATCGTGCTTCTTGACGGGCAAACCAACAACAGGGTCTCTGACACCTATATAATTCTCGCAAAAGAAGATGCACTCATGCGTCAGATGCCCCTGGACGATGCTCCCATCGGGCCGGGACATGTTACGAACGGATCCTTTGATGACCCGATTCATCCTCTCGAATGGCATCATGCTATGAAGGAATGTTGGACCGAGGTCGATAATGTTGTCCACGATGTGGACACACAGATGCACCATGATGTCAAAGAACACGGGCGGGAAGTACATCTCAAGCTCACATAGTACGACAACGATCTCTTCCTATAGCCTTCGGAGCTGCTTCACACTTATGGACTTTCGAGAGATAACATCGAAGAAGTTGCAGAGACTAGTAAGTGTGTCACGAACGTGCTTGTCAATTATCCCTCTAATGGCAACCGGGAGCATCTGCGTCATCATCACGTGAAAGTCATTAGACTTCATCCCGCTGAACCTTTTCTTCTTGGGGTCTAGAAATCTGCTTATCTTCCCACTGTAACCGGAACAAACTTTGATTCCCATAAGACACTTGATGAATTGATCGATCTCCTTCGCACTTAAGGTGAAGAAATAAGGGGGGCAATAATTATCCTCCTTCTTGTTGACTTTCCTGCCCCTTTCCCCCTCCTTCGTCTCCATCTCCGTATCCTCCGTCAAATTTTTATGGTGGAGATCTTTCCTGATCTTCAAATCTTCCAAGTCTTTCCTTGCCTTCGGCCCGTCCTTGGTCTTCTCCGGCATGTTCATCTATGTGTCAATCAAGACCTCGAGGACATTCTTCGTGATATGCATTTGATCAAGGCAATGAGGCATGTCGTGATTGGGCCAGTACTCCAAGTCCCAGAAAACAAACCTTGTTTTCCATACCTTCAGTAGCGGCTCCGATGCCTTTTTCATCTTTCCCGGCACGGGGCACTGTTCCCAGTTTTTCAATAGCTCGTTGATTTTGGTGCCGCTCCTCTAACATCGAGGTACTCGATTCTTAGCCTACCCATTGAATAGATCTCCACGCTTTCTCCACGGGTCATCCTTCTCGATCCATCTACGATGCCCCATGTCCATGATTTTCTCGGACCCGCCATCTTTCGTTGACGTAAGCTGCTGAGACATTGTATCATCCATGCAGCTCGTGCATCCGTAGTATCCATGGCACCCTGGCTTGAGGTGTACCTTTTACCGATATAGTCGTGCATCGTCTTCATCAACGGGTCTCTCATATAGAAATACTCTCCTTTGCTGGCGTCCCATGTCCATGCCAATGTTTTCCATAATGCGTCTAGCTCCTCTTTCAGAAGCCCCATATACATGTTAATATTATTTCCCGTTTGTTTCGGCCCTAGAATCAGCATGCTCATGTGTATTTACTTTGTCTTCACGCACTTCCATGGGGGGAGGTTGTACATCCATACAAAGATGGGCCATGTCTTGTGGTTGGTGTTTTTCTTTCCAAACGGATTCATGCCATCGGTACTCGTACCAAGGACTATGACCCTTGGATTTTCTACAGCAAATCCATATACGGTATTGAATGTTCTCCACTAGCTACCATCTACGAGGTGTCTGAGCCTCGGATCATCTCCATCGCCGGGCTTCTTCCTCTCCGCATGCCAGCGCATGAGCTTTGCTTCCTTAGGATCTATGAAATACCGTTGCAGACGGGGAGTGATAAAAAAGTACCATACAACTTTTTGAGGAGCTTTCTTTCCTGCCTTCTTTTATCAAGAAGCATTGCACACTGGATAGCTGGTTTTTTCGGGTACTCCCCCGATAAATGGTGCAATTGTTGATGCATGCGAAGGTACATAATGTGTGGAAAATCAAAAGGGCAGACGATTTTCTTGGCCTCATAGACACTAGCAGGACACATGTTTCCTGTAGGAAGAACTTTATTAAGTAGATACCTCAAATCCTTATCGAGGATTTTGTCTGTCCATTTGTTTATGGCCTTTGTTTTTAGAAGTTCTAGCATGAAACTCAAGCGGGTCACCTCGGGATCGCAACCGTCATACAATGGAGTCTTCAAGTCTACTTCAAGTTGTGCTAGCTTGGCCTCCTCTCTAGACTGCGGCGTGACCGCCACCTCTTCTTCGTCATGTCCAGACTCTTCTTCTATGTGTCTAGAATCTTCTCCACCACCATCATTTAACTCTTCCCTGTTGCCATGTCTGGTGCCATCGTCTTCATGTCGATCGATCATCTCTTCGTCTAGCTCCATGTCGTTATTCCCTACCATGTGGACGTCCTCATCATCATCATCTTCACTTATCCAAGGAGTATAACCATCCATGACACCATTCATCAGCAGGTGCGCCTTCAACCTGCCACTATCAAAAGGGTCCAAAAGGACTCCTTATTTGCATCTTGTACACGGACGTCTAATCCTAGTCCGATTATTTGCATACATGTTCATCACCACATATTGCATCCATTGATCCACCTTCCATCCACTCACCTTCATGATTGACTGCATGCATGGTATAACAAGAAAAAGGATTATAAAGAAAATGCATGTATGCATCGAAGTCATATAAAAATTTGGCATGACCTTGCCTAAAAATAGGGCATATCGAGTTTGCTCGAAATACACTAAAACGGAAATAAATCATCATTTTGATAAAACATAAGCAACTCGGGGCATGTCACTCACACAAATCTCTCCATATCCCAAACACACATATTCCCATTCACACACATATTCCCATTCTTGAAACGAACAAATTTTTACTCACCTATCTCCCGAGAGAGACCGATCGACCAGATGAGGCCTTTCGCTACCTAGAGATGAGCTAGCTAGATCTATATCTAATGGAATGGAGGAGATCCAAATAAATAAGGTAGGGGGCATTTATGGAGCTCGCTAGAGGTGAGAAGGCCATTTATAGAGGAGATTTATGGTGGAGGGGGGCATTAATGGGGAGAGAAGAGAGGTATAGGAGGAAGAGAGAAGAAGGGCAACAATGGTGAGGGGAGAGGGGATATGAGAAGGCCATTTATGGAGGAGAGTTATGGTGGAGGGGGGCATTGATGGGGAGATAAGAGAGGTAGGAGGAAGAGAGAAGAAGGGCAACAATGGTGAGGGCAGAGGGGAAAGGAGGGGGAGAGATGGCAAAGAGCGGGAGGAGGGGGAGGGGGTGAAAAGGTGGCACCAGCCACGAATAGCAGTAGCACTATTTTTCATAGCGCGCTACTGCTATGTTACTTAATGGTAGCGCTTTGGAGAATGAGCGCTACTATTAAGTGGGGCCCATTAGCAGCAGCGGCTCCATGAAAAGCTGCGCTACCACTAAAATCTTAGTAGTAGCGCTGTATTCTGGACATCGCTGCTACTACCAACAGTGTTAGTAGGATCGTTGGGTCCCTCTTAGTAGTGCTGCCGAAATCTAGCGCTACTGGTAATTACCAGCAGCGCCTGTTACTTTCCGGCTCTACTGATCGTCTCTTGCCTATAAGGTTTCTCCTAGTAGTGCATGTTTGTCTTCAATACTCCAAAACCAAACATGGGTGGCACTAGATGCACTTACAATATCCCCCTTTTTGGTGATTGATGACAAACTGGTTGAAGTTTTCAATGGGGATACAAATATGTGAAGATAAGGTTTTGAAGATTTTGATTGCAAGTTATATAGAGTCCCACCTGAAGATGTGCATCTAAATATTTTGCTTTGAATGCAAATGCACATGACAAGTTGTAGTTTGCGGAGAACTCCACCTATATCTTGTAATCTAATCACTATGGATTCAACAGATATGATGAAGATAATGAAATGCACAATGAAAAATGGGCATCTATAGAATGGCTTCAGGCACATAAAATAACTTGAAGAAGCACCAAAGTGTATGGTAAACATAAAGTGTAGACGTCCATCAGGACTTAAGTTTTACAACCCAAAGCAGCAAATGTTCAGAAATGAGAGTTGTAAACTTAGCAAAATAGCACCCAACCCTTATTAGTAGACCCATTTCAAGAGTATCACCCAATGCTTCTCCCCTTTTGTCATTGAATGACCAAAAAGGTACGAAGACATTGAGAATTACGCGTCCCCAGCTGGTGTTGATAAAGACAATGCAATAGGGTCTTGACTTGCTGGTGCAGAGGAGCTTGGTGCAGTGTCGTGACTCCGAGTCGATCGAGGCACAAAAGTCGCATCATCAGCTTCATCTGCAGGCCTGATGTTAACAGATGGAGCTGACAAAGAATAATCACTGGCTTTGATAGATGGGGTCTGGCGCCACTTCTCCGCACTGGGAGGTGGTGTGCCAAATATGTAGCGAGGCTGAAATCCATCTTCACGAAGCTCATGCTCAGGTGATAGTAGAGTCATAGTCCTCCATGAATGACCACTTGTTTCATATGTAACAAAGGCATTTTTGGTATCCAAGTTGCGAACATGGTTGAGATCTTGCAGAACTGAGTGCATCTAGCGTCGAGTCCACTGATGATGCTTTTATTGCTTCTGGTTTAGTGAAACTAGAAGTTCACGGTCAGTAAGTGCATGCTCTCTCCTCGACAGGCGTTGACAAGGCAAAGTGGCGGCAGTGGCTGAGGAGTTGGTTGCAGCAGATCTTGGTTGGCGAAGTGCACCAACGAGTCTTTCCCGTGATGGATCAGAAGGAATAAGAAGACCTTCCACATCAGCAGTGCCAATTGTGCCTTCAACAATGGGGTTCTTGCTCTTGGATGGATACAAATCTGCTGGCACAACCTCAATTTCTAGAAGATAAATGCCATGGTTGCGAGCAGGCGAAAGATACCTGGTGTTGGTTCTGTATTTGATGGAGCACATGATCCAAGGAGCATAAATCTTGGGCTCGAGGACATTGACACCATTGGCAACAAGGTTGTGAAGGAACAAGTCTTGAAGATTGAACCTGATGCCATATACAATGTTGTATAGCAATGTCTTCAAAGGCCCTTCAATCTTGCGTGACGAGTTGTGCCCTTTGATCAGCCAAATTGTATGCCTAAGAATATGGTAGAGTGTCCTGGACAGGTACTAAAGATCATCCAAAAATAATGAAGTGGGCAATTCAGCATCTTGAGACAAAGGCTGCATCAATGTCAACATCTCTGTCATATTGGGTTCTCGCATATGGAATAGGCTTCGAGTTACAACCGCATAGGCTTCAGAGCAAGGATCCAAGTCTTCACCAGAGGCAACAAGAGGTGTTGCAGGAAAGAAGTCCAGTGGTGAAGCAGTGATGTGCTGATCCCTAATCATGAACTCCATCTGCCAGGTATTCAGGTCACGACCGAAGCGAGAGATGTGAAGGGTTGCATAGAATTGGATGATGAGTTCTTCATTCCAGTCTTCATGATCGGTGCAGAATGCTGGCAAACCCACATCTCGAAGACAATCCAGGGTCTGGTCAAAACAAGGAAGACCATTCATAGCTTCAAAGCTGAGATGCTTGTGGGGAAAGATCCTGTTCTGGCCATAGAGCACACACATGTAGTACTGACATTGTGGAGCACTCCAGAACCCGTCGGACGATATCTTGGCTCTCTTGTATGGATTGTGGTCGGAGTTGAAGAATGTGTTGTTTAGCCTGAATCTCTCCAACTCAAAGACTAAAGGTCTTGCTGGGCCTGACTGTCAAAGACTCGGAAGTCGAGGCATAATATTCATGACAGAGGGGCTGTGATCCAGGTTGAATTCGTACTCGGGTCCCATCCTTGGTGGTGCAACAATGCGAGGCAATCTTGTAGGGACCATCTCTCCTTCCCTATTCTGAGCCAACACAATGTTGTCTTCATTGTCTCCAGTTGATGGCATGGCAGGGACAGGAGGTCCATCAGGGGATGGGGCATTGGCTTCGCCCATGGTGGTATCGAAAGCGTTGTCTTTGTCTACCATGACTTCAGTTGTAGGTTGGCTGGGAGGAACATCTTCAATCCGTAGCACATCAGGTGCAGTCGGAGAAACACACACTTCGTCTTCAGGAATTGGAGACATGAGATCTCGGGGTCCTTTACAAAGACATTTGAGTGGTGAAGTGCGGTTGATAGGTTCACTCTCCTCTGGTGCAAATGGAGATTCCGACGAAGCTGACACGGGCAGGAATAATGGAGGTGATGGTCTATCATGGTCAACTTCTGGCACATCCGGACGGAGAGGAGTTACAATGTCCAAGAATTTGCTGGTTGGTTGGGGAGAGTGGACCATTGGTTCATCCACTTGCAAAATAGGTTCTGGCTCGACGTTGTCTTCAGGACTAATGTCTTCATGAGCATTATCTTCAGCTGTGGCAGAGGCTTCGGCAGCTGGAATCTCTTCAGGTTTCTAAGTCTCTGTGGAAGCAGACTCGTGCAGTACAACTTGTCTTTCCAAGTTTTTAGAGCTAGGGGCACCATAGAAATTGGCGTAACAAGCAAAGGCTCTTGAGGAGCAGGTGTTGATGATGGAGCAAAGGGTGGTGCTGGTGTTAGGGTCTTGTGCTGGTTCTGAAGTCTTGGATTTTCTCGTCTTCAACCTCTTCGGAGGTTGGGCATCAGAGGAAGACGCCTTGCGCTTCTTGGCTTCAGCTTCAGCTTGCTTTGTCTTCTTGGTAGATGAAGCACTGGTTCTAGGGCGCAGCCGTGGGTTGGCAAACCCAGCGGGGAAGACTATGCCACGCTTCTCAGATTGTGCATGAGCAGGCTGTTCAGAAGACACTGAAGATTGATGTGAGTGAGCAATGACTTTGGATGCAAGGGCATGCTGACCGAGCGCCTTCCTCTTCCGCATATCATTGTCATCTTGCACCATCATGGTGGTCTTCTTCTTGAGGCGTGCAAGATCACACTTTACAGCTTCACATCTCTCTCAAACACATCTTTGAGATCTGCCATCATAAGTCTGTAGCCTTTTATCTTCTCGGCATCAAGTCTGTGCATATTTTTCTTGAAGAGTTCTTTCTCATGGATGATCTTGGACTTGGTATGCTTGTCCTTATGAGCAACAGTCAGTTCCTCATTCACAAGTCCTTGGAACATGACACTCAAGCCAATTGGGAGCTAAAGAACATCAATGCTGATAGAGGGGTCAGCAAACCATTCATCAATGAAATGTTCGAAGACAACCGGGTCAATCATAGGTAAGTCTTCAAGCCGCTTGGCTTCCTATTCTTTCTGCCGAATAAGCCTAGCCAAGGCTTCATCATCAAACTCGTCATCTGACAACTCAATCATTTTGGCTGCATCCATCAAAGACATGTTAGGCTTCGGGCCAAAAGAAGCAACAACCTTTCTCTTCAGATGCCTATGCAGGCAACCTTCAAATTCTGGTTCCTCAGGGTTTACAGAAGGGGACCGAGAAGCTTGTGGAGAAGAGTCTACAGGAGGAGCAGCCATAGAAGACTTAGGCTTCGAAGACTTCTACTTGGAAGACTTTGGCTTTGAAGACTTTGGTTCTTCCAAAGGCTTCGGTGGTGGTTCTGGAGCATTCTCTTGTTTAGCTTCCTCCTCATCTGACTCAGTGGGCTCTGGATGCCAAGTATGCTTGATGGATCGGGATTCTCTGGCATCGGTGGCCTGAACATACAGGGGTAGAATCCTATCTTGATGGTGTCAGCCTTGGTCTTCGGATGAAGATTTCTGTATATGATGTTCGTCCAAGGTGCATTCTCAGCACACTTTTTAGCATACTCATCAGTGACGAAGCGGTAGTAGAACCACTCCAGACTCCAATATCTTCGGATCCAGTGGAGGCGATTCTTGCGTTTGGTGTATGTCTCCTCCTTATCAAACTTGTGCCGCTCATACAGATCTGGGGGAAGATGCTTAGCAGTGTTCTTGCATCTCTGCTTACCTCCCTTCTTGACTAGTTTGTCAACTGCCATTGGCTTCGGCAAAGGCTTAGGAAATGGCTTCACAGGAGTGCACAAATAGGAACACGCACCAGAAGATTCTAGATGTATTTGAAAGTAGTCTGCAAACGAATTCAGACTATGATATCCAAGCGATTCTGCTGCGGACATGTACCTGTGAAAGAGTTAGAGACGTGATACGTCTCCAACATATCTATAATTTTTGATTGTTCCATGCTATTATATTATCTCTTTTGGATGTTTTATATGCATTAATATGCTATTTTATATTATTTTTGGGACTAACCTATTAATCTAGATCCTAGTGCGATCTTTTGTTTTTTCCTTGTTTTTGACTATTGCAGATATATGGAATATTAAGCGGAGTCCAAACGGAATAAAATCAATGAAAGAGACCTACCAGGCTTGGAGTGCAAGGCAAGGCACTTGCCAGGAAGTCACAAGCCAGGGGGCGCGACCACCCCCTGGCCACGCCTGGCAGGTTTGTGACTCCCTGGCAGGAGTCCTAGCCCTAATCTTCGTCCTATAAATACCCAAATATTCCCCCAATACCAAAGAGAGCCATGAAAATACTTCTCCGCCACCAGAAGCCTCCGTTCCCGAGAAATCCAATCTTGGAGCCTTTTCTGGTGATCTGCCGGAGGGGGATTTGATCACGGATGGCATCTACATCAACTCCATTGCCCCTCCGATGATGCGTGAGTATTCCACCACAGACCTATGGGTCCATAGATAGTAGCTAGATGGCTTCTTCTGTCTCTTTATGCTTCAATACCATTTTCTTGATGATCTTCATGGAGATCTATGCGATGAAATACTCTTTTGTGGTGTGTTTGTCGAGATTCGATGAACTGTGGGTTTATGTTCAGATTATCCATGAATATTATTTGAGTCCTTTCTGAATTCTTATATGCATGATTTCATATATTTGCATGTCTCTTCAAGTTATTGGTTTGGTTTGGCCAACTAGATTGGTAATTCTTGCAATGGGAGAAGTGCCCTCACCCAGTGACATAGTAGGGGTAGCAAGACACATGTTGTATTGTTGCCATCAAGGATAAAAATATGGGGTTTTCATCATATTGCGTGAGTTTATCCCTCTAAATCATGTCATCTACCTAATGCGTTATTCTATTCTTCATGAACTTAATACTCTAGATGCAGGCAGGAGTCGGTCGATGTGTCGAGTAATAGTAGTATATGCAAAATCGTTTCGGTCTACTTGACACGGACATGATGCCTATATGCATAATCATTGCCTTGGATATCTTCATAATTATTCGCTTTTCTATCAATTCCTCGAGAGTAATTTGTTCACCCATCGTGATATTTTCCTTCAAGAGAGAAGCCTCTAGTGAAACCTATGCCCCCCGGGTCTACTTTCCATATTATATTTTCATATCTATAAACCAAAAATACCTTGCTGCAATTCATTTACCTTTTACTTTCCGCAATATTTTACATCTATCTCAATCAGATCTAATCCTTGCAAATAACCGTGAAGGGATTGACAACCCCTTTATAGCATTGGGTGCAAGAGTTTGATTGTTTGTGTAGGTGCATCCATTGGTGACTTGCTTGTTCCTCCTACTTGATTGATACATTTGTTCTCATCAACTAAGGGAAATACTTATCTGCATTGTTGCATCACCCTTTCCTCTTCAAGGGAAAACCAACGCAAGCTCAAGAGGTAGCAAGAAGGATTTTTGGCGCTGTTGTCGGGTCAAGTCAAGACAAGAATTCTCTCGTCAACTTGCCAATTCTGGCGCCATTGCCTGTGATATCTACATCAAGCCTACCAAGTACCCATCACAAACTCATCTCTTGCATTTACATTATTTTCCATTTGCCTCTCGTTTTCCTCTCCCCCACTTCTAAAACGATTTTCAGAAAATACCAAAAAGATTTGCCTTTTATTCGGCCTTCTTCCGTTCGCCTTTTCATGTGCCTTTTGTTTGCTCATGTGTTGGATTTCTTGATCTCATGGCTAGCCTTACCACTATAGCTAGTACTCCCGAGAATGAAGTTCTTAATTTTAAGCAAAGGGAGGGAGAAAACTTAAAAGATGCTTGGTATAGAATTTTCAATGCTCAAAATAGATCTATTTGTAAGCAATCTACTACCGTTCTCCTTCACAATTTTTATGTGGGTATTTCTCCATGGAATATATATGTTCTAGATACAATTATAGGAGGAAAGTTTTTGGGAAGTCATACCTTTGATTCTTATAGCACCATGATAAATTTGGTAGGTTCATCCCCAATCATGGTTAATGGAACAATCTTGACTTTGGAACATGTGATGCGTAGGCTTGATATTATTGAAAAAAGGGTTGCTACTGTTGAGCTTATTGGAAACTTGGATAAAAATATTCATAATAAAATTACTCAATATGGATCTAAAGTAGTAGTTACTTTAAAAAATCTAAGGGAAAAAGAACCCATAGTTAATGACAAATTGGATCAAGATTCCTCTAGAATTGGCAAGCTAGAGGACATTATTACCAACTTGGGATCCGCTTTTGCCTTGGTTAAAACCACTCCAAACCCTCCTCCTCTCCAGGCTGCCAAGTTTTTTTATGTTCCTAAAAATAAGGGTGAATCTTCTAGTAAAGGAGAAGATGTTAAGATGATAAGTATTCACCCTAATCTTTTTAATATTGTTAAGGAACCAATTGCCACAATTGAATCTCTTGACTTCTAGTAAAGGAGCATTATTATTGATAAGAACAACGGACCTCCTAGGACTTATAAGTGTGCAATTGAGGAGATGCATACCAAAGATGAAAATACCTAGATCTATTGCATTTTGCCTAGCTAGGGGCGTTAAACAATAGCGCTTGTTGGGAGCCAACCCAATTTTATCTTTATGTTCTGTTTTTGCTTATGTTTTTGAGTGTTTCCCACATTATTCGTTATGTAGTAATTGTTTTTTGGTGTTTTAATTAGGTTTTTATCCAAGTAAGAACTTTGGGATGGCCTATGGTGGTTGTTGATTTGATCTTGTTCAAAAACAGAAACTTTTGCGCCCAGTCCAGGAATTTTATAAAAATTTCACTGTACCGAATGAGTCTGAAATTTTGATCCAAGATTTATATAGAAATTTCTCAGTTTTTTATAATTTTTCAGAATTTTTGGATTTACATAAGTATACGAAGTTTTCAGATTTCTATAGACTGTTCTATTTTTGACAGATTCTGTTTTCTTTATGTTCTTTACCTATTTTGATGTATCTATGGGTTGTATCGGGGGTTATGAACCATGGAGAAGTTAGAATACAGTAGATATTACACCAATATAAATAAATAATGAATTCACAATAGTACTTAAAGTGGTGATTTATTTTCTTATACTAACGGATCTCATCAGTTTTCTGTTGAGTTGTGTTGTGAAGTTTTCAAGTTTTGGGTAAAGATTTGATGGACTATGGAATAAGGAGTGGCAAGAGCCTAAGCTTGGGGATTCCCAAGGCACCCCAATACATATTCAAGTATGCCAAAGAGCCTAAGATTAGGGATGCCCCGGAAGGCATCCGCTCTTTCGTCTTCAATCCATCGGTAAATTTATTTGAGGCTATATTTTTATTCACCACATGATATGTGTTTTGCTTGGAGCATCTTGTATGATATGAGTCTTTGATTTTTAGTTTGCCAAAATCACCCTTGATGCACAAATCTTTTGAGAGAGACATGCATGAATCGTGAATTTATTAGAATACTCTATGTGCTTCACTTATATGTTTTTAGAGCACGGTGGTGTTTGGTTTTATAGAAATCATTGAACTCTCGTACCTCACTTATATTATTTTGAGAGTCCTTAAACAACATGGTAATTGGTTTAGGTTATGAATTTAGTCCTAATATGATAGGCATCCAAGAGGGATATAATAAAAACTTCCATATTAAGAGCATTGGGTATTATGAGAAGTTTGATTCCTTGCATAATGTTTTGATATATAAAGATGGTAATATTAAGAGTCATGTTAGGAAGTAATTGTGAATTGGTAAAAATACTTGTGTAATGGTTTATGATTACCGTAGCATGCATGTATGGTGAACCATTATGTAAGGTAGTCGGAGCATGATTTGTTTATTGATTTTCAACCTTTGTGTGAGGGTCGGGAGCGTGATATAGTTTACTCCTACCAACCTCTCCCCTAGGGGCATGCGTCTAATACTTTGCTTTAATAAATAATAGAATTTTGCAATAAGTATGTGAGTTATTTATGACTAATGTGAGTCCATGGATTATACACACTCTCACCCTTCCACTTTTGCTAGCCTCTCTAGTACCACACAACTTTCGGCGGTGCGATAAACCCACCTTCCTCAAAACAACCACCATATACCTTTCCTCAAAACAGCCGCCATACCTACCTATTATGGCATTTCCATAGCCATTCCGAGATATATTGCCATGTAACTTCCACCGTTCCGTTTATTATGACACGCACCATCATTTTCATATTGCTTTGCATGATCGTAAGATAGCTAGCATGATGTTTTCATGGCTTGTCCATTTTTTGATGTCATTTTCTATGCTACATCATTGCACATCCCGGTACACCGCTGTAAGAATTCATATAGAGTTATTTTGTTCTAGATATTAAGTAATAATTCTTGAGTTGTAAGTAAATAAAAGTGTGATGACCATCATTGCTAGAGCATTGTCTCATGTGAGGAAAGGATGATGGAAGCTATAATTCCCTCACAAGTGGGGATGAGACTCCGGACTTTGTGAAAAATAAAAGAGGCCAGCGAAGCCCAAATAAAAAAAGAGGCCTTAGATGCCCACCAAAATGAAAAAATGAGAGAAATAGAGAAGGGACAATGCTACTATCTTTTTGCCACACCTGTGCTTCAAAGTAGCACCATGATCTTCATGATAGAGAGTCTCCTATTTTGTCACTTTCATATACTAGTGGGAATTTTTCATTACATAATTTGGCTTCTATATTCCAATGATGGGCTTCCTCAAATTGCCCTAGGTCTTCATGAGCAAGCGAGTTGGATGCACACCCATATAGTTTCCTTTCGAGCTCTCATACACTTATAGCTCTAGTGCATCCGTTGCATGGAAATCCCTACTCACTCACATTGATATCTCTTAATGGGAATCTCCATAGCCCGTTGATACGCCTAGTTGATGTGAGACTTTCTTCTCCTTTTCCTTCACAACCTCTACCATATTCTATTCCACATATAGTTCTATATCCATGGCTCATGCTCATGTATTGCGTGAGAGTTGAAAAAGTTTGAGAAAATAAAGGTGTTAAACAATTGCTTGACTTGTCACCGGGGTTGTGCATGAGATAAATATCTTTTGTGGGGGGAAAATAGAGCATAGCGAGACCATATGATATTGTAGGGATAACTTTCTTTTGCCATTATATTTTGAAGAGATAAAATTGCTTTGCTAGTATGCTTGAATTATTATTGTTTTTATGTCAACATTAAGCTTTTCTTTTGAGTCTTATGGATCTGAATATTCATGCCACAATAAAGAATATTACATGGATAAATATGCCAGGTAGCATTCAACATTAAAAAATATGTTTTTTATCATTTACCTACTCGAGGACGAGCAGGAATTAAGCCTGGGGATGATGATACGTCTTCAACATATCTATAATTTTTGATTGTTCCATGCTATTAGATTATCTCTTTTGGATTTTTTATATGTATTAATATGCTATTTTATATTATTTTTAGGACTAACCTATTAATCTAGAGCCTAGTGCCAATTTCTGTTTTTTCCTTGCTTTTGAGTATTGCAGATATGGAATATTAAACGGAGTCCAAACGGAATAAATCTTCGTGCTTATTTTTTCTAGAACGAAAGAGACCTACCAGGCTTGGAGTGCAAGGCAAGGCACTTGGCAGGAAGTCACAAGCTCGGGGGGGTGCAGCCACCCCTTGGCCGCGCCTCGCAGCCTTGTGACTCCCTAGCAGGAGTCCTACACCTAATCTTTGTCCTATAAATACCGAAATATTCCCCCAATACCAAAGAGATCCACAAAAATACTTTTCCGCTGCCAGAAGACTCCGTTCCCGAGAGATCCAATCTTGGAGCCTTTTCTGGTAATCTGCCGGAGGGGGATTCGATCACGGAGGGCATCTACATAAACTCCATTGCCCCTCTGATGATACGTGAGTAGTCCACCACAGACCTACGGGTCCATATCTAGTAGCTAGATGGATTCTTGTCTCTCTTTCTCCTTCAATACCATGTTCTTGATGATCTTCATGGAGATCTATCCGATGTAATACTCTTTTGCGTTGTGTTTGTCGAGATCCGACGAATTGTGGGTTTATGTTCAGATTATTCATGAATATTATTTGAGTCTTTTTTGAATTCTTATATCCATGATTTCATATCTTTGCAAGTCTCTTCGAAATATTGGTTTGGTTTGGTCAACTAGATTGGTAATTCTTGCAATGGGAGAAGTGCTTAGTTTTGGGTTCAATCTTGCGGTGTCCTTGCCTAGTGACATAGTAGGGGGTAGTGAGACACGTATTGTATTGTTGCCATCAAGGATAAAAAGATGGGGTTTTCATCATATTTCTTGAGTTTATCCCTCTACATCATGTCATCTTACCTAATGCATTACTCTGTTCTTCATGAACTTAATACTCTAGATGCAGGCAGGGGTCGGTTGATATGTGGAGTAATAGTAGTAGATCCAGAATCATTTCGGTCTACTTGACATAGACGTGATGCCTATATGCATAATCATTGCCTTGGATATCTTCATAATTATTCGCTTTTCTATCAATTGCTCGAGAGTAATTTGTTCACCCACTGTGATATTTTCCTTCAAGAGATAAGCCTCTAGTGAAACCTATGCCCCCGGGTCTACTTTCCATATTATATTTTCAGATCTATAAACCAAAAACACCAAAAACACCTTGCTGCAATTTATTTACCTTTTTTACTTTCCGCAATCTTTTACATCTATCTCTATCACATCTAATCTTTACAAATAACAACGAAGGGATTGACAACCCCTTTATAGCGTTGGATGTAAGAGTTTGATTGTTTGTGTAGGTGCATCCATTGGTGAATTCCTTGTTCCTCCTACTAGATTGATACCTTGGTTCTCATCAACTGAGGGAAATACTTATCTACTTTGCTGCATTGCCCTTTCCTATTAAGGGGAAAACCAATGCAAGCTCAAGAGGTAGCAAGACGCGAGGGGAAGAGGAGAGGTCATATGCATTCTGAGAAGATTTGGAAGTTAAAACTGAGTTTTGAAGACATTGACCTTATACCAAGACATTCACTTCTATAGAGAATATGGTGATCTTAGATTTTGTACAAGCCCAAGGATTTGCACAAGTGAGGAATCAAACCAAGTTTGAGACCACAAAGTGAATATATTTGGTATGGATAGATCTAGATCTAGATTCGATTGAGTGGAAAGAGAATAAACAACAACCGACAAAGTTCAGTAAGAATCTTGGATCGAAATGTGGGGTAAAAATAGATTTTAATTACCACGATGAAGAATGAGACGAACTACTCGACGAGGTAGAGAAGCCAAGCGGTTCAATCTGCTTCACCCTAACTCTAATGAGACAGAAGGCTACGACGGCAGCGAGCGGAGGATGAACGCGGCCGGCGTGAGTACGTCATCGGAGAAGTCGTGGCAGCAAAGCACTTCGTCTCCAGCGATGATGGATTCTAGTGACGATGCTAGGGTTCTGAGCAGGTGGGGTGACGTAAGAAGGGGAAAGCAATGATGAAAGGGGGGTAACTCGTATTTATAAGGGTGGAGGAGTTCGAACCGAAAAGACGAATATACCCCTGACTCTTCGGCTAAAGTGGGACACGTGGCATGCATGCAAACCACCTGACAACCCACTGCCATTATCGAAGCGGTGGCACAGGAGTTTGTTGCTAAAAACACGGAGATAATTTAGATTTGAGAATTAAATATCTCGTTGATTTGTCTTCGACCGACAAGGACGCAGTGAAGACAATCAACACATGTCAACATAGAATGCATATGACTGGATTAGAGCGGATTGGACGAGGTAAGAACAGAGGAGAATGTTAGGTCTGATAACATATGCATAGAGGAAAGTTGAAGACAACGCTATAGGACAAATGTTGTATAGGACAAAGCTCTAATCCCATTGTAGATCTGAAACAGTTTTCAACTGAAACACTCGTGCAAAGAACAAAGTTTTATCCCGAAGACATTCAGCTCTTGCAGACATATGAAAAGGTTGAGATAAAAGCAATGTCTTCGATATTGGTTGGTGGCGTTGCCCACCGTATAAGAATTTTTGCCCAGGCACGACGCCCAATTGTCGTGGCGCTCTGAAGTCATATTATTTGTTAATGTATTCACATTCAGCTTGTAAGTCTTCATGAGTTGAAGACATACGTTACATCATGTGTTGTGCATCAAATTCATCAACATGCATAAGCGTTAGGATGTCTTCCGATTTCAAAGGACATTTGAGGATTCAAAGATATTTAGCTCACACCGCAACTTGCAAAACCTCTTCTCATCCAAAGGCTTCATTAAGATATCTGCCATTTGATCTTCAGTGTCTGCATGCTTGATGTTGATGTCACCCATCATCACATGATCCCAAAGAAAATGATGCCGTATCTGAATGTGCTTCTTCTTCGAGTGTTGTACTGGATTGTAGGAGATCTTGATTGCACTCTCATTATCGCAGTAGATAGGTACATCCTTCAGGTTGATGTCGTAGTTCTTGAGTGTTTGCTTCATCTAGAGAAGCTGAGTGCAGCATGTGCCAGCATATTCGGCTTTGGTAGTAGAGAGGGACACACATCTGCTTGTTCAAAGACCAACACACAAGGGATTGTCCAAGAAAGTGACAAGTGCCTGATGTAGACTTGCGATCAACTCTGTCGCTAGCGAAGTCAGAATCTGAGTAGCCAATTAGTTCGAACTTCAAACTCTTTGGATACCACAATCCTAGCATTGCGGTGTGAGCCAGATATCTAAGTATTCGGTTCACAGCAAGGTGATGCGATTCCTTTGGTGCCGCTTGAAATCGGGCGCACATGCAAATGCTAAGCATTATATGTAGCCTACATGCACATAGGTACAACAAAGATCCAATCATGGAGCAATATACCTTCTGATCGAAATCTTTACCATATTCGTGAGTGCAGAGGTGTCCATTGGTAGGTATTGGAATCTTGAAGCCTTTGGCTTCATTCATGCCAAATTTCTTGAGGCAGTCATTCAGGTACTTCTCCTGAGATATGAAGATGTCATTTGGTTATTGTTGAATATAAATCACTAAGAAGAACTTCAGCTCTCCCATCATCGACATTTGATACTTCTGTGGCATCATATAAGAAAACTCATCATTGTATTTGTTGTTAGTACAGCCGAAGATAATGTCGTCCACATATATTTGGCATACAAACAATTCACTTTTATAAGACATAGTGAAGAGAGTGGGATCGAGTGAACCAGGTTTGAAGCCTTTCTTCATGAGGAATTCCTTGAGTGTGGTATACCAAGCTCTTGGTGCTTGCTTGAGGCCATAGAGTGCCATGTTGAGCTTGAAGATATAGTCAGGATGCTTTGGATCTTCAAACCCTCGTGGCTGAGCAACATATACTTCTTCCTCAATCTTACCATTGAGGAATGCACTTTTGACATCCATTTGATACAAGCATATATCATGATGGTTAGCATACGCAAGAAATATACGAATGGCTTCGAGTCTAGCAACAGGTGCAAAGGTTTCACCGAAGTCATTACCCTCGACCTATGTGTAACCTTGAGCCACCAGCCGTGTCTTGTTTCTAATGACTTGTCCAGACTCATCTTTCTTGTTGCGGAAGATCCACTTTGTACCGATGATGTTGTGCTTCCTAGGATCAGGACGCTTTACGAGCTCCCACGGATTGTTCAGCTTGAACTGGTGAAGCTCTTTTTGCATGGCTTGAATCCATTCCGATTACTTGAAAGCTTCATCAACTTTGGTGGGTTATGTGATAGATACAAAAGCAAAGTTCCCACAAAAGTTAGCCAATTGAGTAGCTCTTGAGAGAGTAAGTGGACATGATGTATTAATGCTGTCAAGCGTCCTCTCAATTTGAACTTCATTTTCCATGTGTGGGTGAGCAAGGAGAAGACTGTGTTCTGGATGCTGAGCATTGTCTTCAGGTTCAGTATTGTCTTCACGCTATGTTGATGGTGGAATGATGACTTCTTCAAGCACGGGTTCTTCAGGCACAATTTCTCCAGTTCCCATCAGTCAAATAGCTTCTTCCGAAGGTAATTCATCTAGCACAGGAGGCAGGTTCTCTCTTTGCGAGCCATTAGTTTCAGCGAACCGCACATTTATAGTTTCAACAACCTTATTGTGAAGGATGTTGTAGACTCTGTAGGTGTGCGATTTCTTTCCGTAACCAAGCATTTAACCCTCATGTGCTTTCGGTGCAAATTTAGAAGTGTGGTGTGGATCTCTTATCCAACATCTTGCAGCGAAGACTTTGAAGTAACTTACATTGGGTTTCTTACTAGTGAGAAGCTCATAATATGTTTTCTTGAAGAACTTGTGAAGATATACTCTGTTGATGATGTGGCATGCAGTATTAATGGCTTTAGGTCATAGCTTACTAGGTGTCTTGTATTCATCAAGCATGGTGCATGCCATATCAACGAGAGTCCTATTTTTGCGCTCCACGCTGCCATTCTGCTGTGGGGTGTATGGAGCTGAGAACTCGTGAGTGATGCCTAGTTGGTCAAGGAATATGTCAAGTCTAGTGTTCTTGAACTTAGTCCCATTGTCACTCCTGATGTGCTTGATCTTGATGTCGTAGTTTTTCATACACCTATTGGCGAAATGCCTTAAGACATCCTGCACTTATGTTTTGTAAAGTATGATATGCACCCAAGTGAATCGAGAATAGTCATCAACAATTACGAAGCCATATAGATTTGAAGTGGCAAATAAGGTGGAATAATGAGTAGGGCCAAATAAATCCATGTGTAGTAGCTCAAAGGGATGTGAAGTCATCATGATAGTCTTCGAGGGGTGTTTGGCCCTGGTCATCTTCCCGGCTTCACATGCACCACAAAGGTGGTACTTCTTGAACTTGACACCCTCTACCCCAATGATAAGCTTCTTCTTGGCGAGTGTGTCCAAGTTCCTCATCCCAGCATGTCCTAGCCTTTTGTGCCATAGCCAGCATTCCGAAGCTTTTGCTAGAAGACATGAGGCAACCTATGGTCCTATAGAGAAGTCTACCATATACAAATCACCTCATCGAAAACCTTCAAAGACTTTAGTTTTTTCAGAGGCCATTAGTACCGCACATTGAAATTTGCCGAATATAACAAGCATATCAAAGTCACATACCACTGAAACAGAAATTAAGTTGTAACTAAGGGATTCGACAAACATGAAATTTTCCATGTGCCGGTTCCTTGAGATAGCAACTCTACCTAGCCCCAATACATTGTTGCTTATCTTGTCAGCAAAGACAATGTGGTCTTTTGTTGTAGGTCGAAGAGTTTGCTCCATCAATAGGCCTCGATCAACACTCATGTGACTAGTGCAACCACTATCCATGATCCATTCAGTGGCATTGGATTTGTCTTCCTGCATTGAGATAGTATGGTTCACCAAGGCATGTAACAGTGACATGCATTGATGAGTGATATAGAAGTGCATATTGATAGAAGACATTGAACGATATGAATGATAACATTTGCATTGATTTTCTTGCGTCCAAACAAGATAGTTTTAGGGCCTCCAGAGATAATATTCGGGAGAGGCTTCTTCCTATCTGAAGACCCGATGTTGCATGAATATATTAGTTCTTGTTAACCACACACATGCGAAGGTGTGGCTTAGAAGCAATGAGACATAAGGCAACATGAGAGAATTTCGGCAAAGTTGCCCTAACAGCACATTTCACAGGAGGGTTAGCATACTCAAATGAATAAGATGAGAAATTCTTGGTTGGATGAACATAATGGTTCATGCCGTGGTGCACATATTCATTTGTCATTTGAGTCCTTCCCTGCGAAACAGATTTGTTAGAGTGATCATATGAAGACCTTTGTCTTCTCGAAGACATTGATATGGGGTTAGTCTTCTTCTTGAGAGATGTCGTCAGGACATTCACACAAAGCTTCTCAAGAAGACATTTAGGAACCCAAATCTTCTACAAAGGAGAACCATTCCTGTAGTTAGTACCAACAAATCTCGCAAACACATCACCATTTTTGCGTTTGAACATTTTATAGTTGGCATCCAAGGATTGATACGTCTCCAAGATATCTATAATTTTTGATTGTTCCATGCTATTATATTATCTATTTTGGATGTTTCATATGCATTAATATGTATTTTATATTATTTTTGCGACTAACCTATTAATCTAGAGCCTAGTGCTAGTTTCTGTTTTTTTCCTTATTTTTGAGTATTGCAGATAAGGAATATTAAACGGAGTCCAAACGGAATAAAAACTTCGAGATGATTTTTCTTGGACCAGAAGACATCTACCAGACTTGGAGGGGAAGGCAAGAGACCTTCCAGGTGGTCACAAGCCAGGGGGCGTGACCTCCTCCCCTGGCCATGCTTGGCAGGCTTGAGGCCCCCCATTGGGTCTCCTAACCCTATTATTCGGCCTATAAATTCCCACATATTCCCCCAATACCAAAGGGAGCCATGAAAATACTTTTCCGCCGTCGAAAGCCTCCATTCCCGAGAGATCCAATCTTCGAGCCTTTTCTGGTAATCTGTCGGAGGGGGATTCAATCACGGAGGGCATCTACATCTACTCCATTTCCCCTGCGATGATGCGTGAGTAATTTACAACAGACCTTCGGGGTCCATAGCTAGTAGCTAGATGGCTTGTTCTCTCTCTCTCTTTGTGCTTTAATACCATGTTCTTCGTGATTTTCATGGAGATATATCCGATGTAATACTCTTTTGCGGTGTGTTTGTCGAGATCCGATGAATTGTGGGTTTATGTTCAGATTATTCATGTATATTATTTGAGTCTTTTATAAATTCTTATATGCATGATTTCATATGTTTGTAAGTCTCTTCGAGTTATTGCTTTGGTTTGGCCAACTAGATTGGCAGTTCTTGCAATGGGAGAAGTGCTTAGTTTTGGGTTCAATCTTGCGATGTCCGCACCCAGTGACATAGTAGGGGTAGCGAGGCACGTATTTGTATTGTTGCCATCAAGGATAAAAATATGGGGTTTTAATCATATTTCTTGAGTTTATCCCTCTACATCATGTCATCTTACCTAATGCGTTACTCTGTTCCTCATGAACTTAATACTCTAGATGCAGGCAGGAGTCAGTCAATGTGTGGAGTAATAATAGTACATGCAACATCGTTTCGGTCTACTTGACATGGACGTGATGCCTATATGCATAATCATTGCCGTGGATATCTTCATAATTATTCGCTTTTCTATCAATTGCTCGACAGTAATTTGTTCACTCACCATGTTATTTCCCTTCAAGAGAGAAGCCTCTAGTGAAACCTATGGCCCCGGGTCTACTTTCCATATTATATTTGCAGATCTATAAACCAAAAATACCAAAAATACTTTGCTGCAATCTTTTTTCACTTTTATTTCACTTTTTGTTTTAGTAATCTTCTATCTCTATCTCTATCAGATCTCGTCCTTGCAAATAACCGTGAAGGGATTGACAACCCCTTTATAGTGTTAGGGTGCAAGTGTTTGGTTCTTTTTGTAGGGCATCTATTGGTGACTTGCTTGTTCCTCCTACTGGATTGATACCTTGGTTGTCTGAGGGAAATACTTATCTACTTTGTTGCATCACCCTTTCCTCTTCAAGGGAAAACCAACGCAAGCTCAAGAAGTAGCAAGAAGGATTTCTGGCGCCATTGCCGGGGAGGATACATAGCAAGTCAAGACAAGAACTCTCCCGTCAACTTGCCAATTTATGGCGCCGTTGCCGGGGAGGATACATAGCAAGTCAAGACAAGAACTCTTTCGTCAACTTGCCAATTTTTGGCGCCGTTGCCGGGGAGATCTACATAAATCCTACCAAGTACCCATCACAAACTCTCTCTTGCATTTACATTATTTGACATTTGCCTCTCGTTTTCCTCTCCCCCACTTCTAAAACAATTTTCAGAAAAAAAACAAAAGTATTTGCCTTTTTATTCGCCGTCTTTCTCGTTCGCCTTTTTCTCGCTAGAACTCTTTTTGTTTGCTTGTGTTACCATGTGCCTTCTATTTGCTTGCATATTCGCGTGCTAAAAATCTATTGATACGGATCCTCATCCACTTGATACTATTTTCAAACGGCCACATTATGATGAACCAATTCCTAGTGACTTGAGTCCACTTGATTATCTCTATGAAGTTTTGTTTGAAAATCATGAATCTGAAAATTTTGATGAAGTGTTGAAAGAAGAAAATTATAAGGTGATTCATGATAGATCCTTGATTGAAAAGCATGAATACAATGTTTCTAGTATGAATTCTCTAAATATCCATGATGCTAATGATATGCAAATCAATAAGCTTGGGGATGCTATGTTTCATGAAGATGATATTTTTTGTTCCCCATGTTTTGATGGGAAAATTCATTATGATGATTGCATGCTTGTGCATCATGAAAAGAATGATATAGGTGATAGTTATATTTTTGAATTCCTTCATGATTCTACTAAAATTTATTATGATGGAGGAACATATGCTTGTATGAATTGCAATAATATCAAGTTTCCTATCTATGTGTTCAAAGTTTTGAAGTTATGCTTGTTTTGCCTTCCTATGCTAGTTGATTCCTGTTCCCATAAATTGTTTTCTCACAAAGTCCCTACGCATAGGAAGTGGGTTAGAATTAAATGTGCTTGTAATGAGATTCATGATGCTTTCTTGAATATTTCAATTACTACTTTTTATGTGAGCATCATTGAAATCATTATGCCTAGCTAGGGGCGTTAAACAATAGCGCTTGTTGGGAGGCAACCCAATTTTATATTTATGTTATGTTTTTTGCTTCTGTTTTTGAGTGTTTCACACATTATTACCTCTGTAGTAATTGTGTTTTGGTGTTTAATTAGTGTTTGAGACAAGTAAGACCTTTGGGATGGTCTATGGTGATTGTTGATTTGATCTTGCTGGAAAAACATAAACTTTTGCGCCCAGTCCAGGAACTTTATAAATTTATCAGAGCTTCGAATGAGTCTCAAATTTTTACACAAGACTGATATACAAATTGCCCTGATTTTTCCATTTGTTCAGAATGTTTTGATTTACAGAAGTATTCGAAGTCTATAAATTTCTACAAACTGTTCTGTTTTTGATAGATTCTGTTTTCTTTGTGTTGTTTTCTTATTTTGCTGTACCTATGGGTTCTATCGGGGGGTATGAACCATGGAGAAGTTAGAATACATTAGATATTACACCAATATAAATAAAGAAAGAGTTCACAACAGTACCTAAAGTGGTAATTTATTTCTCTTATACTAACAAATCTCACGAGTTTTCTGTTGAGTTTTGTGTGGTGATGTTTTCATGTTTTGGGTAAAGATTTGATGGACTATGGAATAATGAGTGGCAAGAGCCTAAGCTTGGGGATGCCCAAGGCACCCCAAGACATATTCAAGGATACCAAAGAGCCTAAGCTTGGGGATGCCCCGTAAGGCATCCTCTCTTTCGTCTTCAATCCATCGGTAAATTTACTTGAGATTATATTTTTATTCACCACATGATATGTGTTTTGCTTAGAGCATCTTGTATGATATGAGTATTTTATTTTTTAGTTTGACACAATCATCTTTGTTGCACAGATATTTTGAGAGAGACACACATTAATCGTGAATTTATGAGAATACTCTTTGTGCTTCACTTATATCTTTTGAGCTAGACAATGTTGCTCTAGTGCTTCACTTATATATTTTTAGAGCACGGTGGTGTTTTATTTTATAGAAATAATTGAACTCTCATATCTCACTTATATTATTTTGAGAGTTTTTAAACAGAATGGTAATTGGTTTAGGTTATGAATTTAGTCCTAATATAATGGGCATCCAAGAGGGATATAATAAAAACATTCATATAAAGTGTAGTGAATACTATGAGAAATTCGATTGCTTGCATATAGTTTTGAGATATAAACATGGTGATATTAGAGTCATGCTAGTGAGTAATTGTGTATTTGTAGAAATACTTGTGTTAAAGTTTGTGATCCTCGTAGCATGCACGTATGGTGAACAGTTATGTAACGAAGTCAGAGCATGATTTGTTTAATGATTTCATCCTTTGTGTGAGGGTCGGGAGCGTGCGATGGTTAACTCTTACCAACCTCTCCCCTAGGAGAATGCATCTAATACTTTGCTTCTCTAACTAATAGAATTTTACAATAAGTATGTGAGCTCTTTATGACTAATGTTTAGACCATGGATTATACGCACTCTCACCCTTCCACGTTTGCTAGCCTCTCTAGTACATCGCAACTTTTGCCGGTGTGATAAACCCACCTTCCTCAAAACAGCCACCATATACCTTTCCTCAAAACATACACCATACCTAACTATTATGGCATTTCCATAGCCATAAATATCTCTCTTCTGAGCTTGTTGGAATTCATGGGTGTTCAACCTCTCAAGTATATCTGCTGGACCCAAACTCTTGAAGTCGGGACACTCTTGGATCATAAGTGTGAGAGTGTCAAAGGAACTATCAAGTGATCTGAGTAGCTTCTTGACGACTTCATGTTTGGTGATATCAGTGGTGCCGAGTGCATTCAGCTCCTTGGAGATGTGAGTGAGGCGATCAGAGGTGAGTTGAAATTTTTTGTTGTCGATTCTCTTCAAGCGGTTGAACAGGTTGCGAAGCACATAAACACGGGAGTCTCTTTGGGATGAGACACCTTCGTTCACTTTGGACAGCCATTCCCGGATTTTGCTTGGAGGTGTTAAGTGCACTCACACGGCCATATTGTCCTTTGGTCAGATGACTGCAGATGATGTTCTTGGCGGTGCAGTCGAGTTGCGTGAACCTCTTCACATCAGTAGCAATAACACCTTCACCAACTTCCGGAATGCCCACCATGATGACATACCAAAGGTCATTATCAATGGCTTCGAGATGCATGCGCATCTTGTTCTTCCAGTAGGGGTAGTCGGTGCCATCGAAGAGAGGGCATGCAGCGGAGCCTTGATTATCCCTACAGTCGGCATAGCTTAAACTCCACGATGGTTAAACCGAAACATAGAACAAGGGAGTACCTCGCTTTGATACCAATTGAAAGTGCTAGTTACCGGCTAGAGGGGAGTGAATAGGAGATTTTTATGAAAGGCTTCGAAACAGTGAATGTATTCGAATAATGCAAAAACATAAACATGATCAGGTAGGGAATCAAGATTCTAGACAGGGCATGCAAGGTAGAGAAGGCATTGAAGCAGGACAAGCATAATCATCATGACTACTAAGATGTGTCAAAGACAAACTTAGATAGTATGAAGATAAAGAGATGATATGAATGCCATTGGTAAAAGTCTTCACAAGGTGTACAAGCAATGTCTTCATAGTTCAGAGTAGGAATGTATGAGAGTGAAGGATAGAACTAATAGCTTGACGAAGTCTGATACGTCTCCAACGTATCTATAATTTATGAAATATTCATGCCATGTTTACAATAATTCTATCTGATTTTGGTATGATTTTATTAGAACTAACCTGGACTGATGTTGTTTGAAGTAGAACTAAAATGGTGTCATTTTTTGTGCAGACATAAAGTTCTCAGAATGGGCTGAAAATTTACGACGAATATTTGTTGAAAATATAAAAAATACTATAGTTAAAAGATACCGGAGAGGAGTCCCGAGGAGGCCACAAGCCATCAGCCCCCCCTAGGACGTGCCCCTGGCTTGTGATCCCCTCGGAAGTCCCCTCGATGCCAAAAATTCCTATAAATACAGGAAACTCCGAAAAGAAACCGAGATTAGGAGTTCCGCCTCCACAAGTCTCTATAGCCACGAAAAACCAATCTTGGCCCTCTCCGGCACATTGCCGGAGGGGGTCACCATGACTAGAGGCCATCTTCATCATCCCGGAGGGGCCATCATCACCATGGAGGCCAAGGAGCAGAGGGAGAACCTCTCCGCACCTAGGAGGAGGCCATGGAGTAGGAAGCACAAGGGGTATACCCTTCCCCCTCTCTCTCGGCGGCACCAGAGTGCCATCGGGGGAACCATCGCCGCGGTGATCGTCTTCATCAACATCACCTTCTTCATCACCGTCCTCATATCTTTTTCAGCGGTCCATTTTCCCGCATCCCGTTGTAATCCCCTACTTGAACATGGTGCTTTATGCCACATATTATGATCCATTGATGTGTTGCCATCCTATGATGTTTTGAGTATATTTCTTTTGTCTTATGGGTTGATTGATGATCTAGATTGGTTTGAGTTGTATGTTTATTTGGGTGCTGTCCTATGGTGCCTTCCGTGCCACGCACACATGAAGGATTCCCGTTGTAAGGTGTTGCAATTTGTTCATGATTCAATTATACTGGGTTGCTTGAGTGACAGAAGCATAAACCCGGGTAAGGGGTTGTTGCGTATGGGATAAAGGGGACTTGATGCTTTAATGCTATGGTTGGGTTTTACCTTAATGATCTTTAGTAGTTGCGGATGCTTGCTAGAGTTCCAATCATAAGTGCACATGGTCCAAGTAGAGATAGTATGTTAGCTTATGGCTCCCCCTCATATAAAATTGCAATAATGATCACCGATCTTGTTAACAATTGCCTAGGACAATTCCGCACATTAACCCATCGTTATTCCACAATCGCTGTTTGTAATATATTATAACTTTATGATAACAGCACTTATTTTTATATTTTAGTTATCCGATTTCATGCAAATCTATTCTCTTCATACCCACAACATAGTTTTATTTCTCGTTTCTAGTTGGAAGCAAACGTTTGGTGTACGTAGAGTCGTATTAGTGGCAGATAGGACTTTAGAGGATATTGATATTACCTTTAGCTCCTTGTGGGTTAAACATTCCATACTTATCACTTACATCTTTGGAAATTGCTATGATGATTCCTTGCACTTGGGGATTATCAAGCTCTTTTCTCGTGCCGTTGCCGGTGAGCAATAGTGTGTGGTTAATATTTTCGTGTATGCATGTTTCCTTCTATCTCTAAGTAGATTTTGTTTTAATTTTGTTTATGTTTTCTTGTTTTATTTATGTTGTTTTGGGTGAAACAAACAAAAACATTTGAAAAACTAAAACTCAAAAAATATTTACTTGCCTTTTATAAGAGAAGCGATTGGAAAATTATGCATTGGAGAAGTGAGGGTCGACCTTGAACACTCGTGTTCATGCTCACGGAAACATTGTAGAATTTTTCATGTAAGTTTATCAAAAATAATTATACCCTTGTATATATCCATTGTATTATAAAAATATTGTGCCAAGATTTGTCTTTAGGATGATATATTGCTTGTTTGCTATGTGTGGTGCAAAAACAGAAACTTTGGCTGTAGTGTGTGAATTTACATTTTTTTACTGGAACATCAAAAGTTTCTGAAATTTTTACACAGTACTTCTATATAATGTTTTTAATTTGTCCTAAATTTTCAGAATGTTTTGAGTTACATAAGTATACGAAGTTTCCAGATTGCTACAGACTGTCCTATTTTTGACGGATTGTGTTTTCTATGCATTGTTCTCTTATTTTAATGAATCTATGGGTTGTATTGGAGGGTATGAACCATTGTGAAGTTGTAATATAGTAGTTATACTGCTAATATGAGTTTGGAATGTGTTCACAACAGTACTTAAAGTAGTATTTTGCTTTCTTATACTAACGAATCTCACGAGGGTTTTGTTAAGTTTTGTGTAAATGAAGTATTCGAAGATCGAGGAGGTATCTATATAAGAAGAATATGGAGAGACAAGATTTCATGCTTGGGGATGCCCAAGGCACCCCAAGTAAACATTTCATGGAGACTCAAGCATCTAAGCTTGGGGATGCCCCAGAAGGCATCCCATCTTTATTCTTCAATAATTATCGGTATATCTCGGTTTTTGTTTTGTTCACATGATATGCGTCTTTAGTGTTTTTATTTTACTTTATGCACCCTTCTAGTATGAGATAGTCCTTTATTGATTTGTAGAATGCTTCATTTTCTTCACTTAAATCTTTTGAGTATGGCTTTGTAGAATGCTCTCTGTGCTTCACTTAAATCTTTTGAGTATGGCTTTATAGAATGCTTCGTGTGCTTCAAGTATATATTTTAAGCTTGGATATTGGTTAATATATATTAATTGTATAATTATATATGAACTTCACTTATATATTTTAGAGTATGAATAAAATATTCATCAAAATTAGGCATGGAAGAGTATCATTAAAATGTCATGCCTAGCTAAAAATGCATTAAGGAAAAGTGCTTGTTGGGAGACAACCCAACACTTTTACTTTATTTTTTTGTGTGTTAACATGATTAAGTTACTGTAGTAATAATTTTTTGTGCATTTTATTTCAATAAAGTGCCAAGTAAAACCTTTTGGATGACTCACAAGATGAGTAGAATTTATGCTGAACCAAAACATAAACTTTTCCCTCAAGTACAGGAATATTCATTGTTTACCGGAGCATCATAATGATCTGAAATTTTTACACAGTTTTGATATACACAAAATTCAGGTTTTCCTATTTTTTCAGAATGTTTAGAGACAGGGAAGTAGGGCTATACTACAAATCTTCATAAACTGTTCTGTTTTTGTCAGATTCTGTTTTTGCATGCATAGTTTGGTTGTTTTAGTGTTTCCATAGCTTATATTTAGTGGTATAAATTATTGGAATGATATAATAAAGTAGGTATCATTTCAGAACAATTATGAATCTTATCTTGATAGTACCTAAGTGAATTATTTATCTTTATTACACTAACCCTTCTCACGAAGTTTCGTTAAGTTTTATGTGATTAAAGTTTTCAATTTTTGGGTAAGACAACGATATGGGGAGAACAAGGAGTGAAAAGAACCTAATATTGGGGATGCCCAAGGCACTCCATAGGTAATATCCATGGAATACTCAAGCACCTAAGCTTGGGGATGCCCTGGAAGGCATCCCCTCTTTCGTCTTCAACATTCTCGGTATATCTTACTTAGAGCTATATTTTTATTCATCACATAATATGTGCTTTGCTTAGATCGTCATTATATTTTGTAATTTACTGTTAGGTGTTAATAATAACCTTATTTTTCAATAAAAATTTCTAAGAATTGCCTTAGGATGCTTGCATTGCATGTTTGATGTGTGCTGTGTAAAAAACAGAAACTTTTGCTGTAGTGCTTGAGTTTTCATATTTTATTGGAATGTGGAAAGTTTTTGACATTTTTACACAGTATTGTCATATAAAATATTTCGCATGTCCTAAATTTTCATAATTTTAAGAGTTACAATAGTACACTGGTTTAATAAATTCCTACAGACTGTTCTGTTTAGACAGATTGCCGTCATTGTTTTTTTATCTACTTATCCTATAGTTTCCATAGTCTATATTGGTCGATATAAATTGTGGAAATGATATTAAAATAGTAGATGATGCTGAAAATTATTGTGAAACTTATCTTGGCAGTACATGAGGAGTTGATTTATACTTCTGTGTACTAACCTATCTCACAAGTTCTTTTCGAGTTTTGTGTGGATGAAGTTTTTGAGAATAGGTGAAACCATGATATGAGAAGATTGAACGAGATACAAAAGCTCAATATTGGGGATTCACAAGGCACCCCAAGTAACTATTTCAAGAAGTATCAAGCATCTAAGCTTGGGCATGCTACGCATCCTACCTGTTTCACCAACAATTATCGGCTAGCCTATGTTGAGCCTAAATTTTTATTCGCTCACATGATGATTGCTATTCTTGGAATATCATTTTAATTTGTTTTGATGTTTGAATAAAAGCATTGAATCTGAAATTTTGAATAAGAGAGAGACAAAGAGTCCTCACGTGGCTATTTAAACTAATTGATACACATTGATCTTCACTTATATCTTTCGAGAGTAGTTTGTCATTCACTCTCGTGCTTCACTTACACCCTATGAGTAAATGGTTGATTGAATTGAATATCATAAATCTGAAATTAAATATGCTTCATATACTTATCCCATGGGGAGTGATGACTTCACACATAATAAATATAGGTGGTAAAATTTATTGAAAGTTAGCAAACACCGCGTTGGTCACTTGAACAATTCATGAAACAATATTGAAGGAAGAAAGATTCCACATATAAATACGCTATCTTGGACATCTTCTATGATTATGAGCTCATTAATTATTTCCAAACCCGAGGAAATTAGTTGAAATTGGACAAGGAATACAACTTAATGAGTTATGTTTGGCTATATTTGCATAGAAGTTATATTGTTACGGATCCTCCAACATGTGGTGCCTGCTTCCACCTCATACTAGCCAAAACTCCCGCACCAAGTAGAAATACTACTAGTGCATCCAAACACCCTTAAGTCAGTTTTGCCATGAGAGTCCACTACACCTACCTACGGATTGAGTAAGATCCTTCAAGTAAGTTGTCATCAGTGCAAAAAGCAATAAAAATTGCTCCTAAATATGTATGATCTTTTATTGTAAGGGAAAATAAGCGTTGTACGGACTTGTGATGGTAAAGAAATAAAAGCGACGGACTGCATAAGAAAGGTTGCTATCACAAAGGGCAATACAACGTGATGTTCGTTTGCATTAAGGGTTTGCAAATCCAAAAACAAAAAGCGCATGACAACCTTTGCTTCCCTCTGTGAAGGGCCTATCTTTTACTTTCTAGTACTTACCTTTATGCAAGAGTCAAGGTCATCTTCACCACTTCCTGTATTTTTCCTTTTTCTCTTCGCAAACGTCATGTGTTCGGGAATGATCTAGACATGTATATCCACACAAATATATTTGATCAGGAATTATTATTGTTGAAAATTATCTATATGATAAATAAGTTGGGAGGCGAAACATTAAGCCCCTATCTTTCTCTGTGTTCGATGGATGCTATTTGTTCTAAAAATATGCTTCGAGTGTCAATAATCATGGAAGACTATATGATAGTTGAGTATGTGGAATTTGTTAAATCAAAGCTCTTACATAGACCCTTCCTGAAAATAAGATGAATTGCAATTCTTTGATGACTAGGAATATGGTTTGTTAGTTTTCAAGAAACTTTCCGGTCTATACTTTAACATGTGAATAACTTGCTACTTGATCATGAGAAGTTTTATGAGATGAGCTACTGTTTATGATATATAATGATGCTAGAAAAAGTGTCTGGAACTAGCATTGATCAAATTTATGCACTATGTTGGGATTCACACTTCATAAATTATTTCTTTTATCATTTACCAACTCAAGGACGAGTAGGAATTAAGCTTGGGGATGCTGATACGTCTCCAACATATCTATAATTTATGAAGTATTCATGCCATGTTTACAATAATTATATATGATTTTGATATGATTTTATTAGAACTAACCCGGACTGACGCTGTTTTTAGCAGAACTACCATGGCGTCGTTTTTTGTGCAGAAATAAAAGTTCTAGAAATGGGCTAAAATTTTACGAAGAATGTTTTGGGAAAATATAAAAAATACTGGAGCAAAAAGATACCGGAGAGGAGTCCCGACGAGGCCACAAGCCACCAGGGTGCCCCCTAGGACGCCCCCTGGCTTGTGGGCCCCTCGGGAGTCCCCTTGACGTGAGACCGATGCAAAAAATTCCTATAAATACAAAAACCTCTGAAAAAATCTAGATCACAAATTCCGCCGCCGCAAGTCTCTATAGCCACGAAAAACCAATCTTGGCCCTCTCCGGCCCCCTGCCGGAGGGGGTCACCATCATCAGAGGCCATCTTCATCATCCCGGAGGGGCCATCATCACCATGGAGGCCAAGGACCAGAGGGAGAACCTCTCCCCACCTAGTGGGGGAGGCCATGGAGGAGGAAGCACAAGGGGGAGACCCTCTCCCCCTCTCTCTCGGTGGCACAGGAGTGCCATCGGGGGAACCATCGCCGTAGTGATCGTCTTCATCAACATAACCTTCTTCATCACCGTCCACTCTCTTGCATCCCGCTGTAATCTTCTACTTGAACATGGTGCGTTTTGCCACTGGTAACCCACAAGTATAGGGGATCGCAACCGTTTTTGAGGGTAGAGTATTCAACCCAAATTTATTAATTCGACACAAGGGGAGCCAAAGAATATTCTCGAGTATTCGTAGCTGAGTTTTCAATTCAACCACACCTGAAAGACTTAATATCTGCAGCAAAGTAGTATGGAAGTAACAGTAACGGTAGCAAAAGTAACAATAGCAGTTTTATAGTGATTGTGACAGTAGCAACGAAGAAGTCACTTAGCAGAGATCAATATGTGGAATGCTCATAGGCAATGGTTTAGTGATGGATAATTATGTCAGATGTCATTCATCATGCAACAATTATAACATAGGGTGACGCAGAACTAGCTCCAATTCATCAATGTAATGTAGGCATGTATTCCTTATATAGTCATACGTGCTTATGGAAAAGAACTTGCATGACATATTTTGTCCTACCCTCCCGTGGCAGCGGGGTCCTAATGAAAACTAAGGGATATTATGGCCTCCTTTTAATAGAGAGCCGGACCAAAGCATTGGCACTTATTGAATACATGAACTCCTCAAACTACGGTAATCACCAGAAAGAATCCCAGTTATTGTCACCCTGGGGGATGTGGATCATAAATCGTAATAGGTGTCTACAACTTGCAAGATAGGATCAAGAATACATATATATTCATGAAAGCATAATAGGTTTAGATCTGAAATCATGGCACTTGGGCCCTAGTGACAAGCATTAAGAATAGCAGTCATAGCAACATCAATATCAGAACATAGTGGATACTAGGGATCAAACCCTAACCAAAATAACTCAATTACATGATAAATCTCATCCAACCCATCAGCGTCCAGCAAGCCTACAATGGCATTACTCTTGAACGGTGGGGAGCATCATGTAATTGGTGATGAAGGATGGTTGGTGATGACGATGGAGTCGATTTCCCCTCTCCGGAGCCCAAACCGGACTCCAGATCTGATCTCCCAAGGAAGAACAGGAGGTGGCGGCGGCTCCATATCGTGAAACACGCTGAACTCTTCTCTCTGATTTTTTCTTCATGAATAGGGTTATATGGAGCTAGAGAGGAGGTCGGAGGATCCACAAGGGCCCCACAAGCCTGCTAGGCGCGGCCAGGGGGTGGCCGCGCCTAGCAGGCTTGTGACCTGCAGGTGGCCCCCCTCTAGTTAATACTTGTGCCAGTATTTTTATTAAATCCAAACATATTCTGTGTAAATTTTCAAGATGATCCGAGAACTTTTATTTCTGCATGAAAATAACACCAAGGCAATTCTGCTGAAAATAGCGTCAGTCCGGGTTAGTTCCATTCAAATCATGCAAATTATAGTCCAAAACAAGGGAAAAAGAGTTTGGAAAAGTGGATACGATGGAGATGTATCAACTCCCCCAAGCTTAACCCATTGCTTTTCCTCAAGCAATTCAGTTGATGAACTGAAAGTGATAAAGAAAAACTTTTACAAACTCTGTTTGATCTTCTTGTTGTAAATGCGTCTAACTGACGTTCATATTTTCAGCAAAGATCATAGACTAACCACGTTCACAATAACATTTAGGTGTCACATTTACTCATATCAATGACATAATCTACTAGCGAGCAATAATAATAACTCTCCAATGACAACACTTTTTCAAAACAATCATGATACAATATGAAAAATTGGTATCTCGCTAGCCTTTCTGAGACTGCAAAACATAAATGCACAGCACCTCTAAAGAACAAGGACTGACTAGACATTGTAATTCATGGTGAGAGAGGTCTAGTCATGCTCATACTCAATATCAATTAACAACAAAGAATACAAATGACGGTGGTGCTCTCTAACTCGTGTCTCTTATGAGAAGATGATGACTCAACAACAAAGTAAATCGATAGCCCTTCGTAGAGGGAAGCATAAATTTGCAGAGGTGCCAGAGCTCGAGTTTTTAAAACATAGGTAAGTAATAATTTTTGAGAGGTATGCTTTCATTGCTCACATAACGACGAAAAGGTTTTCAACATCTTCCATGCTAGATACATTATAGGCGGTTCCTAAATAGAAAGATAAAGTTTTTACTCCCCCTCCACCAATCAGTCACACTCCACGGTGAGCCGAATCCACGGGTACCATCAATACAGACACAATTCATGGGGGAGTTTTGTTTAGTTATTTGCATTTTATTTCGAGCATGGGACTGGGCATCCTGATTACCAGCCACTTTCTTGTGAATGATAGTGAATTAACACATATCATGAGAATAAGCCACCTAGAAGGGAAAATACTGACAACCCCTAGTCGCCATATGAGCGATTTGGGCATACAAAACAGAAAGTTTATTTGAAGGTTTAGAGTTTGCCACATGCAAATTTACTTGGAACGGCAGGTAAATACTGCATATAGGTAGGTATGGTGGATTCATATGGAACAACTTTGGGGTTGAGGAATTGGATGCACAAGCAGTATTCCCGCTTAGTATAAGTGAAGACTAGCAAAAGACTAGGGAGCTACCAATTAGAGAGCGACACGGTCATCAACATGCTTTGAGATTAACCAACATTTAATGCAAGCATGAGTAGGATATAAATCACTATGAACATAAATATCATGGAGGCTATGTTGATTTGTTTCAACTACATGCATGAACATGTGCCAAGTCGAGCCACTTGAATCATTCAAAGGTGGATACCATGCCATCATACTATATCACAACCATTTTAATATGCATATTGGCACCCAAGACAAACCATTATCCACTCGTAGATAATTAATCATGGCACGAGTAACTATAATCTCTAATTGTCATTGCAAATATGTTTCACCCATGATGAACTGAATTTGGAACGATGAGCTAATCATATTTACAAAAGCAATATAGGTCGAGTTCATACCATCTTTTCTCCATCTCAATCTTTTCATCAAATATCATCATTATTGCCTTTCACTTGCACGACCGAACGGTGTGAATAATAAGAAGAGTGCACGTGCATTGGACTAAGTTGGAATCTGCAAGAAAGTAACTCGAAGGAAAAGACAAGGTAATATAGGCTCTTTGACAGGTAAACAATAATTCATATGAGAGCCACTTAACATTTTTATTGCGGTCTTCCTCTTATGACCCAATGAAAAGAAATTCAAAACAAGAACATGGAAAACTGTTTACACGGGAAATCTCCCAAAAAGCAAAAGAAGAATGAAAAATCTTTTTGGATTTTCTTTTAATTCTTCAACTAAGAAAATTGGAAAGTAAAGCTACAACTAATTTTTTCTGGATTTTCTCAAAGTTAATTAAACACACAAGAAGAAAGAGAAACAAGAAATAAAAACTACCATCGATGGTACAATGAAAGAGTATGAACACCGACTACTAAAGATGAGTGTGTGAATGTGAATATAAAGTCAGTGAGAAATACGTACTCCCCCAACTTTAGGATTTTGGCCTAAGTTGGTCTATGGCCATGGCTTGCCTTGGTAATATCTGAAGTTATAGTCGGGGTTGTACTGAGCTGTGGCGGCTACCGCCTGAACGACTGCAGCGTGAAGGCGAGCTGATTCTGCGCTCCTCTCATACTCGTATGCCTCCTCTCTGGTTATCAAGTATCTCTATTTTTCCTGAAAGTTAAAGAAGGCAGGAGAAGGAAGGGTAAGATGGACATCACGATGTCTGTCGAAAATTAGTGTGTACTGGAGAAATTGTTCGTTCCTTTCGAGAAACTGAAAACATACCAAAGCCTCATAATCAAGAAAAGTAGGTGGTATTTCAATAGCATTTCCGCGTATGGTACCCATAGGTAATTAGCTAATCGAGTGGCATAAATACCACCAAAAAAATCTCCATCCTTAGCATTGTCATGCAACCTTCTAGCAATGATGGCCCATAAGTTATATCACCTTTCGCTCATTACTGCACTCTTCAGAATACTAAGATCGATTGCACACAAGTGGCTATGCTCTGTTTTACCGATAATACATCTACTTATGAATAGAGCAAAATATTGTATGGCAGTAAAGTGAATGCTCCCCATGGTAGCTTGTGTAATATTTCTAGTTTCTTCGACGGTAATGCTGGCAAGAAAATCATTATATTCAGTTTTATGCGGATCACTATAGTTACCTCATTGTGGAATTTTGCAAGCATGATTAAAATCCTCTATGTAAAAAGTATATGATTTGTCATAAAGGTTAAATAGAATGGAAGGTTTATTACGATTTGTCATAAATTCAAACCTCCGCACGAAAGAATCCGTGAGTTGATAGTATTGATTGCATTGGTCCGACACAAATTCCTCAAGGCCGGTATTTCTTGTGTATGCTCAGAATTCTTCCTTGAAACCAGCATCACTCATGAATTGATCTGATAGCCGTTCACAAGGTTGTACTTGTGCTTCCCTCGGTGGTTCGAGGTCAGGCTCACATATCACGAGTCTTGGGGCCTTCTTGCTCGATGAACCCCCTTGAAACACCTTCCTCAATATTTTTTATTTTTTGAAAAATTCTGAAATTTTTAGTGACTCAAAATAAAAGTGCACAGAACTCAACAAAACTCATAGCAACTACTCCCTCAAGTGCCTAGAGGCTATATCATGCATCAATAATACTTGGAACCATATAAATTGGATATGCAAGCTCAAGAACAAGGTCACGACAGCAGCAAAAATTTGCAATATATAAAGCACCAGAACAAAAACTAACTGGACCATTGGAGGAGTCACATACCGAAGTGCAATCTCCCAAAACAGTTTTGCGAATGAAGCTTTGAGCAAGGAGATTGAAAATGGCAGCAAAATGAGCTAGAACACGGGTTTGAGCAATGGTGGGATTTTTTCTAGAGGAAGATGAAGTGGATGGGTGCTGGAATAAGTGAAGGGGGCCATGTGGGACCCACAAGCCTGCTAGGCGCGGCTAGGGGCTGGCCGCGCCTTGTGGGATTGTGGCCAACAGGTGCAGCCCCCTATAGTGTGCTCAGTGCCAGGTATTTTAAAATATTCCAGAAAAAATTATACTCCATTTCCAGGGCATTTGAAGAACTTTTATTTCAGCTCACTTTTTTATTGCACGGGAAACTCAGAAAACAAAAAAATAATAGCATTTTACTTTATTTATTCGAACTTACAGAAAGTAAAAGTTGGGTACAGAAAGTTGTGTTTTCTAAATTCATCCATCTCATGCTCATGAAAAGGAATCCATCAATAAGGTTGATCAAGTCTTATTAACAAACTTCTTTCGGGTAACATGAAACCGAGGAATTTATGAATAACACTAAGTTACCTCAATGGGGATATGCATATCCCCAACAATAAGTATATGATATTTCTTCTTCACAGTAGGAAGAGGGAAGTCAAATCCTCCAATAATAATCGTTGGAATTTTTTCAATAGAGTTGATACTATGAACTTGAGGTTGTTTATTCGGAAAGTGTATCGGATGCTCATTTCTATTAATATGAAAAGTGGCATTGCCCTTGTTGCAATCAATAACAGTGCCTGCAGTATTCAAAAAGGGTCTACCAAGGATGATCGACATATTGTCGTCCTCGGGAATATCAAGAATAACAAAGTCTGTTAAAATAGTAGCATTTGCAACTACGACAGGTACATCCTCACAAATACCGATAGATAGAGCAGTTGATTTATCAGCCATTTGCAAAGAGATTTCAGTAGGTGTCAACTTATTCAAATCAAGTCTAAGATATAAAGAGAAAGGTATAAAGCACATAAAGCAGTTTTAACACCATCTCCCAAATCACATAAAGCAGTTTTAACATAGTTCCCTTTAATAGATCATGGTATAGTTGGTATTCCTGGATCTCCTAGTTTCTTTGGTACTCCACCTTTAAAAGTATAGTTAGCGAGCATGGTGGAAATCTCAGCTTTGGCTATCTTTCTCTTATTAGTCACAATATGTTTCATATACTTAGCATAAGGAGACTTTTTCAGAATATTAGTCAAGCGCATACGCAAAAAGACATGTCTAGCATTTCAGCAAAGCGCTCAAAATCTTCATCATCCTTTTTCTTAGATGGTTTACGAGGAAAGGGCATGGGTTTCTGAACCCATGGTTCTCTTTATTTACCATTCTTCCTAGCAATAAATTCCCTTTTGTCATATCTCTTATTCTTAGGTTTTGGGTTATCAAGATCAACAGCAGGTTCAGTGTCCACATCATTATCATTACTAGGTTGAGCATCAACATGAACATCATCATTAATATTATCACTAGGCTCATGTTCATCAGCACAATGTGTCTCAGCATCAGAAATAGAAATATCATTTGGGTTTTAGGAGTATCTATAACAGATTCACTAACATCATTCAAGGTTCTATCATCATTGTTGTTCCTCTTATTACTAGAACGACTATGTGCATCAGTATTACTCCTTTGAGAATATTGTTCAATTATATTAGGGTGGCCCTCGGGATACAAAGGTTCCTGAATCATTCTTCCACCTCTAGTCACCACTCTAACAAAATGATCATTGTTCTTACTATTCATCTCATTAAGTAAATCATTCTGTGCTTTGAGTACTTGTTCTACTTGAGTAGTTACCATGGAAGCATGTTTACTAATCAGTTTAAGATCGTTGATAATTCTACTAATATAATCACCTAAGCAATCAAACATGAAAGCATTATGTTTCAATTGTCTACTAACATAAGCGTTAAATTTTTCTTGCTTAACAACAAAATTATCAAACTCATACAAGCATTGGCTAGCAGACTTATTATAAGGGATGTCGCTTTCATCAAATCTACGAACAAAATTTACTACCTGTGTCGGGTTATCAAGACCATGTATTTCTTCAATAGGTGGTAGATTCTTAACACCTTCAGCTTTAGTACCTTTTTCTTTCATACATTTCTTTGCCTCTTGCATATCTTTAGGACTAGGGAATAGGATACCTCTTTTCTTCAGAGTTGGCTTCGAAGGTGGTTCGGGAATAGTCCAATCATTATCAATACTCAGTATATTATTCAATAGTATTTTAGCTTGTTCAATAGTTCGTTCCCTGAAAACACAACCAACACAACTATCTAGGTGGTCCCTAGAAGGATCGGTTAGTCCATTATAAAAGATATCAAGTATTTCCTTTTTCTTGAGAGGACGATCAGGCAAAGCATTAAGTAACTGGAGAAGACACCTGAAGCTCGTGGGAGACTCTCTTCTTCAGTTTGCACAAAGTTAAATATTTCCTGCAAGGCAACTTGTTCCTTATGGGCACAAAAATATTTTTCGAAAAGTGATATATCATATCCTGGGGACTACGCACACAACCAGGAGCAAGAGAATTAAACCATATCTTAGCATCACCCTTTAATGAGAAAGGAAACAACTTAAGGATATAGTAATAACGGATTTTTTCCTCATGAGTAAATAGGGTGGCTATATCATTCAATTTAGTAAGATGCGCCACAACAGTTTCAGATTCAAAAGCATGGAAAGGGTCAGATTCAATCAAAGTAATCAACTGAGGATCGACAGAGAATTCATAATCCTTATCAGTAACAAAGATAGGTGAAGTAGAAAACTTAGGATCATATTTCATTCTAGCATTCAAAGATTTTTCTTTCCACTTGCATAGTAATTTCTTAAGATCATCTCCATCCTTACAAGCAAGAAAGTCCCTAGATACCTTTCCTTCGATAACATAACCCACAGGAATATCAGGCAATTCATATCTAGGAGAGCTAGGTATAGCAGGTGTCTCAAAGTGTTTAGTTTCAATAATTTCATTAGTTTCAGAAGTATCATAATTTTCAGCATTGGCTATAGCAATTTGTTCATCAAGAAATTATCCCAGTGGCACAGTATTATCAAGCAAAGTATCATCATAAGCATCATACATACTAGAAGTGGCAGCATCAATTACTTGTGACATAGAAGAATTACTAGCAGGTGGTGGTGTCGCAAGATTACTCATAACTGAAGGTGAATCAAGTGTAGGGCTAGATGGCAGTTCCTTACCTCCCCTCATAGTAGAGGGATACATCTTGGTTTTTGGATCTTTCAGATTCTTCATAGTGATCAACAGATATAAATCCCAAGTGGCTAAGAGAATATAGCTATGCTCCCCGACAATGGTGCCACAAAAAGGTCTTGATAACACACAAGTATAGGCGATCGCAACAGTTTTCGAGGGTAGAGTATTCAACCCAAATTTATTGATTCGACACAAGGGGAGCCAAAGAATATTCTCGAGTATTCGCAGCTGGGTTTTCAATTCAACCACACCTGAAAGACTTAATATCTGCAGCAAAGTAGTATGGAAGTAACAGTAACAGTAGCAAAAGTAACATTAGCAGTTTTATAGTGATTGTAACAGTAGCAACGGTGGTTGCATGCTTTTCCCACCAGACTCGGGGAACTTTCGTGTCATCCACGACTCGCGGTATATTACATACCCAAGGTAAGCACCCAAACAATGTCTTTCCCATGGTGATACTAAACAAAGAGTCCACTCGTTGGTGCCATCCCTCATGATATACATCACATGTATCATCCATGAGGGCACGCAATGGTGTGCCTGGTGCCTATAAAGGCAGCACATGGCCTTCCACTCCGGGATGACCCCGTCTCTAGAGTGACCACTTCACTCTCGCCACTGGTAACGTGGGCTCCCTGCTAGCACCAACCATAGTAATCAAAAAAGCCCCTTCCCATATAGGGGTAGAGTGGTCACACATGTAAGGTTGGGATGGTCAGCAGACCTTAAACCTAATCCATTTCCGAACATACACACACACTCACACAACTTGCTCCGGTACACCACTTGTTTCTCAAGTGGTTACCCAACTCAACATCATGTCCCTCGAGCATTAGTGGCACCCGATGGGGTTTTTGAAAAGTCTTTGAAAATACTTTTGTTTCCATCACCATGCATATTCCCGATCCCACTTGCGTAGCATCTACTAGCAACCTAACTACTCCCACCTGCACAACCCTCATAAGAATGGTAGGGTCATGCATGATGCAAGTATCAATGGTTGAGCATCGGAGGTATCCCTTGAAGGGGTAACACCACATCATGATCAATCATCGGAACAACAAGTGCTATATGTCATGCATGAATTTTTTTCTTAACATGGTCAATGGGCTGTTTGCCAGGCTTAGCAATGTCTTCGAGGTCTTCACATGCTTCTCGTCGACTCCGAGCATTTCATCTACTTCGTCAACTATCGCCGGAAACAACCGCAATAAGCAACACAACAAGCGGAAAAATAGAAGTGCTCTATAAATAGGAGTTTTATTTTTCCTGGACATCTCTGGCCATATGAAAAATAATGAGGGAGGTTTAATTGGATGTGGATCAAAGGGGAGTCTTGAATTTGTGGAAATGAAGGAAATGATGATCCTACAAGATGTCCACTGAAAATATTTTATAAAAGGAGTGGATTGACCCAACAAATAGGGCATGATTTTAGAAACATGAGGGAAGTGGTTTCATTGAATTTGGAGTTGGCATGATTTTCCTATGGATTTTCAATGTGGGTCAGATATGAATAAATGGCCCAATAATTTACATTTTAGAATAATTATAAGGAAAAATGCTCACCACTTAGTGAATTAATTTAGATACATCTAGGAACTTGAATCACTCTGTTTGGATCTATTATGAATGCTCTAAGGATTTTGCATGGTGGCTCCATAATACAAGTTATAACAAAAATATGGGTGGATCAGAATATGCTATATGGAAAAATTGTGCAATGCACATATTTGCATTGCACATGATTTTACAAGTCCGTAGAAACTTGAATCAATGAATTTGGTGTTACATTGAATTTGATATTGATTTTACAAGTTTCAAAAGAAACATAAAATATATACATATAAAAAAGGCTACCTAGTGGGCCAACAATGCTTGGGCACACTGGGCCGGCCTAGCCGTTTCGCGCAAGGGCCAAGCCGATGGCGTATTCCTTGGAACACGCCTTCGGCCAAGGGAGGCGTACATCGCAGGGGCGTCTCCACTTAACGGGGTGGGGCCCAAGGCCGTAGCCACTTACAGGCGGACCCCACCGGCAGGTCCTCCCCTACCTCCCGCCCGAAATAGAGAAGCGATAGGGGAGACCGACCGTGCCTGTGCCGACGCCCTATCCCGGCGGCATAGGCCACCCCCGGCGGCGCATCGGCCACCGGAGATCTCGAGGCGGTGATCCGCACCCACCTAGCGGTCGTGCTTCCTCTGAGGACCACCGGAGGGACCAGGGCTTCAGCTGCAATAGAAGCCGGAGATGGGCGGCGGTGGAACAAGGGCTTCGGCCACCCATAGGAGGAAAAATAGCACGAAAAGAGGGTATTCGAGGTGCTGCGGAGATTCTAGTTTGGTTCAAAGGAGAGGAGGGCTCAGGTGAGCTCGGATTTTGAGCGAGGCCGAGGCGGAGCCATGGCGGCCATGGAGGACGGGGCCGAGCTCGGGGTCTCAAGTGGCTCGTCCACAGAGGCCACTAGGAGGGTTAGGAGGGGACTAGACACGTCTGGGGTGCTCAGGCGAGAGGTAAAGCAAGGGGCGACGTGGGGGCGTTCGAGTGTGCCTCACATGCCCTCTGGCGCGGCGAGCATGCGGGACAGAGGGGCTTTGGGGCATTCTCGTCCTCGGGGAGAGGCGTGGGAATAAAGTAGGGACTCCCTGACACGCTTTGGTTCTCCACCAGAGCTGGACAAGAGCTACAGGACGAATCTTGGTAGAGCATCGCTGCTGCATGTCAACAACGTGGTCACCACGCCATGGACTCTCCAGGGTGACTTTTTGGTCGGCTAAAGATGTCTAACATGCAAGGCATGCATGAGATAAGTCACTGGTAAATTTTCAAGGGAAATGGAACTGGATGAAATGGGTTTTCACTGTTGGGAACTTTACAACAGCAAACTTGGGACTCATCTAATGTGTTCTTACTGGAGGCGAATTGTGGAAAAACCTTGTCTAGTGGACTTAGGTATGGAGGGACTACAATTCCACCAATTTTCAGCTCAAGGAGATCAATGCACAAGGTACTTATAGTTCAAGGCTACAATTCCTGCCAAAATCTATTTTTTGAGGTACTGCTCATATTTCCCACATGAGTATGCCATATTTGTGTTTGAGTTGATGCAAATGATGCTTTGGAAAGGTTTGGGGGCATTTTTATGAACAGAATAATGGGAGAGGGGAAAGAAGAGGTCTTGCCATGGTAAAAGAGAGGGAGAATGAGGGAGTTATCTCCCCAAATATTTGATCAGAGGGCATGGTAATGTTACTGGAGGTAAATTGAGGTTAGAATATACTCTGGTAAAAAGTTGGGGGCAAGAGGAATCTTTTTGGGCCCACTTTGCTTGTCCACAAGTTTATGGCTGAGGTGTTTGTGCTATGATTGGTCTAGGCAGCGGAATCATATGACCTTGAGATTTACCAGGGGTAAATGGTAAGTCCATTTGGTCATGATCACAAGTTTGGAGATGATTTTCTGAAAGTTTGCAATGTAAACATGGTAAACCCTAGGATTCAACAGAATCAGGTTTCTGTATATCCAGTTGGGTTAAACTAATCCCCTTGATTCACAACTTGGTGTAACATCATTATCTCGGGATTAGAACATGGCCACAAAGTTTGGGATCAAAAAGAGAAACTTCACAATGTAAAGTTGATCAAATTTGGCACTAGACAAGAATGGTTTTAGGGTATTTTGGTGAACCAAAACAATTGGGATTGAGATGAAACATGGCAAGAGGATCACATATATCGCGTGTGACACTCTAGAATTTTCCTGGATTTATTTGAAAATATTTCTTATAGAAGTATTTCAAATCCTTGAAATAGGCAGAAATGGTTTTGAAGGGGTTTGTCCAATATTTTGAACATGACCATGTGTTTAAACTCTTATATATGTACAATATATCTCCACTGAGTTTTCCTAAATTTTCTCAAATATTTTTAAAGCATTTAAATAATTTTTCCCTATAAAACATCATTTCTGGCTTTAAGAAAAAGCCTTTAAATAAAATAGGACAATAATGTTTAAAATTAATATTTGGTGGTTTTGGGAAGTCTTATATATATTGGATTTCAAATAAATCATTTGGAGAAAAAGGATCCACCCAATTTGGGGACTTGCAGTGCAAATCTCAAATCAGGGTTTTTTGAAAACCTAATTTAACTACATGTTCTTTGGCCAAAATAATATTTTGTAAAACTATTTTGAAGTCCTACTGACATGGCATGATCATTGGACAAGAGTTGGGATCAAGGAAAAGGGTTCTTGAGAGGTAGGAGGATGTTTTATGAATAATAGAGCACCAGCAAGCAGTCAGACAAGCAATCAAATAACACACAAGTCAAGCATTCAAATGCACTCAAAAAGTTTTAATTGGCCCTAATTTTTGAGTCATGATAACTTAGTCATGAGGCAAAACAGAGGGTGTGACAGATCTAACCCCCTTACAAGAATCTCGTCCCCGAGATTCCTAGGCTAGGTGCTGATGCAGACATTCAGAGGTGAGGTAGTCTTCACGTTCCGCGTTGTTTCTGCTCCGGCGTGGTTGTCCTTCTAGATCTTGAAGTGCCTGATGATATGTCTTCGAGTGCCCTATTGACTTTGTCTAAGGGTGAACGGGGTTCCTGCAGGGCCTGGCTTGCGTGCGAACCCAAGGTTAGAAGACCTGGCAAAGCAAAGTGTAGCTTCTCGCTGTTAGTGACATCAAGATGCCTCACGTTAGAATAGAAGGGTCGATTCTTAGTGTAGCTTCTCGTTAACGGGGAAGTCCTTATCTTCCTTAAAGGAGGAGGTCTTTAGTCGTAGGTGGCCTCCATCCTTGAGGTGCGTCATCGTGGGCTTCTCGTCGAGATCTTCTGCTTGAGTAAGCTTCCTAGGTAGATACTTCATTCTTCCCTGGTCGTTTGCCTTCTTCATCAAGGACGCATGTTTCTGGGTGGTCTTTGAGTGTTTTGTCTACTCATATCTCCATGGCAAGGTCTGTGCTATGTCTCGCCCCTAAGACCGAGCTTAGAGACTTGGTGCCAAAACGGGTTCTACCATCTGGGAAGGTTTCATTGGGGTTCTAGATAAGCCGACTATTCAGAGTATAGATCGGCCATCTAATCCCCAAGGTCTGACGCTTGGCAAGTGGGGTGAACCACCTTTGACAGGTGGCTTACCATGATCGAGTCACGATTTATGCCCTAGATTGTTTAAAAAGGGTTGATAACAAAGTCATGACAATCGCCCACTCCATTCCAGGCATCTAAAGGGAGTAGGGACGTCATGCTCATCGTACACTATCAAAGTGGTGGAGTGAGGGGTGTTACCCACTCCTCGGTTCCTTCCTAGACAGGAACTGATGGATGACCAGTCATAATAAGGGGTTCCTCAACCCCCTTGATGTGCAAGGGCTTCATCATGCTTGGACGTCGGTGCTTCTTGGTATAGTCTAATTGATGTGGCCGACAGAGGAGTGGTGGTTGACTTCCTTTGCTTCTTCTTCGTCGTTGTCGTGGCTTTCGCAATCAGAGTGGTTCTTCATCTTGCTTGGTCAACAAAGCCATCTTCTGTAGGGAGGGTGTTTTGCGGAGTCCAACTCCTTTAAGGTGAAACCTTATACTCGAGAGGTATGGTAATGGGTGTTCCTGGGGCTGGTCCAAACAGGACTAAGGTGTTCCTTCCTCTCATTGGGTAAATAAGTATATCATCCGTGAGGATAACATCATACTCCTCCAATACCACATAAACACATTGCTCATGGGATGTGTGAGAGAGGCGGTCGTTTGTTCCGGGTGGTCACTTGTCCATGGGTTTGTGGTCCAACCTAATACAGGTCCTTGTGGCCACCATCCATATGAACATGTCTGGTGGAGGTCGGGGTGGAGTATCGACCATAGTCAAATGACGTAGAGCCAAGACCTATGGTCATAATCCGACCATATTATGGCTCAATAAGGCTTTGGAGTTTAAAGGAGCTTAGGATGTGAGTGAACGTCTAACATCTTATCCTGAGCAGAACTATTTGATGCCAATAGTACTGCCTATTACTCCAAACAAAACCACCCTATATCACCGAAGGTATCATCTCATATAAGTCAACTCCAATATTACACATGCTACTCATATCTCCAAGGGTTTTGGGAGAAGGACTATACCGAAAAATCTCATATGTATACTATAGCTAACTCACATATATCCCTATATAAAAATCCTCGTGTTAATTTACAAGCCACTAAGCTTGATCATGACACTACCAATCCAATTGTCCTTCGGGAGTATCCAAGGTCTAAGGTAATGCATTGCTATGATAAGGAAACACGTAATCAACCACTCCAAGATCTTCTTTCCTTCCTGCGAATCTAATTAACCGATCCTCGATTATCATCCACTATTACCTGATCCAATACTGCTACCAATCCAGCATCAATGGTGTCCAACATAATCTCCTCGGATTCATTCAATCCACATATCATTGCAAGGACTATTATCATGAACTTCCAACCTCATGGCCAACTACGCTCCAAGGTCGAGCTTATATAGGTACCTATATTACCCATAGCATCATCCGATTCCTTCTACTATCATCTACCGAGAAACATGGTATCATTATCAAGATCATTGGACTAAATCCAAATTACTCCAAACCATGTGGTTTGATTGATCTCGGACACCTATTAGAATCACCTATTTAAGTCCAAGGTTTACATCTAGTAAGGATTCCCTACTAGTTATTCCAGTCACCATCATATCACCAACAATCCACTATCTACATTTCTTGCCAAATTCAAGTCACTGATCCACCAAGAGTTTCAGCATGAGGTCATATTTGTCCTAGTAATCCAATTTGCTCAAGGGACAAGTAAGTTATGCTACTCTATCAATCTTGATCCACCAAGTTCGTCTACCAACATTAAACCTCGTAATCCACCAAAGGGTCTGAACTGCTTCCTCAAGACATCTATTATGGGTAAATCAAATCATTATCCACAAATTGTATACCCTTAGAATGATTCTTCCTATGGCATCAAGGTTCTAGTGCTAGCGTAAGAATGAAGGATGTTTGTTCACTATGATCACTAGCTCCATAATGAATGTAGTGCAAAGCAAGGGTTATAGAATCTCAATAAGTGCTCTGGCAAATCCGTGTATTAAACATGTGATTAGAGGCTCATGCTAGGGGAGCTTGTGATGTAGAGGCTGGTCTGGCGAGGGGTTTCCAGTCTTGAGGGAAGAGCCTAATCCCTACGGGGTTGCGTTTTGTTGAGTACGTTGTAGTCGAAGTATTCGGTGTCAGTTGTTTGTCGAGGTGGATCCTTGGTGTATCCGGTCTTGTTGGTCTTCACTTGACGAGAGGGGGTGAGGGAAAGTAGCATAGAGGAGCGTGCCTAAGGGGGTGGTTTAGTGCAGGTGCAATCAAACAAGTGCTGAAAAGGCCAAACACAAACATCAAGGTAAGGTAGGTGATATGGTTGCGCACTTGTTGCCTAGGGCAAAAGTGTGACTTCCACGAAAGCACAACAGGCAAAACAGCCAATACACATCATGGTTCCAACTGAACCATCATACGGACTCGACTTCGCATGGGGGACACACGACCTATCCTATCCTAGGGGTTCTTAGACTCATTAGTCGTGCTTGCTTCATGTCTTGGAGAGGAGTCTGCTTAGTTTTCTGGGTCTTCTTCGGGTGTCGCTATGTCTTTGGTTGTTGTTCATCAAAATGATCCTGGTTGCGCCTGAAGAGTCCTTGACAACTTCGGGTCTGTTGAGTTGACGATGAAGGTGATTCTTCATGGCTGTTGTTGGCAGGGTCTTCTGGTGTCCTCGTGATCATGACAATGCCTTCTTGTCTCTTGAGACGTCGAGCATTCCAGGTAGGCAACCTTTTATGCAATGTCATTAACAAGGCATGGTATAGTTGTATCCTGCCGGTCACGTTGACGATATCATCAGCACCAAGAGCGGGGAATGATGAGAACCGTTTTCCTTCTCATCATAGTGAGGCGGACCAAATGGCGAGGTTCTCATCCACCAGTGGTTACCGATATAACAACTAAAAGGACAGGGTTGCTCTATTAGCGACGCATTATCATGACATTGCAGGTCTTGTGCCCTGGTCATCAAAGGCCAAGGTGGCATCATCCTCGGGATGTGTCGAGGGTGTCACTATCATCTAAGTCTTGACATCCTCATCCTTTAAGAAGGTATCTTCTATTGGTAGCTCCTTGTCTAGTGTCGCCAACTTGGGTCCGAGATATGTCGGCAATCGTCTGGCAAGGTGGCTTCCTTCCAAGTTACCCACGAGGATTACAAGGAATCCCGTGGTCAGGGGCACAAAGGTAGTAGCGACCATTTGCAAAGTTTTGGAAAAGCAGACGAGGAGAGCTAAGAGAAAAGTGGTGGAAGTGCTAAGGCAAAAACCTTTGCTTCCCTTGGAATTTTAGGAGAGGCGAGAAATATAGAGGCTTTGTAAGTGATTTTGAAGGGTTTGGAAAATTAGTTTTGTCATATCTAACGTCCATGCTATCTAAGGGCTTCCTACAGTCAGGATGGCTCTAATACCAGCTCTGTGGGGACCCCGACTCATAAGTCGTGATCACCGAATGGACGTGCATAGTGATCCTAGAGATCAATGCTCACTGAACACACAAAAACTGAATAACAAGAGTCTTACATCCGTTACATACCGGTTTACTCAAATATGGCCTTTATGGCCAAGTCTTTGTACGATTGCAGCGGAAATCTTCAACAATAGTGTGAACCCATGCCATCTGCCTTAACCCTACAGGCATTCTAACTGGGAAGCATCCTAGCTCGCATGTCCGTCACCAAGGTAATCTTCATCAAAACCTGATCTTTCATGCCTGGCCAATAAAATAACTAGTGGCAAGCCAATGAGTACTTTGAATGTACTCGCAAGCAACCCATGTTTCGAACAAGGCAATAACAATGCGTGATATAGCACTAATAGGTAAGTTTTGCAGAAAGCTAGTTTTGAGTGCAATTGCATGATCAAGTAACTTAAGTAAGCATGCATCAACCATGGACAGGTGTTCATAAGAACACGTCACAATCATCATCATAAGCAGGGGGTTGGACGTCTCATGTTCAACCATCACACCAAATCCTCAGACTTGTCTCATGTACTGTCTGAACATCTCATGTTCAGTTATCTAGCCAAGTCATCCGACTAGACTCAAGTATCATCCTTTTCACCACACACACACACCAAGTTTTGCGGAAATATCTGGACGTAATTTAAGAAGGACCTCCAACTGTCCATGATCGTGGACACGGCTATTCGAATAGTTTTACACTCTACATAGGTTGTGCGCTTTACCCACTAGACTCGGGGAACTTCCGTGTCATCCACGACTCGCGGTATATTACATACCCGAGGTAAGCACCCGAACAATGCCTTTCCCATGGTGATACTAAACAAAGAGTCCACTTGTTGGTGCCATCCCTCATGATATACATCACATGTATCATCCATGAGGGCGCGCAACGGTGTGCCCAGTGCCTGTAAAGACAGTGCATGGCCTTCCAGTCCAGGATGACCCCGTCTCGAGGGTGACCACTTCACTCTCACCACTGGTAATTCGGGCTCCCTGATAGCACCAACCATAGTAATCAACAAAGCCCCTTCCGATATAGGGGTAGAGTGGTCGCACATGTAAGGTCGGGACGGTCAGCAGACCTTAAATCTAATCCCTTTCCGAAAACACACACACTCACACAACTTTCTCCGGTACACCACTTCTTTCTCAAGTGGTTACCCAACTCAACATCATCTCCCTCGGGCATTAGTGGCACCCGATGGATTTTTTGAAAAGTCTTTCAAAATACTTTTGTTTCCATCACCATCCATATTCCCGATCCCACTTGCGTAGCATCTACTAGCAACCTAACTACTCCCACCCACACAACCCTCATAAGAACGGTAGGGTCAGGCACGATGCAAGTATCAATGGTAGGGCATCACAGGCATCCCACCAAAGGGGGAACACCACATCATGATAAATCATCGAAACAACAAGTGCTATATGTCATGCATGAAAAAGTTTCTTAACATGGTCCAAGGGCTGCTTGCCTGGCTTAACAATGTCTTCAAGGTCTTCACCCGCTTCTCATCCACTCTGAGCATTTCATCTACTTCGTCAACTATCGCCGTGTAGCGACCCGACTCAAAATGAATCAAGCCTCTGTGTGTTAGTGCCATCCCTGGATCAGTATGCTGGCACACATAGTACATCAATGTACATATCAAAGTGCAATCACATGTAAATAGCGTAAAGTTGATATATACCTCTTAATTAACTGTGGAAACAGTCAATGGGAGTGGAGTCGCAATAAACACCAATGGCAGGTTGAGTGTAGACCGTAACCCTGAATCGTACTCTTACTCGTCGTCAAAAAGTATCTGCAACATAAGACGTTGCAGCCGTGTAGGTCAGTACATTGAATGTACCGGTAAGATCACCATAGCAGAACATAAGATAAAGACTATTCTATATGCAGTAGGGCTTTGTGGCTCTGTGTTTGAGTTTTTGCATAAAAGCTGATTTTATTTTTCTTTTCCTACGACAAAGGAATGTGCAGAGTTTTCACTACAGAGTTACCTAACATGACATGGTTCCGCCAACCGATGTCTTAATGCCCACTAGTATCATAAGTTGTCCACAATTAATTATCAGTTTAGTGTTGAGAGTTCAGAGATAGATCCAAGTCCAGAGGCTCAAATTGTCCGTAATCGTGGACACGGCTAGTCGATTAGGTTTTAACTCTGCAGAGTGTTGTGTACTTTACCCACAAGATTTGTTCCCTCCTGGTAAGTCCTTGCACTGCCGGATGTTTGAGAACAGGACGAACGAAACATGGTCTTTCGGAGTGTTTCCCTGACTACTATCAGTGCCCATCCAATCCTAACGTCGACTACATCTCGTAGCACTGCCCAGCCAGAGTCACAACAAAGATCAACCAAGCCAGAGCCCATAATGACTTGTGGCTACACAGGTAAGCTTCCGGGCATGAAGTATTCATCCGTCTCTCTGAGTCTGGGTGAAGCTTTCCACAAGATGTCATGGCGCTTCTCCATGCATCCCGGCCATCCACTGGTTAGTCCAGGGATGCCCATCAATTCCATCCTTCACCCAGTAGTGTGTATTGAAAACTTGTTTCTCGAGTCTCGAAGTCTTGTGGTCTTGAAGATGCAGGACTTGAAGATGCCTTCATGAAGTTGTCGTCTTGACGTAGAGTCCTCCTTCTCACACCACTCACGAACACTTATACCAGACCCCGTCTACTTTAGCATAGTATTAAAATAACTAACGTTCCCGGGGCTTTAGTAACAAGTGGTGGGTTCCTACCTGATGCATTCTACTTGACTACAAGAATTTTCAATAACACTACTGGAGGGATTAGTTGAATGATATCACTACATGCAATAGAACATAGGTATGAAATAGATGGTCAAAGTGAACTTGCCTGTACTGTTGATGAAGAATAATATCGCTCTCCGAAATAACTTGATAGACTATTCGTCACTCTTCGATAAAAATCTATATTAATCAAACATTGCATTCATATAAGCAATCATGCTAGCAATCAATTCTAACAATCAAAAAGTAACACAAAACCAAAAGCAACAAGGTTCTGATGAAGGAAATACTTAAGACAAAACTCAAAACAACAAAGTTTCATCAACACAACTAAGGTTGGTTTTCTCTACAAATAATCCTATTTTCAAAAGTAACAAAACAAAAACAAAGTAAAATATAAAAAAAGTATTTTAGTAAATATTTTTCTTAGTAAAAGAATTACTTTTGAAGAACAAGTAAGAACTAAGAAAAAACAATACTCTAAACAACATAAGTTTTTGCCTAATAAACTTAACAACAAGTAAAATAATAAAATATTAAAATAACAGAAAACAAAATATATAAAAACTAAGTTAACATAAAGTACATTTTATAAAACAATTTTATTAAAGGTATTTTCCAATAGCAAAATCAAACTAGCAATGGAAATCAATTACAAGTTATAATTGAACTAGAATTGATTTCATGCAAGCAAAACTAATAAGTAACATAGAAATAACTTGGTTGAAATATTAATTCTAACTAATAGAAAACAATGTAAAACTTGTCAACTAATATAAAATAAAATAAATTAAAACAATTTAACAAAAGAATTAGAAATAAACCTAAAAAAACTAAAACAGAATCTGTTTTGCTTGAAACCCTAATTAAAATATTATAAAAATTCTCAAATTCTACCTACCAGTATCTAAGATCACTAGTGACAATTAGCAAAAATACTCAACTCAAAACCTATTTTAAACTCAAGTTACAAGCAAATTAGTGTTTAAAGTAAATCTGTTTGAATTGAAATTTAAATTATTCAAATATAGTCAACCTTTATGTCAACAGAAACTAGATAAAATTTGCGACAAAATGCAAAAATAATGATGTTAAACCAATTAAAAACATAAAATTTATAAGGAAAATAAAAACAGAACTATTCTGTTTTAAAACAGAAAACAGAAAAAGAAAAAAAATCCTAACTAGCGAACAGGGGGGGCTACTTGGCACTTTCTCATTGGCTACGGGGTGTGCGCTACGACGGCTAACGAGCAAACGACCGTCAACTAAACAAAATGATTCGGCCTACTTAAAAATGAGTAAAACCGGCCGGTTTATTGGAGCTAAACCGGATCTAACGAACCGGTACGATGGGGATCTAATCCTAGCCGTCGCCGGAGATCGAACGGAGGGGAGCTCACCGAGGTGGTGGATGGCACCGAGCTCGTCGAGCGTCGACGGTGGCGGTGCTACGGTGGTCTTCGGCGTTGGGGAAGGGGTCCAGTCGATCCAGGTGAGCAGGGCGATCACGCGGATGGTCTTGGCGTCGACGGAGGTGGTCGTATGCGTCGGCGGCGGGCTCGGAGGCGGCGGCAGCGCTTGGGTGTCGACGGGGAAGGGGTCCAGTGGGTGCAGGGCTAGGGCGAATGGATGGGGAGGTGCGCATGAGAGTGGGGAAGCTGTTGGGGGCGGTGGGAGAGCTCAGGGTGGTCAGGGGCGAGCGGCAGCGCAACAATGGCGCGGCGGTGGCCGGGAACTCCGGCGAGCGATTGCGGCGGCAAGAGGGCATGGGGGATGGGGTTTTGGAGGGGAACGGGTCGAGGAGGCCTCGGGCTTTATAGCCAGGTGGTCAGGGTGCGAAATAGGCAAGGGGGAGAAGAGATCACGGCGGACCCGATCTCGCCGGCGAGGGAAGGAAGGAGGGAGGAGAAAAGGAAGGTGACGTCCAACGTGGGATACGGTTGGGCGGTGGGGCCCATATGTCAGAGAGAGGGGGAGAGGGGTTGCTCCGTTGGTGGCCGATCCAAATAAATTTCGGATCTGATTCGAGCCTGATTTGGTAGGTGGGCCGCGGTGGACTTTCCTAATAATACATTTTTCCTTTTATCAAATAACAGAGATGGAAACTTTATTTTGGGAAATCATAACATTTCCAAAAAATAAAGTTTTACATACCAAAATGATCAGGAAAATAAATTTAATAAGATGAACATTTTTCCACGGCCAAAATAAATACCCTAAAAAAATTATTTTCAGAAAATGCCTAAATGCCTTTCAATTCCATTTGCAAATAATTTTCAAATAACCCCTTTGGTTTTATGGTTCAAATACTTCACAAAAATAACACTGGTGTGGAGTGTCATGTTCCTCCTCTCATACTTATTTGAATTTTGGGTAAGTGAATTTGAATTCACTCAAATTTTAAAATGAAACCAACATATGAAGTGAAATTCCAAAAATAGAAACTCTCCAGTGGTTTTCAATTCAAACTTCAGATCCTATATTTGAAGAAGTCATGTCATCTTCTCTCATCATATTACATTGGATGAAATTTGAATTTAAAACAAATGGGGAAAGTGCTCTCATTCAAGAGTTTCAGAAAGTTTCAAATTGCACTCAGTTTTCAATCACTCACTCAATCAAACAATCATTCTAATGTTTATTATAACATTCCAAAATTTGGGATGTTACACGCCAGAAACAACCGCAATAAGCAACATGACAATCAGAAAAATAAAAGTGATCTATAAATAGGAGTTTTATTTTTCTTGGACATCTCTATCCATAAGAAAAATAACAAGGAAGGTTTAATTGGATGTGGATCAAGGGGGAGTCTTGAATTGGTGGAAATGGTGATTCTACAAGATGTCCACAGAAAATATTTTGTAGAAAGGAGTGGATTGACCCAACAAATAGGGCATGATTTTAGAAACATGAGGGAAGTGGTTCCACTTGATTTGGAGTTGGCATGATTTTCCTATGGATTTTCAAAATGGGTCAGATATGAATAAATGGCCCAATAATTTACATAGCTGAATAAGTATAAGAAAAAATGCTCACCACTTAGTGAATTAATTTAGATACATCTAGAAACTTGAATCACTCTGTTTGGATCTATTATGAATGCTCTAAAGATTTTTGCAAGGTGGCTCCATAATAAAAGTTATAACAAAAATATGGGTGGATCAGAATATGCTATTTGGAAAAATTGTGCAATGCACATATTTGGATAGCACATGATTTTAGAAGTCTGTAGAAACTTGAATCAATGAATTATGAATTATATGGAATTTGATATGGATTTTACAAGTTCAAAAAGAAACATAAAATATATACATATAAAAAAGGCTACCTGTTGGGCAAACAATGCCGAGGCGCACTGGGCCGGCCCAGCCGTTTCGCGCAAGGGCCACGTCGATGGCGTATTCTTTGGAACACGCCTTTGGCCAAGGGAGGTGTACACCGCAGGGGCGTCTCCACTTAACAGGGTGAGACCCGGGGCCGCAGCCACTTATGGGCGGACCCCATCTGCAGGTCCTCCCCTACCTCCACCCCAAAATAGAGGAGCGACAGGGGAGACCGGCCGTGCCTACGGCGGCGCCCCATCCCGGCAGCATAGTGAGGGATCACTAGAAGAGTGTCTAGAGGGGGGGGGGTGAATAGACTATGATGGGGGGATAACCCCAGGGTAGCCTCAAGTGCCCCCTTTGCTCCGGCCTTCTAACACAACCAAAGGGCAGGCCGCCTCCCCGTGCGGTCCGGCTACGCCCTACCGGTGGTGACTCTCCGGCCAGGGCCTGTCGGTTATGCCTCGCCGGCTACGACGTACCGGCCGGTTGGGGGCGTTGCCGCCTAGCCCCCCCAGCCGGCCGGGCATTGGATACCGTCGACCAGACGCGCGTGGCGACAGTGGCCTCCGTCCCGTCGGGGGTCTGTGTCAGAACGGCCACAGTAAAGGTGTCAGGGCCGCTGACCCTAGAGGACGGTGACCAGGCCTCCAACAGTGCCGGCATGCCCCAACCACTCCATTACCTGCTCCGGCATGGCTACAGGGCGGCCGTCCGGACTGCTGACCTCGATCGGCTGCCGCAAGACGACGCCACAAGGGGCGGCCCGTGCCGTGACGTGACAGGCGTCGGGACTCGCTGCGCGGGCCCCGTCGTCTCCTGACAGGACCCTTCAGGCGGCCGGGCCTACCGGCGATAGGACACCGCAGCCGGTGGCCGCCGCAGCCGGCTAGAGAGGCTGCCGGCTGGGGGGGGCCCTTTACCTTCTATGTGCATTGTATTCCGGGGGGTTGGCCTATAAAACCCCCCAGGCCACCCCCATGCAAGGGGACTACGATCGATGGGACGACCGATCTCCCAGCTCTCCTCGCGTTCATTCCACCCACACACACGTAGGGAGGTAGAGGAGCCGGCTAGCTCCTCCTTCCTCCTCGATCCGTACAGCTCAAGGAGTAGCGTTGTAATCCTACCATTGTCTCAACCAGACCGAGAAGGACTAGGGGTGTTATCTCCCACGGAGAGCCCCGAACCTAGGTACATCGCGTGTCCACCACTGTTTGTGCCTAATCCCGCTCCCAGAGTCCGCTGGCGTCCTTTGGCCCCTCTCGATAAGCCTACCCATGGCATCTACCATGACGAAACCACGACAGCTGGCGCCCACCGTGGGGCCGTCCACGGCGCCGACCGGAGTCACGCTTCGGGCGGGACCCTTCACCATCTCCCCCGGCCACCTCGCGTCCGGGCGGAACCGCGTGCTCATGGGGCTTGCTCCGGCAGGTCCTGCGGGCAGCACGACCGGCACCTCTGACGAGTGCCTCGGCTGCGACCTCGCGCTCGATGTCGCCACGCTCGCGGGGCAGCTCAGCAAGCTGAGCCTTGCCGAAGAACCGGCGGCCGACGAACACCCTAGCGGGGTGTTCGACTGCACTGACCCTCCCTCATCCATGGGCGCGCTCGCCATTGGCGAGGCCATCGGCTCCGCGCCCGCGTGGAAGTGATGGCCACCGCCTCCTCCGCCACTTCGGGCCGTGTGCGGGTGGCCGAGGCCGCCGCCGCCGCCGCCGCCGCTCGCGCTGGCGCCTCCGACCTGCTCGCTCCCACCCTCCGGGGTCTGGGCGCTCCCATCGCCATGACGGCGGACCCCGCCATCGCCAGAACCGAGTTGGATGCATCCCGCCGCCTGCTGTTCGAAGATGCCCATGCCCTCGTTGCCGAGCGGCACCGGATGAAGGCCGCGCAGCAGGAATACAACTCCGCGTACGGTCTCACCCCGGCTGGCCCCAAACCCAGCCGGCGTGGCGCTATGCGAGAACGCGGCCGCGTGGTCGCAGAAATCCTTGGCGGCCGTTTCCCCGTCTACGACACCCCCGCGGCCAACCTGCATGCCACCAAGGTTCCCTACGAAGATTTGGCAACCTTGGAGGGCGAGGAGCGGGCCGCACGTGAGCGGCACATCAAGGACCTCATCGACACCGCCAACGCGCAACAGCATGCCTTCACCCCTGGCGGGCCCGTCTCCGAGTTTCCCCGTCCCGAGGGTGAGGGCACTGGGGCTGCTGACCGTCAGCCGGCTCAGCATTCCAGCACTCCTCGTCCCTTCACCCGGAACGCCCGGGGGAGCAGCGCGCAGCGCCCCCCGTCTCGCGAAAGCGAGCAGCCGGCTGTGAACAGCCGGCGCAGCTACAATCCGGCTGACAGCCACCGCCGTGACGAAGCGCCGGCAGGCGACAACCGGCGCACCCATGGGCATACTCCACCTCCGCGGTAGGAACCGGCACGGTTCAGCCCGTCAGCCGTCCGTCCTGAGCTTGCGGCCCGGCTTGGACCGCGCATCCCCCACAGCGACAACGCCACCCGGCTCTGTCTCGACCAGCTGGCGTAGTTGGCTCTCCTCGAGGAGGAGGGATCGATTGGGCCGGCCTGCTTCGTTCCATGGATCCGCAACGAGCCTTTTCCGCCCGGCTTCACGCTCCCCCGCGACACCCCGAAGTACACCGGGGCTGCCAAGCCGGAGGACTGGCTGATCGACTACACCACCGCCGTCGGCATCGCCAGGGGGAACAAGCACGTAGCCATCCACTACGCCCCCCTCATGTTGATCGGCTCGGCCCGCACCTGGTTGAACAGCCTGGCTGCCGGCAGCATCAACACCTGGACGGACTTCGAGGAGGCCTTCGTCCGCAACTTCACCGGCACCTACAAACAGCCTCGCCGGCCCCGCGAGCTAGCCATGTGCGTCCAGGGGCCGGAAGAACCCCTCCGCGACTACCTCACGCGCTGGACCGAGCTCCGCAACTCCCGTGAGGGAGTGCACGAGGTACAGGCCATCCAGTACTTCATCGAAGGCTGCTGCGATGGCACCCCCTCAAGCACAAGCTCTTGTGCTCCGAGCCAACCTCCCTGGCGGACCTGATGTCCAAAGCGGACAAATATGCCACGGCTGATTCATCGATGAGGATGAAAGCTAAGGCACCAGCCAAGCCGGCTACACCCTCGCCGTGCCGCGGGCAGCGGTCGACAACCGGTAGCAGCAGAATGGCAAGCGCAAGAACGACCAGCCCGACTCCCGCTACGGGAGCCGACTGGTCGCCTCCATCGGGGAGGAGCAGCCGGCCGGGCAGGCCTCTAGTCAGCGCCAGCGCACTGGCATGGCCACCTGGCAGCCCAAGCTGACTTTCGAGCAAATGCTTGACCTCCCCTGCAAAAACCACTCCGGCGCCAAGTCGGCCACGCACACGCTTCGGCAGTGCAGCTTCTCACAGCGATTGGCCCGGGGGGACGGCCTCCCGGCTCCCCCCGTGCAGCCAGCCCACGCTCCGGCTCTAGCTCCGGCTCCAACTCCGGCTCCCGGCCCGGCCCAAGCAGACCCGGCCCCGGCTCGGAACGACGGCCGGCTGCACGACCGGTAGACCGAACATGATGACTGCTATGTCATCTTTACCAGCGAAGAGACGGACAAGCACACCCAGCACCGGCTCCACCGCGAGGTGAATGCCACCATGCCCGCAATTCCCCAGTTTATGCATTGGTCTGAGAAGCCCGTCACCTGGAGCCGGGCGGACCACCCATCCGTGATGCCAAACCCTGGCAGCTACACCCTCGTCCTCGATCCTACCATCACCTCTGAGAAGCGCTCGTACCGATCCTCGCGGGTGTTGATCGATGGAGGCAGCAGCATCAACATCCTCTACCTTGACACCCTGCTCAAGCTAGGGCTCAAGGTGGAGGACCTGAAAACGAGCCAGACCGTCTTCCACGGCATCGTGCCAGGAAAGTCCCGCACCACCGTCGGCAAGATCAAGCTCCACGTCCTCTTCGGCGACGCCGACCACTTCCGCCGCGAGCCGGTCTTGTTTTAGGTAGTGGACCTCGACAGTCCCTACCATGCATTGCTGGGCCGACCGGCTCTCGTCAAGTTCATGGTGGTCCCCCACCATGCCTACCTCAAGCTCAAGATGCCAGGCCCAGGGGCATCATCACCATCGCCGGCAAATACCATATGTCAATCGCGTGGGCGAGACGGCAGCAGACTGGCCAAGGCCCTGGAGATAGCGGAGGAAAAGCGGTAGCTCGACCGACTGGTGGCCCTCACCTCTGCCCAACTGGTCGTGCCAGCACCTCCGTCCCAGTCGGTCAGCGAAGCCTCGTTCCAGCCATCCAAGGACACCAGACAGGTAGCACTCGATCCGGCCAAGCCCACCCAGTGCGTGACCATCGGCTCCCGCCTCGACATCAAATAGGAAAGCGAGCTTGTCAACTTCCTCTGTGAGAATCGGAACATCTTTGCATGGTCCCCCAAGGACATGCCAGGTGTTCTGAGGAAGTTCACGGAGCACAAGCTACACGTACGGCCGGATGCGAAGCCTGTCAAGCAACCCCTGTGCCTTTTCTCCGAGGAGAAGCGACGTACTATAGGAGAAGAGATCGCCCGGCTGCTCCCAGCCGGCTTCATCATGGAGGTATTCCACCCGGACAGGCCGGCCAATCCAGTCCTGGCGCTGAAGAAAAACAACACCTGGCGCATGTGTATCGACTACACAAGATTGAACAAGGCGTGCCCCAAGGACCCGTTCGCCCTACCGCGGATCGATCAAGTCATCGAGTCCACGGCCGACTGCGATCTGCTGTCTTTTCTGGACGCCTACTCTGGCTACTAATAGATAAAGTTGGACGCAGCCGACCGGCTCAAGACCTCCTTCATCACCCCCTTCGGGACCTACTGCTACATCACCATGTCCTTCGGCCTGAAGAATGCAGGCGCTACCTTCTAGCGCTGCATGCAGAAGTGCCTCCTGCCTCAGATAGGCAGGAATGTCCACGTCTATGTGGACGACATCGTTGTCAAATCCAACAAGCATTTCAGCCTCCTCGACAACCTCTGGGAAACGTTCACCAACTTGTGTGACTACAAGATCAAGCTCAACCCGGAGAAGTGTGTCTTCGGTGTCCTAGCCGGCCAGCTCTTGGGCTTCTTCGTGTCCACCCGCGGCATCGAAGCTAACCCCGAGAAGATCCGTGCGATTGAGCGCATGCCCAAGCCGGTCCGGCTCCGTGACGTCTAGAAGTTCACCGACTGCCTTGCCTCCCTTAGCCGGTTCATCAGCCGGCTAGGAGAGAAGGCCTTGCCCCTCTACGGGCTCCTGCGCAAGTCGGCCCAGGTCGACCGGGCCGGGACCTCTCAAAGAAGCCGGCCCTATTCAACTGGTCCAACGAGGCAGACGTGGCGTTCCGCGGCCTCAAGCAGGCTCTCACCAGCGCGCCCATCTTGGTCGCGCCGGCTGACAAGGAGCCTTTGCTCGCCTACATTGCGGCGACCACATGCGTCGTCAGCGTCGTCCTGGTGGTGGAGTGGCCGGAGGAAGGCAAGGCGCTACCGATGCAGCGTCCCGTCTACTACCTCAACGAGGTCCTCTATGCCTCCAAGCAAAACTACCCCCATTACTAGAAGATGTGCTATGGCGTATACTTTGCCGCCTAGAAGCTCAAGCAGTACTTCCAGGAGCACATCATTACCGTCGTGAGCATAGCGCGCTGGGTGAAATCATGGTCGGCCGGGACGCCACCGGCCGGATCGCCAAATGGGCCGTTGCCCTGGCCGACTATGAAATAAGGTACGAGCCGCGCACCGCCATGAAATCCTAGGCAGTGGCCGACTTCCTCGTCGACTGGGCCGAAATCTAGTTCATGCCGCCCCCGCCCGACTCCATGCACTGGCTTCGATGGCTCAAAGATGCGAGCCGGCCTGGGAGCCGGCATCGTCTTGTCGTCTCCCAGAGGGGACCAGCTCCGCTACGCCCTCCAGATCCACTTCGCCGCCGCCAACAATGTGGCCGAATACGAGGCCCTCCTCCACGTCCTCCGGCTCGCCAAGGAGATCAGCATCCAGCGCATCATTTGCTTCGGTGACTCCGACCTCGTGGTGCAACAGGTCTCTGGCGAATGGGACGCCAGGGACGCCAACATGGCCAGCTACCGCTTCCTTGTCTAGCAGCTCACCGGCTCCTTTGAGGGCTGCGAGTTCCACCACGTCCCCCGTGCGGACAACGAGGCGGCCGATGCGATGGCCAAGATCGGCTCCACCCGACAGGCAATCCCAGCCGGCGTCTCCCTCGAGCGGCTGCTGAAGCCTTCGATCAAGCCTTCTCCCGAATAGGAGTCCATCTTCATGCCGGCAAGCACGGCCGGCACCTCAGCGGAACCAGGCTGCCCAACCGGCCCCGCCGGCTACGGCAGCTCTACCGGCTCCACCACCACCAGCCGCCGAGTCGGCACCGTCTGCCACGGCAATTGAGCCGGCCACGTCCGCGCGCGCTGGCGTCGGGCCCATCGCCGTCATGATGACGGTCGATGCTCTGGCTGGGCCGGCCCCAGGGGCTGGCGGGCTGGCTCCAGGGGCTGACGAGCCGGTCCCGGGGGCTAAGCCGGCCCCTGTCTTGGCTCCCTTATGGGCCCAGCCCATCCCTGCGTTCCTCCAGCGTGGCGAGCTCCCCTCCGATGAGGCCACTGCAAGGCAAATTCAGCGCCAGGCCCCGGCCTACAGCATCATCAACCACGAGTTGGTTCATCGCAGCACTACCGGTGGCTTCCAACGCTGCCTCGAGCCTGAGAAAGGGCAAGAAATCCTCCTCGACATCCACTAGGGAAAGTGCGGGCATCATGCCGCCTCTAGATCCCTAGTGGCCAAAGCATTCCGTCACGGTTTCTACTGGCCGACTGCTCTAGACGCGGCCAAGAAACTGGTTGACGAGTGCGAGGGATGCCAGCACTTCAGCGCGTAGAGCCATCTTCCGGCTAGTGCCCTCCAGACCATCCCCCTTTCGTGGCCCTTCGCCGTCTGGGGGTTGGACATGGTGGGACCCTTCAAGACCGCATGAGGCGGCATGACACACTTGCTGGTAGCCGTCGACAAATTCACCAAGTGGATCGAGGCCCGGCCAATAAGGAAACTGGACGGCCCCACGGCCGTTCGGTTCGTCGAGGACATCATGGTACGCTATGGCGTCCCCCATAGCATCATCACCGACAACGGCACAAACTTCGCCAAGGGCACGCTAGCACGTTTCTGCTCGAGGCGGGGCATCCGGCTCGACCTGGCGTCCGTCGCCCACCCACAGTCAAATGGCCAGGTTGAGAGGGCAAATGGCCAGCTCTTGTCCGTCATCAAGCCCCGACTCGTGACACCACTGGTTCTATCGGCCGGCTGCTGGGTCGAGGAGCTACCGGCTGTCCTTTGGAGCCTTCGGACCACGCCCAACCGATCGACAGGCTACACTCCATTCTTTCTCGTTTATGGGTCCGAGGCGATCATCCCAACCGACATCGAATTCGATTCGCCTCAGGTTACCCTATACACCGAGAAGGATGCAAGGGAGGCAAGGGAAGACGGCGTCGACCTCCTCGAGGAGGCCCGCGAGCTGGCCTAGAGCCGGACGACCATCTAGAAGCAGAAGCTCCGGCACTACCACGACAAGCGGATCCGGCCGCTCTCCTTCCGCGAAGGAGACCTGGTGCTCAGGCGGATCCAGCGAACCGCCGGCCAGCACAAGCTGTCCTCCCCATGGGAGGGCCCGTTCATCATCAGCTAGGCGCTGCACAACAACGTGTACTATCTAATAGATGCCTAGAAGCCACAGAAGCGCAAGAGAGACGCCTCCGGCAAGGAGACGGAGCGCCCGTGGAATGTGGCGCTCCTCCATCCATTTTATTGCTAAAAACCAATGTATGTACCTCCTATCCGAGCTTATGAATGCAACGGGGGCCCGAAGCCAGCACTTGGGGCATGCCCCTTTACGATTCCATCGAAGTTTTCCTATATTTACGGCACGGCAACCGGGTCCGGCTCCCGGGCCCGGGGGCTCGCCCGGCTCCCCCCCGAGGCGGACAAGTAGTGTGAGCGAGCAACCCTTCGCTCCCCCCTAACTAGCTACAGACTGGCTCCCGGCTATCCGGCTAAAGGGACCGCGGGATGCGAAGGAACTTCTCACACTGTGGTCTGCCGACGCGCGGCGGCCGGACTGGCCTAGCCGAGCTTTGTTACATCTAATAACCGGCCTCTGCCGTCTCAACCTAGCCCTAGCCGGTTGACCCTAAGAGCCCGCTGGTTTTCCCCAAGGGTGAAGCCCCGTCCCTGTCCCAGACCGGCTCCCGGCTGGCTGGCAGGTGGGGCGGAAGCCGGAAGGAATCCCGACGCATGAATAAAAGTCAAAAGGCAAAAAGAGAAAGAAGAGCCGGCACACACATTCTTTTTAAACAAGACGACACAAGTCATAACAATAAAAGGCCCACGGCCACGAGTTCATTACAAATACATACACCAAGTGGGTGGAACTCCAGTCTAAAAACAAAATGCAGATAAGAAATCCAAAGGGGTGGCAGCTTCCGGCCGGCCCTCCTCCGGTGCGGGCGTCTCTGGATCCGGCGATGCTCACGCCTCGGGAGCCAGCAGTGCTGGCACCTACGAGGCCGGCGCCTCCGGGGCGGCTGAGGTAGAAGCCCCCGCCCCCGCATCCACGGCCGGCTCGGACGCGGCATAGTCGTCGGTGTCGGATTCGCTATCGTCCGTCTCGGCGCTGCTCCCTTCCGGGTCGTCCAGGAGATGGCCGTACTGGTCCTTCGGCACCACCACGTCGTCCGCCCCGCGCTCCGGGACGTACTTGTCCCACGCGGAGAAGGACGCGAGGTCGCTCGCCCTCACCAACAGCTCATCGGCTACCGCCTCCAACTCCGCGTTAGTGTCGGCATGCTGGGCCGTGAGCAGACCCAAGTCCAGCTCAGAGTACCACGACTTGGCAATGTGGGGCGCCATGCTCGCACTGACGCGTGCCGCGGAGGCCCTCCAGGCATTCACCCGCGCGGTCCCGGACTCCAGCCACCTCGACAGCCGGTTCATGGAGCCCGGGTCCGCCGAGCCGGGCCAAAGGGCGCACGCCACCAACGTGTCGGCCGCTTGGAGCTGCTTCAAGGCACGGACCACCTCCATCAGACACGCATTGGTGGCGATCCCCACCTCGTCTAGGGTCCAGGGAGCAAGCGGCCCAATGGCCTCTCCTTGCGCCCGTTGGGCCTCGCGCTCGGCCTCCACGGCTGCCTCCACGACCTCCCGTCTGCTGGGGAAAAGCCCTAAGAAGAAGACAAGAGATGAGTGGGGAGAAAAGCCAGAAAACCCAGAAGGAAGGCGCGAGAAAAACAAGGCAGCAGAAGCTTACTGCGCAGCATCCGGTCCACCCCGTGCCCTTGCTCCTGTAGATGCACGTCCCTGGCCGACCACTCCTTGCACCGGTGCTCATGCTCGTCCCGAGCCGCCTGCGCCTCCTTGGCCGCCTTGGCTAGCGCGGCGTCTTTGGCCTCCAACCCTTCACAGAGAGCCTTCTCCCGCTCCTCCGCCTCCCGACGAAGGACCGCCTCTTGGTCCGCCAATGCTTGGCGGTGGGCCGCCTCGCACCCCTCCCGCTCTGCCTTCGCCTGGTCCACCTTCCCGCGAACCCGGTCGCGCTCCACCGTCAGGAGGTCCCACTCCTCGAAAAGGCGCACCACCTGGCGCCGGAGGCTGACCGTCTCGGCGTGGGTGGCTTCACGAGAAAGTCACCATCGTCAGAAAGGATTCAGCCCGCCTCCGGGGTAGCTGGCCAGACTCCCGGGGGCTACACTGAAAGATCGCGAGAGCACATACCTCGCAAACCTGCGGACACGATGGCGAGCCGGTTTTGGGCTTCCCGGTACGACCCCTGCAGGGCATTGTATGTGGCCTCCCGGCGGTTGTGCGCCACCTGCAAAACAACAATGCACACCTTTAGGCTCGACCAGCCTGCGCGCCAGCCGGCTCAAGCCTCGGGGGCTACACCCAGTGGGTGTGCTGGTGCGCTCCCACTGGAATAGACAGAAAACACCCAAGTCAGAAGGAGAAGGAAATAAGAGAACTCACCGCGACTGCCTGCTCCAAGCTCACTAGCCGGTCATTGGCGGCTCGAGCGTCCTGCGCCGTCTGGGCGCGGCATGCGGCGAACGCATCCGCAACGGCGGGTACCGCCGCCCCGGGGGCGCTCGACGGTTCGCGAGGGGCCGGGCTCCCAACCGTCGCCCAGGTCTGCTGCGGCCGGCTCCCGTCTAAGGGTCCTCCCTAGTCGAGGATCACGATGGGGCCGGCCCCCCTGTCACCGTCACGCCGGGAGCCGCCGTCGACGCGCCTGCGGTGGCCGCTTCCCTGGTCATCGTGGCCCTCACCTCTGGCGCCCCTCCTCCAGCGGCTTCAGGCCGACTCGCCCTCGGTGACGGCGCCTCTGGAGCCGGCGCCTCCAGAACCGGTGTTTCCAGGGCCGGCATTTCCGGAGCCAGCACCTCTGCCTCCGGCGGCACGTCGTCCGTCATTGGCTGGGAGGCATCGCAGTCCATCCCCGCCAAGTCCTCCGCAACCTTCACGCTCGCCTCCGCCTGTCGCCTGGGACCACGGTGGTCCCTCGACCTCCTCTCCCGGCCGCGGGGGAATGGCTCGCACGCCCCGTCGGCGGCCTCCCCGCTGTCTCCTTGGAGGTGGGCGAATGGCTCCCACTTTCTGCCAGCTGCCTTCCCGCTGGCTCCTCCCCGTTTCTCCACGGCCTCTTCCCACACGTGGAGCTCCTCGACGCGCCGCTCCTGCTCGGCCGCCTCGAGGTCGAGCCACGCCTGGCGCTCCCTCTCCTCGGCAACCGTTGGCGGCGGCGCCCTCTCCGTGCCGCCACCCGAGGTCCTCCCTGGGGCGTGTGCCTCCCTGGTGGCAAAGAAATAAGGGACTGGGGGAAGACGAAATGGTCCAGGGAGGAGGGGGAAATGGACTTACCTGGCGACGACGGGGATCGCCCTCCTCACAGGTCCCGCCTGGGCGACCCTCTGCTTCTTGCGTCCACCTCCGCGGCTGCCGCCAGGTTGCGCGGCCGCCGCGCGCTTGGGCGCCGGCTTGGTGGCAGCCGGTCGTTTCCCTTTGTCGACCGCGTCTGGGCCTCCCCTGCTGGAGCCGCCGCCGGCTCAAGGTTTACGCCTCCGCGGCGCCATGACCTCGTCCTCCGAGTTTGCGGGCTTCGTCGGAGCCTCTACAACACGCGACGTCTCTGCCTTAGCGTCGTCATCGGTCCAATCCCGTAGGTGCTTCTGGGGAGGAGACTCACCCGTCGATTCGGCCTCATTGGCCTCCTCCTCCTCCGTCTCCGCGTCGCAGGCTTCGGGCGCGCCGGCTTGCCCGGAGTCAGCCGACTCCACGTCGTCGACGTCCTCGACCTCTTCGGGGTCCAACTCCGCAATGTCGGGGGCCGACTCCCCGTAGTTCTGCAGCAACGAGAAAACCTGCACACGGGCCAGGCAGCACGCCGTCAGGCCAAAGGGAGGAGGGGTGCCGTCTCTGAAAAAAGATGGGGGAAGAAGGTGGCTGGATACTTACCCGCGGTGCCGGCCAGCTCCGGCTATACGGCCTCTTCCCCCACTCCCATTCGCCCTCCGCCATCTTCGCCATCGAGATGGCGTTCACCCTCCTCGCCACATGAACCGGCTTCATCTCCTTGGTGGAGAGCCGGCAGGGGTCGTGGCGTCCATCCATCTGGCAGATAAGGTACGGCCGGCGCTGCAGCGGCTGCACCCGGCGTGCCACCATCGCGGCCAACAAATCGGTGGCCGTCAGCCCCTCTGACCGGGTCGTCACGAGCAGGTGCTCGCAGAGCCGGTCCGCCTCTCGTGCCCCGGAGGTGGAACTGCCCGCCAGTTCAACATGGCGGTCAGCGATGGTTGACGAAGTCGGGAAGGTTGATGTAGTCCTATTCCGACTTCGCGTTCTTCATGTAGAAGAACCCCCGCTGCAACCGCTTCACCGACCCGTGCAGTGGGAGTTTCGAGAAACCGGTTCCCTTTCGGATGTGGATCATGGCACCACTGCAGGCGGTCATCACCATCCGCTGCGTTGCCGGATCCTTCATCGTTTGACGCTTAAGGAAGAAGAGCCGGCACCAAAAGTCGAGCCTCGCCTCAACCCCCAAATATCCCTCACAAAGGATGACGAATGCTGCCAACTGCAGGACGGCGTTGGGGGCGAGGTGGTGCGGCTGTAGGCCAAACTGCGTCAAGAAGTGGCGGAAGAAGGTGCTCACCGGCAGCCCGAGCCCGCGAAGGAAGTGGTCGGCAAAGACGACCACCTCGCCCTCCCGCGGTACCAGAGAGTTTTCCGGCCCGGCAGGGCAAGCCTCCAAGAATGGCTCCACCGGAAGCTTACGGCGGTGGCGGAGGTGCTCAATGAAGGAGTCATCGATGTCGCTGCTGTCCCAGGCGCCCTTGCTCGCCATGGTCTCCAAGGGGGTGTGCGGTCGCAACGGCGGGCACAGGGGCTCGGCGGCGGTCCTGGGTTTTCGTCGGAGGCGGACAGCGGCGCTGCCTGCCGGCGTGCTCGGGCCTTCTTCTTCTCTCTCTCGCGCGCGACGGGGGGAGGGAGACGACAACGGCGAGGTGACAGCGGCGGGGGATGCGAACGAGCCTCTCTGCCCCTTCCCTCTTGCTATTTATACCCGGGGTGGGAGATCATGGGGGCCGGATTCATTGCGCACGACCCCCACGATTCCCGCAGCGTGCGGGGCGGACATCATGGCGCTCGGGAACGCCAACCGTCCGCCCGCGCCGTGAGAGATCCCCGCGCGTGTGGGTCGAGGCCACGGTCTCGGGGGCCCCCGCCCCGCGGCCTGGTCTTTTCCGTCGTGTGGCGCGCCTTCTCTGCCCGGTGAGGGACCCGAGGCGGCGCGCGAGGCGTCGGTCGGCTGCAGAGCTAACCGTCGTTTGCCGGTGTTGCTCGACTCCCATGGCGCCCTGCGGTGCAAGGACGCTCTTCAACCGACAAGGCCTGTCGCAGTTCCTCGGCGGGCCTCCCTGGCTTTAGGGACTACTGACGGGGGGATAACCCCGGGGTAGCCTCAAGTGCCCCCTTTGCTCCAGCCTTCTAACACAAGGAAATGTCGGGCCGCCTCCCCCTACGTTCCGGCTACGCCCTGTCGGTGGCGACCCTCCGGCCAGGGCCTGCCGGCTACGCCTTGCCGGCTATGCCTTGCCGGCTACGACGTATCGGCCGGCTGGGGGCGTTGCCGCCTAGCACCCCCAGCCAACCGGGCATTTGATACCGTCGACCGTATACGCATGGCGACAGTGGCCTCCGTCCCGTCGGGGGTCAGCGCCGGAGCGGCCACAGTAAAGGTGTCAGGGCCGCTGACCCTGGAGGACGGTGATCATGCCTCCAACAGTGCCGGCACGCCCCAACCTCTCCATTACCTGCTCCGGCATGGCTACAGGGCGGCCGTCCAGACCGCTGACCTCGACCGGCTGCCGCAAGACGACGCCACAAGGGGCGGCCCGTGCCGTGATGTGACCGGCATCGGGACCCGCTGCGCAGGCCCCGCCGTCTCCTGACAGGACCCTTCAGGAGGACGGGCCTACCGGCGACAGGACACCGCAGCCGGTGGCCCCCGTAGCCGGCCAGAGAGGCTGCCGGTTGGGGCCCCCCCTTTACCTTTTATGTGCATTGTATTTCGGGGGGTTGGCCTATAAAACCCCCCGGGCCACCCCCATGCAAGGGGACTACGATCAACGGGACGACCGATCTCCCAGCTCTCCTCACGTTCATTCCACCCACACACACGCAGGGAGGTAGAGGAGACGGCTAGCTCCTCCTTCCTCCTCGATCCGTACAGCTCAAGGAGCATCGTTGTAATCCTACCATTGTCTCAAACAGACTGAGCAGGACTAGGGGTGTTATCTCCCACGGAGAGCCCCAAACCTGGGTACATCGCGTGTCCACCACCGTTTGTGCCTAATCTCGCTCCCGGAGTCCGTCGGCGTCCTTTGGCCCCTCTCGATAAGCCTACCCATGACATCTGCCCTGACGAAACCACGACAGACTACTAGCAGGAATTTAAAACCTAACTTTTCCCAAGTTAATTGGTTGGCAAATTTTAATAGTTTTAGCAAAGCTAGCAAGTCTAACAGCCCTACACATGCATGTCAAGAAATATGGCAGCGGAAATTAAAGACATTGCATATGAAGTAAAGTGTTGATATAGATAGATCAAACACAGTTGTAGACACGATGAATTTTCCCGTGGTTCTGATAGGTGGCGCTATCGTACATCCACGTTTATGGAGTCTTCAACCCACGAAGGGTAACGGTCGCAAGAGTCCACGGAGGGCTCCAACCAAAAGGGTCCACGAAGTAGCAACCTTGACTATTCCATAACGGCTTCCGTCCACGAAGGACTAGCTCACTATAGGTAGATCTTCACGAAGTAGGCGATCTCCTTGCCCTTACAAACTTCTTGGTTCACTCCACAACACGAAGTAGGAGGCTCCCAAGCGACACCTAACCAATCTAGGAGGCACCACCCTCCAAAAGGTAATAGGCTCGGTAATGACGATCAACTCCTTCCTCTTGTGCTTCAAGATGATAGACTCCTCAGCACCCAATCACTCTCTCACATATTTGGCATGGTGGAAGATATGGGATTGGTGGAAATTACTCGGGGAGGCTAGAGATCACGATCCATATGCTTGGAGTGGAATACCTTGACCTCAACACAAGGGTAGGTGGTTCTCTCTCACAAAACTAGATGGCGCAAGTGTGGAATAGTTCTGAGTGCTTCTCCCTCGAGTAGGTGGTGGTGAAGGGGTATATGTAGGCATCCCAAAAAATTCAACCGTTACACACAAAATGACCTATTCGGTGACACCAATGTGTTAATCTCGGTGGTACCGAAGTGACCAAAAGGTGGCAACTTTTGAATCTCAGTGAGACCGATATAGGAAACTCGGTTGCACCGATAAGGTGACCAAAGGTCAGATTTCCAATCTTGGTGACGCCGATCGAGCATTCTCGATGGGACTGAAAATGTGAATTTGCGTAACAGAAAGTTGGTAACCTAAACTCGGTGGCACCGGTATGGAATCGGTTGCACCGAAGTGGCTAGGGTTTGCCTGAGTCTGTCTAGGTTCTGGAATCGGTGGCACCGGTATGGGAAAGTTGGTTGCACCGATTTTGAGTGTTAGGTATAGAACAGACTTTGGTGGGAGAGTTTGTGGATGTTTTTGGCGACTATCACTTGTGCATGTTTGAGCATATTGTTCACCAACAAAACCTTACCCCCTTTTAATAGTATTGGCTTTCCTATGGACTCAAAGTGATTTCTCACAAATATAAAATGTAGAGTCCTCTTGCTTGAAGCTTGGCCAACCTATTTCCTTGCATCTTGGGGTATGTCCACAATCTCCTTTTGCCGAACCTCTCTATAGACTGTATCTGAAATACACTAGGTAAAAATATCAGTCCAATAGACAATGTATGTTGTCATGAATTATCAAAACCACCAAGGGAGCATGTTGTGCTTTCAATCTCCCCCTTTTTGGTAATTGATGAAAACATACAATCAAAGCTTCAAATAAAGATATGCATGGTTATACTGAAGACTTTGAGAGACACATGACTTAGACTTGCTTCCCATAAATGTGTGCAGTCCTTTAAAGGATAGCTGCTTTTGAATGCATGAACACACATAAGGTAGAAGGGATATAACAGGTCATGTGTATCTTGTCTATATGCATCAAATATAATAGAAGTATTACAAGAAATATCACTAAGAAAACACAGAATTTGCAAAAGTAAATTCAAAAGAGACAGAATGAAAATCGGTGACTCCGAGATAGATAGATCGGTGGTACCGAGATTTGTAGTGCAGCTTGTCTGCAATTTCGGTAGACCCGAGATATCTGAGTCGGTGGCTCCGAAAGAGAAACCAAGTTTCTATTTTCACAGAGTCAAGAGAAAGATTTTCAACGAAATATGAAGTTTTTACAAGGGACGTCAACTAGAGAAGATTGGAGTAGTTATGAGAAAGCATTCAATAGAGAGCAAACCACACCAGATTCTTAACTAGATGATGGGCGGTGACTAGGTCACCTATATTAGAGTATATCGACTTAGGAGACAAGCAAGAATACTTGATCATAGGTCATGCTCTATGTTAAGCTTAGAATGTGGTTACCATTTTTCGATTAAGCGTTTTAATGTTTTCATGTCACTTGAGTTGCTTTAGCTCATTTCTTGGAGTAAAGCCTTTCAAGGACATGAGTACAAACCTTTGAGTGATGTTGATGACGTGGCTTGATTAGTCATGCAAGGACGAACAATAGATTTATCCTATTTACATGATACCAATTGAGAGTGTGCTATTTTGATCAAGTATATGTCAAGGATATGGTTGAGTGGCCTTCTTCCTTCCATCGTCAAGAGGGGTTATGGATACTTGGTAATGACAAGATTGTGTATGATTGCAGTTGATGGCAATCTTGTGGAATGAATTTTTTCCAAGTACGTACAACAGATTAGATGCAATACAAGGGAGCATAAAATTCCATGGCATAAGATGAAATGTTAAGATACATGGAAATATCAAGAAAGCTCATGCCCTTGCATGCAACCGAGTGAGTCCAGCTCAAGTTTGAAGCATCGATGATGTTCAACCCACTCCTCAAGTGACAAAATGCCTTCTCATCAAGTGGCTTAGTAAAGATATCGGCCAATTTCTTGTTAGTGCAACATGCTTAAGATTAATACCTCCTTTGGCAACATGGTCACGAATGAAAGGATATTGAACTTGAATATGCTTAGTTCGAGAATGTTGCATAGGATTATGACCAATTTTAATAGCACTTTCATTGTCACAAAGTAATGGAACATTTTTAACATGAATTCCATAATCCTTAGGTGTTTGTGTCATCCAAAGTAGTTGCGCACAATAAGATCCAGACACAATATACTCAGCTTCGGCAGTCGATAGGGATACTGAATTTTGTTTCTTAGAGGACCAAGATACAAGAGATCTACCCAAAAATTGACAAGTACCAGAGGTGGATTTTCTATTAACCATGTCACCGGCATAGTCCGAATCAGAATAGCCAACAAGGGCAAAAAAAAGATCCCTTGGGATACCAAATGCCAAAATTTGACGTTTGTATCAAGTATCTCACAATGCGTTTTATAGCTGAAAGATGACATTCTTTCGGTGCAGCTTGATATCTAGCACACATGCAAACACTAAGCATAATATCAGGACGAGATGCACATAGATATAACAGTGAACCAATGATAGATCGCTAAACTTTCTGATCAACCGGCTCATCCTCTCTGGTAAGATCAACATGTCCGCTAGTAGGGATAGGGGTTTTCATACCTTTGCACTCCTGCATGTTGAACTTTCTGATCAAGTACTTGGTATACTTAGTTTGAGAGATGAAAGTTCCTTCTTTTGATTGCTTGATTTGCAAGCCAAGAAAGAATTTCAGCTCACACATCATGGACATCTCATACTTCTCGGACATCAACCTTCCAATCCTTTCACTAAATTGAGGGTTAGTGGAACCAAAGATAATATCATCCACATAGATTTGGCACACAAAGAATTCACCATTAACTCTCTTAGTGAATTAGGTTGCGTCAATTTTACCAATTTCAAAACCTTTTTCGAGAAGAAACTTTGTTAAACATTTATACCAAGCACGAGGGGCTTGCTTAAGACCATAAAGAGCTTTACAAAGCTTGTAAACATGATTAGGTTTCTTAGGATTCACAAATCCATGTGGTTTCTTAACATAAACCTCTTCTTCAATCTCACCATTTAAAAATGCACTTTTGATATGCATTTGATAAAGCTTGATATCATGGTGATTGGCATAAACAAGAAGAATGCGAATAGCTTCAAGTCTACCGACGGGGGCGTATGTCTCACCGGAGTCCATACCATCGACTTGCATATATCCTTGAGCTACGAGGCGAGCCTTGTTGCGCACAACTTGACCATCTACGTCTTGCTTGTTCCAAAATACCCATTTGGTTTTGAGGATGTTATATTCATCCTCGGGCTTCTCCACGAATATCCACACTTCGTTCCATTCGAAGTAGTGAAGCTCTTCATGCATAGCGTTCACCCAATCCGCATCTTCAAGAGCTTGTTCTACCTTGAAGGGATCAATGCTAGAAATGAAAGAATAGTGCTCATAGAAGTTTTTTAGACGAGTTTTAGAGCGAGTGATCCTCCTTCTTTGTATATCGCCAAAGATTTGGTTTAGGGGATGGTTCTTGGTCACTTGTGCTCGAACTCGGGTCAGCTTCCGATTGTTGGTTGGTGGAGCTTCTTCTTCATCATCATCTCCTTCATCTTCGTTATTGTTGAAGGTGTCGTTCCCTTGAGGTGGTGGTGAAGGAGGTTGTGGTGGATATTCATGATGCACTTCCTCCTCTTCATCATTTTGCCGTGTGCCACTTGTGGATGCCTCCATGTCATGTTGTGGTTCACCTTGTTGTGAGGTAGGGGCTTCCACTTGAGTTGATGAAGTACTTTCCTTAACCTCCATGGGACGAATCTTGCCGATGGGTAAATCTAGGATAGCTTCCGAAGGGTTCTTATCACCTGCATCATTTGGCAATTGTTTGACTTGCGAACCATTAGATTCATCAAACTTCACATCTACCGTCTCTTCAACTTTTCGGGTGAAGTTGTTGTAGACACGGTAGGTGTGAGAGTTTGATCCATAACCAAGTAGGAATCCTTCATGAGATTTAGGAGCAAATTTAGTAAGACGATGCTTATCAAGAATGTAGCACTTGGAGCCAAATACGCAAAAGTATCCACCTTGGGGTTTGTTACCGGTGAGTAGCTTGTATGTCGTTTTACCGAGAAGCTTGTGCACGTAAAGTCGGTTTGTGGCATGACATGCTCTTTCCACGGCTTCTGCCCAAAAGTGTTTTGGCGTCTTGTATTCGTCAAGCATCGTTCTCGCCATATTAATGAGTGTCCGGTTCTTTCTCTCAACAACTACATTTTTTGAGGCGTGTACGTAGCTAAGAACTCATGTGAGACACCTTCTTCATCAAGAAAGGTGTCCACATGGGTGTCCTTGAACTCCGAGCCATTATCGCTCCGAACCTTCTTGATATTCACTTCAAACTGATTTTGTGCTTTGCGAATGAAGTTCTTGAAGATCTTTTGAACCTGCGACTTATCATCAAGAAAGAATACCCACGTAAATATGGAAAAATAATCAACTATAACTAGACCATAGGAATTTCCACCGAGACTCTTGTAAGCATTGGGACCGAAAAAATCCATGTGAAGTAACTCGAGTGGTCTCCTAGTAGTCATGATATTCTTAACAGGATGACTTCCACCTACTTGCTTTCCATCTTGACAAGCACTACAAAGTCTATCTTTGTCAAAGACAACATCTTTAACACCAAGTATATGATCACCTTTGATAAGTTTGTCTAAATTACGCATGCCAACATGTCCCAATCTTCTATGCCAAAGCCAACATTTAGAAGATTTAGCAATTAAACAAGTGTGAGGTTTGGATCTCTTAGTGAAATCGACAATGTATAGATCACCTCTATGAGTACTGGTAAATACCATTTTATGATTATCTTGGCGAAACACTTGGCAATCTATTTTCATGAATAACACATTGAAACCGAAGTCGGGAAGTCTAGACACGGAAAGAAGATTATAGCCAAGAGATTCAACAAGCATAAAATTTTGAATAGAACTATCATGGGATATGGCCACCTTACCAAGACCAAGTACCTTACCCTAGGAGTTGTCTCCAAAAGTTACATACCTTCGAAGTCTATGGTTTGGTGTAATCTCTTCAAACATTTCTCTATCTCTGGTCATATGATCGGTACATCCGCTATCGAGAATCCACTCTTTTGCTCTAGATATGTAATCCTTGAAGTTTTCCATGAGACTTAGATTCTTCATGATCTTCTCATAGTCGATGTGGAACGGCTCATCTTCATCATAGTAGCCATGTTCCACATTGTCATCATCAAGTGGAAAATCCTCTTCATAAAGAACAAGAGATTCGTTAGGATGGTGATCATGACAATGTTCAAGTTTATGAATGCAAAGGGCCTCTATAATGATATTGTTGATAGTTGTGACATCTCCTTTAGCATGCATGAGGTCTCTAAGCTCAAATAGACAAACATCAAATTTAGGATCACTAGGCAACATTTTGTGAAAGGCAATGGTTTTATGAAGAATTTCATCAAGATTACTTAATGAATAATTTGGATATCGTTTCTCCAAATCATTCCACAAAGTGTAAGCACATGCAAAATTCTTCATTTGGTTAAGCATATTTCTAGGCAATGCTCTAATAATGAGATTGACAGTTCTAAGATTGCATAACATATCAATTTCCTCTTCATGTGTGGGATGCAAAGGATCAATAGGAGGCTCATAGGGTTGCATAACATATTTGCTAAACTGAAATTCATTAAACAGCTCAAGCACCAAAGATTTCCATTGACTATAGTACTCTCCATCAAGAATGGGCACTCTACAACTCAAACTCCCTATACTAGACACATACATCTTCCGCCTCGGTGATTAAACCGAAGCAATGGAGACCAATGCTCTGATACCAATTGAGGGATCACTAGAAGAGTGTCTAGAGGGGGGTGAATAGACTACTAGCAGGAATTTAAAACCTAACTTTTCCCAAGTTAATTGGTTGGCAGATTTTAACAGTTTTAGCAAAGCTAGCAAGTTTAACAGCCGTACACATGCATGTCAACAAATATGGCAGCGGAAAGTAAAGACATTGCATATGAAGTAAAGTGTTGAGATAGGTAGATCAAACGCAGTTGTAGACACGATGACTTTTCCCGTGGTTCCGATAGGTGGCGCTGTCATACATACACGTTTATGGAGTCTTCAACCCACGAAGGGTATCTATCGCGAGAGTCCACAGAGGGCTCCACCCAAAAGGGTCCACGAAGTAGCAACCTTGACTATTCCATTATGGCTTCCGTCCACGAAGGACTAGCCTCACTATGGGTAGATCTTCATGAAGTAGGTGATCTCCTTGCCCTTACAAACTTCTTGGTTCACTCCACAACATGAAGTAGGAGGCTCCCAAGCGACACCTAACCAATCTAGGAGGCACCACCCTCCAAACGGTAATAGGCTCGGTGGCACTGGTATGGGAAAGTTGGTTGCACCGATTTTGAGTGTTAGGTATAGAACAAATTTTGGTGGGAGAGTTTGTGGATGTTTTTGGCGACTATCACTTGTGCATGTTTGAGCATATTGTTCACCAACAAAACCTTACCCCCTTTTAATAGTATTGGCTTTCCTATGGACTCAAAGTGATTTCTCACAAATATAAAATGTAGTGTCCTCTTGCTTGACGCTTGGCCAATCTATTTCCTTGCATCTTGGGGTATGTCCACAATCTCCTTTTACCAAACCTCTCTATAGACAGTATCTGAAATACACTAGGTAAAAGTATCAGTCCAAGAGACAATGTATGTTGTCATGAATTATCAAAACCACCAAGGGAGCATGTTGTGCTTTCACACAGGCCGCCCCCGGTGGCGCACCGGCCACCAGAGATCTCGGGGCGGTGATCCGCACCCACCTAGCGGTCGTGCTCCCTCTGAGGAGCACCGAAGGGAGTAGGGCTTCGGCCCCAGCAGAGGCCGGAGATGGGCGGTTACGGGGATATACCCCATGGTATGACCCGGCCTGGCGACTCACAGGAGACCTGGCCGAAGACATGACTTCTTATTTATGACCCGGCAAGCGGGTCACAGGATGACCAAGCCTAAGACCCGACAGGTGAGCCGGCGCCAGGCGGCTCACAAGAGAAGGCCCACAGGAGAAGGCCCAAAAGAGAGAAGGATTCCCTTAAAGGAAATAAGACCCGGAGTAGGATTCATGAGAGACTAGTCCTAATCCTACTCCTAGTAGGACTCTATTTGTAAACCTACCCTCTCCACTGATATAAGGAGGGGTAGAGCACCCCTAGAGGGACAATTTCTCAAGAGACACAAGTCTACAAGTTTAGACAACACAAGAGATTAGAGGCACAAGAGATTAGAGGTAGCAATTAGCACCCTTGTAACCTAGAGATCTTCATCATCATCAATACTAGACAAGCAGGACGTAGGCTTTTACCTCCATCGGAAGTGCCAAACCTGAGTAAAACTCCGTTTCTTCTCGATTCCGATCAACCCCTTCAAGCCGCCACGTAGTTGCGTCTCACCCCGAACCTATGTACGTTCACCCGGACATCTGCCGTGACAAATCCACGACAGTTGGCGCCCACCATGGGGCAACGCACTGTGGTTTGTGTTTTTGAAGGGATATCTTTAGGGATCAACAAATTCATGATTAGTCGGATGAAGAAGAGCCTGGATTAATCAAACAGGATCACCCGGCACGATACAACTTTAGGCGAAACTGAAAAATTCATTGTTCGATTGCGCCGCCTCCGAGCAGTAACCACAGCCTTAGCTGCCGCCTCAATGCTACTGGCCATCGCCAAGCCGCCATCCATATCGCTTTTGCTCCTGCTCCACCCTCACCTGTGGCTGCGTTGCTCAGCTGCCGGCCACCCCCGTGACTCCGTCTCTGCTCCGCCCTGTGCGCCAGCTCCGAGCCATCGCCGCGCCTCTGCTTCTGCAGTGGATCAGTGCTTCCAAGACGCCCTGGCCGAGATACCACCGCATCCTTGCCTTGAACCATCGCACCCTGAGCCGACTCACGGCCACGGCCTCTCTTCACCAGCTACGCAGTGGCTGGCTCCGCCCCTCCCCATTCCGCCTCTCCTTGCTCCAGTATGCTGATTATTTGTGGGGAAAGAGAAAAAGGCCCAGCTAAAAAAACAGGAGGAGGAAGGCCACGTGAGTACTGAGACTACAGGTGTTATCTATCCTATTTGTTTTATCAGTACACTTTCAATTGTGTTGGGAACAACTACTTTGTCCTATGAAATTTTTTGTATGCAGGACAATTACTTAGTACAAAAGCAACGTCATATTGTGAGTACGGAGCTGCCGCCCGTATTGGTGCAGACTACATCAACATGCCGCCAATGACCCACGCGTCCGTGCCGGTTTATAAACGCCGCTGACGACTCTCCGTCCGCGCTGGCTTACAACTCCACCGGCGACTCTTCATCCACGCCAGTTTACAGCGCCACCGGCGACGCTCCATCCGTGTCGGTTTACAACACCGTGCCGTGGCCGTCTCTCGCGACCGTGCCAGTCTACAATGCAGCGACCGTCTCTCGCGACAGCACCGACTTACAACACCGTGGCCGTATCTTTTCACCTGCGCCGGCTTGCAGATGAAGATTCTCAAGCCGCCTTTTCGAGTCAACTTGAGGCTCGGGGGCTACAGACATGGCAAGACACATTTGGTCGTTTTCAGTGAGAAGCCCGGGTCTTTGCAAGATGAAATTTTCTGGATCAGAAATTTGAGTTGAAGTGGTTTGTTCACCGTCAAAACGGCTGATCTATCATCCGGCTTTATGCTCTATCAAGCGCTATTGCAGAGGAGGCTTCTTACCTTCGGGTATAACTTACATCTCAACTGCACAGTCTGCTTTTACGCTGTTGCAAGGAGGCTTCTTGCCTTCGGGTATAGCTTACATTTCCCATGCACAGCCGGCGTTATGCCCAGTTAAGCACTGTTGCAAAGAGGCTTCTTGCCTTCGGTTATAGCTTACATCTCCTTTGCATAGCTAGCTGTTATTAAACTGTTGCAAGGAGGCTTCTTACCTTCGGGTATAGCTTACATCTCCCTTGCACAGTTGGCTTTATGCCTAGTTTGGTTACATTAAGCGCTGTTGTTGATGGAGGCTTCTTACCTTTGGTATAGCTTACATGACCCTAAGACAACAGCGTGTACACCAAATTCCAGTTGCTTATCAACTGCGGCCATCAAAGGGGTTTCTTACCGACGGGTATCGCTTATCTCACCCTAATGGCCGGCTTTATGCCACTTCCGGTTACTTATTAACCGTGGTTGTCGAAGGGGGCTTCTTACCGATGAGTTTGCTTATCTCACCCTAACAACCAGCGTTTTACGCCAAAACTCATCTGCTTATCAACTGTAGCTGTTGAAGGAGGCTTCTTGCCTTCGGGTATAGCTTACATCTCCCTTCAAACAGCTGGCTTTATGCCGTTTTAGGCTAATCATTAGCCGCGGTTGTTGATGGAGGCTTCTTGCCTTAGGGTATAGCTTACATCTCCCATCGACAGCCGGCGTCCGCGCATACAATATTCAAACATTAACATGAGGCTTCTTACCTTTAGGTACAGCTTACATTGCCTGCAAATAGCCGGCTTTACGCCACTTCTGGCTCATTATTAGCCGCGATTGTCGATGGAGGCTTCTTACCTTTAGGTACAGCTTACATTACCTTACGACAACCAGTTCTCGACAAAGTTCATCTTACAAGAGCCGGAGTCATACTACTCCGGTTGACAAGTTTCAAAGTGCTTGGTCGGCTCTAAATTACTGGAGAAGCCAGGACATCTTCAAAGACAAGTGTCGGCTCTAGAAGTTCAAGATGGATTTATACAAAGGGGGGATCAATCAATAAAGAGCCGGCAAAACAAAAACACGGAGACATGGAAATATATACATCCGGAGCTGCATTCAAGAAAGGCAAAATTATCCTTATAGCTATTGCAAAGGTGCTCTCAAATGGGAGCTAAAAGGTGGAGTCGTGGATTATCAATGGGGCTTCCCACCTCCAGATAACATGCCGGCTTATCAAGCTGGGTCAGAGCAAGATTATGAGAAAAGGAGCAATGTTATGAAAGGTATAAACATCTCCGGGTTAAGCTTCTTCAAGCCGCCCTTACAACAATGCATAATATATCGTGTCTTGTTTATTTTTTGCAGGTACACTCTCTTAAAAGATGAGCCGCCGTTAAGTGTTTTGCAAAAGCAAATGGATTTTTTAATAGCCAACATGCCTGGATCTTCATGGTTTATCATAACCAGTAATAAATGATTGGAATTTTTTCAAACCATCTCGGAGAAATTATTATCTTTCAAGAGCCGCCCTATCATATATAATGCCATGTCATCTGATTGGCCGGTTCTCGGATTTCTTTAATTGTGCTCTTTAGTAATCTACAACACTCACAGATTTCTCAAACTTTTATTTGCCGGGTTGCACCGCAACCACGAGAAGGAATTTCATGTCAAAGACAAATGAATATTCCAGGATATTCATTCCGGGTTATATTACGACCACGGTCAAATATTCATTCAACAAATTATGGTGAGATGTATTATTCTCACATAGTTCCGAGTCGCCGCAGGCAGACGACCCGGCACTTGGGGGCTACATTATCCAAGTCCAAGTTTATATCAATTATGCAAGTCCCATGTCACTGCAAGCATTAACCACGGCACTTGGGGGCTACCGTATTCAGCTGTTCCAACAGATTAAGAGATTCAAATTGCAGACCCGACGCATCACATTCTGATGAGCTGGCCCTTGGGGGCTACACCCGCCGAAGTGTTCTGATGAGCCGACCCTTGGGGGCTACACCCGCCAAAGCTTTCTGATGAGACGGCCCTTGGGGGCTACACCCGCCGAAGCATTATAAGATACAAGGAAATTATAAGTCCCAGGTTGCTGCAGGCAGGACAACCCGACACTTGGGGGCTACACAGTCCAAAATGTTATTTGCAAAGCACCAAGTTATCATGGATAATCTCGGAGCTTGGGGGCTACAGGTAATATGGACATATCAAAAACTTTGAGGAGAATTTTCAAGATATTAAATTTGGAGTTCAGTTGTTAGACCCGGCGTCACCAACACTTATGACCCGGTGTTATCAAAAGATCATAACCCGCCAGAGTTTATATAAGCCGCCCTGCTTCACAACAATGGAAGTCCGGTTCTACATCAAATGGATTTTCATCCCAATATTTATCAAGTCAGCAGGATTCTAGTTATTTAACCCGGAGTCACCAACGATAATGACCCGGCATCATCAATGATTATGACCCGTCGGAGATGACCCACCAAGAGTATTGGAAGCTGACTCAATGGCATATGGGTGTTCTATTCTCAATATTTGTCAAAATACATTGACAAGCAAGATGATTATCAAGACGACTCATTCATATGGAGAAAGACCCGGATTTCTTTGAAGCCATTTTATAAGCCGGCCAAAGGAGCAAGCCGGCCAGTAAACATATTTGTTACTCTTATTTCAGGAGATTACCATGAATAAATTAAAGCTAACCTGGGGGCTAATGACGGGGATATACCCCATGGTATGACCCGTCCTGGCGACTCACAGGAGACCCGGCCAAAGACATGACATCTTATTTATGACCCGGCAAGCGGGTCACAGGATGACCAAACCTAAGACCCGGCGGGTGAGCCGGCGCCAGGCGGCTCACAAGAGAAGGTCCATAGGGAAAGGCCCACAAGAGAGAAGGATTCCCTTAAAGGAAATAAGACCCAGAGTAGGATTCGTGAGAGACTAGTCCTAATCCTACTCCTAGTAGGACTCTATTTGTAAACCTACCCTCTCCACTTATATAAGAAGGGGTAGAGCACCCCTAGAGGGACAAGTTCTCAAGAGACACAAGTCTACAAGTTTAGACAACACAAGAGATTAGAGGAACAAGATATTAGAGGTAGCAATTAGCACCATTGTAACCGAGAGATCTTCATCATCATCAATACTAGACAAGCAGGACGTAGGCTTTTACCTGCATCGGAGGGGCCGAACCTGGGTAAAACTCCATGTCTTCTCGATTCCGATCAACCCCTTCAAGCCACCACGTAGTTGCGTCTCGCCCCGAACCTAAGTCCGTTCACCCGGACATCTGCCGTGACAAATCCACGACACGCGGCGATGGAACAAGGGCTCCAGCCACCCGGAGGAGGAAAAATAGCAAGGGAGAGGGTATCCGAGGTGCTGCGGAGGTTCTGGTGTGGTTCAAAGGAGAGGAGGGCTCAAGTGAGCTCGGATTTTGAGCAAGGCCGAGGCGGAGCCATGGCGGCCATGGAGGATGGGGCCGAGCTCGGGGTCTCATGTAGCTCATCCACAGAGGCTTCTAGGAGGGTTAGGAGGGGACTGGACACGTCTGGGGTGCTCAGGCGAGAGGTAAAGCAAGGGGGCGACATGGGGGAGCTCGAGTGTGCCTCGGATGCCCTCTGGCGCGGTGAGCACGCGGGACAGAGGGGCTTTGGGGCATTCTCGTTCTCGGGAAGAGGCGTGGGAATCAAGTAGGGACTCCCCGACACGCTTTGGTTCTCCACCGGAGCTGGACAACAGCTACAAGATGATTCTTGTCGGTAGAGCATCGCCGCTACATGTCAACAGCGTGGTCACCATGCCATGACTGTCCAGGGTGACTTTTTGGTCGGCCAAAGATGTCTGACATGCAAGGCATGCATGAGATAGGTCACTGGTAAATTTTCAAGGGAAATAGAGCTGGATGAAATGGGTTTTCACTGCTGGGAACTTTGCAGCAGCAAACTTGGGACTCATCTAATGTGTTCTTACTTGAGGCAAATTGGGGAAAACCTTGTCTAGTGGACTTAGCTATGGAGGGACTACAAGTCCACCAATTTTCAGCTCACGGAGATCAATGCACAAGGTACTTGTAGTTCAAGGCTACAATTCCTGCCAAAATCTATTTTTAGAGGTACTGCTCATATTTCCCACATGAGTATGCCATATTTGGGTTTGGGTTGATGCAAATGATGCTTTGGAAAGGTTTTGGGGCATTTTTATGAACACAATAATGGAAGAGGGAAAGAAGAGGTCTTGCCATGGTAAAAGAGAGGGAGAATGAGGGAGTTATCTCCCCAAATAATTGATCAGAGGGCATGGGAATGTTACTAGAGGTAAATTGAGGTTAGAATATACTATGGTAAAAAGTTGGGGGCAAGAGGAATCTTTTTGGGCCCACTTTGCTTGTCCACAAGTTTATGGCTGAAGGTGTTTGTGTAGTGGTTGGGCTAGGTAGGGGAATCGTATGACCTTGAGATTTACTAGGGGTAAATGGTAAGTCCATTTGGTCCTGCTCACAAGTTTGGAGATGATTTTCTGAAAGTTTGCAGTGTAAACATGGTAAACCCTAGGATTCAACAGAATCTGGTTTCTGTAGATCCAATTGGGTTAAACTAATCCCCTTGATTCACAACTTGATGTAACATCATTATTTGGGGATTAGAACATGTCTAAAAAGTTTGGGATCAATAAGAGAAACTTCACAATGTAAAGTTGATCAAATTTGGCTCTAGACAGGAAGGGTTTTAGGATATTTTGGTGAACCAAAACAATTGTGCTTGATATGAAACATGGCAAGAGGATCACATACTTCATGTGTGACACTCTAGAATTTTCGTGGATTTATTTGAGAATATTTCTTATAGAAATATTTCAAATCCCTGATATAGGCAAAAATGGTTTTGAAGGGTTTTGTCCAATATTTTGAACATGAACATGTGTTTAAACTCTTATATATGGACAATATATGTCCAATGAGTTTTCCTAATTTTTCTCAAATATTTTTAAAGCATTTCAATATTTTTCCCTATAAAACATCATTTCTGGCTTTAAGAAAAAGCCTTCAAATAAAATAGGAGAATAATCTTTCAAATCAATGTTTTGTGGTTTTGGGACGTCTTATATATATTGGGAGTATAAAATAGGAGTATTGGGGAAAAAAGGATCCATCCAATTTGGGGACTTGCAGTGCAAATCTCAAATCGGGGGGCTTTGAAAACCTAATTTAAATAAATGCTTTTTGAGTAAAATAATATTTTGTAAAAATATTTTTAAGTCCTAGTCACATGGAATGATCATTGGACAAGATTTGGGATCAAGGAAAAAGGGTTCTTGAGAGGTAGGAGGATGTTTGATGAATAATAGAGCACCAGCAAGCAATCAGACAAGCGATCAAATAACACACAAGTCAAGCATTCAAATGCACTCAAAAAATTAATCGGCCCTAATTTTTGAGTCATGATAACTTAGTCATGAGGCAAAACACAGGGTGTGACAGGCACTCGGGCCCTAGTGACAAGTATTAAGCATAGCAAAGTCACCGCAACATCAATCTCAGAACATAGTGGATACTAGGAATCAAACCCTAACCAAACTAACTCGATTACATGATAAATCTCATCCAACCCATCACTGTCCAGCAAGCCTACGATGGGATTACTCATGAATGGCAGAGAGCATCATGGAATTGGTGATGAAGGATGGTTGGTGATGACAATGGCATCGATTTCCCCTCTCCAGAGCCCAAAACGGACTCCAGATCTGGTCTCCCAAGGAAGAACATGAGGTGGTGGCGGCTCCGTATAGTGAAATGTGATGAACTATTCTCTCTGATTTTTTTCTCCACGAATAGGGTTATATGGAGCTGGAGAGGAGGTCGGAGGAGCCACGAGGGCCCCACAAGCCTGCTAGGCAAGGCCAGGGGGTTGCCGCGCCTAGCAGGCTTTTAGCCTGCAGGTGGCCCCCTCTAGTTAATTCTTGCGCCAATATTTTTTATTAAATCCAAAAATATTCTCTATAAATTTTCAGGACGATTCGAGAAATTTTATTTCTGCACAAAAATAACACCAAGGCAATTCTACTGAAAACAACGTCAGTTCGGGTTAGTTCCATTCAAATCATGCAAATTAGAGTCCAAAACAAGGCCAAAAGAGTTTGGAAAAGTGGATACGATGGAGACATATTAGCCACATATTATGATCCAATGATTTGTTTCCATCCTATAATGTTTTGAGTAGATTTCTTTTGTCTTATGGGTTTGTTGATGATATAGAGTGGTTTAAGTTATATGTTTAGTTTGGTGTTGTCTTCGGTTCCTTTCGTGTCGCGCACACGTGAAATTCCCACTGTAGGGTGTTGCAATACGTTCATGTTTCGCTTATAGTTGGTTGCTTGAGTGATAGAAGCATAAACCCGAGAAAGAGGTTGTTGCATATGGGATAAAGGGGACTTGATGCTTTAATGCTATGGTTGAGTTTTACCTTAGTGAACTTTAGTAGTTGCAGATGCTTGCTAGAGTTCCAATCATAAGTAAATATGATCCAAATAGAGAGAGTATGTTCGCTTATTTCTCTCCCTCATCTAAAATTGCAATAATGATCACCGATCTTGTTAACAATTGCCTAGGACAATTCCGCACACCGGCCCATCATTATTCCACACTCGCTATTTGTAATATATCGTAATATATTCTAACTTTATGATAACAGCACCTATTAGTATAGTTTAGTTCTCCGATTTCATGCAAAGCTATTCTCTTCATACCCACAACATAGTTTTATTTCTCGTTTCTAGTTGGAAGCAAATGTTCGGTGTATGTAGAGTCGTATCAGTGGTAGATAGCACTTGAGAGAATATTGATCTTACCATTATCTCCTTGTGGGTTCGACACTCCATACTTATCACTTCCACCTTTGGAAATTGCTATGATGATTCCTTGCACTTGGGGATTATCAAATACATAGGACTTGTTGGACCCATTCCAGTTGTTCTGACAACTGTACGTCTGGTTAGGGAGGCTGAGACTGAACTCTGAAGACCTCGTCTTCACCTTATTCCCCTTGAACCGAAGTCACTTAGACAACGCCCAATCACTCAAGTAAGTCTTCAGGGAAGACTTCCGAAACCCATACAAACTTGTTGGTCACCCAGCAGTCCACAATGACTCTTGGTCGTTGTAGACCAAGATGCCTAACCGTCTAGAAGATCACAATCTTGAAGTGCAATAATACTTCAGTTCACTCAGAACAGAAAGTCTTCGGTGATTCTCAAACACACTAGCACAAGGTGTTTAGGTGGATCCTCGTAGGATGTGTATCTCTCAAAGTCTTCAAGGAGGGTTGCTCCAAAACGACAACAGCCATATCTCTCTCTGAGCAGCCACCTACTTATGGTGGAGGGGGTGAGATATTTATAGCCAGCGAGCAACCCGACCTGATATGACCAAAATGGCCCTGGGTAAATGGCCAACCGACACGTGTCGCAACAGTCGGATTGTAAACACACACGACATCTTTACTTGGGCTACAAGTAAACCTGACTCAAGCAGCTCTGGAAATAGCAAGAAAACTCATAGCAACAACTCCCTCAAGTGCCTAGAGGCTATGTCATGCATCAATAATACTTGGAACCATATAAATTGGACATGCGAGCTCAAGAGCAAGGTCACCGCAACAGCAAGAATTTACAATATATAAAGCACCAGAACAAAAACTAATTGGACCATTGGAGGAGTCACATACCGAAGTGCAATCTCCCAAAACAGTTTTGCGAATGAAGCTTTGAGCAAGGAGATCGAAAATGGCAGCAAAATGAGCTAGAACACGGGTTTGAGCAATGGTGGGATTTTTTCTAGAGGAAGATGAAGTGGATGGGTGCTGGAATAAGTGAAGGGGGGCTACGTGGGACCCACAAGCCTGCTAGGCACGGCTAGGACTTGGCCGCGCCTTGCGGGTTTGTGGCCCACAGGTGTATCCCCCTATAGTGTGCTCAGTGCCAGATATTTTAAAATATTCCAGAAAAAATCATACTCCATTTCCAGGGCATTTGAAGAACTTTTATTATCAGCTCACTTTTTTATTGCACGGGAAACTCAGAAAGAAAATAATAATAGCATTTTACTTTATTTATTCTAACTAAGAGAAAGTAAAAGTTGGGTACAGAAAGTTGTGCTTTCTAAATTCACCCATCTCATGCTCATGAAAAGGAATCCATCAATAAGGCTGACCAAGTCTTATTAACAAACTACTTTCGGGTAACATGTAACCGAGGAATTTACGAATAACACTAAGTTACCTCAATGGGGATATGCATATTCCCAACAATAAGTATATGATATTTCTTCTTCACAGTAGGAAGAGGGAATTCAAAGCCTCCAATAATAATCGTTGGAATTTTTTCAATAGAGTTGATACTATGAACTTGAGGTTATTTCTTCAGAAAGTGTACCGTATGCTCACTACTATTAATATGGAAAGTGGCATTGACCTTGTTGCAATCAATAACAGCCCCTGCAGTATTCAAAAAGGGTCTACCAAGGATGATCGACATACTGTCGTCCTCGGGAATATCAAGAATAACAAAGTTTGTTAAAATAGTAGCATTTGCAACTACGACAGGTACATCCTCACAAATACCGATAGGTAGAGCAGTTGATTTATCAGCCATTTGCAAAGAGATTTTAGTAGGTGTGAACTTATTCAAATCAAGTCTACGATATAAACAGAAAGCCATAACACTAACACCATCTCCCAAACCACATAAAGCAGTTTTAACATAGTTCCCTTTAATAGAGCATGGTATAGTTGGTATTCCTGGATCTCCTAGTTCCTTTGGTACTCCACCTTTAAAAGTATAGTTAGCAAGCATCATGGAAATCTCAGCTTCCGCTATATTTCTCTTATTAGTCACAATATCTTTCATATACTTAGCATAAGGAGACTTTTTCAGAATATTAGCCAAGCGCATACGCAAAAAGACAGGTCTAGCATTTCAGCAAAGCGCTCAAAATATTCATCATCCCTTTTCTTGGATGGTTTAGGAGGAAAGGTCATGGGTTTCTGAACCCATGGTTCTCTTTATTTACCATTTTTCCTAGCAATAAAGTCCCTTTTGTCATATCTCTTATTGTTAGGTTGTGGGTTATCAAGATCAACAGCAGGTTCAATCTCCACATCATTATCATTACTAGGTTGAGCATCAACATGAACATCATCATTAATATTATCACTAGGCTCATGTTCATCAGCACATTGTGTCTCAGTATCAGAAACAGAAATATCATTTGGGTTTTCAGGAGTATCTATAACAGGTTCACTAACAACATTCAAGGTTCTATCATCATTCTTGTTCCTCTTATTACTGGAACGACTATGTGCACCAATATTACTCCTTTGAGAATCTTGTTCAATTATCTTAGGGTGGCCCTCGGGATACAAAGGTTCCTGAGTCATTCTTCCACCTCTAGTCACCACTCTAATAGAATGATCATTGTTATTACTATTCATCTCATTAAGTAAATCATTATGTGCTTTGAGTACTTGTTCTACTTGAGTAGTTACCATGGAAGCATGTTTACTAATCAGTTTAAGATCGTTGATAGTTATACTAATATAATCACCTAAGCAATCAAGCATGCAAGCCTTATGTTTCAATTGTCTACTAACATAAGCGTTAAATTTTTCTTGCTTAACTACAAAATTATCAAACTCATCCAAGCATTGGCTAGCGGACTTATTATAAGGGATCTCGCTTTCATCAAATCTACGAAGAGATTAACCTCTACTACCCGTGTCGGGTTATCAAGACCATGTATTTCTTCAATAGGTGGTAGATTCTTAACACCTTCAGCTTTAATACCTTTTTCTTTCATACATTTCTTTGCCTCTTGCATATCTTCAGGACCGAGGAATAGGATACCTCTTTTCTTCAGAGTTGGCTTCGGAGGTGGTTCGGGAATAGTCCAATCATTATCATTACTCAGTATATTATTTAATAGTATTTTAGCTTGTTCAATAGTTTGTTCCCTGGAAACACAACCAACACAACTATATAGGTGGTCCCTAGAAGCATAGGTTAGTCCATTATAAAAGATATCAAGTATTTCATTTTTCTTGAGAGGATGATCAGGCAAAGCATTAAGTAACTGGAGATGCCACCCCCAAGATGTTTGCACAAAGTTAAATATTTCCCGCAAGGGAGCTTGTCCCTTATGGGCACGAAAATATTTTTCAGAAAAGTGATATATCATATCCTGAGGACTACGCACACAACCAGGAGCAAGAGAATTAAACCATATCTTAGCATCACCCTTTAATGAGAAAGGAAATAACTTAAGGATATAGTAATAACGAATTTTTTCCTCATGAGTAAATAGTGTGGCTATATCATTCAATTTAGTAAGATGCACCACAACAGTTTCAGATTCATAACCATGGAAAGGGTCAGATTCAATCAAAGTAATCAACTCAGGATCGACAGAGAATTCATAATCCTTATCAGTAACAAAGATAGGTGAAGTAGCAAACTTAGGATCATATTTCATTCTAGCATTCAAAGATTTTTCTTTCCACTTGCATAGTAATTTCTTAAGATCATCTCCATCCTTACAAGCAAGAAAGTCCCTAGATACCTCTCCTTCGATAACATAACCCGCAGGAATATCAGGCAATTCATATCTAGGAGAGCTAGGTATAGAAGGTGTCTTAAAGTGTTTAGTTTCAATAATTTCATTAGTTTCAGAAGTATCATAATTTTCAGCATTGGCTATAGCAATTTGTTCATCAAGAAATTCTCCCAGTGGCACAGTATTATCAAGAAAAGTATCATCATAAGCATCATACATACCAGAAGTGGCAGCATCAATTACTTGTGACATAACAGAATTACTAGCAGGTGGTGGTGTCGCAAGATTACTCATAACTAAAGGTGAATCAAGTGCAGAGCTAGATGACAGTTCCTTACCTCCCCTCGTAGTAGAGGGTTACATCTTAGTTTTTGGATCTTTCAGATTCTTCATAGTGATCAACAGATATAAATCCAAAGTGACTAAGAGAATATAGCTATGCTCCCCGGCAACGGCGCCAGAAAAAGGTCTTGATAACACACAAGTATAGGCGATCACAACAGTTTTCGGGGGTAGAGTATTCAACCCAAATTTATTGATTCGACACAAGGGGAGCCAAAGAATATTCTCGAGTATTCGCAGCTGAGTTGTCAATTCAACCATACCTGAAAGACTTAATATCTGCAGCAAAGTATTCCATAGCAAAGTTGTATGGAAGTAACGGTAGCACAAGTAACATTACCAGTTTGATAGTGATTGTAACAGTAGCAACGGAGAAGTCGCTTAGCAGAGATCAATATGTGGAAAGCTCATAGGCAATGGATCAGTGATGGATAATTATGTTGGATGTCATTCATCATGCAACAGTTATAACATAGGTTGACACAGAACTAGCTCTAATTCATTAATGTAATGTAGGCATGTATTCCAGATATAGTCATATGTGCTTATGGAAAAGAACTTGCATGACATATTTTGTCCTACCCTCCCGTGGCATCAGGGTCCTAATGGAAACTAAGGAATATTAAGGCCTCCTTTTAATATAGAACCGGACCAAAGCATTAGCACTTAGTGAATACATGAACTCCTCAAACTACGGTAATCACCGGAAAGAATCCCAGTTATTGTCACCCTAGGGGATGCGGATCATAAATAATAATAGGTGTCTACAACTTGCAACATAGGATCCAGAAAACACACACACACACACACACATATATATATATTCATGAAAACATAATAGGTTCAGATCTAAAATCATGGCACTATGGGGACCCCGACTAATAAGTCGTGATCACCGAATGTACGTGCATAGTGATCCTAGAGATTAATGCTCACTGAACACACAGAAATTGAATAACAAGAGTCTTGCATCCATTACATACCGGTTTACTCAAATATGGCCTTTATGGCCAAGTCTTCATACGATTGCAGCAGAAATCTTCAACGATAGCGTGAACCCATGCCATCCGCCTTAACCCTACATGCATTCTGACTGGGAAGCATCCTAGCTCGCATGTCTATCACCAAGGTAATCTTCATCATAACCTGATCTTTCATGCCTGGCCAATAAAATAATCAGTGGCAAGCCAATGAGTACTTTGAATGTACTCGCAAGCAACCCATGTTTGGAACAAGGCAATAACAATGCATGATATAGCACTAATAGGTAAGTTTTGTAGAAAGCTTTTTTTGAGTGCAATGACATGATCAAGGAACTTAAATAAGCATGAATCAACCATGGACAGGTGTTCATAAGAACACGTCACAGTTATCATCATAAGCAAGGGGTTAGACGTCTCATGTTCAACCATCACACCAAGTCGTCAGACTTGTCTCATGTACCATCTGAACATCTCATGTCCAGTCATCAAGCCAAGTCATATGACTCAACTCAAGTATCATCCTTGTCACCAAACACACACACACACACCAAGTTTTGAGGAAACATCTGGACGTAGTTTAGGAAGGACCTCCAATTGTCCATGGCCATGTACATGACTATTCGAACAGTTTTACACTCTGCAGAGGTTGCACGCTTTTCCCACCACACTCGGGGAACTTTCGTGTCATCCACGACTCGCGGTATATTACATACCCGAGGTAAGCACCCGAACAATGCATTTCCCATGGTGATACTACACAAGGAGTCCACTCGTTGGTGCCATCCCTCATGATATACATCACACGTATCATCCATGAGGGCACACAACGGTGTTCCTGTGCCTATAAAGACAGCGCATGGCCTTCCACTCCGGGACTACCCCATCTCGAGAGTGACCACTTCACTCTCGCCACTGGTAATGTGGGCTCCCTGCTAGCACCATCCATAGTAATAAACAAAGCCCCTTCCCATATAGGGGTAGAGTGGTTGCACATGTAAGGTTGGGACGGTCAGTAGACCTTAAATCTAATCCATTTTCAAAAACACACACACTCACACAACTTGCTCCGGTACACCACTTCTTTCTCAAGTGGTTACCCAAATCAACATCATCTCCCTCGGGCATTAGTGGCACCCAACAGGGTTTTTGAAAAATCTTTGAAAATACTCTTATTTCCATCACCATGCATATTCCTGATCCCACTTGCATACAATCTACTATCAACCTAACTACTCCCACCCGCACAACCCTCATAAGAATGGTAGGGTCATGCATGATGCAAGTATCAATGGTAGAGCATCGGAGGAATCCCACTGAAGGGGGAACACCACATCATGATCAATCATCGAAACAACAAGTGCTATATGTCATGCATGAATTATTTTCTTAACATGGTCAAAGGGCTGCATGCTAGGCTTAGCAATGTCTTCGAGGTCTTCACACGCTTCTCGTCCACTCCGAGCATTTCTTCTACTTTGTCAACTATCGCCGGAAACAACCGCAATAAGCAACACAACAAGTGGAAAAATAAAAGTGCTCTATAAATAGGAGTTTTATTTTTCTTGGACATCTCTGGCCATAAGAAAAATAACAAGGGAGGTTTAATTGGATGTGGGTATAGGGGGAGTCTTGAATTGGTGGAAATGAAGGAAATGATGATCCTACAAGATGTCCATAGGGCATGACTTTAGAAACATGAGGGAAGTGGTTTCACTGGATTTGGAGTTGGCATGATTTTCCTATGGATTTTCAATGTGGGTCAGATATGAATAAATGACCCAATAATTTACATAGCATAATAAGTATAAGAAAAAATGCTCACCACTTAGTGAATTAATTTAGATACATCTAGGAACTTGAACCACTCTGTTTGGATCTATTATGAATGCTCTAAGGATTTTGCAAGGTGGCTCCATAATACAAGTTATAACAAAAATATGGGTGGATCAGAATATGCTATATGGAAAAATTGTGCAATGCACATATTTGGATAACACATGTTTTTACAAGTCTGTAGAAACTTGAATCAATGAATTTGGAATTATATTGAATTTGATATGGATTTTACAAGTTTCAAAAGAAACATAAAATATATACATATAAAAAAGGCTACCTATTGGGCCAACAATGCTTGGGCGCACTGGGTCGGCCTAGCCGTTTCGTGCAAGGGCCACGCCGATGGCGTATTCCTTATAACACGCCTTTGGCCATGGGAGGCGTACACGACACGGGCGTCTCCACTTAATGGGGTGGGGTCCAAGGCCGCAGCCACTTACGGGCGGATCCCACCGGCAGATCCTCCCCTAAATCCCTCCCAAAACAAAGAAGCGGAAGGGGAGACCGACAGTGCCTGTGCCGACACCCTGTCCCGGCGGCATAGGCCACCCCCGGTGGCGCACCGGCCACCGGAGATCTCGGAGTGGTGATCCGCACCCACCTAGCGGTCGTGCTCCCTCCGAGGAGCGCCGGAGGGAGCAGGGCTTCGGCCCCAGCAGAGGCCGGAGATGGGTGGTGGTGGAACAAGGGCTAGGCCACCCGTAGGAGGAAAAATAGCACGAAGAGAGGATATCTAAGGTGCTATGGAGATTCTAGTTTGGTTCAAACGAGAGAAGGGCTTAGGTGAGCTCGTATTTTGAGCGAAGCCGAGGCGAAGCCATGGCGGCCATGGAGGACGGGGCCGATCTCGTGGGCTCGAGTGGCTCATCCAGGGAGGCCTCTAGGAGGGTTAGGAGGGGACTAGACACGTCTGGGGTGTGCAGGGGAGAGGTAAATCAAGGGGCGACGTGGGGGAGCTGGAGCGTGCCTCGGATGCCCTCTGGCGCGGCCAGCACGCGGGACAGAGGGGCTTTGGGGCTTTCTCATCATCGGCGAGAGGCGTGGGAATCAAGTAGGGACTCCCCGACACGCTTTGGTTCTCCACTAGACATGGACAAGAGCTACAGGATGAATCTTGTCGGTAGAGCGCTGTTGCTGCATGTCAACACCATCGTCACCACGCCATTGACTGTCCAGGGTGACTTTTTTGTCAGCCAAAGATGTCTGACATGCAAGGCCTACATGAGATAGGTCACTATTAAATTTTCAAGGGAAATGGAGCTGGATGAAATGGGTTTTCACTGCTGGGAAGTTTGCAGTAGCAAACTTGGGGCTGATCTAATGTGTTCTTACTGGAGGCAAATTGTGGAAAAACCTTGTCTAGTGGACTTAGCTATGGAGGGACTACAAGTCCACCAATTTTCAGCTCAGGGAGATCAATGCACATGGTACTTATAGTTCAAGGCTACAATTCCTACCAAAATCTATTTTTAGAGGTACTGCTCATATTTCCCTCCTGAGTATGCCATATTTGGGTTTGGGTTGACGCAAATGATGCTTTGGAAAGGTTTGGGGGCATTTTTATGAATAGAATAATGGGAGAGGGGAAAGAAGAGGTCTTGCCATGGTAAAAGAGAGGGAGAATGAGGGAGTTATCTCCCCAAATAATTGATCAGAGGGCATGGTAATGTTATTGGAGGTAAATTGAGGTTAGAATATACTATGGTAAAAAGTTGGGGGCAAGAGGAATCTTTTCGGGCCCACTTTGCTTGTCCAGAAGTTTATGGCTGAAGGTGTTTGTGTTGTGATTGGGCTAGGCAGCGGAATCATATGACCTTGAGATTTACCAGGGGTAAATGGTAAGTCCATTTGGTCGTGATCACAACTTTGGAGATGATTTTCTGAAAGTTTGCAATGTAAACATGGTAAACCCTAGGATTTAACAGAATCAGGTTTCTGTAGATCCAATTGGGTTAAACTAATCCCCTTTATTCACAACTTGGTGTAACATCATTATCTGGGGATTAGAACATGTCCACAAAGTTTGGGATCAATAATAGAAACTTCACAATGTAAAGTTGATCAAATTTGTCTCTGGACAAGAATGGTTTTAGGATATTTTGGTGAACCAAAACAATTGGGATTGAGATGAAACATGGCAAGAGTATCACATATATCATGTGTGACACTCTAGAATTTTCCTGGATTTATTTGAGAAAATTTCTTATAGAAGTATTTCAAATCCTTGAAATAGGCAGAAATGGTTTTGAAGGGTTTTGTCCAATATTTTGAACATGACCATGAGTTTAAACTCTTATATTTGTACAATATATCTCCACTAAGTTTTCCTAAGTTTTCTCAAATATTTTTAAAGCATTGAAATAATTTTTCCCTATAAAACATCATTTCTGGATTTAAGAAAAAGCCTTTAAACAAAATAGGACAATAATCTTTAAAATTAATATTTGGTGGTTTTGGGAAGTCTTATTTATATTGGGTTTCAAATAAAGTATTTGGAGAAAAAGGATCCACCCAATTTGGGGACTTGCAGTGCAAATCTCAAATCAGGGGGTTTTGAAAACCTAATTTAAATAAATGTTTTTTGGCCAAAATAATATTTTGTAAAAACTATTTTGAAGTCCTACTGACATGCCATGATCATTGGAAAAGAGTTGGGATCAAGGAAAAGGGTTCTTGAGAGGTAGGAGGATGTTTTATGAATAATAGAGCACCAGCAAGTAGTCAGACAAGCAATCGAATAACACACAAGTCAAGCATTCAAATGCACTCAAAAAGTTTTAATTTGCCCTAATTTTTGAGTCATGATAACTTAGTCATGAGGCAAAACACAGGGTGTGACAGATCTAACCCCCTTACAAGAATCTTGTCCCCGAGATTCCTAGGCTAGGTGCTGATGCAGACATTTAGAGGTGATGTAGTCTTCACGTTCCACATTGTTTCTGCTCTGGCGTGGTTGTCCTTCTAGATCTTGAAGTGCCTGATGATATGTCTTCGAGTGCCCAATTGACTTCGTCTAAGGGTTAACGAGGTTCCCGCAGGGCCTGTCTTGCGTGTGTAACCCAAGGTTAGAAGACCTGGCAAAGCAGAGTGTGTGTGCTGGTCCTGGGGTTGTTAGTGACATCAAGATGCCTCATGTTAGAATAGAAGGGTCGAGTCTTAGTGTAGCTTCTCATTGACGGGAAGTCCTTATATTCCTTAAAGGAGGAGGTCTTTAGTCATAGGTGGCCTCCATCCTTGAGGTGCGTCATCGTGGGCTTCTCGTTGAGATCTTCTGCTTGAGTAAGCTTCCTAGGTAGATACTTCATTCTTCTTTGGCTGTTTGCCTTCTTCGTCATGGACGCATGTTTCTGGATTGTCTTTGAGTGTTTGGTCTACTCATATCTCTGTGGCAAGGCATGTGCTAAGTCTTGCCCCTAAGACCGAGATTAGAAACTTGGTGTCAAAACAGGTTCTACCATCTGGGAAGGTTTCAGTTGGGTTCTAGATAAGCTGACTATTCAGAGTATAGATCATCCATCTAATCCCCAAGGTCTGATGCTTGGCAAGTGGGGTGAACTACATTTGATAGGTGGCTTACCATGATCGAGTCACAGTTTATTCCCTAGATTGTTCAAAAAGGGCTGATAACAAAGTCATGACAATCGCCCACTCCATTCCAGGCATCTGAAGGGAGTAGTGACGTCATGCTCATCGTACACTATCAAAGTGGTGGAGTGAGGGGTATTACCCACTCCTCGGTTCCTTCCTAGAAAGGAATTGATGGATGACCAGTCAAAATAAGGGGTTCCTCAACCCCCTTGATGTGCAAGGGCTTCATCAAGCTTGGACGTCGGTGCTTCTTGATATAGTCTAATTGATGTGGCCGACAAAGGAGTGGTGGTTGACTTCCTTTGCTTCTTCTTCATCGTTGTCGTGGATTTCGCAATCACAGTGGTTCTTCATCTTGCTTGGTCAACAAAGCCTACTTCTATAGGGAGGGTGCTTCGCGGAGTCTAACTCCTTTAAGGTGAAACCTTATACTCGAGAGGTATGGTAATGGGTGTTCCTGGGGCTGGTCCAAACAGGACTAAGGTGTTCCTTCCTCTCATTGGGAAAATAAGTATATCATCCATGAGGATAACATCATACTCCTCCAATACCACATAAACACATTGCTCATGGGATGTGTGAGAGAGGCGGTCATTTGTTCCGGGTGGTCACTTTTCCATGGGTTTGTGGTCCAACCTAATACAGGTCCTTGTGGCCACCATCCATATGAACATGTCTGGTGGAGGTCGGGGTGGAGTATCGACCATAGTCAAATAACGTAGAGCCAAGACCTATGGTCATAATCCGACCATATTATGGCTCGAGAAGGCTTTGGAGTTTCAAGGAGCTTAGGATGTGAGTGAACGTCTAACATCTTATCCTGAGCAAAACTATTTGATGCCAATAGTACTGCCTATACTCCAAACAAAACCACCCAATATTATCGAAGGTATCATCTGATATAAGTCAACTCCAATATTACACATGCTACTCATATCTCCAAGGGTTTTGGCAGAAGGACTATACCGAAAAATCTCATATGTATACTATAGCTAACTCACATATATCCCTATATAAAAATCCTCGTGTTAATTTACAAGACGCTAAGCTTGATCATGACACTACCAATCCAATTGTCCTTCTGGACTACCCAAGGTCTAAGGTAATGCATTTCTATGATAAGGAAACACGTAATAAACCACTCCAAGATCTTGTTTCCTTCCTATGAATCCAATTAACCGATCCTCGATTATCATCCACTATTACCTGATCCATTATTGCTACCAATCCAACATCGATGGTGTCCAACATAATCTTCTCGGGTTCATTCAATCCACATATCGTTGCAAGGACTATTATCATGAACTTCCAACCTCATGGCCAACTACGCTCCAAGGTCGAGCTTATATAGATACCTAAATTACCCATAACATCATCCGATTCCTTCTACTATCATCCACCAAGAAACAGGGTATCATTATCAAGATCATTGGACTAAATCCAAATTACTCCAAACCATGTGGTTTGTTGATCTCGGACACCTATTAGAATCACCTATTTAAGTCCAAGGTTTACATCTAGTAAGGATTCCCTACTAGTTATTCCAGTCACCATCATATCACCAACAATCCACTATCTACATTTCCTGCTAAAGTCAAGTCATTGATCCACCAAGAGTTTCAGCATGAGGTCATATTTGTCCTACTAATCCAATTTGCTCAAGGGACAAGTAAGTTATGCTACTCTATCAATCTTGATCCACCAAGTTCGTCTACCAACATTAAACCTCATAATCCACCAAAGGGTCTGAACTGCTTCCTCAAGACATCTATTATGGGTAAATCAAATCATTATCCACAAATTGTATACACTTAGAATGATTATTCCTATGGCATCAAGGTTCTAGTGCTAGCGTAAGAATGAAGGATGTTTGTAAACTATGATCACTAGCTCCATAATGAACGTTGTGCAAAGCAGGGGTTATAGAAGCTCAATAAGTGCTCTGGCAAATCCGTGTATTAAACACGTGATCAGAGGCTCGTGCTAGGGGAGCTCGTGATGTAGAGGCTGGTCTGGGGAGGGGTTTCCATTCTTGAGGGAAGAGCCTAATCCCTACGGGGTTGCGTTTTTTGAGTACGTTGTAGTCGAAGTCTTCGGTGTCAGTTGTTTGTCGAGGTGGATCCTTGGTGTATCCGGTCTTGCTGGTCTTCACTTGACGAGAGGGGGAGAGGGAAAGTAGCATAGAGGAGCGTGCCTAAGGGGGTGTTATAGTGCAGGTGCAATCAAACAAATGCTGAAAAGACCAAACACAAACATCAAGGTAAGGTAGGTGATATGGTCGCGTACTTGTTGCCTACGGCAAAAGTGTGACTTACACCAAAGCACAACAGGCAAAACACGCAATACACATCATGGTTCCATCTGAACCATCATACGGACTCGACTTCGCATGGGGGACACACGACCTATCCTACCCTAGAGGTTCTCAGACTCATTAGTCGTGCTTGCTTCGTGTCTTGGAGAGGAGTCCACTTAGTTTTCTGGGTCTTCTTCGGGTGTCACTATGTCTTTGGTTGTTGTTCATCAAAATGATCCTGGTTGCGCCTGAAGAGTCCATGACAACTTCGGGTCTATTGAGTTGACGATGAAGGTGATTCTTCACGGCTGTTGCTGGCAGGGTCTTCTGGTGTCCTCGTGATCGTGACAATGCCTTCTTATCTCTTGAGACGTCGAGCATTCCAGTTAGGCAACCTTTTATGCAATGTCATTAACAAGGCATGGTAGAGTTGTATCCTGTCGCTCATGTTGCGATATCATCAGCACCAAGAGCGGGGAATGATGACAACCGTTTTCCTGCTCACCGTAGTGAGGCGCACCATATGGTGAGGTTCTCATCCACCAGTGGTTACCGATATAACAACTAAAAGGATAGGGTTGCTCTATTAGCGACACATTATCATGACATTGCATGTCTTGTGTCGTGGTAATCGAAGGCCAAGGTGGAATCATCCTCGGGATGTGTCGAGGGTGTCACTATCATCTAAGTCTTGACATCCTCATCCTTCAAGAAGGTTTCTTCTATTGGTAGCTCCTTGTCTAGTGTCGCCAACTTGGGTCCGAGATATGTCGGCAATCGTCTGGCAAGGTGGCTTCCTTCCAAGTTACCCACGAGGATTACAAGGAATCCCGTGGTCTGGGGCACAAAGGTAGTAGCGACCATTTGCGAAGTTTTGGAAAAGCAGACGAGGAGAGCTAAGGGAAAAGTGGTGGAAGTGCTAAGGAAAAAACCTTTGCTCCCCTTGGAATTTTAGGAGAGGCGAGAGATATAGAGGCTTTGTAAGTGATTTTGAAGGGTCTGGAAAATTAGTTTTGTCATATCTAACGTCCATGCTATCTAAGGGCTTCCTACAGTCAGGATGGCTCTAATACCAGCTCTGTGGGGATCCTGACTCATAAGTTGTGATCACCGAATGTACGTGCATAGTGATCCCAGAGATCAATGCTCACTGAACACACAGAAACTGAATAACAAGAGTCTTACATCCGTTACATACCGTTTACTCAAATATGGCCTTTATGGCCAAGTCATCATACGATTGCAGCGGAAATCTTCAACGATAGTGTGAACCCATGCCATCTGCCTTAACCCTACAGGCATTCTGACTTGGAAGCATCCTAACTCGCATGTCCGTCACCAAGGTAATCTTCATCAAAACCTGATCTTTCATGCCTGGCCAATAAAATAACCAGTGGCAAGCCAATGAGTACTTTGAATGTACTCGCAAGCAACACATGTTTCGAACAAGGCAATAACAATGCTTGATATAGCACTAATAGGTAAGTTTTGCAAAAAGCTAGTTTTGAGTGCAATTACATGATCAAGTAACTTAAGTAAGCAGGCATCAACCATGGACAGGTGATCATAAGAACACGTCATAGTCATCATCAAAAGCACGGGGTTGGACGTCTCATGTTCAACCATCACACCAAGTCCTCAGACTTGTCTCATGTACCGTCTGAACATCTCATGTTCAGTCATCAAGCCAAGTCACCCGACTCGACTCAAGTATCATCCTTGTCACCACACACACACCAAGTTTTGAGGAAACATCTGGACGTAGTTTAAGAAAGACCTCCAACTATCAATGATCGTGGACACGGCGATTCGAATAGTTTTACACTCTACATAGGTTGTGCTCTTTACCCACCAGACTCGGGGAACTTCCGTGTCATCCACGACTCACGGTATATTACATACCCGAGGTAAGCACCCTAACAATGCCTTTCCCATGGTGATACTAAACAAAGAATCCAATCGTTGGTGTCATCCCTCATGATATACATCACACGTATCATCCATGAGGGCACGCAATGGTGTGCCCGGTGCCTATAAAGACAGCACATGGCCTTCCACTCCAGGACGACCCCGTCTCGAGAGTGACCACTTCAGTTTCACCACTGATAATGCAGGCTCCCTGCTAGCACCAACCATAGTAATCAACAAAGCCCCTTCCGATATAGGGGTAGAGTAGTCGCACATGTAAGGTTGGGACGGTCAGCAGACCTTAAATCTAATCCGTTTTCAAAAACACACACTCACACAACTAGCTCCAGTACACCACTTCTGTCTCAAGTGGTTACCCAACTCAGCATCATCTCCCTCGGGCATTAGTGGCACCCGACGGGTTTTTTGAAAAGTCTTTGAAAATACTTTTTGTTTCCATCACCATCCATATTCTCGATCCCACTTGCGTAGCGTCTACTAGCAACCTAACTACTCCCACCCACACAACCCTCATAAGAATGGTAGGGTCATGCACGATGCAAGTATCAATGGTAGGGCATCGGAGGCATCCCATCGAAGGGGGAACACCACATCATGATCAATCATCGAAACAACAAGTGCTATATGTCATGCATGAAAAAGTTTCTTAACATGGTCACAGGGTTGCTTGCCTGGCTGAACAATGTCTTCGAGGTCTTCACCCTCTTCTCATCCACTCCGAGCATTTCATCTACTTCGTCAACTATCGCCGGGAACAACCGCAACAAGCAATACGACAAGCGGAAAAATAAAAGTGATCTATAAATAGGAGTTTTATTTTTCTTGGACAGCTCTGTCCATAAGAAAAATAACAAGGGAGGTTTAATTGGATGTGGATCAAGGGGGAGTCTTGAATTGGTGGAAATGATGATCCTACAAGATGTCCACAGAAAATATTTTGTATAAAGGAGTGCATGGACCCAACAAATAGGGCATGATTTTAGAAACATGAGGGAAGTGGTTCCACTTGATTTGGAGTTGGCATGATTTTCCTATGGATTTTCAAAGTGGATGAGATATGAATAAATGGCCCAATAATTTACATAGCAGAATAAGTATAAGGAAAAATGCTCACCACTTAGTGAATTAATTTAGATACATCTAGGAACTTGAATCACTCTGTTTGGATCTATTATGAATGCTCTAAGGATTTTTGAAAGGTGGCTCCATAATAAAAGTTATAACAAAAATATGGGTGGATCAGAATATGCTATTTAGAAAAAGTGTGCAATGCACATATTTGGATAGCACATGATTTTAGAAGTCTGTAGAAACTTGAATCAATAAATTATGAATTTTATTGAATTTGATATGGATTTTACAAGTTCCAAAAGAAACATAAAATATATACATATAAAAAAGGCTACCTGTTGGGCCAACCATGCTGAGGCACACTAGGCCGGACCAGCCGTTTCGTGCAAGGGCCACGCCGATGGCGTATTCCTTGGAACACGCCTTTGGCCAAGGGAGGCGTACACCGCAGGGGCATCTCCAGTTAACGGGGTGGGACCCAGGGCCGTAGCCACTTACGGGTGGACCCCACCGGCAGGTCCTCCCCAACCCCCACCCTGAAATAGAGGAGCGACAAGGGAGACCGGCCGTGCCTGCGCTGGCGCCCCGTCCTGGCGGCACAGTGAGGGATCACTAGAAGAGTGTCTACAGGGGGGATTAATAGACTACTAGCAGAAATTTAAAACTTAACTTTTCCCAAGTTAATTGGTTGACAGATTTTAATAGTTTTAGCAAAGCTAGCAAGTCTAACAACCCTACACATGCATGTCAACAAATATGGCAGCGGAAAGTAAAGACATTGGATATGAAGTAAAGTGTTGAAATAGATAGATCAAACGTAGTTGTAGACACGATGACTTTTCCCATGGTTCCGATAGGTGGCGCTATCGTACATCCATGTTTATGGAGTCTTCAACCCACGAAGGGTAACGGTCGCGAGAGTCCACGGAGGGCTCCACCCAAAAGGGTTCTTGAAGTAGAAATCTTGACTATTCCATAATGGCTTCCGTCCACAAAGGACTAGCCTCACTATGGGTAGATCTTCACGAAGTAGACGATCTCCTTGCCCTTACAAACTTCTTTGTTCACTCCACAAGACGAAGTAGGAGGCTCCCAAGTGACACCTAACCAATCTAGGAGGCACCACCCTCCAAAAGATAATAGGCTCGGTAATGACGATGAACTACTTGCTCTTGTGCTTCAAGATGATAGACACCTCAGCACCCAATCACTCTCTCATAGATTTGGCATGGTCGAAGAGATGGGATTGGTGGAAAGCTACTTGGGGAGGCTAGAGATCAAGATCCATATGATTGGAGTGGAATATCTTGACCTCAGCACAAGGGTAGGTGGTTCTCTCTCAGAAAACTAGATGGGGCAAGTGTGGAATAGTTCTGAGTGCTTCTCCCTCGAGTAGGTGGTGGTGAAGGGGCATATATAGGCATCCCCAAAAATTCAACCGTTACACACAAAATGACCAACTCGGTGACATCGATGTGTTCATCTCGGTGGTACTGAAGTGACCAAAAGGTAGCAACTTTTGAATCTCGATGAGACCGATATAGGAAACTCGGTGGCACCGATAAGGTGACCAACGGTTGGATTTCCAATCTCAGTGACGCCGATCTAACATTCTCGGTGGGACTGAAAATGTGAATTTGTGTAACAGAAAGTTGGCAACCAAAACTCGGTGGCACCGATATGGAATCTGTTGCACCGAAGTGGCTAGGGTTTGGTTGAGTCTGTCTGGGTTCTGGAATCGGTGGCAGCGGTATGGGAAAGTTGGTTGCACCGATTTTGAGTGTTAGGTATTGAACAGACTTTGGTGGGAGACTTTGTGGATGTTTTTGGCGACTATCATTTGTGCATGTTTGAGCATATTGTTCACCAACAAAACCTTACCCCCTTTTAATAGTATTGGCTTTCCTATGGACTCAAAGTGATTTCTCACAAATATAAAATGTAGAGTCCTCTTGCTTGAAGCTTGGCCGACCTATTTCCTTGCATCTTGTGGTATGTCCATAATCTCCTTTTGCCAAACCTCTCTATAGACTGTATCTGAAATACACTAGGTAAAAGTATCAGTCCAAGAGACAATGTATGTTGTCATGAATTATCAAAACAACCAAGGGAGCATGTTTTGCTTTCAATATCCCTCTTTTTGGTAATTGATGACAACATACAATCAAAGCTTCAAATAAAGATATGCATGGTTATACTGAAGACTTTGAGAGACACATGACTTTAGACTTGCTTCCCCTAAATGTGTGCAGTCCTTTAAAGGATAGTTGCTTTTGAATGCATGAACACACATAAGGTAGAAGGGATATAACAGGTCATGTGTATCTTGGCTATATGCATCAAATATATATGAATGAGATGTATCTTTGTTCAAGACATCACTCCTGCAAACAATATGTGCAAGAAGCAAGAGATCATCTTGACCAAGGATATGATGCATATACTTACCTTGTGTTCTTGAGCATCCTGGTAATAGAAACAAAATTGAGAAAACAATGTTAGGAAACACAAGAGTATTCGACCAAACAGCAAGGCAATAGAACTCAAAATTGCCAAGATATCGAGGACATATAGAACATAGTATTCCTTAGAATTGATATGTCTCCAAGATCATTGAGAATTTTCTCACCGTAGATATGAAAATAGATTATCCTGAGAAAGGTCAAAAAATTTCTTCTCCCCCTACTTTGATATTCTCCCCTTGTTTATAAAGGTATGAGTATTGATATTGGCTCTCCCCCTTGATCATATCTCCCCCTTTGCATAAGCATGTATCTCCCCTTTAGCATGAAGCTTTGGTCTTCTCCCCCTTTGGCATTAATTTCCAAAAAGGTTAAAAACAGGGATAGATACAGGGATCATTAACTGAGAAGGGATCCTTGAGAACAAGGGTCATCGAAATGTAGGATTCATAGAAATGAAAACTGAGGGAGTTATGGAAAATGATTTCTCTCCCTCTGAGATGTAGTAGGACTTTGTTATTCTCCTCCTTTCTTCATTGAAGATAGGGATGCTTGAGGACCAAAAATTCTCTCCTCAAGATTAACTTTAGTTCTTCTCCCCCTAAGTAATACAAAGTTTTTTAAGGATCATCAAAGTAATAGAAGTATTACAAGAAAGATCACTAAGAAAACACAGAATTTGCAAAAGTGAATTCAAATGAGAGAGAATGAAAATCGGTGACTTCGAGATAGATAGATCAGTGGTACCGAGATTTTGTAGTGCAGCTTGTCTACAATTTCGGTAGACCTAAGATATCTGAGTCGGTGGCTCCGAAAGAGAAAGCAAGTTTCTATTTTCACAGAGTCAAGAGAAAGATTTTCAACAAAATATGAAGTTTTTACAAGGGACATCAACTAGAGAAGATTGGAGTAGTTATGAGAAATCATGCAATAGAGAGAAAACCACACCAGATTCTTAACTAGATGATGGGCGGTGACTAGGTCACCTATATTAGAGTATATTGACTTAGGAGCCAAGCAAGAATACTTGATCATAGGTCATACTCTATGTTAAGATCAGAATGTGGTTACCATTTTTCGATTAAGCGTTTTAATGTTTTCATGTCACTTGAGTTGCTTTAGCTCATTTCTTGGAGTAAAGCCTTTTCAAGGACATGAGTACGAACCTTTGAGTGATGTTGATGACGTGGCTTGATTAGTCATGCAAGGAAGAACAATAGATTTATCCTATTGACATGATACCAATTGAGAGTGTGCTATTTTTATCAAGTATATGTCAAGGATATGGTTGAGTGGCCTTCTTCCTTCCATCATCAAGAGGGGTTGTGGATACTTGGTAATGACAAGATTGTGTATGATTGGAGTTGATGGCAATCTTGTGGAATGAAGTTTTTCCAAGTACCTAAAAGAGATTAGATGCAATACAAGGGAGCATAGAATTCCATGGCATAAGATGAAATGCTAAGATACATGGAAATATCAAGAAAGCTCATGCCCTTGCATGCAACCGAGTGAGTCTAGCTCAAGTTTGAAGCATCAATGATGTTCAACCCACTCCTCAAGTGACAAAATGTCTTCTCATCAAGTGGCTTAGTAAAGATACCGGCCAATTGCTTGTTAGTGTGATCATGCTTAAGATTAATATCTCCTTTGGCAACATGGTCACGAATGAAATGATATCGAACTTGAATATGCTTAGTTCGAGCATGTTGCACATGATTATGACCAATTTTAATAGCACTTTCATTGTCACAAAGTAATGGAACATTTTTAACATGAATTCCATAATCCATAAGTATTTTTGTCATCCAAAGTAGTTGCAACAACAAGATCCAGCAGCAATATAGTCAGCTTCGGCAGTAGATAGGCATACTGAATTTTGTTTCCTACAGGACCAAGATACAAGAGATCTGCCCAAATATTGACAAGTACCCGAGGTGGATTTTCTATCAACCTTGTCACTAGCATAGTCCGAATCAGAATAGCCAACAAGGTCAAAAGAATATCCCTTGGGATACCAAATGCCAAAATTTGACGTTTGTATCAAGTATCTCATAATGCGTTTTACGGCTAAAAGATGACATTCTTTCGGTGCAGCTTGATATGTAGCACACATGCAAACACTAAGCATAATATCGGGACGAGATGCACATAGATATAACAGTGAACCAATCATAGATCGATAAACTTTCTGATCAACCGGCTCATCCTCTCTGGTAAGATCAACATGTCTGCTAGTAGGCATAGGGTTTTCATACCTTTTCACTCCTACATGTTGAACTTTTTGATCAAGTCCTTGGTATACTTAGTTTGAGAGATGAAAGTTCCTTCTTTTGATTGCTTGATTTGCAAGCCAAGAAAGAATTTCAGGTCACACATCATGGACATCTCATACTTCTCGGACATCAACCTTCCAAATCTTTCACTAAATTGAGGGTTAGTGGAACCAAAGATAATATCATCCACATAGATTTGGCACACAAATAATTCACCATTAACTCTCTTAGTGAATAAGGTTGCATCAATTTTACCAATTTCAAAACCTTTTTTGATAAGAAACTTTGTTAAACATTTATACCAAGCACGAGAGGCTTGCTTAAGACCATAAAGAGCTTTACGAAGCTTGTAAACATGATTAGGTTTCTTAGGATTCACAAATCCAGGTGGTTGCTTAACATAAACCTCTTCTTCAATCTCACCATTTAAAAATGCACTTTTAATATCCATTTGATAAAGCTTGATATCATGGTGATTGGTATAAAAAAAGAACAATGCGAATAGCTTCAAGTCTAGCGACGGGGGCGTATGTCTCACCGGAGTCCATACCTTCGACTTGCGTATATCCTTGAGCTACGAGGCGAGCCTTGTTGCGCACGACTTGACCGTCTGCGTATTGCTTGTTTCGAAATACCCATTTGGTTCCGATGATGTTGTGTTCATCCTTTGGCTTCTCCACTAGTGTCCACACTTCGTTCCTTTCGAAGTTGTGAAGCTCTTCATGCATAGCGTTCACCCAATCCGTGTCTTCAAGAGCTTGTTCTACCTTCAAGGGCTCAATGCTAGAAATGAAAGAATAATGCTCATAGAAGTTTGCTAGACGAGTTTTAGAGCGGGTGATCCTCCCTGTTTGTATATCGCCAAAGATTTTCTTTAGGGGATGGTTCTTGGTCACTTGTGCTCGAACTCGGGTCAGCTTCCGATTGTTGGTTGGTGGATCTTCTTCTTCATCATCATCTCCTTCATCTTCGTTATTGTTGAAGGTGTCGTTCCCTTGAGGTGGTGGTGAAGGAGGTTGTGGTGGATCTTCATGATGCACCTCCTCCTCTTCATCATTTTGCCGTGTGCCGCTTGTGGATGCCTCCATGTCATTTCGTGGTTCACCTTGTTGTGAGGTAGGGGCTTCCACTTGAGTTGATGAAGTACTTTACTTCACCTCCATGGGACGAATCTTGCCGATGGGTAAATCTAGGATAGCTTCCGAAGGGTTCTTATCACCTGCATCATTTGGCAAAACTTCGACTTGTGAACCATTAGATTCATCAAACTTCACATCTACCATCTCCTTAACTTTTCGGGTGAAGTGGTTGTAGACACGGTAGGTGTGAGAGTTTGATCCATAACCAAGTAGGAATCCTTCATGAGATTAGGAGAAAATTTAGTACGACGATGTTTATCAAGAATATAGCACTTGGAGCTGAATACACAAAAGTATCCAACTTGGGGTTTGTTACCGGTGAGTACCTTGTATGCCGTTTTACCGAGAAGCTTGTGCAAGTAAAGTCGGTTTGTGGCATGACATGCCGTTTCCACGGCTTCTGCCCAAAAGTGTTTTGGCGTATTTGTTGGAAATATGCCCTAGAGGCAATAAATAAAGTGTTTATTATTATATTTCCTTGTTCATGATAATCATTTATTATCCATGCTGTAATTGTATTGATTGGAAACACATTACATGTGTGGGTAAATAGACAACACTTTGTCCCTAGTATGCCTCTAGTGAACTAGATCGTTAATCAAAGATGGTCAAGGTTTCCTAGCCATTGACATGTGATGTCATTTGATAACGGGATCACATCATTGGGAGAATGATGTGATGGACAAGATCCAAACTACAAACGTAGCATATGATCGTGTCAGTTTATTGCTACTGTTTTGTGCATGTCAAGTATATGTTCCTATGACCATGAGATCATGTAACTCACGGACACCGAAGGAGTGCCTTGTGTGTATCAAACGTCGCAACGTAACTAGGTGACTGTAAAGGTGCTCTACAGGTATCTCTGAGGGTGTCTGTTGAGTTGGCATGGATCAAGACTAGGATTTGTTACTCCATGTGACGGAGAGGTATCTCAGGGCCCACTCGGTAAAACGACATCACAATAAGCCTTGCAAGCAATGTGACTAAATGTTAGTCACGGTATCTTGTATTACGGAACGAGTAAAGAGACTTGCCGGTAATGAGGTTGAACTAGGTATGGAGATACCGACGATCGAATCTCGGCCAAGTAACATACCAAAGAACAAAGGGAACATCATTCGGGATTAACTAAATCCTTGACATAGAGGTTCGTCCGATGAAGATCTTCGTAGAATATGTAGGAACCAATATGGGCATCCAGGTCCCGCTATTGGTTATTGTCCGTAGAGGTGTCTCAATCATGTCTACATAGTTCTCGAACCCGCAGGGTCTGCACACTTAAGGTTTGGTGACGTTTCGGTAGTATAGAGTTATGTAAGGTGGTGACCTAAGGTTGTTAGGAGTCCCGGATGAGATCCCGGATGTCACGAGGAGATCCGGAATGGTCCGGAGGTAAAGATTGATATATAGGAAGTCCCATTTTGGTCGCCGGAAAAGTTCGGGCTAATCGGTAATATATATTGGTGGTTTTAGGGTTTTTGCACTAGATTTTCAGCCACGTGCTACCCGTTCCTCCAGTGCATTGTTTCTCCTCTAGATTGGATTTCTGCAGCGCTTAGGCGAAGCCCTACTGGAATAGCTCCACCACCATCGCCGAACCGTCGTCACACTGATGGCGAACTCTTCTTCCTATCCGCTCCCTCTTGCTAGATCAAGATGGCAGAGATCATCATCAAACTGCACGTGTGCTGAACGCGGAGGTGCCGTCCGTTCGGCACTAGATTGGAAGGACCGTGATCAAGTTCGTGGGACGGATCATGATCAAGTTCGCGGGACGGATCATGATCAAGTTCGCGGGACGGATCGTGATTGGATCGCGGGACAGATCGTGATTTGATCGCGGGATGCTCGTTGATTTGGATCGCAAAGACGTTGGACTACACCAACCGCATTTCTTAACGCTTCCCGCTTAGCGATCTACAAGGGTATGTAGATCCACTCTCCCTCTCGTAGATGCTCCCAACATGGATAGGTCTTGTGTGAACGTAGGAAATTTGTTGTTTCCCATGCAACATTACTAGACGGTGGCATCATGAGCTAGTTCTATCTGTAGATGAGATCTCGAGTAGAACACAAAGAGTTTGTGGGCGTTAATGCTTAGATTGCTTCCTTCCTTGGTCGTGTTTTGGTTCAGCGGTATTGTGAGATGAAGCGGCCTGGACCAACATTACTCGTACGCTTACGAGAGACCTGTTCCCTCGACCACAACTTGTTGCATAGATGGCTTGCGGGTGGCAGTTTCTCTCACTTTAGTTGGATCGGATTCGACAAATGCGGTCCTTGAGACGGTTGAAAAGCAACTAGTGTATCACCGTTGTGGTTTTTGCGTAGATGAGAATTGTTCTTGCTAGATACCCGTAGCAGCCACGTAAAACATGCAACAACAATTAGAGGACGTCTAACTTGTTTCTGCAGGGTATGTTGTGATGTGATATGGCCAATTACATGATGTGATATATATAATGTATGAGATGATCATGTGATGTATAGATTATCACGACTTGCATGTCGATGAGTAGGGCAACTGGCAGGAGCCATAGGGTTGTCTTTAATTATTGTATGACCTGCGTGTCAATCATTAAGCGCTATGTAATGCTTTACTTTATCGCTAAATGGTAGCAATAGTAGTAGAAGCATGTTGGCGTGACAACCCCGATGGCGACACATTGATGGAGATCAAGATGATGGAGATCATGGTGTCATGACGGTGACGATGGAGATCATGCCGTTGCTTTCAAGATGGAGATCAAAAGCACAAGTTCATGGCCATATCATGTCACTTATGATTTGCATGTGATGCTAATCCTTTTATGCACCTTGTTTTGCTTAGGACGACGGTAGCATTATAAGGGGATCCCTCACTTAAAATTTCAAGATGAATTGTGTTCTCCTTGAGTGTGCACCGTTGCGAAAGTTCGTCATGTTGAGACACCACGTGATGATCGGGTGCGATAGACTCTATGTTCACATACAACGGGTGCAAGCTAGTGTTGCACGTGCAGAACACTCGGGTTAAACTTGACAAGCCTAGCATGTACAGACATGGCCTCAGAACACAAGAGACCGAAAGGTCGAACATGAGTCATATAGTAGATATGATCAACATGATTATGTTCACCATTGAAACCACCTCAACTCACGTGATGATTGGACTTGAGTTGGTGAATTTGGATCATGCGACACTCAGATGACCTGAGGGATGTCAATCTGAGTGGGAGCTTTAGTAATTTGATTAACTAAAACTCATTATCTTGAACAATAGTCTAAACAACCTTTGCATATTATGTTGTAGATCAATGGCTCGCATAGTAGCACCCCTGAATTTTAATGCGTTCCTAGAGAAAGCTAAGTTGAGAGCTGATGGAACTAACTTTGTTGACTAGGCCCGTAATCTGAGGATTATCCTCATGGCTTCCCAGAAATCATATGTCCTTGATGCACCGCTTGGTGACCAACCAGAAGACATGACCTCCGAAGACGTTAAGAACGCTTGGGAGGCACATTCTGGAGATTACTAAATAGTTCAGTGTACAATACTGTATGGCTTAGAACCGGGACTTGAAAGATTTTTTGAATGTCATGGAGCATATGAGATGTTCCAGGAGTTGAAGTTTATCTTTCAGAAGAATGCCCAGATCAAGAGGTATGAGACCTCCGACAAGTTCTATGCTTGCAAGATGGAGGAGAACGGGTCTATCAGCAAACATATACTCAGAATGTCTGGGTATGCGACTCGTCTAGTGGAGTTGGGAATTGCCCTTCCGCCAGAGGCGGTCACTGACAGAGTTCTTCAATCACTGCCACCTAGTTACAAGAGCTTTGTGATGAACTATAACATGCACGGGATGAACAAGTCAGTCGCCGAGCTGTTTGCGATGCTGAAAGTCACTGAGTCTGAAATCCAGAAAGAACATCAAGTGTTGATGGTCAATAAAACCACTAGTTTCAAGAAAAATGGCAAGGGCAAGGGCAAGAAGGGTAAAACCAAGAAGGATGGCAAAGCAGTTGCTACTCCTGTAAAGAAGCCCAAGCGTGGACCTAAGCGAGAAACTGAGTGCTTTCATTGCAAGGGAACTGGTCACTGGAAGCGGAACTGCCCCAAGTACCTGGCTGACAAGAAGGCGGCCAACGACAAACAAGGTATATATGATATACATGTTATTGATATGTACATTACTAGCTCTTGTTGTAGTGCCTGGGTATTTGATACTGGTTCGGTTGCTCACATTTGCAACTCAAAACAGGACCTACAGAATAGTCGAAGGCTGGCAAAGGATGAAGTGACGATGCACGTGGGAAATGGTTCCAAGGTTGATGTGATCACCGTCGGCACGCTCTCTCTTCAATTACCATTGGGATTAGTGATGAACCTGAATAATTGTTATTTAGTGCCTGCATTAAGCATGAACATTATATCTGGATCTTGTTTATTGTGAGACGGTTACTCATTTAAATCTGAGAATAAAGGTTGTTCTATTTATATGAGTAATATCTTTTATGGTCATGCACCCAATGTGAGGGGTTTATTCATATTGAATCTTGATAGTGATGACACACATGTTCATAACATTGATGCCAAAAGATGTAGAGTTAATAATGATAGTACCACTTTCTTGTGGCACTGCCGTTTAGGTAATATTGGTGTAAAATGCATGAGGAAGCTCCATGCTGATGGACTTTTGGAGTCACTTCATTTTGAATCACTTGACACATGTGAACCATGCCTCATGGGCAATATGACTAAAATGCCGTTCTCTAGAACAATGGAACGGGCAAGTGACTTATTGGAAATCATACATACTGATGTGTGCGGTCCAATGAATGTTACAGCGTGTGGTGGATATCGTTATTTTCTCACCTTCATTGATGACTTAAGTAGATATGGGTATATTTACTTAACGAAACACAAGTCTGAAACATTTGAAAAGTTAAGCAATTTCAGAGTGAAGTTGAGAATCATTGTAACAAGAAGATTAAATTCCTGCGATCTGATCGAGGAGGTGAATATCTGAGTTATGAGTTTGGTAGTCACTTAAGACAATGTGGAATTGTTTCACAGTTGACACCGCCTGGAACACCACAGCGTAATGGTGTGTCCGAATGTCGTAATCGGATCTTATTAGATATGGTGTGATCTATGATGTCTCTTGCTGATTTGCCACTATCGTTTTGGGGTTATGCATTAGAGACAACTGCATTCACTATAAATAGGGCACCATCAAAATCCGTTGAGATGACGCCATATGAACAATGGTTTGGCAAGAGGCCAAAGTTTTCGTTTCTTAAAGTTTGGGGATGTGATGCTTATTTCAAAAAGCTTCAAACTGAAAAGCTGGAACCCAAAGCGGAGAAATGCGTCTTCATAGGATACCCGAAAGAGACAGTCGGGTATACCTTCTATCTCAGATCCGAAGGCAAAGTGTTTGTCGCTAAGAACGGAACATTTCTTGAGAAAGAGTTTCTCTCGAAAGAATTGAGTGGGAGGAAAATAGAGCTTGATGAGGTTATTAAACCTTTACTTCAACCAGAAAGTAGCGCAGCACAGAAAGATGTTTCTGTGGAACCTACAACGGTAGAAGAGGAAGTTAATGATGATGATCATGAAGCTTCAGATCAATCTAGTATTGAACCTCGTAGGTTGACAAGGGCGCGTACTGCTCCTGAGTGGTACGGCAACCCTGTCTTGGAGGTCATGTTGTTGGACAACAATGAAGCTACGAGCTATGGAGGAGCAGTGATGGGCCCGGATTCCGAGAAATGGTTAGAGGCCATGAAATCCGAGATGGGATCCATGTATGAAACAAAGTATGGACTTTGGAAGTATTACCTGAAGGGCGAAAGGCCATTTAGAACAAATGGATCTTTAAGAAGAAGACAGACGCGGACGGTAGTGTTACCGTCTATAAAGCTCGACTTGTGGCAAAGGGTTTTTCATAAGTTCAAGGAGTTGACTACGATGAGACCTTCTCACCCATAGCGATGCTTAAATCTTTCAGAAAGTTGTTGGCAATAGCTGCTTATTTCGATTATGAAATTTGGCAGATGGATGTCAAAACAGCGTTCCTCAACGGTTTCCTTGAGGAAGAGTTGTATATGATGCAACCAGAAGGTTTTGTCGATCTAGAGAATGCTGACAAAGTTTGCAAACTCCAGCAATCGATTTATGGACTGGTGCAAGCATCTCGGAGTTGGAATAAGTGCTTTGATGAGGTGATCAAAGCGTTTTAGTTTATACAAGTTATGGAGAAGCTTGTATTTACAAGAAAGTGAGTGGGAGCTCTATAGCGTTTCTAGTATTATATGTGGATGACATATTGCTAATTGGAAACAATATAGAAATGCTAGAAAGCGTGAAGCAATATTTGAACAAGAGTTTTTCAATGAAGGACCTAGGAGAAGCTGCTTTCATATTAGACATTAAGATCTATAGAGATAGATCGAGATGCTTAATAGCACTTTCACAGAGCACGTACCTTGATAAAGTTTTGAAGAAGTTCAAAATGGATCAGTCCAAGAAGGGGTTCTTGCCTATGTTACAAGGTGTGAAGTTGAGTAAGACTCAATGCCCAGTAACTGCAGAAGATAGAGAAAAGATGAGTGTCATCCCCTATGCTTCAGCCATAGGCTGTATCATGTATGCAATGTTGTGCAGAAGACCGGATGTCAGCCTTGCCATAAGTATGGCCGGAAGGTTTCAAAGTGATCCTGGAATGGAGCACTGGGCAGCAGTCAAGAATATCCTTAAGTACCTGAACAAGACTAATGAAATGTTTCTTGTTTATGGAGGTGATGAAGAGCTTGTTGTAAAGGGTTACGTCGATGCAAGCTTTAACACTGATCCGGATGACTCAAAGTCACAAACCAGATACGTATTTATTCTCAATGAGGGAGCGGTAAGTTGGTGCAGTTCCAAGCAAAGCGTGGTAGACGATTCTACATGCAAGCGGAGTACATCGTAGCCTCAGAGGCGGCGAAGCAAGGTGTTTGGATGAAGCAGTTCATGACAGATCTTGGAGTAGTGCCTAGTGCACTGAATCCAATGAACAGTTCTGTGATAACACTGGTGCCATTGCTCTAGCCAAGGAACCAAGCTTTCACAAGAGGACCAGACACATAAAGCGACGCTTCAACTCCATCCACGATTACATCGAGGAGAAGGACATAAATATTTGCAAAGTGTACACGGATCTAAATGTTGCAGAACCGTTGACTAAACCTCTTCCAATGGCTAAACATGATCAACACCAGAACTGCATGGGTGTTCGATTCATTACAATGTAAATCACATAGTGATGTGTACTATATTATTGACTCTAGTGGAAGTGGGAGACTGTTGGAAATATGCCCTAGAGGCAATAAATAAAGTGTTTATTATTATATTTCCTTGTTCATGATAATCATTTATTATCCATTGTATAATTGTATTGATTGGAAACACATTACATGTGTGGGTAAATAGAAAACACTTTCTCCCTAGTATGCCTCTAGTGAACTAGCTCGTTAATCAAAGATGGTCAAGGTTTCCTAGCCATTGACATGTGATGTCATTTGATAACGGGATCATATCATTAGGAGAATGATGTGATGGACAAGACCCAAACTACGAGCATAGCATATGATCGTGTTAGTTTATTGCTACTGTTTTCTGCATGTCAAGTATATGTACCTATGACCATGAGATCATGTAACTCACGGACACCGGAGGAGTGCCTTGTGTGTATAAAACGTCGCAACGTAACTGGGTGACTATAAAGGTGCTCTACAGGTATCTCCGAGGGTGTCTGTTGAGTTGGCATGGATCAAGACTGGGATTTGTTACTCCGTGTGACGGAGAGGTACCTCAGGGCCCACTCGGTCGGTAATACAACATCACAATAAGCCTTGCAAGCAATGTGACTAAATTTTAGTCACGGGATCTTGTATTACGGAATGAGTAAAGAGACTTGCCGGTAATGAGGTTGAACTAGGTATGGAGATACCGACGATCGAATCTCGGGCAAGTAACATACCGAAGAACAAAGGGAACATCATACGGGATTAACTGAATCCTTGACATAGAGGTTCGACCGATGAAGATCTTCGTAGAATATGTAGGAACCAATATGGGCATCCAGGTCCCGCTATTGGTTATTGACCGTAGAGGTGTCTCGGTCATGTCTAAATAGTTCTCAAACCCGCAGGATCTGCACACTTAAGGTTTGGTGATGTTTCGGTAGTATAGAGTTATGTAAGGTGGTGATCGAAGGTTGTTAGGAATCCCGGATGAGATCCCAGATGTCACGAGGAGCTCCGGAATGGTCCGGAGGTAAAGACTGATATATAGGAAGTCCAATTTTGGTCACCGGAAAAGTTTCGGGCTAATCGGTAATGTACCGGGAGTGCCGGTTGTGTACCGGGAGACCATCGGGAGGGGTATTTCGACCCAAGAGGTTTCATGGGCTGTGCAAGAGTAAATACCAGCCCTTTGTGGGATTGTGGAAGTCCCACACAAGGCCCATGCGGGTATGGAGAAAAAGCCCAAAATAGAAAAAGTGGAAAAAGGCAAAAATAGGGTGAATCCTAGTCCTACTAGCATTGGAGGTGGATTCCACCTCTCCCTCTTGGTTCGGCCGACTCCTTGGAGGCATGGCCCTTGGGCCAAGCCTCCTCCTATCTTCCTCCTATATATACTGGTGGTTTTTGGGTTTTTTGCACTAGATTTTCAGCCACGTGCTACCCGTTCCTCTAGTGCATAGTTTCTCCTCTAGATTGGATTTCTGTAGTGCTTAGGCGAAGCCCTGCCGGAATAGCTCCACCACCATCGCCGGAGTGCTGTCACGCTACCGTCAAACTCTTCTTACTCTCCGCTCCCTCTTACTGGATCAAGACGGCAGAGATCGTCATCAGGCTGCACGTCTGCTGAACGCGGAGGTGCCGTCCGTTCGGCACTAGATCGGAAGGACCGTGATCAAGTTCGTGGGACAGATCGTGATCAAGTTCGCGGGACAGATCGTGATTGGATCGCGGGACGCTCGGCGATTTGGATCGCGAATGCGTTCGACTACACCAACCGCGTTTCTTAACGCTTCCCGCTTAGCGATCTACAAGGGTATGTAGATCCACTCTCCCTCTTGTAGATGCTCATCACCATGGATAGGTCTTGTGTGAACATAGGAAATTTTTTGTTTCCCATTCAATGTTCCCCAACATTCTTGTATTCGTCAAGCATCGTTCTCGCCATCTCAATGAGTGTCCGGTTCTTTCTCTCAACAACTCCATTTTGTTGAGGCGTGTACGTAGCCAAGAACTCATGTGAGACACCTTCTTCATGAAGGAAGGTATCCACATGGGTGTCCTTGAACTCCGATCCGTTATCGCTCCGAACCTTCTTGATCTTCACTTCAAACTAATTTTATGCTTTGTGAACGAAGTTCTTGAAGATCTTTTGATCCTGCGACTTATCATCAAGAAAGAATACCCACGTAAATCTGGAAAAATCATCAACTATAACTAGACCATAGGAATTTCCACCGAGACACTTGTAAGCATCAGGACCGAAAAGATCCATGTGAAGTAACTCGAGTGGTCTCCTAGTAGTCATGATATTCTTAACAGGATGACTTCCGCCTACTTGCTTTCCAGCTTGACAAGCACTACAAAGTCTATCTTTGTCAAAGACGACATCTTTAACACCAAGTATATGATCACCTTTGATAAGTTTGTCTAAATTACACATGCCAACATGTCCTAATCTTATATGACAAAGCCAACCTTTAGAAGATTTAGCAATTAAACAAGTGCGAGGTTTGGATCTCTTAGTGAAATCGACAATGTATAGATCACCTCTACGGATACTGGTAAAGACCATTTTATGATTATCTTGGCGAAACACTTGGCAATCTATTTTTGTGAATAACACATTGAAACCGAAGTCGGCAAGCCTAGGCACGGAAAGAAGATTATAGCCAACAGATTCAACAAGCATAACATTTTGAATAGAACTATCATGGGATATGGCCACCTTACCAAGACAAAGTACCTTACCCTTGGAGTTTTCTCCAAACGTTACGTACCTTCGCGGTCCATGGTTTGGTGTAATCTCTTCAAACATTTCTCTATCTCCGGTCATATGATCGGTACATCCACTATCGAGAATCCACTCTTTTACTCTGGACATGTAATCCTTGAAGTTTGCCATGAGACTTAGATTCTTCATGATCTTCTCATACTCGATGTCGAACAACTCATCTTCATCATAGTCGCCATGTTTCACAATGTCATCATCAAGTGGAAAATCCTCGTCATAAAGAACAAGAGATTTGTTAGGATGGTGATCATGACAATGTTCAAGTTTATGAATGCACAGGGCCTCTATAATGATATTGTTGATAGGTGTGACATCTCCTTTAGCATGCATGAGGTCTCTAAGCTCAAATGGACAAACATCAAATTTAGGATCACTGGGCGACATTTTGTGGAAGGCAATGGTTTTATGAAGAATTTGATCAACATTACTTAATGAATAATTTGGATATCGTTTCTCCAAATCATTCCACAAAGTGTAAGCACATGCAAAATTCTTCATTTCGTTAACCATATTTCTAGGGAATGCTCTAATAATGAGATTGACAGTTCTAAGATTGCATAGCATATCAATTTCCTCTTCATGTGTGGGATGCAAAGGATCAATAGGAGGATCATAGGGGCGCATAACATATTTTCTCTATTGAAATTCATTAAACAACTCAAGCATCAAAGATTTCCATTGACTATAGTACTCTCCATCAAGAATGGGCACTCTACAACAAAAACTCCCTATACTAGACACATTCAGCTTCCTCCTCGGTGATTAAACCGAAGCAATGGAGACCAATGCTCTTATACCAATTGAGGGATCACTATAAGGGTGTCTAGAGGGGGTGAATAGACTACTAGCAAGAATTTAAAACCTAACTTTTCCCAAGTTAATTGGTTGGCAGATTTTAATAGTTTTAGCAAAGCTAGAAAGTCTAACAGCCCTACACATGCATGTCAACAAATATGACAGTGAAAAGTAAAGACATTGCATATGAAGTAAAGTGTTGAGATAGGTAGATCAAACGCAGTTGTAGACACGATGACTTTTCCCGTGGTTCTGATAGGTGGCACTATCATACATCCATGTTTATGGAGTCTACAACCCACGAAGGGTAACTGACGCGAGAGTCCATGGAGGGCTCCACCCAAAAGGGTCCACGAAGTAGCAACCTTGACTATTCCATAACGGCTTCCGTCCACGAAGCACTAGCCTCACTATGGGTAGGTCTTCACAAAGTAGGCGATCTCCTTGCCCTTACAAACTTCTTGGTTCACTCCATAACATGAAGTAGGAGGCTCCTAAGCGATACCTAACCAATCTAGGAGGCACCACCCTCCAAAAGGTAATAGGCTCGGTAATGACGATGAACTCCTTGCTCTTGTGCTTCAAGATGATAGACTCCTCAGCACGCAATCACTCTCTCAAAGATTTGGCATGGTGGAAGAGATGGGATTGGTGGAAAGATACTTGGGCAGGCTAGAGATCAAGATCCATATGATTGGAGTGGAATATCTTGACCTCAACACAAAAGTAGGTGGTTCTCTATCAAAAAACTAGATGGGGCAAGTGTGGGATAGTTCTGAGTGCTTCTCCCTCGAGTAGGTGGTGGTGAAGGGGTATATATAGGCATCCCCAAAAATTCAACCGTTACACACAAAATGACCAATTCGGTGACACCAATGTGTTAATCTTGGTGGTACCCAAGTGACCAAATGGTGGCAACTTTTGAATCTCGGTGAGACCGTTATAGGAAACTCCGTTGCAGCGATAAGGTGACCAACGGTCAGATTTCCAATCTCGGTGACGCCTATCCAACATTCTCGGTGGGACCGAAAATGTGAATTTGCGTAACAGAAAGTTGGCAACCTAAACTCGGTGGCACCGGTATGGAATCGGTTGCACCGAAGTGGCTAGGGTTTGGCTGAGTCTGTCTAGGTTCTAGAATTGGTGGCACCGGTATGGGAAAGTTGGTTGCACCGATTTTGGGTGTTAGGTATTGAACAGACTTTGGTGGGAGAGTTTGTGGATGTTTTTGGCGACTATCACTTGTGCATGTTTGAGCATATTGTTCACCAACAAAACCTTACCCCCTTTTAATAGTATTGGCTTTCCTATGGACTCAAAGTGATTTCTCACAAATATAAAATGTAGAGTCATCTTGCTTGAAGCTTGGCCAACCTATTTTCTTGCATCTTGGGGTATGTCCACAATCTCCTTTTGCCGAACCTCTCCATAGACTATATCTGAAATACACTAGGTAAAAGTATCAGTCCAAGAGACAATGTATGTTGTCATGAATTATCAAAACCACCAAGGGAGCATGTTGTGCTTTCACACAGGCCGCCCCCGGCGGCGCACCAGCCACCGGAGATCTCGGGGCGGTGATCCGCACCCACCTAGCGGTTGTGATCCCTCTGAGGAGCGCCGAAGGGGGCAGCGCTTCGGCCCCAGCAGAGGCCGGAGATGGGCGGTGATGGAAGAAGGGCTCCAACCACCCGGAGGAGGAAAAATAGCATGGGGGGACGGTATCCGAGGTGCTGCGGAGGTTCTGGTGAGCTTAGGTGAGCTCGGATTTTGAGCGAGGCCGAGGCAGAGCGATGGCGGCCATGGAGGACGGGGACGAGCTCGGGGTCTCAAGTGGCTCGTCCACAGAGTCCTCTGGGAGGGTTAGGAGGGGATTGGACACGTCTGGGGTGCTTAGGGGTGAAGTAAAGCAAGGGGACGACGTGGGGGACCTCGAGCGTGCCTCGGATGCCCTCTAGCGCGGCGAGCACGCAGGACAAAGGGGCTTTGGGGCATTCTCGTTGTCGGGGAGAGGCATGGGAATCAAGTAGGGACTCCCTGGCACGCTTTGGTTCTCCACCGGAGCTGGACAAGAGCTACAGGACGAATCTTGTCGGTAGAGCGTCGCTGCTGCATGTCAACAGCGTGGTCACCATCCCATGGACTGTCTAGGGTGACTTTTCGGTCGCCAAAGATGTCTGACATGCAAGGAAAGCATGAGATAGGTCATTGGTAAATTTTCAAGGGAAATGGAGCTGGATTAAATGGGTTTTCACTGCTAGGAACTTTGCAGCAGCAAACTTGGGGCTCATCTAATGTGTTCTTACTGGAGGCAAATTGGGGAAAACCTTGTCCAGTGGACTTACCTATGGAGGGACTACAAGTCCACCAATTTTCAGCTCAGGGAGATCAATGCATAAGGTACTTGTAGTTCAAGGCTACAATTCCTGCCAAAATCTATTTTTAGAGGTACTGCTCATATTTCCCACATGAGTATGCCATATTTGGGTTTGGGTTGATGCAAATGATGCTTTGGAAAGGTTTGGGGGCAATTTTATGAACAAAATAATGGGAGAGGGGAAAGAAGAGGTCTTGCCATGGTAAAATAAAGGGAGAATGAGGGAGTTATCTCCCCAAATAATTGATTAGAGGGCATGGCAATTTTACTGGAGGTAAATTGAGGTTAGAATATACTATGGTAAAACGTTGGGGGCAAGAGGAATCTTTTTGGGCCCACTTTGCTTGTCCACAAATTTATGACTGAAGGTGTTTGTGCTGTGATTGGGCTAGGCAGGGGAATCCTATGACCTTGAGATTTACCAGGGGTAAATGGTAAGTCCATTTGGTCCTGATCACAAGTTTGGAGATGATTTTCTGAAAGTTTGCAATGTAAACATGGTAAACTCTAGGATTCAACAGAATCAGGTTTCTGTAGAGCCAATTGGGTTAAACTAATCCCCTTGATTCACAACTTGGTGTAACATCATTATTTGGGGATTAGAACATGTCCAAAAAGTTTGGGATCAATAAGAGAAACATCACAATGTAAAGTTGATCAAATTTGGCTCTGGACAGGAAGGGTTTTAGGATATTTTGGTGAACCAAAACAAGTGTTATTGAGATGAAACATGGCAAGAGGATCACATATATCATGTGTGATGCTCTATAATTTTCCTGGATTTATTTGAGAATATTTCTTATAGAAATATTTCAAATCCTTGAAATAGGCAGAAATGGTTTTGAAGGGTTTTGTCCAATATTTTGAACATGAGCATGTGTTTAAACTCTTATATATGGACAATATATGTCCACTAAGTTTTCCTAAATTTTCCCAAATATATTTAAAGCATATCAATATTTTTCCCTATAAAACAACATTTCTAGCTTTAAGAAAAAGCCTTTAAATAAAATAGAAAATTAATCTTTCAAATTAATATTTTGTGGTTTTGGGACGTCTTATATATATTGGGTTTCAAATAAAGTATTTGGGGAAAAAGGATCCACCCAATTTGGGGACTTGCAGTGCAAATCTCAAATTGGGGGGTTTTGAAAACCTAATTTAAATAAATGCTTTTTGACCAAAAAATATTTTGTAAAAATATTTTTAAGTCCTACTCACATGGCATGATCATTCGACAAGATTTGGGATCAAGGAAAAAGGGTTCTTGAGAGGTAGGAGGATGTTTGATGAATAATAGAGCACCAGCAAGCAATCAGACAAGCAATCAAATAACACACAAGTCAAGCATTCAAATGCACTCAAAAAAATTAATCGGCCCTATTTTTGAGTCATGATAACTTAGTGATGAGGCAAAACACAGGGTGTGACAGGCTTTTGGCCTGCAGGTGGCCCCTCTCTAGTTAATTCTTGCGCCAATATTTTTTATTAAATCCAAAAATATTCTCTATAAATTTTCAGGACGATCCGAGAAATTTTATTTCTGCACAAAAATAACACCAAGGCAATTCTGCTGAAAACAACGTCAGTCCGAGTTAGTTCCATTCAAATCATGCAAATTAGAGTCCAAAACAAGGCCAAAAGAGTTTGGAAAAGTGGATACGATGGAGATGTATTAGCCACATATTATGATCCAATGATTTGTTGCCATCCTATGATGTTTTGAGTAGATTTCTTTTGTCTTATCAGTTTGTTGATGATATAGATTGGTTTAAGTTGTATGTTTAGTTTGGTGTTGTCTACGGTTCCTTTCGTGCCGTGCACACGTATAGGATTCCCACTGTAGGGTGTTGTAATACGTTCATGATTCGCTTATAGTTGGTTGCTTGAGTGACAGAAGCATAAACCCGAGTAAGGGGTTGTTGCATATGGGATAAAGGGGACTTGATGCTTTAGTGCTATGGTTGGGTTTTACCTTAATGAACTTTAGTAGTTGCGTATGCTTGCTAGAGTTCCAATCATAAGTGAATATGATCCAAGTAGAGAGAGTATGTTAGCTTATGTCTCTCCCTCATCTAAAATTGCAATAATGATCACCGTTCTTGTTAACAATTGCCTAGGACAATTCCGCACACCTGCCCATCATTATTCCACACTCGCTATTTGTAATATATCGTAATATATTCTAACTTTATGATAACAACACATATTAGTATAGTTTAGTTCTCCGATTTCATGCAAAGCTATTCTCTTCATACCCACAACATAGTTTTATTTCTCGTTTCTAGTTGGAAGCAAACATTCGGTGTACGTAGAGTCGTATCAGTGGTAGATAGCACTTGAGAGAATATTGATCTTACCTTTATCTCCTTGTGGGTTCGACACTCCATACTTATCACTTTCACCTTTGGAAATTGCTATGATGATTCCTTGCACTTGGGGATTATCAAATACATAGGACTTGTTGGACCCATTCTAGTTGTTGTGACAACTGTACATCTGGTTAGGGAGGCTGAGACTGAACTCTGAAGACCTCGTCTTCACCTTATTCCCCTTGAGACAAAGTAACTTAGACAATGCCCAATCACTCACGTAAGTCTTTAGGGAAGACTTCCGAAACCCATACAAACTTGTTGGTCACCCAGCAGTCCACAATGACTCTTGGACGTTGTAGACCGAGACGCCTAACCGTCTGGAAGATCACAATCTTCAAGTGCAATAAGACTTCAGTTCACTCAGAACAGAAAGTCTTCGGTGATGCTCAAACACAATATCTCAAGGTGTTAAGGTGTATCCTCGCAGGATGTGTATCTCTCAAAGTCTTCAAGGAGGATTGCTCCAAAACGACAACAGTCGTATCTCTCTCTGAGCAGCCACCTACTTATGGTGGAGGGGGTGAGATATTTATAGCTAGCGGGCAACCCGACCTGATATGACCAAAATGACCCTGGGTAAATGGCCAACCGACACATGTCGCAACAGTCAGATTGTAAAGACACACGACATCTTTACTTGGGCTACAAGTAAAGCTGACTCAACCAGCTCTGGAAATAGCCACAAAACTCATAGCAACTACTCCCTCAAGTGCCTAGAGGCTATACAATGCATCAATAATACTTGGAACCATATAAGTTGGACATGCAAGCTCAGGAACAAGGTCACCACGGCAGCAAAAATTTGCAATATATAAAGCACCAAAACAAAAACTAATTGGACCATTGGAGGAGTCACATACCGAAGTGCAATCTCCCAAAACAGTTTTGCGAATGAAGCTTTGAGCAAGGAGATCGAAAATGGCAGAAAAATGAGCTAGAACATGGGTTTGAGCAATGGTGGGATTTTTCTAGAGGAAGGTGAAGTGGATGGGTGCTGGAATAAGTGAAGGGGGGCTACGTGGGACCCACAAGCCTGCTAGGCACGGCTAGGGGTTGGCCGCGCCTTATGGGTTTGTGGCCCATAGGTGCAGCCCCCTATAGTGTGCTCAGTGCCAGATATTTTAAAATATTCCAGAAAAATCATACTCCATTTCCCAGATATTTTCAGCTCACTTTTTTATTGCATGGGAAACTCAGAAAAGAAAAAAATAATAGCATTTACTTTATTTATTCTAACTAACAAAAAGTAAAAGTTGGGTACAGAAAGTTGTGCTTTCTAAATTCATCCATCTCATGCTCATGAAAAGGAATCCATCAATAAGGTTGATCAAGTCTTATTAACAAACTTCTTTCGGGTAACATGAAATCGAGGAATTTACGAATAACACTAAGTTACCTCAATGGGGATATGCATATCCCCAACAATAAGAATATGATATTTCTTCTTCACAGTAGAAAGAGGAAATTCAAAGCCTCCAATAATAATCATTGGAATTTTTTCAATAGAGTTGATACTATGAACTTGAGGTTGTTTCATCCGAAAGTGTACCGTATGCTCATTACTATTAATATGAAAAGTGGCATTGCCCTTGTTGCAATCAATAACAGCCCTTGCAGTATTCAAAAAGGGTCTACCAAGGATGATCGACATACTGTCGTCCTCAGGAATATCAAGAATAACAAAGTCTGTTAAAATAGTAGCATTTGCAACTACGACTCATACATCCTCACAAATACCGATAGGTAGAGCAGTTGATTTATCAGCCATTTGCAAAGAGATTTCAGTAGGTGTCAACTTATTCAAATCAAGTCTACGATATAAAAAGAAAGGCATAACACTAACACCATCTCCCAAATCACATAAAGCAGTTTTAACATAGTTCCCTTTAATAGAGCATGGTATAGTTGGTATTCCTAGATCTCCTAGTTTCTTTGGTACTCCACCTTTAAAAGTATAGTTAGCAAGCATGGTCAAAATCTCAGCTTCCGCTATCTTTCTCTTATTAGTCACAATATCTTTGATATACTTAGCATAAGGAGAGATTTTCAGAATATTAGTCAAGCGCATACGCAAAAAGACAGGTCTAGCATTTCAGCAAAGCGCTCAAAATCTTCATCATCCTTTTTCTTGGATGGTTTAGGAGGAAAGGGCATGGGTTTCTGAACCCATGGTTCTCTTTATTTACCATTCTTCCTAGCAATAAAGTCCCTTTTGTCATATATCTTATTCTTAGGTTGTGGGTTATCAAGATCAACAGCAGGTTCAATCTCCACATCATTATCATTACTAGGTTGAGCATCGACATGAACATCATCATTAATATTATCACTAGGCTCATGTTCATCAGCACATTGTGTCTCAGCATCAGAAACAAAAATATCATTTGGGTTTTCAGGAGTGTGTATAATAGGTTCACTAACATCATTCAAGGTTCTATCATCATTCTTGTTCCTCTTATTACTGGAACGACTATGTGCATCAATATTACTCCTTTGAGAATCTTGTTCAATTATCTTAGGGTGGCCCTCGGGATACAAAGGTTCCTGAGTCATTCTTCCACCTCTAGTCACCACTCTAACAGAATGATCATTGTTCTTACTATTCATCTCATTAAGTAAATCATTAAGTGCTTTGAGTACTTGTTCTACTTGAGTAGTTACCATGGAAGCATGTTTACTAATCAGTTTAAGATCATTGATAGTTCTACTAATATAATCACCTAAGCAATCAAGCAATCAAGCATTATGTTTCAATTGTCTACTAACATAAGCGTTAAATTTTTCTTGCTTAACAACAAAATTATCAAACTCATCCAAGCATTGGCTAGCAGACTTATTATAAGGGATGTCGCTTTCATCAAATCTACGAAGAGAATTTACCTCTACTACCTGTGTCGGGTTATCAAGACCATGTATGTCTTCAATAGGTCGTAGATTCTTAACACCTTCAGCTTTAATACCTTTTTCTTTCATACATTTCTTTGCCTCTTGCATATCTTCAGGAGTGAGGAATAGGATACCTGTTTTCTTTGGAGTTGGCTTCGGAGGTGGTTCGGGAATAGTCCAATCATTATCATTACTCAGTATATTATTCAATAGTATTTCAGCTTGTTCAATAGTTCGTTCCCTGAAAACACAACCAGCACAATTATCTAGGTGGTCCCTAGAAGCATCGGTTAGTCCATTATAAAACATATCAAGTATTTCATTTTTCTTGAGAGGATGATCAGGCAAAGCATTAAGTAACTGGAGAAGCCACCCCCAAGCTTGTGGGAGACTCTCTTTTGAAGGTGGTGTCGCAAGATTACTCATAATTGAAGGTGAATCAAGTGCAGAGCTAGATGGCAGTTCCTTACCTCCCCTCGTAGTAGAGGGATACATCTTCGTTTTTGTATTTTTCAGATTCTTCATAGTGATCAACAGATATAACTCCCAAGTGACTCAGAGAATATAGATATGCTTCCCGGCAACGGCGCCAGAAAAAGGTCTTCATAACACACAAGTATAGGCGATCGCAACAGTTTTCGAGGGTAGAGTATTCAACCCAAATGTACTGATTCGACACAAGGGGAGCCATAAAATATTCTCGAGTATTCGCAGCTGAGTTGTCAATTCAACCACACCTGAAAGACTTAATATCTGTAGCAAAGTATTCCATTGCAAAGTAGTATGCAAGCAATGGTAGCAAAAGTAACATTACCAGTTTGATAGTGATTGTAACAGTAGCAACGGAGAAGTCTCTTAGCAGAGATCAATATGTGGAAAGCTCGTAGGCAATGGATCAGTGATGGATAATTATGTTGGATGTCATTCATCATGCAACAGTTATAACATAGGTTGACACAGAACTAGCTCCAATTCATTAATGTAATGTAGGCGTGTATTCCATATATAGTCATATGTGCTTATGGAAAAGAACTTGCATGACATCTTTTCTCCTACTCTCCCGTAGCGGGGTCCTAATGGAAACTAAGGAATATTAAGGCCTCCTTTTAATAGAGAACCAGACCAAAGCATTAGCACTTAGTGAATACATGAACTCCTCAAACTACGGTAATCACCGGAAAGAATCCCAGTTATTGTCACCTTGGGGGATGCGGATCATAAATCGTAATAGGTGTCTACAACTTGCAAGATAGGATCAAGAAAACACACACACACACACACATATATATATATATATATTCATGAAAACATAATAGGTTCAGATCTAAAATCATGGCACTATGGGGACCCCGACTCATAAGTCATGATCACCGAATGTACATGCATAGTGATCCCAGAGTTTAATGCTCACTGAACACACAAAAATTGAATAACAAGAGTCTTACATCCATTACATACCGGTTTACTCAATTATGGCCTTTATGGCCAAGTCTTCATACGAATGAAGCGGAAATCTTCAACGATAGCGTGAACCCATGCCTTCCACCTTAACCCTACAGGCATTCTGACTGGGAAGCGTCCTAGCTCGCATGTCCGTCATCAAGATAATCTTCATCATAACCTGATCTTTCATGCCCGGCCAATAAAATAATCAGTGGCAAGCCAATGAGTACTTTGAATGTACTCGCAAGCAACCCATGTTTGGAACAAGGCAATAACAATGCATGATATAGCACTAATAGGTAAGTTTTGCAGAAAGCTAGTTTTGAGTGCAATGACATGATCAAGTAACTTAATTAAGCATGCATCAACCATGGACAGGTGTTCATAAGAACACGTCACAGTCATCATCATAAGCAGGGGGTTAGACATCTCATGTTCAACCATCACACCAAGTCCTCAGACTTGTCTCATGTATCGTCTGAACATCTCATGTTCAGTCATCAAGCCAAGTCATCCGACTCGACTCAAGTATCATCCTTGTCACCACACACACACCAAGTTTTGAGGTAACAACTGGACATAGTTTAAGAAGGACCTCCAACTGTCCATGACCATGTACACGGCTATTCGAATAGTTTTACACTCTGTAGAGGTTGCACGCTTTTCCCACACGAGTTGGGGAACTTTCGTGTCATCCACGACTCGCGGTATATTACATACCCGAGGTAAGCACCCGAACAATGCCTTTCCCATGGTGATACTACACAAAGAGTCCACTCATTTGTGCCATCCCTCATGATATACATCACACGTATCATCCATGAGGGCACGCAATGGTGTGCCTGGTGCCTATAAAGACAGCGCATGGCCTTCCACTCCGGGATGACCCCGTCTCGAGAGTGACCACTTCACTCTCGCCACTTGAAATGTGGGCTCCCTACTAGCACCAACCATAGTAATCAACAAAGCCCCTTCCCATATAGGGGTAGAGTGGTCGCACATGTAAGGTTGGGACGGTCAACAGACCTTAAATCTAATCCATTTTTGAAAACACACACACTCACACAACTTGCTCCGGTACACCACTTCTTTCTCAAGTGGTTACCCAACTCAACAGCATCTCCCTCGGGCATTAGTGGCACCTGACGGGTTTTTTGAAAAGTCTTTGAAAATACTTTTATTTCCATCACCATGCATTTTCCCGATCCCACTTGCGTAGCATCTACTAGCAACCTAACTACTCCCACCCGCACAACCCTCATCAGAATGGTAGGGTCATGCACGATGCAAGTATCAATGGTAGAGCATCGAAGGAATCCTACTCAAGGGGGAACACCACATCATGATCAATCATCGAACCAACAAGTGCTATATGTCACGCATGAAAAAATTTCTTAACATGGTCAAAGGGCTGCTTGCTAGGCTTAGCAATTTCTTCGAGATCTTCACACGCTTCTCGTCCACTCCGAGCATTTCATCTACTTCGTCAACTATCGTCGGAAACAACCGTAATAGGCAACACAACAAGCATAAAAATAAAAGTGCTCTATAAATAGGAGTTTTATTTTTCTTGGACATCTCTGGCCATAAGAAAAATAACGAGGGAGGTTTAATTGGATGTGGATCAAGGGGTAGTCTTGAATTGGTGGAAATGAAGGAAATGATGATCCTACAAGATGTCCACAGAAAATATTTTGTAAAAAGGAGTGGATTGACCCAACAAATAGGGCATGATTTTAGAAACATGAGGGAAGTGGTTTCACTGGAGTTGGAGTTGGCATGATTTTCCTATGGATTTTCAATGTGGGTAAGATATGAATAAATGGCCCAATAATTTACATAGCAGAATAACTATATAAGAAAAAATGCTCACCACTTAGTGAATTAATTTAGATACATCTAGGAACTTGAATCACTCTGTTTGGATCTATTATGAATGCTCTAAGAATTTTGCAAGGTGGCTCCATAATACAAGTTATAACAAAGATATGGGTGGATCAGAATATGCTATATGGAAAAATTGTGCAATGCACATATTTGGATAGCACATGATTTTACAAGTCTGTAGAAACTTGAATCAAAGAATTTAGAATTATATTGAATTTGATATGGATTTCACAAGTTTCAAAAGAAACATAAAATATATACATATAAAAGGGCTACCTATTGGGCCAACAATGCTTGGGCGCACTGGGTCGGCCTTGCCATTTCGCGCAAGGGCCACGCTGATGGTGTATTCCTTGGAACATGCCTTCGGCCAAGGGAAGCGTACACCGCAGGGGCATCTCCACTTAACGGGGTGGGGCCCAAGGCCGCAGCCACTTACGGGCAGACCCCGTCGGCAGGTCCTCCCCTACCTCCCTCCTGAAACAGAGAAGCGGCAGGGGAGACTGACCATGCCTGTGCTGGCACCCTGTCCCGGTGGCATAGGCAACCCACGGCGGTGCACCGGCCACCGGAGATCTCAGGGTGGTGATCCGCACCCACCTAGCGGTCGTGCTCCCTCTGAGGAGCACCGGAGGGAGCAGGGCTTCAGCCGCAATAAAGGCCGGAGATGGGTGGCGGTGGAACAAGGGCTTCGGCCACCCGTAGGAGGAAAAATAGCACAGAGAGAGGGTATTCGAGGTGCTGCGGAGATTCTAGTTTGGTTCAAAGGAGAGGAGGGCCCATGTGAGCTCGGATTTTGAGCGGTGCCGAGGCGAAGCCATGGCAGCCATGGAGGATGGGGCCAATCTCGTGGGCTCGAGTGGCTCATCCAGGGAGGCCTCTGGGAGGGTTAGGAGGGGACTAGACACGTCTGGGGTGCTCAGGGGAGAGGTAAATCAAGGGGCGACATGCGGGAGCTGGAGCGTGCATCAGATGCCCTCTGGCGCAGCGAGCACGCGGGATAGAGGGGCTTTGGGGCTTTCTCGTCGTCGGCGGGAGGCGTCGGAATCAAGTAGGGACTCCCCGGCTGTTGGCTAACGCAGCAGAAAACAAAAAAGTTCTGACCTATGCACCATCCCAGGACCACTATGTAGACTCCATACAAGGTTTGATCTATTTCGTTACCGACTCGTAGCGCAGCGGAAGTAGAGTCGATGACGATCGGCGGTGCAGATCCCCGCAGCTAGGATTTACAACCTCCCAACCGCGAGGATGTATACCCTCATCTGCCCCGCGGACAGCCCTCCGGGAGGTGGTCGGACAGTCCCCCGGACGGTGTCCCAGACAGCCCTTCGGGAGGACCTCCAAAACTCAGACTGTCACTCGGACAGCCCTTCAGGAGGACCTCCAAAACTCGGACGGTCACACGGACAGCCCTTCGGGAGGCACTCTTGAACTAAGACCGAAACTACGATGTCTCTACAGAATTGCACACATATAGTATCATCTATCCAGTAGGGCTTCGCCGTCCAGAACTAGTTCCCACCGGAACCCAGACAGCCTTTCGACTCTACGAAACTATTTCGCTGGGAGGGAGAGAGAATGCCAGATCATGCATGGCTTGTGTGAGAGATTTTGAGTAAGTATGGAGAGCTCCTCTCCACCTCCTTATATAGTGGTGGAAGGGGTGAAGGGGGGGCTGAAATTCAGCCCACAAAACATGCACCCACCAAACAAGGAAACATGTTCCCACCAAACATGGAGAAAACATGTTCCCTTGTCCTTGGTGTTCCCCCATGGGGCCCCACCTTCCTCCCAACCCTCTCCACCATTTGTGGAGGCTGCCCCCCACCATTGGAGGGCCCCCAACACCTTTGTCCAGACACAAGGGGCTGCCCCCTCAAGGGGGGGGGCCCAAAACAGCCCCACGCATCGTGGGATCTTGTCCCCTCACGCTGGGACAAGATATTTTCCACGACTATTACTTCTAAAAAATTCCGGAAGGTCCCAGAACATTTCCGGCACCCTCTAAAATTATTTGGATGCGCTCTAGAACATTTCCAGTATGGTGGTTTAATTTAAAACCATCTTCGTTTACCCGGTAAACAATTCCAGCAGCTCCGAAAACCTTTTTCGGTTTATTCTCCGAAAAAATTCCAGAAATTACTAGACCAATCTGGCGACCTCCAAAACATTCCCGGTGCTTGCCGAAACCTTTTTGGATCAATGGTTTTATCCTAAACAACTTTTCGGTTTTACCGAAACTTTTTCGATGTTCTCTCCGGAACCTTTCCGTTGTCTCCGAAACTTTTCCAGTGACTTTCTCTCGGACTCCTTGTCTAGTATTCAGCAGATAGATGAGCCTTAAGCGTGTGACCCTATAGGTTTGGTGAAGTATATACATGACCCGGAACCCCTTCCGATCAATGATCAACAGCGGAGCCGTGGACACCCATATTGACCCCTATACCTACACGAATGAATATTCGAGTGAACTTCCAGTTGCCGTGTCCTATTCCTGTTGCTTCACGATAAGTTACAAATACCCGAGGTGAGACATGTTGGCATCCCCGTGGATCAACAACTTGTCCACTATGCTAGTTACCTCGTTACCGGTATTGTTCTCTTTTCTCGTTCCCGTGTTCCAGCATCCCCGTGATCAAATCACAAAGTTTCTGGCCAGATGATGATGGATACCGTAACACCGAGAGGGCCCATAGATATCTTTCCATCGTCAGAGGAGAAAATCCCAATCTTGAGCTATCAAGTTACTTGACATACTTTTCCATGAACCCGTAAGCCGCCGTAATAGCCACCCATTTACGGATGACGTTTAACAAGCCCCAAAGTTCATGAACCAAGCCTGAGGAAACTCGATATTCTCATGGTCTAAGGAATTATGCAAACATTAGCTTCTCTGTGTTATAAACCATTAACTTATGACAAATGTATCTCATAGCATAACATCAATTCGGGTCGATTCAACACAAATGTTCTTCTAACATTGTGCCCTTAAAATTGCCGGCATAGCCATACCCATGATCAGGAAAACAGGATCATCATGCAATACTTGAGCCAGTCTTAGAGGGCAGACTAGGAATACAATTTACCGTTTATTATTCCACACGTGCATATGAGTCTTCCTTCAAGCCTCGTGGTTATTGTAGACTCGAGAACCTTCGCAGTTATAGCGTGGAACATAAACCTAATTATGAACAGGGAGATAATCAATAACATTCATAATTGCCTCTAGTGCATATCTCCTACAGACTCCCACTTTCACTAGAGTCAATAATCTAGTCAATGCTAATGCACTTTACACCTATGGCATACTGGTGTAAAATATGCTTCGCTTGTGGTATAGCCTGATGTCCAACGGATCTGACAACTTTAGCTCCATGTGTAACTTTGCATATCCTCCCGTTTTCACGCTATCACAAAATTCGTATTTTGTGTGAACTTGGCTTTCCATATGTGTGAATCATTGGTCGAAATCTGATTCCTCAGACTAAGCTATGGAGCAACTATCTGCAATAGTGTCTCATAGACCAAAGCCATCTTGGAACCATACTAAGTTCATGAATGAACTATATGATTCAACAACTTCTTTGTCACTTCCAAAGCGTCAACATACTTAGCCTTTGTTACAGAATTCGCCACAGTATATTGTTTGGAACAATTTCCAACTATCGTGCCACCATATTGTGTATTACACAAAACCCTTAACTTAAATCGAAAATCGCATGGAGCATTGATTGAGACTGTATCGATGTAATTACTTACAACGAGCACTTCATAATCTCTGCTTGCGAGAAAACATGTCATCAGCACTACTCTAGTACTTAATGACATCTTTCACTGTTGTCCCATGATCAGTGCTTTGATCACTTTGGTATCTATACTCGCAACAACTTGGGAGTATCGAACATATCTGGTTGTTTTTACATACCATGGAATACATGATTTAATCCAAACACTAGAGTGTGTGGAATCTCCATCATGTATTTTACTCGTCAGTGTTTTGAGACATTGAGTCTTGCAAAAACTCTTTCCATGTGACTTCGGCAAGAATCACTCCTTGGTGTTTTTAAATGCTAAAAGGTTTTAGCACCTTGTCAATATGTATTCATTGCTTAGACCCATTAGGTAAATCTATCTCCATAGATCATGATGCCTAATATTGAGGCTATCAAGCCTAAGCACTTCATCGCAAAACTATTTTCAAATGAAGTCCTAATCGTATCAAGAAATTTATTTCCAATAAACAATGTGTCAAGCACACAACATTTTTAGAAATATTATTATGCTCCCACTTACTTTCTTGAATCACAAGCATCTTCGTTACCCATTGATGAAATCAAAAAACCCTTTTGACCATTTCATCAAACCACGAAGATTCCAACTCCATTTTGCTCTCTTCTGTCCATTGCTGGAACTCTGAAGTTTGCATACTTACTAGCATCCTCTGGATCGACAAATTACTTTGGACTGTATCACATACAAGTCCTAGGTTTCATTTCCATCAGATGGAAATCCTTTTGTCATCCATGTTTCATATCTCATGATTGATATATGTATTAATTGCTAGTTCAACCCGAACCGACCTTAAGCATCGCTACGGTGAAACATCCTCATCGTAGTCAACTCCTTGAACTTGTTATTTCAACAAGTCGAGCTTTATGGATAAAACATTTTTTTATCCATATCAGTTTTTAGTTCCATAAATATTCGTTAGACTCTAAGTCCTCTGAAAGGTGTATCAAGGTTTTAATCTTGAACCACTTATATGAAAACTATCTCGGATTGTATTGGCATTTAGCCAATCCTGGAGTTAGGGCCCATCAACGCTTCCTTGTGTATTGTAGGTATACTGTTGTCTAACAACAATATCTCGTTTGCGCACCTGATAGGTTTGCACGAGCTTTGCCTACGTGATTCAGCTGCACGTTCGACCGAAGTCCATACATTTTATTGTAGAGACTTCCGTATCAGTCATAGTAGGAAATAACGGAATCACTTCCAAGGTTTCTTTCCTTTGAAATGATGACGAAGATACTGGTTATCTCGTCGAGTTGCACTGTCCTCCAACTCACCTTTTGTAAGAACTATTCTCTTTAAAAGCATACCGTTTTGTGGCAAAACCCTTTGCCTCGGTATAGTGGGGGGGGGAATACCCAATGACTTGGGATAACCATACAAAGTAGCACTTGTATGATTTGGAATAGGTTTGTAACCTTTTACACAAGCCCCATATTCCAAATGTTAAGAAAAGATATAACATGGTTGGGCGTACCATACCATGGCGTCATTTCAACAGACCTGATGGATCTCTTTTCAGTGTAAAAGCCGCAGTCTCTAAAGCATCACTCTATAAAAGGGATAATGGCAAATCTATTTATGTCATCTTTGATCTTACCATGTCATAAATGGTTCGATTACATCTTCACGGACTTTCCACTTGTAGTGGTGTTCCGGGAGGTGCAAGTTATGAAACTCTTTTCACAACTCATCAGACATTCGCTAAACTTGTAACTCAAATATTCCTTTCTAAAATCGAATTGTAGAAACATAATTTTACAATATTTTCTTCTTCATTTTGAAAACCTTTCGAATGATTTCAAAAAGATCCAGACTGACGTCTCATCAAGTAAATATCCATATATCTACTTGAGTCATTTCTGAAGATAGATAAATCCACTACTTGCAACAACATTTACACACATCATAATGTATGATTACCAATATGTTCTTTGCTTGTTCCTTATTGCCTATGAACGGTATTTTAGTCACTTCACGTTTCAGAGGAAAGTTGCAAGTGTCACATGATTCAAAATCAAACGACTTCAAAATCCATCATAATGGAATTTTCCATGCTGGTTTCTCCAATGTGACCAAATGTAGTGCCACACCTGTGTGGTCTTCTTTTAGTCTTGCGACATTTAGCATCAGTGTTATGGATGTATCATATTTCCATCAATATTCATAACATACATCCCATCTAGGATGGAAGCATGACCCTTCATGTTATTCATAACACTGAACAACAATTGTTGTTTTTATGAACAACTCTTTTGCAACAAACATTGTGCAATGGGCTAGAGTGTATGAAACTCTAAAATGAATTATAAAAGTAAACCCAGAGGTAATGTATTATTATCAATATTCATAACATACGTCTCATTCATAATGAATGTATGGCCCTTATGTTATTCATAACACCGAACATGAAAAGTTCTCTTATGAACAACCTTCTTGCAAGATACCTTATGCAAAGGGCTAGAGTGTGAAACTCTAAAATGAATTATGAAACTTAATACATAGGGAATACATCGATGGAAAGCATAGTAACATTTACTATGTTCCCTGCGTGTACCTAAACCTCATCCCTGGCTAGTCTTTCAGGCCATAGTAGTTCTTACATCGAGTTGCAACAGAATGCAATCGAGCGGGTATCTTCGTGACCAACTCACAATACCTAAGAATTAGTGATTAACATGTTTAACCATAATTCCCAAGAACTATATCTTTGACCAGCCTTCTATACATAAAAAACTTGTATGCAATTCATACATGAGCTAGATATTCCAGTCTTCTTTCCTTTTGCCATTATACTTCTAACAGTTTAACTTTTCAGTATTTCTCCTACTCTGAGAAGAAGCACCGAACTTAAGAGTGGCGTTAGCCCCGTACTTCCTAGGCATGAAAGTCTTACTAACACCCTTCGGACACTTCCTTTCTCTTTAAGTTATTGTTTTATTCTTCTTTCATCATATGACAGGCGTTCTCCTGGATCCCTCTTTTATCAGTCTAATGCATAGTAAACTCCTTTACTAATAGTTTGCAAACAAACATTGCTTTGGATATCTCATATCTTTTAGCTTTTTTCTGTCTCTGAAAATGATTTTCAGATTCCATGAATATCACATAACTATCCAAACTTTCGAAGTTCCGGTCTCATGGAAGCAAACATATTGCACTTTGACTGAAAAGGAATTCTAGCTTTTGGATCGAAGGACGAGAGTCATATGATCCATAGCATTAGCGGGAGAATACCAAAAGCATGCGATAGGACAAAGTCCTTCTCGGCACTCTTGAGGACAATCCTCACATTACGTTACCAACCGTGAAGTTTTAACCAGATATTTAATTGCTATTCAATTTTAATAGGGAAGGTGGAAACGCGAGCCATTATTCTACAATTATTATGCAAATCACTTAGACAATGTTCAAAATTAATTGCACTGAGAATTAAACAAGTTAATTCTACAGTGCGCTCCCACTCAAATCAATATCTCTCATAATTGATTATGAGTGATGCAAGACCCAACTTTCAATTCAACGTCAAGGATGTAACCATCTCAAGTGACGAGAATTTTAATTGGTAGGCCAACTTGCCAATCACATCTCTATGTGACTCTTGTTCATCTTTCGATGCGTGTGTTCCGAGCTCATGACTTTCATGCCTGAACATGAAGACAACCAAGTGATCTCGCTGCGAGGTCTCAACTCACCCGCCTCACACTTCTCTAATCGTTCATACCCATGTAACCATGTGATACCCCGAAGAGATAGGTGTCGTGACGGTGCTACACTTGGGAGAACACTAACTACTTGATATTTTGTGAGAGATCACCCTAATAAAAAGCGACTACCGCGCAATCAAGAAGGGTGCATCAAGAGGGATAAACATCTCAGGCAATTCATAATAGCATGATATGGTATAGCCCCTTCTGAAGGAGAAGTCAAGTATTTCTTTGTCTTCAGCATTCGCGTCGGAGTTCACCTTCGCGAAGATTGCCACCACCTTGTCGATGCACCAGATAATATTGCTATCTCTACAGATAATAAAATAAGTGCATTACATAAGGTTGACACGCAGGTCATTAAAGTGCAGTCATATGGCTCCAGCCATCATGCCGAATCATGACAGGCAGGTCATGTTAATCAATTTACATCATATAGTCAGCTCATACATAATCAAATTATTATGAATACTACTATACGACATCACATGCACATGAAAACCATCCTGCAAAACCAAGTTAGACGCCTCTAATCGGTCCATGCAAAAACTTGTTTTACGTGGCTTCTAAGGTTTCGAAACAAACCAAAGCTACCAACGTCCGTCATCAAGTATGATAATTCAAGTTGCTAGATTAATTTTCCAGGGTGTATGAAACACGAGATAATAAAATCTCGAGCCCCATACTAAACTTTGTCATACGCGTGACCCCCGTGCAGATTGCATCTGCATTGCCCTTTTGTCTGCAAAACATCCATCTTTCTCAACTATGGTGGAACCCAAAGAACTGTTAGCACTTTGTTGATCTATCAATCAGCATACTCAGGAGCAACATGAAAGGATCGCGGATTGCCAGAACTTTGTGAGATCCCACCATGCCCTTAAGATCAGGACTACGCAAATTCCAGGGAAGCAACAAGAACATCGGGTTACAGATTTCATCTGCTACCCGCACAAATAATTTTCAGTAATAGATCTCATCTACTACCTAATTATATTGTGCAACACCCATACATCTCTATGTATTCTAAATAGCAACCTGCATCTACGCATAGCACGGCTCTTGATGCCACTATTGGGTAACGCAGTAGAAAACAAAAAAAATCCGACTTACGCACCATCCCAGGACCACTATGGAGACTGCATACAAGGTTTGATCTATTTCGTTACCAACTCGTAGCGCAGCGGAAGTAGAGTCGATGACGATCGGCGGTGCAGATCCCCACAGCTAGGATTTACAACCTCCCAACCGCGAGGATGTATACCCTCATCTGCCCCGCGGACAGCCCTCCGAGAGGCGGTCGGACAGTCCCCCGGACGGTGTCCCGGACAGCCCTTCGGGAAGACCTCCGAAACTCGGACTGTCACTCGGAGCCCTTTGGGAGGACCTCCAAAACTCGGACGATCACACGGACAGCCCTTCGGGAGGCACTCTCGAACTAAGACCAAAACTACGATCTCTCTATAGAGTTCCACACATACGGTATCATCTATCCAGCAGGGCTTCACCGTCCAGAACTAGTTCCCACCGGAACCCAGACAGTCTTTCGGCTCTACAAAACTATTTCGCTGGGAGGGAGAGAGAATGCCAGATCATGCATGGCTTGTGTGAGAGAGTTTGAGTGAGGATGGAGAGCTCCTCTCCACCTCCTTATATAGTGGTGGAAGGGGTGAAGGGGGGCTGAAATTCAGCCCACAAAACATGCACCCACCAAACAAGGAAACATGTTCCCACCAAGCATCGAGAAAACATGTTCCCTTGTCCATGGTGTTCCCCCATGGGGCCCCACCTTACTCCCAACACTCTCCACCATTTGTGGAGGCTGCCCCCCACCATGGGAGCCCCCCCCCAACACCTTTGTCCAGCCACAAGGGGCTGCCCCCTGAAGGGGGGCGCCCCCAAAACAGCCCCACGCATCGTGGGATCTTGTCCCCTCACGCTGGGACAAGATGTTTTCCTTGACTATTACTTCTAAAAAAATTTGGAAGGTCCCAGAACATTTCCGTCACCCTCTAAAATTATTTGGATGCGCTACGGAACATTTCCGTTATGGTGGTTTAATTTAAAACCATCTTCGTTTACCCAGTAAACAATTCCAGCAGCTCCGAAAACCTTTTTCGGTTTATTCTCCAAAAAAATTCCAGAAATTACCCGACCAATCTGGCGACCTCCAAAACATTCCCAGTGCTTGCCGAAACCTTTTTGGATCAATGGTTTTGTCCGAAACAACTTTTTGGTTTTACCGAAACTTTTTTGATGTTCTCTCCGGAACCTTTCCGTTGTCTCCGAAACTTTTCCAGTGACTTTCTCTCGGACTCCTTGTCTAGTATTCAGTTGATAGATGACCCTTAAGCGTGTGACCCTATAGGTTCGATGAACTATAGACATGACCCGGAACCCCTTCCGATCAATTATCAATATCGGAGCCGTGGACACCCATATTGACCCTATACCCACACGAATGAATATTCGAGTGAACCTCCAGTTGCCGTGTACTATTCCTGTTGCTTCACAATATGTTACAAATACCCGAGGTGAGACATGTTGGCATCCCCGTGGATCAACAACTTGTCCACTATGCCAGTTACCTCGTTACCGGTATTATTCTGTTTTCTCGTTCCCGTGTTCCGGCATCCCGTGATCAAATCACAAAGTGTCTGGCCAGACGATGATGGATACCGTAACACCGAGAGGGCCCATAGATATCTTTCCATCGTCGGAGGAGCAAATCCCAATCTTGAGCTATCAAGTTACTTGACATACTTTTCCATGAACCTGTAAGCCGCCGTAATAGCCACCCATTTACAGATGACGTTTAACAAACCCCAAAGTTCATGAAGCAAGCATGAGGAAACTCGATACTCTCATGGTCTAACGAATTATGCAAACATTAACTTCTCTATGTTATTAACCATTAACTTATGAAGAATGTATCTCATAGCATAACACCAATTCGGGTCGATTCAACACAAATGTTCTTCTAACATTGTGCCCTCAAAATTGCCGGATAGCCATGCCCATGATTAGGAAAACAGGATCATCATGCAATATTTGAGCCAGTCTTAGAGGCCAGACTAGGAATAGAATTTACCGTTTATTATTCCACAAGTGCATATGATTCTTCCTTCAAGCCTCAAGGTTATTGTAGACTCGAGAACCATAGCAGTTATAGCATGGAACATAAACCTAATTATGAACAGGGAGATAATCAATAACATTCATAATTGTCTCTAGGGCATATCTCCTACACCAGCACGCTTTGGTTCTCCACCGGACATGGAAAAGAGCTACAGGATGAATCTTGTCGGTAGAGCGCCGTTGCTGCATGTCAACATTGTGGTCACCACGCCATGGACTGTCAAGGGTGACTTTTTGGTCAGCCAAAGATGTCTGACGTGCAAGGCATGCATGAGATAGGTCACTTGCAAATATTCAAGGGAAATGGAGCTGGATGAAATGGGTTTTCACCACTGGGAACTTTGCAGCAGCAAACTTGGGGCTCATCTAATGTGTTCTTAATGGAGGCAAATTGTGGAAAAACCTTGTCTAGTGGACTTAGCTATGGAGGGACTACAAGTCCACCAATTTTCAGCTCAGGGAGATCAATGCACAAGGTACTTATAGTTCAAGGCTACGATTCCTACCAAAATCTATTTTTAGAGGTACTCCTCATATTTCCCACATGAGTATGCCATATTTGGGTTTGGGATGATGCAAATGATGATTTGGAAAGGTTTGGGGGCATTTTTATGAACAGAATAATGGAGGGGAAAGAAGAGGTCTTGCCATGGTAAAAGAGAGGGAGAATGAGGGAGTTATGTCCCCAAATAATTGATCAGAGGGCATGGTAATGTTATTGGAGGTAAATTGAGGTTAGAATATACTGTGGTAAAAAGTTTTGGGCAAGAGGAATCTTTTTGGGCCCACTTTGCTTGTCCACAAGTTTATGGCTGAAGGTGTTTGTGCTGTGATTGGGCTAGACAGCGGAATCCTATGACCTTGAGATTTACCAGGCTAAATGGTAAGTCCATTTGGTCATGATCACAAGTTTGGAGATGATTTTCTGAAAGTTTGCAATGTAAACATGGTAAACCCTAGGATTCAACAAATCAGGTTTCTGTAGATCCAGTTGGGTTAAACTAATCCCCTTGATTCACAACTTGGTGTAACATCATTATCTGGGGATTAGAACATGTCCACAAAGTTTGGGATCAATAAGAGAAAGTTCACAATGTAAAGTTGATCAAATTTGGCTCTGGACAAGAATGGTTTTAGGATATTTTGGTGAACCAAAACAATTGGGATTGAGATGAAACATGGCAAGAGAATCACATATATCATGTGTGACACTCTAGAATTTTCCTGGATTTATTTGAGAATATTTCTTATAGAAGTATTTTAAATCCTTGAAATAGGCAGAAATGGTTTTGAAGGGTTTTTTCCAATATTTTGAACATGACCACATGTTTAAACTCTTATATATGTACAATATATCTCCACTGAGTTTTCCTAAATTTTCTCAAATATTTTTAAAGCATTTAAATAATTTTTCCCTATAAAACATCATTTCTGGCTTTAAGAAAAAGCCTTTAAATAAAATAGGAAAATAATCTTTAAAATTAATATTTGGTGGTTTTGGGAAGTCTTATATATATTGGGTTTCAAATAAAGTATTTGGAGAAGAAGTATCCACCCAATTTGGGGACTTGCAGTGTGCAAATCTCAAATGAGGGGTTTTTGAAAACCTAATTTAAATAAATGTTTTTTGGCCAAAATAATGTTTTGTAAAAACTATTTTGAAGTCCTACTGACATGGCATGATCATTGGACAAGAGTTGGGATCAAGCAAAACGGTTCTTGAGAGGTAGGAGGATGTTTTATGAATAATAGAGCACCAGCAAGTAGTCAGACAAGCAATCAAATAACACACAAGTCAAGCATTCAAATGCACTCAAAAAGCTTTAATTGGCCTTACTTTTTGAGTCATGATAACATAGTCATGAGGCAAAACACAGGGTGTGACAGATCTAACCCGCTTACAAGAATCTCGTCCCTCAGATTCCTAGGCTAGGTGCTGATGCATACATTCAGAGGTGAGGTTGTCTTCACGCTCCACGTTTTTTCTGCTCTGGCGTGGTTGTCCTTCTAGATCTTGAAGTGCCTGATGATATGTCTTCCAGTGCCATATTGACTTTGCCTAAGGGTCAATGGGGTTCCCGCAGGGCCTGGCTTGCGTGTGTAACCCAAGGGTAGAAGACCTGGCAAAGCAGAGTGTGTGTGTGCTGGTCCTGGGGTTGTTAGTGACATCAAGATGCCTCATGTTACAATAGAAGGGTCGAGTCTTGGTGTAGCTTCTCATTGATGGGGAAGTCCTTATCTTCCTTAAAGGAGGAGGTCTTTAGTCGTAGGTGGCCTCCAGCCTTGAGGTGCGTCATCGTGGGCTTCTCATCGAGATCTTCTGCTTGAGTAAGCTTCCTAGGTAGATACTTAATTCTTCTTTGGCCATTTGCCTTCTTTGTCATAGATGCACGTTTCTGGATGGTCTTTGAGTGTTTGGTCTACTCATATCTCCATGGAAAGGTCTGTGCTAAGTCTCGCCCCTAAGACCGAGCTTAGAGACTTGGTGTCAAAACGGGTTCTACCATCTGGGAAGGTTTCAGTGGGCTTCTAGATAAGCTGACTATTCAGAGTATATATCAGCCATCTAATCCCCAAGGTCTGACGCTTGGCAAGTGGGTCAACGACCTTTCACAGGTGGCTTACTACGATCGAGTCACGGTTTATGCCCTAGATTGTTTAAAAATGGCTGATAACAAAGTCATGACAATCGCCCACTCCATTCTAGGCATTTGAAGGGAGTAGGGACGTCATGCTCATCGTACACTATCAAAGTGGTGGAGTGAGGGGTGTTACCCACTCCTCGGTTCCTTCCTAGAAAGGAACTGATGGATGACCAGTCATAATAAGAGGTTCCACAACCCCCTTGATGTGCAAGGGCTTCATCATGCTTGGACGTCGGTGCTTCTTGATATAGTCTAATTGATGTGGACACCACTTCCTTTGCTTCTTCTTCATCGTTGTTGTTGTTGGAAATATGCCCTAGAGGCAATAATAAATTAGTTATTATCATATTTCCTTGTTCATGATAATCGTTCATTATCCATGCTATAATTGTATTGATCGGAGACTTAGATGCATATGTGGATACATAGAAAAAACCATGTCCCTAGTATGCCTCTAATAGACTAGCTCGTTGATCAAAGATGGTTAAGGTTTCCTAGCCATGGACATGAGATGTCATTTGATAACGGGATCACATCATTAGGAGAATGGTGTGATGGACAAAACCCAAACTACAAATGTAGCATATGATCGTGTCAGTTTATTGCTACTGTTTTCTACATGTCAAGTATCTGTTCCTATGACCATGAGATCATGCAACTCACTGACACCGGAGGAGTGCCTTGTGTGTATCAAACGTCGCAATGTAACTGGGTGACTATAAAGGTACTCTACAGGTATCTCCGAGGGTGTCTGTTGGGTTGGCATGGATCAAGACTGGGATTTGTTACTCCGTGTGATGGAGAGGTATCTCAGGGCCCACTCGGTAATACAATATCACAATAAGCCTTGCAAGAAATGTGACTAAGTGTTAGTCACGAGATCTTGTATTATGGAACGAGTAAAGAGACTTGCTGGTAACAAGGTTGAACTAGGTATGGAGATACCGACGATCGAATCTCGGGCAAGTAACATACCGAAGAACAAAGGGAACATCATACGGGATTAACTGAATCCTTGACATAGAGGTTCGACCGATAAAGATCTTCATAAAATATGTAGGAACCAATATGAGCATCCAGGTCCCGCTATTGGTTATTGATCGTAGAGGTGTCTCGGTCATGTCTACATAGTTCTCGAACCCGCAGGGTCTGCACACTTAAGGTTTGGTGACGTTTCGGTAGTATAGAGTTATGTATGGTGGTGACCGAAGGTTGTTAGGAGTCCCGTATGAGATCCTGGACATTGCGAGTAGCTTCCGAATGGTCCAGAGGTAAAGATTCATATATAGGAAGTCTTGTTTTGGTTGCCGGAAAAGTTTTGGGCTAATCGGTAGTGTACCGGGAGTATTGGTAGTGTATCGAGAGACCACCAGGAGGGGTATTTCGACCCAAGAGGCTTCATGGGCTGTGGGAGAATAAATACCAGCCTTTTGTGGGCTGGTGGAAGTCCCACACGAGGCCCATGCGGCTAGGGAATAAAAGCCCAAAGGGAAACAGGTGGAAAAAGGCCAAAAAGGAGGAATCCTAGTCCTACTAGGATTGGAGGAGGAGTCCTCCTCTCCTCCCCACTTCGGTTGAACCAAGGAGGCTTGGCCCTTGCGCCAAGTCCTCTCCTCCCTCCCTCTTATATATATGTAACATCTCAAAATTCCATTTTGGAATGTTATGAAATATAGCTATGCATCTATCATCATCATTGCTTGAATGTATGTAATAGTTGAAATGCCTTTTCTGAAATTCTGAAAGCTCTTTCTACTTTCAATGTGTTGCTTTCACCTATTTGAAATCTTGGTAAAAAGTTCAAATAAGAGAGGAGGAACATGACACTCCACACCAGGATCTAATTGGTGATTTATTTGAACAATAAAAAACAGGGGTTGTTTTGAAAATATTTGCAAAAAGGATTTAAAAGCAAATAGGCCATTTCTAAAAATATTATTTTTTCAAAGTGTTCAAATGACAGAATAAAAATGTTCAATAAATGACATTTATTATTCTGTTAATTTTGATATATAATACTCCTATATTTAGAAATGATTTGCATGCTTTTAAAGACGTTTTACTACTCTGGTTAATAAAAACAGTAACGGTTTTATAATTAAATGGGCCGGCCCACGGGCATTTATTAGCGAATTGATTTCCAGCCGGTCGACCGACGCGCAGTAACCACTCTCCCTCTCTCTGACACCGGGTCCCACCCCGACCGACTGTTCGCCCCGCGCGGTCGCCTCCTTCCTCCCGCACGCACCCTCGCCGGCAGTTTCTTCTCTCCCCGGATCTCCCTCCTCTCTCCTCCCCGCACCCCCCCGAGCACTCTATAAATAGAGCCCCTCCTCCGCGCTCCATTTCCACCCTGACCTCCTCTCTCCCGTCACAAGACCATCACAGGAGAGCTCGCCGGAGTTACTCAGACCATCGAACACCCCATCGCTCGTGCCCGTCGCTCCACTCTCCCCCTCGCCCCTCCGATCCCACCATTCGACGCCGGACGTCAACCGCAGTCGCCCGGACCCCTTCAATGCCTCCCTCGACCACCGGAGCCCCTCGCTGACGACCTCGCCGTCTCGGAAACCCGCCGGAGATCCCCTCGCCGGCGACCTCATCCTCTGTGAGCACCCCACCCGTTCGATCCGGATCTGACGATCCAGATTTGATCGTTTCTATTCGCGAACCGGTATCCTTTTAGGTTCGGTTGACCGCCCGTAACCCCGCTCGCCCACACCCCTTGGCCACTCACAGGCTGCCACGTAGCCCCTGGCCGTCCGGTAGATTTTTTTTCCTTTTTTCTTTTTTGTTTTAGTTAACAGAAACTATTCTGAATTTGTTTTAGCTATATCTTTTAACCTGTTTAATGTTTTGAGTTGATTCTTTTTGCAATAGCTCACATTTTTCATGTAGTTTCACCCTGTACTTTTAAATTTTAAATTTGAACTATAAAATTTGAATTGAATCAAATTTTCTCAAATCATTCAAATCTGGATAACTAGAGTTTAAAAATAGATTTTGATATGAATCTTTTTAGTACTGCTTGGTATTAGTTAGGACTAGAAGATTGCTTAGTTTGAGGATTTTTAGAATGATTTTGATTAGTGTTTTAGCTATAAACAGAATCTGCCTAGTATTATAGTATAGTTTTATTTACTTAGTTTAAGTTAGTTTCAATTAGATTTAGTTTTAATTTGATTTAGTAGGTTCTGTTGCTTGAACATTTAGTGTTTTACTTACTGTTAATAAGAATATAAAATTGTTTAGTTTATTTCTTTGTTAATATAGGAATCACAACTTCTTTTCAAAAAGGTTTAATTTGATTAAAACAATTAGTTAGTAATAGTTTTTCTTTCAACAAAGTTTTATATGATTTAATTCTGTTTTCTAAGACAAGTTTATTTTTAAATTCTTTCCTGTTAAGAACATGTTTTGTTAATAAATAATAAGTTTAGTTTCATTCTTTTGTTAGTAAAACTATAGTTGATTCATATAGTGTTTATCAAAACTTTTATAAACTTTACTAAAGTTTTCCTAACAAACTTAATTTTGTTTCATTATGTTTATTAATAAAATATTTTATTGTTTTCTTGCTGTCAACTATTGTTTTGGTTAATACAAATGGTTTCATTATGTTAGTAAAGTTTTATCCATCATTTTTTTGAAAACAAAAATTTGAGTGTTTCTCTTTCTTGTGAATTGTGCATTGTTTTTGTCTTGATTGTTTAATAGTTCATGGTTGATGTTTGTGAGTTGCAATATTTTTTTGTATGCTTATTGAGTGCTTGTTTGCTTCGTTAGATTATCTGGAGTGCGAAGCTTGTTACTTAGAGTCACTCACGTACGAAGATCATCAATCAGGCAAGTCACTTTGATCATCTTTACCCATGTTTTTATTGCATTAGTTCTTCCATCACCCCAATTGCATGCAAGATAGGTTAGTTGGAAACTTGGTTAGATTGTAGTAGTATCATGTGGTAGGAACCCCCTCTCAACCCTTGACACATTGGCCCCGGGAAACGTTGTTTTACTTTTTGCTATGCTATTAGTAGACGGGGTTGGTTGTGTGATTCATGAGAGTTGAGAGAGTTAATAATTTCAAGACCTACATAATGATCAAGATTTCAAGACTCCGAGTTTTCAACATACCTCTGGGTGGATGATGGTTGAACGGCACCCTGGAGAAACCAGTGGATTTGCCTAGGTGATGCTGGAGATGGCCAGTATTCACGCGGAAAGATCCACCCAGGCACAAAGAGATGGATGGGTGCTTCAAGACCCAAGGCTTACCTACACAGCCACAAGTCATTATGGGCTCTGGCTTGGTTGGATATCGTGGTGACCCTGGACAGGCGGTGCTATGAGATGTAGAAGAACGGTAGGAAAGGATGGGCATCGACAGAGTCGCAGGGAAACCCTTTGGAAGACCATGTTTTGGTCATTCGTTTCTCAAACACCCTGAAGTGCGAGAAATCAAACGAAGGCGACCAAATCTTGTGGGGAACGTGTGCAAAACTCTGCAGAGTACTCAAACCTAATCGATTAGCCGTGTCCACGGTCATGGATGACTTGAGCCAAAGGAACTGAAACTTCCGGAACTCTCAACACAATTAATATGATGATGTGGGTATTAATGACTTGGGTATGAGAATTGATTGGTGGAACCATCTCATTAATCAACCAACTTAGTAATATTTTTGCTTAGCCCTCTCTTGATGTAGGAAAAATTGGCTTTTTCGCAAAAACTTACCACCCCACCTGCCATATATGCATATAGATTAGATGATTATCTTTTCACCCCTCTCTTGTGACTTTGCCGGCATATGTCATATGCTGACCTACACGGCTGCAACGTATCATGTTGCAGAGTACTTTTCCGACCAGGAGTGAGGACACGTTCTACGCTCGGTGAGATGCCCTTGGAGTCAGATGGACTCATCTACCTTCGATGCTTCCGCAAGATTTAGATATTCTCATGAGTTGGCCTCAGCCACTTTATTGTAATGTTTATTGTAATAAAGGACTCGATATGAGATTTCCATTAATATAATGTTGTGTGATTTCCCTTTGATATATACATTGATGTACCGTGTGTGTACCAGCATGATCTTGGGATGGTACGGAAACACCGGAGATTCGACCTTTCAGGTCGGATCGTTACAATATACTACAGGTTTTAGGGCTTTTGCACAGATTTTTCAGCCACGTGTTGCCCGTTCCTCCAGTGCATAGTTTCTCCTCTAGATCGGATTTCGGGAGTGCTTAGGCGAAGCCCTGCTGAAATAGCTCCACCACCATCGCCGGAGCACCGTCACGCTGCTGGAGAACTCTTCTTCCTCTCCGCTCCCTCTTGCTGGATCAAGACGGCGGAGATCATCATCAAGCCGTACGTGTGCTGAATGCAGAGGTGATGTCCGTTCGGCGCTAGATCGGAAGGACTGTGATCAAGATTGCGAGACGGATTGTGATGAGTTCGCGGGACGGATCATGATGAGTTCGCGGGATGGATCGTGATGAGTTTGCAGGACGGATCGTGATTGGATCGCGAGACGGATCGTGATGAGATCGCGGGACGCTCGGCGACTTGGATCGCGAAGACGTTCGACTACACCAACCGCGTTTCTTAATGTTTCCCGCTTAGCGATCTACAAGGGTATGTAGATCCACTCTCCCTCTCGTAGATGCTCATCACCACGGATAGGTCTTGCGTGAACGTAGGAAATTTTTTGTTTCCCATGCGACGTTCCCCAGCAGTGGCATCATGAGCTAGGTCTATGTGTAGATGAGATCTCGAGTAGAACACAAAGAGTTTGTGGGCGTTGATGCTTAGATTGCTTCCTCCCTTGGTCGTGTTTTGGTTCAGCGGTATTGTGGGATGAAGCAGCCCAGACCAACTTTACTCGTATGCTTATGAGAGACTGGTTCCATCGACTGACGTGTAACTTCGTTGCACAAAGATGGCTGGTGGGTGTATGTTTCTCCTACTTTAGTTGGATCGGATTCGACAAAGGCGGTCCTTGAGAAGGTTTAAAAGCAACTTCTGTATCACCGTTATGGTTTATGCGTTGGTGAGAATTGTTCTTACTAGATACCCGTAGCAGCCACGTAAAACATGCAACAACAATTAGAGGACGTCTAACTTGTTTTTGCAGGGTATGTTGTGATGTGATATGGCCAATTACATGATGTGATATATGTGATGTATGAGATGATCATGTGTTGTATAGAATATCACGACTTGCATGTCGATGAGTACGGCAACCGTCAGGAGCCATAGGGTTGTCTTTAATTATTGTATGACCTGCGTGTCAATCATTAAGCGCTATGTAATGCTTTACTTTATTGCTAAACGGTAGCAATAGTAGTAGAAGCATGGTGGGCGCGACAACCCCGATGGCAACACGTTGATGGATATCAAGATGATGGAGATCATGGTGTCATGCCGGTGACGATGGAGATCATGCCGGTGCTTTCATGATGGAGATCAAAAGCACAAGTTCATGGCCATATCATGTCACTTATGATTTGCATGTGATGTTAATACTTTTATGCACCTTGTATTGCTTAGGATGATGGTAGCATTATAAGGTGAACCCTCACTTAATTTCAAGATAATTGTGTTCTCCCCGAGTGTGCACCGTTGCGAAAGTTCTTCGTGTCGAGACACCACGTGATTATCGGGTGTGATAGACTCTACGTTCACCTACAACAGGTGCAAGCTAGTGTTGCACATGCAGAACACTCAAGTTAAACTTGACGAGCCTAGCATGTACAGCCATGGCCTCGGAACACAAGAGACCGAAAGGTCGAACATGAGTCATATAGTAGATATGATCAGCATGATGATGTTCACCATTGAAAACACCTCAACTCACGTGATGATCGGACTTGAGTTGGTGAATTTGGATCATGTATCACTCGAATGAGCGGAGGGATGTCAATTTGAGTGGGAGTTCTTAAGTAATATGATTAATTGAACTCATTATCATGAACATAGTCAGTAGTGTCTTTGCAAACTATGTTGTACATTACTAGCTCACGCTGTAGCTCCCTTGAATTTTTATATGTTCCTAGAGAAATAGAGTTGAAAGATGATGGTAGCAATGTTGCGGACTTGGTCCGTGATCTGAGGATTGTCCTCATTGCTACACAGAAGGTTTATGTCCTTAATGCACCGCTCAGTGCGCCAACCCCTCTAGCGTCATCTATAGATGTTGTGAACATCTGACAGGCACATTCTGATGACTACTTGATAGTTTAGTGCGTCATGCATAACGGCTTAGAATTGAGGCTCCGAAACGTTTTGAACGTCATGGAACATATGAGATGTTCTAAGAGCTGAAATTAGGATCTCAGGCTCATGCCCGTGTTGTGAGATGTGAGATCTCCAACAAGATTCTTTGCCTACAAAATGAAAGAGAATAGCTCAATCTTTGAGCATGTGCTCAGATTGTCTGGGTGCTACAATCACTTGAATCGAGTGGGAGTTGATCTTCCAGATAAGATAGTGATTGATATAGTTCTCCAAGTCACTGTCACTAAGCTACTAGAACTTGGTGATGAACTATAAAATGCCAGGGATAGAAATAATGATCCCTGAGCTGTTCGCGATGTTTGACACCGCAAAGGTAGAAATCAAGAAGGAGCGTCAAGTGTTGATGGTTAGTCAAACCACTAGTTTCGAGAAGGGTAGGAGCAAGGAGGGAAACTTCATGGATAGCAAGTCAGTTGCTGCTCCAGTGAAGCAACCCAAAGTTGAACCCAAACCCGAGACTAAGTGCTTCGATTATGACGAGAGCGGTCACTGAAGCGGAACAACCCTAGATACTTGGTAGATAAGAAGGCTGGCAACATCGACAGAAGTATATTTGATATACGTGTTATTGATGTGTACCTTCCTAGTACTCCTAGTAGCACCTGGGTATTGGATACCGGTTCGGTTGATAAATGTTAGTAACTCAAAATAAAAGCTATGGAATAAATGGAGAACTAGCTAAGGGTGAGGTGACAATGTGTGTTGGAAATGTTTCCAAGGTTGATGTGATCAACATCGCACGCTCTCTCTATCTTCGGGATTAGTGACAAACCTAAATAAGTGTTATTTGGTGTTTTGCGTTGAGCATGAACGTGATTAGATCGTGTTTATTGCAACATGGTTATTCATTTAAGTTAGAGAATAATGGTTATTCTGTTTACATGAATACTACCTTCAATGGTCATGCACCAAGTGAGAATGGTTTGTTGAATCTTGATCGTAGTAATACACATGTTCATAACATTGATGCCAAAATATGCAAAGTTAACAATGATAGTACCACATACTTGTGGCACTGCCGCTAAATGTCATATTGGTATAAAACCCATGAAGAAACTACATGTTGATGGATCTTTGGACTCATTCGATTTTGAATCGGTTGAGACATGCAAACCATGCCTCTTGGTCAAGATGACTAAGGATCCTGACGGGGATATACCCCATGGTATGACCCGACCTGGCGACTCATAGGAGACCCGGCCGAAGACATGACATCTTATTAATGACCCGGCCAGGCAACTCACAGGAGACCCGTTAAAGACATGACATCTTATTTATGACCCGGCAAGCGGGTCAAAGGATGATCAAGCCCAAGACCCGGCGGGTGAGCCGGCGCCAGGCGGCTCACAAGAGAAGGCCCACAAGAGAGAAGGATTCCCTTAAAGGAAATAAGACCCGGAGTAGGATTCGTGAGAGACTAGTCCTAATCCTACTCCTAGTAGGACTCTATTTGTAAACCTACCCTCTCCACTTATATAAGGAGGGGTAGAGCACCCCTAGAGGGACAAGTCCTCAAGAGACACAAGTCTACAAGTTTAGACAACACAAGAGATTAGAGGCACAAGAGATTAGAGGTAGCAATTAGCACACTTGTAACCAAGAGATCTTCATCATCATCAATACCAGACAAGCAGGACGTAGGCTTTTACCTCCATCGGAGGGGCCGAACTTGGGTTAAATTCCGTGTCTTCTTGATTCCGATCAACCCCTTCAAGCCGCCACGTAGTTGCGTCTCACCCCTTACCTAAGTCCGTTGACCCAGACATCTGCCGTGATAAATCCACGATAGTTGGCGCCCACCATGGGGCCGCGCACGATGGTATTGTGTTCTTGAAAGGAGGTTTTCAAGGGATCGAAAACTCGCTATCGATCGGATCAGGAAGAACCGGTTCGAAAGGATTTACGGTCACTATGTGTTCATTGGACAAAATTGAAGAAGTTTTGGCGACATTATAAGTCAGATCGGAGTCAAGATTAGAGTCAAAAGGAAATTAAGATGGGGTTCAAACTCGCCGTTGTTGAGGTCGAATATGTGTCCAAGATCGATCGGCGAAAGATAATAATCGCGGAGACTCGGCAGAAGTGCAAGAGGGATTTTCAAAGTATTGTGGACCCGACAAGTTATCAAATCGGAAGTCATCGGATCATTACAACTGACGAACATGGCCAGAGGCCGAAGCGAAGCTGATACGTCCTTGGGAGGTCGCTCGTGTGCTTGATGTAATTGTAGCGATCAAACAAAAAAAGAGACAGAGGCGGAAGCCACGATCTAAACACGGGTCAACTGCGGATCCGGCACCACGCTCGCCTCCACGCCTCCACTCTGAGACGCCTTCACGGTCGTTCCCAAGCCGCCGACGGTGCTGGATTCACAGTTGTCGTCCCGTACGCTGGACACTGGTTTCCGTCCAACAACAGCTGTTGGCTGCTAGTTCCTGTGTTAGATCGGCCACCGGGCATTGGAGTCAACGTGTGTTTGACTGAATCGATACCAGCTGGGCGGGTCTGCCTCCACTACGGATTACGCATGGCCCCTGCTCCTGAGCCGCCGGCCCCATCGCCGAGCCTCCGGCCACCCCTACGTCTCCGTCTCTGCTCCGCCCGGTGTGCCAGCTCCGAGCCACCGCCGCGCCTCTGCTTCTGCCGCGGATCAGTGCTTCCAAGACGCCCTGGCCGAGCTACCACCGCATCCTTGCCTTGAAACATCGCGCCCTGAGCCGACTTGCGGCCACGGCCTCTCTTCACCAGCTACGCAGTGGCTGGCTCCGCCCTGCCCCATTCCGCCTCGCCTTGCTCCAGTATGCTAATTATTTGTGGGGAAAGAGAAAAAGGCCCAGCTAAAAAAAGAGGAGGAGGAAGGCCACGTGGGTACTGAGACTACAGGTGTTATCTATCCTATTTGTTTTATCAGTACACTTTAAATTGTGTTGAGAACAACTACTTTGTCCTATGATATTTTTTGTATGCAGGACAGTTACTCAGTACAAAAGCAGCGTCGTATTGTGGGTACGGAGCTGCCGCCCGTATTGGTGCAGGCTACATCAACATGCCACCAATGACCCACGCGTCCGTGCCGGTTTATAAACGCCATTGACGACTCTCCGACTTGCAGATGAAGATTCTCAAGCTGCCTCTTCGAGTCAACTTGAGGCTCGGGGGCTACAGACATGGCAAGACACATTTGGTCGTTTTCAATGAGAAGCCCGGGTCTTTGCAAGATGAAATTTTTCGGCTCAGAAATTTGAGTTGAAGTGGTTTGTTCGCCATCAAAACGGCCGATCTATCATCCGGCTTTATGCCCTATCAAGCGTTGTTGCAAAGAGGCTTCTTGCCTTCGGGTATAGCTTACATCTCCTTTGCATAGCCAGCTGTTATTAAACTGTTGCAAGGAGGCTTATTGCCTTCGGGTATAGCTTACATCTCCCTTGCACAATTGGCTTTATGCCCTATCAAGCGCTGTTGCAGGGAGGCTTCTTGCCTTTGGGTATAGCTTACATCTCCCCTGCACAATCTGCTTTTACGCTGTTGCAAGGAGGCTTCTTGCCTTCGGGTATAGCTTACATCTCCCTTACACAGCCGGCGTTATGCCCAATTAAGCACTGTTGCAAAGAGGCTTCTTGCCTTCGGGTATAGCTTACATCTCCTTTGCACAGCCAGCTGTTATTAAACTGTTGCAAGGAGGCTTCTTGCCTTAGGGTATAGCTTACATCTCCCTTGCACAGTTGGCTTTATGCCTAGTTTGGTTACATTAAGCGCTATTGTTGATGGAGGCTTCTTACCTTTGGTATAGCTTACATGACCCTAAGACAACATCGTGTACACCAAATTCCAGTTGCTTATCAACTGTGGCCATCGAAGGGGGCTTCTTACCGATGGGTATCGCTTATCTCTCCCTAATGTCCGGCTTTATGCCACTTCCGGTTACTTACTAACCACGGTTGTCGAAGGGGGCTTCTTACCGACGGGTTCGCTTATCTCACCCTAACAACCGGCGTTTTACGCCAAAACTCAGTTGCTTATCAACTGTAGTTGTTGAAGGACGCTTCTTGCCTTCGGGTATAGCTTACATCTCCCTTCAAACAGCCGACTTTATGCCGTTTCAGGCTAATCATTAGCCGCGGTTGTCGATGGAGGCTTCTTGCCTTAGGGTATAGTTTACATCTCCCATCGACAGCCGGCGTCCACGCATACAATATTCAAACATTAACAGGAGGCTTCTTACCTTTAGGTACAGCTTACATTGCCCTGCAAATAGCCGGCTTTACGCCGCTTCCGGCTCATTATTAGCCGCAGTTGTCGATGGAGGCTTCTTACCTTTAGGTACAGCTTACATTACCCTATGACAACCGGTTCTCGACAAAGTTCATCTTACAAGAGCCGGAGTCATACTACTCCAGTTGACAAGTTTCAAAGTGCTTGGCTGGCTCTAAATTACTGGAGAAGGCGTGACATCTTCAAAGACAAGCGTCGGCTCTAAAAGTTCAAGATAGATTTATACAAAGGGGGATCAATCAATAAAGAGCCGGAAAAACAAAAACACGGAGAGATGGAAATATATACATCCGGAGCTGCATTCAAGAAAGGCATAATTATCCTTAAAGCTATTACAAAGGTGCTCTCAAATGGGAGCTAAAAGGTGGAGCCGTGGATTATCAAGGGGGCTTCCCACCTCCAGATAACATGCCGGCTTATCAAGCTGGGTCAGAGCAAGATTATGAGAAAAGGAGCAATGTTATGAAAGGTATAAACATCTTCGGGTTGAGCTTCTTCAAGTCGCCCTTACAACAATGCAGAATATATCCTGTCTTGTTTATTTTTTCAGGTACTATCTCTTAAAACATGAGCCGCCATTAAGTGTTTTGCAAGAGCAAATGGATCTTTTAAATAGCCAATATAGCTGGATCTTCATGGTTTATCATAATCAGTAATAAATGATTGGGGTTTTTCAAACCAGCTCGGAGAAATTATTATTTTGCAAAGAGCCGCCCTGTCAGATATAATGCCGTATCATCTAATTGGACGGTTCTCGGATTTCTTTAATTATGCTCTGTAGTAATCTACAACACTCACGGATTTCTCAAACTTATATTTGCCGGGTTGCACTGCAACCACGAGCAGCAATTTCATGTCAAAGACAAAGGAATTATTCCGGGATATTCATTCCGGGTTATATTACGACCATGGTCAAAGATTCATTCAAAAAATTATGGTGACACGTATTATTCTCACATAGTCCCGAGTCGCCGGAGGCAAACTACCCGACACTTGGGGGCTACATTATCCAAGTCCAAGTTTATATCAATTATGCAAGACCCATGTCACTGCAAGCATGCACCACGGCACTTGGGGGCTAATGCAAGTCGGTTTTCAAACCATTACATTTTCAGCAAGACCATATTATCTCAAGGAGATGAGCCGGCCCTTCTATATTTTTCTAAAGTCCCAGCCCAGTAATTCTTACTGACTTGGCACTTGGGGGCTACAGTATTCAGCTGTTCCAACAGATTAAGAGATTCAAATTGAAGACCCGACGCATCACATTCTAATGAGCCGGCCCTTGGGGGCTACACCCGCCGAAGCTTTCTGATGAGCCAGCCCTTGGGGGCTACACCCGCGGAAGCTTTCTCATGAGCCGGCCCTTGGGGGCTACACCTGCCGAAGCATTATAAGATATAAGGCAATTATAAGTCCCAGGTTACTGCAGGCAGGACAACCCGGCACTTGGGGGCTACACAGTCCAAAATGTTATTTGCAAAGCACCAAGTTATCATGGATAATCTCGGAGCTTGGGGGCTACAGGTAATATGGACATATCAAAAACTTTGAGGAGAATTTTCAAGATATTAAATATGGAGTTCAGTTGTTAGACCCGACGTCACCAACACTTATGACCCGGTGTTATCAAAAGATCATAACCCGCCAGAGTTTATATAAGCCGCCCTGCGTCACAACAATGGAAGTCCGATTCTACATCAGATGGATTTTCATCCCAATATTTATCAAGTCAGCAGGATTCTAGTTATTTAACCCGAAGTCGCCAACAATAATGACCCAACATCATCAATGATTATGACCTGGCGGAGATGACCCGCCAAGAGTATTGGAAAGCCGACTCAATGGCATATGGGTGTTCTATTCTCAATATTTTTCAAAAGACATTGACAAGCAAGATGATTATCAAGACAACTCATTCATATGGAGAAAAGACCTGGATTTCTGAGAAGCCATTTTATAAGCCGGCCAAAGGAGCAGGCCGGCCACTTAACATATTTTTTACTCTTATTTCAGGAGCTTACCATGAATAAATTCAAGCTAACCTGGGGGCTAATGACGGGGATATACCCCATGGTATGTCCCGGCCTGGCGACTCATAGGAGACCCAGCCAAAGACATGACATCTTATCAATGACCCGGCCAGGCAACTCATAGGAGACCCGTTAAAGACATGACATCTTATTTATGACCCGGCAAGCGGGTCACAGGATGACCAAGCCCAAGACCCGGCGGGTGAGCCGGCCCCAGGCGGCTCACAATAGAAGGCCCACAGGAGAAGGCCCACAAGATAGAAGGATTCCCTTAAAGGAAATAAGACTCGGAGTAGGATTCGTGAGAGACTAGTCCTAATCCTACTCCTAGTAGGACTCTATGTGTAAACCTACCCTCTTCACTTATATAAGGAGGGGTAGAGCACCCCTAGAGGGACAAGTTCTCAAGAGACACAAGTCTACAAGTTTAGACAACACAAGAGATTAGAGGCACAAGAGATTAGAGGTAGCAATTAGCACCCTTTTAACCGAGAGATCTTCATCATCATCAATACCAGACAAGCAGGACGTAGGCTTTTACCTCCATCGGAGGGGCCGAACCTAGGTAAAATTCCGCGTCTTCTTGATTCCGATCAACCCCTTCAAGCCGCCACGTAGTTGCGTCTCGCCCCAAACCTAAGTCCGTTCACCCGGACATCTGCCGTGATAAATCCATGATAGATCCCGTTTTCTGGTTTGATGAAGCAGGCAAGTGATTTATTGGAAATGATACATGTTGATGTATGCAATCCAACGAGTCTTGTAGCATGCGATGGATATCGTTATTTTCTTACCTTCACTGATGATTTGAGTAGATATAGTGTATATTTACTTAATGAAACACAAGTGTGAATCGTTTGAAAGGTTCAAGCAAATTCAGAGTCAAGATTAAGATCATCATGACAAGAAGATAAAAATGTGTGCGATATGATCGTGTAGGTGAATATCTGAGTTATGAGTTTGGCATTCAAATTTAGACAATGTGAAAGTTGTTTCACAACTCACGCCACCTAGAACACCATAGAGTGATGGTGTGTTCGAACGTCATAGCCATGCTCTATTGGAAATGGTGCTTGCTCTGATGTCTCTTATCGTTTTGCTACTATAATTTTGGGGTTATGCATTAGAGACAACTACATTCACGTTAAATAGGACACCATCTAAATCTGTTGAGATGACACCGTATGAATTATGGTTTGATAGAAACCTAAGGTGTCATTTCTTAGTGATTGGGGCTACGATGCTTATGTGAAAAAGGTTTTCACCTAATGAGCTCGAACCCAAAACGGACAAATGCATCTTCATAGAATACCCTAAGAATAGTTGGGTAAACCTTCTATCTCAGATCCGAGCATAAAGTGTTTGTTGCTAAAATGGGTCCTTTCTCGAGAAAGAGTTTCTCTCAAGAGAATTGAGTGGCAAGAAGATAGAACTCGATGAGGTTGTTGAACCTTTGTTCAACCAGAGAGTAGCGCAGCGCAGGAAGATGTTTCTGTGAAGCCTACGTTAGTTGAAGAGGAAGTTAATGATGATGATCATGAAGCTTCGGATCAAGTTACTATCGAACCTCGTAGGTCGACAAGGACGTCTTCTCCTCCTGAGACGTACGACAACCTTGTCTTGGAGGTCATGTTGTTGGACAACGATGAACCTACGAGCTGTGGAGAAGCGATGATGGGCCCGGATTCTGACAAATGGTTAGAGGCCATGAAATCCGAGGAAGGATCCATGTATGAAAACCAAGTATAGACTTTGGTAGACTTGCTCGTTGGACGACAGGTCATCGAGTACAAATGGACCTTTAAGATAAAGACAGACACTGATGGTAAATGTCACCATTTATAAAGCTCAACTTGTCGCAAAGAAGTTTCTGGCAAGTTCAAGCAGTTGACTGCGATGAGACTTTCTCACTCGTAGCTATGCTAAAGTCTGTCTGAATTATGTTAGCAGTTGCTGCATTTTTCAATTATGAAATCTGGCAGATGGATATCAAAACAGCGTTTCCTTCCTTAAGGAAAGGTTGTATGAGATACAACCAGAAGATTTTGTTAGTCCTAAGGATAAAGTGTGCAAGCTTTCGTGATCCTTCTATGAACTGAAGCAAGCATCTCGGAGTTGGAATATACACTTTGATGAGGTGATCAAAGTTTTTGAGTCTATACAAAGTTTATGAGAAACTTGTATTTATAATAAAGTGAGTGGGAGCACTATAGAGTTTCTGGTAAGCATATGTGGTTGACATATTGTTGATTAGAAATGAGGTAGAATTTCTGGAAAGCATAAACGGTTGTCTGAAAAGAGTTTTTCAAAGGAAGACCTGGATAAAGCTACCTAATTGTTGAGCATCAAGATATATAGAGATAGATCAAGATGCTTGATGAGACTTTTCGATGAGTACATACCTTGACAAAGTTTTTGAAAGAGTTCAAAATGGATCAGTCAGAGAAAGAGTTCTCGCCTGATTTGTAAGGTGTGAAGTTGAGTGAGACTCAAAGCTCGATAACGGCAGAAGAAAGAGAAAGGACGAACGTCATCCCCTATGCCTTAGCCACAGGCTCTATATTATGCCATGTTGTGTACCGCACATGTGTGCCTTGCTATGAGTCCATCAAGGGGTACAAAAGTGATCCAGGAGTGGATCACTGAACAGCGGTCAAGATTATCCTTAGTAACTAAGAGACTAAGGAGATGTTTCTCCATTATGGAGGTGATAAAGAGTTCATCGTAAAGAGTTACGTCGATGCAAGCTTTAACACAAATTCGGATGACTCGTAGTAGCAGTCTCGATATGTATAGTGGAGCAACCATTTGGAAAAGTACCGAGTGGAGTGTGGTACCAGTGTTTATAGTTTGACATAGAGATTTGCAAAGTACACACGGCTCTGAATGTCGCAGACCCGTTGACTATAAAACTTCTCTCACATGCAAAGCATGATCGAGCCCCAAAACTCATTGGGTGTTAGATTCATAACAATGTGAATCACATGGTGATGTGAACTAGATTATTGAATCTAGTGCAAGTGGGAGACTGTTGGAAATATGCCCTATAGGCAATAATAAATTAGTTATTATCATATTTCCTTGTTCATGATAATCGTTTATTATCCATGCTATAATTGTATTGATTGGAGACTTAGATGCATGTGTGGATACATAGACAAAACCATGTCCCTAGTATGCCTCTAATAGACTAGCTCGTTGATCAAAGATGGTTAAGGTTTCCTAGCCATGGACATGAGGTGTCATTTGATAACGGAATCACATCATTAGGAGAATGGTGTGATGGACAAGACCCAAACTACAAACGTAGCATGTCAAGTATCTGTTCCTACGACCATGAGATCATGCAACTCACTGACACCGGAGGAGTGCCTTGTGTGTAATAAACGTCGCAACGTAACTGGGTGACTATAAAGGTACTCTACAGATATCTCCGAGGGTGTCTGTTGGGTTGGCATGGATCAAGACTGGGATTTGTTACTCCGTGTGATGGAGAGGTATCTCAGGGCCCACTCAGTAATACAATATCACAATAAGCCTTGCAAGCAATGTGACTAAGTGTTAGTCACGGGATCTTGTATTATGGAACGAGTAAAGAGACTTGCTGGTAACGAGGTTGAACTAGGTATGGAGATACCGACGATCGAATCTCAGGCAAGTAACATACCGAAGAACAAAGGGAACATCATATGGGATTAACTGAATCCTTGACATAGAGGTTTGACCGATAAAGATCTTCATAAAATATGTAGGAACCAATATGGGTATCCAGGTCCTGCTATTGGTTATTGTTCGTAGAGGTGTCTCGGTCATGTCTACATAGTTCTCGAACCCGCAGGGTCTGCACACTTAAGGTTTGGTAACATTTCGGTAGTATAGAGTTATGTATGGTGGTGACCGAAGGTTGTTAGGAGTCCCGGATGAGATACCGGACATCACAAGGAGCTCCGGAATGGTCCAGAGGTAAAGATTCATATATAGGAAGTCCTGTTTAGGTCACCGGAAAAGTTTCGGGCTAATCGGTAGTGTACCGGGAGTGCCGGGAGTGTGCCGGGAGACCACCGGGAGGGGTATTTCGACCCAAGAGGCTTCATGGGTTGTGGGAGAATAAATACCAGCCTTTTGTGGGCTGGTGGAAGTCCCACACAAGGCCCATGCGGCTAGGGAAGAAAAGCCCAAAGGAAAAAAGGTGGAAAAAGGCCAAAAAGGAGGAATCTTAGTCCTACTAGGATTGGAGGAGGAGTCCTCCTCTCCTCCCCACTTAGGCCAAACCAAGGAGGCTTGGCCCTTGCGCCAAGTCCTATCCTCCCTCCCTCTTATATATACTGGAGGTTTTAGGGGTTTTGCACAGATTTTTCAGCCACGTGCTGCCCGTTCCTCCAGTGCATAGTTTCTCCTCTAGATCGGATTTCTGCAATGCTTAGGCGAAGCCCTGCCGCAATAGCTCCACCACCATAGCCAGAGCGCCGTCACGCTGATGGAGAACTCTTCTTCCTCTCCGCTCCCTCTTGCTGGATAAAGATGGCAGAGATCGTCATCAAGCCGTACGTGTGCTGAACGCAGAGGTGTCGTCCGTTCGGCGCTAGATCGGAAGGACTATGATCAAGATCGCGAGACGGATCGTGATGAGTTCGCGGGACGGATTTTGATGAGTTCGCAGGACGGATCGTGATGATTTCATGGGACGGATCATTATTGGATCGTGAGATGGATCACAATGAGATCGCGGGACGCTCGGCGATTTGGATCACGAAGACGTTCAACTACACCAACCGCGTTTCTTAACGCTTCCCGCTTAGCGATCTACAAGGGTATGTAGATCCACTCTCCCTCTCGTATATCCTCATCACCATGGATAGGTCTTGCATGAATGTAGGAAATTTTTTGTTTCCCATGCGACGTTCCCCAACTGTCGTGGCTTTCGCAATCGCAGTGGTTCTTCATCTTGCTTGGTCAACAAAGCCTTCTTCTGTAGGGAGGGTGTTTTGTGGAGTAAGGTGAAACCTTATACTCGATAGGTATGGTAATGGGTGTTACTGGGGCTGGTCCAAACAGGACTAAGGTGTTCCTTCCTCTCATTGGGTAAATAAGTATATCATCCGTGAGGATAACATCATACTCCTCCAATACCACATAAACACATTGCTCATGGGATGTGTGAGAGAGGCGGTCGTTTGTTCCGGGTGGTCACTTGTCCATGGGTTTGTGGTCCAACCTAATACAGGTCCTTGTGGACACCATCCATATGAACATGTCTGGTGGAGGTCGGGTGGAGTATCGGCCATAGTCAAATGACGTAGAGCCAAGACCTATGGTCATAATCCGACCATATTATGGCTTGATAAGGCTTTGAAGTTTCAAGGAGCTTAGGATGTGAGTGAACGTCTAACATCTTATCCTGAGCAGAACTATTTGATGCCAATAGTACTGCCTATTACTCCAAACAAAACCACCCTATATCATTGAAGGTATCAGCTCATATAAGTCAACTCCAATATTACACATGCTACTCATATCTCCAAGGGTTTTGGGAGAAGGACTATACCGAAAAATCTCATATGTATACTATAGCTAACTCACATATATCCCTATATAAAAATCCTCGTGTTAATTTACAAGCCGCTAAGCTTGATCATGACCCTACCAATCCAATTGTCCTTGGACTATCCAAGGTCTAAGGTAATGCATTGCTATGATAAGGAAACACGTAATAAACCACTCCAAGATCTTTTTTCCTTCCTACGAATCCAATTAACCGATCCTCGATTATCATCCACTATCACCTGATCCACTACTACTACCAATCGAGCATCAATGGTGTCCAACATAATCTCCTCGGGTTCATTCAATCCACATATCATTGCAAGGACTATTATCATGAACTTCCAACCTCATGGCCAACTACGCTCCAAGGTCGAGCTTATATAGATACCTAAATTACCCATAACATCATCTGATTCCTTCTACTATCATCCACCGAGAAACATGGTATCATTATCAAGATTATTGGACTAAATCCAAATTACTCCGAACCATGTGGTTTGATTGATCTTGGACACCTATTAGAATCACCTATTTAAGTCCAAGGTTTACATCTAGTAAGGAATCCCTACTAGTTATTCCAGTCACCGTCATATCACCAACAATCCACTATCAACATTTCTTGCCAAAGTCAAGTCATTGATCCACCAAGAGTTTCAGCATGAGGTCATATTTGTCCTACTAATCCAATTTGCTCAAGGGACAAGAAAGTTATGCTACTCTATCAATCTTGATCCACCAAGTTCGTCTACCAACATTAAACCTCCTAATCCACCAAAGGGTCTCAACTGCTTCCTCAAGACATCTATTATGGGTAAATCAAATCATTATCCACAAATTGTATACCCTTAGAATGATTCTTCCTATGGCATCAAGGTTCTAGTGCTAGCGTAAGAATGAAGGATGTTTGTTCACTATGATCACTAGCTCCATAATGAACGCAGTGCAAAGCAGGGGTTATAGAAGCTCAATAAGTGCTCTGGCAAAATCCGTGTATTAAACACGTGATCAGAGGCTCGTGCTAGGGGAGCTCGTGATGTAGAGGCTAGTATGGGGAGGGGTTTCCAGTCTTGAGGGAAGAGCCTAATCCCTACGGGGTTGCATTTTGTTGAGTACGTTGTAGTCGAAGTCTTCGGTGTCAGTTGTTTGTCGAGGTGGATCCTTGGTGTATCCGGTCTTGCTGGTCTTCACTTGATGAGAGGGGGAGAGGGAAAGTAGCATAGAGGAGCGTGCCTAAGGGAGTGGTATAGTGCAGGTGCAATCAAATAAATGCTGAAAAGACCAAACACAAACATCAAGGTAAGGTAGGTGATATGGTCGCGTACTTGTTGCCTACGACAAAAGTGTGACTTACACCAAAGCACAACAGGCAAAACACACAATACACATCATGGTTCCATCTGAACCATCATACGGACTCGACTTCGCATGGGGGACACACGACCTATCCTACCCTAGAGGTTCTCAGACTCATTAGTCGTGCTTGCTTCGTGTCTTGGAGAGGAGTTCGCTTAGTTTTCCGGGCCTTCTTCGGGTGTCGCTATGTCTTTGGTTGTTGTTCATCAAAATGATCCTGGTTGCGCCTGAAGAGTCCTTGACAACTTCGGGTCTGTTGAGTTGACGATGAAGGTGATTCTTCACGCCTGTTGTTGGTAGGGTCTTCTGGTGTCCTTGTGATCGTGACAATGCCTTCTTGTCTCTTGAGACGTCGAGCATTCCAGTTAGGCAACCTTTTATGCAATGTCATTAACAAGGCATGGTAGAGTTGTATCCTACCGCTCATGTTGACGATATCATCAGCACCAAGAGCGGGGAATGATGACAACTGTTTTCCTACTCACCGTAGTGAGGCGCACTAAATGGCGAGGTTCTCATACACCAGTGGTTACCGATATAACAACTAAAAGGACAGGGTTGCTCTATTAGCGACACATTATCATGACATTGCATGTCTTGTGTCGTGGTCATCGAAGGCCAAGGTGGCATCATCCTCGGGATGTGTCGAGGGTGTCACTATCATCTAAGTCTTGACATCCTCATCCTTCAAGAAGGTTTCTTCTATTGGTAGCTCCTTGTCTAGTGTCGCCAACTTGGGTCCGAGATATGTCGGCAATCGTTTGGCAAGGTGGCTTCCTTCCAAGTTACCCACGAGGATTACAAGGAATCCCGTGGTCAGGGGCACAAAGGTAGTAGCGACCATTTGCAAAGTTTTGGAAAAGCAGACGAGGAGAGATAAGAGAAAAGTGGTGGAAGTGCTAAGGCAAAAACCTTTGCTTCCCTTGGAATTTTAGGAGAGGCGAGAGATATAGAGGCTTTGTAAGTGATTTTGAAGGGTCTGGAAAATTAGTTTTGTCATATCTAATGTCCATGCTATCTAAGGGCTTCCTACAGTCAGGATGGCTCTAATACCAGCTCTGTGGGGATCCCGACTCATAAGTTGCGATCACCGAATGTACGTGCATAGTGATCCCAGAGATCAATGCTCACTGAACACACAGAAACTAAATAACAAGAGTCTTACATCCGTTACATACCGGTTTACTCAAATATGGCCTTTATGGCCAAGTCTTCATACGATTGCAGCGGAAATCTTCAACGATAGTGTGAACCCATGCCATCTGCCTTAACCCTACAGGCATTCTGACTGGGAAGCATCCTAGCTCGCATGTCCGTCACCAAGGTAATCTTCATCAAAACCTGATCTTTCATGCCTGGCCAATAAAATAACCAGTGGCAAGCCAATGAGTACTTTGAATGTACTTGCAAGCAACCCATGTTTCGAACAAGGCAATAACAATGCTTGATATAGCACTAATAGGTAAGTTTTGCAAAAAGCTAGTTTTGAGTGCAATTACATGATCAAGTAACTTAAGTAAGCATGCATCAACCATGGACAGGTGTTCATAAGAACACGTCACAGTCATCATCATAAGCACGGGGTTGGACGTCTCATGTTCAACCATCACACCAAGTCCTTAGACTTGTCTCGTGTACCGTATGAACATCTCATGTTCAGTCATCAAGCCAAGTCACCCGACTCGACTCAAGTATCATCCTTGTCACCACACACACACACACACACCAAGTTTTGAGGAAACATCTTGACATAGTTTAAGAAGGACCTCCAACTATCCATGATCGTGGACACAACGATTCGAATAGTTTTACACTCTACATAGGTTGTGCTCTTTACCCACCAGACTCGGGGAACTTCCGTGTCATCCACGACTCACAGTATATTACATACCCGAGGTAAGCACCCGAACAAAGCCTTTCCCATGGTGATACTAAACAAAGAATCCAATCGTTGGTGCCATCCCTCATGATATACATCACACGTATCATCCATGAGGGCACGCAATGGTGTGCCCGGTGCCTATAAAGACAGCGCATGGCCTTCCACTCCAGGATGACCCCGTCTCGAGAGTGACCACTTCACTTTCACCACTGATAATGCGGGCTCCCTGCTAGCACCAACCATAGTAATCAACAAAGCCCCATCTGATATAGGGGTAGAGTGGTCGCACATGTAAGGTTGGGACGGTCAGCAGACCTTAAATGTAATCCGTTTTCAAAAACACACACTCACACAACTAGCTCCGGTACACCACTTCTGTCTCAAGTGGTTACCCAACTCAGCATCATCTCCCTCGGGCATTAGTGGCACCTGACGGGTTTTTTGAAAAGTCTTTGAAAATACTTTTGTTTCCATCACCATCCATATTCCCGATCCCACTTGCGTAGCATCTACTAGCAACCTAACTACTCCCACCCACACAACCCTCATAAGAATGGTAGGGTCATGCACGATGCAAGTATAAATGGTAGGGCATCGGAGGCATCCCACCGAAGGGCGAACACCACATCATGATCAATCATCGAAACAACAAGTGCTATATGTCATGCATGAAAAAGTTTCTTAACATGGTCAAAGGGCTGCTTGCCTGGCTGAACAATGTCTTCGAGGTCTTCACCCTCTTCTCATCAACTCCGAGCATTTCATCTACTTTGTCAACTATCGCCGGGAACAACCGCAATAAGTAACACGACAAGCGGAAAAATAAAAGTGATCTAAAAATAGGAGTTTTATTTTTCTTGGACATCTCTGTCCATAAGAAAAATAACAAGGGAGGTTTAATTGGATGTGGATCAAGGGGGAGTCTTGAATTGGTGGAAATGATGATCCTACAAGATGTCCACAGAAAATATTTTGTATAAAGGAGTGGATGGACCCAACAAATAGGGCATGATTTTAGAAACATGAGGGAAGTGGTTCCACTTGATTTGGAGTTGGCATGATTTTCCTATGGATTTTCAAAGTGGGTGAGATATGAATAAATGGCCCAATAATTTACATAGCAGAATAAGTATAAGGAAAAATGCTCACCACTTAGTGAATTAATTTAGATACATCTAGGAACTTGAATCACTCTGTTTGGATCTATTATGAATGCTCTAAGGATTTATGAAAGGTGGCTCCATAATAAAAGTTATAACAAAAATATGGGTGGATCAGAATATGCTATTTGGAAAAAGTGTGCAATGCACATATTTGGATAGCACATGATTTTAGAAGTCTGTAGAAACTTGAATCAATAAATTATGAATTTTATTGAATTTGATATGGATTTTACAAGTTCCAAAAGAAACATAAAATATATACATATAAAAAAGGCTACCTGTTGGGCCAACCATGCTGAGGCACACTAGGCCGGACCAGCCGTTTCGTGCAAGGGCCACGCCGATGGCGTATTCCTTGGAACACGCCTTCGGCCAAGGGAGGCATACACCGCAGGGGCGTCTCCACTTAACGGGGTGGGGCCCGGGGCCGTAGCCACTTACGGGTGGACCCCACCGGCAGGTCCTCCCCAACCTCCACCCTGAAATAGAGGAGCGACAGGGGAGACCGGCCGTGCCTGCGCTGGCGCCCCGTCCTGGCGACATAGTGAGGGATCACTAGAAGAGTGTCTAGAGGGGGATTAATAGACTACTAGCAGGAATTTAAAACTTAACTTTTCCCAAGTTAATTGGTTGACAGATTTTAACAGTTTTAGCAAAGCTAGCAAGTCTAACAGCCCTACACATGCATGTCAACAAATATGGCAGCGGAAAGTAAAGACATTGGATATGAAGTAAAGTGTTGATATAGATATATCAAACGTAGTTGTAGACACGATGACTTTTCCCATGGTTCCGATAGGTGGCGCTATCGTACATCCATGTTTATGGAGTCTTCAACCCACGAAGGGTAACGGTCGCGAGAATCCACGGAGGGCTCCACCCAAAAGGGTCCATGAAGTAGCAACCTTGACTATTCCATTATGGCTTCCGTCCACGAAGGACTAGCCTCACTATGAGTAGATCTTCACGAAGTAGGCGATCTCCTTGCCCTTACAAACTTCTTGGTTCACTCCACAAGACGAAGTAGGAGGCTCCCAAGTGACACCTAACCAATCTAGGAGGCACCACCCTCCAAAAGTTAATAGGCTCGGTAATGACGATGAACTACTTGCTCTTGTGCTTCAAGATGATAGACACCTCAGCACCCAATCACTCTCTCATAGATTTGGCATGGTGGAAGAGATGGGATTGGTGGAAAGCTACTTGGGGAGGATAGAGATCAAGATCCATATGATTGGAGTGGAATATCTTCACCTCAACAGAAGGGTAGGTGGTTCTCCCTCAGAAAACTAGATGGGGCAAGTGTGGAATAGTTCTGAGTGCTTCTCCCTCGAGTAGGTGGTGGTGAAGGGGCATATATAGGCATCCCCAAAAATTCAACCATTACACACAAAATGACCAACTCGGTGACATCGATGTGTTCATCTCGGTGGTACTGAAGTGACCAAAAGGTGGCAACTTTTGAATCTCGGTGAGACCGATATAGGAAACTCGGTTGCACTGATAAGGTGACCAACGGTTGGATTTCCAATCTCGGTGATGCCGATCGAACATTCTCGGTGGGACTGAAAATGTGAATTTTCATAACAGAAAGTTGGCAACCTAAACTCGGTGGCACCGGTATGGAATCGGTTGCACCGAAGTGGCTAGGGTTTGGCTGAGTCTGTCTGGGTTCTGGAATCGGTGGCACCGGTATGGGAAAGTTGGTTGCACCGATTTTGAGTGTTAGGTATTGAACAGACTTTGGTGGGAGAGTTTGTGGATGTTTTTGGCGACTATCACTTGTGCATGTTTGAGCATATTGTTCACCAACAAAACCTTACCCCATTTTAATAGTATTGGCTTTCCTATGGACTCAAAGTGATTTCTCACAAATATAAAATTTAGAGTCCTCTTGCTTGAAGCTTGGCCGACCTATTTCCTTGCATCTTGTGGTATGTCCATAATCTCCTTTTGCCAAACCTCTCTATAGACTGTATCTGAAATACACTAGGTAAAAGTATCAGTCCAAGAGACAATGTATGTTGTCATGAATTATCAAAACAACCAAGGGAGCATGTTGTGCTTTCAATCTCCCTCTTTTTGGTAATTGATGACAACATACAATCAAATCTTCAAATAAAGATATGCATGTTTATACTGAAGACTTTGAGAGACACATGACTTTAGACTTGCTTCCCCTAAATGTGTGCAGTCCTTTAAAGGATAGTTGCTTTTGAATGCATGAACACACATAAGGTAGAAGGGATATAACAGGTCATGTGTATCTTGGCTATATGCATCAAATATATATGAATGAGATTTATCTTTGTTCAAGACATCACTCTTGCAAACAATATGTGCAAGAAGCAAGAGATCATCTTGACCAAGGATATGATGCATATACTTACCTTGTGTTCTTGAGCATCCTGGTAATAGAAACAAACTTGAGAAAACAATGTTAGGAAACACAAGAGTATTCGACCAAACAGCAAGGCAATAGAACTCAAAATTGCCAAGATATGGAGGACATATAGAAAATAGTATTCCTTAGAATTGATATGTCTCCAAGATCATTGAGAATTTTCTCACCGTAGATATGAAATTAGATTATCCTAAGAAAGGTCAAAAAAAATTCTTCTCCCCCTACTTTGATATTCTCCCCCTGTTTATAAAGGTATGAGTATTGATATTGGCTCTCCCCCTTGATCATATCTCCCCCTTTGCATAAGCATGTATCTCCCCTTTAGCATGAAGCTTTGGTCTTCTCCCCCTTTGGCATTAGTTTCCAAAAAGGTTAAAAACAGGGATAGATACAAGGATCATTGACTGAGAAGGGATCCTTGAGAACAAGGGTCATCGAAATGTAGGATTCATAGAAATGAAAACTGAGGGAGTTATGGAAAATGATTTCTCTCCCTTTGAGATGTAGTAGGACTTTGTTATTCTCCTCCTTTCTTCATTGAAGATAGGGATCCTTGAGGACCAAAAATTCTCTCCTCAAGATTAACTTTAGTTCTTCTCCCCCTAAGTAATACAAAGTTTTTTAAGGATCATCAAAGTAATAGAAGTATTACAAGAAAGATCACTAAGAAAACACAGAATTTGCAAAAGTGAATCCAAATGAGAGAGAATGAAAATCAGTGACTCCGAGATAGATAGATCAGTGGTACCGAGATTTTGTAGTGCAGCTTGTCTACAATTTCGGTAGACCTGAGATATCTGAGTCGGTGGCTCCGAAAGAGAAACCAAGTTTCTGTTTTCACAAAGTCAAGAGAAAGATTTTCAACAAAATATGAAGTTTTTACAAGGGACATCAACTATAGAAGATTGGAGTAGTTATGAGAAATCATGCAATAGAGAGCAAACCACACCAGATTCTTAACTAGATGATGGACGGTGACTAGGTCACCTATATTAGAGTATATCGACTTAGGAGCCAAGTAAGAATACTTAATCATAGGTCATACTCTATGTTAAGCTTAGAATGTGGTTACCATTTTTCGATTAAGCGTTTTAATGTTTTCATGTCACTTTAGTTGCTTTAGCTCATTTCTTGGAGTAAAGCCTTTTCAAGGACATGAGTACGAACCTTTGAGTGATGTTGATGACATGGCTTGATTAGTCATGCAAGGAAGAACAATAGATTTATCCTATTGACATGATACCAATTGAGAGTGTGCTATTTTTATCAAGTACATGTCAAGGATATGGTTGAGTGGCCTTCTTTCTTCCATCATCAAGAGGGGTTGTGGATACTTGGTAATGACAAGATTGTGTATGATTGGAGTTGATGGCAATCTTGTGGAATGAAGTTTTTCCAAGTACCTACAAGAGATTAGATGCAATACAAGGGAGCATAGAATTCCATGGCATAAGATGAAATGCTAAGATACATGGAAATATTAAGAAAGCTCATGCCCTTGCATGCAACCGAGTGAGTCTAGCTCAAGTTTGAAGCATCAATGATGTTCAACCCACCCCTCAAGTGACAAAATGTCTTATCATCAAGTGGCTTAGTAAAGATACCGACCAATTGCTTGTTAGTGCGATCATGCTTAATATTAATATCTCCTTTGGCAACATGGTCATGAATGAAATGATATCAAACTTGAATATGTTAGTTGGAGAATGTTGCACATGATTATGACCAATTTTAATAGCACTTTCATTGTCACAAAGTAATGGAACATTTTTAACATGAATTCCATAATCCTTAAGTGTTTGTGTCATCCAAAGTAGTTGCGCACAACAAGATCCAGCAGCAATATACTCAACTTCGGCAGTAGATAGGCATACTGAATTTTGTTTCTTACAGGACCAAGATACAAGAGATCTGCCCAAATATTGACAAGTACCCGAGGTGGATTTTCTATCAACCTTGTCACCGGCATAGTCCGAATCAGAATAGCCAACAAGGTCAAAAGAAGATCCCTTGGGATACCAAATGCCAAAATTTGACGTTTGTATCAAGTATCTCATAATGCGTTTTATAGCTAAAAATGACATTCTTTCGGTGCAACTTGATATCTAGCACACATGCAAACACTAAGCATAATATCGGGACGAGATGCACATAGATATAACAGTGAACCAATCATAGATCGATAAACTTTCTGATCAACCGGCTCATCCTCTCTGGTAAGATCAACATGTCCGCTAGTAGGCATAGGGTTTTCATACCTTTTCACTCCTACATGTTGAACTTTTTGATCAAGTCCTTGGTATACTTAGTTTAAGAGATGAAATTTCCTTCTTTTGATTGCTTGATTTGCAAGCCAAGAAAGAATTTCAGGTCACACATCGTGGACATCTCATACTTCTCGGACATCAACCTTCCAAATCTTTCACTAAATTGAGGGTTAGTGGAACCAAAGATAATATCATCCACATAGATTTGGCACACAAATAATTCACCATTAACTCTCTTAGTGAATAAGGTTGCATCAATTTTACCAATTTCAAAACCTTTTTCGATAAGAAACTTTGTTAAACATTTATACCAAGCACGAGGGGCTTGCTTAAGACCATAAAGAGCTTTACGAAGCTTGTAAACATGATTAGGTTTCTTAGGATTCACAAATCCAGGTGGTTGCTTAACATAAACCTCTTCTTCAATCTCACCATTTAAAAATGCACTTTCAATATCCATTTGATAAAGCTTGATATCATGGTGATTGGCATAAACAAGAAGAATGTGAATAGCTTCAAGTCTAGCGACGGGGGCGTATGTCTCACCATAGTCCATACCTTCGACTTGCGTATATCCTTGAGCTACGAGGCGAGCCTTGTTGCGCACGACTTGATCGTCTGCGTCTTGCTTGTTCCGAAATACCCATTTGGTTCTGATGATGTTGTGTTCATCCTTTGGCTTCTCCACTAGTGTCCACACTTCATTCCTTTCGAAGTTGTGAAGCTCTTCATGCATAGCGTTCACCCAATCCGCGTCTTCAGGAGCTTGTTCTACCTTCAAGGGCTCAATGCTAGAAATGAAAGAATAATGCTCATAGAAGTTTGCTAGACGAGTTTTAGAGCGAGTGATCCTCCCTGTTTGTATATCGCCAAAGATTTGGTTTAGGGGATGGTTCTTGGTCACTTGTGCTCGAACTCGGGTCAGCTTCCGATTGTTGGTTGGTGGATCTTCTTCTTCATCATCATCTCCTTCATCTTCGTTATTGTTGAAGGTGTCGTTCCCTTGAGGTGGTGGTGAAGGAGGTTGTGATGGATCTTCATGATGCACTTCCTCCTCTTCATCATTTTGCCGTGTGCCACTTGTGGATGCCTCCATGTCATGTTGTGGTTCACCTTGTTGTGAGGTAGGGGCTTCAACTTGAGTTGATGAAGTACTTTCCTTCACCTCCATGGGACGAATCTTGTCGATGGGTAAATCTAGGATAGCTTCCGAAGGGTTCTTATCACCTGCATCATTTGGCAATTGTTCGACTTGTGAACCATTAGATTAATCAAACTTCACATCTACCGTCTCTTCAACTTTTCGGGTGAAGTTGTTGTAGACACGGTAGGTGAGAGAGTTTGATCCATAACCAAGTAGGAATCCTTCATGAGATTTAGGAGCAAATTTAGTACGACGATGCTTATCAAGAATGTAGCACTTGGAGCCGAATACCCAAAAGTATCCAACTTGCGGTTTGTTACCGGTGATTAGCTTGTATGCCATTTTATCGAGAAGCTTGTGCAAGTAAAGTCGGTTTGTGGCATGACATGCTGTTTCCACGGCTTCTGCCCAAAAGTGTTTTGGCGTCTTGTATTCTTCAAGCATCATTCTTGCCATATCAATGAGTGTCCGATTCTTTCTCTCAACAACTCCATTTTGATGAGGCGTGTATGTAGCCAAGAACTCATGTGATACACCTTCTTCTTCAAGAAAGGTATCCACATGGGTGTCCTTGAACTCCGATCTGTTATCGCTCTGAACCTTCTTGATCTTCACTTCAAACTGATTTTGCGCTTTGCGAACGAAGTTCTTGAAGATCTTTTGAACCTGCAACTTATCATCAAGAAAGAATACCCACGTAAATCTCGAAAAATCATCAACTATAACTAGACCATAGGAATTTCCATCGAGACTCTTGTAAGCATTGGGACCGAAAAGATCCATGTGAAGTAACTCGAGTGGTCTCCTAGTAGTCATGATATTCTTAACAAGATGACTTCCACCTACTTGCTTTCCAGCTTGACAAGCACTACAAAGTCTATCTTTGTCAAAGACAACATCTTTAACACCAAGTATATGATCACCTTTGATAAGTTTGTCTAAATTACGCATGCCAACATGTCCTAATCTTCTATGCCAAAGCCAACCTTTAGAAGATTTATCAATTAAACAAGTACGAGGTTTGGATCTCTTAGTGAAATCGACAATGTATAGATCACCTCTACGGATACCGGTAAAGACCATTTTATGATTATCTTGGCAAAACACTTGACAATCTATTTTCGTGAATAATACATTGAAACCGAAGTCGGCAAGTCTAGACACGGAAAGAAGATTATAGCCAAGAGATTCAACAAGCATAACATTTTGAATAGAACTATCATGGGATATGGCCACCTTACCAAGACCAAGTACCTTACCCTTGGAGTTGTCACCAAATGTTACGTACCTTCGCGGTCCATGGTTTGGTGTAATCTCTTCAAACCTTTCTCTATCTCCGGTCATATGATCGGTACATCCGCTATCGAGAATCCCCTCTTTTGCTCTGGACATGTAATCCTTGAAGTTTGCCATGAGACTTAGATTCTTCATGATCTTCTCATACTCAATGTCGAACAACTCATCTTCATCATAGTAGCCATGTTCCACATTGTCATCATCAAGTGGAAAATCCTCGTCATAAAGAACAAGAGATTCGTTAGGATGGTGATCATGACAATGTTCAAGTTTATGAATGCAAAGGACCTCTATAATGATATTGTTGATAGTTCTGACATCTCCTTTAGCATGCATGACGTCTCTAAGCTCAAATAGACAAACATCAAATTTAGGATCACTAGGCAACATTTTGTGAAAGGCAATGGTTTTATGAAGAATTTCATCAAGATTACTTAATGAATAATTTGGATATCGTTTCTCCAAATCATTCCACAAAGTGTAAGCACATGCAAAATTCTTCATTTGGTTAAGCATATTTCTAGGCAAAGCTCTAATAATGAGATTGATAGTTCTAAGATTGCATAGTATATCAATTTCCTATTCGTGTGTGGGATGCAAAGGATCAATAGGAGGCTCATAGGGGCTCATAACATATTTGCTCAATTGAAATTCATTAAAAAGCTCAAGCATCAAAGATTTCCATTGATTATAGTACTCTCCATCAAGAATGGGCACTCTACAACTCAAACTCCCTATACTAGACACATCCATCTTCCTCCTCGGTGATTAAACCGAAACAATGGATACCAATGCTCTGATACCAATTGAGGGATCACTAGAAGAGTGTCTACAGGGGGGTGAATAGACTACCAGCAGGAATTTAAAACCTAACTTTTCCCAAGTTAATTGGTTGGTAGATTTTAACAGTTTTAGCAAAGCTAGCAAGTCTAACAGCCCTACACATGCATGTCAACAAATATGGCAGCGGAAAGTAAAGACATTGCATATGAAGTAAAGTGCTGAGATAGGTAGATCAAACGCAGTTGTAGACACGATGACTTTTCCCGTGGTTCCGATAGGTGGCGCTATCATACATACACGTTTATGGAGTCTTCAACCCACGAAGGGTAACTGTCGCGAGAGTCCACGGAGGGCTCCACCCAAAAGGGTCCACGAAGTAGCAACCTTGACTATTCCATAATGGCTTCTGTCCACGAAGGACTAGCCTCGCCATGGGTAGATCTTCATGAAGTAGGCGATCTCCTTTCCCTTACAAACTTCTTGGTTCACTCCACAACACGAAGTAGGAGGCTCCCAAGCGACACCTAACCAATCTAGGAGGCACCACCCTCCAAAAGGTAATAGGCTCGACAATGACGATGAACTCCTTGCTCTTGTGCTTCAAGATGATAGACTCCTTAGCACCCAATCACTCTCTCATAGATTTGGCATGGTGGAAGAGATGGGATTGGTGGAAAGCTACTTGGGGAGGCTAGAGATCAAGATCCATATGATTGGAGTGGAATATCTTGACCTCAACACAAGGGTAGGTTGTTCTCTCTCAGAAAACTAGATGGGGCAAGTGTGGAATAGTTTTGAGTGCTTCTCCCTCGAGTAGGTGGTGGTGAAGGGGTATATATAGGCATCCCCAAAAATTCAACTGTTACACACGAAATGACCAACTCGGTGTCACCAATGTGTTAATCTCGGTGGTACCGAAGTGACCAAAAGGTGGCAACTTTTGAATCTCAGTGAGACCGATATAGGAAACTCGGTTGCACCGATAAGGTGACCAACGGTCAGATTTGCAATCTCGGTGACGCCGATCCAACATTCTCGGTGGGACCGAAAATGTCAATTTGCGTAACAGAAAGTTGGCAACCTAAACTCGATGGCACCGGTATGGAATCGGTTGCACCGAAGTTGCTAGGGTTTGGCTGAGTCTGTCTAGGTTCTGGAATCGGTGGCACCGGTATGGGAAAGTTGGTTGAACCGATTTTGAGTGTTAGGTATAGAATAGACTTTGGTGGGAGAGTTTGTGGATGTTTTTGGCGACTATCACTTGTGCACGTTTGAGCATATTGTTCACCAACAAAACCTTACCCCCTTTTAATAGTATTGGCTTTCCTATGGAGTCAAAGTGAGTTCTCACAAATATAAAATGTAGAGTCATCTTGCTTGAAGCTTGGCCAACCTATTTCCTTGCATCTTGGGGTATGTCCACAATCTCCTTTTGCCAAACCTCTCTATAGACCGTATCTGAAATACACTAGGTAAAAGTATCAGTCCAAGAGACAATGTATGTTGTCATGAATTATCAAAACCACCAAGGGAGCATGTTGTGCTTTCACACAGGCCGCCCCCGGCGGCGCACCGGCCATCGGAGATTTCGGGGTGGTGATCCGCACCCACATAGCAGTTGTGCTCCCTCCAAGGAGCGCCGAAGGGAGCAGGTCTTCGGCCCCAGCAGAGGCCGGAGATGGGTGGCGATGGAACAAGGGCTCCAGCCACCCAGAGGAGGAAAAATAGCACGGGGAGAGGGTATCTGAGGTGCTGCGGAGGTTCTAGTGTGGTTAAAAGGATAGGAGGGCTCAGGTGAGCTCGGATTTTGAGCGAGGCCGAGGAGGAGCCATGGAGGACATGGAGGACAGGGCCGAGCTCGAGGTCTCAAGTGGCTCGTCCACAGAGGCCTCTAGGAGGGTTAGGAGGGAACTGGACATGTGTGGGGTGCTCAGGGGAGAGGTAGAGCAAGGGGGGCGACATGGGGGAGCTCGAGCGTGCCTCGGATGCCCTCTGGCGCGGCGAGCACGCGGGACAGAGGGGCTTTGGGGCATTCTCGCTGTCAGGTAGAGGCGTGGGAATCAAGTAGGGACTCCCCGGCACGCTTTGGTTCTCCATCGGAACTGGACAGGAGCTACAGGACGAATCTTGTCGGTAGAGCGTCATTGCTGCATGTGAACAGCGTGGTCACCACGCCATGGACTGTCCAGGGTGACTTTTTGGTCGGCCAAAGATGTCTGACATGCAAGGCATGCATAAGATAGGCCACTGGTAAATTTTCAAGGGAAATGGAGCTGGATGAAATGGGTTTTCACTGCTGGGAACTTTGCAGCAGCAAACTTGGCGCTCATCTAATGTGTTCTTACTCGAGGCAAATTGGGGAAAACCTTGTCCAGTGGACTTAGCTATGGAGGGACTACAAGTCCACCAATTTTCATCTCAGGGAGATCAATGCACAAGGTACTTGTAGTTCAAGGCTACAATCCGTGCGAAAATATATTTTCAGAGGTACTGCTCATATTTCCCACATGAGTATGCCATACTTGGGTTTGGGTTGATGCAAATGATGCTTTGGAAAGGTTTGGGGGCATTTTTATGAACACAATAATGGGAGAGGGGAAAGAACAGGTCTTGCCATGGTAAAATAGAGGGAGAATGAGGGAGTTCTCTCCCCAAATAATTGATCATAGGGCATGGCAATGTTACTGGAGCTAAACTGAGGTTAGAATATACTATGGTAAAAAGTTGGGGGCAAGAGGAATTTATAGCTGAAGGTGTTTGTGCTGTGATTGCACTAGGCAGGGCAATCCTTTGACCTTGAGATTTACCAGGGGTCAATGGTAAGTCCATTTGGTCCTGATCACAAGTTTGGAGATGATTTTCCGAAAGTTTGCAATGTAAACATGGTAAACCCTAGGATCCAACAGAATCAGGTTTCTGTAGATCCAATTGGGTTAAACTAATCCCCTTGATTCACAACTTGGTGTAACATCATTTTTTGGGGATTAGAACATGTCCAAAAAGTTTGCGATCAAAGAGAAACTTCACAATGTAAAGTTGATCAAATTTGGCTCTGGACAGGAATGGTTTTAGGATATTTTGGTGAACCAAAACAATTGTGATTGAGATGAACCATGGCAAGAGGATCACATATATTATGTGTGACACTCTAGAATTTTCCTAGATTTATTTCTTATAGAAATATCTCAAATCCTTGAAATAGGCAGAAATGGTTTTGAAGGGTTTTGTCCAATATTTTGAACATGAACATGTGTTTAAACTCTTATATATGGACAATATATGTCCACTGAGTTTTCCTAAATTTTCTCAATTTTTTTAAAGCATTTCAATATTTTTCCCTATAAAACATCATTTCTGGCTTTAAGAAAAATCCTTTAAATAAAATAGGAAAATAATCTTTCAAATTAATATTTTGTGGTTTTGGGACGTCTTATATATATTGGGTTTCAAATAAAGTATTTGGGGAAAAAGTATCCACCCAATTTGGGGACTTGCAGTGCAAATCTCAAATCGGGGGGTTTTGAAAACCTAATTTAAATAAATGATTTTTGACCAAAATAATATTTTGTAAAAATATTTTTAAGTCCTACTCACATGGCATGATCATTGGACAAGATTTGGGATCAAGGAAAAAGGGTTCTTGAGAGGTAGGAGGTTGTTTTATGAATAATAGAGCGCCAGCAAGCAATCAGTCAAGCAATCAAATAACACACAAGTCAAGCATTCAAATGCACTAAAAAATTAATCGGCCCTAATTTTTGAGTCATGATAACTTAGTCATGAGGCAAAACACAGGGTGTGACAAGCACTCGGGCCCTAGTGACAAGTATTAAGCATAGCAAAGTCATAGCAACATCAATCTCAGAACATAGTGGATACTAGGAATCAAACCCTAACCAAACTAACTCGATTACATGATAAATCTCATTCAACCCATCACCGTCCAGCAAGCCTACGATGGGATTACTCATGAACGGTGGAGAGCATCATGGAATTGGTGATGAAGGATGGTTGGTGATGACGATGGCGTCGATTTCCCCTCTCCGGAGCCCAAAACGGCCTCCAAATCTGGTCTCCCAAGGAAGAACATGAGGTGGTGGCGGCTCCGTATCGTGAAATGCGATGAACTATTCTCTCTGATTTTTTTCTCCAATAATAGGGTTATATGGAGCTAGAGAGGAGGTCAGAGGAGCCACGAGGGCCCCACAAGCCTGCTAGGTAAATGGCCAACCGACACTCCATACTTATCACTTCCACCTTTGGAAATTGCTATGATTATTCCTTGTACTTGGGGATTATCAAATACACAGGACTTGTTGGACCCATTCTAGTTGTTGTGACAACTGTACCTCTGGTTAGGGAGGCTGAGATTGAATTCAGAAGACCTCGTCTTCACCTTATTCCCCTTGAGCCGAAGTCACTTAGACAACGCCCAATCACTCAGGTAAGTCTTCAGGGAAGACTTCCGAAACCCATACAAACTTGTTGGTCACCCAGTAGTCCACAATGACTCTTGGACGTTGTAGACCGAGACGCCTAACCGTCTGGAAGATCACAATCTTCAAGTGCAATAAGACTTCAGTTCACTCAGAACAGAAAGTCTTCGGTGATGCTCAAACACTCTAGCTCAAGGTGTTTAGGTGTATCCTCGAAGGATTGGTATCTCTCAAAGTCTTCAAGGAGGGTTGCTCCAAAATGACAACAGCCATATCTCTCTCTGAGCAGCCACCTACTTATGGTGGAGGGGGTGAGATATTTATAGCTAGCGGGCAACCCGACCTGATATGACCAAAATGACCCTGGGTAAATGGCCAACCGACACATGTCGCAACAGTCGAATTGTAAAGACACGACATCTTTACTTGGGCTACAGGTAAAGCTGACTCAACCAACTCTGGAAGAGTTTTCCTCTCAATGTCTTTGCTCGAAGACATAAGTATGGGTTGAGCATCACGTCAGCATCTGACTTCGATCACATCGACACCAGTTAACAGTATGGTTGTCAGGACCGGTTTTTCAATAAAACATTTATTGAAAAATCGCCCCTTACGTCTGACCAGTACAGAAAATCCTTCTTACTGGTAGACAAATCCTTGTTATAGAAATCTAGTAATACTTAATATTATGAAGGGTTGAGCTGAGGCTGCTCAAGAATGTATTACAGGCACGCCAATATTACACATAAAGGCAGATATGACACAATGGGTATGGCAGTATAGCTACTGACTCGCAATAAAAGGGTGTGGTGGATATGTCAAAGTGCAGTGGGTGACATGACTCTAATATCTTACAATACATCAGGCTTCGGAGTGAGGCTCGATGATTTATTTGGGTAGCGGAAGCTAATATAATACAAGTGACCAACTCCAGGATCGCAAGGGACTGACTAGCACTCCTCTAGGCGTCGGACTTGCTATCGTACTCTTCATCCATAAGATCGCCTTCATCAATATCTGGCCAAATCAACAAGCCAGGTGAGTACTTTGAATGTACTCGCAAGACAGTTTGGACATAAGATATAACAAATGCAACCATGATGCACATGAGCAAAAATTTGTAATGCCCACTTAGGTAATAAATTTGCACTGCAAGGTAAGTAAAAGGGGAAGTCGAGCGGTAATCCTCCCGAAATTCCAATAAAATATGAGAAGGCTGATCGGGTGTCTGAAGTGACGCCTCAAAAGGTAAAAATAATTTAAAATGCCACAGTCGGGCATCGGGGCGACACCACATAAAGGGCTTATACTGAAAAATAAATAACAGTATGTGCCATAGTCGGACGTCTGATGCGACATCTCATAAAGGGCTTATAATGAAAGTAAACAACAAGAATGCCACGATCGGACGTCTGAGGGACATCACATAAAGGGCTCATATCAAAAGTAAATAACGGAATGCCATAGTCGGACGTCAGAGCGACATCACATAAAGGGCTTATTTCAAAAGTAAATAATAGGAATGCCATAATCGGACGTCTGAGCGACATCACATAAAAGGCTTATATCAACAGTAATTAACAGGAATGGCACAGTCGGACGTCTGTGCGACATCACATAAAGGGCTTATATTTCAACGTTCAAACACGGGATTACAAAATTTGAAAAGTTTGTGAGTTTTCAAAAACATGTTCGATAAATCATAAAAGTAAACAACAAGAATGCCACAGTCGGACGTCTGAGCAACATCACATAAAGGGCTTATATCAAAAGTAAATAACGGAATGCCACAGTCGAACGTTAGAGCAAAATCACATAAAGGGCTTATTTCAAAAGTAAATAATAGGAATGCCATAGTCAGACATCTAAGAGACATCACATAAAGGGCTTATATCAACAGTAATTAAGAGGAATGCCACAGTCGGACGTCTAAGCGACATCACATAAAGGGCTTATATTCAACGTTCAAATATGAGTAATCCGGGAGGTAGCACCATCCCAAGGAATACTCGGTACATAACAATAAAGATGTTAGTCCATCCACAGGAATAATATTCAGCCAAGTTTTCTTCCGTTATTTAACATATTAGTTCTCGAGAGACTGACACTGAAACCGACACTTGACCTGTCAACCAATGTCCTTGACCGTGGACACAGCTATTCGAATAGTTTTGACTCTACAGAGGTTGTACTCTTTACCCATAGCCAACGGATTTCAATAGTCACAAAGTACTAGTTCCATATATGGTATTTTAGAAGAAAACACACCTAACCAGTACACACCCATTCCACCTCCCGATGCCAGGTATCACCCTAGGTAACGTTCAAGAAAAACTTTAAGTCGGGGAGGCCAATACCTCGAATAGCATGGGATCAAATTTATATCGCGCGCCCTAAGGGGTGCCCCCCTCTCGGTCCTAACCGGAAACACCCATGCCCCCTGACCGGATGATGGGCTTTAATCCAGGGCCATGGAACCCTCACCCTGGCCCCTCTATTTGGTGTGTACATGGAAAGAGGTTTGCAACTTACTAAACCGTATTCTTTGCAGAAAACATGTGGTAGTACGGAAAGAAGGAGAACGGGGACAAGACTCGATCTATGTCAACACTGGAGTTAAACAGTTTGTTATAGAACTGGCATGCTCCAACAATACCAGCCTACAACCTATCATGCCACCACATGACTATGTTGTTTCATCATTTCATGATCACATCAAGTTTGTAGCTCACTTGGAACTTACCATGCAAAAACTGCTTATATAAACATGCCACGAGAATAACCACTCCAGCAAACATGAAAACACTCATCATATCAAAGATTCAAACATGCTTGCCTGGTTCAGGGTAGTCGGAGTCTAGCTCAGCGAAATTGACGACACTGTCGCCTCCTTCGGTATCTACGTCACATAAAATATTGAACTCTAACGTAAATACCGTGCGTGAATAAAAATTGTTCCAAATATTTTTCAAATAAATATGAATAAAAACTAGACAGAAAAATAGAGACGACAGAAAAAGAATCAACTCAAAATAATCTTTTGTTTTAAAGTTATAAAGGTTTTAGTCTAGGGACTAGTCTTTTATAGACAGAAAATTATCCAGGGGGTAGTTTGATAAAAAAGAAAACGTTTCAATGGAAATACGCCAACTCAAGGAGAAAACGAACTCTGCCGGAAGGCGTCTCCAGACAACAGTTCAAAAAAGAATAGAATCCTAACGACGGGGTCCCACCCGTCAGGTTTAAAAATTCCACTAGCAACAGAGGCAAACGGCGAATGCCGGTAACGATCAACGAAGATCTAGAGGAGGGAAGGGGGATGGTTGCACTCACGGGACAATTTCGCATCGATGAGAGGTGGAAGAAGGCATCGAAGAGCACCACGGCGACGACCACTTCCTCTCCGGCGGACGGCAAATTTGGGCGATGATGGATCTTGCCGTACAGAGCTGCAGACGCCAAATTGACGCTTGGGTTAGAACAGGGGGTGGACTAGGAGGTTGCTGACCAAATTGGGGTTGTGGAGACACGCTCGCCAGAAGGAATTTTGCCGGAGCCCGAAGTAGATTGGGGCGGCCGGAGGCAAGGAAGAAGACCCTCCCGAGGCCCTTTGATGAGTGTGGCGAGGTTCTGAGGAGAGGTGGAGAGGCTTTGGATGGGTGGCTCGGGGCCTCCTATTTATAGGCGGGCGAGGGGAGTGCCGCAAGCAGGATTACTCCGGGGAGTGATTACGGTGAGGAGGTGATCGGACGGGAGGTTCTGGCGACGGGGCAGCTTCGGATTGGCCCCATGGTTTCATTTTTGGCTTAAGCTCAACTAAACTTGGGCGATACTCCAAGCTTTGACGGAACAACGCTCACGGGCAAGTCGGTGGCAGAGAGCGCGCTCTACGCTTCTCAGGCCATGGCGATGGCTCTGTAGCGTGCTCAGGGGAGGAGATGAACACGCGGAGGCCACCGGTGGCTTGGGCAATGCGGAGCGGTGTCGTACCTCGCTGAGCTTTCTGGCGACCACAGCGGGCATTGTTGTGGCTTCTCACGGGGACAATGCTCCCCTGCCAGCTCACCGTCGGCATGAGGAAGGAGCCAACCGACCAAGCGGTGCACTGGATAATAAGGAGGAGAAATGAGCAACGAGCCAATGAGGGCACTGGCGAGATTGTCACTGGCGACTGTCGGAAACGACACTGAATCTCTGAAGATTGACACTGAAACTTCTGAATTACTGAAACTGACTAAACAGTGCATGCCAGCTGCTCGATGAAATGATTTAGGCATGTGGAATTTTTTTTCTTGAGCTGAAACTTGGAGGGGTGGACTCTTGATACATCTAGAGGCTCCCTAAATTTTCCTAGAATTTTTGGAAGGAGAAAAGTATGAATTGCATCAAAAATGGAAAATCTGGTCCAAACTTGGAGTAAAGAAACTTTGAAATTTTTGCACTGGGGACCAAGAGATCTTTGGAGATATAGGTTGATGGTACCAAGGAGTAGCTAGGGTAATTTATTTGGGACCAAATCTCAAAGGAATCTGGTACTTTCTTTGTAAACTAGAGGGGTCCAAAATAAATCATAGAAAATGATTTGAGGGAGAATAAATAGAAAAAAATGTTGAAAAAGGTTGAACCTTGCTGGAATAGCATGCTTGGCTTGACCCAAAGTAGGTTGGAAGGTTTTAGGAAGAAATTTTGAAATGCAAGTCATGGCAAGAGAGTAGCATAGGATATTTTTGAAAAGGAAGGAATAAATCCCAATTCATAGAAATTCTTTTTAATAAAAGAACTAGCAAACTATCCCAAGAGTATTTGTGTTGAATCAACACATGTTGAAGAACCCTCAAGACCAGAATCAAGATTGAGAAAGGTTTCATAAAATATTTGTCATCAAAAGTTTATAGAAGGAGAGTCTTTTGGAAAAATTCAAATAACCTCCTTCAAATCCAATATAAAATTTGAGAAAAACCAAATCAGATTTTTTTGGAGTGTTACAACACCTACCCCCTTAGGAAAAATCTCGTCCTTGAGATTTCAACCAATCCTCAAATAGGTGTGGGTGCTCTGCCCGAATAAAATCCTCTCTTTCCCATGTTGCTTCATCCTTGGTGTGATTGCTCCACTAAACCCTGAAAAATTTGATTGTCTTCTGGCGGGTCCTCCTTTCAGACTCCTCCAATATTTTGATTGTACGTTCTCTATATGTGAGGTCTGGTTGTACGTCAATGCTCTCATGAAACACATGCTTCTCTGGGTTGCTCACACATTTTCTCAGTTGTGAGATGTGAAACACTTCATGAACATCTGACGGTTCTTCGGGTAGATCTAGCTGGTAGGCCGTTGTGCCTCTTCGTGCAATTATCCTGAAAGGCCCAACAAATTGAGGTGCCAATTTTCCCTTGACCTTAAATATCCGCAGACCTCTCATTGGAGATACTCATAGGTACACGTATTCACCTGGTTCAAAACTGACTTCATGGTGTTTTTTATCATAGTAACTCTTTTGTCGGCTCTGGGCGGTTTTGAGTTAGTCTCTGATTTGTTTAATTTTTTCCTCAGCTTCCTTGAGCATGTCGGGGCCGAATATACGGTTATCTACTGTCTCAGACTAATTAAGCGGGGTACGACATCTTCGTCCATACAGGGCTTCAAAAGGCGCCATTTGTAGACTGGCTTGGTAACTGTTGTTGTACGCAAATTCTGCGTACGGCGGCAAGCTTTCTTCCCAACTAGCTCCATAGGTGAGGACACATGCTCTTAGCATGTCCTCTAGAATTTGGTTCACACGTTCAGTTTGTCCTCCAGTCTGGGGTGGTATGCTGTACTGAACACTAGTTGAGTTTCCAGAGCTTGTTGTAGATGATCCCAAAATCTGGAGATGAATTGAGTACCTCTATCGGATATTATAGTCTTGGGAACCCCATGTAAACAGACAATATGGTTGAGATAAAGTCTGGCAAGCTTCTGTGTGGTGTGGGTTGTCTTTACTGGAATAAAATGGGCCACTTTGGTTAACCTATCGGTGATGACCCAAATCGCATCATTTCCGTGTCGTGACCGAGGTAGTCCGACAATAAAATCCATTACAATTTCGTCCCACTTCCATTCAGGTACCATGTTTGACTGTAATAGTCCTGCTGGTTTTTGGTGCTCGGCTTTAATGCGCTGACACGAGTCACCAGATGCAATAAATGCGGCTATTTATATTTTCATACCGTGCCACCAAAACTTTTCCTGAATGTCCTTGTACATTTTGGTTCCTTCAGGATGGATTGAATATGGAGCGGTGTGGGCTTCGGTCAAAATTTGTTTTTTGAGGTCTTCTATATTTGGTACGCATAGCCTGTCTCTATACCATAATATTCCCTTGTCGTCTACGACAAATTCCAAGGTCTTGCCCACACTCACTTCTCTTTTTATGCCTTCGATGTTGGGGTGTCCGTGCTGAGCTTCTTTAATCTGTTCCATCAAGGTGGGTTGTATTTCCAAATTTGCCACAGTGCCCTCTGTAACTAACACCATGTTGAGTTTGGAAAACTCCCGCTGAAATTCAGGTCTTAAGCTTTGTAGACTACCGCTGTTAGAGCTTGGGTTTCGGCTGAGAGCATCTGCCACTACATTCGCCTTGCCTGGATGGTAGTGAATACCAACATCATAATCCTTTATTAATTCCAACCAGCATCATTGTCATAAATCGATTTCTGGTTGTGTGAAAATATATTTGAGACTTTTATGGTATGTATATATTTCACAATGGTTTCCAAGTAAAAAGTGCCTCCATTCCTTGAGTGCATGAATAACAGCTGCCAATTCCAAGTCATGAGTAGGGTAATTTTCTTCATGCCTTCGTAGTAGCCTGGAAGCATATGCGACTACTTTGCCTTCTTGCATTAACACGCATCTGAGGCCTTTCCTCGACGCGTCGCAATATACTTCTAAAAATTTGTGTACGTCTGGCATGACTTATACTGGTGTTGTTGTTAATCTCTTCTTCAATTCTTGGAAACACTTCTCGTAGGCATCGGTCCACTCGAATTTCTAATCCTTCTTGAGTAGCTGTGTCATAGGTTTTGCTATGGTGGAGAATCCCTCAATAAATCTTCTATAATGTCCAGCCATTCAAAAAGCTTCGTATATCTATCACGTTGGCTGGTTGTTTCAACTCAAGTACAGACTTGACCTTTTCAGGGTCCATGGCAACACCCTCTTGGGTCAATACGTGGCCTAAAAAACCAACTTGTTTTAACCAAAATTCACATTTGCTGAATTTGGCGTACAATTGATGTTTTCTTAATTCTGCCAATACAATCCTAAGATGTTCACCATGTTCACCTGGTGTCCTGGAATATACCAAAATATCATCAATGAACACCACAACAAATTTGTCCATATACCTCATAAACACTTTGTTCATGAGGTGTACAAAATATGCGAGGGCATTTGTCAGTCTGAACGACATTACTGTAAATTCATATAACACGTATCTAGAGGTAAATGTTGTCTTAGGAATATCCTTTGTTCGTATCTGTAATTGGTGATATCCTGACCTCAAATCAATTTCTGAGAAAACCTTGGCCTATGCGAGCTGGTCAAATAAATCATTTATCCGTGTCATCGCATATTTGTTTTTAATGGTGACCATGTTCAGGGCTCGATAGTCCACACATAATCTCAGAGTTCCATCTCTTTTCTTGGCAAATAATACTGGTGAACCCCAAGGTGAGGAGCTAGGCCTGATATAGCCTTTGTCCAGTAATTCCTCTATCTGCTTCTTTAACTCTATCAACTCGGATGGTGCCATTCTATATGGTTTCTTGTAGATAGGTTTGGTGCCAGGTGCTAGTTTAATAATGAACTCTATCTCTCTGTCTGGTCGCATACCTGGTAGCTCTTCTGGAAATACATCAGGAAATTCACACACCTGGAACATTACTTAATTCAGAGATATCCACCTTGTTTAATCTTGGTTGAAGTGATATTGGTCTTTCTAGAGATGCAATTCTTATTATCTTTCCATGATGGTGAGTGAGAGTCACTGTCCTATAGAAACAGTCGATAAATCCCTTGTTGGTGGTTAACCAGTCCATTCCTAGGATAACATCCAATCCCTTATTTTCCAATACAATGAGGTTTGCCCAAAACTTTAGTCCTTCAATCTCAGTAACCATACCTTGGCAGTAATTCTGAGTGATATGCTTAATCCCGAGGGACTTGATGGTCATGGAATTTTCCAAGGGGAGAATCGGAAATCATGTTGCAAAGCAAATTTCTTGGAAATGAATGAGTGAGAAGTTCCTAAATCAAACAAAACCGTGGCAGGTATTGAGTTGACAAGGAACGTACCGAGTACGACGTCCGGAGCATTCTGTGCTCCATCCTTGGTCACATGGTTCACGTGACCCTACCTGTGGTTATTATTGGGATTGAAGTTGTTGCGCTTGGGAGCTGCATTATTTCCATTGTTGTTCGGCTTGGGAGCCAAGTTTCTTGGCTTTGGGCACTGCTTGGCATAGTGTCCTTCCTCTCCACAGGCGAAGCAGGTAACGCCTGGGTGATACGTAAAGTCCTTGTCCTTTGCATGGAAATTTTTATTTGGACGAGGAGTGTTGGTTGAGGATTTATTCACCCCATTTCTCTAGAAATCATTCTTGATCTTGTTGTTGTGGGAATGAGCAGTCTTGTCCCTTTTTCGCTTTTGAATATCATCCAAGTTGCGGCGCTCATTTTCCAGTGTAATGGCCTTGTCCACAAGTGTCTTGAAATCTGGGAAGGTGTGAACGACTAGCTGGCATTTGAGTGTTGGTGCTAGACCGTCCAGAAATGTTTCCATCTTTTTATCTTTAGTCATATGTTCTTCGTTGGCATAACAAGATAATTGAGTAAACTGGCTATTATACTCAGTCATTGTCATGCTTCTCTGCTTGAGATCATCAAACTCCCTTTTCTTGATCTTCATAACACTTTTGGGAATGTGCGCCCCATGAAAATTTTCCTTCAATTCCTCCTAGGTGATGTTGTCTTCATTGGGGTGCATGTGTAGGAAATTTTCCCACCATGATGCAGCTGCTCATGTGAGGTAGTGGGGTGCATAAAGTACTTTCTCACGGTCTGAACATTGTGCAATAATTAATTTTCTCTCAATGTCTCGAAGTCAGTCATCGGCCTCAAGAGGTTTATCAGTGTGAGAGAAAGTTGGGGGACGTGTCTTTTGCAACCCAGATAATTTGGAATGTTGTTGGTATGGTTCTCGGTGATTTCCCATATTGATAATATGATTCATCATCTCTTGATGCTGCTGTTGGCTTTGCTCATAAAGGTGGAATGCTTGAGAAAATGCTGCTTCACTGTCTTGCTGACTAGACTGTCCTTGTGTGAAATTGTTTATCATAATTTTCTTCTGATGGACTTGGCATAGAACGAGTCCAGGGACGAGGCATTTTCCACTCTAGGGTATATTTTTTTGCAGAACACATAAGAAAAATCTGAGTGGCAAAAATAAATAATTTTGCAAAGGCAGGAAATTTAAATACTCCAATATTTTTCAAGAAAATATTTGATTGCGCATGGAGAAGGACCACTCCGTACATATCTTACAAGCAAGCCATAATTATACAATACGACACTCAGGATGCGCGTACACACTCCTGACATGTTATTCAGGCTAGTGCACTTCTCCGAGTTCCTACACGATGCGCATACAAACTACTTCTCACCAAGCCTATATACATATAAACATATCATACAAGCTGATACATCACACTGCTGCTCGGCACACTGATTCAGAGATGGTAAAAACTTTCCTCGGCCAGCCGAGAGTAAGTCCCAGAGGTGCCGGAGACTCAACCTCCTCCTCAATAATAGGCTCTAGGCGCGGAGGACTGGGCTGTGGAGCTGATGCGGGCGCGACTGGAGGTGCGGCACTAACCGGGGTAGGAGCAATGACTTCGTCAAACTCATCAATGGTAGGCAGACGGCGTGCGGTGGCTAAGATGGAAGGCATATACGATGTTGTAGATGAGACGTACGACAGTGGTGGTGCCGTATGGAGAAGCTCCCTCCTGTTGGCGACGCAGCCCTAAACTGAGTCCATATGAGCAGTCACAAAGTCGTCTACGAGGTTATCAAAATCTGCCTCAAGAGCTTTGAGATACTCAACAAGCATCTCAATAGGCTCATCTCTCTCTCCCCTAGTGCAGGCAAATGCATAGTGACAAGTGTATATCACGTGGCATGGAAGATAGCGGTAGCGACGAGCCTTCATCGAAGGAAGGGCATGCCAGAGATGAGCAATTGCTTCCCGGGCAGCCATCTGCATAGCATGCCTCTCCGTAGGCATGGCCCTCCCAACAAATCGGAAGTGGTGTGCTTCAGCACGTCTTCCCTTAAACCGCACCACGGCCTGGTGCATAGACACGCTGTCGCTGAGCTTGTGCTGGTAAAGTGTGAACTCTGGACGAGTCGATGGCCAAATCGCGATCTTGGCAATGGAGGTGAGGAGCTTGATAAACCCCTCAGGCACATTGGCGAACACCTGTGACTCATAGTCGCGAACAACCATCTACAAAAGTAGACAAAAATTCTAGATAGTCAAATCATAAATTTATGATGACTAACAGAAAATTTGTTACAATTTGCAAAATGCTAAAATAGCACTACTACGCTAATAATCGATTGGCGATCGCACCCTCTGGTACCAAGGTTGTGAGGACCGGTTTTTCAATAAAACATTTATTGAAAAATCGCCCCTTACGTCTGACCAGTATAGAAAATCCTTCTTACTGGTAGACAAATCCTTGATACAAAAATTCAGTAATACTTAATATTATACAGGGTTGAGCTGAGGCTGCTCAGCAATTTATTACAGGCACACCAATATTACACATAAAGGCGGATATGACACAATGGGTATGGCGGCATAGCTACTGACTCGCAATAAAAGGGTGTGATGGATATGTCAAAGTGAAGTGGGTGACATGACTCTAATATCTTACAAGACATCAGGCTTCGAAGTGAGGCTCGATGATTTATTTGGGTAGCGAAAGCGAATATAATACAAGTGACCAACTCTAGGATCGCAAGGGACTGACTGGGACTCCTCTAGGCGTCGGACTCGCTATCGTTCTCTTCATCCATAAGATCGCCTTCATCAATATTTGGCCAAATCAACAAGCCACGTGAGTACTTTGAATGTACTCGCAAGACAGTTTGGACATAAGATATAACAAATGCAACCATGATGCACCAAAGCAAAAATTTGTAATGCCCACTCAGGTAATAAATTTGCACTGCAAGGTAAGTAAAAGGGGAAGTCGGGCGGTAATCCTCCCGAAATTCCAATAAAATATGAGAAGGCTGATCGGGTGTCTGAAGTGACGCCTCAAAAGGTAAAAATAATTTAAAATGCCACAGTCGGGCGTCGGGGCGACACCACATAAAGGGTTTATACTGAAAAATAAATAACAGTATGTGCCACAGTCGGACGTCTGATGCGACATCTCATAAAGGGCTTATAATGAAAGTAAACAACAAGAATGCCACGGTCGGACGTCTGAGGGACATCACATAAAGGGCTCATATCAAAAGTAAATAACGAAATGCCATAGTCGGACGTCAGAGCGACATCACATAAGGGCTTATTTCAAAAGTAAATAATAGGAATGCCATAATCGGACGTCTGAGGGACATCACATAAAAGGCTTATATCAACAGTAATTAACAGGAATGGCACAGTCGGACGTCTGAGCGACATCACATAAAGGGCTTATATTTCAACGTTCAAACACGGGATTACAAAATTTGAAAAGTTTGTGAGTTTTCAAAAACATGTTTGATAAATCATAAAATGTATGTGATGTTTTTAAGGAAATAAAAAAAATTGCGGATTCAAAAAGTACTGGTGGTTTTACAAAACTGTTCGCAAATTATAAAAATATTCCAAATCTGGAAAAATGGCCAGGAAATAAAATCGTATTCATGATTTTAAAAAAATGACAATGATTCAGAACAGTTCACATAAATTAAAAAACACATATTTTAACATTTGTACCCAAATTTTAAAAAAGCCCATCGATTCAAAAAAATGTTTGTTGAGTAAACAATTGTTCATGATTTTGAAAACTGTTCATGCATTTCAAAAAATGTTCGCAAATAAAAATAGTGTTTGTCACTTTTGTGAAAAGATATTGTTCATCACTTTTTAAAAAATGTTTGTCGATTCGAAAAACCGTTCACCGATTCAAAAATCTTTTATGTCTAGGATTTGATTACTTTTTAAAAAGTGTTTATATGTCTACGCGCTGGGTAGTTCATGGTCCGAAAGGTTTGTTTTTAAAATTTTAAATAATCCCTTGCGCAACATAGTGAAAAGTATGGTGTGCAATGGCAAGCTGATAGCATTTGGATTTTCCACGTCGAATGTGATCACATGGACACCGCGACCATCATTAGTGAGGGTGAGAAAAAAATAAGTGACAACATAGTGAGCCACCGTGTTAAAATAAAGGATACTTATATGTTAGAGTATTAAATCATACTTATTTGATTAGTACATAATTTTTTTTGTCTTCCATTGCAACGCATGGATATTTGCTAATATCTCTACCTAATAATAACCGGTAGCTTCTGGTCGTAGACCGTCGGCATTTTTGCAGAAAAGTACTGCGTTATTTGGTAATAGAACCCGCAGTCCTTGTTAAGTTAAAAAAACATTTCATTTTTACCCCTGGCTTATCCATTCCCGTCCTCCACAGCCGGGCTGACGGGCGAGGAGGCGATGGAGCTCGGGAAGGGGCCTTGTCGCCGGCAACGCGAGGCCGAGGAGGCGGTGTGCGGGAGCAAGGAGGCGGCGTCGAGTAGGGGCGGTGCGCGGACACAGGTGGACGAGGATGCGGGGTCGAGGAGGGCGGCGCGCGGCGCAGGAGGATGCCGGCCGCCCGCTTCCTGTGAGGAGGCAAGGGAGCTCGGGGAGCTCCGGCCGAGCCTCTTGTCGTCGAAGGTGGACTTGGCGTGATGTGCACGGGCGATCCTGTCTGCCCCTCTTCTCCTGACCGAACCCCGGTTCCTCCTCCTCTGTCTTTGCTCGATCTCGATCCCCTCACGACTTATTTCGGCGCGGCGAGCCTCCCAACACATCCGCCCCCGCTCCAGCTGCAGGTCTTCCTCCAGACGACGACGACGGTGCCAAAGGGCCCCACATCCCAACTGGAAGACAGGTCCCCAGACCCAGATCCAATCCCTTTGCAGCCGAGGATGAGGCCCTGGATTTCGTCATCGAGGAGGAGCTGGCGGTTGAGACGTTGGAGGAGGCCAAGGTGTATGTGTGGAACCTTCCCTATGACGTCAGTAGCGAGCACCTCGCACAGCTCTTCGATCAGGCCGGCGTCGTCGAGGTTACCGAGGTGACAGCTCTTCCTCTTAAGACCAGCTTGAACGCTGGATGCTAGCAAAAAGTGTTGGGATTTGTTTCCGAGTCAATCCGCCTGGTGGCATCTTAGACCATCTTGAGCGCTTGGATATTTTCCTCCGCATGAGGTAGATTATTGAAGGCGTTTGTAGTCTGTAATTAGTGCCCTACTTAGCATCAAGCGTTGACAAAGAGGGCATTTAGATGATTTTTAATTTTGGAATTGTATCTATTTTCTTAATCTCTAAGCATCTATACAAGCAACCCACATTTGTCAGTATTCAATTTTTTAAAAGTCTTGTGTCCTCACCGCATTGGAAGTCAGAATATCATTGGCACATACAGACCACAGCAAGTCGATGTATACCAATAATGTCAATCAAGACTCGATGTACTTAGCATGAGGATATTATTTGGTCGATGCATACAAACCAAAGCAAGTCGATAATTTTTTGACCCTTATGCTATCTTTGAGCAGGCCAGTGTCATCGAGGTTACCGTGCTGAGCAGCTCTTCCTCTTAGAGCATCTTTAGTGCCGGATGATAGTTTCACAGTCATATGTGGCATCGCTGACAAAAGATGCATCAAGTTTGCACAAGGTAAAATACTGAAGGTGTATTCAATCTGTAATTAGCACCTATACTTAGCATCAAGCGGTTACAGAGTTACTTAAAAAAAGCGGTGACAGAGAGAACGATTAGATGGTTTTAAATTTACGGTATTTATTTTTTGTATTTTTGAGCGTCTACACAGGCGACCGGCATTATAGATGATGTTAGCGTACTACCACTGTCGGTCCTCTGTAGACACACACACACACATACACATTTTTTCTGGTGAAGGGAATGCCTCAAATCACCGGACCCCTGATTATGTGTCGTGTTCTTGCAAGACTGAAACTGACAAATTCGGTTCTAGATGTAAATGATGACTGATTTAATGTGGTGGTTATGTTGTTGAAGTTCATATGGTGGAGCGTTTATGCACAACTAAAGTGGCATATTCACTTATGCACACATATCGCACAGCTTCCAAAATTTCTGAAAGCAAAGAGCTGGAGAACTATCCTCTAGGATCTCCTGTACCACCACAGATTATTTTGCTTCCAAAATTACTGATAAACACAGCAAGTTTTAAGTGCAATTCCACATCCAGATGTTGTCATAACTATGTGAACCTGAACACTCAAACCACTGTTGGGGCAGGATTTCCACAGTATCTCTAGGGCGGTTAACCTGTTTGGAATTGTTTGGGACCGAACTCCCTGAATTGACGTCAAGCTTGGCAAGTACATAATACATTGTCTCGCGGTATAATAGCACATGATTCTCTAACAATTGCTGATGCATGAATTGCATAAGGGTGAACCCAAGGCCTCTCTTGTGAATCACATTGCTTCCAATGATTTCATGATTGAGATCTTGGGATTTAAGATTTTATATTTTTCTTGTTTCTTTTCTTTTCTTTTGGAGGAGAACTAGATGCAGCTTGTAAATGCGTGACTCTTACAAATTTATAGCTGACTAAACAGAATATATCCTATGTAAGTTGATGTATAGAAAAGTGGATCCTTACATGAGAGCAGTGATTTGGCTCCCTGGCTCAGATGAGCCTGTGTATGAACTGTAACGCGATTTGAAGCGCAAAAAAGTCTTAAAAATTCCACTTTTTTGTGGTGCAAGATGCTCATATGTGTGAACTCCGTGCAAATTTTTGTGAAGTTTGGACATTCGAGGAGCTCATGGCAAAAAAGACAATTTGGAATGTCTGAGAAACTTTTGAAAATTGCACTGTTCACTCCTCATTTTGTCTTTTTTGTCGCGAGCTCCTCGAATGTCCAAACTTCACAAAAAATTACACGAAGTTCATGCACATGTGAATCTTGCATCATAAAATTTTTGGAACTTTTTGAATATTTTTCTATCAATATTCGCGTTACTGTTCAATGGGCTCATCTGAGCCCGGGCTCAGAGTTGAATTATCGATCCTTTCATAGGTTTTGTATCATATATAGTTTTTTTGTGAGGGCATCATATACAGTTATTTAATTATATATGATGTTCAAGTGGTATTTTTTCAACCGTGTAAGCATTTATTTATTTATTTTATACTCGGTGCAACGCACAGGCCTTTTTGCTAGTTTCATAAAAACCAAATCAAAATTTTTTGGAGTGTTACAATGGTGGTTCCTATGACTCGGGAAAGAAGAAACAAAACTACCAAAAGACATCATCTTCGCATTTGATTGTCTTCGGACGAATGTCTTTGTCCATCACCAATGGCTTCAACCGTCATCCATGTCTTCGGACATTTTGAGGGGTCGTCTTGGACGGCTAAACCGAAACTCCACGGACTTCTCTCTGTGTTAACTTGTGAAATCTCATAAACACATTAGTCCCTCAATCACGTTTGTCTTCAATACTCCAAAACCAAACGAGGGTGGCACTAAATGCACTTACACTTATGGTTTCTGATGATCTATTAGACTAGTATGTCCTTGTGACGTTCCCTTTTATAATCGTGCACTAACCATACGTGCATCATGCACGACCACGAACGGAGACCCACGTCAATATCACAACACAACTCTACGACACAAATACAACCATAAAACTTTATATATTACAAACCAGGGACACGAGGACCCATAATACATAAGTCATGAGAGAAAAAAATGTATTTGAGTATAGGCATAGGTTAGACAAGTGTTTGTCTTAAGAAGGTTGGGGATAACAGCGACAACTAGATCAAAAGGCAAGGCCTCCTGCGTGGGACCTCCAGACTACTCCTGGCCAAACGTCCTCCACGTAGTAGCCTCGTATGATAGGACCTGCATCCTCAGTGCCACCGTATGTTGCAGCAACCAAGTTCGAAGCGAAAAGAGAAGCAAAGCAACTATGAGTACTCATCCGAAGTACTCTTAAGACTTACATCAGAACTATAATAGATATGCATCGTATATGTGGACTAATCTGTAGAAATGCCAGAATAAGGGGGAGAAGCTCATCCTATCGAGGACTACCATCATCTTGCAGCCATCATCTTGTAGCCATCATCTTGTAGCCATCATCTTGTAGCAGTACAAGAGAGGAGTTTAAAAGGTAACATCTTGAACATGCAAATAGCAATAACCTACCCAGCGATCCTCTCCTCGACTCCCTGCGAGGAAGCGGTCTTCGGGGTGTATGTCTGTTATCTTAGGGTATTTTATCAAGTATGTGGTTCAAGTAGTATAAGATCGGGATACATCTCCAAGTCGTCCGTTATAGTGATCGCGGCTATCCGAATAGTTAAACTTTCCTACAAGGGTGCACCACATTTCCCGATACGCTCGATTAACTCTGGCCGGACATATTTTTGTGGGTAATGCCTAGCCTCCGATGATCGACATGCCATAGTCCTACCTAGGCTCTCCAGGGAGGTCAACACGCCGGTCTATATCCTAAGTGCGAAGGGGTCATGGACTCATCACCCTAAGCACTCCTGCATGTTACGCGACTAGCCGGGGACCAAGCCCACCTCTGTATACTCAGTAGGCATAAGCGACTCACCAGAACAATCAGCCCGCATCTCTGAATTGCGTCATCTATATTGCTTTTGGAAGAATGTAGGACGCCGAGGGCCCCATAAACCATTATCCTGCGTGGTGCTTAGTGCGTAGTATACCAGTGGCAATCTCAGATCAAACACCCAATCTCGTTAAGCATGTTATCATGAAATAACCGTGGAAAATGACAAGGGCCCGGACCAACCTCTCTCCTAGGTGGTCTCCACCTACCATGTCGCTCCACCACAAATAATCACTGAGGGGGGCGTCAAGAAAATGTTCTTTCAACCCCCATTTCGAATAGTATCATAAGTGTTGTAGTAGTATATATATAGTATATTCGTGATCACCGCTCGAAGGGATCACGACCCAATAAAATAGCAGGAAAAATGGACAAGGGTGTAGGTCCAGTGATGAGACAATAGCATTTCTATATTAAGCATATAATACAAACATATATGGTATCAATAGTAGTAGCAACAAGGAAAGGCTATGCAGCAGTATAGGATCTACCGATAAAGCAGTAATTGTATCACTACTCTTGAGGCCCAGTCGGAGCCTGACGGCATGCTGATAATCCCCAAGTGCAAGGAATTGTCGTAGCACTTTGCAATGATGGAAGTGGTAAGCATGGAGTATCGGACCAACAAAGAGCTAAAGGTAAGATTAATATTCTCTCGGTTCATATATGCCATTGATATAATCCTATGTACACCAAGCATTCGTTTTATCTGCAAACAAGAAATAAAACTATGTTGTGTGTATGAAAGGATAACTTCGAATGACAATGAAGAACATAAACATAAAAATATGTATTGCCTCAGTAAAGATACCATGTAATACAAGTAGCGAGCGTGGAAATAGTGGTGGTATGGTGTGCGGAATTGCCTAGGCAATTAACTAAGTTACTAAACCAATCATCATCATTGAAGTTTTATATGTGGAGGAGTCCTATGCTCGCACACCATCTATCGGTGTCAAAACTGGCGGATCTCGGGTAGGGGGTCCCGAACTGTGAGACTAGGATTGACGGTAACAGGGGACGAAGCGGACACGAGTTTACCCAGGTTCGGGCCCTCCAATGAAGGTAATACTCTACGTCCTGCTTGATTGTATTGATGGTGTAAGGGTTTACAGAGTTGATCTACCTCTAGATCGTATGTCTAACCCTAGATGAGTTGTTCTGACCGTATGCCCTAAAACCCTCCAGCTTATATACATGTCGGGGGTGTCCTTGGCTTACACATGGTCGGTTACATGCCAAAGAGATAACTTGCCTAACTACAACTAATAACTTGGAGAACACGTCTTGACTCCATGAAGTTTTCGTCCTGGCGCAGGTGGTCCTCGATCCTCCGACGCTAGTCTTGCGGCCCATACAGTCCGGCCCATGAACAATTGGTCGGCTATTCGAGGACCCCTTAATCTAGGACTCCCTCAATAGCCCCCGGACTGGCCTTCAATGCCGATATATATTCGGTTGATTCCTTCACGTCGTCGTCTTCGGCTTGCAAGGTGAGTCCCTCATCCTTCTTTGTTCGGCATTCGACCAGTCTTTGGTAAGATCCCAAGCGTCGCGGGCGTGGGTCATTATAATAACTGCACAAGTTCCTCGATTTTCATGCGTCGTGGGGAGGTGAGTGGCCAGCGACTTTTACAATCCTACCCCTCCGCAATGGAGGCACCAACCCATTTAATCAAACAAAATCGCAGTTCAAAACCACATCTTCTTCCTCCCTCTCGTCAAAAACTCCTAGCGGAAGCTCCACGCAAAACATGGCTAACGCTCCCAGCTCCTCAGCATGGCCTTACGACCAACGCCCAGGTGACTGGACCAGCTGCTCCGTCACACTCCTACGGCTCCATAATCTGGAGACCCACGGATATCTCCCATCATCAGATCTAGCGGCAATCCGCGCAGGTCAGCTCTCTTATGGTGACGAGGTTTACAACAAGCGCTTCCCTAATCCAAACAAGAGGGAGCGTGTTTGCTTCGTACCCTTCCTCCTCCGGGGCGTTGGGTTTCCAATCCACACATTCTTGAGGGGGTTACTGGTGTTCTATGGGATTGAACTCCACCATCTCACCCCAGGGTCGATCCTACACAACTCGGGATTTGTTGCCCTCTGCAAGATGTTCTTGGGGTGCGGAGCTCATTTCGATCTGTGGAGGAAATACTTCTGCCTCGTCCCCCAAACTTGGGACAAGGCCATCTTAGAGGTCGGCGGAGCCGAAGTATGCCGCATAGCAGGAACGGGGTATCCGGTTGGCACACTGAAGAAATCCAAAGAATGGACTTTGGCGTGGTTCTATATTGAAGACATCCCCCTGTTCGAGCCAACTTGGACAGGTCTGCCCGAATACTCCGACCTCCACCCAAAGAAGAGGTACAACTGGCGACCCAAGAGCTCATCTCAGGAGGAGAGCACCAAAGTTCAACACCTTGCCACGCAAGTGCGAATGCTTTCCCATCACCGGCTGACCATGATCGATGTCATGGCCGCCGCCATCTCCCGATGCGTGCATCCCCTCCAACAAAGGTTGCACCCCTCATGGTGATACAACGGGACAAGCGATGTGATGTCTACTACGCAACTTTATTCTTGTAGACACGTGTTGGGCCTCCAAGCACAGTGTTTTGTAGGACAGTAGCAATTTTCCCTGAAGTGGATGACCTAAGGTTTATCAATCCGTGAGAGGTGTAGGATGAATATGGTCTCTCTCAAATGACCCTGCAACCAAATACAAGAAATCTCTTGTGTCCCCAACACACCCATTACAATGGCAAATTGTATAGGTGCACTAGTTCGGCGAAGAGATGATGATAAAAATGTAATATGGATGGTAGAAATATATTTTTATAATCTGAATAAATAAAAACAGCAAGGTAGCAAATAGTAAACAGGCACAAAAACGGTATTGCAATGCTTGAAAACAAGGCCTAGGGTCCGTACTTTCGCTAGTGCAATTTCTCAACAGTGCTAACATAGTTGGATCATATGACCACCCCTCAAAGTGCAATAAAGAATCACTCCCGAGTTCCTATTAGCGGAGAACAAAAGATAGAAATTGTTTGTAGGGTACGAAATCACCTCAAAGCTATTCTTTCCGTTCGATCTATCCTAGAGTTCGTACTAAAATAACGCAAGCTATTCTTTCCGATCGATCTACTCAAGAGTTCGTACTAGAATAACACCAAAGCAAATTCTATCATAATACTTAATCCACACAAAGAACTACAAGGGGTCTCCAAAGTTTCTATCGGACAAAAGATAATAAAGACGTGCATCAACCCCTATGCATAGATTACCCCAATATCACCGCGGGAATCCGCAAGTTGAGTGCCATAATGTATATCAAGTGAACCAATAAGATACCCCAATGTCACGTCAAGTATTCATACCGCAATACATACATCATGTGTTCCCAAATCTGAACATTCAATCCGACATAACAAAACTTCAAAGGGTAAAGATTCAATTCATCACAATAAGAGTATAGAGGGGAGAAACATCATATGATCCATCTATATTAACAAAGCCCATGATATAGATCACGAGAGAGAGAGAGAGTGAGAGATTAAACACATAGCTATCGGTACAAACCCTCAGCCCCGAGGGTGGACTACTCCCTCCTCATTGTGGTGGCCGTCGGGATGATGAAGATGGCCACCGGAGATGATTCCCCCCTCCGGCAGGGTGCCGAAATGGGATCTAGATTCGTTTTTGGTGGCTACAGAGCCTTGCGGCGGCAGAACTTCTGATCTAGGGCTACCCCCGAAGGGTTTCGGAATATTTGGGAATTTATAGTGCAAAGAGGGGGTGCGGGAGGCCACCGAGGTGGGCACAACCCACCTGGGCGTGCATGGGCCTCCTGGCGCGCCCTGGTGGGTTATGCCCCCCTCGGGGAACCCCTAGGTGCAGCTTTGGCCCATTGGTTTCCTTCTAGTCCAAAAAAATCTCCAAAAAGTTTCCTGGTGTTTGGACTCCGTTTGATATTGATTTCCTGCGATGTAAAAAACAAGGCAAAAAATAGTAACTAGCACTGGGCACTGGGTCAATAGGTTAGTCCGAAAAAATGATTTAAAGTTTCTATAAAATGATTGTAAAACATCCATGAATGATAAAATAACAGCATGAATACTTCATAAATTATAGATACGTTGGAGACGTATCAGCATCCCCAAGCTTAATTCCTACTCGTCCTCGAGTAGGTAAATGATAAAAGAAATAATTTATGAAGTGTAAATGCTAGCAAAGTGCATAAGTTTGATCAATGATAATTTCAATCACTTTTCCTAGCAACATTACAGCAATTCTTTTCTCATAAAGTTTTCTCATGTTAAAGTAGCAACCAATTCACATGTTAAGGTTCAAACAATGAATTCTCTTGAAACCCAACAACCTATGTTCTCAGTCACCAAGCAATTGCAATTCAACTTATTCAATAGAGTTTAAGTAAGAGCTCCATATACTCAACCATCATATAGTCTTCTATGATTGCTAACACTCACCGCATACACATGGGCAAAACGTTTCAACCGTACACATAGAAAGATAGGGGCTTATTGCTTTGCCTCCCAACGTATTCACCTCAAGGGTGATGTCAACAATAATAACTCATGCTACCCATATTCAACTGGACATATGTGCCTAGATCTTTCCTCACCACATGATGCTTGCCAAAGGAGAAAAATAAAAAGGAATAGAGAGAAAAACTTTGACTCTTGCATAAAAGTAAATACATGAATTAAAAGATAGGCCCTTCGCAGAGGGAAGCAGAGGTTGCCATGCGCTTATTTGTTTGTATGCTCAACCCCTTAGTGCAAAAGAATGTCACGTTATATTGCCCCTTATGATAGAAACCTTTATTATGCAGTCCGTTGCTGTTATTACTTTGCCATCACAAGTTCGTACAACGCTCAATTTTCTCTTACACTAAATGATCTAACACTTTTAGAAGCAATTTTTATTGCCTTATTGCACCGATGATAACTTACTTGAAGGATCTTGTTCAATCCTTAGGTAGGTATGGTGGACTCTTGAAAATAAGATTTGGGTTTAAGGGTTTTTGGATGCACAAGTAGTATCTCTACTTGGTGCGGAATTTTTGGCTAGCAAAGATGGGGGGCAAGCACCACATGTTGAAGGATCTATGACAATATAACTTCTATGTGAATATGAACAAACATAAATCATTATGTTGTCTTCCTTGTCCAATCTCAACAATTTTGGCATATAATATTTTGATGGGGGCTCACAATCACAAAAGATTTCTAGGATAGTGTATTTGCATGTGAAAGTTCTCTTCCTTATACTAATTATTCGTGAATTGCTTGTATGACCAATATTGTGATTGTCAAGCCTCAAAAGATTTCACTTTCTAAACCCAATGTGAATCTACCACTATTCATGATATGGTTTCAACTTCATGGCATTCAATTTATTCAACAATTTACTCATAGGATATAAGTGAAGCACAAGAGTAAATGACATAGACAAGAGCTTCGTTGACGGATGTGAATGCCGCTTACTTAGCCTCCTTGGCGACTATTTGAGGACTCTATTTTATTTCAAACTTTAAGATCTAAGTATTTTATTAAAACAGCAATTAAAAAAATGACATTCTAAAAATAGCACAACTCATGGGAAGAAGTAAAAACTTAGGCTCAACCGATACTAACCGATAATTGTTGAAGAAGAATGGTGGGATGCCTATCGGGGCATCCCCAAGCTTAGATGCTTGAGACTTCTTGAATATTATCTTGGGATGCCTTGGGAATCCCCAATCTTGAGCTTTTGTCTCCTTAATTCTTCTCATCTCACGGTTTTCCTAAATCTCAAAAGCTTCATCCACACAAAACTCAACAAGAACTCGTGAGATAGGTTAGGACACATAATAATAAATCAACTTTTTATGTATTGCCAAGACAAGTTGCATAATAATTTTCAAACATTATATAATGTATAGTATCATTTCCACAATTTATATCTACCAATATAGGCTATGGAAACTATAAGATAAGTAGATAACAAAACTATGACAGCAATCTGTCTAAACAGAACAGTCTGTAGAAATTTATGAAAACAGTGTACTTCTGTAGCTCAAAAAATTGTGAAAATTAAGTACATGCTATAAAATTTCTATGAACATACTGTGTAAAAATTTCAGAAACTTTCCACGTTCGTAAAATATGAAAATTCAAACACTACAGCCAAAGTTTCTGTTTTTACACAACACTCATCAAAACATGCAATGCAAGCATCCTAAGGCAATTCTTGGACCTTTTTATTGAAAAAAAGAATATAAATAAAACCTAACATAAAATAACAAAATATAATGACGATCCAAGCAAAGCACATATTGTGTGATGAATAAAAATATAGCTCCAAGTAAGATATACCGATAGTGTTGAAGACGAAAGAGGGGATGCCTTCCGGGGCATCCCCAAGCTTAGTTGCTTGGATATTCCTTGAACGTTACCTTCGGGTTGCATTGGGCATCCCCAAGCTTAGGGACTTGTAACTCCTAATTCTCCTCATATCGACATCTCACCCAAAACTTGAAAACTTCAATCACACAAAACTTAATGGAACTTCGTGAGATGGGTTAGTATGATAAAGAGCAAACCATTTCACTTTGGTACTGTCAAGACAAGATCCATAATAGTTATCACACAATTCCTACTGTATCATATCATTTCCACAATTTATATTGAGCAATATAATCCATAGAAACTAGAAAACAAGTAAACTATGCATTGAAAACAGAATCTGTCAAAAACAAAACAAGTTGTAGTAATCTGTACTCCAACCATACTTCTGCTACTCTAAAAATTCTGAAAAATTAGGACAACGTGAGAAACTTGTATATTAATCTTCTTCAAAAATAATAAACTCAAAATCACTCTTATGTTAAACATTAGAATTATTTTTGTGAGTGCAAAAGTTTCTGTTTTTCAGCAAGATCAAATGAATTATCATCCCACATGATCCCAAAGGCTTTACTTGGTACTTTATTGAAACAGAAGAAATAAAACATGATTAATATAGTAGATTAATCATGTGAACACAAAAAAATAGTAGGTAAAAGTGTTGGGTTGTCTCCCAACAAACGCTTTTCTTTTATGCCTTTTAAGCTAGGCATGATGATTTCAATAATGCTCGCATAAAAGTAAAGAATTGAAACATGAAGAGAGCATCATGAAGCATATGACTAGAACATTGAAGCCTGACTCACTTCCTATGCATAGGGGTTTTGTGAGCAAACAATTTATGGGAGCAAGAATCAACTAGCATAGGAAGGCAAAACAAGCATAGCTTCAAGATTTTCAACACATAGAGAGGAAGCTTGATATTATTGCAATACCTACAAGCATATGTTCCTCTCTCATAATAATTTTCAGTAGCATCATGAATTAATTCAACAATATAGCTATCATATAAAGCATTCTTTTCATGACGCATAAGCATAGAGATTTTGTTACTCTCCACATAAGCAAATTTATTCTCATCAATAGTAGTGGGAGCAAACTCAACAAAATAACTATCATGTGATTGAAAATTAAAATCATGATGACAAGTTTCATGGTTATCATTATTACTTATAGCATACATGTCATCACCATAATCATCATATATAGGAACTTTGTTGTCATAATCAATAGCAACCTCTTCCAAAATAGTGGATTCATCATTAAGTCATGACCTCTCCAAATCCACTCTCATCAATATAATCATCATAAATAGGATGCATGATTTCATTATAACAAATTTCCACATCAAAACTTGGGGGACAAAAATATCATCTTCATCAAACATAGCATCCCCAATCTTATGGCTTTGCATATCATTAGCACCATGGATATTCAAAGAATTCATACTAAAAAAATTGCAATCATGATCATCATTCATTCCAATCATTTTATTGAATTCTTATTCTATCAATTGAGCACAATTTTCCATTCCATCATTTTCAAGAAAGATATATAAAAGATGATCAATAATATGATGCAACCTCAATTCCATTTTATGTAGTTTTCTTTAATAAACCAAACTAGTGATAAAACAAGAAACTAAAAGATTCGATTGCAAGATCTAAAGATATACCTTCATGCACTCACCTCCCCGGCAACGGCGCCAGAAAAGATCTTGATGTCTACTACGCAACTTTATTCTTGTAGACACGTGTTGGGCCTCCAAGCGCGGAGTTTTGTAGGACAGTAACAATTTTCCCTCAAGTGGATGACCTAATGTTTATCAACCCGTGAGAGGTGTGGGATGAAGATGGTGTGTCTCAAACGAACCTACAACCAAATACAAGAAATCTCTTGTGTCCCCAACACACCCAATACAACGGCAAATTGTATAGGTGCACTAGTTCGGCGAAGAGATGGTGATAAAAGTGTAATATGGATGGTAGAAATATATTTTTATAATCTGAATAAATAAAAACAGCAAGGTAGCAAATAGTAAATGGGCACAAAAACGGTATTGCAATGCTTGAAAACAAGGCCTAGGGTCCGTACTTTCGCTAGTATAATTTCTCAATAGTGCTAACATAATTGGATCATATGACCACCCCTCAAAGTGCGATAAAGAATCACTCCCGAGTTCCTATTAGCAGAGAACAAAAGATAGAAATTGTTTGTAGGGTACGAAACCACCTCAAAGCTATTCTTTTCGTGCGATCTATCCTAGAGTTCGTACTAAAATAATGCAAGCTATTCTTTCTGATCGATCTACTCAAGAGTTTGTACTAGAATAACACCAAAGCAAATTCATATTCATAATACTCAGTCCACACAAAGAACTACAAGGGGTCCCCAAAGTTTCTATCGGAGAAAAGATAATAAAAACGTGCATCAACCCCTATGCATAGATTACCCCAATATCACCGCGAGAATACGCAAGTTGAGTGCCATAACGTATATCAAGTGAACCAATAAGATACCCCAATGTCACCTCAAGTATTCATACCGCAAGACATACATCATGTGTTCCCAAATCTGAACATTCAATCCGACATAACAAAACTTCAAAGGGTAAAGATTCAATTCATCACAATAAGAGTATAGAGGGGAGAAACATCATATGATCCATCTATATTAACAAATCCCATGATATAGATCACGATAGAGAGAGATTAAACACATAGCTACTGGTACAAACCCTCAGCCCCGAGGGTGGACTACTCCCTCCTCATCGTGGTGGCCGCCAGGATGATGAAGATGGCCATCGGAGATGATTCCCCCTCCGGTAGGGTGCCGGAACGGGGTCTAGATTGGTTTTCGGTGGCTACAGAGCCTTGCGGCGGCGGAACTTCTGATCTAGGGCTACCCCCAAAGGGTTTCGGAATATTTGGGAATTTATAGTGCAAAGAGGGGGTGCGGGAGGCCACCGAGGTGGGCACAACCCACCTGGCCGTGCCTGGGCCTCCTGGCGTGCACTGGTGGGTTGTGCTTCCCTCAAGGCACCTCCCAGGTACAGCTCTGGCCCATTGGTTTCCTTCTTGTCCAAAAAAATCTCCAAAAAGTTCGTGGTGTTTGGACTCCGTTTGATATTGATTTCCTGCGATGTAAAAAACAAGCAAAAAACATCAAGTGGCACGTTAGTCCCAAAAAATTATATAAAGTTGCTATAAAATGATTGTAAAACATCCAAGAATGATAAAATAACAGCATGAATACTTCATAAATTATAGATACGTTGGAGACGTATCACGACGCCACGTGTTCCCAAAAACTAGGTCCTGCGAATCCAACAGCGCTAACCGCCGCACTTGTCGACCTATACAAAGGAGAGCAAGAAGACTTCATCCAGCGGTCAACCAAGGAAGGGTATTAGGCCCACAATCCCATCGAACAGGTAAACCTTCCTCTTTCAATCATGAAATAGTTTGGGGCTTCATTCCGCACTCTATTTGACCGAGGCCTTGGCGTTAATAGGAATGGAGGAGCTTCGACGCTCAAGAATCTCATAGACGCTCAAGAATCCCATCCGTGCATCCCGAAGGTACATTGTTCGGATATCCGCTTTATCATTGTACTCAGCAGAATCTCATAGACGCTCGTTTTTTTACTTAGGCAAAACACCCAATCTTCACCTACCGAGGGGGCTGCCCGGATGCTAGGAGACGCCCAAGGCTCCCGAGCCATGACCCATGCGGCTTCCGCTATGGAAGCCCCCATGGCCGATCCGGCGCCCGCCGAATCTAGCGACAAAGTATCCGTCATCAAATCGGAAGTGGAGAGTGCCATGCATCATCGGCACCGATGGGAGGCCATGCGGCACCCAATTTTCTCCGACAAGGAGTTTGGTGCCCTACGCTCGGCGGATGGACATCTCGGGGCTGCTCGAGCTGGATTCGGTGAAGCTATGAAGCTGATAACAACCAATATTCAGGTAAGAGATCGGATTATATAGAATCCGCATACTTGTGTAAGCCTAGTAGCCCCCGAGCCTTAATTTTATTTAGAAAAAAGAAATTGAGGATCTCCATACTGTTTGACTGCTGACGCAGGCCTCAAAGCAACAGTCCGAGCAATTGGCTAAGGCCCTCGAGGAGAGTCGCACGGAATTGCAGTCCGTGAAGGCAAAACTAGCACAAGTCAAGAGCTTCAGGCGAGAGGCCCATGGTGAGTATGCTTTTACTGCTAATCTATTTACATTATCATGCCTGCCATATGGATTCCATGTAGCAGCCGATCAATAGATCATATGGAAAGGCAACTAGAAGAAGCCCGAGATTCGCAAAGGTATGCAGAATCCCAGCAGCAAGCTGGTTGTCTTGTTATACAAAAATAGGCCAAAGAAATAAGAGTTTAAAGACTCAATTGGCCCAAGCTCAAGAAGAGAATCAAAAGCTTTGGAGGGGCGAATTCGGTAAATACAATTCCGCTATGAGTAAGTATTTCCGATGTAAAGAATCATAGTAATCGCACTTGTTATCTTGTGTGCCAAGGGGACCTGCTGAAGGAGCTGACCTCCCTCCATAAGCACGCGCAAAAAAGCAATTAAAGGGATGGTGAAGGCATTATGGCCTACCGAAGAGCCAGCTGAAGGGCTAGCCGCACTTGTGGATCGATTTAGGGGGGGCTCGGGATAGGTTCGAGATGTGGAAGACCTCGGCCTACCGTGAAGGAGCACGGGAGGCGTGAGCAATGGTCAAGACCCGTTTCACCGAACTTAACCCCGAGCATATGGCGCGGGTTGGTCCTGTGGGATCGGATGGAAAAGAAGTGCCACTCCGCCTAGTATATGACCAGGTGATGCCAGCCGCCCATGTCTCGCAAGTAGACTGCCCCCTCAACACCATAATCGATGATCTCGATCAGCAGCCACATATGTAATTTCCATATATGCATGTAAAACAATTAGTGTTATAAACTTTGTCTTAACCGGCCATCGGCTTCTCCCTCCCATGCGAAGAGCTTGGGAGTGTTCCTTCTTATTATTCCTTCGCCAAAGAGAGAACTTGTATTCGGGGAAACATGAAATCTGACCATGTGGTGCGAACAGACAGAAAGCACACGGAAAGATATGTTATGCTACGATGTAGCGTAAGAAACATCTTCTGATGAAAATAGTACCTATAGCAATACCTTTCGTCGGGGTTGTACGAAGACCGTAGATCGGAATCTACATACCTGCAGTACGCGACTAAGTGTCCTTTGGGAATAAGAGACCCAAACAACAGAAATAGCAACCAGGCCCGTATAAGGTATTTCCGTCATAGCTGACCAATTGTATACGTAAGATAGCTAGCTTTCAGCTTCACCCATCTAAGGTACATGTCCGGATAACCCGGTCATAACAATCGCATAGGTGCTCCCTTTACTCTCCAGACGAACAAGCAGGAATGTAGAGAGTAGCCATAGGAGGAAGGCAACCTAGCTTGGCAAAGTCTTATTTCGAATTGATGCATATGATAGCTAAAATATAACAAAAGAAACATGCCTGCCCGGTAAGTATGAACAATTAAAATACTGGCTATTAAAATAAGACCCCACGTGTTTTGTTCAGATTTAACACTTTATGGAGTATGTTGATTATCTGTAGTACAAGATTGGTTCAGCCGAACATAGGGTAGGAAAAGAAATTATCCCTATCGAACAACAAGGTGGGAAAGGAAATGGAGAAAAGGGCAAAAAATAACGGAAAAGGAAAAAGTGTAGGGAAGTATGGACGACACCAGTTTATCCATAGAAGCGCCAAAGAAGAGCTGTGTTCCATGGGTTTGGTTCAAGGCGGTTATCGGATGAACTCTACCAACGATAGGCACCTCCCGCGAGCACTTTGACAATGATGAAAGGACCCTCCCAGTTGGGGGTTGAGTTTGTGCTTCTGTTTCTTCGGGAGCCATAGGACGACTTCTCCTACATTGTATGCTTTTGCCCTGACCTCCCTACTTTGGTACCGCTGAGCTTGTTGTTGGTAGAGAGTGGATCGAGCAAGAGTTATGTCCCGCTCCCCCTCCAGGGCGTCTAAGTCGTTCTGCCGATCCAACTCGGCCTCCTTTTCCTCGTACATGTGCACTCTTGGTGCATCATGGATAATATCGCAGGGGAGAACTGCCTCTGCCCCATAGACCATACAAAATGGTGTATAACCCGTTGATCTATTTGGGGTAGTGCGCAGGCCCCATAGAACAGAGTCGAGTTCCTCCACCCAATGATAGTCGGACTCGTGAAGAGATCGGACCAAACTTGGCTTGATGCCGCTCATAATGAGACCGTTTGCTTGCTCGACCTGTCCATTGGTTTGCGGATGATAGACCGATGCATAATCGAGCTTTATGCCCATTTTTGCGCACCAGTCCTTGACCTCTTGGGCCGTGAAATTGGTTCCATTGTCCGTTATTATACTATGCGGGACACCGTAATGGTGTACTATGCTAGATATAAAGTCAATCACTGGTCCAGATTTAGCCGATTTAACATGCTTTGCTTCTATCCATTTGGTGAACTTGTCAACCATGACCGGTAGGTATTTATTTTTCTTGGTTCCCCCTTTGAGGGGTCCAACCATGTCTAGCCCCCAGACCGCAAATGGCCAGGTGATCGGAATAGTCCGAAGAGCTGTTGGGGGCATGTGACTTTGATTTGCGAAGAGTCGACACCCGACGCAATGTTGAATGAGTGACTAGGCGTCGGTCCAAGCTGTAGGCCAAAAGAAACCAGCTCGGAAGGCTTTGCCGACAAGAGATCTTGCTGCAGCGTGATGCCCGCCCATGCCTGCATGGATTTCGGCGAGGAGCTCCCGTCCTTCTTCCTCGAATATACACCTCTGTAATACTCCAGTGGTTTTTTTCTTGTATAACTCACCCTCGTGTACTTTCTAGGCCTTGGATCGCCGAACTATGCGATGCGCCTTAGTTTGATCGTCGGGGAGTTCCTTGTGAAGGAGGTAGGCGAGGAAGGGCTCTATCCATGGCGCAATTATTGCCATTACCTCATGAGCCGAGGGCATCTCATTCATCGCTGAGCCGCCGATGATGCCATCATCTGGTTCGTTTATAGGCGGAACAACTTCTTCCGCTATTTTCAGAACGGTGCCATTTGCATCGTCCTGTGACACTATGGAGCGCTTGAAGAGCTACTCCAGGAAGGTGTTTCTCGGGACGGGATCGCCTTTGGCTCCCATACGGGCCAATATATCGGCGGCTTGGTTGTTGTCTTGAGCAACATGGTTGAATTCCAACCCCTCGAACCGGGTAGATATCTTGAGGACAACGTCTCTATATGCCGCCATCTTCGGATTTTTGGCGTCGAATTCGCCATTATTTGGGATATGTCCAGGTTTGAGTCTTCCCGTACCTCTAGCCGTCGTATGCCCATTGACACCTCCATCAGAAGACCATGAAGAAGAGCTTCGTATTTGGCGGCACTCTTGGAATCGGCATACATGATTTGCAACACGTATCTTACGTTGTCGCCTATGGGGGATGTGAGGATAACTCCAGCTCCCAGACCGGCCAAAGTCTTGAATCCATAGAAGTACATTGTCCAATGGGAGTATGCACTATACTCCTTGGGGAGCTTGGCCTCTGTCCATTCAGCCAAGAAGTCCGCCAGTACGTGAGATTTAATGGTGCGACATGGCTTGTGGTTTATTTCAAAGGGAAGGAGCTCAATGGTCCATTTAGCTATGCGGCCGGTAGAGTCCTATTGTTGATTATATCATTCAAGGGGACTTCCGATGCCACCATTACCGTGCACTCTTGGAAGTAGTGTTGGAGTTTCCTCGATGCCATGAATATTGTATAGGCTATTTTTTTATAATATGAGTATCTGGACTTGCACTGCGTTAGTACCTCTGACACATAATATACCGACTTCTGAGTTTGGAATTTATGGACCTCCTCATCTCGTACGATGACAAGCACCGCACTGACTACCATGTTGGTGGGCGATATGTATAACAACATGGGCTCACTGGCGCCTGATGCCGTGAGTATGGGATTGGTTGCCGGTATTGTTTTGATTTCTTCCAATGCAGCCGCTGCTTCATTGGTCCATTCGAAATTGTTTGTCTGTTTCAGCAGCTTATAGAGCGGCAAAGATTTTTCTCCGAGGCGGGAAATAAAGCGTCTTAACGCGGCTACGCACCCAGCTAGTCTCTGGACATGCTTCAACTCTGTGGGGATTGCAAGTTCTGATAGAGCACAGATTTTTGCTGTATTTGTCTCTATTCCTCTATGGGAGATGATGAATCCAAGCAGCTTGCCTGAGGGAACTTCGAATACACATTTTTCCAGATTGAGTCGTATGTCATATTCGCGCAAATTAGCGAAAGTTTAACGGAGGTCGTCGATCAACTGATCGACGTGTTTGGTTTTGATTACCACATCATCCACGTATGCCTCAATAGCCTTTCTGACCTATGTGGCGAGTCAAGTTTGAATCATGTGCTGGTACGTGGCCCCGGCATTTTTTAGCCCGAAGGGCATTGTGTTGAAGCAAAATGGCCCATAGGGGGTGATGAATGCGGTAGCCACCTGATCGGATTCCTTCATTTTAATTTGATGGTATCCGGAGTAAGCATCGAGGAAACATAGAAAAACGTGCCTGGTTGTGGCATCAATGATCTGGTCTATGCGTGGTAAGGGAAAAGGGTCCTTAGGGCATGCTTTGTTGAGGTCTTTGAAATCGACACACAACCGCGAGGATTTGTCTTTCTTAGGTACCATCACCAGGTTTGCTAGCCACTCAGGGTGTTTGATATCCCGAATAAATCCGGCCTCGAGAAATTTTGCTAATTCTTCACCCATGGCTTGTCGTTTGGGTTCGGGGAAGCGGCACGAGGTCTGTTTCATGGGCTTAAAGGCTAGAATAATGTTCAAGCTGTGTTCGGCGAGCCGACATGGGATACCGCGCTTATCGGAAGGATGCCAAGCGAAAATGTCCCAATTTTCACGGAGGAAATTCCACAAAGCCTTGTCCATAAGGGGATCGAGCTAGGTTGCGATGGATGTTGTTTTATTGGGGTCCGTTGGATGCACCTGAAATTTGACGATTTCCTCTACGGGTTTAAAGGACGTGGACTTGGGCCTTTTGCTGAGGATCACATCGTCCCTATTAATTGTCGACCGTAGAGCGGTTAATTCTTCGATGGTGAAAGTTTCTGTTAATGCCTCGAGGGCGAGCGTTGTCGTTTTGTTTTTGGCCCGGAGGGCTATATTCGGAACACTGGCGAGCGTGATCACTCCATTTGGTCCTGGCATTTTGATTTTCTTGTACCCGTAATGGGGTATAGCCTGGAACTTTGTAAAGGCGTCACGTCCTAACAGGGCGTGATAGACACTGGGGAAGGGGAGGATGTGGAAGAGAAGTTCTTCGGATTAGTAATTTTCGGGCGTGCCGAACACAACGTCCAGGATGATACATCCGAAACAACGTCCCCTGGGATAATTCCCCGGAAGGTTGTGTTGCTATGTTCGATGCGAGATCGGTCGAACTGCATTTTCTCCAGAGAGGCCTCGTAAATGAGGTTTAGACCACTGCCACCGTCCATGAGCACCTTATGTAGTCTGTATCCATTGATGATGGGATTCAAGACTAGAGCGGCCGATGAATGACCAGGAAGGATGGGCGGCTGGTCAGTGTCCCTGAAAGTAATCGGTACGTCTGCCCGTGGGCTAGTAACTGCCACATGGTAGACTTGCTCATGCTCCCTAAGAGCTCTTTTACGCCTACTCCTCGAGGGGAAGATCTCATAGACCGTTAGGACTTCGTCATCGAATCCGTTTGGCGAAGGAGGGCGCCTGTTTGACAGAGGTGTGTCGAGGATATCCTCGCCACTTTTTGTGACTTGCCTAATGACCCAGCAAGATCGAAGGCTATGAGTAGGGTTTGTGTTCAAAAACACGGAATGAATGGGGCAAGGCTTATCGAAAATTTCGTCGAGGATGGTGTCAGTCCCGCAAAGGGACTTGTTTCTTTTTTCGACGGGTTCGTGCCTCGCTGGCCGATTTGGAGGTACCCTATTTCTTCGAACTCCTCTAGGGTGTTCACAGAATTTTGGTTTCGAGAACAACCGCTCGGATTGCCAGACACTCTTCATGTCACAGTACTTCTGTACCAATTCAGATAACTCCTAAAAGTCGTATATGCATCGGTGGGCTAGGGCATTAAGAATCCCTTCATCATGACAATTGCTGATGAAAATCGCCATTACGCCTTGGTCACTAAGACCTTTTACTCTGCTCCTAGCGAGGAGGAGTCTTGCCCAAAAGTGGTGGACTGATTCTCCTTGTATTTGCTTGATATCCCAAAAGTCCGAAGACATGGGCTTTGGCACGGTACTTGGATAATCGTCCTGGGTGGTGGGTGGGAAAAAACTTCGTTCCCTGTCGCAATCAGTGTTCAGAAGTGCAGTTTCCGAATCGCACGACGGATCCTAGACCGGTGACGGTTTGGCTTTAAAGTGATTCCCCGTCTCTGATTCTCCGACGGGGTCTTGCAGATCATGGATGGGGGTATAGACAGTTTTCAATTCCGGCTGTCGGGCAGAATCCGCGGCCAGACACTCTATAGTGGCGACAAGGTGGGTGACCGGAGGGACATGAATCCCCCTGTCATCAGGTCTGATCCCGAGCCGATCATAGATCGGAACCTGGTCATCTGATATACGCATAGCTTCAATCCGATCGAACAACTCGTTTAAGAAAGAGGCGATGGCAGGATGCGTGTCGCTAATACGAGTGGATTCGTCACATGGTGTGACGGTTCCAGATGCACTGGACGTGTTCTATTCCACCATGGGACCTGATGCACTGGACGTCGAAGCATCTGGATTAGCAGGTTTTCCTTTGAAGGTTGAGGGTTCCATTGGAAAGAGTGTTCCCCATGAATCAGCCACAAACTCTAGGGTTCCGAACTTAATACACTGATTGGGGGGGCTTTCCGGTCTCACCATGATGGCCGACCGGGCCGGCATGCGACAAGATGTCATTGCCGATGAAATTCTGATCGGGGACGAGATCTCCCTTGATACAGATCTTGCTACTGGAAATGGGTTGAGCCATCGATTCCTTCGGCGCTCACAGAGGAACTCTCAATGAAAGCACCAATGTCAGTGTCAAAACCGGCATATCTCGGGTAGGGGGTCCCAAACTGTGAGACTAGGATCGACAGTAATAGGGGACAAAGGGGACACGAGTTTACCCAGGTTCAGGCCCTCTGATACGTCTCCAATGTATCTATAATTTTTGATTGTTCCATGCTATTATATTATATGTTTTGGATGTTTAATATGCATTAATATGCTATTTTATATTATTTTTGTACTAACCTATTAATCTAGAGCCTAGTGCTAGTTTTTGTTTTTTCCTTGTTTTCGAGTTTCGCAGATAAGGAATATTAAACAGAGTCCAAACGGAATAAAACCTCTGGAATGATTTTTCTGGAATAAAAGGAAGCCACGAGACTTGAGAACCACGATAGAGGAGCTGCCACGAGGCCACAAGCTTGCTAGCCGCGACCAGGGGGCCACCCATGCCGGGTAGGCTTGTGGGCCCCTAGCAACTCCCCTAACCCTAATCTTCGGCCTATAAATTCCCAAATATTCCATCATTATCAAAACGAGCCACGAAAACACTTTTCCACCGCCAAAAACCTCCTTTCCAGAGAGATCCAATCTTCGAGCCTTTTCCGGTAATCTGCCGGAGGGGGATTCGATCACGGAGGGCATCTACATCAACTCCGTTGCCCTCCGATGATGCGTGACTAGTTCACCATAGACCTACGGGTCCATAGCTAGTAGCTAGATGGCTTCTTCTCTCTCTTTTCTTCTCAATACCATGTTCTTCATGATCTTCATGGAGATCTATCCGATGTAATACTCTTTTGCGGTGTGTTTGTCGAGATCCGATGAATTGTGGGTTTATGTTCAGATTATCCAAGAATATTATTTGAGTCTTTCCTGAATTCTTATATGCATGATTTCATATCTTTGCAAGTCTCTTCGAGTTATTGGTTTGGTTTGGCCAACTAGATTGGTAATTCTTGTAATGGGAGAAGTGCTTAGTTTTGGGTTCAATCTTGCGGTGTCCTCACCCAGTGACAAAGTAGGGGTAGCGAGGCACGTACTGTATTGTTGCCATCAAGGGCAAAAGGATGGGGTTTTCATCATATGGCTTGAGTTTATACCTCTACATCATGTCATCTTGCTTAATGCGTTACTCTGTTATTCATGAACTTAATACTCTAGATGTAGGCAGGAGTCCGTCGATGTGTGGAGTAATAATAGTATATGCAAAATCATTTCGGTCTACTTGACACGGATGTGATGCCTATATGAATAATCATTTCCTTGTATATCTTCATAATTATTCTTTTTTCTATCAATTTCTCGACAGTAATTTGTTCACCCACCGTAATAATTGCCATCATGGGAGAAGCCATCTAGTGAAACCTATGGCCCCCTGGTATATTTTCCATATTATATTTTCAGATCTAAAACCAAAAATACAAAAAATACTTGCTGCCCTATTTTTACTTTTAGTTTTACTTTCTGTTAAAAGCATCCTATTATATCTATCTCTATTAGATTTCATCCTTGCAAGTAACCTTGAAGGGATTGACTGTCCCTTTATAGCGTTGGGTGCAAGAGATTGATTCTTTATGCAGGTACGTCTATTGGTGGCTCGCTTGTATCTCCTAATGGATTGATACCTTGGTTCTCAAAAACTAAGGGAAATACTTATCTACTTTGTTGCATCAAACGGTTCCTCTTCACGGGAAACCAACGCATGCCCGAGAAGTAGCAACAAGGATTTCTGGAGCCATTGTCGGGGAGATACATAGCAAGTCAAGATACCAAGTAACCATCACAAACGCATCTCTTGCATTTACATTATTTTCCATTTGCCTCTCGTTTTACTCTCCCCTACTTCTAAAATGATTTTTAAAAAATACCAAAAAGATTTGCCTTTTTATTCGCCCTTGTTCCGTTCGCCTTCTCATTGTTGGAAATATGCCCTAGAGGCAATAAATAAAGTTTTTATTATTATATTTCTTTGTTCATGATAACCGTTTATTATCCATGCTATAATTGTATTGATTGGAAACACATTACATGTGTGGGTAAATAGACAACACTTTGTCCGTAGTATGCCTCTAGTGAACTAGTTTGTCGGTCAAAGATGGTCAAGGTTTCCTAGCCATTGACATGTGATGTCATTTGATAACGGGATCACATCATTAGGAGAATGATGTGATGGACAAGACCCAAACTACAAACGTAGCATATGATCGTGTCAGTTTATTGCTACTGTTTTCTGCATGTCAAGTATATGTGTCTATGACCATGAGATCATGCAACTCACAGACATCGGAAGAGTGCCTTGTGTGTATCAAATGTCGCAACATAACTAGGTGACTATAAAGGTGCTCTACAGGTATCTCCGAGGGTGTCCGTTTGGTTGGCATGGATCAAGACTGGGATTTGTTACTCCGTGTGACGGAGAGGTATCTCAGGGCCCACTCGGTAATACAACACCACAATAAGCCTTGCAAGCAATGTGACTAAGTGTTAGTCATGGGATCTTGTATTATGGAACAAGTAAAGAGACTTGCCGGTAATGAGGTTGAACTAGGTATGGAGATACCGATGATCGAATCGCGGGCAAGTAACATACCGAAGAACAAAGGGAACATCATACGGGATTAACTGAATCCTTGACATAGAGGTTCGACCGATAAAGATCTTCGTAGAATATGTCGGAACCAACATGGGCATCCAGGTCCTGCTATTGGTTATTGACCATAGAGGTGTCTCGGTCATGTCTACATAGTTCTCAAACCCGCAGGGTCTGCACACTTAAGGTTTGGTGACGTTTCGGTAGTATAGAGTTATGCATGGTGGTGACCGAAGGTTGTTCAGAGTCCCGGATGAGATCTTGGACATCACGTGGAGCTCCGGAATGGTCCGGAGGTAAATATTGATATATAGGAAGTCCTATTTTGGTCGCCGGAAAAGTTTCGGGCTCATCGGTAGTGTACCAGGAGTGTCGGTAGTGTACCGGGAGACCATCGGGAGGGGTATTTCGAACCAAGAGGCTACATGGGATGTGGGAGAGTGAATACCAGCCCTTAGTAGGATGGTGTAAGTCCCACACAAGGCCTATGCGGCTGGGAAGAAAATCCCAAAGAGAAAAAGGTGGAAAAAGGCAAAAAGGCAAAAATAAGGAGGAATCCTAGTCATACTAGGATTGGAGGAGGAATCCTCCTCTCCTCTTGGTTCGGCCGAAGCCTAGGTGGATTGGACCTTGGGACAAGCCTCCTCCTCTCTTCATCTTATATATACTAGAGGTTTTAGGGTTTTTGCACTAGATTTTAGCCACGTGCTACCTGTTCCTCTGGTGCATAGTTTCTCCTCTAGATCGGTTTTCTGCAGTGCTTAGGCGAAGCCCTACCGGAATTGCTCCACCACCATCGCCGTGGCGCCGTCACGCTGCTGGAGAACTTGTCTACCTATTCGCTCCCTCTTGCTGGATCAAGAAGGCGGAGATTGTCATCAGGCTGTACGTGTGCTGAACGCGGAGGTGCCGTCCGTTCGGTGCTTGATCGGGACGGATCGTGATTGGATCGCAGGACGCTCGGCGATTTGGATCGCGAAGATGTTCAACTACACCAACCGCGTTTCTTATGCTTCCCGCTTAGCGATCTACAAGGGTATGTATATCCACTCTCCCTCTCGTAGATGATCATCACCATGGATAGGTCTTGCGTGAGCGTAGGAAATTTTTTGTTTCCCATGCGACGTTCCACAACGGTGGCATCATGAGCTAGGTCTATGTGTAGATGAGATCTCGAGTAGAACACAAAGATTTTGTGGGCGTTCATGCTTAGATTGCTTCCTCCCTTGGTCATGTTTTGGCTCAGCAGTATTGTGGGATGAAGCAGCCCGGACCAACATTACTCGTACACTTACGAGAGACTGGTTCCCTCAACTGCAACTTGTTGCATAGATGGTTGGCGGGTGCCAGTTTCTCCTACTTTAGTTGGATCGGATTCGACAAAGGCCGTCCTTGAGAAGGTTGAAAAGCAACTAATGTATCACCATTGTGGTTTATGCATAGGTGAGAATTATTCTTGCTAGATACCCGTAGCAGCCACGTAAAACATGCAACAACAATAAGAGGACGTCTAACTTGTTTTTGCAGGGTATGTTGTGATGTGATATGGCCAATTACATGACGTGATCTATGTGATGTATGAGATGATCATGTGTTGTATAGAATATCACGACTTGCATGTCGATGAGTACGGCAACCGGCTGGAGCCATAGGGTTGTCTTTAATTATTGTATGACCTGCGTGTCAATCATTAAGCGCTATGTAATGCTTTAGTTTATCACTAAACGGTAGCAATAGTAGTACAAGCATGATGGGCGCAACAACCCCGATGGCGACACGTTGATGGAGATCAAGATGATGGAGATCATGGTGTCATGCCGGTGACGATGGAGATCATGCCGGTGCTTTCAAGATGGAGATCAAAAGCACAAGTTCATGGCCATATCATGTCACTTATGATTTGCATGTGATGTTAATCATTTTATGCACCTTGTTTTGCTTAGGACGACGGTAGCATTATAAGGTGATCCCTCACTTAAATTTCAAGATGAATTGTGTTCTCCCCGAGTGTGCACCATTGCGAAAGTTCGTCGTGGGGAGACACCACGTGATGATCGGGTGTGATAGACTCTACATTCACATACAATGGGTGCAAGTCAGTGTTGCACATGTAAAACACTCGGGTTAAACTTGATGACCTTAGCATGTACAGACATGGCCTCGGAACACAAGAGATTGAAAGGTCGAACATGAGTCATATAGTAGATATGATCAACATGATGATCTTCACCATTGAAACCACCTCAACTCACGTGATGATCGGACTTGAGTTGGTGAATTTGGATCACGTGACACTCAGATGACCTGAGGGATGTCAATTTGAGTCGGGGTTTTAGTAATTTTATTAACTAAACTCATTATCTTGAACAATAGTCTAAGTAACCTTTGCATATTTATGTTGTAGATCAATGGCTTGCGCAGTAGCACCCCTGAATTTTAATGCATTCCTAGAGAAAGCTAAGTTGAAAGATGATGGAAGTAACTTTGTTGACTGGGACCATAATCTGAGGATTATCCTCACGGCTTCCCAGAAATCATATGTCCTTGGTGCACCGTTTGGTGACCAACCAGAAGACATGTCTTCCAAAGACGTTAAGAACGCTTGGGAGGCATGTTCTGGAGATTACTCAATAGTTCAGTGTGCAATATTATATGGCTTAGAACCGGGACTTCAAAGACGTTTTGAAGATCATGGGGCATCTGAGATGTTCTAGGAGTTGAAGTTTATCTTTCAGAAGAATGCCCGGATCGAGAGGTATGAGACCTCCTATAAGTTCTATGCTTCCAAAATGGAGAAGAACAGATCTATCAGTGAGCATATACTCAGAATGTCTGGGTATTCGAATCATCTAGCAGAGTTGGGAATTTCCCTTCCGCTAGAGGCGATCATTGACAGAGTTCTTCAATCACTGCAACCTATTTACAAGAGCTTTGTGATGAATTATAACATGCACGGGATGAACAAGTCAGTCGCCGATCTGTTTGCGATGCTAAAAGTCGCTGAGTCTGAAATCCAGAAAGAACATCAAGTGTTGATGGTCAATAAAACCACTAGTTTCAAGAAGAATGGCGAGGGCAAGGGCAAGAAGGGTAAAACCAAGAAGGATGGAAAAGCAGTTGCTACTCTTGTAAAGAAGCCCAAGCATGGACCCAAGCCAGAAACTGAGTGCTTTCATTGCAAGGGAACTGGTCACTGGAAGCGGAACTGCCCCAAGTACCTGGCTGACAAGAAGGCGGCCAACGACAAACAAGCTATATATGATATACATGTTATTGATGTGTACCTTACTAGCTCTCGTTGTAGTGCCTGGGTATTTGATACCGGTTCAGTTGCTCACATTTGCAACTCCAAACAGGAACTACAGAATAGATGAAGGCTGGCAAAGGATGAAGTGACGATGCGCATGGGAAATGGTTCCAAGGTTGATGTGATCGCCGTCGGCACGCTCTCTCTTCGATTACCATCAGGATTAGTGATGAACCCGAATAATTGTTATTTAGTGCTTGCGTTAAGCATGAACATTATATCTGTATCTTGTTTATTGTGAGACGGTTACTCATTTAAATCAGAGAATAAAGGTTGTTCTATTTATATGAGTGATATATTTTATGGTCATGCACCCAATGTGAGGGGTTTATTCATATTGAATCTTGATAGTGATGATACACATGTTCATAACATTGATGCCAAAAGATGTAGAGTTGATAATGATAGTACCACTTTCTTGTGGCACTGCCGTTTAGGTCATATTGGTGTAAAACGCATGAGGAAGCTCCATGCTAATGGACTTTTGGAGTCACTTGATTTTGAATCACTTGACACATGTGAACCATGCCTCATGGGCAAGATGACTAAAACGCCGTTCTCTCGAACAATGGAACGGGCAAGTGACTTATTGGAAATCATACATACTGATGTGTGCGGTCCAATGAATGTTACAGCGCGTGGTGGATATCGTTATTTTCTCACCTTCACTCATGACTTAAGTAGATATGGGTATATTTACTTAATGAAACACAAGTCTGAAATGTTTGAAAAGTTCAAGCAATTTCAGAGTGAAGTTGAGAATCATCGTAACAAGAAGATTAAATTCCTGCGATCTGATCGAGGAGGTGAATATCTGAGTTATGAGTTTGGCAGTCACTTAAGACAGTGTGGAATTGTTTCACAGTTGACACCGCCCGGAACACCACAGCGTAATGGTGTGTCCGAACATCGTAATCGAACTTTATTAGATATGGTGCGTTCTATGATGTCTCTTGCTGATTTGCCACTATTGTTTTGGGGTTATGCATTTGAGACAGCTGCACTCACTTTAAATAGGGCACCATCGAAATCCGTTGAGACGACGCCATATGAACTATGGTTTGGCAAGAGGCCAAAGTTGTCGTTTCTTAAAGTTTGGGGATGTGATGCTTATGTCAAAAAGCTTCAGCCTGAAAAGCTGGAACCCAAAGCGGAGAAATGCGTCCTCATAGGATACCCAAAAGAGACAGTTGGGTATACCTTCTATCTCAGATCCGAAGGCAAAGTGTTTGTTGCTAAGAACAGAACATTTCTTGAGAAAGAGTTTCTCTTGAAAGAATTGAGTGGGAGGAAAATAGAGCTTGATGAGGTTATTGAAACTTTACTTCAACTAGAAAGTAGTGCAACACAGAAACATGTTCCTGTGGAACCTATGACGGTTGAAGAGGAAGTTAATGATGATGATCATGAAGCTTCGGATCAAGCTGCTATTGAACCTCGTACGTCGACAAGGGCACGCACTCCTCCTGAGTGGTACGACAACCCTGTCTTGGAGGTCATGTTGTTGGACAACAATGAACCTACGAGCTATGGAGGAGCGGTGATGGGCCCGGATTCTGAGAAATGGTTAAGGCCATGAAATCCGAGATGGGATCCATGTATGAAAACAAAGTATGGACTTTGGAAGTATTACCTGAAGGGCGAAAGACCATTCAGAACAAATGGATCTTTAAGAAGAAGACAGACGCGGACGGTAATGTCACCGTCTATAAAGCTCAACTTGTGGCAAAGGGTTTTTCACAAGTTCAAGGAGTTGACTATGATGAGACCTTCTCACCCGTAGTGATGCTTAAGTCTGTCAGAAACATGTTGGCAATAGCTGCTTATTTCGACTATGAAATTTGGCAGATGGATGTCAAAACAACGTTCCTCAACGGTTTCCTTGAGGAAGAGTTGTATATGATGCAACCAGAAGGTTTTGTCGATCGAGAGAATGTTGACAAAGTTTGCAAACTCTAGTGATCCATTTATGGGATGGTGCAAGCATCTCGGAGTTGGAATAAGCGCTTTCATGAGGTGATCAAAGCGTTTGAGTTTATACAAGTTTATGGAGAAGCTTGTATTTACAAGAAAGTGAGTGGGAGCTCTATAGCGTTTCTAATATTATATGTAGATGACATATTGCTGATTGGAAACAATATAGAAATGCTGGAAAGCGTGAAGGAATACAATGAAGGACCTAGGAGAAGTTGCTTTCATATTAGGCATTAAGATGTATAGAAATAGATCGAGACGCTTAATAGCACTTTCACAGAGCACATACCTTGATAAAGTTTTGAAGAAGTTCAAAATGGATCAGTCCAAGAAGGGGTTCTTGCCTGTGTTACAAGGTGTGAAGTTGAGTAAGACTCAATGCCCAGTGACTGCAGAAGATAGAGAAAAGATGAGTGTCATCCCCTATTCTTCGGCCATAGGCTCTATCATGTATGCAATGCTGTGCACAAGTCCCGATGTCAGCCTTGCCATAAGTATGGCCGATAGGTTTCAAAGTGATCCTGGAATGGAGCACTGGGCAGCGGTCAAGAATATCCTTAAGTACCTGAAAAGGACTAAGGAAATGTTTCTCGTTTATGGAGGTGATCAAGAGCTCGTCGTAAAGGGTTACGTCGATGCAAGCTTTGACACTAATCCGGATGACTCTAAGTCACAAACCGGATACGTATTTATTCTCAACGGGGGAGCAGTAAGCTGGTGCAGTTCCAAGCAAAGCGTGGTAGCCCATTCTACATGCGAAGCAGAGTACATCGCAGCCTCGGAGGCAGCAAAGGAAGGTGTCTGGATCAAGCAGTTCATGACAGATCTTGGAGTAGTGCCCAGTGCACTGAATCCAATGAACCTGTTGTGTGACAACACTAGTGCCATTGCTCTGGCCAAGGAACCAAGGTTTCACAAGAGGACGAGACCCATAAAGCGACGCTTCAACTCCATCCGTGATTACATCGAGGAAAAGGACATAAATATTTGCAAAGTGCACATAGATCTGAATGTTGCAGACCCGCTGACTAAACCTCTTCCAAGGGCTAAACATGATCAACACCAGAACTGCATGGGTGTTCGATTCATTACAATGTAAATCACATAGTGATGTGAACTAGATTATTGACTCTAGTGCAAGTGGGAGACTATTGGAAATATGCCCTAGAGGCAATAAATAAAGTGTTTATTATTATATTTCCTTGTTCATGATAATCGTTTATTATCCATGCTCTAATTGTATTGATTGGAAACACATTACATGTGTGGGTAAATAGACAACACTTGGTCCCTAGTATGCCTCTAGTGAACTAGCTCGTTGGTCAAAGATGGTCAAGGTTTCCTATCCATTGACATGTGATATCATTTGATAACGGGATCACATCATCAGGAGAATGATGTGATGGACAAGACCCAACCTACAAACGTAGCATATGATCGTGTCAGTTTATTGCTACTATTTTCTGCATGTCAAGTATATGTTTCTATGACCATGAGATCATGCAACTCATGGACACCGAAAGAGTGCCTTGTGTGTATCAAAGGTTGCAACATAACTAGGTGACTATAAAGGTGCTCTATAGGTATCTCCAACGGTGTCTGTTGGGTTGGCATGGATCAAGACTGGGATTTGTTACTCCGTGCGAAGGAGAGGTATCTCAGGGCCCACTCGGTAATACAACATCAAAATAAGCCTTGCAAGCAATGTGACTAAGTGTTAGTCACGGGATCTTGTATTACTACTAGTAAAGATACTTTCCAGTAACGAGGTTGAACTAGGTATGGAGATACCGACGATCGACTCTCGTGCAAGTAACATACCAAAGAACAAAGGGAATATCATACGGGATTAACTGAATCCTTGACATAGAGGTTCGACCGATAAAGATCTTTGTAGAATATGTAGGAACCAATATGGGAATCTAGGTAACACTATTGGTTATTGACCGTAGAGGTGTCTCGGTCATGTCTACATAGTTCTCGAACCCGCAGGGTCTGCACACTTAAGGTTTGGTGACGTTTCGATAGTATAGAGTTATGCATGGTGGTGACCAAAGGTTGTTTGGAGTCCCGGATGATATCCCGGACGTCACGAGGAGCTCCGGAATGGTCCGGAGGTAAATATTGATATATAGGAAGTCCTATTTTGATCGCCGGAAAAGTTTCGGGCTCATCGATAGTGTACCGGGAGTGCCGGTAGTGTACCGAGAGACCATCGGGAGGGGTATTTCGACCCAAGAGGCTACATGGGCTGTGGGAGAGTGAATACCAGACCTTAGTGGGCTTGTGGAAGTCCCACACATGTCCCATGTGGCTGGGAAGAAAATCCCAAAGAGAAACAGGTAGAAAAAGGCAAAAAGGCAAAAATAAGGAGGAAGTCCTACTAGGATTGGAGGAGGAATCCTCCTCTCCTCTTGGTTCGGCCGAAGCCTAGGTGGCTTGGCCCTTGGGCCAAGCCTCCTCCTCTCTTCGTCTTATATATACTAGAGGTTTTAGGGGTTTTGCACTAGATTTTTAGCCACGTGCTACCCGTTCCTCTAGTGCATAGTTTCTCCTCTAGATCGTTTTTCTACAGTGCTTAGGCGAAGCCCTGCTGGAATTGCTCCACCACCATCGCCGCAGCGCCGTCACGCTGCCGGAGAAATCGTCAACCTATTCGCTCCCTCTTGCAGGATCAAGAAGGCCAAGATCGTCAACAAGTTGTACGTGTGCTGAACGCGGAGGTGCCGTCCGTTCGGTGCTTGATCGGGACGGATCGTGATTGGATCGCGGGACACTCGGCGATTTGGATCGCGAAGACGTTCGACTACACCAACCGCATTTCTTAATGCTTCCTGCTTAGCGATCTACAAGGGTATGTAGATCCACTCTCGCTCTCGTAGATGATCATCACCATCGATAGGTCTTGCGTGAGCGTAGGAAATTTTTTGTTTCCCATGTGACGTTCCCCAACACTCATTGCTATGTTTTCTTGTGTTTCCATGTGCCTTCTATTTGCTTGCATCTTTGCTTGCTAAAACTCTATTGATATGGATCCTCGTCCACTTGCTAATCTTTTGAAAAGACCAAATTATGATGAACCAATTGCTAGTGAGTTGAGTGCACTTTATTGTCTCTATGAAGTTTTGCTTGATATTGGTGAATCTGAAAATTGTGATGAGGTGGTTCACGATGTTTCCTTGAATGAAAATAATGATTGCAATGATATTGTTATAAATTTTCTTAATGTCAATTATGATAATGATATGCAAAACTACAAGCTTGGGGACACTATATTTGATGAGTTTGCCATGGCCACTACTTATTGCAATGATCATGATTGGGGTGATAATGCTTCTTATGATCTTGATAATTTATTTAATAATCATGATGAATATGGTATTGAAAGTGGGTTTGGAAGAGTTTAAAATTTAGGCATTATTGATCCGACTATTTTGGAGAGTGTTCAATCTTATGAATTTTTTGATAAAAGTGGGTTTAGAGAGGTCATGACTTTAGTTAATGATAATCCCACTATTTTGGAAGAGTATCAACTTTGCATGCATGTGGATTATGAAGAGAAAATTTTATATGATAGTTATATTGTTGAATTCCTTCATTATTCCACTGAAAATTATTATGAGGGAGGAACATATGCGTGTAGGAATTTCAATAATATCAAGTTTCCTCTCTATGTGTTCAAAGTTTTGAAGTTATGCATGTTTTGCCTTCCTATGCTAGTTGATTCCTATTCCCATAAATTGTTTGCTCACAAATTCCCTATGCATAGGAAGTGGTTTAGACTTAAATGTGTTTTCATGCTATTCATGATGCTCTTTTGCATATTTCAATTACTACTTTTTATGTGAGCATCATTGAAAGCGTTATGCCTAGCTAGGGGCAATAAACAATAGCGCTTGTTGGGAGGCAACCCAATTTTATTTTGCTTTATGCCTTTGGCTTCTATATTGGTGTGTTTGGGACATTATTACTTCTCTAGTAATTGTGTTTTTGTGTTTAAATTAGTGTTTGATCCAAGTAAAACCTTTGAGGTGATCTATGGTAGTTGTTGATTTAATCTTGCTGGAAAACAGAAACTTTTGTGCTTAGTCCAGGAATTTTTGGAACTTTTCAGAGCGTCAAATTGATCTGAAATTTTTACACAGGATTTATATACAAATTTCCCTCGTTTTACTAATTTTAAAGAACTTTTAGGATTCCATAAGTGTTCGCAGTTTACAGATTGCTACAGACTGTTCTGTTTTTGACAGATTTTGTTTTCTTTGTGCTGTTTGCTTATTTTGATATATCTATGGGTCATATCGGGGGGTATGAGTCATGGAATAATTAGAATACAGTAGGTATTACACAAATATAAATAAATAATGAGTTTACAATAGTACCTAAAGTGGTGATTTATTTTTATTATATTAACGGATCTCATGAGTTTTCTGTTGAGTTTTGTGTTGTGAAGTTTTCAAGTTTTGGGTGAAGATTTGATGAACTATGGAATAAAGAGTGGCAAGAGCCTAAGTTTGGGGATTCCCAAGGCACCCCAAGTCATATTAAAGGATACCAAAAAGTCTAAGCTTGGGGATGCCCCGAAAGGCATCCCCTCTTTCGTCTTCAATCCATCGGTAAATTTACTTGAGACTATATTTTCATTCACCATATGATATGTGTTTTGCTTGGAGCATCTTGTATGATATGAGTATTTGCTTGTTAGTTTGCCACAATCATCCTTGCTACACACATATTTTGAGAGACACACGCTGAATCGTGAATTTGTAAGAATACTCTATGTGCTTCACTTATGTCTTTTGAGCTAGGCAATGTTTGTCGCAAACCTAGCTAGCTTACCTAGGACAGCATGTGTGTGCATCATGTTTCATTTTTTGCATAAAATTGAAATGGGGATTAACAGAAACCCCAAACACTTCATTTGAATCAAACCAAGTTAATGGTTGTGAAAAAACAACAAATCCAAAATGCCCATCTAAAATGTCCCCTATGTCTGATAAATGTGGACATGAATATACCAGGGGTCATTCTAAATATTTGAACATTTATAGTATTTCAAAAATAAATATTAAAGCTGCTAAAAAAGCCAAATAAAGCATTATAATTATTTTAGTTTTCAAAATATTCTGAAACTTTTTATAGAAGTTTGAAATATTCAAACTAAGTTCTATAAAATATTTGGGATATTTTATACCTAGCATATGTGCCTAAACATAAATAAAACTAATCAGAAAAATAAAACAGAACTCGAATGTAAAAAAAGAAAAGGAGGAAGTAACTGGGCCGGTCCAGCTGGCCCAACACCGTCGTCGTCCTCCTGGCAGCCAGGAGGACGAGCGTGTGCTCGCCATGTGCCCGCATCGGTGCTGCCACGTAACCTCTTGCGTGCCTGCTTCGCCCGCCGCGCTAGCAAGAGGATGAGGATGTCGCTGTCGTCCCCATCTCTCTCTCTCTCTCGCAATTCGCCCCTGCCTCTTCCCTCTCCTCTGCCCCCATGGCCGTCGCCTTCTCGCCGCCGTAGCCGCCGCTCCAGCCGCTCCACCTCGCTCCTGAGCCCCTCTGTAGCTTCGCCGTGACGTGCCGGTCCTCTCCGCCGAAAGAATCGAGCCCGGAGGCCCCCAGTGTCGACCTCGACATCTTCTTCTTCCTCGGTCACCGGAGACTGCCGCCGCCCGTTCATCGCAAGCAAGGCCTCCCCGAGCCCGTTCTCGTCGCCGTTGCGTCCGCCGTGAGCTCCTGCTCCTTTTCCCTCTCTTTCCCCCTTCGATAGCGCGTTCTAGCGCCGGATCCCCTCGGGCCCGAGAGCTCCTCGTTGCCGGCGAGGACGTGGCCGTCGCAGCAGCGGCCCAAGCTCGCACCTGAGCACGTAGTCGTGCTCAGTAGGAACCTAGGTACCTCTAGGAGCCCTTGGTTGGGTCATTCGAGCTCCGGCAGCCGCCTTGCTCATCGCCGGCGTTGTTTCCAGCCATCCCAGCCCCTGGGAGGTGTCGGGCTCGACGTGTGCGAGCACGCAGAGCGGATCGGTGCCCTCCGCCGCCCATTTGGTTGCCGGAGGAGGAAACCCGATCCCCTCCGCCACCCCTGACGTCGCCGGTGGCTCAACGCCGGCGAGTCAACCAGTTTGACCACCAGGGGTTAGTCCCCTGGGTCACCGGCAAGTGGGGTCAGGCCCTGATAATTAGGATTAGTTAAAAAATTTATTTATTTAATTTAATCAAGTTAATGACCCACTCAAAGTGGCCCCTACCCTAATCTAATTAGTAATTAGTTAATTAGTTAACTATGTTAGTAGATGGGTCACTGACCAGTGGACCGCATTGGTCAGGTTTGACCTGTCAATGGTCTGTTGACCAGTTGATGTCATGCTGATGCAATAATGAATTTTCTAAATTAAATTAATTCCAGAAACTATTTAAAACTTAGAAAATTCATAGAAATTAATCTATAACTCAGATTGAAATAATTTATATATGAAAATTTATCAAAAAAATTCAATGAATCCAATGGTGCTATTATCATGCATGTTAGAGCAACCTAAGTAGATGAACATTGACATTTACTAATATGTTAACATAAGGAATATGTAAAGGAGAATGATTTTGAACCTATATTCAAAATCACTTCATTTAACTTGGACAGTGGTTGCATTAGCTAATCCATACATGCTGCCATGTCATGATCATGCATCATATTGTTGCACTTGTCGTGTATTGATTGCCATTTATCTGCATTGCGTTAGGCCCTGCTTTTGAGGATACCCCCGAGTATTCCAACGAAGGAGAAAAATTCCCGCTTCCCAGCAAGGCAAGCAACCCCTTTGATCATTCTAGTAACATTCCATTCTCTCGCTCCTGCTCTTGTTTATTTCATTAGGATAAACATTCACTTGTCTGCCATACACGGTAGATGAACCCATTCCTTTGCATGGCCTATCATTGTCACAGTAAATAGCTAAACCTTGCAACCTAGCATACCTGGTAGATGCTTGTGCCATGATGTGCTTTGCTTACTTTGCCTGCTATGCCTGCTGTGCTTAGAGTTGTGTCAGGTCTGATTCATCTGGGTGATGAGCTAGAGTGAAACAATGTTGTTCTGATGTGATAAGCTTATGATGAACCCGATTTGGTAAAGGTAGCGATGAGAGGATATGTAGGAGTACATAGCGGGTTGTCTCATTGGGACCGTTCTTAGGAACTGAGTTTCATGTTTGTCATCCAAGGCTAGTTACTAACACACGTTGGGATACTTAATTGAACCTCTCAACTTATCAATCGGTTAGGTCTTGGTCCACGAGTTGCAACTAGTTTCTGGTGTTTATAGTATGCTGGAGGCCGTGCGTAGTGCTAACCCTAGGGGTGGGTTACGACGCGGTAGGCAGTGGCACGGTGTACCAAGGTTCACCCGAATGGTGGGCTTGGGAACCCTGCGCACATCGTTTGGGGCCGTAGCGGAAACTTTAGCCGCACTTCCGTGCGGGTTCAGTCTCAAATAGGCGATAGCCTGGACTATAGGTCTTGTGTGATTGACGGTCGTGGCTGACTCCCTCGCTGGGCTTCCTCTTGAAGTTGCCGAGGTGCATGATTTTATGAGCACACAGCGATAAGTGGTGAGAGCATGTGTGAAGAAGTACACCCCTGCAGGGTATGAAACTATTCTAATAGCCACGTCCTCGGATATAGACTACTTGGATAACTTATGATGTTCATAGATAATTTAATGGATACTCATAAAAATATCAAGACAAGTGTGAGTACCGTGGATGGCACTCTCTTAGGAGAGGGAAGTGAATCCATAGTGGTGTATTGATGTGGAGTTAGTGGACTCTTGTGCGATATCTAAAATCTAAACAAAGGGTTAAAATTGTGTAGTATAGGTTAGCCATGAGTCAAAGCTGCATTGTTGCATAAAATCCACCACTCCCCTTGTTGATACTTGAGCATGAATAGTCTAGCTTTGTTTTAAAGACTTGCTAAGTATGTTTGTACTCACGTTTGCTTAATAAATGTTGTAGATGAGATTCAGGACCCATCAGGTGGGTTCTATCTAGATGTCGACGATGCCGAATAGCTGGTGTCCCAGCTACGACCTTATGCCCTATGGCGGGCTGTAGATAGTCAGGCTATGTGCCTTTTTACCCTTTCAACTGTCTATACTCAGATAGCTTTATGCTTTCGCTTGGTTTGTATGAACTTGCTTGTATGACTTGAGTGTCGGGTCATGTGATCCCTACCTATAAGAACATATTATGCAAGGCTCTTCTGAGCCTCTTAAATAAAAGTTGTGTTGATGTATGGTTATGTTGTGATGCCATGGTTGTATCTATGCATATCGCGCATGTCGTGCATACGTGTGACGTGCAACAATATGCATGGGATCCGACACCTAGTCATGTGCCTTTAGTAGTACTCTTTACGGGAAACTGCCTCTTTGTGCTTCCACCGAGCCTTGGTAGCTTGCTACTGCTCCAGACACATTGATTGACCGACATGTATCCTTCTTTGCTATTGTGTTTGTCCCTTCCAGGAAATGTCTTGCGGTGTAATGGAGTCCCTGTAGCCTGCTACGACTCGTCTACATGCAGTGATAACATTTATGTCCCATGGCGTAATGGAGTCCTTGTAGCTTGCTATGACTCGTCTACACACACTTGAGGCCGACACCTACATTGTTGGGTTACGTATGCTTGTTTCCGTAGGGATGTGCCACTTGAGTTCTATGACTAGTTGTATCGTCTCGGGTTCTCTGTCGTTTGATTGCCAGCGACATGTTCACATATGTGAGCCAAAAGACGCAAACGGTCCTGGCTAAGGTAAGGCTGCAGCCGTGGAGTTTACCATGCGTGAGGCCGCAAAGTGATGTGATATGTTAGAGTCTGGATTCATATGACTTAGGATCGGGGTCCCGACAACGTTGGTATCAGAGCCGGACTGACTACCAAGCCAAACCGGTCAAAGTTGAGTCTAGAAACACTATAGAAAAGTAGGGGAATTGATTGTTGATGGGAACGTAAGTCTCTTGTTACTCCTCTTCCCAAGTTATTCTATTCTAAGTCATTCTCATTTTTTCCACGGGGTTAAGAACTAGGCTTCTCATCTATTGCTTAGGATGATGAGTTACTAACCATGGACTATTAGCTAGCTTGTTCGCAAGTGAACTTCGTACTCGAGTATTTTTGGTTTGACAAATAGTTGGAGAAGAGATTTGAGTCTAGATAGTCGAGTGGTTATGCTTTCCAATCTTTTGCAGTTGTCTCAAAATCCTTTTTGAGCAATTATAGTCGTTATGCTGTCCAATTTCTGCTAGAGTCTCTAATGTCTTTGCATCATTCTCTGTTTCATATGCCCCCTCGTCCTTCCCGTCAGGTGGTCCGTCCGACCAGGTGCACCGATGTACCAGGTCACACGGCCATGTTGGTTAGAGTTATGATGGAGGCTGGTTATCATTGGTACCCAGAGTACACAGTGGAGGAGCAGTATCGAGATTTCAAACAGAGCCAGTATCTGTGTACTGTTAAGATATATCCATCATATCCTGGAGCTGTAGAGCCGCTTCACTGGACTTATGGACTAGGTGTCACCATAGACATGGCAGTTCAGGAGGCCTCCTACACCATGCTGACTATCATGAGGTTTCACCATGGTCTGCTTTAGAACACACAGTTCAGTTATGTTCCTGCTTCTCTGGGAGGAGAGGATAGTTATCTTAGCGCAGCCTACTATGATCATTCTCATCAGGACCCTAGGCTGTAGGTGACCGCTCAGATGTTGGAGAACAGGGATCGTGATGCACGTGCCCTTCGCATGGAGCTATATGCTACCCGTGCATGTCTTTGGACAGCCCTGACGCAGCTAGCACCTGTCGTGTAGACAGGCTATGGAGATTTGGAGATGTTGAACCCATCGCGGACTCATCTACCAGCACGTGTAGACTGGCCCGATGTTGGAGGCATCACTCCTCTTCGAGGACCGTTGTTGCCACCAACAAGGGGACCGAGGCCACATATGTGTCCTTACGGTTTCCAGGGATCACAGGCTAGAGTGTTTCCAGATCCTCAGGTTCAACTCTCGGGCCACGGGGGTAACCTATATGAGGCATTCTACGGCGATGCTTGAGTACGTGGATGTTAGTACTAGTATGGTAATAGTCGTATTGTCACGGTCCTGCATGTCTTGTGGGATATTACTGAGGTTGAGAGCTGAGTTCCGGAGGTGTAGATAGATAATGTACAGGAAGCTTGTAATGTCTCCGATGAGTTGTGTCATCTCTCTGTAGTTTGTATTTCAGCTTGGGCTTGTACTGAACTATGTCATGGTGTGTATGAATCATGGTGTTCATATGGCAGTTGTTATTACCATGTTGATCGGGTGTTTACCCATGCATGAAATGTTGTCCAGTACATTCCTTATCGCATTCCTTAGAGTTGGTGTATTCCTTATCTAAGTTGTGTGCTTGTTTTCCCAGGATGGTGGCAACTAGGAATAACCCCGTGCCTGCCCCCGAGCAGGGCGAGGGAAGCTAGCCAAGGCAAGAGAACCTGCCGCAGGCGCCCTCTTTGGCAGAAGTGATGCTCGAAGCTGAATGGAATAAAAGGGAGACAAACAGGCTGTTGGAACGTATTGAGCAAAACACAACACGCCCTCCCCACAATGATCGCAATGATGGTGTGTCTCTCAATGACTTCGTCAAGCTGTGCCCTCCTAAGTTTCGTCATTCAGTCGACCCGCTCGACACAGATGACTGGCTGACCAGCATGTCCCGCAAAATCTCAGGCCAACAAGGTGACCTTTGCTCCATACTTTCTGGAGGGACCCACCAATCTGTGGTGGGAAAATTATGAAGCTATGCGTCCTGCAAGCCCCGCACCAACTTGGGCAGATTTCAGTGAGGCATTCCATACCCATCACATCCTGAAAGGGCTGATGGATCGCAAGAGAGAGGAGGTCTGTGCTTTCACCCAGGGCAGAATGACAGTGGATGCCTATAGCCGTGAGTTCGGCAATCTTGCTCGCTATGCTCTGGAGGAAGTGTCAACCGATGCCAAGAAATAGGCTAGGTTCCGCAAGGGACTTAGTCCCGAGCTCCGTCGAGATCTGCACCTGCATTAGTGCACAACCTTCCAGGCTCTCGTCAACAAGGCTATCAATGCCGAAACTGGACAGACTGACTACGAGGCAACTAGGAAGCACACCCGTGACTTTAGCCCCGCATCTGTCTCGGGCTCCAACAAATGCCGGGTGTGGGTGCCCAACGCAGCTCTGCCGCCAAGGTACACCGCGAGGCCATCCTTCTAGGCGCCTAGCCCAGCTCAGCCCAACCCTCCAGCCAGGACATTCGGAGGTCCTCCTGCCAATACTGCTCCCCGTGCCACTGTTGTCTGCTACAAATGTGACGAACCAGGACACTACTCCCGTGAGTGTCCTCAGAACAATGCTAAGCCGGCTGGACATGGGAAGCTGGGAAAAACTTTAAACGTGAAGCCAGCTCCTGCTCGTGGTCGAGTGAACTATGTTTCTGCTAAAGAAGCCCTTGAGGATCCTGAGGTTATCCTAGGTACGCTCCTTGTCAATATTCACCCAGCATCTGTTCTATTTGATACTGGAGCATCTCATTCATTCATCTCAGAAAGTTATGCACAGTTGCATAACATGTCTTTTTGTGATATGCCTACTCCTTTAGTAGTTCAGACTCCTGGTTCAAAATGGCAAACTTCTAGAGTAAGCCATCACAATGAGATTCTTGTGGATAGGCTAGTCTTCCTAGCATCTTTGATAGCCCTCAAGTCTTTGGATATCAATATCATCTTAGGCATGGACTCGATGAAGGCCCACTATGCTAAGATTGATACTCATACTAGGAATGTTCAACTTACACATCCCTCGGGTAAGATAGTTAATGTCTCCACTCGAGCAGCCAAGCGCCAACTCTATTCTCTCAATGCTAGCCCTCTTCCATAATTAGAAGATATTCCGGTAGTCCGTGACTTTCCAGATGTCTTTCCAGAAGAACTGCTAGGAATTCCACCTGTCAGAGATGTTGAGTTTGTGATAGAGCTCATCCCAGGGACTGTCCCAATAGCCAGAAGACCCTATAAGATGGCACCCTTAGAACTAGCTGAACTTAAGAATCAACTCAATGAGGCTTTGAAGAAAGGTTTCATCCATCCTAGTTCTTCTCCTTGGGCTTGCCCCATCCTCTTCATCAAGAAGAAGGATGGATTGGATCGGATGGTTGTGGATTACCGGCCAGTAAATCGGGTCACCATAAGGAACAACTATCCACTCCCCAGGATCAACGATTTGTATGATCAACTCGCTGGATCCTCTGTCTTTTCCAAAATGGATTTGAGGTTGGGATACCATCAAATCAGAATTAGGAACGGGGACATTCCAAACACGGCTTTTGTTACTCGTTGTGGCCAATACGAGTACACCGTCATGTCCTTCGGTTTAACCAATGCCCCAGCCACCTTCTCTCGCTTGATGAATTTGATCTTCATGGAGTATTTGGATTAATTCGTCGTGGTATACCTCGACGATATACTCATCTATTTGAAGAACGAACAGGAACATGCCGAGCATCTAAGGCTGGTATTGATGAAACTTCAAGAGCATCGTCTGTACGCCAAATTCTCCAAGTGTGAATTTTGGTTGCCAGAAGTGACTTACCTAGGCCACGTAATCTGTGACAAAGGTATTGCTATAAATCCCGAGAGAGTTCAGGCCGTCCTTGATTGGACTCAACCTGAATCGGTTAAGCAAGTTTGGAGTTTCCTTGGCTTAGCAAGCTATTGTCACCGCTTTGTCATGAATTTCTCCAAGGTTGCGAAACCTCTGACTGAACTCCTCAAGAAAGATAAAAAGTTCGAGTCGACTCCACAATGTGAGCATAGTTTTCAGGAGTTGAAGAGATGCCTGACCTCTACTACCGTTCTGGTGCCACCAGACTTCTCTAAGGACTTTGTTATCTATTGTGATGCCTCGCGACAAGGATTAGGTTGCATTCTCAAGCAAGATCGTCATGTGATTGCATACGCATCTCGATAGTTGTGTCCACATGAGGATACTTATCCAACACATGATCTTGAGCTTGTGGCTATGGTCCATGCACTAAAAACTTGGCGACATTACCTTCTGGGTAATCGTTGTGAAATTTACACTAATCACCAAAGTCTAAAATATATTTTCACCCAGCCGGATTTGAATCTCAGGCAAAGACGGTGGGTTGAGTTGATTATAGATTACAATTAGGGATAACTTACACCTCAGGGAAAGCCAATGTCATTGCTGATGCACTAAGTCATAAGTCTTATTGTAACAAACTGATGTTACAACAAGGTCAACCGGTTCTCTATGAGGAATTTCGGAAGTTGAACCTCCACATTGTTCCTCAAGGATTCCTTTCCAACCTGGTGGCGAAACCTACTCTTAACTATCAAATAGTAGTTGTCCAGAGGTATGATAAGGGTATATCTCGGATCAAGGAGAATATTGCTAGCGGAAACGCTAAAGATTTCTCTAAAGACGGTCAGGGTGTTGTGTTCTTTTAGAACCGGTTGATGGTTCCTAAGAGCACACGCTTCAAACGGGTGATCCTTAGGAGGCTCATGACTCCCCTCTCACAATTCATCCAGGTAGTACCAAGATGTATCAGGACCAACGCCAGAGGTTCTGGTGGACTAGGATGAAGAGAGAAATTGCTCAGTTCGTTGCTAACTGCTATGTTTGTCGTCGCGTTAAGGAAGAACATCAAAGGCCTGTTGGCACCCTTCAACCTTTAGCTATTCCTGAATAGAAATGAGATATGGCAAGTGTGGATTTCATTACCGGATTTCCCAGGACTAAGAGAGGGAATAATGTTATCTTTGTGGTCATAGACCGCCTTTCCAAAGTGGCTCATTTTCTTCCTGTTCGGGAGAGTATAACTGCTAGCCAGCTAGCGGAGTTATATGTTTTTCTCGAATAGTTTCTCTTCATGGTGTTCCATTGGAGATTAACTCAGACCACGGAAGTATCTTTACTTCCCGATTCTGGGAAAGTTTGCAAACCGCTATGGGTACTCATCTATCCTTTAGCACTGCTTTACACCCACAATCAAGTGGTCAATACGTGAGCCAAAAGACGCAAACGGTCCCGGCTAAGGTAAGGTTGCATCCGTGGAGTTTACCGTGCGTGAGGCCGCAAAGTGATGTGATATGTTACAGTCTGGATTCATATGACTTAGGATCGGGGTCCCGACAATGTTGCTCTAGTACTTCACTTATATCTTTATAGAGCATGGTGGTGTTATATTTTATAGAAATTATTAAACTCTCATTCCTCACTTATATTAATTTGAGAGTTTCTTAAAAAAGCATGGTAATTTGTTTAGGTTATGTATTTAGTCCTAATATAATGGGCATCCAAGAGGGATATAATAAAAACTTTCATATTAAGTGCATTAACAACTATGAGAAGTTTGATTCCTTGCATATAGTTTTGAGATAATAGGGATGGTAATATGAGAGTAATGCTAGTGAGTAGTTGTGAATTGAAGAGATGTGTATGTTAAAGATTGTGAATGAAGTCGGAGCATGATTTGTCTAATGATTGTCGACCTTTGTGTGAGGGTCGGGAGCGCGCGATGGTTAACTCCTACCAACCTCTCCCCTAGGAGCATGCGTCTAATACTTTGTTTGATGACTAATAGACTTTTGCAATAAGTTTGTGAGTTCTTTCTGACTAATGTGAGTTCACGGATTATACGCACTCTCATCCTTCCATCTTTGCCAGCCTCTCTAGTACCGCGCAACTTTCGTCGGTACATCAAACCCTCCTTCCTCAAAACAGCCACCATATATTCCTCAAAATAGCGACCATACCTACCTATTATGGCATTTCCATAGACATTCCGAGATATATTGCCATACAACTTCCATCATGTAGTTTTTCTATGACTTGCATCATCACTTCATATAGCATATAGAGTTATATCTTGTCGTAGGGATCGAGTTGTAATTTTTTTCTTTGAGTTATAAGTAAATAATAGTGTGGTGATTTTTCATTAATAGAGCATTGTCCCATGAGATAAAAGGATGAGGGAGGTTATGACTCCCTCACAAGTTGGGACGAGTATCCGGACTTTACAAAAAAATAAAAGAGGCCAGCGAAGCCCAAACAAAAAAATAAAAGAGGCCTGGGCAAAATAGCAAATCTAAAGATCAGTGCTTCTATGCTTGCTATTCTTTGGGTTTGATCCATCCAGAAATACTGGAGTTTAAGATGACTACAATGAAGCAAGATTATTGGTTGCATCTTTATTTTCTCCCGGTCGCCCTCGAATCAAGCATCTTTTTTTCCTTCTAATGAAATAGTTTAATCTGCATACACGTACACGATATATTTTGTGGCTAAGAAGATATGCCATATGAATTTTTTTGATCAAATAAAGAAATATTTAACTTAAAAAAGTATCAGCACACCTTGCAAAAACTAATGGGGAGGGATTGCTTTCCTATGCATCTGGTCAGAAGAGACATGTGTTGCACGTGCACGTTTGCTAGTATATATGTAGTACACAAACTTTGACTAAATTTCACCAGCAAGACTGAATTATATGCTATGTCCCCAGTCCCTAGTCCCTACAAGAGAATCATGTCGATGATGACCCCTTTCTAACGGATATCTTTTATAAACTTGTTTATGGTAAACAAACAAACGACACATGCAATGACATGTATATTATACTACTCGTTAGGTCCATGTTTATATAATAGCAGTAGATGAGATTGCTCATGATTTGTCTCCATTGGCATGTTTGAATGCATGGATATATGTACAGCTCATTTCTTGCTTTCACCAAACAATTTTGTTTTCACCTTCACAATTTTCCTTTGGTCAAATTATTTGACTTGGCCAAGTACTTCTATAATCCCATAGAGATGAGCATGAGCTCTTTTTCATAGTTCCTACCTAACAGATAACTAACGGGCATTTTTAAAAAGTATCTAATGGAATCGTCTTGTCCTGTAAGAAAGGGATACACATAGACAACAAATTAATATTTCTAGCTAAGAATTGTTCAAAATGGTGTAGCTTATGCCATTTTTAAATACAATATAGACGCAAGCGCTTATATACACGTGCATACACTCATCCCCATGAACGCACACCCCCTACCCCTATGAGCACCTCTGAGAGACTAAGCCAGCATATCATCTTGAGATTTACGAAGTTACCGTAGGCGCCTCGTTGTTGACGGGAATTTCTCCTGTACAAATACAAGGGTCATTGAAATATCCATTACGTGGGTAGGTTGTCAACAAAATGCTACTGGCTAACTACTGAAGTATTTTGTTTTGACATCAGATGCTCCTAGAAAAATAATCAGCCAGTAGGCCATACAAGAATATAAGAGAAAAATAACGGAAAAACTGATACAAACTACTAGTAAAGAATGACCTGCTTTCACAACAGTTACTACCTTATAAATAGTGCTTTTTTATATGGTTTGCATTTTTTACACCAAAATGACTTAGTATGCTTAGATAGCTCAAACATCTTAGTTGCATCATACTAATCTTCTTCTTCTAGTCTTCTTCTTTTAACTTTCTTCTTTCTCATTTTGCAGATTTGCTTCAGATCACGGAAGCTTGGGTTGATGGAGTGTTTGTCTTTAGTTTTTGTTTTGAATTTGTGAAACTTGCTACCTATGGATGAAACTGTGTAATATTGATGAAACTATGAATATGTATGGATGAAACTTGCTACTACTGGTAATGTGTTGGATATGTGTTGGATATATATGTATATATATATGTATGTATATATGTATATGTATATGTGTGTGTTTGATTTTCTATGGAAATGAATTGACATAAGAAAAAACAAAATTAAATGGGGCAATATAGGCACTTTGCCATCCGCTGGCTGATGGCAAAGAGGCCACGTGGCAGCTACCTGATCAACCTGGGAAGCACTTGACTGGCCTATTTGGTCTCTTTGCCATCTGCCAGCAGATGGCAAAGGGCCTGCAGCCTTTGCCATCTGCTGCAGACGGCAAAGGGCCTGCAGCCTTTGCCATCAGCTGGCAGACGGCAAAGAGCCTGTAGCCTTTGCCATCAGTTGGTGGACGGCAAAGCACGTCGTTAGCCTCCTAACGGGGCTAACCCCGTACCTCTACCATACAATGTCTTTGCCATCTGCCAGCTGACGGCAAAGGCACAAAGTTCTTTGCCAACAGCCAGCAGACGGCAAAGAAGCCTTTACCGTATCTTATTCAGCCGACCCTTTGCCAACTGCTGGCGGTTGGCAAAGCCCTTTGCCGTCCACATGTTGTCTAGCATGGCGGATGGCAAATTTCCTGATTCCTGTAGTGCCACCATAAAAAAATGAGAGAAAGAGAGAAGTGACAATTGCTACTATCTTTTTCCACACATGTACTTCAAAGTAGCACCATGATCTTCATGATAGAGAGTCTCCTATTTTGTCACTTTCATATAACTAGTGGATATTCATTATGCACGGCCACTTAGTTTTATTTTTGAGCTTTCATACACTTGTAGCTCTAAGTGCATTTGTTGCATGGCAATCCCTACTCACTCACATTGGTATCTATTGACGGGCATCTCCATAGCCCGTTGATACACCTAGTTGATGTGATACTATCTTCTCCTTTTTCTCTTTGCACCTCCTCCATATTCTATTCCACCTAAAATGCTATATCCATGGCTCATTATCATGTATTGCGTGAGACTTGAAAAGGTTTGGGAACACCAAAAGTGTGAAACAATTACTTGACTTGTTCATCGGGGTTGTGCATGATTTAGATACTTTTTGTGGGGAAGATGGAGCATAGCTAGACCATATGATTTTGTAGGGATAACTTTCTAAGGCCATGTTATTTCAAAAGGACACGACTACCTTGTTGGTGTGCTCGAAGTATTACTGTTTTTATGTCAATATTAGACTATTTTTTTGAATCTAACGGATCTGAATATTCATGCCACAATAAAGAATATTACATGGATAAATATGTTGGGTAGCATTCCACATCAAAAATTCTGTTTTTATCATTTACCTACTCGAGGACGAGCAGGAATTAAGCTTGTGGATGTTGATACGTCTCCAACGTATCTATAATTTTTGATTGCTCCATGCTATTATATTATCTGTTTTGGTTGTTTTATATGCATTAATATTCTATTTTATATTATTTTTGGACTAACCTATTAATCTAGAGCCTAGTGACAGTTTCTGTTTTTTCTTTGTTTTTGAGTTTTGCACATAAGTAATATTAAATGGAGTCCAAACGGAATAAAACCTCCGGAATGATTTTTTTCTGGAACAAAAGGAAGCCACGAGACTTGAGAACCAAGGCAGAGGAGCTGCCACGGGGCCACAAGCTCGCTAGTCGCGGTTTGGGGGGCCACCTGCGCCGGGCAAGCTTGTGGGCCCCTCGCAACTTCCCTAACCCTAATCTTCGGCCTATGAATTCCCAAATATTCCATCATTATCAAAAGGTGCCACCAAAACACTTTTCCGCTGCCAGAGGCCTCCGTTCCCAAGAGATTCAATCTTGGAGCCTTTTCCAGTAATCTTCCGGAGGGGGATTCGATCATGGAGGGCATCTACATCAACTCCATTGCCCCTCTGATGATGCGTGAGTAGTTCACCAAAGACCTACGGGTCCATAACTAGTAGTTAGATGGCTTCTTATCTCTCTTTGCTTCTCAATACCATGTTCTTCATGATCTTCATGCAGATCTATCTGATGTAATACTCTTTTGCGGTGTGTTTGTCGAGATCCAATGAATTGTGGGTTTATGTTCAGATTATCCACGAATATTATTTGAGTCTTTCCTGAATTCTTATATGCATGATTTCATATCTTTGCAAGTCTCTTTGAGTTATTGGTTTGGTTTGGCCAACTAGATTGGTAATTTTTGCAATGGGAGAAGTGCTTAGTTTTGGGTTCAATCTTGCGGTGTCCTCACCCAGTGACAAAGTAGGGGTAGCGAGGCACGTATTGTATTGTTGCCATCAAGGGTAAAAGGATGGGGTTTTCATCATATTGCTTGAGTTTATCCCTCTACATCATGTCATCTTGCTTAATGTGTTACTCTGTTCTTCATGAACTTAATACTCTAGATGCAGGCAGGAGCCGGTCGATGTGTGGAGTAATAGTAGTAGATGCAGAATCGTTTCGGTCTACTTGACACGGACATGATGCCTATATGCATAATCATTGCCTTGGATATCTTCATAATTATTCGCTTTTCTATCAGTTGCTCGAAAGTAATTTGTTCACCCACCGTAATACTTGCCATCATGAGAGAAGCCATCTAGTGAAACCTATGGCCCCCGGGTCTATTTTCCATATTATATTTTCAGATCTAAAACTAAAAATACCAAAAATACTTGCTGCCCTATTTTTACTTTTAGTTTTACTTTTCGTTCAAAGCATCATATTATATCTATCTCTATTAGATCTCATCCTTGCAAGTAACCGTGAAGGGATTGACAACCCCTTTATAGCGTTGGGTGCAAGATTTGATTCTTTGTGTAGGTACATCTATTGGTGGCTCGCTTGTATCTCCTATTGGATTGATACCTTGGTTCTCAAAAACTAAGGGAAATACTTATCTACTTTGCTGCATCAAACTGTTCCTCTTCACAGGAAACCAACGCATGTTCGAGAAGTAGCACCCTCCAATGGAGTTAATACCCTACGTCCTGCTTGATTGTATTGATGGTGTAAGGGGTTACTGATAGCACAACATGCTCCCTTGGTGGTTTTGATAATTCATGACAACATACATTGTCTCTTGGACTAACATCTCTATCTATTGTATTTCAGGGAATAGTCCATGGAGAGTTGAGTTGGCAAAAGGATTGTGAAGATTGTGGAATTACCCCAAGATTCAAGGAAATAGGTTGGCCAAGATTCAAGCAAGAGGACTCTACATTTTACATTTGTGAGAAATCACTTTGAGTCCATAGGAAAGCCAATACTATTAAAAGGGGGTAAGGTCTTGTTGGTAAACAAAATGCTGATACGTGCACAAGTGATAGTCACCAAAAACATCCACAAGATCTCCCACCAAAGTCTGTCTCTAGACAAACATGCAAAATCGGTGCAACCAACATTCCTATCCCGGTGCCACAGATTCCAATCCCTAGACAAACTCAGCCAAATCCTAACACTCCGATGCAGCCGATACTGCTTTCAGTACCACCGAGTTGGGGTGCCAACTTTCTGTTACGCAAGTTCACACTTTCGATCCGTCCGAGAATGTTGAATCGGCGTCGCCGAGTTTGGAAATTCTGACCGTTGGTCACCTTGTCGGTGCAACCGAGAATCCTATATCGGTCTCATCGATATTCAAAAGTTGCCACCTTTTGGTCACTTCGGTACCACCGAGATTAACACATCGGTGTCACCGAGTTGGTCATTTTGTGTGTAACGGTTGGATTTTTGGGGAGGCCTATATATACCCCTTCACCACCTTCCACTCTAAAGAGAAGCACTCAGAACTATTCCACACCTATCCTACTCAGTTTTTTGAGAGAGAGCCACCTACCCTTGTGTTGAGGTCAAGATCTTCCACTCCAACCATATGGATTTTGATTTCTAGCCTCCCCAAGTTGCTTTCCACCAATCCCATCTCTTCTACCAAGCCAAATCTGTGAGAGAGTGATTGTGTGTTGAGGAGTCTATCATCTTGAAGCACAAGATCAAGGAGTTCATCATCATTACCGAGCCTATTACCTTTTGTAGGGTGGTGCCTCCTAGATTGGTTAGGTGTCGCTTTGGAGCTCCTACTTCGTGTTGTGGAGTGAACCAAGAAGTTTGTAAGGGCAAGGAGATCGCCTACTTCGTCAAGATATACCCCGAGTAAGGCTAGTCCTACGTGGACGTAGGCCGTCTTGGTATAGTCAAGGTTGCTTCTTCATGGAACCCTCCATCGGTAGAGCCCTCCGTGGACTCTCGTGACGTTACCCTTTGTGGGTTGAAGACTCCATCAACGTGGATGTACGATAGCACCACCTATCGGAACCACGGGAAAAATCATCGTGTCTACAATTGCGTTTTATCTTCCTATCCCATCTCTTTACTTACATGTGCAATGTCTTTATTTTCCGTTGCCATACATGTAGACATGCATGTGCAGGGCTGATGGATTTAGTAGTCTTGCTAAAATAGGTAAAATCTACCAACCAATTAACTTGGGAAAAGGTTAGGTTTTAAATTCCTGCTAGTAGTCTATTCACCCCCCCTCTAGACACTCTTCTATCGATCCTACAATTGGTATCAGAGCTTTGGTCTCCATTGCTTTGGTTGAATCACCGTGGAGGAAGATGATGTGTCTAGAATAGAGAGTTTAAGTTGTAGAGTGCCCATTCTTGATGGACAGTACTATAGTCAATGGAAGAATGCCATGATTGATCTATTTGATAAATTCCATTTGACAAAATATATTGAAAACCCCTATGTGCTCCCCATTGATGAATTGCATCCCACACACGAAGATGAAATTAACATGCTTGGTAACCTAAGAATTGTCAATCTTATTGTTAGAGGTTTACCAAGATTTGTGCTTTCTCAATTGAAGAACTTTGCATGTGCCTATTCCTTGTGGACTGATTTAGAGAAACGATATCCAAATCTTTCATTAGGAAATCTTGATGAAATTCTTCATAAAATTGTTGCTTTTCACAAAATGAAGCCTAGTGATCCAAACTTTGATAAATGCCTATTTGAGCTCTGTGATCTTATGCGTGCTAAAGGAGATGTCACCACTATCAAAACATTACCTTTGAATCCATTTCCATTCATAAACTTGAACATTGTCGTGATCACTATTCTAATGAATCTCTTGTTCTTTATGACGAGGATTTCCCACTTGATGATGACAATGTGGAACATGGCTACTATGAACAAGATGAGTTGTTCGACATAGAGCATGAGAAGATCATGAAGAATCTGAGTCTTATGGTAAACTTTAAGGATTACATGTCCGAAGGAAAAGAGTGGATTCTCGACGGTGGATGTATGGATCATATGACTGGTGATAAAGACATGTTTCAAGAGATCACGCCTAATCAAGGTCCTCGACGGTACGTGACCTTTGGAGACAACTCTAAGGGTAAGGTACTTGGCCTTGGTAAGGTGGCCATATCCCATGATAGCTCTATTCAAAATGTTATGCTTGTTGAATCCCTTGGCTACAATCTTCTTTCCGTATCTAGACTTGTCGACTTCGGTTTCAATGTGTTATTCATCAAAGTAGATTGAAAGTAGATTGCCAAGTGTTTCATCAAGATAATCATAAAATGGTGTTTACCGGTTTCCATAGAGGTGATCTATACATTGTTGAATTCACTGAAAGATCCAAGCCTCGCACTCGTTTAATTGCAAAATCCTCTAAAGGTTGGCTTTGGCATAGAAGACTTGGACATGTAGGCATGCGCAATCTAGATAAGCTAATCAAAGGTGATCATATACTTGGTGTTAAAAATGTTATCTTTGACAAAAATAGACTTTGCAGTGCTTGTCAAGCTGGAAAGCAAGTAGGTGGAAGTCATCTCGTTAAGAATATCATGACTAATAGGAGACCACATGAGTTACTTCACATGGATCTTTTTGGTCCCAATGCTTACAAGAGTCTCGGTGGAAATTCCTATGGTATAGTTATAGTTGATGATTTTCGTAGATTTATGTGGGTATTCTTTCTTGATGATAAGTCATAGGTTAAAAAGATATTCAGGAACTTTGCTCGCAAAGCGCAAAATCAGTTTGAAGTGAAGATCAAGAAGGTTCGAAGAGATAAGGGATCGGAGTTCAAGAACACCCATGTGGATACCTTTCTTGACGAAGAAGGTGTCTCACATGAGTTCTTGGCTACGTACACACCTCAACAAAATGTAGTTGTTGATAGGAAGAACCAGACTCTCATTGAGATGGCAAGAACGATGCTTGACGAATACAAAATTCCAAGACACTTTTGGGCAGAAGCCGTTGAAACATCATGTCATGCCACAAACCGACTTTACTTGCACAAGTTTCTCGGTAAAACGGCATACGAGCTACTCACCGGTAACAAACCCCAAGTTGGATACTTTTGGGTATTTGGCTCACAGTGCTACATTCTCGATAAGCATCGTCGTACTAAATTTTCTCCTAAATCTCATGAAGGATTCCTACTTGGTTACGGATCGAACTCTCACACTTAGCTTGTCTACAACAACTTCACTCGAAAAGTTGAAGAGACAGTAGATGTGAAGTTTGATGAATCTAATGGTTCGCAAGTCGAACAATTGACGAATGATGTAGGTGATAAGGATCCTTTGGAAGCCATTCTAGATCTACCCATCGGCAAGATTCGTCCCATGGAGATGAAGGAAAGTACTTCATCAACTCAAGTGGAAGCCCCCACTTCATGTCAAGGTGATCCTCAACACGACATGGAGGCATCCACAAGCGGTATATGACGAGATGATGAAGAAGAGGAAGTGCATCATGAAAATCCACCACAACCACCTTCACCACCACCTCAAGGTAACGACACCTTCAACAACATCGAAGATGAAAGAGATGATGATGAAGAAGAAGAAGCTCCACCATCCAACAATCGGAAGATGACCCGAGTTCGAGCTCAAGTGACCAAGAACCATCCCCTAAACCAAATCGTTGGTGATATACAAACACGGAGAATCACTTGCTCTAAAACACGTCTAGCTAACTTTTGTGAGCATTATTCTTTCATCTCTAGCATTGAGCCTTTCAAAGTAGAACAAGCTCTTGAAGACGCGGATTGGGTGAACACTATGCATGAAGAACTTCACAACTTCGAAAGGAACGAAGTGAGGACACTCGTGGAGAAGCCCGAAGATGAGCACAACATCATCGAAACCAAATGGGTGTTTTAGAACAAACAAGACGAAGACAGTCAAGTCGTCGCAACAAGGCTCATCTCGTAGCCCAAGGATATACGCAAGTTGAAGGTATGGACTACGGTGAGACTTATGCCCGCGTCTCTGGACTTGAAGCTATCTGTATTATTCTTGCTTATGCTAATCACCATGATATCACGCTTTATCAAATGGGCATCAAAAGTGCATTTTTAAATGGTGAAATTGAAGAAGAGTTTTATGTTAAACAACCACCTCGTTTTGTGAATCCTAAGAAACCTAATCATGTTTACAAGCTTCACAAAGCTCTTTATGGTCTTAAGCAAGCCCCTCGCGCTTGGTATAAATGTTTAACAAAGTTTCTCATCGAAAAAGGTTTTGAAATTGGTAAAATTGATGCAACCTTGTTCACTAAGAGAGTTAATGGAGAATCATTTGTGTGCTAAATCTATGTGGATGATATTATCTTTGGCTCCACTAACCCTCAATTTAGTGAAATATTTGGAAGGTTGATGTCCGAGAAGTATGAGATGTCTATGATGTGTGAGCTGAAGTTCTTTCTTGGATTGCAAGTCAAGCAATCAAGAGAAGGAACTTTCATCTCTCAAACCAAGTATACCAAGGACTTGATCAAGAAATTCAACATGTAGGATTGCAAAGGTATGAAAACTCTTATGCCCACTAGTGGACATGTTGACCTTACCAGGGAGGATGAACTGGTTGATCAAAAGGTTCATCGATCTATGATTGGTTCATTGTTATATCTATGTGCATCTCATACCGATATTATTCTTAGTGTTTGCATGTGTGCTAGATATCAAGCAGCACTTAAAGAGTGCATCTTTTGGCTGCGAAACGTATTTTGAGATACTTGATACAAACACCAAACCTTGGCATTTGGTATCCCAAGGGATCTTCTTTTAATGTTGTTGGCTATTCTGATTCGGACTATGCCGGTGACAAGATCGATAGAAAATCCACCTCGGGTACCTGTCAATTTTTAGGTAGATCTCTTGTGTCTTGGTCCTCGAAGAAACAAAACTCGGTATCTCTATTTAATGCCGAAGCTGGGTATATTTTTGTTGGATCTTGTTGTGCGCAATTACTATGGATGACACAAACGCTTAAGGGTTATGGAATTTATGTTAAAAATGTTCCATTAGTTTGTGTCCATGAAAGTGCTATTAAAATTGGACATAATCCTATGCAACATTCTCAAACCAAGCATATTCAAGTTTGACATCATTTCATTCTTGATCATGTTGCCAAAGGAGATATCAATCTTAAGCATGTTTGTACTAACAAAAAATTGGCTTATATCTTCACCAAGACACTTGCTGAGAAAACATTTTGTCATTTGAGGTGTGAATTGAACATCATTGATGCTTCAAACTTGAGCTAAACTCACTCGGTTACAAGCAAGGGCATGAGCCTTCTTGTTGTTTCCATGTTCCCGTAACTCATTATCATGTGCCATGGAATTCTATGCTCCCTTGTATTACATCTAACCTTTTGTAGGTACTTGGAAGAACTTCATTACACAAGATTGCCATCAACTCCAATCATAAGCAATCTCGTCGTTACCAAGTATCCACAACCCTTGTTGATGATGGAAGGAAGAATTCAACAAAAATATATCCTTGACATATACCTGATCTTAGTTGCAAAATATTAAGTAGTATCATGTCGATTGGATATATCCATTGTTCTTCATTGCATGACTAACCTTTGTAGGTGACTAGTGTACTAGAACGAGAAGGATTGCACCCAATTCAAGATTATCTTCATCAACCTCGAGCATCCTCAACAAGTTCACCTACGAGCAACATCATCAACATCACTCAAAGGTATGTACTCATATACTTGAAAAGGCTTTACTCCAAGTCATGGGCTAAAGCAACTCAAGTGATATGAAGACATCAAAATGCTTAATAGAAAAATGGTAACCCCATTTTGAGCTTAAACGATGAGTATGACCTATGATCAAGTATTCTTGCTTGGATCCTAAGTCAATATACTCTAATATAGGTGACCTAGTCACCGCCCATCATTTAGTTAAGAATCTTGCGTGGTTTGCACTCTATTTGCATGATCTCTCGTAACCACTCAAATCTTATCTATTTGATGTCCTTTGTAAAACTTTCACATTTTTCTTTTTGAAACTATTTCGTTTGTCTCTATGAAAATAGAAAGTTGGTCTCCCATTCGGAGTCACCAATATAAATAACACGGTTCTACCGAATTTGCAGATGAGCTACTCTACACAATCTCGGTACCATCGATTTATTCATCACGGAGTCACCAATTTTATTTTATAAATCCATGTTTCTTTGATATTGTTCATTTGCTTCTGTTCTTGTGGCATTCTTGTTCCTTCGATGACCCCATCATTAATATATATTGGGGGGATAAGAAAAAATAACACTTTGGGGGAGAAATTCTTTATTCAAGGATCCCTAGCTCCAAGGAGAAGAAAACTAAAATTTCCAAAAGGGAGAGAGGTTACATTCAATGATTCCCTTAGTATTTTAATGAACCCTACTTTCAATGACCCTTGTTTTCCAGGATCCCTTCCTTGTCAAAGATCCCTGTCACTACTCCCAAGTTTAACCTTTTTGATATTTTATGCCAAAGGGGAGAATATCAAAGCCTCGTGCTAACGGGAGAGTTACATGCTTATGCAAAGGGGGAGATATGACTTAGGGGGAGAGGAAAATATCAAAAGTTCACACTTATATAAACAAGGGGAGAACAACAATGTAGGGGGGAAACTACTTTTGGAGAAAAGTCTCAAGTGAACAAAGGATTCCTTTTCTCACCCTATCCAATCCCAATATCTACATCCTGAGATTCAGGGGGAGAGGATGTACTACCATTTTCATATCTAAGGGGAGAAAAGATATAATAAATTAATGCTAAAGGTGGAGACATATCAATTTTAACGATTATCATATTCTATATGTTCTCCATATCTCTGTATTCACTGAGTTCTATTACTTTTGTTTAGTATAATACTCTTGTGTTTACTAACATTGTTTTCTCAAGTGTGTCTCTACTACTAGAATGCTTAAGAACTCAAGGTAAGTATATGCATCATATCTTTAATCAACATGATCTCTTGCTTCTTGCACATATTGTTTGCAAGAGTGAAGTCTTGATCAACGATATACATTTCATTCACATATATTGATGCATATAGCCAAGATAAACATGAATCCTTATATTACTTTCATCCATATGTGTGTCCATGCATTCCAAAGCAACTATCCTTTAAAGGACTGCACACATTTAGGGGGAGCAAATCTAGGTCACGTGTTTCTAAAAGTCTTCACTACATCCATGCATATCTTTAATTGAAGCTTTGATTGTATGTTGTCATCAATTACCAAAAAGGGGGAGATTGAAAGCACAATATGCTCCCTTGGTGGTTTTGATAATTCATGACAACATACATTGTCTCTTGGACTAACATCTCTATCTAGTGTATTTCAGAGAATAGTACATGGAGAGTTGAGTTGGCAAAAGGATTGTGGAGATTGTGGAATTACCCCAAGATTCAAGGAAATAGGTTGGCCAAGCTTCAAGCAAGAGGACTCTACATTTTACATTTGTGAGAAATCACTTTGAGTCCATAGGAAAGCCAATACTATTAAAAGGGGGTAAGGTCTTGTTGGTGAACAAAATGCTGATACGTGCACAAGTGATAGTCACCAAAAACATCCACAAGCTCTCCCACCAAAGTCTGTCTCTAGCCAAACATGCAAAATTGGTGCAACTAACATTCCTATCCCGGTGCCACCGATTCCAAACCCTAGACAGACTCAGCCAAATCCTAACACTTCGGTGTAGTCGACACTGCTTTCGGTGCCACCGAGTTGGGTTGCCAACTTTCTGTTACGCAAGTTCACACTTTCGGTCCGTTCGAGAATGTTGAATCAGCGTCACCGAGTTCGGAAATTCTGACCATTGGTCACCTTGTCGGTGCAACTGAGAATCCTATATCGGTCTCACCGAGATTCAAAAGTTGCCACCTTTTGGTCACTTCGGTACCACCGAGATTAACACATCAGTGTCATCGAGTTGGTCATTTTGTGTGTAACGGTTGGATTTTTGGGGATGCCTATATATACCCCTTCACCACCACCCACTCGAAAGTGAAGCACTCAGAACTATTCCATACCTATCCTACTTAGTTTTCTGAGAGAGAGCCACCTACCCTTGTGTTGAGGTCAAGATCTTCCACTCCAACCATATGGATCTTGATTTCTATCCTCCCCAAGTTGCTTTCCACCAATACCATCTCTTTTACCAAGCCAAATCTATGAGAGAGTGATTGTGTGTTGAGGAGTCTATCATCTTGAAGCACAAGAGCGAGCAGTTCATCATCATTACCGAGCCTAGTACCTTTTGGAGGGTGGTGCCTCCTAGATTGGTTAGGTGTCGCTTGGGATCCTCCTTGTTCGTGTTGTGGAGTGAACCAAGACATTTGTAAGGGCAAGGAGATCGCCTACTTTGTGAAGATCTACCCCGAGTAGGCTAGTCCTCCGTGGACGTAGGCCATCATGGTATAGTCAAGCTTGCTTCTTCGTGGAACCCTTCGTGGTTAGAGCCCTCCGTGGAATCTCACGACTGTTACCCTCCGTGGGTTGAAGACTCCATGGATGTGGATGTATGATAGCACCACCTATTGGAACCACGAGAAAATCATCGTGTCTACAATTGTGTTTGATCTTCCTATCCCATCTCTTTACTTACATGTGCAATGTCTTTACTTTCCGCTGCCATACTGATACGTCTCCAATGTACATATAATTTTTTATTGTTACATGCTATTATATTATCTGTTTTGGATGTTTTATATGCATTAATATGCTATTTTATATTATTTTGGGGACTAACCTATTAATCTAGAGCCTAATGCCAGTTTCTGTTTTTTCCTCGTTTTTGAGTTTTACAGATAAGGAATATTAAACGGAATCCAAATGGAATAAAACCTCTGAAATGATTTTTTCTGGAATAAAAGGAACCAACGAGACTTGAGAACCAAGGCAGAGGAGCTGACACGGGGCCACAAGCCCGCTTGCCCCGGCTAGGGGGGTACCCCGCGCCGTGCAGGCTTGTGGGCCCCTGGCAACTCCCCTAACCCTAATCTTCAGCCTATGAATTCCCAAATATTCCATCATTATCAAAAGGAGCCATCAAAACACTTTTCCGCTGCCAGAGGCCTCCGTTCCCGAGAGATTCAATCTTGGAGCCTTTTCCAGTAATCTTCCGGAGGGGGATTCGATCATGGAGGGCATCTACATCAACTCCATTGCCCCTCCAATGATGCGTGAGTAGTTCACCACAGACCTACGGGTCCATATCTAGTAGCTAGATGGCTTCTTCTCTCTCTTTGCTTCTCAATACCATGTTCTTCATGATCTTCATGGAGATCCATCCGATGTAATACTCTTTTGCGATGTGTTTGTCAAGATCCGATGAATTGTGGGTTTATGTTTAGATTATCCATGAATATTATTTGAGTCTATCCCGAATTCTTATATGCATGATTTCATATAATTGCAAGTCTCTTCGAGTTATTGGTTTGGTTTGGCCAACTAGATTGGTAATTCTTGCAATAGGAGAAGTGCTAAGTTTTGGGTTCAATCTTGCGGTGTCCTCACCCAGTGACAAAGTAGGGGTAGCGAGGCACGTATTGTATTGTTGCCATCAAGGTGAAAATATGGTGTTTTCATCATATTGCTTGAGTTTATCCCTCTACATCATGTAATCTTACCTAATGCGTTACTCTGTTCTTCATGAACTTAATACTCTAGATGCAGGCAGGAGTCGGTCGATGTGTGGAGTAATAGTAGTAGATGCAGAATCGTTTCGGTCTACTTGTCATGGATGTGATGCCTATATGCATAATCATTGCCTTGGATATCTTCATAATTATCCTCTTTTCTATCAATTGCTTGACAGAAATTTGTTCACCCACCATAATACTTGCCATCATGAGAGAAGCCATCTAGTGAAACCTATGACCCCCGGGTCTATTTTCCATATTATAGTTTCCAATCTAAAACCAAAAACACCAAAAATACTTGCTTCCCTCTTTTTACTTTAAGTCTTACTTTCTGTTCAAGCATCCTATTATATCTATCTCTACTAGATCTCATCCTTGCAAATAACCGTGAAGGGATTGACAGCCCCTTTATAGCATTGGGTGCAACAGTTCGGTTCCTTGTGCAGGTATATCTATCGGTGGCTAACTTGTATCTCCTACTGGATTGATACGTTGGTTCTCAAAAATTGAGGGAAATACTTATCTACTTTGCTGCATCAAATTGTTCCTCTTCACGGGAAACCAACGCGTTCTCGAGAAGTAGCAAGAAGGATTTTTGGCGTCGTTGCCTGGGAGATACATAGCAAGTCAAGGATACCAAGTACCCATCACAAACTCATCTCTTGCATTTACATTATTTGCCATTTTCCTCTCGTTTTCCGCTCCCCGGCTTCTAAAACAATTTTCAAAAAGATTTGTCGTCCACCCTTTTTCGTTCGTCTTTTCGTTTGCTTTTTGTGTGGTAGATCGCTCAAACTCATGGCTAGCCTTGCTACTATCGCTCCCGAGTATGAATTTCTTAACTTTAAGCAAAGGGAGGGAGAAAACTTAAAAGATGCCTGGTATAGAATTTGCAGTGCTCAAAACAGATCTATTTGTAAGCAATCTACTACCGTTCTCCTTCACAATTTTTACGTGGGAATCACTCCTTGGAATAGATATGTCCTCGATACCATCATGGGAGGGAATTTATTGTGAAGTCATACCTTTGACTCCTATAGTGCTATGATAAATTTGTTTGGATCACCCCCAATCATGGTTAATGCGACAATTTTAACTTTGGAACATATTATGCGAAGGTTAGATATCATTGAAAATAAATTTGTTGCTATAGATCTCATTAAAAACTTGGATAAAAAGATTCATAATCATATCACTCAATATGGATCTAAGGTAGGAGTTACTCTAAAAGACCTAAGGGAAAAAGAACCCATAGTTAGTGAAAAATTGGATCAAGATTCCTTTAGAATAGGGAAGCTAGAGGACATTATTACCAACTTGGGTTCCGCTTTTGCCGCTGTTCAAACCACTCCTAAATTTCCTCTTTCTAAGGCTGCCAAGTTTGTTTACGTTCCCAAGAATAAGGGTGAATCCTCTAGTAAAGGGGACGGAGATCTTAAGATGATAAGTGTTCATCCTAATTTTATAAACATTGTTCGGGAACCGATTGCTACAAGAGGATTTCTTGACTTTTTGCCTAGGAATATGATAATTTATAAAACTAAAGAACCTCCTGGATTTGAGAAGGTCCTCACAAAAATTGCCAAAACCGAAGATGACAATACCTAGATCTATTGTGTTTTGCCTAGCTAGGGGCGTTAAACAATAGTGCTTGTTGGGAGGCAACCAAATTTTATTTTGCTTTCAGCTTTTTGCTTTTGTTTTGGTGAGTTTGGCACATTATTACTTCTGTAGTAATTATGTTTTTGTGTTTAAATTAGTGTTTCAGCCAAGTAAAACCTTTGGGATGATCTATAGTTGTTGATTTGATGTTGCTAGAAAACAGAAACTTTTGTGCTCAGTCCAGGAATTTTCTGAATTTTTCAGAGCGTAAATTGATCTGAAATTTTCACACAGGATTGATATACAAATTTTCCTGGTTGTCCTAATTGTTCAGAATTGTTATAGTCCCAGAAGTATTCGAAGTTTACAGATTGCTACACACTGTTCTGTTTTTGACAGATTATGTTTTATTTGTGTTGTTGCTTATTTTGATGTATCTATGGGTCGTATCGGGGGGTATGAGTCATGGAAAATTTAGAATACAGTAGGTATTACACAAATATAAATAAATAATGAGTTCACAACAGTACCTAAAGTGGTGATTAATTTTTGATATACTAACGTATCTCATGAGTTTTCTGTTGAGTTTTGTGTTGTGAAGTTTTCAAGTTTTGGGTGAAGATTTGATGGACTATGGAATAAAGAGTGGCAAGAGCCTAAGCTTGGGGATGCCCAAGGCACCCCAAGTCATATTAAAGGATACCAAAAATCCTAAGCTTGGGGATGCCCCGGAAGGCATCCCCTCTTTCGTCTTCAATCCATTGATAAATTTATTTGAGGCTATATTTTTATTCACCACATGATATGTGTTTTGCTTGGAGCGTCTTGTACGATATGAGTATTTGCTTGTTAGGTTTCCACAATCATCCTTGCTGCACACATCTTTTGAGAGAGACACGCTGAATCATGAATTTTTTAGAATACTCTATATGCTTCACTTATATCTTTTGAGCTAGGCAATGTTGATCTAGTGCTTCACTATATCTTTATAGACCATGGTGGTGTTATATTTTATAGAAATTATTGAACTCTCGTTCCTCACTTATATTATTTTTAGATTTTCTTAAAAAAGCATGGTAATTTGTTTAAGTTATGAAATTAGTCCTAATATAATGGCATCCAAGAGGGATATAATAAAAACTTTCATATTAAGTGCATTAACAACTACGAGAAGTTGGATTCGTTGCATATAGTTTTGAGATAATAGGCATGGTAATATCAGAGTCATCCTAGTGAGTAGTTGTGAATTGAAGAGGTACGTGTGTTAAAGCTTGTGATTCCCGTAGCATGCACGTACGGTGAACCGTTATGTGACGAAGTCGGAGCATGACTTGTCTAATGATTGTCGACCTTTGTGTGAGGGTCGGGAGCGTGCGATGGTTAACTCCTACCAAGATCTCCCCTAGGATCATGCGTCTAATGCTTTGTTTGATGAATAATAGACCTTTGCAGTAAGTATGTGAGTTCTTTATGACTAATGTGAGTCCATGGATTATACGCACTCTCACCCTTACATCTTTGCTAGCTTCTCTAGTATCGCGCAACTTTCGCCGGTACATCAAACCATCCTTCCACAAAACAGCCACATATATTCCTCAAAACATCCACCATACCTACCTATTATGGCATTTTCATAGCCATTCCGAGATATATTGCCATGCAACTTCCACCATGTAGTTTTCCTATGACTTGCATCATCACCTCATATTGCATATAGAGTTATATCTTGTCATAGGAATCGAGTTGTAATTTCTTTTTCTTTGAGTTCTAAGTAAATAAAAGTTTGATGATTTTTCATTAATAGAGCATTGTCCCATGAGAGAAAAGGATGATGGAGGCTATGATTCCCTCACAAGTTGGGACGAGTATCCGGACTTTACAAAAAATAAAAGAGGACAGCGAAGCCCAAACCAAAAAAATAAAAGAGGCTAAAGAAGCCCACCAAAATAAAATAAAAATGAGAGAAAGAGAGAAGGGACAATTGCTACTATCTTTTCCACACTTGTGCTTCAAAGTAGCACCATGATCTTCATGATAGAGAGTCTCCTATTTTGTCACTTTCATATAACTAGTGGATATTCATTATGCACGACCACTTAGTTTTCTTTTTGAGCTTTCATACACTTATAGATCTAAGTGCATTTGTTGCATGGCAATCCCTACTCACTCACATTGATATCTATTGATGGGCATCTCCATAGCCTGTTGATACGCCTAGTTGATGTGAGACTATCTTCTCCTTTTTCCTTTGCGCCTCCTCCATATTGTATTCCACCTATAATGCTATATCCATGGCTCACACTCATGTATTGTGTGACAATTGAAAAGGTTTGAGAACACCAAAAGTGTGAAACAATTGCTTGACTTGTTCATCGGGGTTGTGCATGATTTAGATACTTTGTGTGTGGAAGATGGAGCATAGCCAGACCATATGATTTTGTAGGGATAACTTTCTAAGGCCATGTTATTTCGAAAGGACACGACTACCTTGTTGGTGTGCTCGAAGTATTACTATTTTTATGTCAATATTATACTATTGTTTTGAATCTAATGGATCTGAATATTCATGCAACAATAAAGAATATTACTTGGATAAATATGTTGGGTAGAATTCCACATAAAAAATTCTGTTTTTATCATTTACCTACTCAAGGACGAGCAGGAATTATGCTTGGGGATGTTGATACGTCTCCAACGTATCTATAATTTTTGATTATTCCATGCTATTATATTATCTGTTTTGGATGTTTTATATGCACTAATATCCTATTTTGTATTATTTTTGGGACTAACCTATTAATCTAGAGCCTAGTGTCAGTTTCTGTTTTTTCCTTGTTTTTGAGTTTCGCAGATAAGGAATATTAAACGGAGTCCAAATGGAATAAAACCTTCAGAATTATTTTTTTCTGGAATAAAAGGAACCCACGAGACTTGAGAACCAAGGCAGAGGAGCTGACACGGGGCCACAAGCCCGCTCGCCCCGGTCAGGGGGTACCCCGCACCGGGCAGGCTTGTGGGCCCCTGGCAACTCCCCTAACCCTAATCTTCGGCCTATAAATTCCCAAATATTCCATCATTATCAGAACGAGCCACTAAAACACTTTTCCCCCGCCAGAACCCTCAGTTCCCGAGAGATCCAATCTTGGAGCCTTTTCCGGTAATCTGCCAGAGGGGGATTCGATTATGGAGGGCATCTACATCAACTCCATTGCCCCTCCGATGATGCGTGAGTAGTTCACCACAGACCTACGGGTCCATAGCTAGTAGATAGCTGGCTTTTTCTCTCTCTTTGCTTCTCAATACCATGTTCTTGATGATCTTCATGGAGATCTATCCGATGTAATACTCTTTTGTGGTGTGTTTGTCGAGATATGATGAATTGTGGGTTTATGTTCAGATTATCCATGAATATTAGTTGAGTCTTTCCTGAATTCTTATATGCATGATTTCATATCTTTGCAAGTCTCTTTGAGTTATTGGTTTGGCTTGGCCAACTAGATTGGTAATTTTTGCAATGGGAGAAGTGCTTAGTTTTGGGTTCAATCTTGCGGTGTCCTCACCTAGTGACAAAGTAGGGGTAGTGAGGCACGTATTGTATTGTTGCCATCAAGGGTAAAAAGATGGGGTTTTCATCATATTGCTTGAGTTTATCCCTCTACATCATGTCATCTTGCTTAATGTGTTACTCTGTTCTTCATGAACTTAATACTCTAGATGCAGGTAGGAGTCGGTCGATGTGTGGAGTAATAGTAGTAGATGCAGAATCATTTCGGTCTACTTGACACGGACATGATGCCTATATGCATAATCATTGCCTTGGATATCTTCATAATTATTCGCTTTTCTATCAATTGCTCGAAAGTAATTTGTTCACCCACCGTAATACTTGCCATCATGAGAGAAGCCATCTAGTGAAACCTATGGCCCCCGGGTCTATTTTCCATATTATATTTTCACATCTAAAACTAAAAATACCAAAAATACTTGCTGCCCTATTTTTACTTTAGTTTTACTTTCCGTTCAAAGCATCCTATTATATCTATCTCTATTAGATCTCATCCTTGCAAATAACCGTGAAGGGATTGACAACCCCTTTATAGCGTTGGGTGCAAGAGTTTGATTCCTTGTGCAGGTATATCTATTGGTGGCTCGCTTGTATCTCCTACTGGATTGATACCTTGGTTCTCAAAAACTGAGGGAAATACTTATCTACTTTGCTGCATCAAACCATTCCTCTTCATGGGAAACCAACGAATGCTCGAGAAGTAGCACATACTTGTAGACATGCATGTGTAGGGCTGATGGATTTACTAGTCTTGCTAAAATAGTTAAAATCTGCCAACCAATTAACTTGGGAAAAGGTTAGGTTTTAAATTCCTGCTAGTAATCTATTCACCCCCCTCTAGACACTCTTCTATTGATCCTACAGTTATAGAGTTGATCTACCTCAAGATCGTATGTCTAACCCTAGATGAGTTGTTCTGACCCTATGCCCTAAAACCATCCAGCTTATATAGATGTCGGGGGTGACCTTGACTTACACATGGTCAGTTACATGTTGAAGAGATAGCTTGCCTAACTATAGCTAATAACTTGCAGAACACGTCTTGACTTCATGAAGTTTCCGTCCTGGCGCAGGTGATCCTCGATCCTCCGACGCCTGTCTTGCGGCCCATACAGTCCAGCCCATGAACAATTGGTCGGCTATCCAAGGACCCCTTAATCTAGGACTCCCTCACTATCTCGTACTTATAATTTCATGCACTTATGGTTGGAACTATTAGCAAGCATCTGAAACTACTAACAATTTCATTAAGGTAGACCCAACCATAGCGTTAACATATATTAGCCCCCCTTCAATCCCATATGCATCAATTTCTACACTTAGTGTCTGTAATATGTGTCACTCCGGTGGGCCTATGCATACTACTAGCCCTAAGATGTGATCCACGCACACGCTTATATGATAGGCACCAAAGAAGAGCATCAAAATAATCAGGCAACTCAACCCAATCATAGAAATTCATTAACAATCCCATCGGAAAATAATAATCTACTTAGGGGATTACAACAGTTTGCGAGAGAGTGTATCACTGAAAAAAGATGAGGAATGTGATGAAGATGTTGGTGAATACAATAACGTTGATGAATATGATCACCGCGATCGTAGTTCCCCTTGCGGCACACCCACACCATCGGGAGAGAGAGAGAGGAAGAGGCTCCCCCTCCAACTTCTTCCTCCATGGCCTTCCCCCATTGATGGAAAGAGGTTCTCTACTCTATACCTTGGCCTCGATGGTTCCTGAAGGGACGAGATCCCTTCGAGATTAGATTTCTCTTCTATTTTTCTTCTCTCTATTCTTGGTACAGTTTTCTGGCCAAACATTGTTTTTTATAGCCTAGCATCCATAACTACGATCAAGCTAAAATTTTGAGGGGATTCCGCCCCATCAAAATATCTTCCTTGTGACAAAAGAAAGACTCCAACAGACATCCACATCCCCCACATGGTCCCACGACATGGCCAAGGGGGTGGCCACACCACTTGGCCATGTGAGGCCATCAAGTACCATTTTACGTTGATTCCTTCACAAAAAATAACATATATTCCATAAAGATAATATTAAATAACTAGGGTATTTTGATGTTACTAGGTTTTGACTTTGTAAAACAAAAAACATGAACTGACACTCGGCACGAGATTAATAGCTTAGTCAAGAAAATAATATAAAAGTGCACCAAAAAATAATAAATGATGCAAATATAGCATGAATTTTTGAAAAAAATACAAATATATACGTTGGAGACGTATCATGTGTTCTAGCTCTCCGCCCTCGAAGCTCGCAACAAGGAGTCAATGTTCCGTTTTGTCGTCCAACAAACATAGAAGAGGAGGTGCCATGGCAGTTCACGATTGCCACTTGTGAGTTCGACCCCTAGACCTAGCTAAACGATCTATCGGAGGAGGTAGAGTAAGAGTAGTAGGAGGAGGATAAGGAATAAGAAGAGGACCTCCACGACAACAAGGAGGACGAATACTAGATAATGTCGACCATTGACTATTGTAGGTAGTACTGCATAATTTTAATAAAGAGAGCACCCCTCCGATTTATTTTAGGAGAAACTACATTGTCTTCTTACAAAGCTACTAAGAAATTAAGGCAAAATGAAACAACGCTGCATGATCAACTAAAAGGGGATAAGGCTATCCCCTTGATACGTCTAAAATGTATCTATAATTTTTTATTATTAAATGTTATTATATTATCATTCTTACATGCTTTGGCCATATTCTATTAAGAAGACCCACGAGAAGTCCACAAGCCAGGGCAAGCCATGGGGGTATGGCACGTTGGGCAAGCTTGTGGGCCCCATGATGCTCCGTTTGCCCTAATCTCTGGCTTACAGATTCACATATACTCCAAAACCCTCGGAGAGGGACCCGAAACAATTTAATCGCCACCACAAATCTCTGTTCTGATTCAATACGATCTGAAGCCCTGTTTTGGCAGTCTTCCTGAGGGGAGAATAATTTGGGAGGCCAACTTCATTAACCTTACTGCCTCCATGATGATGTGCGGTTAGTTCTTTCACGACCTATGGGTCCATAGTGATATCTAGATCTCTCTCTCTCTCTCCCTATTCCTCTATCACTCTCTTGATCATTGATACAATGATATCTTTGGAGATCCATCCGATGTAATTGTTGTGGTGAATTTGTTGGGATCTAATGAATTATGGGTTTATGGTCGGATTGTTCATTGATTTATGTGATTCTTTTGAAGTCTATTGATACGTCTCCATCGTATCCACTTTTCCAAACTCGTTTGGCCTTGTTTTGGACTCTAATTTGCAAGATTTGAATGGAACTAACCTGGACTGACGTTTTTTCAGCAGAATTGCCTTGGTGCTATTTTTGTGCAGAAATAAACGTTCTCAGATTGACATAAAAATTTACGGAGATTATTTTTGGAATTAATAAAAAATAATAGCGAAAGAATCAACCAGAGGGGGGCCACAAGCCAGGGGGCGCAGCCACCCCTCTGGCCATGCCTAGCAGGCTTGTGGGCCCCCTGTGATACGGGGCAAGCCCGAGGGTGGCCCGATCTTCATGAATTGGAGGTGGATTCGAGGAAGAACACGAAGAACACGAGGGTAAAATGTGAAGAAATCAAAGGGGAAAACACTCTATTGGACAAGATCCACACCAAGTACTCCTCGAATCACAAGCAATAGATGAGGTACATCAAGATCCAAGAACAACAATGGAAATAAAGGATACATGGGTAGTTCATCCAAATCTCTAGGAGATATTGGCCTTGAATCCACTAGGGATCTTCCCTCGAAAGGGGCCTTGACATCCTCTATGGATCTTGTCCGGTGGAGGACTCGATCTCCATGGGAGAGGTAGAGGAAGGAGCAAAGCTCAACTATGAGCTATCACTTGCTAACCTTAGAAAGGAGGTGGAGGTGGAGTATATATAGTCTTGTCCACGAAGGGGTAAGTGAGGGAGAGATACAAGGAAAAAGGACTACGGCTGTGCACAAGCAATGCCAGACGTCCGGTGGTTGTGGGACGTCCGACGGCTCGAGAAGGACCGGACAGCCGGAGGGCGTCGGACGTCCATGGCTCGGTCGTCCAGAGGTCTTCGGATTTCCGTCAGTTCTATGCGGTCGAGTTGGCGTCGGATTTCTAGAGGGCATCGGTCGTCTGGGCGCTGGAGGTTGTCGGACGTCTGGAAGGTGTGGGTCGTCCGGACGCTGTAGAGTGTCGGACGTTCGGTGGTTTCCGGTCGTCCGGCCGCTGTAGACTTCTGCAGCTCCGTCTTCTTCTGTCTCCACTTCCAAGCTTCCCTCGCGGATGGTGTAGTCGTACGTGGGTGTTGGCACTCCTCCTCATCATCCGTGAAGCTCCGACAATACCTATGCATGCACACGAAAGGAGTGTCATGTAGTATACCCTCCACGACGGGGTCAAGTGAACACGTGTAAAGGAGATGATTCACCTTTATGTATGTGAAGTAGATGTCGCACGTGTCACTTGCCAAAGGGACTCTTGCCATGGTGATGTCCGTAGGATGCTCCGCATCATCCCCTCCCCCTTGGGAAAGATATGTCCTCGGATTAAATACCAAATCACCATGGAAAGGAGATGGCGTCACCGTGTAGAAGTGGATGATCATCAAGTGCTCGTCATGTAGAGCTCTAAAAGGTCACTCTCCAATGTCTCACCGTCTTCTAATTCCTTCAAAAGGGGCAAGGACAACCTCCTTCAAAAGGGACAAGGACAACAAACACTTGGAAAAACAAATATGGTGAGCGTTAGTGCAAAACCAAGCATTCAAGTGGTGAATCACCAAACAAGTGTTTTCATCATGCATAACATACTGTGTGACAAGGGATTGTGACATGGCATGTAAGCATAAAAATTGAGCACAACCTAAGGCATCATGGGGATAAGCATGAAAAGGTGAGGTAAAATGCAATTATGTGTGGCAATAGAAAGAGCATCTACCTCAAGGTCATGACACACATGCACAAAGCAACCAACAAAAGGTCTATGGTAGGCATAGGAATCATTCACAACACCAAGTAAAATGAATTGTCTAAACACATGGGGCAAGCCAAAGAGCAAGGTAATCCGAGCATAATGTGCATATGGTATAGTGAAGATAGTGTGGCACTCAACACAATATAAAGAGAAATTGGTCATCATGTGCGAGGCATGGCAATGGTTGTCATCAACCGCATAAAAGAAGCACATCGGTGATGCAACATAAGCAAGTATAGTGATCATGTCGTGCAAGCTAGTAGTGCGAAGATGCAACATACTAGAAGAAATCATGGCAATCATGTCATATGAGAAAATATTGGACATCAATAATGCACATGGCATATTGTGAGCACGAAGAAAGATCAAAGTATCATCATAGACATGGGTCAACAAGCAAACATGGCAATAGCAAGTAAATCCTCCACCAAGCTTGCAAATATACATACGAATATGAGAATCAAGTGACATGTGAGATGCAAGGCATGGGTCACAAGTGCATGGTAAAGACATATAAATGAGCATATCATGCAAAGTCAACATGGCAATATGGGCAAAATAAGTGTAATGAGAAAGAAGTCATAGCCATGTGAGAGCCAAGTAGAATAGGTGCGTCTAGTCCTTGCGCGAGGGGAATGGTTGGAGACACATTCCGGTGCATCCCAAAGCATCGGTGCTCTCAAGAGCTCTTTTCGTCAACTCATGAGATTGTGAGGTTGACGAATATTTGTGAGTACCTACACACAACAAAGACAAAAGAAAAACTGTGTGTGCGTGGTATATGTACACATCACCATTAGGATGTGTATGTGCACATGAGAGTTAGCACAAGATAAGCAATGCTCAAAAAAATTCGATGCATGGTATAGGAACATGTCGTCCATCATGAAAGAATAATTGTTGTGTATAACATGATGGGGACACAAATTGAGCATGCAAATATAATTCACATCAATAACATTCATATTCATGGGGAGCATATTGTGCACATAAGTATGGGGATCATGCAATTGATGGGATGGAACCAAATCTCCTAAAATGTATGAGGAAACTATGAGGGTCTCCTCATGTGCAATACCGGTAGCATAATATGGAGTATATGGACAACATAAAAAATAATGCATCCTAATCAAGGTGGTCATGGCATGGCAATAGTGAATAATTGTGCAAATGATGCAAAGGAAGCATGGCAATATCATCACAAGAAAACGAAATGCCAATAACCATGGGCTTGTCATCTATGCCATATGTGCAAATTGGATTTATTTTAATGGCGTATGCATAGTTACTATGATGAAATTGCAAAGATGCAATATGGGTGATCTCATGCATAGCATATGACAAGTCAAGCGGGTTGTCAAACATGATGTGACCTATAGAGTTCTCACAAGAAATCCTATGCAACATGGCATCACTAGTAGTAGACTCCACATGAGAATCGTCAAACATATCATAAATGGGAAATTCATCACATGAGGAAGTCACATAATCATGAAGCATGACAATAGGTGGATCGGCATCATGCAAGCAATCAATGTCCACTAGTGGGACAAGAGCATAACCTTCACCTATGTTACCTTTGTCATTCCACTCATGTGGTGTAGGTGAGGTGGCAAAGACCAAATTGTCGTCATGTTCATCATGATGGGACCATGCGGGGGTTGCATCATATTCCACCATGGCCATTGTCTTGTCCAAATGGAGGACGAAGTCATCGCGGATCGGTGTGCCATCGTGTATGGGACCTAGCACCAAATGAGAAGACACAATAGAGGTATAGGTTAAGTTGTTAGAAATCGAAATGGCCTCACATGCCATATCAACTACCTCACTCGCTCTATGTGGTGGTGGCTCACACACTCCCTCGAAGTAGGTGCACTCAAACTCAGATGTGGTGGAGTCACTCGTCTCACTCAAGTGGTGGGGGTTGTGACTCTCCTCACATGGGAATTGTGGCAACTCAACACATATGGGGCTAGTTGTGAAGGCACTCTTACTCTCAATATGGTGGCATAAGTCTCTCAACTCATCTCCAAACGCCGACGTGGTCGAAGGGAAAATCCCATGCTCAACCTTCTCGTCACCGTCGCCGTGGATGAAGGCCGAAGATGGCACATCATCACTCTCTCCTCCAAATATGGAAGTGTCATCCTTGCTCGCCACCTTGTCGCTCACCTCCAAAGCATGCTCCTTGAGTGGCTCCATAGTCATAGTCGTTGTCGTGTCGTATTGAAAAAGAGTCATGGTAGACTCGGCATCATCAATGCCACAAAGAGGGGTGGCGGTGAAGTCAAACTTGGGAGCATCGTCCTGGAGCTTGTCGGGCTTGGACATCTAGGTGATACCATCCTCATGCTCGTTGTCGTTGAGCTTGGTCGTTGCAAAGTGTGCATGTGGTCGAGTAGGCTTGGCCTTGAGTTCTTGTTCCGCCTTGAGAGCACCAATGTAGAGTTCGTCAAGAGACTCGTAGTTGTCGTTGAAGATAGGCTTGGTGATGTCGTTCTTCAATCCCATCATGAAGTAGAACTTCATCCAGATGGGGTCGGTAATGCCGGCTCGCCGCAAGGTTTTCTTCATCTTCATGAAGTACTCGTCGATGGACTTGGATCCTTGTATGGTGTTCTCCAATTGGCGTTGAAGATGTTCTGTGTAGGTGGAAGGCACAAACACTCGCCGCATCGCTTTCTTCGTCTTGGACCAACTCATGTCGAAGCTCTTCGAAGATGTGTGAAGCCACCATGTCGACGCGTCGTCGTGTAAGTTTTGTGTGGCGCAGTTCACTTGATCTTAGGCAGGGACTTGAAGTAGCTTTAGGTAGTGGTCCATCTTGTTCTCCCACTCAACATACTCCTTGGGGTCTTGACTCCCATAGAAAGGAATGTCATGGTCGATGTCGAGGTCGTAGTAGCTCATGGAAGTCGCGGACTTGAGATTGGGGAGGTTCTCTTGAAGTGCTTGTTGGTGAAGATGCCTCATATCCAAAGGCGAAGATGCCTTGAAGTCGCTTGGTGAAGATGCCAAAGTAGGTGGTGAAGTCATCGAGCGGTTGTTGGTGTCAAGCTCGTAACCTTCACACTTGGTCGTTGTTGGACACCTTGAAGTTGATGTCGTTATTTCTTGATGTCGTTGATGGTGTCAATGCCGATATGATCGTTCCTAAGATGGTAGCTCGGGAGTATGTGCACTTGAGTGTCTTCTCGAAGATGATGGAGACCTCATGCGGTTCTTTATGAGGACCTTGAGCTCCTCCATTTGAGCGTGAATCTTGGCATCGATGATGTTCTTCATGACATCGAACTCGTAGTTGTGGTTGCAGACCGAAGGAGATGTGCCTTCCTATCCATTGAAGCACTCGAGAAGGTGTGAGAACGAGACGGAATGAACATACCAAAGTTATCTCTTTCCGAAGTTGTAGATGGATCTCCAAAGACCACAATGTATGCAAGGAAAGAGTGCACTCAGTGAAAAACCTTGTCGAATTATCACAACCTACACAAATGTCTTATAGTGGAGCTCGGTGGGGTTAGTGGCACAAAAATCAAACAAAATGAAGTCAAGATATTTTAAATATTGAAATAAATCCAATGGACTCAAAGTGCAAAGCAAGTGATCACAAATATAGAGGAGGGCAATAGATAAACACACGCGGTAGGATAATGGGGCTTGTGCAACTATAGGGATGAGCAAAGCTCGTGTTGCACAAACACAAGGAAAGATGTTATATTATTGCATGTTTGGGAACGATTCACCACTTGGCACCAATCCTATTTATGCAAGCAAAACGTTTCCTATTCCATGTCTCCTCATGCACAAGTATCTCTTTTCATGCTCAACTCTTTTTGCTTATAAGCTTTGTTCATTCTTTCTCTTGCTTAGAAGCTTTTTTTACTCTTCTCTTCCTTTCCACTATTCTTATTCAGCCTCAACCAACTATATGAGACAAGTATCACAATATATGCATGGGAGCAAGCAATTGCACTATATGGTATTTCCAATGATGCAACAATATGATATCGTATCACTATGGTGCACAAGTTTTCGCAAAGCCCGGCAATACTCGGATAGCTAGTATTAATAGGTGTGAAGGTAATCGCAAAGATAGTGGGGCTATCAAGAGGTAATGGCAAGGAAGGAAAAAATGTATGATAGAATGTATACCTTCGTCACACTCAACCTTTCATGAAGTCGGAGTAAACCGGCCTTGCTTCCGGTTGAAGATGGTCTCAAAGGATGGATGGTCGTCATCGATGTCGAACGTCGGTGGTCGATGTAGATGATAGACCGATACAAGTCGTCGGTGGTTGATGATGAAGTAACCGTCCCTAAGTAGCCGAAACACCTTAAGGGACTCAAATCACAACTCAAGCAACCACAAATCAAATGGGAACCAAGATGGGTTAGGTCGCGAAAGTCTATGGTGGTAATGTGGATGCTATGGTGGAGAGCCTAGGCAAAGTTGCCAAAATTCAAAATATTTGATGGTGTAAAATGATGGTGGAACTAATTTTGTGGTATGGGGGTGTCAATAGCTACAAAACGAGCTAAAGAACGTCGACATCGGAGTTCAGATGAATTAGTTATGTCCGAAACAAAATTCTAGCCTTGTTCGGAAATCCGAGATTTCGGGTCTGTTTAGGTGTTCCGGACGTGCGGAGGCTGCCGGACGTCCGAGGCTTTGGAGGGGTCCAGACGTCCGGAAATGGCCGGACGTCCGAGGGGTCTAGGTCAGGTCGAGATCTGAGATCCGGGACGCAATTTTGGGCGGAAAATGGAGATTTTAGGCTCGAAATTGATGGGGGAAAAGAAAAATTGGGGCTAGGGAACGCCGAGGGAAGTAGATCCACTTGCCAAACACTGGATCCACGGATCAAAATCAACAAAACTCACAAGAACAACAAATCACAAGAAAAAAATTTAGGGCTCTTTTTGTGGGGATTTTCGAAATTGGGAAGAAAATTCGAACTAAAGCAAGAAAAGTGGGGGGCTCCAAATTCGTGGCAACGTGGCTCATGATACCATATGATACGGGGCAAACCCGAGGGTGGCCCGATCTTCACGAATTGGAGGTGGATTCGAGGAAGAACAAGAAGAACACGAGAGGAAAACGTGGAGAAATCAAAGGGGGAAAACACTCTATTGGATAAGATCCACACCAAGTACTCCTCGAATCACAAGCAATACGTGAGGTACATCAAGATCCAAAAACAACAATGGAAATAAAAGATACATGGGTAGTTCATCCAAATCTCTAGGAGACATGGGCCTTCAATCCACTAGGGATCTTCCCTCGAAAGGGGCCTTGACAACCTCTATGGATCTTCTCCGGTGGAGGCCTCGATCTCCATGGGAGAGGTAGAGGAAGGAGCAAACCTCAACTATGATCTATCACTTGCTAACCTTCGAAAAGAGGTCGAGGTGGAGTATAAATAGTCTTGGCGACGAAGGGGTAAGTGAGGGAGAGATACAATGCCCAAGGACCACGGCTGTGCACAGGCAGTGCCGGATGTTCGGAGGCTGTCGGGTGTCCAACGGCTCGAGAAGGACTGGACAGTCGGAGGGCGTCAAACGTCCGTGGCTCGGTCGTCTAGAGGTCTTCTAATTTCCGTCAGTTCTGTGCAGTCGAGGTGGCGTAGGATTTCTAGAGGGCATCGGTCGTCCGGGCGCTGGAGGTTGTCGAACGTCCGGAAGGCGTCGGTCATCCGGACGCTGTAGAGTATCGGACGTCCGGTGGCTTCCGGTCGTCCGGCCGCTATAGACTTCTGCAGCTCCGTCTTCTTCCGTCTCCACTTCCAAGCTTCCCTTGCGGATGGTGTAGTCGTACGTGGGTGTTGGCACTCCTCATCATCATCCGTGAAGCTCCGACAATACCTAGGCATGCACACGAGAGGAGTGTCAAGTAGTATACCATCCACAACGGGGTCAAGTGAACATGTGTAAAGGAGATTATTCAACTTTATGTATTTGAAGTACATGTCGCACGTGTCACTTGCCAAACGGACTCTTGCCATGGTGATGTCCGTAGAATACTCCGCATCAGCCTGGAGCTCCATCGACCTCAACTCCAACTCCATATATTCACATCCGCGCAGAAAAAAATCAAAGATAAGAGTTCATCGCGTTTCACGATACGGAGCCGCCGCCGCCTCCTATTCGTCCTCGGGAGGCCAGATCTGGAGTCCGTTTTGGGCTCCGTTGCTACTGTTACAATCACTATAAAACTGCTACTGTTACTTTTGCTACCATTACTTCCATACTACTTTTCTACTGAATACTTTGCTGCAGATATTAAGTCTTTCAGGTATGGTTGAATTGACAACTCAACTGCTAATACTAGAGAATATTCTTTGGCTCCCCTTGTGTCGAATCAATAAATTTGGGTTGAATACTCTACCCTCGCAAACTGTTGTGATCCCCTATACTTGTGGGTTATCATCTATCTTTTTTATAATTTATATCTATGTATGCTTTCCGATCTATGAATCTTCTTTGTCCAAGATAGATGAGTAGTTCTTCAAAGGGAGTGGTGCATAATAGAGGGTTGAATCTTGCGGTGATCTTGTCAAGTGACAGAAAAGACAAGGGCATGCATGTGTTGTTGCCACCAAGGATAAAATGATGTGGATAATCTTATTACTAGGTTTTCTTCTATCTACATTATGTCATCTTGCTTATTGCATTGCTCTCTTTCTTGTGAACTTAATACTTCGAGATGCATGATGGATAGCGGTCTTGGGGTGGAGTAATAGTACTAGATGTTAGTAAGGTTAACGGTGTTATTATGACAAACATAGTGTCTATATGAGAATGATATAATGCTATGAATGATCATAGTTATAACTTGTGCTATTTTGTCATTTTTCCAACAATAATTTATCTACCATGCCACTACATGCTTCCGAGAGAGAAGGAACTAATGAACCTATGGCCCCCGACTCAATTTTCCATCAATGTAAAACTACTTCAACTTCTCTTTACTTTCTCCTACTTTCTTGCCGACTTTCATACCACTATTTTCTTTTAATCCCGTTGCTAGCAAGAACAAGGGGATTGAAAACCACATTGCCTTTGTTGGGTGCAAGCAATTTATTTCTTTGTGTGCATACATTTGCAAAAGTTGTTAGCTTAGTGACTCCTACTGGTTTGCTTAGTGACTCCTACTGGTTTGATAAACCTTCATTATTTACTGAGAGAAATACTTTCTACTATTGTGCTACATCACCCTTCCTTTTTGTGGAAATCCAACAACTCCTATAGGAGTAGTACCCCTCCCCCTCTCAGTGATCAGATGGCTGGCACCGTAAGATGAACCGGGAGATGCCCACCACAACTACCAAATAGCATAAGGACCTACCCCCTCCCCCCCATCGGGATCCTAAATGTTACGTCTCTAGTGAGGCTATAATGCATTGTAGGAAAATCACATGAACAAGTCTTTTGGGGGGGAGCCGGAGAGAGTTAGAAATATGCAGATGAAGAAACACTTCAACAACAGCCAAATCAGAAGATATCAGAGCAACTCCACCACAATAGTTTTTTTGCTATCCTACCAACATTCTATTAGCTCCAATTCTCCATCTATGTGCCTCCTTGAATACTTCCCCTACAACCACCTCAACTAGTCTTATTCCTGGTGTCATTTGGATTTTTCTTTCGGGGTTTGTCTACGATACATTGAAATCATGTAGGCATTTAATGATCATGTTAAATGGAATAGAAAGGTCACCAACCTTGTTATTATAGAATAATGATATTTCTTAGCTTCCGAATAGTCCAAAAATGGCATAAATACCTACAATAACTAGATTCATCTCAATTTTATTACATCTTGTTATACAAGTATTAAAATAGCATGCATGTCATGAGGTATATCAAAAAATTAAAAGCACATTTCATAATGTTCTAGAGTAGTCTAGTAATTGAACACCGGAGAAATAAGTAGTTAATAAATTCTTCTCTACCATAGATAGGGCATTTCTTATCTTCAACTCACCCCCTTCAAAGCAACTTATCCTTGGTGCAGATACTTTTTTGAAGTACAAGCCATAAAAGCACGTTAACACTATGAGGTATTTTAAATTTCCACAAAAATATATGGGCCATGTTCAATCAGCAACCTATCATATTTAACTGAATAAATGCCATTTTCAGTCAGAACACCTAATGGAACCGTGTTGGTCACTCAAGTAAACGTTACCACATATTTCTTTGATATGATCCCAAAGCTAGAGAGAGTCACATTTAACTTTCTTATAAACCTAACCTGATCAAGTCCTTTCCTCAAAATTTCATCCACAAACTTATTTTGTCAAAGAAAATGCTACATAGGGAAATTATCTTTGAGAGACTTACTTCCAACCCACGAATCTTCCCCAAAACCTATCATTTTGCCCACACCCAATTATAGATCTACATGGAGAGAAAAGGTGGTTCTTATGCTTAAGAATTTCAGACCAATACTGAGAATCACCTGCCTTGGCTTTATTCCAATTAAGAAAGCACCTTTTTGGTATTTACTTAGAATTATTTTACTACCAAAGCCCATCAAAATAATATTATATCCACCACAATTTACAAAAAAGAGCTTTATTCATCAAGGACATACTCTGTATACCTAGCCCACCCATGCCTTTTGGTCAGCAAACCTCAGGGCACTTGACTAAATGATATTTATTTTGATTAGAATCTTCCTACCAAAGTAATGTAGCCCTGGAAAAGTCTATCCTTTTGTTAACCCCTACTAGCAGTCCATAAACAGACATCATGAAGTATGGTATGCTACTCAAAGAAAACTACATCAATATAATCTTGCTAGCACTAGCAAGCGCCCTACCATGCGAGATACCACATTTTTCTCCATTTTATCTTCATGTGGTTTCAGTTCTTATTCTTAATTGTTTTTTCAGCCGCAAGGAGTCTTAAGTATCTCACAGAAAGTGTACCAACGAGCAAGAAACAATTCTTGCATCTTCACTAGCTTTATCAGTGGCATTAGCAAACATCAAAAGCTCACTTGTGCGAAAGTTGATCTTTAATCCAGACATTTGTTCAAAGAAAGAAACCGTAATTTTCAGATTATGAGCATTATTACAGTCATCATGCAATAGGAATATAGTTTATCAGCATATTGAAGCATGTTAATCCCCTCTTCGATACTATCAGTCAACACCCATTTAATAAGACAATTATTTCTAGCTTTATCCATGAGCATAGCCAAGGCATACATAGCTAAATAAAAAATTAGGGGTGAGGGCAAGGAATCCCCTTGACTAAGCCATTTATGAGTGAGCAAATATGGGCTAATATTATGGATGAGGATTTATAGCTCTCTGGTGCTACACACCCCTATATGAATATCAAATTCATAAAAATAATAGCAAATTTTAGAAAACCCTGGAACTTCGGGATATCAAATTTGAGTGCCCAATCTACTCCTGTGTGAAGTTTCATGAAGAAATGACATTCGTGGTATTCTCAGTAAAAGGGTAAAAAAATCATATGTACAGAAAAAGAAACGGATTCGATGGATTGTAGGTTGGATTGTATTTTCTTCGCCACAGATACCATGTATGTCATTTCTTATCGAAACTAAACACAGGAGTAGAATGGGCACCCGACATTGATATCCCAAAACTCCTTTTTTTAATCCTAGTATTCTTTTGAACCTAATATTCAATGTGGTCGTGAGGGGGTAGCACCCGAGAGCTCCCATGTATTAACCCCGTGAGGGGGTAGCACCCGAGAGCTCCCATGTATTAACCCCGATATTATCTTTAACTTTAATATGCATGTAGTAGTTCTAGGTAGCAATGTTGTTGGAAATGCCACTAAATCACTAATAATATGTAAGCCTACGCATTTCGGCCACTAAAAATAGTTGCTATTAATTTATTGTGCTGATACATGTATTGGTTAGATTAAATTGAGTTTAAATTGTCCTTGCAAAATCGATGAAATTGAAGAAAAATGAATTTTATGGAGGCAGCCATTTTGACGATTTTGTGTTTGCGCATCACAACCGTCATATCCAGTATGATATGACAACTACCGATACAATGACTTAGCTAGAGTTGCCCTTTTTATTGCGGGGTTAGAGTTACTCTTGTTACGAAGTTTCGATATCTTTTCAACTCTACTAGAGCTAGTCTTGGACGTCACTAATGGATTCCTGTTTTTGACAATCCTTCTATTTTGGTTTGTGATCTCAAGCATGGTGGATGCCGCCTTGATCACCGGGCTCACGGTTTTATTTTACCTCCACAACAACAAACAGATGAAAGCGAACGCATTCTTCTGCCTCCGAGCTCAAAAGAGCTCGGGTGAACAGCAAAGTCGAAAGAAAAAAATCGAAAAATTATGCTTTTTTTGTGGTGACCTTTGACAAATGTTTTCTATGCTTGAAAATTTTCATCACAAGATGACATTTGTGGAAGTCATGACCAAAAAAAGTACTCAAATGCTTTTTGAATTAGCATTTTTGGAGTATCGATTTTTTTTGCCTCAATATTCAAGAATGTTTATTCATGATAAATTTCTGCAAGCACAAGGAACAGTTGTCAAAGGTTGCCACAAAAAACTCAGAGATTTTTATTTTTTTTACTATTTTCTTCAATTTTACTATTCACTAAGAGCATTTGAATTTGGGTGCAAATACTCCAAGTCCAAGAGGGAAGCCGCTATACGGTGAGAGTGGCATTTTGGTGCCCGGGCTCAGATGAGCTCGAGCATGAATAGTGTCGCGATTTGAAAAAGAAAAGTTCAAAAAATTCCAATTTTTTTGTGATGCAAGATGCTCCTGTGCGTGAGCTCCGTGCAAAATTTCGTAAAGTTTGGACATTCGAGGAGCTCGCAGCAAAAAAGACAAATTTCGGATGCCTGAGTAACTTTTGAAAATCGCATTGTTCACGCCTGATTTTATCTTTTTTGCCACGAGCTCCTCGAATGTTCAAACTTTACGAAATTTTACACGGAGCTCACGCACAGGAGCATCTTGCATCACAAAAAAAAAATTAGAATTTTTTAAACATTTTTGAACTTTCGAATTGTGGTACTGTTCACCAGGCTCATCTGAGCCCGGGTTCAGGAGTGAATTATCGCTATACGGTGCCATTGAAAACGTTACTACTTCAACTGATGCGACCTCCTACCACGACGCACAACTGCACACGAGAAACCGTTGTGGACATTAAGTTGTTCGGATGGCATGGGACTATCGCATAGCAGCAGTCTACATGGAACTATGGCCAGACCTCAAAGCGGCGTGTACACAACACATGATTGATACATGTGCACACCAAGCTCAAGCACTCACGAGTCACGAGCTAGATAAGCAATGGAATGGACGATGAACAAGTAACCCGGCCCGGTGCGCCTGATACCCCTACCGCCAGATATTCTATTTATCTGTAGAATCCTCAGCTATCAGCACACGCAGCGACAAGTCTGCGGCACGCCGCGACCCGCTGGAGTACAAAGAGAGCATGGGCGGCGGCACTTTCCTCCGGCAGGAGCCATGGTTCGTCTCCCTGGCAGTCCTCGGCGCACTGTACACGGCAGGCGTCGTGATCCGCCTCCTCTCACACCTCGCCCTCCTCCTGCGCCGGCCGAGGGACCTTCGCCGCCGCTACGGGGCATGGGCCGTCGTGACCGGTCCAACGTCCGGCATCGGCCAGTCCATGGCCCTGGAGCTCGCGCGCTTGGGCCTCAACCTAGTACTCGTCGGCCGCGACCCCGCCAAGCTCCAGGACATCTCCGAGACCATCTCCAAGACTCACGCCGTGCAGACCAAGACCGTCGTCTTCGACCTCGCGCTCGTCGCCACTCCCCAAGGTGACCCATGCATACGCATTGTGCACAACACAAGCATCGCCACGGCAACCATGTGAATCAACATGGAGCTGACTGTGATCTACCTCACGGTCTGTGCTGAACTGTCGAGCATACTGTATTTGGCAGGGGACGAGGCGGTGCGGCGGCTCCAGGAGGCCGTGCAGGGGCTGGACGTGGGGGTGCTGGTGAACAACGCCGGGGTGGCCAAGCCATGCGCGCTGTACCTGCACGAGGTGGACGTGGAGGCGTGGATGAGGATGATGCGGGTGAACCTGTGGGCGCTGACGGAGGTGACCGCCGCGGTGCTGCCGGGGATGGTGCAGCGTGGCAGGGGCGCCGTCGTCAACATCGGCTCCGGGTCGTCGGAGACCATCCCTTCCTTCCCCCTCTACACCACCTACGCCGCTTCCAAACGGTACTGCATACGCTCTTAGTATCATTTTCACAGAGCATATCTTGGATTCTGGGGTAGGTCGCCGAAAGGCGCTTTGGCCTTTTTCTAATCGTAATTCATTGCACTAACTGTTTCTGGTTGGTCGTCATGTTCTTGGCTTTTGTTGAGCAGTGGCCATGTTCTTTTATTCTGTCTGTGTGTGTGATGTTATTCACTTATTTTACTCCTTTCGTAAATTAATATAAAAATATTTAGATCATTAAATAATTATCTAAACATTTTTATATTAGTTTACAGAGGCAGTACATGCTATAAAAGTACATAACTTTTTCAAGATTTACAAAAGAGTTAAATTAATAGACATAGATCAATCACACTGGTTTTAAATTCCAGGTACGTTGCTCAGTTCTCCCGGAGCCTCTACGTGGAGTACAGAAGCAAAGTGATCGATGTGCAATGCCAGGTAAGCATGCAAATTTCAAATCATTGTCTTACGGCCATCCGATAAAAACATACCTTAGGTACATTAACCATTTTTGTTTGAAAGTTTCATGCGGGTGGGGGGGGGGGGGGGCAGTGTCACTGATTTTAGTCTGAATACGGAGAGGCTGAGACCAATAAGCCTGACAATTTTGCTGCTGCCTGAGCATGTGAAAAACAACTACTTCCTTCATTTCATAATATAATGGATTCTCGATTTTCGAGTTTTAAGTTTAATCACAAATTTAACTAACGAGACCAATTGCGATGTGAGTAAAAATTATACCATCAAAAATTTCATTCGAATACGAATTCAATGATATAATTTTTATTCCCGACGCAATTGATCTAGTTGGTTAAAATTATGATCAAACTTATATTTTAAAAAGCGTCAACGTATTACATTATGTAATGAATGATAGTTCTAGTGGCCATCCTACCGCAGTTGCAGAGTGCAGACCCCATGTGATAGACTGCACCGTCCTCGATGATGGAAAAACTGATCCATGAATCCATCCATACATAATCAGTGCACACACACTCCAGAGATTCCAGATCTCAGCAGTTTATTTAATTCTTTTACTATCTGGACTAGTTTACGGTCTGCACAGCCCCATGCCCCCATGGATCTTACTACTGCAGGTCATGGTCAATATATTAAGGGCCATATGTTCAACAACCGAAATGCCAGAGCCACCCGCAGCAAAAAGAAGAAAAAAAAGAAAAAAATGCCAGAGTCTAAGCTCTGCCCACTGGCGGATCAACCCGTGGGAAGGGCGAGTTGATTACAAACATGGAAAAACCGGCGAAATTCGCGTTAGCACTGTGATCAGTACTCCACTATTTATTATCGGTCTGACAGAGAGGTGGCTGAAACATGCCCCGCCGAGTTATCGGTCGTCAGAGAGTTGGTTGAAACCTGGTCCACCGAGTTGCATGCCATAACAACTCTTCTAACCAGTATCGTGTGTGGTGCCACCGCAGGCCCCGCTGTTCGTGCAGACGAAGATGACCTCGATAGTCGCGGGATCCGGCAAGCGGCGCCGCGGCCTGCTGCCGCGGCTGCTGGTGCCGACGTCGGAGGAGTACGCGCGGGCGGCGGCGCGCTGGATCGGGCACGGCCCGATCTGCATGCCCAACCTGGGCCACCGGCTCCAGTGGTGCCTCTGCCGCGTCGTGCCGGACCGGCTCCTCGACGCGCTGCGCCTGCGCGAGAACCTGCGGCAGAGGGCCGTCTTCCAGCGGCTCAGGTCGCCGAGGGCGCCGTCGCATGTCACCGGCGGCAAGCAGAGCTAGCTTGGCACAGGCTACGCGCGTGCATACTGTGTGTTGGTGCATACTTTGTGTAGTACTCTGTGTGATTTGGCATGTACTAGGAGTAATACTTATCTGTGAACCGCAGTTCGGTTTAAGTCGCCATTGATGCGCGCGCAGCCGATGCCTACCTGTATCTGCATTTCCGTTGGCATAAATTACATTTATAAAATGATCATGCAACCCCTTACGTGAAAGAGCTGAGACAATGGAATTCCACTCGAGACGATCGAACGTTTTAGCAAGGTCAATTTTCAGCAACAAACCTTCATGTTTCCTACGTAGATTTGAGAGCAAAAGAATGAATGGCCTCCTACACAATAATAATATTGTTAATGCGTCTATCTTCAATAAAAGCTTGCTGACCAGGATCAATAAGAGAAATCAATAGTTTTTTTAGGACAAAGCAAAGCTTTATAAATTAACGGAGCTCGGGCAAATCCCCCGAGACACAAACAGCCACTTGGAGCGGTACAAAAGAGTTCCAACTAGAATTATCATTCTGTAAACAAATTCGACCAATTCTAGCAAGTTCATGTGCTACCGAATTTGCGTCCCGTCTACAAACAGTGACAATATGTTTGGAGAACCACATCTTCAATTGGTATTTGATGTCTTCCACAATAACAGCAAAAGATGATGAATCCACTTTTGGAAGGTCTAACACTTCAGCAGGTTGTTGTGAATCTGTCTTGAAGACCACCTTGATGGCTCCCATATCAGCACCGATTGAGACCGCCGCTGCCATGGCAGTGATTGCTCCAAATGCATCCTGCACCTGCTCCTGACGACCCGCATGGGCGGCAAGTATTTGCCCTCTAGCATCTCGGACAGCAACACCCCAACCTGCAAAGTTGTCTCTCGGATGGAAGGATCCGTCCACGTTAATCTTCAGCATGTCCTCACTCGGCGGCTGCCACTTGGCCTTAGTTTCTTTCTTTTTATCTGAAGTGAAGAGCTGAAGATATTCCATACTGTTGCAGCGTACGCGTCGCATCGCTTCCAAATTGGGGACTGGGAGCTCCCCCTCCCTTACTTTATTCCTATTGATCCACCAGTTCCACCATCGGGTAATTATTTCCACCCTCTTCTTTTCATTCATTCCCCATAAACTTTCAAGCATAGCATGCACGCTTGAATAATTCTCTAGTTCCTCTCTCTCCCTCTCTAACAACATCTCCCTCCACGCCAGCTTGATAGCCTTGCACTTGATGAAGAGATGTGCCCCATCCACAATTGCCTGTCCATAGAAATAACATTTGTTTGATTCCAGCTTCATCCCTCTTTTTTCTAGATTAGTCAATAGTGCCAATGATTCATGTTTCATTCTTCAGATAAACATCTGAAGTTCCTTGGACATGCCACTTGCCAGATACGTTTCCACAAATTATATGTGTGTCTTTCAAATTGTCCAACTAGGACTGTACTACATCCTGGTGCCCCATTGCGTACCCGCCGAGCTAGCTATGACAGTAACTTATAAGCGCTTTTAACTAAGTGCAGCCCCTTACTATCAAAATGCCATGCAATAAAATCTGTCCCTCCTTCCCTAAGAGGTATATTCAGAATATGACGAACATCATCTGGACAAAATGTGTCACATACCAATGCCTCACCCCATGATCCTGAAATTGGACTAATAAGTTCACTAGCATTCGTGAGAAGATTTGCACCCCTCGGAGTGATAACTTTGCGTGACCAGGCCCTTGGTATCCATGGGTCCGTCCAGATATTGAGAGAAGAGCCACTACCTATACGCTAAATGCAGCCCTGCTTGATCAAATCTAATCCTTGTAGGATGCTTCGCCAAGAGTAAGAAATACCATCTTTAGCTTCAACATGCAGAACATGGCAGCGGGGGAAGTATTTTGCTTTAAGGACTCTTGCACATAAGGTGTCCTCGTTTTGAAGCAACCTCCATCCTTGCCGAGATAACATGGCAATATTAAAATGGTGCATATTCCTGAAACCAAGTCCTCCCATAGACTTTGTCTGTGTGAGTTTATCCCAACTTAACCAATGAAGTGTGTTGTCCTTATCTTGCTGGCTCCACCAGAATTTGCCAAGTAGACTATCAATTTCAGAACAGAGAGTTTTTGTCAAGTCGAAACATGACATGGCATATGTGGGTATAGCTTGTGCGACACCCTTGACCAAAATCTCCTTGCTTTCTTTTGCCAACATTTTTTCTTGCCATCCATATACTCTCCCACATATGTTGCCCTTAATATATGAGAAAGCTTTCCTCCTAGACCGCCCCACATGTACGGGTAGGCCTAGGTATCTCTCATTCCAATTTTCGCTAACTATATTCAACGCACCCTTCACAGCAAGCTTTGCCTCGTCATTTGTATTCAGGCTGAACATGATGGCAGACTTCTCCACATTTATGCACTGACCCGAGAAATCAATAGTTTGATACATGCATTAAGGACTCCAGAAGATACTCAAAAGGCAACTTCCCCCGTGCCAGGTCCATCTCCTTGGTCCGAAATCTGAAACAAAAAACATGTGCAAAACATGATAATTGAGTTGTGTTACATTGAGTCAGCCAATGACGTAACCATTGAATCCCTGATTATTGCTCTTGCTAATATAGGATTCTGGTTGGGCATCATTCTGTAAAGTTTTAATGATGAAGTTATCTGATGGAGACAATACCAAATGTGTAGGTAATATTATCTTTACGTATTACCTATCTTGAGAAAACAACATGAGTGTATGGGAAATACCCTTCACCATGCCAATGCCATCTATATATGCCAAGCGAAAACAAATACATATGATGAAAAATCATATTTTTTTGGAAAAGGAGGATTACTCCGGCCTATGCATCTGAGCGATGCATGCAGCCATTTTATTAATTATTCTCATAGACCTTACAAAGCATTACATCAGTAAGCCTGAAGCCGCCATCTTGGCGACACTTGTCGCTACTCCTAACCCCTTGATGTAGGGGTACCGAATGTCTAAACCTAATATCAAACAAACATCACACCCAAACCTAACATCTAATGCCGGATGCCCCATCCTAGCCACATACCGGGAATGGGTCACACACCGGTGCGGGGCACTCACCGAGGCTACCGCCGCCGTCATCCAGCTAACCATCTTCAGAGCAGGTACCGACACAAAGACCTTGTCCGACACAAAGACCTTGCTAGGTCAGCTGTCGACGCCACCATGGCGCCAGACAGCCACTGCCCTGCGTTCGTCCATGCAGCCGCATCGGTCGTCGATATCCAGCTGCACCATGCCGCCAATACTCATCATCATCGACGCAGTAGAAACAATGGCGAACCTCCTGGCAACCTCCACACAGTCACCGATGTTGGAGCTACGTGAAGTCTAGCACCCACGGCAACTCTCCGCCGAACACCAGACCCTCCCAAAACGGTGCCTCCATTGAGGGTACGACGCGAAGCATGCCACTGCCACCCAATCCAGACTGAATTTTGGACTTTTGCCCGGGAGGGGTTCGAAGGTGGATAGGAGAGACCTCGACATCGCCTCCGCAAAGGGTAATGTCGTCGATGCCGGACCAAACAGGCTGATCAAAGTTTCCTCCAGTCCCCATCCTATACCACCAAACCCCCGTCAGCTCCGGATCCGGCAACGGACCACGAACCGAAACCTGCAAAGATGAGAGAACCATGGGGATCAACCCACCCTGAAGGAGGATCGAGAAGTCCATCATAGATCTCCAGGCGCCGAATCCAGTGATCCGGCATGGTCAGAAACGACGACCACCACCCCGCGGCGGCCGACGGCGTTCAAGCCCAAGACCCAGAATTGGAACCGATCTAAACCTAGCGGCGCCCACGACCATCGATATTGCCCACCACGCAACCGTCACCACACCGTGAGCAGGCCACCACCACCACCACCACTGCGCTACGAGCGACGCCGCCAAAAAAACCGCTCGCCGCGCCACGCTGCCCGACCCCATGCTAGCCCGACGCCTTGCCCGATCTGGCTGTCCTGCGCCAGATGCGACGGACAAGGGGGAGAGATGCCCCGCCGCCGCCCACCCGGCCAAGGTTTGCCCGGCGATGGTGTGGACAGCGGCAAGGAGAGGTCCCTAGATGGTGCAAAGGCCGAGAGGACGACGACTAGGGTTTCCGCCGGGTCGCCCGCAGGGGCGACACGAGGGGGCGAGGGGGCTATAGTGTTGGAAATATGCCCTAGAGGCAATAATAAAATGGTTATTATTGTATTTCCTTGTTCATGATAATTGTCTATTGTTCATGCAACAATTGTGTTAACCGAAAACCATAATACATGTGTGAATACATAGACAACAACATGTCCATAGTGAGCCTCTAGTTGGCTAGCTCATTGATCAATAGATGGTCACGGTTTCATGACCATGGACATTGGATGTCATTGATAACGGGATCACATCATTAGGAGAATGATGTGATGGACAAGACCCAATCCTAAGCATAGCACAAGATCGTGTAGTTTGTCTGCTAAAGCTTTTCTAATGTCAAGTATCGTTTCCTTAGACCATGAGATTGTGCAACTCTCAGATACCGTAGGAATACTTTGGGTGTGCCAAACGTCACAACGTAACTAGGTGGCTATAAAGGTACACTACGGGTATCTCCGAAAGTGTCTGTTGGGTTGGCACGAATCGAGACTGGGATTTGTCACTCCGTGTGACGAAGAGGTATCTCTGGACCCACTCGGTAAGACATCATCATAATGAGCTCAATGTGACTAAGACGTTAGCCACGGGATGATGTATTACGAAACAAGTAAAGAGACTTGCCGGTAACGAGATTGAACAAGGTATAGGGATACCGACGATCGAATCTCGGGCAAGTATCATATCGGTAGACAAAGGGAATTGTATACGGGATTGATTGAACCCCCGACATCGTGGTTCATCCGATGAGATCATCGTGGAGCATGTGGGAGCCAACATGGGTATCCAGATCCCGCTGTTGGTTATTGACCGGAGAGATGTCTCGGTCATGTCTACGTGCCTCCCGAACCCGTAGGGTCTACACACTTAAGGTTCGATGACACTAGGGTTATAGGGAAATAGTTTACGTGGTTACCAAAGGTTGTTCGGAGTCCCGGATGAGATCCCGGACATCACGAGGAGTTATGGAATGGTCCGTAGGTAAAGAATGATATATAGGAAGTGAGGATTTGGTCACCGGAAGTGTTTCGTACATCACCGGTAACATACCGGGACCACCGGAAGGGTTCAGGGGGTCCACCAAGCGAGGCCACAGGCACCGGAGGGCTGCATGGGCCGCAAGTTGGAGGGAACCATCCCCTAGGTGGGCTGGTGCACCCCCCACAAGGGCCCAAGGCGCAGCACAGGTGGGAGGGGGGCAAACCCTAGGGGCAGATGGGCCCTAGGCCCACCTAGGGCGCTGCCCCTCCCACTCCCTCTTTTGGCCGCCGCCCTAGATCAATCTAGGGTTGTCCGCCGGCCTTGGGGAGGGAACCCTAGGGATGCTGCACCCCTCCTCCTCCCCCTATATATATGTGGGGTTGGGGGGGCTGCCAGACACATGAGTTCTCTCTCTCTCGGCGCAGCCCTACCCTTCCTCTTCCTCGTTCTCCATAGTGCTTGGCGAAGCCCTGTCGGAGACCACGCAGCTCCACCGTCACCACGCCGTCGTGCTACCGGAGCTCTCCCTCAACCTCTCCTTCCTCCTTGCTAGATCAAGGCGTAGGAGACGTCACCAGGCTGGACGTGTGCTGAGTGCGGAGGCGCCGTTGTTCGGCGCTAAGATCGGAATCCATCGCGATCTGAATCGCTGCGAGTATGACTCCACCAACCACGTTCTTGTAACGTTTCCGCTTAGCGATCTTCAAAGCTATGAAGATGCAATCTCTCCTTACTCGTTGCTGGTTTCTCCATAGATAGATCTTGGTGGTCGTAGGAATTTTTTTGATTTACTACTACGTCTTCCAACAGTGGCATCATGAGCTAGGTCTATGCGTAGAATCTATGCACGAGTAGAACACAAGTTGTTTTGGGCGTCGATCTTGTTAATTTGCTTACCGTTACTAGTCTTATCTTGATTCGGCGGTATTGTGGGATGAAGCGGCCCGGACCAACTTTACACGTACGCTTATGTGAGACCGGTTCCACCGCCTGACATGCACTTGTTGCATAAGGTGGCTAGCGGGTGTCTGTCTCTCCCACCTTAGTTGGATAGGTTTCGATGAAAAGGGTCCTTATGAAGGTTAAATAGCAATTGGCATATCACATTGTGGTTTTGGCGTAGGTAAGAAACGTTCTTGCTAGAAACCTATAGCAGCCACGTACAAACTTGCAACTACAAATTAGAGGACGTCTAACTTGTTTTTGCAGCATATGCCTTGTGATGTGATATGGCCAAAGGATGTGATGTGATGCATTGTTATGAATGAGATTGATCATGTTCTTGCAATAGGATTCACGACTTGCATGTCGATGAGTATGACAACCGGCAGGAGCCATAGGAGTTGTCTTATTTTATTATATGACTTGCGTGTCAATCATAAAGGCCATGTAATTACTTTATTTTATTGCTAATTGTTAGCCATAGTAGTAGAAGTAATAGTTGGCGAGACAACTTCATGAAGACATGATGATGGAGATCATGGTGTCATGTCGGTGACAGTGATGATCATGGTTCCCCGAAGATGGAGATCAAAGGAGCAAGATGATATTGGCCATATCATGTCACTATATTGATTGCATGTGATGTTTATCATGTTTACATCTTATTTGCTTAGAACGACGGTAGCTAAATAAGATGATCTCTCAATAAAATGTCAAGAAATGTGTTCACCCTAACTGTGCATCATTGCTAAGGATCGTTGTTCCGAAGCACCACGTGATGATCGGGTGTGATAGGTTCTAACGTTCGCATACAACGGGTGTAAGCCAGATTTACACACGCGATACACTTAGGTTGACTTGAAGAGCCTAGCATGTACAGACATGGCCTCAGAACATAGGAGACCAAAAGGTCGAACATGAGTCGTATAGAAGATACGATTAACATGAAGATGTTCACCATGGATGACTAGTCCGTCTCACGTAATGATCGGGCACGGTCTAGTTGACGTGGATCATGTATCACTTGGATGACTAGAGAGATGTCTATCTAAGTGGGAGTTCATTAAATAATTTGATTATGTGAACTTAATTATCATGAACTTAGTCTAAAATTGTCTTTACAATCTATATTGTAGATCCAATGGCCAACGCTAATGTCACCCTCAACTTCAACGCGTTCCTAGAGAAAACCAAGCTAAAAGACGATGGAAGCACCTATGCGGACTGGGTCCATGGCTTGAGGATCATCCTCATAGCTTCCAAGAGATTGTATGTCCTTGATGCACCGCTAGGTGACGCACCCATTTTCCCAGCGGACCAAGACGTTATGAACGATTGGCAGTCGCGCTTTGATGATTACTCCCTAGTTCAGTGCGGCATGCTTTACAGTTTAGAACCGGGGCTCCAAAAGTGTTTTGAGCAACACGGAGCATATGAGATGTTCCAAGAGCTGAAACTGGTTTTCCAAGCTCATGCCCGGGTCGAGAGATATGATGTCTCCGACAAGTTCTTCAGTTGTAAGATGGAGGAGAATAGTTATGTCAGTGAGCACATACTCAAAATGTCTGGATTGCACAACTGCTTGACTCAGCTGAGAGTTAATCTTCCGGATGACTCGGCTATTGATAGAATCCTCCAGTCGTTCACACCTAGCTACAAGAGCTTTGTGATGAACTACAACATGCATGGGATGGAGAAGTCCATTCCAGAGTTGTACTCGATGCTGAAAGCAGCGGAGGTCGATATCAAAAAGGAGCATCAAGTGTTGATGGTGAATAAGACCACTAGTTTCAATAAAGGCAAGGGTAAGAAGAACTTCAAGAAGGATGGCAAAGCAGTTGCCGCGCCTGGTAAGCAAGTTATCGGGAAGAAGAACAAGAATGGACCCAAGCCTGAGACTGAGTGCTTTTATTGCAAGGGTATCGGTCATTGGAAGCGGAACTGCCCCAAATACTTAGCGGATAAGAAGGTCGGCAACGTTAAAGGTATATATGATATACTTGTTATTGATGTGTACCTTACCAGCGCTCGTAGTAGCTCTTGGGTATTTGATACCGGTGCAGTTGCTCACATTTGTAACTCCAAGCAGGAGTTGTGGAATAAGCGAAGACTGGCAAAGGACGAGGTGACGATGCGCGTCGGGAATGGTTCCAAGGTCGATGTGATCGCCGTCGACACGCTACCTCTACATCTACCTTCGGGATTAGTTTTAAACCTCAATAATTTTTATTTAGTACCAGCTTTGAGCATGAACATTGTATCTGGATCTCGCTTGATACGAGATGGCTACTCATTTAAATCTGAGAATAATGGTTGTTCTATTTATATGAGAGAAATGTTTTATGGTCATGCCCCGCTGGTCAATGGTTTATTTTTGATGAATCTTGAACGTGATGTTACACATGTCCATAGTGTGAGTACCAAAAGATGTAAGGTTGATAATGATAGTCCCACTTACATGTGGCACTGCCGCCTTGGTCATATTGGTGTCAAACGCATGAAGAAGCTCCATGCTGATGGACTTTTGGAGTCTCTTGATTTTGAATCATTTAACACGTGCGAACCATGCCTCATGGGCAAGATGACCAAGACTCCATTCTCCGGAACAATGGAGCGAGCAACTGACTTGTTGGAGATAATACATACCGATGTATGCGGTCCAATGAGCGTCGAGGCTCGCGGTGGCTACCGTTATGTTCTCACCCTCACTGATGACTTGAGCAGATATGGGTATGTCTACTTAATGAAACACAAGTCTGAAACCTTTGAAAGTTTCAAGGAATTTTAGAGTGAAGTAGAGAATCAACATGACAGGAAAATAAAGTGCCTACGATCTGATCGTGGCGGAGAATATTTGAGTCACGAGTTTGGCACGCACCTAAGGAAATGTGGAATTGTTTCACAACTCACGCCGCCTGGCACACCTCGACTAAATGGTGTGTCTGAACGTCGTAATCGCACTCTATTGGATATGGTGCGATCTATGATGTCTCTTACCGACTTACCGCTATCATTTTGGGGATATGCATTAGAGACTGTCACATTCACTTTAAATAGGTCATTGTCAAAGTCCGTTGAGAAGACACCGTATGAATTATGGTTTGGAAACAAACCTAAGCTGATGTTTCTAAAAGTTTGGGGATGCAATGCTTATGTGAAGAAACTTCAACCTGAGAAGCTCGAACCCAAAGCGGAAAAGTGCGTCTTCATAGGATACCCCAAAGAAACTATTGGGTATACCTTCTACCTCAGATCCGAAGGAAAAGTCTTTGCTGCCAAGAATGGATCCTTTCTTGAGAAAGAGTTTCTCTCGAAAGAAGTAAGTGGGAGGAAAATAGAACTTGATGAGGTAATTGTACCTCCACTCGAATCGGAGAGTAGCGCAGCATAGGAAGTTGTTTCTGTGGAGCTTGCACCGGCTAGAGAGGAAGTTAATGATGATGATCATGAAACTTCAGATCAAGTTACTATTGAACGTCGAAGGTCCACTAGGACACGTTCCGAACCAGAGTGGTACGGCAACCCTGTCCTGGAGATCATGTTGTTGGACAACGGTGAACCTTCGAACTATGAAGAAGCGATGGCGGGCCCAGATTCCAACAAATGGCTTGAAGCCATGAAATCCGAGATAGGATCCATGTATGAGAACAAAGTATGGACTTTGGTGGACTTGCCTGATGATAAATGAGCCATAGAAAATAAATGGATCTTTAAGAAGAAGACTGATGCAGATGGTAATGTGACCATTTATAAGGCTCGGCTTGTCGCTAAGGGTTATCGACAAGTTCAAGGAGTTGACTACGATGAGACTTTCTCACCCGTAGCAATGCTGAAGTCTGTCCGAATCATGTTAGCAATTGCCGCATTTTAGGATTATGAGATCTGGCAAATGGACGTCAAAACAACATTCCGTAATGGTTTCCTTAAGGAAGAACTGTATATGATGCAGCCGGAAGGTTTTATCAATCCTAAAGATGCCAAGAAGGTATGCAAGCTCCAGCGCTGCATCTCGGAGTTGGAACATTCTCTTTAATGAGGTGATTAAAGCGTTTGGATTTATACAGGTTTATGAAGAACCCTGTATTTACAAGAAAGTGAGTGGGAGCTCTGAGCATTCCTCATATTATACGTAGACGACATATTGTTGATGGGAAATGATATAGAAATCTTGGAAAGTGTAAAGGCCTACTTGAATAAATGTTTTTCAATGAAGGACCTTAGAGAAGCTGCTTACATATTAGGCATCAAGGTCTATAGAGATAGATCGAGACGTCTCATAGGTCCTTCACAAAGCACATACCTTGACAAGATATTGAAGAAGTTCAATATGGATCGGTCCAAGAAGGGGTTCTTGCATGTGTTACAGGGTGTGAGATTGAGTACGACTCAATGCCCGACCACGGCAAAGGATAGAGAAGAGATGAGTGGCATCCCCTATGCTTCAGCCATAGGCTCTATTATGTATGCCATGCTGTTTACCTGACCTGGTGTGAACCTTTCCATAAGTTTGGTAGGGAGGTACCAAAGTGATCCCAGAGCGGAACACTGGACAGCGGTCAAGAATATTCTGAAGTAACTGAAAAGGACAAAGGACATGTTTCTCGTATATGGAGGTGCCGAAGAGCTCATCATAAAGGGTTACGTCGATGCTAGCTTCGACACAGATCCAGATGACTCCAAGTAACAAACCGGATACATGTATATTTTGAACGGAGGGGCAGTCAGCTGGTGTAGTAGCAAGCAAAGCGTCGTGGCGGCATCTACATGTGAAGCGGAGTATATAGCTGCTTCGGAAGCAGCCAAGGAAGGATTCTGGATGAAGGAGTTCATCACCGACCAGGAGTAATTCCCAATGCGTCGGGCACGATGACTCTATTCTGTGACAACACTGGAGCTATTACCCCTGCCAAGGAGCCCAAGTTTCACAAGAAGACAAGACACATCAAGCGCCGCTTCAACTCCATCTGTGATTACATTCAGGAGGCAGATATAGATATTTGTAAAGTACATACGGATCTGAATGTTGCAGATCCGTTGACTAAATCTCTCTCACGAGCAAAACATGATCAACACCAGAACTTTATGGGTGTTTGATTCATCACAATGTAACTAGATTATTGACTCTAGTGCAAGTGGGAGACTGTTGGAAATATGCCCTATAGGCAATAATAAAATGGTTATTATTGTATTTCCTTGTTCATGATAATTGTCTATTGTTCATGCTATAATTGTGTTAACCGAAAACCATAATACATGTGTGAATACATAGACCACAACATGTCCATAGTGAGCCCATAGTTGGCTAGCTCGTTGATCAATAGATGGTCACGGTTTCATGACCATGGACATTGGATGTTATTGATAACGGGATCACATCATTAGGAGAATGATGTGATGGACAAGACACAATCCTAAGCATAGCACAAGATCGTGTAGTTCGTTTGCTAAAGCTTTTCTGATGTCAAGTATCGTTTCCTTAGACCATGAGATTGTACAACTCCCGGATACCGTAGGAATACTTTGGGTGTGCCAAACATCACAACGTAACTGTGTGGCTATAAAGGTACACTACAGGTATCTTCGAAAGTGTCTGTTGGGTTGGCACGCATCGAGACTGGGATTTGTCACTCCGTGTGATGGAGAGGTATCTTTGGGCCCACTCGGTAAGACATCATCATAATGAGCTCAATGTGACTAAGGAGTTAGCCACGGGATGATGTATTACGGAACGAGTAAAGAGACTTGCCTGTAACGAGATTGAACAAGGTATAGGGATACTGATGATCGAATCTTGGGCAAGTATCATACCGATAGACAAAGGGAATTTGTATACGAGATTGATTGAATCCCCGACATCGTGGTTCATCCAATGAGATAATCGTGGAGCATGTGCGAGCCGACATGGGTATCTAGGTCCTGCTATTGGTTATTGAATGGAGACATGTCTCGGTCATGTCTACGTGCCACCCGAACCCGTAGGGTCTACACACTTAAGGTTCGATGACGCTAGGGTTATAGGGAAATAGTGTACGTGGTTACCGAAGTTTGTTCGGAGTCCCGGATGAGATCCCGGACATCACGAGGAGCTCTGGAATGGTCCGGAGGTAAAGAATGATATATAGGAAGTGAGGATTTGGTCACCGGAAGTGTTTCGGGCATCATCGGTAACGTACCGGGACCACCGGAAGGGTTCCAGGGGTCCACCAAGTGGGGCCACAGGCAGCGGAGGGCTGCATAGGACGCAAGTGGGAGGGAACCAGCCCCTATGTGGGCTGGTGCACCCCACACAAGGGCCCAAGGCGCAACACACGTGGGAGGGGGCAAACCCTAGGGGCAGATGGGCCCTAGGCCCACCTAGGGCGCTGCCCCTCCCACTCCCTCTCTTGGCCGCCGCCCTAGATCAATCTAGAGTTGGCCACCGGCCCTGGGGAGGGAACCCTAGGGCTGCCGCACCCCTCCTCCTCCCCCTATATATATGTGGGGTTTGGGGGGCTGCCAGACACACGAGTTCTCTCTCTCTCTCTCTCGGCGCAGCCCTACCCTTTCTCTTCCTCGTTCTCCGTAGTGCTTGGTGAAGCCCTGTCGGAGACCAGGCAGCTCCACCATCACTACGCCGTCGTGCTGCCGGAGCTCTCCCTCAACCTATCCTTCCTCCTTGCTGGATCAAGGCATAGGATACGTCACCGGGCTGCACGTGTGTTGAATGCGGAGGCGTCGTTGTTCGGCGCTAAGATCGGAATCCACCGCAATCTAAATCGCTGCGAGTACGACTCCACCAACCGCGTTCTTGTAACGCTTCCTCTTAGCGATCTTCAAAGGTATGAAGATGCAATCTCTCCTTACTCGTTGCTGGTTTCTCCATAGATAGATCTTGGTGGTCGTAGGAATTTTTTTGATTTACTACTACGTCTTCCAAGATATAGAACGTGGGTGCTTGATATTTTCAAAAATGGGAGGAGAATTTCACTTCCCCGGCCTTTGCACCATCTAGGGATGCATACGGCCTTTTAAGTACGAGTACTAGGATTTTAGTCTCGGTTACAGACCAAGCCTAGCATAGTCCTCAATAAATGTGTGAGTATCACGAAAGCCTGGCCCTCAAGAATAAATAGGAACCTAAATTCGCCTCTGTGAGGATTCAAACCCAGGTGTTGGGTTTGTACATCCACTCCCCTAACCAGCTGAGCTAGGCTCACTCCCTACGAAACATCATAAATGAAGAGGAAATTTAGATTTTGGTGTCATTTAACGGTTACAGTTGAAATTTTATTTGAACAATGTAATGAACCACTTCACATGAAATGATCATAAGCTCGTGGACTACATGTTTCATTAATTTGCGCAAACTATATAACCTGGAAACATCAAAGGATGACAAATTGCATCAACAAAGGATTATTAACCAAGGGAGAAGACCTCATATTTGTATATGGCTGCACAATTGAAGTGCACCTACACTTCCAGTAGAAAATCTGAAAGTGCGTTATATCGACTATAGGGGGTTGAATAGGTGATTTTTACAAATACGTCACTTAGGAATTACTAGTTGATGAATTTGCTAAGTGATGAAATACCAACAATGGAATAAGTACTCAAGTGCATGCATTGTATAATAGTAGTATAGTCATCATGATGAAATGAAACATACAGAGAGCACAAGTAGCGTGAAAACAGGATGATTAAAGAATTTGGGTTGCGGAAATTGAGAAAGTCTTCAGTCAAAGTCTTCAAACAGTAATGATCAATTTCATCTACAAGAACTTGAGGACATGGAAGGATTGAGGAAATAGAACCAGGAGCTGAATGAAGACAATGATTTGATGATCCGATTCCAACTGTTGTGTCAGTCATACGTCTGGTTTGGAGCGGCTTGGTATTTAAACCAAAGGACACATAGTCCCAGGACCAATGTTGAGGATATCGCTTATCGTTGTTGTCTCGTTCAGCTGGGGATTAGAGATTAAACGGAAATCGACCGATTAACTGATTTTATCGGTCGACTATTAATCAGCCATTTTTTGCAAATCCTAGGTTCCCAACACTGAAATATGCTATATATAAAACCAAAAATATATTGGACAGAAGTGTTACCTTGATTCCTAGCCTCTGAATCCTCGTATAATGACAAACAAAATAGTGAAATAGTACATATTGCATAACAAAGTCCACAAAAACACAAATAAACATAATTTTTGCAAAGAATAGTGCTAGGAATATGCCCGATTTATCGGAAGATTCTCTATAAATCACTTGTCAAAGAGATAAATCGGTCCAAAAGATAAACAGTGAAGATAAGGCATAATCTTATCGGTTACCCCACGAGTAGCGATAAATAGGAAGATAAATTGTTGAATCAGAAGATTTTTTGAACAGTGCCTAGGACACATAGTCCTTACTGTATTCTCCTTGAGCTAAGGTCACGCAGTCCTCATCCAATACTCATGGTAAGTCTTCAAGGTAAACTTCTAAACCTTCACAAACTCGGTCATCTGAAAATCTACAATTTTCTCTTTGATGCTCTAGACCATGATGCCTAACGGTCTGGAAGATACACATTCTTCAAAGGTAACAAACGCCGGTTCCACATAGGAACAATATCTTAAGTGATGCTCAATCACTTTGGGTTTTAGGTGTTTGGGTTTTCGGGTTTTCCTCACAGATGATTTTCTCTCAAAGTCCTCGGAGGATACGTTTCTCTAAATGACACTTGTCAATCTCAATTGGAGCAGCCAGCCAGCTAGTGGTTGTGGGGGCGGCTATTTATAGCCAGGATGCAACCTGACATGATAAGACATAAACATCCCTAATGGTATGACCATTATGTGGATAAGATATTTGGACAGCTCGCGCGAAGCACAACAACGGTCGGAATTTCGAACTATGAAAGTCCTCAGGGCTATCATATTACTTACTATAGGCAATTCGCACTGGCAAAATCCTAACTCCTCAGTCAGACCAATTTTCTCAAAGACCAGAAGAACTTTCTCTCTGGCACTAAAGAGCTTGACTGAACTGTAAGAGATTTCCAAAGGCTTCACTCAAGGGATTGGGTATGTGTAGGCTTTGAGATAAGCATCACTTGGAAAATTTTCCTTAGTTTTACCTCGACCCTCTTTAACAATACGATGTTAGTATGATTAGAAAGAAAGGAAATGAAACAAGAAAAACTAAAGTCTTCATGCTTCAAAGTCCTCGCGTCAATTTCTTCATGGACACACCAATTTCCATATTTTCAAAGTCTTCAAGAAAAGCTTCAAAGTCTCCAGCTGAAGACATACATATTTAGGGGTCAACATTCGTCGGATATATAGAACTCCTCAGCGACTTATAGAACCTATGTACACTCACAAACACGTTAGTCCCTTAATCTATAAGTTTTCAATCCACCAAAATCACTAAGGGGCACTAGATGCACATACAAAATCTCGAAAGGAAAAAGGATAGAGAGAGTGACCTAGCAAGGGTGAATCGGTCCATATCAATATGAAGTCACGGGACGTCAAAGGGAGATATCATCATCTAGCATGGGTAGCGGCCCGAGCCAACGCATCTTTCCCAGTAGTAGTGGCATGAATCACCTCCTTGGTATTCATTGAATTCCTTTTGCCATGAATACTAGCAAGATACATCAAATATCGCTACATTATATACACACATAAGTAAATCTTTGGTATTCATCTAAATACTAAGGAATACCCCTAGCACTACCCTTGATCTTTCCTTTGAGTGCTTCATAACAATTATGTTTCCACACCCTAGAGCAATGCCAAATCTAGTGCAACTTTGGTGCACGGGTGAGGTGACAAGGTCCAACCTATTCTAGGTGTGTGGTGTCCAGAGTGGCTGCGGTGACATAGTGTGTAGTTGCTATAGAAGGATGACACATCAGAGGCAAGCATCATTATAGACATCGTTGCTCCCGAACGACATCTGTCTTGTTAGGGCAATGAGGCGGATGGGGACAAAGAAAATGGTAGCCATGATCTAGGGTTCATAAGGAGATGATAGGAGTCATACGAGATGGTGGTGGCTTGGACAGGACGAGCATTCATTGTCTTCCACATACACCTCCTTCCAAAAGTCATACACACGCGGGTGGTCACCATGTTCTTCCAGCACCGCCTGGACTGCGAGACAATGACCAATACCAACAAAGGAAATATCTTCCTTACTCCCCTCGACCGGAGGTGTGATGCTCCCACTCGCGCCTTATGGCTAACACTGCCCTATGCTCTCCCTCGGACGGAGATGCCCCCCCCCGTGCTCTCCCTCGGCCAGAAATACAATGCCTCTTGTCGCTTCCCCTTAAGCTATGGCCACTTGAAATAGTGAGAAGACCGAAAGACGTGGGTACATGGAGAGATAGAGAGGGGTATCCTAATACGTCCATTTTGCATCATGCTTTTATATTGATATTTATTGCATTAAGGGCTGTTATTACATGTTATGGTACAATACTTATGCCTTTTCTCTGCTATTTTACAAGGTTTACATGAAGAGGGAGAATGCCGGCACCTGGAATTTTTGACTGGAAAAGGAGTAAATATGAGAGACCTATTCTGCACAACTCCAAAAGTCCTGAAAAGTTACAGAGAATTATTTAGGAATATATTAAAAATATTGGGCGAAACAAATACCAGAGGGGACACACTAGGAGGTCACAAGCCTGCTAGGCGTGGCCTACCCCTGGACGCGCCATGGTGGCTTGTGGGCCCCCTGGCAGGCCTCCGGTGCCCATCTTTTTCTATATGAAGGGTTTTGACCTGGAAAAAAAAATAAAGAGAGAGCTTTCGGGACGAAGCGCCACCGTCTCGAGGCGGAACTTGGGTAGAACCAATCTAGAGCTTTGGCAGAGCTGTTCTATCGGGGAAACTTCCCTCCCGAAGGGGAAATCGAAGCCATCGTCATCACCAACGATCCTCTCGTCGAGACGGGGTCAATCTCCATCAACATTTTCACCAGCACCATCTCCTCTCCAAACCCTAGTTCATCTCTTGTATCCGATCTTTGTCTCAAACCACAGATTGGTACCTGTGGGTTGCTAGTAGTGTTGATTACTCCTTGTAGTTGATGCTAGTTGGTTTACTTGGTGGAATATCATATGTTCAGATCCTTTATAGTAATTAATACTCCTCTGATTATGAACATGAACATGTTTTGTGAGTATTTACGTCTATTCCTAAGGACATGGGATAAGTCTTGTTATAAGTAATCATGTGAATTTCGTATTCGTTCGATATTTGGATGAGATGTATGTTGTCTCTCCTCTAGTGGTGTTATGTGAACGTCGACTACATAACACTTCACCATTATTTGGGCCTAGGGGGAGGCATTGGAAGTAATAAGTAGATGATGGGTTGCCAGAGTGATAGAAGCTTAAACCCTAGTTTATGCGTTGCTTCATAAGGGGCTGATTTGGATCGATATGTTTCATGCTATGGTTAGATTTATCTTAATTCTTCTTTTGTAGTTGTGGATACTTATTAGAGAGGTTAATCATAAGTGGTATGTTTGTCCAAGTAAGGGCAGAACCCAAGCACTGGTCCACCCACATATCAAATTATCAAAGTAATGAACGCGAATCAAATGAGCATGATGAAAACTAGCTTGATAAAAATTCCCATGTGTCCTAGGGAGCGCTTCACTTAATGTAAGAGTTTGTCCAGGCCTGTCCTTTGCCTCAAAAAGGATTGGGATACCTTGCTGAACCTTTGCTACACTTGTTACTTGTTACCCGTTACAAATTACCTTATCACAAAACTATCTGTTACCGATCATTTCAGTGCTTGCAGAGAATACCTTACTGAAAACCACTTGTCATTTCCTTCTGCTCCTCGTTGGGTTCGACACTCTTACTTATAGAAAGGACTATGATAGATCCCCTATACTTGTGGGTCATCAAGACTCTTTTATGGAACCGTTTTCGGGGAGTGAAGCGCCTTTGGTCAGTGGAATTTGGTAAGGAAAAATTTATATAGTGTGCTGAAATTTACTGTCACTTGTTACTATGGAAAATAAACCTTTGAGGGGCTTGTTCGGGGTATCTTAACCTCGACCGGAAGCACAAAGAGTTTCTCCTCAACCTAATGAACCTACTGAAAATATTTATTATGAAATTCCTTCGGGTATGATAGAGAAACAACTGGATAATCCTTATGCGGGAGATGGATCACTCAATCCTGATTTGCATCTAATCTATGTGGATGAAGTTTGTGGATTATTTAAGCTTGCAGGTCTGCATGAGGATCATGTCAAGAAGAAGTTCTTTCCTTTATCTTTGAAGGAGAAGGCATTTACATGGTATAGGGTATGTGATGATACTGGATCATGGACCTACAACCGATTGAAAATGGAATTTCATCAGAAGTTTTATCCTATGCATCTAGTTCATCGTGATCGGAATTATATTTATAATTTTTGTCCTCGTGAAGGAGAAAGTATCGCTCAAGCTTGGGGGATACTTAATTCAATGTTATATTCATCCCCCAATCATGAGCTCGCAAGAGAAATTATTATTCAAAAAATTTATGCTCGGCTTTCTCGTAATGATCAATCCATGCTCGATACTTCTTGTGTTGGTTCCTATATGAAGAAAGATATTGACTTCAAATGGGATTTATTGGAAAGAATTAAACGCAACTCTGAAGATTGGGAACTCGACGAAGGTAAGGAGTGAGGTATAAACCTTAAGTTTGATTGTGTTAAATCCTTTGTAGACACCGATGCTTTTCATGAATTTAGCACTAGATATGGACTTGACTCTAAGATAGTAGCTTCTTTTTGTGAATATTTTGCTGCTCATGTTGATCTCCCTAAGGAGAAGTTGTTTAAATATCATCCTCCCATTGAAGTGAAAGTATTTGAACCTATTAAAGTTTAAGGAGAAACTATTATTTATAATGTTGATCCTGTTATTCCTACTGCTTATATTGAGAAACCACCTTTCCCTATTAGAATAGAGGAACATGCTAAAGCTTCAACTGTGGTTCGTAAGAGCTATGTTAGAAAACCTACACCCCCTAAGCAAATAAAAGTTGAACCTAGTATTGCTATGGTTAAATATCTCTTGGTTGATAATATTGATGGGCATGTTATTCATTTTTGTGAAGAAGTTGCTAGATTTGCTAGACCTGATGTTAAAGATAAACATAGACCTATTGTTGGCATGCCTGTTGTTTCTGTTAAAATAGGAGATCATTGTTATCATGGCCTATGTTATGTGGGTGCTAGTGTGAGTGCAATTCCCTTTACCTTATATAAAGAAATTATGAATGATATTGCACCAACTGAATTGGGAAAAATTGAGTTCACCATTAAGCTTGCTAATAGAGATACTATAGCACCAGTTGGGATTATTAGAGATGTTGAAGTCCTACTGATTTTCTTGTTCTTGGTTCCCCACAAGATGATTTTTTTCCAATTATATTTGGTAGACCTTTCTTGAATACTGTTAATGCCAAGATAGATTGTGAGAAAGAAATTGTTACTGTAAGTTTTGGGGATGTGTCCCATGAGTTTAATTTCTCTAAATTTCGTAGACAACCCCATGCTAAAGAATTGCCTAGTAAGGATGAAATTATTGGTCTTGCTTCTATTGATGTGCCTCCTACTGATCCCTTAGAACAATATTTGCTGGACCATGAAAATGATATGCGTATGAATGAAAGGAATGAAATAAATAAGATTTCTTTGATCAACATCCTATTTTGAAACACAACTTGCATGTTGAAATACTTGGGGATCCTCCTCCACCCAAGGGTCATCCCATGTTTGAGCTTAAATAATTACTGTATACTCTGAAATATGCTTATCTTGATGAAAAGAAGATATAGCATGTTATTATTAGTGCTAACCTTTCAGAGCATGAAGAAAAGAGATTATTGAAAACTCTAAGGAAGCAGTGTGCTGCTATTCAATAGACTCTTGATGATCTTAAGGGCATTAGTCCCACTCTATGTCAGCACAAAATTAATATGGAGCCCGATGCTAAACAATTGTTGATCACCAACGGCGGTTAAATCCTAAAATGGAAGAAGTGGTAAGAAATGAAATATTAAAGCTTCTGGAGGCAGGTATAATTTATCCTATTGCTGATAGTAGATGGGTTAGTCCTGTTCATTGTGTCCCTAAGAAAGGAGGTATTATTGTAGTTCCTAATGATAAAAATGAATTAACCCCACAAAGAATTGTTACGGGATATAGAATGGTAATTGATTTTAGGAAATTAAATAAAGCTACTAGGAAAGATCATTACCCTCCACCTTTTATTGATCAAATGCTAGAAAGACTATCCAAACACACACATTTTTGCTTTCTAGATGGTTATTCTGGCTTCTCTCAAATACCTGTGTCAAAAGAGGACCAAGAGAAGACCACTTTTACCTACCCTTTCGGTACCTTTCCTTATAGACGTATGCCTTTTGGTTTATGCAATGCTCCTGCTACCTTTCAAAGATGTATGACTGCTATATTCTCTGATTTTTGTGAGAAGATTGTTGAGGTTTTCATGGATGATTTTTCCGTTTACGGAATTTTTTTTGATGATTGCTTGAGCAACCTTGATCGAGTTTTGCAGAGATGCAAAGAAACTAATCTTTTCTTGAATTGGGAGAAGTGCCACTTTATGGTTAATGAAGGTATTGTCTTGGGACACAAAATCTCCGAAAGAGGTATTGAAGTTGATAAAGCTAAAGTTGATGCTATTGAAAAAATGTCGTGTCCTATGGATATCAGAGGTATAAGAAGTTTCCTTGGTCATGTTGGTTTCTATTGGAGGTTTATTAAAGACTTCTCTAAGATTTCTAGGCCTCTCACTAATCTTTTTCAAAAAGATGTTCCATTCATTTTTGATGATGATTGTGTAGAAGCATTTGAAATTCTTAAGAAAGCCTTGATCACTTCACCTGCTGTTCAACCACCTAACCGGAACCTACCCTTTGAGATTATGTGTGATGCTAGTAATTATGCCATTGGTGTTGTTCTAGGACAAAGAGTTGATAGGAAATTAAATGTTATCCATTATGCTAGTAAAACTCTAGATAACGCTCAAAGAAACTATGCAACCACTGAAAAGGAATTTTTAGCAGTTGTGTTTACTTGTGATAAGTTCAGACCTTATATTGTTGATTCCAAAGTAACTATTCACACCGATCATGCTGCTATTAAACATCTTATGGAAAAGAAAGATGCTAAACCTAGACTTATTAGTTGTGGATGCTTGCGAGAGAGGTTAATCATAAGTGGGAGGTTTGTCCAAGTAAGGGCAGCACCCAAGCACCGGTCCACCCACATATCAAATTATCAAAGTAATGAACGCGAATCAAATGAGCATGATGAAAACTAGCTTGACAGAAATTCCCATGTGTCCCCGGGAGCGCTTCACTTTATATAAGAGTTTGTCCAAGCATGTCCTTTGCTACAAAAAGTATTGGGCTACCTTGCTGCACCTCTACTACACTTGTTACTTGTTAGCCATTGCAAATTACCTTATCACAAAACTATCTTTTACCGATAATTTCAGTGCTTGCAGAGAATATCTTACTGAAAACTGCTTGTCATTTCCTTCTGCTCCTCGTTGGGTTCGACACTCTTACTTATCGAAAGGACTATGATAGATCCCCTATACTTGTGGGTCATCACGTCCCCATTAGAGCATCTCTAGCAGATCTCGTATATGCCCCGGCTCGCAAAATAACCGTCAAAATACGGGTCCGTGCGAAAAAAAGTCGCCTGATCGGACATTGTAAATGCATCGGACCCATAAATTTTTTTGAGGGGCGAGGTAAATCCCACCTCGAACCTACGAAAACACAGGTTTCCCCCTCGACCCGACGGTGCCCTATATCTCAGAAAAGCGGTTGGCGAGAGGGAGATTTCAGCCCACGCGTGTTCCCCACCCCCTGCCGCAGCCACCCGCCATCGGTTCCGTTCGTACGCCACCGGTGATTCTGGCCATATCTGTGGACGGAATCATGCCTCTGGGGAACCCCTCACTCGGTTCCACCTAGCCGCTTCACCGACTCCCCGAATTCATCGAACCGAGCCTTCCGAAGTCGCAGTCGTTGCCCCGTGATCGACCGCCGCAGAGCCATCGCCCGAGCCGCCAGTGAGTACTTGTGCTTGTGCTTTTGGATGCGATATGCATATTTGGTTCATGCGGCGTCTGTATTTGTGGTTTTAGATGGAATTGAGCCTCGCAAGATGTTTTTGCTCGAGGATCCGTTCGATTCGGATGACTCGAATGTTGAGATGCTACTTGAGAACCATCGGCAGCAGATGTTGGTGATGGCCCTCGCCGTGAAGGAGCACGACGATGAGAACCAAAAGAGACGGTGAGTATCGACCTTCGGCTGCCTATGCATTCCTCGCAATCGCCATCTCAGGAATGAGAGGTTGATGCAAGACTACTTCGCGGACAATCCAACATATCCTCTGCACCTCTTCGAGAGAAGCTACCGAATGCACCGATCCCTCTTTGTAAAAATAGTGCAAGATTGTGAGGCCAATTGTCGATATTTTACTCAAATAAGAAATGTTACGGGCTTGAAGGGATTTAGTGCATATCAAAAAATCTTGGCAGCTATTGGGGTAATTGCATATGGCATTCCGATTGACTATGTCGATGAGTACCTTCGTATTGGTGGAGATACTACAATTGAGTCAGTGTGTAGGTTTGCCAAAGTGATCATTTGTGTCTTTGGTCCTGAATATCTCCGGGCACCCAACGAGGAAGACACGAAAAAATGTTTATGGCATCAAGTGAGAGAAGAGGTTGGCCTGGCATGCTAGGAAGCATTGATTGTATGCATTGGACTTGGAAAAATACCCGAAGGAATGGCAGGGAATGTATTGGCCTCGTGATGCAACAATTGTGCTAGAGGCCGTAGCATCCGAGGATTTATGCATGGATTTGGCATTGTGTTTTTGGTATGTTGGGTACTCTCAATGCTATCAATGTGTTGTAACAATCTCATTTGTTTACTAAGCTTGCTAGTGGTGATGTTCCTGCTTGCAACTACACTATCAATGGACATGAATACACAAAGGGGTACTATATTGCAGATGGTATCTGTCCTTCTTGGTGCACATTTGTCAAGAGCATTAAAGTACCCAAAACTAAGAAACAATGTGAATTTGCAAGGGTACAAGAGGCAGCCCGAAAAGATATTGAAAGAGCATTCAGGGTTTTGCAATCTAGGTTTGTCATTGTTCGTGGTCCTGCTCGTTTTTTGGACAAGCGGTCCCGAAAAAACGTCATGACATGTTGTGTGATTCTTCACAATATGATTCTTGAATATGAGAGAGGCATGAACTTTGAGTTCTTCTATGACAATGTGGGTAGCCGTGTCAAACCAGTTAGAGACCCTAACCGTATTAGAGCATTTCTTCAGACCTATCGGAAGATTGAAAATGCAAACACCCACTTTCAGCTTCATGAGGATCTCATTGAACACCATTGGCAAAGGGTTGGGCAGTAACACATTCCATTTTTGCATTCACTTCATTTAATTCATGTGTGATTTGTATTCGGGACAAGTTTTGTATTAAATTATTTAGTTTGCTTCGACGTTTGGAATAATTATTGTAATTTGGATGATAGTTGTATTGTAATGACATTTTATCTTATATTGAATTAATAATTCTGAATATGTGTTAGATATGTCAAATTCAGATAAAAACCCATCTGATTTGCAAGTTGGCGCGGGCTGCGGCTGATCAGACCCCGCATAAAGAAACTGTAGAACGGAATATCCGCAAATATTCCGTTTTATAGTTCCGTTGTGCGGGGTCTGCTTGGCCGCCACCCGTGCCGGTCGGCAAAGTCGTTTTTCCGCAAACTGTAAACGAGTTTTGCGGGTCAACGATATACGGGGTCTGCTGGAGATACTCTTACTTTACCACCGTCTTTGTAGCAGAAAGAGAGAGGAAGGATGAGGGGACTCGGAGGAACGTTTGGTAGTTTCTTTTGAAAGGGATGGGGACGAGCCCATGATTTGTAGATGGGCCGAGAAGACAGCGATACAAGGCAACACCCAAGTGAGCCATTCTCTTACACGTGAGGCTACATGTGCCAAACACAGCCCTGGCGCAGCAAGAGGTCGGCTTTCATGAGAGTTTTTATTTTTACCAAATCTTTATCTAATAATAAAAGCCTTAACGTTTATGGTCGTACGTCGCTAATCTCGTTGCGTTCTGTTTCTGCCCTACAATAGCACTAAAACATAGGCCGATTTGAGCCAATGAGGCCAGCCCATAAAGTCATTCGTCTAGACGCGTTCCATAGCGATTCTAGCCCAACAAAGGCGGCCCATAAAAAATGCCGGGATAAAACATATTTGCCACTGCAAGAATTAGAACTGACAACCTCCGTTCCATGTAATTATTCTGCTGCCAACTGTGCTACCTGAGTACTTTAAATAATCTCACCTCGCAACTTTATATCTCATCCTCCTAATTTATATAGGATTTAAACCAGCATTGAAACGTGCAGCGAAAGAAATAATAAGGAAGAAAAGGATTTCAGACGAGGGATAATAAGGAAAGCCTTCCACGCTGAAGTAAATTTGAGAAAGACATTGATGCAGCAAGGGAAATAAGGAAAGAAAAAAGAATTTGTCGGATTTTTTTTTGCCGAAATAAGGAAGGAAAAGTAATTGAGACGCGGGATAACTCGGAAAGCAATCCACGCCGAGGCAAAGGATTCGAGAAGGAAATTGAGACATGAGATAATAAGGAAAGTAGTGCATGCCTGTCTAAACGTGACATGGGGAAGTAAGGAAGGAAGGTAATTTGGAATTTGGAAGAAGAGGGGATCAAAGCCTGCAAAAATTTACTCACTCTGTCCTATAATGTAAGACATTTTAAAATGATCATGAATTCAAAAATTGTTCATGATTTTAGAAATAATTCCGGAATTTGAAAAATCTTAATGAGTTTTAAAAAGTATTCATAATTTTTTAAAAAAAATCATGATTTCACGAAAATGAGAATGATTTGTGTATCTCGATGATGCAGCAAAATGTGGTCATTGCCATTAAAATTTATGATATTTTTTCTCCCGTTGCAACGCACGAATCGTTTTGCTAGTATAATATAAGAATAAAGGAACTATGGGTTCTTGTGGTACGTCAAAGAAATTGCCCCAAACTTGAAAAATATTACCCATCAATGCAATAAATAAGTAACAAAAAACATTTCATAGAGACGAATCCACTGCCTGGGCCGGCCCATGCAGTAGGAACCTCCTCTACTGCGATCTGCACCCTGGGAAAAAAGACGCAGCACACACGTTTGGGCCGGCCATTGTCCGGGCTGTCTGCTTTTTAAATTTCGTTTTTTCTTATTTTTTTCTTCTTCTTTAAATAATTTGGCAGTTCAAACAAGTGCCGTTCATTTAAAAATATGGTAATTTTTACATAAAATGTTTAATAAATCATAAAATGTTTTTGAATTCAAAAAATAATATCTTGATTTTATAAAAAAAATGTTTTCATATTCAAAAAATCTTCGAAATTTTGAAAACAAATATCCGGAAATTTAAAAATGTTCATGGTTTTTAAAAATATTCGTGTATTAAAAAATGTTGATGAAAATGAACAAAATTTCACCAATTCAAAAAATGTTCATCAATGGAAAAACATCCTATAATTTAACAAACTGTTCATGAATTACTAACTGGTTTACACATTTATAAAGTTTTTGCTGATTCAAAAATTGATCATGTATTTCAAAAAATGTTTGTTAGATTAAAAAAATGTTCGTGCATGTTAAAAATTGTTTCACCAATTTCCAAAACAATGTTTCTCCATTATAGAAATGTTCGTCGATTCAAGAAAATTGTCGAAAAAATATTCACAATTTTAAATAAATGTTTGCAAATAATATTAAATTTTCGCCAATTCAAAATATATTCTTTATTTTAGAAAATGTTCAAAATTTTCAAAAAATGTTCGTGATTTTGACAATTGTTCATGAGTTTACAAAAATGTTCATGATTTCACGAAATTGAGAATGATAGTATATCTTGGTGATGGAGAAAAATATGATCATGATCATGAAAGATTATGTTTTTTTACCGTTGCAACACATGGACCCTTTTGCTAGTAGAGTTTTAAAGGATCGTTACGACACGTTGAACTTTTTCATCCACGCGATTTTGTTGAAAAATAATTGGGATTTTTTTAATTGACAGAGACATAGTCGCACCATAAAAACCTTTGGTAAACTCTTCCCGCCTACACGCTGGCCGAATCTTTTGGCCGGTCGCTTCATCGCGCGAGGCGCTGGCGTTGGGCCTAGCAGCAGATTTTTTTGGTGGGGCCCACCCCCTTCACGCGAATGGCCTGCGAGCGCGGCCGGCTAGGGCAACCCGCGAGGGGGGCGGGGGTGGGCGGAGCGACGAGCGCGGGCGGCCTGAGGCGGGCAGGGTGACGAGCGCGGGCGGCCGGGGGCGGTTGGGGCGACGAGCTCGGGCGGTGCCATGGCCGGCAAGTGCGGCGAGGAATTTCCTAGAGCAAAAATTATGCCGCAATTTTTACTACATGCTTCAACCTTCATTGCATATTTGCATTTTGCTACAACGGTCGCATTTTGATACAACTGGCATCATTTTTCTATACAATACGCAACCGAGCGTCGTGTTTTAGCTACAACTAACGTCTTTTTCTGTTACAACCGGCATGACAGTTTGCTACATCCATCAGGCATGAGCTGTGACCGTCGATTACTTTTTGCTGCAACCATACTAGGTTTTTGCTATATCATGCATCGACTTTTGCTACGTCCATTCATTTTTTAGACCCAAATACTAGTACCTGCAACACGACAAGCTACAACCGGCGACGAACGTGACCACATATTTGCCGCAACCGTTGTTTCCATTTGTTACGACCGACGACAAAAATACTACAACGGGGCATTTGTATTTGCTGGAACGAGTCAATATCAGCGAGGTGGAGCTGCATCCATGGTGTGCGTCGGCGGCGAGCGCGGATCTCCAAAGCTGCATCCATGGTGAGCGCGGATGGCGGAGCTGCATCCAATGAGATCGCGGATCTTCGGCGAGCGCGGACTGGCAGAGGAGTTGCATCCATGGCGAGCGGGATCTCTGACGAGCGCGGGCAGCCAACAAACGCAGGGATCTCAGGGAGTGCGAACAGCCGTCGAGCGCGGATCTCTACAAAGACGACAAGGATGGAGACGCTAGAAAAAAGGAAGGAGTCTGCATGGCTTAATCATGGTGTTAGGAATCCTTGTATGATACGGTTGATGTTGGGCGGCTGTTCGAAATTTTGGGCCGACGCGCCAACGTCCAATGCTGCCTACTTATTACGGAGCTAAATATACTTACGCCACTAACCTTTAAAGTAGAAAAGAATAGTTTGCTCTCTTGTGGGATTTTTTTTTTAGGGATTAGTCATTCAATAGGGCTATTTTGAGGCCTAACCAGCAAACCACCAACCAAGTTATTCCTCCACGTTCCAGTATAAAAAAAATAGATTGTTCCTCAACGTTAACCCTTTATCTGTGCAAAAGAAATCCAGATCGTGCAGTCACATCGACGCATGTAGCCTTTTAGCAGGAGCACTTTTCATGTGCGTAGCTAGCCATTAATTTGTCCCGACTGAAACTTATATCCCAACTGAAACTTATAATAGTACGAGCTTGTAACCCGACCGAAACTTATAACTCGAGCACTTTGCATCCCGCCTTTTAACAGTTCGAGCTTGTATCCCGACTGAAACTTATAACTCGAGTTTGAATCTGCACATGTCGTCATACTGGCAATACCTATGAATATAATTGGTATGTCCTCAGTCCTGTACAACATGACATCACATCCAGGCTACACAACATGATGATTGTTAAGTTGCAATTTTAAGTGATTCAATAAATTGATCAATATGTAGAACAACAAAAAGCAAAACTTACAATCTTAATGGTTTACGAGCCAGGTGGCCACTTTCTTGTGCAACCCATCACAAAAAAATTTAATGGCGAAGTTGGAAATCGTGTAACCTAGTGACTTCACATCGCCGATCTCGTGTGTCGTGTTTTTGCTCATAAAAATGAAACATGCATGTTTTACACATCGAGATATGTATATCTTTTCTTTCTTTTTTTCTTTTTTCTTAAATGTTATGTCATTTGACTGAGTTTCGGTCGATTGAGACCAAGCAACACCTTGCCGTTCGGTACACCACCGGTAGAAGGGCAATGTTAGACTAACAGAAATAGTTCTACATGATTGACGTAATAATGAGCCAGATGGATAAACAGTTGGAGATAAGGGGAGGACGGGCCCACCGGCTGGAATTCAGGGGCGGGGAGATTTTATTGTTCGGAAAATTACGTAAAGTGTACGTATGATTTTTGCCGGTTGAATTACCCCCATTTTTGTTGTCCTCTGTTTTTGCTGCTCCTCACAACCTGTTATCACCGTCGGTGTTGCTGTCAGATGTCAATGAGTTAAGGACGAGATAAAGTTGTTGGAGGATGGCCGGCGTGCCGTGCCAAATAACACAAGCATGAGCTTTAGGGAATTTTGAGCCGTACGTGGCGCCCCTTTGTAATCGAAACTCTTAGAGCATCTCCAGCCGCGGTCCCGAAGGACCCCCAAGGCGCTTTTTTATCATTGGCGGGCGAAAAAAAACCCAGCCGCGGCCCCAAGACGTCGTTTTTCGCCGGTTGAGGCCTTTTTTTGGCCCGGCGAACCCAAGCCGAACCCAGGGCGCTGGGGGTCTCTTGGGGGCTCCGGCGGTAACAAATCGGCATGTGGGACACCACTGTCAGGCGAATCTTGCCCCCTTTTTTCCTAGCGCGAGCCACTTCTCCACGCTGCCGAAACCCACGACACCGGCGACCCTCGCCTGTTCACGGCCCCTGCGTCGCCGCTAGAAGACCTCACTTCGCCCTGTCTCGCCGGATTTCGCTTCCCCGACCCACGCCCATTCCCTCACCCCAAGCCACGCCGGAGTCTGCTCGCCTGCTCGCCCTTCACGCCGACAAGGTGTTCGACGTTCTGCCTGCTCGGCCATGGACTCGGACGACGAGGAGGTGTTTGCGGCCCTGTTGGAGGAAGAAGTTGAGGCCAATGCCGCCAACGAGGAGCACCTCATGATACTGTCCTCGCTGGCCGGCCTGTTCGTCAACAATGACAAGCCCCGACAAGGTGGCTCGAGGCCAGGGCGGCGCAACAGCAAGCAGAGGCATCGGATGGAGGGGTATTGCATGCTCTACGCTGACTACTTCGCCGACTCTCCATTGCATAGTGAGAAAGTATTTCTGCGTCACTACCGGATGAGCTGGAAGCTCTTCCTTAGGATTGTTAATTCCGTCCGGGAGTTCGACAACTATTTCGTTTGCAAGAAGGATTGCACCGGCACAGTTGGATTCTCCGCACTTCAGAAATGCACCCAAGCTATGAGGATGCTTGCATACGGAGCTCCCACGGACATACAAAAAGACTATGGACGAATGGCCGAATCCACCATCATTGAGTGTCTGTACAAATTCTGCAGAGCAGTGGTGGCAGTGTTTGGACCACAATATTTGCGATCACCCAATGGCGAAGACACTACTCGAATCCTGGCACAAAATGTAGCAAGAGGATTTCCAGGGATGCTTGGAAGCATCGACTGCATGCATTGGTCATGAAAAAACTGTCCATTTGCTTGGCAGGGGATGTATAAAGGCGCCAAAGGTGGTTGCAGTGTGATACTTGAGGCAGTAGCCACACATGACCTATAGATTTGTCACTCCTTCTTTGGTATGCCAGGAACTCACAATGATATCAACGTCTTGCAGTGTTCGAATGTCTTCGCCAAGCTTGTTGAAGGTCATGCTCCTCCGGTGAACTTTGAGGTGAATGGACAAAAATACAATAAGGGATAGTACCTAGCAGATGGTATCTATCCGAGATGGTCCACATTTGTGAAGACTATCTCAAAACCTGTGACGCCAAAGAAGGCACACTTTGCTAAGTGTCAGGAGGCTTGCAGGAAAAGATGTCGAGCGAGCATTTGGTGTGTTCCAATCGTGATTTGCTGTTGTCAGGTACCCTGCTATGACCTGGTCCAAAAGGCAGATGTGGGAGATCATGAATTGATGTGTCTGCTTGCACAATATGATCATTGAGAGCGAGCAGGAAGAGCGAGTGTTTGATCCTGAACCATATCACAGGATGGGACCTCTTGCAGTTGTTGATCACTAGGTACCAGCAACATGGACTGCCTATGTCAATATGCGTCAGGAGATCCGAGACCCACAAGTGCATCAAGAACTGCAAGACGATCTGGTGGAGCACCTATGGAGGCTTAAGGGCAACGCCTAACTCGATTTGTTTTAATTTATGTTAAAATTTGCTTCATTGAACTATTTGATTTTGTATTAATTTTTATGATAAATTTTCGTACGAAATATTTAGTTTTTTGTTGAATTTTATGCCGAAATAGCGTCGATTTTGTTCATTTTGTGCCCAAAAGTAGCCGATTTTGTTGATTTCAAAGCTGAAATAACGCCGAAACGAGGCCGATTTTGGGCCAATTCTACGTCAATAATAGGTTGAAAGCGGCGTTATGTGAAATCTCCGGGGACACGACTGGGAGGCCGAGCTCTTCCAATTTTAGCGTCGACTCGTCCCCAAACGACGTTAAAATTGGTCACTGGCCGCTGGAGAGCCAACTGCTGGAGATGCTCTTATACTGGTCATCCGTTTATCATCCCGCCGTCCGCGCCGCATAAATACGAGCGCACGCACAGTAGCAGAGTAGCAGGACCTAAACGAGTTGCGACATGGCTGCGTCCGTATGGTTCTTCTTCTTGCTGGCATCGCTCGGTGCCCTCCATGTTTCCGCCATCAGCATCCGCCTCCTAGCCAGCCTGGCGCTCTGCCTGCGCCGGCCCAAGGATCTCCGGCGCACGTACGGCGCGTGGGCCGTCGTCACCGGCCCGACGTCAGGCATCGGACGTTCCATGTCTCTGGAGCTCGCGCGGCGTGGCCTCAACCTCGTCCTCGTCGGCCGTGACCCCGCCAAGCTCCGGGAAATCTCTGAGGCGATCTCCAGGGCTCACGCCGTGCATACCAAGACCGTGCTGTTCGATTTCTCCCTCGTCTCCACCGCGCAAGGTGTGAAGAACTAAATACGAGCAGTGCAGCGTGCGTGCGTATCCTTCTGGTCATTGATCGGTCCTGTCATATCACGTCGGTCAATCTTTGGCAGGCGACGAGGCGGTGCGACGGCTCCGGGAGGCGGTGGCGGGGCTAGACGTAGGGGTGCTGGTGAACAACGCAGGGGTAGCGAAGCCGGGCGCGGTGTACCTGCACGAGGTGGACGTGGAGGCGTGGGCAAGGATGATACGGGTGAACGTGCTGGCGCTGACGGAGGTGACGACGGCGGTGCTGCCAGGGATGGTGCGGCGGGGCAGGGGAGCCGTCGTGAACATGGGCTCGGGGTCTGCGTCGGTTCTCCCCTCCTTCCCACTCTACTCCGTCTACGCCGCCACCAAACGGTACGTCGCGGACTTCTCCGGGAACCTCGCCGTGGAGTACGGGAGCTCAGGCATCGACGTGCAGTGCCAGGTACGTACTCGGTGCGCGCGCTCGCATCCATCGTGTCGCCCAGATTACCTTTGGCTGTGTCGTGTCACCAGGTTCAATTTGTTTGTGCCGTGTCTGCACTCTGCAGGTCCCGTTCCTGGTGGAGACGAACATGGTGTCGAGCGCCGTGAAGGCCAACTTAATCCTGCAGTTCGTGCTGACCCCGGACACGTACGCGCGCGCGGCGGTGCGCTGGATCGGGCACGGCAGGCTGTGTGTGCCCAACGTCGCCCACCGATTTCAGGGGTGGTCCGCCGGCCTCTTCCCGGACTTCGTCAATGACGCGTACCGCCTGGAGAAGAATCTGGGGCAGAGAGCCATCTTTCGGAGGGTCAAGCCGTGGAGGAAATCGCAGGGAAACTCTCGTGTTCCTACCCAGCACAAGGTTGGTGTTGGTGTTCGCTCGGATTAAGGTGGTTCGGAGCTCGTGGTTATCGGAGCATCTTGTGCCGAACTTACTTCATATGTTTTCTTTGCAACTGTTATTGACGCACATGTTAATAAGTCTACAAAAGTTGTACTGCATGCGGGATCTGGCGTTGTTTGAGACGTCCCTATTGAAGAACTTCTCTCAATGTTACTGTTCACGTGGAAGCAAAGAACGCCTCCGCCATATAGAAGAATGCAAATATAACATGGTGGAACTTTTGTAAAAAAAAGTAGTTTAAAGTGAAAAGCTAACGACCACACGTGTGGGCGTTTGCAATTTGTCCACACGCCTCCGTTACTACTCATTTTGCCATGTCAAATCAGATGACATCAGCGGGATTTTTTTTTTGGTTTTTGGCTTCAAAATGTTTTATCTTCTAATTAAAAAATCTATTTTCACCATTAATTCCGTCTCGACGAGATCTTCAAAAGTAGATCCCATGTTGATATGTTTTGATGAAAAAAAAAATTGGCAACAGTTGCAATGATGTTACACTGTAGTTGTCATAGTGTTTACACTAAAGTTGCCATGACATGTTCTATCTATTTTTTCTTCTAGATTTAAAGCTACCGGTATATTTTTCAACTACTTTTATGACAATCTTTATTAATTAATCATGGCAATTTTTAATAATACCACGGAGGCAAATTTAATGCATGGATCATGACAATTCTTTACTAATCAATCAAAATTTACCTTTAAAGGTAGAAGAAAAAAAATACCTAAAACATATCATGGCAACTTCAGTGTAAACACCATGACAATTCATGTGCAATAGACATGACAACTTTTACAAAAAAAAAGATCGTCGAAACATATTGATAAATGGTGAAAATGGATCTTCAATCGGATTTTTCATTTAAGAGATAAAATATTTTAAAAACTGAAAATCAAAAAAAGATCCCCACATGCATGCATGCGGTGATGTGACGCAGTCTGTTTGTTATAGGCGTGTGGACGGATGTTGCTCCCACCACATGTGTGGGCGTTACCGCAACCCATTTTAAAAGAAATAGATTAGCAGCATTACTATCACCCTTAAAAAAAATTAAACTAGAACTAATAATAAAAAATATTCACACAATTTACATAGAAAATGCACTTTCTTATAATATGCATTGTTCAACATATCCCCTGATATGTCGATAAATCATCCGATTTATCGTTTACCATTGTCCGGCCGATAAGATAGATCGGCCATAAATTGGTTGATATGCCGATAAACCGCTTGATTTACCCCTTATCCTGAGTCGACCGATAAGTTTTCGATAAGCGATATCCCTAACATTGATAATATGCAAGGCTGAACATATAATGGTATTTTGTTTTTTGCGAAATGCAAGTTTTCCAAACAAAGAATGTGACAGGTATTTGATCCATGATGTCTCTACTACAAATTTGCACACAATTTACATTAAAATTGTGCTTTTTATAATATGTGATAATAAGCCATATCGGAAATAATTTGCTACCCATGGTGATAGCTACACACGGTCCCAATTTTTATCTCTAATTCATTTGGTAAATTATTTTGGACTATGAAAAATTACTCTATAGCGAAAAAAATCTAAAACAAACAATGAAAATACTTTCACACAATTTAACCAAATTGTGTTCTTTTATAATTTGCAAGAATAATCATATGTAGTAATATTTCTGCAAAAAATAAGTTTCCTAAAAAGGAATGAATTAGTGGCATTGGTATTATCCTTAAAACAAAAAACACATGAAAATAAACTAAAACAAAATCATAGTGAAGTTTTTTAAGGAAAGAATGAACTAGTGTCTTTGATGTTACCCTTAAGAAGAAATAAAATAAAATAAAATAAAACTAATATATTAAATAATGAAGTTTCCTAACGAATAATGAATTGAGTGCACAGGTGTTAGCCTTTAAGCAGGAAGGAAAGATAAAATAAAATGAAACGTAATCAAAACAATGGAATTTTCTAAGAAAGAATGAATTAGTAGCTTGATATTATCCTTTCAGAAGAAAAAAATGAAATAAAAATAAACCAAAATCAAAATAGTAAAGGTTCCTAAAGAGGATTGAATTAGTGGCATTGTTATTATCCTTTAAGAAGAAAGAAAAATAAAACAAACAGTAACAAAATTTGCGCAAAATATACAATGACAAAATAAGAAACAATACACAAAACTTGACATAAAAATGGACGAACAAAATTTCAAATGACACTATTCAAAAAACAAGCAACTTACATATAGCTAATGTGAAAAATCCACGTTACTGTCTAACAACAAAAACAGATCAAAAAATAACAATGTGGAAGATTAATCATCTCTAACACGTTGAAGATGAATTTGCGGACGCGCGCACACACAGCTAAACACAATGGAAAAACTTGACAAACACGTAAAAAGAGGGGTGAAAAAGACACAACAAAAATATCAAGAAATTAAAAATATGCAAACCGAATGTTGAAATTAAATTTGCATCTTGTAAATAAAATTATCTTTTTGTTGATGGTATCATCTTTTTACTACAGCATGTGCAAGTCAACACAGACAAGCATAGACATGTGTGACCATACGCGCACACACAGGCGAGCAACTCCACAGAATACAGACACACACAAACACATGTTACATGCCCCTGTCTCTTCCATTCCCAGCGTGCATGTACGTGAGCTACTCAAGGCCCAAAGCGTGAGCCAGAAAACAACATGTTAGAGACAGGAAGAAAATTGACTGACCATAGATAGTGATAAGTCAAATTCAACACAACAGCACCGAGAATTGAAGCAAATGCTCGCGTCCGCGTCGCTCTCAGGGGGCGGCTCGGGCGAAACCTATCGCTCGACGCCACCCCCCCCCTCCCCGCGCCCCTCTCGCAGCTGCCGGGCTTCTCCGTCGGGTAAAGCCCGTGCGGCAGCCGGCGGCGGCTGGCTTTAATCCCCTGCCGCGAGCGGAGGCCGACCTTGGACGGCGATGCGGGTGCTGCTGGGGAGCGCTCCAGGGTGGATCTGGCTGTCCGGCCACATCTGTAGCGCGGCGGCGCTGGGCGCTGGGGCGGCGGCCCTAGGCTACGGTGACAGACACTTCTGCCTTTTCCCTGTGGTGGAGGGGGGGCGGTTTTCCGCTCGTTGGTGGTGGATCGGGGCTTCACGCTTGGATCCGATGGGCGCGCGTCGATGTCGGGATGCGACGGTGATGGCTGTCGTGGGCCGCGCGGGGCGGCAGGCCGGATGCGTTCGCGAGGTTGCTGGCGGATGTGTTCGGCGGCGGGTGGCTGGAGCTGTTGATCTTTCGGTGGCACCACCCCTTCCCAGGACCGGTTCTTTGGTGGCGGTGGTCTGGTTGTGTTGTTCATTGACTTTTGCTCGTCTCCTCGGTGTTGTGTGGCTCGATTGGGGTTTCCTGGGTCCGGCGTCTTTGGTCTGCTTCTGTTAGAGAGCTCTCTGCTTGCAATGGCTGAGCTCCTTCCCTGGTGCTTGTCTAGGTTGAGAAGCTTAGGGCTCTAGGCAAAAGCCTTGGTTCAATGGGGACCGAAAGATACCGGCGACATTGCTTCTTGAAGCTTGAAGTTGTCATTGAAGAGTTCCTCCTCCTCACTAGACCTTGGGTGGTTGATCAGGGGACGACGTGGGGGTTGTTTGGTGTGGCTTGGCCTTCCCGAGGTCCGGCGGGGTTATTGTGAATGACTCTGGGCGAAAGCCTTGGTTCGATGGGGGTCGAAGGATACAGGCGGCGATGCTTCTTGAAGGCGTCTCCGAAGAGTCCTTACACTTCTTCAATTTGTGGGCTTGTTGGCGGTGGAGTTTGAGTTGTCGATGTTGGCAAGGGGGGTTGTTGCACGAGTGTTCTCTGTTTCAATCATGTGTTGTAAGGTTTTTCGGCCTAATTTCCCTTATAAACAGAGCCACTTTGTTCTCTATTTTTTGTTGGGAGACGTAGTAGTAAATCAAAATTTTCCTACGTGTCACCAAGATCTATCTATGGAGAAACCAGCAAACGAGTGGGGAGAGATTGGATCTTCATACCTTTGAAGATCGCTAAGCGGAAGCGTTACAAGAACGCGGTTGATGGAGTCGTACTCGCAGCGATTCAGATCGCGGTAGATCCGATCAAGTGCCGAACGGACGGCACCTCCGCGTTCAACACACGTGCAGCCCGGTGACGTCTCCAACACCTTGATCCAGCAAGGAGGAAGGAGAGGTTGGGGAAGGGCTCCAACAGCAGCACGACGGCGTGGTGGTGGTGGAGTAGCAAGGTATTCTGACAGGGCTTCGCCTAAGCGCTGCGGAGGAGGAAGAAGAGAGGTAGGGCTTCGCCGTGAGAGAGAGAGATCAAATCCTGTCTCAAAACATCCAAAACCTCAAGTATATATAGGAGGAGGGACGTGGAGGGCTGGCTTGGCCTCTACTCCAAAGAGGAGATGGCCGGCTGAATTAAAGGGAGAGTCCACCTCCCACAAGGGAGGTGGATCTCCTCCTTTTAAATCCCTTTTGCCTTATCTCCTTATCTCCAGCCACATGGGCCTTTAGCAAAAGTCTTGCCCAGCCCAATAAGGGCTGGCACACTTTATCTAACAGCCCATGTGGTCCTTTGGTCGTCACACCCCTCCCGGGGGTCCTCCGGCACCCTCCCGGCACTCCCGGTACACTACCGATGAGCCCGAAAACTTTCCGGTGACCAAAACTGGACTTCCTATATATCAATCTTTACCTCCGGACCATTCCGGAGCTCCTCGTGACGTCCGGGATCTCATCCGGGACTCCGAACAACCTTCGGTAATCACGTATACCTTTTCCCTATAACCCTAGCGTCATCGAACCTTAAGTGTGTAGACCCTACGGGTTCGGGAGACACGTAGACATGACCGAGACACCTCTCCGGCCAATAACCAACAGCGGGATCTGGATACCCATGTTGGCTCCCACGTACTCCACGATGATCTCATCGGATGAACCACGATGTCGGGGATTCAATCAATCCCGTATACAATTCCCTTTGTCTATCGGTATGGTACTTGCCCGAGATTCGATCGTCGGTATCCCCATACCTTGTTCAATCTCGTTACCGGCAAGTCTCTTTACTCGTTCCGTAATACATCATCCCGTGACTAACTCCTTAGTCACATTGAGCTCATAATGATGATGTCTTACCGAGTGGGCCCAGAGATACCTCTCCGTCACACGGAGTGACAAATCCCAGTCTCGATTCATGCCAACCCAACAGATACTTTCGGAGATACCCGTAGTGCACCTTTATAGCCACCCAGTTACGTTGTGACGTTTGGCACACCCAAAGCATTCCTACGGTATCCGGGAGTTGCACAATCTCATGGTCTAAGGAAACGATACTTGACATTGAAAAGCTTTAGCAAACGAACTACACGATCTTGTGCTATGCTTAGGATTGGGTCTTGTCCATCACATCATTCTCCTAATGATGTGATCCCGTTATCAACGACATCCAATGTCCATGGTCATGAAACCGTGACCATCTATTGATCAACGAGCTAGCCAACTAGAGGCTCACTAGGGACATGTGATGGTCTATGTATTCACACATGTATTACGGTTTCTGGTTAACACAATTGTAGCATGAATAATAGACAATTATCATGAACTAGGAAATACAATAATAACCATTTTATTATTGCCTCTAGGGCATATTTCCAACAGTCTCCCACTTGCACTAGAGTCAATAATCTAGTTACATTGTGATGAATCGAACACCCATAGCGTTCTGGTGTTGATCATGTTTTGCTCGTGAGAGAGGTTTAGTCAACGGATCTGCGACATTCAGATCCGTATGCACTTTACAAATATCTATGTCTCCCTCCTGAATGTAATCACGGATGGAGTTGAAGCGGCGCTTGATGTGTCTTGTCTTCTTGTGAAACCTGGGCTCCTTCGCAAGGGCAATAGCTCCAGTGTTGTCACAGAGTAGAGTCATCGGGCCCGACGCATTTGGAATCACTCCTAGGTCGGTGATGAACTCCTTCATCCAGACTCCCTCCTTTGCTGCTTCCGAAGCAGCTATGTACTCCGCTTCACATGTAGATGCCGCCACGACGCTTTGCTTGCTGCTACTCCAGCTGACTGCCCCTCCATTCAAAATATACACGTATCCGGTTTGCGACTTAGAGTCGTCCGGATCTGTGTCGAAGCTAGCGTCGACGTAACCCTTTACGACGAGCTCTTCGGCACCTCCATATATGAGAAACATGTCCTTTGTCCTTTTCAGGTACTTCAGGATATTCTTGACCGCTGTCCAGTGTTCCGCTCCGGGATCACTTTGGTACCTCCCTACCAAACTTATGGCAAGGTTCACATCAGGTCTGGTACACAGCATGGCATACATGATAGAGCCTATGGCTGAAGCATAGGGGATGACACTCATCTCTTCTCTATCCTTTGCCGTGGTCGGGCATTGAGTCGTACTCAATCTCACACCTTGCAACACAGGCAAGAACCCCTTCTTGGACTGATGCATATTGAACTTCTTCAATATCTTTTCAAGGTATGTGCTTTGTGAAAGACCAATGAGGCGTTTCGATCTATCTCTATAGATCTTAATACCTAATATGTAAGCAGCTTCTCCAAGGTCCTTCATTGAAAAACACTTATTCAAGTAGGCCTTGATACTTTCCAAGAGTTCTATATTATTTCCCATTATCAGCATGTCATCCACATACAGTATAAGAAATGCTATAGAGCTCCCACTCACTTTCTTGTAAATACAAGGTTCTCCATAAACCTGTACAAACCCAAACGCTTTAATCACCTCATTAAAGCGAATGTTCCAACTCCGAGATGCTTGCACCAGCCCATAGATGGAGCGCTGGAGCTTGCATACCTTGTTAGCATCTTTAGGATCGACAAAACCTTCCGGCTGCATCATATACAGTTCTTCCTTGAGGAAGCCATTAAGGAATGCCGTTTTGACGTCCATTTGCCAGATCTCATAATCATAAAATGCGGCAACTGCTAACATGATTCGGACTGACTTTAGCATCGCTACGGGTGAGAAAGTCTCATCGTAGTCAACTCCTTGAACTTGTCGATAGCCCTTAGCGACAAGCCGAGCTTTATAGGCGGTGACATTACCGTCCGCGTCAGTCTTCTTCTTAAAGATCCATTTGTTTTCAATGGCTCGCTTATCATTAGGCAAGTCCACCAAAGTCCATACTTTGTTCTCATACATGGATCCTATCTCGGATTTCATGGCCTCAAGCCATTTGTTGGAATCCGGGCCCGCCATCGCTTCTTCATAGTTCGAAGGTTCACCGTTGTCCAACAACATGATCTCTAGGACAGGATTGCCGTACCACTCTGGTGCGGAACGTGTCCTGGTGGACCTTCGAATAGCAACTTGATCTGAAGTTTCATGATCATCATCATTAACTTCCTCTCTAGCCGGTGTAGGCTCCACAGAAACAACTTCCTGTGCTGCGCTACTCTCCGGTTCGAGTGGAGGTACAATTTCCTCATCAAGTTCTATTTTCCTCCCACTTACTTCTTTCGAGAGAAACTCTTTCTCGAGAAAGGATCCATTCTTGGCAACAAAGACTTTGCCTTCGGATCGTAGGTAGAAGGTATACCCAATAGTCTCCTTGGGATATCCTATGAAGACGCACTTTTCCGCTTTGGGTTCGAGCTTCTCAGGTTGAAGTTTCTTCACATAAGCATCGCATCCCCAAACTTTTAGAAACGACAGCTTAGGTTTCTTTCCAAACCACAATTCATACGGTGTCGTCTCAACGGATTTAGACGGTGCCCTATTTAAAGTGAATGCGGCAGTCTCTAATGCATATCCCCAAAATGATAGCGGTAAGTCGGTAAGAGACATCATAGATCGCACCATATCCAATAGAGTGCGATTACGACGTTCAGACACACCATTTCGCTGGGGTGTGCCGGGCGGCGTGAGTTGTGAAACAATTCCACATTTCCTAAGGTGCGTGCCAAACTCGTGACTTAAATATTCTCCGCCACGATCAGATCGTAGGCATTTTATTTTCCTGTCACGTTGATTCTCGACCTCACTCTGAAATTCCTTGAACCTTTCAAAAGTTTCAGACTTGTGTTTCATTAAGTAGACATAACCATATCTACTCAAGTCATCAGTGAGGGTGAGAACATAACGGTAGCCACCGCGAGCCTCGACGCTCATTGGACCGCATACATCGGTATGTATTATTTCCAACAAGTCAGTTGCTCGCTCCATTGTTCCGGAGAACGGAGTCTTGGTCATCTTGCCCATGAGGCATGGTTCGCATGTGTCAAATGATTCGAAATCAAGTGACTCCAAAATTCCATCAGCATGGAGCTTCTTCATGCGTTTGACACCAATATGGCCAAGACGGCAGTGCCACATGTAAGTGGGACTATCGTTATCAACTTTACACTTTTTGGTACTCACACTATGGACATGTGTAACATCACGTTCGAGATTCATCAAAAATAAACCATTGACCAGCGGGGCATGAGCATAAAACATTTCTCTCATATAAATAGAACAACCATTATTCTCGGATTTAAATGAGTAGCCATCTCGCATCAAGCGAGATCCAGATACAATGTTCATGCTCAAAGCTGGTACTAAATAACAATTATTAAGGTTTAAAACTAATCCCGAAGGTAGATGTAGAGGTAACGTGCCGACGGCGATCACATCGACCTTGGAACCATTCCCGACACGCATCGTCACCTCATCCTTGGCCAGCCTCCGCTTATTCCGCAGTTCCTGCTTGGAGTTACAAATGTGAGCAACTGCACCGGTATCAAATACCCAGGAGCTACTACGAGCGCTGGTCAAGTACACATCAATAACAAGTATATCACATATACCTTTAATGTTGCCGTCCTTCTTATCCGCTAAATACTTGGGGCAGTTCCGCTTCCAGTGACCGGTACCCTTGCAATAAAAGCACTCAGTCTCACGCTTGGGTCCATTTTTCTTCTTCTTCCCGGCAACTTGCTTACCGGGCGCGGCAACAGCTTTGCCGTCCTTCTTGAAGTTCTTCTTACCCTTGCCTTTCTTGAAACTAGTGGTCTTATTCACCATCAACACTTGATGCTCCTTTTTGATCTCGACCTCCGCTGATTTCAGCATCGAGTACAACTCAGGAATGGACTTCTCCATACCTTGCATGTTGTAGTTCATCACAAAGCTCTTGAAGCTAGGTGGAAGCGACTGGAGGATTCTGTCAATGACCGAGTCATCCGGGATATTAACCCCCAGCTGAGTCAAGCGGCTGTGTAGCCCAGACATCTTGAGGATGTGCTCACTGACAGAACTATGCTCCTCCATCTTACAGCTGAAGAACTTGTCGGAGACATCATATCTCTCGACCCGGGCATGAGCTTGAAAAACCAGTTTCAGCTCCTGGAACATCTCATATGCTCCGTGTTGCTCAAAACGCTTTTGGAGCCCCGGTTCTAGACTGTAAAGCATGCCGCATTGAACAAGGGAGTAATCATCGCAGCGTGATTGCCAAGTGTTCATAACATCTTGTTCCGCTGGGAGAACGGGTGCGTCACCTAGCGGTGCATCTAGGACATACAATCTCTTGGAAGCTATGAGGATGATCCTCAAGCTACGGACCCAGTCCGCATAGTTGCTTCCATCATCTTTCAGCTTGGTTTTCTCTAGGAACGCGTTGAAATTGAGGGTGACATTCGCGTTGGCCATTGGATCTACATCATAGATTGTAAAGACAATTTTAGACTAAGTTCATGATAATTAAGTTCACTTAATCAAATTAATGAACTCCCACTTAGACAGACATCTCTCTAGTCTTCCAAGTGATACATGATCCATGTCAACTAGCCCGTGTCCGATCATCACGTGAGACGGACTAGTCATCCATGGTGAACATCTTCATGTTGATCGTATCTTCTATACGACTCATGTTCGACCTTTCGGTCTTAAGTGTTCCGAGGCCATGTCTGTACATGCTAGGCTCGTCAAGTCAACCTAAGTGTTTCGCGTGTGTAAATCTGGCTTACACCCGTTGTATGCGAACGTTAGAACCTATCACACCCGATCATCACGTGGTGCTTCGGAACAACGATCCTTAGCAACGGTGCACAGTTAGGGTGAACACTTCTCTTGAAATTTTATTGAGAGATCATCTTATTTACTACCGTCGTTCTAAGCAAATAAGATGTAAACATGATAAACATCACATGCAATCAATATAGTGACATGATATGGCCAATATCATTTTGCTCCTATGATCTCCATCTTCGGGGCACCATGATCATCACTGTCACCGGCACGACACCATGATCTCCATCATCATGATCTCCATCATTGTGTCTTCATGAAGTTGTCTCGCCAACTATTACTTCTACTACTATGGCTAACGCTTAGCAATAAAGTAAAGTAATTACATGGCGTTTATGATTGACACGCAGGTCATACAATAAATAAGACAACTCCTATGGCTCCTGCCGGTTGTCATAATCATCGACATGCAAGTCGTGAATCCTATTACAAGAACATGATCAATTCATACATCACAATGCATCACATCACATCCTTTGGCCATATCACATCACAAGGCACATGCTGCAAAAACAAGTTAGACGTCCTCTAATTTGTAGTTGCAAGTTTTTTACGTGGCTGCTATAGGTTACTAGCAAGAACGTTTCTTACCTACGTCAACACCACAACGTGATTTGCCAATTGCTATTTACCCTTCATAAGGACCCTTTTCATCGAATCCGATCCGACTAAGGTAGGAGAGACAGACACCCGCTAGCCACCTTATGCATCTAGTGCATGTCAGGCGGTGGAACCGGTCTCACGTAAGCGTACGTGTAAAGTTGGTCCGGGCCGCTTCATCCCACAATACCGCCGAATCAAGATAAGACTAGTAGCGGCAAGCAAATTAACAAACTCGACGCCCACAACTGCTTTGTGTTCTACTCGTGCATAGATTCTACGCATAGACCTAGCTCTGATACCACTGTTGGGAGACGTAGTAGTAAATCAAAATTTTCCTACGTGTCACCAAGATCTATCTATGGAGAAACCAGCAAACGAGTGGGGAGAGATTGGATCTTCATACCTTTGAAGATCGCTAAGCGGAAGCGTTACAAGAACGCGGTTGATGGAGTCGTACTCGCAGCGATTCAGATCGCGGTAGATCCGATCAAGTGCCGAACGGACGGCACCTCCGCGTTCAACACACGTGCAGCCCGGTGACGTCTCCAACACCTTGATCCAGCAAGGAGGAAGGAGAGGTTGGGGAAGGGCTCCAGCAGCAGCACGACGGCGTGGTGGTGGTGGAGTAGCAAGGTATTCTGACAGGGCTTCGCCTAAGCGCTGCGGAGGAGGAAGAAGAGAGGTAGGGCTTCGCCGTGAGAGAGAGAGATCAAATCCTGTCTCAAAAACATCCAAAACCTCAAGTATATATAGGAGGAGGGACGTGGAGGGCTGGCTTGGCCTCTACTCCAAAGAGGAGATGGCCGGCTGAATTAAAGGGAGAGTCCACCTCCCACAAGGGAGGTGGATCTCCTCCTTTTAAATCCCTTTTGCCTTATCTCCTTATCTCCAGCCACATGGGCCTTTAGCAAAAGTCTTGCCCAGCCCAATAAGGGCTGGCACACTTTATCTAACAGCCCATGTGGTCCTTTGGTCGTCACACCCCTCCCGGGGGTCCTCCGGCACCCTCCCGGCACTCCCGGTACACTACCGATGAGCCCGAAAACTTTCCGGTGACCAAAACTGGACTTCCTATATATCAATCTTTACCTCCGGACCATTCCGGAGCTCCTCGTGACGTCCGGGATCTCATCCGGGACTCCGAACAACCTTCGGTAATCACGTATACCTTTTCCCTATAACCCTAGCGTCATCGAACCTTAAGTGTGTAGACCCTACGGGTTCGGGAGACACGTAGACATGACCGAGACACCTCTCCGGCCAATAACCAACAGCGGGATCTGGATACCCATGTTGGCTCCCACGTACTCCACGATGATCTCATCGGATGAACCACGATGTCGGGGATTCAATCAATCCCGTATACAATTCCCTTTGTCTATCGGTATGGTACTTGCCCGAGATTCGATCGTCGGTATCCCCATACCTTGTTCAATCTCGTTACCGGCAAGTCTCTTTACTCGTTCCGTAATACATCATCCCGTGACTAACTCCTTAGTCACATTGAGCTCATAATGATGATGTCTTACCGAGTGGGCTCAGAGATACCTCTCCGTCACACGGAGTGACAAATCCCAGTCTCGATTCATGCCAACCCAACAGATACTTTCGGAGATACCCGTAGTGCACCTTTATAGCCACCCAGTTACGTTGTGACGTTTGGCACACCCAAAGCATTCCTACGGTATCCGGGAGTTGCACAATCTCATGGTCTAAGGAAACGATACTTGACATTGAAAAGCTTTAGCAAACGAACTACACGATCTTGTGCTATGCTTAGGATTGGGTCTTGTCCATCACATCATTCTCCTAATGATGTGATCCCGTTATCAACGACATCCAATGTCCATGGTCATGAAACCGTGACCATCTATTGATCAACGAGCTAGCCAACTAGAGGCTCACTAGGGACATGTGATGGTCTATGTATTCACACATGTATTACGGTTTCTGGTTAACACAATTGTAGCATGAATAATAGACAATTATCATGAACTAGGAAATACAATAATAACCATTTTATTATTGCCTCTAGGGCATATTTCCAACATTTTTTCTCTCTTAATGAAAATCGGCAGTGCTCCTGCCTTGCACATAAAAAAAAAAACAGCACCAACCCACATAAACAATACGTATCTTGTAAGAAAATGAACCCAAAGTGAGGAATCAGGCTACTTGCCTTTAGCTAAAGTGGATGGATCTTTTCTTGCTCATACTCAACTAGCTCCTGCTATCTCGCGCTCTTTCAGGGCTTGACCCACTCCTCATGCTGCGGGTTGACATGGAAATCTTGGCATCCCTTTGGGTCAAGTTCTTCGCCTGGCTGGCCCTCTAGGATCGATGCTGGACCGTAGCAAGCCTAGCGAGGCATGGGATCCCTCATGACCCTACTCATGTGCCGTTTATGTTATCAGGAGCTCGAAACCATGCACCACCTTCCCATCGGCTGCTCTTTCTCCCAACAAGTGTGGTGCGATCTGATGTCCGGGTGCTCTCTTACCTCGCCTCCTCCATCGCCGACAGACAACTTCTTGGAGTGGTTGCACTCAGTGCGCACAACTACCCATGTGCCATTTCACAAAGGGCTTTCCTCCATGATCCTCCTTGTAGCTTGGTCCATCTGGACTCATCGCAACGCCTGCGTTATCGATGGGAAGCAGCCTCGAACTCCATCAAGGAAGAGGCCGGAGCTTGGGCCAAGTTGGGGCCTAGTTGACTCACCAACGTGTTGCCTTAGTCGTATTAGTGCTTACATTGGGCTGAGCAACCCAAGTTTCTGTTTGCTCGTGTTGATGTAGGTGACATTCTTGTGCACGCCTCGCCTCGCATCACCCTCCCCCCCCCCCCCCCCGCCTCTCTCATGTATTCTTGTACAACAAAATCTTCTATCTATCAATGAATGATACGCAGCCCGTTGCTTATTTCACGAAAAAAGCTAAAGTGAATGGTTTGTGTTGTATGTTGTTGACCGCTTGGTTGAATTTGGGCAAAAAATTGCTGCCTAGATGTCTCAACTAGCTTTTTACATGACATATACATCATGCGAACTTGAACAACTAGATGTCCCAAGTAGCTTCTTATGAGAACTTTCTTTTTTCATTAGATTGTCAAAAAAAGAAAACTTGCTCCTTTTCATTTTCCTCACACGAACTTGAAGTTACATGTTCATTCTACCATGAAAAAGAGGATTTAACCTAAGTTCAAAACCCCGCTTATTTTGGACCGGAGAGAGAGAGTAGTATTTTCAGGGTTTTTTGAAACTATTGTACTTAAAAATAAATAGCAAAGCACATGGGTGAATGTGCATAATATCTTCATTCATGTTGTTATGTTTTTTCAACCGTTAAGAAACAGCTGCATAGAGCCATAGCGTTGCATGTTTTCAAACAAGGAGTACTTCGAAGTGCACGTCGAACTCAGCTGATCGTTGTCAGCCGACCAACCGTGGTAAATGCACACTGTTTATTTAATACCTTTCCATTTCATAACATAGTGCGTCCTTAGTTTTCGAGATTTAAATTTGATCATGAATTTAACCAACATGATCAATTGCGACGGGAATAAAAATTATACCATTGAAAACTTCATTCGAATACGAATTCAATGATATAATTTTTATTCTCGCCGCAATCGGTCCCGTTGATTAAATTTGCAGTCAAACTTAGATTTGGAGAAACAAAAACGTACTATATTATGAAATAGAGGGAATACTTCTAAAAGATAGGATGGCATGGTGTCATAAAAAAAAAGGGAGAGACGGCAAGAGGATGTTATTCCTCCGTCAAGAGCAGCCGGCGCCGGCATGGTTCCTCTCGCTGGCCTTCCTCGGCGCGCTTTGCGCCTCTGCATTCTCGTTCCGCCTCCTCGCCCACCTCGTGCTCTGCTTGCGCCGGCCGAAGGACCTCCGCCGCCGCTACGGCGCCTGGGCCGTCGTCACAGGCCCGACGTCCGGCATCGGCCGGTCCGTCGCCCTGGAGCTCGCCAGCCGGGGGATCAACCTCGTGCTCGTCGACCTCAACGCTGCCAATCTCAACGAGATCTCTCTCACCGTCAGATCTCGCCACGCCGTGCAGACCAAGACCGTGGTGTTCGATCTCTCGCTCGTTTCTACTGCCCAAGGTAATTAAACTTGCAGTATTACTCAAGCACGGCACAGAAGCAAATACTAGCAACGAGTCGCTTCATCACTCTCATGGTTGCTGCCGGCGGCAGGTGACGAGGCGATGCGGCGGCTCCGAGAGGCCGTGGCGGGGCTGGACGTGGGTGTGCTGGTGAACAACGCCGGGGTGGGGAAGCCGGGCGCGGTGTATCTGCACGAGGCCGACGTGGAGGCGTGGGTGAGGATGGTACGGGTGAACCTGTGGGCGGTGACGGAGGTGACCGCCGCGGTGCTGCCGGGGATGGTGGAGCGAGGCAGGGGCGCCGTCGTCAACATGGGCTCGGCCTCGTCGGAGGCCATCCCCTCTTTCCCCCTGTACACCATGTACGGCGCCACCAAACGGTATGTCTTTCACAAATCACAAGCTCATAGGGTATATCAGCGCAAATCTTAGAGCATTATTACCTCCATATTACTTCGGTGGAGGCTGTGGGAGTGATTGGTTTTTCTGCATACATGTGGGTGGGTCATCCCAGGCAGGTATGTTGTGCAGTTCTCCAGGAGCCTTTACGTTGAGTACAGAAGTAAAGGGATCGATGTGCAGTGTCAGGTAAAATATACTTCCTCTGTTAAATTAATATAAAAATGTTTAAATAATTATTTTAGTGATCTAAACGCTTTTATATTAGTTTAGGGAGGGAGTACTATTGTTCTGAATTTCAGATTGCGTGATATATTCTGACGCATATTTCGCTTCATCTGAGGGTCTCTGATTTGAAGGATTTCCCAACAAAATTGGATGATCAAAATCCTTAGGAGTGGGCTGTTTGATTTGTATGATTGAAAGCCGTACGATTTCTTTATACTGGATTTCACTAGAAAATTTCCATCCCTACCAAGAAACATACATTTTCCTGATCATACAATAATGAAGTACAATATGCCATGACACACACTATTATTATTGTGTTTTCTTGCTGCTTTTAAGAAAACTAGTGAATCAAAGAGCTCCTGAATTGTTGCCCTACATAGAGATGATTGTTCAAAGGCTAGAAGATATCCCAATAATGATAGGAATATCCCGGCCGGACGGACCGGTTCGCTCGTCCCGCTCCCGCGAGAGGGGGGCGAACCCTAGATCGAGCGCCGCCAGCCCCCACCCTCCTCGGTCACCTCCCCCCCCCCCCCCCCCCGCCGCCGGAGTGCGCCGCCAGGCAAAGCCCGGCCAGCGGCGGTAGCGGCGGCGGGCCTTCTTCATCCCTCGCGCGGGGGGCTGGCGCGGGGCGGCCTCCTTGGGTGGTGGCGCGGCGTTGGGTAGGGCGCGGCGGCGGTAGGCGCCCCGGTAACGACGACAACTGCAGTTGGCGCGTGGTGGGCTGCTAAGGCCTCGGTGGTGGTGGGTTGGCCTCTTCCCGGCCAGCTCTGGTGCGGGACGTGGCGGACGGCGCAGGGCCAGGTGCTCGGGGGCGACGGGTGCGTGTGGTCGGTGTAGATTCAGCTAGGCAGCGCGCGCCCGTCGCAATGGTACTACTCGGGGCTTCCCGGTCGGCGGTGGGGCGGGGCTGCTGCCTCGGTTGGCAGCGATCGATCCGGGGCTGGAGGTGGCAGTACAGATCTGGTTAGTGGCGGAGGATGGCAGTCGACGGTGCACAGGCAAAGGGCCGACCTAGTCCGCGGTGGTGCTTGCCGCCGCGTTAGTGCCCCTTCTTGTTGCTCCTTCGTGGTGTCGGTCCGAGTGGGCGACCATGTTGCTGCTATGTTGCGGACGGATCGACGACGCTGGCTATGGGTGTGGCGATGTGTGAGTTTGTCTTGGGCTGGTTGTGGACCATGCCGGGGCTTGCTCGATGGTGGCCGTCGGCAGCTAGTAGGCCATGCGCCCCACAGTCGACGATGATTGACGGGGGACGTAGGTGTGGATGGCCCCTACTGTGGGGGCATTCACCCAGGCCAGGTGGCTGATGCCGGGCTAGAAGCGGAAGGAGACACCTCCCGTTTCTCCCACCGTGGTTGCACGTTGTGAAGTCGACGGTTGGCGGTGACGGCGTGGGTGGTGTCCGAGGTCCGGCTTCAAGCTCTCGGCGGTTGCTGTTGCGGTTGGCCCCCTCCGTCGCGGGCGTGTGGCCGGGGTGTGACTAGGCCAATGGCGGTCCGGCGCCTTGGTGAAGGTGGCCGGCGGTGAGCGTGGTGGTGGTGCTTCCACTTGGCGGCGGGGCGGACTGGTCGTGTTGCCGCAGCCATGATGCTCTCTGTGCGGAGGTGTGGAGGAGCGGCTTGGACGGGGGGCGGCATCGCAGACGGCGTGCTTTCCGCAGCGCGACGACGGGAGCTTTACGGGCATATGAAGCCTCGGCTGGGCATGTGGCCATGGGCCTAGTTTTTCTCCTGCTATCGCGTCCGGTCGGTTACCGTCCTTGACGGTGGAGGTTGTGCCCTCTCGCGTGCCGTTGGTGATGCTGCCCCTAGCCTCGGCTCCTCTTCCTCGTCGTGCAAACCCCTCCTTGCGTTGATGTGGTGAGCCGGCATGGATGTTGGGGAACGTTGCATGGGAAACAAAACATTTCCTACGTTCACGCAAGACCTATCCATGGTGATGAGCATCTACGAGAGGGAGAGTGGATCTACGTACCCTTGTAGATCGCTAAGTGGGAAGCGTTAAGAAACGCGGTTGGTGTAGTCGAACGTCTTCGCGATCGAAATCGCCGAGCATCCCGTGATCCAATCACGATCTGTCCCGATTAAGCACCGAACGGACGGCACCTCCGCGTTCAGCACACGTACAACTTGATGACGATCTCTGCCTTCTTGATCCAACAAGAGGGAGCAGAGAGGAAGAAGAGTTCTCTGGCAGCATGATGGCACTTCGGAGATGGTGGTGGAGCTATTCCGGCAGGGCTTCGCCTAAGCACTGTAGAAATCCGATCTAGAGGAGAAACTATACACTGGAGGAACGAGTAGCACGTGGCTGAAATTCTAGTGCAAAACCCCTAAAACCTCTAATATATATAGGAGGGAGGGAGGAGAGGCCTTGGCGCAAGGGCCAAGCCTCCTTGGTTCGGCCGAAGTGGGGAGGAGAGGAGGACTCCTCCTCCAATCATAGTAGGACTAGGATTCCTCCTTTTTTGCCTTTTTCCACCTTTTTCCCTTTGGCCTTTTCTTCCCTAGCCGCATGGTACTTGTGTGGGACTTCCACCAGCCCACTAAGGGCTGTTAATCACTCTCCCACAGCCCATGAAGCCTCTTGGGTCGAAATACCCCTCCCGGTGGTCTCCCGATACACTACCGGCACTCCCGGTACACTACCGATGAGTCCGAAACTTTTTTGGCGACCAAAACAGGACTTCCTATATATGAATCTTTACCTTCGGACCATTCCCGAGCTCCTCGCGATGTCCGGGATCTCATCCGGGACTCCGAACAACCTTTGGTCACCACCATACATAACTCTATACTACCGAAACGTCACCAAACCTTAAGTGTGCAGACCCTGCGGGTTCGAGAACTATGTAGACATGACCGAGACACCTCTACGGTCAATAGCCAATATTGGGACCTGGATGCCCATATTGGTTCCTACATATTCTACGAAGATCTTTATCGGTCGAACCTCTTTGTCAAGGATTCAGTTAATCCCATATGATGTTCCCTTTGTTCTTCGGTATGTTACTTGCCCGAGATTCGATCGTCGGTATCTCCATACCTAGTTCAACCTCGTTACCGGCAACTCTCTTTACTCGTTCCGTAATACAAGATCCCGTGACTAACACTTAGTCACATTGCTTGCAAGGCCTATTGTGATGTTGTATTACCGAGTGGTCTCTGAGATACCTCTCCGTCACATGGAGTAACAAATCCCAGTCTTGATCCATGCCAACTCAACAGACACCCTCGAAGATACATGTAGAGCACCTTTATAGTCACCCAGTTACGTTGCGACGTTTGATACACACAAGGCACTCCTTCGGTGTCTGTGAGTTACATGATCTCATGGTCATAGGAACATATACTTGACATGCAGAAAACAATAGCAATAAACTGACACGATCATATGCTACGTTTGTAGTTTGGGTCTTGTCCATCACATCATTCTCCTAATGATGTGATCCCGTTATCAAATGACATAACATGTCAATGGCTAGGAAACCTTGACCATCTTTGATCAACAAGCTAGTTCACTAGAGTATACCAGGGACAAAGTGTTGTCTATTTACCCACACATGTAATGTGTTTCCAATTAATATAATTATAGCATGGATAATAAACGATTATCATGAACAAGGAAATACAATAATAAACACTTTAGTGCCTCTAGGGCATATTTCCAACAGTCTCACACTTGCACTAGAGTCAATAATCTAGTTCACATCACTATGTGATTTACATTGTAATGTATCGAACACCCATGCAGTTCTGGTGTTGATCATGTTTAGCCCTTGGAAGAGGTTTAGTCAACGGGTCTGCAACATTCAAATCCGTGTGCACTTTGCAAATATTTATGTCCTTCTCCTAGGTGTAATCGCGGATGGTGTTGATGCGTTGCTTTATGTGTCTGGTCCTCTTGTGAAACCTTGGTTTCTTGGCCAAAGCAATGGCACCAGTGCACTTGGCACTACTCCAAGATCTGTCATGAACTGCTTCATCCAGACACCTTCCTTTGCCGCCTCCGAGGCTGCGATGTACTCCGCTTCGTATGTAGAATCGGCTACCACGCTTTGCTTGGAACCGCACCAGCTTACCGCTCCCTCATTGAGAATAAATACGTATCCGGTTTGTGACTTAGAGTCATCCGGATTAGTGACAAAGCTTGCATCGACGTAACCCTTTATGACGAGCTCTTCATCACCTCCATAAATGAGAAACATTTCCTTAGTCCTTTTCAGATACTTAAGGATATTCTTGACCGGTGCCCAGTGTTCCATTCTAGGATCACTTTGAAACCTTCCGGCCATACTTATGGCAAGGCTGACATCGGGTCTTGTGCACAGCATTGCATACATGATAGAGCCTATGGCTGAAGCATAGGGGATGACACTCATCTTTTCTCTATCTTCTGCAGTCACTGGGCATTGAGTCTTACTCAACTTCACACCTTGTAACACAGACAAGAACCCCTTCTTGGACTGATCCATTTTGAACTTCTTCAAAACTTTATCAAGGTATGTGCTCTGTGAAAGTGCTATTAAGCGTCTCGATCTATCTCTATAGATCTTAATGCCTAATAAAGCAGCTTCTCCTAGGTCCTTCATTGAAAAACTCTTGTTCAAATATTCCTTCACGCTTTCCAGCATTTCTATATTGTTTCCAATCAACAATATGTCATCCACATATAATATTAGAAACGCTATAGAGCTCCCACTCACTTTCTTGTAAATACAAGCTTCTCCATAAACTTGTATAAACGCAAACGCTTTGATCACCTCATCAAAGCGCTTATTCTAACTCCGAGATGCTTGCACCAGCCCATAAATGGATCGCTGGAGTTTGCAAACTTTGTCAGCATTCTCTGGATCGACAAAACCTTCTGGTTGCATCATATACAACTCTTCCTCAAGGAAACCATTGAGGAACGCCGTTTTGACATCCATCTGCCAAATTTCATAATCGAAATAAGCAGCTATTGCCAACATGATTCTGACAAACTTAAGCATCGCTACGGGTGAGAATGGCCCATCGTAGTCAACTCCTTGTGAAAAACCCTTTGCCACTAGTCGAGCTTTATAGACGGTGACATTACCGTCCGCGTCTGTCTTCTTCTTAAAGATCCATTTGTTCTGAATGGCCTTTCGCCCTTCAGGTAATACTTCCAAAGGCCATACTTTGTTTTCATACATGGATCCCATCTCGGATTTCATGGCCTCTAACCATTTCTCAGAATCCGGGCCCATCACTGCTCCTTCATAGCTCGTAGGTTCATTGTTGTCCAACAACATGACCACCAAGACAGGGTTGCCGTACCACTTAGGAGTAGTACGCGCCCTTGTCGACCTACGAGGTTAAATAGTAGCTTGATCCGAAGCTTCATGATCATCATCATTAACTTCCTCTTCTATCGTCGTAGGTTCCACAGAAACATCTTTCTGCGCTGTGCTACTTTCTGGTTGAAGTAAAGGTTCAATAACCTCATCAAGCTCTATTTTCCTCCCATTCAATTCTTTCGAGAGAAACTCTCTCTCACGAAATGTTCCGTTCTTAGCGACAAACACATTGCCTTCGGATCTGAGATAGAAGGTATACCCGACTGTCTCCTTCGGGTATCCTATGAAGAGGCATTTCTCCGCTTTGGGTTCCAACATCCGGTGCAGTAGACCTAAAGCGTACACCACATGCACACGTTTTAGAAGCCGCCGTCATCATCGAAACACTGACCCATCTCCAGGAGAGAGATCCACATCATCCTTGCCAGTCCGGCCACCCGTCAACGCCGCAACAGCGCCCAATGGCTCCATCGCCCTGTGCTTGTGCATCTAGACGCGAAGACTCTAGAAGATCTGTCGTGCGTAGCACCTGCCGACCAGGCATGACACAACGTAGCACCTTTCGGCCAGGCATGACTTGACATCTCCACTGAAGCTCCATGCAACACGAAGCCGCTCCACCTCCCGCCTCTGTCTTCCAGCGCTGCTCCAAAAACGATGCTCCCAAGAGAGAAACGACACCACAATACCGCCATTATCCGATCTGGAAGACCAGATCCTAGGGTTTCCCCCAGAGCAGCACGAGTGGGTCGACAATAGTTACACGATGATGCCTTCATCAAGGTAATGACACAGAATGCCTCTGTTTTCACCGGCAACTATGTCTCCCCGACTCGCAGCCGGGACTAGATGACGGATCTCAAGATCCGACCACCCAGCCTCAGGTCGACCACCTATAGCGAAGGAGGTGGCCACCATCGCTGCGCTGGGTGCCAGATCCCCCCGACGTCCTCGTGTTGTGGGTTGAGCCCAGGAAAAGTATGTCGTTAACGGAACGGAGGATGCACAATACAACAGCATACACGGCCCGTCGAAGCCCATCCGGGCCCATATCGGGCGCCTTAGCCGCCGCTGCTGGATACGTCGTTGTACACCTCCGCCTACATACCGAGCCTGGCCGCCACCGCCCTGCGTTGCTACCGTAGGTCCATCCGGTGTGGACCGCCGCCACCCAGACCAGATCGCTGAGCGAGGAGAAACGCCACCGCCGCCGCAGCACAGGCTTTGCCCGCGATGCCCCCGACGGCGGCGGCGGTAGGAGAGCGGATGCTGGAGAGAACCAGAGGAAAGTGGTGGGGGCGCTCCGGTATGACGCGGCGGCGACACCGCACGGGAGCGGGAGCGCTGTAAGCCCCTCTTTTAATCTTCCTCTGGAGTCTAGAGAGAAAATAAGAGATGACTCAGTTTGTTGGCATGAAATAGGAAAATGAAAGGTATACGAAAGCATGTTTCCAAGATCTTACAATTCCATAACACTATGAAGAAAGAAGAAACCTCAAAGCATCTCTCGTGTAAAGAATGTCCGGTAAAGGCGGAGCATCCTTTTTTTAGAAAAGGAGGATGACCCCCGGCCTCTGCATCTGGGAGACCACTAGCGCAACACCTAGTTTGGATTCCCACAAAACTCCAGCCTGCATTAAAAGTGAACCACTAGCACGTCGTTTGGTTGCAAGCATGTGTTACCCAGTGTTACTGTTTGGTTCTGTGCAAGACATGTGGTGTGGTAAGCTCTTGTTCAAGTGATGATGTTATCAACACACACTCATTGACACAACATATCACTTTGAATATGCATTCACACTACATTATAGGTACTACATTAAGAAGCATAACCATAATAACGACAAACATAAGCACACAATCATAATAACCGGCGCACACTAATAGACTAACGGAAAAAACTTATTGGATCAAGGCAAGTGCTTCATTGTGAGGAGGGCACTTAACCACCACCTCGGTGCCGGAAAGGTCAAAGACGATCGCCTTGAAGTGTCCTTAGCTAGCACCTTGAAGGTGAAGAAGTAGATGATCCGGAGCTTGTGCGTTCGTTTGAGTTTGATCTCCTGTGGGATGGTTCCATGTGTTGATGGAAGGTGTCGGGGATCAGTAGTAGCTCACACCCAAGTGCTAAAATCACCTTGCAGAAGTGGGTTAGACCTACCGAATCATGGAAATGGCCGACATTCGTCGACCTTTCCCAACGCCCCTGCCAAGCGATGCCCTCTGCTACCTCATTGCCATTGGAGTTGTTGTCCTCCTAAACTAAACAAAATCAATGGATGTACATGTAACATACTAGTATGGACGGATCATGAAGATCAAAGCCACAACCACATGTAGCATACTACCTGGACTAATCATGAAGCTGAACATAGAACCACATCTACCATACTAGCATTGAAACTCACATGGAAAATATATGCATCTACCACAACAGCAAGAACATCATCACCGTGGATAGGCCACTTCAGGAATATCAGGAGTTTTCAAGCAGAACCAAACCCTTAATCAAGCCCTATATTGACACCCAAATCTAACCGAACTTGAACACCCAAATCAAGCCATATTAAACCCTTAATCGATGCCCAATAGAGCATTATGAAACCCTTAATAAACACCTTGAGCCGTATGAAACCCTAAATCTAACCGTAATCATACTATGCAGGCACAACCACAAGCGCTCGTAACCAAATAGCCTATAATGGCATCCCTAAGGTCGAGCTGAGTGTTATGCAGGATACCAAACAGGCCACTGGTTTTTGTAGTATTTTAGGGCATCTCCAATAGTTTGTTGGCTAGCTTGTTGGTAAAATATGCCATGTCATCAATCAACACCTTAACATACAACTACTTCAATAGGTTGTATCTAGTTTGTCCAATAGGATGTGAGATAATAAATAAGGTGCTCTCTCATTCTACATTGGAGCTTGTGCAGGGGGTGTTGGCTAATTTACATACAACCTTGCTCTCTTTCTTCATTTAATGCATGACACATCATCAAAAATCCTATGTGTCAAAGACTACCAACAACTATCTTACAACCATTGGAGATATGTGATGATGACAAGGTTGATGAGATGTTGGACCACATTGCCAACAATGATCAAAACATAGTAAACCTGACAGTAGTTAGGGGTAGTGAGCCCACCCCTACAGATTTAAACACAAGTTATATTTGTGATAATGAAGTTCCTATAGCCAATGTTGGAGAGTGCATTGTATATGGGTCAATGATGTTGGTGCGTTGTACAAGTCGCCATCCAAAATATCAAAAAGAGTTGCAGCAGTTGGGGACCTTAGCCAATCCATGTGGAGCAAGACAATGCAGCAGATGTTGATATGGAAAGAGAGGAGTTGGAAAGAAGTATGGAGCATAAAAGGAGATCCAAAATTGAGAGGTTTAAGAAGTATCAGAAGAATGTTGAGAGAGTGTAGGCATTGAAGAGAAAACTTCATGTGCTACTAACTGAAGATGACTCTGATTTGGAGGAAGATGATGATTTCATGGATAGCATGGTTGAGGTGAGGAGGCAGAGAGAGGACCCACTTTTAGACTTTGGAGGTGACGCTGATGTTGAAGAACTTTATGAGCTATAAGAAGAGGAAGTGCAAGAGGAACATGCAGAACAAGATGATCATGGGGATGATTGGGATGTTGAAGAGGAGGTGGTACCACAAGATCCAAAGAGGAAGAAGTCTGGGGCAAGAGTTTGAGGAATTTTGGGTTCCATCTTCTGATGAGGATGATGATTCTCATGATTTGAGGGAGGAGGAAGATGATGGGGTTGTACCCCTACCATTTGTTCTTGCCAATAAGAGTAGGGAAAAAACAGACCAAGGATATGGTATTCTGAGGATAGAGAGAACCCAGATCTGTAGTTTGTTAAGAAGCTTTGTTTTCATGATATGTAGCAATTTACAAGGGCACTTATCACATTTCACGTAACACATAACAGGAATTGTCAGTTTGATAGGAACTGCAATGACATAATTATAGTTGTGTGTACACATGAAGGCTGTCCTTTCTTCATTGCAGCTTCAGTGGTGGGAAAAGAGAGGACTTTCTGCATTAGGAAAACCAATTTGGTGCACACATGTCCAGCTGTAGCAGAGAGCACCAAGGTGACTACAAAGTGGGTTACACATCAGGTTTTAGAAGCGGTAAGAACAAACTTGAACACATCCATAAGTACAGTAATCAAAATCTTAAGAGCAACTATGGATTTGAGATCATCATTCATATGGCCTACAGGGCCGAAAACAATGCTATTAATATGGTACAAGAAGATCAGAGGGGGCAATACATAAGGATCAGGGATTACTTGCAGGCTGTGTCAGACACAAATCCAGGTAGTAGGTTGTGACGCCTTGGATTAAGTGCTACAGTAAACTCTGTAATCAAGCTAGAGTAATCTAAGGATTATACTAATCCATTTTGCTAATCCAGTTATGATCACTGTTGGAATCAACCCTGATTAAAATTTGGTTGCAATTCAAATTTGATTCAAAGTGGATGTAAACGTTTTGCAAATCTGAGAATAAAAATCTTGCATAAGTAGCAATTATTCCCTAAGCAATTATAGGAATGCAACCCATAATTTTAGAGCCTCTAAAACATTTATAAGAGTGGCCCAATCAATTAATGATATACCTTTTGGTTTTGGTAGTTTTCGAAACAATTCTAAAAGTCATCAAACTTTTTGTGGAACTACCAAATATTACAATTGTAATATTGGGTTGGGTCACATACTTTACAAAAGCTAAATAATTACAAAATTAAATAAAAAAAGAGAAACTAATAAAAATAAATAAAACTAAAAACATTTAAAGAGAAAAGGAAGACCCCCCTACTCGGGCCAAAACCTAGTTGGCCAACTGGCTGGCTCAACCGGCCAGCCCACCCCCCCACCATAACCTCCCCCCCACCTACAGGTCCTCCCCTATCGCCCCCACTTCCCCACTCCGTGATCCACTGGCTCAACCCCCTCCCCGATCCAGATCGGATCGGGGCTAGTCCCCACCACCGCCGGCCCTCCCGTCACCGGAACCCTCCCTCATAGTCGGGCACTAGCCCCGTCCGCGACACCCATACTAGGCCCGAGCCCCCCTCGTCTTGCGACCTCCCGCTCCTTCCCACGCCGTCCAGGCGCCTCTCCCATCGCCGCTCCGACGCGGTCGACGCCTTCGCCACCGTCTGTCGTGCCTCCTCGCTGCCGGCGCCTCCCCGAGCCTACCCCGTGCCCGCTGCCACCCCCTACAGCCACTGTGAGCCTCGGGCTCCTCCTCTCTCCTTCCTCCCCCTGTTGCCGTTTCCGCTTGTCGTGGCCGCCCGTGCGCTCACCGCACGCACCGTGCCACGATCGCGCCTCCCTACCACCACCACCACCACCGTGGCCCCGCTGCACATCCACGCTCACCGCACACTCGCCCGTCGCCGCACTCAACCGCGTGAGCCCAACTGCGCCCTGCTCGCTTCCCGCGTCGTCCCTCGCTCTCCTGCCTCCGGCCACCCGCACTGACCTCGCCGGTCCCGTCCCCCCTGGTCGGCTGCCCGCACGCGTACCGTTGCCGGCCAATGCCACCGCCGGTTGGTCGTGGCGGGCCTGCTGCCCCTCCCTAACTGATGCGGTTAGTGGGTAAAACCACCCCACTAACCCGACCCCACTAACCTCCCATGTGAGGCTGACCGAGGGTCCCCACCCACTGTTAGTATATATATATAAAAGGAAATGTATAAATAAAAATAAAAATATTAATTAATTAACTAATTAGTTAACCTAATTAAGACTGATTATGTTAATTAAATTAACTTAATTGTGATTAATTAATTAATTAACCACTCTCTCTATTTAGCAGAGTATGACATGTGGGCCAGCTCGTTTAGTTAATAAAACTGTTAATTAATATAATTATATTAACCTAATTAGACTATGACAAGTGGGGCCCACCCATTTAATTAACATGTTTAGTTTAATTTAATTTCTGTTTAGCCCACTGTCTATGACAGGTGGGGCCCACTTATCAGGTTTGACCTGAGACAACTGGGTTGACAGCTGATGTGAGCATGACATCATGTTAATGTCATAATTCTATTTTCGAATTAAATTTAATCTGTTCCATTCCAGAATATTAACGAAACTTTAAAATTAATATAAAATAATCCGTAACTCGGATGAAAATAATTTATACATGAAAGTTGATCAGAAAAATCCCATGAATTCGAATACGCAGTCCGTTAGTCTATCACGTGCTCCTAGCACAGCAAACATGGAACTTTTCCATCAATTTAATCTGTCCAGTAATAGCCAGAGACGCGGGAAATGTCGTCAGATCATCTTCCGACCCATCTACGACGTGTAATACTGCGTTAGTGCATGCCTAGCCCTGCATAATGCCATGTCACGCATCGTGATGCATTTTTCTGCTTTATATTTATTGTTTCTCCCCCTATTCTCTCTGGTAGTCTCCTAGACTAACGCTGCTGCCGGGTACGACTACACCGTTGACGATCAGGCCTTTGCCGCAGAGCAGCAAGGCAAGCAACCCCCCCCTTGAGCATTCCGGTATCGTCCATTTCTTCCCCTCTCATTCTTGCATTAGATTTTTCTACTGTATTAGTTAGCTCCTATTCTAATGCATAGCATGTTTTTGATAAACTGCTACTATACCTGCAACCATATCAACTGCTTAGTATAGGTATGGTCAGTGATATCCTAGAGACCCCAACATTGTCCCAATCACCCCTTCTTTCACCTTCAACGCCATCGAGAACTTGAAGATAGAAGACTCGGTCATCATGACCGACTGACAAACCCTTACTAACTCATCACCTCACACCCCTTAAGTATGGCACTACAGAGCTACTATCGAGTGTCGAGGGTGATACCTCACTTAGCACTCCCGATGTTAATTCGATGGCGTAGCTACTCGATCGTGGGTATCAAGGGTGATTCCTCCTTCCGAACTATCGATAGCGACACTTTTCATACACATACCTCGAGTGGGATTCATCGAGGGTTATTCCTCGGATATCCACTTGGCATCTAACCACACAGGTACTATTGACTTGACACTGTACTAACGTGACAGGACTCAAGGGACAGGCGTTACCACTCTGTTGAGGTGGACCTGAGTTCCCGCCAGTCTTGAGACGGGTCGGTCCCAAGGGTCTCCATATGTGTGAGATAAAGTGGGATGCGCCGGTAAGGCAACCAAAGGGTTATGATGAGGCGTGGACGGGCATGAGAGGCCCTTGTTACCATCCTCGAGACGGGGCGACGAGACCGCACTTCATGGGTCACGCTTGCCCCACATTAATAAAATGCTAATGGGTTGGGTATTTGATCTGAGTTGGTCGCTTGACCTTTTACGCACCAAACCTTCACGTGGGAGAAGCTATGGGTACTCAACGTTGTTGTATCAGCCAAAGCTCTTCGAACATCAGCAATGGAGCGGCGCGCGCCCGAGTGGACTGCAACGACACTGCGCTTGTTACAAGGGGGGCTAGGACTGACCTCGACCACCCACGCACCGTGCAGGTGCATAGAGGGCAAGTGGGCCGATGACCCCTCTATGCTTAGGATTTAGACCGGCGGGCTGGCCTCTCTATTGAGCCTAGGTGAGGCGATGACGTTTTGGATACCGAGGCCGGGCATTACCCAGGAATCATTTCCTTGAATCCATGATGTTGTCTTATGTCCCACACCATTTGATTATGATATGGGGCAAGAGCATGTAATAGTTTTGTCCACGAGAAACCGCTTAGTCATGTTGAAACCATCTTGTGTCTTGTCACAATCATAGGACTCAATGTCAGCGGAGAGAGTTATGAGACGCTCAAGGATCTGCTTGGTGGATTCACCTTTCTCCATACAAAAGTTTTGCAATTGACCCTTGGCAATTTCATACTGAGCAAGCCAGAGAGTGGAGGTACCGGTCTTGGTCCTTACAATGTTGTCCCATAATTCCTTGGCACTTGTGATATGTACGTAGGGTCTCCTTTGCTTATCATTCATTCCTTTTCTTATGCACATGATTGCGGTGTCATTGAGATGCTTGTCATATGTCTCTCTTGGAGTGAGATTCTTTGGGTCGACAGGGTTATACCCACGCTCCAAGATTTCCAACATTTCATCATTGGCGTACCTAAGATGGTCCTGCATACCAACTCTCCACAAAGCAAAGTCGGAACTGTCATCAAGCAAAGGAGATTTTCCTCTAGGATTATATTTAGGTTTATCAACTTGAGGTCTTGCATAAAGCCATGGAACACCAGAGTGATCATTGCTAGGAGGTTGTTGACAAAGTGAAGGAGTAGACATAGTTGGCCTCGAGGCCGCACCACCAGAAGGTGGTGCAAGCATCGTGGTTAATGTGGCTAATCTCATTTGGACCTAGGCCTCAAGAGAAGCATCATGCTCCTCCTTTTGCTTAGCAAGGGCTCGTTCCACATCCTCGGAAGTAAAAGACTTGACTTCTGTGGAAGCCGTGTCTTTATCCTTCGGATCCGCAACAAGGGGAGTCTCATCAGGGTTCATCTCGCCCTAGGGTGGTTAAGCCACATGAATAGAGCACGAGGCTCTGATACCAATTGAAAGGATCGAGATGGACCTAGAGGGGGGTGAATAGGTACAAGTCCAAATTTTAATTGTTACTTAGCAATTTTAGGCAATAAAGCGAAACATCAAATGTAGCCTAACAATTTCAAGGGTGATTTGATGACCAGTGAGGTATACAAGTTTAGTAACTAGATCGATAAACACACCAACAATATGAAGTAAGTGAAACACGTAAGGAAACAAGTAACCACAAGTAAGAAGCTAGGGTTAGTAGTAACCACAACTTCGAGAGAGAGGATGTATCCTGGTGTTCACTTCCTTGGAGGGAAGCTACGTCACCGTTTAGAGAGGTGGATGTTACCACGAAGGCTCACCCTATTCTCTCCTTGAGACAATACAACAAAGGCGTTTCTCAACCACTAGTGGTAGGCCTTGAGGTGGCCTCCAAACCTTCACAAACTTTCAGGGGGGTAATCACAATGGTTTGATTCCTCTCCAAAGAACTCCTACCGCCTAGGAGTCTCCCACCTCCAAGAGTAACAAGATCAAGGGAACCACTCAAAACTTGCTAGAATCACAAATTTCTTTGGTTCAGAGGAGGAGAGAGAGACGATCTATCTTTTGGTTGGAGCAACACTCAAGAATCCTCACAAATGCTCTTGGGATCTAGGATTTGGTGAGGAGTAGTGAGAGAGAGAAAGAAGGGTCTTCTTGGGGTCTTTTGACTGTGTTGGACCACTCCCACCCGAGGTGGAAGAAAACTATATATAGCAGAGGAGGAAAATGGCCGTTGGAAGCCACTTAAGCTGCGCAGGAGCCATACGTTCGACAGGTGTCGGTCGTCCGGACCAAGAGGAAGCACCGGACGTCCGAGAAGCATCGGTCGTCCGGGCCAAGTGGAGGCACTGGACGTCTGACAGAATTCGGTCGTCTGACAGCTTTAGAGAGAGTAGGTCAGCTGCACAGAAGGATACAAACGTCCGAAAGGGACCGGACATTTGGCAGTTTTGGTTTTGGAGGGGTGCCGTCCGATTTCCGACCACCCACGGACGTCCGGAGCCCGGACAATCGGAAGGACCAGAAATCCAAGGAAAACATGCTGATAAACTACTGGCTTCATTCCGGATTTCTGGAGAGTGTCGGACGTCCAGAGGCCGGATGACCGGAGGTCGTCGGACGTCCGTACAAGAACAGAATCAAGGCTAGAAACTCAACTAAAGGTTTTTCTCTAGATTTTGAGCAAGTCTATCACAAGAGCCACTGACCCCCTCTTAATAGTGCAGTATCCCTATACTCAAGAGTAAACCAAAATAGATAGAACATTTTATCTTGTTTCTCCGTAGTTCAAGCATCCTCAATATGTCAGCCATGATCCGCAGGATAATATCTTGGGAACTAAACCTGAGATGCACTTGATGAAACAGATTAGCTCCCTATGTGTATGTTGTCAACAATATCAAAATATGATTAAGGGCATTATTGCACTTTCAGCCTTGCCTCTTTCGATCCTTGTTATGTTTGTGCTAGCCTTCTTAAGGCAAAACTTGTCTAACTTATGTCTGTACTCAGATATTTTTTTGCTTTCGCTGACTCATGCTTGTCAAGCTGTGTATTAGAGCCCCCGAGGACCCTGGCTTGTAGTATGAAGTTGTATGACTTTAACTTGTGTCTAGTGTTGTGTTGTGATATCAATCAGTGAGTCCCTAATCTTGGTAATACGCATTGCGTGTATGTTTAGCGTACGGTCAAAATTTGGGGCGTCACATAGGTGCATTGTCATTACTAAGTTCCTAAAAGAGCATCCAAGCAAGAATCAAAGGTTCCTTGGTTTGTTCATCTGTTTGAATGCTTGCAAGGAAGGATTTCTAAATGAATGCAGACCATTCATAGGTGATTACTATGCTATTGAACTATGTTGCATCCTTAGTAGTGCATGCTTTGTTTTTAACATGTGTTTTGTGCCATGGCAGGTGTGGATGGATGCTTCATCAAGTTGTCTACTGGCCAACAAATACTTGCTTCAACGGGAAGGGATGAGAATAATAACATCTATCCCATTGCTTTTGGAGTTGTGGACAAAGAAGACACAAATATTTGGACATGGTTTGTCATAAAATTAAAGACAACAATTGGTGGAGAAGCGGGGAGATTCGATTATTATAGCATAATCTTTGATAGGCAGAAGGTACTATCTTTGATATTCTAGTAGTTGTTATTCATTGGTAATTACTAGTTGATATTTATTGCTTATTACTCATAGGATCTTCTAAAAGTTGTGAGCCATGTTTTCCCCAATTGCAACCAAAGATTCTGCCTTACACACATCTATCAAAAAAATTAGACAGCTGGTTTTAGGGGTTGAGAATTGAAGAAGTACATGGATAAGGGAAGTTACTCCTATACTGAACATGACCATATTGTTGCAATGGATTCTCTTAAACTTGAGTGTAAAGATGCTTGGGCTTGGTTAAATAAAATTTCTAGAAAGGCTTGGGCTAGATTTTTCATGGACTTGAATGGCAAAACTGATTTAGTTGTCAATAATAGTAGTGAGGTGTTTAACAAGATGATACTAGATGTGAGGGGTAAACCAATAAAGACCATGGTAGATGGAATCAGGACCAAGTTGATGGTCAGGTTTAATGGACATAGGACTAAGACACACATTGCCAAGTGGGAAATATGCCCAACATATGCTGAGTTGCTTGAAGAAGCAAAGAAAGACTCTAGGAGATGTCAAGCTTTGATGGTTGGCCCAAATATTTATATAGTGACAATCCATGAGAGGACCTATTCAGTTAACTTGCAACACAGGGCATGTCGGTGTAGAAAATGGGATATGACTGCAGTGCCATGCAAGCATGAAAGCACAATGTGCTACCTTGGCGATTTTGATAATTCATGACAACATACATTGTCTCTTGGACTAATACTTTCATCTAGTGTATTTCAAATAAAGTCCATAGAGAGAGATGGTCTAGCAAAAAGGAGTGTGGAGAGTATCCCCTTGAAGAAGAAGGAGAGGGAAAAGATTGGCAAAGCTTCAAGCAAGAAGACTCTACATTTTACCTTTTGTGAGAAATCACTTAGAGTCCATAGGAAAGCCAATACTATTAAAAGGGTCAAGGTTTTGTTGGTGAACAAAATGATCATACGTGCACAAGTGATAGTCACCACATACACCCACAAGCTCTTCCACAAAAGTCTGTCCAAAGCTAAAGATCCAAAATCGATGCAACCAACACATACCACTCGGTGCCACCAATTCCAAACCTCAAACAGACTCATCCAAACCCTAGCTTTTCTGTGCAACTGATTGTGCTTCGGCGCCACCGAGTTTGGGTTGCCAACTTCCTGTTAAGCAAGTTTACAAAATCGGTCCCTCTGTGTTTTGTGAATCGGCATCACCGAGACTGGCAATCTGACCGTTGGTCACCTTATCGATGCAGTCGAGATTTATGTATCGGTTTCACCGAGATTCAAAAGTTGCTATCTTTGAGGCAAATCGGTACCACCAAGATGAACACATCGGTGTCACCGAGTCTGAGTTATTAGGTGTAACGGTTGGATTTTTGGAGATGCCTATATATACCGCTCCACCACCACTCACTCGCAAGAGAAGCACTCAGAACAGTTCCCCACTCATACCTACTGATTTTCTGAGAGATAGCCACCTACTCATGTGTTGAGATCATGCCATTCCATTCCTATCATATGAATCTTGATCTCTAGCCTCCCCAAGTTGCTTTCCACCCAATCAATCTCTTCCATCAAGCCAAATCTATGAGAGAGTAATTGTGTGTTGAGGAGTCTATCATCTTGAAGCACAAGAGCAAGGAGTTCATCGACACTATCGAGCCTATTACCTTTTGGAGGGTGGTGCCTCCTACATTGGTTAGGTGTCGCTTGGGAGCCTCCTACTTCGTGTTGTGGAGTGAACCAAGAAGTTTGTAAGGGCAAGGAGATCGCCTACTTCGTGAAGATCTACCCCGAGTTAGGCTAGTCCTTTGTGAATGTAGGCCATCATGATATAGTCAAGGTTGCTTCTTTGTGGAACCCTCCATGGATAGAGCCCTTCGTGGACTCTCGCGACCGTTACCCTCCGTGGGTTGAAGACTCCATAAATGTGGACGTACGATAGCACCACCTATCGAAACCACGGGAAAAATCTTCGTGTCCTTCATGCGTTTGATCTTCCTACCTCTACTCCTTACTTTCATGTGCAATGTCTTTACTTTCCGCTGCTATACTTGATGACTTGCATGTGTTGGGTGTCATAGACTAGTTATATATGCTAAAACTGCCAACCCATGAACTTATGCTTGAGGTAGTTTTAAATTTCTACTTGTAGTCTATTCACCCCCCTCTAGACATACACTTCTATCAATTGGTATCAGAGCATTGGTCTCCATTGCTTCGATTTCAACACCGTGGAGGAAGATGGATGTGTCTAGTGTGGAGAATTTGTATTGTAGAGTGCCCATTCTTGATGGAGAGGACTATAGTCAATGGAAGAATGCTATGATTGATCTATTTGACAAATTCCATTTGAGAAAACATATTGAAAATCCCAATGTGCTCCCCATTGATGAATTGCATCCCACACACGAAGAGGAAATTCACATGCTTGATAACCTTTGAACTGTCAATCTTATTGTTAGAGGCTTACCAACCTTCGTGCTTTCTCAATTGAAGAACTTTGCATTTGCTTATACCTTGTGGACTGATTCGGAGAAACGATATCCGAATCTTTCATTAGGTAAACTTGATGAAATTCTTCATAAAACTATTGCTTTTCATAAAATGAAGCCTAGTGATCCAAACTTTGATAAATGCCTATTTGAGCTCCGTGAAATTATGCGTGCTAAAGGAGATGTCACAGCTATCAACAACATTATTATTTAAGCCATTCGCATTCATAAACTTAAACATTGTCATGGTTATGATTCTAATGAGTCTCTTTGTTTTTATGGCGAGGAGATTCCACCAAATGATGACAATGAAGAACATGGCTACTATGATGAAGATGAGTTGTTTGACATCGAGCATGAAAAGATCATGAGGAATCTAAGTCTAATGGCAAACTTCAACGATTACAAGTCCAGCGGAAAAGAGTGGATTCTCAACAGTGGATGCACGGATCATATGACTGGTGATAAAGACATGTTCCAAGAGATCATGTCTAATCAAGGTCCTCAAAGGTACGTGACCTTTGTAGATAACTCAAAGGGTAAGGTACTTGGCCTCGGTAAGGTGGCCATATCTCATCATAGCTCCATTCAAAATGTGATGCTTGTTGAATCCCTTGGCTACAATCTTCTTTCCGTATCTAGGCTAGCAGACTTCGGTTTCAATGTGCTATTTATCAAATTAGATTGCCAGGTGTTTCGATTTGATAAACATAAAATAGTCTTTACCAGTATTTGTAGAGGTGATCTATGCATTGTTGATTTCACTAAAAAGGCCCAACCTCGTACTTGTCTCATTGCAAAATCATCTAAAGGTTGGCTATGGCATAGAAGGCTTGGACATGTAGGCATGCGTAATCCAGACAAGCTTATCAAGGGCGGTCACGTTCTTGGTGTTAAAGATGTTATATTTGACAAAGATAGACTTTGTAGCGCTTGTCAAGTAGGAAAGCAAGTAGGTGGAAGTCATCCGGTCAAAAACATCATGACCACTAGGAGACCACTCGAGTTACTTCATATGGATCTCTTTGGTCCCAATGCTTACAAGAGTCTCGGTGGAAACTCTTATGGTCTAGTAATAGTTGATGATTTTTCCAGATTTATGTGGGTATTCTTTCTTGATGATAATTCGCATGCACAAAAGATCTTTAAGAACTTCGCACGCAAAGCGCAAAATCAGTTTGAAGTGAAGATTAAGAAGGTTCGAAGCGATAAAGGATCGGAGTTCAAGAACACCCATGTGGATACCTTTCTTGACGAAGAGGGTATTTCACATAAGTTCTCGGCTACGTACACACCTCAACAAAATGGAGTTGTTGAGAGAAAGAAGCGAACCCTAATTGAAATGGCAAGAACGATGCTTGACGAATACAAGACACCACGACACTTTTGGGCAGAAGCCGTGGGAACAACATGTAATGCTACAAACCGACTCTACTTGCACAAGATTCTCGGTAAAACGGCATACGAGCTTCTCACCGATAACAAACCCCAAGTTGGATACTTTTGGGTATTCGTCTCCAAGTGTTACATTCTTGATAAGCATCATCGTGCTAAATTTGCTCCTAAATCTCATGAAGGTTTTCTACTTGGTTATGAAACGAACTCTCACACCTACCGTGTCTACAACAACTTCACTCGAAAAGCTGAAGAGACGGCAGATGTGAAGTTTGATGAGTCTAATGGTTCACAAGACGAACAATTGCAAATGATGCAGGTGATAAAGATCCTTCGGAAGCTATCCAAGACTTGCCCATCGGCAAGATTCGTCCCATGGAGGTGAAGGAAAGTACTTCATCAACCCAGGTGGAAGCTCCTACTTTGGATCAAGGCTACCAACAGTATGACACGGAAGCATCCACAAGTGGTACACGACAAGAACAAGAGGAGGAGGAAGTACATCAAGACGATCCACCACAACCTCCTTCACCATCACCTCAAGGAGATGACCATGTCGACAACAACGGAGATGAAGGACATGGTGAATAATAAGAAGCTCCACCAACTAACAAGCCTAAGCTACCCTAAGTTCGAGCACAAGTGACCAAGAACCATCCCCTAAACCAAAACTTTGGTGATATACAAACAGGGAGGATCACTCGCTCTAAAACTCGCTTGGCTAACTTTTGTGAGCATTATTCTTTCATCTCTAGCATTGAACCTTTGAAGGTTGAACAAGCTCTTGAAGACGCAGATTGGGTGAACGCTATGCATGAAGAGCTTCACAACTTCGAGAGGAACGAAGTGTGGACACTCATGGAAAAGCCCAAGGACGAGCAAAACATTATCAGCACAAAATGGGTACTTCGCAACAAGCAAGATGAAGACAGTCAAGTCATTCGCAACAAGGCTCGCCTCATAGCTCAAGGATATACGCAAGTGAAGGTATGGAGTACGATGAGACCTACACCCCCGTTGCTAGATTAGAAGCTATTCCAATTCTTCTTTCTTATGCCAATCACCATGATATCACACTTTATCAAATGGATATTAAAAGTGCATTTTTAAATGGTGAGATGGAAGAATAAGTATTTGTTAAGCAACCACCTGGTTTTGTAAATCCTAAGAAACCTGACCACGTCTACAAACTTTGCAAAGTTTTATATGGTCTCAAGCAAGCTCCTCGTTCTTGGTACAAATGCCTAACAAAATTTCTCATTGAAAAGGGATTTGAAATTGGTAAAAGACGCAACCTTATTCACAAAGAGAGTTAATGGTGAATTATTTGTGTGCCAAATTTATGTGGATGATATTATCTTTGGATCTACTAACCCACAATTTAGTGAGAAGTTTGGAAGGTTGATGTCAAAGAAGTATGAGATGTCTATGATGTGTGAGCTGAAATTCTTTCTTGGTCTACAAATCAAGCAAATTAGAGAAGGTACATTCATTTCTCAAACCAATTACACAAAGGACTTGATAAAGAAGTTCAACATGCAAGAGTGCAAAGGTATGAAAAACCCCATGCCCACTAGCAGACACGATGATCTCACTAAGGAGGGTGAACCGGTTGATCAAAAGGTTTATCGATCATTGATTGGTTCATTTCTTTATCTATGTGCCTCCCATCCCAATATTATGCTTAGTGTTTGCACGTGTGCTAGATATCAAGCTCCTCCTAAAGAATGTCATCTTAAGGCTGTGAAACACATTGTGAGATACTTGATACATACACCAAACTTTGGCATTTGGTATCCCAAGGGATCTTATTTTAATCTTGTTGGCTACTCCGACTTGGACTATGCCAGTGACAAGGTTGATAGAAAACCCACCCCGGGTACTTGTTAATTTCTTGGTAGATCACTTGTGTCTTGGTCCTCCGAGAAACAAAACTCGGTATCTCTATCTATTGCCGAAGCTGAATATATTGCTACTGGATCATGTTATGCGCAATTATTATGGATGACACAAACGCTTAAAGATTATGGAATCAATGTTAAAAATGTGCCAATACTTTGTGACAATGAAAGTGCTATTAAGATTGGTCATAATCCCATGCAACACTCTCGAACCAAGCATATTAAAGTTAGAAATCATTTCATTCTGTAGGATCAAGAGAGAGGCGTGTCTAGAGGGGGTGTCGTGGGTACGAGCCTGACAGTAGATGGTAGGGGTACGAAGGGAGAGGGCAGAGTCCTAGCTATGGCGAGGGTGTACACACGGATGTATGAGTTCAGGCCCCTCTCGTGGAGGTAACAACCCTACGTCTCAGTGCTCGGGAGCTTATGTCGTGTAGAATATTGAGACTACAATGGTTGCGAACCCTTGTGCATGAGGGGAGGGGCAGCTTATATAGAGTTCACTGCCCCTCATAATTATGCCGCATCTAAGGGCCTGGTCGTGGGGTTAAAGTCTGCCATTACAGGTAACGTACGTAATAAAAGCTACTAATGACCATTGAACCAACGTCTGCCCGTTGGGCTCTTGTTGAAGGCTCCTGGTCTTCTGGCGTTGAGTGAAAGCGACGTCTTCCGAGTGACACACGTCTGCCGAGTGAGAGTGGGAGTCTCTGAGTGGACATCTGTCGAGTGACTTTGAACGTCTCCAGGGATCCACTCGGAAGTTCATGCTTGATCTTCAAGTCCTCCCATGCGGTGTCCTTAGGTAGGGTATGTGGGCCTTGCCTAGGACCCTACCCTAGGTACCTATCCTCGTCATTAGCCCTCGAATGGATCGGGGTTTGTGTTGGAAATATGCCCTAGAGGCAATAATAAAATGGTTATTATTGTATTTCCTAGTTCATGATAATTGTCTATTATTCATGCTACAATTGTGTTAACCAGAAACCGTAATACATGTGTGAATACATAGACCATCACATGTCCCTAGTGAGCCTCTAGTTGGCTAGCTCGTTGATCAATAGATGGTCACGGTTTCATGACCATGGACATTGGATGTCGTTGATAACGGGATCACATCATTAGGAGAATGATGTGATGGACAAGACCCAATCCTAAGCATAGCACAAGATCGTGTAGTTCGTTTGCTAAAGCTTTTCAATGTCAAGTATCATTTCCTTAGACCATGAGATTGTGTAACTCCCGGATACCGTAGGAATGCTTTGGGTGTGCCAAACGTCACAACGTAACTGGGTGGCTATAAAGGTACGCTACGGGTATCTCCGAAAGTGTCTGTTGGGTTGACACGAATCAAGACTGGGATTTGTCACTCCGTGTGACGGAGAGGTATCTCTGGGCCCACTCGGTAAGACATCATCATAATGAGCTCAATGTGACTAAGGAGTTAGCCACGGGATGATGTGTTACGGAACGAGTAAAGAGACTTGCCGGTAACGAGATTGAACAAGGTATGGCGATACCGACGATCGAATCTCGGGCAAGTACAATACCGATAGACAAAGGGAATTGTATACGGGATTGATTGAATCCCTGACATCGTGGTTCATCCGATGAGATCATCGTGGAGTACGTGGGAGCCAACATGGGTATCCAGATCCCGCTGTTGGTTATTGGCCGGAGAGGTGTCTCGGTCATGTCTACGTGTCTCCCGAACCCGTAGGGTCTACACACTTAAGGTTCGATGACGCTAGGGTTATAGGGAAAAGGTATACGTGATTACCGAAGGTTGTTCGGAGTCCCGGATGAGATCCCGGACGTCACGAGGAGCTCCGGAATGGTCCGGAGGTAAAGATTGATATATAGGAAGTCCAGTTTTGGTCACCGGAAAGTTTTCGGGCTCATCGGTAGTGTACCGGGAGTGCCGGGAGGGTGCCGGAGGACCCCCGGGAGGGGTGTGACGACCAAAGGACCACATGGGCTGTTAGATAAAGTGTGCCAGCCCTTATTGGGCTGGGCAAGACTTTTGCTAAAGGCCCATGCGGCTGGAGATAAGGAGATAAGGCAAAAAGGATTTAAAAGGAGGAGATCCACCTCCCTTGTGGGAGGTGGACTCTCCCTTTAATTCAGCCGGCCATCTCCTCTTTGGAGTAGAGGCCAAGCCAGCCCTCCACGTCCCTCCTCCTATATATACTTGAGGTTTTGGATGTTTTGAGATGGGATTTGATCTCTCTCTCTCACGGCGAAGCCCTACCTCTCTTCTTCCTCCTCCGCAGCGCTTAGGCGAAGCCCTGTCGGAATACCTTGCTACTCCACCACCACCACGCCGTCGTGCTGCTGTTGGAGCCCTTCCCCAACCTCTCCTTCCTCCTTGCTGGATCAAGGTGTTGGAGACGTCACCGGGCTGCACGTGTGTTGAACGCGGAGGTGCCGTCCGTTCGGCACTTGATCGGATCTACCGCGATCTGAATCGCTGCGAGTACGACTCCATCAACCGCGTTCTTGTAACGCTTCCGCTTAGCGATCTTCAAAGGTATGAAGATGCAATCTCTCCCCTCTCGTTGCTGGTTTCTCCATAGATAGATCTTGGTGAACGTAGGAAAATTTTGATTTACTACTACGTCTCCCAACAGTTTGAGTGGTGGAAGGAGGTATTGACGTAGACCTTGAGTTAGTGCATCAAATCCTCCGAATGATATTTGTGATTTACATGGAACTTGCGTCGATTGAACTCTGAGTATTAACGTTCATTTAGGATCGACACGCAAAATCTTTCGAATGATATTCGGGGCTTCAACAAAACTTGCGTCGATTGAATTCTTCTCCGTTCGCCTGGATCCATTCAGCCTTGAAAGTGCCCGAGTGGATGTTCAGCGTTTGTTTTGCTCCGAGGGAACTGACAGTATCTTGGGAGGCGACGGGTCGGTCTGACAGACCCGGATTTTCCGGGATATGAGAATTTGGGAAGCACGCGCGCACGATGACGACGCCATGATCAGGGCAAGTGGAGGCATGATGCCTCGATTTTCGCGTCGGTCATATCGCCATGTACTGGGGCGCCGTCAGCGGTTGGCGTGTGCGGTAATCTCGTGGGCCCACAGGTTAGTGAGACACTCAGCAGCGTATAAAAGCTTTTCGCGCCGTGGTTCGCACAATACCTCCGCCAGTTCTTCCTCTCTTTTCCTCCGCCTCCTCTGCCCCCAACGCCTCACTCCGTTCCTCCTCGACCAGAGCCGCCACGCTAACGATGAAGAACACAACAGAGAAGCTGGAGCAGGCGAAGAAGGGGACGATGAAGCTCAAGGGCAAGAAGCCCTCGACCGCCCGGTTCACCGCACCGACGGGTTGGATGCAGGGGGATTTTCTCCCCTCTGTAGTCACTCGCGAGGACATGGAGGGCCTCGTCTCCAACGGGCTCGTGGCAGATGTCGCTTGGAGACTGCCGGGGGAAGAGCGTGAGCCGGAGCCGCGCGACGGGGAGTAGATTCTTCTTCTCTCCCATGTCGAAAGAGGTTTCTCCATGCCTCCCCACCCGTTATTTAGGAGATTTCTAAACTTTTTTGGTGTTCAACTACACCACCTCTCGCCGAATACCATCGCCTATCTGTCTGCATTCGTCACTTTATGCGAGTGTCTCCTGGGTTGCTCTCCTCATTGGGGGTTGATCAAGCACCTCTTCACGGTCAGATCCCAGACCGTGAAGAAAGCTCTCCCCGCTGATGGGCAGACTCACATGCTCCATGTCATGCCCAAGATGCGGTCCTATCCTTATTTCGGCATGAGGGCCTCGACGGCGATAGAAGCGCATCTCGATGCATTCGCAAGAATGGATATCATTACAAGTACATGTACAGAAGAGATGAGTATATGGAATTGGCTTACACTCGCCACAAGCTACATCAGAGTCACATCAATACAATAACATACTCAATCATCATACAGAAGAGCAGGGTCCAACTACGGAGGAAATCAAACGATGAAATGACATCCACCCTTGCTATCCCAGGCTGCCGCCTAGAACCCATCCAAGATTGATGAAGAAGAAGAAGAAGAACTCCAAATCAAATCAAGCAACGCGCTCACATCAATTCATCACATTACCTGAACTTGCAACTGTTGTTGTAGTAATCTGTGAGCCACAGGGACTCAGCAATCTCATTTCCAAGGGCAAGACTATTAAAGCTTAATAGGTAAGGTTTGGTCAAGTGGTGAGGCTGCAGCAAGCGACTAAGCATTTATTTGAGTGGCTAACTTACGAGTACAAAAATTAAAGTATGGTGGTCTACGCATAACGGACATGAACTAGTAATGATCACTAACTGATCTTGAACACCTACTTACGTCAATCATAACCCCGCCGTGTTTTCTTCCGGATAAGGACTCACGAGAAGAGACAGTCACGGTTACGCACACAGTTGGTGTATTTTATTAGAGTTTACTTCAAGTTTTCTATGACCGGGTGTTAAACAAAGTATCCAAGTTTGCCACATAACCGTGGGCACGGCTTCTCGAAAAGATTTAACCCTATAGGGGTGCTCCAACTCATCTATCACAAATTAACCACACGCAACGGGAATAACCTCAACCACGGATCTCGTGATCATCCTAGGCAATTCCAAAGGAAATCCGACACCTCGAGATAGCCCGAAGAAAATTAGAGTTCCTCACTCAAGACATTCGAGAAAGGTAAAATAAATCCAGCAAGGCCGCCCGATGTGCCGACAATCCCGATAAGAGCCGCGTATCTCATTCTTAGGGCACGACAAATGAGCGATGTGTACAGTGGCCTGATAGAAATCTCCCAAGTTGCCCTGGGTTGGCCCCGCATAGTGCTCTAGTTTGGACCAACACTCATGAGGAGCACTGGCCCGGGTTGTTGATTAATTATCCACGGGGTCCGGAAAATCCCATATGCAAGTTCACTAATTATTAGGAAAATGTAGTAGCAATGTTGGGCCTTGCCAGACAAGCTTTATTCTAACCCAAAAATCAAGGGGGTCCCCCTAACAACCCCGAGCATGTTAGGAGCGCTCATTTATGGAACATAACACCGATTCACAAGTAACTAGGGCGGCAAGAGCGGAACAAAACACCGAGCAAAAGGCCAAGCCTCCCACCCTTTACCAAGTATATATGTTCATTAAATTAAATAGCAGCAATATTGTGATATAACAAAAGAATGTCCATGTTGGCACATGGAAGCTATTGCACCTGCAACTAGAAACGCTATAAGAAGGGCTGAGCAAGCGGTAACATAGCCAAACAAAGCTTATCATCGTAATGTTGGGAGGCTTGACAAACAAGTGGTAGGTAGCGCGACATAGCGATATAAAGACGAGACAACTAGCATGGAAATGATAGTAATGGTATACAAGGAAATGAGTCATCTTACCTGAGATCCTGCTCGGAAGAAGACCGAGTCCATGAAGAAGATGTGCCAACGTAGTCGAACAAATCCTCACACTCCGAACGCTTTCGGAACTCTATTGAGAAGAAGCAAACCGGAAACAACAATCAACACAAGAAAAATACCACAACATATGCATGACATGATGCGCAAACAAATATGATGCATGTCTGGTTTAAAATGCAATGCATGACATTCACAACAATCAAATACTACACATTAAGTGAAGCTCAATATGCATCGAGTTGCATGTGACGAAACTCCACATTCGAATTATTTAGTTCACTCCCGTTAGGTACATGACAATATTAAATTTTGTTAAACATGTCAAGGGTGAAGCATAAGTAAACTAACTAACTAGGCATCTTAAATGAGGCCGAAAACAACTTATAGCATTTCCGAAACGACCCCATATGTTAATTTCGAAATTGGTCCAGCTCTGAACTAATCATATTTTATATCTGTTAAACAGAAGAACATAGCATACCATGACATTCTATACGTCATTCTAATCAATTTACATATATAGAACATCTCAAACGGAGCTACGATCTAAAAGATATGAGCAATACAAGATGCACATGTCATGAATGCGAATGCATGGCAAATACCATAACAAACATTTCAAATCATGAATGCAACAAGTTATTATGAAGCTACATGAGATTCTAAGCAAGTTTCATATATGGCATGACCAAAACGGAGCTACGGTTCAACCACAATCAACAAAACAAGTTTAGTTAAAATCTGCCAAAAACAGCAACATGGCCCTTTGCACACATGAAAACAACAAGATACACTATTCTAAAATGCACAAACTAAGCAGAGGGCAGTAGCATATAACACACACTTCATTTCATCTTCACATATCACATTCAAAACATGCATGGATCACTTGGTAGGAAGCTCACAAGAAGGCTACTTGATAACAGTTTCAGACTTACTGAAAATAGCAGTTTTAGACAGTGCAGTTTTTATCACCAAGGCATATTGACAGCATTGAAACTATATGCTACAGGGCATATTATGACATGAAACTTAATAGCAGACTAAAGGACAACATCAACTACAAATAACTTCATTACACCTACCACAAAAGGGTTCTAGATCACTAGCAAATTGCATGGCAAGACAGCAATAAAATATAACAGATTACGGACTTAGAAATATTTTAACATCTCAAAACAGCAGAATTTTATAGCATGTTGACAACAACAAAGTAACACCTAAACATGCATTTCTATGACAAGCAAAATGTCTATGGGCTAGGACACATATCCAAGGGCATTTTTCATGTTGAAAATTAATTCATATCATGCATGGATTAAATCACACGAAAATGACAAAAGGGCATCACGGCATAAATGACATGCACACAAAATGCTCAAATGGCAAAACAAAATGCACACATAAATACTATGGATTTTTCTACCCCGAAAACATATATAATATGCATGGGTTCATGTAGAAAATTAATCACAATTAATTATGCAAGTATTAGGCCTAATCACCTTATAGCAATTCGTTAATGCAAATAATATGCAAACATCATGCCAACAATTTTATCATGCATGAAAATGCGATGCCGATGAGATGAACATTTTTATCATATAGTTGGATTAATTCCGATGCACCTTAATTAAATTTGACAATGCAATATTATGACAAATGTGCAAAATGACAGAAAATGACATGTTAATTATTTTAGTCATGGGTGCAAATGGCATATTATTAATCTACGTATTTTTCTAAACATTTTTCATGATCTAAATATTTTCAAACGGTGCACGGATAAATATTTATCAACATTTCTAAATATGCAAAATAAATAAAAAGGCAAGGGGGGGAGGCTGCTGCTCACCCATGGGCCAAGGTCCGACTGGAGCGAAGCTGGGCCGGCTGGCGCTGGCGCCGGCCCACGCGGGCGCTGGAGCGGGTCAACGGAAGCGGGCGCTCGTCCTCCCGTGCTCGATCCCAAGCGGGAGGGTGACATGGCGGCGGCGGCTGGGCAACCGGCGACGACTCGGGGCGGATCCGGCCAAGGGGAGGCCGGGGGCGGCAGGGCGACAGCGGCCTGGTTCTCGGCGGCGAGGTGGCCTGGGACGGCCGACGGCGGGGCTGCACAGGAGAGAGAGAGACCGGGAGGTGAGGGAGAGGAGCAGGGAAGGAGGAGAGGGGAAAGGAGGCGGCAAGGGACGGCGGATGCCGGCGAGGCTCCGGCCAGAGGGCGGTTCCGGCGATCGGCGACGGCACGGCCTCGGCGCGGGCTGGCAGCTGCGGCTAGCTGCGGGAGGAGCTGCGCCATGGGAGCGCTGTGGGAGCTCGGTTGATTCGGGCCCATATGGGCTCGGGCGGGCTCAGATGGGCTCGGCGGGCCTGACGGCTGGAGGAGGGAGAAGCTAGGGTTTGCACGGGAACCAAGGGAGAGCTAGGGTTAGCTGCCCAATTAGGAAGGGGAGGGTCTATTTATAGGTTTCGGGGCTAGGGTTAGCGGTCGTTGTCCGTTTTCAGACCGCCGGATGTCGATTCGACGGTTCGGAAGCGGAGGGGGGCTATGGTGGCTGTGCAGATGGGGTTAGGAGGGGAAGAGAGGGAAGTGCGACCCGTGACAAGAATTTCGAAACACCGAGAAACGTTCGACGATAACCGATAACCTCACTGCTACGACTGACCGACGGGGTATCAAACAAACTCGGAACGCGACGAAATTCGACAGGCGGTCTACCTACAATATAATAAGATGGCATGCCAAGTTGCGACCCAATCCCAGAATATTTTTAGCATGCCTTAAAAACGGTTTTATTTTAAATGATGCTACGGGCGCGTGCATGTGTGGTTGGGCTCGAAACGGGCAACGGCAAGAACGGAGAGAACCAGCAACTACGAATGAATGCAAGTTTTGAAAATGAGTGACGATGCTATGCAGATGATGCAGATGATGCGATGATGAATGCAACAACCAGACGAAACACAGACGAGAATGGAAAGAAAGGGGAATCTTCTGGAATCTTCTAGAGCGACGGTCCCGGGCTGTCACACTCCAGCTGTGTGGAGGTTTAGGGGTTCAGAAAAGAGCCCGTAGTTCCTTCCCTGCCATGACTTTTCCCGAGTCTGTCAAAGACTGGCAGTCGACTTGGTTCTACTGCAAAGATGTAGCATCACCCAATATGTCGACTGGCCTTCCCCCCTATACACCCGACCGTCCTGCTGTTCCCAAATCTCTGAGGTGACCGAAGTGGAGCATGTCCAAGTGGGTATCTTAGTGGAAGCGATGGTGCAACTGATCCGGGGCGGAGTGACAGGAATGGATTTGCTGGAGACGTTTCTCGGTCGACGTATTCAGCCGCTCCAAGCCAGAGACCACACCATGTGGCACTACACAGGCCCAGAGGACTCGACCAGGATGCATCCAGAAGAGGTTCCACAGAAAACTGTCGAGCAGTGGCTTCGTAGTATCACTGGAGCTTGCGACAATCCTCTGGGAGCCAAGAGGGTCCGACCTTACTCGGCTGAAAACCCGCCGAAGAATTTGGTGCGTTGTGTGGTGTCGACTGATGTTGTACTGTCGAGTGATACTTTGACTTATAAACTGACTTCCTCCCTTGAATCATGTAGGAGTGGACGAACATGCACTCGCCCGTTCCCAACGGGAACCATGTGAAGACGGCGTGGTGAGCGAGGGTGGCAGCATGGACGGCGACGGTCTTTCCGACACCGAGGACGGAGATGAAGACTCCGGCGAAGAGGAAGAAGTCAAGTCACCTCCCCGGTGCGAAGGTCGCACCAAGGCCCGTCAGGATCCGGCAGCCGCTGAGGACAGGGCTCCGGGCCCTAGTGAGAAGAACCCAAAACGGAGTTGCCCTTCGACTGTTGAGTCGAGTGAAAGACTGGCCAAGCAACCCAAGCAAGCCATCGCCAAGCCTCGCAAAGCTCTACCTCGCATGAGGGTGGTCGTACCTGTCGTCTCCACGTAAGTGTTTCTTTCCAAATTTTTTCTGTCGACTGAAGTCTTGAGTTGTATCTGACTGAATGCCATTCAATCTGTCAAAGCTGCTACATCTGTGACCTTGCCTCATCGAGATGGAGGGGAAGCGATGGATGTTGACACTACTGATGCTACGACTTCTCATAGAGGTAAGAAAGTTGTTGGTTCGTCCGAATGGGACTCGACCCATGCAGATGTTAACATTGTCGGTTGCCATTGCAGAGGTCATTCATGTGTAGGACGACGAGGAGCAGCTGGACACTTTGCGCACTCGTATCCGAAGAGCATCATCGGCGCAGGCGCCTCAGCGCTCGACTGCAGAGTCTTCCCCAGGCAGAAGCGACTCGACATGACTCAGGGCTGAACCCGCAGCACCTCTGTTGCATGCTCCTCTATCTATCTCGACCGTTGTGACGTCAACTCCAACCGGACCCCTGAGACTGCCTCAGCTGCCCCAGCGACCACGCCGACCCCACCTGTGACAGCCTTCTCTCTGCATCGCACCCTGGAGGATCAGACCGGAGCTACGAAGGAAGCCATGATTCAGGTGCAGCAGCTCATGTTGAGAACCAAGGAGGCATACGAGGCCAGCAAACTGGCTTTTGACGTCAGCACAGCCCTCCGCACCAATGTCTGAGTAAGTTCGATTGTAAGTCCATTGTCGATTGAATTCCTATCTTCTCATGACTGTTGTACACCCACTGGGTGATTGCTGTAGAATGTTTGAACTTTCTCCACTCGAATAGATCGGATCGTAGTCGAGTAGGGTTGGGATTGATAGTACGCGTGGTACTAGGGCCACTCGACATGTCGAGTGCATTTTTTCTGACGAGTTACTCGATGGATCGAGAGTTAACCGTCTCAGCGAGGGCGCTCTTAGCGCACCCACTGGGTGTAGTCCCCGAGACCACTGTCGAGTGCTTGCATCGGCAGGGGTCTTAGAGTTTATTGTATACATGATACATTTTTCCTTGAACCACACCACTCCGTAACTACCTTGCGGGTTTCATGGATATTATTGGCAAACCATGATATGACGCTGCATAAGGATAGACTACACTTCATAGAGTAGGGAGGCGTGTGACTCGACGGGTCGAGTGTCATGACAGGGCTGACCTTGTCGAATGTTTTAATAGCCAGTGGGGGCACGCTAAGTGCACCCATTGGGTGTAGTCCCCGAGGCTACTGTTCATCGCAGATGGTAAACAGTAGGCTTGAAAACTTGTCGTACACGTGGTACTAGGGTCACTCGGCATGTCGAGTGTATATTTTTTTCTGATGAGTTACTCGACGGATCGAGAGTTAACCGTCTCAGTGGGGGCGCTCTTAGCGCACCCACTGGTGTAGTCCCCAAGACCGCTGTCGAGTGCTTGCACTGGCAGGGCTCTTAATAGAGACAACTTTTGAATTTGTTTATGGCGCACGGAGCGCCAGAGCCACTCGACATGTCGAGTGGACTTTTTTCTTGAATTCTTCTAAGATAGTCATTCGTCGGCGTTCGATACCCAGTCGACTGTCCCAAGCGTCACTCGCCGATTGGATTCCTGTCTTGTGTTGATTCTAGAGGGTTTGTGAACTTGGGGCGGAGTACAAGGACGTGGAGGATGAAAGGAACTGGCTGCAAGTGGATCTGGCGGTCTCCAACAACGCTCTGGAGCGAGTGCGTGCTGAGACAAAGTCTTTGGGAGGTAATTACTGCTGACTTTTTACATTCTCCTCTTCACTCTTCATGTTTTGAACCGAGTGCTCTCACTCGAACAGACGTATGCGATGAAAACCGTCGACTCCGAGCGCGACTCAACAATGTTGTTTCTTTAGATTCCATGAAGAAGGCGCTGGAGGAGAAGGACAAGGCGCTTACTGACGCTCAATGAGTGGCCAAGGACAAGACTGAAACTGTGGATCGGAAGCTGGCGGCTGCCAAGAAGCTGGAGGACAAGGACACCAAGCTAAAGCAGGAGCATGTGGACCTTGTCAAGAAGGCCGAGCAACTAACCAAGAGGGGAAATGGCCTGGAGAAGCATCTGGGCGGATTCTCGAGGAAGATGTATCTTCTGCTCGACGGTGAGTGTTTCTTGTCGACTGACATTTGTAACAATTTTGAGGGTCGCAGTTTACCGATTCTCTTCCTATTTCCCCTTCTTCAACAGAATTTTGCCAGGACTTTGAGAAGGAAACAGAAGAGATTGAGCCTAGTCTTGACCCCACCAAGTCACCAGTTGCTGATGCGGTGACAATGAACATGTTACGGCTCAACTTCCGGCTCCAAGGCGTCCAGGCCAACATCACTCAACTAAAATCCACCATGGAAAGAATCGACAAGGAGCTATGGCCCGAGGACACTCTTCAGCTCGACCTCAACTCTATAATGGCTCACCTGAATGAACTTCCCAGTCGAGTGCAAGCTTGGAAAAAATCTATTAGTCGCTGCAGGGCCGATGTGGCGTCATCACTTGTTAGGGTCCACTGTAGGGATGTGAGGGAGGAGAAGCTGAAGGATCTCCAGGTGGTAAACACGAAGAAACTCCAGTTTGAGGACTTCATGGAAACCTTCATCGAGGCAGCCACCAGAATCGCCGACGGCATCGACTTGGACACCTTTGTCGAGCCTGCCAGTCCGTCCCCCGTCTAAAAAACTTGGTCTTTGGAAGAAACGGTTATATTTGCCTCGGTATGCCGAGTGGAATTGTATCCCTTAAAACTTCGTTTAGGCCTTAGGCCTGAGCACATTTGCTTCTACACAAGACGCTTATCCGCGGTTTTACCCTTTTGGATTTTACTCGTGCTTTGGCTTTCAATTGCCTGTTCGACTGAGTTTGTTTTTAACTTAGGCGAAGCGTTTTCGCAGCTAAGCCTCCAAGCGTGAGGATTGCTCATCGCTCGGAGTATTTTCTAACTTAGGCGAATGTCGATTCGCAGCTAAGTTGACGAGTGAATGGATCCACCCGACGAGGTTTTTAACTTAGGCGAAGCGTGTTCGCAGCTAAGCCCCCGAGTGTGAGGATTGCTCATCACCCGGAGTATTTTCGAACTTAGGCGAATGTCGATTCGCAGATAAGTGGTCGAGTGTATGGATTACTATCCACCCGACGAGGTTTTGAACTTAGGCGAAACATGTTTCATAGCTAAGCCCCCGAGTGTGAGGATTGCTCATCACTCAGAGTATTTTCGAAGTTGGGCAAATATCGATTCGCAGCTAAGTTGTCGAGCCAATGGATTACTATCCACCCAACGAAGTTTTTAACTTAGGCAAAACATGTTCGCGGCTAAGCCCCCGAGTGTGAGGATTGCTCATCACTCGGAGTATTTTTTTGAACCTAAGCGAAGACGGATTCGCAAATAGGCCGTCGAGTGAATGGACTGTTATCGACCCGACAGGGTTTTTAACTTAGGTGAAACATGTTCGCGGCTAAGCCCCCGAGTGTGAGGATTTCTCATCACTCGGAGTATTTTTTGAACCTAAGCGAAGACGGATTCGCAAATAGGCCGTCGAGTGAATGGACTGCTATCCACCCGATAGGGTTTTTAAGTTAGGCGAAACATGTTCGCAGCTAAGCCCCCGAGTGTGAGGATTGCTCATCGCTCGGAGTATCCCAAGAATGTAATTGTACGATCGGAGTTGAAAATATAAATTGCAGAAATGTGAATTGCATTGATCAAGTATCCTTATTAAATCATAAAACTCTTGTCTCAAGTGTAAAAACGCGAGAGCAGATCTGCATTCCAGGCTCGTGGCTCATCTATCTGTTTCATGAGATTATACAGGTGATAGGCTCCATTGTTTAGCATCTTAGTAACGACAAAAGGGCCTTCCCATGCAGGAGCAAGCTTGTGAGGTCGGTGTTGATTCACTCAGAGCACCAAGTCTCCTTCATGGAACGCCCGACTCTTGACATCCTTCGCATGAAAACGCCGCAGGTCTTGCTGATAGGCAGTAGTACGGATCAGAGACATCTCTCGGTCCTCCTCCAGAAGATCTACCCCATCCTGTATGGCCTGTTCAGCTTCAGTCTCAGAGTACAGCTCCACTCGAGGAGAATTGTGGGCCAAGTCACTCGGCAATATGGCTTCAATACCATAGACAAGGAAGAAAGGAGTTCGTCGAGTTGACCGATTAGGCATTGTCCTCAATCCCCACAAAACAGATAGCAGCTCAGTTACCCAGGCACCAGCGGCATGATCCAAATCGCGCATGAGACGAGGCTTTAGACCTTGCAGAATGAGACCATTAGCCCGCTCGACTTGCCCATTGGTTTGAGGATGCGCAACAGAAGCATAATCCACTCGGGTGCCTTGGGAGTTATAGAACCTCCTGAATTCTTCCGAGTCAAAATTAGTGCCATATTCTGTGATGATACTATGCGGAATGCCGTATCGGATAATGATCTCCCTCATGAACGTGACTACCGTACGGGAATTCAGCTTCTTGATGGGCTTGGCTTCAATCCACTTAGTGAATTTGTCGACTGCTACCAACAAGTGGGTGAATCCTCCTTTTCCGGGTCGAAAGGGGCCAACCATGTCGAGTCCCCAAACCGCAAACGACCAGGCGAGAGGAATTGTCTTCAGAGCAGACGCTGGCTTGTGCGACAGGTTCGCATAGAACTGGCAACCATCGCAGTGATCAACGATGTCCTTAGCCATCTCATTAGCTTGTGGCCAGTAAAAACCAGCTCGGTATGCTTTAGCGACAATCGCCCTTGAAGACACATGGTGGCCACAAGTTCCCGAGTGAATCTCATCTAGAATCATCCGACCTTCCTTGGGGAAATGCAGCGCTGGGTGACACCAGTAACACTCTCTCTGAATAGCTGATCTCCCATCACAGTGAAAGCCTTGGACCTGCGCACAATCTGTCGAGCCTTTGCTTCATCTTCAGGGAGCTCTTGTCTGAGGATATAGGCAATGTATGGCACAGTCCAGTCGGGAACGATAGCTAGAATCTCCATGACCAGGTCAATCACAGCAGGAACGTCGATCTCAGTCGAGTCAGTGGAACTCAAAGCTTGTGGGGGCTCTTCGGTGAAGGGATCGTCTTGAACCGAAGGAGTGTGCAAGTGCTCCAAAAACACACCGCTGGGGACAGGCCGTCATGTGGAACCAATCTTGGACAGCTCATCGGCCGCTTGATTTTTAAGTTGGGGAACATGATGAAGTTCCAGGCCTTCAAATTTCTTCTCCAACTTCTGGACTGCATTGCAGTATCCAGTCATAGCGGGGTTTCTAACATCCACTATTTCATCACTTGATTCACCACCAAATCTGAGTCGTCATAAACCATCAGGCGCTTGACGCCGAGTGAGATAGCCATGCGCAACCCATACAAAAGTGCTTCATACTCTACCTCATTGTTGGAGGAATCAAAGTGAATCTGCAAGACATAGCTGAGCTTGTCACCCCTGGGAGATATCAAGACAACACCAGCACCGGATCCATTCAACATTTTCGAGCCATCAAAGAACATTGTCCAATGCACCGAGTGAACTTGGATAGGCTATTGCCGCTCACTCCAATCGGCCATGAAATCTGCCAAAGCTTGGGACTTGATTGCTTTCTTGGCCTCAAATCTGATGTCAAAGTGTCCAAGCTCAATTGCCCATTTAGCCACTCGACCTGATGCGTCTCGATTATTGAAAATTTTGGACAAGGGAGCATCACTGACGACTGAAATCGAGTGGTCTTGGAAATAATGCGCCACCTTCTTTGCTGATAGGTAAATACCATAAACTAGCTTCTGATAATGTGGATATCTTTGCTTTGAGGGGGATAATACTTCTGAGACATAATATACTGGCCGCTGGACTTTATAGGCTTTACCCTCCTCTTCTCGCTCGACAGTTAGCACTGTACTGATGACCTGATTTGTGGCCGCGATGTACAGGAGCAAGGGCTCTTTGCTGGCAGGAGCGGCAAGCACCGACTGGGTGGAGAGCAGGGCTTTGAGCTCAACAAACGCTACTTCGGCTTCGGGAGTCCAATCGAACGTGTCAGACTTCTTCATCAACTCATATAAGGGCAGAGCCTTCTCACCAAGACGAGAAATGAATCGACTCAATGCTGCCAAGCAACCTGTGAGCTTCTGAACATCGTGCACTTGCACGAGAGTCTTCATACGGGTAATGCCGCTGATCTTCTCAGGGTTGACATCAATTCCTCGCTCGGAAATGAGAAAACCGAGCAACTTGCCGCCAGGGACACCGAAGGTACATTTAGCCGGATTCAACTTTATGTCGAATCGCCTCAGATTGGCGAATGTCTCGGCCAAATCAGCCAGCAGGTCGGAACCTTTGCGGGACTTGACCACTATATCGACCATGTACGCCTCGACATTCCAAAGAATCTGGTCGAGTAAACATTTCTGAATCATGCGCATAAAAGTAGCGCCGGCATTCTTGAGACCAAAAGGCATGGTGATGTAACAAAAGCACCCGGATGGGGTGATGAAGGCTATCTTTATTTCGTCCAGGCCATACAGACGGATCTGATGGTACCCAGAATAAGCATCCAAAAACGATAGACGCTCGCACCCCGATGTCGAGTTGACAGTTTGAGCTATGCGAGGGAGCGGAAAATGGTCTTTTGGGCACACCTTATTGAGATGTTTGAAGTCAATGCACATGCACAACGACTTATCTTTGTTTGGCACCATCACAACATTCGAGAGCCACTGTGAGTGGTAAATCTCCCGAATGAACTTGGATTGCAAGAGACGGGCCACTTCTTCTCTGATTGCCTTGCGCTTCTTCGCCGCTGATCGACGCAAATGCTCCCTAACAGGCTTGGCTTTCGGATCCACTCGCAGACGGTGCTCAGCCAGCTCCCTGGGAATCCCCGACATGTCAGCAGGCTTCCATGCAAAGATATCCCAGTTCTCATGGAGGAACTGGATGAGCTCGAATTCCTATTTACTGTCGAGTGTTCTTGAGATATTCGTCGGGGCAGCAGTTGGATCCGTCGGGTGGATGTGCACCTTCTTCACTTCCCCTGCCGACTAAAATGATGACTCAGAAGCCGGCTTCTTTGCATGGAGCAAATCAACAGGGTCAGCGGTTTTCTTGTACTCCTCTAGCTCAACCATGGCCATCTGTTGATCGGCGATCTTGGAGCCTTGCTGGAGGCACTCTTCGGCCCGCTATCGATATCCAGTGACCGTGATCACGCCCTTAGGGCCTCACATTTTCAACTTGAGACACACGTAACATGGTCGGGCCATGAAACGTGTATAAGCGGGTCGACCCAAAATGGCATGATAAGCACTCTTGAAATCCATGACTTCAAATGTTAACTTTTCTTTTCAAAAAATTTTGTCATCTCCGAATGTCACATCCAATGCTATCTGGCTGAGTGACTTGGCCTTCTTTCCTGGGATGACCCCGTGAAACTGCATGCTGCTCTCGCTCAGACGGGACATCAGAATGCCCATTCCTTTCAGAGTATCCGCATAAAGAATGTTCAGGCTGCTGCCGCCGTCCATGAGGACCTTTCTGAGTCGAGTCCCCTGCACCACCGGATCAACTACCAGAGCCTGCCGACCGGGAGTGGCCACACGAGCAGGATGGTCTGTCTTGTCGAATGTGATAGCATATTGGGACCATTTGAGGTAGGTGGGGGTGTCTGGTACAGCCATGTTGATTTCTCTGTTGATGACTTTCAGACGACTCTTGCTCTCGACATCAGCAAAGATCACCAGTGTAGGAGTGACATCCGGGAATGTTTCCTTTTCCTCATCTTCATCTCCCTTTTTAGGAGATTTCTCACTCGACTGGTCTCCCTTGAATTGCTGGATAAGGGTTCGACATTGTCGAGTGGTGTGCTTAGGCAAAATCAGGTTGCCTTCTGCATATTTCCTCGTGTGAATTACACACGGCTGATCCATGATATCAGTTCCTGACTGACCTTTCCCCTTCTTGGGGGCATACTGAGCCTTGGCTTTGCCCTTGTTCTTCGACTGAGTCGCCAGTGCCGCTGCCTCTAACGGAACCGGGTCTTCAGCCTTCCGCGTCTGTTTCCGATTGTTGCCGCCGCCAGACTCGTTGGCGGCTGCCTTTCCTTTGCCGCTATAGAGGCGGTCTTCCTCTTCGCCATTGGCGTACCGAGTGGCAATTTCCATCATCTTACCGAGTGAAATATCACCCGTCCGCCCAAACTTCAGATATAGCTTTCTATATCTCACACCGGCCTTGAAAGCACAAACAGCCTGGTGTTCCGACACATTCTCCATCGTATGATGCAGAGTGGGCCATCGCTGAATATAATCCCTTAAGGTTTCATTAGGCTTTTGGACGCAGTGTTGTAAGTCGACCAGACCTGTCGGGCGCTTGCAAGTGCCCTCAAAGGTTCGGACAAACACTTGGGCAAGATCCTCCCAACAATGTATGCTGGAGGGAGCCAAACGATTCAACCAAGCTCAAGCTGAACCATCCAACATAAGGGGCAGGTGCTTCATTGCAACATTGTCATTTCCACCGCCAATCTACACAGCCACTCGGTAATCATCTAACCAAGTCTCTGGCTTTGTTTCACCAGAAAACTTTCCGATTCCTGCCGTCATTCTGAAGTTGGGGGGGAATCTTTGCAAAACGTATAGCTCTGCTGAAACACTCGGGACCAGACACCATAGCTGAGCTTCCACTCGGAACATCTCTGTTGTGTCCTTCTCTCTAGGCTCTGCTCTTGTCAATCTGCTTCTAAACAAGGTAGGCGGGGGCGTCAAAGTCCGCGTCCCGCTCATCACCAAAGGAGCGCATGTAGTCCTCGCACCGGGGCGCGTATGGACCAATCCGTAGAGGAGTGGGCACTCGACGGTGGTCTTCGCGGTGATGCTGATCTCTGTCTTGCCCTTCACGGAAACTGCCTCCTCGATGATGCAAGGGCGATCCAGGGCTGTGTGCCGACTGAACGGTCTCTGTCTTGGGGTGAATTGATGTGTATCCTGTTACGGGACTGAGAAACTACTGAGTTCTGATGCTGTGTTGCATCCTACAGCGCTCTGATCTGCAACAGCCCTCTTCCAGCCTCTGACCGGGACGGCTGAATGGAATCCGCTATCCTAGCAGCAGCAACAACATTTAGCACAGGAGTTCGGTATACCTCAACGTCGTCGTGAGATCCAGTCGGAAATAGTTGTCGATGACGTCGACTGGGGCGTGGCGAGCGCTGGCGAGCGCGCTCGTCAATGTTTGCCTGGAGCTCTTCCAGACGAATGCGCACGGCCTCCAAAGCTTGGGCCTCGGCAATCGCGCCGATGATGGGAGTATGAAGAACCTCCTCATCACGACACGACTGCTCTTTCAATGGACCTCCAGCCTCGCGCTTGCCACAGCCGAAGCCAGGCGGTGAACTCTGATGAGAGCCCGCCATCAAGACCTCCGCTGCAGGATCGCAACTTTCGCACTCGGAAGGCACGTCGAACGGATCGGATCCAACTCGAACACGCCATGAAGGGACTCGGTGGGCTCGAGTGCCGCGATCTGTGGAGAAGTTTGACGCGCCGCTGCATGTTCGACCCAATGCTGAAGTCGTGAGCGGCCGGACCACTTGCGACTGCGAACAGCAAGAGGAGCCGACGCATAAGGAGTCGATGGCTGACGCAGCAACACGCCGCAAGGACTCGCGCGGAAGTGTGCGGTCCCATGGATCGGGAGCGCCTCGACATCGAGAGGTGCTTCCTAGAGCCATGCCGAATCATTGGCGATGAAGGTGAGCGCTCCAAAATGGATCTCGTGGCCCAGAGCAAAAACACCGTCGGAAGACATGTCGAAGGATGAAAATTGCAACCTCGCCGAAAGTTGCTTAGACGCCTGCCCCACGATGGGCGCCAACTATCGTGGGTACGAGCGTGACAGTAGATGGTAGGGGTACGAAGGGAGAGGGCAGAGTCCTAGCTACAGCGAGGGTGTACACACAGATGTATGAGTTCAGGCCCCTCTCGTGGAGGTAACAGCCCTACGTCTCAATGCTCGGGAGCTTAAGTCGTGTGGAATATTGAGATTACAATGGTTGCGAACCCTTGTGCAGGAGGGGAGGGGCGGCTTATATAGAGTTTGTTGTCCCTCATAATTATCTCGCATCTAAGGGCCTGGTCGTGGGGCTAAAGTTTGCCATTACAGGTAACGTAGGTAATAAAAGCTACTAATGACCATTGAACCAACGTCTGCCTGTTGGGCTCTTGATGAAGGCTGCTGGTCTTCTGGCGTCGAGTGAAAGCGAGGTCTTCCGAGTGACACGCGACTGCCGAGTGAGAGTGGGAGTCTTCGAGTGGACATCTGTCGAGTGACTTTGAACGTCTCCAGGGATCCACTCGGAAGTTCATGCTTGATCTTCAAGTCCTCTCATGCGGTGTCCTTAGGTAGGGTATGTGGGCCTTGCCTAGGACCCTACCCTAGGTACCTATCCTCATCAGGGGGTGAATAAACTACTAGCAGAAAATTTAAAACCTAACCTTTCCCCAAGTTAATCGGTTGGCAAATTTTAATAGTTTTAACAAGTCTATATTGTCAAGAAGACCTACACATGCATCTCTACAAGTATGGCATCGGAAAGTAAAGACATTGCACATGTAAGTAAAGAGATGGGTTAGGAAGGTCAAACACAATAGGAGACACAAGCATTTTTCCCGTGGTTCTGATAGGTGGTGCTATCGTACGTCCACGTTCATGGAGTCTTCAACCCACGGAGGGTAACGGTCGCGAGAGTCCACGGAGGGCTCTACCCACAGAAGGTTCCATGAAGAAGCAACCTTGACTATTCCATGCAGCTTCCGTCCACGAAGGACTAGCCTCACTATGGGTAGATCTTCACGAAGTAGGCGATCTCCTTGCCCTTACAAACTTCTTGGTTCACTCCACAACACGAAGTAGGAGGCTCCCAAGCGACACCTAACCAATCTAGGAGGCACCACCCTCCAAAAGGTAATAGGCTCGATAATGACAATGAACTCCTTGATCTTGTGATTCAAGATGATAGACACCTCAACACACAATCTCTCTCACAGATTTGGCTTGGTACAAGAGATGGGATTGGTGGAAAGCAACTTGGGGAGGCTAGAAATCAAGATCCATATGGTTGGAGTGGAAGATCTTGACCTCAACACAAGGGTAGGTGGTTCTCTCTCAGAAAACTAAGTAGGATAGGTATGGAATAGTTCTGAGTGCTTCTCTTTCGAGTGGGTGGTGGTGAAGGGGTATATATAAGCATCACCAAAAATCCAATCGTTACACACAAAAAGTCAGACTCGATGACACCGATGTGTAAATCTCGGTGGTACCAAAGTGACGAAAAGTGGCAACTTTTGATTCTCAGAGGGACCGATATACAACTCTCGGTTGCACCAACAATGTGACCAACGATCAGATTTACCAGTCTTGGTGACACCGATTCACCATTTTCGGTCGGACCAAAAATGTAAACTTGCGTAACAGAATCTTGGCAACCCAACTCGGTGGCACCGAGTGTAGTGTCGGCTGCACTGAAGTGTTAGGGTTTGGCTGAGTCTGTCTAGGGTTTGGAACTCGGTGGCATCAGGATAGGAATGTTGGTTGCACCGATTTGGCATGATTGGCTTAGGACAGACTTGTTGGGGAACGTCGCATGGGAAACAAAAAATTTCCTACGCACACACAAACCTATCCATGGTGATGAGCATCTACGAGAGGGAGAGTGGATCTACGTACCATTGTAGATCGCCAAGCGGGAAGTGTTAAGAAACACGGTTGGTGTAGTCGAACTTCTTCACGATCCAAATCGCCGAGCGTCCCGCGATCACATCACGAACCGTCTCGCGATCTCGATCACGGTCCTTCCGATCTAGCGCCGAACGGACGGCACCTCCGCGTTCAGCACACGTGCAGCTTGATGACGATTTCCACCGTCTCAATCCAGCGAGAGGAGGTGGAGAGGAGAGAGAGTTCATCGGCAGCGTGACGGCGCTCCGGTGATGGTGGTGGAGCAATTCCGGCAGGGCTTCGCCTAAGCGCTGCAGAAAACCGATCTAGAGGAGAAACTATGCACCGGTGGAACGGGTAGCACGTGGCCGGAAATTCTGTCCAAAAACCACCCAATCCACTAGTATATATATAGGAGGAGAGGAGCAGAGAGGCAGCCAAGGCCTTTGGGTCGGCCGAAATAGGAGGTGGGAAGCAATCCTACTTCACCTCCAACCCTAGTTGGAGTAGGATTGCCTCCTATTGGCTGATTGTCCACTTTTTGCTTTAAGACTTTCTCTCTTGCGCCATGGGCCTTTGTGGCTGTTTTCCCAGCCCACTAAGGGCTGGTTATTATTCTCCCACAGCCCATGGACCTCTTGGGGTCGAAACACCCCTCCTGGAGGCCTCCCGGTACACTACCGGCACTCCCGGTACACTACCGGCACTCCCGATACACTACCGATGAGCCCGAAACTTTTCCGGAAACCAAACTGGGACTTCCTATATATGAATCTTTACCTCCGGACCATTCCGGAGCTCCTCGTGACGTCCGGGATCTCATCCGGGACTCCGAACAAACTTCGGTCACCACCATACATAACTCTACACTACCGAAACGTCACCGAACCTTAAGTGTGCAGACCCTGCGGGTTCAAGAACTATGTAGACATGACCGAGACACCTCTACGGTCAATAACCAATGGCGGGACCTGGACGTCCACATTGGTTCCTACATATTCTACGAAGATCTTTATCGGTCGAACCTCTATGTCAAGGATTCAGTTAATCCCGTATAACGTTCCCTTTGTTCTTCGGTATGTTACTTGCCCGAGATTCGATCGTCGGTATCTCCATACCTAGTTCAACCTCGTTACCGGCAAGTCTCTTTACTCGTTCCGTAATACAAGATCCCGCAACTAACAATTAGTCACATTGCTTGCAAGGCTTATTGTGATGTTGCATTACCGAGTGGGCCCCGAGATACCTCTCCGTCACACGGAGTAACAAATCCCAGTCTCGATCCATGCCAACTCAACAGACACCATCGGAGATACCTGTAGAGCACCTTTATAGTCACCCAGTTACGTGCGACGTTTGATACACACAAGGCACTCCTCCGATATCTGTGAGTTGCATGATCTCACGGTCATAGGAACACATACTTGACATCCAGAAAACAGTAGCAATAAACTGACACGATCATATGCTACGTTTGCAGTTTGGGTCTTGTCCATCACATCATTCTCCTAATGATGTGACCCCGTTATCAAATGACATCTCATGTCCATGGCTAGGAAACCTTAACCATCTTTTGATCAACGAGCTAGTCTATTAGAGGCATACTAGGGACATGGTTTTGTCTATGTATCCACACATGCATCTAAGTCTCCGATCAATACAATTATAGCATGGATAATAAACGATTATCATGAACAAGGAAATATGATAATAACTAATTTATTATTGCCTCTAGGGCATATTTCCAATAGTCTCCCACTTGCACTAGAGTCAATAATCTAGTTCACATCACCATGTGATTGGCATTGTTATGAATCTAACACCCAACGAGTTCTGGGGCTCGATCATGCTCTGCATGTGAGAGAGGTCTTATAGTCAACGGGTCTGTAACATTCAGATCCGTGTGCACTTTGCAAATACCTATGTCAAACTGTAAACACTGCTACCACACTCCGCTCGGTACTATTCCAAATGGCTGCTCCACTATACGTATCCAGATTGCTACTACGAGTCATCCGGATTAGTGTTAAAGCTTGTATCGACGTAACTCCTTACGACGAACTCTTTATCACCTCCATAATCGAGAAACATCTCCTCAGTCTCTTAGTTACTGAGGATAATCTTGACCGCTGTCCAGTGATCCACTCCTGGTTCACTCTTGTACCCCCTGATGGACTCATGGCAAGGCACACACAGGTGCGGTACACAGCATGGCATAATATAGAGCCTATGGCTAAGGCATAGGGGACGACGTTCGTCCTTTCTCTTTCTTCTGCCGTTGTCGAGCTTTGAGTCTCAGTCAACTTTCACACCTTACAAATCAGGCAAGAACTCTTTCTCTGACTGATCCATTTTGAACTCTTTCAAAATCTTGTCAAGGTATGCACTCATTGAAAGTCTCATCGAGCATCTTGATCTATCTCCATAGATTTTGATGCTCAACAATTAGGTAGCTTCATCCAGGTCTTCCTTTGAAAATCACTTTCCAAATAACCGTTTTATGCTTTCCAGAAACTCTACATTATTTCTGATCAACAATATGTCATCCACATATACTTATCAGAAATTCTATAGTGCTCCCACTCACTTTATTGCAAATACAAGTTTCTCGTAAACTTTGTATAAACATCAAAACTTTGATCACCTCATCGAAGCATATATTCCAACTCCGAGATGCTTGCTTTAGTCCATGGAAGGATCACCGAAGCTTGCACACCTTCGAGCATCCTTAGGCCTGACAAAACCTTCTGGTTGTATCACATACAACCTTTCCTCAAGTAAACCGTTAAGGAAACGATGTTTTGACATCCATCTGCCAGATTTCATAATTGAAAACACAGCAACTGCTAACATAATTCCAACAGACTTTAGCACCACTACGAGTGAGAAAGTCTCATCGTAGTCAACTCCTTGAACTTGTCACAAACATCTTTGCAACAAGTCGAGCTTTACAAATAGTGACATTCACCATCAGTGTATGTCTTCATTTTAAAGATCCATTTGTACTCAACGACCTGCCGTCCAACGAGCAAGTCTACCAAAGTCTACACTTGGTTTTCATACATGGATCCTATCTCGGATTTCATGGCCTCCAACCATTTGTCGGAATCCGGGCCCATCATCGCTTCTCCATAGCTCGTAGGTTCATCGTTGTCCAACAACATGACCTCCAAGACAGGGTTGTTGTACCGCTTAGGAGCAGTACACATCCTTGTCGACCTACGAAGTTCGATAGTAACTTGATCCTGAAGCTTCATGATCATCATCATTAACTTCCTCTTCAACTAACGTAGGCTTCACAGAAACAACATCCTGCGCTGCGCTACTCTCTGGTTGAACAAAGGTTTAACAACCTCATCAAGTTCTATCTTCCTCCCACTCAATTCTTTCGAGAGAAACTTTTCCTGGAGAAAGGATCCGTTTTAGTAACAAACACTTTGCACTTGGATCTGAGATAGAAGGTTCACCCAACTGATCTTAGGGTATTCTATGAAGATGCATTTGTCCGCCTTGGGTTCGACCTCATTGGGTGAAAACATTTTCCACACAAGTGTCGCAGCCCCAAGTATTAAGAAATGACAGCTTAGGTTTCTATCAAACCATAATTCACATGGTGTCATCTCAACGGATTTAGATGGTGCCCTATTTAAAGTGAATGTAGTTGTCTCTAATGCATAACCCCAAAATTATAGTAGTAAAACGATAAGAGACATCATAGCACACACCATGTCTAATAGAGCATAACTATGATGTTCGGACACACCATCACACTATGGTGTTCCAGGTGGCGTTTAGTTGTGAAACAACTTTCACATTGTCTTAAGTTGTATGCCAAACTCGTGACTTAGATATTCACCTCCACGATCATATCGCAGTCATTTTTATCTTCTTGTCACGATGATCTTTAAACTTCACTCTGAATTTGCTTGAACCTTTCAAACGATTCAGACTTGTGTTTCATTAAATAAATATACACTATATCTACTCAAATCATCAGTGAAGGTAAGAAAATAACGATATCCACTGCACGCTATAAGACTCACTAGATTGCATACATCAATATGTATCATTTCCAATGAATCACTTGCCCGCTCCATCCAACGGGGTCCTTTAGTCATCTTGCCCAAGAGGCATGGTTCGCATGTCTCAACCGATTCGAAATCGAATGAGTCCAAATATCCATCACCATGGAGTTTCTTCATGCGCTTTATACCAATATGACATTTTGCGCCAGTGCCACAAGTATGTGGTACTATCATTATTTAACTTTGTATCTTTTGACATCAATGTTATGAACATGTGTATTACTATGATCAAGATTTCAACAAACCATTCTCACTGGGTGCATGACCATTGAAGGTATTATTCATGTAAACAGAATAACCATTATTCTCTGACTTAAATGAATAACCGTATTGCAACAAACATGATCTAATCATGTTCATGCTCAACGCAAAACACCAAATAACATTTATTTAGGTTCGTCACTAATCCTGAAGGTAGAGAGAGCGTGCGATGTTGATCACATCAACCTTGGAAACATTTCCAACACACATCGTCACCTCACCCTTAGCTAGTTCTCCGTTTATTCCGTAGCTTTTATTTCGAGTTACTAACATTTAGCAACCGAACCGGTATTCAATACCCAGGTGCTACTAGGAATACTAGCAAGGTACACATCAATAACTCATATATCAAATATACTTCTGTCGATGTTGCCAGCCTTCTTATCTACCAAGTATCTAGGGTTGTTCCGCTTCAGCGACCTCTCACCTCATAATAGAAGCACTTAGTCTCGGGTTTGAGTTCAACTTTGGGTTGCTTCACTGGAGCAGCAACTGACTTGCTATCCATGAAGTTTCCCTCCTTGCTCTTGCCCTTTTCGAAACTAGTGGTCTGATTAACCATCAACACTTGACGCTCCTTCTTGATTTCTACCTTGGCGGTGTCAAACATCGCGAACAGCTCAGGGATCAATACTTCTATCCCTGGTGTATTATAGTTCATCACTAAGTTCTAGTAGCTTTAGTGACAGTGACTTGGAGAACTATATCGATCACTATCTTATCTGGAAGATCAACTCCCACTTGATTCAAGCGATTGTAGTACCCAGACAATCTGAGTACATGCTCAACGATTGAGCTATTCTCCTTCATCTTATAGGCAAAGAATCTTGTTGGAGATCTCATATCTCGCAACACAGGCACGAGCCTGAGATCACAATCTCTGCTCCTAGAACATCTCATATGTTCCGTGACATTCAAAACGTTTCGGAGCCTCAATTCTAAGCTGTAATGCATGACGCACTAAACTATCAAGTAGTCATCGAAACGTGCCTGTCAGATGTTCACAACATCTATAGACGACGCTAGAGGGGGTGGCGCACCGAACGGTGCATTAAGGACATAAGCCTTCTATGCAGCAATGAGGACAATGCTCAGATCACGAACCCAGCCGCAATATTGCTACCAACATCTTTCAACACTATTTCTCTAGGAACATATAAAAATTTAAGGGAGCTACAACGCGAGCTAGTAATCTACAACATAATTTGCAAAGACACTATTGACTATGTTCATGATAATGAGTTCAATTAATCATATTACTTAAGAACTCCCACTCAAATTGACATCCCTCAGGTCATTCGAGTGATACATGATCCAAATTCACCAACTCAAGTCCGATCATCACGTGAGTTAAGGTGGCTTCAATGGTGAACATCATTATGTTGATCATATCCACTATATGACTCATGCTCGACCTTTCGGTCTCTTGTGTTCCGAGGCCATGTCTGTACATGCTAGGCTCGTCAAGTTTAACCCGAGTGTTCTGCGCGTGCAAATCTGGCTTGCACCCGTTGTATGTGAACGTAGAGTCTATCACACCCGATCATCACGTGGTGTCTCAACACGACGAACTTTCGCAACGGTGCACACTCGGGGAGAACACGGTTCATCTTGAAATTCAAGTGAGGGATCACCTTATAATGCTACCGCCGTACTAAGCAAAACAAGGTGCATAAAAGGATTAACATCTCATGCAATTCATAAGTGACATGATATGGCCATGAACTTGTGTTTAAGATCTCCATCTTCGAAACACCGGCATGATCTCCATTGTCACCGACACAACACCATGATCTCCATCATCTTGATCTCCATCAATGTGTTGCCATTGGGGTTGTGGCGCCAGCCCTGCTTCTACTTCTATTGCTACCGCTTAGCGATAAAGTAAAGCATTACATAGCGCTTAATGATTGACACGCAGGTCATACAATAATTAAAGACAACCCTATGGCTCCTGCCGGTTGCCGTACTCAACGACATGCAGGTCGTGAAATTCTATACATCACATGATCATCTCATACATTACATATATCTCATCATGTAATTGGCCATATCACATCACAACATACCCAGCAAAAACAAGTTAGACGTCCTCTAATTGTTGTTGCATGTTTTACGTGGCTGCTACGGGTATCTAGCAAGAACGATTCTCACCTACGCATAAACCACAACGGTGATACATAGATTGCTTTTCAACCTTCTCAAGGACCGCCTTTGTCGGATCCGATCCAACTAAAGTGAGAGAAACTGTCACCCGCAAGCCATCTAAGCAACAAGTTGCATCGAGGGAACCGGTCTCTCGTAAGCGTACGAGTAATGTTGGTCCGAACCGCTTCATCTCACAATCCCGCTGAACCAAAGTCCGACCAAGGGAGGAAGCAATCTAAGCATCAACGCCCACAAACCTTTTGTGTTCTACTCGAGATCTCATCGAACCATCAACCTAGCTCATGATGCCACTGTTGGGGAACGTCGCATGGGAAACAAAAAAATTCCTACGCACACGCAAACCTATCCATGGTGATGAGCATCTACGAGAGGGAGAGTGGATCTACGTACCCTTGTAGATCGCTAAGCGGGAAGCGTTAAGAAACACGGTTCGTGTAGTCGAACTTCTTCGCGATCCAAATCGCCGAGCGTCCCGCGATCCAATCACGAACCGTCCCGCGAACACATCATGATCCGTCCCGCGAACTCATCACGATCCGTCTCACGATCTTGATCACGATCTGTCCCGCGAACTCATCACGATTCGTTCCGTGATCACATCACGAACCGTCTCGCGATCTCGATCACGGTCCTTCCGATCTAGCGCCAAACGGACGGCACCTCCGCATTCAGCACACGTGCAGCTTGATGACGATCTCCACCGTCTCGATCCAGTGAGAGGAGGTGGAGAGGAGAGAGAGTTCACCGGCAGCATGACGGTGCTCCGGTGATGGTGGTGGAGCAATTCCGGCAGGGCTTCGCCTAAGCGCTGCAGAAAACCGATCTAGAGGAGAAACTATGCACCGGTGGAACGGGTAGCACGTGGCCGGAAATTCTGTCCAAAAACCACCCAATCCACTAGTATATATAGGAGGAGAGGAGCAGAGAGGCAGCCAAGGCCTTTGGTCGGCCGAAATAGGAGGTGGGAAGCAATCCTACTTCACCTCCAATCCTAGTTGGAGTAGGATTGCCTCCTATTGGTTGATTGTCCACTTTTTGCTTTAGGACTTTCTCTCCTGTGCTATGGGCCTTTGTGGCTGTTTTCCCAGCCCACTAAGGGCTGGTTATTATTTTCCCACAGCCCATGGACCTCTTGGGGTCGAAACACCCCTCCCGGAGGCCTCCCGGTACACTACCGGCACTCCCGGTACACTACCGATGAGCCCGAAACTTTTCCGGAAACCAAACTGGGACTTCCTATATATGAATCTTTACCTCCGGACCATTCCGGAGCTCCTCGTGACGTCAGGGATCTCATCTAGGACTCCGAACAAACTTCGGTCACCACCATACATAACTCTACACTACCGAAACGTCACCGAACCTTAAGTGTGCAGACCCTGCGGGTTCGAGAACTATGTAGACATGACCGAGACACCTCTACGGTCAATAATCAATGGTGGGACCTGGACGTCCACATTGGTTCCTACATATTCTACGAAGATCTTTATCAGTCGAACCTCTATGTCAAGGATTCAGTTAATCCTGTATAACGTTCCCTTTGTTCTTCGGTATGTTACTTGCCCGAGATTCGATCGTCGGTATCTCCATACCTAGTTCAACCTCGTTACCGGCAAGTCTCTTTACTCGTTCCGTAATACAAGATCCCGCAACTAACAATTAGTCACACTGCTTGCAAGGCTTATTGTGATGTTGCATTACCGAGTGGGCCCCGAGATACCTCTCCGTCACACGGAGTAACAAATCCCAGTCTCGATCCATGCCAACTCAACAGACACCATCGGAGATACCTGTAGAGCACCTTTATAGTCACCCAGTTACGTTGCGATGTTTGATACACACAAGGCACTCCTCCGATATCTGTGAGTTGCATGATCTCATGGTCATAGGAACACATACTTGACATGCGGAAAACAGTAACTGACACGATCATATGCTTACGTTTGCAGTTTGGGTCTTGTCCATCACATCATTCTCCTAATGATGTGACCCCGTTATCAAATGACATCTCATGTCCATGGCTAGGAAACCTTAACCATCTTTTGATCAACGAGCTAGTCTATTAGAGGCATACTAGGGACATGGTTTTGTCTATGTATCCACACATGCATCTAAGTCTCCGATCAATACAATTATAGCATGGATAATAAACAATTATCATGAACAAGGAAATATGATAATAACTAATTTATTATTGCCTCTACGGCATATTTCCAACAAGACTTTGGTGGGAGAGTTTGTGGATGTTTTGGTGACTGTCACTTGTGCACGTTTGAGCATATTGCTCAACATCAAAACTTTACCCCCTTTTAATAGTACTGGCTTTCCTATAGACTCAAAGTGATTTCTCACAAATGTAAAATGTAGAGTCATCTTGCTTGAAGCTTGGCGAACCTATTTCCCTGCATCTTGGGGTACTTCCACAATCTCCACAATCCTTTTTTCCAACCCAACTCTCCATGGACTATTATCTGAAATACACTAGATAGAGGTGTTAGTCCAAGAGACAATGTATGTTGTCATGAATTATCAAAACCACCAAGGGATCATGTTGTGGTTTCAATCTCCCCCTTTTTGGTAATTGATGACAACATACAATCAAAGCTTCAATTAAATATATGCGTGGATGCAATGAATATTTTGAGAAGCACATGACCTAGATTTGCTCCCCCTAAATGTGTGGCGTCCTTTAAAGGATAGTTGCTTTGGAATGCATGGACACACATATGGATGAAAGGGATATAAGAGTCATATGTATATTGGCTATATGCTTCAATACATGTGAATGAAATGTATATCCTTGATCAAAACTTCACTCTTGCAAAAAATATGTGCAAGAAGCAAGAGATCATATTGATCAAAGTTATGATGCATATACTTACCTTGAGTTCTTGAGCATTCTAGTAGTAGAGGCACACTTGAGAAAACAATGTTAGGAAACACAAGAGTATTCTACTAAACAAAAGAAATAGAACTCAACAAGTACCAAGATGTGGAGAACATATAAAATATGATAATCATTGAGATTGATATGTATCCACCTTTAGCATTAATATATTGTATCTTTTCTCCCCTTTGATATGATATGGTAGTACATCCTCTCCCCTGAATCTCAGCATGTAGATATTGAGATTGGATAGGGTGAGAAAAGTAATCCTTTGTTCACTTCAAATAGTTTCTCCAAAAGTAGTTTTCTCCCCCTCCATTGCTGTTCTTCTCCTTGATTATATAAGTGTGAACTTTTGATATTTTCCTCTCCCCCTAAATCACATCTCCCCCTTTGCATAAGCATGTAACTCTCCCTTTAGCATGAAGCTTTGATATTCTCCCCCTTTGGCATAAAATACCAAAATGGTCAAACTTGGAAGTAGTGATAGGAATAATTGACAAGGAAGGGATCCTGGAGATCAAGGGTCATTGAAAGTAGGGTTCATGGAAAGACTAAGGGAATCATTGAATGTAACTTCTCTCCCTTTGGCAAATTTGAGTTTTCTTCTCCTTGGAGATAGGAATCCTTGAATAAAGAATTTCTCCCCCTAAGATTTTTTGTTCTTCTCCCCCTAAAAACATACAATTTTTTAGAAGGGATCATTGAAAGAACAAGATTATCACGAGAACAGAAACAAATACAATATATCAAGGAAACATAGAATTTTAGAGCAAAGAGAAATCGGTGACTCTGAGATAGATAAATCAGTGATACCGAGATTGTGTAGTGCAACTCATCTGTAATTTCGATAGAACCAAGTTATTTATATCTGTGGCTCCGAAAGATAAACCAAGTTTCTGTTTTCAGAGAGACAAACGAAACTATTTCAAAAGGAAAAAAATGCAAAAAATTTACAAAGGTCATCAAATAGATAAGATTTGAGTGGTTACGAGAGATCATGCAATAAGAGAGCAAACCACACAAGATTCTTAACTAAATGATGGGCGGTGACTAGGTCACCTATATTAGAGTATATTGACTTAGGAGCCAAGCAAGAATGCTTGATCATAGGTCAAACTCATGCTTTAAGCTCAAAATGGGTTACCATTTTTTGATTAAGCATTTTGATGTCTTCATATCACTTGAGTTGCTTTAGCCCATGACTTGGGGTAAAGCCTTTTCAAGGATATGAGTACATACCTTTGAATGATGTTGATGACGTTGTTCGTAGGTGAGCTTTTATGAGGATGCTCGAGGTTGATGAAGATCATCTTGAGTTTGGAGATATCCTTCTTGTTCTAGTACTCTCATCACCTACAAAGGTTAGTCATACGAGGAAGAACAATGGATATATCCAATAGACATGGCACCACTTAAGATTTGCAATTAAGGTCAAGTGTATGTCAAGGATATTTTTGTTGTCTTCTCCCTTGCATCATCAAGAGGGGTTGTGGATACTTGGTAATGACAAGATTGCTTATGATTTGAGTTGATGGCAATCTTGTGGAATGAAGTTATTCCAAGTACCTACAAAAGGTTAGATGCAATACAAGGGAGCATAGAATTCCAAGGCATATGATGATGAGTTACAAGAACATGGAGATAATAATAAAGCTCATGCCCTTTCTTGCAACCGAGTGAGTCTAGCTCAAGTTTGAAGCATTAATGATGTTCATCTCACTCTTCAAATAACAAAATGTCTTCTCATCAAGTGGCTTGGTGAAGATATCGGCCAATTGTTTGTTAGTACAAACATGCTTAAGATTGATATCTCCTTTGGCAACATGATCATGAATGAAATGATGTCGAACTTGAATATGCTTGGTTCGAGAATGTTGCACAGGATTATGTCCAATTTTAATAGCACTTTCATTGTCAGAAATTAATGGAACATTTTTAACATTAATTCCATAATCCTTAAGCGTTTGTGTCATCCATAGTGATTGCGCACAACAAGATCCAGCAGCAATATACTCAGCTTCGGCGGTAGATAGAGATACTGAGTTTTGCTTCTTGGAGGACCAAGACACAAGAGATCTACCTAAAAGTTGACAACTACCCGAGGTGGATTTTCTATCAACCTTGTCACCGACATAGTCTGAATCGGAATAGCCAACAAGATTAAAAGAAGATCCCTTGGGATACCAAATGCCAAAGTTTGGTGTTTGTATCAAGTATCTTACAATGCGTTTCACAGCCAAAATATGACACTCTTTAGGTGCGGCTTGATATCTAGCACACATACAAACACTAAGTATGATATCGGGACGAGATGCACATAGATATAACAATGAATCAATCATAGATCGATAAACTTTTTGATCAACTGGTTCATCCTCCTTCGTAAGATCAACATGTCCACTAGTTGGTATGGGAGTTTTCATACCCTTGCACTCCTGCATGTTGAACTTCTTGATCAAATCCACATAGATTGAGGGTTAGTGGAACCAAAGATAATATCATCCACATAGATTTGGCATACAAATAATTCTCCATTAACTCTCTTAGTGAACAAGGTTGCATCAATTTTACCAATTTCAAAACCTTTTTCAATGAGAAGCTTTGTTAAGCATTTATACCTAGCACGAGGGGCTTGCTTAAGACCATAAAGAGTTTTGCGAAGCTTGTAAACATGATTAGGTTTCTTAGGATTCACAAAACCAGTTGGTTGCTTAACATAAACTTCTTCCTCTATTTCACAATTTAAAAATGTACTTTTGATGTCCATTTGATAAAGCGTGATATCATGGTGATTAGCATAAGCAAGAAGAATACGAATAGCTTCAAGTCTAGCAACCGGGGCATAAGTCTCACCGTAGTACATACCTTCGACTTGCGTATATCCTTGGGCTACAAGACAAGCCTTGTTGCGTATGACTTGACCATCTTCCTCTTGTTTGTTCTGAAACACCCATTTGGTTCCGATGATGTTGTGCTCATCTTCAGGCTTCTCCACGAGTGTCCACTCTTTGTTCCTCTCGAAGTTGTGTAGCTCTTCATGCATTGCGTTCCCCCAATCCGCGTCTTCAAGAGCTTGTTATACCTTTAAAGGCTCAATGCTAGAGATGAAAGAATAATGCTCACAAAAGTTAGCTAGACGGGTTTTAGAGCGAGTGATTCTCCCTGTTTGTATATCACCAAAGATTTGGTTTAGGGGATGGTTCTTGGTCACTTGAACTCGAATGCGGGTCAGCTTCCGATTGTTGGATGGTGGAGCTTCTTCTTCTTCATCATCATCTCGTTCATCTTCGTTGTTGTTGAAGGTGTTGTTCCCTTGAGTTGGTGGTGAAGGTGGTTGTGGTGGATCTTCATGATGCAATTCCTCCTCTTCATCATCTCGTCATGTACCGCTCGTGGATGCCTCCATGTCGTGTTGAGGTTCACCTTGACGTGAAGTGGGGGCTTCCACTTGAGTTGATGAAGTACTTTCCTTCACCTCCGAAGGATCCTTATCACCTACATCATTTGGCAATTATTCGACTTGCGAACCATTAGATTCACCAAACTTCACATCTCTCGTCTCTTCAACTTTTCGAGTGAAGTTGTTGTAGACACAGTAAGTGTGAGAGTTCGATACGTAACCAAGTAGGAATCCTTCATGAGACTTAGGAGCAAATTTAGTATGACGATGCTTATCAAGAATGTAGCACTTTGAGCCAAATACCCGAAAGTATCTGACTTGGGGTTTGTTACCGATGAGTAGCTCGTATGCCATTTTACTGAGAAGCTTGTGCAACTAAAGTCAGTTTGTGGCATGACATGTTGTTTCAACGGCTTCTACCCAAAAGTGTCTTGGCGTCTTGTATTCTTCAAGCATCGTTCTTGCCATCTCAATGAGCGTCCAGTTCTTCCTCTCAACAAATCCATTTTGTTGAGGTGTGTACGTAGCCGAGAACTCATGTGAGACACCTTCTTCGTCAAGAAAATTATCCACATGGGTGTTCTTGAACTCCGATCCGGTATCGCTCCAAACCTTCTTGATCTTCACTTCAAACTGATTTTGCGCTTTGCGAGCGAAGTTCTTGAAGATCTTTTGAACCACAGACTTATCATCAAGAAAGAATTCCCACGTAAATCTGGAAAAATCATCAACTATTACTAGACCATAGGAATTTCCAACGAGACTCTTGTAAGCAATGGGACCAAAAATATTCATGTGAAGTAACTCGAGTGGTCTCCTAGTAGTCATGATATTCTTAACAGGATAACTTCCACCTACTTGCTTTCCAGCTTGACAAGCACTACAAAGTCTATCTTTGTCAAAGATAACATCTTTAACTCCAAGAATATGATCACCTTTGATTATCTTATCTACATTCGCATGCCTACATGTCCAAGTCTTCTATGCCAAAGCCAACCTTTAGAAGATTTTGCAACTAAACAAGTGCGAGGCTTGGATCTTTTAGTGAAATCAACAATGTATAGACCACCTCTACGGATACCGGTAAAGACCATTTTATGATTATCTTGACGAAACACTTGCCAATTGATTTTCGTGAATAAAACATTGAAACCGAAATTGGCAAGTCTAGATACAGAAATAAGATTGTAGCCAAGGGATTAAACAAGCATGACATTCTGAATAGAGTTATCATGGGATATGGCCACCTTACCAAGGCCAAGTACCTTACCCTTAGAGTTGTCTCCAAAGGTCACATACCATCGAGGAACTTGATTGGGCATGATCTCTTGGAACATGTCTCTATCACCAGTCATATGATCCATACATCCGCAGTCAATAATCCACTCTTTTCCTCCGGACATGTAATCTCTAAATTTTGACATAAGACTCAGATTCTCCCTGATCTTCTCATACTCGATGTCGAACAACTCATCTTCTTCATAGTAGCCATGTTCCACATTATCATCATCAAGTGGGAAATCCTCGTCATAAAGAACAAGGGATTTGTTAGAATAGTGATCATGACAATGTTCAAGTTTATGAATGCGAATGGCTTCAAAGATAATGTTGTTTATAGTGGTGACATCTCCTTTAGCATGCATAAGATCACGGAGCTCAAATAGGCATTTGTCAAAGTTTGGATCACTAGGCTTCATTTTGTGAAAGGCAACAGTTTTATGAAGAATTTCATCAAGATTTCCTAAGGAAAGATTTTGATATTGTTTCTCCAAATTGGTCCATAAGGTATAGGTATATGCAAAGTTCTTCATTTGAGAAAGCACGAGTCTTGGTAAGCCTCTAACAATAAGATTGACAACTCTTAGGTTACCAAGCGTGTTAATTTCCTCTTCGTGTGTGGGATGCAATTCATCAATGTGGAGCACATAGGGTTTTTCAATGTATTTAGTCAAATGGAATCTATCAAATAGATCAATCATGGCATTCTTCCATTGACTATAGTACTCTCCATCAAGAATGGGCACTATAGAACTCAAACTCTCCACTCTAGACACATCCATCTTCCTCCATGGTGATTAAACCGAAACAATGTAGACCAAAGCTCTGATACCACTTGTAGGATCGAGAGAGAGGCGTGTCTAGAGGGGGGTGAATAGACTACTAGCGGAAAATTTAAAACCTAACCTTTTCCCAAGTTAATTGGTTGGCAGGTTTTAATAGTTTTAACAAGTCTAGATAGTCAAACAGCCCTACACATGCATGTCTACAAGTATGGCAGTGGAAAGTAAATACATTGCACATCTAAGTAAAGAGATGGGTTAGGAAGATCAAACACAATAGGAGACACAAGGATTTTTCCGGTGGTTCCGATAGGCGGTGCTATCATACGTCCACGTTCATGGAGTCTTCAACCCACGGAGGGTAACGGTCATGAGAGTCCATGGAGGGCTCTACCCACGGAGGGTTCCATGAAGAAGCAACCTTGACTATTCCATGCGGCTTCCGTCCACGAAGGACTAGCCTCATTATGGGTAGATCTTTACGAAGTAGTCGATCTCCTTGCCCTTACAAACTTCTTGGTTCACTCCACAACATGAAGTAAGAGGCTCCCAAGCGACACCTAACCAATCTAGGAGGCACCACCCTCCAAAAGGTAATAGGCTCGATAATGACGATGAACTCCTTGCTCTCGTGATTCAAGATGATAGACTCCTCAACACACAATCTCTCTCTCACAGATTTGGCTTGGTAGAAGAGATGGGATTGGTGCAAAGAAACTTGGGGAGGCTAGAAATCAAGTTCCATATGGTTGGAGTGGAAGATCTTGACCTCAACACAAGGGTAGGTGGTTCTCTCTCACAAAATTGAGTAGGATAGGTATGGAATAATTCTGAGTGCTTCTCTTTCGAGTGGGTGGTGGTGAAGGGGTATATATAGGCATCCCCAAAAATCCAACCGTTACACACAAAAAGTCAGACTCGATGACACCGATGTGTAAATCTCGGTGGTACCAAACTGACAAAAAGTGGCAACTTTTGAATCTCGAAGGGACCGATATACAACTCTCGATTGCACCAACAAGGTGACCAACGGTCAGATTTACCAGTCTCGGTGATGCCGATTCACCTGGTCGGACCGAAAATGTGAACTTGCGTCACAGAATCTTGGCAACCCAACTCGGTGGCACCGAGTGCAGTGTTGGCTGCACCAAGGTGTTAGGGTTTGGCTAAGTGTGTCTAGGGTTTGGAACTCAGTGGCACTGGGATAGGAATGTTGGTTGCACCGATTTGGCATGATTGGCTGAGGACACACTTTGGTGGGAGAGTTTATGGATGTTTTGGTGACTGTCACTTGTTCACGTTTGAGCATATTGTTCACCATCAATACTTTACCCCATTTTAATAGTATTGGCTTTCCTATAGACTCAAAGTGACTTCTCACAAATGTAAAATGTAGAGTCCTCTTGCTTGAAGCTTGTCCAACCTATTTCCTTGCATATTGGGGTAATTCCACAATCTCCACAATCCTTTTTCCAACCCAACTCTCCATGGACTATTATCTGAAATACACTAGATAGAGGTGTTAGTCCAAGAGACAATGTATGTTGTCATGAATAATCAAAACCACCAAGGGAGCATGTTGTGCTTTCACATTCGTGATCATGTTGCCAAAGGAGATATTAATCTTAAGCATGCCCGAACTAACAAGCAATTGGCCGATGTCTTTACTAAGCCACTTGATGAGAAAGTGTTCTGTCATTTAAGGAGTGAGTTGAACATCATTGATGCTTCAAACTTGAGGTAAGCTTGCTCAGATGCTTGCAAGGGGATGGTATTTATTGTCCATTCCATGCTATTACCTTGAATATCATATCTTGGAATTCTATGCTCCCTTGTCTTGCATCTGACCCTTTTGTAGGTACTTGGAAAAACAACACTCCACAAGATTGCCAACAACTCATATCTTATGCAATTGTAATGAACAAGTATCCACAACCTCGTCTTTATGATGAGAGGAAGAAGACAACAAAACATATCATTGACACATATTTCACAATTGGTATCAACTTAATTGGTACATTTTCACATGGATATATCATGTTCTTCCTTGCGTGACTAACCCATGTAGGTGAAAAGTGAACGAGAAGAACAAGGATTGCTCCCAACTCAAGATGATCTTCAGCAACTTCAAGCATCCTCACCAAGTTCACCTACAAGCTTCGTCAACAACATCACTCATAAGTATGTACTCATATCCTTGATATAGCTTTACTCCAAGTCATGAGATAAAGCAACTCAAGTCATATGAAGACATTAAAATGCTTAATCAAAAATGGTAACCCCATTTTGAGCTTAACGATGAGTATGACCTATGATCAAGCATTCTTGCTTGGCTCCTAACTCACTATACTCTAATATAGGTGACCTAGTCACTGCCCATCATCTAGTTAAGAATCTTGTTTGGTTCATTCTCTATTGCAAGATCTCTTGGAACCACTCAAATCTTTCCTAGTTGATACCTCTTTGTAAAATTCTCGCAATTGGTACAGTATGTTTGATTTTCTTCCCTCGTTTATTTTCATTTACAAAATTTGTCTTCGGTATAAATTTTCACATTCGCCAAGTTTCTGTTTTATGCCTCGGAGCCTCCAATTCAAATGAATCAGTTCTATCGATTCAGCAGATAAGCTGCACAACATCATATCTGTATCACTGACCAATTCGTCTCGGAGCCATCAACTTTCTATCATGATTCAGTCTGTGTTTTATGCTATAAATATTTGTGTTACTTTTGTGTTGTCTCAATCCTTCAATGATCCCTTCTTGAAAAAGGGAGGAGAGATACATTCAAGGATCCCTAACTCAAAGGAGGATAATTTCCACAAATTCTCAGTTTATCCCATAGGAGAGAAAATAATTTCAATGACTACCTCATTTTTGTTATATATTCTATGAGTCCTACTATCAATGACCCTTGTTCTCAAGGATCCCTTCCTAATCAATGATCCGTGTATCTAACCCTCTATCTGACCTTTTTGGAAATTAATGCCAAAGGGGGAGAAATATTCAAAGCTTCAAAGCTAAAGGGGGAGATACATGCGTATGCCAAGGGGGAGATATAATTTAGGGGGAGAGGAGAATACCAAAAGTTTATACTTATATAAACAAGGGGAGAATACCAAAGTAGGGGGAGAACAATATGTTTTGGAGAAAGATTTGTTTATTGAAACTGATTTATCATGTTAGAATTTGCTCACCCTATCCAATCCCAATATCTAAATGTTAAGATTCAGAGGGAGAGGATGACCTAAATTTTCATACCTAAAGGGGGAGAAACTTCTAAATGATCTTGGAGACATACCAATTCCAAGGAATACTATCTTCTATATGTTCTCCATATCTTGGTATTTTTGAGTTCTACTGCTTTTGATTGGTAGAATACTCTTTTGTTTACAAGCATTGTTTTCTCAAGTGTATCTCTACTACTAGAATGATCAAGAACTCAAGGTAAGTATATGCATCATATCTTTGATTAAGATGATCTCTTGCTTCTTGCACATATTGTTTGCAAGAGTGAAGTCTTCATAAAGGATACATCTCATTCATATACATTTGATGCATATAGCCAAGATACACATGACTTATCATATCCATTCCACTGCATGTGCGTCCATGCATTCCAAAGCAACTATCCTTTAAAGGCATTACACACTTTTAGGGGGAGTAAGTCTAAGTCGTGTGTCTCTCAAAGTCTTCATTATATACATGCATATCTTTATTTGAAGCTTTGTTTGTATGTTGTCATCAATTACCAAAAAGGGGGAGGTTGATAGCACAATGTGCTCCCTTGGTGGTTTCGATAATTCATGACAATGTACATTGTCTCTTGGACTAATACTTTCATCTTGTGTATTTTAGATAAAGTCCATACAGGGAGATGGTCTGGCAAAAAGGAGTGTGGAGAGTATCCCCTTGAAGAAGAAGGAGAGGGAAAAGATTGGCAAAGCTTCAAGCAAGAGACTCTTTGTTTTACCTTTTGTGAGAAATCACTTTGAGTCCATAGGAAAGCCAATACTATTAAAAGGGGGTAAGGTTTTGTTGGTGAACAGAATGCTCATACGTGCATAAGTGATAGTCACCACATACACCCACAAGCTCTTCCACAAAAGTTTGTCCAAAGCCAAATATCCAAAATCGGTGCAACCAACACATACCACTCAGTGCCACCAATTCCAAACCTCAAACAGACTCAGCCAAACCCTAGCTTTTCGGTGCAATCGATTCTGCTTCGGTGCCACCGAGTTTGGATTGCCAACTTCCTGTTACGCAAGTTTACAAAATCATTCCCTCCGAGTTTTGTGAATCGGCGTCATCGAGACTAGCAATCTGACCGTTGGTCACCTTATCGATGCAACCGAGATTTATGTATCGGTTTCATCCAGATTCAAACGTTGCTATCTTTGAGGCAACTCGGTACCATCGAGATTTACACATCGGTGTCACCGAGTCTGACTTATTATGTGTAACGGTTGGAATTTTGGAGATGCCTATATATACCCCTCCACCACCACTCATTCGCAAGAGAAGCACTCAAAACAGTTCCCCACTCATACCTACTGATTTTCTAAGAGAGAGCCACCTACTCATGTGTTGAAATCATGTCATTCCATTCCTACCATATGAATCTTGATCTCTAGCCTCCCCAAGTTGCTTTCCACCCAATCAATCTCTTCCACCAACCCAAATCTGTGAGAGAGTGATTGTGCGTTGAGGAGTCTATCATCTTGAAGCACAAGAGCAAGGAGTTCATCGACACTATCGAGCCTATTACCTTTTGGAGGGTGGTGCCTCCTAGATTGGTTAGGTGTCGCTTGGGAGCCTCCTACTTCATGTTGTGGAGCAAACCAGGAAGTTTGTAAGGGCAAGGAGATCGCATACTTCGTGAAGATGTGCCCCGAGTTAGGCTAGTCCTCCGTGGATGTAGGCCATCATGGTATAGTCAAGGTTGCTTCTTCGTGGAACCCTCTGTGGGTAGAGCCCTCCATGGAATCTCGCGACCATTACCCTCTGTGGTTTGAAGACTCCATAAATGTGGACATACGATAGCACCACCTATCGGAACCACGGGAAAAATCTTCGTGCCCTTCATGCGTTTGATCTTCCTACCTCTACTCCTTACTTTCATGTGCAATTTCTTTACTTTCCGCTGCTATACTTGATGACTTGCATGTGTTGGGTGTCATAGACTAGTTATGTATGCTAAGACCGCCAACCCTTGAACTTATACTTGAGGTAGTTTTAAATTTCTACTTGTAGTCTATTCCCCCCCTCTAGACATATTGTTCTAGTGATCCCTCAAAGCATGCAGCCTCTCCTATTACCAAAGCCAAACTAAGGCCTGAAGATTATGTGCATGACTTCTTCAAAAAGCCTATGTATCTGGCAGCATACAATCCCATCATATGGAACCTCCTGTTAGGAAGGGTAAACCAGGAAAGCAACAGACAAAGAGGAGAAGGAGCAAGTTTGAGCCAGCAGGACCTAAAGATACATCTAGGATGGCCTCGATTACATATAGCAATTGTAATCTTCTGGGTCCCAAATATACATCTTGCCAAAGGACCCTTAAGCCAGGCCTAGCAATGACAAAGAGTAAGCATCAAGTTAGTAATTGATGCCATACTTGTTGCCATTCTATATGTTTTGAAACACTTGAATGTATTAACTTGCTAGCTTTCTTAATTGTAGTCAAATAGAACAAAGGAGGGGACTACATCTACTGTTGCAGCTTCATCCGTTGTTGCACCAACCAGGAGGGCAACTACACAAGGAAGCAGGGCAAGTAGTACATCAGCTGCAGCAACCAAGAGAGCTTCAACAACTGTAGCAAGCACCTCAAGAGCTCCAGCAAGCAGGGCAAGCAGCACATCAGCTGCAGCAACCAGGAGAGCTTCAACCATTGCAACAGGCACCTCAATAGCTCTAGCAAGCAGGGCAAGCAGCACATCGGTTGCAGCAACCAGGAGAGCTTCAACACCTACAGTAGGCACCTCAACAGCTCCAACAAGCAGGGCAAGCAACACATCAACAGTATCAACCAGGAGAGCTACACCAACTGCAGTAGCGCCCTTCTTTCTACAAAGGCAGAGAAAGAAGGACTTCACTAGAGAGCGGCGCCGCATATTAGTCTTCCCGTGTGGCGGCTCCCTCCCACCCATTTCTTGCATGCATGGAACATTACACAAGTACGACATCATTAGATACTCTTTTGAATTTTCATTTAAAAAAGATTTATCTTCCAAACCGTTATGTCAATTAATGATCCGATTTCACCTCTCGCTTTCTCGCAACGAGATCTTCAAAACTAGATCCCATGTCAGCATGTTTCGATAACTTTTTTTTGTCCCTACTTGCCAGATTACTATCACTTACTTGCCACATCATTTTTCACATAGTTGTCACATAAAAATCAACTTGGTTATCAGGTTGATGAATGTTGATATACCCCACTAAGAAACTTGATTCATTGTACTTGGGTTGGTTCATGCATTTACATGCTTATTGTTAGTGCTTGAATACCCACTCTTCAACTCCACATAACATTGTGGTGCTTAAAACGTATAGTTTTTTTGTCCTGGTAATTATATACAATATTTGTGAGAACTGTACATGCGTAAGATGACAACTAAGTTGATACAAATGTGACAACTAGGGACGACGAAAAACATTCATCGAAACATGTCAACATAGGATCTTATTTTGAAGGCCTCGTCGAGACGAACCTAGCGGTGAAGACGGATCTCCAATAAAATTATTAATTAGTGAGATAAATCATTTTTTAAAAATAAGAAAACATTTAATGCAATGATGTAAGGATGGGGTAGAAGATTCTTGCATGCGCGCGCATGCACTGTCTCTAGGCAAAAATCCCGTTGAATCTTAACCACGTGAAAAAAACAGGCATGCAGTCGCTGCTAACATGTCGCCGCATGAAAAGGACCGGGTGCGGCGCCGGTGATTAGATTTTCCCTAGAAAGAAACCATCAAGGCTGAAGGATTACTTTTATGCCTCGGGGAACTAATGGGGCTATCCTCTATAAAAACTTGTTTATGATGTGATCTATTTTGGCAACAACTCTAGTGGTTTGATGTTATGGTATTGTAATCACTCCTAAGTTAATTTGGCACTCTTATGATGATCCCTAATCATATATAATGCACTGCTATGATGTTGTTGCTCTCATAATTGTTCATATTGTTGATGGTCTTGCTCTCATTTTGTCGAATCATCGATTAAATGAGGGAAAATGTGAAACTAGGGTCATTTTGTCAAAACATCGATGAACTGAGGGTAAATGTGACACTAGGTCCATTTTGTCGAAACATCGATGAAATGAGGGTAAATGTGTCACTAGGGTCATTTTGCCAAAACATCAATGAAATGAGGGTAAATGTGGCACTAGGGCCATTTTGTCGAAACATCGATGAAATGAGGGTAAATGTGACCCTAGGGTCATTTTGCCAAAACATCAATGAAATGAGGATAAATGTGACACTACAGTCATTTTGTGGAAACATCGATGAAATGAGGGTAAATGTGACCCTAGGGTCATTTTTCCAAAACATTGATGAAATGAGGGTAAATGTGAACCTAGGGTCATTTTGTCGAAACATCAATGAAATGAGGGTAAATGTCACACTAGGGTCATTTTGTCGAAACATCGATGAAATGAGGGTAAATGTGACACTAGGGTCATTTTATCGAAACATTAATGAAATGAGGGTAAATGTGACCCTAGGGTCATTTTGTCGAAACATCAATGAAATGAGGGTAAAATGTGATCCTAGGGTCATTTTGTTGAAACATCGATGAAATGAGGGTAAATGTGATCCTGGAGTCATTTTATTGAAACATCGAATAAATGAGGGTAAAATGTGATCCTAGGGTCATTTTGTCGAAACGGCGATGAAAGGGTAAATGAGATCAAGTCCATCATTCATCATTCACAAAACAGCAAATTGTGACCCTAATCTCATGCACCATAAAATAACAAATTGGACTCCCATTCATCATCCATAAAGTACTTGGCTCACAAATTTAAACTAGGATACTTGGTAGATGATTATCATCTACATTACAACAGTTGTAGGATCCAACACCGTAGTTCACAAAATACACAATTAAGATACTTGGTTCACAAATTCATATTAAATTACTGGATAGATGATCATCATCTACATGATGATAGATGATTATCATACTAGAAGGATCCTACTCATCTAACATGGCCTTAACCCCCTCAATCTTCAACTTCATCTTTTCCTCGAACTTCTGAAGCTCAAAAATGTGATACCGCGGTTTATGCCTCTCTTCTGTCAGCCTTTCCTTCTCCCTCAAATGATTGTTCTTCAAGTTCCTAATCACATTGGCTTGAGCAGCTATCAGGTTCTTAAGAACATCATACTTCTATTGCATATTGGTATTGTCCATCCCTTTCTTTAATAGCTCTGCCTTCATTCGTTTTCTCCTTCACACTGTCCGCGGCCCTCTGTTGTTGATCCAGGAGAGCATTCACATCACCATACAAATTTTTGTAGTTCTCCTATAGTTTCTTCTTCTCTTCTGTCAGGTTGCGAACTGAAAAGGAACTCTCAAGATTGGCAGTGGTCCTAGCTGCCTTACTCTCCTCATACATATCCCATAATTTAGCCAATGCCTTCTCCACTGAGTCTGGTCATTCAAAGTCAATCCACTAAACTACTCCACAATTTATGCCTTCCTATTAAACAAACAAAAAAATAGAGGAATATGCTAAGTGGGTGGGATCGACAAACTAATAAAAGAGGTCAATGACATAAATAGTAAACAATGAGCAACATGATTATTAAAAAATCACCATGACAAAATTAAGTAAACAATGACCAATGTCATTAGCTTTTTAGTTTACGAGGAGCAAGCGAAAAAGATTAAGTTAACATAGCTTTATTCAATAATACTCCATTAAACAATGACCAAGTAAACAAGCCATTAAAAAATGGCATCACTAAACACGGCATTTAACAATGAGTACCATTCTCTACTACCAAACACTTAGCACAGCTAAACAACATGATAAACAAAGCACTAAGCACTGACCTAGATTAAAGAAATGTAAAGAAAGTGGTAAACAGAGCCTAGGTACACATGTTTAGATGCATACCTTCTCAGCACACCCAAGAAACATCATGCCCGTGTGCATCCCTTCAAATGCAACAAAGTGCTCTGTCGGCTTGCAGTGCTCGCACAACACATTCAAATCTGCGTTAATCCCGTTGAAATTTGGATCGTGCATAGTAGCGGAAGCTGCGGGAGCCAACAGAAGCAAACCGAGCTTCAGATCGAGCACTTTCACAAAATCCCCAATTCACAAACCCTAAACCTAATTCTACCTCTGGCTATAAGCAACTGACCTTGATGATTCCGTCGTAGGAGGAGCAGATGTTCACGGTCGAATCCTCACTGGTCTCACCGTCATTCTATGACACCATGGCGGGGCGGAGAAGCTGTCGGTGTCCAACGGATGGAGCGGCGGCGGAAGAGAAGAACAGAGAGAGGGCAAAGAGCGAGAGACTAAGGACAAAGAGCGACCGAGTCTCGATTGGAATCGGTTTTGATTGAGCCAGCACGTCGACGGCGTTACTGCTAGTCCGTTACGCCACCTCAGTAAAACTAGGCCCCATATGTCATAATCCAGCTTAAAATGCACAAACAGTCCGTTCAGTGATTTCTGCAAAAAATTAGGCACGTCTACTGTGTTTTCTACAATGAATCTACAGAAGAATGTTTTCTACAAACCTACGCGTCAATGTGGTGGTTTTCTACAATTAATTCGGAAAATTAGGAATATCTAGTTTCGGATGAAAGTTGGAACTTGCGATGCAGCCCGCCAAGGGCGCGCGCCGTGTCTCTCCCCTGTCGTCGTTTCGTGTGCTCGTTGCCCAAACTGGGCAGGAATCAATCGCGCGCACGAACGCCTCTTCGCATCCGGCAGTTGCCAACACCACGGTGCCCATCTTCTGTAACGGTTGCAGTGTAACCGCTAGCTACCCCATTCACGCCCCTTCCAAAATGCCGTTCCCACTTCGCCTCTCGATCTCCTCCCTACTTAACACTGGCGTCCCCCCTCCTCCGGCCGATCATTCGCAGTTCACAAGATCGGTTCCAGTACAGAAGCATTTTACGAAGCTACAATGGCGGCGTCGGCGGCTGGGCACGCGAACGCCGCGCGCTGTGTGACGGTGACGGAGGAGGTTCTCCGTATCGTCGGAGCCAGCAACGGCGAGGCGCCGCACTGGGAGTCGGAAGACATCGAGTACGTCCTCGAGGACTTCCAAAGGACGTCGTCGTGCATTGCAGCCAAGCGCGGCCGGCTGCAGGACCAGATGGCCGCGGCGTCCCGCGGGTGCGGCAGGCGCGCCCGCAACCGGCGGGCGCCGGTGCCGGCGGAAGGAGACGCGCCGACGGCACCGGCGCCTGTCTACAGGCGGAAGGGGATGGGGGTCGACCGGAAGCGGCTCAGGGCGCAGGCCGGAAAGGCCAAGAAGGAGCATAGGCGTCAGGAGGCCGTCTGCGGTGAGTTCCAGGAGTTGCTCGCCGACGCGAGGCAGAGGGACGCGCTGCGCCGCTAGAGCGATCCTTCCCCGTCAACTACTTTTAAGGGCCTCTCTTCTTACTCTCGTCTGCTTTGCGTCGCCACACAAGCAGCATAGATGAATGACAATATGTTTTTTTTTTTGGTCAGTGTTGCCGTTACAGATGTATAGTCGTATCGTATGTAGATGAATGTCAATGTACGTACGTGTTCTTTATCTGTGTATAGGTTAAGCTACCCGGGTGGGCAGCAACATGCTTGATAAAAATCTGTAGTAATTCTCTTGTTTCAGTTTGCTTTTGGCTATTATGAACATTCTGGATTTCAAGCGTTCATGATTCTCCTTCGTTGCACGTTTTCTTGCAGTTTATCACCTGTATTCAAAATTTCTTTTTCGGTTCGGCACATACACTAGTAGAAAACGACCCATTTGTCCCGATTGCAGAGGCCCATTAGTCCCGGTTTTGGAACCGGGACTAAAGCCTCAAACCTTTAGTCCCAGTTCGTTTACAAACCGAGCCCAAGGGTTTTTTCTTGAAAGGGGAGGTTAGGGGGTTTTGGAGAGTTAATTTAGGGGTTTTATATTGTGTTAGCTCTCTAATTAATAGAGAGAAGTGTCGTTTCTAGCTACTATACTAGTAAACAAATAAAGGAATCATTAAGTATAAAAGATCGTCATGAACATATAGAAAGAGAAGTGATCGACCTCTTTTTCTTCGAGAGATTGGTCGAACAATAAGTTTTCGTATATTTATCCGACGGTACTAGCTACATATATACAATATAAGATTTCTTACAATTCTTAACATCTAATCTCAAATTTCACATGGTATTCTCCGGCTTTATTTATGACGTGGTCAAGAAAGAATCCCGTCAATTCTTCTTCAATTGCTCGTATGCGATCATATGGTAGGAATTCATCCTGCATCCGCCACATCTAATTTGAAGAAGGTTGTCAATACATATATATGAATGAAACTCAACACAAATCATTGTAATAAAATAAAATTGTGAATATTATTGCTTACGCATTTCATATTGTTTTTCGGAGTAGCCCCGCTTAGGGGTCGTCGCGTTATAGATGAACTCCCAAACGTAGTATCCACAAAAATCATTTCTGGCTTCCTGCCACAAGCACTTTACGAGAAATAGAGTTCAATCAAACTGATAATCAAGCATGATAAATGATATTGATGAAACTAGAATTAATGAGAGATGCGCGGAACTAGCTAGTAGTACTTACTTTCAGGTGTGTAAATGGCAGCTCGCTCGGCAGTGCCGGAACAATTGCGGTGAACTCTTTTCAAACCCTACCAGACAAAGAAAATAATTACTTGATATTAGGGAATGAACAAACTTGCCGATATGATGCGATAATGATCGATTGAACTTACTTCTGAAGCATTTCAGTCATGTCCGCATAATTATGTGGATCTTTTCGTTTCGAGTCTAAGATGGTTACTTGTGACAGGCCAAGTGTTGTCCCTACCTTATTTGGCATGTTACCATATGTATGAACCTTGTGTCATGAGCTATGTGATGATGTGCACCTTGTCCCATGTGATTGAATTGCATTCATGCATCATGGCATCCATCATTTCTTCATCATGCCTTCTTTAATAATTACCATGTTGGGTTCATGTGTCCTTGTGTGATTGTTTGTGACTTGTGTTGTGATATGCTTGTGTTGTGAAGTGGTTTGTGTATGGTTGAGGCCATGTGTGCAAAACCCTCTTCCTTCCCCCTCTCTTCCATCTTTCAACATAACCCCCATCTTCCCCTCTCTTCTTTTAACAAATATATGTCCAGACTTAAGTTGTTTTAAAAGCCTTTTAAAAATGTTCATGTGTTAGCCCAATATGTCCTATGAATATTGGAAGTGTAGCTTTTCATATTTGAATAGGTTTGATTTTTGAAAACTATTTAACAGGGGCTGTTTTATTGATATATTAATAAAATGACTTGTTCATATAATATACCTAATATTTTATTTAATATGAGCACATTATTTCCTCTGCAAAGGTATTTTCATTTTTTTTATAAAACCTCTTTTATTTTGTTTGTGGATTTAGTTGTAGTGCTGTTTTTTTTATTCAAGGGGAAAGCCTTGTCAGTTTAAGTTGGGAGAGAGAGCGAGGAGAAGTGGGTCGGGGCCCAGCCCAAGTGCGCGGTAGACGGGCACGTGCCCCGTTTCCCCTTTCCTCCGTCAGAGTGTGTGTGCGTTCAGTGCAGTGTAGAGAGCAGGAGTGAGCGCGTCACCGTCGCCGTTAGCTCCAAACGTCGAGGTCGGGTCCTTTTAAGTGCGCGGATCCCTAGGGTTCCATCCCTCTTCCTTCTCCCCTCGCCGCCGCCGCTTTCTCCTCTTCCTCCTCCTCCTTCTTCCTCTAGTTCTTCTTCTTCTCTTCGGGTTCAGAGAGAGAGGTAAGTTTAGTGAGGTGCAAAGGTCGACGGGCTCGTCGCCGGCGCCCCTCCGGTGGAGTTCTGCCGCCTTCATGATGATCCGCGGCGAGCTGGTGCCGTCCGCGACCCATTCCCGGCGCTAGGAGGCCTCAGGAGGTCTTCTTCTTCCTCCTCGCCGTCGCAGCACAGCCAGTCTTCTTCCCCTTGTCGCCGCCGCATCCCCGACCCGCGTCGTCCCCTTCATCGCCGTCTCTCGTGCCCCCGCGTCTCCGAGAAGCTCTCGGTGAGCATCCCGTCCCCGCGGTCCCCTCTCCTCGCCGTAGTCCGTAGGTGCGGTCGCCGTAGTGTCATCGCCGCCGGCCGGAAGGTTCGAGCTTGAGCTCGCCTTTGATCCCCTTCGGCGCAAGCTGAGACGTGGGATGGGTTCCTCGTAGCTCCCCCATTCGAATCCGCCCGTCTGTGTCGCCGGAGACGTACGGTAGTCGCCGGAACCGTCATCGCTGTTGCTCTGTCGCCGCCGATGTGCCTGCTCTATTCTTTCGTCAGTTTTGTCTGTTAAGTTGTTCACGTGTATTAGAGTTCTATGTTTCCCCTTCTGCTAAGATCTGGTTCGATAGCGCAGTGGTGGCCGGCTCGTCCTGTGGCCAGGGGGTCTGGGGTTCGAATCCCCTTCTTCCCCCTTTTGTTTTTTTTGTTTTTTTTGCATGTTTTTCTTCCCTTTCCTTTTTGTAGTGTATGTATGTATGTGTAGGATCAGGTTCCTGTTTCTTGTTTTATTTTGCTGTCTCATGCATGTATATTGGGTGTGCCTTGCATGAACACATGTATATGTGTGTATACACTTAGTGTATACATATATATATGTATGTGTGTGTTAGTAGGTGCATGTGTGTGTATGTGCCTCTTGCATATACACACTTGTGTGTGCATGGGTGGTGGTGTGTGGTGTTGTGAGTGGTGTGTGTGTATGTATGCCTTACATACACCACTTGTGTGTGTATGTGCTTGGTGCATGCACATACATGAGAGTGTGTGTGTTTGTGGTAGGTGGAGTGTAGAGCACTACATGGTGTGGTGCCATGTATGTTTGTGTGTGTGTTTCACACACACATACATGTGTAGGTGTGCTAGAGAGTGTATGTGTGTTGGGTGTGTGGTGCACCTTGTATGTGAGTGCTTGTGCATGTGTGTATGTACAAGGGTATGCACCTACATGTGCGTGTGCACATGTGGATATGTTGTTTGGTGTGTGTGTGGTGAGTTTACATATGTTTGTGGAGGTGAGTGAGCTTAAGTGTAGAGATCCATGTGTAGATTCCCTTTTATGTGCATATGATCATATTACCTCTCCTAGCTTGCTTACCTTATTGTTCTTGATGATATGCCATGTATCATGTCCCTAGCATGCTAAATAACTTCTCTCAACATGTATCTTTGGAGCACATACCATTTGTGGCATTTACATCAAGTTTAGGGAGTGGCATAAGTCACCATGGCCTAGGGTGGTCAAATTTCGACCCCCCCCCCTTTGCTCCCTTTTGCTCCATGCAAGCACATAGGTATGAGTATTGATTTTGGGGTAGAATCCACCCATGAATGCATCTGTGAAGTCAGATTTGACTTTGGGGCAACTTGACAAAACTGCATTTCTATGTTGTGCTGCCCTTTTGTCTTTTTCATATGAATTAATCTATGCATGCTTTCAAGATCTTGCCAACATGAAGTTGTTAGTCAAAGTTGTTGGGAATCCCCCAGTATTTTTATTAATCATGTTAAGTCCCTAGATAAGTGGGAACCATGCTGTTTATCAAGCTACTTTCTATTTCTGCCAACCTGCTCTATAAATGGCCAAGTCTGGAGAATCTGTTGTTATTGTTTTGCCATGAAGAGTGGGTTGTAGCAAGTGTTGTGGTGGGATTTTGATCATGCTCAGTGTTAGTTAATTGTAGTGTATGTTGCCATCTACCATCCTGTTAATTTTCATGACATGTGGAGCTTTCTAGCATATTCAACCAGTGTTGTCAACTTGCTACTTTGTTAACCCAGATTCCGGAAAACTGGAATTTTCACTAAGTCCCTAAAAACCTGTTTCATCATGCCTACTTGACAGCTCCATGCATAGTGACGTGTAGCACTTTTGCTGATTGCATAGTTGGATGAATTGGTGTGTGTGGTGTGTAGTTTATGTTCATATATTGTTTGTGGTTGTAGGGTGCCTGTAGCTCTAGTTGAGAGCTTTTCAAATTGCTATGTTGCTGTTTGTGGCAGATTTTGTGTTATTTTGTTTTGTGAGTTGTGGGAGCTATACTCCATGAAATTGAGTGATTCTTGAGTCTATTGTGATTGGTTTTTCATCACCTATCCAATGGCTACCTTGGTATGCCAAGAATTAGCCCAGGTATTTGGTGGTCTTGTGTTTTTCCTTCGTGCCTTGTCGTGAGCGTATCTCGAGAACCGTAGCTCCGTTTCTTGCGATCCTTATATGCATTTTCATCGATTTTGCATGCTGCATCCATATTTTCCATGTTCATGCAGGTCAAAATAACTTAACATGAGGTTCTGTCCAGATCCATTAATTAACAACTTTGCATGTGAGACATGACTAGTTTAGGATTGCCATGTTATAAAACTTCATTAAATGGATCATGCATCATCTTGGTTGTGCATTGCACCTTGGTTGGTTATTTATTTGCTGTTTCTATTGGGTAGACGTGAGTGTCGAAACTGAGTTCGAGGACCCTGGAGAGTACCACTACGAGGATCCCGCTACTTGTTCAACTGAAGAACCAACAGGCAAGATGATCGTACCCGGATCCCAATACTATCTTTGCTTGCTAGTTTCTCGTTCTTATCGTTACAATTGCGCTACCTACCACATGATATCAGCCCCCATGTTACCATTACAGCCTCTAACCTCCACATCCCAGCAAACCGTTGATTGGCTAAGTTACCGCTGCTCAGCCCCGTTTATAGCATTTTTAGTTGCAGGTGCAGGTTGTTCCATGTGTACATGGATTGGATATCACAAAAAATTCTGTTATTTAATTTAATGCACATATATATATGGTATTGGTGGAAGGCTTGGCCTTTTGCTAAGTGATTTGTTCCACTCGTGACGTCATTAGTTCCTTGTTACCGGTGTTATGTTTTTCCATATTTTGCGCTCCTAACACGCTTGGGGTTGTTATGGGGACCCCCTTGATTATTCGGTTGAGATTAAAACTTGTCTGGCAAGACCCAACTTTGGTACTACATTTGCTAATAACTAATGAACTTGCATAGGGCTTTGCAACCCCGTGGATAATTTAATCAACCCCCGGGCTAGTGCTCCTCATGAGTGTTGGTCCAAACTAGAGCACTGTGCGGGGCCAACCCAGGGCTACTTGGGAGATTTCTATCAGGCCTCTGTATGCATAGCTTATCCGTCGTGTCCTGAGACTGAGATACGCGGCTCTTATCGGGTTCGTCGACACGTCGGGAGGTCTTGCTGGATTTGTTTTACCTTTATCGAATGTCTTGCGTGAGGAGTCTGACTGTCTTCGGGTTTACTCGAGGTGTTGGCCTCCTTTGGAATTGTCTATGATGATCGCGAGAACCGCGTTCGAGACTATTCCCACGGAGTGTGGTTATTTGTGATGGGCTAGTTGGAGCCCCCTGCAGGGTTAAATCTTTCAGAAAGCCGTGCCCGCGGTTATGTGGCAACTTGGATATTTGTTTAACACCCGGTTATAGAAAACTTGAAGTAAACTCTAATTACAATATACCAACTGTGTGAGTAGCCGTGATCGTCTCTGCTCGTGAACATGAACCGAGAGAGAACACGGTGGGGTTATGATTGACGTAAGTAAGTGTTCAGGATCTCTTAGAGATCATTCTAGATTCGATCGTCTTCGTAGGCCACTCACATTTATTTCATGTTGTGTAAGCTAGCCACCATAAAATTCTTAGTGTTGCTGCAAACTAAACATCACCCTTCAATCCTAAAGCTTAAATAGTCTTGGTACCCGAGCACATGATAGCAGAGTCCTCTGTGGCTCACAGTTTACTACAACAATCCAGGTGCAGGATCAGATGAGTTCGTGCAGGATGATCTTACTCGGCTTCAGTGCGAGTATGATGAGGAGAGAGGCAAGATGTACGTGACATATCCGGATGAGTAGAGGACCTGGTCGTGATCTTTGGGACAGCTTGATAGTATCATTTGCAACTTTTTTTATCGTTTGATTTCGTCCGTAGACGGACCATGTGTTCAACTTGATGCTATGATTTGAGTGACATTGTAAGTAGCATGTGGCGAGTGTAAGCCAACTTGTATACTCTTCTCATTCAGTATTGTATGTTGTGATGATACTATTCTTGCTAACGGCAAGATGCGCCTCTATCCCTTGCGAGGCCCTCGTGCCTTAAACGGATAGGCGCGCATCTTGGGCGTGACATTACTACTCCCCGCTCAGCCTTAATCTCTAGCAGAATAAAGTGGAAGCTATGCACGCATGCATAACTCATCAATTACATTACTATAACCTCGAGTAATAAGTGAAACCGAATATGCACAAGATAGTAATACTCACTTGAAGTTGTAAGGAAAGAGTATTGTCTCTTTGTTTTGATTTGCAAACAACGATCGTAGCAAGTTGTCCTCGGTTTCTGTGGCATTCTTTTGAACCGTATACTCATGTATGATATTTGGGTTAATGAATCCAATGTCATAGATTTGTGCTTTTTTGCATTTGACGATCTTCAATCTGCATAATATAGTGAGGATAATTATATATACATGCAATGAAAGAGCTGAGCTATATATAGAGACTTAATTATAGAAGTAGTACTTACAGACAGTAGCAAGTCACGATTGTTTTGTTGATGGCCTTTTGATTGTATAACTGGAATAACTCTTCAAATTCAACAGACATCTGCTCCATTCCAACGAGGTCGTGCTCCTCTTTAATTCTCATCGTCACAGTATCTGGCCCAGATTCACGGCAGGTTTCCATGTACCAATCATGGAATTTTCGCATCATCGTTGTTAGACGAGGATGATCAGGTTTGACTAGAGGCTCCCCATACCGATATCTAAATTCGTCCACCTCCAACGGCTGAAACAGTACAACATCGCTCATGTAATCAGCAGGATTGGTACCGGGCACCATCCCCGGATGATCAGCGGCGATATCGGTAGACACCTTCGTCCGGGGGCACGATTGGTTAGCCTGTTCGCCGAGCTAGGGAATTGTTTTCCCACTTCTTAGTTTTGCTAACCTCTCATCACTGGAAGTAGTTCCCGTCCGCACCGCATTTTGATATGCCTTTTTAGTAGCACGAACATAGTGTGTATCCAGTAGAGGCGGTGGTGGTCGCTTTAGGGCCTCGATAGTGCGCTTTGATGCCACCGGAACTAGCGTCTGCTTCGGAGGTGGAGCTTTCTTCGCAAAATGGGCCCTCACTTGGTCTTGAGAGATCTTCACGGTTTTCTCCACGGTCCTCTCGTATGGCAACTTTTCCAATGGCTTGAGAGACTTAGGACCGTATTCGTATGGCCTCCCACCACTGGCTGCACTGCTAGCAGCCAGAGCGACGGTGTCTCTCTTCCATCGTTGCTTACGAGGCGGAGGAGGCGACGAAGTGCTCCGACGTGCCGGAGGAGGAGGAGCAGCGGCGGCTGTCTTCCGCTGTTGCTGAGGAGGCGGAGGAGGAGGCGGACTGCTCGAACGCGTCGGAGGAGGCGGAGGAAGAGGCGAAGTGCCTTGATCATCGACGTCACGTGCCGGACGAGGCGAAGGAGGAGGCGGAGTGCCTTGATCCCTCGCCGGAAGAGGAGGAGGAGGATGACTGCCTTTATCACTCGCCGGAGGAGGAGGAGGAGGCGGAGGCGTCCAGTTCGGAAGCTTGATGTGCTCCTTCCGCCATAGACATGTACTCCTTAGAGCAAATCTCAGCTGAGTCTCTCCTTCACCTGTAGGGTGGTCAAGCTCGAGCTCCTCAAATCCCCCCATTATTTCATCCATTTGCACAACAGCATAGCCATGTGGAATTTGACCATGGTGAAAAGTTCCGTCAGTTCGAGGAGGTGCAACAAAGCCGTCAGCCGCCTTGAAGGTGAGGTTAACGCATTTTGTCATAAGCTCACAATGTTGGCCATCTGTGATATCATCCATGAGGTACCTAGGAGTCGTGAAGTCGGGCTGCTGAAGGAGCTCCGTGGAAGCCATGCTGCTTCTCTGTTGAGATGGCGGGGTAGCTTTTGGGGTAGCTTCATGCCCCTGAACAAGCTGCTGGTCGGGAGCTCGCTGGCTCATAACTTCTTCCTCTAGGCTTTGTACTCTTGCATTAAGCTCCTGCATAACGCTCAGCTCCTGTTTCCTCTTCCTCTCCCGGCTTTTGTAACCGCCTGCGCCGGGAAACCCAAGCTTCCACGAAACGGAGCCTGGCATGCCTCGTGTTCGTCCAGGGTGCTCAGGATTCCCGAGGGCCTCAGTCAGCTCGTCCTTCTCTCTATCGGGAATCAACCTCCCTTCCAGCGCTTCCTTGATAACTTGCTTAAGCTTCCCGACGGGTATTGCAAGTTAATCGTCCGTCCAAACGCACTTCCCTGTTTCAGGGTCCAAAGTTCCCCCAACCCCGAAGAAGCAAGTCCTTGAACGGTCTGGCCAGTTCGTAGTCTGGTTCGACCCCTTTAGCTCGAGGGTCATCCTCCCATTTGGCCCACAATGGCCGGGCTCTGAGGTAGACACCTGACCCCGTGCGATGGTGATACAGCTTCTTTTCAGCATTTTTCTTGTTTATCGCTAACATTTCCTTACTCTTTTCAGAAGTCTTGTAGGCCACGAACGCGTCCCATTGATCTCTTATCCCCGCATATCGGCCGACGAATACTGGAGTCTTCTCTTGGTCGACAAACTTAGCTTTCAACTCATTCTTCCACCTCCTAAAAAGATCTACTATCTTCTTAAGAGCACACGACCTGACCAGTGGCTCTATAACTGGATTACTCTCATCTTCCTCTAGCGGTAGGGTGAAATTTGCCTTCAGGGCCTCCAAAGATCTTCTTTCTGTCTATCGGTGACATAAGAAACTTGGGGTCGTAGTTCTTAGCATTCTTAGCCGTCTCATTCCATTGTTGGATGCTGATTGGGATGCTGTCCCTGACAATAGCTCCACACTGAGAAGAAAATGCATCCTTGGTCTTCTTCGTATCAATCGGTTGGCCATCGTTCGCGATTAAGGTGATCGTGAACCTTTCTTCCTTGCCCAACCTTTTCTTCGGGCCTCGTCTCGTTACCAAAGTTTGGCTCGATTCGGAGGGCTATATAAAAGAAGAAATAAGAGTTATATATGTACATACCAAAACAATTAATGCATCAATTAGTCAGCACAGGCTTAATTAATATATATACCTCGCCGGACGAGTTTGCAACAACTCCCTCCGTTCGGTCACCGGAGCCGTCATCATGGTCTCCTTCTTCCTCCGGCTCTCGGTCACCGGAGCCGTCATCATGGTCTCCTTCTTCCTCCAGCATTCGGTGACCGGAGCCGTCATCATCATGTCCTAGCTCTTCTGTGTCAAAATTGATTAACGAGAAGATATCCCTGCCGCCACGGATTATGTCCCCCAACAACGCTTCTCCTTCTAAGTCTCTGTTCATGGTTGGATCCATGGTTGGATCCATGGTTTCTACAAATATTACAACATGGCAATGAATATACAAACATGAGAGATGGATATATTAATTAGTGGCAAACATAGACAAGGGATCATATTAGTGGCCTCGACGCTTCTACGGTTTGGGGCGGCCTTGACAACGCTTCTAGGGATTGGGTGGCCTCGACGCTTCTAGGGTTTTGGTGGCCTTGGCAACGCTTTTAGGGATTGGGTGGCCTTGACAATGCTTCTAGGGTTTGGTCGGGGGAGAGGGGGTTGATCGAAGTTACCTAAGTTTTCTTCTAGTGGTTTGGGTGGCCTCGAGAGTTTGTCGGGTAGGGGCGAGAGGGGGTAGGAGATCGACAATGCTTTTTCAGTCCCGGTTTAGTCAGACTCGAGAGTTGGTCAGGCGAGAGGGGGTTGATCGATGTCCCCCCCTCATGTCAAAATTACCAGAGTTTTCTATATGAACAAAAAAAATGCCGGCCGAACATATCATCACGCGGCGGCGGTAACAAAACGTGAAACATTTTTTTGAAGCTCATTGACGTTTTTTCACAATACATGATGATATTTTTAAAATACACATTGAACATGAATTTTTTAACTTGCATGAACACATATATGAACACATACATACACATACACATATATGAACACATATATGAACACACACATATATGAACACTTGCATGAACTGCTCATGTATAGGGGAGGGGGATGTGGCCTGAGCGGGGCAGAGCAATGGCCGGAGCGGGGCAGGGCGGCCGGTGCGGGCCGACCGGAGCGGGGCGAAGCGGCCGGCGTGGGGCTGCGGGTGCGGGGCGGGGTAGCTGGAGCGGGGTGGCCGTAGCGGGATGGCGCGGGGCGAGGCGACTGGAGCGAGGTCGGGGAGGTCGGGGACGGCGGCCGGCGGCGGCGACGGCGACAGAGAGCGCGCGAGATTTAGGCAGCCTGATGGCGTGGGTGGGATCTGGCCTTCAGGGGAGCGAATGGGTCGAAAACTGCTAAGTGTGGGGTTTTATACAGGGAGCATTGGTCCCAGTTGGTCGCATGAACTGGTACCAATGCCCCCCTTTGGTCCCGGTTCGTGCCACCAACCGGGACCAAAGCCCTGCTTTAAGCAGCCCAAAGGGCGGGAAAGCACCCCCCGTTTCGTCCCGGTTGGTGGCACCAACCGGGACCAAATGTGGGTATTGGTCCCGGTTCGTGTCACCAACCGGGACCAAAGGTGAGTATTGGTCCCGGTTGGTGCCACCAACCGGGACGAAAGGGGGTGCTGCCCGGGGACAAATGTTTAGTCCCACCTCGCTAGCTAAGAGGGCTCGAGAGTGGTTTATAAGCGTTGTTGCGCCAACCCTCTCAAGCTCCTCTTAACTGCAGGCTTACGGGCCTAATCGCACACTCCTCTGCCTCTGGGCCTGCTGGGGGCCTGAATCCTGGCCCAAATAGCTGGTTGGGTTTCTAGTCGTATTCAAGCCGTGGTGGCCCGGTAGGCGACATTTTTTAAAATTTTGTTCCTGTTTTTTGTTTTGTTTTTTGCTTTATTTATTTTCTTTTGTTTCTACTTATATTTTTTCAGTGATTCTTTTTGCTTTTAGGTTACAAAAATTATAAAATTTCTGTTAGTACCATTAGTTTTCAAATTTGAATAGTTTAAATTTGAATTCTTTGAAATTTGTGTGAATCACTAGTTTGTGAATAACTTTACTATAAAAAAAGATTTTTGAGTGATTCTTTGTTTCTGCTATTTAATATTACTTTGTTTTAACATCATCAATTTTCATCCCTTTCTGACTTCATTTGTTATTTTTCATGCAGTTATTGATTTTTTCAGCTAAATGACACTGAAATTGAAAAGCACTACAAATGAACTCTGAAAAGGTTGAAAGTTGGCATGGTATCATCATTTCACCCACATAGCATCTGATAAAAAGTTGAGAGGGTTACGGCAAAAGATGGATGCACTTCGTGTACAAAACGGACAATCTCTTTCGAAGTATCAGGGTTTCGGACGGAAACTCATCTGTTACAAAAGGCATTTCATTTCTTCACATGTAACTGCAGTGATATTCTAGATCAAAGGCATCATCATAATAGTTGTGGAAAGAAAGTCTTCACTTTTTCTTCGCTTGTGTCCTTTGCTTATTGCGCCGTAACCATGGATAATCTTCATTGTTTAACAGGGTGCTTAGGTCAGCCTTGACTTTGAAGGGAGGAATTTCCTGAAACTTTTCATAATTCACACATGTCTGTCTTGCCCTCCAATCCCACGATGTCTATTTTGCCTGAAAGGACTATGTGACGCTTTGGCTCACCGTATGATGTATTCGCTTCCTTATCTTTTCTTTTTCTCGGTTTGGTAGACATGTCCTTAACATAGAAAACCTGCGCCACATCATTGGCTAGGACGAATGGTTCGTCTGTGTACCCAAGATTGTTGAGATCCACTGTTGTCATTCCATAATGCGGGTCTACCTGTACCCCGCCTCTTGTAAGATTGACCCATTTGCATCGAAACAAAGGGACCTTCAAATTATGTCCATAGTCAAGTTCCCATATCTCCTCTATGTAACCATAATATGTGTCGACCTTCCCATTGGTCATTGCTGCATCAAAGCGAACACCGCTGTTTTGGTTGGTGCTCGTTTGATCTTGGGCGATCGTGTAAAATGTATTCCCATTTATGTCGTACCCTTTGTAAGTCAATATAGTCAAAGATGGTATCCTGGCCAACAAGTACAGCTCATCGGAAACAATGTTGCCACACCTGAGACGTGTTTGCAACCAACTGCCGAAAGTATTGATGTGTTCACATGTAATCCAGTCGTCACACTGCTATGGGTGTTTGGAGCGTAGAATGTTCTTGTGTTCATCGACATACGGGGTCACCGAGGTAGAATTCTGTAGAACTGTGTAGTGTGCTTGAGACCAAGAATGTCCGTCCCCACATATTATTGACTTTGCTCCTGGCGTGCCTTTTCTAGTCAGTCTCCCCTCATACCGCAATTGAGGAAGACCAATCTTCTTAAGGTCAGGAATGAAGTCAACACAAAACCCAATGACATCCTCTGTTTGATGGCCCATGGAGATGCTTCCTTCTGGCCTAGCGCGGTTACGGACATGTTTCTTTAGGACTCCCATGAACCTCTCAAAGGGGAACATATTGTGTAGAAATACAGGGCCCAAAATGACAATCTCGTCAACTAGATGAACTAGGACATGCGTCATGATATTGAAGAAGGATGGTGGGAACACCAGCTCGAAACTAACAAGACATTGCGCCACATCACTCCTTAACCTTGGTAGGATTTCTGGATCGATCACCTTCTGAGAGATTGCATTGAGGAATGCACATAGCTTCACAATGGTTAATCGAACGTTTTCCGGTAGAAGCCCCCTCAATGCAACCGGAAGTAGTTGCGTCATAATCACGTGGCAGTCATGAGACTTTAGGTTCTGGAACTTTTTCTCTGGCATATTTATTATTCCCTTTATATTCGATGAGAAGCCAGACGGGACCTTCATACTGAGCAGGCATTCAAAGAAGATTTCCTTCTCTTGTTTGGTAAGAGCGTAGCTGGCAGAACCTTCATACTGCTTTGGAGGCATGCCGTCTTTTTCGTGAACACGTTGTTGGTCCTCCCGTGCCTCCGGTGTATCTTTTGTCTTCCCATACATGCCCAAGAAGCCTAGCAGGTTCACGCAAAGATTCTTCGTCACGTGCATTAGGTCGATTGCAGAGCGGACCTTTAGGTCTTTCCAGTAGGGTAGGTCCCAAAATATTGATTTCTTCTTCCACATGGGTGCACGTCCCTCAGCGTCATTCGGAACAGATAGTCCATCGGGACCCTTTCCAAAGATTACTTGTAAATCATTGACCATAGAAAGTATGTGATCACCGGTACGGATGGCGGGCTTCTTCCGGTGGTCTACCTCGCCTTTGAAATGCTTGTCTTTCTTTCGACATTGATGGTTGGTCGGAAGAAATCGGAGATGCCCCAGGTACACATTCTTCCTGCAATTGTCCAGGTATATACTTTCGGTGTCATCTAAATAATGTGTGCATGTGTGGTATCCTTTGTTTGTCTGTCTTGAAAGGTTACTGAGAGCAGGCCAATCATTGATGGTTACAAACAGCAACGCATGCAGGTCAAAATCCTCCTGTTTGTGCTCATCCCACACACGTACACTGTTTCCATTCCACAGCTATTAAATTTCTTCAACTAATGGCCTTAGGTACACATCAATGTCGTTGCCGGGTTGCTTAGGGCCTTGGATGAGAACTGGCATCATAACGAACTTCCGCTTCATACATAGCCAAGGAGGAAGGTCATAGATACATAGAGCCACAAGCCAGGTGTTGTGATTGCTTCTCTTCTCCCCAAAAGGATCAATGCCATCCGCGCTTAAACCAAACCATACGTTCCTTGCATCACCTGCAAACTCCTTCCAGTACTTTCTCTCAATTTTTCTCCACTGCGACCCGTCAGCGGGTGCTCTCAACTTCCCATCTTTCTATAGTCCTCTTTGCCATCGCATATTCTTGGAATGCTCTTTGTTTCTGAATAGACATTTCAACCATGGTATTCTAGGAGCATACCACATCACCTTGGCAGCAACCCTCTTCCTGGTGCGCTCGCCCTCAACATCATGAGGGTCATCGCGTCTGATCTTATAGCACAATGCACCGCATACCGGGCATGCGTTCCGTTCCTCGTACTTACCACGGTAGAGGATGTAGTCATTAGGGCATGCATGTATCTTCTGCACCTCCAACCCTAGAGGGCATACAATCTTCTTTGTTGCGTACGTACTATCGGGCAATTCGTTATCCTTTGGAAGCTTCTTCTTCAATATTTTCAATAGCTTCTCAAATCCTTTATCAGGTACACCATTCTCTACCTTCCACTGCATCAATTCCAGGGTGGTACCGAGCTTTGTGTTGCCATCTTCGCAATTGGGGTACAACCCATTTTTGTGATCCTCTAACATGCGATCGAACTTTAGCTTCTCCTTTTCACTTTCGCACTATCTCTTTGCATCAACAAGGACCCGGCGAAGATCATCATCGGGCACATCATATGGTTCCTCTTGATCTTCAGCTTCCCCGGTTGCAGCATCACCGTATTCAAGGGGCACATAGTTGTCATCATCCTCTTCTTCTTCGCCGTCTTCCATCATAACCCCTATTTCTCCGTGCTTGGTCCAAACATTATAGTGTGGCATGAAACCCTTCACAAACAGGTGGCTGTGAAGGATTTTCTGGTCAGAGTAAGACTTCATATTCCCACATGTAGGGCATGGACAACACATAAAACCATTCTGCTTGTTTGCATCGGTCACTTCGAGAAAATGATGCACCCCCTTAATGTACTCGTCGGTGCGTCTGTTACCGTACATCCATTGCCGGTTCGTCTGCGTGCATTATATATAATTAACTGTGTCAAAAACCATTATAGAACATCAGGAATACAGAAGTTACCAAATTAATAGAAGTTCATCATCACATTAAAACCAAAGTAGATACATAGTTCTTGTTGACCAACATATAGCTCTCCAGAGCATCTAATTAAACCATACATTGAAACTATTTAAAACATTTCAATGCAACAACAAATGCAATCATAATCACAACTCAGGTAACAATTGATCCAAGGGCATAATGATACCAAGCCTCTTTATCAATGGCATATTTTCTAATCTTTCTAAGCTTCAAGGGCATTGCAGCTGTAAGAGCACATTTCTCCATGTGTGGTTTTGGGTAATTGATGACACCCCTACGGACTAATGGTTGCCTTGAGTTATATTCAAAGGATTTGTCCATAGGCACTTCTTGAAGTCCATCTTTTGGGTTTCAAGGAGTTTATATGGTGACCAAGGTGGTATTCAAGGTTTATCCAAAGATTGGTCATATGGGAGTTGAGCTTATTGCAAGCATGTCTTGAAGAAGAAGATTGTGTAAGCATTCATGTTTACCTTCAAGACATCACCTTTATGAAGAGAGAAGCTAAGATACAAGGTTGATCAATACTAAGTCAAAAAGTGAATCAAGTTGATCAACACACAAAGCATACAAGATGTACTGAGAGGGATCAAGTGATCCCATGGTGTGGTAAGCATTGTCCATTATGCTTTGTCTACTAATTCATGGTCTACGTGAGAGTTCTTTGTGGGTTTAGGTATATTTCCATGGGCTTGCATCAAGAGGCAGATCCCATACATCCCATGGAAGATGACATCAAGTGGAGATCGTCATCAAGGTTGCGATGTGCAAGATCAAGTGAATCATCACGGAGAGATCATGCTTGAGGCTCGCCGTTCATTGTGGTGACAATGGACTTGTGAAGATGTGCTGAAGAGTGGCTCACCCAGAGTGGAGTATGGGGGAGCAATCATCTAGTCTTCATCAAGCCAACGCAATCAAGAAATGTGGTCCATCTTGAGGAAGTCAAGATCGTCATCATCTAGCTCAAGTGGAATATGCGCAAGGCTAAGGTTTGACCTTGATAGAGTTTTCTATTTTACCAGTCTCATGGTGGTAGTTGAGAGACCGGGTTATAGGATCGATTGTCGTACTATCAAGGGGGCTCTCAAGTGAGTAGCTTGATCGTATCGTTCGTTGAGAGCTCAAACCATTGCATTCTTGGCATCATCATATTTCTTGGTTCTTGGTTGGATTTTCTCTATGTGGGTTCTTGAGCTTGTGGTTATCTTTGTGACAAGCTCTAGTACATCGAAAACGGATTTCATATGCTTCGTCTACTTCGTTTTCGGTGTTGGAAGTTTTACCGGTCTTATTCGAGGAAGGGTTCTCGCCATTTTCTTATGGGCCTTTTATCATTTGCTTCTTATTGATATTTCAATCAAGATTTTGTTAGCACATTTCATTAGCTTTCCAACAAACTTTGTTTCATTGAATTCCGAGTCCGTTTGCAAAAGTTGTGGCAGTTTTGGTGTTCTTAAAAGGCTGCAGCGGTACTACCGCGGCTAGAGTGTATGTAATTTTTTACTACCGCTCCGGAGCGGTACTACCGTGGCTCCAAGAGCGGTACTACCGCTCCGGACCAAAATCTCGTGTTATTTACAGCCGTGGTAGGCACGGATGTAATTTTTTAGTACCGCTCGCCAGCAATAGTACCGCTACCCGTAGCGGTAGTACCGCTATTGATAGCGGTAGTACCGTGAGGACGAGCGGTAGTACCGCTCCGGCGGTTCTACTGGCCTTTTGCCTCCTCGGTGTTGTTTTTCAAAGGGGTACCGCTCCTTGGAGCGGTAGTACCACTCTGTGCGGGCTATGAGGATAACGGTTGGATTTTTTCCCACCTATAAAAGGGGGTCTTCTTCTGCAATGGACCTCATCTCTTGAGATCGTGTTCTTCCCCCATTGTTGACCTTCTTCGAGCTTGCTAACTCTCAATCCCTCCAATGATTCTTGCTAGTTCTTGAGGGAAAAGAGAGAGGAGATCTAGATCCACATTTCCACCAATCACTTTCTCCTCTAAGTGAGGGGAACCCCTTGGATCTAGATCTTGGAGTTCTTTGTGTTCTTCTTTGTTCTTCCTCTCATTTCCCTCCGTAGGATTAGTTGCTTTGGTGGGATTTGGGAGAGAAGGATTTGGGCACTCTGTGTGCCCTTGCCACTGCATTTGGTGCATAGGTTTGAGTTCTCCACGGTGATACGTGGAAGTGAGAAGTTGAGAAGCTATTACTCTTGGGTGTTTGAGCACCCTAGAGCTTGTTCCTCTTGGGTGCTTTGGCACCCTAGACAGTTGGTGGTGCCTCGGAGCTCAATCATTGTGGTGCAAAGCTCCGGGCAAGCTTCGGGGTCTCCAATTAGGTTGTGGAGATTGCCCCGGGCATTTGAGGTCACCTCGGAGCCACAATACATTGTGGTGAAGCTTTGTGGTGTCGTTGGGAGCCTCCAATCAAGTTGTGAAGATTGCCCCAACCTTGTTTGTATGGGTTCGGTGACCACCCTCAAGGGTCCCTTAGTGGAATCACGGCATCTTGCATTGTGTGAGGGCGTGAGGAGATTACGGTGGCCCTAGTGGCTTTTTGGGGAGCATTGTGCCTCCACACCGCTCCGAATGGAGATTAGCATCCGTAAGGGTGTGAACTTCGGGATACATCATCGTCTCCGTGTTCCTCGGTTATCTCTTACCCGAGCCCCTTTACTTATGCACTTTACTTTGTGATAGTCATATTGTTTCTTGTTATATATCTTGCTATCACTTAGTTGTCTATCTTGCTTAGCATAAGTTGTTGGTGCACATAGGTGAGCCTAGTTGTTTTAGGTTTTTTGCTTTACTAATTGAACGATAGTTTTACTCCGCATTTGTTCAAGCCTAAATCGTAATTATTTTAAAGCGCCTATTCACCCCCCCTCTAGGCGACATCCACATCCTTTCAATTGGTATCAGAGCTAGGTCTCTCTTTGTTAGGTTTAACCACCTAGAGAGTAAGGATGTCTACTAGGGGATTAGGATTCTCTGACACTCTTAGTTTCAATGGCACAAATTTTGATGTTTGGGTAATTCGCATGCTTAATCTCTTTAGGGGCATGGACCCAATTTTAGAGCGAATTGTAGATATGGGTTTTTATCCTCCAAAGGATTCTCAACACATATCTTTAGAGGATGAGAAAAACTCTTATCTCAATGCTCAAGCTTCTAATTTGCTTTTTGATGCTTTGAGCAATGTAGTTATATTTGAACTCATGCCATTCTGGGATGCTCATGAGTTGTGGACAAAGCTTCAAGATAAATATGGTGTGTCCAAGATTTGTAGGAATGATTGTTCTCCCTCCACCTCCGGTCATGTTGTCTTCTCAACTTGTTCTACTTCACCTACATGTGGATTGCCACAAGGTAATTATATGGTGAGTAGTGATGATCACTGTAATGATGATAGTGGGCTTATTGTTGATAATTCTTCTTCACTATCTTATTGCAATGCTTCATCTTTGGACTTTAACACCTCGAGCACTTTAAATGTTTCACATGCTTGTGTTGATAGTCCTTGCATATCATGTACAAATAGCTTGACTAAATCTCATGATGATATGCTTGCTATATCTTGTTGCCATGATAAACATGTATCTATGTCCTCGAGTTGTTTTGCTAACAATGTAGAGGACACCCAACACTCCATGGAACAAGATGCGGTCTTGAATGGTGCTTCAAGGGATCCTACATCATCATCTGTTGTTTCTCACTTTTGCCTTATGGCTAAGGCTTCAAAGGTGTCTCCTACTTTGAATCCCAATATATCTCATGATGATGATGTTGATGATAATGATGAAGAGAGTGATAATATTGCCTCCTTAAAACTTAAGGGAGAAATGGTTTTTAAAGCTCTTCATAAGAATAATATTGCTCATTCCAACTTCTGGAAATCATGTCTATTTCCATTAAGGGCAAGAAATATATTGAGGAGTTGGAAGCTCATCTCGAGGATCATGAGGCCACCATTAAGAAAATGGAAGGTCATGAACGTGATTACGCTAATGAGATCGCGGAGCTATCTCAAGCTCTTGAGAATGAACAAACCACCAAGGAATCTCTTGAGGAGTCCGTTGGTCTAGAATTATCTAAATTAAAGGAATCCCATGAAAGAGCTCTCGAGGTGGCTAATCATTTTAGAACTAAAAATGATAAGCTTGAAGTTGCACATGCTAAACTCCTTGGGGACTTTGAGCACCTCGAAAATGGCTCAAGGGTCGTTAAGAGTTCGCTCATTGAACTCACTGAGTCTCATGCTCAACTTAAAGTTTCATATGCTAAAGAGCTTGCCAAGTTGCCTTCTCCTCTTGTTGGTAATGATGATGCTTGTGCTACTAACTCTATTTCTTGTGAAGCATCCATATTTAAGGAGAATGTTGAGCTAAGGGCTGAACTTAAGTTGATATCTAGTAATTATGGGAAATTGGAAGAGAGTCATGAAAATATTTCTAGCTATCATGGCGATCTTCTAGTATCTCATAATGTGCTAAATATAGCTCATGAGTCTAGTACTACTAAGGTAACATCAAGTGATCCTCATGTGGAAATTAGCACTACATCTAGTAGAAATGCTTTATTACCATGTGCTACTCCTCATAGTTCATCTACTCATAATGTTGGTACATCTTGTGATGAATTACTTTCCTTGACTTGTTGCTCTAACGAGGAAGCATATACTTCCTCTAGTACTTGTATTGATACTAACCACGTAGAGGAAATCAAAGAGCTCAAGGCCCAAGTCACTTCTTTGAAGAAAGACTTGGAAAAGAGTCATGAAGGGAAGTCCACACTCAACAATATCTTGTGTGGGCAAAAATCCCCAAATGACAAAGGTGGACTTGGATTCAACTCCAATAAGAAGAAGAAGTCCAAGAGAAACAACAAGAAGGTCCAAGAACAAGTCAAGAACTCGGCCAAGATTGTTTGCTTCAAGTGCAAAATAGAAGGGCACCATGTTAGATCTTTCCCATTGAATAAGAAGCCCCATAGTGACAAGCAACAAGGGAAGCGGCCACAAGTTCAATCTCATGCTCAACGTCAAGTTGAAGAAAGGCCACTTGCCAAGAATACCCAAGTCAACACTCCTCAAGTTGAGAAATCAATTGAGAAGAAAGTAAAGGGTAAATGTTGCTACTTATGTCGTGAGAAGGGTCACTTTGCTTCTTCATGCACTAATGGTAACTTATCCAACCCAATCATTATTGATGATATCTATTCTCTTGGGAAGGATAAGGTTGGATGTGTTTGCCAAGTTTGTTGGTACTCAAAGTGGTGTCAAGAAAAGAACCATTTGGGTAGCCAAGCCTATTGTGACTAACCTCTTAGGACCCAACTTGGTTGGGGACCAACAATCTCAAACTTGATCAATAGGTATTGTTGGAGGTCATTGGTGACGTGGCTACATTGTGAAGAATTGATGGTTCTTCATCATTCATATTGTCTCAAGCCAAGTCATGTGGATCATCAAGTGTCTATCATATACCAATGTTCCTCCTTGTGGTAACTTGTACTTAAATTGAATACATTGTTAGTTACTTTCCCCTTTGCATGTTGTGGATTTGTACCTTGCATGTATTTGTATATGTTGTGCTTCCTATTTGTTTATCTTGAGAAATCAAGTATGTATGATGGGTTGCACATCATGTATGTGTGAGTCTTGTGTAGAGCCTTTTTGCATCATGTTTGTATCTTAGTTGGCTCTTTGTGAGAGATTAATGGATTATCCCATTTTGGGGGAGTGATGTGCTTTATGCACTCCACGACCCTAAAAATGTGTGTTCATGAGGAATACCACTTAGTATTGATATTACAAGATTATCTAGCTTCTATTTGGTATGTCTTCTCATGAGAAATTCAAATTATAAACGGTCCATTAATTATCTCTTGTTGGATTTCATTTGCCACTTGTTACTAACGTTGGGTTACCACATTATGGGGGAGTAATATGCTATGTGCATATTACAAGCCCAGAGAATGTGTACATTTGAGATATTGCCACTTAGATTTTATTTTACAATTTATCTTGTTCCTAGGTGGCATGTTATCTCTACAAGTGTCATTTGCTTATGATTTACGTGTGAAGATGATGTTGGATATCTTTGCAATCTACCAATAGGAAATATTTCGAATTACTTCTTGTCCTTTGACAATTGGCATCCTTTTATGTGGTAGAATTTGCTAATCATCTTTGCATTGTATTTTGTTTATCGTTTGTCTTCCTTGCCTCTTGTGGATCTTTCTGAGCGTGCCTAGTGTTTCTATAGATATAGGGAAAGTGATGATCCCATCGTGTGCATTTTGTATTCAAATGAAAATTCTATATAATGCACATCTCTTGGGGGAGCTATCCTATTTTTTGTAGAACACTCTCTTTATGTGTTCATCATAAAATCTTTTGATCTTCATCAAGTGTGTGTTGGTGAGAGGTAAGCCTTCTCTCTATGGTGCTTTGGGCCATCATGAAAATTTGTGGAGGGTTTGGTTTGTTTGGAACCTAGCTTTCTTTTGGGAACTTGATACCTCTTGTTTTCCTTCAATTGGTATCTTGTTTCCTTCTATTTGACATGTGTCAATGGATATCTCATTCATTGATATATCTTTTAGTTGGTATCCGTCAAGTGATTTTTTTTGTTTGGTATCTTATTTTCACTTGATACCTTTTCTTTCGACATCTTATCAACTGTGTGTTTAGTTGATTCTTGAAAGCTTTGAGCATGCATATTTACTACATGTACTTTCGTTGGCATGTTCTCTTTCCTTGACCCAATATATAGGGGAAACTCCACTATGACATAAATTGGCTAAAGTGTGCATGAAATTCAATTTCATATCTATATGCACATATTTATGTGGAGTTTTGTCCTATATATTGTTGATACACTAACTTTTTGGTCCCAATAAGTTTGGGTACCACTTTGTTTGTGGTGTTGTTTTAGGAACAATTGGAGATACATTGGACACTCGGCTCACTTACAAGGAAGGTGTTGATACCATGTGCTTATTGGAGCCTTGCTAGGATGATCGAAGAACCATTGTCTACTACATCAATCCAATGCTATCTCGGTAACAAGTATCTACTTCATGCATACATTTCTCGCATTCAACTATTTATAGGTTGCATCATGGCAGGAATTTATTGAGTCATTCTTGTGGTACTTGTTTCCTTTCTCAAAGAGTCTCAATGATGATGTCATATTGCTAGTTGTGATGTCTTTGATGTTCATGTACTGGGAGTTCATTTATGTACAATAAGAAAATATTAGGCTATGTGCTATGCTTTCAAGCAAGGATCTTATTAGTATAGTTATGACTTCCTTGTGGATATCTTGTTTGTTCTTCTTGTAACTATTTCGTGTGTACATTATTCTTTGTGGATATATCATCATGATTTCCCTCTACCTAGAATCTTATACACATGAGAGAAGTTACATCTCTAGTTGATATCCTCTTTTCTTTCACGTCCACCGTTGCATTTCATTTTTGTTTACTTGGTGGTTTCGTGAAAGAATCTGTCTTGAGTGCGGATCTTATATCCTAGCATCTTGATGCACTCTTTGGTGGTGAAGATTATTTTCCTCATGCTTGTCTTCACGAGGGTTTTGCCATTTCTATTGGTATACCTCCTCTTGACAAGGCTATCATTTTCCTATCTTTACTAGGGTTTGTCACAAGCTTTGGTTTTTAAATTTTCCTATTAGTAAGCTTGTGAACCCTTTTGCTAGTGGTTTGTGTGTGGGAAGGATATGGTTTGCACTTTGTGTCTCATTTCATCAAGACTATGTTGATGCTTTATGCTCATCCTTATACTAGTCTTATCAAGTGCTTTTCCATGACTCACACACATCATTTTGGTTGAGCCTATTCTTAAGATTGCCTATTTTACATGTTGCTCAACCATATGTTTAGTGCAAGTACTATGTTGTTTGTCTTATCTTATTGCTTGCACTTGTGGTGTGTCTATATTGATTTTGGGGGAGTCATGATCCTTTATTTTGTGCACTTGTATTCAAATACAAATATTATTATTTGTGCACAAATCATGGGGAGCTCCTCTAGTTTCTTTATAAACATTGTTTTTCCCATATCATAATATCTTTTATTCATGTGGCTCGTTGGTCCATGTGATTGATTGTTCTAATTAGTATCTTTTGATCGCTTGCTTCACTCCGGTGTATGTCTTTGTGCCATACGATCCTTTGTGCAATCTTTGGGTTCTCAATATAGTTTGTCTTCCTCCAACTACTTATCATTGGTTATGTGTATTTCTTTGCACACGTATTTGAGATATAAAAACTTTTTGGAGGAACACCTTGTTGGGAGACGTAGTAGTAAATCAAAAATTTCCTACGCGTTCACCAAGATCCATCTATGGAGAAACCAGCAACGAGCAAGGGGAGAGTGGATCTTCATACCTTTGAAGATCGCTAAGCGGAAGCGTTACAAGAACGCGGTTGATGGAGTCGTACTCGCAGCGATTCAGATCGCGGTAGATCCGATCAAGTGCCGAACGGACGGCACCTCCGCGTTCAACACACGTGCAGCCCAGTGACTTCTCCAACACCTTGATCCAGCAAGGAGGAAGGAGAGGTTGGGGAAGGGCTCCAACAGCAGCACGACGGCGTGGTGGTGGTGGAGTAGCAAGGTTTTCCGACAGGGCTTCGCCTAAGCGCTGCGGAGGAGGAAGAAGAGAGGTAGGGCTTCGCCGTGAGAGAGAGAGATCAAATCTTGTCTCAAAACATCCAAAACCTCAAGTATATATAGGAGGAGGGACGTGGAGGGCTGGCTTGGCCTCTACTCCAAAGAGGAGATGGCCGGCCGAATTAAAGGGAGAGTCCACCTCCCACAAGGGAGGTGGATCTCCTCCTTTTAAATCCTTTTTGCCTTATCTCCTTATCTCCAGCCGCATGGGCCTTTAGCAAAAGTCTTGCCCAGCCCAATAAGGGCTGGCACACTTTATCTAACAGCCCATGTGGTCCTTTGGTCGTCACACCCCTCCCGGGGGTTATCCGGCACCCTCCCGGCACTCCCGGTACACTACCGATGAGCCCGAAAACTTTCCGGTGACCAAAACTGGACTTCCTATATATCAATCTTTACCTCCGGACCATTCCGGAGCTCCTCGTGACGTCCGGGATCTCATCCGGGACTCCGAACAACCTTCGGTAATCACGTATACCATTTCCCTATAACCCTAGCGTCATCGAACCTTAAGTGTGTAGACCCTACGGGTTCGGGAGACACGTAGACATGACCGAGACACTTCTCCGGCCAATAACCAACAGCGGGATCTGGATACCCATGTTGGCTCCCACGTACTCCACGATGATCTCATCGGATGAACCACGATGTCAGGGATTCAATTAATCCCGTATACAATTCCCTTTGTCTATCGGTATGGTACTTGCCCGAGATTCGATCGTCGGTATCCCTATACCTTGTTCAATCTCGTTACCGGCAAGTCTCTTTACTCGTTCCGTAATACATCATCCCGTGACTAACTCCTTAGTCACATTGAGCTCATAATGATAATGTCTTACCGAGTGGGCCCAGAGATACCTCTCCGTCACACGGAGTGACAAATCCCAGTCTCGATTCGTGCCAACCCAACAGATACTTTCGGAGATACCCGTAGCGTACCTTTATAGCCACCCAGTTACGTTGTGACGTTTGGCACACCCAAAGCATTCCTACGGTATCCGGGAGTTGCACAATCTCATGGTCTAAGGAAACGATACTTGACATTGAAAAGCTTTAGCAAACGAACTACACGATCTTGTGCTATGCTTAGGATTGGGTCTTGTCCATCACATCATTCTCCTAATGATGTGATCCCGTTATCAACGACATCCAATGTCCATGGCCATGAAACTGTGACCATCTATTGATCAACGAGCTAGCCAACTAGAGGCTTACTAGGGACATGTTGTGGTCTATGTATTCACACATGTATTACGGTTTCCGGTTAACACAATTATAGCATGAACAATAGACAATTATCATGAACAAGGAAATACAATAATAACCATTTTATTATTGCCTCTAGGGCATATTTCCAACAGTCTCCCACTTGCACTAGAGTCAATAATCTAGTTCACATCACCATGTGATTAACACTTACATCACCATGTGATCATATCATCATGTGATTAACACCCAATAAGTTCTGGGGTTTGTTCATGTTCTGCTCGTGAAAGAGGTTTTAGTCAACGGGTCTGCGACATTCAGATCCGTGTGTACCTTACAAACTTTCCATGTCATATTTGTAGATACTACTCCCATGCTCCACTTGGAGCTATTCCAAATGGCTGCTCCACTATACGTAGCTGGATTTCTACTAAGAGTCATCCGGATTGGTTTTAAAGCTTGCATCATCGTAACACTTTACGATGAACTCTTTATCACCTCCATAATCGAGAAATATTTCCTTAGTTCTCAAGTTACTAAGGCTAACTTTGACCGCTGTCTAGTGATCCACTCTTGGATTACTCTTGTACCCCTTGACAGACTCATGGCAAGGCACACACAGGTGCGGTACACAGCATGGCATACTATATAGAGCCTATGGCTAAAGCATAGGAGATGACACTCATCTCTTCTTTATCTTCTGCCGTGGTCGGGTATTGAGTCTTACTCAATTTCACACCTTACAATACAGTCAAGAACTCCTTCTTTGACCCATCTATTTTGAACTCCTTCAAAAACTTGTCAAGGTATGTCTTCGTCGAAAAAACTTATCAAGCGAATAGATCTATCCCTATAGATCTTGATGCTCAATAAAATAGTAGCTTTATCTGGGTCTTCCTTTGAAAAAAAAACTTTTCAAACAACCCTTCATGCTCTTCCAGAAATTCTACATCATTTCCGATCAATAATATGTCAACTACATATTCTTATAAGAAATTCTATAGTGCTCCCACTCACTTTCTTGCAAATACAAGTTTCTCATAAACTTTGTATAAACTTAAACACTTTGATCACCTCATCAAAGCATATATTCCAACTCCGAGATTCTTGCTCCAGTCCATAGAAGGATCGCTGGAGTTTGCATATTATTAGCATCCTTAGGATTGACAAAACCTTCTGGTTGTATCACATACAACTCTTCCTCACAGAAACCATTACGGAAACCTTGTTTTGTCATCCATCTGCCAGATTTCATAATCGAAAAATGCAGCAACTGCTAACAAAATTTTAATAGACTTTTAGCATCGCTACAGATGAGACAATCTCATTGCAGTCAACTCCTTGAACTTGGCGGAAACTTCTTTGCGACAAGTCGAGCTTTATAAACGGTGACATTTCACCATTAGCGTCTATGTTTATCTCAAAGGTCCATTTGTACTCAATGACCCGCCATTCAACAGGCAAGTCTACCAAAGTCCATACTTGGTTTTCATACATGGATCCTTTCTCGGATTTCATGGCTCCTAGCCATTTGTTGGAATCCGCCCACCATCGCTTCTCCATAGTTCGTAGGTTCATCGTTGTCCAACAACATGATTTCCAAGACAGGGTTGTCGTACTACTCAGGAGCAGTACGCGTCCTTGTCGACCTACGAGGTTCGATAGTGACTTGATCCGAAGCTTCATGATCATCATCATTAACTTCCTTTTCAACTGAGTAGGCTCTACAGAAACATCTTTCTGTGTTGCGCTATTCTCTGGTTGAAACAAAGGTTCAACAACCTCATCAAGTTCTATCTTCCTCCCACTCAATTCTTTCGAGGGAAACTCTTTCTCAAGAAAGGACCCGTTCTTAGCAACAAACACCTTTTGCGCTTGGATCTGAGATAGAAGGTATACCCAATGTCTCATTAGGGTATTCTATGAAGATGCATTTGTCTGCTTTGAGTTCGAGCTCGCTAGGTGAAAAACCCATTTTCACATAAGCGTCGCAGCCCCAAACATTAAGAAATGACAGCTTAGGCTTCTGCCAAACCATAATTCTCACGGTGTCATCTCAACAGACTTAGATGGTGCCCTGTTAAAGTGAATGGATTTGTCTTTAATGCATAACCCCATAACGATAGTGGTAAAACGATAAGAGACATCATAGTACTCACTATATCCAATAGAGCACGACTACGACGTTCGAACACACCATCACACTATGGTGTTCCAGGAGGCGTGAGCTGTGAAACAATTTCCACATTGTCTAAAATTGCATACCAAACTCGTAACTTAGATATTCACCTCCATGATCATATCATAGACATTTATCTTCTTGTCACGATGATCTTTAACTTCACTCTGAAACTCCTTGAACCTTTCAAACATTTCAGATTCGTGTTTCATTAAGTAAATATCTCCATATTTACTCAAATCATCAGTGAAGGTAAAGAAAAACAACGATATCCACTGTGTGTTTCAACACTCATTGGACCACATACATCAACATGTATTAATTCCAATAAGCCACTTGCCCGCTCCATCATATTGGATGACGGGGTCTCAGTCATCTTGCCCAAGAGGCATGGCTCGCATGTCTCAACCGATTCGAAATCGAGTGAGTCAAAAAACATCCATCATCATGGAGTTTCTTCATGCGATTTATACCAATATGACATTACGTGGCAGTGCCACAAGCATGTGGTACTATCATTATTAACTTTGTATCTTTTGGTACCAATGTTATGAATATGTGTACTACTACGATCATGATTCGATAAACCATTTCGAGTGGGTGCATGACCATTGAAGGCATTATCCATGTAAACAGAATAACCATTATTCTCTAACTTATATGAATAACCGTATCGCACTAATCATGATCTAATCACGTTTATGCTCAACGCAAACACCAAATAACATTTATTTAGGTTTATCACAAATCCTGAAGGTAGAGAGAGCGTGCGATGGTGATCACATCAATCTTGGAAATACTTCCAACACACATCGTCACCTTTCACCTAGCTAGTCTCCATTTACTCCGTAGCTTTTATTTCGAGTTGCTAACACTTAGCAACCGAACCGGTATCTAATACCCAGGTGCTACTAGGAGTACCAGCAAGGTACACATCACTAACACGTATATCAAATATACTTCCATTGACATTACCAGCCTTCTTATCTACCAATCATCTAGGGTTTTTTCGCTTCAGCGAACATTCTCCTCATAACAGAAGCACTTAGTCTCGGGTTCGGGCTCAACCTTGGGTTTCTTCACTAGAGCAACAACTGGCTTGCCATTCCTGAAGTTTTTCCCTTCTTGCCCTTGCCCCTTTTGAAACTAGTGGTTTTCACTTAACCATCAACACTTGATGCTCCTTATTGATTTCTACCTTCGTGGTGTCAAACATCACGAACAACTCAGGGATCATCTTATCCATCCCTGGCATGTTATAGTTCATCACGAAGCTCTAGTAGCTTGGTGGCAGTGACTTGGAGAACTGCATTAATCACTATCTCATCTGGAAGATTAACTCCCACTTGATTCAAGTGATTGTGGCACCCAGACAATCTGAGAACACGCTCACCGATTAAGCTATTCTCCTTTATCTTGCAGGCAAAGAATCTTGTTGGAGGTCTCATACCTCTCAACGTAGGCACGAGCTTGAGATCACAATCTCAGCTCCTAGAACATCTCATATGTTCTGTGACGTTCAAAACATTTTGAAGCCTCAATTCTAAGCCGTAATGCATGACGCACTGAACTATCACGTAGTCATCAAAAAGTGCCTGTCATATGTTCACAACATCTACAGACAACGCTTGAGGGAGTGATGCAGTTAGCGGTACATCAAAAACATAAGCTTTCTGTGCAGCAATGAGGACAATCCTCAGATCACGGACCCAGTCCGCATTATTGCTACCATCAACTTTCAACTTACTTTTCTCTAGGATTGTATCGATAAAACTGTGGAGCTACAGCGCGAGCTATCTACGACATAATTTGCAAGGACATTTTTAGACTAAGTTCATGATAATTAAGTTCACTTAATCAAATTATTAATGAACTCCCACTTAGATAGACATCTCTCTAGTCTTCCAAGTGATACATGATCCATGTCAACTAGCCCGTGTCCGATCATCACGTGAGACGGACTAGTCATCCATGGTGAACATCTCTATGTTGATCGTATCTTCTATACGACTCATGTTCGACCTTTCGGTCTTCCGTGTTCCGAGGCCATGTCTGTACATGCTAGGCTCGTCAAGTCAACCTAAGTGTTTCGCATGTGTAAATCTGGCTTACACCCGTTGTATGCGAACGTTAGAACCTATCACACCCGATCATCACGTGGTGCTTCGGAACGACGATCCTTAGCAACGGTGCACAGTTAGGGTGAACACCTTTCTTGAAATTTTATTGAGAGATCATCTTATTTACTACCGTCGTTCTATGCAAATAAGATGTAAACATGATAAACATCACATGCAATCAATATAGTGACATGATATGGCCAATATCATCTTGCTCCTTTGATCTCCATCTTCGGGGCACCATGATCATCACTGTCACCGGCACGACACCATGATCTCCATCATCATGATCTCCATCATTGTGTCTTCATGAAGTTGTCTCGCCAACTATTACTTCTACTACTATGGCTAACGCTTAGCAATAAAGTAAAGTAATTACATGGCGTTTATGATTGACACGCAGGTCATACAATAAATAAGACAACTCCTATGGCTCCTGTCGGTTGTCATAATCATCGACATGCAAGTCGTGAATCCTATTACAAGAACATGATCAATTCATACATCACAATGCATCACATCACATCCTTTGGCCATATCACATCACAAGGCACATGCTGCAAAAACAAGTTAGACGTCCTCTAATTTGTAGTTGCAAGTTTTTACGTGGCTGCTATAGGTTACTAGCAAGAACGTTTCTTACCTACGTCAACACCACAACGTGATTTGCCAATTGCTATTTACCCTTCATAAGGACCCTTTTCATCGAATCCGATCCGACTAAGGTAGGAGAGACAGACACCCGCTAGCCACCTTATGCATCTAGTGCATGTCAGGCGGTGGAACCGGTCTCACGTAAGCGTACGTGTAAAGTTGGTCCGGGCCGCTTCATCCCACAATACCGCCGAATCAAGATAAGACTAGTAGCGGCAAGCAAATTAACAAACTCGACGCCCACAACTGCTTTGTGTTCTACTCATGCATAGATTCTACGCATAGACCTAGCTCATGATGCCACTGTTGGGAGACGTAGTAGTAAATCAAAAATTTCCTACGCGTTCACCAAGATCCATCTATGGAGAAACCAGCAACGAGCAAGGGGAGAGTGGATCTTCATACCTTTGAAGATCGCTAAGCGGAAGCGTTACAAGAACGCGGTTGATGGAGTCGTACTCGCAGCGATTCAGATCGCGGTAGATCCGATCAAGTGCCGAACGGACGGCACCTCCGCGTTCAACACACGTGCAGCCCAGTGACTTCTCCAACACCTTGATCCAGCAAGGAGGAAGGAGAGGTTGGGGAAGGGCTCCAACAGCAGCACGACGGCGTGGTGGTGGTGGAGTAGCAAGGTTTTCCGACAGGGCTTCGCCTAAGCGCTGCGGAGGAGGAAGAAGAGAGGTAGGGCTTCGCCGTGAGAGAGAGAGATCAAATCTTGTCTCAAAACATCCAAAACCTCAAGTATATATAGGAGGAGGGACGTGGAGGGCTGGCTTGGCCTCTACTCCAAAGAGGAGATGGCCGGCCGAATTAAAGGGAGAGTCCACCTCCCACAAGGGAGGTGGATCTCCTCCTTTTAAATCCTTTTTGCCTTATCTCCTTATCTCCAGCCGCATGGGCCTTTAGCAAAAGTCTTGCCCAGCCCAATAAGGGCTGGCACACTTTATCTAACAGCCCATGTGGTCCTTTGGTCGTCACACCCCTCCCGGGGGTTATCCGGCACCCTCCCGGCACTCCCGGTACACTACCGATGAGCCCGAAAACTTTCCGGTGACCAAAACTGGACTTCCTATATATCAATCTTTACCTCCGGACCATTCCGGAGCTCCTCGTGACGTCCGGGATCTCATCCGGGACTCCGAACAACCTTCGGTAATCACGTATACCATTTCCCTATAACCCTAGCGTCATCGAACCTTAAGTGTGTAGACCCTACGGGTTCGGGAGACACGTAGACATGACCGAGACACTTCTCCGGCCAATAACCAACAGCGGGATCTGGATACCCATGTTGGCTCCCACGTACTCCACGATGATCTCATCGGATGAACCACGATGTCAGGGATTCAATTAATCCCGTATACAATTCCCTTTGTCTATCGGTATGGTACTTGCCCGAGATTCGATCGTCGGTATCCCTATACCTTGTTCAATCTCGTTACCGGCAAGTCTCTTTACTCGTTCCGTAATACATCATCCCGTGACTAACTCCTTAGTCACATTGAGCTCATAATGATAATGTCTTACCGAGTGGGCCCAGAGATACCTCTCCGTCACACGGAGTGACAAATCCCAGTCTCGATTCGTGCCAACCCAACAGATACTTTCGGAGATACCCGTAGCGTACCTTTATAGCCACCCAGTTACGTTGTGACGTTTGGCACACCCAAAGCATTCCTACGGTATCCGGGAGTTGCACAATCTCATGGTCTAAGGAAACGATACTTGACATTGAAAAGCTTTAGCAAACGAACTACACGATCTTGTGCTATGCTTAGGATTGGGTCTTGTCCATCACATCATTCTCCTAATGATGTGATCCCGTTATCAACGACATCCAATGTCCATGGCCATGAAACTGTGACCATCTATTGATCAACGAGCTAGCCAACTAGAGGCTTACTAGGGACATGTTGTGGTCTATGTATTCACACATGTATTACGGTTTCCGGTTAACACAATTATAGCATGAACAATAGACAATTATCATGAACAAGGAAATACAATAATAACCATTTTATTATTGCCTCTAGGGCATATTTCCAACACACCTATTATATTGGATTTATAAACTTTTTGTCCATTTTGGCAATCGATGCCAATGGGGGAGAAGTTTAGAGAGTTTAGTTTGGAATGCTTTGAGAGTTTTGCTTTTGTTGTTTAAGCATTTGCATATCACATCCATGCATTGCATTGTGTGTGCTTGGTTGTACTTATTTTCTTATATAAAATCTCTTGAAAGTGTTTGTCATCAATTACCAAAATGGGGGAGATTGTAAGAGCACATTTCTCCGTGTGGTTTTAGGTTAATTGGTGACACCCCTACGGACTAATGGTTTCCTTGAGTTATATTTGAAGGATTTGTCCATAGGCACTTCTTGAAGTCCATCTATTGGGTTTCAAGGAGTTTATATGGTGACCAAGGTGGTATTCAAGGTTTATCCAAAGATTGGTAATGTGGGAGTTGAGCTTATTGCAAGCATGTCTTGAAGAAGAAGATTGTGTAAGCATTCATGTATACCTTCAAGACATCACCTTTATGAAGAGAGAAGCTAAGATACAAGGTTGATCAATACTAAGTCAAAAAGTGAATCAAGTTGATCAACACACAAAGCATACAAGATGTACTGAGAGGGATCAAGTGATCCCATGGTGTGAAGAAGATTGTGTAAGCATTCATGTTTACCTTCAAGACATCACCTTTATGAAGAGAGAAGCTAAGATACAAGGTTGATCAATACTAAGTCAAAAAGTGAATCAAGTTGATCAACACACAAAGCATACAAGATGCACTGAGAGGGATCAAGTGATCCCATGGTGTGGTAAGCATTGTCCATTATGCTTTGTCTACTAATTCATGGTCTACGTGAGAGTTCTTTGTGGGTTTAGGTATATTTCCATGGGCTTGCATCAAGAGGCAGATCCCATACATACCATGGAAGATGACATCAAGTGGAGATCGTCATCAAGGTTGCGATGTGCAAGATCAAGTGAATCATCACGGAGAGATCATGCTTGAGGCTCGCCGTTCATTGTGGCGACAATGGACTTGTGAATATGTACTGAAGAGTGGCTCACCCAGAGTGGAGTATGGGGGAGCAATCATCTAGTCTTCATCAAGCCAACGCAATCAAGAAATGTGGTCCATCTTGAGGAAGTCAAGATCGTCATCATCTAGCTCAAGTGGACTATGCACAAGGCTAAGGTTTGACCTTCATAGAGTTTTCTATTTTACCAGTCTCATGGTGGTAGTTGAGAGACCGGGTTATAGGATCGATTGTCGTACTATCAAGGGGGCTCTCAAGTGAGTAGCTTGATTGTATCGTTCGTTGAGAGCTCAAACCATTGCATTCTTGGCATCATCATATTTCTTGGTTCTTGGTTGTCTTTTCTCTATGTGGGTTCTTGAGCTTGTGGTTATCTTCGTGACAAGCTCTAGTACATCGAAAACGAATTTCATATGCTTCGTCTATTGCGTTTTCGGTGTTGGAAGTTTTACCGGTCTTATTCGAGGAAGGGTTCTCACCATTTTCTTATGGGCCTTTTATCATTTGCTTATTATTGATATTTCAATCAAGATTTTGTTAGCACATGTCATTAGCTTTCCAACAAACTTTGTTTCATTGAATTCCGAGTCCGTTTGCAAAAGTTGTGGCAGTTTTGGTGTTCTTAAAAGGCTGCAGCGGTACTACCGCGGCTAGAGCGTATGTATTTTTTTACTACCGCTCCAGAGCGATACTACCGTGGCTCCAAGAGCGGTACTACCGCTCCGGACCAAAATCTCGTTTTATTTACAGCCGTGGTAGGCACGGATGTAATTTTTTAGTATCGCTCGCAAGCAATAGTACCGCTACCCGTAGCGGTAGTACCGCTATCGATAGCGGTAGTACCGTGAGGACGAGCGGTAGTACCGCTCCAACGGTTCTACTGGCCTTTTGCCTCCTCGGTGTTGTTTTTCAAAGGGGTACCGCTCCTTGGAGCGGTAGTACCACTCTGTGCGGGCTGTGAGGATAACGGTTGGATTTTTCCCCACCTATAAAAGGGGGTCTTCTTCTGCAATGGACCTCATCTCTTGAGCTCGTGTTCTTCCCCCATTGTTGACCTTCTTCGAGCTTGCTAACTCTCAATCCCTCCAATGATTCTTGCTAGTTCTTGAGGGAAAAGAGAGAGGAGATCTAGATCCACATTTCCACCAATCACTTTCTCCTCTAAGTGAGGGGAACCCCTTGGATCTAGATCTTGGAGTTCTTCGTGTTCTTCTTTGTTCTTCCTCTCATTTTCCTCCCTAGCATTAGTTGCTTTGGTGCGATTTGGGAGAGAAGGACTTGGGCACTCCGTGTGCCCTTGCCATTGCATTTGGTGCATAGGTTTGAGTTCTCCACGGTGATACGTGGAAGTGAGAAGTTGAGAAGCTATTACTCTTGGGTGTTTGAGCACCCTAGAGCTTGTTCCTCTTGGGTGCTTTGGCGCCCTAGACGTTTGGTGGTGCCTCGGAGCTCAATCATTGTCGTGCGAAGCTCCGGGCAAGCTCCGGGGTCTCCAATTAGGTTGTGGAGATTGCCCCGAGCATTTGACGTCACCTCGGAGCCACAATACATTGTGGTGAAGCTCCGTGGTGTCGTTGGGAGCCTCCAATCAAGTTGTGGAGATTGCCCAACCTTGTTTGTACGGGTTCGGTGACCACCCTCAAGGGTCCCTTAGTGGAATCACGGCATCTTGCATTGTGCGAGAGCGTGAGGAGATTACGGTGGCCCTAGTGGCTTCTTGGGGAGCATTGTACCTCCACACCGCTCCGAACGGAGATTAGCATCCGCAAGGGTGTGAACTTCGGACATCGTCGTCTCCGTGTGCCTCGGTTATCTCTTACCCGAGCCCCTTTACTTATGCACTTTACTTTGTGATAGCCATATTGTTTCTTATTATATATCTTGTTATCACTTAGTTGTCTATCTTGCTTAGCATAAGTTGTTGGTGCACATAGGTAAGCCTAGTTGTTTTAGGTTTTTTGCTTGACTAATTAAACGATAGTTTTATTCCGCATTTGTTTAAGTCTAAACCGTAATTATTTTAAAGCGCCTATTCATCCCCCTCTAGGCGACATCCACGTCCTTTCAGCAGCCATCTTGGTCCTGTGATCATCGACGATATCGGCAACATGAAACTCCAATCCCATCTTCTCATCTTCAGTTCTTTTCAATTTTCTTTCAAATGATCGATTTCTTTTTCAGCTTTAGTCAACTTGTCGAGCAGAATTGCATAGTCGGTATCCATTTCTGGTTCAACTACTTCCTATAGATAAAAACATCTACGTCAAGTTGGTGGCATAATTAATTGTCATAGACATTAGATGTGTGAAATAGTTATAAGAGATAATATACCACGTCTGAATCATAGACTGGACGAGGGCCGACGTGGGTGGATACCATAACCATGGCACTATATAATAACAAACAATAATAAAAGTAAGAAAATCATACGAGTAAGTATATTTTTTTTTAGAAAGAAGATAAGATCAAGAGGCTCACCACGCGCGGGTGATCGACGGCGGTTTCAGGATGGGGACGGGACAGGACGGACCGCCAAACCTAGACAAATTTTGACGAAAATGGAGTTTGGACAAGGAGCTTCGAGAGGATAAAGCTTAAGTGCGGCTCAGGCATTTCATCGAACACCTCATGTGCATAGAAGGTGAGCTAGAGTGCCACAAAGCTCTAACACTGCTGTCCTGGAAAAACAAAGCACTCCATGGCTCTGCTAGCGGCGGGCAAGGGTTTATATAGGCAGCTCATTGGTCCCGGTTCGTGGTTGAAACCGGGACAATAGGTCTCCCTTTGGTACCGGTTCCAGCCACGAACCGGGACCAATGATCGTGGGCCAGAAGTGAGACGCATTGGTCCTGTTTCGTGCCTGGAACCGGGACCAAAGGGGTCAGACGAACCGGACCAATGGTCCACATGGCCCGGCCGGCCCCTGGGCTCACGAACCGAGACGGTTACCACCTTTGGTCCCGGTTCGTGAGCGAACTGGGATTAATGAGCTTAGGAGGCCCGAACCAATGCCCTATTTTCTACTAGTGATACTTTGGCCGGATCAACATCAAACAATTTAACGACGGTGCAAACTAGTTAAGCTCATACACAAGGGCAAAAATTGTCGACATTATACATACATGTAGTGGCATGGTTGTATGCATCGAATCGATGCAGAGACCGAAAGTTATCCTCCTTTAAAAAAACATACATGCAACATATGAAAAATGCGACATACACTACTATGCAAGATAATTGATATATTTTCTCAATAAAAAAAGATACTTGACATATAATCTAGCTTGCGCGGGACTTGTCGGTGCGGCAAGAGGCCTTGGAGACTTGGGCAAAGGCACAGCGACAGCTTTGCTGACATTGGCTGGCCTATCATTCTGAGTAGACCGGGGTGGGCTGCCATGTTGGCCAAGCATCCTCCTCGTGTGCTTGACGGCGACACTAGTGAAGGCATGGTCCAGATAACACACTCCCTTTTGACATCCATAGCCGACACTTGCGTCATGGTGGTGTACATATTTGTGAAGCTCGCTTGTTTGTCAAAGACTAGGGCGGGATGGGCATCCCATGCTTCCCTAGTTGTGAGAGCGTGGCTTTGGCCCGGCTGTGGTGGCAGACAACTTTCGTGGTGGTTATGTCGCTGGACTCTGCGAGCACGGGCTGGAGGACAGGGTCCTCGTCCTCCGACTCGAGGAGTTCGATTTCGCCCGTCATGTCAGTGTCGTCCTCCTCTACAATGTTGTACTCCACCTCCTTGACAGTCGTGACCAGGTCTTTGAAGGTGGTCGTCTCTGGTTCCATAGCTCAGTTGGAACCTGGCAGAGCCATGACAATTTCCTAAGGCTAAGCGGATGGCGAGGCGGCATGGCGGCGTAGAGGAAAAGTCGAGGGCGGATCTAAGAGGGAAGGAGGCGAAGATGTGAGGACTGCTCTAGAAGCCTCCCGGCTAAAGTTTACATTTGTGATATTTCGCAAAAAAAAACGTTTACATTTGCGTGGTCTGCGGCATGGGAAGGCATGGGCATCGAGAACTCCCTCTGAGAAACTACCCGAGGGACAGGAAAAATGGGTGGCAATGAATCGAGAAGGGGTATTAATGGATGCATTTTTCAGTGGAAAACACGTCTGCCGGAGTATACTCCATTGGCATGAGGAGGAAGGACTTGAAAGTACACGCCCGTCACGTCGGTTGAGTTTAGAGTGCACTTCAAAACAGTACCTCAGCCTCTATCTCTTTTAAAAATGAACACAGTACCACAACCTTCAAATGTGAACTCCGTCTTTTTTTAGACAGAGGCGGCTACAAGGATTCCGTTGAAGTTGCTGTAAGAGCATCTTCAGCCGCGGCTCTAAAAGACCCCTCAGGGGTCGATTTTATCGTCGGCAGGCGAAAAAACGTCCAGCCGCGGGCTCAGGACCCCGTTTTTCGTCGGTTGAGGCCTTTTTTTGGGCCGACAAATCCAGGCCGAACCCAGAGCGTTGGGGGTCTCTTGGGCGCGCCGGCTGAAGCAAAAAGCCGAGTGGGACCGAGGTGTCGGCGACACCGGGTGCTACTTCCCGCCGCTTTCCCCTCCTTTTCCCTCCTACTCCCGCCGTTTCGTCCGCCGGTTCATCCATTTCCCTCCACTTTCCTTCCCTTCCTTCGCCGCCATGCCGCCGAAGAAGTAAGCAGCCCCTCGCCAAGCCACCGACTCCACCGTCGCCAAGCCCCGCAAGCCCCGTGAGCCGATGGCGAGACCGGCGGGGATGACAAACGCCGAGTGAAAGGCCGACGTCGAGCGAAGGAAAGCGGTGACCGCCGATCGCCGTAATAGGCTACTCATGAAGAAATCCCGGGACGCGGCGGCGGCGGAGGAGGCTGAGATGGAGGACATAATCAACACCGGCTCAACCGCGGCCGCCTCGTACCCCGGGTTTGGTGCCGAGGTCGACCAGGACACCGGCGACATGGACGACGCCGAGGTCGACCCCGAGGAGGAGGAGGAAGCGGCGGAGGAGGAGGACCCCGAGGATGAGCTCGAGGAGGAAGAGCCGGTGCCTGCGCCGACGAAGGGCAAAGGGAAAAAGAAGAGGAAGACGAGATCGGCCAACGGCAAGCCGGGCGAGCCCCGCATCAAGTGGACGTCGGTGGAGGACGTGTGCCTCGCCGAATCATGGAAGCTCGTGAGCATGGACCCGATCACCGGCGCGAACCAGAACACCGATACGTACTGGAAGAGGATCAAGGTGGCTTTCGACGAGCGCAAATTGGTCGACCCAGAGTTCACCAGCGGCACCAAGGACATGTCCAACCATTGGGCGGGCATTCAAATGGCGTGCAACAGATGGCACTGCATCCAGGAATCGGTCCATGCTCGCCCAGAGAGCGGCGCGAGCGTCGAGCAGCAGGTATGTTTGCCTACTTTCTTTCGTCGAACGCTTGGCATGCTTCCTCCCTTCGCCACCGAACTGTTGTTTTTTGGGCGCAGATGGTGCGGATGTTCGAAATGTTCTGCCGGGAAGCCGACTTCGACTTCAAGTTCCTCCATGTGTTCACGCGGATCGAGTCGTGCGAGAAATGGGCCGAGGTTCGACATCAGCTCATCGACAAGGACGCCTCGCTCAGCCCGGACGCGCCTATTTCCGGGGCGGCGGAAGGGCGACCAGACGGGAACAAGAAGGCAAAGAAGGCCAGGAACGACGCGCCGGCCTCCGAGCGCCTGCAGGCGTCGATCGAGCAATGCATCGCCGATGCAAAGACCCACTCTGCCCTAAGAGAGGAGAAGACGGAAGCGAGGTGGACGACGTTGTTGACGAAACAGGACGCCAAGCTCGACCTTCTCAGGACCAACGTCGCCGCGAAGAAGCGCAATACCGACTTGCCGTTCCTCATGGAGGGCGTCACAGCGAACATGGACCCGCTGGTCAAGGCATGGTACCTGGCGGAGCGCGACCTCATCCTCAATCGCATGCCGACGCAACCGCCCGCACCACCCACATCACCGACACCGCCGCCGAGCCCTCCGCCCGCGTCTCCGAGGTTGGAAGTGCCCGATACGCCGACCTCGCCCATGCCGACCGCGCCGATAGCTCCGGCAGACGGCGGCGAGCAGGCCGCTTGAGGAGGACCTCGCCCACTCCGATCGGACTGTTGGCATTTTTTGTACGCCGGACTGTTGGTTTTTTTTGTACGCCGGACTATTTGGCTTGTTTCGTCGAACCTGTGACGATCGATCGCCGGCCGATGGCATGATGGCGCCGAACTGTGGGCACGCCAAACCCACGGGAAATGAAAATGTTTAAATTTAAAGACTCTGGACCGAACCCCGAAAGCGCGACTGGGAGGCCGAGCCCCCAGACCGATTTTAGCGCCGGCTCGTCTCCAGACGGCGCTAAAATCGGCCCGTGGGGAGCCAACGGCTGGAGATGCTCTAAGCCCATCAGAGGTAAAATTACATGGGCTGCTAAAAGGTCCATGGGCGTGCGCTCGTTCACCTTATTCCTTCTAACGGCCCACCCCTTACGTCTTCCCCTCTTCTTCCTTCTCGGCCGAGCCGCCTTAAACCCAACCGAGGATCCCACCGCACATCGCCGTCGGCGGCTCACCGGAGACACGAGTGCCCCGCTATTGCCACCCATGGCGTCCCGCCGCGTCCTCCACCTCCTAACGGCATCTCGAGGCATCTCCTCAACCCCACATCTCGCCTCCCTCGGGTGGATCAACAAGATCAAGAACACCTTCACCGGCACGAAGGCCGACGAGTCACCCTTTCCCCCCTCCGAATCCTTCAATCTCAACAGTAAGTAGTCGTCCGTGATTTCTGGTTCCTCCTCTGTTTGTACAGTGGCTGGTCTGATCCGGGCCCTCTGGGTTTGCAGTGTTCGCGAATTCAATGGAGATGGCGAGGAAGGTGGGAACTTTCAAGAACTTCGTGGCAGGGACTTGCGGAGAGGCCACCGTCCTAGCCGCCTGCGAGAAGCACGCCGCCGTTCTCCGCTTCCTCGCCACCATCGATCCAACCGGGGAGGTATAGAGCGGATGCCATTTTTTATAGTGCGGCATGGCCGTTGCTTCATTGTGTGGTGTGTGCTGCTCTTTGTTCTGCAGAAGCTCAAAAGCAGTGACAAAATTGCTGCCACCAAGCATTGCAACTGCACAATTGCTGATGTGGAGCACATACTGGCCAAGTACACATGGGCTAAAGATGCCCAAAAGAAGATTGAAAAGCTCAAAGCAGAAGGAAAGCCAGTGCCAAAGACATTTAGTGAGGTAACTCCGGTCTAGCGGTTGTAACTGTTGGATAGGGGTGTTAATCCTTTTGTTTCACTAGTCATTGAAGAGGGGATGAATTACATGTGAAGGTGCAAAATAACGAAACATAGGAGAGATCAGACAGGGGAGATGGTATGAAGAATTAATATTGCTAACCACTTTCTTTAGAGAATATCAATGTACGAGGATCAGCTAAAGATAAAGAAAATTGGCAGCCCATTTTAGCCATCATAATGATTCATTACTAAACATCTTACTTGACTAGTACCTCAATATGTCAAAATGTAAATTAGATCAATACAGGATATGATGATTTCTTTGCTCATATTTGAAGCAACAGTTATGTGCTGATGTGTGATATGCCTGATGTTTAATGCTGAATCGTATCACCTTTCTAGGTGCAAAAACTAATGGGTAATACAGCCTTGGACGTTGGAAGAGATAATCTGGCAAAGACTGGTCAGATAAGTAGGAATGCTCTCTGCCCATGCGGTTCTAAGAAACGATATAAAAAGTATGATTCTTCCATGCCTGATACTCTTTTATTAATGATGATCTGTTGCCACTCGAGTATTGCTGTTGTGTTTCCTTTGAAAATCAGATTGCTGCAAATTACATGTGCATTTACATCTTTTAGATGGACAACCTACAGAGGTAGATTTAGATTTGCTGAAAATCAGATGTTCTATTGCAAACTACAAATCAGATTGCTGCAAATTAGTTGTAGAAAATATGTACGTGCACGGTTACCACTTCCTTAGCAGAAGGTAGATATATATTTTTCAGTATGTACAGGATTTTGTTACTTAGCAGGGCTCCTGTCCTTGGTTCACTGTAATTTGGAGCGAGGAAGTTTGGCCCATTTGGTAACTTCTTTAGTTTGTGTCTATCATTCACGAGTGAGAAAGTGAGATGCTAGGCAGCTGATACCTAGCACGTCGTTTTTGTGCATTAAATACTAAAATGGTGTTACTTACTTGAACTTACAAGTGGAACTCCAAATCATTATTGCTCCATTGCCGCACATTGCCATACTCCACTTAGGCTAACCTAACCTTTTTGTGTGATCACTTACTTGTACCAAGACTTGTCTAGTGTGTGGCGACCAATTTATTCGCCACAACTTAGGTGTGGCCACCTATGGTAGCCAACTGAACACATCCTTCTTTCCCTCTTTGTAGATCCAGCCTTCCTATTTCTTGTGCGGGTTCATATTCTTACCACAATACTGTATGCTGTTATGTTTCTTGTCTTGTGATAACACTCTTTTTGCTGCATGGAATTTGTAGGTGTTGTGGGGCATCTTGAGGTGAAAACCCATGCTTTCCTTTTGCTCGCAAGTTCTGCTCTGCTGTAATCAAGAAAAGCACGTCGGGATTCTGAACCTAGACAGCGACACTGCCTCGGCTGTTGAAAGGGCCAAACTTAGTTGTAACCTGGCTGCAAAACTTGTAAAGCACCATAAGCGGCTATGTATTATGGGATAAACCCTTTCCTGAACCCTGTGATGTCTGGCCTTGGTTAATTTGACTTGCTTATGCAGACAGTTCAAAAGCATCTGCGGAAAGCCTGATGTTTCAACCTTCCTATTGGTCAGTTCATTTAAGTTGTGCATTGAGGAGCTGAGATTCTTGCATCTGAATAAAATTGCGGGAGGTTTTGCACATCCTGGCAATGTTACACTCTTCCTTTGGGAACACTGGCTTCTGCAATGCTTTCTTCTGTGATTGCATATTTGGATGACATCAACACTGGCTTCTGCAATGCTTTCTTTTGTGATTGCATATTTGGATGACATCATGTCATGTGCACCTCACCCCAGAAACACCCACCATAAGTCTCGTAGAAATCCAAAAGTTTGCAAACGTCAATTACCTTGGGTTTATCACATGATCAGCAGCTGTAAGGTAACTTAGAACACATGATGTAAACGAAATCCAGCTGATGGTGTCCGAGGGTATTTTGAAGTTTCGAATTTTTGAAGTGTGAAAAAGAAACTGAAAAACATCTTTCTTTCTAATGTCGTAAATAATTGGAGAAGTCTAGAATTTAGCATAACCTAAAAATATCGTTGACATTGTTTTGAAAGCAAAAGGTATCAGATCCAGGTAAAGACTCCCACCACAAGGCACATTTTTCCTTGGTCAGCAACTAATTAGTAGATTTTGCTTCAGTAATTCGATCTCAAGTTGCCACTCTTACAAGGGACGCCCCTATATACCAAAATGAATTATCCTTCCCGCTACTATCTCCCAGTGGAAAATAAAAGAAACAATACAGCCTCGCAACCAAGGTAACATCGGAAACCGGTTGCTTCTCAGGACGTGACGGGCACATTCATTCGATTCAAGACAGGCAAAGTATTGATGTACGGAGATATCTACAGAGCAAAACTGGATCATCTTCAACTAATCCAATATTTATTTGCTAGGCCGATCCCAAGTAGTCTCGGAAGTGAGGTTGTTCCCATAGTACACTTGCTTCGTAGACTCGTCTATGTATGCCTGCGAGCAAAGAACAGGTTGCATTAAAAAATCATAGATATACTTCCTATTAGATTGTCAGCAAGACACATGTATTTATTGGAAGCTGGGATGCAGCATTCAGTCTGGATGTTTAGATAGTATGCAAAAAAAAAAAATGGAACCAGGTAAAATACTAACCTGCCACCCAGAAGGAAGATCCTTGGACAGCTCTGAGAGATCAGGCTCCCCTTTGCATTGTTCGGCGGCTGCACGAATAGATTCAGTTTTTGCTTCCATCTTTGCTTCGGCTCTTTTGCGTTTTACACGGTCACGCCTACAAAAGTGATGCAGATTACCAAATTGAGCTAGAGTAAAAACAAGAACAACTCCAGTAAATCTAACAAAAGTGGTGCATAACATTGTAATCCTAGCAATGACATGGTCCACAATCAATGATGTAGCAAGAAGAGTTCAAGTCTATAAGCAAGTTACAATCCATATTATTTTAAGTTAACACTCAGAAAGGATAAATTTGAGAATGAGGAAAATATGTCAGTGGCCAAAAAGGATAAACCAGTGACAATTAATATGGATCAGAGGAAGTAAAACTTTGTTGTAAATACTAAGTATCAAGTTATTCAAGTCAACGTCATATGGTGAAGGAAAATACCAGTTACCGCCAAGGGGAACAAAATTAGCGTTTTCCTTAGCTTCTCCACTAGCTATTTGTTGCTTACGCCACCCCTGAAATTACCGAAACTGATCAAATCCAGAGACTTCAGAAGCATATTTGTCACAGCTTTTATGTTCTCGACAGAGAAGTGAAAAGAGTTACATCTATTTCCTTCCGACGTTTCCTTTCTAGGTACTCCAAAGCATCTTCAGGCTCCTCTTCCTCTTCATCGCGAAGCTCCTCTTTTGCAGCTTTCCACTGTAATAGTGAAATAAAATAAAATAAAAGGTTGCTTTAGTAAAGGTAGATTAATAAGGAAACAATCATTATACATCAACACTCACCTTGTCTTAAGCCTTACCAATTACCATGTAAACAGATTGCTCTGCCTTTAAAATAAGAAATGATAAACATGAGACGAAATAGTCAGGAAACACACTGTCACACTCCCACTTGCATGAGTTGTTTTTTTCTGGAGGAGCAATGTTGTGCACAACGAAATAAACTGGCCAAGGACAGTGTGCTCTCTTGTTAATAACATAACCAAGAGTATGTCTCAACGACTAAGTATACACCATTAGTAATAATGCATATCATGCAGTGTGTTAAATTTCTTCATTGATGTCAAACACCACACTTGGGGGCAGTTGATGGTAGGGTAGGAGAGAGCAGAAATGGTCACTATTTTAACAGCAGCTTTGGGAGGTCGGAGAGATACCTTATCCACCAGACTTGAGACCTTCTTATTAGATCTCAGTGATGATGCAACAGCAACAGGGCGCTTCTTAGTACGAGAAACTGCAAATCAGTGCAAATGTCAAAACTAAAACTACAAGCTAGTAATATTAAGTTTCCTTGCAAAGAATAATAAATTACCTTTAGTCTGATTAGTGGTACTAGTAGAAGCTAGAGTAGAACTTCGATGTACTGTTGGTGCTGAAGCTGAGGCTGCCCCTACTGACTGGCTCAAAGACGCAACTGTTGGCTCCTTGGATATCACTTTATCAGACTCCACAGGATTCACATTACTATTTGCATAAAGGGAGGCTGAGCTTGTTTTGTTATCTAATTCACCGCTAGAAATGGCTGAGGTTGATGAAGCATAGTATCCAGAAGATTCAGCCGCTACTTCACTGGCAGCCGTAGTGACAGAAGGATAGCTATAATAAGAACCTGGTACTGGGGGGATCGATGTGGTCTCAACAGGAATAGATACGCCACTTGTAGATAATGGTGCATAGTAAGAATGCTGCTGTGATTGAAGAATATGAGAATCGTTTGCTTGCATATAGTAGTTGGCATTTGTGCCATCTGTACCAGCAGCAGGATAGTACTCCATTCCTGGAAGCATATAACCCAAGTTTGCTTGATCTCCGTATGGCTGAGGAAGTGTATCAGCATGAACAAATGACACAGCAGGCTCTTCAGGCTCAGGAGGAGGTGGAGGAGCTGGTTCATTCTCAGGTGGTGGAGGTGGAATCCATTCCTCTTCTGGTGGTGGTGGTGGTGGTGGAGGAATGTCATTATCCTGCGGAGGAGGAGCAGAATCCCCCAATGATGACAAAGCTGGTGATCGTACTTGCTCTGATGAAGAAAGCTCCTTATTTGGCATAGAAGTGGATCCGCCCTGCTCTTCAACACCTTCTTCATCGACCTCCATTTCCACGTCCATATCTTCATCACTGTCTGATTCAACTCTTAAAATAGCTGCTACCACACCTTGTGAGTTATGAACAGATGATGTTGTACATGGTTCCTCAACCTTAATATTTTCATCGGCAGTACCTATTCCCAGAGTGCTAACATCAACCTTCAAATGCTCACCCTCGTAGGGTGCCATAACTTTAGCTTCATTAGGTGCTTTGTGTCCTGCATCCACTGTCTCCAGATATCCATGTTTGGTAGTGTAGCTAGCTTCAAACTTGGAAACTGAAAGCTCTAGTTGCTTAAGGTGCACCTCAGCATGCAACCACAATGGAAGTAAAGAAGATCCATACGAGGAGAGTGCATTACAGTCTGCTATTCGTATCTCAATTTCTCTTTTTATCAACTCAAGACTGTCAATGGCAACATGTGGCCTACATGATGACATAGAAAAATTAGATACACAGTTCTATGTAGAGGACTGGCTGAAAAGGGAAAAAAACAAAATGGCAAAAAGATGATAAAAACAACAAGCACCTTTCCAGCAGCTTCAATCTTTGCAGTAAATCCTCACCATATTTTGCAAGCTGCAAGGGGTCAATGTCCACTGACTCATGACTAGCGACGGCTCCAGTGTAAGCATAAGCATCATGAGTATAAGTTCCCATAGCAGTATAGGTTGCTGTGCCATTTCCAACAGACACATCACTGGGATATGCTTCGACATTGCTGTGGGGAAGGACATGTGCTTGAGCTTCTACAGAGTAGCCAATATGAGTAGGCACAGATGCAGAAGTGACTCCATCACCAGCAACCCCCGAAGCTAATCCATTAGGAATCTCCCAAGAAGTTTCTCCTGTAACTGTGTTCCAGTAGTAACACTGATTGCTTTGTTCATGCATTATAGCCTTCCAATTCCCACCAATGTCACCAACGATTTGCATGCCAGATGAATCTGGGACAGCTTCCGTTACTGTCACACACTCATTTTCCAGAGCTAGCTCGGGGGCAACAGTAAATTCCTCAGCAACATTTTCTGTGATATTTTTTACATCATCGGCTTGAGATGCTTCCTGCTGAACACTAACAGAAGCAGGCAGTTCACTATCTGCATCGCCTTTATCCCCAGTTACATCACCATGATCGTGAATAACCTGAAACAAGCGAACAAATTTCATCATAAGACGAACTGAGCTCGAACTTCTTAATCTGAATAATCTTCTCTGTAAGAAAAGAGACACATAGTTAAAAGAGAATCTGACAAGAGAGAATCATACGGGTGCTTAATACTTGCAATCTACAGAATAGAAATCACGAACTATTTGGAGGCTTCAGCTGATATATCAAACTGGTTCAGCATATTTGGGGCTTACAATACAATATACAAGAAATTTCAGATTAAATGGTCAGCACACAAAGTTCAACCTATTTGGTCTTATAGCTACGGCTGCGTGAAGTACATAAGACAAGGCAAAAAATCGGGCACAAGGGAATAAATAGGAAAAATATATTACCTTGGCACTTGCATCTGTTGGACTCCCCTTAGTTTCACCATTGGGTTGATCTGTTGCTACTTCATCCTCTTCTTCATCATCACTATATTGCCCAAGCAACGCTAGAGGATTTTCCTTCTTATCTGAAAAAACAAATTCATCATTAAAAACACGAAAGCTTTCATGTGACAATATATATTGCACTATTTTCTGAAGTATATGTGAAGATCGACTCAGGTATAAAAGTAGAACAAGTTCGTTAAAATTACTTTAAAATGTGTCATGGCAGCCCAGCAATAATTAAAAAAACGGGTTAGGAGCTACAATATAAAGAAAGAGACATACGAACCGAGGAGGCAACAATCATCCTGAAATCCCCACGCTCAGATGCTGCCAAAAGAGAAATTACCGGTAGGAACACACCCAGTTTTGACAGAGGAAGCCTGATCTGAAGAATTTACTCAGTGTTCCTTGCAGGCCGGGAACCCTACATGTGCCTCAAACCAGAAATTTGGAGCATACACATGCTTGAACAAAATTCCAAATTTCCACCAAATTTACGTTCCATAGGCATGTGCCGTCTTTACATATCCTTGGAAGGAAATTGATTGAACCCACCTGACGAAGATGGTGAAGTGGGAACACCAGTTTGCTGCTCACGGTTTTCCTCTCCTACTCCCTCTTTCATAGATGCCTCCCCTGCAAGTTTGAAGTATCAGCAGTCAGCTTGTACATATCAACTTATCAAAGTCTATCAGACATTTGGAGTCGCACTTTATGCTGAGTAGTTATACTGCTACAATCATATGTTGCTACTCATGCTCTTGGGCATTCAAAAGTGCAACAAATAGCCAATCATTAAATCTCTACAATTAGAAGGAGTGGGTTCCAAATATATTTTTAACCATCCTTCCTTGATTCCATATTTTTTTAACAGAACTGGAATATCGCATGAGGTACTGTCCATACGTCACTTCTGTTGATTCAGTTGGAGCGATGTAGAGCAATTGCAGAACCCAGTAACCATCAGGTCTCCACAACCAAACCCATCTTTTGTGCTAAGCTGCAGATTTATCTAATGAGGGATGTGACATAGCCCTACATGCACAAATTCACAAATTCCATTACCATGTTTTATTTGTTTCTGCGGGTTATATTTGACGTTTTTATCTCTGCTCATTGAAATGGAAATTGTGTGTTCCTTCTCAGTTATTTTTCATACAACAAAATATTGGACTGTTAGCTTCGAACTATGAAAATGTACATTGATCTTTACTACTGGTAGTTTTTGGTGGCCTCCAGTTCTGCTCTCATGACTCGCCCTAGTAATCTAATATTATAGCCTTGACCACTTCTGTTTCTATAGCAGAAACATCTTAGATTATGGTCTGATACAAGCTCAGCATATGTTGCTGATTTAGGAACAGCACTGAACATACTTCTTCCCGACTCAGGCAATTCCCTATATTCCTGAATCAGTAACTTGTTTAACACACGGTGAAATAATGCAGCAGAAAGTGACACTGAAACTCTAGAGTGCGCACAAGTTTAAGGTCAGCCTAGGCCAGCAAGCCACTTCTACTCATTTTCGTTTAGGCTTTAGCTTCACTGCTCCTTCTGATGCACGTCCAGATTCTATTGGTAGAGCTGGTGATTCAAGGTGCATCCACTTAATCAGGATAGACAGATTCAGGCAGCCAAACAACCACTATCCACGCAACAAATAACCTTCCGAGTGTTCAGAATATAAACTAACCGAGCTCCATTCAAGCCTACCCCGATTGCAGGCTAGATAGTCGACGCGATGAAACGAGCAATTAGACGCACATCAGTCACGAGTCGACCAAGCACAGACTACGGAGGAAACCCGGACCCGGGGCAGGGGCGGAGGACTCACCGGGGGAAGGATCGAGGAAGAGGTCGAGCTTGACCCTGCGGCCCGAGGCCGCCTTGGCCGCCAGACGGCGCTCCTTCCGCCTCCCCATCGCCGCTGCCCCGAGCAGTCGGGCGCGCGCCGGGGCTGGAGATGGATGTCTTCTTTTCTAGGGTTAGGGTTTGGAGGGTCACGTCTGGCTGTTCTCTTTGTTTTACAGCGAAAAGGGAAGCGAATCAGGAGGAGAGGCGAAGTGGGAGGGCGCTTCGGTGGAGGGTTTTTTTAGAAGAACCATGTATTTATTCATAATAATAGCAACATACAACATACATGGGTTTTTTTAACAGTCTAGAGAAACAACACACAAGAAAATTTACATCATCATCGTCAAAGAATCCAGCCGCCGCCGACGCTGAAGCGTTCGCCAGAAGAGAGAAACATGGGCCTCCAACTTGCCAAGATCCAAGATAGTTCCATAACAGCCAATCTGCGTTATGAGCCTCTGAACAGGCGCCATCACAAGTGGCGACACACATATCGTTGTGGGTCATCGGTCAAAGAAATACTTCACGCATCTTGGATCGCGGTCTTGAAGATCTTGGCTGGCAGAACCGTCGAAAAACTTCAAAACCGGCAACCATCTTCCACCGTCAAATCTCCATGTGGGTCATCCTTTGGACAAGACCGACGTTGCGGCGGCGGCCAACTCCAAGACCCAAACTTCCGGCTCCACGACAACGCTGGAGACGCAGCCGACGCAATGCGGACGAAGCCGAAGAAACAAGAACCTGATCAAGATCTCCACCGACGTCTTGAAGAACTCGCTCGAACACAAATCCATGGCTCCTCGACGTCGCGGAAGAACGCCATCGAGTCGGTGGCTTGGAAAACTTTATTCGCGGTGACGACGTCGGCACCGACCGAGCGTAGTCACCCCACATACCTATCCTAAACGAATCTACAGACCGGACGGAAGGAACCGGGCTCCCCCACCCTCCTGTTGCAGCCGGAGCGACGAGCGGAGGGAAGGGGAGCCAACGCCCTCGCTGACAAGAAAGCAGGCGGTGTTGAAAATGATGGGTACCTAGATCGCCTGCAATGTCGCCAGACAAGAAAACTAACCAGCACTCGCGGGGCGGCGGTTCGCTCAGGATCACAGAAGTGTTGTGCTCTGCACGTGCTCGCGTTTCGCTTCCACGAAGAGGCGCGGTTGTCTCGGTCTAATCGTTTATCTTGGTAGCCCGGTTTATTTCGGCTCTTCTTCCACTTTTGTCTCGTGTTTTTGTTCTTTTTTTATCACTCTTATTTTAAACACCACTCTTTTTCATTCTAATTCATCGGTTTATTTTTATTATTTTATTAAAAAATATACTTTCATAGCGTATAACAAATAAGGGGTCTAATTTTTTTACGTTATTCAAATCAATCGATCTCTCTTAGTAGTGCAATTTGTTTAGGAAACAAATAACAAATTTCAAGAAAGAGATAATAGATTTTCAGGAAACAAATAACAGATTTTTTTAATCTAATTTTCTTAACTTATCAAAATTAACCGATCCCTCTCGTTAGTATAATTTGGTTTAGGAAACAAATAACAGATTTTTAGGAAACAAATAACAAATTCTCAAGAAACAAATAACGGACCTTAATCTAATTGTCCAAATCAACTGATCCCTCTCATTAATACAATTTGGTTTAGAAAACAAATAATACTTTTTAGGAAATAAATAACGGATTTTAAAGAAATTAAATATCTCAATCATGTCAAACAAATCTCACTATGAAAGCGTTATCTACGGCAATAGGTAGGTCATTTGTCTAGGATTATATATGTCGGCGTTGCCGCCGCCACTCCTCCACTCCCGAACGAGATCATTTCTCTAGGATTATATACGTCGACGTTGTTGCCGCCGTCGATCCCAAGGAACGTCGTGGATCAACATGACGCCTTCGTCGCGGATCATCGTCGTCACCGTCATCGATTGCCAGGGACACCGCAGATCCCCAGGACATCGCAGATCTTCGGGGTGTCGTCGCCGCCATCGGCACGGATCCCCACACGTCATCGGCGCCTTGGATCACGCATAGGGCGGCGAACAGTGTAGGGCGGCATCATTGAAGATGGTCGTGCCAACCTTTAAGGTATTTTCTGCTTGAGTTTGCTCTGTTAGAAGTATGTAGTCTGTGACATCAATAGCCAAATCACATTTTCACCTGCATGTCTGAGGTACTCTTTCAGCACCAGCACGGCTAGAGAAGAGAATGGCATGGGCAGCCACTAATGAAAAGAGTTCACGGAGTTCAAAAATACATGCCAATATAATGGCTAGATCCCAGACCTTATGATATCTACCAATAACCAGTGATATGTTTTTGGTTGGATGTCTACTTCTTCTCTTAAGGCCACAGTAGGACGACACCAGATATATCTAATAATTGTTTCATCGGATCACATAACATTCATTTTGCTGAAAAAACACCTGGCCTTATTGGAAGTGAATTGGCTGTGCAGTTCATGTGCACATTGTCTTTGTGAAAGCACAACATGCTCCCTTGGTGGTTTTGATAATTCATGACAACATACATTGTCTCTTGGACTAATACTTTTATCTAGTGTGTTTTAGATAATAGTCCATGGAGAGTTGGGTTGGCAAAGAGATTGTGGAAAAAGCCCAAGATGCAAGGAAATGGATTGGAAAAGCTTCAAGCAAGAGGACTCTACATTTTATATTTGTGAGAAATCATCTTGAGTCCATAGGAAAGCCAATACTATTAAAAGGGGGTAAAGTTTTGTTGGTGAAACAAAAAACTCATACATGCACAAGTGATAGTCACCAAAGACACACACAAACTCTCCCACCAAAGTCTGTCCTAAGCCAAACACTCAAAATCGGTGCAACCAACATTCCACATTCAGTGCCACCGATTCCAAACCCTAGACACACTCAGCCAAACCCTAACCCTTCGGTACAGCCGATACTGCTTTCGGTGCCACCGAATTAGGCTGCCAACTTTCTGTTACGCAAGTTCACACTTTCGGTCCCTCCGAAATTGTTGAATCGGCGTCATCGAGAATGGGCATTCTGACCGTTGGTCACCTTATTTGTGCAACCGAGATTCCTATATCGGTCCCTCCGAGATTCAAAAGTTGCCACCTTTTGGTCACTTCGGTACCATTGAGACTAACACATCGGTGTCACCGAGTTAGTCATTTTGTGTGTAACGGTTGGATTTTGGGGGATGCCTATATATACCCCTTCACCACCACCTACTCGAAAGAGAAGCACTCAGAACCATTCCATACATATCCTATCAGTTTTCTGAGAGAGAACCACCTACCCTTGTGTTGAGGTCAAGATCTTCCACTCCAACCATATGGATCCTGATTTCTAGTCTCCCCAAGTTGCTTTCCACCAATCCCATCTCCTCTACCAAGCCAAATCCGCGAGAGAGTGATTGTGTGTTGAGGAGTCTATCATCTTGAAGCACAAGAGCAAGGAGTTCATTGACATTACCGAGCCTATTACCTTTTGGAGGGTGGTGCCTCCTAGATTGGTTAGGTGTCGCTTGGGAGCCTCCTATTTCGTGTTGTGGAGTTGAACCAAGAACTTTGTAAGGGCAAGGAGATTGCCTACTTCGTGAAGATCTACCCATAGTGAGGCTAGTCCTTCGTCGACGGAAGCCGTCATGGTATAGTCAAGGTTGCTTCTTCGTGGAACCCTCCGTGGGTAGAGCCCTCCGTGGAGTCTAGCGACGGTTACCCTCCATGGGTTGAAGACTCCATGAACGTGGACGTATGATAGCACCACCTATCGGAACTACGGGAAAAATCCTTGCGTCTCCAAATGCGTTTGATCTCGATACCTCAACCTTTTACTTCATGTGCAATGTCTTTACTTTCCGTTGCGATATTTGTTGACATGCATGTGTAGGGTATATAGACTTGCTAGCTCAGCTAAAACTGTTAAAATCTGCCAACCAATTAACTTGGGAAAATATTAGGTTTTAATTTTCTGCTAGTAGTCTATTCACCCCCCCCCCCTCTAGACACTCTTAAAGTGATCCCTCAGCTTGGTTAACACCTTTCATTTATCACAAATTGACGTGGAACAAACACTAAGTAATAAGTACGCATGTCCATCTATCCTTTTGATCACTGCCATCTTTGGTGTCAATAGATATTAAAAGTCTGGAACTACATGCACATAAGTTAGGGCTTGTTCATACAATAATCTGCATTAGTATGTGTCCATAAAATCAGCACCAGTAGTCGTTCCTTTAGTTTGCTAGAATTGCTTTTAGCTACAAAATTATTTTGTCACAAAAAATCTAGCTGCCACATGTGTACTAGTTTCATTACGTAGTGTGTTTCCGAAAATGATAATTCCTATGATTCAAAGGTTTTGGACAAAGTTCGAAATTCGAAGGGTCGCTGCCATAGTAGTCCGAAGAAACAATGTTGTGCACTCGAGGGTGCTACCGCCGGTCGTGCGTTAGGCATCCGTTCTGCTGGAAGTCGCTCCTAGAAGGATTCCATGGTTGTTGCCTCGTTAGTGACTCGAGAAGCAAAGAAGGGACTCCAACTACATCATTGACACAACAACGGAGCACAACATGAAAGCATGTCACCGATACAAATATTCTGTTACCATGGCCATTGATACATCAACGGAGCAGAGCATTAATGTTGGAGACACGATGAAGGCGACACTACCTTCTCTCTTTGGCATCATGCATAATGATAGTTTGGATGTGTTGGAAATATGCCCTAGAGGCAATAATAAATGGTTATTGTTATATTTCCTTGTTCATGATAATCATTTATTATCCATGCTATAATTGTATTGAATGGAAACACATTGCATGTGTGGATGCATAAACAACACTTTGTCCCTAGTATGCCTCTAGTAGACTGGCTCGTTGATCAAAGATGGTTAAGGTTTCCTAGCCATGGACATAATATGTCATTTGATAACGAGATCACATCATTGGGAGAATGATGTGATGGACAAGACCCAAACTATAGACATGGCATATGACCGTGTTAGTTTATTGCTATAGTTTTCTACATGTCAAGTATTTGTTCCTATGACCATGAAATCATGCAACTCACTGACACTGGAGGAGTACCTTGTGTGTATCAAACATCGCAACATAACTGGGTGACTATAAAGATGCTCTACAGGTATCTCCGAGTGTGACTGTTGAGTGAGCATGGATCAAGACAGGGATTTGTTACTCTGTGTGACGGAGTCTCAGGGCCCACTAGGTAACACAACATCACAACAAGCCTTGCAAGCAATGTGACTAAAGTGTTATCTATGTGATCTTGTATTACGGAACAAGTAAAGAGACTTGCCAGTAACGAGATTGAACTAGGTATAGAGATACCGACGATCGAATCTCGGGCAAGTATGTAGGATCGAAAGTAGGTCTAGAGGGGGGGGTGATTAGACTACTTGACCAAATAAAAGTATGCCTTTTCCCAATTTTAATTCTTGGCAAGTTTTAGCATTCATAACATATCAAGTACACCCTACACATGCAAGTCTAAGAGTATAGCAGTGGAAAGTAACAACAAGCATGAGTAAAAGGATAGGGTAGGAATATCAAACGCAATTGTAGACACGATGATTTTTCTCGTGGTTCTGATAGGTGGTGCTATTGTACATCCACGTTCATGGAGTCTTCAACCCACGGAGGGTAACGGTCGCGAGAGTCCACGGAGGGTTCCACGAAGAAGCAAACTTGACTATACCATGATGGCCTACGTCCACGGAGGACTAGCCTTACTCGGGGTAGATCTTCACGAAGTAGGCGATCTCCTTGCCCTTATGAACTTCTTGGTTCACTCCACAACACGAAGTAGGAGGCTCCCAAGCGACACCTAACCAATCTAGGAGGCATCACCCTCCAAAAGGTAATAGGCTCGGTAATGACGATGAACTCCTTGCTCTTGTGCTTCAAGATGATAGACTCCTCAACACACAATCACTCTCTCACAGATTTGGCTTGGTAGAAGAGATGGAATTAGTGGAAGGCAACTTGGGGAGGCTAGAAATCAAGATCCATATGGTTGGAGTGGAAGATCTTGACCTCAACACAGGGGTAGGTGGTTCTCTCTCAGAAAACTAAGTAGGATAGGTATGGAATAGTTCTGAGTGCTTCTCTTTCGAGTGGGTGGTGGTGAAGGGGTATATATAGGCATACCCAAAAATCCAAGTGTTACACACAAAATGACCAACTCGGTGACACCGACGTGTTAATCTCGATGGTACCGAAGTGACCAAAAGGTGGCAACTTTTGAATCTCGGTGAGACCGATATATGAAACTCGGTTGCACTGACAAGGTGACCAATGGTCAGAAATGCCAAACTCGGTGACGCTGATTCAACATTCTCGAACGGACCAAAAGTGTGAACTTGCATAACAGAAAGTTGGCAACCCAACTCGATGGCACCGAAAGCAGTGTCAGTTGCACCGAAGTGGCTAGGGTTTGGCTGAGTCTGTCTAGGGTTTGGAATCGGTGGCACCGGGATAGGAATGTTGGTTGCACCGATTTTGCATATTTGGCTAGAGACAGACTTTGGTGGGAGAGCTTGTGGATGTTCTTGGTGACTATCACTTGTGCACGTATGAGCATTTTGTTCACCAACAAAACCTTACCCCCTTTTATAGTATTGGCTTTTCTATGGACTCAAAGTGATTTCTCACAAATGTAAAATGTAGAGTCCTCTTGCTTGAAGCTTGTCCAACCTATTTCCTTGAATCTTGGGGTGATTGCACAATCTCCACAATCCTTTTGCCACCCCTATGATAAACTTTTCCTGAAATATACTTGGTGGAAACATTAGTTCAATGACATAGTGAAAAGCTACATCAACGTCGGGGACAAGGAAAGAACCCACAGAACTGTAGATGACCCTGAATGTTGAACCTGGTGGCAGGGTTCTGCATCCCGTGCACACTCTGATGCAGACACTGCATATTAAGCAGGAGTGCAGGTCCACGTGCCGGGACGCGACGTCCAACATCAAGCCACTCAAGACCTGGAGGAAACGCAGTCTGAGGCGGGTAAAGGATGTACTCCGGATGTATCCCCGCGGTGACTGCTAGCAACAAATACCCCAAAGCCTGATAAAGATGAGCATGGGTGGTGTACAACTCGACGTTAAGAGCCCTGACAATGTGATCCAATGCCTCAGTGTACTGAACCAGAACCTGTGGGTCGTAACGACGACTCACATAGGGGGTGCAGATAGCAGTGTAGGATCGGTCGTTGCGCTGCCCTGCGAAAGGGGTCAAGACCTCAGCATCGGCGACAATATTAACTCCAGCAGGAACATACGGAATGTATATGTATGCCGTCTCCTCCAAACAAGAGTTCGTTGCATGGAGTCGAACAATAGCAGCATAAGCAGCATCCTGTACGGCCATCTCGACAGTCACTCCAATGCCACGGAAGGTGTGCAACTCAGTGATGGAGAGGTCCTGTCAATCCCAGATAACCATCACAACCTCATACTGTTCCTGGGTGAACTCGCGGTAGTCCTCGTAAACAGTGTACTCGGGGTACCAACGATATCCCAGCCTCTTCAAGAGGTCGACCAGAATGGCCGGGAACCCAGTCGCATCGTGCGCGAAGGTCAGACGGACGATCTGCCTACTGGGACGCATCTGTAATAGGAAGATTTAAGATGTCAAATGACAGTGTGTGCATTATAATTTCAAAGGAAACAATTTTCGACGAAACAAATCTCCGGTGGATGTGATCACGATAACCTAATGTTAGAGTTAACAAAATCTTTAACCCAAAAGAGGAGAGAGATCAAACCCCAGAGTATAAACAAGGAATAAAAGATCGTAATACCACCCTATTGAGATGTGGGCCAATAAGCCACACAACAGTGTTAGTAAAAGTTTTTCAAGTACTAGACTCAAGGAGTTGGAAAGGGGGCTACCTACAGGCAGTCGGCTCTGATACCAACTTGTGATGCCCCCAATTTCGATCATATGCTAAACATACACGCAATGCGTACGATCAAGATCAAGGACTCACTAATCAATATCACAACACAACTCTAGACACAAATTAAAGTCATATAGCTTCATATTACAAGCCAAGGGCCTCAAGGGCTCGAATACAAAGCTCGACAAGCACGAGTCAGCGGAAGCAAATAATATCTGAGTACAGACATAAGTTAAACAAGTTTTGCCTTAAGAAGGCTAGCACAAACATAACACAGATTGAAAGAGGCGAGGCCTCCTGCCTGGGAACCTCCTATCCTACTACTGGTCGGGGCCGCCTCCACGTAGTAGTAGGCTCCTGCGATAGTGCAGTAGTCGTCTCCGGCGTACTCCATCTCCTGGGCTCCATCGTCTGAACACAGAAATGTATCGAGGGGGAAAGAGAAGGCAAAGCAACGGTGAGTACTCATCCAAAGTACTCGCAAGACTGACATCAAAACTATACTAAGTATGCATCATTATCAAGGGGTGGGGTTATATCTGGACTGACTGCAGAAAGCAAGAATGAGAGGGAGGCCTAGTCCTATCAAAGACTAGCATCTTCAGCATCTTGCAGCATTAGAAGAGATTAGACTGGTATCTCACATATAGTCAAATTATTGTAGCAATTTTATTCAATAACCACGCCCAGAGATTCTTCCTCGACTCCCTGCGGGGAAGCAATCCCGGAGACAACATTCATCTTATAATTAAAGTCACAATTGTAGTTTTATAAGGTCAAGGTACAACTCCAAATCGTCCTGTTACCGTGGACACGACTATTCGAATTGATTATCATCCCTTCAGGGGTGCACCACATATTCCCTGCACGCTTGAATCACCTCCGACCGGACACACTTTTCTGTGTCATGCCCGACCTCGGGATATCAAAACATCGTCGCCCCACCTAGACTCAACGAAGAGGCCAGCCCGCCGGTCTAAATCCTATGCGCACGGGGGGCATGGACCAATCACCCTTTGCACTCCTACACGATGCGAGGGCGACCAAGGTCAGTTCGAGCACCCCTTATAACAAGCGCGATGCCGTTGCGGACCACTCGGGCGCGCACCACTCCAATGCTACCGTCCGAAGATCTTCGGCTGATACAACGACACTGAGTACCCATAACTTCTCCCATGTGAAGGTTAGTGCGTATAAAGACCAACGACCTAACTCAGGTCAAGTACCCAACCCATTAGCATTTTATTAATGCGGGGAAAGCGCGACCCATAAAGTACGGCCCCGTTGCCCCGTCTCGAGGATGTGTGGCAAAGGCCTCTCTTGCCAGTCCACGCCTCATCATCATCAAACCGTGGGTAACCCTCAGGGCCGACCCATCACCAACATGTTTTTGTAACCAAGTCATAGTAACTGTGTGTATAACACATCAAGTCCGGAACTGAGGAATCACCCTCAAGGGTCCCCGCTCGATGTAACCGTCAAGGTGGACTTTAGAGGAATCACCCTCGTGGGTCCCACACTTGAGGGCTTGCACGACAGAGACATCGTCGGGAATGGTGAAGGAGGAACCACCCTCGATAACCACGACTGACTAGATACACTACAGGGCTAGCATCATGAGTACTTCACGAGGTGTCACCCTCGGTACTCGATAGTAGCACTATAGAGTCATACAACTAAGGGGAGTGCGGTGGTGTGAGGGGCCTGGCTTGTCGGTCGATTGACCGAGTCTTCGGGTTGTCGGGTCGTCGATGAAGAAGCAGGGGCAATTGGGACTAAGGGGTCACTAGGGATTCACTAACCAACCTATACTAAGCAGTTGGTATGATTGCAGGAATAGTAGCAGTTCATCAAAAATAGGCTATGCATCAGAATAGGAGCTAACTAATATAGTAGCAAAAATCTAATGCAAGAATAAGAGGGAAAGGAATAGGCGATATCAGAATGCTCAAGGGGGGTTGCTTGCCTTACTTCTCTGCGGCAAAAGGCTGGTCGTCAAGCGCATAGTCATACTCGGCAACAGCGTCAGTATCGAGGTCTACCGGAGAGAAGAGGGGGGAAGAAACAATAAATATAAAGCATAGATGCGATTACAATGCATGACATGGCAATATGCAGGGCTAGGCATGCACTAACGCAGTAGTATATGTTGTAGATAGGTTGGAAGAATATCTGACGATATTTTCCGGATCTCGGGCTACTACCGGACAGATGAAACGGATGAAAAAGTTTCATGTTCGTTATGACAGGAGCACGTGACAAACTAATGGACTGCGTAAACGGATTCATGGGATTTTTCTGAACAACTTTCATGTATAAATTATTTTCATTTGAGTTACGGATTATTTTATATTAATTTTTAAAGTTTTATTAATATTCAGAAATTAATTAGATTAATTTAATTCAATTAATCCGAATTATGACATCAACATGATGTCATGCTGACATCAGTAGTCAACAGTGTTGTTGACTGGTCAAAGCTGACCAGTGGGTCCACATGTCATACACACCTTTTAATTTAGTTTAATTAATCTTAAACATGTTTAATTAGGGGCGATGGGACCCACCTGTCATTTTTTGTTAAACCTATTTAATTAACAGATTAATTAACAATTTTAATTAATTAATTTAGTTAATCTTAATCACCTTACTAATTAATTAATTCACTCATTAATTAATTAACTAATTTAACTATTCATTTATTGATTGATATTTTTTTATATTTTTTTACAAACATTTTTTTGGGGGGGGGATTGGGCCCTCAGTGTGAGTGTCACTGGGAGGGGGGGTTAGTGGGGGCTTAACTCCATTAACCGAATCGGCTTAGGGGAGGGTCGAGCCCTCGGTGGCCTGTCGGCGGCGGGGCCGGCGCCGGCGGCCAGGGCACCGCGACGGGGGGAAACGGCGAGCATGGCACGGCGGCCGATGGGCGGCAGGGGGGGCACGGCGAGCGCGCGCGTGCGGTGCGGTGAGCGGGGGGCAGGGGGCACAGGGATGCGGGAGCGTGCAACGGCGGTGCGCGGGGCCGCGAAGGGGGGGAGAGGCTCGCGGGCAACGCCAACGGTGGGAAGCGCGGGCGCGATGTTGGAAGGGAGAGGGGGAAGCCATGGTCGGGGCCTCACCGGCATTAAAGGGGGGCAGGGGCGGCGAGGCTCGAGGGGCGAGGTGGGAAGGCAGGTGAGGATGTCCGGCGGCGAGGTGGCGCGCTAGCATCGCGGAGGGGGCGCAGGGGCGCCCGACGACGACGGGGAGGCACGACGGTGAGCGGCGCCAGTGGGAAGGGGGGACGGTGAGGAGGGGCGGCACGAGGCGGCCTCGGGCGCGATGGTTCACCCCCGATCCGATCTGGATCGGGGAGGGGGAAGGGACCGAGGGGGAGTGGGGGTTCGCGGGAGGTGGGGCTGTCGGTGGGGGGGGTGACCCCCTTATAGCGGTTGGGCCGGGCCGGTTGGGGCCGTCCAAGTGGGGGAGGGTTTTTTCCTTTATATATATATCATTATTATTAAACATCGCTCGTTTTAATTATTTAGAGGCACTAAAGTACTTCAAAAAAAAACCAATTCCAATTTTATAAATCCTTGGGGACTATTTGCAACCCATCCAACATATTTTATTTTAGTTTTGTAGAAATCTTAAATCCACCTTTGAGACGAATTAAATTTGCAACAGAATTTGAATGGGGTTTGAACCAATGCGATTTTAACAAGAGTAAACGCGGTGACATGGCATCATTAGCGTGGGATTACTGTAGCTTAATTACATACATTACTGTAGCACAAAACCAAGGCATCACAATAGTGTGTTTTCGAAAATGATAATTCCTATGATTCAAAGTTTTTGGACAAAGTTCGAAATTCGAAGGGCCGCCACCATAGTAGTCCAAAGAAATGATGTTGTGCATTGTACGGTGCTACCGTCAGTCGTGCGTTAGGCATCCATTCTGCTGGAATCCGCTCCGAGAAGGATGTCCATGGTTGTTGCCTCGTTAGTGCCTCGAGAAGCAAAGAAGGGACTCCAACTACATCATTGACACAACAACGGAGCACAACATGAAAGCATGTCATTGATACAAATGTTCTGTTACCATGGCCATTGATACATCAACAGAGCAGAGCATTAATGCTGGAGACACGATGAAGGCGACGCTACCTTCTCTCTTTGGCATCATGCATAATGACGGTTTGGATGTGTTGGGAATATGCCCTAGAGGCAATAATAAATGGTTATTATTTCATTTCCTTGTTCATGATAATCATTTATTATCCATGCTATAATTGTATTGTCTGAAAACACAGTGCATGTGTGGATGCATAGACAACACTTTGTCCCTAGTATGCCTCTAGTAGACTGACTCGTTGATCAAAGATGGTTAAGGTTTACTAGCCATGGACATAAGATGTCATTTGATAACGGGATCACATCATTAGGAGAATGATGTGATGGACAAGACCCAAACTATAGACATACAATATGACCGTGTCAGTTTATTGCTATAGTTTTCTACATGTCAAGTATTTGTTCCTACGACCATGAGATCATGCAACTCACTGACACTGGAGGAGTACCTTGTGTGTATCAAACATCGCAACGTAACTGGGTGACTATAAAGATGCTCTACAGATATCTCCGAGGGTGACTGTTGAGTGAGCATGGATCAAGACAAGGATTTGTTACTCCGTGTGACGGAGAGGTATCTGAGGGCCCACTCGGTAATACAACATCACAACAAGCCTTGCAAGCAATGTGACTAAAGTGTTAGCTACGTGATCTTGTATTACGGAACAAGTAAAGAGACTTGCCGGCAACGAGATTGAACTAGGTATAGAGATATCGACGATCGAATCTCGGGCAAGTTGTAGGATCGAAAGTAGGTCTAGAGGGCGGGGGGGGGGGTGATTAGACTGCTTGACCAAATAAAAGTATGCCTTTTCCCAATTTTAATTCCTGGCAAGTTTTAGCATTCATAACATATTAATTACACCCTACACATGCAAGTCTAAGAGTATAACAGTGGAAAGTAACAACAAGCATGAGTAAAAGGATAAGGTAGGAGGATCAAACGCAATTGTGAACACGATGATTTTTCCGTGGTTCCGATAGGTGGTGCTATCGTACGTCCACGTTCATGGAGTCTTCAACCCATGGAGGGTAACGGTCGCGAGAGTCCACAAAGGGCTCTACCCACGGAGGGTTCCACGAAGAAGCAACCTTGACTATACCATGATGGCCTACGTCCACGGAGGACTAGCCTTACTCGCGGTAGATCTTCACGAAGTAGGCGATCTCCTTGCCCTTACAAACTTCTTGGTTCACTCCACAACACGAAGTAGGAGGCTCCCAAGCGACACCTAACCAATCTAGGAGGCACCACCCTCCAAAAGGTAATAGGCTCGGTAATGACGATGAACTCCTTGCTCTTGTGCTTCAAGATGATAGAATCCTCAACACATAATCACTCTCTCACAAATTTGGCTTGGTAGAAGAGATGGGATTGGTGGAAGGCAACTTGGGGAGGCTAGAAATCAAGATCCATATGGTTGGAGTGGAAGATCTTGACGTCAACACAAGGGTAGGTGGTTCTCTCTCAGAAAACTGAGTAGGATAGGTATGGAATAGTTTAGAGTGCTTCTCTTTCGAGTGAGTGGTGGTGAAGGGGTATATGTAGGCATCCCCAAAAATCCAACCGTTACACACAAAATAACTAACTCAGTGACACCAATGTGTTAGTCTCAGTGGTACCGAAGTGACCAAAAGGTGGCAACTTTTGAATCTCAGTGAGACCGATATAGGAATCTCGGTTGCACAAATAAGGTGACCAACGGTCAGAAATGCCAAACTCGGTGACGCCAATTCAACATTCTCGAACGGACCGAAAGTGTGAACTTGCGTAACAGAAAGTTGGCAATCCAACTTGGTGGCACAAAAAGTAGTGTCGGCTGCACCGAAGTGGCTAGGGTTTGGCTGAGTATGTGGTTTGGAATCCGTGGCACCGAGATAGGAATGTTGGTTGCACCAATTTTGCATATTTGGCTAGAGACAGACTTTGGTGGGAGAGCTTGTGGATGTTCTTGGTGACTATCACTTGTGCACGTCTGAGCATTTTGTTCACCAACAAAACCTTACCCCCTTTTAATAGTATTGGCTTTCCTATGGACTCAAAGTGATTTCTCACAAATGTAAAATGTAGAGTCCTCTTGCTTGAAGCTTGGCCAACCTATTTCCTTGAATCTTGGGATGATTCCACAATCTCCATAATCCTTTTGCCATCCCTATCATTGAACTTTTCTTGAAATATACTTGGTGGAAACATTAGTTCACTAACATATATGTTGTTATTAATTACCAAACCACCAAGGGAGCAAATGTGCTTTCAATCTCCCCCTTTTTGGTAATTGATGACAACATATAGATCAAAGCTTCGACAAAGATATAATCAATGAATATGATCGTTGGTTTGAGAAGTATGTGATAAGCAAGAGCTCCCCCTAAACTTGTGCATTATTTTAAACTTGCGTTTGAATGCAAATGCACAATCGATTAGGTACATGTGTCACTTCTTACATGTCACATACCACTTGGTGGTGTGCAAGAATAATTGGAATGAACATAATAGCACAACACAATCAACCAAAGATGAATGATCATCACATAAGCATTAAGATGATAGGAAATAATAGCATCACACATTAAATCGTATGATCAAACATCATCAAAACAAGTATCACAAGCAACCAAGAGTGTGTCACATCAACCAAAAGCAATTGTTTTTTAAAATAAGCAACAAACACCAAAATCTCTCTCGCTCGAAGCCTAAAGATCTATATACACTTCTCCCCCTTTGGAAACAAGTTACCAAAAAGTTCAAAGGCATATATCTAAGCGTTCTTGGGCTGATCTCCTCCGGTTGTTGATGAAGGATTCGAGAGAACAACGTCGGCGAAGATCTGTGCAGATGTCGTGGATGGAGCTGGAGTGGTCACTAGAGGAACTGGAGCTGATGGAACAGGAGTTGTGCTGATAGTAGCAGGAGCTGATGAAGAGGGCCTCAAGTCTGGTGCAGGCACTATGACTGATCTAGCCTGAGTAGTGAACTATGTGCTCGGCCTGAGAGGTGATCCATCCTCATCACCATCATCATCATCATCTGAAGAAGTAGAAGAGACCCGAGGAATGTGCACTGAGTCAACTTCCTTTTGAAGCTCTATAACTGTCTTAGTCACCTTGTCCACCTTATCACTAAGAGTCTTGATCCTTGTTTCAAAGATCCTCACAAGACTGTTCTGGTTGTCCAGAATCCCCTTGATATCCTTCTGCATGCCCTGAACTGCTGAGATCAAAAGATCCATTTGCTCATTTCTGGATCTGGGGGCTTGAGCACTAGCGACTCGAACTGCCTCTGCCTCTGCCTGTGTTATAGAAGACGTGGGATGATCTGGGTCCATCACCACAACATTATCCTCAAGTTCTGGCTGTAGGGGTAAATGTGGACGATCTAGAGCAAATATGTGCTTCTCCAACTGAGAGTTGATAAGCATCTAGATGTAGGGTGCATAGCAGCAAGAGCGCTTTTGATCAACAGCAACCCTCTTGATTGTCTCTACAATCAAATCCATGACTCTAATCCTAGGATGTCCGTCAAGGTGGATCAACATGTTGATGGAGTAGCCTCGGATCATCTTATCATCTCCTTACTTGGGCATCAAGGTATGCCTCAGAATAGTGTTCATGGTATGGAGGCCTGCTTGCAGATAGTAGATGGATCCTAGCTTGTGAGATTGCACTTTGTCTGCGGGGATAGGAGTATACATATCCTTCATGGCATTGTGGCTCGCCTTGGATTCTGAGTATACATCCAGATCACCATCCTGAACCTTTGGAACTCCTAGAAGTGAAGCCCACTCATTAACAATGGATTAATACCTTGCTCCTTCAGTTATCCATACAATTCTACCATCTCCGTAGAAATGCGCAGTGGAGTAGAATTGCATGATCATCTCATCGTTCCATGCAGTAAGCTCTCTGCCAATGAGCTCATCCAGACCAATGCAAGGGAAATTATCTTGGACACTTGGAAAGTAGTCCTCATTCTCCTTAATGAATTTCCAATCAACATATCTCATATCGCTAACAGCTGGGCCCTTGTCTAGCAACACTGTCTCATAAAAGTCATGTTGCTCTCTGGTGTAGAACCTGTAGTCAACAATGGTTTTCTTCCTCTGGGCATAAGGATCTATAGCTCTCCAAGCTCTCAATCCTGAGTCTTTCCTCTTCTTCATATCTTCAGCAACTAAGTGGTGGACATCATGTACTGGAAGATGTGGTCCGAGCTTCATCGATGTTGTCAAGTCATCATCATCTTCAAATCTGGAAGAGTTCCTTTGTTCTTCTCAGAAGCTGGAATCTGCCTGGATGTCCTCTTTGGCTTCTCAGCAGCAGCCTTCTTGGATGTAGGCTTGGTGCTCTTGGATGTGCTAGTCTTTGGCAGAGCATCAGCCATAAGCTTCTTGGCCTTCTTCTTGGGAGGAGCCTTTGCAGTTGGCTCATCCTCCCCTTCCTCAGCAGCAACACCAGCATCCTCCTCTGGATCTTCATACATGGAGGTAGGCCTACCAATCACATGAATAATCCTCTTTCTGGCTTTCTTCTCCCCTACCTTCTTAGGCATAGACTTCCTTGGGGGATCAATAGGCATTGTGGCTCTAGCACTCTCATGTGCTTTGATAGTTTCAGAGCTAGCATAGACCTTGCTGACAACTCCTCTAGAAGAAGTAGCTTCAGTTGCAGACTTCTTAGCAGCCTTTTCTCGCTTCTTGGCAAGAATCTCCTCAGGAACAAAATCTGAATCTTCTTCATCAGAACGTAGCTTCTTCCTGGTCCTGGTGGCAGCCTTGGGCAACCCATGGGATATGGGAGTGCCTAGATCTGGAAATGAACTGGGCTCTGGGCTTGTGCCTGAACTCATGTCAACTCCTTGCTCTAGCAAATTCTGACTGTCCTCAGCATCTGACATACTAACCCTGTGAATAGAGTATAGAAGAGCAGAAGTAGATGAGTCATCACAAAATGAGGCTGGTTTTCGAAAGTTTGAACAATAGATTTTCAAGGTGTTTGCATTCTGTCAAATGAATATCGGTACAGCCGAAGCAAAATATTTGGTGCCACCGAGACTGACTGTCTCTCTTAACAGAACCTTGGCAGTCTTTTCGGTGAGACCGAAAAGAAGTACTCGGTTCCACCGAGACCGTTCTCAGCAACATAGAAAGACAAATCGATGAGACCGATTTGTTTGCTTCGGTTCCACCGAGTTCCATCGGGTGGATGGCAAAACCCTAGAAAATCTAACATTCGCTAGGCTATTGGAATTTTGAGTGGATAGGAGTGCGTGCAAAGAGTGGTTTATATATAAACTTAAATCCGTTGCACAAGAATCGGACGAGGAGCGCAAAGGAGGTTGAATCCATACCCTAACTTGGCGCGGATCCGCTACGATGGCGACGATGGAGAGGATTTCATCGGTGGCGGCGATTCCCAACGGCGGAGGAGCAGAGGGAGACAAGGGCGATGACTAGGGGTCTCGAAGGCGGCAGCTTAGGGTTCTAAGGCACAACGGTTTGAGGGTGAAATTCAAAGCATCGGGGTCCATAGAATATGTACCCACCACTGTCAGTGTCACCTATTCAAACTTTTCTGTGTCACCGAGTTCCTCAACTGTCAGTTGACAGGGAAACTTGGTGTAACCGAGAAGATGGAATCGGTGGTACCAAGATTGAAAACCAGATGAACCCTAGGCATTCGGTGAGACCGAGATTTTGTGGCTGGTTCCACCGAGATGCACTTGGGAGGTTTTAATGGTCAGTCCTTGTCGATACGGAACTCCGAGTGCTCCACACACAGAGGGATCGAAAAGCACTTGTTCAAATTTTGTGATGCAGCATGAATAGAGTATGAGGTGAGAAAGCATATATAGCTAAAGAAGTGGTCCTAGGCATTCTTGTATATCCAATTGGCAAAAGATAAATCAAAATCCAAATAGCAACAATTGGTTATCCTTGAATGAGTAAGTAAATGCAGACCAACATGCTCACACAATAAGATGTCAAATGAAATCATGGCAAACATGCACAAACACTCTAGCATCTAACAAGCACTTGGGCGATGATGAAGTCATCTATATATGAGTATTTTGACTTATGAGCCAAGTAAGAATACTTGATCATAGGTCATACTCATCATTTAAGCACAAGTGGATTACCACTTTAAGGTAAAGCATTTAATGTTGTCACATACTAAGAGCTGATTTGACTCAAGTCTTAGAGTAAATCTCCCCCTTGATGTGACATCCCCCCATAAGAGGGATAAACTAACCTTGGGTTTTGTCGATGAAGACTTCATGTTGGTGAGGTAGTGGTGGAGGCTCAAAGTTGATGAAGATCACCAAGAGTTAGGAGCATCCTTGTTGTTTCCTTACTCTTCTCACCTACATGGGTTAGTCCCAACACACAAGAGACAAATACAAGGATATTTATGGACATGTAGTGCAAATCATATGTGATGATTTCCATTGATTTGTTGAATACCTTGTCCCTTGCTTACCTTTGAGGTAATGTGTGACTCCTTGACCTATTGCATAGGGTTGATGTTGATTGCAAATAGATCTTGCCAACAATGAATGTGAGTGAATTTCATTGGCGGAGTCACCCCTCAAGAACTCTCTAGTTATTCTTCTTGGGGACCCACATCAAGTTGATAGGGATCCTTGGTGTTGAAGTAGCACTTGTAGAAGTTGAGCTTGTAGTAGCCTTGGGAACCCACTTCACCAAAGCTTGGGATTCATCTTCATAAGAGTCAAAGTCCTCTTGGAGCTTGTTCTTGCCCTTGAGCTTGGTGTCTTGTGGTGGAAGGTCATCTTGCAACTTTGTTCCCTTGGGAAGAGTATTTTCATACTTTTAGTTTTGAGGAACAAACTTGGGATTGGGGTATTGACCTTCTTCCCATTCAACTCCATTAGCGTTGAAGTAGCCAACACCACGATTATTCCGGTATCCTCCATGCTTGCGTACAATCTCATAAAATTGTTTGTACCCTTCAAGACTCTTGTAGATACCTTTCTCTATAATTCCTTTCAATAAAGCATTTTATTGCTCAAGTGTAACTTGGCTAAGAGAGTCATCATTAGTGGAATCAATAGAACTACTAGGAGCAACATCATTGGATTTAGCATTTTTATCATTGCTACTAGATGAAGAATCTTTCTTGCCTTTGTTACTAGTTTGCTTAGATTTGACTTGTGGCATCAATGTAGACAAGAGTAGTCATTTGGCAAGATAAGATGAAGTCTTCTTTTGGAGATCGTCATTGATAGCTTTAAGAAATTCATGTTCTTGCTCCAAATTGAGCTTCTCGAAGCATAGCTTCTCATGAGTTCTTACAAGCTCTGTATGATCTTCAAGAGTAGATTCATGGGCTAACTTAAGAGTGTTAAGTTCTTTAGTTAGTTCTTCTATTTTCATCTTATCATCGTCAATTGACCTATCTTGACTAGCATGAGAAATATCAAGTTCATTATGATCAACATCACTAGTTTTATCACATAGCAAGTCATCATCGTAAAGAAAATCATCTTCATCACTATCGAAATCAAGATATTCAGGGTGTGATACCTTGGGGCCTTTAGCCATGAAGAAACTTCCACTCCCTTCATTTGGTGAATCAAATAGATCATAGGAGTTGGTTGTCACTAGTGCAATTCCGACAACACCATCATCTTGACTATAGTCGGAGTCGGACTGATAGCTTCTCTCGGAGTGGTTGTCGGAGTTGGGGCCGTAAACCCATTCACCAACATGAGCTTGATGTTTCCTTCTTGAGTAGATCTTGGTGTACTTGTCCTTCTTCTCCGAGTCCCTACTTCTCCTCGAGGGTCTTCGTTCATAATGATCATCTAAGTGATTCATATTTTGAGCTTCATCTCTCTTCAAGGTGATTCATCTTTTGAGCTTCGTCTTCTTGGTGACTCTTCTCTTTGTTTGTAGGGTGCCGTGCACTCATTGGAGTAGTGTCCGGGCTTCCCACAATTGTAGCAGTTTGGGTCACGACTTAACGAATGCTTCTCTTCATGTCTTGAGTTGGAGCTTCGATCTTTGCTTCTATTCTTGTAGAACTTGTTGAATTTCTTGACCATGAGGCTTATCTCTTCATTTGTAACAAGGTTGTTGCTTGAGGTAGCGGGAGCATCACTTGTGGCTTTGTAAGCACCGCTAGACTTGTGGTGAAGCTCTTCCTTGTCTTTGAGTGTCATCTCATGAGGAACAACTCTACCTATCACTTTTGTTGGTTTGAGATCTTTGTAATTGGGCATCATTTGGATCAAAGTGCACACGGTGTCATATGTCTCATCCAAAGCTTGAAGTATTTTCTTGATGATGAATTTGTTAGTCATTTCTTTGCTTCCTAAGCCGGCTATCTCATTTGTGATGAGAGCTAGCCTAGAGTATATTTCAGTGACTCCTTCACCATCCTTCATCTTGAACTTATCAAGCTGACCTTGAATAACATCTAACTTGGATTCTCTCACGGACTTAGTCCCTTCGTGCATATCAACCAAAGTATCCCAAATCTCTTTTGCCTGTTCAAGACGGCTGATTTTGTTGAATTCTTCGGGGCATAGGCAGTTGAAGATAATGTCACATGCTTGAGCATTGAGTTGCAACATCTTCAATTCTTCCGCGTTCGCTTCACGATCCGGTTCTCTTCCATCACCAAAGAATTCACCTTGCAAGCCAACACGAACAATAGCCCAAACAGCAGGATTATGACCAAGCAAATGCATTTTCATTTTATGCTTCCAACTAGCAAAATTAGTGCCATCAAAGTATGGACCTCTACGGTGATAATTTTCCTCACTATATGCCATACTTCTCCTAGGTTGTGAAACCAATGCAATGGAGACCAAAGCTCTGATACCACTTGTAGGATTGAAAGTAGGTCTAGAGGGGGGGTGATTAGACTACTTGACCAAATAAAAGTATGCTTTTTCCCAATTTTAATTCTTGGCAAGTTTTAGCATTCATAACATATAAAGTACATCCTACACATGCAAGTCTAAGAGTATAGCAGCGAAAAGTAACAACAAGCATGAGTAAAAGGATATGGTAGGAATATCAAATGCAATTGTAGGCATGGTGATTTTTCCCGTGGTTCCGGTAGGTGGTGCTATCATACATCCACGTTCATAGAGTCTTCAACCCACGGAGGGTAACAGTCACGAGAGTCCACGGAGGGCTCTACCCACGAAGGGTTCCACGAAGAAGCAACCTTGACTATACCATGACTCCTACGTCCACGGAGGACTAGCCTTACTCAGGGTAGATCTTCACGAAGTAGGCGATCTATCTGCCCTTACAAACTTCTTGGTTCACTCCGCAACACGAAGCAGGAGGCTCCAAGGCGACACCTAACCAATCTAGGAGGCACCACCCTCCAAAAGGTAATAGGCCTGGTCATGACGATGAAATCCTTGCTCTTGTGCTTCAAGATGATAGACTCCTCAACACACAATCACTCTCTCACATATTTGGCTTGGTAGAAGAGATGCGATTGGTGGAAGGCAACTTGGGGAGGCTAGAAATCCAGTTCCATATGGTTGGAGTGGAAGATCTTGACGTCAACACAAGGGTAGGTGGTTCTCTCTCAGAAAACTGAGTAGGATAGGTATGTAATAGTTCTGAGTGCTTCTCTTTCGAGTGGGTGGTGGTGAAGGGGTATATATAGGCATCCCCAAAAATCCAACCGTTACACACAAAATGACCAACTCGGTGACACTGATGTGTTAATCTCGGTGGTACCACGAAGTGACCAAAAGGTGGCAACTTTTGAATCTCGATGAGACCGATATAGGAATCTCGGTTGCACCGACAAGGTGACCAACAGTCAGAAATGCCAAACTCGGTGATGCTAGTTCAACATTCTCGGACGGACCAAAAGTGTTAACTTGGGTAACAAAAAGTTGGCAACCCAACTCAGTGGTAACGGAAGCAGTGTCGGCTGCACCAAAGTGGCTAGGGTTTGGCTGAGTCTGTCCAGGGTTTGGAATCGGTGGCACCGGGATAGGAATGTTAGTTGCACCGATTTTGCATATTTGGATAGAGACAGACTTTGGTGGGAGAGCTTGTGGATGTTCTTGGTGTCTATCACTTGTGCACGTATGAGCATTTTGTTCATCAACAAAACCTTACCCCCCTTTTAATAGTATTGGCTTTCCTATGGACTCAGAGTGATTTCTCACAAATGTAAAATGTAGAGTCCTCTTGCTTGAAGCTTGGCTAACCTATTTCCTTGAATCTTGGGGTGATTCCACAATCTCCACAATCCTTTTGCCATCCCTGTCATTGAACTTTTCCTGAAATATACTTGGTGGAAACATTAGTTCAATGGCATATATGTTGTTATTAATTACCAAAACCACTAATGGAGCAAATGTGCTTTCAAAGTAACATACCGAAGAACAAAGGGAACAACATACGGGATTAATTGGATCCTTGACATAGAGGTTCAACCAACAAAGATCTTCGTAGAATATGTAGGAACCAATATGGGCATCCAGGTCCCGCTATTGGTTATTGACCATAGAGGTGTCTCGGTCATGTTTACATAGTTCTCGAACCAGCACGGTCTGCACACTTAAGGTTCGATAACATTTTGGTAGTATGGAGTTATGTATGGTGGTAATCTAAGGTTGTTCGGAGTCTCGTATGAGATCCTGGACGTCACGAGGAGCTCCAGAATGGTCCGGAGGTAAAGATTGATATATGGTAAGTCTCGATTTGGTCACTGGAAAAGTTTTGGGGTACTTCGGTAGTGTACCGGGAGTGTCGGGAGGTTATTGGTCGACCATCGGGAGGGGCCTCTCACCCCAAAGGGCCTCATGGGCTATGGGAGGAGGCAAACCAGCCCCTGGTGGGCTGGCCGAAGCCTCCACTAAGGCCCATGAGGCTTGGGAGGAAAAAACCCAAAGGTGGAAAGGGTTTCCAAGTGGAGAGGAGGAATCCTACTCCTAGTAGGATTGGAGTAGGACTCCTCCACCTCTCCCACTTCGGCCGGACCAAAGGGGCAGCCCTAGGGCACATGCCTCCCTCCCCTCGCTCCTATATATACTAGAGGGAGAGAGGGCAAAAGCACTTCAACCCAAAAGGCCATAGTGCAACCCTCTCTCCCGATAGATTAGTTCCTCTATTTTTTCAGCGGTGCTTAGGCGAAGCCTTGCTAGAATAGTTCCACCACCACCGCCACCACACCGTCACGCTGCCGGAGAACTCATCCACCTCTCCGTTCCCTCTTGCTGGATCAAGAAGGCAGAGATCATCATTGAGCTGTACGTGTGCTGTACGCGGGTTGTCCGTTCGGCGCTAGATCGGGACGGATCGTGATTGGATCGCGGGACGCTCGGCGATTTGGATCGCGAAGACGTTCGACTACATCAACCGCGTTTCTTAACACTCCCCGCTTAGCGATCTACAAGGGTATGTATATCCACTCTCCCTCTCATAGATGCTCATCACCATGGATGGATCTTGCATGTGTGTAGGATTTTTTTTGTTTCCCATGCAACGTTCCCTAACAGTGGCATCATGAGCTAGGTCTATGTGTAGATGAGATCACGAGTAGAACACAAAGGAAATTGTGGGTGTTGATGCTTAGATTTCTTTCTCCCTTGGCCATGTTTTGATTCAGCGGTATAGTGGGATGAAGCGGCCCGGACCAACCTTACTCGTAGGCTTACGAGAGACCGGTTCCATCGACTAACATGTGACTTTGATGCATAAAGATGGTTGGCGGGTGTCTGTCTCTCCTACTCTAGTTGGATCGGATTCGACAAAGGCGGTCCTTGAGAAGGTTAAATAGAAATTTGTGTATCACTGTTGTGGTTTTTGCATAGGTGAGAATTTTTCTTGCTAGATACCCATAGCACCCACGTAAAACATGCAACAACAATTAAAGGACATCTAACTTGTTTTTGCAGGGTATGTTGTGATGTGATATGGCCAATTACATGATGTGATATATGTGATGTATGAGATGATCATGTTTTGTATAGAATATCATGACTTGCATGTCGATGAGTATGGCAACAGGCAGGAGCCATATGGTTGTCTTTAATTATTTTCGTCGTTTTTGCTTTACTTTATAGCTATGAGTTAGCAATAGTTGTAGAAGCAACATTTGGCACGCCAACCCCGACGGCGACACGTTGTTGGACATCAAGATGATGGAGATCATGGTGTCATGCTGGTGATGATGGAGATCATGCTGGTACTTTGGAGATTGAGATCAAAAGCACAAGTTCATGGCCATATCATGTCACTTATGATTTGCATGTGATGTTAATCCTTTTATGCATCTTATTTTGCTTAGGATGACAGTAGAATTATAAGGTGATCCTCTTAAATTTCAAGATAAAATTGTGTTCTCCCCAAGTGTGCACCATTGCGAAAGTTCGTCGTGTCGAGACACCACGTGATGATCGGGTGTGATAGACTCTACATTCACATAAACTGGGTGCAAGCCAGTGTTGCACGTGTAGAACACTCGGGTTAAACTTGACGAGCCTAGCATGTACAGACATGGCCTTGTAACACAAGAGACCGAAAGGTCGAACATGAGTCATATAGTAGATATGATCAACATGATGATGTCACCTTTGAAACCACCTCAACTCACGTGATGATCGGACTTGAGTTGGTGAATTTGGATCATGTATCACTCAGATGACCAGAGGGATGTCAATTTGAGTGGGAGCTTTAGTAATTTTATTAACTAAACTCATTATCTTGAACAATAGTCTAAGTAACCTTTGCATATTTATGTTGTAGATCAATGGATCGCGTAGTAGTTCCCCTGAATTTCAATGCATTCCTAGAGAAAGCCAAGTTGAAAGATGATGGGAGTAAATTTGTGGACTTGGCCCATAATCTGAGGATTATCCTCACGGCTTCCCAGAAGGCTTATTTCCTTGATGCACCGCTTGGTGACCCACCCGCTCTCGTGTCGTCCGAAGACGTTAAGAACGCTTGGGAGACACGTTCTGGCGATCACTCAATAGTTCAATGTGCAATGTTGTATGGCATAGAACCGGGACTTCAAAGACATTTTGAACGTCATGGAGCATATGAGATGTTCCTGGAGTTGAAGTTTATCTTTGAGAAGAATGCCCGGATCGAGAGGTATGAGACCTCCTATAAGTTCTATGCTTGCAAGATGGAGGAGAACAAGTCCGTCAGTGAACATATACTCAGAATTTCTGGGTTCAAACCGTCTGGCTGAGTTAGAAATGCCCCTTCCACCGAAGGCAAACACTGATAGAGTTCTTCAATCATTGCCACCTAGCTACAAGAGCTTCATGATGAACAATAACATGCACGGGATTAACAAGTCAGTTGTCGGGCTGTTTGTGATGCTGAAAATCGCCGAGTCTGAAATCCAGAAAGAGCATCAAGTGTTGATGGTCAATAAAACCACTAGTTTCAAAAAGAATGGCAAGGGAAAGAAGGGTAACTCCAAGAAGAGTGGCAAAGCAGCAGCCTCTCCTGTGAAGAAACCCAAGGCTGGACCCAAGCCAGAAACTAAGTGCTTTCATTGCAAGGGAACTGGTCACTCGATGCGGAACTGCCCCAGGTATCTGGCTGACAAGAAGGCGGCCAACACCAAACAAGGTATATATGATATACATGTTATTGATGTGTACCTTACCAACTCTCGTTGTAGTGCCTGGGTATTTGATACCGGTTCGGTTGCTCACGTTTGCTACTCAAAACAGGAGCTGCGGAACAGACGAAGGCTGACTAAGGATGAAGTGATGATGCGCGTGGGAAATGGTTCCAAGGTTGATGTGATCACCGTCGGCATGCTCGCTCTTCGATTACCATCGGGATTAGTTATGAACCTAAATAATTGTTATTTGGTGCCTGCGTTAAGCATGAACATTATATCTGAATCTTGTTTATTGTGAGACGGTTACTCATTTAAATCAGAGAATAATGGTTGTTCTATTTGTATGAGTAATATCTTTTATGGTCATGCACCCAATGTGAGGGGTTTATACCTATTGAATCTTGATAGTGACGATACACGTGTTCATAACATTGATGCCAAAAGATGTAGAGTTGATAATGATAGTACCACTTTCTTGTGGCACTGCCGCTTAGGTCATATTGGTGTAAAACGCATGAAGAAGCTCCATGCTGATGGACTTTTGGAGTCACTTGATTTTGAATCACTTGACACATGTGAACCATGCCTCATGGGCAAGATGACTAAAAACCCGTTCTCCGGAACAATGGAACGGGCAAGTGACTTGTTGGAAATCATACATACTGATGTGTGCGGTCCAATGAGCATTGAGGCATGCGGTGGATATCATTATTTTCTCACCTTCACTAATGACTTAAGTAGATATGGGTATATTTACTTAATGAAGCACAAGTCTGAAACATTTGAGAAGTTCAAGCAATTTTAGAGTGAAGTTGAGAATCATCGTAACAACAAGGTTAAATTCCTGCGATCTGATCGAGGAGGAGAATATCCGAGTTATGAGTTTGGCAGTCACTTAAGATAGTGTGGAATTGTTTCACAATTGACACCACCTGGAACACTGATACGTCTCCAACGTACACTACAAGAAATATGCTATCTTGTGACCTTCTGTTAGTGACCTTGGAAAAAAATGGTCATTAATCTATGGCCTTCTGAGACCAATTGGTTGTAAGCTGTCCGGGGGGCTCCAAACCCTAAACCATAATGACCATTAGGGCTAGTAAGGTCATAATTTCATTGCACCAGAAGGTCATAAAGCAGATGGCACTAGTCCGATGCCTCATTTCTAACTGATCATGACCAATATAAAAGGTCATTGCACTTGAGTTTGAATGCATTAGGATGATTAGGCAGTCTCGCTTATGTGTCAATGTTACGTGTCATTTTTGCTGACAGGATCACACTCTGACAGGCGGGACCCATTTGATAGACGCCTTAATTCGTTTATTTGCTCGTTAAAAAAGAAGCGCAGCGGGGACTCAAACCCGCGACCTGAGGTAGTGGGAATTCGTTCCCAGCCACTGGGCTAGAGAAGCTCTGTTGCTCAACTAACAGTAGTATTGTATCTATTATATATCCAGTAGTTGTCTTAACTCATTGACAAGTGGGACCAATTCACTCCAACGTCAGCATCGAGCGGGGACTAGAGCGGCAGCTGTCTCCAACACTTAGCAAAATTCCCCCTCTCATTTCTTAGGTCTAGCATAGGCGGCAGCGGAAGCAACCGGCGGGGGTGGCAGGGCCGGGGCCGGTGGCGGAAGCAACCGGCCGGGGTGGTAGGGCCGGGGCCTATGGCGGAAGCAACCTGTGGGGAGGCAGGGCCGTGGGTCACTGATGCTAGTGTTGCCTCAGCACACGCCTCGCCCACGATGGCGGAAGAAACTGACAGGGGCCACTTGGCTCGACAGGAGCGGCTCGCCAAGCATGAGGGACTCTTCGCCGCCGCCGCCGCTGCCGCTGCAAGCAGGCCTCCCGGTATGATCTCTCCCCTCGCCTCTCCCCCCTCTCCTCTCCCCCTCTCCCCTCCCCCTCTCTTCTGATCTAAATCTGTTAAAGAACCCTAGATGCGCAATGTTAGGAGTTAGGAGCTAGATGCGCACTGGTAGAAACTGCATAGATGAATTTTGTTGATGCACTGTTAGGTGTTCTTCAGCTTGTTTGTCTGTAGATTGTTTGTGTGCAGATTGTTTGTCTGCATAGTAATTGTTAGGAGCTAGCTAGCTTGGTCTTTCCCTGAAACAGGATCCTTCAAAAATGTTGGTTTTGTTTGATTTGATTTATCCTTGTCAGCAATTTAAATTCATGCCAATTTCAATATTGGTTTGATTTACAAATTGGTTTGTTTCTATGTTGTGGTTAGGCAATTAGCATATAAATTTTCTAGATTTTTAGCTGCCGTTACTGCCATCCATTTTCATTAATTAATGTTGATGCACTTAGATTGGTTGCTAAGTTGCAACAATTTGTTGTCTTTGGCAGATGGACAGAAGCTGGATTACAAAAGGATTTAGAAGGTTTTCCAAAGAAATATGAAGGGAGTTAATGAATTTATGCAATTTGTTCGGGAATTTTTTGCCAAGGATGCTGCCATTCTTTGCCCATGCCGCGAATGCCTCAATTGTAAAAGAAAAGAACAAGGAATGGTGGAAGATCATCTGCTTCTTCATGGGATGGCCAGCACATATGATAGATGGATATATCATGGAGAACCTTTAGATGGACAACCTCAACATTTTGAACATGATACATAGCCCCCTCATATGATGGGTGGTGGTGATGCTGGCTTTGATTTTATGGAAAAGGTTTTGCGATAGAATGCTGGTTTAGAGGAAGAGGATGGGCATGAAGATGATAGGATTCCTGACCTGTTGAAGGATCTCTACAACTCTGAAGGTCGTGCTGATGGACAGAAGTCGATGTCTGCTGAGGTGTTATAGGAGGCGAAGCGCGCAACTCAAGAAGGGGGTAAATTTTCAAGATTCACCTTCACCGTGAAGTTACTCCACATCAAGTCTTTCTACCGGATTAGCAATGCTGCATTCAACGCAATACTCCACCTTTTAACCTTGCAATTTCCTGATAGCTGCATTCCTAGGTCTTATGATGAAGCATTGAGCATAATCCGCAGGCTGGGGCTAGGTTATGTTTCAATACATGTGTGCCCAAATAACTGTGTCTTGTTTCGGAAGGATTTAGCGAAGCATGACAACTGTCCAAAATGCAATGCCTCTGGGTGGAAAGATGCTAATGGGAAGAAGTCAATACCAAAGAAGGTACTGAGGCACTTTCCGTTGATACCAAGGCTGCAGCGAATGTTTATCTCAAAGAAATCATCGCTGGAGGTACAATGGCACAAGCTGAAGCGACAACCTGTGGACAATGAGCTGAGCCATCCAGCGGACGGAGATGCATGGAAAGAATCTGACAGTAAACATTTGGATTTTGTTGTAGATCCAAGGAACATAAAACTCGGCATTGCCACATATGGCTTTAATCCATTTGGGAACATGAGCACGTCTTATAGCATGTGGCCTGTTTTTGTGGTGCCGTACAACATGCCACCATGGGCATGCATGGATCAGTCCAACTTCATGATGTCGTTGCTTATCCCGGGTCCAGAGTCTCTAGGAAAGGATTTTGATGTCTTCATGGATCCCCTCATAGAAGAACCGCTCCAACTCTGGACTGGTGTACCTACATATGATGCCTATAGTCCGGAAGAAAAGTTCAATCTACGTGCTGCAATCATATGGTGCATCCATGATTTCCCGGCGGTGCACACTCTGTCTGGAAGGATCACAACGGGTTATCAGGCCTGTGTCCATTGTGACAAAGACCCTTGCTCAAAGAGACTAAAGAACAAGATCTCCTATATTGGGCACCGCCGCTTTCTTCCCTGAGACCATCGTTGGCGAAGAAGCAAAGATTTTAATGGTGAGAATGAAACCCGTGACAAGCCAGCTGAATTCACTATAGAAGAGCTGGAGCAGCAACTTGAAAAGGTGAAAGATGTGAGACCAGCAAGGTTTCCAAGAAAACAAAGCGTGAGGAAGGTCAACGTTGGGACCAGAGGTCTTGTTTGTGGGACCTGCCATACTGGGCTGATCTGAAATTAAGGCATAATATCGATGTAATGCACATTGAGAAAAACATATGCGAGAATCTGCTAGGGACGTTTTTGAAAATTGAAGGGAAGACAAAGGACACGGTTAGTCCTAGGATTGATTAGGAGGACATGGGCATAAAAAAGATTTGCATCTACAGCCTAATGAAGATGAAGATTCATTTGAAATGTCACGAGCAAGGTATACAATGACTAAAGAACAAAAGCTTACATTCAAAACAATATGATGCCATAGAAAAGATGTATAAAAACACGATAAGCTCAAACTATTGTTGGACCAATTCAGTAGGGCCGAGCAACTCAACAAATAAAAAAAAGTATCCATAGAGATCATTTCTTTACATTCTCTAGTTTGATGTTATCTAATAAGAAAACTAAATGGAGTTGCATACAGGTACCGCAAAGCATGTTGTTGTTAGAAAGTTCTGTCTATGTATACTTGCACAAAGCAGTGACCATTGTGCGCGGTGAGAAAAATAAAAGATTGAATTACCTTATTAGCTTCCCGGCCCACCAGGATTCAAATCATAAATTTGATATTGATGCTTGCACTATTCATAATTTATTTCAAGCTTCCGACGATGTTCGTTCAGTGAGATGTGATGTTCTTGTGAAATGCAAGACGTCTATGATGATTTTGTAAAATCTCAAGATGTTATGTCGACTCAGTCTTTAAGAGGTGTTCATATGGGTAGGATGTACGCGTGTGCGTTCGTAGGATGAGTGTATATTCGTGTATGTGAGTAATTTCGGTTGTACTCTGATTAAAAGTTTAACAATAAACACTTCCAGCGATGTTCGTTCAGTGGGATGAGACGTTCGCGTGGACTGGGCGTCTATGGTTGACTTCGTAAAATATGTCGGCCTAGTATCTAGGAGGTGCTTGTATGGATAGGCTGTGCATGGGTGCGTTCATAGGGATAAGTGGATTTTCATGCACATGAGCGAATTTAATTGTATAGTACTAAAAAAATACAACAATAAACACTAAAAAATAAGAAAAATCATATCCTAAAAGGAAACACGTGAGTTTATTGTTTGGCCGCAATTACTATTTACAAAAAAATGATGTAATGTTTGTTTTCATTTTTTCTTAATTTCATATTCTTAATTTAAAGTTTGAAGAAGAAGAGGGAAAAATTGGTAATTTTATAATATTAATAATTTTAATTTCAAAGGAGAAGTGGGAAAAAGAGAAATAATATATGCTTTTATTTTTCTTGGGAATTTTATCTTCTTAATTTAAATTTTAAATAAGAAGGGAGAAAAAGAGGTAGGTTGTTCATTGGGTGCGTGGGGGGGGGGTATTGTTGCTTGACCACCATTACTATTTTATAGAAAAGCGATGTATTTTTTATTTTTACTTTTTGGTATTTTTATATTCTTAATTTTAAAAAGTGGTGTAATATTTGTTTTAGAACTTGGGGAAACGCATTTTCATAAATTTTAACTTTTAAATTTTAGCCAAAAAAAGAGGGGAATTTCAAAAGGAAAAGGGAAAAAGAAGGGTTATTGTTTATCGCAGGGTTCATTTTTTGATCTGTTTAATTTAATATTTTGGAAAATAGGATTTTTTTAGGAAAACAGAAAAAATAAGAAAGTACTATTTGTTGTAGAAAAGTGGTGTAATATTTGTTTTAAAACTCGGGGAAATGTTTTTTGTATTTTTTACTTTTAAATTTTAATTTTGAAAAAAGGGGGGGCTAAAAAAAGGAAAAAAACACAGGACACTATTTCGTTTTAAAACTCGGAAAAAAAATCTAGAAAGCACGGTTCACCAAAAAATGTTGTTCGTCCAGGGTCACTCCTCACCAATGGGTACTATTCGCCCAGTCGTGTTGTTCACCGAAGATTACTGTTCATCTGCGGGGGGTGTTCATTGAGGGGTTACTGTTCACCGGTGTACATGTTCACATGGGGACATGTGTCGGCATGGGGGAGAACCCCGGCCACAACGGGCGAGTGCCCTGGTGGCTTGCTGCTTAGTAGCTTTAATACTTGCGGTCACTGTTCACCAACGGTACCGTTCACCGAAGATTACTGTTCATCCATGAGTACTGTTCATTGAGGGTTCCTGTTCACCGTATACATGTTCACATGGGGACACGTGTCGGCGTGGGCCCGGCCACAACGTGCGAGCGCCCTGGTGGCTCGCTGCTTAGCAGCTTTAATTCTTGTATATATGCGAGCAAAATCGGCTACAACCACAAACGCACATAGCTTTCGAAACAGGCTTTTGCTCTATTTTATATATAAAATAACATCACAAAGTTACATGGCGACATAATACAATGTGGTGAGGCGACCATTTGAAATAGCAAAATCCAAAACAACTGGCCAACATAACCACACATGACTACGTTGCCGAACAACTAAGCATAGGACGACCAGAATGCAGCATCACGACATGACCTAGGACACCTAGCTTCCACGATAACGCCCTCAGGAGGGGAACGCAAGTACCGCCGTTGCCGATCCCAACAGGACAAAGGTTTTCACCCAGAGACTCGCCACGGAGGGAAGAACCACGACGACGTCTTCAAGAAGATAACGACATCTGATATCGTCACCGTCGGCGTCAAAGTGCGGAGTTTTTGCTTGGCAACTCACCCGTGTCACCATGAGGCACCCAAACCGGTCATGGTGAGCACCGGCCTCCAGATCCAGATTTGGACCGCACCATCGCTAGGGACAGAAAGTGAGCTCGAACCACCTACCGATACACCTCTCGTCCTCCAGACGACCAAGAAGCGTAGTGTCATAACCCTAGCAAGTGTCCTAGGTTAGCATTGTGATTGCATCATCATCATCATCATTGCATCAATGTGAAATGGGGAGAAAGAAAAGAAACCCCAAGCACTTAATGAATTAAAGAAATTCAAGATAAATGAAATTTCAACAAATCCAAAATGCCCATAAAAAATGTTCCCTATGTCTGATAATTGAGGGCATGGATATACCAGGGATCATTCTAATTATTTGAACATTTCAAATAATTTAAATTAAAGATTTAAGCCTCTGAAATTGATAAATAAAAACATTATCATTACTACTGTTTTCAAATTAACCTGAAACTTTTTATACAGGTTTGGAATATTCAAACTTGAATATACAAAAGTTTTGGAATATTTGAAAGGTTATTTGGACCTGCAATAAAATAAACAAATGTTAGAAAAGAAAACAGAAAACAGAAATAAAAAGAAAAGGAAGAAGAGTACCTGGTCAAGTGGGAGGCCCAGCCCAGCCCACCAGGGGTGGGGAGGTCATCTTCCACCTCACGCCAGTAGGCATCGAGGTGGTGACCGAGCGCTCGCTGGCCTCCACCTCCTGCTTGCCACGGAGCTGGCTGCTCCCCTGCTTCCTCCTACGCCTGGAAGACGCGAGAGCTCTCCCCCGAGCTCATTCCATCTCCTCCCTTCTCCTCTGTCTCTCTCTCTCTCGTTCCCCCCTGGCGAGAGCCGCCGTCGCCGGCCGTCGATTCGTTGTCGTCGCTGCCTCCCTGAGCCCGCTGACCAGCTCCTCGGAAGCGCCGTGAGCTCCTCTTCCTCCTCCCCTTGCTTCCCCTCTCTCTAGCGCTCCCTAGCTAGCATGGCCGCCAGACTCGAAGACCTCCCTCCGCCGTGATCGGTCGTCGTCGTGCATGCAGTCCCCCGAGCTCACGTGCGAGTGCATGGTTGAACTCCTGGAGTTCCCAGGAGCTCGTAGAGCCAATTGCCGAGTCGCCCCGTGCCCTGTATTGTGTTTTGGTCCGAGCTCGAGCTCCGGCCGCCGCCACGAGCTCGTTTTCGGCGAGCTCCGGCGACCCCTTAGCCTCCTGTGGCCTCTGTTGGATGCGGTCGTGCACGGGCTACGCGTTGGTGGTCTTAGCTCGTTGAATGAGCGCCTGTGGGCAAAACCCGATGGTCGCGCCATCTCTGTTGGTCACCGGCGACGAGCCGTCGACCAAGTCCGGCGGGTTTGACCCCCGTGGGCCCTGGCTTGACTCTGTGAGTCAATGACAGGTGGGCCCCATCCCTGATTAGTTTTAGGATAATTAGTAATTAGTTTTAATCGGTTTATTAACTAAATGTAACACTGACAGTGGGCCCTACTAGGTTAATTAGACAGGATAATTAGTTTAATTAAAACTGATTAGTATTGAGTCTATGACAGATGGGCCCCACCGGTCAGATTTGACCTTGAACGGGTCTGTTGACCAGCTGACGTCAGGATGACGTCAGTCTGATGTCATAATACCATTTTCCTATTTAAAAATAATTCCAGAAATTATTTAAAACTTTGAAAAATCATATACATTAATCTGTAAGTCAGATGAAAATAATTTATATATGAAAATTTATCAGAAAAATCCAATGAATCCAATGGTGATATTCTCATGCATGCTAGAGCAACATAAATAGGTGAACATGGACAATTATCATTAGGTTAATATATGGAATTTGAAATGAGAACAACTTTGAACCTGTATTCAAATCTATTTTAAATTGACATGATCACTAGTTACATTAGCTCACCCATGCATATTACTATGCCATGATCATGCATCATATTGTTGCATTTGCTTGTATTGAATGCTTTTATCTGCGTTGCGGTAGGCCCTAATCCGGAAGATACCACCCCGTATTCCGACGAAGGAGAGAACTCTTCCGCAGCTCAGCAAGGCAAGCAACCCCATTGATCATTCCTATAACATCCCACTCTCTCGCTCCTGCTCTCTTTATTGCATTAGGACAAACAGTCATATGTCGGTCATACACGATAGATGATCCTATTCTTATGCATGACCTGATCTTGTCACAGTAAATAGCTAAACCTTGCAACCTAGCATACCTGGTATATGCTTGTGCCATGATGTGCTTAGCTTACTTTGCTTGCTATGCTTAGAGTTGTGTCAGGTCTGTTTCATCTGGGTGATGAACTGAGTGAAACAGTGTTGTCCGATGTGATGAGCTCATAATGAATACGATTTGGTAAAGGTAGCGATGAGAGGCTATGTAGGAGTACATAGTGGGTTGTCTCATTGGGACCGTTCTTAGGAACTGGGTTCCGTATTTGTGATCCAAGACTAGTTACTACCACACATTGGGTTCCAGTAACTTGACCCCTCTCAACTTATCAGTCGCTTAGTCCTTAGTCCAGGTATTGCAAGTAATTTCTGGTGTTTATAGCATGCTGGAGGCCGTGCGTAGCGCTGACCCTCGGGGTGGGTTACGACGCGGTAGGCAGTGGCACGGTGTACCAAGGGTCACCCGAATGGTGGGCTTGGGAACCCTGCGCACATCGTTTGGGACCGTAGCGGAAACTTCGGCCGGACTTCCATGCGGGTTCATTCTCAAATAGGCGATAGCCTGGACTATAGGTCTTATGTGATTGACGGTCATGGCCGACTCCCTCACTGGGCATCCACTTGAAGGTTGCCGAGGTGCATGGTTTATGGCACACAGCGATAAGTGGCGAGAGCGTGTGTGAAGAAGTACACCCCTGCAGGGTATGAAACTATTCGGATAGCCGCGTCCTCGGATATGGACTACTTGGAGAACTTATGTTGTTCATAGATAATCAAACGGATACTCCTAAAAATATCAAGACAAGTGTGAGTACCGTGGATGGCACTCTTCCGGAAGGGGAAGGGGAATCCATGGTGGTGTATTGTGATGGAGATAGTGGACTCGTGTGCGATAACTAAAATTGTAACAAAGAGTTTAAAATTGAGTAGTGTAGGTTAGCCATGAGTCAAAGCTGGCATTCCTGCATGAACTCCACCACCCCCTTTATTGATACATGAGCATAAATAGACTAGGTCTGTTTTAAAGTCTTGCTGAGTACGATTGTACTCATCCTTGCTTAATTAATGTCGCAGAAGAGAACCATGACCCATCAGGTGGGTTCTATCTAGACGTTGACGATGCCGAATAGCTGGTCTCCCAGCTACGATCTTGCCCGTGTGGTGGGCTGTAGATAATCAGGCTGTGTGCCTCTTTTCTATTTCGCTGTCTGTACTCAGACAGCTTAAGTTTCCGCTGGCTTGTATGACTTTATTTGTATGACTTGAGTGTCGGGTCATGTGACCCCTATCTGTAAGAACATATTATGCAAGGCTCGTCTGAGCCTCTTAAATAAAAGTCATGTTGTTGTATGGTTATGTTGTGATGCCATAGTTGTATCTATACATATCGGGCATGTCGTGCGTACGTGTGACGTGCAACGGTATGTGTGGGATCCGACACCTAGTCGTGTGCCTTTAGTAGTACTCTTTACGGGAAACTGCCTCTTTGTGCTTCCACCGAGCCATGGTAGCTTGCTACTGCTCCGGACACATTGATTGACCGGTATGTATCCTTCTTTGCTGCTGTGTCTGTTCCTTCGGGAAAATGTCTCGCAGTGTAATGGAGTCCCTGTAGCCTGCTACGACTCGTCTACGTGTAGTGATGACATTCGTGTCTCGCGACGTAATGGAGTCCTTGTAGCTTGCTATGACTCATCTACACACGCTTGAGGCCGACACCTGCATTGCTGGGTTATGTATGCCTGTTTCCGTACGGATGTGCCACTTGGGTTCTATGACTAGTCATGTCGGCCCGGGTTCTTTGTTGTGTGATTGCCAGCGACACGTTCACATACGTGAGCCAAAAAACGCAAACGGTCCCGACCAAGGTAAGGTTGCAGCCGTGGAGTACCGTGCGTGAGGCCGCAAAGTGATGTGGCTTGTTACAGTATGGAATCATATGACTTAGGATCGGGGTCCCAACAGCGTAGCCACCACTGCCGTCATGGGACCTGCCAGAAATCCACCATATGGACCACCATCCAGGCTCACCACCCCGGCATCCATGTCCCGAGTCGCCGCCAGCCGTCGACATCACAAAACACACCCACCGTGGGAGGAACGGAAGCACACATAGCTTAATGTGAAGAAAATCATTTTAGCTGAAGACTTTGAAATATATGTTTCTTAAGATGAATTCACTAGGGAACTAACTGATTGGTGCATACTTGTACAATATAGTTGTTGCGCAAATGAGGTACTCCCTCCATCCCAAAAAGCTTGTTTTGCATTTGTTTAGATACAGATGTGTCAAATACGTTTTATTGTTCGATTCATCTGTATCTAGATAAATCTAAGAGAAACTTTTTTGGCACGAAGGTAATGCTATGAGAGAGTCAAGTGCGCTCGGTGAATAATTTTGCGAGAAAGGAATATATCGGAATGGGAAAGTGCTTTAAATCTCGCCAAAAACAACACTTTTTCTAGGATTGACTTAGAAAATATCAAACGTATGGTAAGAAAACAAACGAAAAGTTACCGTGAGATGAACCGATGAAATTCTACTTAAGGAAGACAAGGAGCACGCATATGGGTTCATCTTACCCTAACTCGGCGAGGACCACTGGATACGGAGACGATGGAGGAAGACAATGTGTGGTTGACGAGGAATGCGGTGACGAAGAACTGGCGGTCTGAAGCAAGGCGAGGTGATTTAGCGATGACGCCGGCTATGGTTCTTGCGAGGGAGATAGAAATCGAGGCAAGAGAGGAGAAAAAATTCTTCTAATTTTTTAAATTTATTTTTACAAAAATTCAAAATTGTGGTTCTGATTTAGTAAACTTCAAACCGATGCCCCGGTCATCCTCTGTTGCGCCAAAGAGGTCCACTTCATCCTCGCGAAGAGTTTATATTTCTTTGTCCAAAGGGTTCTCTTTGTTCATACAATGGTCCAAGAGTGAGCCTTAGTTCAACTCATGAACAAAAAGGCTACTACCTACATTGCCCCATGCAAAAAAACACCCCTTGATCTGGAGCTCTTCTTGCCAAACCCTCGCGCCAGCTAGACTGTATCGATGACAAAAATTCATTTAATAACTTGAATTTTACATCGTGGAGAATGAATTCGGACGATTAGTCTATACCGACCATGGCAAGCCTACACCATGCTCGGTGAGAAATATTTCAATTACTCTCACACATCTAGACATCTAGATTCTGCCAACCTCATAGACATTATCACTTATCCTATTCTTGTCACTGACCACACGCGCCATGTCCCATGCCATCCTCGGACGTGAACCGGATGTTGCCAACTTCGGCAATAATAATGATATGACAAGGGGCAATGTCTAGGATATTGGTGGCATCTAGACGAGAACATGTGTGCGCTTAATTGGAAAATCTCTCACCAAGGATGATGTAGGGTTGTGATGATAGACATAGATTGAAAGGCGAAATTCATCCCGCACAATGCATGGTTTAAGTTGTTCCTCATCTGAATGGATTCTACTCATTGATGCTGTCCTGATGAAGCAAAATTTTGATGGGGGAGCTGTGGTGTATAGAGCATGGTGAATGTCCACCGTTGGTGAGTTACACGAGACTCCTCTATCTTCTTGGGAAGGAAGACCCACTATTCGGCATGTTTCATGGGAATGAGGAGTGATATTCAACCCAAAACGAGGAGGAAAAAGGCCTCTTTTGCCCAACAGAGGGCGACGAGGCATATATTCAAAATTGACTGAATTAGAACTATAGTTTCATATTTTGAGTGAAATGCATCATTGGTCCATAAACTCTAATTGATTGCGCATTTTAGGCCATCAACTCAAGAAGTGATTGGATTTAGTCCACAAACTCGTTGATTTGATCAAATAAGTCCAAAACCGGTCTGACTGGGAAAAACGGCCACGTGAATGCCATGTCATCATTCCCTTGACTGCTCGTGAACTCACTATTCTTTATAAGGGTCTATGTGCAAATTGCCTGGTTTTTTTCTACAAACCATGTTAAGGGCATTTTTTGCATTTTTTGTTGATAGCTTACCAAGATGACCACTTGGTCATGTTAAGGGCATTTGGAGTGAAAAAGTATTAAAAATTGTGTTGCCTAGGACTAGAACCTTGGCCTTTCGGAATAAGTAATGCCTCACAAACCAACGTAGCAACACCAGGTTTGCACAGTAATATCTTGCCAAGCGTGTATAGAGAGAGAGAATAAGGAGAAAAAATAAATATTAAGATGTGTGTTCTACAGGATTTGAACACAGGTCGTCTTGATCAATCTGTAGTACAAAGCATGATCAAGAAGAATCCAAAAAGTTCCCAAAAAAAGCATAAATATTGGACATATGTGTTTTTGTTATGTAATATTTTCAATATTATCACGCTTCAGTAATTCTTGTGATTTTTTACAATAACAACAAAAGTACATTATCGAGAACATGTAACAGGAAACACTACGATCTAGCGAAACAGAAAACACTACGATCCAACGACAAACAAGGCAACAGTCAAGCAGAATAAAAGGAAAGAGATCGCATGATTGAAAAACAATCAGATGGAAACTCCTGATTTTTCTTCTCTCCTAATTCTACATGAAAATATATATACTGGGCTGCATATTAATATGCAAACATGATGTTGTTGGGGTGGTCAGTGATGCTTTGCCTAATCTTGTTGGGCAAGGTAAGTCCTGGGCATCGCAATTTATGTATATTTTTTCACTCCAAACGCCATAGCATGGTTTTTGAGAGAAAAACGACAATTTGCAAATAGTTCCCTGTAAAGAATAGTGAATTCATGGACAGTCAATGGAATGATGACATGGCATCCACGTGGCCGTTTTTTTCCACTCGGGCCGGTTTTGATTTTATTTGATCAAATCAACGAGTTTGCGGACTAAATCCGATCGCTTCTCGAGTTGTTGGCCTAAATTGTGCAATCAATTTGAGTTTATGGACCAGTGGCGCATTTCACTCTTCGTATTTTCATAAACAATAATAGTATATAGAAAAAATCAAGAGAGGAAGGACCTGACTAAGGGCAACTCCAATGACGTAATCTATTTCGTCTGTGGCGTTCATTTCTCTCCGCGGGGACAAAAACCATGGCCCAACATGGCGACGCAAACAGATCGATGTCAGTTTGTTGTTCGTTGTGTCCCATTTTCAGCCCAAATTTGGGTTGGATTTGTGTCCGGCACACACGCCATGAACGCCTGTGTTGTCCTCCCCCGGTCTGCCTACCACTAGCATACCATCTTCACTCCACCCTTTCCTCTCCCAAATCATGCAACCACCCTAGAAATATTCCATGGCCGACACAAGCACTCCTAGCGTCGTCTCAGTCGAAGTTGCCCCCATCCCCATCTTGACTATCCCCATCGAGGCCCCGGTGAAGCCAAAGAATGATCTCACCCCGGAGTAGAGAGTTGTTGAGATGGCAAAGAGGGGCAAATGAAGGAGGGTCAAGACAAAAGACAAACCGTCGCTACCACCGCTCTGGCATGGGCAGCCTTTGTGGACTCTAATGCCATCGCCGCCAAAGCTGCGCAAGCCATCCTCATCATGTTAGGGATTGCCCATGAGCTAGACCTTGTCATAGCCGCCACTGCGGTGGCTAGCGCGGGCTCGTCGGTGGCCCGCCCGCCAAGGCTTTCGGAGTTGCCTTCCATGTCAACATCGTCGCCGACATATGTGTACCTACTCGGACACAAACCAACAACGTCCCGCTTCTCCATCTCACCTCGGGACAACTCGTCAAAATCAACGATTTCATTTCGATCATCCTAATGGTGCCTCCCATTGATCTTAGCTCCGCACTTGTGGTCGGCTGACCCGTCATGCAAAGGAAGCCCCCACGGGTGGTCATGTCCTCAACCAACCTCCCCGATGACCGCAACCTATTTGATGAAATGTCGGCCCTGACGCCGAACGACCCAGAGGTACTACGAGGATGGACAGGGTCTCATGACAGACATGATCAATGAGGGTGGTAAAGGGACTCATGATGGTGGCTAAGAGACTCAAGGCTAAGAAAGGCAATTCGGGGCTTTGGCAATTTGGTGCTCGTGATCCAATGAGCCAAAAATAAGAAAAATAAAAATATATTTAAAATTTTCAAAAATATAAGAATAATCGCACATGTTATGTATTTTGTATACAGTATTGAAGTACACAAACATTTTCCTTTTTGCAACAGTATATAGATCCCCATTTCCATACAATCCGGAAGCTAGTAAGGTAAGGCCTACCCAGTTCTGTTTGCCCAGATTTCTTCACCGCCTGCTTTCTCAGGACCATCTTCTATCCCAGCTGGCGGCTTCTAGGAAACTGTTCAGCAACCTAACGAGCATGAGCAGAGCAGGTGGACAGGTGGAGCAGTTTTTTAGCAGAGTTTCAGTGGAAATGTCAACAAATCCCTGAAATGCGTCTATTGTTCTTCATCAACCATATCAACAGGTGTCTACTGACTCGGTGAGTGGTTTTGTTAAATTTTGCTTCTTTAGCTTTGCAGTTGATTCTTTCCCTACAATGGATGATTTGATGTTTTCCTTTTCTCTGAGCTACATATATGCATTATTAAAACATGACCATGATTTTTTACCAGTTTATGACCGCTAAGTCAATCTTTTTCTCGAAAATCTGCTCCTAGGGGTCTCGATTTCATTAAAAAAGAAAAGGTTTGCCCGGTTAATTGACGGAAAACCAGGCTAAAACCGTTACAACAACCCACACAAGGCAAAACCGACCGACCTGGCCACCCACACGAAGATACACGAACGCGTTGCATAGAAGAAACACAAAGTTGAGGTCGTCACCAAGCGTCATCGTCATCACTCCTCCGCGAGCGATCGACTCCGACTTCACCATCGACTTCTGCCAATGACGTCCTCGTCGCCACAAACGTTGGAACCCATGCCGGCCCATGCCAAACAGTCGACCGTTGGTGCAGGGGCCAGACAGCTCCGACTAAGAAGACCATCAAAAGACATGAGAAATGGGCGGAGATGGCCCCAACCAACACCTTCTTGAAGACCACCATCCACTTGTCATCGTCTCCACCTAGGCACCTCCAGGGCAACTTCGACGCCGCGACGGTATAGCAAGACCTAGACGAGACCTGTCGAGCAAGCCGGGAAAACAACCGACAACCGCTCTGCCATGTCCCTGCACTGTTGATCATCATCATCGTTGCCAAACTGAACACCGCACCACCACATTGCCGATCAGGCACCTGCCGATCGTAAAGCTGTGAGCGTCTAGCACATGGAGAGCGCGAACGAGATCGACAGATCTTCAAGGTGATGCCCCAAAGAGGGAAGCGACAATGCCGACGCCGTCGCCCGCCAGCCGGGTCTTAGTCTTTCACCCAAAGAACTGGATCCGAGGGCGTGCAGAGGTGGACTCCACGATGGCGCCTTCAAGAAGGTGTAGCACCGTCCATGGACGCCGTCGCCATCGGTCGGCAAGAGACCGACAAGCTTTCGTCCGGAACAACGCCCAACACCACGCCCCCACGCACCACACCTCCGCTAGCCCGCTCACCTCCCACCAAGCCAATGCGCCATGGCCATGGGGAAGCCACCACAATTCTCCCCGCCGGCCAGACACCAACGAGCCAGATTCGGCCAGATATGAAAACCCACCACCGCAGCGCCACCAGGACAGCGCCCAGCCGGCCCTCACAAGGACGAGCCCACTGAGCAGGGAGGGGAGGCGCACCCGCCCCTACATGCCGAAGAAGAGCTGCTGGCCAAAGGACCAGAACCGGCAGACGAAGCTGCCGCGGCTGTCACCCGCGAGAGCCACTGCTCGGAGCCGTCGCGCCGAAGAGGCCGCTGGAAAGAGCCCGCCACCACCGTCGCACCGGAGAAGCCACCTGGAAGAGCCCGCTACCGCCGTGCCAGAGAAGCCGCCGGGAAGAGCCCGCGGCCGCCTGGATCCGTCGCGCCACGGAGGGGATCGAGCCTCCCCCACCCCGAGCTCCCACGACCAGACGGGAGGAAGACGACCCTGCCGCCGCCGTCCGCCGCCCGGGCTTAGCCTGGCGGCCTCCTCCGGCGACGGCGAGGGAAGGGCGTGAGGCGGGAGGCCGGCCCTGTGGCGCGGGCTAGGTCTCCGCCCGAGCCGCCTCGGGTGAGACGACGCGGGGGCTGTGTTATGGTGTCCATCGCTAAGTCAATCTTGTGTTCATGTTTTCCTAATTGTGTCAAGTAGATATGATTCGGAGGTCCCACTGGGAACCAGTACTCCGTTGTTATTTGCAGATGATTCTTCAACTGTTCAAACAACAACACATACCCTAGAAGGTGATTGGGATAACTTACAGATAGTAGAACACGTGATGATGAAGGTAGAGTTGAACTGATGAGTAAAGATCAACTACGTGAGATTTGGGGCTTGAAGGATGAGGAAGAGAGAGCAAAGACGATTGAACCAAATGGTCGTAGAATGGTTGAGCAGGGGAGTAATAATGAAGGTGTTGTTATTCTTGTGAGCTGTGAACTCATTTCAGTTTTATCTTTGAATTCATTGTTTTATTTTGTGAAATGGGAACTCATTTCAGATTCATCTATGATGTAGGCAAAGTCCATCTGTAAGTTAATAAAATGGTAAATTTCCAAGAATGGTCAAAGTCAGTGAGCTTTTGTTTTATTTCTTCTTTTCACGTGTTTCCAACCGTGTGCAGTACCCCTCCCTCTCTCAATTCTACTGGCCTTGCATGTCATACTATCTTGCTTCCTCTATAGAAACAGAGAGGATGTACTATTTTTCCCCTTGTACTGTTAGACGCTAGAAGAACTACTAGAACCGCTTCTCTCTGTTATTTCCTTCTTGTGCCTCTTGATTTTCTGATCGACATCTATATGTTGTTGGAATATGAACAATTTATCATGTAATTTAACTAACGAAAATAGTAGTTAAAACATGACTATCATAGCTGAGATAAGACAAGTCTTGCAATCTGATAGAGAGTATGCAAATAGCATCTGAAGTACTGAGCTACGACAGTAGCATTGGAGTTGGCGTTGACATTGTCGCACATGTTTTCGAAGAGGTTGTCAATGTCGGGGAAGAAGTCGTCATTGGGGAAGTCATCGTCGGCATCCGTGATGAAGATGTCAGTAGTCGCGCAGAACACTCCACAAAAAACTTATCACACTTCTCCCGTACATGACTCAAAGAGGTGGGGTTTCGAAGGGTTATTGTCCCGGCCTGCGATGCATGGCGCAAGCCGGGATGGAGAAGAACCTGTCACTAGCGCAGTGCTTTGGAACTCGGTGGTAGAAGGCTTATATCTAGTGTGTCTTTCTAAAGAGGAGTGGCCTCTTTTTTATAGGCACAAAAGATGAAGGCGATTGTCAGCGATGGGAGATGAAGTGAAAAGACGGGAGGCGAAATGAACATGCGTAGCTGTACATGGCGTGGCGTGGCTAGGCGGGCAGAGGAGGAGGAACGCGCGTGAATATCTTTTTTATTCTCATGCTCATACATGTGGTGAAATTAACAGCCCTCCTTATAAGAAGACCCATCTCTTATTAAGTGAGAAGTATGGAATTAAACTTTAATACCACCTCTTGCATTTCACAAATGGGCTAAATGAGCCTTTGGAAATTTATTAGGAATTCTGCAAATATTATTGGACCGGTCCAAAATAGACCGAATTCCAGCACATGCCTCTCCCTTGCCGATGTACTGAAATTTTTGGGACCTCCTGTATGCCGCTCTTTGTGTCTGATACGCGCGCGCCGCAGAGGAACAGCCCCCAACTGGGCCGGCCCATTTGTTGCGACAAAACAGTAAAAATATCATCGAAAAATGAACGAGCGGGTGTGAGATGTTTGGAACCCTACACCTTGAGCTGATGGACGCTTGTCGCAGACAAGCTGAGCTAATCATCTACGTTATCTAATATAGAAACAAGTGCTATAAGAACTATCAGGCGCTACAAATCTACCCCCCCCCCCCCAAACACAGATCTTAAACATTGGTTTGGTTTTACTTCTCCTTCCCTATTTCAAATCGAAAAATAAAAAAAAAGTATTTTGAACTAAATGTTCATAATTTTAAAGATTTCAAAAACTTTTCACTATCTTCTATAGACTGTTCAATTCAAAAATATTTTTTTGCAAAATTGTTTGTGAATTGAATAACATTCAGATTAAAAAAATACATTTCAAAAATGTTCCCATTCTAAACAATTTGTTCGGCATTCCAAATATTCTACACATTTATGTATATTTTTCCAATTTAGAAAATTCCAAAAAAAAATAAAAAAAAAATATCGTGTTCTGTCAAACGCAAACACTACCCAACTTTGCAAACAAATAAAAAAACATAAACATTTATAAAAAACAGGAATTTGTTTTGCAAATAGTGACCTTTTTTTTGAAACGAGAACATTTTTTTGATATTCCAGAACAAAAGTTGGAATCCCGAACATATTTTGAAACTTTCAAAAAAACACGAATAACAAATTTTAAACTAGCAATTTTTTAAAACACCTAAGGAATAATAAAATGTCAATAATTTTCTGAATTTATGAACAAGTTTTGAATTTGTGAAGATTAATTTTAAATAGAATCATTTTCCAAAAACAGGAATATTTTTTGCAAATACCGGCGTTTTTTTTAAATTGAAACATTTTTTGTAATTCTAGAACAAAAGTTGGAAATGCGAACATATTTTGAAACTTCTGAACAAAATTTAAAAACACAAATATTTTCAAAGTTTGTGAAATTGTTTTAAACTAGAACATTTTTTGAATAAAAAAATAAAGAATAATATAACGTCTACAATTTTTGGAAATAAATTGGATTTAGAACATGTTTTAAATTTTTGAGTATATTTTATAAAAGGAAACATTTTTTTATATCCACACATTTTTCGAGTCGTTATGAAAATTTTGAACAAAAACATTGCGAGCTGGAAAATAAGAACTTTTTTAAATGACTGAAACATTTTTTTAAATGCAAACATTGTGAACTATTTCTGAAATCATGAACACTTTTTGAAATTTGGGATGTTTTTTTAAAGCACAAATATATTTTTCAAATTTCCGAACAATTTTCAGAATGAAAACAGAAGAAAAGAAAATGAAAAGAAAAAATAAAGAAGAAAGAATAAACAATTCTATCAATTAAAATGAAATTTCTTAATGAAAATTGAAAAAGAAAAAATTGAAAAAAGCAAAATGAAAAGAAAAGGAGAAGCAGAAGATATAAAAAACGAAAACAAAAACTAAGTGAAAACGGAATAAACAGAAAAATAAATAACACATGAAAAAACTTGGCGGCATTGTGCAAAGTTGGAAGTGGGCCGGCCCATGTCTCGTCACTTGCACCCTTGCCCGTGTGCAAATCCTCGACAATTCACCGACGCGAGCGGCAAATATGATTTTTCAAAAAAATTGGTCGGCATGTTTCTACTACTTCTAGCTATAATTCCATTTCCCGTCCTTGAACAAGCAACAACAAGTGCAATAGAGCAGGTTGCAGCAAGTAGTTACATCAAACGTGACTTACAGGTTGCTTGCATTCTCCATTTTCAGCACCTGCACCTGCACCTGCGTCCATCTCCTCCTCAAGGACCACCAAAAGGGCCTCCAGCCACTGCCGCCATCACGCCAGTTGCGAAGCTGTCCAGCGCCGCCCTTGCCACTAGAACACCTCTCCAACATGTCATCGGGTGAGCTGGAGTTGCACCAGCAGGTAGGGGGAGGAAAACCTACGGTAGAGCGCGCAGGCATCATCGAGGCAAGTGCGAGCTGCGCCACCGCGTGCAGACGTCAACGAGCACTAGCGGTGAGCTGCGGGGGCTCGCGTAGGCATCAGCAAGGCGGCTACGACTTTGCGCTAGCGCACTCAGGCGTTGGCGAAGAACGGCGACGAGCTGCGGTTGCTTGCAAAGGCATTAGCAAGCTAGGCAGGCGAGTTGCGGTGGCTCACATGGGCAATGGCGGGGGGAGGGGGGCAGACCCGAGGCGTGAGGCCAAAAACCTTTGTATATTGTAGCAGAGATACCGTAGCAATTGCTACAGTATACAAAGGAGGCCCGCGGCGGCCCGTTGGGCTGGATCCGCCCCTGCACATGGGCATCAGCGAGCTACGATGGGGACAAGGATGAGAACCTCAACGCAATCCGACCCAATGAGTCCACACACACATTAGATAATGTTGAGAAAAAATTAGGGGTACTTTGGTCCTTTTAGGATTCGAGAAATTGGAAAAAAAGCAAGGGAAACGGAGAAATGGCATGGCAATTCTTTTTGAATTGTTTTGTCAATGTGGAGCGGGTTGAATGTCATTTTTCCCAAGCCAATCTTGACAATGACAATTTTGAGAAGCCCTGTATCGAAAGTGGCAAATATTCAATTTTCTTGGGTAATTGCAATATGCTTTGGAGCCTTTGCAAATCTTTCTTCCGCCGGTTGGGCTTAGTTTAGTCATCGGCCTCTAGTGTTGCACCACCTTGCGCAACCTTAGATGCCTTAGCAACTTATTTTGTTGCTTTCTTTGTTGCCTTTGCTTCCCTTCTAACTTTTCTCTAGGAAAGTCACCATGTGTATTTAAATAGGGGGGGGGGTCTGGAATAGCATTGGGTTCAAGAGGTGGGCGAATAAATACGTGATTGACACTCGTTCCAAGTGTATGAAGATCTCTCCATGGCTAAGTAAATGCAAATTCTGAGCATACTAGCGGTTGACATATCTGAAATAATACCATTTTCTAGCCCAAGATGTGCGAAATTTCTAAAGCATATGCTTCATGTCATCTCCATTCTCATGAGGTGTTTCGTAAGCTCCATCTTCTAGACAGTCTAGAGTAGTACGAATTACTCATTGTTTTCCTCCTTCCTTCTTTGGTTGAGTGGTTGTAACGGCCCTAGATGGATCGAATAGGAGGGATGAGATCGAGAGGGGAGTAGGTGAGATCAGTAGGCAGGAAAAGGGAAGATGAGAGGCCGAACAAGTGAGAGACGGGGGGAGAGAGTTTGGTACTTTTCTTCTCTGGTGAATAGTGCACCGCACTTCTGGTGCCCACGAGAGCGAAAAGCTCCCGTCAGAACAAACTGATGAAAATCTAATCGCAATCGTAGACAATGGAGTCCAGCATGCCATGCAGATTGATGATGTTGTCTAGGAAACTGCGAGTGAGTTGAGGTGTTGTAAAAGGATTATCAAGAGGAATGAAATCGTTCCATTAGGTGCCCACGAATGAGAGACGAGTTTGATACTTTCCATTAGGATCACGCTGAAACGGAAGAGAGAAATGAAAGTGTCTGATACTTTCTAAATACTATGATTACTAAGATTGCTTAGCATTGTACTGACACCTGTTTCAATTTAGGAAGGGCAAGCAGAGATTGTTGAAGCTCAAGAAATTTGTGTTAAGATACAAAAGCAAGAGCGTTGCCCGGTATGTGTGACCGTAGTCACATTTCTTATGTGGTGTTTAAGCCTTGAGTTCAGTTTTGAGCCCCTCTACAACATTTTGGGTTTACTTTAGCCCATGTAAATTTGGATTTGTTTAGCCAATCCTTTTTGCCTCAGTGACTAATAAATCAGTGTTGCGACTAGAAGTTGTGTCAAGTTGAACTAGAATGATTCAGGAGTTCAGTAAACAATGTTTGATGTCGAGCGTTTGGCTTATTATGAAATTCGATTTGTTTATCATCTATGTGATTAATTCTTGAGTTCATGATCCATAGCTACTAGCTCAGATAGCTACTTGCTGGTAGACTTTCTATTAGGTTTTTATTTGGTTTGTGCACAAAGAAGTGCTCTTGACTAATAACAACTTGGCAATACGTAGATGGGAGGGTAGTAAACGGTGTTGTTTTTGTGATCAAGAGGAATCAATCCAAGATCTTTTTCTCAAATGCCCACTAGTTAGGTTATTGTGGCATACAATACATGTGGCTTGAAGAATGAACTCCAATGGCTGCTTCATCGAGCTACTAGAAAATTCTTTTGGGCTATGCCACAATGGGTAAGAGACTTCAGATAACTAAGTACCTGTATAATTGTTTTTATTTGTTCATTATTTTTGTTCATCCTTGGTTTGCACCAAGAGTAGCAGTTGTATGGGGATGGCTATATAGTTTTTTGTTTCTTTTATTTTCTTTTATTTGGAACTTTGTATTATTTATCTAAAAAATAATAAAAATACGCAACAGAGTCATGCTGTTTACCTAAAAAGAATAGCATCTTCAGTTTATTTGGGACATGGTTCATGGGGTAGAGTCTAAGACAGAGACACATATTTAAGTCGAAGGGTGTGCATTATTTTGGGCCATTTCAGACATCTAGAGGGATTCACACGTGGTTGTGATTATATATATATCGGTTGATTCTGATTTCTCTGCATCGCATTTGTTTCAGGGATGGAATAACTGCAAAGAAAATTGTGTGGCTGATCGTTCCTCACATGTGACGGAACTTGGGATTTTTTTCAAAAGTACTACCTAATTTGTATTAAATTCGAAAAGCATATGTCCAAATTGAAAAAAAAATCAAAAATAGCACCCCGTCGGCCTCCGGGGGGCCGAAGAGGGGCCCGTCGGCCTCCGGGGGGGGGGGGGGGGGGCAAAAAGGGGCCCGTCGGCCTCCGGGGGGGGCGGGGGCGAAGAGGGACCCGTTGGTCTTATGGAGGCGGAAGAGTGTCAGGGGTACAAAACGTAATTAAGATGACCTCAAATGAAAAAGTTGTCAACGCGAAATATCTTCGCCTCGTCGAATCGGTTGATTTTGATATAAAAACCATCTTAATCCGAGGTCGTATGCAACCTGTAGAGACAAAATAAGATCAAGGGTAGAAGAGTATCAGGGGGCACAAAACGTAATTAAGATGGCCTCAAATGAAAAAGTTATCAACACGAAAAACTTCACGTCGTCGAATCGGTTGATTTTGATACAAAAATCGTCTTAATACGAGGTCATATGCAACCCGTAGAGTCAAAACAAGATCAGGGACAGAAGCTGCAGAGTTATTGGACGAATATTCTAATATTTTTAAATTCAACATTGAGATGTGGTTGCTTTCTCGAATATTCTAAAAGCTCACACTTCTGCTGTCCCAAAAGTCCCTTCAATTATTGGGCGAATACATATACGATTTTGAAAGTTACTTTGTATCCCTCTGTTCCTAAATATAAGTCTATCTAGATATTCCACTATGGACTACATATAAAACAAAATAAATGAATCTATACATCAAAAATATGTTTATATATATATATAGTCCGTAATGTAATCTTTAAAAAGAGTTATCTTTAGGAACAGAGAGAGTACCTTTTAAGTTAATTGATCCTTGTGAAATCCTAAATGAGCCACTGGAAAAAGTGGTGATGCTATTTTTCGTTAGGCGATGATGTGTAGCTCGTCGGTATCATAACCCATGATATATATTAGTATCCGGCTAAGGCCTCTATGCATATCTCCTTTTGGACACTATTATTTTAGTAAATAAGTACTCTTGCATTATTTTGCTTCCAATTAGTAAATAAGAGATAAGAGATAAGAGATGTTGTGCGATGCAGTCTATCAAAAATGCTCATCGAAATAAAGCGTGCACGCATCTGTTTATATGGGTGATTATATGCTTGATGTATGTGAGCGACTTAAATTGTAATGTGCTTAAAGAAGAAAAGAAAAAATATGGCAAGTCAGCGTGTTCCAAATCACGTTTCATGTTCGTAGTACGTGTGATCGCTTATACGTTATCTTCACGCAGACAAAGAAGGCGGCCGGCGGTGAGCCCGCCGGCATGTGACTTTTTTTAGATGGTGTCGCTGTGTGATCTGGATGGTTTTCCGTGACAAAAAAATTTAGATGGTCTCACCGAATGCACCGGGTGTCCCGTGACAAATTTTCTGACATCCATTGGGTCTGTCCGAAGTAACTGTGCAGCTTCTGTCCCTCATCTTGTTTTGACTCTACAAGTTGCATACGACCTCGTATTAAGACAATTTTTATATCAAAATCAACCGATTCGATGAGGTGAAGTTTTCTCGTGTTTATAACTTTTTCATTTGAGGCCATCTTAATTACGTTTTGTGCCCCCTGACACTCTTCTGCCCCTGATCTTGTTTTGACTCTACAGATTGCATACGACCTCGGATTAAGACAATTTTTATATCAAAATCAACCGATTTGACGAGACGAAGATTTTTCGTGTTGACAATTTTTTCATTTGGGACCATCTTAATTACGATTTGTGCCCCTGACACTCTTCGGCCTCCACGAGGCCGACGGGTCCCTCTTCGGCCCCCGGAGGACGACGGGCCCCTTTTCAGCCGCCCGGAGGCCGACGAGGTGTTATTTTTGATTTTTTTCAATTTGGACATATGCTTTTCGAATTTGGTACAAACTAGGTAGTACTTTTGAAAAAAATTCCGAAACTTGGCACATACGTGCAGGTTCTGTAACGAAATATTTACTCGATCAACTAAAGAATGTTACAGGCGATAATATTGGATTGTTGCTGCTAATTGCATTTTGAGGACTTGGTTGGCTTTTAGCTGGAATAGATGCCAGAGCCCCCTGATCACGCCGTTTCCTAACTGTGAACTGGTACTGGTGCAGGGGCAGGGAGTTGCTGTCCAGCATGTGTAGGATGAACACCATGAACACTGAGCAGACGAACATCGGTATTGGCCCGAATATCCACATCAGCAGCGTCGTTGCGAAGTAGAGTGCTCGAAGCCCCATGGACCAGAAGTTGCCGCCTCGGATCACCGCATGCTGCATGTAGCTCGCCGGGACGTCGGAGTCCAGCGTGGTCACCAGGAAGCTGGCTTGGACATAGTACCTGATCAATTGCACAGCAACCAGTTGATCCGTGTCTTCAGTATTTGAAAAACCGGTCTTAATCTGATACCATAGTGCACATCCAAAGTTTGGTAGAGCGGCGAGTTACCTTGCGGAGTGGATGAAGCAAGTGAAGGACACCAGAAAGCAGACGAGGAGGGAGATGTACTTGACCGCCGCCGTCGCCTGGCTATTGTCGCCGTAGACGAGCTCCGTCATGAACATCTTGCTTGTGCTGCTGACCCAGGCGCCGATGAGCGAGCCCAGCGCGATGGACAGCGAGGCCAGGTTCGTCGACGCCGCGATACTGCTGGAGATCACGCTCAGCGCCAGCCCCGTCTCCTCCGGGGTCGCCTGTCAACAAGCAGGGGAGCAGATGAAGGAAAGTCTTCATGGTTCCTGCGAAGGGTCTAGTGTAGTAAATTACCTGGGCCATGCGGCGAACCCACGCCAGCTTGTTGTGGTTCTCGTAGCCGATGACGGTGGCGGCCGGATGCCGGAGGATCCGGTAGAGGAGGATGAGGTGGTAGCCGAACATGATGACCAGGCCGCACGGCACCAGCACCAGGTCCAGCGAGCCCTTATCGAGCATCATCTTCTCCTCTTCCCTTATCTCACTTTTCTCTCCTTTATGAATGAACCATATGGTTCCATGACGAGGATGCGATATGGTCTTGGCCGGAGGAGTAATGAGCCGGTTGCTTACGGGTTTTGTTCTACGCAGACTAGTAGTACCCGTGCCGTCCGATTGTTGCTTTGGGTGCAAGATACGAGCAAGGGAAGCAACTCCGGCGAGCTTTGCTTCAAAGAAAGGCGGTGAGGATGACGCTTCACCGGTTATTATTGGTTCTGATTGACATCTTTGAAACAGTACTGGACCGATGTTACCCAGGCATCTCTCTCAAAAAAAAAAACCCCCTTCCACGTGTCGGCCCGGGCGACCCGAGGGGTGAAACCCTAGCCGCGCCGCCTCTCTCCCCTCCTCAATCTCCCCTCGTGGCCGCCGGGCAAGCCTAGAGCGCTGTTGATGAAGGTGGCAGTGGGGCCCTCCGCCCGTCGTTGCCTCGCCTCGTTGGGGGGGGGGGGAGGGCTCGCGCTCGGCTCTGGGGCGGCAGCCGCGGCTGGTGTGGCGCCTCCGACTTTCGACTTCAGGTGGCGCGGTTCGGCGGTTCTCGGCCATGCGCACGGAGACCATGGGAGGATGCGGGCTAGAGCTCTACGGCGGCGCCGGCTTCGGCAACGTCAGATCTGGCCATCTCCACTCCAACACCTCTCCAACGAGCTCATCGCCCCCAAATCCGGCCTGCTTAGACGTGGGGCTTTAGTTTTCGTCACGTGGGAGCGGGTGCCGAGATGCAAGACCGGGGGAAACCTTGCCGACGGCGATGGCGATGACGCATGCGGGCGCCGCTCACCTTCCCGGAGCCGCTGGTCAGGTCTTGTTCCCCATCCCTTCCCCTTTATCTCCCGAGTTAACACCTCAACCCTATTGGACGGTAGCAACACCACTCGCGCCTTAACCTTCTTGAAGGCACCGTTTTGGGAACAAGGATGGGATGTGGGCTTTGCTGCGGTGTGGGCGGAGTGCGTCGGCGGCGATAGCATATCTCCAGCGGCGGCGGTGTCTCTCATGGTGCGGGTCTAGTTGTTTGGTGCTCTCTCTTACAACTGTTGTGAATCCCTCCGGTGTCGCGGATTTCCAGGACCGGAGGGGATAGGGTTAAGGCGTTGAGAGAGCCGAACACTACTAGGGAAAACCTTATAGACAAAATCTTACCAGTAGCGCGGTTTAAAACAAGGCGCATAAGTAGCGCTCTACAACAGACCGCGCTACTGCTATCCACATAGCAGTAGCGCGTCAGGAGGAAACAACGCTACTACTACAATTGCCAAGACCTTGCCGCCAGACTAGGTATAGCAGTAGCGCTTGTTTCCTAAATGCGCAGCTGGTATGTCGTTTAGCAGTAGCGCTTTATCCCAAAGCGCGCTGCTGCTAAAGCCTATCTTCTCTAACCGACCGTCCCTCACTATCCCCTCTCCACTCCACTCTCACTCTCGCCCGCACCCCCCGTACGTCGTCCGCCACCGCCGCCGTTCCCCGACCATCGTCGTTGCCCGCCGCTGCCGCTCCTGCTCCTCCTCCACTGAGGTAGTCCCTCCATCCCTCCTCCCCCCTCCTTCTCTCTCCTCCCTCCTCCTCCCTCCTCCCTACCGCGCCCCTCCCTCCTCCTTCGGTTGCCCCCTCCTCCCTCCTCCTCCGGCCAAGCCCTCCGCCGACAGCCCTCCTCCCCTTCCTCCTCTCTCCTCCCTCCTCCCTATCACGCCCCTCCCTCCTCCTCTGGCCGCCCCCTCCTCCCTCCTTCTTCAGCCAAGCCCTCCGTCGGCAGCCCTCCTCCTCCTGCTCCTCTCTCCTCCCTCCTCCCACCCCTCCTCATTCCTCCCCATCCCTCCTCCCACCGCCCTCTTCCCCCTCCTCTCTCCTCCCTCCTCCTCCCCTCTCCTCCCACCCCCTCATCCCTCCATCTCTCCTAAACCCTAAATTGTTTTTACTGTTCTTGTATAATGTAGTTTTGTACTGTTTTTAGCAAGTGTTTAATAGAATAGTTTATTTAGGAAGTGGTTAATAGAACTAGTTTATTTATAGTAAGTGCTTAATAGAACATGTATAATGGTATATTCTCCTTCTCTTTGTCCTAGACCTTTGTTATGCACTAGGGGAAGAAGGAGTAGCGACCATCATCGACGGTCGAAAAATCGGTGAGGGAGTGTCCACCATATATGAGAGAAGAAGAATGCCGGCTGTTATCGTGGGGGACGCTTCTCCTTCTTTTCCTTGTGCTAGATATTTGTTATGCACTAGGGGAAGGAGGAGTAGAGACCATCATCGACGGTCGAAAAATCCGTGAGGGAGTGTCCACCATATACATGCTATAAGAGTTTAGGAAGGAAGACTCGACAGACCTAAAGTTTCCTGGTAGTTTCTTTTGATCAATTTTAAATGTTTCAACTATGACATAGGAAATGTCTGACGACGAAAGGGAATTCGTTATGTGCGAATATAGTGAAGACGAGCGCGACCTGTGCGACAAGCCTCACCTAGTTGGTGGTAGGCGCTTTAGCATCATGTTGGATGAGACCTTCGAAGTGGATACAGTAAGTCACAACGACAAGTCTTTTTTCGTAATTAAGCATAACTTCTGCTTCTTTTTCTTCAACTTATAATTTCAATTTTGTACTATTCTACTAGCGTATCCCCTGCCATGAAAGAATTTCTGTCTTGGATAAGATTGGTTTCAGTACTAAGGAAAGTATGGAGGTAAAGAGAGTTCACTTGAGGACCAAGCATGGTTATAGTTTTGCCGTAAAATTATACGATGCAGACACCTACTCCTATTTTGAATGCAAAAATTGGAGAGCACTATGCAAGGCTCATGCATTTGAGCCTAATATGCTTATCACCTTTGATATTCGTCCGGAAGAGGAAATTGAAGGTAATATCGACATCTGGGTCGATGTGCAGACGCTTCCAATTCTACCATTATGTGAGTTTTTCGACCATATTTTCTTAAGTAATTTATATTGTTTATTTAAAAATAGTTGACAACTAATTTTTATTGACAACTTATTTCCATTCAGGCAAACATGTCCAGCGCTTGGTAGACAGCACGTACTACTGTCCTGGGATTGAACTAAACTGCGAGGAGATAGGTCATTATGTTTCATGGCTTGAGGATCTTGATACTGTCAAGACAGGTTATTTTCCTAGACTTCGAGATATCAGTACTCAAAACGTGCGCCCACTAGTGTGTGTATTGAACTACAGTCACATCTATTTAGGAGAGATGGTAAGATTTTTACTATTTGTTCTCAGTGTATCTTTTGCATACATTATTTTTAAGCTAAACTTCATTGCTAAGTATGCTACTACGATGTTCTTCAACAAGGACTCCTGATGAGTGTTGTGCCTCGTTGGATCGAGGCTAAAGGTCGCATGACAATGTTTAGCTTATGACCAAGATATCCTACATTACACATGAGTGCATTCATCATTTCTCAAAGCGATCAAGTCTTAATAGTCAAAGACTGGAGCAAAATTGCGAAGGATCACAACAGAGAAGTACTAGAGGGCAGCAATCAGAAGCGCAACCCACAATTAGGAATCAGGTTCATCTACATTCTCCCATATGATGAAGCAGGAGTGCTACACATGTTTTATGCTATTTTACATGAGAGAGAGAGCATCATGAGTAGGTCCTAGGTATTAAGAACAATTAGTTAGTGTTGATTATATATGACTATGATGATGATGAGAAGTTTTTATTATGTGCTATAATGTGTTAGAGTTGATGGTGATGCTGAGGAGGAGGAGTAGTGATTATGAGTACTATGATGATGATGATGATGATGATGATGATGAGGTGTTGTTATTATAACTAATGACCAAGTTGTATATGATGTCTCATGGACGAAAATGATGATGATGAGGAGTTGTTATATGACAATGATGTATTATGATGATACTGTATGAAAACTTGTATAATGGCGTATGAATATACGACATAAAACAAAAAATAAATACGTAATAATAGTAGTAGTGCGGGTGGAGAGGAGCGCTGCTAGTAACTACTAGTAGCGCTTTCTACCAAAATCGCTACTGCTAAGCAGGTATAGCAGTAGTGCGGGCTAACACACGCTACTGCTATACTTTAGCTGTAGTGCCGTAGTAGTAGCGCGCTGCCCCGCGCTACTGTTATACCTAAAACCGGCGCTACTGCTAGGCTTTTCTAGTAGTGGAAGCTCCTAGTCATGGCCCTTGTTGTTTCCCGTGTGTACATTCTGGTTGTTCGCCCTCTTTCCTGCCAGAGCTCTGGTCTTTGGTGTTGCTTTGCTCTAGGAGAGTCGCGATGGCAAGTGGGGATCGCCTAGTTTTGATCATGTGGCTTCCTTCGTTGCCAACCATCTAGGCTCAAGGGTGAACATGTTGAGGGATCACTAGAAGAGTGTCTAGAGGGGAGGTGAATAGACTACTAGTAGAAAATAAAACCTAACCTTTTCTCAAGTTAATTGGTTGGTAGATTTTAACAGTTTTATCAAGACTAGCAAGTCTATATACCCGACACATGCATGTCAACAAATATGGCAGGAAAGTAAAGACATTGCACATGAAGTAAAGAGTTGAGATATGGAGATCAAACGCAATTAGAGACGCAAGGATTTTTCCCGTGGTTCCAATAGGTGGTGCTATCGTACGTCCATGTTTATGGAGTCTTCAACCCACGGAGGGTAACGGTCACGAGAGTCCACAGAGGGCTCCACCCATAAGGGTCCACGAAGTAGCAACCTTGACTATTCCATAACGGCTTCCGTCCACAAAGGACTAGCCTCATTATCAGTAGATCTTCATGAAGTAGGCGATCTCCTTGCCCATACGAACTTCATGGTTCAACTCCACAACACGAACTAGGAGGCTCCCAAGCGACACCTAACCAATCTAGGAGGCACCACCCTCCAAAAGGTAATAGGCTCGGTAATGTAATGAACTCCTTGCTCTTGTGCTTCAAGATGATAGACTCCTCAACACACAATCACTCTCTCATAGATATGGCTTGGTAGAAGAGATTGATTGGGTGGAAAGCAAGTTGGGGAGGCTATAAATCAAGATCCATATGGTTGGAGTGGAAGATCTTGTCCTCAACACAAGGATAGGTGGTTCTCTCTCAGAAAATCAGCAGATATGAGTGGGGAACAATTCTGAGTGCTTCTCTCTCGAGTAGGTGGTGGTGGAGGGGTATATATAGGCATCTCCAAACATCCAACCGTTACACACAATAAGGCAGACTCGGTGGAACTGATGTGTGAATCTCGGTTGTACCGAAGTGACTTAAAGTTAGCAACTTTTGAATCTCGGTGAGACCGATATAGGAATCTCGGTTGCACTGATAAGGTGACCAACAATCAGAATGTCCAATCTAGGTGACGCCGATCCAACAATCTCGGAGGGACCGAAACTGTGAACTTGCGTAACAGAAAGTTGGCAGCCCAACTCGGTGGCACCGGTATGGAATCGGTTACACCGAAGTGGCTAGGGTTTGGCTGAGTCTGTCTAGGGTTTGGAATCAGTGGCACCGAGTGTGGAATGTTGGTTGCACCGATTTTGAGTATTTGGCTTTGGACAGACTTTGGTGGGAGAGTTTGTGGGTGTTTTTGGTGACTATAACTTGTGGACGTATGAGCATTTTGTTCACCAACAAAACCTTACCCCCTTTTAATAGTATTGGCTTTCCTTTGGACTCAAAGTGATTTCTCACAAATGTAAAATATAGATTCCTCTTGCTTGAAGCTTTGCCAACCTATTTCTTGTCCTTCTTCATGGGAATACTCTCCACATTCCTTTTTGCCAACCCAACTCTCCATGGACTATTATCTGAAATACACTAGATAAAAGTATTAGTCCAAGAGACAATGTATGTTGTCATGAATTATCAAAACCACCAAGGGAGCATATTGTGCTTTCAATCTCCCCCTTTTTGGTAATTGATGACAACATACTATCAAAGCTTCAAATAAAGATATGCGTGGATATAATGAAGACTTTGAGAGACACATGACTTATATTTGATCCCCCTAAATGTGTGCAGTCCTTTAAAGGATAGTTGCTTTGGAATGCATGGACACACATATGGATGACGGGATATAAGGAGTAATGTGTATCTTGTCTATATGCATCAAAATATATATGAATGAGATGTGTCCTTGTTCAAGACTTCAATCTTGCAAACAATATGTCCAAGAATCAAGAAATTATCTTGACCAAGAGTATGATGCAAGTACTTACCTTGAGTTCTTGATCATTCTAGTAGTGGAAACACACTTGAGAAAACAATGTTAGGTAACACAAGAGTATTCTACAAATATAAAGACAATAGAACTCAAAGATACCAAGATGTGGAGAACATAAAGAAGATAGTATTCTTTAGAATTGATATGTCTCCAATATCACTTAGAACTTTCTCCCCTTAGATATGAAAGTAGTAGTTCATCCTCTTCCCCTGAATCTCAACATGTAGATATTGGGATTGGATAGGATGAGAAGGTTCTAACATGAGAAATCAAATGAAATAAACACATCTTTATCCAAAACATATTTTTTCTCCCCCTTACTTTGGTATTCTCCCCATGTTTATATAAGTGTGAAATTTTGATATCCTCCTCTCCCCCTTTGCATAAGCATGTAACTCTCCCTTTAGCATGAAGCTTTGTTATTCAACCCCTTTGGCATTAATTTCCAAAAAGGTCAAATTTAGGAGTAGGTACTGGGATCATTGACAAGGAAGGGATCCTTGAGAACAAGGTTCATTGAAAGTAAAGTCCATAGAAAAGAACTGAGGGAATCATTGAAGGTAACTTCTCTCCCTGTGGAAAATTGTAGTGAGGTCTTGTTAAGTGTTCTCTTCCTTTGAGCTAGGGATCCTTGAATAAATAAGTTCTCCCCCTAAGTTTTGCTTGTTATTCTCCCCCTAAGTTTTTTTGAAGGGATCATCAAAGTAACAGAAGAAGAACAGATAAGAGAAAAACAAATTGGTGACTCCGAGACAGATAGATCGGTGGTATCGAGATTTTGTAGTGCAGCTTGTCTGCAATTTTGGTAGAACCGAGATATCTGAGTCGGTGGCTTCGAGGCTAAAACAGAAAGAAATGAATAAGGGACCAAGTTTCTGTTTTCAAAGAGTCAAAAGAAATATTTTCAAAGATAAAGTGAAGGACATCATCTAGAGAAGATCTGAGTGGTTACGAGAGAACATGCAAATAGAGAACAAACCACACAAGATTTTTAACTAGAAGATTGGCGGTGACTAGGTCACCTATATTTGAGTATATTGACTTAGGAGCCAAGCAAGAATACTTGATCATAGGTCATACTATACGTTAAGCTCAAAATGGGGTTACCGTTTTTCGACTAAGCATTTTGATGTCTTCATATCTCTTGAGTTGCTTTAGCTCATGACTTGGAGTAAAGCCTTTTCAAGTATATGAGAGCATACCTTTGAGTGATGTTGATGACGTTGCTCGTAGGTGAACTTGTTGAGGATGCTCGAGGTTGATGAAGAACATCTTGAGTTGGGAGCAATCCTTCTCGTTCTAGTACACTTGTTACCTACAAAGGTTAGTCATGCAAGGAGGAACAATAGGTATATCCATTTGACATGATACCAAGTGAGATTTTGCAATAATGATCAAGTATATGTCAAGGATATGTTTTTTGTCTTCTTCCTTCCATCATCAAGAGGGGTTGTGGATACTTGGTCAAGACAAGATTGCTTATGATTGGAGTTGGTTGCAATCTCGTGGAATGAAGTTCTTCCAAGTACCTACAAACGGTTAGATGCAATACAAGGGAGCATAGAATTCCATGGCATAAGATAACATGTTAGGAATATCATGAAAGTATCAAGAAGTCTCATGCCCTTGCAAGCATCCGAGTGAGTCTAGCTCAAGTTTGAAGCATCAATGATGTTCAACTCACTCCTCAAGTGAGAAAAAGTTTTCTCAGCAAGTGGCTTAGTAAAGATATCGACCAATTTCTTGTTAGTGTGAACATGCTTAAGATTAATATCTCCTTTGGCAACATGATCACGAATGAAATGATGTCGAACTTGAATATGTTTAGTTAGATAATGTTGCATAGGATTACGACCAATTTAATAGCACTTTCATTGTCACAAAGTAATGGAACATTTTAACATGGATTCCATAATCCCTAAGCGTTTGTGTCATCCATAGTAATTGCACACAACAAGATCCAGCAACAATATACTTAGCTTCGGCAGTAGATAGAGATACCGAGTTTTGTTTCTTGGAGGACCAAGACACAAGAGGTCTACCCAAAAATTGACAAGTACCCGAGGTGGATTTTCTATCAACCTTGTCACTGGCATAGTCCAAATCGGAATAGCCAACAAGGTTAAAAGAAGGTCCCTTGGGATACCAAATGCCAAAGTTTGGTGTTTGTATCAAGTATCTCACAACACATTTCATGGGAAAAATATGACACTCCTTAGGTGCAGCTTGATATCTAGCACACATGCAAACACTAAGCATAATATCGGGACGAGATGCACATAGATATAGCAATGAACCAATCATAGATCGATAAACCTTTTGATCAACCGGTTCATCCTCCTTCGTAAGATCAACATGTCCACTAGTTGGTATGGGAGTTTTCATACCCTTGCACTCCTGCATGTTGAACTTCTTGATCAAGTCCTTGGTATACTTAGTTTGAGAGATGAAAGTTACTTCTTTTGATTGCTTGATTTGCAATCCAAGAAAGAATTTCAGCTCACACATCATGGACATCTCATACTTCTCGGACATCAACCTTCCAAATCTTTCACTAAATTGAGGGTTAGTGGAATAAAATATAATATCATCCACATAGATTTGGCACACAAATAATTCACTATTAACTCTCTTAGTGAACAAGGTTGCATCAATTTTACCAATTTCAAAACCTTTTTCAATGAGAAACTTCGTTAAGCATTTGTACCATGCACGAAGGGCTTGCTTAAGACCATAAAGGGCTTTATGAAGCTTGTAGACATGATTAGGTTTCTTAGGATTCACAAAACCAGGTGGTTGCTTAACATAAACCTTTTCGTCAATTTCACCATTTAAAAAGGCGTTTTTAATGTCCATTTTATAAAGCGTGATATCATGGTGATTAGCATAGGCAAGAAGAATGCGAATAGCTTCAAGTCTAGCGACGGGGGCATAAGTCTCACCATAGTCCATACCTTCGACTTGAGTATATCCTTGGGCCACGAGATGCGCCTTGTTGCGTACGACTTGACCATCTTCGTCTTGCTTGTTCTGAAACACCCTTTTGGTTCCGATGATGTTGTGCTCATCCTCGGGCTTCTCCACGAGTATCCACACTTTGTTCCTTTTGAAGTTATGAAGCTCTTAATGCATAGCGTCCACCCAATCCGCGTCTTCAAGAGCTTGTTCTACCTTAAAGGGCTCAATGCTAGAGATGAAAGAATAATGCTCACAAAAGTTAGCTAGACGAGTTTTAGAGCGAGTGGTTCTCCCGGTTTGGATGTCACCAAAGATTTGGTTTAGGGGATGGTTCTTGGTCACTTGTGCTCGAACTCGGGTCAATTTTTGATTGTTAGACGGTGGAGCTTCTTCTTCTTCTTCATTATCTCCTTCATCTTCATTGTTGTTGACGGTGTTGTTCCCTTCAGGTGGTGGTGAAGGAGGTTGTGGTGGATCTTCATGATGTACTTCCTCCTCTTCATCATCTTGCCGTGTACCACTTGTGGATGCCTTTATGTCATGTTGTGGTTCACCTTGTTGTGAAGTAGGGGATTCCACTTGAGTTGATGAAGTACTTCCCTTCACCTCCATAGGACGAATCTTGCTAATGGGTAAATCTAGGATAGCTTCCAAAGGGTCCTTATCACATACATCATTTGGCAATTGTTCGACTTGCGAACCATTAGATTCATCAAACTTTACATCTACCGTCTCTTCAACTTTTCGAGTGAAGTTGTTGTAGACACGGTAAGTGTGAGAATTTGATCTGTAACCAAGTAGGAATCCTTCATGAGATTTAGGAGCAAATTTAGTACGACGATGCTTGTCAAGAATGTAGCACTTAGAGCCAAATACCCGAAAGTATCCAACTTGGGATTTGTTACCGGTGAGTAGCCCGTATGCCGTTTTACCGAGAAGCTTGTGCAAGTAAATTCGGTTTGTGGCATGACATGCTGTTTCCACGGCTTCTGCCCAAAAGTGTCTTGGCGTCTTGTATTCGTCAAGCATCGTTCTAGCCATCTCAATAAGCGTCCGATTCTTCCTCTCAACAACTCCATTTTGTTGAGGCGTGTACATAGCCGAGAACTCATGTGAGACACCTTCTTCGTCAAGAAAGGTATCCACATGGGTGTTCTTGAACTCTGATCCGTTATCGCTTCAAACCTTCTTGATCTTCACTTCAAACTGATTTTGCGCTTTGTGTACGTAGTTCTTGAAGATCTTTTGAACCTACGACTTATCATCAAGGAAGAATACCCATGTAAATTTGGAAAAATCATCAACTATAACTAGACCATAGGAATTTCTACCGGACTCTTGTAAGCATTGGGACCGAAAAGATCCATGTGAAGTAACTCGAGTGGTCTCCTAGTAGTCATGATATTCTTAACAGGATGACTTCCACCTACTTGCTTTCTAGTGTGACAAGGACTACAAAGTCTATCTTTGTCAAAGATAACATCTTTAACACCAAGTATATGATTACCCTTGATAAGCTTATCTAGATTACGCATGCCAACATGTCCTAATTTTCTATGCCAAAGCCAACCTTTTGAAGATTTAGCAATTAAAAAAGTGCGAGGCTTGGATCTCTTAGTGAAATCAACAATGTATAGATCACCTCTACGGATACCGGTAAAGACAATTTTATGATTATCTTGACGAAACACTTGGCAATCTACTTTCCTGAATAACACATTGAAACCAAAGTCGGCAAGTCTAGATACGGAAAGAAGATTGTAGCTAAGAGATTCAACGAGCACAACATTTTGAATAGAGCTATCATGGGACATGGCCACCTTACCAAGACCAAGTACCTTACCCTTGGAGTTGTCTCCAAACGTTACATACCTTCGCGGTCCATGGTTTGGTGTGATCTCTTAAAACATTTCTCTATCTCCAGTCATATGATTGGTACATCCGCTATCGAGAATCCACTCTTTTCCTCTAGACATGTAATCCTTGAAGTTTGCCATGAGACTTATATTCTTCATGATCTTCTCATACTCAATGTCGAACAAGTCATCTTCATCATAGTAGCCATGCTCCACATTGTCATCATCAAGTGGGAAATCCTCGTCATAAAGAACAAGAGATTCGTTAGGATGGTGATCATGACAATGTTCAAGTTTATGAATACGAAGGGCCTCTATAATGATATCGTTGGTAGTTGTGACATCTCCTTTAGCATGCATGAGGTCTCTAAGCTCAAATAGACAATCATCAAACTTAGGATCACTAGGCGTCATATTGTGAAAAGCAACGGTTTTATGAAGAATTTCATCAAGATTACTTAATGAAAGATTTGGATATCGTTTCTCCAAATCAATCCACAAAGTATAAACACATGCAAAGTTCTTCAATTGAGAAAACACGAATCTTGGTAAGCCTCTAACAATAAGATTGACAGTTCTAAGATTGCATAGCATATCAATTTCCTCTTCGTGTGTGGGGTGCAAGGGATGAATAGGAGGCTCGTAGGGGCACATACATATTTCCTCAACTGAAATTCATTAAAGAGATAAAGCAACAAAGTTTTCCATTGACTATAATTCTCTCCATCAAGAATAGGCACTCTAGAACTCAAACTCCCTATACTAGACACATCCATCTTCCTCATCGGTGATTAAACCGAAGCAATGGAGACCAAAGCTTTGATACCAATTGAGGGATCACTAGAAGAGTGTCTAGAGGGGGGGTGGGGGTGAATGGACTACTAGCAGAAAATTAAAACCTAACCTTTTCCCAAGTTAATTGGTTGGCAGATTTTAACAGTTTTAGCAAGACTAGCAAGTCTATATACCCAACACATGCATGTCAAAAAATATGACAGCGGGAAGTAAAGACATTGCACATGAAGTAAAGAGTTGAGATATGGAGATCAAACGCAATTGGAGACGCAAGGATTTTTCCCGTGGTTACGATAGGTGGTGCTATCATACGTCCACGTTTATGGAGTCTTCAACCCACGGAGGGTAACGATCGTGAGAGTCCACGAAGGGCTCCACCTATAAGGGTCCACGAAGTAGCAACCTTGACTATTCCACAACGGCTTCTGTCCACAAAGGACTAGCCTCACTATGCGTAGATCTTCACGAAGTAGGCGATCTCCTTGCCCATACAAACTTCTTGGTCCAACTCCACAACACTGTTGGAAATATGCCCTAGAGGCAATAATAAATTAGTTATTATCATATTTCCTTGTTCATGATAATCGTTTATTATCCATGCTATAATTGTATTGATTGGAGACTTAGATGCATGTGTGGATACACAGACAAAACCATGTCCCTAGTATGCCTCTAATGGACTAGCTCGTTGATCAAAGATGGTTAAGGTTTCCTAGCCATGGACATGAGATGTCATTTGATAAACGGGATCACATCATTAGGAGAATGGTATGATGGACAAGACCCAAACTACAAACGTAGCATATGATCGTGTCAGTTTATTGCTACTGTTTTCTGCATGTCGAAGTATGTGTTCCTATGACCATGAGATCATGCAACTCACTGACATCGGAGGAGTACCTTGTGTGTATCAAATGTCGCGACGTAACTGGGTGACTATAAAGGTTCTCTGCAGGTATCTTCGAGGGTGTCTGTTGAGTTGGCATGGATCAAGACTGGGATTTGTTACTCCGTGTGACGGAGAGGTATCTCAGGGCCCACTCGGTAATACAACATCACAATAAGCCTTGCAAGCAATGTAACTAAGTGTTAGTCACGAGATCTTGTATTACAGAACAAGTAAAGAGACTTGCCGGTAACGAGGTTGAACTAGTTATGGAGATATCGATGATCGAATCTCGGGCAAGTAACATACCGAAGAACAAAGGGAACATCATATGGGATTAACTGAATCCTTGACATAGAGGTTCGACCGATAAAGATCTTCGTAGAATATGTAGGAACCAATGTGGACATCCAGGTCCTGCCATTGGTTATTGACCGTAGAGGTGTCTCGGTCATGTCTACATAGTTCTCGAACCCGCAGGGTCTGCACACTTAAGGTTTGGTGACGTTTCGGTAGTATAGAGTTATGTATGGTGGTGACCGAAGGTTGTTCGGAGTCCCGGATGAGATCCCGGATGTCACAAGGAGATCCGGAATGGTCCGGAGGTAAGGATTCATATATAGAAGTCCTATTTTGGTCGCCGGAAAAGTTTCGGGCTCATCGGTAGTGTACCGGGAATGCCGGTAGTGTACCGGGGGACCATCGGGAGAGGTATTTCGACCCAAGAGGCTACATGGGCTGTGGGAGGGTGGAAACCAGCCCTTAGTGGGCTGGTGGAAGTCCTCTAAGAGGCCCATGCGGCTGGACTTGGGAAAGAGAGAAAAAAAGGCCAAGGTGGAAAGAGGTTCCAAGTAGGAAAGGAGGAATCCTAGTCCTAATAGGATTGGAGGAGGATTCCTCCTCTCCTCCTTGCGCAAGAGGCAAGGCAGGGCTGCCTTGTGCTCCAGCCCTCCTCCTCCCTCCCTCTTATATATACTGGAGGTATTGGGTGTTTTGTGCTTGATTTTACGGCCACGTGCTACCCGTTCCACCGGTGCTCCTCTAGATCGGTTTTCCGCAGTGCTTAGGCAAAGCCCTGCCGGAATTGCTCCACCACCATCGCCGGAGCGCCGTCACGCTGCCGGTGAACTCTTCTTCCTCTCACTTCCTCTTCTTGGATCAAGACGGTGGAGATCGTCATCAAGCTTCACGTGTGCTGAACGCGGAGGTGCCATCCGTTCGGCGCTAGATCGGAAGGACCATGATCAAGATCGCGAGACGGTTGGTGATGAGATCGCGGGACGGATCGTGATGAGATTGCGGGACGGATCGTGATGAGTTTGCGGGACGGATCGTGATTGGATCGCGGGAAGGATCGTGATGTGATCGCGGGACGCTCGGTGATTTGGATCGCGAAGATGTTCGACTACACCAACCGCGTTTCTTAATGCTCCCCGCTTAGCGATCTACAAGGGTATGTAGATCCACTCTCCCTCTCGTAGATGCTCATCACCATGGATAGATCTGCGTGTGCGTAGGAATTTTTTTGTTTCCCATGCGACGTTCGCCAACAGTGGCATCATGAGCTAGGTCTATGTGTTGATGATATCTCGAGTAGAACACAAAAGGTTTGTGGGCGTTGATGCTTAGATTGCTTCCTCCCTTGGTCGGATTTTGGTTCGGCGGTATTGTGAGATAAAGCGGCCCGGACCAACATTACTCGTACGCTTATGAGAGACCGGTTCCCTCGACGCAACTTGTTGCCTAGATGGCTCGTGGGTGGTAGTTTCTCTCACTTTAGTTGGATCGGATTCGACAAAGGCGGTCCTTGAGAAGGTTGAAAAGCAAATTATGTATCACCGTTGTGGTTTATGCGTAGGTGAGAATCGTTCTTGCTAGAAACCCGTAGCAGCCACGTAAAACATGCAACAACAATTAGAGGACGTCTAACTTGTTTTTGCAGGGTATGTTGTGATGTGATATGGCCAATTACATGATGTGATATATGTGATGTATGAGATGATCATGTGATGTATAGAATTTCACGACTTGCATGTCGATGAGTACGGCAACCGGCAGGAGCCATAGGGTTGTCTTTAATTATTGTATGACCTGTGTGTCAATCATTAAGCGCTATGTAATGCTTTACTTTATCGCTAAACGGTAGCAATGGTAGTAGAAGCATGCAAGGCGTGACAACCTCGATGGCGAACCGTTGATGGAGATCATGGTGTCGTGCCGGTGACGATGAAGATCATGTCGGTGCTTTCAAGATGGAGATCTAAAGCACAAGTTCATGGCCATATCATGTCACTTATGAATTGCATGTGATGTTAATCCTTTTATGCACCTTGTTTTGCTTAGTACAAGGTAGCATTATAAGGTGATCCCTCACTTAAATTTCAAGATAAATTGTGTTCTCCCCGAGTGTGCACCGTTGCAAAAGTTCATCGTGTTGAGACACCACATGATGATCGGGTGTGATAGACTCTACGTTCACATACAACGGGTGCAAGCCAGTGTTGCACGCGCAGAACACTCGAGTTAAACTTGACGAGCCTAGCATGTACAGACATGGCCTCGGAACACAAGAGATCGAAAGGTCGAACATGAGTCATATAGTAGATATGATCAACATAATGATGTTCACCATTGAAGCCACCTCAACTCACGTGATGATCGGACTTGAGCTAGTGGATTTGGATCATGTGACACTCAGATGACCTGAGGGATGTCAATTTGAGTGGGAGCAATTTGATTAACTAACCTCATTATCTTGAACAATAGTCTAAGTAAACTTTGCATATTTATGTTGTAGATTACTAGCTCAAGCTGTAGCTCCCTTGAATTTTATATGTTCCTAGACAAATAGAGTTGAAAGATGATGGTAGCAATATTGCGGACTGGCTCCGTGATCTGAGGATTGTCCTCATTGCTGCACAGAAGGCTTATGTCCTTAATGCACCGCTCGGTGCGCCAACCCCTCTAGCGTTGTTTGTAGATGTTGTGAACATCTGACAGGCACGTTCTGATAACTACTTGATAGTTTAGTGTGTCATGCATTACAGCTTAGAATTGAGGCTCCGAAATGTTTTGAACGTCACGGAACATATGAGATGTTCTAAGAGCTGAAATTAGGATCTCAGGCTCGTGCCCGTGTTGCGAGATATGAGATCTCCAACAAGATTCTTTGCCTGCAAGATGAACGAGAATAGCTCAATCGTTGAGCATGTGCTCAGATTGTCTGGGTGCTACAATCGCTTGAATCGAGTGGGAGTTCATCTTCCAGATAAGATAGTGATTGATATAGTTCTCCAAGTCACTTTCACTAAGCTACTAGAACTTGGTGATGGACTATAAAATGCCAGGGATAGAATTAATGATGCCTGAGCTGTTCGTGATGTTTGACACCGCGAAGGTAGAAATAAAGAAGGAGCATCAAGTGTTGATGGTTAGTATAACCACTAGTTTCGAGAAGGGCAAGGGCAAGGAGGGAAACTTCATGGATGGCAAGTCAGTTGTTGCTCCAAGTGAAGCAACCCAAAGTTGAACCCAAACCCGAGACTAAGTGCTTCAATTATGAGGAGAGAGGTCGTTGAAGCGGAACAACCCTAGATATTTGGTAGATAAGAAGGCTGGCAACGTCGATAGAAGTATATTTGATATACGTGTTATTGATGTGTACCTTGCTTGTACTCCTAGTAGCACCTGGGTATTGGATACCGGTTTGGTTGCTAAATGTTAGTAACTCGAAATAAAAGCTACGAAATAAACGAAGAACTAGCTAAGTGTGAGGTGACGATGTGTGTTAGAAATGTTTTAAAGGTTGATGTGATCAACATCGCACGCTCTCTCTACCTTCGAGATTAGTGACGAACCTAAATAAATGTTATTTGGTGTTTTTGCGTTGAGCATGAACGTGATTAGATCATGTTCATTGCAACACGGTTATTCATTTAAGTTAGAGAATAATGGTTATTCTATTTACATGAATAATACCTTCAACGGTCATGCACCCAGTAAGAATGGTTTGTTGAAACTTGATCGTAGTAATACACATGTTCATAACATTGATGCCAAATATATACAAAGTTAATAATAATAGTACCACATACTTGTGGCACTGCCGCTAAATGTCATATTGGTATAAAACGCATGAAGAAACTCCATGCTGATGGATCTTTGGACTCATTCGATTTCGAAACGGTCGAGACATGCGAACCATGCCTCTTGGTCAAGATGACTAAGGACCCCGTTTTCTGTTTTGATGAAGCGGGCAAGTGATTTATTGGAAATGATACATGTTGATGTATGCAATTCAATGAGTCTTGTAGCGTGCGGTGGATATCATTATTTTCTTACCTTCATTGATGATTTGAGTAGATATAGTGTATATTTACTTAATGAAACACAAGTCTGAATCGTTTGAAAGGTTCAAGCAAATTCAGAGTGAAGTTTAAGATCATCGTGACAAGAAGATAAAAATGTTTGCGATATGATCGTGAAGGTGAATATCTGAGTTACGAGTTTGGCATACAACTTTAGACAATGTGAAAGTTGTTTCACAACTCACGTCACCTGGAACACCATAGTGTGATGATGTGTCCGAACGTCGTAGTCGTGCTCTATTGGATATGGTGCGTGCTATGATGTCTATTATCGTTTTGTTAATATAATTTTGGGGTTACGCATTAGAGACAACTACATTCACTTTAAATAGGGCACCATCTAAATCCGTTGAGATGACACCGTGTGAACTATGGTTTGATAGAAACCTAAGCTGTCATTTCTTAATGTTTGGGGCTGTGACGCTTGTGTGGAAAATGTTTTCACCTAATGAGCTCGAACCCAAAGCGGACAAATGCATCTTCATAGAATACCCTAAGAACAGTTGGGTGAACCTTCTATCTCAGATCCAAGCATAAAATGTTTGTTGCTAAAACTGGGTCCTTTCTCGAGAAAGGGTTTCTCTTGAAAGAATTGAGTGGGAGGAGGATAGAACTTGATGAGGTTATTGAACCTCTGCTTCAACCAGAAAGTAGCGCAGCGCAGAAAGATGTTTCTGTGAAGCTTACATTAGTTGAAGAGGAAGTTAATGATGATGATCATGAAGCTTCGGATCAAGTTACTATCGACCTACGAGGAAAATAGAGCTTGATGAGGTTATTGAACCTTTACTTCAACCAGAAAGATCGCAGCGCAGAAAGAGGTTTCTGTGAAGCCTACGTCAGTTGAAGAGGAAGTTAATGATGATGATCATGAAGCTTCGGATCAAGTTACTATCGAACTTCATATGTCGACAAGGACGCGTACTGCTACTGAGCGGTACGACAACCCTGTCTTGGAGGTCATGTTGTTGGACAACAATGAACCTACAAACTATGGAGAAGCAATGATGGGCCCGGAAACCAACAAATGGTTAGAGGCCATGAAATCCAAGAAAGGATCCATGTATGAAAACCAAGTATAGACTTTGCTGGACTTGCTCGTTGGACGGCAGGTCGTTAAGTACAAATGGATCTTTAAAATGAAGATAGACGCTAATGGTAAATGTTACCATTTGTAAAGCTCGACTTGTTGCAAAGTAGTTTATGACAAGTTCAAGGAGTTGACTGCGATGAGACTTTCTCACTCGTAGCGACGCTAAAGTCTGTTGGAATTATGTTAGCAGTTGCTGCATTTTTCAATTATGAAATCTGGCAGATGGATGCCAAAACATCGTTTCCTTCCTTTAGAAAAGGTTGTATGAGATACAACCAGAAGGTTTTGTCAGTCCTAAGGATGCTAAAAGGTGTGCAAGCTTCAGTAATTCTTCTATGAACTGAAGCAAGCATCTCGGAGTTGGAATATACACTTTGATGAGGTGATCAAAGTTTTTGAGTCTATACAAAGTTTACGAGAAACTTGTATTTGCAATAAAGTGAGTGGGAGCACTATAGAGTTTCTGATAAGTATATGTGGATGACATGTTGCTATTCGGAAATGATGTAGAATTTCTGGAGAGCATAAACGGTTGTTTGAAAAGAGTTTTTCAAAGGAAGACCTGGATAAAGCTACCTAATTGTTGAGCATCAAGATCTATAAAGATAGATCAAGATGTTTGATAAGACTTTCAATGAGTACATACCTTGACAAGATTTTGAAAGAGTTCAAAATGGATTAGTCAGAGAGAAGTGTTCTCGCTTGCTTTGTAAGGTATGAAGTTGAGTGAGACTCAAAGCTCGACCATGGCAGAAGAAAGAGAAAGGACGAATGTCATCCCCTATGCCTTAGCCATAGGCTCTGTATAGTATGCCATGCTGTGTACCGCACCTGTGTGTGCCTTGCCATGAGTCCGTCAAGGGGTACAAGAGTGATCCAGGAGTGGATCACTGGACAGCGGTCAAGATTATCCTTAGTAACTAAAAACTAAGGAGATGTTTCTTGATTATGGAGGTGATAAAGAGTCCGTCGTAAAGAGTTACGTTGATGCAAGCTTTAACACCAATCCGGATAATTCGTAGTAGCAATTTGGATACGTATAGTAGGAGCAACCATTTGGAATAGTACCAAGTGTGGTAGCAGTGTTTACAATTTGGCATAGAGATTTGCAAAGTACACATGGATCTGAATGTCGCAGACCCATTGACTATAAGACCTCTCTCACATGCAAAGCATGATCGAGCCCCAGAACTCATTGGGTGTTAGATTCATAACAATGTGAATCACATAGTGATGTGAACTAGATTATTGACTCTAGTACAAGTGGGAGACTGTTGGAAATATGCCCTAGAGGCAATAATAAATTAGTTATTATCATATTTCCTTGTTCATGATAATCGTTTATTATCCATGCTATAATTGTATTGATTGGAGACTTAGATTCATGTGTGGATACATAGACAAAACCATGTCCCTAGTATGCTTCTAATGGACTAGCTCGTTGATCAAATATGGTTAAGGTTTCCTAGCCATGGACATGAGATGTCCTTTCATAAACGGGATCACATCATTAGGAGAATGGTGTGATGGACAAGACCCAAACTACAAACGTAGCATATGATCGTGTCAGTTTATTGCTACTGTTTTCTGCATGTCAAAGTATGTGTTCCTATGACCATGAGATCATGCAACTCACTGACATCAGAGGAGTACCTTGTGTGTATCAAATGTCGCAACATAACTGGGTGACTATAAAGGTGCTCTACAGGTATCTCCGAGGGTGTCTGTTGAGTTGGCATGGATCGAGACTGGGATTTGTTACTCCGTGTGACGGAGAGGTATCTCAGGGCCCACTCGGTAATACAACATCACAATAAGCCTTGCAAGCAATGTAACTAAGTGTTAGTCACGGGATCTTGTATTACAGAACGAGTAAAGAGACTTTCCGGTAACGAGGTTGAACTAGGTATGGAGATACCGACGATCGAATCTCGGGCAAGTAACATATCGAAGAACAAAGGGAACATCATACGGGATTAACTGAATCCTTGACATAGAGGCTCGACCGATAAAGATCTTCGTAGAATATGTAGGAACCAATGTGGACATCCAGGTCCCGCCATTGGTTATTGACCGTAGAGGTGTCTCGGTCGTGTCTACATAGTTCTCGAACCCGTAGGGTCTGCACACTTAAAGGTTTGGTGACGTTTCGGTAGTATAGAGTTATGTATGGTGGTGACCGAAGGTTGTTCGGAGTCCCGTATGATATCCCGGATGTCACTAGGAGCTCCGGAATGGTCCGGAGGTAAAGATTCATATATAGGAAGTCCTCTTTTGGTCGCCAGAAAAGTTTCGGGCTCATCGGTAGTGTACAGGGAATGCATGTAGTGTATCGGGGGACCATGGGGAGAGGTATTTCGACCCAAGAGGCTACATGGGCTGTGGGAGGGTGGAAACCATCCCTTATTGGGCTGGTGGAAGTCCTCTAAGAGGCCCATGCGGCTGGACTTGGGAAAGAGAGAAAAAAAGGCCAAGGTGGAAAGAGATTCCAAGTAGGAAAGGAGGAATCCTAGTCCTAATAGGATTGGAGAGGATTCCTCCTCTCCTCCTTGCGCAAGAGGCAAGGCAGGGCTGCCTTGTGCGCCAGCCCTCCTCCTCCCTCCCTCTTATATATACTGGAGGTATTGGGTGTTTTGCACTTGATTTTACGGCCACGTGCTACCCGTTCCACCGGTGCTCCTCTAGATCGGTTTTCCGCAGTGCTTAGGCGAAGCCCTACCGGAATTGCTCCACCACCATCGCCGGAGCGCTGTCACGCTGCCGGTGAACTCTTCTTCCTCTCCACTTCCTCTTGTTGGATCAAGACGGTGGAGATCGTCATCAAGCTGCACGTGTGCTGTACACGGAGGTGCCGTTCGTTCGGCGCTAGATCGGAAGGACCGTGGTCAAGATCGCGAGACGGTTCGTGATGAGATCGCGGGACGGATCGTGATGAGATCGCGGGATGGATCATGATGAGTTTACGGGACGGATCATGATTGGATCGCAGGACGGATCGTGATGTGAACGCGGGACGCTCGGCGATTTGGATCGCGAAGATGTTCGACTACACCAACCGCATTTCTTAATGCTTCCCGCGTAGTGATCTACAAGGGTATGTAGATCCACTCTCCCTCTCGTAGATGCTCATCACCATGGATAGATCTGCGTGTGCGTAGGAAATTTTTTGTTTCCCATGCGACGTTCCCCAACAAACACGAAGTAGGAGGCTCCCAAGCGACACCAAACCAATCTAGGAGGCACCACCCTCCAAAAGGTAACAGGCTCGGTAATGCGATGAAATCCTTGCTCTTGTGCTTTAGGATGATAGACTCCTCAACACACAATCACTCTCTCATAGATATGGCTTGGTAGAAGAGTTTGATTGGGTGGAAAGGAAGTTGGGGAGGCTAGAAATCAAGATCCATATGGTTGGAGTGGAAGATCTTGACCTCAACACAAGGATAGGTAAAATTAGTAGATATGAGCAGGGAATATTTCTGAGTGCTTCTCTCTCGAGTAGGTGGTGGTGGAGGGGTATATATAGGCATATCCAAAAATCTAACCGTTACACACAATAAGTCAGACTAGGTAGAACCGATGTTTGAATCTCTGTTGTATCGAAGTGACTTAAAGTTAGCAACTTTTGAATCTCGGTGAGACCGATATAGGAATCTCAGTTGCACCGCTAAGGTGACCAACGGTCAGAATGTCCAATCTCGGTGACGCCGATACAACAATCTCAGAGGGACCAAAACTGTGAACTTGCGTAATAGAAAGTTGGCAGCCCAACTCGGTGGCACCGGTATGGAATCGGTGGCAACGAAGTGGGTAGGGTTTGGCTGAGTCTGTCTAGGGTTTGGAATCGGTGGCACCCAGTGCGGAATGTTGGTTGCACTGATTTTGAGTATTTGGCCTTGGACAGACTTTGGTGGGAGAGTTTGTGGGTGTTTTTGGTGACCATCACTTGTGCACGTATGAGCATTTTGTTCACCAACAAAACCTTACCCCCTTTTAGTAGTATTGGCTTTCCTATGGACTCAAAGTGATTTCTCACAAATCTAAAATGTAGAGTCATCTTGCTTGAAGCTTTGCCAACCTATTTCTTCTCCTTCTTCTTCATGGGGATATTCTCCACACTCCTTTTTGCCAACCCAACTCTCCCTGGCCTTTATCTGAAATACACTAGATAAAAGTATTAGTCCAAGAGACAATGTATGTTGTCATGAATTATCAAAACCACCAAGGGAGCATATTGTGCTTTCACATGTCCACCATCGAACAGTGCAGCACCCGCGAGTCGGGCGAGGAGGCAAGGGACTTCTTTAATGATGGATCTTCTTGGCCGTGTATTCTCCAAGGCCTGGTGTTATGGCAACAACATGCCTTGCATTGTCGTCGGTTCCCTCTCATGAGCCGGCTGACGCCTTCTCGTCGGCTCTATGTGTGCAAGAGGTCGTTGGCATCTCCAAGCATTACCCTTATGTTTTATTTCTAGCTTGTTGTGTGAGAGCATTGTGAGGTGCTCCCCAGCAACTTTGTACCTTTTGTTGTTTCTTTTTGTTTAGTTGGTGTGTGGTTGTAATCTTACGCTGTAATCCTGGTTGCTTGATGGCTTTGTTAATTCAAAGTCAGACTCTTCTTGAGTCTTCGTTCTAAAAACAAAGTTTGATCCAACTTGGCCCTTGGGAGACTCGCGAGTATGAGGGGTTGTGGGGAATTTATAATTCGTGCCTCACAAATTGCATCCGACATGGTGGTTCTAGGCGCCACATGTGAGGATCACTCACATGCATTGAAGCACGCAACATTATATTGAGAGACAACACAATATCCCTTATTAGAGAATCGTTGTGCGCGAATAAAAAAATTCTAAAAAGGCTCAAATGCACCGAAACATGCAACATTAGGGCCTAGTAGTTCTTTTGAGTTGTGGCTCGTCCAGAGGCGGCCTCTCAAGAGCTGCTCAGAGATACTTCAGTGGATATAAGCTCCTAAGGAACTTGTAGTCCAGTTCTTTTCGGTTTATGTCGCTTTAATTTAGATTTATATCGCTTTAGTTTATTTTCATAGGTTTTTGATGATAAGTCGGTAATGCCCTTGAGCTCTTGTATGGTGTAATTTAGATGGAAATCCAATTCGGCTCCCGGATCCAAATGCTCTTACAATCTGGACAGCCCACGCGCCTCGCGATGCTTGCCTTTGCAAATATTTTCCATCGTATTTGACTTAAACAAATGGGCCCCTGGCCCACGTCCCAGAAGGTGGAAATGTCGTGGCTCATTAACACCACATCGATACATGCGGACTTGGACAGTCAAGTACCAACGGCTTCCATCATGTACAGGGTGGGCATCGGGGTCGTGCTCTGCCTCAACCTCGCTGCCGTAGTTAGCTTCGTCCGCCCCATATGCGGCAAGCTTCACGTGGGTGTCAGGCAAATCGAACTCTGGTGGTGTCGGCGCCTGCAACCATAAAAATTGAGCCTTTTTAGTATAGTTTCCAAACAAATGCAGAGCACTTTTTCTTCGGTACCCCTCCTAAACACATCAACCGTGAAGATATTTTCATACCTCTTCGTAATAAAGGGTACGATGTTTTTTTAAATTACGTCACCAGATACGGATCAACCCACTAGCGAACATTTGAAAGGGTGGCCCATTAGCGAACACTTAATAAAAAAATAGAGGAGAAAATAAGGAGAGAGCAGAGAAATAAATGGAGGAGAAATTGAAGAGGCCAGGAACCAAAACTTAGTTTAGTTTAGTATAGTTTCCAAACAAATGCAAATCACTTTTGCTTCAATACATCATACCCCTACCCCTCCCCCTTCCCCCCTCCCCCTCGAAACACATACACGGTGGAGATCTCTCCATATCCCTTTGTAATAAAGGGTATCATGATCATTTTGTAAAATATGTCAACCAACCCACTAGCGAACATTTAAAAGGTAGGCCCATTAGCAAACACTTAATACAATAAAATAGAGGAAAAAATGAGGAGATAGTGGGGAAGTAAATAGAGGAGAAATTGAAGAGGCCGGGAAATGAACCCGAGTCCCCTCGATCAAGGGTTAAGCCACAAACCACTACCGCACTATCAGCTCTATCCTAAAAGTGCACACACAAATAACTTAATGTAAAAGGGCCGACCATTCCACTAGTTTCCAGGAGTTTTTTTTGTTTTGGTGTTTTTCTTTTGTTTCATTCTCGATTTTCATCGGATTGTTTCTTTTCTTCTTCGGTTTTGTTTGGTTCTTTCTCGTTCTTGTCGGGGGTTTTTCTCTCGGTTTTCACAGTTATTTCATACACATTTTTGATATATATCTTTTTGGGGGATTTTTGGTATACATCTAATACATTTTTCCAATGTATGATTAATAACTTCAAATACAAGATTAACATTTTTTAACACATCGTAAACATTTTTTATATACATATTTCATGTTTTTGAATGCTGGATTAACATTTTTTTAATACAATTTCAACTTTTTATGAATACATCATCAACATTTTTTCTATACACATTTAACATTTTTCACATGCTTCATTAAAAAAATTCGAATAATTTTTTAATGTTTCTATATACAAATTTAATATTTTTGAAATGCATTATTAATTTACTTTCTTCAAACGCTTGCATTAACATTTTTTAAATACAAGGTTCATATTTTTTAATACATGCTCAAAGACATTCTATACACATGAACATTTTAAATGCTTGATTAACATTTTTAAAATATTTTTCAACTTTTTTTCAAATGCTTGAATTAACTTCTTAAAATACATGTTTAACTGTTTTCACACACTTTTTGGTCTTTTTACACACGAGAAACGTTTCTTTATACACATTTAACATTTTTTAGATCATTGATTAACATTTTTTTTGACGGACTGTGTTCCTACCAGCAATGCACGGCCCAAGGTACGTGACATACCCAAATCCCATTTGGCGCCTTCACAATCTTTTATCTTTCTTTTAATCTTCAAAAAATGTACGCCACTGGAGATTCTAACTCCAACTCTGAAGGTTTATTCGTGTTTCTTTAACCGGCTTTAAGTCACTGCAAAACAATCAACTCATAGGAAAATTTTCAAAATCTTGAACATTATTTTAAAATTGATAAACTTATTTTTCAAATCCACGAATGCTTCGGCCGGTGCAACAGGCGCCCGACGGGATTGATGCCGCCATCGCCTAGTTGGGCGAAGGCCGAAATATTCTTTTCGCTTTTCTAAGTTTTCAGTTTCCCTCTATTTCTGTTCATTTATTTATATCCTTTTCGAAATTTATTATATTTTAGAAAACATTTTCAAAATTTTGTAATACTGTTTCGTATACCAGACAATATTATTGTTTTCAAATAATGTTTACAATTTTAAAAATTGTTCCTGTTTCTGCATTTGTATTCACAAATGTAGGGAATATTTATGTTTCAATAAAAGTTGAATTTTTTTAAGAAATATTTGGTTCGTAATTTTTCATCAATTTTTGGGAATTTTTAATAATTTTGGAAAAGGTGTTCAGGATTATAAAAAAATTATACACAATTTGAAATTTCGAAATTGTTAAAAAATTGCAAGAAATGATTAGGACTCAAGAAAATGTTCATCTTGTTTGATAATGACAGAAATTGTAAATAACATAAACAGTGGACTTATAAAAGAAATTACATGCTCACGGATGCACTCGTCTTGCCAAGTCTAGCACACTCCTCTCAACTGCTGGTTTTTTCAACAATGGATAAATGACCATCATATGCAAGTTGCGACATGTGGCCATTTATCGACCTTTTTGATTGAGAAAACTCTAGAAAACACTAAATTTGTCAAAAACAAAAAATACTTGCCATAGGGCCTTTAATTGGTCATAAAAGGCCATTGAAAAACATTACGGTCATTTCAAGAATGTCGATAAACAACATGCTCTAAGACAGAGCTGTGTGGCATACCCGAACATCCTCCTTTCGACATTGTTTAGTTTTGGAGATCTTTAAAATGACCGGAACTTTTGCAAACTAGTGGACACGCCTATGATAGGAATCTACGTCACGTTTGAACGTTCCGACACTGTATGCAAGTTGCAACATCTCCGGCCATTTATCAGTCTTTTTGACCTCAAAAATTCTAGAAAAATGCAAAAAAGGTCAAAAATAACAACAACATGGTATTATGCCTTCAATTGGTCGTAAAAGCCTAAAAGGCCACGGAACAAATTATAGTCATTCAAAAGATGTCGAGAAGCAACATGCTTCCAAGGGGGGGCCTTCTAGCCTATCTAAACACCTTTCGTTCAGTATGATCTATTTTTGGACGTCTTTAAAATGACCCTAACTTTTTCACGCAGGTGGGCATGCCCATGGTAGTCATCCGTGTCAAGTTTGAATGATTTCTGACATCATATGGAAGTTGCGAAAAGTCCGACCATTTGTTGGTCTTTTTGACTGACAAAACTTTAGAAAATGCAAATTAGTCAAAAACCAAAACAACTTCGCATGCTACGAAATGGGTCATACAAGGCCACAAAAATTGCGTCACTTCAAGGATGTCGAGAAACAACATTCTCTCAGACGAGCCTACTGGCCTGCCCGAACACCCTGCATTCAACATGGTCTATTTTTGAACTTTTCTGAAATGGTCCTAACTTCTGCAACCAGGTCTCCATGGCCATGATAGATATCCATGTCACGTTTGAATGATTTTCGACACCGTATGCAATTAGTGACACGCCCGACCATTTATCAACCTTTTTTACCAAGAAACTCCAAAAACTATAAAATTTGCAAAAAAGCTAAAGAAACTTGGCATGGTGCCCTGAACGGGCATACAAAGACAATAAAAATAGAGTAAATTTACGCATGTCGATAAACAATGGGCGTATCCGAACACCCTACATTGAATATGTTTTGTCTTTGGACATTCATGAAATGACCCCATATTTTGCAAGTAGGTGGGCATACCCGTTGTAGGCCTCCATGATAGGTTTAAAGAACAAAGGTATTTAAAGTCATAATTTGAACAGGCAATTAAAATTAATATTTTAAGTATAAATAAAACTTTTAAAATTATAATTTGAATAGGAAATTATAACTATTATTTTAACCAGGTGGGCATGCCCGTCATAGGCATCCATGCTAGGTTTAAACAACAAAGGCAATTAAAATCATAATTAATAAATATAAAGCACTAAATTTGAAAATACTACATTTTTCTTCAACAATTTAATTATTATCTGTAGGAAAAAAACAAGATCATAAATTTGAATATTTACTTAAATGTTTATTTTTATGTACAAATAATATTTTAATTTTGTGAACAGGTTGCAAAGAGAATAATAAACTGCACAAAAGAGAAAATGAATTAATAAAAAAAAGTCGAAAAACAAAGAAATATATAGAATATGTATTAAGGCTTGGCCCAACCTGCTTCTTTTTTTCATACTTGTTAAGAAACTATAATAATATACCAAAAAATTCAAATATGTTCTTGTTTTCTTAAAATATCTAAACAAAAAATATTCGAGAGAATTCACAACTTGTTAGTATTTGTCTGAATTTTGTTAAATTCCAAATTTGTTTGTATATTACAAAAGTTGTTCATCATCCTAACTTTGTACGCTCTTTTTAAGAAGTTTGTTTTTTGAAAATTCCATACAGTATACTGAAATGCGAAATATGTACATCATTCTTTAAAAAAATTGAAAAGGCAAACTTTTTTTATTTTCGAATAAATTCATGTGCGTCTATCTAGTGAACTCTTGGTCAGCGCTTTCAGGGCATCTTAAGAAGTTGGCGCTCGCGCACATACAAGTGGGCTGCGGCCCAGTAGTGCGGCAGCTCGCTTCGAACCCGCGACAGTTCCTTCAGCGCCGACATCGCCAACAACACCCACGACTACGCCATCGAAGACTAGATGTTTCCAACATGCTTTTTTGAATTTTTATTTGTCTCTTCGGTCGCGGGAATCCTTCAGTTTTGGAAAGCTTCCAGAAGCTTCCCAAACCGGTTCTTCCCGATTCGATGGTCATTACCAAGGCTTCGAGTTTTGTTATATCATTTTTACCCTTTTTTTTTCTAAATCAACGATTTTCTTTATTAAAAAAAATTCGTGTTTTTATTCGAAATCAACGATTTTCTTTATTCAAAAATAAAGATGAATTTTTCTCAGATCTGATGATATTATTTTCAAATTTGATGAAATATTTTAAAATTCGATGAACTCTTTTCAAATTAGATGATTTTTTAAAATGCTATGAATTTTTTAAAATTTGATGAACTTTTATCAAATTTAATGATTTTTTTAAAAAATTGAGGAACTTTTTTCAAATCTGATGAACTTTTTTTCAAATGCCATGAACCTTTTGCAATCCAATTAACTTTTTAAAATTTTGTTAACTTTTTAAAATTTCATGCAAGTTTAGAATGCACGATTTTTTTTCTTTTCTACGTAAGTTAATGGTTGGCCGGTGAACCGTGACCAGTCAACAGCCAGACGTCTCGGGCCGGGCCCAATGTGCGGCTGCTTGGGGACCTGGTCCGCTAGTTGGCGTCGAAGGCGCTGACTAGGAGCTGCCATATTCGCAAGTTCGCTTGCTTTGCCCGCTTGCTTTGGAAAAAGTTCACAAGTTTGAAAAAAGTTCAGTAACTCAATAAGAATTCAGGACATAAATTTTAAAAAGCTAATGAAACGGAGAAAGTTCACAACTTTGAAAAAAATTTAAGAGTTAAAAAATTGAATGGTCATGAATTTGGAAAACATATCATGGATTTTAAAAAAGTTCACGAGTTTCAAAAATGTTTATGAATTTGAAAGTTGTTCATGATTTAAAACTTTCAAAAGCTTATGAAGTCAAAAAAAGTTCACGAGTTTGGAATTTTTTCACAAATTAGGAAAAATTTGCGGATTTGCGTCCACACCCTTGTTTTCATAAGAGGATGGATCTTGCCCCAGCGTCGCTCTTCAGGAGCGGCTGGGGAGGAAAAAGCTCCGCGTCGCCGCCGTTACCCCGTCCACTACCTTTCCCTCGCCGTCGTCGGCTCACGCCACTGTACAAAGCTCGCTGGCGGCCGGCGGCGGCGGGATCTACTCGGGCCGGCGTGGGATTTGCTCGCGCGAGATGGGGGACGGACAACATGAAGGTCTGCCACCGCCGACGGGCTATGGTACTGAGGGGAGAGGGTGTGGCCTGGAGGACGAGGAAGCTTCCGTGCTGGCGGCTCATGGCTGGGGTGTGGCGTCGGTGCTGCAGCATGGTGGGGGCGGGCTGGATCTCGATCCCCTTTGCAAGAGGTGGATTTGCTTGCCCCGGTGGATATGGTGCTGGCCGGAGGTGCGTGCGTGCAGTGCGGCCATGCGGGGCAAATGAGGTGTGCACAGAGGGGCCCGAGGAGGTGCGGCGACTATGGTGTGGTCGAGCAGGGAGGCTCGGCAGTGGTGCATGGCGAGGCGTGCATAGGAGACCGGGACGTACAGTGCTCGGGCGGTGGCTTAGGCGTGAGGGGCGCGGTGATGCGCCTGCTATGGCATGGTGGAGGTCTTCCGGTGGAGGCGCTTAAGCGGCCTGTACGATGCTCGAGCGGCAGCTTCGGCCACGAGGGGCGTGACCGGTGTTGTGTCTACGTGGCTGGCGTCGCGTGGACGCCCCTGGGGTGTGTGGATCGGAGGTCCATGGCAACGAGGATTTGCGCTTTGGCGACGTGTGATGTGGATCTTGTCTCCGACAGTCGGTGGTCTCCACGAGGTGCGGTTGGCTACGACGAATCTCAGTGCTTCTTTGTCGATGGCGGCTTCGATTGTGGTGATGTTTAGTGGGCTTGACGCCGCCAATGCGGGATGATGTGTGGCTGAGGTGGTGTGGAGCAGGGTGAAAAGCATGTCTTGGCCTCGTGCCGGGACCAGCGATGGCGGCGACTATGGCCGTCGTTGACCTTCATGCAGGCATCATTGATTTGTTCTCCCAGTGGTCCTGCGTAGATCTGGCCATTTCGGCCTCTCCGGGGGAAACCTTGATCAGTGATCGGACGATGGCGGCGCCTTGGTGTCATATTCCCTCTTGGGGGCTTCGTCTTGGGAGCTTGGCATCGGCGAGCGAGACCTGTGGATGGTGGTTGACGACGGGTGTGGTGTATAGGCTTCTGTGGCAACGATGATGGTGGGAGCGATGTCGGCAACGCGACAATGGTTGTGGTAGTCGGCTCTTCTTCGGCGTGTCCATAGTTTTCCTCGATTTGTTTGTTGCAATGGAGTCGAAGCTGCGGCGGCGGCGCCCAGTGGTATACGATGACTAGCTGCAGGTAGTCCGTTCAGCGATCTCCCGTGGCACCAGCCGTGCCTCGTTTTCTCCTACTGAGTTCTTCGCCAGAGTCAGAGTTGTGTCATTTGGCCGTAGGTGGTTGAGATTTTGGCATAGATCATGCAGCTTCACGTGTCCTCTACAGCGTGGGTTGAGTCGACGATCGCCTACGACGGAGTCGGAGTAGTTTGCTCAGAGTGTAGGGATGGCGATGACGCCTCTAGGGGAGGAACGATGATGATGACGCGTGTGTGCTGTCTCCCCGAGACCCTCTTTGGTGTGGTGTGCGTGGGCTTTTTTATGTGTGCCGCTCAACGATTGTAACAGTTTTCGCCCGGTTTTCCATAATTAACTGGGCAATCTGGTTTTCGCTCGGTTTTTCCTAATTAATTGAGCAACTCTTTTCTTCTTAATAAATGCAGGATAACTTTCATTTCAGAAAAATATTTGAAAAAAAATCACGAATTGTTAAAAAATTCAAAAATTCAGATTTTTTTTGTAAAAAATGAAAACAAGAAAAAGGAAAAAACTAGGTGGAAATCGTGCAAGAAAAAACCAAAAGAAAAATTTCTCAGAAAAACCTCGTATAACCTGAATCGGAAATATAGACAACAAGAAGAAAAAGAAGTAGAACTAAACACAACAAGCCTTTTGTTCCAGCTTGTAGCAATGGTTGGCATTAATAGGTTGGTCACATGTTCGAATCCCAATTGATGCAATATTTTTTTAGGCTAAAAAAATGTAAATGTGCAAAAAGGAAAAAAAAGTAAATGGGCCGAGCCCGGGACAAAGCCTCCTCCTCGTCCTTGATCGATTGTACCTACCCATAATACATTCATAAACGTAAATGGATACGATTTCCCAAAGGTCGATATTACCTTTATACATTTTGTGAGGGGCTCAATGCAGATTTGGTGAAAATGAAATAGAACATCTAGATTCACGGCACCTCAACTAAGTCTTGCTCCTCCACGACGACCACTTCATGGTTTCCTTGCTGATCTAGTACGCCGATAGCGCTCATCCCCTTCAGGCCATTGCTCACGCCACCATCAGCCGACCCTCCCACTAATTTGCAGCACAACGAAAAATGTCACTTTTCGCAAACACCAAATTTAGATGTATTCGAGAGGATGAATCGACATGGATGCATAAGAAAGGTTCGATGTGAGCACTCCAGGCCAAGCTGGAGCTCAGGACGCCGGAGCTGGGCACCTAATGGAGGGGGCCATATGTAAAGTTTCGGAAGCGTTCCTATCTACCCTGGTAGGCCGCTGGTTACGTGTTTATATAGGATCAGAATAGCACTTGATCACGACATTTACATGGAGGTATGTTTACAAGACTTGTGGTGCAAGTAGGTAGAGATAAGATACGAATCTAAACAGCCTAGAGTTCGGTTTAGCTTTATCTCAGCTAACCGAATACATCAAGATCTATCTCTAACAATATTCTAACATCCCCTCCCAATCACACCTTGGTCAAGGTGAGATTGCGTCTAAAATCCTCCAAGTTTCTTACAGGTAATGCCTTTGTAAACCCATCATCAATCTGATCCTTTGAAGAAACAAACCATATGTCAAGAAGTTTGTTTGCTACTCTTTCTTTGACAAAATGATAGTCAATTTCAATGTGCTTGGTTCGAGCATGGAACACATGATTAGCAGATAGATAATTAGGTCCAAGATTATCACACCAAAGACATGGAGTTTGTCCTGTAAATACTCGAAGTTCTTTTAGAAGTGACTATACCCAAATGATTTCTGCAGTTGCATTGGCTAAATATTTATATTCTGCCTCTGTACTTGATCTAGACACATTAGCCTGTTTCCTGGCACTCTAGGATATTAAATTTGGACCAAAGTAAACTGCAAAACCACCTGTTGACCTTCTGACATCAATATCACCTGCCCAGTCTGCATCTGAGAAGGCACTCAAAAGAGTAGAGGATGACTTTCTATAGGCAAATCCTGAGTTCAAAGTGTGCTTGACATATCTAAGAATTCTTTTAGCTGCAGTCCAATGGACAATAGTTGGTGCATGTAGATATTGACATATTTTATTGACTGAAAAAGATATATCTGGCCTAGTAAGAGTCAGATACTGTAATGCACCAACAATACTTCTATAAATTGTACCATCTTCTGGTGAAAGAGGCTCTCCATCTTGAGCTGATATTTTTTCAGTACTAGACAAAGGTGTGGGTGCTGGCTTGCAGTCTTTCATACCCACTTTGGTTAGAAGTTCCAAGGCATATTTTCCTTGTGTTAACACAATACCATCATTAATTCTGTTTACCTCTATGCCAAGCAAGAAATGCAGATCTCCTACATCTTTCAAAGCGAAGGTTGAGCCCAAATCTTTTAATAATGCTGACACTGCTTCGTGAGAGGATCTTGTCACAATAATATCATCAACATAAACAAGAACAAATATGGTCACCATGGACTTATTGAAGATAAAAAGTGAGGTGTCAACCTTTGAGGGAATAAATCTTAACTGCTGAAGTTTTGAGCTCTATCGAGAGTACCATGCCCTTGGAGCTTGTTTAAGCCCATAGAGTGCCTTGTCCAGTTTGCACACATGAAAGGGTGAGTTTTTACATTCATAACCTGGTTGTTGCCTCATGTAGACCTCTTCTTCCAGAACACCATGAAGGAACACGTTCTGCACATCCAGCTATCGCAAGCTCCAACCCCTGGATACAACAATAGATAGGACAAGTCGAATAGTAGCTGCTTTAACAACTGGACTGAAGGTATCTTCATAGTCTATACCATATCGTTGCTTGAACCCTTTGGCTACTAACCTGACTTTATACCTATCTATGCTACCATCAACTTTCTTTTTAATTTTGTATACCCACTAAAAGTCTATGATATTTTTACCACTGCTTGCAGGAACGAGATGCCATGTTTTGTTCTTCATGAGTGCTTGGTATTCTTCATCCATTGCCTTTATCCATCTATCATCATCCAAGGCTTCTTGGACACTTTGTGGTTCACATGTGGAACAAAGCGAAGCATATTTAACCTTGAAATTATTTTCATATATAATTGTACCATCTGAAGGCAATGGTGGCTTCCAAATTCCTGTTTTGAGTCGTGTACGTCCTAAAACAGGAGCTTCTAGAGTTGGAGAATCTTCACTTTGCACAGAAGATCCAGAAGCACTTGTCCCATGAAGCGCTGGGGACACGGTTGGATTTTCTTGCCCAACCAGTGTTTCTGCCGCATCACCTGGTCTTCTGACTCGCGATGGTGGCCGTGCACTCACGGATGAAGAAGCGCGTGGAGGGCCGGTTGATGGAGGGGTGCACGTGGGACTTGCTGATTGGTCGCCCACTGATTGTTCCGCGCTACTACTACTGTCTAGTGCTGGCACGTTGCTGCCACTGCCAAGCGTTGATGCTGCATTGGATCCCGTGCTGCATGCACCCATATCTGCATGGGATTACACACGCAAATCTACACCGGATCTTGTGCTGTTGTCTCTTAGTGTGACATACGATATGGACCCCATATTTAGTTCATTTGGCACCAAATTTGTATCATTTTCTGCCAAATTTTCACTTGCACTTTCTGCATCATCTGAACAACAAGGATTAGTACGAGTAATAGCCATATTATTTTGGTTATCTCCATTACTACCCCCATGATCAAAAAGGTGGATGAGTGAAGATGATCGGGAAGGAGCAAAATTTCTTTACGTAGGACAACCCCAACATTTGGATGAAGTGATGCAAAAGGAAAGACATTTTCATCAAAGACACCAGCACGAGAGACATATACTCGGCCGATAGAGACACTAAACACTTGACCCCCTTGTGTAGAGGACTATAACCTAGGGAAACACATTGTTTGGAACGAAAGGCAAGCTTGCGAGCATTGTACGACCTCAGATTGGGCCAGCACACACATCCAAACACACGTAGAGATTCATAGTTGATTTTTTTTATATAGTCGTTCATACGGGATGTCAAAATTGATGGCACTACTTGGTAAAATGTTGATAAGATATGTGGCAGCAAGAAAGGCCTCATCCCAAAATTTTTAAGGGCATAGAAGCATTTGCAAGAAGTGCAAGGCCTACTTTGACGATATGGCGATGTTTTCTCTCGGCAGATCCGTTTTGCTGATGAGCATGTGGGCAAGAAACAAGATGAGCAATTCCAATCTTTTGAAAAAATGAGTTAGTTTCTCATACTCCCCACCCCAATCAGATTGGACAATGAGTATTTTGGCATCAAATTGACGTTCAACGTATGCTTGGAAATTATGAAAAACTTCAAAGACGTCGGATTTTTTCTTAATAATATAAATCCATGAAAACTTGGTATAATCATCAATGAAACTAACATGATACTTGTATCTACCAACAGAAAGAGGGTATCTTCCCATACATCAGAAAAAATTAACTTAAGAGATTTGGTAGATACACCAGTAGACACTGGATAAGGTAATTGATGACTTTTTGCACATTCGCATCAAACACACACTGACTCAGAGTTTGGCTCCCCATGATAAGAGTTTATTATTCCTAAGCACACGTTGAACTATTTGAAATGAAGGATGGCCAAGGCGATCGTGCCATCGTGATGAAGATATCTTGACAACACCGAACACTTGTTTATTTGATGTCCTAGATGGAAGCAATGGATAGAGTCCTCCTCTATTTTTGCCTCGGTGCAGCACCCTCCCTGTGGCCTGATCCTTAATAAGAAAGAAGTAAGGCCAAAATTCAATATAGATATGATTGTCAAGGGTGAGACGATGAACGGAAATAATATTTCGTGAGGCACTAGGAGCATGCAAAACTTTGTTTAGATGAAGAATAACACTAGGGGTATTAATAGAGGTATGTCCAATATGGCTAATACTAATACCTGGACCATCAGTGGTGTGGATCTGATCATGTCCACAGTACTTGTCGCGAATGCTTAGCTTCTCGAGCTCCCCGATGATGTGATCTGTAGCGCCACTATCTTCATACCAGTTGGTATCCAACCCGTAGGAGGATGTAGTGGCTGATCCACCCACTTTTTCTTCTGGAAGGTAGTCATCAGTGAACCTGTACCAGCACTCCATGGCGATGTGACTGGGCTTGTTGCAGATCTGGTAGTGGTGGCGATCATTGCGGAAGCCGCCACCATCGTTTGGCCCAGGTCCAACCCCCCGATTGTTGTTATAGACAGGAGGCGCACTGCCAGGGCCACAACTACTGCCGCCGTGGTCACCACCACAGCCACGCAACACACCGTGTTCTGCTGCTGGACACGTCCACGAGCAGCTGCGTTTGCTGAAGATTTGGAGCCACCGCCAGATCGTTGCAGGAGTTCAACCCTCTAATCGAAGTTGGCCATCTGCGAGTACAGTATATCGAGGGTGAGGGGTTCAGTGCGAGCGTCGAGGGCGGATACTAGGGGGTGTACTCCATGTCGAGGCCGGCCAAGATGACGGAGATGAGCTCATCGTCCAGGAGGGGTTTGCCCGCGGCCGCGAGCTCATTAGCAAGTGACCCTATGCGGGTGAAGTAGACAACCACCGTCTGGTTTCCCTTCAATGCGTTGGAGAGGGAGATTCAAAGATTGTTCATGTGGGAGCACGAGTTGGAGACGATCATGTTCGTCAGGGCGGTCCATGCCGCGTGCGCCGTCTCGACCGACACCATCTGTGTTAGGATTTCTTTGGAGACGGGCGTCAGGAGATAGCCCAACACTTGCTGGTCTTGAATGACCCATGCTGCATGCGCTGGGTTTGGCAGGTTCGTAACCTTGCCTTCTTTGTCTGTGGTGGATATGGTAGGCTCCGTCTCAGGGATGGATCCATCAAGGTATCCGAAAAGGGAAGCAACATGAATCTGGGGAAGGAGTTCGGTCTTCCACAGAAGGAAATTGTCATGTGTAAGCTTTTCTGTGATATGATTGTTTAGGGGATTGGCGGTGCTATGGGAGGACGATGACATGCCTGCGGTTGGGAAGGAAAGCTAGATGTATTTTGGAAGGAAAGCTCTCATTACCATGTAACGTTTCGGAAGCGTTTCTACCTACCATATATGCCGCTGGTCACATGTTTATATAGGATCAGAATAGCCCTTGATCATGACATTTACATGGAGGGATCGTTACAAGACTTGTGGTGCAAGTAGGTAGAGATAAGATACGAATCTAAACAGCCTAGAGTTCGGTTTTAGCTTTATCTCAGATAACCAAATACATCAAGATCTATCTCTAACAATATTCTAACACCATCTTCTTCTATGTTTGTCACTATCCACGGGAAGGTACACTTATGAGCTCGGGCTCATTTGAGCTTGAATGAATAGTAAATTAGAAAAGCTGATTTTTTTCCGTGGTATACTCTCACAAATGTTCGCAAACTTTATCATGAGATCACATTCGTGGAAGGCATGCCAAAAAAATCAATGCTTCAAAATGCTTTCGAAAGTAGCACTTTTAGAGCATCATTTTTTTGTCACACCTTCCTCGATGTGATCTAATGATGAAAATTTGCAAGGATTAAGAACATTTGTCAAAATTCATCACAAAAAATTCAGAAATTTTTGAATTGTTTTCCAATTTCCTTCTATTTAACTGTTCATGTGAGTTCATTTGAGTTCATTCTCAAATAGTCCATGTCCCTCTCTACGCCACTCCACTCTCCTGATGCTATCAATTTTCAATTTTTGCTTCACACCTGAGTGAAAATGCTACCAGATTTCTATCACATACACCCCCATCACAGGTTATGCCCTTTCTCGTGTTTGGTACGGACCCATCTGATGACCCACAAGTCTAGGGGATCTATCATAGTCCTTTCGATAAGTAAGAGTGTCGAACCCAACGAGGAGCATAAGGAAATGACAAGCGGTTTTCAGTAAGGTATTCTCTACAAGCACTGAAATTATAGGTAACAAATAGTTTTGTGATAATATAATTCGTAACGGGTAGCAAGTAACAATTGTAAAAAAGGTGCAGCAAGGTGGCCCAATCCTTCTTATAGCAAATGACAAGCCTGGACAAACTCTTATATAAAGCAAGGTGCTCCCGTGGACACATGAGAATTTCTGTCAAGCTAGTTTTCATCATGCTCATATGATTCGCGTTCGTTACTTTGATAATTTGATATGTGGGTGGACCGGTGCTTGCGTGCTTCCCTTACTTGTACAAGCCTCCCACTTATGATTAACCCCTCTCGCAAGCATCCGCAACTACGAAAGAAGAATTAAGATAAATCTAGCCATAGCATGAAACATGTGGATCCAATTCAGCCCTTTACGAAGCAACGCATAAACTAGGGTTTAAGTTTCTGTCACTCTAGCAACCCATCATCTACTTATTACTTCCCAATGCCTTCCTCTAGGCCCAAACAATGGTGAAGTGTCATGTAGTCGACGTTCACATAACACCACTAGAGGAGAGACAACATACATCTCATCAAAATATCGAACGAATACCAAATTCACATGATTACTTATAACAAGACTTATCCCATGTCCTCAGGAACAAACGTAACTACTCACAAAGCATATTCATGTTCATAATCAGAGGAGTATTAATTATGATCAAGGATGTGAACATATGATCTTCCACCAAGTAATCCAACTAGCATCAACTACAAGGAGTAATCAACACTACTAGTAACCCACACGTACCAATCTGAGGTTTTGAGACAAAGATCGGATATAAGAGATGAACTAGGGTTTGGAGAGGAGATGGTGCTAATGAATATGTTGATGGAGATTGAACCCCTCTCGATGATAGGATCGTTGGTGATGACGATGGCTTCGATTTCCCCCTTCGAGAGGGAAGTTTCCCCAGCAGAACAGCTCCGTTGGAGCCCTAGATTGGTTCTGCCCAAGTTTCACCTTGAGACGGCAGCGCTTCACCCCGAAAGCTCTGTTATGATTTTTTCCACGTCAAAACCCTCCATATAGCAGAAGATGGGAACCGGAGGGCAGCCAGGTGGGCCACAAGCCACAGGGGCGTGTCCCCCAGGCTTGTGACTGCCTGGTGGGCCCCCTGATGTATTTCTTCTTCCCAATATTTTTTATATATTCCAAAATAATTCTCCGTAGATTTTCAAGCCTTTTGGAGTTGTGCAGAATAGGTATATCAGATTTGCTCCTTTTCCAGTCTAGAATTCCAGATGTCGGTATTCTCCCTCTTCATGTAAACCTTATAAAATAAGAGAGAAAAGACAGAAATATTGTACCAAAATGTTTAGTAACAGCCCATAATGCAATAAATATCAATATAAAAGCATGATGCAAAATATACGTATCAACTCCCCCAAGCTTAGACCTCGCTTGTCCTCAAGCGAAAGCCGAAATCGATAAATATGCCCACATGTTTAGAGATAGAGGTGTCGATAAAATAAAATACGGACATGAAGGCATCATGATCATCTTTAGAACAACTGCATATATTGACATATTATTTCTTATGCTACAGTAACAATTCATTCACAATGGTAAAGTACGAATCAAGAACTCTACTGAGAACCGACAAACTACGATCTCAGTCATTGAAGCAATTCCAATTTATCATAACGTATGAAAGATTCAATACAAGAGCTTTTAAAGAAAATCCACATACTCATTCATCTTTTAGTCTTTCACAATTGCTAACACTTACGAGGTACTTATGAGGTCAAAGCTTCAATCGGACACAGAGAAAGATAGGGGCTTATAGTATTGCTTCCCAACTGTTTACCTCAAGGGTAATGTCAACAGTAATAACTCATGCTCATCCGCTTCCGAGTGGATATATGTGTCTAGATCATTCCCCAACACATGACGCTTGCCAAAAGATAAAGGCAAAAAAGGGAAAGTGATGGAGATCACCACGACTCTTGCATGAAGGTAAGTACTAGAAAATAAAAGTAACAGATAGGCCCTTCGCAGAGGGAAGCAGAGGTTGTCATGCACTTTAATAGTTGGATGCACAATCCCTTAATTCAAAAGAATGTCACTTTATATTGCCCCTTGTGATAGAGAACTTTATTATGCAGTCCGTCGCTTTTATTTCTTCCCTATCACAAGTTCGTATAAAGTTTATTTTCCTCACACTAATGGATCACACATATTTAGAGAGAAATTTTTATTGCTTGCACCGATGATAACTTACTTGAAGGATCTTACTCAATCCATAGGTAGGTATGGTGGACTCTCATGGCAAAGTGGGTTAAGGGTGTTTGGCTGCACAAGTAGTATCTCTACTTGGTGCGGAAGTTTTGGCTGATATGAGGTGGAAACAAGCGACACCTGTTGAGGGATCTGTAACAATATAACTTCTATTTGGAAATAAGCAAACATAAATCATTATGTTATCTTCCTTGTCCCACATCAACTTCTTAACATATAATATTTTAATGAGTGCTCACAATCCTAAAAGATGTCCAAGATAATATATTTATATGTGAACCTCTCTTTCTTTATTACTTACTTTTAATTGCCCCAATGACCAACAACTATGTTTGTCAACCCACAATAGGTTTCAATCAACATACTTCTTATATGTGAAGTCATCACTCCCCATAAGATCATCATATATACTCTTTGCTTTTATTCTATACTTCTTTCTACTTCATCTTTCTCAAGATCAAGATCATACCAAACAAGCAAAGCCCTCACATCAAAACTAATTTTTATTATATAACTCTCGGACTTGCTTACATCGGAGGAATCATAAAGCAAAACTCAAAACTAGATCACACGAAAACTTTATTCTGCTAGATCAGGATATAACCAAAAGGATTGAACTAAGAAAAATATAAAAGTAAAAAATAAAAGGTGTGATGGTGATACGATACCGGGGCACCTCCCCTAAGCTTGGCACAAGCCAAGGGGAGTGCCCATACCCGTGTGTTTAGTTGTCTTGCTTTGGAGACGTTGATGTTATATTCTTGGCGATAATGCCCTTCAGAATGTGATTCTCCTCCTCAAGCTTGTTATTTTGTTGTTCGAGATCCATTATTTCCTTGTGAAGTTTTCCAGTGATGGTTAGAGCGCCCTTAACCCATGGATGTTTCATTGCTGTGGGGGAAGAAGAAACACTCCTTTTCATATTTTCAAAAGTAAGAAATTTAGCATTGGAAGGGATAACCGAATTCAGAATTGCTGAGCTCTGAAGTTCTTCCAGCATGGCTCGAGGTTGTGGATGAGAGGTAACTTCTTGGTCTTCCTCCATGGCATCTATCCTTTTCAAGTCGGCCTTCATCTCTTCTTCCGTAGCCTGCCCGAAGCGGTTCTCCCCGTCCGACTCTTGCAAAGACATCTTGCTCTAAATCTGCTGCTAAAACAACTTAAAAAGAAAATAGGAGGTATTGTCGTGATACGAGAGTCAAAACCTTCGGGAGATTATATAATGATTTTTTACCGACCAGAAGGAGTATACCACAAGAAAACAAAGTCCGGATGGTACACGAGGTGGGTAGGGCGCGCTCCCTGGCTTGTCGCCTCCTCGTGCACTATTTGGAATACTTTAAATTTTCCTAATTTTTTAAATATCCCAAAACAAAAAAAAATTGCTATCGAAAAAGTTTTGGAGTCTATTTACTTACCGTACCACATACCTATTCCTTTTCGGAGTCTAAAAAGTTCGGGTAAGTCTCCCTAATGTACTCCTCCGGAGTTATGGTATTGATGATATTGGTTTCAACATTTATGGGAGTACATGAGATATAATGTTTGATTCTTTGACCATTCACCACCTTCGGGTTTGTGCCTTCGGCGTTGTTAATCTTGATGGCACCGGAACGGTATACCTCCTCAATAACGTAAGGACCTTCCCATTTAGAGAGAAGTTTTCCTGCAAAAAATCTTAAATGAGAATTGTATAGCAAGAAATGATCACCTACATTAAATTCACGCTTTTGTATCCTTCTATCATGCCATCTCTTAACCTTTTCTTTAAACAACTTGGCATTCTCATAGGCTTGGGTTCTCCATTTGTCAAGTGAGCTAATGTCAAATAACCTCTTCTCACTAGCAAGTTTGAAATCATAATTGAGCTCTTTGATTGCCCAATAAGCTTTATGTTCTAGCTCGGGAGGTAAGTGACATGCTTTACCATAAACCATCTTATACGGAGACATACCCATAGGGTTTTTGTAGGCAGTTCTATAAGCCCACAATGCATCATCAAGTTTCTTAGACCAATTCTTCCTAAATCTATTAACAGTCTTCTGCAAAATCAATTTAATTTCTCTATTTCTCAATTCTACTTGACCACTAGACTGAGGATGATAAGGAGATGCAATTCTATGATTACATCGTATTTGGCGAGCAATTTACAGAAAGCACCATGAATAAAGTGTGAACCACCATCAGTCATCAAATATCTAGGGACTGCAAATCTAGGGAAAATAACTTCTTTAAGCATTTTAATAGAAGTGTTATGATCAGCGCTACTAGTTGGAGTAGCTTCTACCCACTTAGTAACATAATCAACAACAACTAGAATATGAGTATACCCGTTAGATTGTGTAAAAGGCCCCATATAATCAAAACCCCAAACATCAAATGGTCCAATAACAAGAGAGTAATTCATAGGCATTTCTCGACGTCTACTAATATTACCAATTCTTTGAAATTCATCACAAGACAAGACAAACTTATGAGCATCCTTGAAGAGACTAGGCCAATAAAACCCAGATTGTAGTACCTTATGTGCAGTTCTATCTCCAGTGCGGTGTCCTCCGTAGGCTTCAGAGTGACGCTTGCGTAAGATCTGTTCCTGTTCATGCTCAGGTACACAACGTCTAATAATACCATCTACTCTTGTTTATAAAGGTGTGGATCATCCCAAAAGTAATGCCTTAAATCATAGAAGAACTTTTTCTTTTGTTGGTATGTGAAAGTAGGCGGTATAAGTTTAGCAACAATGTAATTGGCATAATCAGCATACCATGTAGCATTGTGTGAAGCATTTACGACAGATAATTGTTCATAAGGAAAGCTATCATCAATAGGTAGTGGGTCATCAAGAACATTTTCTAACCTAGACAAGTTATCTGCCACAGGGTTATTGATACGTCTCCAACGTATCTATAATTTTTGCTTGTTTCATGCTGCTATATTATCATTCTTGTATGTTTTACAATCATTTTACCACAACTTTATATTATTTTTGGGACTAACCTATTAACCTAGAGCCCAGTGCCAGTTCCTATTTTTTCCTTGTTTTTGAGTTTTACAGAAAAGGAATATCAAACGGAGTCCAAACGGAATAAAAATTTAGGGTGGTATTTTTTGGACCAGAAGACCCATGAGGTAGTCACAAGCCTCAGGGGCATGGCCACCCGCCTGGCCGCGCCCTTCAAGCTTGTGACTCCCTCGTGGTCCATCCGGACTTATTTCAACCACCATAATTTCTTATAAATACCAAAAAAACAACGCAGAACCTAGATCGGGAGTTCTGCCGCCGCAAACCTCCAGAGCCACGAAAAACCAATCGAGAGCCCGTTTTGGCACCTTGTCGGAGGGGGAAACCATCACCGGAGGGCATCTTCATCATCCTGGTGGTCTCCATGACAAGGAGGGAGTAGTTCACCCTCGGGGCTGAGGGTATGTACCAGTAGCTATGTGTTTTATCTCTCTCTCTCTCTCTTGTGTTCTTAAGATGGCACTATCTTGATGTTCTATGAGCTTTATTGATATAGATTGAATCATATGGAGTTTTCCCCTCTCTATCTTCTTGCGATGAATTGAGTTTTCCCTTGAAGTTCTCTTATCAGATTGAGTCTTTAAGGATTTGAGAACACTTGATGTATGACTTGCGATGGGATATCTGTGGTGACAATGGGATGTTCTATTGATTCACTTTATGTATGTTTTGGTGATCAACTTGTGGGTTCCGTGACCTTGGGAATCTATGCATAGGGGTTGGCACACATTTTTGTCTTGACTTTCTGATAGAAACTTCGGGGCAGTCTTTGAAGTTCTTTGTGTTGGATTGAACATGATGTATCTGAAATTATATGATGCATATCGTATAATCAAGCCCAAGGGTACTCGCGGTGACATTGGGGTATCTAGGTGACATTAGGGTTTTGGTTGATGTGTGTCTTAAGGTGTTATTTTAGTACGAACTCTAGGGCTGTTTGTGACACTTATATGGATAGCTCATAAGATTGATCAGAAAAGATAAATTTGAGGTGGTTTCGTACCCTACAATAATTTCTTCATTAATTCTCCGCTATTTATGACTTTGGAGTGAATTCTTTGTTGCATGAGAGGTATTTACATATGATTCAACTATGCCAATATTGTTGAGAGAAATTGCACTAGTGAAAGTATGGAACCTAGGCCTTGTTTCCAAGCATTTATACCATGTTTTGCTTGCTGATAAAAGAAAAACGAAAAGCGCTACTGTGCCCTTCGGGCCAAAACACAGCAACCGAACCGGCCCACGGGGGGAAACCGACCCAGGCAAGGCGCCACGTGCGGCAGGTTTATTTTTAAACCTCCCTGCGGGCCCTGCTTGCCAACGAGAGAGGAGGGGCGCGAGGGCATGACATGTGGGCCCCACTTGTCATCCCTCTCCTCGCGACAGGAGTGGAGGGGGCTCACCAAAGGGGGCTCTAGGCCGCGAAGGCTGGAATGGAGGGCACTGGCCCGCTCAGGGGGCCCTTGCGTGTCGGTGGGTGGCCGAGGGGGTCGCCGAGGGAGAGGGGAACGTCGGCGAGGGGAGGTGCCCGACGGCGGCAAGGGTTTGCTCCGGCCGCGGGTTCCCGTCCACGGGGCGAAGGGGCTGGGCACAAGGGGGCTAGAGAGGAAGGGGGAGAGCGAGGAGAGAGGAGCAGGAGGAGCAGGGGGGCTTAAATAGGCGGGCCTCGGTCCACCGCGGGCACGGTGCGCCGACGAGGACGTGGCCGTCTCCACAGGCCACGAGGGCTCTCCTGGCTATGTCTGGGGGGTTCGTGGACTCAGTCCGCACCCAGGAGAAGGGAAGGGAAGCCAGGAGGGGGACCGGAGGTGCGCACGTGCGAGCGCGGCCACTGGCCGGTTCGGGCGGTGCCGTGCATGCATTAAGGAGGGGAGAGGGGAGGGGCTTGAGTAGCATCCGTGTTGCAGACGTCGAGGGGGACACGGGGGACATGCTGGGGAGCCCCAAGGCTGTCGGGCGATGCCGGGCAGGGGCGGCTATAGTACGGGAGCGCACTGTAGTGCGCTCCAGAGCGCCCATATGGCGTGCCCTGGCATATAATATGCCCACCCGCATGTGTTCTTGTGTCTTGGGCTACTGGAGATGCCCAAGGGCTAGCATAATCTAGGGGAGGGCTCTAGAGGAGCCTTAGGGTAGAAGAAAAGGGGGAGAGGGAGAGAAATGGTGTTGTCCAGGGGGTAAATGGGGGTTTTACCCCACCTTCCAATGGCTTGAGGACTTGTTTTTTTACTAGGGATGCTTGGGCATTTCCAAAAGGTGTGGTAAAAATTTGGGGGTAAGGGTAAAAGAGGAAGGGGTAGAAATAGTGATTTTATTAAATCACCAGAAGGTGTTTGGTATGGTTTTGGGCAAGAAGAATTTACCATCTTACTGAGATATACATTAGGGTCAAGGGCTAGGTAAAATTGAGAGGATTCACCAAGTTTGAGATCAAGGGGAAAAAGCTGACAATGGAGACTTGTTAAACCCTAGAAATTTACAGAATCAGGTTTCTGTAGATCTATTGATGCTAGGATTTTACCCTTGATGCACCACTTAGTCTATCCTCACTATTTGGTCATTAGAGCATGCCCACAAAGTTTGAGACCAAGGGAAGACACTTCACAATGTAAAGTTGTTTAAATTTGAATCTGGACAGAAAGGGTTTTGAGATGGTTTGATGAACCAAACCAACTTGTATTGAGATGAACCTTTGCATGATCATCACTTATGATAGTGTTGACATGCTGGAATTTTCCTAGAATTTTTTGAGAATATTTCTTATAGAAATATTCCAAAGTTTGATTTGAATAGAAAGGGTTTTGAGGGGTTTTGCCCATTATTTAAACATGCCCTTGTGTTGAAACTCATATATATGGAAAATATATGTCCACTGAATTTATCTAAATTTTCTCACATATTTTCAAAGCATTTAAATAAATTTTCCCTATGAAAAACCATTTATGTCCTTAAGAAAAAGTATTTATATAAAATATAAGAATAATCTTAAAATTAATATTGGGTGGTTTTGGGAAGTCATAAATATAGTATATTTGAAGTAAAGCCCTTGGGAAAAAAGAATCCACCCAATTTGAGGACTTGCAGTGCAAACCTCATTTCTGGGGGTTTTGAAAACCTAATTTGAATAAATCATTTTTGGTTAAAACAAAATTTGATAAAAATAGTTTTGGGCACTAATCACATGGCATGATCATTGGGCAAGAGGTTTGGGTCAAGGAAGATGAACATGAAGTGGAATAGAATCTAGGAGTGCCACAACCACAATCATCAAGCAAGCAAATCATCATTGCAAACAAACTTGAAAAAGTTTTAATTGGTTCCAAATTTTATAAACCCAAACATATCAAGGTGATCCAAACTCAGGGTGTGACAAGGACCCACCTAATAAGTCTAGGTTTAGCATCTTTCTTTTCCATAAGGTACTTAATAGCAGCATGATCGGTATGAACAGTTACTTTGGAATCAACAATATGAGGTCTAAACTTATCACAAGCAAACATGACTGCTAGAAATTCCTTTTCAGTAGTAACATAGTTTCTTTGAGCACTGTCTAGAGTTTTACTAGCATAATGGATAACATTTAATTTCTTATCGAGTCTTTGTCCTAGAACAGCACCAACAACATAATCACTCGCATCACACATAATTTCAAAGGGTAGGTTCCAGTCGGGTGGTTGAACAGCAGGTGCGGTAGTCAAGGCATTCTTAAGAATTTCAAATGCTTCTACACAATCATCATAAAAAACGAATGGAACATCTTTTTGCAAAATATTTGTGAGAGGCCTACAAATCTTAGAGAAATCTTTGATAAACCTCCTATAGAAACCAACATGACCAAGGAAACTTCTTGTACCTTTGATATCCGTAGGGCATGACATTTTTTCAATGGCATCAACTTTAGCTTTATAAACTTCAATACCTCTTTCGGAGATCTTGTGCCCCAAGACAATACCTTCATTAACCATAAATTGGCACTTTTCTCAATTCAAGACAAGGTTAGTTTCTTCACATCTCTGCAAAACTTGGTCAAGGTTGCTCAAACAATCATCAAATGAAGTTTCATAAACGGAAAAAATCATCCATGAAAACCTCAAGAATCTTTTCACAAAAGTCAGAGAATATAGCCATCACACATCTTTGAAAGGTAGCAGGTGCATTGCATAAACCAAAAGGCATATTTTTATAAGCAAAGGTACCGAAAGGGCAAGTAAAAGTGGTTTTTTCTTGATCCTCTCTTGATACAGGTATTTGAGAGAAACCAGAGTAACCATCTAGAAATCAAAAATGAGTATGTTTGGATAGTATTTCTAGCATTTGATCAATAAAAGGCAAAGGGTAATGATCTTTCTTAGTAGCTTTATTTAATTTCCTAAAATCAATTACCATTCTATAACCTGTAACAATTCTTTGCGGGATCAATTCATTTTTATCATTAGGAACAACGGTAATACCTCCCTTCTTAGGGACACAATGAACAGGACTAGCCCATCTACTATCAGCAACAGGATAAATTATACCTGCCTCCAGAAGCTTTAGTATTTCTTTTCTTACCACTTTTTTCATCTTAGGGTTCAATCGTCCTTGGTGATCAATAATTGGTTTGGCATCAGGCTCCATATTAATTTTATGCTAGCATAGAGTGGGACTAATGCCCTTAAGATCATCAAGAGTATAACCAATAGCAGCATAGTGCTTCCTCAGAGTTTTCAATAATCTCTTTTCTTCATGCTCTGAAAGGTTATCACTAATAATAACAGGATATATCTCCTTTTCATCAAGATAAGCATATTTCAACGTATCGGGTAATTGTTTGAGCTCAAACACGGGATCACCCTAGGGTGGAGGAGGATCCCCAAGTATTTCAACAGGTAAGTTGTGTTTCAAAATAGGCTGCTAATCAAACAAAATTTTATCTATTTCATTCCTCTCATTCATATGCATATCATTTCATGGTCTAGCAAATATTGTTCTAAAGGATCAGTAGGAGGCACAACAATAGAAGCAAGACCAATAATTTCATCTTTACTAGGCAATTCTTTGTCATGGGGTTGTCTACGAAATTTAGAGAAATCGAACTCATGAGACACATCCCAAAAACTCATAGTAACTATTTCTTTCTCACAATCTATCCTAGCATTAACAGTATTCAAGAAGATAACTGGCTGGTATCTCATGTTCGCCCTTACCTCCCTCATGACCCGCTTTTGTGTGGGCGAAGAAGCCCCCTAAAGGCAATCATGACGGACCTAGTCAGCTCGAGAAGATCATGGACAGGACTTGTCAAATCCATGGAACTTCGGAAAATCCTGCCAACCACACACACCACAACTGTTGGGTGTTTAAACAGGCCGACAAGATACAACCCGAAGACTAGGGGAAAAGCTCGCGCAGCGAGGACGAAGAAGAGCCTCGGGGTCCAATGAATGACGGTCAGAAGAAATTCCCTCTGGAAGTCAAAACGGTGAATATGATATACGCCACCCAGAGACCTAAGAAGGAGAGGAAGCGGGCCCTTCGGGAGGTCTATGCTATGGAGCCTGTAGCTCTGAAATATAACCGATGGTCAGCATACCCGATCACCTTTGACCGGTGCGACCACTCGACCAGTATCCGTCATGGGGGCTCGACTGCCCTCGTCCTAGATCCTATTATAGATGGGTATCACCTCACTAAAGTCCTAATGGACGGAGGAAGTAGCCTCAATCTGATTTACTCAGACACGGTGAAAAAGATGGGTATAGATCCGTCAAGGATCAAACCCAGCAGCACTACCTTGAAGGGAGTAATCCCAGCTGTTGAGGCCCAATGTATGGGCTTTGTAACCCTGGAGGTTGTGTTCGGCTTGCCCGATAACTTCCGCAGCGACGACTTGGTCTTCCACATTGTGCCCTTCCACAGCAGCTATCACGCGCTGCTCGACCGGACGACGTTTGCTCGATTCAACGCAGTGTCGCATTACGCATACCTCAGGCTCAAGATGTCGGGCCCCAAGGGGGTCATTACTGTCAATGGCAAGACAGATCGGTCCCTTAGAATAGAGGAACATGCACTGGCACTGGCGGCCATATTCAGCTACAAAGACAACCGACAAGCTTCGGCATTCGCCATAAAGGCACGAAAGGCTGCGAAGCGAGTTCGGATTCAGACTGAAAACTCCGACCCTCCCTCCTCTCCTCAATAGGGACTCGCCCCCACTGCACAACCTCAGGGCCTGCGAAGTATGTGCCGAGAAGGCACAACTTCGCACTTATGATTCCATGGGTAGCGGTGGGGAACTAACGATGGGCGTTCGGCTGCGTCGAACTATTACCCTCAACACATCTTTGGACAAGACACAGGCGCTCCTAAAAGACCCTACCCATGGCTAAAGCTCACCTTTAACACTGTGGCCCCTCAAGATTTTGTTCGCAAGATCCGCCCGCACTAATACCCTTGAAGGTGCATCTAAAAGCAGGAGTCAACTAGCAACGGGGCATATCGAAGACATCTGGTAACAAATTGAAGACCACTGGTACAACAGCTCCTGTAGGACTTTAATTCTTACTTTCTTTCGCATACTTGTAAACAGTTGCTTCGGCAATCTGAGTTATAAGAGTTGTTGAGGAAATGCAAAATTGTGCGACACAAGTACGCCTCATTTGTCCTGTTTTTGGCGCATACTTTTTTCTTCCCTCCCTCTTCTCGTGAACCTGTTTCGTATGACTCGAGGTCACCGACTAATAGACCGGGGGCTCGATTTCAAACACAAATCACCTTAACCATTGTGTGTTCGGCGTCTTGGCATTCGCTTTATATGCATCCGTTCCAAACTATGTCTTTGGTCATTAAGTTGGGTTGCCCAGCTTTTGTGCTTGCCCCTTTATGTTCCGCTCATTCTGCTAAAAGGGCAAAGGGAGCACCCCTGCGTTTGTGCTTTCGGAAAGTCCGGTCAAGAACCTTAGGGAAGAAAGCCGAAAACGGACTATCATAGGATGCACGATCCGATTTGTGAACCCCAAGTTAGAAGTATTATACTTCAACCCTCATAGGCGGTTATTCCCTGTTATACGAGGAATTTGCCCTTTGTGCAAATACTATGATGTCGGCTTCAGCCTCGGTTCATCCGAACATCACAAATACTCTGGTGGCTAATCGTACGCTTCCTATCGGGGATATACCCCGCGGTATGATCCGGCCGGAAGTATGACCCGGCCTGGCGACTCACAAGAGACCCGATCAAGACATGACATTTTATTAATGACCCGGCAGGCGGGTCGCAGGACGACCAAGCCCAAGACCCGGCATGTAAGCCGGCGCCAGGCAGCTCACATGAGAAGGCCTAAAGGATAAAGGTTTTCCTTACAAGAGAGACAAGACCCGGAATAGGATTCTAGAGAGACTAGTCCTAATCCTACTCCTAGTAGGACTCTATTTGTAAACCTACCCTCTCCACTTATATAAGGAGGGGTAGAGCACCCCTAGAGGGACAAGGTTCACAAGTCCACAAATTTAGACAAACACAAGAGATTAGAGATAGACAGATTAGAGGCTCTCGTGATTAGAGGTAGCAAAACAACACCCTTGTAACCGAGAGATCTTCTTCCTCATCAATACCAAACAAGTAGGACGTAGGCTTTTACCTCCATCGGAGGGGCCGAACCTGGGTAAACTCGCGTCTCCCGATTCTAACCAACCCCTTCAAGCCGCCACATAGTTGCGCTTCTGCCCCAAACCTAAGTCCGTTCATCCGGACATCTGCCGTGACAAATCCACGACACTTGCCGCAGTCCTTTTCGCGCCCCTTCGGTTAAGTGAAAGAAATAAAGCACAATAGTCTGATTGCCTAGTCTGCCGCACTAAACCGCCTTCGGGTTCCTATAATTCGGCTAAGGGACACAATGCACTGGCATAGACACCCCATGTAGTATCTACGTGGGGGCTGAAACCGATGACTCGCATCTTTTAGTATTAAACAACCATACATGATTTATAAAGGAATGCAAAACCATATAAGAGCGGATACTAATATCATTGAAAGTTATAACAAGTCTTTGGACACATTACAAGCTCATGCAAATATTTTTTCGCCCGAACACTGCGACGCTATCACCCGCGCACTCTCCATCACTCCATCGAAGTAAAGATCGGGGCATCGGTGCTCCTTTCCGGGCGACGGTGGGTCGGTGGCCACCTTCATCGAATTGAGCCACGGACAATGCACTTTGGCCTTGTCAAGGGCCATCTGGACTCCTTCGATGCAGGAGGAGCGCTTGACGGTGTCGAGGCGGGGCGTTGGAGCAATCAGTCGTTGCACCAGGCCGAAGTAGCTACCTGGGAGTGGCTTGCCGGGCCATAAGCGGATGTAGAGGTCCTTGATGGCCGGCTCCGCCATTTGGTGCATCTCCATCAGCTGTTTCAGCTGCTCCACCAGAAGAGGTGGATGCTCGGGGCTCCAAACTGTGCCCAGAATGTTCGAGCTTCATCTTCCTCTCCCCACGAGGCGAGCAGCTGATTGGCATTTGCCACGCTCTTCCGGAGATCGGCGGATGAGCCTGAGGATTGCCACACATGGGTCAACAATTCGAATCCGCTATCCCCAAATATGCACTTTAGGGAGTAAGGCTTACCATCGGCTATCTCCTTGGCTTGGCGAACTTTTTCGTCAAAGAACCGTCTGTCCACCCGCTCCTTCTGGAGATCGGACTTTATGGTGGACATTTAGGCCGAGATCGCCTTATTCTGTTGCTCCAAGGCCTCACACTTGTTGCTAGCATCCTTGAGCTCATCCTGTATCTCCGTCACATGAGCCTAGTGTTTATCACTATTGGCTCATAGGGCGGAGAGTGTGGTGGCCGCTTCTTTGGCCGCCGCCTTCTCCATGGCTACTTCATCTTTGGCACGTTGAAGCTCGGCCTTGATCTTTTTGATCTCTTTCGATGAAGCTGCAACACGATGCAAATTTATTTAAAAGGAATCTGCATGGACGGTATTTGGGGGAAAGTATCCAGATTTAGTTTAGACTTACCCTGCGCCTCGTCGAACCTCTTGTTGAGGGCTTCCACCTCATCCTCAGAGTGCTTGACCTTCCGATGCAGCTCGTCTAGCTCGGCACCATTTTTGGCTGCCGCTGATGATGAAGCCTACGTTACACACACAATGCATACATTACATCGGCACTCACTTCCCGAATCAGAGATATGACCCCTAGGCGAGCTTGTTCATCTCACATAGGGCTCGGGGGCTGCCATGTATACAATACAAATAAATAAAAATCTTAGCAAAAACATTGGGCAACTTACTTAAAAGCCCGCAAGCAGACCTTTGAAGGCCTCCTTTAGTCCGTTTTCAACGGATTGGACGCTTTGTAGTACCGCACCCATAAGGGTGCGGTGATCCTCGGGGATGGAGGCACTCGATAGAGCCTCCTCCATGGCCGACCTCCTGTTGGTCAGCGATGCTGGGGATGATCGGATTTCTCGATCACCCATAGGGGATAGGACTGGTGCCTTTGGAGACACAATGCTATCTGGAGATGTCCTCGGAGGGGACTGATTGCCTGTCCGGCCGGCCTCCTTGGTGTCCGGGTGGGGGATTCTCCCCTGGTCTGCGGTGGCCAAAGCGTTAGCCTCGGCCACGGTGATATCTCCCTCGCCCTGTGGCCGCCTCCATTGGAGTAGGCTGGGACGACTCCTTCACGACGTCCTTTGTAGCGCCTGGAGTGGTGGAGAGCGAGGCGTCCCTACTCTCCGCTAGTTCGGCGGGCAGGGTCTCCCCATCCGATACCAGCACGACAGGGATGACGCGCGGGGGGCTGTAGGGCCAATAACCTGCGTGTTAGCAAACTCTGAATTTACTAGTTATAGGAAGTTGGGTCTTCGGATCCTAACCTGGATGGAGGCGGCTTGACCCTTAGGCTCCTTCGTGGAACCTCCTCGGGGTCTTCGAACGTGGAGCTCGAGTCCGAGCTGCCATCAGACATGATCATCCGCATTTTCCATGCCCTCTTCGGGGCAGGAGATGCTGCCTGCCTTGGGGCGTCCGAAGACGCCGCTCTCTTCTTGGCGCGGGGGAAATTGCCTCCCCCTTTCTCTCGACCTCCTCCTACTCTTCTTCCTCCTATTCAGCCTCCTTCTGATTTGAGGAGGCAGGGGTGTCTTCGGATGCAGCATCAGGCTGGTCCCTGATGCGAAAGCTAGCCTGACCTGGTTTCTTCTTCTTCTCCTTCTGCGTGGGAGCCTCGTAAGGCTTCTCCACGAGCATCCTGTCTAGCAGCCCGGTCCTCTCATCTTCGAGCTAAGGAGTCAGACTGCTAATGTTGATGGCTTTCTTTAGCCATCTCTGCATAAACAGATCGGACACAAGGTTATATATGTTCTATGTAATTTCTATGTAATAAGGCTGACCAAGCTAGGGTGTATTGTACCTCGGAATCCGTCTTGGTGGTGTGCATGTGCTTGTACTCCTCCTTGGCTGGCCAACTCTTCATTGATTTGAAGAACGCCTTCCACAGCTTCTCCCGCGTAGTGCGGAAGAGGTTCCGGACTATGGGCTCAGCTTCGAGTTCCCAAGCCCACATGGGAATGTCCCAGCGCTGGCAGGGGAGGATGCGTCTTTGGAGCATCACCTGGACCACATCGGGAAGCATGGTGTCAGCCTCGACCAAGGAACGGATGCGCTTCTGCAGATCGGTCACCTCCTTTCTCGACCCCCAAGTGAGGCCCTTTTCGAGCCAGGAAGCCAAGCGGGTTGGGGGACCGGATCTGAATGCGACGGCAGGGTGCTAACCTCCTTCTTGTGGTTCGGTGACATAGAACCACTCATTTTTCCACCCCTTGATGGTGTCGATGAGGGTGCCCGACGGCCACCCGACGCAGGTGAGTTTGCCGATAACGGCCCTGCTACAGTTGACGTGCTTGCCGCCGATGCACTTCGGCTTGATGTTGAATACCTCCAGCCAGAGCCCGAAATGCGGCTCGACATGCAGGAAAGTCTCACAGACGAGGATTGTCACGACCAAGATGCGCGCCTATCCATATTAAGGCACGGGGGCCTCGACGGGGATAGAGGCGCATCTTGTCGTTTGCAAGTTTAGCATCATTACATACATTTAGAAGAGAAGAGTATATGAGTTGCCTTACACTCACCACATGCTAAATTACAAATCCACACAATTATTCCAATCATCAGTACAAAGGCAGGGTCCGGCTACGCACGAAATCAAACAATACAATGATGCAATGACACTGGCTTGCTAGCCCAAAGATCTCGACCACAGCCACTCTACTCGTCTGGATAAGTGACGTACATCCTGCCATGCTCCTCGTCATACTCCCATTGGAACTGCGTCACATCATCTGGCACGATCTCATCTGTACCTACACCTGGATTTTTGTAGTAATCTATGAGCCACGGGGACTCAGCAATCTCGCGCCCGGGTACCAAGACTAGTCAAGCTTATAGGTTGGAATGGGATATGTGTTTAGTTTGCAGCAGCACTAAGCATTTATGGTGGCTAATCTCATCAAAACATGGAAGTAAATATATGGTCTATGATAAACGATCGAGAACTAGAATGACCTCTAAGAGATCCTGAACACCTACTTACGTCAATCATAACCCCATCGTGTTCTCTCTCGGTTCATGTTCACGAGCAGAGACGATCACGGTTACTCACATAGTTGGTGCATTTTATTAGAGTTTACTTCAAGTTAACTATAATCGGGTGTTAAACAAATATCCATGTTGCCACATAACCGCGGGCATGGTTTTCCGAAAGTTTTAATCCTGCAAGGGTGCTCCAACTAGTCCATCATAAAGTAACCACACTCTGCGGGAATAACCTCGACCACGGATCTCGTGATCATCATAGGCAACTCCAAAGGAATTCAACCACCTCGGGATAGCCTGAAGAAAATCAGAGTTCCACACGCAAGCCACTCAAGAAAGGTAAAACAAGTCCAGCAAGACCGCCCGGCAGGCCAGATCCCAATAGGAGCCGCGCGTATCTCTGTCTCAAGGCACTACCAGATGGGTCTAGCTACAGGGAAAACAAATCCTCAAGTTTCCTCGAGGCGGCCCCGTGGGAAGCCCGTTTGGACCAACACTCATGAGGAGCACTGGCCTGGGTTGTTGATTAATTATCCATGGGGTAGCTAAGCCCTATGCAATTTTATTAAGTTATTTAAGCAAATAGTACCAATGTTGGGTCTTGCCAGACAAGTTTTAATCTCAACCGAATAATCAAGTGGGTCCCCATAATAACCCCGAGCATGTTAGGAGTGCAAAGTTTGGAAACATAACACCGATAACAAGAAACTATGGCGGTAAAAGTGGAACAAAACACCAAGCAAAAGGCCAAGCCTTCCACCATACCAAGATATATATGTGCATTAAATTAAATAGCAGATAATATTGTGATATGCCAAAATCCATGTTATCACATGGATACAACCTGCACCTGCAACTAAGAACGCTATAAGAGGGGCCGAGCAGCGGTAACTTAGCCAAACAAGGTTTGCTAGGATGTGGAGGGGTTAGAGGCTATCATGGCAATGTAGGAGTCTTGACATTCAAGTGGTAGGTAACGCATAAGTAACGATAAGACGATACATCTAGCAAAGCAAAAATTGTGTCGGGATCCGTGTACGATCATCTTGCCTATTGGTTCTTTGGAGGGACAAAGAGCGGGGTCCTCGTAGTGGTACTCTCCTGGATCCTCATACTCAGTTTCAATACTCACGTCTACCCAAGAGAAACAGCAACAATAAACATCCAACCAAGGTGCAATGCACAAACAAGATGATGCATGATTCATTTGAAGTATTTAACATGCAATCCTAAACTAGTCATGTTTCACATGCATTAGTTTAGTTGATTACAATTATGGACATAACCGCATGTTAAGTTATTTAAACATGCATGATCATGGAAAATATGGATGCTTCATGCAAAATCGATACAAATGCATATGAAGAACGTAGGAAACGGAGTTACGGTTCTCACGCTATGCTCACGACAAGTTACGAAGGCAAAACACAAGACAAAGAAGGCCACGGGCTATTCCTTGACATTTCAAGGTAGCCACTGGTTAGAAAATAAAAAAATCAACCACAATGGAGTCAAATATCAAGCAATACCATTGATTATAGCTCCCACAAGTCCCAAAACACTAAAACAAACAATCTGCCACAAAACAGCAACATAGCAACTTACACAGCCAATAACTAGAGCTACAGGAAGTCTCCAACCACAAACAAGGCATTGACACAAACTAAATAGCATGCTTATCAAATTATCCAACTAAACAATCTGGAATGGAGGAGCATATCAATAAGCATGAGGGCCACAAGTTGACATGATGAAACAGATTTTTGGGACTTAGTGAAAATAACAGTTTTCTGGAATCTGAGTTAAGCTGATAGCAAGTTGACAACAGAAACTAATGGTGATAGAGACCACCTCATGACATGAAAATTAACAAGGTGATAGAGGACAACATCTACTTCAAAACACTAGCACTCAGCTTGAGCTAATTCTGAACATATCACATGGTAGCATCCACTCTTCATGGCATAAAAATATTAACAGATTCTCAGACTTAGAAATATTTAGCATGTTTGAAAACAACAACATTTTAGTAGCTACTTTAGAGCATGGTTCCCACTTATATGCAAGTTTAACATGAAAAAAAATAAATACCATGGCATTCTACTCATCAATGGCTACCCTTTTCATGTTGGCACAATTATCACAGCATGCATGGATTAAATATAACAAAAATGACAAAATGGCACTTTGAGACAAAATGACATTTTGTCAAACTTTCTCAAATGACCAAACAAGTTACACCAATGAATTCCTTGGGTGATTCTACCCCAAAATCATATATCACACTCCTATGTTTGTATGGCGCATCATGGCAGAACACTAGATAGCAAAACACCACTCATTCCTATAAGTGAAAATTTACTATAAATGATCATGTCATATATGTTCATGTCCAGAATTAGCAATATTACCAGAAATAGAAATATCCTATTTAAACCACTTGAAACACCAAAACAAAATAAAAGAAAATAACAACTAATAGAAGGGGGGACCCACCTGGCATACTCACTAGGGTCCCTAGTGTATGACAAGTGGGGCCTGGGCCCACTTGTCACACACACAACACCAACACACACACACACACACACGGCTATACACACCACACACAATGATGTACACACACACATACACTCTAGATCGACCAGCCAAAACTGATCCACACCACTCACACCACACGCAAGCACACACAACACTCAGCATACAACCACACGGGATCCACACGTGTGGCCACAGTAGATCCCGCGGCCGAAATCCGCAAGAAGCAAAAAAGGGAAAGCGCCTGCGGAGGATCGAACCCACGACCGCGCGATGGAATGCAGCGGCGCCTACCATTGCGCTACGGCGTGTTGTCTGAACATATAGAGGAATCACCCTTCTAATACTACACTCGCAGGCGTTAACTGACAAAACTGATGGACTGACAGCAGCGGACAGAGGAATGCGATGGTGATGCAATCCGGTGACGGAGGGGTCTCTCCGACGAGGGAACCTCCTGTGGGGGCTACGAATCCTAAGAGGAACCGCTCCCCTGCTCTTCTCGCGACGAGGGGGGCGGAGGCAAGGCCCTCAAGGCCATGCCTTGGCAGAACGGCGATGACGCGTAGGCAACGGCTACCGGACCTAGTCATGCTACGGAGCGGAGATGCGGTGGCTCACCAAGGGGAGGTCGATGATGGCCTGATCGCGGAGAAGAGGACGAAGAAGAGCGACGGCGGTGTCCCGAAGCAGAGGAAGAAACGACGCAGGAGCACCCTGCCCGTAGCTCCGACGAGGACAAGGCCATCGAGGATGGGAAGCCCAGCCCCTCCTAGCAACGGGAATTGATTGCGGGGATGATCCCAAGCCTCCTCAACATGCCAGGCCTGGAGGAGGGCCACCGGAGGCGCGAGGATGACGGCGAGGAACACCGGCGACAACTCCCTGAACCCGCTCACTCACTCTGAACCCGAGAGAAAAGAAGAAGAAGAAGGAAGAATAAGGAGGAGGAAGAAGCGGCGGCGGCGAGGAGGGACAAGGGGAAATCCTAGGAGTCTGTGCCCTTATAAAGGGGGGGGGCGAAACGGCGTCGGCCTCGATGTCCGTGAGCCCCTCATGGTGACGCGGCGCGCACACTCTCTTCTCTCTCTGCTCCTAACTGACGGAGGAGGATGAGGCAGGCAACTGTCTGCTACCTGGCTGGGCCGCGTGGGGGAAGTGGAGTCCCAACACCCTCTCTCAAAAGAAAAACAACCATACAAACAAGGTTTCATTTTAGAATAAGAATAACAAGTTAAAATCCTCCAGAGGAAAAGTAAAGAATCTTTGACAAAACAAAAAATACCATGACACAAAAGAAAATAAGACCTAATAACAAAACTAGCAAGTTGATTTTTAGAGCATTTAAACTAAATACTTTTATAAATTAACAGCCCTTGTTTAATTAAAAAAACCATGAGCCCAAAGTCCAAACATCACAGAGAGCAACACACATAAGCTCAAAATAATATTTCCTACAACTTGAACATTTTTAACAGATTTATAGAGCAAGTTAATTCTGTTGAAGAAAAACAAAAGGAGTAAAAGGCTTAGGTTAAGATTTGAAAATAAGGGGAAGGAGAGGAGTTAAAGCCCACACATGCACACATCCACAAATCACATAAGGAGCTACTCACACCTCTTAACAAGATCACATGGAAGCACACCACAATATATTATGCATGACATGATGAGATGCATGATGCATGATGCATGAGACAATGACATGGCAAGGAGAAAACTCATATACATTCATGACAAGCCACATGGGCCCACATAGGTTACCATAAAAGGCAGGGGCAACACTTGGGCTGTCACAACTCTCCCACACTACAAGAGGATCCCGACCCGAGATCTAGGAACGAAAGAACTCTGGATATTCGGAACGGAGAAGATCCTCACTTTCCCAAGTAGCTTCTTTGTCAGAATGATTAGAACACTTCACCTTGAGAAACTTGATAGATTTGTTGCGAGTCTTACACTCAGTTTCTTCGAGAATAGCCACTGGATGCTCACGATAAGGGAGGTCTTCTTGGAGATCAATGTCTTGGAGGTCAATGGTAAGCTCAGGAGTCTTGAAGCACCTCCGGAGATGAGAGACATGGAAGACATCGTGCACATTTGCAAAGTTGGGAGGAAGCTCTAGCCGATATGAAAGTTCACCTCTCTTGCCAACAACTCTGAAAGGACCAACAAAGCGAGGAGCTAGCTTCCCTTTAATTCCAAACCGTTGAGTGCCCTACATGGGAGAGACTCTGAGATAGACTAGATCATCAACTTGAAAGGAAACATCCCGATGTTTGTTATCGTAATAACTCTTCTGTCGGGATTGAGCTACTTTGATGTTCTCATGAATGACACGTCACATCTCTTCTGCTTCGATGATCATGTCAGTGCCCAAAATTTGACGCTCACCGGTTTCAGACCAGTTAAGCAGGGTACGACACTTCCTGTCGTAGAGAATCTCGAAAGAGGCCTTGTCTGAGCTTGCTTGAAAGCTATTGTTGTATGAGAATTCAGCATATGGAACGCAGTCTTCCCATTTCATGCCGAACGAAATCACACAGGCTCTGAGCATGTCTTCAAGGATCTGATTGACTCTCTCAACTTGACCACTTGTCTGCGGATGGAACGCAGTGCTGAAACGGATCTTGGTACCCATAGTAGTCTGGAAGGACTCCCAAAACTTTGAAGTAAAGAGGCTTCCACGGTCAGATGAGATGAGTTGAGGAATACCATGCAAAGAAACTATCCTTGACGTATACAACTTTGCTAGTTGAGCTGCCGAGATAGATTCTTTGACTGGAAGGAAATGAGCAACTTTGGTCAGCTTGTCGATAACCACAAAGATGGCATTGTTGCCTCTCTTGGGCTTGGGAAACCCAGTGAAGAAATCCATCTCCACATGATCAAATTTCCACTCTGGAATTGGCAAAGGCTGAAGGAGACCTGATGGACGTTGATGTTCTGCCTTCACTCTGAGACAAACATCACACTCGTTCACGAACTGAGCAATTTCACGTTTCATGTGAGTCCACCAGAAGGTTTGCTTGAGATCCTGATAAACCTTGGAACTGCCTGGATGAATGGATAGAAGATAATTGTGTGCTTCATCCATCATAACCTTCCTGAGATCACCTTTTGGAACCACCAGACGGTCCTCAAAGAACAAGGTATCTTTGTCATCAATGCGAAAGCACTTATACTTCGGAATGCCCTTGGCCACACCTTTCTTCACTTTCTTCCCATTGCGTCAAGAAGTTGAGCTTGGTGAACCTGATCTTCCAGAGTCGAAGAGACTTGAAGATTGGCAAGAAATCCTTGTGGAATCATTTGAAGGTTGAGCTTGCGGAAGGCTCCACAAAGCTCGGGTTGAAGAGGCTTCAGAATGAGACTGTTGCAGTATGCCTTTTGGTTGAGCGCGTCTGCAATGTACATTTGCTTTTGCAGGAGTATACTCAATGCTTGGATTGAAGTCCTTAAGCATTTCCACCCAATGAGATTGCCTAAGATTTAGATTGGGTTGAGTGAAAATGTACTTCAAGCTCTTGTGATCGGTGTACACCTCAACTGGTCTACCCAACAACAAATGCGTCCAAGTCATCAGAGCATGCACATCTGCCGCCAACTCGAGATCATGACTGGGGTAGTTCTTCTCGGCAGGCTTCAACTGATGCGGGGTATAAGCAACTATCTTCTTATCTTGCATGAGAACGCCACCAAGTCCTTGGAGAGAAGCATCACAAAAAACTTGGAAAGGCTTTGATTGTTCGGGAGGAACAAGAACTGGGGCTGAAGTCAGTCTCTGCTTGAGCGTATTGAACGCCACATGACACTCCGGAGACCAGACATATTTGACATTCTTCCGGAGGAGATTAGACAGAGGCTTAGCAATTTGAGAGAAGTTCTCCACGAATCTTCTGCAATAACTAGCAAGCCCGAGGAAGCTACGAAGCTGCTTCACATTCTGAGGAGGCTCCCACTTCAAGATTGCCTCAACTTTCTCGAGGTGCACTTTAATACCCTCCACAGAGATCACATGCCCAAGGTACACCACTTCATTGAGCCAAAACTCACACTTGGAAAACTTTGCATAGAATCGATGTTCTCTTAACTTGTCAAGCACAAGGCGGAGATGCTCTGCGTGCTCTTCTTCTATCTCTGAGAACACAAGGGTATCATCCAAATAGACCAAGACGAACTCATTCTTGAAAGGAGAGAAAATGAAGTTCATCATTCTTGAGAAGGTTGGAGGAGCATTGGCAGGACCAAACGACACGTCAGTGTACTCATAAGAGCCAAAAATCGTCCTAAAAGCGGTCTTTCGAATATCTTCTTCGCCAATGCGAATCTGATGATAACTATTGGGGATATACCCCGCGGTATGACCCGTCCTGGCGACTCATAGGAGACCCGGTAAATACATGACGTTTTATTGATGACCCGGCACGCGGGTCACAGGACGACCAGGCCCAAGACCCGGCGTGCAAATTGGCGCTAGGTGGCTCACAAGAGAAGGCCCAAGAAGAGAGAAAGGATTCCCTCACAAAGAAAACAAGACTCGGATTAGGATTCATGAAAGACTAGTCCTAGTCCTACTGGGAGTAGGACTCTACATGTAAAGCTACCCTCTGCACTTATATAAGGAGGGGCAAGGCGCCCCAAGAGAGAGGGTTTTTTAGACGTCTCAATAGACAGGTCTTAGATAGACAAGAGATTAGAGACTCTCGTGATTAGAGGTAGCAAAACATCACCCTTGTAACTGAGAGATTTCCTTCGTCATCAATACCAGACAAGTAGGACGTAGGCTTTTACCTCCATCGGAGGGGCCGAACCTAGGTAAACTCTGCGTCTCTCGATTCCGATCAACCCCTTCAAGCCGCCACATAGTTGCGCTTCTGCCCCGAACCTAAGTTCGTTCACCCAGACATCTGCCGTGACAAATCCACGACAGTTGGCACCCACCGTGGGGCAGGGCATGATGATGTTATGTTCTTGGAGGGAGCTCTTCAAGGGATCGAGGAGCTCGTGATGTACCGATGATGAAGAGTCGGGTTACACCCTGTGCGCCGCCATAAGCGACCAGGCGATCCATCAACTAGACGTTGGATCGATTTTAGGAGTACCACTACAGGAAGACGAGACTGCCAACAAGATCTCTACTACAGTTGTTATTGTCTAAACTGGCGAGCCGCCGTTGCTACTCCACGTACGGATGTTCAAGTCCAAAAGCGATTGGAGGCACCCAGCACGCGTCACCTATAATCATCTACTAATACGACAGCTGCATCATACCGGTTTTGTCATCAGCTCAATCGACTCGTATGATGAGATTGCTTCACTGGCATGCAAGGGCTCAACATCAACATCGCTCTCACCTGGATGGGAGTCACACCGCCTGACTTGCCGTACCGCTACATTGTCAAGACGCCATGAAGGAAGCCCATTGTCTCCGTCCGACGATTGTACATTGTGGAAAGTTGCCAAACACATGTACGCATTGGTAATCACCAATCTACTAAAAGAAAAAGGAGTACTTCAAGTTGGATCATAATTCGGCTGTCGACCGACAATTGATCTTCTAAAGACGTAGGGCCACGTACAAACCATGTTCGGTTCAGATTCCAGGCAAAAAATAAAATAACGGCTGGCTGCATCAACCAGGCGCTCACATGAAAGCAACGGGGGATTACTAAAAACGAAAAAGGAAAGAAATTAAGCATCGAGCTGTTTCCACTGCCGCGCGCTCGCCTTCGCGCGCGTCGCCGGACCCTCGCTGTGCCCTGGCTGTTTCCATTGTGCCTCGATGCTGTGGCTTACCTCTCCTCGAGCCGGCTCCAACCCCTTATCGCTCTGTCGTCCAATGTGGACTCGAGCTCCTTGGAAATCCTGTCAACTAAGTCAAGCCGCCGACCAACATCACCTCGCCGCGCGCCTCAGCCGACGCGGCTGCGTGCCCACAAGCTGGCCTCGCCTTATCAAACGCCGGCCAAATACACGCGCTGATGGATGGATGGATACGTGGGTTGTACACACACATACACTCTGGATCGACCAGCCACAACCGATCCACACCACTCACACCACACGCAAGCACACACAACACTCAGCGCACAGCCACACGAGATCCACACGTGTGGCCACAGCAGATCCCGCGGCCGAAATCCGCAAGAAACAAAAAAGGGAATGCGCTCGCGGGGGATCGAACCTGCGACCGCACGATGGAATGCAGCAACGCCTACCAGTGCGCTACAACGCGTTGTCTAAACATATAGGAGAATCGCCCTTCTAATACTACACTCGCAGGCGTTAACTAACGAAACTGAAGGACTGACAACGGTGGATAGAGGAACGCGATGGCAACGCAATCCGGCGACGGAGGGGTCTCTCCGATGAGGGAACCTCCTGTGGGGGCTACGAATCCTAAGAGGAACCGTTCCCCTACTCGTCTCGCGGCGAGGGGGACAGAGGCAAGGCCCTCAAGGCCATGCCTTGGCAGAATGGAGGCGACGCGCAGGCAACGGCGACCGGACCTTGTCATGCTATGGAGCGAGGATGCGGCAGCTCACCGAGGGGAGGTCGACGACAGCCTAATCACGGCGAAGAGAAGGAAGAAGGGCGACAACGTTGGCCCGAAGCAGAGGAAGAAACGACGCAGGAGCACCCTGCCCGCAGCTCCGACGAGGACGAGGTCGTAGAGGATGGGAAGCGCGGACCCTGCTAGCGACGGGAATGGATTGTGGGGATGATCCCTAACCTCCTCGACATGCCGGGCGCGGAGGAGGGCCATCGGAGGTGCAAAGACGACATCAAGGAAGACCGGCGACAACTCCCTGAACCCGCTCACTCACTCTGAACCCGAGAGAAAAGAAGAAGAAGAAGGGAGAAGAAGGAGGAGGAAGAAGCGGTGGCGGCGAGGAGGGAGAAGGGGAATCCCTAGGAGTCCATGCCCTTATAAAGGGGGGAACGGCGCCGGCCTCGGCATTCGTGAGCCCCTCACGGCGACGTGACGCGCACACTCTGTGCTCTCTCTCTCTCTCTGCTCCTAACTTACGGAGGAGGACGAGGGAGGTAGCCTTCTGCTATCTGACTGGGCCGCGCTGGGGAAGTGGAGGCCCAACACCGTCTCTCAAAAGAAAAACAAAGAGACAAACAGGGTTTCATTTTGTAATAAGAATAACAAGTTAAAATCCTCCAGAGGAAAAGTAAAGAATGTTTGACAAAATAAAAAATACCATGACACAAAAGAAAATAAGACCTACTAAACAAAATTAGCAAGTTGATTTTTAGAGCATTTAAACTAAATACTTTTATAAATTAACAGCCCTTGTTTAATAAAAAAAACCATGATCCCAAAGTCCAAACATCATAGAGAGCACCACACATAGGCTCAAAATAATATTTCCTACAACTTGAACATTTTTAACAGATTTATAGAGCAATTTAATTCTGTTGAAGAAAAAAAAAGGAGTAAAAGGCTTAGGTTAAATTTTGAAAATAAGGGGAAGGAGAGGAGTTAAAGCCCACACATGCACACATCCACAAATCACACAAGAGCTACTCACACCTCTCAACAAGATCACATGGAAGCACACCACAATATATTATGCATGACATGATGAGATGCATGATGCATGATGCATGAGACAATGACATGGCAATGATAAAACTCATATACATTCAAGACATGACACATGGGTCCACATAGGTCACAAGGCCATAAAAGGGAGGGGCAGCACTTGGGCTATCACAAGGATGAAGGCTGAGAGGTGCATGATGGAGTTCGGCGGGAGATCGTGGAAGTTGAGGCCGTAGAAGAACATTACCCCCCTGACGAAGGGGTGGAGGGGGAAGCTCAACCCCCTGATGAAGTGGGGGATGAACACCACCCTTTCGCCGGGCTAGGGGTGGGGATCACTTGGCCCTCCTCCGCCGCGCGATGAGGGATGTTGGTGGGGAGGTAAGTGGCCTTCTTGAGGTCGATTATTTCTTGATTGGTGACCGTGGAAGCTTCCCGCTGGCCATTGGAGCCCGCCATTGCTGAGCTTGGGAGCAAGGGTGGAGAAACCTAGATCTGTGCTCTAGAGGCGCAAGGGAATAGGAGGCAGAGAAGTCAAATGGAGAGAAGTCAAATGGAACGGCCTCGAACCGAGCATCGAGTGCATGCAACTGGCCTATTGATCGTGGAGGGTTGTGACCTTTCGTCAGAAAGGTCGTCAGGAAATATTACATTTTTTCTGACGCTTGGCCTTCAAAGCCAACTTATTTCACAGAATTTAGACGTGCCACTATGCGTAAAACTACTTATCATCGGAGGCCGAACTATGGTTCCACGGGAAGGAAGTCACCTCGCAAGCAGAAGGCTCTGTTCATAAAGCAATTGGAGCTGAAGACCCTTGGCGTTGGAGGCATGTTCGGGGGATACTGAGGGAGTCCTAGATTAGGGGATCCTTGGATAGCCGACCTGTTGTTTGTGGGCCGGATTATATGGGCTACTTGCTGAACACTGGATGATTTAAAGGACCAGGATGGAAGCTTCGAGGAGCACAGCTTGCGCTCCACGTTTGTAGTAAATAGGCATGTTTATCTCTTTGGCATGTAACCGACCATGTGTAAACCCTAGGCCTCCTCGGCATCTACATAAGCCAGAGGGTTTTAGGGTATAGGGACAGAACAACTCATCTAGGGTTAGACATACGATCTCGAGGTAGAGCAACTCTGTAACCCCTTTACCATCAATACAATTAAGCAGGATGTAGGGTATTACCTCGATTGGAGGGCCCGAACCTGGGTAAACTCGTGTCCCCTTTGTCTCCTATTACCATCGATCCTAGTCTCACAGTTCAGGAACCCCTACCCAAGATCCACTGGTTTTGACACCGACACCGTCGGCTTTCTACCACTGGTAGATAGCTCACAGCCACCCGACAGACAGGGTGCTCATCAACACCGTGGAGGAGTTCGAGCCGACAGGACTGAGGGGATGCGGATTTTTTGAGCATCTGCACTCGAGCCGCATTATCCTTCTCGTTGAGTCGTGATGTTGTTTCTCAAGATCCCAGTCAAAGATTCCAGTTTTAGTGTATCTGAAACCATGGCAGGTAGTAGTTATGTTCATTAGCGTCCTAGGGTACTGTTTCGTAGTAGGTTCTGCGGAATCTTATCCTACACCGGCCCCAATATACAAGAGTGAACCTGTGACTGCTAATCGTGATGCTTTGTACACACCACCCTGCTCGTTCTCTGTATTATCGCTCAATGGATGAGAACACAAATATTTGCATGCATATCTCATTCTCATGAGTTGGGTGCTCATCTGCCATGAATATAAGATGGAGGTCATGCAAATGAAGGAAGAGAGAGAGAAGACCGAGCTAGCGATGACGGGGTTATTACCCCTGGGTAGGCCAAAGCAATGGGGTTCTCTCACCCGCTTTAAGAAAAAATACGTGGCCGGCTACTTCCCGGCCGGCTGGCGCGCGGCCGGCAGGCGCGTTGCCAGCTAGATCGAGGACGGCTGTCCAAGGAGCCGGCTCGTCCCCCAGCCGGCTGGGCATGGTCGGCTGCCTTCGGAGCTCCTCCTCTGTTGACCCTTGGGTGGACAAGCTCCCGTCCCATCCCTTTACACGCGGATACGGTGACAAGATGGGACCCCCACAACGGACCCCAATGTAGCCAAAGTGACTGCTGACGCGTGGGTGCGCATGGCTACAGTTCAGTCGGTCGTACCACTGACCTTGGCCGACTGAGACTGGGCGGAGCAACAGTGCTGGCACGCCTCCGCCCACTCGATTACCTGCTCCGGCATGGCTATAGTGCAGCCGGTCATACCGGAGACTTCGGCCGGCTGGCGCAAGACGCCGCCGCCCGAGCAGCCTGTGCCGTAGCAGGTGGGCGCAGGCCAATCATGGAGCCGGGTGGCGGACCCTATGAGCGACGAGACGGCTCAAGGGGCGAGCCCCCTGGCCAGCCGGAGAGGCTGCCAGCCGGGTCCCCCCACTTTGTACCTTAAGGGTATTGTAAGCCGAGGGGTTGGCCTATAACCCCCCCGATCGCCCCATGCAACAGGGACTACAAATCTCATGCACACACACCCATGGGACACTTCCCATGCATTCACCCTTGTAGAAAACGAAGGCGGGCCGACCGCTCCCTCTTCCTCCTCTAGACAACAGCTCTAGGAGCAACCTTGTAACCATACCCATCCATCAACTAGACCAAGCAGGACTAGGGGTGTTACCTCCCACGGAGGGCCCTGAACCTGGGTACATCGCGTGTCTCCACTGCTTGTACCTAATCCCGCACTCGGATCCCGTCGGCGTCCTCCGTCCCCAACCACCTTCGATAAGCCTACCCATGGCATCTATAGTGAGAAACGACGACAGTTGGCGCCCACCGTGGGGCCGTACGCGGTGCCGGGCGGATTCGTGCTCCGGGTGGGACACCTCGCAATTCCCCGCCACCGCCGCATGTCCAGGCGAAAGCGCAGGCTCGTGGGGCTTGCTCCGGCAGGCCCTGCGGGTAGCATTGTCGACCTCATGCTAGACATCGACGCGCTCACCGAGCCCTTCGGCAGGCTAAGCCTTGCCGAAGCGCTAGTCGCCGACGAGTACCCTAGCAAGGTGTTCAACAGCGCCGACCCGCCCACGGCTGTGGGCGCACTCGTTGCGACCCAGTCCAATGGCTCTCACGTCCGCGTGGGAGTGATGGCCATCATCTCGTCCACCTCCTCGGGCCGTGTGCGGGCCGAGGCCGAGGCCGCCGCGGACCGCATCGGCACCTCCGACCCGCTCGACGTGGTCCTTCGGGGCCTGAGCAACCCCATCGCCCCGACGGCGAACCCTGACATCGCCAAATCCGAGCTAGAGGCGACTCGCCGCCTCCTGTTCGAGGATGCCAGTGCCCTCGTGTCCACACGACGTCGCATGGAGGCTGCTCAGCGGGAGTACACCTCCGCCTACGGTCTCACCCCGGCTAGCATCGAGCCTAGCCGGCGTGGAGCTGTGCACGACCGCGGTCACGTGGTCGCTGAAATCTTGGGCGGCAACATGCCCGTCTACAACACCCCCACGGCCAACCTGCGGGCCGCCAAGGTAGCCTACGAAGATTTGGCTACCTTGGAGGGAAAGAACGCGCCGCCCGCGAGCGTCACATCAAGGACCTCATTGATGCCGCCAACGCGCAGCAGCACCAGCTCGCGGCGGGCGGTGCCGCCTCCGAAGGCACCCGGCCCGAGCGCGAGGGCATAGGGACCGCTGGCCGTTAGCCGACTCAACACTCTTGTTCCCCTCGCGCCTGCGGCCGCCGGGTCGAAGCAAGCAAACCCTGACACTCTCAGCTGCTGGGGAACGAGCAGCCGCCTGTGAACAGCCGGCGCACCAACAACCCGCCTCGTAGCGGCCGCCACCACGAGGCGCCGGTTGTCGGCAGCTGCCGCAGCCGCGGGCACACATCGCCTCCATGGCTCGAGCCAGCGTGGTCGGTCTCACCTATCATCCGCCCCGAACTCTCGGCCCCGCTTGGACCGCACGTCCCCCACATCGAGAACGACGCCCATCTCCGCATCGACCCGCTCGTGCATTAGGCCCTCCACGAGGAGGAGGGCTCGATTGGCCCGGCGTGCTTTGGTCCCGGGATCCGCAACGAGCTGTTCCCGACCGTCTTCATGCTCCCTCGGGACACCACGAAGTACAACAGGGCCGCCAAACCCGAAGACTAGCTGATCGACTACATCATCGCAGTCGGCATCGCCAGGGGGAACAAGCGCGTAGCCGTCCGCTACGCTCCCCTCATGCTGATCGGCTCGGCCTGCACCTGGCTCAACAGCCTGACAGCTGGCAACATTAACTAGCCATCTACGTTCAGGGGTCGGACGAGTCCCTCCATGACTACCTCACCCGATGGACCAAGCTCCGCAACTCCTGTGAGGGGGTGCACGAGGTGCAAGCCAGACAGTACTTCATCGAAGGCTGTCGCGACGGCACCCCCCTAAAGCACAAGCTCCTGTGCTACGAGCCGGCTATGCTAGCCGAGCTCATGACCAAGGCGGACAAGTACGCCACGGCCGACTCCGCCATTCAAGTCAAGATGACCCTGCCCGCTAAGGCAACGCCGACGTCGGCGGCGTCCCGACCGGCTGCCGACAACCGGTAGCCGCAGAACAACAAGCGCAAGAATGATCAGCCCGACTCCCGCTATGGGAGCCGGCAGGTCGCCACCATCGAGGAGCAGGAGCCAGCTACCTAGTCTTACAGCCAGCATCAGTGCACTGGCAAGGCTGCCTGGCAGCCCAAGCTCACGTTCGAGCAGATGCTCGACCTCCCCTGCAAGAACCACTCTGGGGCCAAGCCCTCCATGCACATGCTCCGGCAGTGCAGCTTCTCACAGCGACTGGCCCGAGGGGACGGCCTACTGGCTCCCCCCACGCCGCCTGCCCGCGTGCCGGCCCTGGCCCCAACTGCCGCCCCGACGCCGGCTCCGGCTCTGACCCCGAACGACGATCGCCTGCACGACCAGTTCCCCAACTAGGACGTTTGCTATGTCGTCTTCACTAGTGAAGAGACGAGCAAACATGCTCAGCGCCGGCTCCATCATGAGGTGAACGCCACCATGCCGGCAACTCCCCAGTTCATGCACTGGTCGGAGAAGCCCGTCACCTGGAGCCGGACTGATCACCCGGCTATGATGCCGAGTATCGGCAGCTATGCCCTGGTCCTCGACCCCACCATCGCCACCGAGAAACGCACCTACCGCTTCACGCGGGTGCTGATTGATGGTGGCAGCAGCATCAACATCCTCTACCTCGACACAATGCACAAGTTGGGGTGAAAATAGAAGACCTGCAGGCGAGCCAGACGGTTTTCCATGGCATCATGCCGAGAAAGTGATGCTCCCCTGATGGCAAGATCAAGCTTGACGTTCTCTTCGGTAGTCCCGATCACTTCCGCCACGAATCGGTGTTGTTCGAGGTGGTGGACCTCGAGAGTCCCTACCACGCGCTGCTGGGCCGACCGGCTCTCGTGAAGTTCATGGCGGTCCCCCACTACACCTACCTCAAGCTCAAGATGGCGGGCCCCAAGGGAATCATCACCATCGTGGGTGACTATAAGATGTCGCTCGAGTGCGCTTGAGACGGCAGACGGCTGGCCGAGGCCCTGGAGATAGCCGAGGAGAAGCGGTAGCTCGATCGGCTCGCGACCCTTGCTGCCAGTCAGTCAGCCGTGCCGGCTCCTCCCTCGCAGTCGGTCGATGAGGCCTCCTTCTAGCCATCCAAGGACACCAAGGAGATCCCGCTCGACCCGTACAACCCCACGCAGTGTGTCACCATCGGCTCCCGCCTCGACGGCAAATAGGAAGGCGAGCTCGCTGACTTCCTCCGTGAGAATCAGGACATCTTCGCATGGTCCCCCAAGGACATGTCGGGTGTTCCGAGGAAGTTCGCCGAGCACAAACTACACGTCCGACCGGACGCCAAACCGGTCGAGCAACCCCTACGTTGTTTCTGTGAGGAGAAGCGACGCACTATAGGAGAAGAGATCGCCTGGCTGCTCACAGCCGGCTTCATCATGGAAGTTTTCCACCTGGACTAGCTGGCCAACCCAGTCTTGGTGTTGAAAAAGAACAAGACCTGGCGCATGTGCATCGACTACACGAGCTTGAACAAGGCATGCCCCAAGGACCCATTCGCCCTGCCATAGATCAATCAATTCATCAACTCCATGGCCGCCTAAGATTTGCTGTCTTTCCTGGACGCCTACTCCGGCTACCACTAGATCAAGCTGGATCCGGAAGACCGCCTCAAGACCTCCTTCATCACGCCCTTCGGGGCCTACTGCTACATCAACATGTCCTTCGGCCTGAAGAACGCAGGTGGCACCTTCTAGCGGTGCATGCAGAAGTGCCTCCTGCCTCAGATAGGCAGGAAAATCCACGTCTACATCGACGACATCGCCGTCAAGACTAAGAAACATTTCAGCCTCCTCGACGATCTCCAGGAGACCTTTGTGAACCTACGCCAGTACAAGATCAAGCTCACCCCGGAGAAGTGTGTCTTCAGCGTCCCAGCCGGCCAGCTCTTGGGTTTCTTCGTGTCCGCTCGCGGCACTAAAACCAACCCGGAGAAGATCAGCGCGATCAAGCGCATGCCCAAACCGACCCGGCTCCGCGACATCCAGAAGTTCATCGTCTGCCTTGCCTCACTCAGCCGGTTCGTCAGCCGGCTGGGGGAGAAGGCCCTGCCCCTCTACGGGCTTCTTCGCAAGACGACTCTGCTCGAGTCGGGCCGCACGAAGAGGTCGGGCATGTTTGACTGGCCCGACGAGGCGGACGAGGCCTTCCGGGCCTCAAGCGAAACCTCACCCGCGCGCCCATCCTGGTCGCACCGGCTGAGAAGGAGCCCTTGCTCGCCTACATCACAGCGACCACACGCGTCATCAGCGTCGTCTTGGTGGTCGAGCGGCCGGAGGAGGGCAAATCCCTGCCGGTCCAACGCCCCGTCTACTACCTTAGCGAGGTCCTCTCCGCCTCCAAGCAGAACTACCCCCACTACCAGAAGATGTGCTACAGCATTTACTTCACCGCCAAGAAGGTCAAGCAGTACATCTAGGAGCACGCCATTACCGTGGTGAGCATGGAGATCATGAGCGGCCAGAACTCCACCGGCTAGATTGCCAAATGGGTCATCGCCCTTGCCGACCACAAGATCTAGTACGAACCACGTACCGCCATCAAGTCGCAGGCATTGGCCGACTTCCTCGTCGATTGGGCGGAGACCAAGTTCATGCCTCCTTCCCCAGACTCCACGCATTGGTGCATGCATTTCGACGGCTCAAAATGAGGACCAGCCTGGGTGCCAGTATAGTCCTCTCCTCCCCAGAAGGTGACCAGCTCAAGTACGCCCTCCAGATCCACTTCGCCGCCTGCAACAACGTGGCCGAGTACGAGGCCATCATCCATGGCCTCCGGCTCGCCAAGGAGATCGGCATCAGATGCATCCTATGCTTCGGTGACTCCGACCTCGTGGTGCAGTAGGTCTCTGGCGAATGGGACGCCAGAGACGCCAACATGGCCAGCTACCGCTTCCTCGTACAACAACTCACCGGCTCCTTCGAGGGCTGTGAGTTCCACCACATCCCACGGGTGGACAATGAGGCGGCCGATACGCTGGCAAAGATCGGCTCCACCCGGCAGGCCATCCCAGCCGACGTCTCCCTCGAGCGACTGCTCAAACCATCAATCAAGCCTTCCCCAGAGTCGGAGTCCATCTTCGTATCGGCCGATGGTGCCGGTCCATCGGCGGCTCTAGGTGCTCCCTCGGCATCTTTGCCGTCGGCTCCATCAACCCCGCCTGCCTTGTCGGCGCCGGCTCAGCCGGTCCAGCCGGCTACATCCGAGGCAGCCGGCTCCGATGCCATGGCAGTCATGATGACAATCGACGCCCCACCTACCATCCCCAACTTGGGGGCCGGCGAGCCGGCCCCGGGGACTGGCGAGCTTGTCCCGGGGGCTGATCGCCCAGGCCCGGGGGCTCTCGAGCCGGCCCCCATCTCGGCTCCCTCATGGGCCCAGCCCATCCTGGCGTTCCTTCTGTGCGGTGAGCTCCCTCCGGACAAGGCCATAACAAGAAAATCCAGCGTCGGGCCTTGGCCTACAACATCATAAATCACGAGATCGTCCATCGCAGCACCACCGACGTTTTCCAATGGTGCGTCGAGCCAGAGAAGGGTCAGGAGATCCTCCTCGACATCCACCAGGGCGAGTGCGGGCACCACGCCGCCTCAAGGACTCTGGTGGCCAAGGCCTTCCGCCACGAATGCTACTGGCCGACCGCTTTGGAGGCGGCCAAGAAGTTGGTCGACGAGTGCGAGGGCTGCCAGCGCTTCAGCATGCAGAGCCACCTACCGGCTACGGCCCTCTAGACCATCACCCTCTCGTGGCCTTTTGCTGTCTGGGGGATGGACATGGTGGGTCCCTTCAAGACAGCACGAGGCGGTATGACGCATCTACTGGTGGTCGTCGACAAATTCACCAAGTGGATCGAGGCCAGGCCAATCAAGAAGCTGGACGGCCCCACGGCCGTCCGATTCATCGACGACATCACGGTTCGCTACGGCATACCCCACAGCATCATCACCGACAACGACACGAACTTCGCCAAGGGCACGCTAGCGCGTTTCTGCTCCAAGCAGGGCATCCGGCTCGACCTGGCTTCCGTCGCTCATCCATAGACTAACGGCCAGGTTGAGAGGGCGAACGGCCTAATCCTATATGGCATCAAGCCCCGGCTCGTAACACCGCTAGTAAGGTCAGCCGGCTGCTGGGTCAATTAGCTGCCGATTGTCCTTTGGGGCCTCAGGACCACTCCCAACCGATCAACCGGCTACACACCTTTCTTCCTTGTGTACGGGTCTGAGGTGATCATTCCCACCGACATCGAGTTCGACTTGCCTCGGGTCGCCTTGTGCATGGAGAAGGATGCAAAGGAGGCGAGAGAAGACATCGTGGACCTGCTCAAAGAAGCCCATGAACTGGCCTTGAGCCGGACGACCATCTATCAGCAGAAGCTCCGGCACTACCACAGCAAGCGGATCCGGCAGCTCTCCTTCCGCAAAGGAGACCTAGTGCTCAGACGGATCCAGCAAACAGCCGGCCAGCACAAGCTGTCCTCCCCGTGGGAGGGCTCATTCATCGTCAGCAAGGCTCTTCACAACAACGCGTACTACCTGATAGACGCACAGAAGCCGCAGAAGCGCAAGAGAGACGCCTCCGGTGAGGAGACAGAGCGCCCGTGGAACGCGGCGCTCCTCTGTCCATTTTACTGCTAAAAACCTACGTATGTATGTATCTTCCCCTCTTCGGAGCTTATGAATGCAATGGGTGCCCTAGGCCGGCTCTTGGGGCACGACCTTTCCATTTCCATTCAAGTTCTCCTCACTAACCGGCTCCCGGGCCTGGGGGCTCTCCGGCCGGTCCTAGGCCTCCTCCCGAAACCGACTAAGTAGTGTGAACCAAACAAACCCTTCCACCCCTAGCTACACACCGGCTCCCGACTGTTTGGTTGACGGGGCCTCGGGGCGGCAAAACTTGGCGCACACAAAAAATTGGTTGCAAGGAGGTAACCGGCTAGGTCCAGCCGGTCCTCGTCCTCACCCCTACCACTCAACTTACCCAAAAGTCCCTCGTGGTTCTTATGTACGGAACCGGCTCCCTCGCGGCGGACGCACTGACCCAGCTACAGACCGGCTCCCGGCTATCGGGCTAGCAAGGCCGAAACCCAAGGGGGAAAAGGGGCCGCGCAGACAGAACCAAGGGGGGCCAAAAAAGGGATAAGGACGGGCCGACACGCACAATAAACAAGCACATCGGGCATTCAAAACACAAGTTAAAAATAGTAAAGGCCCATGGCCACATGTTCATTACAATACACCCCCAGTGGGTGGACCTGAGTCTAACATGCAGAAAAAATAAAAGAAAAGTAAAGACACCCGGGGCCTCAGGATACCGGCGTGTCACCAGCCGGTGTGCGCCAGCCGGCTCGGCGTTCGGCCCGGAAGAGGTCATGGCCTTCGGGTAGGCCTTTGTGGCCTTCGGGTCAGCCTCCGCGGTCCCAGTCGTCTCGCCGTCACTATCAGTGCTGGAGTCGGTGCTCTCATCGGTGACCTCCTCGTCCTCCGGACCTTGGGGGTTGCCGAAGGAGTCCTCGGCTACCGGCTCGCCATCCTCGCCAAGGGCCAGTAGGAGCTCGTCCGGGTCAACATACGAGGCAAGCTCGTTGGCCCGGCGGACTAGGGCGGTCTCCCGTGCCGGTCCTGCTCCTCCTCCGGCTCATCCCGCATGGTGGCTAGCCGGTCCAAGTCGACGCCGCGATACCAGGACGTGACGAACCGGAGCGCCATCTACGCGCCGGCTCGGACCGATGACGCCTTCCAAACCTCGAGCTGAGCCACGACATTCTCAGCCACAAGTCCACGCGGCTCTCTGGAGCCTCATGACCCGGCCACAGGGCGGTGATGACCTCCTTGCCAGCCGTCTTTAGCCGCTCCATGCTCCCCTCGAGGTGGATCAGCCGTTGTTCTATGGCTAGCCCAAGCTCCGCCATGTCCCAACCGGCATCCTCCTTGATGTTGTGCCCGCGCCCCCAGAGATATTCCCGGTGCTCATCGATGGCACGCTCAGCGCGGCGTTGGATTTCCGGGAAGCATCCTAAAGAATAAAGGGGAAATAAGAAGAAGGCAACTCAAGGGCAAGAAGAAAGCAGCTGGCTGAAAAACAAAGAACTAATACTTATGCTCGAAGGAATCATCCAGCTCTATGGCGAAGTGGAGTGTCGAGTCCCGCTCCGACATCAGTGCCGCCTCCGCCTCAGCAAGGGAAACCTTGTGCTCCTCGAGCGACTTCTCAAGGCGGGCGCCTCGCTCTGGAGGGCGGCATCTGCCACCTCCTTGGCGGCCTGCTCCTTGGCCGCTACTTCCCGTGCCACGTCGGCTCGCAGGCGTTCCTTAGACGCATGCCCGTCCACTAGCAGAGCACCCAGCCAGTCCCTCTCCTGAGTGATCGCTTGGACGCTCTGCGCCAGCCGGTCCCGCTCGAAGACCGCCCTGGCCTTCTCCTCCTCGAGGGTGGTCAGCTCCCCTGCGAAGCAAAACTAGCGTCAGCAAGATATTTCAAGCCCGGCCCGGCTGTCGAGCAGCCGGCCCGGCTCCCGGGAGCTACACACCCTCACGAGACCAAAACATACCTCGCACCCTCGCCAGCTCCTCCTCCAACTGGTAAAAGCCATGCTTGCCGCGGTTGTGGATGGCGACCGCCTCGTTAAACAGCTCCTGCCATCGGGCGCTCCCCTACTGCCATAGGAGGCCAAAGTCAGAATACGCACAAAGAGATCCGGCCTGCCCCACAGCCGGTCAGCCGGCCCGCATCTCGTGGGCTACACCTAGTGGGTGCGCTCACGTGCCCCCACTAATTTTTTTTAACAAAGACAGGCGAAGCTTACCTCCACGCACCGCAGGGTGCTGTCTGCCGCCTCTGCGTACCGGGCCAGCTCTTCGCGGCACCGCTCCAGGACACTCCCCAGCTCCCCAAACACGGGGACCGGGCCGCCTGCCGGTGGACGTGGGAGGGTAGGGACGCGCGCCAACACCTCCCAGTCCCGGATCACGTCCAGCATGGACCTCCGGGTCCGGCTATCTCACCGCCTGTTCCGGCATTCATCATGGTGCCGGCTACCGGGGGAGGGTTGATAACGGCGAGGGCACGGGAATCGGTTCCCAGTTGCCCCTCGCTCGGCGCTCGTGCCGTCTTCTCCTCCTGCCGGCTCGGCACGATGATTGCGATGGCCGGTGCCTCCATCTTCATGGCCGGCGCCTTCGGCCCCACCTCCAGAGCCACCAGGACCTCCGGCATGTCGACCCGGGCTGGCTCGACCGCAGGCGGCGTCACGTCCGGCAACACCGGCCGGGTCTCCTCGAGGGCTGGCTCCATAGTCGTCGCCCCCGGGCGGGGCGCCTCCTCTGCAGACGGGGGGCACATCCGGCTCCGTGGCCGCCCCTCGCGGCTCGCTCGACGAGGGCCTCGACATGCGAGTCGATTCTGGCGCTGAGTCGGACACTCACTCGGCGTCTGCGGACCTCCTCCGCCTCCCGCCGCTCGAGGTCCCGGAGCGTGAGGCCCCGCCTTGGGCTCCGGACCTCGAGGCCCGTAGCTCTGTGAGCCTCCTCTTCTCCTCGCGATGTGTTGTGATAACCCACAAGTGTAGGGGATCAATTTTAGCCTTTATCGATAAGTAAGAGTGTCTAACCCAACAAGGAGCTAAAGGTGGAATAAATATTCCCTCAAGTTCTATCGACCACCGATACAACTCTACGCACGCTTAACGTTCACTTTACCTAGAACAAGTATGAAACTAGAAGTACTTTCTAGGTGTGATAGGATAGGTTTGCAAGATAATAAAGAGTACGGAAATAAAAACTAGGGGCTTCTAAGATAAACAAACAACTAAGTTAGTTTAACAAGTGTGGAAAAGTGATGGTAGGAGTTGCGGAATTGTCCCTAGGCAATTGATAACTAGACCGGTAATCATTATTGCAATTTTATATGAGGGAGAGGCATAAGCTAACATACTTTCTCTACTTGGATCATATGCACTTATGACTGGAACTCTAGCAAGCATCCGCAACTACTAAAGATCATTAAGGTAAAACCCAACCATAGCATTATAAGGTATCAAGTCCTCTTTATTCCCATACGCAAACAACCTACTTACTTGGGTATGTGCTTCTATCACTCACGCCACCCACCATAAGAGAATCATAAACATATCTCAAACCCTACAACGGGGATCCCTCACACTTACGCGACACAGAGAGCACCATAGGACAGCACCAATAATAAAACATGCAACTCAAACCAATGATGATCATCAATCAACCAATAGGACAAAATAGATCTATTGAGACATCATAGGATGGTAATACTTCATTGGATAATATTATGAAGGATAAAACACCATGTTTAAGTAGAGAGTAAAGCGGGTTGCGAGAGAGTGGACCGCTGTAGATAGATGGGGGAAGGTGATGGAGGTGTTGGTGAAGATGACAGAGTTGTTCGAGTAGATCACCATCAAGATGATGGCCCCGGTGGCGTTCCGACACCACCGGGAGAGAGGGGGAGAGCCCCCCTCCTTCTTCTTCCTTGACCTTCCCCCCAGATGGGAGAAGGGTTTACCCTCTGGTCCATGGCCTCCATGGTGGCAGAGGGGCGAGAGCCCCTCCGAGATTGGATCTCTCTCTCTGTTTCCGTCTGTTTATGCGGCCATGGTGGCGGAGGGGCGAGAGCCCCTCCGAGATTGGATCTCTCTCTCTGTTTCCATCTGTTTATGCGCTCCCAGATTTTGGCCTTTCACCGTTTCTTAAATATCCCGAAATCTGTAACTCCGATCGGGCTGAAATTTTGAGGGGATTTTCCTTATAAAAATATCTTTCTTGCGGCTGAAGGACAGCTTCAACCGACCTAAGAGGTCGCCACAAGCCCTCAGGGCGCGCCTGGCAGGCTTTTGGGCCCCTCGGGCACCACCTTCTGTTGATTCCACTTCCCAAAATTTACATATATTCCAAAAAAATCTCTGTAAGTTTTTATCCCGTTTGGACTTCGTTTGATATGGATTTTTTGCGAAACTAAAAACATGCAACAAATAGGAACTGGCACTTGGCACTGGATCAATATGTTAGTCCCAAAAATAGTATAAAAAGTTGCCAAAAGAATCTGAAAGTTGTAGAATATTGACATGAAAGAATCAAAAATTATAGATACGATGGAGATGTATCACGTGGCCGCGTGCTCGCGGGCCAGGTGGCCGGCGGCCTCCGTCGGGTCAACCATCGACTCCACGTCATGGAGTACGATGGGGTCCCTGAAGCACATAGGATTCAAACGTCTGCCGACACATGACCCAGAGAGAGAAACCCATGCAAGAGATAGAGACATTACACGGTGATGACGGGCAGAGCCCTCCTGGTGCGCGCCGGCGGCTTCGACACGGCCGCCGGCTCCTCCTAAGCCGGCCTCTTCCCCCGGCTGGAGATCCCGACCGTCGGGGCACGCGCCACCTGCTCCTCGCTCCGCCCATGCTGGCCCTGGTGAACTGAGGGGGAGGCACATTCAAGATCCGAACATCATCATCATCATCTTCATCATAATCATCGGTCCAATCCCTAATCGTGGGGCCAGGAGGGAACTCACCGCTTGCACTGGGCCTACCGGCTACGCTAGGCCCGCCGACTCTTGGGTTGGCCGCCTCCTCGGCCTCCCTTGAGGAGTTGACCCCCTCCTCGGGCAGGCCTCCCTGCTCGTAGTCCTTGGAGTCAGAATGGTCGCGCTCCGCCTTGAAGATCTGGGGGTGCGGGCCGTCCGGTGTGTTCTTTCGCACGAACAACTGCGGTCATCACAGAAAAGTAAGATCGGGCGTTGGCTGGAGGGATTCGGACAAGAAAGGACACCTTGACGGAATGTACCAGGGGTGATCGATGGTGCCGGTCATATGGCTCCTTGCCAAAGGTCCATGTAGCGTTCACCCGCTTTGCCACCTGAGCTGGCGTCAGGTCGACGGTCGTCAGCCAGCAGGAGTCCCGGCGGCTGGACATGTCGTTGATCCGGTGTGGTCTCATCTGGAGAGGCAGCACCCGGCACGTGATGAAGGCGGCCACCAGATCGGAGGCGACCAGTCCTTCCCCGCTCCTCATCTCCATGAACAGGTCGAACTCTTCAAGTGCGGTTCCGCGCGGAGCGGTCCCTGACCAGTTCACCCCGGAGGACGGGGCATTGCTGTACTCCGACAGCCGCATGTAATCTCGCTGCGGGTCGGCGTTCTTCATGTATAAGAATGTACGGTGCTAGCCCTTGACGGAGTCGATGAGGCTGAAGTGTGGGAAGCGCAAATCGTGGCAGCACACCGCCGCGCCCCCGCAGGCGAACGGCTCCTCGGCCCTTTTCAGTGCCTTGAGGTAGAACAACGCCTTGCAGAAGTCCATGAAGGGGAGCATCCCCAAGTAGCCCTTGCACAGCATCACGAAGCCTGCAATGTAAAGAATGGCATTGGGGCCGAGTTGGTGCGGCTGGAGGTCGAAAGTGTCCATCATGAGAGGGAATAAGTGGCTCACCGATAAGTCGAAGCCACGACAGAAGTGGCAGCAGAAGATGACGAACTCCCCCGCCTGCGGCTCGGGGACCACCTCATCGCCCGGCGCACGAGAAGTCACACGCTCCGCCAACGGCAGCATGCGCGCACGGCAGAGCTCCGCGATGGTGGCCTCCATGACAACAAAGCCGACCTAGCTCCCCGACCATCCTTCGGCCATTGTGATGGAGGGGCTGCGCGGGAGGGCGTGCGAGCAAGGTCGCGAGCGAGAAGAACGACGGCACAAGAGGGAGCGGAGAAGACGAAGGAGAGGAAGACGAGGGGGCAAATAGGGCGCGGGTGCTTTCGCCCTTTTCCCTCTCTCCCCTTTTAAATGAGGAGGCCACGACTCGGGGAGGTGGGGATTAACTGCGCCCACTCCCCCTGGAATCTCCATGCACACGTCGGCACTACGGGCCGCCACCGTCTCTTCAGGGCGTAGAAGATCTCGGTCTGCGTCCCGAGGCCTACTGGGCTATGCCCGTGGCCTCACAGGCTAGGCCCAGGGCGACGTCCCGTCTGCCCGCGTGTGTGGGACCCATGACATCATTACTCACCGCGTGGCGCACTGTGGGTCAGCCCGGGTCCCGAGGCAGCGCGTCGGAACCCGAGGCATCAGGAGCGGCCGCCGACCCGGCTGGCTGTTCGGCTTCGTGCCGGAGGCGGGCACCACGAGGGGGAAGCCGCCGGCTCCCCTCCATCTACCAGACGCAGGCCCCCGCCAGCTTCGGGGACTACTGATGGGGTTATTACCCCTGGGTAGGCCAAAGCAACGGGGTTCTCTCTCCCGCTTCAAGAAAAAATACGTGGCCGGCTGCTTCCCGGTCGGCAGGTGAATTGCCGGCTGGATCGAGGACGGTTGTCCAAGGAGCCGGCTCGGCCCCCGGCCGGCTGGGCGCGGCCGGCTGCCTTTGGACCGCCTCCTCCGTTGACCCTTGGGTGGACAAGCTCCTGTCCCATCCCTCTGCACGCGGGTACGGCGACAAGACGGGACCCCACGACGGACCCCAATGTAGCCATAGTGACCGCTGATGCGTGGGTGCGCATGGCTACAGTTCAGTCGGTCGTACCGCTAACCTTGGCTGACCGCGACTGGGCGGGGCAACAGTGCTGGCACGCCTCCGCCCACTCGATTACCTGCTCCGGCGTGGCTACAGCGCAGCCAGTCGTACTAGAGACTTCGGCCGGCTGGCGCAAGACGACGACGCCCGGGCGTCCCGGGCCATAGTAGGTGGGCACGGGCCAATCACGGAGCCGGCTGGTGGGCCCCAACGGGCTATGGGACCACGCATTCGGTGGACCCTATGGGCAACGAGATGATTCAAGGGGCGAGCCCCCCCCCACTCTGTACCTTAAGGGTATTGTAAGCCGGGGGTTGGCCTATAAACCCCCCCCCCAAGCCCCCCATGCAACGGGGACGACAAATCTCATGCACACACACCTACGGGACACTTCCCGTGCATTCACCCTCGTAGCAAAGGAAGGCAAGCCGGCTGCTCCCTCTTCCTCCTCTAGACAACAGCTCTAGGAGCAACCTTGTAACCATACCCACCCATCAACTAGATCAAGCAGGACTAGGGGTGTTACCTCCCACGGAGGGCCCTCAACCTGGGTACATTGCGTGTCTCCACCGCTTGTACCTAATCCCGCACTCGGAGCCCGTCGGCGCCTTTCGACCCAACCACCTTCGATAAGCCTACCCATGGCATCTGTCATGAGAAAACAACGACAAGCGAGCTCTAATTGCAGCTCATGGATACTCTCTCTCTCTCACCCAACCTTCGCTCAATGGATGGAAAGAACGCCAATCTTTGCATGCATCTCTCATTCTCATGAATTAGGCGCTCATCCGTCCTGAATACAAGATGATGCTCATGGTAGTGAAGGAAGAGAGAGAAGACAAAGCTAGCCAGCTCTAGTTGGAGATCATGGATACTCTCTTTCCCAACCTTTGCATGCACATCTCTCTCTCTCCTACTTTCATTTTCATTGTTTTAGTTTAGCAACCGAAAATTGGACAGGCCAGCTACGTTATTTATTTTTTATAAAACAAAAGCAATGGAAATAGAAGGAGGCGAGAAGTGGAGGCGTGTCAGGTACAGTGACTCTCCATGGGTTCCAAAAATTTATCTGACCCGGTTGTCTCCTTGTATTGCATGCGGTGTGAACAATTTTGGTTGGAACTACACCATATATTCCGAACGTAGAGTGATCACACGCATAGGCATCTACATCGCAACAAAGGTTAGGACCAAAATGTGCCCGTGACTTTGTTTTACCCCTGTGGATGACACGGATACCTAAGAAAGCAAACGACTGAGATAACCGGATTGGGGTGCACATGCTGTATGGAATGTTTTCGCACGGGGGTGCGGATTTTTTGAGCATATGCACCCAGGCCGCGTTATCCTTGTCGTTGAGTCATGGCACTGTATCTCGAGATGCCAGTCATAGATTCCAGTTTTAATGTACTGAAATCGTGGAAGGTAGTTGTTATGGTCATTACCGTCCTAGGGTACTCTTCCCTAGTAGGTTTTGTGGAATCTTGTCCTACGCCGCCCCCAATATACAAGCGCACACCCTTGACTGCTAATGATGACGCTTTGTACCCACCACCCGTTGGGGAACGTTGCATGGGAAATAAAAAAAATACTACGCTTCACCAAGATCAATCTAGGAGATGAGCATCTACGAGAGGAGGGATTGTATCCACATACCCTTGTAGATCGCTAAGAGGAAGCGTTAAGAAACACGGTTGATGTAGTTGAACATCTTCGCGATCCAAATCGCAAGCTGTCCCGCGATCCATTCACGATCTAGCGTTGAATGTACGTCACCTCCGTGTTCAACACACATACTGCTTGATGACATCCTCGGCTTCTTGATCCAGCAAGAGGGACGAAGTAGTAGCTGAGTTCCGGCAGCACGACGACGTGGCGACGGTGGCGGTGAAGAACAATCACCGCAGGGCTTCGCTAAGCACAATAAAAACTATGATGGGGGATAAACTAGAGGAGCGGGGTTGCTGACACACGGCTTAGGGAAATCTTGATGTGTTCTGGGTGCTAGTCCTACCCCTCTATTTATATGTTAAGCCCTGGGCTCGAAACTTGGAGAAAGAGCCTCCTCAAAGTCGGTTTTCCATGCAAGGCAAGAGTCCTCCTCGGACTCCAGGACTAGATGCCAACGCTAGGGTCCCTAGCATCTAGCCCCTGGCCTCTGCAAAAATCCCTTTTGCACCTTCCTAAAGCCTCGTGGGCATTACCCCTTGGCCCAAATAAAGTGTTCTTGTACCCCTACATTTCGGGAAACATTCAAAAACCCTTTCGGTGAATTCTGGAACCCTTCCGGAGACCAAACACTATTATCCCATATCTCAAGCTTTACCTCTGGACTATTCTAGAGCTCCTCGTCATTTATGGGATCTCATCAAGGACCCCGAACAACTTTCGCTCACCAACATAATAACTCAACTATACTTATATCGTCACCAAACGTTAAGTCTATAGACCCTGTGGGTTTGAGAACTATGCAGACATGAGCGAGACACCTCTACGGACAATAACCAATAGAGGGACCTGGATGCCCATATGTGTTCCTACATATTCTACGAATATCTTTATCAGTTGAACCTCTATGTCAAGGATTCAGTTAATCCCGTATGTTGTTCCCTTTGTTCTTCGATGTTACTTGCCCGAGATTCGATCATTGGTATCTATATACCTAGTTCAATCTTGTTATCGGCAAGTCTCTTTAGTCATTCCGTAATACAAGATCCCGTGGCTAACTCTTTAGTCACTTTTCTTGCAAGGATCATTCTAATGTTGTATTACCGAGTGGGCCCTGAGATACCTCTTCGTCACACGGAGTAACAAATCCCAGTCTTGCTCCATGCCCACTCAACAGACACCCTCGGAGACACCAGTAGAGCACCTTTATAGTCACCCGGTTATGTTGCGACATTTGATACACACAAGGTACTACTCCGGTGTCACTGAGTTGTAGAAAACAATAGCAATAAACTCACATGATCATATGCTATGTTAATTGTTTGGGTCTTGTCCATCACATCATTCTCCCAATTATGCGATCCCGTTATCAAATGAAAACACATGTCTATGGCTAGGAAACCTTAACCATCTTTGATCAACGAGCTAGTTTAGTAAAGGCTTAGTAGGGACACTTTGTTGTCTATGTATACACACATGTATCTGAGTTTCCAATCAATACAATTATAGCATGGATAATAAATGATTATCATGAACAAGGAAATATGCTAATAACTAATTTATTATTGCCTCTAGGGCATATTTCCAACAATCTCCCACTTGCACCAGAGTCAATAATCTAGTTCACATCACCATGTGATTTACACCCAATGAGTTTTGGGGTTTGATCATGTTTTTCTTGTGAGAGAGGTTTTAGTCAATGGGTCTGCAACATTCTGATCTGTGTGTACTTTGCAAATATCTATGTCATACTCTAGATGCTGCTACCACGCTCCACTTGGAGCTATTCCAAATGATTGTTCCACTATACATATCCGGACTACTACTTCGAGTCATCTGGATTGGTGTCAAAGCTTGCATCGACGTAACCCTTTATGATGAACTCTTTATCACCTTCATAATAGAGAAACATTTCCTTAGTCCTCTAGTTACCAATGATGATTTTGACCGCTGCCCAGTGATCTACTCTTGGATCATTCTTGTACCCCTTGACAGACTCAAGGCTAGGCACACACCAGGTGCGGTACACAGCATGGCATACTATATAGAGCCTATGGCTAAGGCATAGGGGACGATCTCCATCCATTATCTTTCTTCTTCTGTGGTCGAGCTTTGAGTCTCACTCAACTTCACACCTTACAAATCAGGCTAGAACTCCTTCTTGGACTGATCCATTTTGAACTCTTTCAAAATATGGTCAAGGTATCTACTCATTGAAAAATCTTATCAGGCGTCTTGATCTATCTCTATAGATCTTGATGCCCAATATTCAAGTAGCTTTATCCAGGTCTTCCTTTGAAAAACTCGTTTCTAACAACTCTCTACGCTTTCTCAAAATTCTACATTATTTCCGATCAACAATATGTCAACCATATATACTTATCAGAAATTTTGTAGTGCTCCCACTCACTTTCTTGTAAATACAAGTTTCTCATAAACTTTGTATAAACCCAAAAACTTTGATCACCTCATCAAAGCATATATTCCAACTCTGAGGTGCTTGCTCAAGCCCATAGAAGGATTGTTGGAGCTTCCACACCTTTTAGCATCCTTAGGACTGAGAAAACCTTCTGGTTGTATCGCATACAACTTTTCAACCGTTAAGGAAACAATGTTTTGACATCCATCTGCCAGATTTCATAATTAAAAAATGTAGCAACTGCTAACATAATTCCAAGAGACTTTAGCATCACTACGGGTGAGAAAGTCTCATCATAGTCAACTCCTTGAACTTGTCAGGAACTTCTTTGCGACAAGTCAAGCTTTATAAATGGTGACATTTACCAACAGTGTTTGTCTTCTTCTTAAAGGTCCATTTGTACTCAACGACCTGTCATTCAATGGGCAACTCTACCAAAGTCCATACTTGGTTTTCATACATGGATCCTTTCTCGGATTTCATGGCTCCCAGCCATTTGTTGGAATCCGGGCCCACCATCGCTTCTTCATAGCTCATGGGTTCACTTACGTCTAACAACATGACCTCCAAGACATGATTGATGTACCACTCACGGGTGGTACGAGTCCTTGTCGACCTACGAGGTTTGGTAGTAACTTGATCCTAAGCGTCATGATCATCATCATTTGCGTCCTCTTCACTTGGTGTAGGCGTCGCAGAAACATCTTTCTGCGTCATGCTACTATCTAATTGAAGTGACGGTTCAACAACCTCATCAAGTTCTACTTTCCTCCCACTTAATTCTTTCGAGAGAAACTCTTTCTCGAGAAAGGAACCATTTTAGCAACAAACACTTTGCCCTCGGATCTGACATAGAAGGTATACCCAACCTTTCCACTTTGGGTTCGAGCTTATCAGACATAAGCGTCGCATTCCCAAACTCTCAAAAATGATAGCTTAGGTTTCTGACAAACCATTATTCATACGGTGTCATCTCAACGAATTTATATGGTTCCCTATTTAAAGTGAATGTAGTTGTCTCTAATGCATAACCATAAAATGGTAGTGGCCAAATGATAAGAGACATCATAGTACGCACCATATCTAATAGATCATGACTATGATGTTCGAACACACCATCACACTATGGTGTTCCAGGTGGCGTGAGTTGTGAAACAACTTCCACATTGTCTTAAGTTGTATACCAAACTAGTAACTCAGATATTCACCACCACGATCATATCATGGACATTTTATCTTCTTGTCATGATGATCTCAAACTTCACTCTAAATTTGCTTGAACTTTTCAAACATTTCAGACTTGTGTTTCATTAAGTAAATATACCCGTATCTACTCAAATCATTAGTAAAGGTAAGAAAATAACGATATCCACCATACGCTACAACACTCACTGGATGGCATACATCAACATATATCATTTCCAATAAGTCACTTTCCCGCTCCATTATACCGAAAACGGGGTCTTAGTCATCTTGCCCATGTGCATGGTCCGCATGTCTCAACCGATTCGAAATCGAGTGAGTCCAAAGATACATCAACATGGAGTTTCTTCGTGTGTTTTACACCAATATGACCTTTAGCGGCAGTGCCACAAGTATGTGGTACTATCATTATTAACTTTGCATATTTTGGCATCAATACTATGAACATGTCTATCACTATGATCAAGATTCAATAAACCATATTCACATTGGGTGCATGACCGTTGAAGGTTTTATTCATGTAAACAGAATAACTATTATTCTCTAGCTTAAAAGAATAACCATATTGCAATAAACACTATCTAATCATGTTCATGCTCAACGCAAACACCAAATAACATTTATTTAGGTTTCAACACTAATCCCGAAGGTAGAGGGAGCGTGCGATGGTGATCACATCAACCTTGGAAACACTTCCAACACACATCGTCACCTCGACCTTAGCTAGTCTCTGTTTATTCCGTAGCTTTTATTTCAAGTTACTAACATTAGTAACTGAACCGGTATCTAATATCCAGGTGCTACTAGGAGTACTAGTAAGGTACACATGTATAACACATATATTGAATATACTTCTGTTGACGTTGCCAGCCTTCTTATCTACCAAGTATCTAGGGTTGTTCCGGTTCAGCAACCATTCTCCTCATAATAAAAGCACTTAGTCTCGGGTTTGGCTTCAACCTTGGGTTTCTTCACTGGAGCAGCAACTGGCTTGCCATCCATGAAGTTTCCCTCCTTGCCCTTGCCCTTCTCAAAACTAGTGGTTTCACTAACCATCAACACTTGATGCTCCTTCTTGATTTCTACCTTCGCGGTGTCAGACATAGTGAATAGCTCAGAGATCGTCTTTTCCATCCCTGGTATGTTCATAGTTCATCATGAAGCTCCAGTATCTTGGTGGCAGTGACTTGGAGAACTATATCAATCACTATCTTATCTGGAAGATCAACTCCCACTCGATTCAAGCGATTGTAGCACCCAGACAATCTGAGCACATGCTCACCGATTGAGCTATTCTCCTTCATCTTGCAGGCAAAGAATCTTTGTTGGAGGTCTCATACCTCTCAACACAGACACGAGCCTGAAATCCAATTTCAGCTCTTGGAACATCATATATGCTCTTTGACATTCAAAACGTATTTGGAGCCTGAATTCTAAGCCGTAATGCATGACGCACTAAACTATCAAGTAGTCATTAGAACGTGCCTGTCAGATGTTCACCAACATCCACGGTCGCTGCTTGAGGGGGTGGCGCACAAAGCGGTGCATTAAGGACATAAGCCTTCTATGCAGCAAGTGAGGACAATCTTCTGATCACGGACCTAGTCCGTATAATTGCTACCATCATCTTTCAACTCTATTTTCTCTAGGAATGTATCAATAACACAGGGGAGCTACAACGCGAGCTATTGATCTACAACATAATTTTGCAAAGACAACTTAGACCATGTTCATGATAATGAGTTCAATTAATCATATTACTTAAAAACTCCCACTCAAATTGATATCCCTCCGGTCATCGGAGTGATACATGATCCAAATTCACCAACCCAAGTCCGATCATCACGTGAGATGAGGTGCTTTAAATGGTGAACATCTCCCTGTTGATCATATCTACTATATGACTCATGTTCGACCTTTAGATATCTTGTCTTCCGAGGACATGTTTGTACATGCTAGGCTCGTCAAGTTTAACCTGAGTGTTCCGCACATGCAACACTAGCTTGCACTCGTTGTATGTGAACGTAGAGTCTATCACACCCGATCATCACGTGGTGCTTCAAAATGACAACCTTTCGCGACGGTGCACACTCGGGGAGAACACAATTTTTATCTTGAAATTTTAGTGAGGGATCACCTTATAATGCTACTGTCATCCTAAGCAAAATAAGATGCATAAAAGGATTAACATCACATGCAAATCATAAGTGACATGATATGGCCATGAACTTGTGCATTTGATCTCCATCTCCAAAGCACCGACATGATCTCCATCGTCACCGGCATAACACCATGATCTCCGTCATCATGATCTCCATCATTGTGTCACCAACCGGGTTGTCACGCCCACCATGCTTCTACTACTATTGCTACCGCTTAGAGATAAACTAAAGCATTACATAGCGCTTAATTATTGTCACGCGGGTCATACAATAATTAAAGACAACCCTATGGCTCCTGCTGGTTGTTGTACTCATCGACATGCAAGTCATGATATTCTAAACAAAACATGATCATCTCATACATCACATATATCTCATCATGTCATTGGCCATATCATATCACAACATACCCTGCAAAAACAAGTTAGACATCCTATAATTGTTGTTGCATGTTTTACATGGCTACTATGGGTATCTAGCAAGAACTATTCTTACCTACGCAAAACCACAAGGGTGATACACAAATTTCTATTCAACCTTCTCAAGGACCGCCTTTGTCGAATCAAAACCAACTAAGGTGGGAGAGACACACACCCGCCAGCAATCTTTATGCAACAAAGTCACATGTCAGTCGATGGAACCGGTCTCTCGTACGTGGACGAGTAAGGTTGGTCCGGGCCGCTTCATCCCACAATACCACTGAATCAAGAAAAGATCAAGGGAGGAAGCAATCTGAATATCAGCGCCCAAAACTCCTCTGTGCTATACTTGTGATCTCATCTATGCATAGACCTAGCTCATGATGCCACTATTGAGGAACGTTGCATGGGAAACAAAAAAATTCATGCGCTTCACCAAGATCAATCTAGGATATGAGCATCTATGAGAGGAGAGATCGGATCCACATACCCTTGTAGATCGCTAAGCGGAAGTGTTAAGAAACATGGTTGATGTAGTCGAACGTATTCGTGGTCCAAACCGCAAGCCGTCCCGCGATCCAATCACAATCTAGCGCCGAACGGACGGCACCTCCACGTTCAACACATGTACAACTTGATGATTTCCTCGCCTTCTTGATCCAGCAAGAGGGGCAAAGTAGTAGATGATTTTTGGAAGCACGATGACGTGGTGACAGTGGTGGTGAAGAATAATCTTTGCACGGTTTTGCCAAGCACAACAGACACTATGACTGGCGATAAACTAGAGGGGCGGGGTTGCCGGCACATGGCTTCGGGAAATCTTGATGTGTTTTGGGTGCTAGCCCTACCCCTCTATTTATATGTTGATCCCTGGGGTCGAAACTTGGAGAAAGGGCCTCCTCAAAGTCGGTTTCGCACGCAAGGCAAGAGTCCTCCTCGGACTCCAGGACCACACGCCAGGGTCCTCGGCGTCTGGCCGCACACGCAAAGGTCCCTGGCATTTGGCCCCTGGCCTCCGCAAAACTCCTTTTTGCACCTTCCTAAAGCATCGTGGGCTTTACCCCTTGGCCCAAATAAAGTGTTCTTGTACCCAAACATTTCAGGAAATATCTGAAACCCCTTCCGGTGAATTCTGGAACCCTTCCGGAGACCAAACACTATTATCCCATATATCAATCTTTACCTCCAGACTATTTCGGAGCTCCTCATCATGTCCGGGATCTCATCTGGGACTCCGAACAACTTTCGGTCACCAACATAATAACTCAACTATACTTATATCGTCACCAAATCTTAAGTGTGCAGGCCCTGCGAGTTCGAAAAATATGCAGACGTGACCGAGACACCTCTATGGCCAATAACCAAAAGCGGGACCTAGATGCCCATATTGGTTCCTACATATTCTATGAAGATCTTTATCGGTTGAACTTCTATGTCAAGGATTCAATTAATCCCGTATGATGTTCCCTTTGTTCTTCGATATGTTACTTGCCAGAGATTTGATCGTTGGTATCTATACACCTAGTTCAATCTTGTTACCGGCAAGTCTCTTTACTCGTTCCGTAATACCAGATCTCATGGCTAACTCTTTAGTGACTTTGCTTGCAAGGCTCATTGTGATGTTGTATTACCGAGTGGGCCCTAAGATACCTCTTCGTCACACGGAGTAACAGATCCCAGTCTTGATCCATGCCCACTCAACAGACACCCTCGAAGATACCTATAGAGCACCTTTATAGTCACCCAGTTACGTTGCGACGTTTGATACACACAAGGTAGTCCTCCGATGTTAGTGAGTTGCATGATCTCATGGTCATAGGAACACATACTTGAGATGCAGAAGACAATAGCAATAAACTGACACGATCATATGCTATGTTCATTGTTTGGGTCTTGTCCATCACATCATTCTCCCAATGATGTGATACCGGTATCAAATGACAACACATGTCTATGGCTAGGAAACCTTAACCATCTTTGATCAACAAGCTAGTTTAGTAGAGGGTTACTAGGGACACTTTGTTGTCAATGTATCCACACATGTATCTTAGTTTCCAATCAATACGATTATAGCATGGATAATAAACGATTATCATGAACAAGGAAATATGATAATAACTAATTTCTTGTTGCCTCTAGGGCATATTTCCGACACCACCCTGCTCGTTCTCTGTCTTATATCTCAATGGATGAGAACACAAATCTTTTCATGCATCTCCCATTCTAATGATTTGGGTGCTCGTCTGCCATGAATACAAGATGGAGCTCATGCAAATGAAGGAAGAGAGAGAAGACCGAGCTAGCGAGCTCTAACTGCAGCTCATGGATACTCTCTCTCTCAATCTCTCTCTCACCCAACCTTCGCTCAATGGATGAAAAAAACGCCAATCTTTGCATGCATCTCTCATTCTCATGAATTAGGCGCTCATCCGTCATGAATACAAGATGAAGCTCATGGTAGTGAAGGAAGAGAGAGAAGACCCAGCTAGCCAGCTCTAGTTGGAGATCATGGATACTCTCTCTCCCAACCTTTGCATGCACATATCTCTCTCTCTTACTTTCATTTTCATTGTTTCAGTTTAGCAATCGAGAATTGGACAGGCCGTCTAAGTTCTTTATTTTTTATAAAATAGAAGCAATGGAAAGACCAGGAGACGAGAAGTGGAGGCGTGTAAGGTACAGTGACTATCCATGGGTTTCAGAAATTTGTCTGACCCGGTTGTCTTCTTGTATTGCATGCGGTGTGAACAGTTGTGGTTGGAATGGCACCATATACTCCAAAGTAGAGTGATCACATGCATAGGCATGTACATCCCAACAAAGGTTAGGACCAAAACATGCCCGTGACTTTGTTTTGCCCCTGAGAATGACACGGATCCCTACGAAAGCAAACAGCTGAGATAACCGAGATGGGGTGCATATGCTCTATGGAATGTTTTCGACGGGGATGCAGATTTTTTTTAGCATTTGCACCCGGGCCGCATTATCCTTGTCGTTGAGTCATGGCGCTGTATCTCGAGATGCCAGTCACAGATTCCAGTTTTAGTGTACCTGAAACCATGGCAGGTAGCTGTTACGGTCATTAGTGTCCTAGGGTACTGTTCCATAGTAGGTTGTGTGAAATCTTGTCCTACACCGCCCCCAATGTACAAGCGCGCACCCGTGACTGCTAATGGCTACGCTTTGTACACACCACCCTGCTTGTTCTCTGTCTTATCGCTCAAATGATGAGAACACAAATCATTGCATGCATCTCTCATTTTCATGAGTTGGATGTCTGCCATGAATACAAGATGGAGCTCATGCAAATGAAGGAAGAGAGAGACGACCGAGATAGCGAGCTCTAATTGCAACTCGTGGACTCTCTCTCTCTCTCTCAGTCTCTCTCTCCCAACCTTCGCTCAATAGATGGAAAGAACGCCAATCTTTGCATGCATCTCTCATTCTCATGAGTTAGGTGCTCATCCGTCATGAATACAAGATGAAGCTCATTCTAGTGAAGGAAGAGAGACAAGACCCAGCTAGCCACCTCTAGATGGAGATCATGGATACTCTCTCTCACACACACAACCTTTGCATGCACATCTCTCTCTCTCTCTTCCATTTTCATCGTTTCAGTTTAGCAACCGAGAATTGGACAGGCCATCTATGTTCTTTATTTTTTATAAAACAGAAGCAATGGAAATAGCAGGAGGCGAGAAGTGGAGGCGTGTGAGGTACAGTGACTCTCCATGGGTTCCAGAAATTTGTCTGACCCGGTTGTCTTCTTGTATTGCATGCGGTGTGAACAGTTGTAGTTGGAATGACACCATATACTCCAAACTTAAGAGTGATCACACGCATAGGCCTGTACATCCCAACAACGGTTAGGACCAATACGTGCGCGTGACTTTGTTTTACCCCTGTGAATGACACGAATCCTTACGAAGCAAACGGCTGAGATAACCAAACCGGGTGCATATGCTCTATGGCATGTTTTTGGACGGGGATGCGTAATTTTTTGAGCATCTGCACCCGGGTCACGTTATCCTTGTCGTTGAGTCATGGCATTGTATCTCGAGATGCCAGTCATAGATTCCAGTTTTAGTGTACCTGAAACCATGGCAGGTAGCTGTTATGGTCATTAGCGTCCTACAGTACTGTTCCCTTGTAGGTTGTGTGGAATCTTGTCCTACACCGCCCCCAATATACAAGCGTGCACCCGTGAGTGCTAATGGCGATGCTTTGTACACACCACCCTGCTCGTTCTCTGTCTTATCGCTGAAAGGATGAGAACACAAATTATTGGATGCATCTCTCATTTTCATGAGTTGGGTGCTCGTCTGCCATGAATACAAGATGGAACTCATGCAAATGAAGGAATAGAGAGACGACCGAGTTAGCGAGCTCTAATTGCAACTCATGGATACTTTCTCTCTCTCTCTCTCAGTCTCTCTCTCCCAACCTTCGCTCAATGGATGGAAAGAACATCAATCTTTGCATGCATATCTCATTCTCATGAGTTGGGCACTCATCCGTCATGAATACAAGATGAAGCTCATGCTAGTGAAGGAAGAGAGAGAAGACCGGCTAACCAGCTCTAGTTGGAGATCGTGGATACTCTCTCTCCCAACCTTTGCATGCACATCTCTCTCTCTCTTCATTTCATTTTCATTGTTTCAGTTTAGCAACCGAGAATTGAACAGGCCGTATACGTTCTTTATTTTTTACAAAACAGAAGCAATGGAAATAGCAGGAGGTGAGAAGTGAAGGCGTGTGAGGTACAATAACTCTCCATGGGTTACAGAAATTTGTCTGACCCGGTTGTCTTCTTGTATTGCATGCGGTGTGAATAGTTATGGTTGAAACATCATCATATACTCCAAAAATAGACTGATCACACGCATATGCATGTACATCCTAACAAAGGTTAGGACCAAAATGTGTTCATGACTTTGTTTTGCCCTTGTGAATGATACGGATCCCTAAGAAAGCAAACGGCTGAAATAACCTGACCGGGGTGCATATGCTCTATGGAATGTTTTCGGACGGGGCTGGGCATGCTACGGAGCAGCCTGCGCGTCTCGGTTTGGCCCATTGGGCCTCTCATCCGCGTTGCCAACGCAAGACCGGCCGACAAAGTGCACGACGGCATGGTAACCTGGCTGGACACGCAGCCATCGGCCTCGGTGTTGTACGTGTCGTTCGGGTCCCAAAACTCCATCGGGCAAGCGCAGATGGCGGCGCTAGCAAGGGCGCTGGAGCACACCGGACGACCGTTCATGTGGGCTATCCGGCCGCCTGTGGGGCTCGCCGTCACGGCTAGCGAGTGGCTGTCGGAAGTATTCGAGAAGAGAGCGCGTGACGAGAACAGAGGGCTCGTCGTCCGTGGATGGGCTCTGCATGTGAGGATCCTCGCCCATCGCTCCACGGGATCGTTGCTCTCGCACTGCGGGTGGAACTCCATGCTGAAGAGCCTTGTGCACGGCTTGCCGATCGTCGGATGGCCGCTCGCCGCCGATCAGTTCTACAACGTGAAGATGTTGGAGAAGGAGTGCGGCGTGTGTGTGGAGGTGGCGAGGGGGAACACGGAGGATGCCGCGCCGCCGGAGACTGACAGGCTGGCAGAGTTGGTCAAGACGGTGATGGGGCAGACGTCCAAGGCGGCGGAGATGCGGGGACAGATGAAGTGCAGCAGCGAGTCGATGAGAGGCGCAGCTACTGAAGACGGTGGGTCATCGAAGAAGGCACTCGAGGGATTCTTCGGAGCAACGAGGATGCACTGATGGTGGCATGGGTTGTTGGGTTGGGAACGTGGACTCACATGGCAAATCATTTTCAATTGTGTATGCGTCTGCCGAAAATGCCTGTTGGGACAGGGTGACACACCATGGAATCGAAACCGCATCTTCCCTTTTATAAATGAACTTTTCTAAATTGTGCCAAGTTTTTTTAACACAGTAGATACGATAAGTGTTTATATACACGCGTATACATTTATTCCTATTAACATCCTATCTCTATGAGCACCTTCAAAAGACTGAACCGACATATCGTCTTCAAATTTACGAAGTCACCGTAGTTGAGGGAGTCTTGGTTTAAGGGGTCCTCGGGAGGCCAACCTGTTTTTTATGGGTCGTACTGCATGGGCCGTTTGCCGAGCATTGGATCGATCAAAGGCTCTGTCTCCAGGAAGGAATCTTCGGGAATCGTGGTTTGTCCTCCACCTTTGGAGTAGTGAATAGGCATGTTTATCCCTTCGACGTGTAAACTAACAATGTGTAAACCCTATGTATCCTCGGCGTCTATATAAGACGGAGGGTTTTAGGTTGTAGACAGGGGACAACTCATCTAGGGTTTTAGCTATTCGATCTCGAGGTAGATCAACTCTGTAACCTACATATCATCAATAAAATCAAGCAGGATGTTAGGTATTACCTCCATAGGAGGGCCCGAACCTGTGTAAACATCGTTTCCTTCGTCTCCTGTTACCATTGATTCTAGTCTCATAGCTCGGGACCCCCTACCCGAGATCCGCTGGTTTTAAGACCGACATTGGTGCTTTCATTGAGAGTTCCATTGTGGTCACCAAAGGAATTGATGGCTCGCGTCATCATCAACGAAGAGGTCCGCAACATGGAAACTTTTGTCCCCGGACGGATCTTCGTTTTCGGCAGCATTGTGCTGCACGCTGACCCGACCGACCATCTAGGCCGGGTCAGAAGCTTTGTCCTTGATCAAAAGGTCAAATCCGGGAACCTAGAGTTCTCTGTAGATTCTCGGGACGATCTCTCTCTAACCGGGATCGCAGTCTCGCCTGCAATGCCCGAAGACTCTGACGCTTTAACCTCGGATCCTCCTTTCGGTCACGTCCACAGGATTTACCCTGGCGATGACCTGACACGTAGTCCCAATCCGGCCATAGTGCTGGATGACCGGACATCTGTTCTTACCGAACACTCCCCTAGCACGGACACAGCGGAGGTCAATTCCGAGAGATCCGAGCAGGTTGACCCAATTGAGCTCTCGATAATGAACGAGGCCCTAGATCGGATCTCGTCGATGAAGATTACCGATGATCCAACCCCAATTCATGCTCAGATCGGTCTCAGGGCGGGTGAGGACGAATTTTTCATCCCACCCACCACCCACTTGATAGCCACAGTCGAAGATTTAACTGACATGTTAGACTATGCCTTCGAGGAGGCAGAATACATGGATGAGGAGGATTGTGCTCCCACCCCCGTTAACACCGGACGATGGGTCGCCACCTCCACATACAACGTCTACATGGTGGACACTCCAACCACTAATGGCGAGAACACGCCTAAAAACGATGGAGACAAGTCGGGTGAAGCACCATAAAGGTGCCGGAAACCACATAAACAGTCAAAAGGCAAAAAGGGAAGGAAAGCTATCATCGGCACCGGGGACGGAGATACCCCACAAGACCTCGGTGATCCCGATATCCCCGAACACCCGCTAGAGGGTCAAGAGAGGACTGAAGACCAGCGCAACCCTGATGACCTAAACGATTCCAAGGATGACAATTACCCCCCCCCCTCTTGTCAAGGAGGAGGACATCCCGGAAGCCGATGACTTTGACATTCCCAATAATCTTGAAGATCAGGAACTATTCAGGCAACAGCTTATAGCCATAGCCCGTAGCCTAAAAACAAAACAACGGCAGCTTAAAGCTGAACAAGACAACCTCAATGATCGATGGACGAGAGTCCTCGCAACTGAGGAAGGATACAGTACCGATCTGTCGGACCTACCTAAGAGATATCCACGTAGAAGGCTTCTGCCGCAATTCATCAACGATCTCACTGATACACCGTCTCCCAAACATACCCCATACGATAAGCCAGACCGCCACCCTCAAGGGCGCGACAGGATGACTGACTACACCGGTTATAGGCCGGTGATACCCCGAAGACGGGGAAGAGAGCCAATAGAGCGCGATGATAGGTTCGACATACGACACGACCTGGACCATAGGGAAGGTCGCACAAGATCCATCTACGGATTCATAGGGTACTCACCCGAGCAACGGGACGGGTACCGGCCCTGGCTCGACCGCAACAATAGAGGTCGGGAACGAAACCGGGCTAGAATAGACGCCGATCACCGGCGTGACATATCTCGGGTCAGAGGCACCGCCCACCCATTGTGCTTCACGGATGAGGTGATGCAGGATCAGTTCCCGGAGGGGTTTAAACCCGTAAACATAGAGTAGTACGATGGGACAATTGACCCAATGGTATGGATTGAGGATTTCCTCCTCCACATACACATGGCGCGAGGAGATGATCTCCATGCCATCAAATATCTACCCCTAAAACTTAAGGGGCCAGCTCGGCACTGGTTGAACAGCCTCTCGAAAACTCCATAGGATGCTGGGAAGATCTAGAGGATGCATTCCCATCTAACTTCTAGGGCACCTTGTTCGGCCATCGGACTCCTCCGATTTGAGTAACGTCGTCCAGAAGCCAGGAGAGTCCGCGCGGCAATTCTGGAATCAGTTCTTGACCAAGAAAAAACAGATTGTTGACTGCCCAAACGCCAAGGCAATAGCCTCCTTCCGGCACAATATTCAGGACAAATGGTTGGCCCGCCAGTTCGGTGAGGATAAACCTAGGACAATGTCCGCCCTTACATCCCTCATGACCTGCTTTTGCGCGGGTGAGGATAACTGGCTCGCAAGATGGAGCCACAACCCCGAAGACCCCAGAACCTCCGAAGTTCGGGACGGAAACGAAAAACCAAAGCGCAATAAGAATAAGCGCCGGCACAACAATAATGATGCCGATGACACGGCCGTTAACCCTGGCTTTCGCAATTCTCGACCCGGGCAGCGGAAGAAGCCTCCTAAAGGCAATCGCGACGGACCCACCCCGCTGGAGAAGATCATGGAAGGGCCTTGCCAAATCCATGACACTCAAGAGAAGCTGGCCAACCACACCAACCGTAACTGTTGGGTATTCAAACAGGTCGGCAAACTCACATCCGAGGATCAAGGCAAGATCCCACACAGCGAGGACGAGGATGAGCCTCGGGGTCCGATTGGTGGCGGACAAAAGAAGTTCCCTCCAGGGCGAAAACAATAAATATGATATACGCCACCCATATACCCAAGAAGGAGAGGAAGCGCGCCCTTCAGGAGGTCTACGCCATAGAGCCTGTAGCCCCAAAGTATAATCCATGGTCGGCATACACGATCACCTTTGATCGACGTGACCACCTGACCAGTATCCGTCATGGAGATTCGTCCGCCCTCATCATAGACCCCATTATAGACACGTATCACCTCAGAAAGTCCTAATGGACGGAGGAAGTAGCCTTAACCTGATTTACTCAGACACGGTGAAAAAGATGGGTATAGATCCGTCAAGGAACAAACCCATCAACACTACCTTTAAAGGAGTGATCCTAGGCGTCGAAGCCCGTCGCACGGGCTCTGTAAGCCTGAAAGTAGTGTTCGGCTCGCCCGATAACTTTTGAAGCGAAGACTTGATCTTCGACATTCGGCCATACAGCGTTCGCTCGCTTTAACGTCGTCCCACACTACGCATACCTCAAGCTCAAGATGCCCGGCCCCAAGAGGGTCATTACTATCAACGACAACACAGAGTGCTCTCTCTGAACTGAGGAACATGCATTGGCCCTGGCGGCCGAATTCCACTACAATGATGATCGGCAAATGCCGACACCTACTGTAAAGGCATGTAAGGTTGGGAAACGAGCTCGGTTTCAGCCCGCACACTCAGAACCTTCTTCCCCCCGTCAATAGGGACTCGTCCCCCATCGCACAGCCCTAGGACCAGCAAAGTACGTGCCAAGGAGGCACAACTTCGCGCTTAAAATTTCATGGGCGGCGGTGGGGAAAAAGGGTAAGTGTTCGGCTGGACCAAACTACTACCATCAAATGTCTTCGGACATACTTCAGGTACCATCAAGAGCCTGCTAAAGGCGTAAAGCTCACCCTCACTTCCGCGACTTCTCAAGACCTTGTTTGCAAGATCCTTTCGCCGAACAGTACCACCCATTGAGATGCCACACTCCCTAGGAGGCGCAGGAGTAGACAAGCGACAGGGCACATCGCGGACGTAAGGTCGCCAATCGAAGACCCCTGGTACAACCACTCCTGTAAAATTTCTTTTTTCAAATACTTGTAAATAGTTGCTTCGGCAATTTGAGCAATAAGAGTAGTTGAAAAAAATATATAATCATTATACATTGTTGTCTTGTTGTCCTTTTTGGCACATATTCTACTTTATCCCTCTTCTTGTGAAGTTGTTTGGTACATTATGACGCAACCGGCTAATAGACTGGGGGCTCGAGTTTAAAAAAATCGCCTTATGCACAATTGATTATGCGTTCGGCGTCTTGGAATTTGCTTTATATGCATTGGTTCCGAACTATGCCTTGGGTCAATAGTTGGATTGCCCGGCTACTGTGCTTGCCCCTTTACGTTCCGCTCGTTCGACTAAAAGGGCAAAGGGAGAACCTCTGCGATTGTGTTTCCGGATAGCCTGGTCAAACACCTCAGAGGAGAAAGCCGAAAACTGAATGTCATAGTATGCGAGAACCGGTCTGTGAATCCGAGCTTAAGTGTTATACTCCAGACCTCGTCAGAGTTTATTCCGTGTCATACGATGGGTTTGGTATCGTAAAAATCATGTGATATTGGCTTTGGCCACAGTTCATCCGAACATCACAAGTCACCGGGGGCTAGTCACCAGCCTCTAGTAGTCCTTTTCGCGCCCCTATGGCTAAGTGAAAGCAATAAAGCATTATGGTCTGATTACCTGGTCCGCCGCACATTACCGCCTTCGGGTACCGATAGCTCGGCTATTGGTTATAGTGCGTAAGTGGAGACACCCCATGTAGCATCTACATGGGGGCTGAAGCCGATGACTCGCAGCTTTTAGTTTCAACGGCCACACAGGAGTTATAAGGAATGCAAATATTAAAAACATGATAAACCATGTATCATAACCTTAAAACGTTAAAATGTCTTCGGACATATTACAATACATTTACTCATAAATGTTTTCTTTTGAGTACTACGACTCTATCGCCCAAGCACCCTTCATTACTCCAAAGAAGTATAGCTTGGGGTGCCTATGCTCCTTTCCGGGAGGCGGAGGGGCGGTGGCTATCTTCATCAGATCAAGCCTTGCCTAGTGCACCTTGGCCTTCGCAAAGGCCATCCGAGCTCCCTCGATACAGGAGGAACACCTTAGCGCGTCGATCTGGGGCAAGGCATCGCTCAGCTTCTGCACCAAGCCGAAGCAGCTGACCGGCAGTGGCTCGTTGGGCCATAGCCGGATACAAAGACCCTTCATGGCCGGCTCCGCCATCCCATGTAGCTCCATCAGATGCTTTAGCTGCTCGATGAGAAGAGGAGAGGGCATGGAGGCTTTGAATTGCGCCCAAAACAGCGGAGCTTCATCTCCCTCTCCCCGCGAAGCATAGAACTGATTCGCGTCTGCTGCGCTCTTTTGGAGGTCGGAGCAGGCGCCTGACGAACGCCACACCAGGGTAAGCAACTCGAACTTGCTATCCCCGAAGACACACTGCAATAAATACGGGTTACCATCCGTGATAACCTTCGCTTGGCGGACTTGCTCCTCAAAGAACCGCCTATCGACTCGCTCATTTTGGAGATCGGTTTTCAGGGTGGATAGTTTGGCGGCCTGCTCTTTGCCTCTCTGCTCGAGGGGCTCACACTTTTGGCCGGCATCTTTGAGCTCCTGTTGGATTTCCTCCACCCGAGCCTCATGCTTGTTGCTGGTAGCTCTTAAGGTGGAAATCGCGGTAGCCGCTTGTTCGGCCGCCACCCTCTCGACCGCAACCTCCTGCTTCGCATGTTGTAGCTCAGCCTTGAGCTTCTCAATTTCCTTCGCCGAGGCTGTGTAAGCATCAAAAATATGAATGTTGCATCGACAATACGATGATGAAATTTTTCGGATAATGAATCAGGCTTACCTTGCGCGTTATCAATTCTCTTGTTCAAAGCATCAAGTTCATCTTCGAAGCTTTTGAGCTTCCGATTCAGCTCGTCTAGCTCGGCAGCATTGACAGCAGATGCTGATGACGAAGCCCGTAAAAAACAAATCCCTATCAGGTTACATGGGTTCAGAACTTCCGAACTGTCATCAATATGATCCTATGTCTGGTCCTCTTAAGGGTTGTTAGAATGTTTCGAACAAATATCGTCTCCTACATAGTTCGGTTTATGATCTAGGATTGACCCCCAAGTGAGATTTTTTTTCCAAACTCACCTAGGGCTCGGGGGCTGCCATGTATATAAAGATAGCAGAAATAAATTAATATTTTGCACACAAAGTATCACGTGGCTCACCTGGAAGCCCGTCAGGAGACCTTTGAAAGCCTCCTTCAGTCCGCTATCAACAGACTGGATACTTTGTAGAACCGCACCCATGAGAGTTTGTTGCTCCTCGGAGATGGAGACACTTGATAGAGCCTCCCCCATCACCGGCCACCCATTGGTCGGTGGCGCTGGTGGTGATCGGTTAATCCGATCTCTAACCGGGGATTGAACCGGTGCCTTCGGAGGCATTCTGCGCTCCGGAGACGACCTTGGAGGGGGCTGGACTTCCCCTCGTCCGGTCTCCTCAGTATCCGGGAGGGTATCTTTCCCCCGGGTTTCGGTGGCCGACGCATTATCCTTGACCATGACGTCGTCTCCCCCACCACAGGTGTTCGGCTCCATAGGAGCCTGCTGGGGTGATACCTCCGCGGCATCCTTTGCCGCGCCCGAAGGAGTAGGGTGAGACGCGCTCCCGCTCTCTGCTAGCTCGGTGGGCGGGTCTCCCTGTCCGAAACTTGGTTGGTGGGGAAGACACGTGGTGGGTTGCAAATCAATGGGCGCTCACACGATTTTAACATCCAAAAACTTAGCATTAACAGCTTAGGAAGTCTTCAGATTCTTACCTTCGAATTGGGGGCTTGACCCTTAGGTTCCTTTGTGGAACCTTCTCGGAGTCCTCGGACTCGGTATCCGAGTCCGAACTATCGTCAAACAGATTACCTGTGTCTGACGCGCTTTCTTCGGGGAAGGAGGGGGTACCTCCTCTATGGCATCCGATGATGCCGCCCTCTTTCTTGCGAGGGGGGAATCGCCTTCCCCCTCGCCATCATGATCCTCCACCTGATTTGAGGAGGCATGGGTTTCCCAGGACATAGCGTCCGGCTAGTCCCTGATACGCAGGCCTCCTCGGCATGGTTTCTTCTTCTTATCCTTCTTCTTTGGCGACTTGTAAGGCGCCACAACGAGCATCTCTGACAACAGCCTGGACTTGATGTCCTCGGGCTAAGGCACTGGGCAGTTGATGCCCATGGCCTTGCTTAGCCATTTCTGCAGAGGTGATCGGAAAGTGCTTAGATTTTGTTTCAGAAAAAAGAGTCGATCAAGCAAGACTATATTATACCTAGGAAGGAGGTTTATCGGCGTATAGACCCCGATCCTCCTCCTCGGCTGGCCAGTTCTCCTGCGCCTTGAATAGCGCCTTCCACAGCTTCTCCCGAGTAGTTCGAAAGAGCTGACGAATAGTAGGCTCATCGTCAAGCCGATAAGCCCACATGGGAGAGTCCCGGCGCTGGCAGGGGAGGATGCGCCGTCGGAGCATAATCTGGACCACGTTGGCCAGCTCGATATCGCCTCTGATTATGGAGGCGATGCGCTTCTGCAGGTCGTCCACCTCCTTATCCGACCCCCAGTCTAGGCCCTTTCGGAGCCACAAGTCAATCTGGTGGGGGACCAGATATGAATTTGGCCGGAGAAGCTCGGCCTTCCTCTTGGCTCGGTGATTTAAAACCACTTTTTTTGCCAGATCTTGATGGTGTCGATGAAGGTGCCGGACGGCCATCCGACGCGGGAGAGTTTGTTGATGACATCCCCGCCGCAGTCTGCGTGTTCGCATGCGACACACTTTGGCTTGATATTGAATATCTTGAGCCATAGTCCGAAGTGTGGCTCGACTCGCAAGAAGGACTCGCAGATGATGATGAAGGCCGATATGTGCATGAAGGAGTTCGGCGGGAGGTCGTGGAAATCGAGGCCGTAGAAGAACATGAGCCCCCTGACGAAGGGGTGGAGTGGGAAGCTTAGTCCCCGGATGAAGTGAGGGATGAAGACCACCCTCTCGCCTGGCTTGGGAGTGGGGATCACATGGCCCTTCTCCACCGCGCGGTGGTAGACATTGGCGGGGAGGTAGCTAGCGTCCTTGAGGTCCCGGATGTCCTGGTCGGCGACCGTGGAAGCCTCCCACTTGCCATTGGAGCCAGCCATGGTCAAGCTTGGAGGAGGAAGGAGTGGAAAAAACTAGATCTTGGCTCTGGAAGCTCAAGAGATTGGGAAAGCATAGGATGTGAATGGAAGGCGTGGATGTGCCTTGGGGTTTTTCCCTTCTTATGGGGCTGGTCGCTGGTGAACCTCCCTCTGTTGCGTCGCGTATTGCTCCACTTCCCAATATGTGTGTGCCGTTATGCGCGCATGATTAAACATATTCCGTGTGAAACGGAGCACGATCTGTGCATTGATGGATCATGCTCATGAAAACGGCCTCGGACCGCGGTTCGACTTTTTGCAACTGGTCCAACGGTCGTGGTGGGTCGTGACCTTTCGTCAGAAAGGTTGTCAGGGAATTATGTTTGCTCCTTGACGCTTGGCCTTCAAAGCTAAGATATTCATGGTGTTCGGACGATTCATAGACCAGGAAAAACTACATGCCATCGAAGGCCGAACTAAACCCGATCGATCACTGATTGAGGAGAAGAACTCGCCTCGCAAGCCAAAGACTCTGATTATACTAAGCAGCTGGAGCTAAGACCCTTGACGTTGAAGGCAAGTTCGGGGGCTACTGAGGGAGTCCTAGTTTAAGGGGTCCTCGGGAGGCCGACCTATTTCTTATGGGCCGGACTGCATGGGCTGTTTGCCGAGCATTGGATTGATCGAAGGCCTTGTCTCTAGGAAGGAAGCTTCGGGAATCGTGGCTTGTCTTTCACGTTTGGAGTAGTGAATAGACATGTTTATCCCTTCGACGTGTAAACCGACCATGTGTAAACCCTAGGTACCCTTGGCGTCTATATAAGCCGGAGGGTTTTAGGTTGCAGACAGGGGACCACTCATCTAGATTTTAGCTATTCGATCTCCAGGTAGATAAACTGTGTAGCTTACATATCATCAATACAATCAAGCAGGACGTAGGGTATTACCTCCATAGGAGGGCTTGAACCTGGGTAAACATCATCTCCTTCGTATCCTGTTACCATCGATTCTAGTCTCACAGCTCGGGTCTCCCTACCCGAGATAGTAGGCACCTTGTCATTGACGGGAACGTCTCCTTCCACTAAATACGATCGTCGAAAATCCTGAAATAATTCTTGAAATAAATGCGAGCACCGGGATTTGAACCCTGGTGGGCTAGAGATACCGCGATCCCGCTAACCATCCAACCACAGGTTGATTCGTAATTATGCCAAGTTGTTGGTTCCTAAGGAGAAATGAACCTTTTAGCTACGGGCAACACGTGCATATTTGGCAGGATGATTTATTGCGATTGACGGTTAACCGATTAACTATGCCAACTCTGGTCAGATGATTTCTTGTCACTTTAATTGTGCCAAGTACTCCGTCCGGTCTTCCTTACTTATCAGATTTGTCTGAATTCAAAATTCATAAAATTCGGCCAACTTTTTAAAAGAATAATGTCAACCCTGACAATACTAAATTCAGTATCACTAGATGCGTCATGAACTTAGCTTTCATATTGTATACTTATAATATGGTAGATGTTGACATTTTTTACATATAAATCTGATCAAATTTCATGAAGTTTGATTTGATATATGCAAAGTAAAAAAGGACAGGAAGAAGTACGCAATGGAACGAAAGTATTATTATGCTTTGCCGTTCTTCGTACTACTCTCCGGGTTGTTTGTCGCCAAGAAGATTTGTTATGTCTGCCATTTTTAATCGTGCCAATTTGTCATGTTATTACCGCTTCTCGAGTTGTTTATGCACAATTCTCAAAAAATAAGTCACGTTTGTCATTTCGAACCACATTATTTCATAGTGCTCCATAAGATGTTTACACTCAAGAGCCGGGAAGATTGTCATGCTTGCCATTTTTAAATTATGTCAAGTTGGCACGTTATTACCGCTTGACGAGTTGTTTAGACATAATTGCCGGAAAATATTTGTCATGATTGCCATTTCTAAATGTGCCGAGCTACCACATCCTTTCATACTGCCTCCCGGGTTATCTTAGCATTACCGCTTCCCGGTTTGCTTATACACAATTGTCGGAAAGATTTATCATGCTTGTTATTTTTAACTTTAGTTGTGTCGAGTTGCCACATAATTTAAAAAAAAATGCAATGGTCGTGTTGCTTAAGAAAAAGCGACCAAATTTTCAAAATTAACCACCAGCAGTTTAATTACAACATGGTAGTTTCTATTAAAGAACGACATTCTAATTTTGGAGATATGTGAACAGCGTGTACATCACGAAAAGAAGAGAAAATGCAGCACCAGGCACCGGCCAAAATTTGGGTCGGTCACGCCCTAGCGCTTGGATGTGACGCGCGTGGACCATTAGATCGCGTAAAAAAAACGTCCACCCTTCTTCTTCCTTTCTTCTCCTACGCCTCTAGCCGCCATGGATGAGCGACGGCCTCGAAGCACCACCGGGCTTTGCCGTCCTCGAAGCCGGTAACCGCCCTCGCCGCTGGTCATCGCCCTCGCCGCCGGTTGCCATCTGCGTTTCACGCCGGCTTGGTGCATGCAACCACGTTTGCCCCAGTTGCAGCTCCCCTTGGCGACTCTCGCAACTCCGTAGCGATGGTCGGAGCTTTGATGACGACGATCACCGGCCGCGGGCCCCTCGACGACGAGCTCACAAGAATGCATTGTCCCCTGGATTTCCGGCACCCCCCTTGTGTTGCAAATGCTAGAAAGAAAAGCTTCAATCCCCATATGAAAAAGCTTCAACCCTAGACGTAAAAAGCTTCAACCAACACTGCGAATCAGGGGAAGATATAACCGCTGACACAAAATGCTTCAACTTAGATGAAAACAGTTTCAACCAGATGATAGAAAGAGTTTTAACCAAGCATTGCTCAAAAAGGAAAAAAGTTCGAGTCATTTATAAAAATGCTTGGACCGTGGATGGAAAAAAGCTTCAATCGTGTATGGAAAAGCTTCAACCTTTAAGGGGAAAAAAGCTCCAACCAAACTGGAAAAGTTGCAAACGCATACAGAGAAAGCTTCAACCGTATATGGGAAAAGCTTCAACTATCTATCGACAACGGAAACGTTGTGGTTGGAGCCCGCGGTCACCTCGGTCAACGGCGACACGCACCTCGGCCGCAGTGGGATTGCAACACATGGACATTTTCATGGTAGCACTCCGTCACTCTGGTTGCAGCATCTCTCATGGCCACCTCGGTTATCGTCGTCAAACGCATCGGCTGACGGTGGAGTCCCATCAGGCGAGATGGGGTCCGCCGATGAAGGCCTCGTCGAAGAAGCCGGGGCGCTCTCCGTCAACGCATGTGGTTGCCGGAGGGAAGGGGGAGGGGGGATGAAAGGAGGAGGGAGGTCGAATGGTGGAGGGAAGAAGAAGGTAAGGCAAAAAAAACTAAAAGGAGGATGCGGGACAAACGCTGGATCCACTTGAATCGAAAGTGAGCCACACGACAGGCCAAACGTTTCGACCAGTGCGCTGGCGTGAAATGTTTTCCAAAGAGAAAGTTATAGCAATCTAGTAGCATTCTTTGTGCGAACCACACATTGTGGAGGTTTTTCTTCCGATGTTTGGTTATCTTTGCCTATAGGGAGGCCAGATAAAAGAAAAAGGGTTTTGCTTCTCCGTACGCTTCGTGATTGAATGTGTCTGCATCAAAGCGTCCGTCCAATAAGAAGAAAAGCGTGTGCTACATAAGGCCAACTCCTACTACTAGACACAACTGCACGTTCGATTTTTGTTTGTTTGGTTGAAGAAACGGACAACCGTGTTTGGTTTTGGCTGTCCGCCAATTGATGCATCCAACCAGACGCCAGCATCGTAAATTTTCTGGCTTGGATTTTGAAAACCAAGTCCGTTTGTGTTGGGAGTGGAATGTTGGTCCACGACTTTCACATTAAAAAGAATGACAACTGCTTAGTCAGGTGGCTAACAGGCTGGGCCGCCCGCACGTGCGTCGTAAATGTCGACGATGGGTGACCGACTCGCGGATCTGACGCGGACGAGGAGCGGGTGCGTGAGCGTTTGTTCGATGTCCACATGAACTTAAACCAGATGCAAGTTTACATCAAGCAGGACGCCAAACCAACTGAATTTGCAATGCACGTTGGGCTATGGTGTTTGTCAATTTGGGTCAAAACGGATACGCGCACACCGATGGGGTCATGCATACGAGTTGGCGGACGCTAGTAAGCTTCGCAATATCATCTACTCATACAAACTGCCATGTCATTAAAACCTGGCAATATCATCTACTCATACAATAGGGTTGGCTATAAGATTGGCTCTTAGCTTAGTGATTTATCTCACCTTTTCTCTTTCTCTTTCCTCTCATTTACTCATTTTATCTAGGAGCACGTACAGAGGTTGGCTATTGCATGAGAGCCCGTTTCCTTACTTTTTTCTTATCTCTTTCCTTTGTATAGTCAAAAACGACACGTAAACAGGCTTATAACACCTACTATTGTACTTGCTTTAAGAGAGCTGAAGGTGGGCACTTTCATGCAAACTTGCACATAATAGAGCAAACACAAAGGACGTAGATCGAAGAATAAAAAATGACCAGATATAAGTATACATAATCATTGCCGGATTCACAGGATACAGTGCCTTTATGTATTCTCATAATAATGCGCCACCTTCTTTCATGTTGATGGGCAAATCTTCTTACACTCAGCTCTGGTGTCAAAACAGGGAATGTCCTTCAAAGTGAAGCAGCAGTAGCACCCTATGAAGCCATAGTATTCACCTTTGGTCTGACAATCCCTAATAACACAAAATTTAAGAGTAAGTTTGCTCTCATCTACTGATGAGACTGGCATAGTTGCGTTGGCATGGCCATCTTCATAGGTGCTCTCGTGCTCAGGCCGACCTATTACAGAGGTAATATATATGAATATATCAATCCACGGTATGCAAATATATATTTAAAAAACTGATTGTGATGATATACTTACATTGCCCAACCATGAAAAGGCACCCAATGATCAAAACAGCAATCAGGTACACCACGCTGCTCCCCTTCATATTTTCCACAAACTGCGTACGAGCAATATTAGGCAATGGCCACGACCCCGTCTCATGTCAGTATATATAGAGGGTATATGCCTAATTAACTAGTACAAGATTTGCATTAATTGTCACAATCCATATATAGTACAAGCATGACAGACATTTGATCCGATTTGCAGATCACATGATTGTGGTACATACGCATTAATATGAGTAGCTAAATCATGATCATTTATATTTACATAATATTTTGTATCCGTTGCAATGCACGGAGATTGTTCTAATGGACCATAAAATAAACATGTCCCCTTTCCGTTTTTATTTACTCTCCATGTAAGACCACTCTGATGTCAAATTTTGTCAAATTTGATCAACTTCTCTTATCTTAAACTATTTTTTTTTATAAAAATAGTAGTGTTTTTTTTCCTACCAGCAAAACGCTTCGTCAACTGGTTCTCTTCTCTTCCACCACGTCCCTCCACACACCTTTTTGCCAGTCGGGTTTTTTTGTCTCACCATTCCATTTGTCTACACTTTCCTCGTATGCTAATCAATCATCTTAATTTACTTACCTTCTGAATCAAACAAATTCGCCTTAATTTATGTTAATTTTACTTCAACTATAAGGTAAATCATGTACAAGATTTGATATGCATTTATGTTTTCTTTTCGAAAAGGGGAATAATACCCCGGCCTCTGCATCATACGATGCACACAGCCCTTTATTAACTAAATCTCAAAGTATCATAGTATTTATTATAACTCAAGGATCGCTAAAAGTTGAGACCAATATCAACCAACGAAAAAGATTGGCTAAGAAGACATATCGCAGACTAAGCATCTTGTAGTCGACTAGTATGCCGCCATCCAGCTCGGGACAAGATATCCTGAACAACCGTCAAGAGATGGGTGCATCCAGAATCCATAACATCCCTCTCCGCCTGAGGAGAAAGGAGTGCCCATAGATGTACCCAATGAACCACCATATGGATAACCTGCAAGATATTAAAAGATTTTTGTTTGTTAAACACAATATTATTTTTGCATCTCCATATTGACCAAAGTAAGGCCGAAACACCAATGCGAATGCGATCCTTAGAACTTTTGTCAACTCCATTCAACCAATTGCCAAACATATTAGTAATATTTGTTGGAGGAGGGAGATCATACGAGAAATAAACGATGCGCCATAAAATCTTAGCAAAGGGGCACTGTATGAAAAGGTGCTCTACCGTCTCCTGTTCCCCACAGAAAACACATTTTGTACATCCTTTCCACTTCCTCTTAGATAAATTGTCTTTGGTCAGAAGGACTTTGTTGCTTAAGAACCACAAAAAAAACCTTTATCTTCAAAGGTATTTTAAGTTTCCAAAGATACTTTCTCAAATAAGGTGTGTGACCATTCATTAGGTCTTCATATATGGATTTGATGGAGAAGATACCTGAGGTAGTAAGGTTCCAAACAAACTTATCTTGTTCATTATTAAGGGTCATTAGGCGCCTGCAAAGGTTCAGCCAAGCCATCCATTTGTTCCCAATTAGTAACTGTCTGAAACTAATATTCAGAGGCTGTTGAGACAATACACTTGTAACAGAGACATTCTTATGCTGCACAATGTTATACAGGGCCGGATACTGTTGTGCCAGACTAGTGTCACCCAACCAGACGTCTTCCCAAAACCTAACAGTAGTGTCATTTCCCACCTGAAAATGGCCCCTAGCAAAAAACTCATCTTTCACATTCATGAGTCCCTTCCAGAAAGGAGAGTCTGTTGGTTTGACTGGAACCTCAGATAACATTTTTTGGCCTAGATATTTATTTTGAAGGAGTTCTTGCCATACACCTTCCTCATTAAGAAGCTTGAATAACCATTTACTCAATAAACATTTATTTTTTATTTCCAAAACTTCTATTCCAAGGCCACCTTGGTCTTTAGGACGACACAAAATATTCCACTTAGTTAGCCTATATTTTCTTTTTTTGTCATCACTTTGTCAGAAGAAGCGTGATCTATAAAAATCTAGCCGTTTTAAAACACCCTTTGGTATTTGTAAAAAGGATAGCATAAACATGGGCAAACTAGTTAACACGGCGTTTATAAGGACTGATCTATCACCGTATGACAGCATTTTGCCCTTCCAGCAACCCAATTTGCCTTCAAAGCAGGTTTCAACTGGGTACCAATCTGAGTTCCTAAGTTTGCGATAATGAATAGGCATCCCAAGATATCGGAAAGGAAGTGAACCCGCCACACATCCAAAAATGTGTTTGTATTGCTGTTCATCCTCCTTTGCCTTGCCAAAACAGAAGATCTCGCTTTTATGGAAGTTGATTTTCAATCCCGAGAGTTGTTCAAAAATGCAAAGGATTAGTTTCATTTTAAGTGCCTTTTTGTATGTCATGTTCCAGAAATAAGATGGTGTCATCTGCATATTGTAGTATTGATAAGCCTCCCTCAACCAAATGAGGAATGAGACCACCCACTTGACCATCCAGTTTTGCACGCTCAATAAGAATATCAAGCATGTCTACTACAATATTGAAAAGTAAAGGCGAGAGGGGGTCTCCCTGTCTCAAACCTTTTAGAGTCTGGAAATAGCGGCCAATATTCTCATTTACTTTGACCCCTACACTCCCATCTTGCAAAAAATCCTTTATAAAACGGCACCATTCAGGGACAAACCCCTTCATACGCAAAGTTTGTTGGAGAAAAGACCATTTGACCTTGTCATATGCCTTTTCAAAGTCGATCTTAAAAATAACTCCGTCCATTGTTTAGATTGAAGTTCATGAGTAGTCTCATGAAGGATGACTACCCCTTCAAGAATATTTCGCCCAGGCATGAAAGCCGATTGGGTTGGCCTAATCACCTTGGGGGTAATACCCGTTATGCGGTTTGTTCCAACTTTGGTGACTATCTTAAAGCTAACGTTTAACAGGCAAATCGGTTTGTATTGTTGGATTTGAATCGCATTTTCCTTCTTAGGAAAGAGGGTAATAATACCGAAATTTAATTTGAACAAGGGTAACTCTCCCTTGTGTAACTGATCAAACAGTTCCATCATGTCTCCTTTTAGAATGCCCCAGAACTTCTGGTAGAATTCAGCAGGGAAGCCATCCGGGCCCGATGCTTTATTATGTTCCATCTGTGAAATACCATCATGCACCTCCTTCTCAGTAAAAGGAGATGTGAGTATACTGTTTTCCACATCTGATATTTGAGGTATATCCTGATTTACCTCTTCCATCATTGAAACATTAGATGGCGTAGGCTGCCCAAAAAGTTTTTTATAAAATTCGGTAATATACACATGTAGATTGTCCTCTCCGGTAATAGTTCCTTCTTCTTGCTCTAATTGGAAGATTTTCTTTTTTCTCCTCTTCCCATTAGCAATCAAATGGAAATATTTGGTGTTGTTTCCCCCTTCCTAGATGTATTTAACTTTTGCTCGTTGTGCCCATTTTGTCTCTTCATCCCTTCTTAGTTTAGATAATTGCTCATTAGCATTTTTTAAAGCAGCTCTCTCTGCTTCACTTAAGGGGTTGGTCTCAGATTTAATATCTAACACATCAATGATTGATAGAAGTCTTTCTTTTTCTTTCTTATATTTTCCACTCATGTTTTTTGCCCAACCTTTTAGGAAACGACGCAGATGGCGAATTTTATTTTTCCATCTCTCCATAGGATTCCTACCTTCTGTTACCTTAACCCATTTAGCCGCTACCATCTCATAGAAACCTTCTTGTCTAAGCCAAAAAAGTTCAAAGGAGAAGCATGGCTGGTTTCCATTATGGGCCTTGATACTAGAGTCAATTAATAGCGGAGTGTGGTCGGACCCAGCCCCGGTCCTAGAGAGAGCTCGTACAATAACGAGTGGGAATATTTGCTCCCAGTCCACACTTGCTAGAATTCTATCTAGTTTCTCGAAGGTTGGATTTTCTATCCTGTTTGCCCAAGTGTATTGCCTCCCTGAGAGAGCAATCTCTCTCAGGTTTAACTCTTGGATGATAGCATTGAAAATAAATGGCCAGCGCGCATTAAAGTTATCATTGTTCTTTTCATTTGGCTTTCTCATAATATTGAAATCCCCTCCTACCAACATAGGAAGCGACTGCAATTCACACATGTGAACTAACTCAATTAAAAAATCAGACTTCTGCGCATCTTGGGCAGCCCCATAGACTGGCACAAAATTCCATTCAAAACCATCTCTCTTGCACCTCATGTGCATATGAACCGAGTAGTCTCCCGTTGTCACTTTCAGCACATCCAGAGTGTCTGAATTAATTCCAACTAAGATACCACCTGACCGACCATGAGGTGGTAGACAAAACCACGCAAAACTGAAACTAGCCGCAAGTTGCGTTAAAAAAGCAACCGTGAAATTAGATCTTCCCGTCTCCAACAAGGCAATAAAATCCAATTTGTGTTCATGAATTGATTCTTTAACAAAAATGTGTTTAGAAGGGTTAGCAAAACCACCACTATTCCATGTCATGCCCATTAGATTCTGCATTCTTAGTATTATTTTTTGATTCTCTTCCGGTTGCTTTTCCGGATATTCGTATTATCATAGACATTTTTCTGTCTAGTTTTCTTTTGTTTAATCGGACGTAGTGAATTATTTATGAATTCATTTAACTCTAGATCATTTGTCTCATCAGCTACAAGATCCTCACACAAATGTGAGACAGTAGACATAATTCGGTTTGAAGGATCATCATCCTTTACCGTAGTATCTTTCAAATTCTTTTTCAGGAACTGCAAGTTTCGAATCTTCTCTACTCCTTTAATGTTTTCTATTGTTTGTACCATTTCATCAAAATCCTTCCCTAGACAGACTCCTATATGAGAGGCTCTACCAATAATTTCATCATGTGTCAAATTAAAGATAGAAAGTTTGGGGGGATTGTTTATTACCTTACTGGGTTGCCTCCGCACGTTGCTGCGCTTGCTGCATCGCCCGCGCCATTTGGATGTCATCAGCATTTGCTTGAGCACTTATGCGTGAGCTTGATCGCACTACAGAAGCTGGTTGTATGATCCCTCCAAAGGCAATAACCTCCTCTAGCGAGGGATTCCTTTTTTCCTGTATATTTTTGGAAAAGAGAGGCACCACGTCATCACATGATGAAATAAAAGCTCCAGTGAGCTCCTCCGGTGATTGTGGCGTATGCATTACCTCCCCCGCTCGCTGCGTAGAGCCTCCATTGAGAGTACCCACCTCCGGTGTCTGTGTCAGAATCTGCGTGTCGGAAATAACCTCACCAATAGACTCGTCATGGCGCCTTGTTATGCTGGCATCAGCTTCTTGCGCGGCATTGGTCCGCTGCATCGCCTCATCCGCGACCTCAAACCGCGGCCTCGCGTCCACGTTCCGCGCACTCGCGGCTTGGCGTGGGACAGCGGAGGTCGCGAGCAGCTCCCCCTGGCACTGGGACCCGCCGCCAAGGATCGCCTCCAACACCGTGGCAGACTCCTTGGCCCCACTTATTGTTTTTGTAGCGCTCATTAGAGAAGGGTGGCGTGCCGAATCAAGTACGACGACCGCAGCGTGTTTGTCCACATCAGTTGCCTTTTTAGTGCCCATGTTGATGCTTTGAAGAAGTTTGACAGGAGAGGGAGGGAAGTCACCAAATATGATGGAGAGCTGCGTTGAACCATGGTTGGTGCTCCCATTCCCCTCAGTCATAACATTGGGGTTTTGAATTGTTGTTGGTTCAAAGTTTTCTCCACGTCCATATCAGTGGCAGCATCCTTACCTTTATCTCCCTTGTCATCGCCTCCATTGCCTCCTCGAGCATTACCATTATCGGCATCTCTCAAGGTTCTTTGTCCCTTGGCGTTAGGCATCACAGTTTGTACTTCAAATTGAAGTCTGTAGAAACCTCCCTTGATCATGACATCCATTGTGTCCGGAATGAGAGTGAGATCCATGCAACCAATTTTTGATCTTAGTATTTTTTTTTCCTAGTAAAAGGCATGTCCACCTCAAGGGTTTTTGCAAAAAGAGATCCCAACTCCCATAGAGCTAGGAAGTCTTTTCTAACATCAGCTGGTAGCCCCTTTACACGCACCCAAACCTCAGGTGGCATATATTCAGGCTCCTCCATTATTGCCCACTCATCAAAGATAAGATCAGAAGCTCTTAAGGGCGCAGGGTATGTTTTGAAGTGTTTCATGCGTTGTACCTCAGTTTTACTCAGGAACTTTACCTTGAAAACATTGCCATGGTAGTGCATAACTTCCCATTGGAAGTTCTCTGACGGCACAATCCATTTAAGTTGTTCAATAATCTCTGGGATTGTCATAACATCCCCTTCCACCATGACCTTTGCCATTTTTGCATTTTCCACCTTAGTCTGGAAAGAAGCCGAGAGAGGAAGCTCAAAAAACATGAGCGCCTCATTGGCATAGCCATACATCGTCACAGTGGGTTTTGGAGCTTGCAACAAGTGACAAACTGCTGAAGCATGATGAATGGACTCACATATATCACATGTAGGAACAGTACGGTCATCGATAAAGTGTCCCGCTTGCTTGCATCTAAAGCATACATCTGTTTTCTTCTTCTTACCCTGATTATTCTCATCAACCACCATCGGCATACCTGCATCTTGCTGTTATTGCTCGACGACGATAGGCCCTCGGTTAGCCGGTGCAGGGGCTCCCGCTATAGTGGTCGGATCCACTACCGTTGATGCCTTGATGAGAGACACCCCAGACGTCGCGGTAACAGCGACCACTACCGCCTCGACGGTCTTCTGAATCAGATTGTGATCAACACCACCATCATCTCTATGTGAAACCCCATCGTTCCTGGAGCCATACCCTCCTCGACCACCAGTGTTGCCCCGATTCTGGTAGCCACCCCGCCTCTGATTCAGGTTCGGACGGTGTTGGAAGTTGGGGTTGTACCCTTGATCTCTTACATTGTTGTAATCATCTCGGTGACCATTAGAGCCGCTGCCCTCGTCTTGAGCAAAATTCCGGCCAAAACGATTCCCCTGGTTACGTCCACCTCCCCTTCCATTGCCGCCGAAGCGACCTCGGTTGGGGCCGCCGTTACCGTCGCCGGTGCACGTCCGCCGCCTCGATTCATCGCAAGAGACGGCCGGCCCAGATCGATAGAGTTTGATTGTGTTTGCCTGGTAAACCCTAGGGGATACGTGCAACCCTGTCCAGCGAGAGCGTTTATGTGCGTTCCCGATCGGCATAATCTGCGGTTTGCTCTATGGGCCTGCCGGTTTTCAAACCCAGCCTGTTTTGGTTCAGAAACCAATGGCCCACGAAAAGTCTGCGGGCCTCTGGGTTTGGATCGATGGATGTACGATTTTGAAAAAGCCGTAACTTTCGGATCCAACGAAGCCAGCACTCCGTTCTGGATCGAGTGTGCACGGCGATTCCGTCGCACTAAAATCCAGTCGCCACCGCCATCATCCACAAAGGATGTTGCTTCGATCGATGGATATGATAGTGTTTTTACCCTTGTAATTGAATTTTGAAGTGATTCAGCAGAAGATGCACGTACCTTGTCTGAACTCGTGGATGCGGTGGGAGACGATGGCAATGGAGAGATCGCCGCCTCCCGCTGTCTTTGCCTAGCCATCAGCCGCTTTGCCACCCGACGAGAGACCTCAGATCCGTCGTCACGAAGGTCTTTGTCAGTCACCGACGTTGGCGAGCGACAGATATATCTTAGTGACAGCGGTGATGCCCTTCCGTCCTTGTCCTCCACGTCCGAATCACCGGTGGAGTCATCGGAAAGTAGGTAGAACCTACTCCCGGCGGCCCACGACGCCGATCCGTCGGGAGCGCTGATCGCTACAGAATCACCTTGTGCCATCGCCCCTCCTTTCCAGTTGTGCACACCTACGGATGGTGAATTCAGTAGATCGCCCACCCCGTCACCATGGCGTGATCCATCAGCCGCCAGGGTCGCCGGTGTCTGATCGTCCACGCGAGTCCATTCCCCAGCCGCGTGCGCCACCAGACTGCCTGGCTGAGCCCCTGTGCGACCCTGCGACAAGGAGAGGAGCGACGCCGGTGTGAGTTATGATATGCATTTATGTACACAATCATATTAATATGAATGAGTAGATGATGGGCATTTATTTACACAATCATATTAATATCCGATTGCAACGCACTGACATTGTCCTAGTACTTTATTTCTATTATTAATGTTATTGTTATTGTTATTGTTATTATTATTATTATTATTATTATTATTATTATTATTATTATTATTACTACTGCTGTTGCTATTACTACTACTAACTGTCCTGACACGAAGAGAGACATGGCACACCACATGTGGACATCGTGCCCTCTCCCGTCGGCCCTCCTCCGTCAATCACCCGGTTCCTGTATTAAGTTATTTGCATAAATATATTTGTGACATCGTGCCATGCTATAAGATTTTTCAGACATATGTACCATTTTAACCAATTGCAGACTTGTAAGGTGGCGAAATAGAAAACCTACACATCTATAGAGATTGGGACGCAACGATAAAAGTTTTATATGCTCTCATCAAATAGACTAGGAGTGGAACTGCCATCTTTCATGCCATCCTCGTCGACCACACTGTAAGTTTTATGGCATATCATCAACTCATTTGTAACCCTATCAGAGGGTTCTACTACAAATGTATACTATCCCCCTTGTTTCCAGGGGGTCAAAATGGATGCGCTGCCATTTGATCCATTTGAACCGATCGCATATCCGTTCACCCATGAGTCCATGACCTACGATGTCTGCTCAGTATACTTTTTCAATAAAGTTGGTTTTGAACCGGCAGCGGCAGATGTGCCTCTGCCTGTCACCTTGTCTATGTCATGTGACTTACCTCATCCTCCACTCGCACACTGAAACACGTCTTGTTGGGGCTCACATTAACATCCCTCCGATTCACCACCATTCCTAGATTTTATGGATGTCTACAGCCTCAGAAACAACATGCTTGCAGGTGCTTTCTGTCATTTCATGATGACTTTTTTTCTGTCTGCTATCTATCTATCCCATGTGGCTGAGCTAGAATTTGCTCAATTTCAAATCACTTTTCTCCCAAATGTCATGGTATGGTGGTGCATGTCAGCAACGTAACATTCCACGTAGCACGCCATATCGAGATATCGTCCTATGAACACTCGGTATACACTTCTCACGCATTGGTTAACATGCTACAAAAAAAATTATTGTCACTGGGCTGATCTTTTACTCCTCAAGCAAGATGGAGTTTATCTAGGTGTCACTCCACTAGCAGGACGGGAGCTTCTGATTTTAGGTGCCACACTTTTTAAGGTCGGCATAGCACGACGTGAGTCCTCGCCTAAACCAAAAACTTAAAAAATGTTGATCTTATCTTCTATATTTAAATAGCTAGTTTCATTAATTATTTCTCTTAATATACAAGCATGTCACATCATCGCATAACATGCATAAGAAAAGGTCCACCCTCACTATTATATGTTTCTCAACATACACGTATGTCACTTCATCATGACATGCATGAAAAAATGATCCTTCTCAACGTGCAAACATACATGAAAATTTTTATTCTATTATGACATACATATTTGATAAATATTTTACAACTATGTAGCAATCATCAAACATAATAAATTGTATGTATTTTAGTTTTATGTTTTATATTATTACTTCAAATATTCATGTTTCATACAATGAATCACATCAAAAAATGTTGCGAAATATTTTCGCAACAACGTGCGGGGTATCAACTACTCCCTCTTATATTTCTTTGCGAAGGGAGTACTATATATAAATAGTGTGACGTTTATATTGTTTTATTAATACTCCTTTGTAGGGTTTCTGAAAACGACATACATGAGCCAAGTTGTCTTCAAACCAAGCAACCAACAGTCCTATGAGCTGGAAGCATGCAGTGCTACACAAGGAGGGGCTCTAGGGTCCTTGCAGAATTAGACCAGCTTGATAGTTGAACAAATGAGCAGGGTTCATTTAGCAACAAGGCTTTCGTTCTGTTTTATAGATAAATCAAACCGCCAACCATAGAGTGTAGATACATAAAAACACCCCATGCAACGCAAAGTACGGAAACACGCAAGAGAGTACAAATAGGTTCTGCTGAGGGTAGAGATCAACAAGCCCAACCAAAAACACCAAAAGGCCACAAACTGAGGCCACAGTTGTGGCCACCTAAGAGAAGACTAATCCGGTTCGCGTGGTTGGGGTGGTAGCGGCGGCATCAGGTGAAGAGCGATGGAGCGAAGACCTCCGATGATGGAGTTGAGGATGGCATGCTCCGGGTGGCGGCTAAGCGGCTTCCAAAGCTGCAAGAAACCACATGATTTGTAAAGAGCATCAGTAGACCGTTGAAGGGGAGTGTGTTAAATCACAAGCTTGTTGTGAATCATCCACAACGTCCAAGCCAGCACCCCAATCGCAAGCCACCTAATGTGGTGAGACGCCTCGTGGGTGGACACAATCCAGCATACAAATCCGGGGAGTTTGTGTGGCACCACCCACTACCCATCACTTCCCGGAAGCAGCTCCAAAGAAATTGCATCGTCACGCGAGAGAAGAAAATGTGGTTCGACTCCTCTTCCGTATCGCATAGTGGGCATAGACCATTGTTGGGGCCATTGCGCATGAGAACCTCCACCCAAGAGGGTACTCTGCTACGGATCCATTGCCAAAGGAATATCCTAATTTTCAATGGCACATGTTAGGATGATCCCCATCGTGTGGGCCCAACGGCCCACCGGGACCTTAGATCCGCGCCCTGATCGGGGGTGCTCAACCCACTATGGTTGACGGGCCCCTGTCACCTGCACTATATAAAGAGGTGAGGGTTGGCGGCTCGCAACACGAGGTTCGTCGTGACGTCGTACACCCCACCTACATCCCCTACCGATCTAGGGTTAGTGCAGTGCTGACGGGAAGCACTGTCACGACCACTACTCTCTGCCATCACCGTCGTAGTTATCTACCATGGCCACCGCGGTGGGACCATCCACTCAAGGTGAAGGTAGGACCACCGATTTAATCTAGCCTAGTGATCCACAGCATCTATCAATGGTATCAGACAGGCTAGGATCTAGATTATTTTTGGTACATAGAGATCACAGAGAAAGAAAGATCCTTCCCCAAGAACCCAAACCCTAACAGAGGAAAAGAGGGAAAAGAAATACCACCGGGAAAAGTTGTGCCAACGCACCGGTCATGCCGTTCCTCTCGATCCGGACGGGCATCGGCAAGCCGAGCCGTTCGGAAGAAGAACAGGGGCAGCGGGGGCACTACGCCTCCTCCACCGCCGAAAGGATGGATCCATCTTACCGGACGGCCATGCGGTCGCTGGCAAAGGGCGCCGTTGCTGAACTGCTTGACGGTGGTGCGCCCACCTATGGGTGCACGCACGCGCCGGCAAGGGGGACAAGGGGAGCCGCTGCTGCATCTGGAAACCGTCGTCGGGCGCGAAGGGGAGCAGAGGAGAGCTCTGCTCGCGCTGCTCGCGTCTCTCTCTCGTTGGGGCGGTGGTGGACAAAGGAAGAGCAAAGGGGGAAGGAGAGGGTGGCTCGCCCGATGGCCCTCGTGTCCATCGTCGGCTGCCGGAGCAGACCCGCCGGTGGCCTGGCCTCGCTGTCAGCAGAGAAAACGAGAGGAGAGCGAGCAGCGCGGGGGAGGAAGAGAATGACCGAAGGTTTCAGTCGATCCCTCCTCGCTCACTCGGTTTTGATCGAGCAATCTCCACGGGAGGATCGTCAGATCTGATGGACGGCCAGGATGGGCTGGCGGCGGCAAACCCTAGCCCTCCCAGCGCCTGGTGGGCCTTTTGGGCCGAAAGCTGAGGAGGCCACAGCCGTGGCCGCCGGTCGGGGTTCCCAAAATGGGCCTTTCGGCCGAAAGTGGGTCGAGGCTAGCAGTTGTTGTTTGTGCACACGCCGCATTTTTGCTTTTTCTGTCGAGTGTTTTGGGCAAAGTTCACACGGTTCATTTTTTATTCAAATTATTCAAAGAATTATTTTTTTTAGAAAATAGAAAAGTAAAGAATTTGCTATTTTCATGAATTTTATTCATGTTTTCCACTGTGAAAGATTAAATTGTTGCTTCTCTAATTCAATTTTGAACCAACCGGTTAAAAAATGCTTTGAGAGTAAAAGAGTACATAATTGTTTCTGAATAGAATATTGTAAAGTTTCCGCTGCAAAGTAAAAGTTTAATTCTCCCATTAAATTGGAACCAACGGGAAAAATTAATTGGAAGAACTGTTCTTAGCAATGTTTTTCACCTGTGGGTGAAATCGGATTCACATAGTTTCTGCTATGACAAAAGAAAGATATTTGTTTTAAAGTTAAAATATGGTATTGTTATTTTCTGACCAACGTTGTTGATAACAGTACTTCAATTCTATGAGTCTTATGTTCAAAGCTTAAATCTCTGATAAATTTTGTATCAAAGTGATCAATTTTCAGAGAACAGATAAAGATCAAGAAATGCTCTTGAGCTAGAGAAATGTATATTTCTTGTTCCCGCTGCAATAAAGTTGATGATGATGATTATTTCTTAGCAAATTTGTTCAATAGAAATACTATCATCATATTGTTTATGAGTTATATGCATTATTTCCATTTCCGCCCAATGGTGATATGGAATTAATGTAGAAGGATGATGTTTTATTCTAATTCTGCCACAACGGTGATTTAGAATACAAAAAGAAAGTTTTAAAAATTTTAATGTGCATATTTTTAACTAGACCAACGTAGGGTTAGTTTTTATGCTCATTATTGTTGATTATTGGCTAAGTTTTCTCAGACTAAAAGTTTTCCATGCTTTCATTTGTGAAAGCGAATGGATGGGTACTTGTGCCCCGAAAGATGACCAAGAAAGGTCATAACGTGAGGGAGTATGTTCTCTCTAAAGAATGGCTTCAAAAGAAAAGAATTCTTGGATATTGATCCAAGAAAAGAAAAGAGATAGATCATTGAGAGTCTTGGTTGACGAATGTCTTTCATGTACTCTCTATGAAGAAGATTTTTCAGTTAACATGATTTGAGATGGAACAAGCAACATGCGTGTTTAATTTGACCAATGTCGGATCAAGAATGCGTGTCAAAGAGCATTTGGATTTATTTCTGAATTTGATGATTGAATATGCAGTCAAAAGAGCCAATTCTGGCATTTATATCCCTTACAGCGAATTACCCGCATAGCGAGAAAAGATGACTATGATAAAACCCGCATGGTGGGAAAAGTCTGGGAAAATACCTGTGTAACTGGGTAAAGTTGACATAGTATTATGTCAAAAATCCTGTATGGCGGGAGAAATTTTGGCAAAGGACTTATCCTGTATGACAGGAGAAAGATATGATGACTCATGTGAGTTTAATGTGTCCCACTCTAGGAGAAAAGTTTGGAGTAGCTATTATGCTTTCCTAGTATCGACCATACACCTTATGTGTAACGATCATTAAGCACTCAATAAATCCAAAGAGAATAAAAGTTACAGACAAACCTAAAGATAAAAATGATATGCAAGTGTGACTTGCAAAAGTACTAATGATAAAGAACTCTCTTGGGTTTTATGAAATGGAATGAGGAAAAAGTACTCCCATACCAGTTAACAGATAACTTCATTTCGCATGAAGTAATCAGATGAATGAAATAGATAATCAAAGTTTCCTCAATTCAAGAGAGTTATGAATGGTTTTTGAAATTGTGGCAGAAAAGTTCTTGCCATGTTTCGAGGGGGAGAAAGAAATATGAAATACATTAAGAATGATGAAACTCCCCTATACTTTAGATAATGTGATTCACATTATGCATCTAAAGTGATCCATTCTTAATGAAGAATGTGATTATTTGGGGGAGTATGACGGTCATAATAATACCCCTAAAGAAAAGAAATAGTTGTATTTCTCGATCTTTTACAGTTTTGAAAGCAGACTAAGGAATACTAAAATGGTGCTTGATGTGCCATCAAGAAGAAAGTTTTAACAGAATAAAGTCAAATAATAAAGTTTAAAGATACGCCATTTTTAATGAAGATGGAGTAATCTGGGGGAGCATGTTGTATGACCTATAAAACACCTGTTGTTAGCACTATAAAGGATGAATGAGTAAATGTGGATCTTGTGATACAGGTCCCTGTAAAATCTATTGCCTCTTGGAAATGAAAGACTATAGAATTAATTTGCCTCTTGGCAATGACAGAGCAACAACAGCCCCATATGAAAGAAGTGACAGTACCTGAGACTCTGATGGTCTCAAGGAATGAGAAAATTAGATACTTCTGATTACTATAAAGTCTATGTTAGTGAAATTCAAATGGAGGTTGATCCCACCTCATTTAAAGCCCTCAATCAACCTTTGAGAAGTGTCTGTTTGTCTAAATGATAAGAGACTATGTGAGATGAAATAAAATTGGTGAATCCCGACGATGTTTGGGACTCATAAGTAATTTCCAATGTAGCCAATACAGTAGGCTGTAAAGGGTTTACAAGGACAATGTGACTCCAAAGGAAATATGTAAAGGTGTAAATCACGACTTAAATCAAAAGATTTTGTGCAAAGAGAATGAATAGATTACAATGAGTGTTAGTGGCACATCATGATTGACATCATGATCTGAGTTACATCAGATGAAAGTAAAGAACACAAGGGATACTGCTTCAAGAAGTCTTTTATGGACTAGAGCAAGTCTCTAGACAGTGGAATTTAAAGTTAAAAGAATCAGATGTTATTTTGGGTTATAGAAAATGAGAGGACAATTGTATTCATGCAAAGTTATAGAATGGGAAATTCATTTCCTAATTCCTCTGCATGTGGATGACCTCCTACTTGCTAGTGGTGATGTCAATCTACTACATGAGGAGAAAAGAAGTTCTTGTCCTCAAAGTTCAAAAGAATGTTCTCGGTAGAGTGTCTCTCGTTATAAGTATCGAGATTCACCAAGAAAAGAATAAAAGGGGGTATTAGGAATGTTTCATGGACATGCTAAGAAAGGTCTCTAAAGTATGCATGCGAGAAAACCTACGCCTGTTCTTATAGTCAAGGGTAATGGAACTGGAAACTATGGTGTTCCAAAAGTTGATGAGAAAAGATTGAAAACGGATATGGTACCATATGCTTCAACCGTTAGAAGCTCAATATATTCATCTAACACAGTTCACGTATCCGGGTTGTTTTGGCAATGTCCAGTCCATATATAGATCACTGGAATGGAGTCAAAGATATCGGCCCCATACTGAAAGAAATAAGTGCTCTAAAAAGATTGTGAGTACAAAGACAAGACTTGTGAAATGTATAGCAAAATCCACAATTGTCGCTAACCTTCACACTTGGAGTTTTTGTGTGGAAAAGCTCCAAAGAATGAAACAAGTATCATCAATGTGATGCAAAGATATTTTGTAGCTTGATATGAGGCTGAGGGACAGGCAAAATGGTTAAGGAGACCTGTACCCGGAGTTGATATTGGTTGACAACAACGATAACCATTTTAAGTTTTTCGGTCCTATGACAACAAGTCAAGTGTTGATGCGAAACACACCGACACAGAGTTATGCGTTGTAAAGTAGAAAGTCCGGAATTATGTAGAAATGCTTGAAGCATAAAAGCAACAGACAAGTGTTTGCAGATCTGCTTATTAAAGGCTTACCGCCCAGTGTGTTCGTAGAACACACAGTCGACATGGGTTTTATGGTATAGTCTAAGATTTACGGACAATAAAGGGTCCAAGGTTAAAGAATTTGTTTCAAAACAGAGAGGTACGTTGTGGCTGTCTGATTTTATCGGCAATTGAGCTGTGAGGATGAAACATGTCCTATGTATTCATCTGTTATGAAATGAGTAAAGTAAAAGTAAAAGTTGAGATCAAGGGGGAGAATGTTAGGATGATCTCCACTGTGTGGGCCCAACGGCCCACCGGGCCCTTAGATCCGTGCCCTGATCGGGGGTTCTCAACCCACTATGGTTGATGGGCCCCTGTCACCTGCACTATATAAAGAGGTGGGGGCCGGCGGCTCGCAACACGAGGTTCGTCGTGACGCCGTACACCCCACCTACATCCCCTACTGGTCTAAGGTTAGTGCAGTGCTGATGGGAAGCACTGTCACCGCCACTACTCTCTGCCGTCACCGCCGTAGCCATCTACCATGGCCACCGTGGCAGGACCATCCACTCAAGGTGAAGGTAGGACCACCGATTTAATCTAGCCTAGTGATCCACAGCATCTATCAGCACCCAGACCGACCAAAGTTTGGAAAGAGACTCCGGTCCAAGGGTAGCAGCAATGGCCTGGTACAACGACTTAGTGGAGAACCGGTCATTACCCTCAAGGTGCCAGGAAATGTGGTCAGTCTCCAGGTTACGGGTGTGGAGCGCGATGCATTCTAACAGGTGATCCTATGCGTCCCCTTCAAAGGGTGGAACGAGCGTCGAAAGGCGAGGCTCCCAAAGTCAACAATGGCAGCTTCCACCAGGACCCGAGGGTCGACGCAGATAGAGAACAAGGCGGGGATGTAGCTGCTAGGGTTTGGTTGACCACCTACCGGCCAAACCAAAATAAGGTCGAGGCCCCTCGGCCAATAGAGATTGATGAGCAAATCTGTAAGACCAGAAGCAGTTGAAAGATTGATTACCAGAACTAGGAGCCTCCCGAACATTGGTAGAAGGCGACAAGTTGGCCGTGGAGGTATTTAGCCTTGATAATATCCAACCAGAGACCACCTTCGTTATTAGCAATACGCCACAGCCATTTAGATAGAAGAGTGATGTTCATACGCTTGGATGACATAATCCCCAGGTCACCCAAGGCCTTGGGTCTACAGCTGTTAGTCTAGAAAACCATGTGGTATTTCTTGATTATTCCATTTGCCTGCCTAGAAAAAATGGGATTGAAACTTCACGATGTCGTGGTGCAGGGTCTCATGTAGAATATAAATCTCATTAGGTACATGAGCAAACTAGACAGAGATGAGTTGATCAACACCGTGCGGGCAACTTTAGAGAGCAATTGACCTTGCCAAGGCTCAACCTGGTGCTGCAATTTCGTCGTCGTCGGTCTCAGGTCCGTGACTGAAAGGCGAGAATCACTAATAGGAATACCCAGGTAGGGCGTGGGGGGATCTCGGGGTGAAGTTAAGGCGATCCGCCATGCTCTGTTATTCCTCGGTCGAGCAGCCAACGACCATCACCTCACTCTTACCAAAGTTGATTGTGAACCAAACATGCTGGAAGCATAGTAGGACAAATTTAAGATTCGTTATATCCTGATCGTAGCCTTCCACCATAATAATGGTGTCGTCTGCATATTGAAGAGGGAAACCCCTCCCCCTCCCACCAAATGTGGAACAACCCCGCGGAGGTGCCCTGCGGCCTTAACTCTGTCTAGGATAGTAGCAAGGCATCCACCGCCATGTTAAAGAGGAAGTGGGTGTGACAGCCCGAGACCGACGTTCCAGAAGATTCTAGAAGATTCCCCTTTTATTTATGTTCTCGTCATGTGTTCGTCTGGTTGTCGCATTCATCATCGCATCATTCGCATCATCTGCATTGCGTCATCCCATGTTTTCGAAACTTGCATCTGTTGTCAGTTGCCGGTTCTCTTTCGTTCTTGCCGTAGCCCGTCTCGAGACCAGCCACACACGCATGTGCCCGCGGCACCGTTTAAAATAAAACCGTTTTAAGCGCGCGCAAAAATATTCTCGGATCGAGTTGAAACTTGTTGTGCGGTCTTGTTATAGCTTAGGTAGACCGCCCGTCGATTTTCATCGCGTTATGAGTTCGTTTGATGCCTCGTCGATCATCCGTAGAAGTGAGATTATCGGTAGTTTATCGGACGTTCGTCGGACGTTTCTCGGTGTTTTCAACTTCGTGCCACGGGTCACCGCTTCCCTCTCTTCCCCTCCTAGTCCCTCTGCACAGCCCCGTAGCCCTGTCCCTCCGCTTCCAGACGTCGCATCGCCATCCGGCAGTCCAAAAACAGACGGACGTGCAACCCCAGCCCTACCCTATAAATAGCCCCTCGTTCCCCGTGCAAACCCTAGCTCCTCCCTCCTCGCAGCCGTCAGCCCACCAAGCCCATCTGGAGGCCCAGGAAAGCCCATCTGGGCCCATTCCCGGAGCTCTCCTGAGCTCCTTCCATGGCGTTCCCGAGCTCCCATGGAGCCCGAGCTCCTCCCGCTGCTCTCCCGTGCTCCCGTCTCCGGTTGCCGGAGCCTCGTCACCGACGAACACCGCCAGGACCCCGGCCGGACCTCGCCGGACCCCTTCCTGCCCGTTCCACTCTCTTCTTCTCTCCTTTTCCCTTCTTCCTCCTTTGATTCTCTCCCTCCCGCAGGTGGCGCCGCCCGATCTGCTCCGCCGCCGGCCGTCGCAGCGCGCCGCCGTCGCCGGGAGCCGGCCTTCCCCCGCGGCCACACCTACCGCTGCCCATCACCAGCTCTGTCGCCTCGCCCCTCTGGCCGCCGCTCGGCTTGCCCCGCCGCCGGTGCCCCCCTGCGCTTCTGCTCGCTCGGGAGCGAGCCAAAAACAGCATTGACCGAGAGTTGCGCTCGTGCGCCCGCGTGGGCCACCTGCTCCCAGGCCCAGTGCTCCCCCAGATCTGGCCCAGATCTGCCGGCCCATGAGGCCCATGGGTGAGCTAGCCCCTTCCCCCGTGGGTTTTTTTTCTATTAGGCGTAGCATTTTCTGTAATTTCAGATTATGGCATGATTTTAAAATGCTAATAACTATTTATTCGTGCATCGTATTGATATGTTTTATATATGTTATATGTGTAGAAAAATGCATAGAATATTAATATGCCCTTTGCACACATGCGTAACATTATTTATCATGTCATTTTGCATATTTTGTATTAATTGCATTTTCTTAATTAATCAATGTGCATCGGAATTAATCCATTCACATATTAAAAATGTTCATCTCATTCGCATCGCATTTTCATGCATGATAAAATTGTTGGCATGTTGTTTGCATGTCATTTGCATTGATGATTTGCTTTAAGATGATTAGGCCATATTCTCGCATATTTAATTGTGATTATTTTTCCACATGAACATATGCACATTATATATGTTTCCGGGGTAGAAAAAATCCATCGGTTTTATCGGTGCATTTAGTTTTGCCATTTGATCATTTTGTGTGCATGTCATCTATGCCGTGATGCCCTTTTGTCTTTTTCGTAGGATTTAATCCGGGCATGATATGAATTAAGTTTCAACATGAAAGTTGCTCTTTGATATGTGTCCTATCCCATAGACATTTTGCTTGTCATAGAAATGCATGTTTAGGTGTTTTTTTGGTGTTGTCAACTTGTTATAAAAATCTGTTATTTTGAGGGTCCAAAATATTTCTAAGTCTGGAATCTGTTATATTTTGTTGCTGTCTTGCCATGTGATTTGCTAGTGATCTAGAACTCTTTTGTGATAGGTGTAATGGAGTTATTTGTTGTTGATATTTCCCTCTAGCATGCTGTTAAGTTTCATGTCATTTAATGATTTTTAGCACATAGTCTTAATGCTGTCAATATGCCTTCGTGATAAAAACTGCACTGTCTAAAACTGCTATTTTCACTAAGTCTGAAACTGTTTTCAAGTAGCTACTTTGAGAGCTTCCTACCTAACGATCCATGCATGTTATGAATATGATTTGTGAATATGAAATGAATTAGGTGCTTCATACTATTGCCCCATGCTTAGTTTGTGCATTTTAGATTATTGTAACTTGTTGTTTTCATATGTTCAGAATGCCATGTTGCTGTTTTTGGCAGATTTCATCAAAAACTTGCTTTGATGATTGTGGTTGAACCGTAGCTCCGTGTTGGACATTCCACATACGAAACTTGCTTAAAATCTCATGTAGTTTCATAATAACTTGTTGCATTCATGATTTGAGATGGTTGTGATGTTTTCCCATGCATTTGCATTCATGTCATGTGCATCTTGTGTTGTTCATATTTTTTGAACCATAGCTCCGTTTGAGATGTTCTATATATGTAAATCGACTAGAATGACGTGTAGAATAACTTGGTGGCATTTATTTTGCTGTCTAAAAAATATAAAATATGGTTAGTTCAGATCTGGACCAATTTCGAAATTAACATATGAGGTCATTTCGGAAATGCTATAAGTTGTTTCCGACCTCATTTAAGATGCCTAGATAGTATAGTTACTTATGCTTCACCTCTTGCTATGTTTAACAACATTTAATATTGTCGTGTACCTAACGGGAGTGAACTAAATAATTCGAACGTGGAGTTTCGTCAATATGCAACTCGTGCATATTGAGCTTCACTTTAATGTGTAGAAGTTGTTTGTGGTGATTGTCATGCATTGCATATTAAACCGGACATGCATTATATTTGTTGTGCATCGTGTTTTGCATATGTTGTGGTGTATCTTGTATTGATTGTTTGTTTCGGATTCTTCTTCTCGATAGAGTTCCGAAAGCGTTCGGAGTGTGAGGATTCGTTCGACTACGTTGGCTCGTCTTCTTCATGGACTCGGTCTTCTTCCAAGCAAGATCTCAGGCAAGATGACACATTTCCCTGGATACCATTACTATCATTGCCATGCTAGTTGTCTCGTCTTTTATCATTATGTCTCGCTACCTACCACTTGTTTGATAAGCCTCCCAACATTGCCATGATAAGCCTCTAACCTCTCCACCTCTCAGCAAACATTGTTTGGCTATGTTACCGCTTGCTCAGCCCTTCTTATAGCATCGCTAGCTGCAGGTGCAATTGCTTCCATGTGCCAACATGGACATTCTTTTGTCATATCACAATATTGCTGCTATTTAATTTAATGCACATATATACTTGGTAAAGGTGGAAGGCTTGGCCTTTTGCTTGGTGTTTTGTTCCACTCTTGCCGCCCCTAGTTACTTGTGAACCGGTGTTATGTTCCAGAAATGAGCGATCCTAACATGCTCGGGGTTGTTATGGGGACCCCCTTGATTTTTGGGTTAGAATAAAACTTGTCTGGCAAGGCCCAACATTGGTACTACATTTGCCTAAAACTAATGAACTTGCATAGGGCATGATCACCCCGTGGATAATTTAATCAACCCCCGGGCCAATGCTCTGCATGAGTGTTGGTCCAAACCAGAGCAGCTTATTAACGCTACCCGGGGCAACTCGGTGTTTGGCGTGGTAACCATCGCTCATCCGGTTGTGCCCTGAGAACGAGATACGCGGCTCCTATCGGGATTGTCGACACTTCGGGCGGCCTTGCTGGATTTTTTTTACCTTTCTCGAACGTCTTGAGTGAGGAACTCTGATTATTCTTCGGGGTTTCTCAAGGTGTCGGATTTTCTGTGAAAATTCCTAGGATGATCACGAGATCCGTGGTCGAGGTTATTCCCGCTGTGTGTGGTTAATTTGTGACGGATAAGTTGGAGCACCCCTGCAGGGTTAAATCTTTTCGAGAAGTCGTGCCCTCGGTTATGTGGCAAACTTGGATACTTTGTTTAACACCCCGTCATAGCAAACTTGAAGTAAACTCTAATAAAATACACCAACTGTGTGCGTAACCGTGACTGTCTCTTCTTGTGAGCCCTTATCCGGAGGAGAACACGGTGGGGTTATGATTGACGTAAGTAGGTGTTCAGGATCAGTTAGTGATCATTACTAGTTCACGTTCGTTATGCGTAGACCACCATACTTTACTTTCTGTACTCGTAAGTTAGCCACTCATATAAATGCTTAGTTGCTTGCTACAGCCTCACCACTTAACCATACCTTACCTATTAAGCTTTAATAGTCTTGATACCCTTGAAAATGAGATTTTTGAGTCCCTGTGGCTCACAGATTACTACAACAACAGTTGCAGGTACAGGTAATGCGATGATTTGACGTGAACGCGTTGCTTGATTTGATTTGGAGTTCTTCTTCTTCTTCTTCTTCAATCTTGGATGGGTTCCAGGCGGCAGCCTGGGATAGCAAGGGTGGATGTCATTTTATTGTTTGTTTTCGTCCGTAGTCGGACCCTGCTCTTATGTATGATGTTTGAGTTGTTATTGTATTGATGTGACTCTGATGTAGCTTGTGGAGAGTGTAAGTCAATTCCATATACTCATATCTTCTGTACATGTACTTGTAATGATATCCATTCTTGCGAACGCATCGAGATGCGCTTCTATCCCTGTTGAGGCCTCGTGCCAAATAAGGATAGAACCACATCTTGGGCGTGACAGTGGGAGAACGGATCTCCTTGCCTAACTCCACATAGGGTGGGGAAGAAAATCCCCATATCGCCATTAATGTTGATGGTGGTGCGGTCAGAAGAGACCATCTGCATGACGTGATTGGTCCAGGGCTCATTGAAGCCCTTTCGACTCAAAACTTCCTGAAGGAAGGACCGGTGAATAGTGTCATATGCCTTGTGGAAGTCGATCTTGAGACAGACTGCCTTATGACATTTGACCTTCACTTCATGGAGCACCTCATGGAACACCAAACCCCCATCCAAGATGAACCGGCCCTAGCGCCAAGACCTTTAGAACTAGACCGGTCTTGGATACATTTCAAACACATTAAATTTTAATGTTTTAAATTTTGTCTATGAAGCGATCACATTTCACATGAAAAAAAGTGGAATAAATCTTTTTCAATAGAAAAACATGAAACCAACATATTTTAATAGAAACATATTTAACCTAAATATAAAATGGAAATGTCAACTTGTGAAACAGATTATTTGAAATGGGAAATAATTTATTTCAAAAGATTGAAATAGGTTATTTAAGAAATATGCAATTGAAATAGACCAATATTGGATGCACACATATAATTTTCAACATTTCATATTTCATATGTTGAACAAACATTTTCCACCCAAAACACATTGTTTCACATTTCCAAATAATCAGTTTGACAAGCGTATATTAAAATTTGATTTTTGTATTTATTATTTCACAATTTTGAAATATGTTACTGGCTTGTTTCACAAATCTCACGTCAATTTCTATTGACTTTTGTAAAATGATATATCTCACTTTTTTTAAATAGAACATTTCACAATTTCGAAGAATTGGTTTCAAAATCATGTATTATAAATTCATTCTATGTTGTTAACTTTCACTATTATAAAATATGTTACTAGCTTGTTTCAAAAATCACATCAAATTCAACTGCACATTTGTGAAATTGTATATTCTCACACACTTTAACATAAATTGTTACACAATTCCAAATAATCAGTTTCACAAGTTGTCATCGCAGTTTCATATTTTGGTTAAAAATATGTTTCTAGTGAGGTTGGTTCCATGTTTTTCTATTGGGAAAGGTTTATTTCACATTTTTCAAGTGAAGTGTGTATGTTTCATTTACGAAATGTGAAAATGTTGAAATTTAAATGTGTTTGAAATTTATTTAAGATCGGTTTAGTTCTAAAGGTCTTGGCACTAGGAGTTCAAATATATAAATTATTGGGATTTTTGTTTATGTTCCTTAGTTCTACTCAGTTTTACCGGTGTGTCTTAGTTTTACTCACTTTTCCCCCATCTCCCTCCACCCCAGCCTCACAAATACCCAAATGGAGCATTTCCGTCTAGTCAAACGTGTTGATCATTACTTGGGTTAGTTCCTAATAAGCGGGGCACATGAATTGCTGACAGGTGGGGTCGCTAAAACTGTTGACGTGTCAATGGGTACCTTGCTAAAAATAAATAGACCCAATCTCTCTCTCTTACACATGGGACCAGTTCACCGAAGGGAAATAGAAGAAAAAAGTCCCTAGATCCCTAGCCATTCCTCCTCTCCTTTGCTCTCCCGCCAAGCTCTCAAGCACCCGGAAACTCTCATCGTCGTGTCGCTTCCCTTGTCTTTCTTGAGCAGGGGCAACCATGACATCGAATTCATCGTGTACCTCCTCTTTCCATGCAATGAATTGAGCATGAGCATCCCAAATTGTCGCTAAAGCATGCATCTTCTGCAACTCTGGTTGAAGGTCATCACGCTTGATTCAGTCATCTCCATCTAGCCCCAAGCATCACCGGTCACTATCGTCTTGCCTTCCCACGCCTTACATCTGAAGAAATCAAACAGACTCACCACCGCTCACTACCCCAGGCGTCGCCTTCCTTGCGGACGGCGAGATTCGTGTCCAGCCATTTTGTGGCCACGGCTAGCCTACACCTTCTACGAAGTGTTGGAAATATGCCCTAGAGGCAATAATAAATTATTTATATTCATATTTCCCTCTTCATGATAATCGTTTATTATCCATGCTAGAATTGTATTGATCAGAAACTAAGATACATGTGTGGATACATAGACAACAACATGTCCCTAGTATGCCTCTAATAGACTAGCTCATTGATCAAAGATGGTCAAGGTTTCCTAGCCATAGAGATTAGATGTCATTTGATAACGGGATCACATCATTAAGAGAATGATGTGATGAACAAGACCCAAACTATAAACACAGCATATGATCATGTCAGTTTATTGCTATAGTTTTCTACATGTCAAGTATCCGTTCCTATTACCATGAGATCATGCAACTCATTAACATCGGAGGAGTACCTTGTGTGTATCAAACGTTGCAAACGTAACTAGGTGACTATAAAGGTGCTCTACAGGTATCTCTGAGGGTGTCTGTTGAGTAGGCATGGATCAAGACTGGGATTTGTTACTCTGTGTGACGGAGAGGTATCTCAGGGCCCACTTGGTAATACAACATCAAAACAAGCCTTGCAAGCAAAGTGACTAAAGTGTTAGCCACGGGATCTTGTATTACCGAACGAGTAAAGAGACTTGCAGATAACGGGATTGAACTAGGTATGGAGATACAGACGATCGAAATTGGATCGCGAGGCAGATCGTGATTGGATCGCGGGATGGATCATGATTGGATTGCGGGACGGATTGTGACTGTATCTTGGATCGCAAGGCGGATCATGATTGGATCGCGGGACGGATCATGATCGGATCGCGGGATGACTAGCAATTTGGACCGCGAAGACGTTCGACTACATCAACCGCGTTTCTTAACGCTTCCTGCTTAGCGATCTACAAGGGTATGTAGATCCACTCTCCCTCTCGTAGATGCTCATCACCATGGATAGATCTTGCGTATGCGTAGGAATTTTTTTTGTTTCCCATACAACGTTCCCCAACACGAACACCCTATCATGCATATGGTCAGCCTAGGATCATTCACCCCTTTCCTCCGCATCCTCTCGGACACCGTAGTAGTCCGTTGTCGAGCATCGTCCGTCATCGTCTAAGGTCATTGTTGGGTAGCTCCGAGGACCCTTGTTCTCCATGTTCTCTCCCATCGGTGTGGAGTGAGATAGCACGTTAGCTGACATAAGGTTCCCACAAGGTCGCCAACACAGTTGATGTCAGCTGGTGTCGTTGTATGGACGATTCTCATCCGTCCGACTTAAGTAAAATTCAACGGCCACCGTCGCTTGCCCCTCTTATGCCGCTATCAGGTGGGCCACTCACTACAACTCCTTCTCCAAGCCAACCAGCCAATCATGTCGTAGAACCAGCCATGAAGCACCCCATAGAATCTAACCAATCAGGTCATAGAGTGACGAAGCACCCCGCCTGAATCTAGCCAATCAGGTCATAGAACCAGACTCTCGTGGATCGTCCATGGGTAACCCTAGCACCTCCAAACCGTCCATGCACAACGATCCAACGGCCCAAAAGGCTGCAGGTTTTCAGGGGGTTTTGAGAGGGTTTCATGGGCTAGGGTTGAGCATAAGTAACTAATAAAATCAAAAAAATGAAACTTGCGTGCATCATCGTTTTATGTGACTAAGTTGCTAAGGAAAATAATAACTTGGTCTACGGATATTTTTGTGGAAAAACCTTCACAAAACTTAGCTATCACGAACGAGGTTGTCGGGTTTTTAAGGGAAATGAGAAAGGGTTTAGGGTAAAGCATGACATAGTTTGTCCAAACGATCCCATATAGGGCATGGACCCTATTTGCACACTAGATGTCAAGGCATTATTTTTGGTGCCTTTATAGAAGGTTGAAAAAAACGTTCATGAAAATGTTGTTGTTTAGCCTTGCTTTAGAGCTCATTTGAAGCACATTTTTCATGACTATGAGCTGTATTTGACAAAAGTGCTCGGACTGATCACCCAAAGTGCATAATATTTGAGAAAGGGTTGAAACATCAATACACATCAAAGTACAAATTTGAATGTTGTCTCAAATTTGAATAGTGTGTACTAATACACATCAAACTACATTAAACCACACAAGTTTCAATACCGCGAACCAAGAACAAGTTTGGAAACTCCCTTGCTCGTAGGGAAAATTATAAACTTGAAGTACCACAAATTATAAAAAAAATCCTTTATGAAATGGCCAAATTTGAACTTGTGCCAAATCCTTCACTATTTCTAGAGATTTATATAAAGAAATAAAAATTTGAACTCCAAGTGTGATGTAGTTCGTGCCAAATCCTTCATTTTCTAGGGTTTTCTATGAAGCAAGTAGCAGAAATATGATGAAAATTGCAAAGGTACATTTTGCATCTTATTTGTGCTACTTGCTTCCCGGAAAAAATTGACGGTTCATTTATGATTTTTATTGCAACAAATAATTGGAACTCCCTCTTTTGGAAGCTATCTTTTTAGTGTTCTTTTTTTAATACAATTGTCTGAAAATTGTGAAGCGAATTTTATTAACTTAGTGAGGTCAAATAATGATTTATAGACATTTTTTTCTGGAGTTGGACCAGCAGGGAATAGATCAGGAATTTCTAGAGAAGTCCTATATATATCGAACATAGATTTAAATCAAAGATAAATAGAAAAGCTTCATGTATAATTGTGAAAATTGGCTATTAAATAGGCCTAAAGATATGACGAATTTAGGAACTTGAATCAACTCAACTGGATTTTAAATGTATGTTCTATGAATTTCTAAAATTGACTAGAAACGGAAAAGGGCTATTCGACACTGTTAAAGGTAGGCTGAACAGGGCGACCTATTTTCTTAAAATACCCGCCAAGCGGCGCTTGAGCAGATACACACACAGGCCGAACTGGCTCGGCCCAGCTTCGTGTCCACGGGCTAGGATGCGACGTCGATGGCATACTTTTGAGGTGGTCCCACTCGCCAGGACGTCATTCAAGTAATGGCCAATGGGATTTGACCCAACGGAATGCTCCATTTGGGCATTTGCGAGGCTGGGCCAAGGGAGGAGGGGGAAAGTGAGAAACGATAAGGTAGCGAGGCAAACTAACTAGAACTAGGGACCATCAGCACAAAAATAGAAAGCCCTAAATTACTTCAAATATGAACTTATAGTTTAAAAGATATGAATGTTGCACATGAGAAAGAGAGAGGTGCATGTGTGTACTTGTTTGACGAAAAAGTAGTAGTCCGGACCCATTAGAGTGACAAAATAGTACTCTGATGGTGGACCAACTCGTGAAATACCAATATTTTCACAAGCATTGGGAAACTTTTTATACAACACATAGTCAATTTAAAATACGATGTCCCCGCAAATAAATACATATATATATATATATATACACATACATATATATATATATACATATATATACATACATATATATATATATATATATATATTCTAATAACATTCATTAAGATCTTATTCTAATAACAACAAAAATCTTATTTTGCTAACACCACACGAAAACATCACAGTGAGTATAAGCAAAAAAAAACTGAGCAATCCTCACCTACTACCCCGATCCCCACCAGCCTCCCTTCGGCGTCGCCCACCCCGACCTCCTCCCCTCCCTGCTCGCCCCCAACGCCCCCTTCTTCCCCATCACGCCCACCCCAAAGGCACCCCACCACCTCCACCCTTTCGGTGCACCGTCACCTCCCACCCCCGCGATGCCCCACCTCCCACCCCCACGGTGCCCCACCCACCTTCTTCATCCCTGCTCCCACTGCCTCCATCGCCCCCCGAAGCATCCTTAACCACCGGCTCCGGCCGCCACCGGACCCGGCGCAGCCTCACCCGTCAGATCCGACTGTCATCGCCCCTTGACGCGGACTCACCCACAAGATCCGGCCGCCACCGCCCCGAGCTCCTCCCCTGTCTCCCGTGGACAGACTATGGGGCCTCAGATCTACCCGAACGGCGCCAACGTTCACTCTTCCTCCCGCGTCCGCGCGATACCACCATGGGTTACCAGCATGAGGAGCTGATGTTGTCCATAGTGCCCTTGCCAGTGAACCTCGCCATGCCACGACTGTTGGAAATATGCTTTAGAGGCAATAATAAATGGTTTTTATTATATTTCCTTATTCATGATAATCGTTTATTATCCATGCTATAATTGTATTGGTTGGAAACACATTGCATGTGTGGATACATAGACAACACTGTGTCCCTAGTATGCCTCTAGTAGACTAGCTCGTTGATCAAAGATGGTCAAGATTTTCTGGCCATAGACATAAGATGGCATTTGATAACGGGATCACATCATTAGGTGAATGATGTGATGGACAAGACCCAAACTATAAACATAACATATGATCGTGTCAGTTTATTGCTATGGTTTTCTGCATATCAAGTATATGTTCCTATGATCATGAGATCATGCAAACTCACTGACACCGGAGGAGTACCTTGTGTGTATCAAACGTCGCAATGTAATGGGTGACTATAAAGTGCTCTACACGTATCTCTGAGGGTGTTTGTTGAGTGAGAATGGATCAAGACTGGAATTTGTTACTCCGTGTAACGGAGAGGTATCTCAGGGCCTGATACATCTCCAACGTATCTATAATTTATGAAGTATTCGGGTCATGTTTACAATAATTTTATATGATTTTGGTATGATTTTATTGAAACTAATTCGGACTTATGTTGTTTTCAGCAGAACTACTGTGGTGGTGTTTTTGTGCAGAAATAAAAGTTCTTGGAATGAGCTGAAAATTTACGGAAAATATTATTGGAAAATATAAAAAAATACTGGAGCGAAGAGTCATCGGAGAGGAAGGATGAGGAAGCCACAAGCCACAGGGCACGCCCACCCCCCTAGGGCGCGCCCCCTCGCTTGTAACTTCCTCGTGGACCCCCTGGACTTGTTTCCGCCGCCACAAACTCTTATAAATATAGAAACCCCGAATAGAAACCTAGATCGGGAGTTCCATCGCAAACCTCCAGAGCCACGAAAAACCAATCGGGAGCCCGTTCCGGCACCCTGTCGGAGGGGGAAACATGCGCGTAGTGCAGTCATCCACGACCATGCAGCCGGCCAGACGCACTCGCACGCACGCAGTGCAGCCGGCCGGCCAGGCACGCACACACGCAAGTAGCCGACCGGCCAGGCACGTACATGAGTAGCGCAGCTGGACATGCACGTACCATGTGCATGCATGCACGTCCTTCTTTTTCTCCTTTTCTTTTCATTCTCTGGACAGCCGACCTGCCTTTTTTGGGGCAGCCGGCCCACCTTCCCTTTCCAACCGGCACTCCCCTTTTTTCTTTTGTACGCATGGGCAGCCGGTCACGAGCGACCGGAGCAAACTGGAGCACGCGAGTGCAGCCGCCCATGGCACACGACGCGGGAGCCGGCGGCAAAGGCGCGGGCAGCCAGGGGCAGAGGCTAGCCAGTGGTGCGAAGAAGCGGAGCTTGGGCCGCGACGCGGAACCAGCGTGGCTGGGTGCGGCAAGGCGGAGGAGCTGCCTGGGGCGGCGAGCGGGTGCTCGTGGGAGGAGGGGCCAGCGCATGGCTCAGCCGGGCGAGCATGAGGGCCGGCTTGGGGAAACGACGGCGGGCGGAGCAGCGGGGAGGTCGAGCTGGAGCCGGCCGGGACATGGGAGGCTAGCCGGCGGAGCTGGGCGGCAGCCGGCACGGGTGAGGCGGCTGCCGGCGCGTGAGAGGTGGCCGGCGCGCGAGGGCGCGGGCGAGCCAGCGCGTAGCAGGCTACCGTGGGCAGGAGCGGGGGCGCATGCCGGAGCCGGCAGCCTCGCCTGGTAGAGCTGCGGCGCGAAGGTCGAGCTGGAGACGGCCGGGACATGGGAGGCTGACCGGCGGAGCTGGGCGACAGCCGACGCGGGTGAGCTGGGCGGCAGCCGGCGCCGGCGAGCCGGCGGCCGGCGCGTGGATGGCCGGCCGGCGTGCGAGGGCGCAGGCGAGCCGGCACGTAGTAGGCTGCCGCGGGCAGGAGCGGGGGCGCGAGCCGGAGCCGGCAGCCCCGCCTGGTGGAGCTGCGGCATGGTGGAGCTTAGGGGTGGGCATTCGGTTCCCCCGAACCATTCGGTTCGGTGCTTCGGTAGTTTTTGATTTTCGGTTCTCAGAAAATAGGGATCGATCGGTCTTTGCTAATTAACATAACCGAGAGTTCGGTCCCTGGATCATTAGGGTCGGTCCTCGGTTCTGCACCGAACAAACCTGGTACTGCTATTGAAAAAGTAAAGATGGGGCGTTGGGCTAGTTGGCTAAGATATACATTATTATATTTAGCTGCTAATGATAGTTGGGTTGGTGTGTATAGCAAACTCACGTGAGAGAGACACGCACGAGCAACTTCCTCTCACACAACGACTCTGCAAGCAGCCACAACTGCACCAAGAGACAACATGCAGGCTTACATGCGATGTTCTGGGCGGAAATTGACCTGATGGTCTGGCCTGAGGTTAGGGGTTTGAGCGGGCGGGCGGTGCAGCGATCCATCCAGATGCAGCGATTTGCGACTCGTATAGGGTGCTCGGGGAGATAGGAAATCAAGCCGCCATGGAAGGTACAGATACGCACGCAAGACTTGCGTTCTTGGGAGGGCAAGGATCAATTTGTGCCACGATTTTGGGAGGAGGAGATTTGGCATGAGCATCCTTTTGTGAGGAGCGTAGTGCTATTTCTGCGGGTGCGGGACTGCAGGAGTGCGACTTCGCGAGAGCTGGGAACAGGGGAATCATCGGTGCTTCGGTTTGTTCGGTGTATCGAGGGTAGAGACCGAAATCACCGAACTTAATTCGGTTTCTTAAAAATTCTAACCGGGCTTGGTACCAAAGGTTTCGGTTTCGGTCATTTCGGCTTCGGTCCAGGTTAAATCGGTTCGGTAAATCGGTTTTCGGGTTATATGCCCACTGTAGGAGATATGCCCTAGAGGCAGTAATAACAGTTATTTTGTATCTCCAAAGTTTGTAATGAATGTTTATGTTCCATGCTATAACTGCAATGATTCTCGAGTCTACAAATTAAACGAGGCTTGGAGGGAAACTCATGTGCACGTGTGGTATAATAAACGGTGAATTGTATTCCTAGTCTTGCCTCTAAGACTGGCTCAAGTGTTGCATGATGGTCCTGTTTTCCTGATCATGGGCATGGCTATGCCAGCAATTTTGAGGATGCGATGTTGGTAGAACACTCGTGTTGAATCGATCCGAATTGATGTTATGCTATGAGATACATTTGTCACAAGTTAATGGTTAATAACACAGAGATGGTTAACGTTTGCACAATTCCTTAGACCATGAGAGTATCGAGTTTCTTCATGCTTGCTTCATGAACTTTGGGGTTTGTTAAACGTCATCCGTAAATGGGTGGCTATTACGGCGGCTTACGGGTTCATGGAAAAGTATGTCAAGTAACTTGATAGCTCAAGATTGGGATTTGCTCCTCCGACGATGGAGAGATATCTCTGGGCCCTCTCGGTGTTACGGTATCCATCATCGTCTGGCCAGACACTTTGTGATTTGATCACGGGGATGCCGGAACACGGGAACGAGAAAAGAGAACAATACCGGCAACGAGGTAACTGGCATAGTGGACAAGTTGTTGATCCACGAGGATGCCTACATGTCTCACCTCGGGTAATTGTTAACATATCGCGAAGCAACAGGAATAGCTCACGACAACTAGAGGTTCAGTCGAATATTCATTCGTGTGGGTATAGGGGTCAATATGGGTGTCCACGGCTCCGATGTTGATCATTGATCGGAAGGGGTTCCGGGTCATGTCTATGCTTCACCGAACCTATAGGGTCACACGCTTAAGGTTCATCTATCTGTTGAATACTAGACAGGGAGTCTGAGAGAAAATCACCGAAAAGTTTCGGACACCGGAAAAGTTTCGGACACCGGAAAAGTTCCGCAGACAGGTCACCGGAACAGTTTCGGTGAAACTGAAAAGTTGTTTCAGGGGATACCAAAAAGTCAAATTGGTTTTGGCACATGCCTGATAATTCTTGAAGGGTGCCAGAATCGTTCTGGAAACTTTCTGGAATTTTCCGGGATGAAAACCGGAAATGTTCCGGAGCTGCCGGAACCACTTCAGATGCTTTTCGCAGATGAAAATCACTATTCCGGAATTGTTCCGGATCGCATTGAAAATTATTTTAGTGGGGTACTAGAATTGTTCTAAGCCCACATAAATATTTTTAGTTCGAGCGGACGCTGAAAAATGTCGCCGTGAATAGTGAAAGTGCTTTTTGGACTACTTTATGGAAAGCCACCTTTTGGGGCTTTGCTCCAAAAGATCTTGGGGATGACATGGATGGATTGGGGCCATTTTTGGGGCCCCACATGAGGTTGTGGCCGGCCACATGGTGGACTCCTTCATGGAGTCCCTCTTGTTCCTTGGTTTCACTTTTATGCCCTTGTGGAAGGACTTCATTCATGTGCATTTTGGGTTTTATTGTAAAACCACCCTACCCCTTGGTTTTCCTATAAATAGGAGGTGAGTGGGCTGCCATTTCTTCATCCTTGTGCTCTCATACACATGCTTTGCTTTGCAAGCTCTCTCTCTCCCTCCCACGAAAAGAGTCTTTCGTAGAGCCGGAAGGCTGTCTGGGTTCCGGCAGGAACTAGTTCTGGACGGCGAAGCCCTGCCGGATAGATGACACTGTATGTGTGCAACCCCATAGAGAGGTCGTAGTTTCGATCTTTTGCCCGAGGGGCTGTTCGTGTGTCCTCCCGTAGGGCTGTCCGAGTCTTCGTTCGAGTTTCGAGGGTCCTCCCGAAGGGCTGTCCGCGACATCGTCCGGGGGACTGTCCGACCGCCTCCCGAAGGGCTGTCCGACGAGGGAGTACATCCTCGCGGTTGGGAGGTTGTAAAATCCTAGCTGCGGGGATCTGCACCAACGATCTCCACCGACTCTTCTTCCGCTGCGCTTCGAGTCGGTACGGATCAGATCAAACCTTGTATGCAGTCTCCATAGTGGTCCTGGGCGTGCTCGCTATACCGGAAATTTTTGTTTTCTGTCGTGTTCCCCAACACCCACCCCTAGTGGAGTTGGAGCCGAAGCCGGCGGCTGGCGCGTAGGGAGGCAGGGTTCGCAGGTGGCCGAGCGAAGCCGGTGCAACGCCGGCATGGAGCGAGGAGCCATTGACCGACGCGAGAAGCGAGCGTGGGGCAGAGCAGAGGCCCAAGCCGGCCAAATGCAGTCGGGCAACCAGCTAGGCATGTGGTCATGCATGTGGGTTGTGGCCAAGGAGTCGGCCATGCACGTACGTATGCATGTGGCCAAGCAGTCGACCATGCACGTACGTACGCATGTGGCCAAGCGGCCAAGTAGCTAAGCAGGTCGGCCGTGTGCGCGTGTGTGCGGCTATGCACGTGGCGACGGAGCCGGCCAGCGCACGAAACGGCGGAGCCGCGTGGGGGCGGCGGCCGAGCGACGCGATGCGCAGGTGCAGGAGCTCCGTAGCCTGGACGCGCCAGCGGGGCGCGCGGCGGCAGTAGCAGCAGGCAGCGGCTTGAGCGAACAAGGCCACGACGCATAGGTGCTCGGGTAGCAAGGCACGCGAGGATGCCGAGCCCGTCGAGGATGGCGCCCTCGAGGGCGTCGTAGTGGAGCTTGAGGACGAAGGTCGTTGAGACGAGCGTGCCGAGGACGAAGCGAGCAAGGGAACACAGGAGCAACGACGGCGGCGACGTCGCAGCGGTGATGACGAGACCAGCAGCGAGGACGTGGCGTCGCACGCGTTTGCCTCGTGGGCGTGTTGAAGTCGAGCCCCCGGAAAGATAGCGGCGACGTCGCGGTGGCGGCGACGAGACCGGCAGCGAGGACGCGCATTCGCACGCATTCGCCCCGGGGTGTGTTGAAGTCGAGCCCCCGGAAAGATAGCGACGACGCCGCGGTGGCGGTGACGAAGAGAGTCCCGCCCGGACCGTGGTTCCAACAGCAGCGAGCCCCACGATGGGCGCCAATTGTCGTGTTTTCTCACGGGGGGTCACGCGAGACGGCAGATGCCATGGGGTGGCTTATCGAGGTGAGGGCAAGGCTGTCGTGGATGAGCCGGGACGGGTATGCGAATAGCACGTAGTGGTTTACCCAGGTTCGGAGCTCTCAGGAGAGATAATATCCCTACTCCTGCATATCTGTATAATTAAGGTACATTTGGTACATGGTTGCTCCTGGAGCTGTTTGGAAGGAGAGTCATGAGGCTTCTTGCCTCATACATGAGTGTGAGAGTGGGGATGAGAGGATGTGAGGGAAGCTCCCCCCTTTGAGAGAGTGAGAGTGGGCCTTTATATAGGCATGGCTGGGTAGCTTGGGATGTAAGCCATAGTGGGTAGCTTACATCCCAAGCAGCTTGAGGCGTAAGCTATCATGGGTAGCTTACATGTCAAGCCACATGTAGCTTGTGGACTAAGCTATGTCTGTCCCCTGGTGCACTTTATACATCAGTGTCCAGGGGGCAGGTTACACTGTAAAGAGTACTACATAACGCGCGTACAGTGTGCTCCTGCTTGCCAATAGCGCACCGTCCTGAGATATGGCCGTCTGGTCCGCTTGTGTCCGATGGGACGTCGGGAGCCGAACAGGGAGAGCCGGACAGCTACAGTGTCGTCGGCTACAATGTCGTTAGCTATAGTGTCGTCAGTTCACTTCTTCGTTTGTCTTGTTGATTCATGGGGCTTTACATACCGAGGTGGGTCCTCGATGTTTTAAAATGTTAAGTCGTCTTTCTGAGCCTAACCTACGGGTAATCCCCGACAAACCTCAGGTTGCATCGCATTGAAAATTAGAATACCATTATTTTCAGCTATTCTGCAAGCAGTACTGTCTCCCAGTAAGCCTAACATGTCACTAGATTATTTTTCTCGGTAGGAATAACCTAGCTTGATCAAAACATAACATCAACTCTAAGTTGATTTATTTTTTAGACAAACTCTAAGTTGGTTAGTTTGGTGTCTGTTGATCCATTCCATGGGCTTGACTGAAGCAGAACCTAGGCTGGATGGCAGAGTAGCTGAAATCAAGCCCATGAACTCGGATACAGTTCGGCCAACTTATTCATCATCGCATTCACCACTCAAAAAAAAATCATCATCGCATTCAGTCTGAGCACCCGGGGTGAACTGATTGATGCATACGGTTCAGTGTCCACATCCTTATATTACATATAAAAACAAAAGGGTAAAATAGGCCCAACTTGGTGCCTCTCTTTCCCTCGGAACACGGCATCAGCTAGCCCTAAGCTGGACAGTTAGGTGGATCCCGTGATCCATTCCACGATCCATCGATGCTTGCTTGACTGACGGTTCGAAGCAGAGGTTGGCCTGGCCTCCCGTCAAATCAAGAACGTAATAGTGCGCGACGCCGGGGCAGAACGGATCCGAAGCCGCTACCAATACCACCCCCTCCTCTTTGACGTCGAGAAATTCGGCCAAAACCTACTTATTATTCATCGCCACTTCCCGTCCTGGCATCGATCGGATCCACCGAGATGTGCGCCGTCCATTTTCCGACGGCCAGATGTCGCCGCGGGAATGCTCGCTGCCGCATTGCCACTACGTGAGCGTCTCGGCTTTCCCCGGCCTAATTTTGTGGCGCGTGGCAGACGTCCTTGCTTGAGCTGTGCTGCCGAGAGCCACCTCTGGGAAGAGGAAGCGCGGTTTTATCCATCCAGTCCAGCTGAAATTTCCCTGGTGATAAAATGATAAATCGTCAGTCAATAAATTGTCAGCGAACAGCGGCATGACTGATTCTTTTGGTGGGGCCCAATCATGAGTGAATGGTGTAGGGAGGAGGAGAGGGCCACACGGGACCTGGACGTACGGCGGAAAGTTGTGATTCACGTGCGCTGCGTCGCACCAGCAGACCGACCAGGCCGTGGATCTGGCCTCTCGACATCTCCAAGGTCCAAGGGACATACGTGTCAGCCTGGCAATGAAAATTACCCATGCGGGTATTGTACTTTCATCCCCGTTCCCGCAAGAGCTTTTTCATGCTCGTCTCCATCCCCGTATCCGTCCATGGGAATAAAAATAGCCCCATCCCCATTCTTGTCGTTTTTTTATCCCCGTGGAAAAACCCATATACGCAATCAGCAACAACCTTTGATAGAATTTCAGTAGGAAAGATTAGAATTTCAGCATAATAAATAATATATTATGGTTAGGTTAGAATTTTTTAGGTTTTTTTGGCCAAATGGATGAGATGAATAGAATTTTGAATGGGTAAGGACAGGAATTACATGGTGTCTACAATTTTAGATGACACATGTAAGGGCTTCATGGGTAAGGTGGGGAACGGGTATGGGTAATGCTATCCCATCCCCATCCCCGTCTTGCGTGGGTAAGGTATTTGACCCATCAACTTCCCCATGGACATTAAAGCTGGCATATCCCCGTCCCCTGATAGAGTAATTACCTGTGGGGACGTGGGTAACGGTTAACCATTGACAGCTTGACATACGTGTGCTCCTCCTACGTTTTTGGAGAAACACCCACCTTTATCTCTCGCGGAACACAAGAAGAGTAAACCTTTTTTTTCAAACAAAAAAAAAGCAACTCTAACCCGGACGATCCAAACGGACGCGCGATTTATTTGTTTTTGTCCATTTGAATCGGTCAAACGAACAAACACGTTTATTTTTTTTATTTGGATCGCCAACGAAGAGTCAGATCCAAATTTGTGTCTGTGGGTAAACATAAAAACAATAAAAAAGTGGCCACATAAAACGCAATTTAAACATAATGTGGTCGGTTAACCGTCGATCAAAGTCCACTTACACATAATAAACACTAATTACAACAAAATAAAAATTCAATACCCGCCCGCATGCTGTTGCAGACTCCGCCTTGCCATTGCCCTTGTCGTCGCTGTCGGTGAGGTCGAGAAGGTGGGAGGCGGCCCAACCCACCCGAATGACGCATGGTATGCTGCTAGGAAAGCCTTCTCCGGCTTCTGTTGCAGCGGTAGTGCGACAAGCCGGGCGCGCTCCTCCTCCTTCTCCTCGAGGCGCATCGCGTTCTCCTCCCGCTCCCACAACATCTGTTGCCCGCCCTCCGCCTCCTCCTCGGCCAGCTAGTGCTGCCACCATTGCCCGAGGTGGGACGCCTCCTCCTCGGCCAGCTAGTGCTGCCACCATTGCCCGAGGTGGGACGCCTCCTCCTCCGGCGTGGCTCCGAAGTGGACGGGGCGGGGCGCTCACCCACTTGCGGACCACGCCCGCCCACTCGTATTTCTCCTCCAGCCAAGATGGCGGAGGTGGCGAGCGCTTCCGGGGCACTGTGGGCTCCTCCTTGGGCTTGACGATGGGCGGCGGCGGGGGGAGGCTCGGGGACAAAGAGCGAGGCGTGGACGGAGTCCCCCGCAGCCGACAAGGCAAGGGTGCGGTCCAAGCCGACCCACTTGATGTCCTCCTCGATCTAGCTGGCCTCCAACGCGTGCTGAAGGGCCAGCTCGAGGGTGGCTTGGTACGCCACCTTCTCGTCCTCCTTCTCTGATAGACCTCGGGCGGCGGAGGAGTGACAGAGTGGTCGATGTTGACACCCCTGCGGCTCTCCTTCTCGTGCTCTAGCGCGAACAAGCGCTCCCAATCGGGGGAGTCTGGCGTGTAGGAACGCATGGCCCGCTGCTCCTGCATGAGGTTCTCGCGGCGCCGACGAACCTCCTCCGCGTGCGCCCGTGTCGATCGGGGCACTACCAAAATGGGATCCGCTTCGGATCCAGATGCCAACCATGGGGTAGGTTGACATCGGGATACTACAACAGCCGGCGGTACTGCCAGTGCCATCGCGCCTGGTGGACTGGTATGTATAGCCGTTTCCGTAGAGCAGGCAACGGCAGCGATGGAGGAGGCGGCGACAGCAGCGGCGAGGGACCACGGGAAGAGCTCGCGCCGGCGCTGAACTTGGCCTTGCCCTTTCCCTTCCCATTGAAGAGCCCCATGGCTAGCTAGCTAGGGTTTGTGGTCGCCGACGAGGGAGAAGGCGTGGCCAGATGTGGATGGAAGTGGATGAGGCCGACCCCACCGCACACTTCCATTAAAAAGGACGGCCAACCGGGAAACTTCCACCCACTGCAAGGCAGGGCCCATGGTAGGTGCGGTCATTTAATATGACCCGGGTGGTGGTTGAGCGACCCACAGACACGTGGACTCGAGAAGGACGTGGAGGGGACGCGGAGCGCGTCAGGTTCGTGTTCGCGAGGACGCAAATCCGGCTCAACTTTGGGCCTGAAATGGGTCTGGCGAACATGTGGCAGACACGGTTTGGATTTGCGTCCGCGCATTGGGCCACCATTTTTATCCGTGACGACCCAAAAAGACACGGTCGGACGAAATGAATCTCACGGTTGGATTGCTCTAAACCCATTCCCATTTGAACTCACAGGAAAAAACATAGAGACACATTCGGTTTTGAGTGATCACCTTGTATGTTTTTTTAGGAAGGCCATCACAGTTAGCTTTATTTAATTTTGAATAAAAAGTATATCGTCCACCAGTTTAGAAACAAGAGAGACGGAAGGCTCATCCGTCCAACTACTGAAAAGTTTACTACAATAAGCATAACTAGCTAGCACATGCGCTACCTCGTTACTGGAACGATGGCAGTGTTTAAACATAACCTTCTCGATAAGAGATCCAATGTTCATGCACTCTACAAATATTGTTTTTTGACGGTGCTACGACGGGCTTACGCCGGCCTGAACCATTTTCATTATATATAAGAGCGAGATACAATGGAGAAGGTACTACAGATACAAGAAGAACAAGGAACACCGGATGAAGAAACGAGAAGCGAGCTACAACACACACAAGAAGAACAAGGGACAACAGAAGAAGAAGAAGAATAAGAAACAACAAAAAAAGAACAAGAAGCAAGCTACAACGAGTAGCCACCACCAAGAACTTAGCATCCATCACCACCAGGCAGACCGAGGAGAGCGAGAGCTAGCTTAGTTGGCTTAGTCGAAAGGAGATCCGTCACCGAGAAGACGTAGATAAGAATTCGCCACCTTCCATGCGATCCCTCAGCACCTTGAAGAGCTAGGAAGTCGCAACCACCGTCGAAGGGCATCCCACTGCCTAGGCACATCGCGACGGAGAGAGCAACGGACCGTGCCGAAGGGCAATATTCCGCCGAGACAGCCCTACACCTCCTCTGGGCCACACCACGGCCACCATCACAAATAGAGAGATCCAGAGCACTTAAGGCAACCAAACCTGAAGCGTCGTCGAAGGGCAGCGAACTCCAAGACCTCACCGCGGCCACTATCCCCCAAGACTAAGAGAGAGATTAGCCATCAACATGAAGATGACCAAGGCAATGACCGCCGCCACATAGCACTTCCACCGCCGCCACCATACACTCCGACAAACCAGCCACACTCTAACCGAGACATCAAAGACCAACAGCGGAATCGTAGCTCCAAGACAATGCCCCCAAGGGGGACAGCGACATCAAAGATGCCATCGTCATCCGATTCAGAAAAGAATCTAAGGCTTTCGCCCAGAGCATACCAAAGAACGGGCTACAGAAGCTCCATGACGATGCCTTCAAGAAGAGAAGCGGCGCCCGAAGCGGCGCCATCATCACTGCCGATGAGGCCGACACTAGGCTTTTGCGTGAGACTTTGTATCCTAGCCCTTCCGACACCATGTTGGCTGCCATGTCCGGCAAGCCCATGAGCGTGAGACCTCACCACCCTCTTTCGGACCACGGCAAGCGTCCTCACCAGGTTCAGAAGGAAGCCCTCCACAAACGCAACTGCTCACCTCGAGCACTGATGTTGGAAGGGTGGATCGATCCAAGCCGCTACAGCACTACCACACCACTACAACCGCCACCCGATATTGTTGCATTTGCATCCCACCAATTTGTTTGTCCTTAGCAGGCTTCGATGACTATCAAGGAGTCCGACTCCGCTTCCACCCGAGGAACTCCCAGCGAATCTGCAAAATCCGGTCCATCACGCATTGCCAGGGCCTCAACATTTATGGCATCCATCGCGTGCGGTATATATTTGCATTGAGCATCTAAAATGTTTCCTTTTGCATCTCGGACGAGTGCAGCAGTAGCACCATCCCCTTCATTTACATGAAATGAGGCATCCATGTTAAGCTTTACAAAATTTGGTCCTGGCTTTACCCATCTCGAATGTACTATTAGGACATGTACAATGATTGATAAGATAGTCTTATCTTAAGTCTTGCATGTAATTTAGAGATGACAAAGAAGAAAGTCTATAATGAGTCATCTCTTAGCCTTATCTTTAATAACTAGCTATTTCAAAAAATATGGTGAGACATATTGTGCTAAGAGACCATCTCTTGTCTTCTCTTAAATAATAGAAGGCAAAACCTTTTTTTAAGTTCTCTCTCCTCTACCTCACCATTTATCTTACTTGACACTCCTAAGATAGCATCATTGTACATGCTCATAGGGCATGTACAATGGTTGATAAGATAGTCTTATCTTAAGTCTTGCATGTAATTTAGAGATGACAAAAAAGAGAGTTTACAATGGGTCATCTCTTCAATAACTAATTATTCCTAAAAACATGATGAGAGATATTGTTCTAAGAGATCACCTCTTGTCTTCTTTTAAATAAGAGAAGGCAAGACCTTTTTTTATGAGTTCTCTCTCTTTCACCTCATCATTTATCCAACGTGACACTTCTAAGATAATACCATTGTACATGACTTTAGACTCTTCGAATTACCGAGGTGATAGCTATTAGCAATTGCTATGACAGACACCACCTTGGATGTTTTAACTGTCGATCCCTCACTCGCCCACCTTTTCGTTCCTAGAAGGAAAAGGACACGTGGTTTAACAGAGAAGAGTAACGTGTTGCTTGGTCCAAAGGCTTCCAAAGCAGCTCGACATCACGAGCTAATTCGGTCCATCCTTAAGATAACATACTTAACCAACCCACGCTTAGTTGCTGAAATCATCATCATTAGCCATTACGAAAAGCAAGCCAGGCAACCGAGCCCGTAGCACAACACGTCACGCTCCACGTCCACGTCGACAAATGATGGTAGCCCGGTCGACCCTTTTCACTCGCCGAAAGGGACTCGGTCGCATACAGCTCAAGACACGATGGCTCGATGGATGGGTGCTACATGCTCCTTATCTACTGCTAGCATACAGTTCAGCAGCGCCGGGTTGCATGGAGGGGAGGCATGCAGCACACGGAGTGGCAAAATTGGGCTCATGTTCCGGTCGCCGCTGCCACTAGGGGGCTGTTACCGTCGCCGTCGTGATAAATATCTGAACGGATTATTGGAAAGGTGACCGGACCGGACCGATCGCCACATGGTCGATCGACCGTCGAATTAGTGGGTAGGCAGCGGTGGTAGGGAGGCAGATATTTCCGTCGTCAGCGCGCCCGGCTGTCGTGGGGACGAGGTTTTGGCGACGTGGGCGCAAGGCCACCAATCAGGAACTAAAGATAACCCCACTTGAGGCTTGAGCTTACTTTTAGATTATCTATACAGAGGTTCCTGCTGTATATGTTGTTTTTCGCCAAGAATGAAAACGATGTATATTAATTTACTTGAGAACTGTATTAAGACGATGTTTTTTGGTTGGGAAATACTATAAGACGATGTTAATGTGTGTCAAACTCGATAGAATAATCGTCGGGATCTCAACTCTTGGATATTTTATATAGCGACTCAAAAGCGTCTCTTTTGTACTATTAATATCTCCTGATTTTGGCGGAATGTGGAGGTGTTCTCACAAGCACTCAAAATAAAAAGCAAGCGACATGCACATGCCGAGCACGAATTTCATATCTATGCCAGTAATGTTTTAAGAAAAATACACGTAGTACAAATTACAAAAACGTGACACCGATCACAGAAAGAAACCATGTGGGTTTAAGTTGTAAGGGTATCTTTAATGACAACCCGTAAATCTCTTCTTGCATCTGTTAACGGACAGGGGACTAATCCGCAGAGACGGATGCGGAAGGACGCCATCCAACGCCGACTACATACATTTTAACCATAACTCGAACCAACCAGATAGATTTCAATCATACCAAACGGATTTCATTTAATTCCGAATATAATTTACATAAAAGGGTGATATTTCGATCGTTTAAATTAAAAGCTAGAAAAAATAATTCTAAACCCTATACCGGAGGACCACCTTGTACGCGTGGCCACCCTGCCCTGCTGCACCGCTGTCTCCGTTGGTGTCGCCACCGCCATCGTCATCGTCGTGGTCCCTCCAGCGACGGAACAACGCCATAGGGCCACGCCTGTTGGTCGCTCGTGAAGGAGCCTCTCCACCTCCTGTCGCCCCGTGCGGAGTGCCGTCGCGGCCATTGACGGCATGGCCTTTGGAGCCCTGGCGGCGGCCTTGCGACAACCGACGTTGGCGGCACAGTGGCTAAGCGATCACTCCTCGCCGATTTTGACAAGCTTGCCGTCAAGACGACAACGACGTCTAGTGTCCATTTCCATGATGGTCACGGAGCGATCGAGCGCTCACACCACAACGATGTCCGAAACGTTGCGGACCCTTACCGGCGCCACGTCCGTGGGGGTTAGGGTTTGGGTTGGCTTTTTCAGTTAAGCTTCAGGAATAGATTAGAGATGTGTTGGACTCTTATGATCACGTATTGTGACGATGGCTCGAGGGCTTTTGGGGTTGTTTGGATTTCGCCCATGTTTGCGTTGACAATACTGGCACACCAAAAATCGGCGGATGGTTTGCCCACTGACAACTCGTCACAGATTTGGCGGAGAGAAGAGGAAGCCTGAACGAGCCAAATTATTGGCAACTATCCAAAGGGACATACAAAGCTGGGCCAATGCCAAATTTTTTTTGCTTGGCACCTCCAGACAGTAAACCGGACACTCTTACCCCTCGTAGGAAAAAAAACATTGTTGTTGTAAAAATATAAATGCATTTATAGCCAGACCTTTCAATCCCGTCTCAAATGTCCGGACAAATCATCGGTAAAAAAACCCTGACCCAACCAGGTTTTTCAAACGGGCCTCGAACGACTGACCTTTATTAATGTATTAAATTCATATATTGCAATAGGAGTAGTTCCTTTATGGATGTTTAATTATGCACCCACTTCGTTGATGCCAATCAGCACTCATCCCGTTGTTTTACATCAAACATCGTAGATTTTCCTTTCCAAAACAGCATACACCAACGCATGCCCCCTTTTGGTGCGCGGTGGGCACCGGCCCCGACCACCTCGAACAGTAGCAGCAACTCGAGCGCTCACAGCTTGTCGGTCTCTTTTGCCGATATTTTGCGCCTGTACAGCTAGACCACCTAGAAGAGACAACGTTCTCTGCATGCAGCACAGCACAGCACAGCACAACTGCACAAGGCTTGAAGGAAGGAAAGATCTCCGCCCGCACCACAATCATAGCAACAGAATAAATCGACGCGGGCCCGCCGGGCAGACAGACAGGAACACACAGGCTAATAAATATCGATCGAGGTTGACGACGCACGGAGAAGAGAAGGGAAAATATCTGGGAAAATATCTCCGGGGGCGGGGCGGGGCGGGGCGGACGAGTGGCGACGGAATATCCAAGTCGCCCCCGGCTCCCGTCCGTCCATCCTAGTACCACTGCCGCACGAAAAGCGCACGCGGAAATCATAAAATACAGCCGCCCGCCCGTCCGAAAGTCGGAAAGCCCGGCCTTTCAGCTGCTAACCAAAACGGGCCGTCGCTGTGAGCCCGGGCCCGCCCGCCAGCGACCCCGCCTCCCCCCCGGTGTGGACCGCTCCCTGCGCGAGTGCGCGGACGAGTGAGCCTGGCTAGTGGCGCGCGCAGCAGCGCAACTTTTCGCCCGAACAATACCCGCCAAGCCACCCCCGTGCACACTTCTCCGGCTTACGACGCGTCACTGACACGGTGGCCCGGTCGCGAGTGAGCCCCGCGTTGTCAGCGAGGGAGAGAGTGGAATGGGCGGCGTGGCGTGGACCGCACTGGCGGGGGCCGGGGCACACGTGGCGCGCCTATCCTGCTTGGGAATGACGAGGGTGCCCTCGGAAAAGCGCAAAAGCGCGGGCCGCCGGGGGGAGGGGGAGGGGGAGATACCCTTTTCGCTTTCCCCGTGGCCCACCCGGTCCAGCGCGGGCCCATCTCTCCCCAGCTACGCTACCGCTTCCTCTTACCGCTACCGCTGCTGCTACTTGTACCGCACCGCGCCCTCTCTTCCTCTCTTTTGTTGTGCTCCTCTCCTCCTCTGCTGTACATCTCTCTCTTATCTCTCCCCCGAGAAAAATCCTTCTTCGTCCGGCCCCTCTTTTTTTTCTCTCCCTCCGTGAGAAATTATTTTTTCGCCCGGGCTTGGGCCTGCCGGAGCGAGCGAGCTTCGGGCCGCTCCCCGCCGCCTGGGGTCTCCCGGCGCCGGCTGGATCTGAGGAGCTTCCTTCGAGGTGCGCGCCGTCTCCACCTTCTTTCTTACTACCTTGTTCATGTTTCCGATTGGATTGGGGAACTCCGGTACGGCGAATCTGATGGTTTACGTCGGTCGTAGCACAGCGTCTTGCGGTCTGGATCCATTTTTTATGCCGGGGAAGCTTCCGTGTCGCTGGATTTGTTTTTTTGTTTGTTTGTTGTTTCCACGGCGACCGTTTCCTTATGCTGATCGCGCGGCTTGCTTTGATCCGAGGCGTTTTACTTCTCCATCGATTTGGTTCGGGTTTTGGCGATTGGGCTGGCGACTTTCGGTTGATTACTCTTCCACACAGTCTTGTCGTCTAGTTCAGTTTTGGTTCCTGCACTTCTAAATATTAGCAGTATCGTTCTTCCTCGAGCCATCCCTCCGTTTTTAGCAACAAGCGCGAAATGATTTCTTCTGCGTACACGTTTTTTTTTCAGAAGAATTTTTAATTGGAAAATAACATATTTCCTTAATTGAACTGTCACCATGTTCTCGATTCTAGATTTTTTTAAGGAGGCGTTGCTAATGAAATAAGCAAAAAAGGAACGCTCAGTATTTAATTGCAGTTTAATCAAATACAGGAAATTGTATTTTTATTTGCAGGAGACGTCAAAATCTATGTATTTTAGCTTTATCCGCTAAAGCGTGCTTAGGTGCGCACGAACTGAAAATATCTTTTCAACTTTCATATAAAACAACTTTTTCTAGGAAAATACAGCAGGATGTCTTTACCACTTTGTTCGCACGAACAGTCCATTTTCTTTCATTCCTTTTTTTTCTTCTTTTCCACTTTCCTTGCGAACTCTATCTAACGCAATGATTTCCTACTAGAAATCGACAATTTTAAGGTTTCACATTAAAAATAAACACCTCCTGATGTTTCATAGTAGTTTCAGCCCAATAAAATCAACATTGTGAGGCCTTTGTTCCCTTCATTTTTGTAACTCCTGTTTGATATTATTCCCCCCATTTGCGATGCTTGTTGCAAACCGCATATTGTCCTTAGTTGATTGGTAAAGTTGTGATAGAATATAGTTTATTTCAAATGTAAACAATGATATGGTTGCAGTACCAATTGACCAGTGGGGGAATATATACTTGCAACCAACCATTGTGAATTATGGAAAGTACCGAGAGCAGAAGATCCCAAGACTAGTGGTTTGTACTTTTGTAGTGGGACTTCTACTTGTTTATGCTGGTCGGCAAATGGAGGCGGAGTCCACGGGTCTACGTGCCGGTCGAAACCTAAAATCTTTTTAATGTAGATGGCGGCAAGATGTCCCAATTAGTAAGTTGATATATATTATCCATGATTTTATATTATTGTTACCTTGATGCAAGACGTCTATGTGGCACAGCATGATTGTTGCTGCATGTTTTGAACGCTTTTCTTTGTTTGAATTGAAAAGGCGGTTCCTAGGGTGCTGGTTTATGATTTTATATCTTTTTCCGTCCTAATGAGTTCTAATAGCACACATTTTTTATAATTGCTTGTCACTACTACACAGGTTTCTTGCAAATTTGGGTGATCTTGAAAGCTCGTGAAGAAGGGGTTGTTGGCCAAGGAAAAGATCCTGGAGCTGGTTTGAAGTTTTGCCCACAAAAAAAATCATGGGTGCTCTCTGTGATTACTGTGGGGAGCATAGGTCCATGGTTTACTGCCGATCCGATGCAGCATCTTTGTGCTTGTCATGCGACCGCAATGTGCATTCAGCTAATGCTCTTTCTCGGCGCCATACAAGAACTCTTCTGTGTGACCGGTGTGCTTCACAGCCTGCCATGGTCCGCTGCCTAGAAGAGAACACCTCACTTTGCCAAAATTGTGACTGGAATGGGCATAGTGCTGGATCCTCTGCTGCCGGACACAAAAGACAGAATATAAACTGCTATTCGGGGTGCCCATCATCTGCAGAGCTTTCAAGAATGTGGTCATTCATTTTGGATATTCCTAATGTGGCTCCTGAGCTGAATTGTGAGCAAGTAATAAGCATGATGAGCATCAGTGACAGTGTTGTCAGTAATGGAGACAATGCTCAAGGGGACAACAGTTTGGTAGATATGGCTTGTGCAACACTTGATGAAGAAGACAAGCAAAAGTCTGTGATAGGCTCATCTTCCGAAGCTGGTCTGAACCTTCCTCAACCCGCTAATGATCAGACAGCTGTATCTGTGGATTCGACGACAGCTAAGGTGCAATAAGATTTTCACATATCCTTCTGCGTGTAGAACTATTAATAAACTTATGCTGTTGCATATACTACTATGGTACTATGCCATGGTTTTAAGATAGCCAGCAACTTTCCTCCCTACAGTTGGCAAGTCTTTCACTTGCACTATATGTCATGATTTTATTTCATTTTATGCATGTATATTGCACTTGAATTTTTTTTGTTACTTACTACACGGAATTTATTGCAACTTAGTAAAGAATATATACCCCTGTTGTTGCAACTTAGTAAAAATATATACCCCTACCAGTATATTTTCCAAAGATAAACGCTGCCTACAATATGCTAGCATTGGTGGGGTTACAAATGAATCTTGATTCTTGCCATGTCATGGGTCATTCAGGACATTTTTAGAAAAATGAACACTACTTGCTACTGATGGCATGACAAGGTTACATGGCATCCCACCAGTGGAGTGATAAGGTAATATTCATTTAAAAAAAATTAGGGTGAGTTTCTTTTAGAACATTTTAAAAAAATCTTCATTTCGGGGAACAAATTAGGTTGCACTTTGGTTGGAAATTAGCATATGTAAGTGAATATTAACACAAGCCAGATGATAGGAAAGCTATGCATATCGCACAAACTAGTCATGTGTTTAGTTGAAATGAGATACTACCTCTGTTTCTAATTATAAGACGTTTTGGCAGTTGCAATTGAACTGCCAAAACGGCTTACATTTAGGAACAGAGGGTGTACTTGCCAAATTTATAACAATTGGTGGTCTACTGCCACCTATGGGGTAAACGGGTAACCATGTAGATTGTTGGACATTCAGTATGAGTAATGAATGGTCTACATGTAAGTTAGCATACCGTAAGCATCTCCTTAGTGAGTTCTTAAGTTTTGAAATTGTCTATCCCTTCTCTGCCTTCGTTTCGGCAGCAAGAATAAAAGGCTTAACACAAACTTTCCTCACTTGCATTTGAGATTCTCTCTTATATTTCTTTCTCTGTGGATTGGCATATGCAACATATTTAGATTTCTTCTCTTTAAGTTCTTACCCTGCTCTGCACTTCTTCAGTATTAATTTTTCACTAATGGTGTTTATGGTTTCCTTGTGCAGTATACGCCAGACAAGCATATGTTCAGCAAGGACAGCATATATGAGGATTTCTCTATGGATGATATTGATCTGAGTTACGAAAATTATGAAGAACTATTTGGTAACTCACATATTCAGACTGAGGAACTCTTTGATGATGCTGGCATTGACAGTTACTTTGAAATTAAGGAAGCGACTGCTGTGAATTCTGATGAGGTTTGTAGCTTGTTCCCACTAGCCATTTATTTAGTTAGAAAAGATGTTTTATAGGTGTTCACTCATGTGGCGATGTTCTCATAACTGGAGTTCTCTTTGTTTGAAACCTCGCTTTAATGTCAATTTTGTATTCCTCCCATGCAGGCATACTTAAGATATACAGTACAATTTCATGTTCCCTTTGCCAACATTCAGTTCATAAGAACTTAATGTGTAATTGATTCATATGGTTCCCCTTTTGAATTACAATCATCGTTGAGAGAAAAGCATTAATAATGTGTAATTGATTGCTATGGTTTCCCTTTTGTATACAATTATTGTTGAGAAAGGCATCAACTGTCACTTTTGAATTACAATCATTGTTGAGAAAAGCATTAGCTGTCACTTTTTTCTCTGTCCTATTGCAATGCCTTCTCTTTCTTTATTTTTTTGGCTGACCTCAACATTACTTGGTTTCAGCAGCCCAAGCCAAAGCAGCCGGCTGCTAGCAATGCGTTATCTGCTGACTCAGGGATGTCAAATCCAGCAGTAAAAGAAGATGATTCCAGTCTTTGTATCCCTGTCAGGCAAGCTATTTCCTATTCTGGCTTCACTGGTGAGAGCATTCCTGAAGAATACCAGGATTGTGGTGTATCACCAATGCTCCTTATGGGCGAGCCTCCTTGGCTTCCTCCTGGCCCTGATGGGTCATTTGCCGGAATTAGAGACAGTGCTATCACACGGTACAAGGAGAAGAAGAAAAGAAGAAAGTAAGTGTATTTGTAATTAAACTTCCTGTGCCCTTTTATTTCCGGAAGGTGTTCATGTTTACTTGTAACCATGTGGTAACTTCTAATAATACAACAAAAATATTTTGTAACTTGTATATTTTCTGACATGCTACTGCCTATATAGCTCTATCTCCTATTTTCCTTGATAGCTAGCTGACTATTCTTCATCTGTTGTGTCCCTTTTGATAGGTTTGACCACAAGATCAGGTATGAATCTCGCAAGGCTAGGGCAGATGTGAGGAAGAGAGTTAAGGGACGGTTTGTTAAGGCCGGCGAAGCGTATGACTATGATCCGCTCGACACAAGGAGCTACTGAATGCAGGAAACCATTGTGCTTAGATTAGCAATCTTGAACCAGTGCCTATTGCAGCTGGGGTAAATCGATAAATCAGACTCTGAAGCAATCATGGCATACCCACCTCTGGAAAGGAAAGAATGGAAAGCAACCGGCGAGACGAAAAGATTTGAAAGTTGTGCAAGTTTTCGACGCTGTCCCTCCTGTTTCTTCTGTACAGCGGATGGAATATGCGTCTTCAGTTGCTTTTGGGGGAGCGGCTCGAGTCTCTCTCCAGTTTTGGTGAATGAAGACAAGACAACTAGATGGGACTTCCAGCGTTTCTCTCTCTTTCTTGCTTCTACTGACTATGTGGCATCCACCTACCCTTGCTGTGGTGTTTTCGGCGGTATGCTACCAGATTGTGCTCTCTTAGACGAAAGATGTCTGTAGTTGTGAAGTATCCTGCTGCGCTATATTTTTATGTGAATTCTGCTGCAATCCGGAGTTTTGTTTGCAATATGCATGTGTAAATACCAGATCGGAAATAAGCCGGTGATTGTAAAGTTTGTTCTTTCAAGCTGCTGCTGGTGATAGAGCCCATGTAAACTTGCCACCAATTTTCTGTGTCCACCCTGCCCAAATAAGCAGACATTCAGACCCTACTCTATGCTACTGTTTGTACTTGAGCATATATATGCTCGTATATGTCATTTTTTGGCTCTGTCTGGCCTCTAGTTGCTCTGAAACATGCTACATTTATCATACAGAATTTTACTGAAACCAGTTGCCCAGAACTCTTGTGAAACAATTGTTCTATTCCAATTTTCCTTTTGAGTACAAGTGTTGAAAAGAATGGTGATTTGCCTATAGGGAGTTGTTCCAACTCCAGGGACACCCTTACCGGTCAACCGGTGCTTGTGATTTAACATGAAGGCTATATCTGAACACTATCAAACTACATTCTTGGCCTTGCTGTCAGTTCCCGGACCCGGGCAAATTCTTGAGAGCGATCCGCCCTGCGTGGAATCATCTATCCTCGCTATGTACAATCCTTCCTCCCCTTGCCGGAACTCGAAATCGGTCAATGTATCACCAGAAGATGCTTTCTGGTGATCCAAATGTATGTGCACCAGCAAAAGTAGGATGCGAAAAATGGCTCCTAGTTAGCTGGTATGAGTTCCTTCTCAAGTTGGGCGAATATCTTCTTGAGGCGAGAATACAGCTTGGATGCTACCTCTTGCGTGATCTTCTTCCGGTTCTTGCAGCTCTTTAACCATGCCATGCCAATAAATACTTGGACACTGCATGACTTGTGCTTGTTAGAATTCTGCTCCAACTGGTATCGAATATGGAGCTGTTGAAATTAAGTAACAGCTATGTGAGAAGTCGAGAAATATGAAAAAATAGACAAAACTAACGAAGTGATGAATATGGAGTTGTGAAAAAATGACGAGAAGATAAGACTGTTGTTGCCTTTGACAAAACCAATGAACTAAACATGAGACTACTTTTCTCATGTTTAGGTGTAGTAATGCATACATGTGTAAACAATGTGATTGTTTTGTATATTGTGTACCGACAACTTTCTAAATTCAAGATGGCCACTTCACCACAATGACCATAGAAATCTTACCAAAAGGCTTTCAGTTAAAAAAAATCTTATTAAAAGCCACGAACAAAGCAACCAAGATATATGTGCAGTGTTAGGTTAACCAAAATCAGGAAATACATAGAAAGAAAAAGAGGCCAAGAGGGCATACAAATTCAAGATTATCAAGTTAACAAAAGGTCAATTGTTTGACTATAAAGATGTCATGTCAACAATCAAGAGGAAGGTGTGACCAAGAAAGCAACATAAGAAGAGCAGGCAAGAATATGACAAGATAAACACGATATAATATCATGCATAATTGACATATATAGCTAATACTAAGATGTTTAATAAAAATATAATGCCAGAAAGTCGTTTCTTACATTGAAAAATTCGCCGAGTGGGATACCTTCTAGTGTCATCACTTCTTCAACGAGCCATCCATTCTTATCAGGCAATGGGGACTTCTGTTGGGTGCTCATTACTTCCCCTTCACGGCGTGCCACTTTCTTGTCAAGCCTATAATGGACTTGTCTCTGGTGCACATCAGCCCTGACTGGTTCCCATGCTGTCACAGAGTAGTCCATACAGCCAACTTTCTCCATAATTCGACGCTCCGCAGGACCACCCTCAAATATGCCCATGAGTATTGGCACCTGGATGAAACATGGAAGTTGCTTTCAATGTAAAGTTGCAACTGTTTCACTTGTTGTACATCGCACAGTGGCTTGTGCATCATTGTCAGAACAAGATAAGGACTCTTACGTCAAAAGGTATTGTAGATGAAAATACTTCCGACATTTTGACATCCTCTATGCCTAAGAAAGATCCAACTTCCTCATTTTGGAGGTCTTTCGTTTCTGATTCTTCTTCTACCAGCTGGATTTTTTCTTCAGGGGTCAAAGACCTCGCCTTCCACAGTGCTATTATTGTTCTGCAAAGCATGCAATTCACAATTTTGAAGAAAATGCTCATGAAGTAAGAAAATTAAACCAGACAGTAAATTGGTGTCCCTTCAAGTAGTTTATTGTGATGGCCAGCCACATATGACGAGTTAATGTTTATCATCCAAGAAAACAAACTTACTTATGTGCTGCGTTGAATGACACAAAGGATTGGAGATGAAACTTGAGTCTCCCTTCATCGTCCAGTTGCTTTGCTCCATGCCTTGCATCCAATCCTCTGCCCTTGCGAAGAGTAATCAGCAGAGATGGGCTTCCCATCGAAGCTAGGGTTGCAGGAACCAACTGGATCTCTTCAATATCTTCCCAAAGAAAGAAGAATTTTGTTTTGTGGCCAAAAAGATTGGTGTAGAACCCAATAATTCTTGGGGATAAAAACAAGCGGCCCTGCAAGACAGCCATGAGCAAAAACAGTCAAAGAGAGTCACACAAAACAGAAGTTTATGTCTAATTAAGGTGTAAATTCAGATTGACAGTATCATGGCCATGCGAAATATGACAATGATTACTGGTAATCATAAGTATGGTTAAGTGGTTAACAAACAATATTTGTTACCTTTTTATGGCTGTTTTAACTTTTAACTGGGTTCAGAAACTGAGTAAGTTTGAATAGAACTACATCATACTGGCTGGAAATTTTGACCAGCATCTGTACATTTGCATGGTTTTGTAATCTGGAACGACAGTTGTGCCTATAGCTGATTCGGTATACCAGCTGACTTTAATTTGAGGATACTGAATCCACTTTCTCAACACGTGGTACTGTATCACAAAATGAATGAGGGCTTGCTTGCAGTACAACAGAAACACAGTACAAGGAAATAAATTTACCTGTGTGAGCATCTTGCGCTTTAAATGGCAGGTAAAATCATTGATAAGGAATTCTTCTGGTGGCAAAGAAAAGATCTTCTGGAACTCTAAGTTCGTGTGAGGTGACCGCATAGCAATCTGCATAATGAGATTGTCATCAATCAAGTCATAGACTGATTATATGATATCATTTACGCCTATATTTCGTGTGCACACTTGTGCATTTCAATATTTACCACTAAAATTGTAGACAGGAGTTGCATGTGACAAAAGAAACATACTTAATGACAAAATAAGCATGCAAACTTTGGTCTTTTTGGTACAGTGCACATGTGATCATATTCCAAGTTTCTAACTTGCTCTATAGTTATAAATTCTATGAATGCACACAATTGTAGCATTTGAAGGTAGGTGCATATGGCCCTAAGAGTATGATATAGTTTTACCACTTGATGATAGGGAACAGAGACCTACCTTTCTGCCAACCTCTTTCTCCATCCTGTCCAGGTAATCCTTCACAACTTCTGTACCCCTCGAATTGTTCAAGAAAATTCTCAAATGCAATTTTGATTGACATGCTTGAGCCAGTTTTCCCTTGAGAGGAATCCAAATGTCGGCAAGCTCAGATATACTGTATTTTAAGAAATTTACTTCAACATGACCTAGGGAGGCAACTTCATCAAAGGGTCCATCAAAATCATATACATTTATTTCCATCACTGAGGGTGGGTCTTCCATGGCATCAAATTCGAAAATTTCTGCAAATTTTGAAAAGTTTATAATGAAACCTGGCCACTTGAAAGACCTAAAAATACTTACAAGTAAATAGAGGTTCCTTTGATCCCAATAATACATTTTGGTTACTGGGAGTTCTAAAGTTTAGCACTACATGAATTAAAGCAAAATGCCAGCAAATGTAAATAGGTCAAATAAAGCTGACTTCAAAGCGTTTCTAGCGAGTTATGAGATGGCTAGTAAAATTACAAACGAAAAAAATTGGCTTCAAATGCATTCCTAGCAAGTTATGAGATGGCTAGTAAATATTGCAAACAAAATAAATTATAGCTTTACCATTCCACTGAGGCTCAAGAGTGTGAAACCTAATCGAACTTGTCTTTGTCTGTCCATTGCAAGTAAATACAACATATGGATCAGAGTAACCAGATGACTTTGTTGCTGCTAAATTGGTCCCATCTATCAAAGCAACAGTCAGCAACCAGCCATCGCCTTTTGCTTTGACACCATGATCACCGCCTACACATTCCAGAAGATCATGTAAGCAAAGTTTGCTGTTACGTGCAGATTATGAGAGTATATCTCCAGGCTGGGGGCATTCCCTCCTTTTTGAAAAAAGAAGAGAGTATATGCCCAGAATAATAACTGAAGATTCTGTTGAAGAAAATAAAATGTAACAGTGACCTTGTTTTGTATCAGAAAATTCCTAAAGAAGCATTTGTATCTTGTCACTGTCAAGTGCCAAGAACTGTTGGGTTTATCTGCTGAAATTTTATTATTCACAGTGATTCTGTTAAATAACACATGAATTCATGCATAATGCTTCTATTCCTACTAGGAAAAATAACAGGAGTAAAACTGGAAAGGAGATATGAGCTACCTCTTTGCCTCCTTGCCTGGACAAACCGTGCAACCATATTAAGGACACGTTGTCCTTGCAGAACAAGAACGCCACAAACCACAACTTCACCAACAGAATCTGGCAAGTCCAGGCCAGGGAACTCGAGACCTTGAATTACACTAGGACTTGCAAGGATGATGTGTGCAAAAACATAAATTAGCGCAACAACTGAGGATACAACAGTAAAATTTCCAAAGATTCGGAATGCTAGTTTCCAATCGGATTCTGTTTCTGGTTGCACGGAAGACAAGCTTTCATTATTTGTTGTTGTATCTTTTGCATCAACTGGTCTGACATTTTGAGCCAGAAGCTCAGAGACCTGATTGAAGTTGTCCTTCAGTCCTTGTTTTGCACCATTTTCTATCATGCCCTTCATCATGGTACTTTGCATGAAATTTAAGCGCCAAGAGATTACAAGCCGTGAAGATCTTTCATCCTCTCTTAGTTCAGGCCCTGGCATTATACAGGTTAAAACCTCCACCCTAAAATTATTGCCAAAAGGGACCTCAGGAGTACTGACATCTGCTAAAACTGCATACATATCTCCATCTGCCTTCAGATATGTCACGTCTTCTGTTGCTTTCACGGCCTTAACTAGTTTAGTAGCAGCTTTTGTGTAGGTTATAACCCTCTTCAAGATCTCACCATCATTTTCAAGTCTCCACTGTTGAATATCCAGACCAGTAGTTCCTTGCATCTTCGCTAGTGATTGCAGAAAGTCTGAACTTGGTGAGAAAATAAGTGCATTCAAGTCACTGGGTGCAACAGCATAAACTTGATCAATAAGAACTCCACCTGACAAATTTCCAGGCATATCATTGCCTTCATGCTTAGATGCAAAGGCTTTTAGTAGTTCATCAAATGACATATTTACACTAGTTTCAGAATCCTGCTTATCAGAAAGTTGTGCGCTTGTTGATGGCATTTCTTCAAGAGTATCCAAACCACGGTCGTGCTTGAACAGAGGTGGAACAGAAGCTTCTGTGTCTTTTGGTTTTACTGAAAAGATTTGTTGCAGCCGGTTGACAAATGATGGACCAACATTTGATTTATCCTCCTTGGTGATTTCTGCTTCATCGCTACGCGGTGGCGATGCGGATATTTCTATAGGAATATTTGGCAAAGAAGATCCCTTCCTTAGTTCACTGGATTTGTCTGAACTTGACGCAAAATCGTCTGAAGCCCAATGTGCAAGCGTCGCTGTCTCTTCAGGGTAACTTTGAGATAGAGATATAGTAAGATGAATTTCTCCTACAGAAGACGTTAGCAGCATGTAAATAACTGCCCACACTGAAAAAATAGGATGTAGTCTATGCACAAAAAACCAAAGAGGATAATCATGTCGGTCAGATAGCCACTGTTTTTATTCAACTCATTACAAGCCAAAATAGTTTTTTTTAGAAAAGGAGGCATACCTCCGGCCTCTGCATCAGCTCGATGCATACAGCCCCTTTATTGATGAACAAGCCAAAATAGTGAATCAATTCTTTTTTGTTGAGATTAAGCGACGGGGAATGAGTAACAAGAATTCAATCAAACTAGTGAGCGGTAATATTTATGCTAATAGAAAAGGAGTACCAGTGGTCTAGTTTCTTACAGTTCCTAACAGATTGAGTCATTAAATACATCAGTCAAGGGATAAACAGCTGATAGTGGGTTGGAAGCTAAGCATAAGTATAAAAAAAAGGCAGTAAAGCTATGACAGGCATACATCCACTACTGTGTTGATTATGTCAGAAGTTTTAGATAATCTGAGAAGTAATATATTCCCACAAATGATAAGGAACTGCTAATTGTTTCATAGCCCAACGGCGTGGCACCCTGCTCCTCAGGAACCAACTATAGATTGGTTCATAGCAATCGTGGCTGGTGGGTCATCGGTATGAACTTTCCCTATAATTTGCCAGATTTGAACTCATAGGCTGTTGCTTGAGAGACTTCAGATAAGTACACAATTAACTAAGAAAAGAATATGAACGACATGATGCATGGAAGGTTACGGAGAGATGCTATTGCCGAAAAGAGGTTGCAAAAAGGAGGGTTGAACTAGCACAACCCCATCTATAACAACATTGGACCGGTCACTGTCCAACTAACACGAATTCAGAAAAACAACAACAACACATTATCATCATCATGAAACAATTATTTAACTAAGGAAAGAATATGAACAAAAACATGATGATGTATGGAAGGAAGGAAGATGGTTACCGCAATCTCTGATCTTGGACTTCTTGCTCTTGGGCTGGAGCGGGTACCAGCGCGTCCCGAGGGAGCGGTTGTCGGCGTCGAGCACGGCGGAGAGGGGCACCCTGAGCTGGCCGAGGAAGTCGTCGGAGAAGTACTTGTCCTCGTCGGTGACGCGTATGAGGAGCTCCTCCTTGAGGTCCCCGACCCGGAAGGCGAACTCCTCGTCCCACACGGGGCTGGTCGACTTCCTCATCACCTTGGTCTTGGCCCGCTGCCTCCCCAGCTGCAGTTTGGCGTACGGGTCGCCTGGCCCCTGCGCCTCCGCCGCCGGGAGGTTGCGGGCCTCGATGACATGCACCACAAGCCTCATTTCCTTTCCTTTTATTTCTTGTGTGCTGTTGTCAAGATTGATTTGGGCGGTCTGCGTGATTCAAATCAAATCAAGAAGCTTCGACTTCATCCTTAACTTTTTCTTCTTCTTCTTTCAATTCAGACTGAAATCAGCTTCCTTTTTTTGGAAGGGGTTCAGAAGGAAATCATGGTGGCGGCTGGGATCGAATCAAAAATCAGCGAGAAGTAGCTGAAGAAGTCGCTCGCTTTCTGGGTCGAGGAGACGCGGGAGAGAGCTGAGACCACATGAAGGCATGGAGCACCGAGCAAAGCAAGCGAGCGAGCAAAACGAATCAAACAAATCCAGATTGAAGCGCAGCGAATCCGGGGAAAACGACGGGCGCTTTCCAGAATGAAGCAACAAAAGGGAAGGGAATCACCCGAAAGGCCGGGATAAAAATCCAGGAAAAGAAACAGCGGCGAGCGCCGCACGGACTGGGAGAGGACGGACGGCGAGCCTAGGAGGGGCGGGCTTTGGCCTGGCGGGGAGCGGGGCGGGGTTCCGGCGGCGGGAGGAGGATTTCTTTGTTGGGGGAGGGAGGGAGGGAGGGGGGAATGAGCATTGAAGACTTTGATTTGGGGAGGGAGAAGAGAAGATGGAAAAGGAGGGAGGATTTTTGGAGAAAAGGAGTGACTTCACTGCCCGCGTCGCCTCCCTCTCTCCCTCCCTCTGCTGTGCTGAGGCTGCTGCTGACTTTCAAACTGCCGCAGCACCCGCAGCCACAGGTCAGGTCGTGCGCGCACCGCCGCCCTTCCTTCTGCCCCCTGCCTCACGCCCGTTTTAATTACCCCCACAGCCCTGCTCATCGTCACCCTCAAAAGGAGCCCATAAAGTGTATCCTTTGCCAAGTACTTTTTTTTTCGGTTTATAAGGCTTATTTAAAAAAAAATCGTTTTACAAGTCTCAATTCTACTACTTATCATGACATGTTTCGATTTCGAGGTGCATTAAATCATCCGATGCAAGTATCAAGAGAAAACCGACCAATGTATGTAGAAGTTCATTGACATTTAGTGATCATGCATGCATGCATTGTAATTAATGTATCGATAAACATAACTTTTTAAGAAAAAACGAACTTATGCAAACTACAAAATTTATTCCACCATTCACCATCTACATTGGTTAAAAAGATTTTGAAATTGAGCCCTATAAACCGAAAAGGAGAGAAACCATAAAGTACGTAGTACGATTATTATCATCTCTTTTTTCTGAGTTGATGAAAGGGCTGTCCCCCTATTCATGGTGCTCGGGTATCTCCAACACTGACCCTGTACACGTTATTCGTTATTCGTCCGTGGACGCGTATGGACTGGTACACACATACGGAAGCGACTATCAAATCATGCCCTTAAATTAGATTTGAACAAAACAAACAAGTTACATGTAAATCGGATGATTTTATTATATTCTCGACATATTTCATTAAACAAAAGCGACTAGACATATAATAGTCAAAATCTACATCGACATCTGTCCTTCGAGTCCTTGTTGTGATGAAGGTGGTGCAACACGCTAGAGCTCGCGGTCATGATGAAGGTGGTGCAAGAAAGAGAATGTGAATCGGGAGGTGGTGTGGTGTGGTTTGTGACGGGCGTGGTCTCATTTAAATAGCGGATGTCGGCTAGGCCAACCGACGGAGTGTGTCATTGCGGGTGGCGGAGTTGTTTTTTTGACCGGCATGCATGTTTATTGAGAGCAAGCAGATTGAGTAAATAGCATAAAAGTACCATATTACACGCTAGGTCTACGAAAAACTACCACTTTTTTATGTTTCAAAAAGCTACCACTTTTTTGGTTCCCTGTTCCAAAAAAAATCTAGTTGTTGAACGATTAGGTTTTAAGCACTATTATGACATGTAGGGCTCGCTCGTCAGGGTTGTGTCGGCCAGGGGCTCACGGCGTGCGGGTTGACGGTAGTTAGGGCGCGCCCATTCCGACCGGGGTCAAAGAGACCGAGTCGGCTCACTCTGTTTCCCCCTCACCCTCTCTCTCACGCGCTCTTCCTGTACTGCATAGACCTAGGCGATGGTGGTGGCGGTGGCGAAACCAGACGATGTCAGCCACTCTACGGGGGGAGGTGGAACGGGTGACGGTGGCGGAGAATATTCCGAAGTGGATAACTAGCTGGGCAGCGGCAGCTTTGCAACACAGCCGCTAGCACCGCAGAGGACACCTACGACGACGTCACAGGCTGCCCTACCGTCGCCGGAGAATCACCAGTTCGCGCTGGAGTATGGAGCGGCCAAGTCTCTTGCTAAAGCTGTGGCCGCGGATCCGGTCAACTCCCACCACTGGGCCTCGGCATTTGAAGGTGTTGAGTAAGTATATTTTCTTCTCTCCAAAACCCTTGTTCAATTCATTAGTGTTAGGTTAGTACACAGTGTTGTGGAACGTTGCATGGGAAACAAGAAATTTCCTACGCACATGCAAGATCTATCCATGGTGATGAGCATCTACGAGAGGGAGAGTGGATCTACATACCCTTGTAGATTGCTAAGCGGGAAGCGCTAAGAAACGCGGTTGGTGTAGTCGAACGTCTTCGCGATCCAAATCGCCGAGTGTCCCACGATCTCATCACGATCCGTCCCGCAATCTAATCACGATCCGTCCCGTGATCTCATCACGATTCGTCCCGCGATCCAATCACGAATTGTCTCGCGATCTTGATCACGGTCCTTCCGATCTAGCGTTGAACGGACGACACCTCCGCGTTCAGCACACGTACAGCTCGATGAAGATCTCCGCCTTCTTGATCCAGCAAGAGGGAGCTGAGAGGTATACGAGTTCTCCGGCAGCGCGATGGCGTTGTGGCGATGGTGGTGGAGTAATTCCAGCAGGGCTTCGTCTAAGCACTACTGAAACAGATCTAAAGGAGAAACTACGGACTAGAGGAGAGGGTAGCACGTGGCTGAAAATCTATGTGCAAAAACCCTAAACCTCTAGTATATATAGGAGGAGGAGCGGAGGAGGCTTGGCCGCAAGGGCAAGCCCTTTTGGCTTCGGCCGAAGTGGAGGGAGGAGTCCTACTCCTCCACTCCTAGTCGGATTAGGACTCCTTCCTTATATTAGCCTTTTCCCACCTTTTCCACTTTGGATTTCCTTCCCAGCCGCATGGGCCCCATGTGGGACTTCGGCCAGCCCACTAAGGGCTGATATTCATCCTCCCATAGCCCATGTAGCCTCTTGGGTCAAAATACTCCTCCCGATGGTCCCCCGGTACCCTCCCGGCACTCCCGGTACACTACCGATGAGCCCAGAACTTTTCTGGTGACCAAAACAGGACTTCATATATATCAATCTTTACCTCCGGACCATTCCGGAGCTCCTCATGACATCCGGGAGCTCATCCGGGACTCCAAACAACCTTCAGTCACCACCATGCATAACTCTATACTACCGAAACGTCACCAAACCTTAAGTGTGCAGACCCTGCGGGTTCGAGAACTATGTAGACATGACCGAGACACCTCTACGGTCAATAACCAATAGCGGGACCTGGATACCCATATTGATTCCTACATATTCTACAAAGATCTTTATCGGTCGAACCTCTATGTCAAGGATTCAGTTAATCCCGTATGATGTTCCCTTTGTGCTTCGGTATGTACTTGCCCGAGATTTGATCGTCGGTATCTCCATACCTAGTTCAACTTCGTTACTGGCAAGTCTCTTTACTCGTTCCGTAATACAAGATCTCATGGCTAACACTTAGTCACATTGCTTGCAAGGCTTATTTTGATGTTGTATTACCGAGTGGGCCCTGAGATACCTCTCCGTCACACGGAGTAACAAATCCCACTCTTGATCCATGCCAACCCAACAGACACCCTCGAAGATACCTGTAGAGCACCTTTATAGTCACCCAGTTATGTTGTGACGTTTGATACACGCAAGGCACTCCTCCGGTGTCCGTGAGTTGCATGATCTCATGGTCGTAGGAACATATACTTGACATGCAGAAAACTGTAGCAACAAACTGACACGATCATAAGCTACGTTTATAGTTTGGGTCTTGTCCATCACATCATTCTCCTAATGATGTGATCCCGTCATCAAATGACATCTCATGTCCATGGCTAGGAAACCTTAACCATCTTTGATGTTGTTGAGGATGGAGGTGTTGGTGGTGAGGATGGAACTGCTGGGTGTACAAGATGATGATGTTGACAAATCATTCTCATACTTTGATATGGGTAGGGTTTATTATAGAGGGATAAAGATGTCTTACAAGGCTTGGAAGAGAGGTGAAGAAATTCTTGTGAATGAAGAAGAAACATATGATGCACAAGATAGACCATAGTTTGGAGGGGATAGTGATGTTTCAGAGTTTTGGGAGGAGGAGAAAGAGGATGACAGTGGAGAGGATATAGTTGTGGTGAAGGGCAGGCCTGAGAAACTTAAGCCTGTTAAAAAAGCACCAGTAAACCCAGGTCCTACTTCCAGAGCTCATAGTGAGCCAGAGATCCCCAAGTTTCGAGATTTTGTACCTGAACCTGATGAATTTTGCTTCCCTGGAGATGTTGGCATTTCTAATTCAGATAGATAAATTCCTACAGTACCTTCTGGAAGGAAGAGAAGATTGAAGAAGAAGAAAGAGAGGACATGGTATGACCCACTACTACGTGATGCACATGAGTAACTGGGCAAGGACCTTTTCTTTACCAATGTGTATGAGTCCAGAGGCATTGAGAAATTATCATGTTAGAAATTTGAGAAACTTTCAGTACCATAGGAATGAACCAACAAGGGTTATTGTTTGGTACCGAGACAGAAAAAATGGTTGTGATTTTTTCATGATTGCCTCCAAAGTAGCCCATGAAGATACATTCACAATCAAGAAGTGCCACCTGAATCACACTTGTGTAGCTAGTGGAGAGAGTGCCAAGGTCACTACACAGTGGGTTGCAGAAGTTGTGGAGGACACAGTTAGATCAAATCTAAGGGCTAATGTAGAGACAATTCTGAAACATACAAAGAAGAAGTTTGGGGTGCATGTTGACGTGGCTTGAGACTGCATCGTTATTTCCCCCAAAGAGGAAGGGATGATGCAGCACAACGACGGTAAGTATTTCCCTCAGCTAAGAAACCAAGGTATCAATCCGTAGAGGAAGATCAATCACCTATGTAAACAACACCTGCACACAAATAACAAATACTAGCAACCCGACACGTAAGAGAGGTTGTCAAGCTCTCAACGATAAAAACATAGATTATGTTGTGATAGTTTGGGCAAATAGATCTCGCAAGAACACAAAATAAAAAAAGGAAACAAAAAGTGCATCAAGGTATTTTTGGGTTTTTGGATTAATAGATCTAAAAACAAACGCGACAAAAAGACAGATCAAAAAGCAATATGTTGGAAAAGTAGACCCGGGAGACACATGTTTCACTAGCGGCTTCTCTCATGAGTATAGCACACGGTGGGTGAACAAATTACTGTTGGGCAATTGATAGAATAACGAATAGTCATGACGATATCCAAGGTAATGATCATTATATAGGCATCACATCCAAGGTAAGAAGACAAAAACAATTCTGCATCTACTTCTATTAATCCACACATCGACCGCTATCCAATATACTTCTAGTGTATTAAGTTCATGGAAAATGGAGTAATGCATTAAGAACGGTGGCATGATGTAGACAAGATCTATTCATGTAGGAATAGACCCCATCTTGTTATCCTTAATGGCAACGATACATGTGTGCCTTGCCGCCCCTTCTGTCACGGGGAAAGGACACCGCAAGATTGAACCCATCACAAAGCACCTCTACCCATGGCAAAAACAATCGATCTAGTTGGACTAACTAAACCAATGATTTGAAGAACAAATACAAGGCTATAAGTAATCATGCAAATAAGAGATCAAAGAAGACTCAAATAATATTCATGGATAGAAACTGATCATGAACTCAAAATTCATCGGATCCCAACAAACACACTGCAAAAGTCATTACATAAAATAGGTCTCCAAGAGACCATTGTATTGAGAATCAAAAGAGAGAGAGTAAGCCATCTATCTACTGCCTACGGACCCGTAGGTCTATGGTGGACTACTTACGCATCATCGGAGAGGCACCCATGAAGACGATGCACCCCTCTATGATGTTGTTAGATTGGATCTCGATGTTCTGGAACTTGCGGTGTCTGGAATTGTGTTTCGTTGACTCCCCTGGGGTTTTCCGAATATTTGAGAATTTATAGAGGTGATAGTCGGTGGAGGGGGGTCCCCAAGGCGGCCACAACCCATCAGGGCGCGCTTGGGGCCTCTGGCGTTCCCTGGTGAGTTGTGGGCGGCCTGGGCTCCCTCCTGGCTAATTCTTTTGCCCATTGGCACTCTTCTGGTCCAAAAAAATCTCCAAAAAGTTTCGTCCTAATTGGACTCCGTTTGGTACTGATTTTCTGCGAAGTAAAAAACAAGCAAAAACAGCAACTGACACTTTGGCACTATTCCAATAGGTTAGTCCCAAAAAATGATATAAAGTTCCTATAAAATGATTGTAAAACATCCAAGATTGATAATATAACAACATGGAATAAGAAAAAAAAATATAGATACGTTGGAGATGTATCAGCATCCCCAAGCTTAATTCCTACTCGTCCTCGAGTAGGTAAATGATAAAAACAGAATTTTTGATGTGGAATGTTGCCTAACATGTTCATCACATATTGTTTTCTTTTTTAGCATGGACATTTGGACTTTTAGATGGTTCAAAGAAATAGTCTAGTATTGACATAGAGACTTTAATACTCAAGCATATCAACAAGCAACCATGTATTTCAAAATATCAACACTAAAGCAAGTTATCCCTATCCCATCATGCTCAATCATTGGTCTAGTCATGAAACACACTCAAATATTAGCTACACCTAATGCTCAAGTACGATCATAGTGCCCCCTAGTTGGTGTTTTATAGGAGAAGATGGAGACTCAAGTAAAAATAAAAATTGCATAAGGTAATTAGATAGGCCCTTCATAGAGGGAAGTAGGGATTTGTAGAGGTGCCAGAGCTCAAGGTTTAAATTCATAGAGAAAAACATTTTGGGTGGCATGCCTTTCTTGTCAATGAAAACGACTGAGAGATTTCAATATCTTTCCATGCTAGATACATCATAAGCGGTTCCCAAAAAGAAAATAAAGTTTATCCCTTTTTCCACCATTCTTTCACTTTCCATGGTTAGCCGAATCCACGGTTGCCTTCCATACCAACACTTTCTAAGGAATTTATTATTTGACAACATAAAGTAAATTTATTTTGTTTTTTCATTTTGGTACTAGGCATCCCTATTACCGCCATACTCTCGTGCAATGACAAGTGAATAAACACTCATCTTGAGAATAACACATCTAGCATGGAAAAATACCGGTGACCCCCTTCCGGTTCATGAGCGGTACGAGCACACAAAAAGGAAAATTTATTTTGAAAATTAGAGATGGAGCATACAAATTTGCTTGCAACGGCATGGAAATACCACATATAGGTAGGTATGGTGGACTCGTATAGCAATACCGGGTTTAAGGATTTTGGATGCACCAGTAGTATTTCTACTTAGTACAAGTGAAGGCTAGCAAATATATTGAGAAGCATCGAACCAAGAAAACACACACATTAGCGAGCATTAAGCATAACTAACACCGAATAGTCCACCATAAGTAGGATGTAATGTCATGGCACAACTATTGACTTTCGTGCTTGCTTAGGGAATCACAAACCATAACACCAATATTCTTACTAAGCATAATTACTCACCAACATAACTCACATATTACTACCATCATGTCTCAAAACTATTAAAAATAATCAAGTTTAATTTGTCCAATGATCTTCATGAAAGTTTTTATTATATCCCTCTTGATTATATATCATTTTGGGACTAGTTTCATATATTGCCATTGCTTTTTGACAAGCTCACATAGATATAAGTGAAGATCATGAGCATAAAACTTTCATATCTCAAAATAATATAAGTGAAGAATGAGAGGATTTCTTAAAAAGTACTAACTCTCAAATTAATATAAGTGATGCATGAGAGCATTTCTTCAAACAAGTAAAAGCCTGCCGTGCTCAAAATGATATAAGTGAAATACTAGAGCAATTCCATGGCTCAAAAAAAATTAAGTGAAGCATATAAAGCAATTCTAAGAAATCATAGCATAATTTTGGCTATCTTAAATAGGTGTGTCCAACAAGGATAAAAAATAAAATCAAGCAAAGACTCAAGTGATACAAGACGCTCCAAGTACAACTCATGATATGTGACGAATAAAAATATAGCTCCAAGTAAAATACCGATGGTTGTTAGAAGAGAGAGGGGATGCCACTCGGGGGCATCCCCAAGATTAGTTGCTTGTTACTATTTGGATATTATCTTAGGGTTCCTTTGGAATCCACAATATTAGGCTCTCATTACTCCTTATTCCTTCATCCATAGTGATCTCACCCAAAACTTGAAAACTTAAATCACACAGAACTTGACAAAATCTTCGTGAGATCCGTTAGTATAATAAAGTAAATTACAACTCTAAGTATTGTTGAAAACCCATTAAAATTTTATTATTGCATTATATCTAATGTATTTTAAATTTACCATGACTTATACCCTCCAATACAAGCCATAAATTCACGAAAACAAGCACACAATGCAACAAAAACAGAATCTGTCTCAAACATAACAGTTTGTAGTAATTTGTACTCTACCCATACTTATGTAACTATAAAAATTCTGAATAATTAGGAACTTGTAAATACTTTGTATAGGAATACCGTGTTAAAATTTCAGCTCATTATTCCGTTCCAATAAAAAATAAAAAAATCATACACTAGAGGTAAAGTTTCTGTTTCAGATTCAACATTGTTTCTACTCATCTTATGAATCATCCTAAAGGTTCTACTTGGCACAAACGCTAAGTAAAACATAAATACACAATCATAACGGAGGCATAATTGTGCAAACACTCAAAAACAGAAAGGACAAGGTAAGATACATTTTATTCATTGGGTTGCCTCCCAACAAGCGCTATCATTTTATGCCCCTAGCTAGGCATAACACATAGATTCAGGTATTGTCATCTTTAGTTTCCACCTCCGTAAGCACATAATGACATTTTTTCAAGGATCGAGCATGCATACTTTCAATGAAAATACTTCTAGGAGTAGGATTGAAAATTTTATTCTTGTTATTTCTACTTCTTCACCCCTCCCCTTTGTTTAAAGTGAAGAAGCTCATTCTTGGGGGTGCACACAATAATAGAAGAACTAGCCATAGTGAAAAGGTGGACGAACAATAGGTCCGACGAGAAAAAGGGCAATCAAAAAAGAAGGCGAATAAAATGGCAAATTTGTGAAGTGGGGGAGAAGAAAACGAGAGGCTGTTACGTCCATTTTGCATCATGTTTTCCTACTATTATTTATAATGTTTTTATGCATAATAATGCTTTGGGGTTTATTCTATTGCCCTTTCTCTCACAATTTGCAAGGTTTACACCAAGAGGGAGAATGTCGGCAACTGGAATTCAGTACCTGAAAAAAGCATGTCAGAGATACCTATTTTGCACATCCCCAATGAAGCTGAAATTTTATGGAGATTTTTATACAATAAATAAGAAATACAAGAGATGAAAACTACCGGAGGGGGGGGGGTCACCAGGTGATCACCCTCCACCAGGGCGCACCAGGCCCCCTACCCATGCCCTGGTGGAGCGTGTTCTTCCCGGCCCACCTCTGGAGCCCATTTTCTGGTATAAATTCCAGAATAAAAATATTAGGAGGGGGACTTTCGGGATGAAGCACCACCGCCTCGAGGCGGAACTTGGACAGGAGCACGTTTGCCCTCCGACGGAGCAATTCTGTCGGGGGAAATTCCCTCCCGGAGGGGAGAATCGAAGCCATCGTCATCACCAACAACCCTCTCATCTTGGGGAATCCATTCTTCATCAACATCTTCAACAACACCATCTCCTCTCAAACCCTAGTTCATCTCTTGTGTTCAATCTTTGTACCAGAACCTCAGATTGGTACCTGTGGGTGACTAGTAGTGTTGATTACCTTGTGTAGTTGATTGCTATATGGTTTATTTGGTGAAAGATTATGCGTTCAGATCCATTAAGCTATTCAATACACCTCTGATCTTGAGCATGCATATTATTTGTGAGTAGTTACCTTTGTTCTTGAGGTCACGGAAGAAGTCATGTTGCAAGTAATCATGTGAATTTGATATGTGTTCGATATTTCGATGATATGCTGATGGCCCACAAGTATAGGGTATCTATCATAGTCCTTTCGATAAGTAAGAGTGTTGAACCCAACGAGGAGCAGAAAGAAATGACAAGCAGTTTCCAGTAAGGTATTCTTTGCAAGCACTGAAATTATCGGTAACAGGTAGTTTGGTGATGAGATAATTCGTAACAAGTAACAAGTAACAAGTAACAAGTGTATAAAAGGTGCAGCAAGGTATCCCAATACTTTTTGTAGCAAAGGATAGGCCTAGACAAACTCTTATATATAGCAAAGCGCTCCCGAGGACACATGGGAATTTTTGTCAAGCTAGTTTTCATCATGCTCATTTGATTCGCGTTCGTTACTTTAATAATTTGATATGCGGGTGGACCGGTGCTTGGGTGCTGCCCTTACTTGGACAAACTTCCCACTTATGATTAACCCCCTCACAAGCATCCACAACTACGAAAGAAGAATTAAGATAAATCTAACCATAGCATGAAACGTGTGGATCCAAATCATCCCCTTACGAAGCAACGCATAAACTATGGTTTAAGCTTCTGTCACTCTAGCAACCCATCATCTACTTATTACTTCCCAATGCCTTCCACTAGGCCCAAATAATGGCGAATTTCTATGTAGTCGACGTTCACATAACACCATTAGAGGAGAGACAACATACATCTCATCAAAATATTGAACAAATACCAAATTCACATGATTACTTATAACAAGACATATCCCATGTCGCTGGGAACAAACGTAACTATTCACAAAGCATGTTCATGTTCATAATCAGGGGAGTATTAATTATCATTAGGGATCTGAACATATGATCTTCCACCAAGTAAACCAACTAGCATCAACTACAAGGAGTAATCAACACTACTAGCAACCCACAGGTACCAATCTAAGGTTTGAGACATAGATAAGATACAAGAGATGAACTAGGGTTTGGAGATGAGATGGTGCTGGTGAAGATGTTGATGGAGATTGACCCCCTCTCGATGAGAGGATCATTGGTGATGATGATGGCTTTGATTTCCCCCTCCAGGAGGGAAGTTTCCCTTGCATAAAATTGGTTCTGTCCAAGTTCCGCCTCGAGACGGCGGCGCTTTGTCCCGAAAACTCTCTTCTGATTTTTTCCAGGTCAAAACCTTCCATATAGCAGAAGATGGGCGTCAGAGGAGCCACAGGGGCCCCACAAGGGAGCCACAAGGGCCCCACAAGGGAGCCATAGGGGCCCCACAGGGGCCAAGGGGTGGCCGCGCCTAGCAGGCTTGTGGCCTGCAGGTGCCCCCCTCTAGTTGATTCTTGCGCCGGTATTTTTTATTAAATCCAAAAATATTCACCGTAAATTTAGGACTTTTGGAGTTGTGCAGAATAGGTATCTCAGATCTGCTCCTTTTCCAGTCTAGAATTCTAGCTGCCGGCATTCTCCCTCTTCACATAAACCTTGTAAAATAAGAGAGAAAAGGCATAAGTATTATACCATAACGTGTAATAACAGCCCATAATGCAATAAATATCAATATAAAATCATGGTGCAAAATGGACGTATCATACGCATGCTGTGATTCCTTTAGTGATGTCATGTGAACGTCGACTACATGGCACTTCACCATCCTTGGGCCTAAGGGAATGCATTGTGGAGTAGTTATTAGATGATGGGTTGCTAGAGTGACAGAAACTTAAACCCTAGTTTATGTGCTACTTCGTAAGGGGTTGATTTGGATCCATATGTTTAATTCTATGGTTAGATGTTATCTTAATACTTTTCTCATAGTTGCGGATGCTTGCAAGGGGTTTAATCATAAGTAGGTTGTTAGTTCAAGTAAGAACAACACCTTATCACCAGTCCACCCACAAATCAAATTATCAAAGTAGCAAACACGAATCAAACAAACATGATGAAAGTGACTAGATGAAATTTCCGTGTACCCTCAATAACACTTTGCTTATCATAAGAGATAGTTTTGGTCTGTCCTTTGCCACAAAAGGATTGGGCTAACTTGCTGCACCTTACCTATTGTTACCGTTACTTGCTCGTTACAAATTACCTTGCTATCAAACTACTTGCTACTTACAATTTCAGTGCCTGCAGGAATGACCTTGCTGAAAACCACTTATCATTTCCTTCCGCTCCTTGTTAGGTTCGACACCTTACTTATAGAAAGGACTACGATTGATCCCCTATAATTGTGAGTCATCAAGACTCTTTTCTGGCGCCGTTGCTGGGGAGTGAAGCATTCTTGGTAAGTGGAAATCGGTAAGGAAAAAACTTATACTACGTGCTGAAATTTACTATCACTTGTTACTATGGAAAGCAATCCTTTGAGGGGTTTGTTCGGGGTATCTTCACCTTGACCAGAACCACAATTAGTTGCCCCTCAACCTACAACACCTACTGAAAAAATTAGTTAAGAAATTCCTTCGGGTATGTTAAAACAACTGCTAGCTAGTCCTTATGCAGGAGATGGAACTGAACATCCTGATATGCACCTAATACATGTGGAAGAACTTTGTGGACTATTTAAGCTTGCAGGTTAATCCGGAGATGAAGTTAAGAAGAAGGTTTTACCTTTATCTTTGAAGTGAAAAGCATTGACATGGTATAGGCTATGTGGTGATATTGGATAATGGAACTGGAATCGTTTGAAATTGGAATTCCACCAAAAGTTTTATCCTATGCATCTAGTTCATCGTGATTGGAATTATATATATAATTTTTGGCCTCGTGAAGGAGAAAGTATCTCTCTAGATTGGGGGAGGCTTAAGTCAATGTTATATTCATGCCCCAACCATGACATCCCGAGAGAAGTTATTATTCATAATTTTTAAGCTGGACTATCTAATAATGATCAAACCATGCTCGATGCTTCTTGTACTGGTTCTTTTATGGAGAAGACTATTGAGTTCAAGTGGGATCTCTTGGGAAGAATTAAACACAACTCTGAAGATTGGGAACTCGACGAAGGAAATGAGTCAGGTATTAAGCTTGAATTTGATTGTGTTAAATCTTTTATGAATATCGATGCTTTTCACAAGTTTAGCACTAAATATGGACTTGACTCTTAGATAGTAGCCTCCTTTTGTGAATCATTTGCTGCTCATGTTGATCTCCCTAAAGAGAAGTGGTTTAAATACCACCCCCCTATTTAAAAGTAAATTAAAGAACCGATCATTACTAAAGAACAAACTATCATTTACAATGTTGATCCAGTTGTGCCTACTGCTTATATTGAGAAACCACCTTTCCCGGTTTAGATAAAGGAACATGCTAAGGTATCAACTGTGGTTCACAAAAGTAATATTAGAGCACCTAATCCCTCTGAACAAATTAAGGTAGAACCTAGTATAGCTATGGTTAAGGATCTCTTGGTAGAAATTTTTGATGGGCATGTCATTCACTTCTGTGACTAATCTGCTAGAATTGCTAAATCCGATGAAAAACACAAACATAGACCCATAGTTGGCTTGCCTGTTGTCTTAGTCAAAATAGGAGATCAGTGTTATCATGGCTTATGTGATTTGGGTTCTAGTGTGAGTGATATTCCTTTTACCTTATATCAAGAAATTATGAATGACATAGCCCCTACTGAAATACAAGATATGGATGTCACTATTAAACTTGCTAATATAGACACCCTCACACCACTTGGGATTGTTAGAGATGTTGAAGTCTTGTGTGGGAAAATAAAATATCCTATTGATTTTCTAGTTCTTGGTTCCCCACAAGATGACTTTTGTCCCATTATCTTTGTTAGACCTTTCTTGAACACTGTTAATGCTAAGATAGATTGTCAAAAAGAAACCGTCAGTGTTGATTTTGGTGATGTATCTCATGAGTTTATTTTTTCTAAGTTTAGTAGACAACCTCGTGATAGAGAATTACCTAGTAAGGATGAAATAATTGGTCTTGCTTCTATTGTCGTTCCTCCTACCGATCCACTAGAATAATATTTGCTAGACCATGAAAATGATATGCACTTGCACGAAAGAAGTGAAATAGATAAAGTTTTATTTGAACAACAACCTCTACCGAAACACAATTTGCCTATTGAAACTCTTGGAGGTCCTCCTCCACCTAAAGGTGATCCTGTGTTTCAACTGAAACAATTGCGTGACACTTTAAAGTATGCTTATCTCGATGAGAAAAAGATATACCCTATTATTATTAGTGCTAACATTTCAGAACATAAAGAAGAAAGATTATTGAAAATTTTGAGGAAGCACCGGGCTGTTATTGGATATACTCTTGATGATCTTAAGGGCATTAGTCCCACTCTATGTCAGCACAAGATCAATATGGAACCTGATGCTAAACCCGTTGTTTTCACCAATGATGATTGAACCCCAAGATGAAAGAAGCGGTAAGAACTGAAATATTAAAGCTTCTGGAAGCAGGTATAATCCATCCTATAGCTGATAGTAGATGGGTGAGTCCCGTTCAATGTGTCCCTAAGAAAGGAGGTATTACTGTTGTTCCTAATGATAAAAATGACCTTATTCCACAAAGAATTGTTACTGGCTATAGGATGGTAATTGATTTTAGAAAATTAAATACATCTACTAGGAAAGATCATTACCCCTTGCCTTTTATTGATCAAATTCTTGAAAGATTATCTAAGAAAACACATTTTTGTTTCTTGGATGGATATTCTAGTTTCTCTCAAATACTCGTGTCACAATATGATCAAGACAAAACCACATTTACTTGTCCTTTTAGAACCTATGCTTATAGACGTATGCCTTTTGGTTTATGCAATGCACCTGCTACCTTTCGAAGATGTATGACTGCTATATTCTCTGATTTTTGTGAAAAGATTGTGGAGGTTTTCATGGATGACTTCTCCATTTACGGAACTTCTTTTGATGATTGCTTAAGCAACCTTGATCAAGTTTTGCAGAGATGTGAACAAACTAGTCTCGTCTTGAATTGGGAGAAGTGCCACTTTATGGTTAATGAAGGTATTGTCTTGGGGCATAAAATCTCTGAATGAGGTATTGAGGTGGATCAAGCTAAGGTTGATGCAATTGAGAAAATGCGATGTCCTAAAGATATCAAAGCTATTCGAAGTTTCCTTGGCCACGCTGGTTTCTGTAGGAGGTTTTTTAAAGGCTTCTCAAAAAAATTTAGGCCTCTTACTAATCTTTTACAAAAGTACATTCCCTTTGTTTTTGATGATGATTGCATATAAGCCTTTGAAACACTAAAGAAAGCCTTAACCACTGCACCTATTGTTCAACCACCTAATTGGAACTTGCCTTTTGAAATTATGTGTGATGCTAGTGATTATGCTGTTTGTGTTGTTCTAGGACAAAGAGTTGATAAGAAATTAAACGTTATCCATTATGCTAGAAAAACTCTAGATAGTGCCCAAAGAAATTGTGCTACTACTGAAAAAGAATTTTTAGCAGTCGTGTTTGCTTGTGATAAATTCTGACCTTACATTGTTGACTCCAAAATTATTGTTCACAGTGATCATGCTGCTATAAAATATTTTATCAAAAAGAAAGATGCTAAACCTAGACTAATTAGGTGGGTTCTCTTGCTCCAGGAATTTGATTTACATATCGTTGATAGGAAGGGAGCTGAGAACCCCGTAGCTGATAACTTGTCTAGGTTAGAAAATATTCTTGATGACCCACGACCTATTGATGATAGTTTCCTTGATGAACAACTAGCTGCAATAAATGTCTCTCAAAACACTCCATGGTATGCTGATTATGCTAATAAGATTGTTGCTAAATATATTCCACCTAGTTTGACAAAGCAACAAAAGAAAAAATTCTTCTATGATTTAAGACATTACTTTTGGGATGGCCCACATCTTTATAAAGGAGTAGATGGTATATTAGACGTTGTGTACCTGAGCATGAACAGGAACAAATCCTACGGAAATGTCATCCGAAGCTTATGGAAGACATCATGCTGGAGATAGAACTGCTCATAAGGTATTACAATCTGGTTTTTATTGGCCTACTCTCTTCAAGGATGCACGTAAGTTTGTCTCGTCTTGTGATGAATGTTAGAGAATTGGTAATATCGGTAAGCATCAGGAAATGCCTATGAATTATTCACTTGTAGTTAAACCATTTGATGTTTGGAGTTTTAATTATATGTGACCTTTTCCTTCCTCTAATGGGTACACTCATATTTTGGTTGCTCTTGATTATGTCACTAAGTGGGTAGAAGCTATTCCAACTAGTAGTGCTGATCATCACACCTCCATTAAAATGCTTGAAGAAGTTATTTCCCCAAGGTTTAGAGTCCCTGGGCATCTAATGACTGATGGTGGTTCACACTTTATTCATGGTGCTTTTTGTAAAATGCTTGATAAATATGATGTTAACCATAGAATTGCATCACCCTATCATCCTCAATCTAGTGGTCAAGTTGAACTTAGCAATAGAGAAATAAAATTGATATTACAAAAGACTATCAATAGGTACCGAAAGAATCGGTCTAAGAAATTAGATGATGCACTTTGGGACTGTAGAACCGCTTATAAAAATCCTATGGGTATGTCTTCATATAAGATGGTATATGGGGAAGCTTGTAATTTGCCTCTAGAGATAGAACAAAAAGCATTTTGGGCAATTAAATAACTAAATTATGACTTAAAACTTGCCGGTGAAAAGAGGTTATTTGATATTAGCTCATTAGATGAATGAAGAACCCAAGCTTATCAAAATGCCAAGTTATTCAAAAAAAAGTTAAAATATGGCATGACAAAAGAATCCAAAAGCAAGAATTCAAAGTTGGAGAATATGTTCTTTTGTACAATTCTCGTTTCAGATTTTTTTGTAGGAAAACTTTTCTCCAAATGGGAAGGACCCTATGTTATCGAAGAGGTTTATTGCTCTGGAGATATTAAGATTAATAATGTCGAAGGTACCAACCCGAAGGTGGTCAATGGACAAAGAATTAAACACTATATCTCACGTACGCCTATTAATGCTGAAAGCAATGTTATCCAAACCATGACACCGGAGGAACACATGAAAGAAACCTTCCGGAACACTCTAGAATCGCGAAAACAAGAGGTACATGATACGGTAAGTAAATGGTCTCCAAAAAAATCTGTATTTTTTTAATCAATTTTGGAATATTTAAGAATTTAGGAAATAAAAAATAAACTAGAAGGCAACCAAGGTGAGCAAGGTTCACTAGGGCGCGGTTGCCATCCCTAGCACGCCCTGGTGGAGCGTGCCCACCTCGGGAACCTTCCCGACTCCGTTTTCCTTCCGTTTGCTTGATTTCCAAGAATAAAAATTCTCTCTATATATACCTCGACTGTTTTTACCACCGCATCGTGAGACTCTCCTGTGTTCTTGTTTCGTGTTGTTTTCCTGACAGATCTGAAAATATGTCGTCCCAAGATTCAGAGGGAGAGAGCTATGTGTCCACTTATGTTGCTGATCCAAAGATCTTTGGGGAAATTTACCCCTACTTGTGTACTTCGGAGGAAGAAGAAGACACCGATCTGGAGGAAATACAAGACGCTGGACTAGACGTTGGCTCAGATGAAGATGAACCTCCACTACCTCAACTTGGAGATATGCACATGGAGTTCAAGAAGTCAAGCCTTCCTAATGGTAGGAGTAAACCCAATACTCCTTTTATCCCTTCTCATTTTCTGTAGGAGAGCAAGGCAACCCTATGCAAGAGGATATTGAAACTTGAGTGGGAGAATGATGATTTAAGGGAAGAAAACTTCATCCTCAAGCATAATTTGGAGAAGAAGAATAGAGCCTCATCACCACCACCTTCATCATCTTCACCACCAAAAGAGACTTGAGTACACGGGTATGGGCACTCCCCTTGGTTTGAGCCAAGCTTGGGGGAGGTGCCCTGGTATCGTAGCACCATCACTTTTTACCTTTGCTTTTTTATTTCGATCCTTAGCCTTTTCATGATTTAGTTGAATAAAAGTTTAGTATGATCTATTTTTGAGTGCTAGTTTCGTGATCCATCTATCTATGTAATCGAGTGAGAGTTATATAATAAAGTTTAGTTTGAGATTTTGCCCCTTTACTTTCTTGTTGCAATCATAATAAAAGAAAATAAATGGGAGAAGATCATATGCTAATCTTATGGTGAGTAATGACATCACAATAGAGAAAAATATAAGTGGTAAAATTTATTGGAGATTGGCAAACATAGCATTAGCCAATGATGCAATTCATGAAAGAATTAATTAGGGAAGAGAAGATTCATGTGCAAATGTACTATCATGGACATCTTTTATGATTGTGAGCCCCCATTAAATATTATATGCCAAAATTGTTGACATTGGACAAGGAAGACAACGTAATGATTTATGCTTGTTCAAATTCACATAGGATTTATATTGTCATAGATCCTTCAACATGTGGCGCTTGTCCAATATCTTTGCTAGCCAAAAATTCTGCACTAAATAGAGACACTACTTGTGCATCCAAAAACGCAAAACCCAATACCCAAACTCATTTCCGAGAGTCCACCATACCTAACTATGGATTGAATAAGATCCTTCAAGTAAGTTGTCATCGATGCATTAAGGCAATAAAATTTTCTTCTAAAAGTGTTGGATTAATTAGTGTAATAGAAAATTGAGCGTTGCACAAACTTGTGATGGCAAAGCAATAAAATCAATGGACTGCATAATAAAGGTTGCTATCACAAGAGGTAATGCAACGTGACGTTCTTTTGCACTAAGGGATTTGGCATACAAACTAAAAAGCGCATGACAACCTCTACTTCCCTCCGCGAAGGGCCTATCTTTTACCTTTATGTATTTACTTTTATGCAAGAGTCAAAGTATTCTTCCCTATTTCTTTTCGTTTTTATCCTTTTGCAAGCATCAAGTGGTGACGAAAGATCTAGGCACACATATATAGTTGGATATGAGTGGGCATGAGTTATTATTGTTGGCATCACCCTTGAGGTGAATACGTTCGAAGGCAAACTATAAGCCCCTATCTTTCTATGTGTCGGGTTGAAACTTTTTGTCCATGGGTATGTTGTGAGTGTTAGGAATCATAGAAGACTAAATGATGGTTGAGCATGTGGACTTGCCAAAAGGCTCCTACATGATACCCTTCCCGAAAATATGTTGTAGTTGCAAAGTTGACTAAGAACATAGTTTGTTGGTTTCCAATAAGGTTTATGCTTTATACTTCCATGTTGTGATGAATTGTTACTTGCTCATAAGAAGTTATATGATGTTGTTATGAAATAAAAGTTTTATGAGAAAGTTTTATGTTAATTTTTGTTGCTGTTATAACAATAAGCATGATGCTACTATGTCTGTATTTTGTTTTTATCGACACCTGTCTCTCAAACCATGTGGACATGTTCTTCGATATCGGCTTTCGCTTGAGGACAAGCGAGGTCTAAGCTTGGGGGAGTTGATACGTCCATTTTGAATCCTATTTTCCTACTATTATTTATAATGTTTTTATGCATAATAATGCTTTGGGGAGTAATTACAATGCCTTTTCTCTCACAATTTGCAAGGTTTACACCAAGAGGGAGAATGCCGGCAACTGGAATTCAGTACCTAAAAAAAAGCATGTCAGAGATACCTATTCTACATATCCCCAATGAAGCTGAAATTTTACAAAGATTTTTTATACAATAAATAAGAAATACTGGAGCTGAAAACTACCGAAGGGGGGTCACCAGGTGGACACCCTCCACCAGGGCGTGCCAACCCCTACCCGTGCCCTCGTGGAGCGTGCCCATACTGGCCCACCTCCGGAGCCCATCTTGTGATATAAATGCCTCCAAAACCTAAAAAAATTAGGAGGAGGACTTTCAGGACGAAGCGCCGCCACCTCGAGCCGGAACTTGGGCATGAGCACTTTTGCCCTCTCGCGGAGCGATTCCGCCGGGGGAAGTTCCCTCCTGGAGGGGGAAATCGAAGCCATCGTCATCACCAACAACCCTCTCATCTTGGGGAGGCCAGTCTTCATCAACATCTTCAACATCACCATCTCCTCTCAAACCCTTGTTCATCTCTTGTGTTCAATCTTTGTACCGGAACCTTAGATTGGTACCTGTGGGTGACTAGTAGTGTTGATTACCTTGTGTAGTTGATTGCTATATGGTTTATTTGGTGGAAGATTATATGTTCAGATCCATTATGCTATTCAATACACCTTTGATCTTGAGAATACATATTATTTGTGAGTAGTTACCTTTGTTCTTGAGGTCACGGGAGAAGTCATGTTGCAAGTAATCATGTGAATTTGATATGTGTTCGATGTTTTGATGATATGTATGTTGTGATTCCGTTAGTGGTGTCATGTGAACATAGACTACATGGAACTTCACCATCCTTGGTCCTAAGGGAATGCATTGTGTAGTAGTTATTATATGATGGGTTGCTAGAGTGACAGAAGCTTAAACCCTAGTTTATGCCCTACCTCGTAAGGGGCTGATTTGGGTCCACATGTTTAATATTATGGTTATACTTTGTCTTAATACTTTTCTCGTAGTTGCGGATGCTTGTGAGGGGGTTAATCATAAGTATATTGTAGTTCAAGTAAGAACGACACCTTAGCACCGGTCCACCCACATATCAAATTATCAAAGTAGAGAACACGAATCAAACCAACATGATGAAAGTGACTAGATGAAATTCCCGCTTACCCTCAAGAACACATTGCTTATCATAAGAGATAATTTTGGCCTGTCCTTTTCCACAAAAGGATTGGGCTACCTTGCTGCACCTTACCTATAAATACCGTTACTTGCTCGTTACAAATTACCTTGCTACCAAACTACTTGCTACTTACAATTTCAGTGCCTGCAGAAATTACGTTGCTGAAAACCGCTTATCATTTCCTTCTACTCCTCATTGGGTTTGACACTCTTACTTATTGAAAGGACTACGATTGATCCCCTATACTTGTGGGTCATCAGTGGCAAATGACAAATAATGTAAATTGCAAGGAGATGAGATTTGTGATTAGGGACCTGGTAGATGTTGATGATGTCTCCCCGGCACCAAGATTGGCATGCTAGAGAGATTGCTTCCTCAACGACAACGGCGTCAGAAATTGCTTTGACGTGGCTTAAGATTGCGTCGGTATTTCTGCAAAGAGGAAGGAATGATGTAGCATAGCGACGACAAGTATTTCCCTTAGTTAAGAAACCAAGGTATCAATCCGTAGAGGAAGATCAAGCACGTATGTAAACATCACCTCACACAAATAACAAATACTTCCAACCCGACACGTAAGAGAGGTTGTCAAGCTCTCAACGATAAAAAGATAGATTAGGTTGTGATGGTTTGGGAAAATAGATCTCGCAGGAATACAAAATATAAGAAGTAAACAAAAAGTGCAGTAAGATATTTTTGGATTTTTGGATTAATAGATCTGAAAACAAATGCGGTAAAAAGATAGATCGGAAAGCAATATGTTGGAAAAGTAGACTCGGGCGCCATAGGTTTCACTAGTGGCTTCTCTCATGAGTATAGCACACGGTGGGTGAACAAATTACTGTTGGGCAATTGATAGAAGATTGAATAGTCATGACTATATCCAAGGCAATGATCATTATATAAGCATCACATCCAAGATAAGTTGGCCGAAACAACTTTGCATCTACTTCTATTACTCCACACATCGACCGCTATCCAACATGCATCTAGTGTATTAAGTTCATGGAAAAACGGAGTAATGCAATAAGAACGGTGACATGATGTAGACAAGATCTTTCATGTAGGAATAGACCCCATCTTGTTATCCTTAATGGCAACGATACATGCGTGCCTTTGTGCCTCTTATGTCACTAGGAAAGGACACCGCAAAATCGAACCCATCACAAAGCACCTCTTCCCATGGCAAGAAAAATTGATCTAGTTGGCCTAACTAAACCAAAGATTTGAAGAAGAAATACGAGGCTATAAGTAATCATGCAAATAAGAGATCAAAGAAGACTCGAATAATATTCATGGATAGAAACTGATCATGAACTCAAAATTCATCGGATCCCAACAAACACACCGCAATAGTCATTAGATCAAATAGGTCTCCAAGAGACCATTGTATTGAGAATCAAGAGAGAGAGAGAGAGGAAGCCATCTAGCTGCTGCCTATGGACCCGTAGGTCTATGGTGGACTACTCACGCCTCATCGGAGAGGCACCCATGAAGACGATGCACCCCTCTGTGACGGTGTTAGATTGGATCTCGAGGTTCTTGAACTTGCGGCAGCCAGAATTGTGTTTCATCTACTCCCCTAGGGTTTTCCGAATATTTGAGAATTTATAGAGGTGATAGTCGGTAGAGGGGGTCCCCGAGGCAGCCACAACCCATCAGGGCACGCCTGGGGCCTCTTGTTGGGAGACGTAGTAGTAAATCAAAAAAATTCCTATGTGTTCACCAAGATGTATGTATGGAGAAACCAGCAACGATTGGGGAGAGTGCATCTTCATACCTTTGAAGATCGCAAAGCGGAAGCATTACTAGAACGCGGTTGGTGGAGTCGTACTCGCAGCGATTCAGATCGTGGTGGAATCCGATCTAAGCGCCGAACAACGACGCCTCCGCGTTTAACACACGTGCAGCCCGGTGACGTCTCCTACGCCTTGATCCAGCAAGGAGGAAGGAGAGGTTGAGGGAGAGCTCCGGCAGCACGACAGCATGGTGACGGTGGAGCTGCGTGGTACTCCGGCAGAGCTTCGCTAAGCACTATGGAGGACGAGGAGAGGGAGGAGTAGGGCTGCGCCGTGGGAGAGAGAGAGATGCGTGTCTCCGGCAGCCCCAAGGGCTCCTCTATTTATAGGAGGAGGAGAGAGGGCTGCACCCTAGGGTTCCCACCCTAGGGTGGTGTGGCAGCCTCCAGATCCCATTTGGCCGGCGGCCAAGAGGGAGAGGGGTGCGACTACCCTAGGGTGGGCCTTAGGGCCCATCTGCCCTAGGGTTTGCCCCCTCCCACTTCAGCTACGCCTTGGGATCTTGTGTGGGGCGCACCAGCCCACCTAGGGGCTGGTTCCCTCCCACTTGCGGCCCATGCAGCCCTCTGGGGCTGGTGGCCCCACTTGGTGGACCCCCGGAACCCTTCCGGTGGTCCCGGTACGTTACCGGTAATTCCCGAAACATTTCCGGTGACCAAAACCTCACTTCCTATATATGAATCTTTACCTCCAGACCATTCCGGAGCTCCTCGGGACGTCCGGGATCTCATCCAGGACTCCAAAAAACCTTCGGTAACCACGTACACTATTTCCCTATAACCCTAGCGTCATCGAACCTTAAGTGTGTAGACCCTACGGGTTCGGGACACACGTAGACATCACCGAGACACCTCTCCGGTCAATAACCAACAGCGGGATATGGATACCCATGTTGGATCCCACATGCTCCATGATGATCTCATCGGATGAACCACGATGTCGGGGATTCAATCAATCCCGTATACTATTCCCTTTGTCTACCGGTATGATACTTGCCCGAGATTCTTTCGTCGGTATCCCTATACCTTGTTCAATCTCGTTACCGACAAGTCTCTTTACTCTTTCCGTAACACATCATCCTGTGGCTAACTCCTTAGTCACATTGAGCTCATTATGATGATGTCTTACCAAGTGGGCCCAGAGATACCTCTCCGTCACACGGAGTGACAAATCCCAGTCTCGATTCATGCCAACCTAACAGACACTTTTGGAGATACGTGTAGTGCACCTTTATAGCCACCCAGTTACGTTGTGACGTTTGGCACACCCAAAGCATTCCTATGGTATCTGGGAGTTGCACAATCTCATGGTCTAAGGAAGCGATACTTGACATTAGAAAAGCTTTAGCAGACGAACTACACGATCTTGTGCTATGCTTAGGATTGGGTCTTGTCCATCACATCATTCTCGTAATGTTGTGATCCCGTTATCAGTGACATCCAATGTCCATGGTCATGAAACAGTGACCATCTATTGATTAACGAGCTAGCCAACTAGAGGCTCGCTAGGGACATGTTGTGGTCTATGTATTCGCACATGCATTACGGTTTCCGGTTAACACAATTATAGCATGAACAATAAACAATTATCATGAACAAGGAAATACAATAATAACCATTTTATTATTGCCTCTAGGGCATATTTCCAATAGTCTCCCACTTGCACTAGAGTCAATAATCTAGTTACATTGTGATGAATCGAACACCCATAACATTCTGGTGTTGATCATGTTTTGCTCATGAGAGAGGTTTAGTCAACGGATCTGCGACATTCAGATCCGTATATGTACTTTACAAATATCTATATCTCCCTCCTGAATGTAATCATGGATGGAGTTGAAGCGGTGCTTGATATGTCTTGTCTTCTTGTGAAACCTGGGCTCCTTGGCAAGGGAAATAGCTCCAGCGTTTCATAAAATAGAGTCATCGGGCCCGACGCATTGGGAATTACTCCTAGGTCGGTGATGAACTCCTTCATTCAGACTCCTTCGTTTGCTGCTTCCGAAGCAGCTATGTACTCCGATTCACATGTAGATGCCGCCACAACACTTTGCTTGCTACTGCACCAGCTTACTGCCCCTCCGTTCAAAATATACACGTATCCGGTTTGTGACTTGGAGTCATCCAGATCTGTGTCGAAGCTAGCATCGACGTAACCCTTTACGACGAGGTCTTCGGCACCTCCATATACGAGAAACATGTCCTTGGTCCTTTTCAAGTACTTCAGGATATTCTTGACCGCTGTCCAGTGTTCCGCTCCGGGATCACTTTGGTACCTCCCTACCAAACTTATGGCAAGGTTCACATCAGGTCTGGTACACATACATAATAGAGCCTATGGCTAAAGCATAGGGGATGACACTCATATCTTCTCTATCCTTTGCCGTGGTCGTGCATTGAGTCGTACTCAATCTCACACCCTGTAACACAAGCAAGAACCCCTTCTTGTACTGATCCATATTGAACTTCTTCAATATCTTGTCAAGGTATGTGCTTTGTGAAAGACCTATGAGGTGTCTCGATCTATCTCTATAGATCTTGATGCCTAATATGTAAGCAGCTTCTCCAAGGTCCTTCATTGAAAAACATTTATTCAAGTAGGCATTTACACTTTCCAAGATTTCTATATCATTTCCCATTAACAATATGTCGTCTACATATAATATGAGGAATGCTACAAAGCTCCCACTCACTTTCTTATAAATACAGGGTTCTCCATAAACCTGTATAAATCCAAACGCTTTAATCACCTCATTAAAGCGAATGTTCCAACTCCAAGATGCTTGCACCAGCCCATAGATGGAACGCTGGAGCTTGCATACTTTGTTAGCATCTTTAGGATCGACAAAACCTTCCGGCTGCATCATATACAGTTCTTCCTTAAGGAAGCCATTAAGGAATGTCGTTTTGACGTCCATTTTCCAAATCTCCTAATCATAAAATGTGGCAATTGCTAACATGATTCGGACAGACTTTAGCATCGCTACGGGTGAGAAAGTCTCATCATAGTTAACTCCTTGAACTTGTCGATAACCCTTAGTGACAAGCCGAGCCTTATAGATGGTCACATTACCATCCGCGTCAGTCTTCTTCTTAAAGATCCATTTATTTTCTATGGCTCGCTTATCACCAGGCAAGTCCACCAAAGTCCATACTTTGTTCTCATACATGGATCCTATCTCGGATTTCATGGCTTCTAGCCATTTGTTGGAATCCAGGCCCACCATCGCTTCTTCATAGTTCGAAGGTTCACCATTGTCCAACAACATGATCTCCAGGACAGGGTTGCCGTACCACTCTGGTGCGGAACGTGTCCTAGTGGACCTTCGACGTTCAATAGTAACTTGATCTGAAGTTTCATGATCATCATCATTAACTTCCTCTCCAGCCGGTGTAGGCTCCACAGAAACAACTTCATGTGCTGCGCTACTCTCTGGTTCGAGTGGAGGTACAATTACCTCATCAAGTTCTATTTTCCTCCCACTTACTTCTTTCGAGAGAAACTCTTTCTCGAGAAAGGATTCATTCTTGGCAATAGAGACTTTGCCTTCGGATCTGAGGTAGAAGGTATACCCAATAGTCTCTTTGGGATATCCTATGAAGACGCACTTTTCCGCTTTGGGTTCGAGCTTCTCAGGTTAAAGTTTCTTCACAGAAGCATCACATCCCCAAACTTTGAGAAATGACAGCTTAGGTTTCTTTGCAAACCATAATTGATACGGTGTCGTCTCAACGGATTTAGACGGTGCCCTATTTAAAGTGAATGCGGCAGTCTCTAATGCATATCCCCAAAATGATAGCGGTAAGTCGGCAAGAGACATCATAGATCGCACCATATCCAATAGAGTGCGATTACGATGTTCAGACACATCATTTCGCTGAGGTGTGCCAGGTGGCGTGAGTTGTGAAACAATTCCACATTTCCTTAGGTGTGTGCCAAACTCGTGACTCAAATATTCTCCGCCACGATCAGATCGTAGGCACTTTATTTTCCTGTCATGTTGATTCTCTACCTCACTCTGAAATTCCTTTAACCTTTCAAAGGTTTCAGACTTGTGTTTCATTACACTACTAGGAAAAGGGCTATAGATAATATGGACATTAATGGCGCACCACACATGTGGTGCGCCACTACTATATAGCAGTGGCGCAACATGTGTTGGTGCGCCATTAGTGTGATGGAAACTAATGGCGCACCACACCCCCGGTGCGCCACTACTAACAATTTTTTTTCTAAAACTAGTAATGGCGCACCAGGGCATAGTGCGCCATTACTAGTTATAACTAGTAATGGAGCACCACTCACCCGGTGCGCCACTACTAACAATTTTTTTTACTTTTTTTTTCATAACTAGTAATGGCGCACCAGTGTATAATGCGCCATTACTAGTTCAAATTAGTAATGGCGCACCACACACACAGTGCACCACTACTAACATTTTTTTATTTTTATTTTTGCAAAACTAGTAATGGCGCACCACCTAACTTGTGCGTCATTAGTAACCAGGGTTACTAATGGCGCATTTGTAGGTGGTGCGCCGTTAGTAACCTGGGACCAGCTAGATATTTTGGACAACCACCTACCACACTCACTTTTCCCACTTCATTCTCTCCACCTCCTCCTCCAAGCTTGTCTCGGCTGCCTCCTCCTCCTCACCTCATTTGCACCATAGATTCATCCAAATTAAGTGGTTAAATTACCTTTTTTGATAGGTAAGTAAGGGGAAAGCTTTCTTTATGTTGTAGATCTACTTTTTTCTCCCTCCAACAACGTGCACATGCACTTTTATGGCCTAGCTAGATCTATGTATGTTTGTGGTGTTGCATATGTTTGTGGTGTTGCATATATGTTTGTGTTTGCAGGTACCGGTATTTGAAATGCGATAGTTGCCAATATTTTGCCGGAATGTTGATTCATTTCCGTTTCAGCGAGAATTTGGCACTATGCATTCTTTTTGGTCCTATTTTTAGGCAAAGTCATGCCAAATTTTTTCTTGGTTCTAAATATCGTTTTGCTCTACCCCGCAGGCGACCATGGTCCGCACGATGACCGAAGGCATCGTGAATAGGTTTTTGAGCTCCGCGAAGGCCGAGATGCTTCAAAAGAACGAGACGGAGATAAGATGTCTGTGTCGAAGATGCAAGCTGAGGAGCCTTATGGACCCGGATTCCGTATAGGTGCGGGACCACTTGCTCTTGCGTGGTTTCATGGATGGCTATCGGTGGTAAGGTGATGAATATGATTATGAAGTCGTCCATGGGGGCCAGGCAAGAAATGAGGAAGGGCATGAGCAAGACAACCGCAGCGAGGGCGGGCGAGAAGACAAAGAATCTCCAGGACATGATCACGAAGTAGATGTAGTACACAGTCATCATGTAGAAGATGCCGGGCATGATGATGAGGAAGATGCCGGAGCAGACGAAGGGCATGATCATGAAGATGAAGATGCCGGAGCAAACGACGATGGACCATCGATGGGCTGGGTGCAGGACCCTCATATTCAAGAGCTGCTTCTCAAGCAGACGGATAACGCAAGAGCTGCCGCCCGAGAGAAAGCCAAGCTGGATCAACTGGAGATAGACGCGGTTACTCCATTGTATGAAGGATGCAGGACCGAGGATACCCGCCTGAAAGTAACGCTCATGGCTCTGGAGATGAAGGTAAAACACAAAATGACCGACGCATGCTTCGATGAGAACATGTCATTCTGGCACGAACGTCTTCCCAAGGGGAACAAGTGCCCGACCAGTTTTGAGGAGGCGAAGAAAATCGTGTGTCCTCTGGATTTACCACATGTGAAATACCATGTGTGCATGAACAATTGCATCATTTATCGTGACGAGCACACGGAGTCTACCATATGTCCGGTGTGCGGCGTCACTCGATACAAGAAGAGGAAGAAAGCTCCTCGAAAAGTGGTGTGGTACTTTCCGATCACTCCTCGTCTACAGTGGTATTTCGCGGACCCTAAGGTAGCAAAGCTCCTGCGTTGGCAGGCGGATAGGGAGGAGAAGAAGCGAGAAGATGACGCAAATGATCCGGAGATAAATAAAAAAGACAAGATGCTGAGTCACCCTAAGGATGCGAGCCAGTGGCAAGCGTTGAACTTTGAACACCCAGAATTTGGGAATGATCCAAGGAACATCGTGCTGGGCGCGAGCACCAATGGAGTCAATCCGTTTGGCAGCCAGAGAAGCACACATAGCACCTGGCCTGTGTTTGTGTGGATGTACAACCTTCCCCCTGGTTGTGCATGAAGAGGAAGTACATTCACATGAGTATGCTAATTGAAGGGCCGAAACAACCAGGGAACGACATCAATCTATATCTAGGACTGCTGAAAGAGGAGCTAGACACGCTGTGGAAAACGCCAGCCAATATGTGGGACGCCGCAGAGAAAGAATATTTCCCTATGAGAGCCGCACTGCTCACGACGGTGCACGACCATCTCGGTTACGGATATGTCGCGGGGAAGGTGGTCCACGGATATTCTAGATGCTTAGGTGCTTGGATGACACAACGTATCGCCAGCTAGATAGAGATCCTGGGTCTTCGAAAACCGTGTTCATGGGACATCAAAGGTGGCTTCGCGATGATGACTCATGGAGAAAATGCAAGGATCTGTTCGATGGTGAAACCGAACCCCGAATACGCCCGCGTACGAGGAGCGGCGAGGAAATAGACAAGTTGTTGAAAAATTGGAAAGAGTGCCCACCGCCGGGAAAGGCGCCAGAGCCGGGAAAGAAGTGAAAGGCGCCAGAGCCGCTGCTGAAGGTATGGAAAACGAGGTCTGTTTTCTGGGACTTGCCGTACTGGAAGATCCTCCGTGTGCCTCACAGCCTTGATGTCATGCATATCACGAAGAACGTGTGCGAGAGTCTGCTTGGTACCTTGCTCAACATGCTAGAGAGGACCAAAGATGGGCCGAAAGCAAGGCCAGACTTGAAATCAATGGGCATCAGGGAGGAGCTTCACGCTAATGATGATGATGAGGCGAAGCAGGACACGGAAAGTCGTCGCAAAGGCAAAAAGGCCAAGAAGACCAGAAATGACTTCCCTCTCGCGTGCTTCACTCTAAGTCAGGAGGAGATCGATCAGTTTTTCACCTGCCTCGTAGGAGTAAAACTTCCTTACGGTTACGTGGGGAAGATAAGCAGATACCTAGACTCAACGAAGCAGAAGTTCAGCGAGATGAAGTCTCACGACTGTCACGTGCTGATGACACAGATACTTCCAGTTGCAATCCGTGGGATCATGGACGCGCACGTCCGTGAAACGCTATTTGGCCTATGCAACTTTTTCGACGTCATCTCTTGGAAGTCGGTTGGCGTGAGGCAACTCAGAAGGCTACAGGAAGAGATCGTGGTGATACTATGCGAGCTTGAGATGTACTTCCCGCCCACATTCTTTGACGTTCTGGTGCATCTGCTGGTCCATATCATGGAGGATATCATCCAACTCGGGCCGACGTTCCTGCACAGCATGATCCGTTCGAAAGGATGAATGGTGTCATCAAAGGATACGTTCGCAACATGTCACGTCCAGAGGGAAGCATAGCCAGGGGCTTTCTGACCAAAGAGTGCATCTCCTACTGCACGAATTATCTAGGCATCGAGAACCCTGTTGGTCTGCCCGTCAACAGGCACCTCGGCAGGCTCGCTGGATGGGGTCACCGTGAGGGTTGCCGCGAAATGCATGTCGACTTCGAGGGTCGACTCGCCGACTTTGAAAGAGCAAACCTAGTCACGCTACAACACATAGACGTGGTCGATCCTTGGGTGGTAGAGCACAAAACCTTTATTGAGAAGACGTACAATGACCGAGGCCAACAGAGGATGGACGGAGATATAATCAAAGAGCACAACTCATGTTTCACGCGTTGGTTCAAGAAGAAGCTTCTGTCGTACCCTTTACACGAGGATTCTTCCGCGGAAGAACAACTCATATTCGCCTTGTCACAGGGCGCCGAGCACAACCTGATGACGTATGAGGTGTACGATATCAACGGCTACACATTCTACACCGAGGGAAAGGACATGAAGAGCGATGGTTATCAGAACTCCGGGGTAACGATGGAATCCTACACCGGTAACGACAAGGACAGATACTATGGAAGGATCGAGGAGATCTGGGAGCTGAGCTACGCTGGAGAGAAGGTCCCGATGTTCCGTGTAAGATGGGCCAAGAGCGTCCTAAAAGAAGACCGGTATTTTACCACCATGGTTATACTCGAAGCCAAATCCAAGACCGCGGGCGCGAACGCCACCGCAAAAAATGAGCCATGGGTACTGGCTTCCCAAGTGGACCAATGCTTCTTCATTACCGACCCGTCAAAGCCGAGTCGTGTTGTCGTGAGGAGAGGCAAAAGGAAGATCATCGGAATGGATGGAGTCTCCAATGAGCAAGACTTCGACAAGTACAGCAACCCGAAGATGGAACATGACGACGACGTTAAAGTACCAGCATACACCACAAGAAGAAGCAGGACCACCCTACCTAAAGGACGTCCGTTCAAAAGAAGAACTCCATTTGCGAAAAATAAGGGCAAGAAGATTGTGAACAGATAGCTAGCTAAGATCGATTGTATTTAAATTGTAGCCTTAATTTCTCGATTGTATTCATAAATGTTTTCATATTCATAAATGTTTCACCAATTCACAAATGAATGCAACTAAAAATCCAAAAAATATATTGAAGGTGCACCCCTAGGAGGTGCGCCGACCATTGGTATACCAATTTTTATGAAAAAATTTCAAATATTTTCAAGTAACAAATTTGATGATATTTTCAAATAAAAAATTTGATGATATTTTTTCATATTCATAAATATTTTCAAATAACAAATAAAAAATTATTAGACGCAACTAAAAAAAAGTTACTTATGGCGCACCCCTCAGTGGTGCGCCATTGCTATGGATATACTTATGGCGCACCCCTGGGAGGTGCACCATTGCTATGGATAAGGCTACACGTGTGTGGCCTTGGTCTTGGCCGTCGCTCTCCCCCGTCTGTCTACAACCTCTGTCGCCACGTGCGCGGAGGGCCGTAATCGCCTTGCCCTCCTTCTCCCTCCAATCCCCACCCCCACCCCCACCTAACCCTTCCTCCCCTCCCCCCGACTCGTCGACCACGCCTCCCCGGTCCTCCCTTCCACCCAACCGTGCCGGCGGCCCGGCCCGACGTGCTCCACTGGACGGCCGCGGGAGCGGGGGAGATCCGCCCCGACCTCGGCCCCCTCCTCCGGTGACGAACCCTAACCCGCCTCGACTCTTCTTCTTCTCATGCTTGCTCTCCTTGACGTGACCCGTATGTCGAATGTCATCCAGTTTGCGGATTCGTTTGCTTACCAGGAGTAGTAATCTATTGCACTGCACTGATGCAAAATACTAGTACTAGAAGAAACTACACGCGCCTAGGGGAAATATATAATGTTAGCATTTAGTTCTGGCCCCCACGTTCACGAGCCAGTACCGGCACCCTCATGGATTTGAACCCCGATACCTCCACTTCCCAATCCCTACCTACCCGTTGCAGTCAGAACAACATATTCGTTTCATTTAGGTATGTCATCGTAGGTGTTGAAATCCAGCCTTCGTATCTGCGCTTCGGTTTTAATGGCGTACGCCAGCTGCCCACAACACAGCTTTTGTACGGATGGAAAAAGTAAAATGATGTACAACCCTGCACTTCAGTTTCATTCTTGTTCCTACTAACTTTAGTTGGGTGGCAAAAGAGCACTCCAAATTTGCAATACGGTGACACACCCACAGCGCGCATTCAGCATGTCGATAATGATTTTGGCAGCAGTGTGAGGCAGCAGTGTGCGGCGTAATTCCTTCATTGGATAATGATTTTGCAGGTACCCCGAGAGGCCCGGAATGTCGATTAACTTCCGTTCCGGCAAATTCGGGTACTCCATATGTCCTATTTTCAGCAAAGGTCATGCTGAAATTTTCCGTGAATTTTAGCATGACTTTGCTAAAAATAGGACATATGGGGTACTTGCGACTAATGCATGGGCCGGGGTTTGAATTCCCCTAGTTGTTTTCTCCCTACTCTGCTCTGCCCACATGCACCTAAACTTGTAAAGGCTGTCATACTACACCCTTGAATTGTCACACAGTTCCATCAATGAAATAAAAACACTTTAATTAATTGGACAAATGTTATTTACATACTTGGGCGTGCAGGACCACCATTGTTTCACCACTAGCAATGTTTCTGTTGTCACTGCTTGTGTCATTAGTTTCTGAGCTTTCGATTGGACAGATTGTCTCAACAATGTTTGAGAACCAAACCTTCCTCCCCTTCTTATTCCTTCCTCGTTTTGCCCTCTTGTTGCTCTTTTGGCTCTTAGACCATTTAACAATGCTTTGCCCTCCAAAACCAGCAATTGAAGTAATGCGACTCCGCCCTACGAACCACACATTTCTGTCACTTGTTATGCAAATCATATTCTCATACTTTTTGAAAATATTTGCTTTGCCACTTAGCTCCAATGGGTGATTCTGTAGTTCGATCATTCTGACCACCTACGTCCGCAACACAACCACGAAATCAGTACACACATTGTCACCTGAACAGGTTCTTATTATCAACAAATATTGTATACATATATACCTGGACCGTGCCCTCCTTCCGGCCTTGAATCTTGAGCAGCATTATCTTAGGATGCCTCGGTGTCGACAAACCCTAGATGATGAGACCATGATAATTCCTCACAAACCAACCCTTAAATAACACTGAGCCATTATGCCGTCACCCTTGAAGCCTTGCGGGCATTTGCAGCCCTTAGCTTGTTCATTCTGTAGATTTCCAAAATTCAGTTTTGTAGGCCCTTGACAATAACCAACTTTTTGACCAAACTTTTTTCCTATTTAGAGCAAAACATGGCCCACAACGATGAGGCCTGCGGTTTGGGCAAGGCATTCTGGGAGCTGTCCCAGGAGATGGAGGAAGAACCTCACCGCTATGAGGATGCCGCAGAAGACACCGATCCCGACTACACAACCCCTAGTGGCGTCGAGGATGACACCACTGATGGTGCCACCGAGGATGCCACCACTGATGATGGTAGTGCACGCATAGATGGCAGCCAACCAAAGAGGCAACGGAAGGACCGGTGCCCGAACGTGCTCGGCACCATCAAGGAGGAATTTACTGAAGTGTCCTTCAAGGGGCATCCAATGGCGCCCAAAGAATTAGTCAAGGGGTACTCGGTTCAGCTCGGGTGCATTCTCCGGAGCACCGTCTCGATCAACACCGAGAATCTAAGGCATCCTGACCGAGGGAATTTGCGCAGCCTCCTCTTCATGAAGCTGCACGAACGATACAAGTTCCCCGGTGACGTCGCAAACACACGCCTCTCAGGGAATAAAGTGAATAGTGCCGCCCTCACGAAGATGAGCATGGCCCTGTCTACTTGGAGAAGCGCGGTGAAGAAAATGATTGACAAAGGTGATAGTTATGAGAAGATCAAGGCGAAAAATCCTTCGATCAGCGAAGATGACTACAAGGAGTTCAAGATCAAGTGCGAGAGCAGCGCAACCGTGGAATCAAGTCAGTGGGGGAAAGATATGCGGGACTTGAACTTAGGGGTCCACCAACTCGGTCCCGGCGGTTACAAAGTGGCGGAACCTATATGGGACAAGGAGGACGCGGAGCGTGCAGAGCAAGGCCTACCGCCCCGCTTCGAGAAATACCGTGACAAGCAGACCAGGAACTATGTCAGGGCCCGGTACACGGTGGACCCGGTAACAAAGGAGCTTACCACGGATGCGAAGACCAAGGCGCTTGAGCGTGTTCTGGTAAGGAATACACCCCCGCGTAATTAGCTCCATATGGTTGCATTCTAATTAATGAAGCCAAATTTCTAAATGGTTCACATTCCTTCCGTAGGAGACTGAAAGCAGTAGCGCGGGGTCGTCTCAGAGCTCCCCTTGGGACAACACTTTAAATAGGGCGTTGAACGTAATGAAAAACAAGGATAAGTTCAGTAAGCCGTCGTCAGCTGGTCGTGTGGCCGGCAAAGGCTTGTCCACAAAATGGTCGTCATACTATAACGCTGGTGTGCGAAAGGAGAGAAAGACCAGCTCGGAAAGCCAGTCGCGCAAGGTTCAAGAACTCAAGGCACAAGTGGCGCGGATTCCGGAGATGGTCCAAGAGCAAGTGCAACAACAACTGCGAACGACGCTCACCGCCATTGTGCCTACCTTGATTCAGGGGCTGTAGACGTGGATTGCGGCCGACCAACAGGGGCCACCCCCGGTTCCCAGCTTCACGGCCAGCAACTCGCACAACGCGCAAGCGGCTCCATTGGTGTCTCCGGCGCCGGCATGGGCATTGGAGCTTAATGCACCCGGGTGTACGCCGGCCGGCACCTCGGCAGCAAGCGGCCCCTCCGTCAGTTGCACGCCCGCCGTTGGCGGTGCCTCGACATTAGCCGAGCTCGACGCCATCACGGTAACTAAGCCTCTCGGCCGATGACTTCATCTCCTTGCCTTTGACTGGGCATCCCTGACGCCCTACATGTTTTCGCAGGGCGCCGCCGACGTTCCATGCACTCTCTTGCACTTCGTGGGCGGCGAGTTGATCGATGTCGCTAAGGGCAGAATCATTCAACTGGGCAACCCCGTGTTCCACGGTAATCCGATGCCACCCACCGTGTATAGGGTTGAACTGGTTCGGGTGCTGCCAGGCTGCGACAACTTGTTACCTCCGATTCGACCCGCTAGGGCCGACGAAGATGATGTGATGACCCTCAGCGCCTGCGTAAGCTGGCCCCTGCTTTGGCCGAAGAGCCAGATTCGTTTGGGGGCGGGGGACACCACCCCAAAGACAACACCGCCAGTCGTGCCGGCGCCAAGCCATGGCAAGACCGCCGCAACGCTACCGGATATGCCGGACATGCATATGGCACAGGATCCAGACATGCATATGGCACAGGATCCGGACGACGACGACAGCGACGACGGTACATTTACCAACGTTGATAAGTACTTTGCCGAACATGGGTACGGTGACGAATTCTTCGGGCCTCCTTCTCAAGAACCCAACCCTGCAAAAGACGACCGCGATCTAGCTGGTACCGCGGAGAAACCCAATTGCAACAGGCGTCGTCTAGCATTCAGTTCTCAGGAGACGCCTCCAGCTGCCGCCTTGACCGAGCCTCAGATAGCCGAGGTGCGAAATATTATCATCCCCAACACACTCAAGAAGGCGATCTGTGAGCAGAACTCGATCCCATTACAACAGAAGAAGAAGGGACGGAAAATAAAGAATAACAAGGGCGGTGCAAGCCAGCCGGCACCGAGTACGATCCGTGCTCAGGACGGGCCACCTTCACCTAAGGGTATCTTGTGGAGGGTGCATGTGGCGGGTAGGCCGATGCTACCGACTAATCTGCTCAATGCTGCTACCGGTGCTATGCGGAGTCTGCATGACAGTGTTCTTTCTTTGGAGAAGCGGCATCTCTCCGAGAATGATGTGGCATACCCGGTTTTCGTGGCCAAGTTGCCAAAGGGCAAGGGCTTTGTGGATAGCACCATCGGGGGTACGATTGTCCTGCGGTTTGATGACATCTTCGCTATGTTTAACCTTCATCCGCTGCACTACACGTTCGTTCGGCTATTTTCGCTGAGTATGGAGATGCGGATCATTAGACACAAGACCCCGAACATCGTGATAGTCGACCCCTTCTACATGTGTGCCAAGATCTTGGGCAGCGCTGGGGACCGGCAAGTCGTGAGTTCACACCTCGAAGGCGTCATTCTGGCAAACCCAGATAAGGATAACTTCCTCGTGCCTTACTTTCCCGAGTAAGTCATCCCCTCACCGCCCCGTAACATATGATTTCTTAGATTTTGATTGTTCTTTTTTTCTAACATTCCGTGTTTTGTGCAGTGACACACATTGCACACTCATCCTCTTAAGCCCGAAATATTCCATGGCCATGTATTTCGACTCGGACCGTCAGTCGAAGAAAGACTACACAAATATCAAGAAAGTTCTTGATGATGTTCTCCCCGGCTACGCTAGATCTGGAGGCACCTTCAGCAGGACAATTCATAGGTACGACAAGCACGTGTTCACCCACAATACGATGTTCCCCTGCGTCAAGCAGCCGCCTGGCAGTCAGAAGGATGCCTACTACGCCCTCCATCACATGCGGGCGATCGTACGGGACCAACATCACCTTCTGCTACAAAATAATCTCAAAGATTGGGCCACATGCTTGTCGGCAATCTAGGACGCGGACATCAGACAAGAATTCTATTGCATCCAGTCGGAGTTTGCGGAAATCATCCATCAAGATGTCCTTCGTACCTCGGGGCAGTTCTACCTCAGATATCAACCGTCCAACAATGAGATAGAAACAACGCTACAAATGGAGGCTGACAACGCCCGCGATTTCATGACCATTATGAAAGACGGCGGCTTCATCCATGCTCCAGTCCCTGAGTCGAGTCGAAAGTAGTGATGCTATGTAGTTCTGAAATGTCGATTGGCTCATGTTGCAATATTAAACTTTAATGAACTTGTATGTCTCTTTGGTTTGGATAGTCGTTCAACTTATATGTAATCGATGCTATTTATTAGTAGGACCATGAATCGTGCTATTAATGTGTTGCTTTTATCTTCCGATCCTTTTGTTGCATACTTATATATTGCTTATGTATTGTTTGTGAATTGCTACTAACGTTTTGTTTGGCTAGTGCATAGAGATGCCGTCGTATGTCGTGTACAAGGGTAAGGTTCCCGGAGTCTACGACGACTGGGAGGAGTGTTGGAGACAGGTTCACCGTTTCAGCGGTAACAGTTACAAAGGGTACACCACTAGGGCGGAGGCGGAAGCTAGATACGCGCGCTATCTAGCGGGAGAGAGGAGGGAGCGTTGGAGGAACCGGATGAAGACCAGTTTCATCGCGATGATGCTCATCGTGATGACCGCAACTCTCTTCTATGTGATGGTAGTTTAGATGATCGATATCGACTTGTAATGTGAAGACAAACTCGCTAGTCGCAGTCTCGAGACTTGTAATGTTCTAACTTTGTTCGGTATTTTAAATTCGGAGACTAATATGATGAATTGTATTCGAAGACTAATCTTCTATTGTATTCGATAAATCTGCTGTTTATATGTTGTGCTGTCTATATTCTGTGCAGTAATATGTTTTGTAACCTGTGCAAATATCAGAAAAGAAAAAAAATCCCTAATATTCATACTAGTGGCGCACCACTCTGCACTTTAGTGGCGCACTGCAGTAAGCACACTAGTGGTGCATCATCTACAAGTGCGCTATTAGTAAGCCAGAGTACAAGGTAAATATGGCCCCCTGGGAGGCATACTAATGGCGCACCATGTGATATACTAATGGCGCACTCCCTGGTGCGCCATTAGTATCTGGTATACTAATGGCGCACCAGGGGTGCGCCATTAGTATTAATTACTAGTGGCGTGATGCTAGTGGCGCACCTGTAGTGCGCCATTAGTGGCCAAAACAGGTGCACCACTAGCAGGCCTTTTCCTAGTAGTGTTAAGTAGACATACCCATATCTGCTGAAGTCATCAGTGAGGGTGAGAACATAACGGTAGCCACCGTGAGCCTCAACGCTCATTGGACCGCATACATTGGTATGTATTATCTCCAACAAGTCAGTTGCTCGCTCCATTGCTCCGGAGAATGGAGTATTGGTCATCTTGCCCATGAGGCATGGTTCGCACGTGTCAAATGATTCGAAATCAAGAGACTCCAAAAGTCCATCAGCATGGAGCTTCTTCATGCATTTGACACCAATATGACCAAGGCGGCAGTGACAATCTAAGTGGGACTATTGTTATCAACCTTACACTTTTTGGTACTCACACTACGAACATGTGTAACATCACATTCAAGATTCATCAAAAATAAACCATTGACCAACGGGGCATGACCATAAAACATTTCTCTCATATAATTAGACCAACCATTATTCTCAGATTTAAATGTGTAGCCATCTCGAATCAAACAAGATCCAGATACAATGCTCATGCTCAAAGCTGGTACAAAATAACCATTACCGAGGTTTAAAACTAATCCCGAAGGTAGATGTAGAGGTAGCGATCCGACGGTGATCACATCGACCTTGGAACCATTCCCGACGTGCATCATCACCTCGTCCTTTGCGAGACTCCGCTTATTCCACAGCTCCTGCTTGGAGTTACAAATGTGAGCAACTACACCGGTATCAAATACCCAGGAGCTACTACGAGCGCTGTTAAGGTACACATCAATAAAAAGTATATAAAATATACCTTTAACGTTGCCGGCCTTCTTATCCGCTAAGTACTTGGGGCAGTTTCGCTTTCAGTGACCGGTACCCTTGCAATAAAAGCACTCAGTCTTAGGCTTGGGTCCATTCTTGTTCTTCTTCCCGGTAACTTGCTTACCGGGCGTGGCAACAGCTTTGCCATCCTTCTTGAAGTTCTTCTAACCCTTGCCTTTCTTGAAACTAGTGGTCTTATTCATCATCAACACTTGATGCTCCTTTTTGATCTCGACCTCCGCTGATTTCAGCATCGAGTACAACTCAGGAATGGACTTCTCCATACCCTGCATGTTGTAGTTCATCACAAAGCTCTTGTAGCTAGGTGGAAGCGGCTGGAGGATTCTGTCAATGACCGAGTCATTCAGAAGATTAACTCCCATCTGAGTCAAGCGGTTGTGCAACCCAGACATTTTGAGTATGTGCTCACTGACAGAACTGTTCTCCTCCATCTTACAGCTGAAGAACTTGTCGGAGGCGTCATATCTCTCCACCCGGCCATGAGCTTGGAAAACCAGTTTCAGCTCTTGGAACATCTCACATGCTCCGTGTTACTCAAAACGCTTTTGGAGCCCCGGTTCTAAACTGTAAAGCATGTCGCACTGAACCAGGGAGTAATCATCATAGTGTGATTGCCAAGCGTTCGTAACGTCTTGGTTCGCTAGGAAAATGGGGGGGGTCACCTAGTGGTGCATCGAGGACATACAATCTCTTGGAATCTATGAGGATGATCCTCAAGCTACGGACCTAGTCCGCATAGTTGCTTCCATCATCTTTTAGCTTGGTTTTCTTTAGGAATGCGTTGAAGTTGAGGGTGACATTAGCGTTGGCCATTGGATCTACAATATAGATTGTAAAGACAATTTAAGACTAAGTTCATGATAATTAAGTTCACATAATCAAATTATTTAATGAACTCCCACTTAGATAGACATCTCTCTAGTCATCCAAGTGATACTCAACTAGACCGTGTCCGATCATCACGTGAGACAGACTAGTCATCCATGGTGAACATCTCCATGTTGATCGCATCTACTATACGACTCATGTTCGACCTTTCGGTCTTTTGTGTTCCGAGGCCATGTCTATACATGCTAGGCTCGTCAAGTCAACCTAAGTGTTTTGCATGTGTAACACCCGTTGTATGCAAATGTTAGAACCTATCACACCCGATCATCACGTGGTGCTTCGGAACAACGATCCATAGCAACGGTGCATAGTTAGGGTGAACACATTTCTTCAAATTTTATTGAGAGATCATCTTATTTACTACCGTCCTTCTAAGCAAATAAGATCTAAACATTATAAACATCACATGCAATCAATATAGTGACCTGATGTGGCCAATATCATCTTGCTCCTTTGATCTCCATCTTCGGGGCACCTTGATCATCACTGTCACCGGCATGACACCATGATCTCCATCATCATGATCTCCATCATCGTGTCTTCATGAAGTTGTCTCGCCAACTATTACTTCTACTACTATGGCTAACATTTAGCAATAAAGTAAAGTAATTACATGGCGTTTATTATTGACACGTAGGTCATACAATAAAATAAGACAACTCCTATGGCTCCTGCGGGTTGTCATACTCATCGACATGCAAGTCGTGAATCCTATTACAAGAGCATGATCAATCTCATATATCACAATGCATCACATAAAATCCTTTGGCCATATCACATCACAAGGCATATGCTGCAAAAACAAGTTAGAGGTCCTCTAATTTGTAGTTGCAAGTTTTTACGTGGCTGCTATAGGTTTCTAGCAAGAACGTTTATGCCAAAACCACAACGTGATATGCCAATTGCTATTTACCCTTCATAAGGACCCTTTTCATCGAATCCAATCCAACTAAGGTGGGAGAGACAGACACGCGTTAGCCACCTTATGCAATAAGTGCATGTCAGGCGGTGGAACCGGTCTCACGTAAGCGTATGTGTAAAGTTGGTCTGGGCTGCTTCATCCCACAATACCGCTGAATCAAGATAAGACTAGTAGTGGTAAGAAATTAGCAAGATCAACACCCACAACAACGTTGTGTCCTACTCGTGCATATATTCTACGCATAGACCTAGCTCATGATGCCACTTTTCGGAGACGTAGTAGTAAATCAAAAATTTCCTACGTGTTCGCCAAGATCTATCTATGGAGAAACCAGCAATGAGTGGAGAGAGTGCATCTTCATACCTTTGAAGATCGCAAAGCGGAAGCATTACTAGAACGCGGTTGGTGGAGTCGTACTCGCAGCGATTCAGATCGCGGTGGAATCCGATCTAAGCGCCGAACAACGACGCCTCCGCGTTCAACACACGTGCATCCCGGTGACGTCTCCTACGCCTTGATCCAGCAAGGAGGAAGGAGAGGTTGAGGGAGAGCTCCGGCAGCATGACGGCATGGTGACGATGGAGCTGTGTGGTACTCCGGCAGAACTTCGCTAAGCACTACAGAGGACAAGGAGAGGGAGGAGTAGGGCTGTGCCGTGGGAGAGAGAGATGCGTGTCTCCGGCAGCCCCAAGGGCTCCTCTATTTATAGGAGGAGGAGGAGGGAGGGCTGCGCCCTAGGGTTCCCACCCGAGGGTGGTGCGGCAGCCTCCAGATCCCATCTGGCCGGCGGCCAAGAGGGAGAGGGGTGCGGCTACCCTAGGGTGGGCCTTAAGGCCCATTTGCACTAGGGTTTGCCCCCTCCCACTTCAGCTGCGCCTTGGGCCCTTGTGTGGGGCGCACCAGCCCACCTAGGGGCTGGTTCCCTCCCACTTGCGGCCCATACAGCCCTCTGGGGCTGGTGGCCCCACTTGGTGGACCCTCGGAACCCTTCCGGTGGTCCCGGTGTGTTATCAGTAATTCCCGAAACATTTCCGATGACCAAAACCTCACTTCCTATATATGAATCTTTACCTCTGGACCATTTCGGAGATCCTCGTGACGTCCGGGATCTCATTCAGGACTCCGAACAGCCTTTGGTAACCACGTACACTATTTCCTTATAACCCTAGCGTCATCGAACCTTAAGTGTGTAGACCCTACGGGTTTGGGAGACACGTAGACATGACCGAGACACCTCTCTCGTCAATAACCAACAGTGGGATCTGCATACCCATGTTGGCTCCCACATGCTCCACGATGATCTCATCGGATGAATCACGATGTCGGGGATTCAATCAATCCCGTATACAATTCCCTTTGTCTACCGGTATGATACTTGCCCAAGATTCGATCGTCGGTATGCCTATACCTTGTTCAATCTCGTTACCGGCAAGTCTCTTTACTCATTCCATAACACATCATCCCATGGCTAACTCCTTAGTCACATTGAGCTCATTATGATGATGTCTTACCGAGTGGGCCCAAAGATACCTCTCCATCACACGGAGTGACAAATCCCAGTCTCGATTCGTGCCAACCCAACAGACACTTTCGGAGATACCCATAGTGCACCTTTATAGCCACCCAGTTACGTTGTGACGTTTGGCACACCCAAAGCATTCCTACGGTATTCGGGAGTTGCACAATCTCATGGTCTAAAGAAACGATACTTAACATTAGAAAAGCTTTAGCAGACGAACTACACGATCTTGTGCTATGCTTAGGATTGGGTCTTGTCCATCACATCATTCTCCTAATGATGTGATCCCGTTATCAACGACATCCAATGTCCATGGTCATGAAACCGTGACCATCTATTGATCAACGAGCTAGCCAACTAGAGGCTCGCTAGGGACATGTTGTGGTCTATGTATTCACACATGCATTACGGTTTCCGGTTAACACAATTATAGCATGAACAATAGACAATTATCGTGAACAAGGAAATACAATAATAACCATTTTATTATTGCCTCTAGGGCATACTTCCAACACCTCTAGCATGCCCTGGTGGGTTGTGGGCGTCCTGGGCTCCCTCCTGGCTCCTTCTTTGGCCCATCGGCACTCTTCTGGTCCAAAAAAATCTCCAAAAAGTTTCGTCTCGATTGGAGTTTGATACATCTCCAATGTATCTATACTTTTTGATTGTTCCATGGTATTGTATTATCTGTTTTGGATGTTTTATATGCATTAATATGCTATTTTATATTATTTTTGGGACTAACCTATTAACCTAGAGCCCAGTGCCAGTTTCTGTTTTTCCCTATTTTTGAGTTTTACAAAAAAGGAAAATCAAACGGAGTCCAAACGGAATAAAACTTTCGCGATGATTTTTCTTGGACCATAAGACATCTAGAAGATCTGGAGAGGAGGTCAGAAGACCTGGCAGCAGACGACAAGCCGCCAGGGCGCTCCCTAGGGGGGAGCACCCCCTGGCTTGTGGGTCCCGTGGAGGCCTTCTAACCCTAACTCTTTGCCTATATATTTCCATATATTCCCAAACCATCAGAGGGAGCCGTGTAAATACTTTTCTGCCGCCGCAACCTTCTGTTCCCGTGAGATCCTATCTTGGGGCCTTTCCGGTAATCTGCCAGAGGGGGATTAGATCACGGAGGGCATCTAAATCAACTCCATTGCTCCTCCGATGAAGAGTGAGTAGTCTACCTTAGAACTACGGGTCCATAGCTAGTAGCTAGATGACCTTTTCTCTCTCTCTCTCCGATCCACAATACCATGTTCTCCTCGATGTTCTTGGAGATCTATCCGATGTAATGTTCTTTTGCGGTGTGTTTGTCGAGATCCGATGAATTGTGGACTTATGATCAGATTATCTATGAATATTATTTGAATTTATATGAATTATTATATGCATGATTTCATATCTTTGTATTTCTATTCAAGTTATTGGTTTGGTTTGGCCAACTAGATCGGTAGTTCTTGCAATGGGTGAGGTGCTTAGTTTTGGGTTCAATCTTGTGGTGTCCTCACCCAGTGACAAAGTAGGGGTAGCGAGGCACGTATTTGTATTGTTGCCATCAAGGATAAAAAGTTGGGGTTTTCATCATATTGCTTGAGTTTATCCCTCTATATCATGTCATCTTACTTAAGGCGTTACTTTGTTCTTTATGAACTTAATACTCTAGATGCAGGCAGGAGTCGGTCGATGTGTGGAGTAATAGTAGTAGATAAAGAATCATTTCGGTCTACTTGACACGGAAGTGATGCCTATATGCATAATCATTGCCTTGGATATCGTCATAACTTTGCGCTTTTCTATCAATTTCTTGACAGTAATTTGTTCACCCACCATATTATTTTCCTTCAAGAGAGAAGCCTCTAGTGAAACCTATGCCCCTAGGTCTATTTTCCATTATATATTTTCAGATCTATAAACCAAAATACCAGAAAGACCTTGCTGCAATTTTATTTATGTTTATTTACTTTTACTTTTAGTAATCTTTTATATCTATCTCTATCAGGTCTCTGTTGGGTTACGTCGCATGGGAAACAAAAAAATTCCTACGCACACGCAGATCTATCCATGGTGATGAGCATCTACGAGAGGGAGAGTGGATCTACATACCCTTGTAGATCGCTAAGCGGGAAGCATTAAGAAACGCGGTTGGTGTAGTCGAACGTCTCCGCGATCCAAATCGCCGAGCATCCCGCGATCTCATCACGATCCGTCCCGTGATCTAATCATGATCCGTCCCACGAACTCATCACGATCCGTCCCACGATCCAATCACGATCTGTCCCGCGAACTCATCACGATCCGTCCCGCGAACACATCACGATCCATCCGCGATCTTGATCACGATCCTTCCGATCTAGCGCCGAACGGACGGCACCTCCGCGTTCAGCACACGTACAGCTCGGTGACGATCTCCGCCTTCTTGATCCAGCAAGAGGGAGCGGAGAGGTAGACGAGTTCTCCGATAGTGTGACAACACTATGGTGATAGTGGTGGAGTAATTCCGGCAGGGCTTCGCCTAAGCGCTGTAGAAAACTGATCTAGAGGAGAAACTATGCACTAGAGGAACGAGCAGCACGTGGCTAAAAATCAGGTGCAAAAAACCCTAAAACCTCCAGTATATATAAGAGGAAGAGAGGAGGAGGCTTGGCTCCCAAGGAGACAGCCCTTGGGTCAGCCGAACCGAGGAGGAGAGGAGGTCCTCCTCCAATCCTAGTAGGACTAGGATTCCTCCTTATTTTTGCCATTTTTGCCTTTTTCCACCTTTTTCTCTTTGGGCTTTTCTTCCCAGCCGCATGGGCCTTGTGTGGGACTTACACCGGCCCACTAAGGGCTGGTATTTACTCTCCCACAGCCCATGTAGCCTCTTGGGTCAAAATACCCCTCCCGATGGTCTCCCGGTACACTACCGGCACTCCCGGTACACTACCGATGAGCCCGAAACTTTTCCGGCGACCAAAATAGGACTTCCTATATATCAATCTTTACCCCCGAACCATTACGGAGCTCCTCGTGACGTACAGGATCTCATCCGGGACTCCGAACAACCTTCAGTCACCACCATACATAACTCTATACTACCGAAACGTCACCAAACCTTAAGTGTGCAGACCCTGCGGGTTCGAGAACTATGTAGACATGACCGAGGCACCTCTACGGTCAATAACCAATAGCGGGACCTGGATGCCCATATTGGTTCCTACGTATTCTAAGAAGATCTTTATCGGCCGAACCTCTATGTCAAGGATTCAGTTAATCCCGTATGATGTTCCCTTTGTTCTTCAGCATGTTACTTGCTCGAGATTCGATCGTCGGTATCTCCATACCTAGTTCAACATCGTTACTGGCAAGTCTCTTTACTCGTTCTGTAATACAAGATCCCATGACTAACACTTAGTCACATTGCTTGCAAGGCTTATTGTGATGTTGCATTACCGAGTGGGCCCTAAGATACCTCTCCATCACACGGAGTAACAAATCCCAGTCTTGATCCATGCCAACCCAATAGACACCCTTGGAGATACCTGTAGAGCACCTTTATAGTCACCAAGTTACGTTGCGACGTTTGATACACACAAGGCACTTCTTCGGTGTCCATGAGTTGCATGATCTCATGGTCATGGGAACATATACTTGACATGCAGAAAACAATAGCAATAAACTGACACGATCATATGCTACGTTTGTAGTTTGGGTCTTGTCCATCACATCATTCTCCTAATGATGTGATCCCATTACCAAATGACATCTCATGTCCATGACTAGGAAACCATAGCCATCTTTGATTAACGAGCCAGTCTATTAGAGGCATACTAGGGACATGGTGTTGTCTATGTATCCACACATGTATCTGAGTTTCCGATCAACACAATTATAGCATGGATAATAAACAATTATCATGAACAAGGAAATATGATACCAACTAATTTATTATTGCCTCTAGGGCATATTTCCAACAGTCTCCCACTTGCACTAGAGTCAATAATCTAGTTCACATCACCATGTGATTCGCATTGTTATGAATCTAACACCCAATGAGTTCTGGGGCTCGATCATGCTTTGCATGTGAGAGAGGTCCTATAGTCAACGGGTCTGCAACATTCAGATCCGTGTGTACTTTGCAAATCTCTATGTCAAACCGTAAACACTGCTACCACAGTCCACTTGGTACTATTCCAAATGGCTGCTCCACTATATGTATCCAGATTGCTACTGCGGGTCATCCAGATTGGTGTTAAAGCTTGCATCGACGTAACTCTTTACGACGAACTCTTTGTCACCTCCATAATCGAGAAACATCTCCTTAGTCTATTAGTTACTAAGGATAATCTTGACCGCTGTCCAGTGATCCACTCCTGGATCACTCTTGTACCCCTTGACGGACTCATGGTAAGGCACACACAGGCGCGGTACACAGCATGACATACTATATAGAGCCCATGGCTAAGGCATAGGGGACGACATTCGTCCTTTCTCTTTCTTCTGCCGTGGTCGAGCTTTGAGTCTCACTCAACTTCACACCTTACAAAGTAGGCGAGAACACTTCTCTCTGACTAATCCATTTTGAACTCTTTCAAAATCTTGTCAAGGTATGTACTCATTGAAAGTCTTATCAAACATCTTGATCTATCTTTATAGATCTTGATGCTCAACAATTAGGTAGCTTTATTCAGGTCTTCCTTTGGAAATCACTTTTCAAACAACCATTTATGCTTTCCAGAAATTCCACATTATTTCCGAATAGCAATATGTCATCCACATATACTTATCAGAAACTCTATAGTGCTCCCACTCACTTTATTGCAAATACAAGTTTCTCATAAACTTTGTATAGACTCAAAAACTTTGATCACCACATCAAAGTGTATATTCCAACTTCGAGATGCTTCCTTCAGTCCATAGAAGGATCATTGAAGCTGGCACACCTTTTAGCATTTTTAGGACTGACAAAACCTTCTGGTTGTATCACATACAACCTTTCCTCAAGTAAACTGTTAAGGAAACGACGTTTTGACATCCATCTACCAGATTTCATAATTGAAAAATGCAGCAACTGTTAACATAATTCCAATAGACTTTAGCATCGCTACGAGTGAGAAAGTCTCATCGTAGTCCACTCCTTGAACTTGCCAGAAACTTCTTTGCGACAAGTCAAGCTTTATAAATGGTGACATTTACCATCAGTGTTTGTCTTCATTTTAAAAGTCCATTTGTACTCAGCGACCTGCCGTCCAACGAGCAAGTCTACCAAAGTCTATACTTGGTTTTCATATATGGATCCTTTCTCGGATTTCATGGCCTCTAACCATTTATCGGAATCCGGGCCCATCATCGCTTCTCCATAGCTCGTAGGCTCATTGTTGTCCAACAACATGACCTCCAAGATAGGGTTTTTGTACCGCTCAGGAGCAGTACACATCCTTGTTGACCTACGAGGTTCGATAGTAACTTGATCCAAAGCTTCATGATCATCATCATGTACTTCCTCTTCAACTGACGTAGGTTCCACAGAAACATCTTTCTGCGCTGCGCTACTCTCTGGTTGAAACAAAGGTTCAACAACCTCATCAAGTTCTATCTTCCTCCCACTCAATTATTTCGAGAGAAACCCTTTCTCGAGAAAGGACCCAGTTTTAGCAACAAACATTTTATGCTTGGATCTGAGATAGAAGGTTTACCCAACTGTCTTTAGGGTATTCTATGAAGATGCATTTGTCCGCTTTGGGTTCGAGCTCATTTGGTGAAAACATTTTCCACACAAGAGTCGCAACCCCAAACTTTAAGAAATGACAACTTAGGTTTCTATCAAACCATAATTCACACGGTGTCATCTCAACAGATTTATATGGTGCCCTATTTAAAGTGAATGTAGTTGTCTGTAATGCATAACCCCAAAACTATAGTAGTAAAAGGATAAGAGACATCATAGCATGCACCATATCCAATAGAGCACGACTATGACGTTTGGACACACCATCACACTATGGTGTTCCAGGTGGCGTGAGTTGTGAAACAATTTTCACATTGTCTAAAGTTGTATGCCAAACTCGCAACTCAGATATTCATCTCGACGATCATATCGTAGACATTTTTATCTTCTTGTCACGATGATCTTAAACTTCACTCTGAATTTGCTTGAACCTTTCAAACGATTCAGACTTGTGTTTCATTAAGTAAATATACACTATATCTACTCAAATCATCAGTGAAGGTAAGAAAATAACGATATCCACCGCACGCTATAAGACTCATTGGATTGCATACATCAACATGTATCATTTCCAATAAGTCACTTGCCCGTTCCATCCATCTGGAAACGGAGTCCTTAGTCATCTTGCCCAAGAGGCATGGTTCACATGTCTCAACCGATTCAAAATCGAATGAGTCCAAAGATCCATCAACATGGATTTTCTTCATGTGCTTTATACCAATATGACATTTAGCGGCAGTGCCAAGGTTGTTAGAATCGCGATTCTGTTATGCGATTCTACGACTTTACGATTCAAATTAACCCCTATGATTCTACGATTTTACTCCATAGAATCTACGTTTCTACGATCCTGATAGTGAAGATTCTAGGATTTGCGATCCTACCATCGGAGTTCCGATCCGATTCAGAATCACGATTCTGACAACCTTGGGTAGTGCCACAAGTATGTGGTACTATCATTATTAACTTTGTATCTTTTGGCATCAATGTTATGAACATGTGTATTACTATGATCAAGATTCAACAAACCATTCTCACTGGGTGCATGACCATTGAAGGTATTATTCATGTAAACAGAATAAAAATTATTATCTAACTTAAATGAATAACCATGTTGCAATAAACACGATCTAATCACGTTCATGCTCAACGCAAAACACCAAATAACATTTATTTAGGTTCGTCACTAATCCCGAAGGTAGAGAGAGCATGCGATGTTGATCACATCAACCTTGGAAACATTTCCAACACACATCATCACCTCACCCATAGCTAGTGCTCCGTTTATTCCGTAGATTTTATTTCGAGTTACTAACATTTAGCAACTGAACCGGTATCCAATACCCAGGTGCTACTAGGAGTAGCAACTGACTTGCTATCCATGAAGTTTCCCTCCTTGCTCTTGCCCTTCTCTAAACTACTGGTTAGACTAACCATCAACACTTGACGCTCCTTCTTGATTTCTACCTTCGTGGTGTCAAACATCGTGAACAGCTCAGGGATCATTCTTTTTTTCCCTGGCATTTTATAGTTCATCACCAACTTCTAGTAGCTTAGTGACAGTGACTTGGAGAACTATATAAATCAATATCTTATCTGGAAGATCAACTCCCACTGGATTCAAGCGATTGTAGCACCCAGACAATCTGAGCACATGCTCAACGATTGAGCTATTCTCTTTCATCTTGTAGGCAAAGAATCTTGTTGGAGATCTCATATCTCGCAACACGGGCACGAGCTTGAGATCCTAATTTCAGCTCTTAGAACATCTCATATGTTCCTTGACGTTCAAAACGTTTCGGAGCCACAATTCTAAGCCGAATGCATGACGCACTAAACTATCAAGTAGTCATCAGAACATGCATGTCAGATGTTCACAACATCTATAGACGACGCTAGAGGGCTTGGCGCACCGAGCGGTGCACTAAGGACATAAGCCTTCTGTGCAGCAATGAGGACAATCCTCAGATCACGGACCCAGTCCGCAATATTTCTACCATCATCTTTCAACTCTATTTCTCTAGGAACATATAAAAATTCAAGGGAGCTACAGCGTGAGCTAGTAATCTACAACATAAGTTTGCAAAGACACTACTGACTATGTTCATGATAATGAGTTCAATTAATCATATTACTTAAGAACTCCCACTCAAATTGACATCCCTCCGGTCATTCGAGTGATACATGATCCAAATTCACCAACTCAAGTCCGATCATCACGTGAGTTGAGGTGGTTTCAATGGTGAACATCATCATGTTGATCATATCTACTATATGACTCATGTTCGACCTTTCAGTCTCTTGTGTTCCGAGGCCATGTCTGTACATGCTAGGCCCGTCAAGTTTAACCCGAGTGTTCTGCACGTGCAACACTGGCTTGCACCCGTTGTATGTGAACGTAGAGTCTATCAGACCCGATCATCACGTGGTGTCTCAACACGACGAACTTTCGCAACGGTGCACACTCGGGGAGAACACAATTTATCGAGAAATTAAGTGAGGGATCACCTTATAATGCTACCATCGTCCTCAGCAAAACAAGGTGCATAAAAGGATTAACATCACATGCAAATCATAAGTGACATGATATGGCCATGAACTTGTGCTTTTTATCTCCATCTTGAAAGCACCGGCATGATCTCCATCATCACCGGCAAGACATCATGATCTCCATCATCTTGATCTCCATCAATGTGTCGCCATCGGGGTTGTCGCGCCCACCATGCTTCTACTACTATTGCTACCATTTAGCGATAAAGTAAAGCATTATATATCGCTTAATGATTGACCCGCATGTCATACAATAATTAAAGACAACCCTATGGCTCCTGCCGGTTGCCGTACTCATCGACATGCAAGTTGTGATAATCTATACATCACATGATCATCTCATACATCACATGTATCACATCATGTAATTAGCCATATCACATCACAACATACCCTGCAAAAACAAGTTAGACGTCCTCTAATTGTTGTTGCATGTTTTACGTGGCTGCTACGGGTATCTAGCAAGAACAATTCTCATCTACGCAAAAACCACAACGGTGATACACTAGTTGCTTTTCAACCTTCTCAAGGACCGCCGTTGTCGACTCCGATCCAACTAAAGTGAGAGAAACTGGCACCTGCAAGCCATCTATGCAACAAGTTTTGCTTGTGGGAACCAGTCTCTCGTAAGCGTACGAGTAATGTTGGTCCGGGCCGCTTCATCTCACAATACCGCTGAACCAAAATCCGACCAAGGGAGGAAGCAATCTAAGCATCAACGCCCACAAACATTTTGTGTTCTACTCGAGATCTCATCTACACATAGACCTAGCTCATGATGCCACTATTGGGTTACGTCGCATGGGAAACAAAAAATTTCCTACGCACACGCAGATCTATCCATGGTGATGAGCATCTACGAGAGGGAGAGTGGATCTAGATACCCTTGTAGATCGCTAAGCGGGAAGCGTTAAGAAGCGTGGTTGGTCTAGTCGAACGTCTTCGCGATCCAAATCGCCGAGCGTCCCGTGATCTCATCACGATCCGTCCCGAGCACGCACCGAACGGACGACACCTCCACGTTCAGCACACGTACAGCTTGATGACGATCTCCCCCTTCTTGATCCAACAAGAGGGAGCGGAGAGGTAGAAGAGTTCTCCGACAGCGTGACGGCGCTCCGGCGATGGTGGTGGAACTATTCCGACAGGGCTTCGCCTAAGCACTGCAGAAATCCGATCTAGAGTTTGTCTAGGCGAAGCCCTGCCAGAATAGTTCCACCACCATCGCCGGAGCGCCGTCACGCTGTCGGAGAACTCTTCTACCTCTCCGCTCCCTCTTGCTGGATCAAGAAGGCGGAGATCGTCATCAAGCTGTACGTGTGCTGAACGCGGAGGTGTCGTCCGTTCGGTGCTTGCTCGGGACGGATCGTGATTGAATCGCGGGATGCTCGGCGATTTGGATTGCGAAGACGTTCGACTAAACCAACCGCGTTTCTTAATGCTTCCCACGTAGCAATCTACAAGGGTACGTAGATCCACTCTCCCTCTCGTAGATGCTCATCACCATGGATAGATCTTGCGTGTGTGTAGGAATTTTTTTGTTTCCCATGCAACATTCCCCAACAGTGGCATCATGAGCTAGGTCTATGTGTAGATGATATCTCGAGTAGAACACAAAGCATTTGTGGGCGTTGATGCTTAGATTGCTTCCTCCCTTGGTCGTGTTTTGGTTCAACGTATTGTGGAATGAAGCGGCCAGGACCAACCTTACTTGTACGCTTACGAGAGACCGGTTCCATCGACTGACGTGTAACCTCGTTGCACAAAGATGGCTGGCGGGTGTCTGTTTATCCTACTTTAGTTGGATCGGATTCGACAAAGGCGGTCCTTGAGAAGGTTGAAAAGCAACTTATGTATCACCGTTGTGGTTTTGCGTAGGTGAGAATTGTTCTTGCTAGATACCTGTAGCAACCACGTAAAACATGCAACAACAATTAGAGTACGTCTAACTTGTTTTTGCAGGGTATGTTGTGATGTGATATGGCCAATTACATGATGAGATATATGTGATGTATGAGATGATCATGTTTTGTATAGAATATCACGACTTGCATGTCGATGAGTACGACAACCGGCAGGAGCCATAGGGTTGTCTTTAATTATTGTATGACCTGCGTGTCAATCATTAAGCGCTATATAATGCTTTACTTTATTGCTAAACGGTAGAAATAGTAGTAGAAGCATGGTGGGCACGACAACCCTGATGGCGACACATTGATGGAGATCATGGTGTCATGTCGGTGACGATGGAGATCATGCCGGTGCTTTCAAGATGGAGATCAAAAGCACAAGTTCATGGCCATATCATGTCACTTATGATTTGCATGTGATGTTAATCCTTTTATGCACCTTGTTTTGCTTAGGACGACGGTAGCATTATAAGGTGACCCCTCACTTAAATTTCAAGATGAATTATGTTCTCCCCGAGTGTGCACCGTTGTGAAAGTTCGTTGTGTCGAGACACCACGTGATGATCGGGTGTGATAGACTCTACGTTCACATACAATGGGTGCAAGCCAGTGTTGCACATGCAGAACACTTGGGTTAAACTTGACGAGCCTAGCATGTACAGACATGGCCTCGGAACACAAGAGACCGAAAGGTCGAACATGAGTCATATAGTAGATATGTTCAACATGATGATGTTCACAATTGAAACCACCTCAACTCATGTGATGATCGGAATTGAGTTGTTGAATTTGATCATGTGACACTCAGATGACCTGAGGGATGTCAATTTGAGTGGGAGCTTTAGTAATTTTATTAACTAAACTCATTATCTTGAACAATAGTCTAAGTAACCTTTGCATATTTAGGTTGTAGATTAATGGCTCGCGCAGTAGCACCCCTGAATTTTAATGCGTTTCTAGAGAAAGCTAAGTTCAAAGATGATGGAAGTAACTTTGTTGACTGGGCCCGTAATCTGAGGATTATCCTCACGGCTTCCCAGAAATCATATGTCCTTGATGCACCGCTTGGTGACCAACTAGAAGACTTGTCATCCGAAGACGTTAAGAACGATTAGGAGGCACGTTCTGGAGATTACTCAATAGTTCAGTGTGCAATATTGTATGGCTTAGAACCGGGACTTCAAAGACGTTTTGAACGTCATGGAGCATATGAGATGTTCTAGGATTTGAAGTTTATCTTTCAGAAGAATGCCCGAATCGAGAGGTATGAGACCTCCAATAAGTTATATGCTTGCAAGATGGAGGAGAACGGGTCTATCAGTGAACATATACTCAGAATGTCTGGGTATTCGACTCGTCTAGCGAAGTTGGGAATTGCCCTTCTGCCAGAGGCGATCACTGACAGAGTTCTTCAATCACTGCCACCTAGTTACAAGAGCTTTGTGATGAACTATAACATGCACGGGATGAACAAGTCAGTCGCCGAGCTGTTTGCAATGCTAAAAGCCACTGAGTCTGAAATCCAGAAAGAACATCAAGTGTTGATGGTAAATAAAACCACTAGTTTCAAGAAGAATGCAAGGGCAATGGCAAGAAGGGTAAAACCAAGAAGGATGGCAAAGCAGTTGCTACTCTTGTAAAGAAGCCCAAGTGTGGACCCAAGCCAGAAACTGAGTGCTTTCATTGCAAGGGAACTGGTCACTGGAAACGAACTGCCCCAAGTACCTGACCGACAAGAAGGCAGCCAACGACAAACAAGGTATATATGATATACATGTTATTGATGTGTACCTTACTAGCTCTCGTTGTAGTGCCTGGGTATTTGATACCGGTTCGGTTGCTCACATTTGCAACTCAAAACAGGAACTACGGAATAGACGAAGGCTGGCAAAGGATGAAGTGATGATGCACGTAGGAAATGGTTCCAACGTTGATGTGATCGCCGTCGGCACGCTCTCTCTTCGATTACCATCAGGATTAGTGATGAACCTGAATAATTGTTATTTAGTGCCTGCATTAAGCATGAACATTGTATCTGGATCTTGTTTATTGTGAGACGGTTACTCATTTAAATCAGAGAATAAAGGTTGTTCTATTTATATGAGTAATATCTTTTATGGTCATGCACCTAATGTGAGGGGTTTATTCATATTGAATCTTGATAGTGATGACACACATGTTCATAACATTGATGCCAAAAGATGTAGAGTTGATAATGATAGTACCACTTTCTTGCGGCACTGCCGTTTAGGTCATATTGGTGTAAAACGCATGAGGAAGCTCCATGCTGATGGACTTTTGGAGTCACTTGATTTTGAATCACTTGACACATGTGAACCATGCCTCATGGGCAAGATGACTAAAACGCCGTTCGGTGGAACAATGGAACGGGCAAGTGACTTATTGGAAATCATACATACTGATGTGTGCGGTCCAATGAATGTTACAGCACGTGGTGGATATCGTTATTTTCTCACCTTCACTGATGACTTAAGTAGATATGGGTATATTTACTTAATGAAACACAAGTCTGAAACGTTTGAAAAGTTCAAGCATTTCAGAGTGAAGTTGAGAATCATCGTAACAAGAAGATTAAATTCCCGCGATCTCATCGAGGAGGTGAATATCTGAATTATGAGTTTGGCAGTCACTTAAGACAGTGTGGAATTGTTTCACAGTTGACACCTCCTGGAACACCACAGCGTAATGGTGTGTTCGAACGTCATAATCGAGCCTTATTAGATATGGTGCGTTCTATGATGTCTCTTGCTGATTTGCCATTATTGTTTTGGGGTTATGCATTAGAGACAGCTGCATTCACTTTAAATAGGGCACTATCAAAATCCGTTGAGACGACGCCATATGAGCTATGGTTTGGCAAGAGGCCAAAGTTGTCATTTCTTAAAGTTTGGGGATGTGATGCTTATGTCAAAAAGCTTTAGCCTAAAAAGCTGGAACCCAAAGCGGAGAAATGTGTCTTCATAGGATACCCGAAAGAGACAGTCGGGTATACCTTCTATCTCAGATCCGAAGGCAAAATGTTTGTCGCTAAGAACGGAACATTTCTTGAGAAAGAGTTTCTCTCGAAAGAATTGAGTGGGAGGAAAATAGAGCTTGATGAGGTTATTGAACCTTTACTTCAACCAGAAAGTAGCGCAGCGCAGAAAGATGTTTCTGTGGAACCTATAACAATTGAAGAGGAAGTTAATGATGATGATCATGAAGCTTCAGATCAAGCTGCTATTGGACCTCGTAGGTCGACAAGGCCGCGTGCTACTCCTGAGTGGTACGGCAACCCTGTCTTGGAGGTCATGTTGTTGGACAACAATGAACCTACGAGCTATGGAGGAGCGGTGATGGGTCTGGATTCCGAGAAATGGTTAGAGGCCATGAAATCCGAGATGGGATCCATGTATGAAAACAAGGTATGGACTTTGGAAGTATTACCTGAAGGGCGAAAGACCATTCAGAATAAATGGATCTTTAAGAAGAAGACAGACCCGGACGATAATGTCACCATCTATAAAGCTCGACTTGTGGCAAAGATTTTTTTCACAAGTTCAAGGAGTTGACTACGATGAGACCTTCTCACTCGTAGCGATGCTTAAGTCTATTAGAATCATGTTGGCAATAGCTGCTTATTTCGACTATGAAATTTGGCAGATGGATGTCAATACAGTATTCCTCAATGGTTTCCTTGAGGAAGAGTTGTATATGATACAACCAGAAGGTTTTGTTGATCCAGAGAATGCTGACAAAGTTTACAAACTCCAGCAATCCATTTATCGGCTGGTGCAAGCATCTCGGAGTTGGAATAAGCGTTTTGATGAGGTGATCAAAGCGTTTGAGTTTATACAAGTTTATGGAGAAGCTTGTATTTACAAGAAAGTGAGTGGGTGCTCTATAGCGTTTCTAATATTATATGTGGATGATATATTGCTGATTGGAAACAATATAGAAATGCTGGAAAGCGTGAAGGAATATTTGAACAAGAGTTTTTCAATGAAGGACCTAGGAGAAGCTGCTTTCATATTAGGCATTAAGATATATAGAGATAGATCGAGACGCTTAATAGCACTTTCACAGAGCACATACCTTGATAAAGTTTTGAAGAAGTTCAAAATGGATCAGTCCAAGAAGGGGTTCTTGTCTGTGTCACAAGGTGTGAAGTTGAGTAAGACTCAATGCCCAGTGACTGTAGAAGATAGAAAAAAGATGAGTGTCATCGCCTATGCTTCAGCCATAGGCTCTATCATGTATGCAGTGCTATGCACAAGACCCGATGTCAGCCTTGCCATAAGTATGGCCGGAAGGTTTCAAAGTGATCCTGGAATGGAGCACTAGGCAGCGGTTAAGAATATCCTTAAGTACTTGAAAAGGACTAAGGAAATGTTTCTCGTTTATGGAGGTGATGAAGAGCTCGTCGTAAAGGGTTACGTTGATGCAAGATTTGACCCTGATCCGGATGACTCTAAGTCACAAACCGGATACGTATTTATTCTCAACGGGGGAGCGGTAAGCTGGTGCAGTTCCAAGCAAAGCATGGTAGCCGATTATACGTGCGAAGTGGAGTACATCGCAGCCTCGGAGGTAGCGAAGGAAGGTGTCTAGATGAAGCAGTTCATGACAGATCTTGGAGTAGTGTCCAGTGCACTGAATCCAATGAACTTGTTCTGTGACAACATTGGTGCCATTGCTCTGGCCAAGGAACCAAGGTTTCACAAGAGGACCAGACACATAAAGTGACGCTTCAACTCCATCCGCGATTACATCGAAGAAAAGGACATAAATATTTGCAAAGTGCACACGGATCTGAATGTTGCAGACCCGTTGACTAAACCTCTTCCAAGGGCTAAACATTATTAACACCAGAACTACATGGGTGTTCGATTCATTACAATGTAAATCACATGGTGATGTGAACTAGGTTATTGACTCTAGTGCAAGTGGGAGACTGTTGGAAATATGCCCTAGAGGCAATAAATAAAGTTTTTATTATTATATTTCCTTGTTCATGATAATCGTTTATTATCCATGCTATAATTGTATTGATTGGAAACACATTACATGTGTGGGTAAATAGACAACACTTTGTCCCTAGTATGCCTCTAGTGAACTAGCTCGTTGATCAAAGATGGTCAAGGTTTCCTAGCCATTGACATGTGATGTCATTTGATAAATAGGATCACATCATTAGGAGAATGATGTGATGGACAAGACCCAAACTACAAATGTAGCATATGATCGTGTCAGTTTATTGCTACTGTTTTCTGCATGTCAAGTATATGTTTCTATGACCATGAGATCATGCAACTCACGGACACCAAAAGAGTGCCTTGTGTTTATCAAACGTTGCAACATAACTGGGTGACTATAAAGGTGCTCTACAGGTATCTCCGAGGGTGTCTGATGGGTTGGCATGGATCAAGACTGGGATTTGTTACTCCGTGTGACGGAGAGGTATCTTAGGGCCCACTCGGTAATACAACATGACAATAAGCCTTGCAAGTAATGTGACTAAGTGTTAGTCACGGGATCTTGTATTACGGAACGAGTAAAGAGACTTGCTGGTAATGAGGTTGAACTAGGTATGGAGATACCGACGATCGAATCTTGGGCAAGTAACATACCGAAGAACAAAGGGAACATCATACGGGATTAACTGAATCCTTGACACAGAGGTTCGACCGATAATGATCTTCATAGAATATGTAGGAACCAATATGAACATCCAGGTCCCGCTATTAGTTATTGACCATAGAGGTGTCTCGGTCATGTCTACATAATTCTCGAACCGGCAGGGTCTGCACACTTAAGGTTTGGTGACGTTTCGATAGTATAGAGTTATGTATGGTGGTTACCGAAGGTTGTTCTAAGTCCCGGATGAGATCCCGGACGTCACGAGGAGCTCCGTAATGGTCCGGAGGTAAAGATTGATATATAGGAAGTCCTATTTTGGTCGCCGGAAAAGTTTTGGGCTCATCGGTAGTGTACTGGGAGTGCCGGTAGTGTACTAGGAGACCATCGGGAGGGGTATTTCGACACAACAGGCTACATGGGCTGTGGGAGGATGAATACCAGCCCTTACTGGGATGGAGGAAGTCCCACAAAGGGCCCATGTGGCTGGGAAGAAAAATCCCAAAAGGAAAAAGGTGGAAAAAGGCAAAAGGGCTAAATTAGGAAGGAGTCCTAATCCTACTAGGAGTGGAGGAGGAGGACTCCTCCCTCCTGGTTTGGCCGACCTAAGGGCTGGCTCCTTGGGAGCCAAGCTTCCTCCTCCTCTCCTCCTATATATACTAGAGGGTTTTAGGGTTTTGTCACAAGATTTTCAGCCACGTGCTACCCGTTCCTCTAGTGTATAGTTTCTCCTCTAGATCGGATTTCTGCAGTGCTTAGGCGAAGCCCTGCACCGTCACGCTGTCAGAGAACTCTTCTACCTCTCTTCTCCCTCTTGCTGGATCAAGAAGGCGGAGATTATCATCAAGTTGTACATGTGGTGATCGCGGAGGTGCCGTCCGTTCGGTGCTTGATCGGGACGGATCGTGATTGGATTGCGAGACGCTCGGCGATTTGGATCGCGAAGACGTTCGACTACACCAATTGCGTTTCTTAATGCTTTCCACTTAGCGATCTACAAGGGTACGTAGATCCACTCTCCCTCTTGTAGATGCTCATCACCATGGATAGATCTTGCGTGTGCGTAGGAAATTTTTTGTTTCCCATGCGACGTTCCCCAACATTTTTGTGTTTAATTTAGTGTTTGATCCAAGTAAAACCTTTGGGGTAATCTATGGTAGTTGTTGATTTGGTCCTGCTGAAAAACAGAAACTTTTGCTCTCAGTCCAGGAATTTTCAAATTTTTTCAGAGCGTCTAATTGATCTGAAATTTTTACACAAGATTTATATAAAAATTTACCTGATTGTCCTAATTGTTCAAAAATTTTAGAGTTCCATAAGTGTTCTAAGTTTACAGATTGCTACAGACTGTTTTTGACAGATTCTGTTTCTTTGTGTGGTTTGCTTATTTTGATGTATCTATGGGTCGTATTAGGGGGTATGAGTCATGGAAAAGTTAGAATACAATAGGTATTACACAAATACAAATAAATAATGAGTTCATAACAGTACCTAAAGTGGTGATTTATTTGTCTTATACTAACGGATCTCATGAGTCTTCTGTTGAGTTTTGTGTTGTGAAGTTTTCAAGTTTTGGGTGAAGATTTGATGGACTATGGAATAAAGAGTGGCAAGAGCCTAAGCTTGGGGATGCCCAAGGCACCCCAAGTCATATTCAAGTATACCAAAAAGCCTAAGCTTGTGGATGCCCCGAAAGGCATCCCCTCTTTCGTCTTCAATCCATCGGTAAATTTACTTGAGGATATATTTTTATTCACCACATGATATGTGTTTTGCTTGGAGCGTCGTGTATAATATGAGTCTTTGCTTGTTATTTTGACACAATCATCCTTGCTGCCCACATGTTTTGAGACACACACACTAAATCGTGAATTTGTTAGAATACTCCATGTGCTTCACTTATATCTTTTGAGCTAGGCAATGTTGCTCTAGTGCTTCACTTATATTTTTGTAGAGCATGGTGGTGTTATATTTTCTAGAAATTATTGAACTCTCGTTCCTCACTTATATTATTTTGAGAGTTTCTTAAAACAGCATGGTAATTTGTTTAGGTTATGAATTTAGTCCTAATATAATGGGCATCCAAGAGGGATATAATAAAAACTTTCATATTAAGTGCATTAAAAACTATGAGAAGTTTGATTCCTTGTATATAGTTTTGAGATAATAGGGATGGTACTATGAGAGTCATGCTAGTGAGTCGTTGTGAATTGGAAGAGATACGTGTGTTAAAGATTGTGATTCCCGTAGAATGCACGTATGGTGAACCGTTATGTAACAAAGTCGGAGCATGATTTGTTTAATGATTGTCGACCTTTGTGTGAGGGTCGGGAGCGTGCAATCGTTAACTCCTACCAACCTATCCCCTAGGAGAATGCGTCTAATGCTTTGTTTGATAACTGATAGACTTGTGCAATAACTATGTGAGTTCTTTATGACTAATGTTGAGTCCATGGATTATACGCACTCTCACCCTTCCACCTTTGCTAGCCTCTCTAGTATCGCGCAACTTTCGCCGATACACCAAACCCTCCTTCCTCAAAACAGCCACCATATATTCCTCAAAACAGCCACCATACCTACCTATTATGGCATTTCCATAGCCATTCCGAGATATATTGCCATGCAACTTCCACCATGTAGTTTTTCTATGACTTGCATCATCACTTCATATTGCATATAGAGTCATATCTTGTCATAGGAATCGAGTTGTAATTTCTTTTTCTTTGAGTTATAAGTAAATAAAAGTGTGATGATTTTTCATTAATAGAGCATTGTCCCATGAGAGAAAAGGATGATGGAGGCTATGACTCCCTCACAAGTTGGGACGAGTATCCAGACCTTACAAAAAATAAAAGAGGCCAGCAAAGCCTAAACAAAAAAAGAGAGGCCAAAGAAGCCCACCAAAAAATGAGAGAAAGAGAGAAGGGACAATTTATACTACCTTTTTCCACACTTGTGCTTCAAAGTAGCACCATGATCTTCATGATAGAGAGTCTCTTGTTTTGTCACTTTCATATAACTAGTGGATATTCATTATGCATGACCACTTAGTTTTCTTTTTGAGCTTTTGTACACTTATAGCTCTAAGTGCATTTGTTGCATGGCAATCCCTACTCACTCACATTGATATCTATTGACGGGCATCTCCATAACCCGTTGATATGCCTAGTTGATGTGAGACTATCTTCTCCTTTTTCCCTTGCACCTCCTCCATATTCTATTCCACCTATAATGCTATATCTAGGGCTCACGCTCAGGTATTGCGTGAGAGTTGAAAAGGTTTGAGAACACCAAAAGTGTGAAACAATTGCTTGACTTGTTCATCGGGGTTGTGCATGATTTAGATACTTTGTGTGGGGAAGATGGAGCATAGCTAGACCATATGATTTTGTAGGGATAACTTTCTAAGGACATGTTATTTCGAAAGGACACGACTACCTTGTTGGTGTGCTCGAAGTATTACTGTTTTTATGTCAATATTAGACTATTGTTTTGAATCTTATAGATCTGAATATTCATGCCACAATAAAGAATATTACATGGATAAATATGTTAGGTAGCATTCCACATCAAAAATTCTGTTTTTATCATTTACCTACTCGAGGACGAGCAGGAATTAAGCTTGGGGATGTTGATACGTCTCCAACGTATCTATAATTTTTGATTGTTCCATGCTATTATATTATCTGTTTTGGATGTTTATATGCATTAATATGCTATTTTATATTATTTTTGGGACTAACCTATTAATCTAGAGCCTAGTGCCAGTTTTTGTTTTTTCCTTGGTTTTGAGTTTCGTAGATAAGGAATATTAAACGGAGTCAAAACGGAATAAAACCTCCGGAATGATTTTTTCTGGAAAATATGGAAGCCACGAGACTTGAGAACCAAGGCAGAGGAGCCACCGTGGGGCCACAAGCCCTAGGGGCGTGGCCAGGGGGTAGGCCGCGCCGGGCAGGCTTGTGGGCCCACGGCAGCTCCCCTAACCCTAATCTTCAGCCTATAAATTCCCAAATATTCCATCATTATCAAAATGAGCCACAAAAACACTTTTGCACCGCCAGAAGCCTCCGTTCTCGAGAGATCCAATCTTGGAACCTTTTCCGGTAATCTGCCAGAGGGGGATTCGATCACGGAGGGCATCTACATCAACTCCATTACCCCTCCGATGATGCGTGAGTAGTTCACCAAAGACCTACAGGTCCATAGCTAGTAGCTAGATGGCTTGTTCTCTCTCTTTGCTTCTCAATACCATGTTCTTCATGATCTTCATGAAGATCTATCCAATGTAATACTCTTTTGCGGTGTGTTTGTCGAGATCCGATGAATTGTGGGTTTATGTTTAGATTATCCATGAATATTATTTGAGTCTTTCCTGAATTCTTATATGCATGATTTCATATCTTTGCAAGTCTCTTCGAGTTATTGGTTTGGTTTGGCCAACTAGATTGGTAATTCTTGCAATGGGAGAAGTGCTTAGTTTTGGGTTCAATCTTGCGGTGTCCTCACCAAGTGACAAAGTAGGGGTAGTGAGGCACGTATTGTATTGTTGTCATCAAGGGTAAAAAGATGGGGTTTTCATCATATTGCTTGAGTTTATCCCTCTACATCATGTCATCTTACTTAATGTGTTACTCTGTTCTTCATAAACTTAATACTCTAGATGCAGGTAGGAGTCGGTCGATGTGTGGAGTAATAGTAGCAGATGCAGAATTGATTCAGTCTACTTGTCACGGACATGATGCCTATATGCATAATCATTGCCTTGGATATCTTCATAATTATTCACTTTTCTATCAATTGCTCGAAAGTAATTTGTTCACCCACCGCAATACTTGCCATCATGAGAAAAGCCATCTAGTGAAACCTATGTCCCCTGGGTCTATTTTCCATATTATACTTTCAGATCTAAAACCAAAAATACCAAAAATACTTGCTGCACTATTTTTACTTTTAGTTTTACTTTCCATTCAAGCATCCTATTATATCTATATCTATTAGATCTCATTCTTGCAAGTAACCGTGAAGGGATTGACAAACCCTTTATAGCGTTGGGTGCAAGAGTTTGATTCTTTGTGCAGGTACATCTATTGGTGACTCGCTTGTATATCCTACTGGATTGATACCTTGGTTCTCAAAAACTGAGGGAAATACGTATCTACTTTGCTGCATCAAACCGTTCCTCTTCACGGGAAACCAACGCATGCTCGAGAAGTAGCAAGTGAGAGAAGCTTAAACCCTACTTTATGCGTTGCTTCACAAGGGGCTGATTTGGATCCATATGTTTCATGCTATGGTTAGATTTATCTTAATTATTCTTTCGTAGTTGTGGATGCTTGCGAGAGAGGTTAATCATAAGTGGGAGGTTTGTCGAAGTAAGGGCAGCACCCAAGCACTGGTCCACCCACATATCAAATTATCAAAGTAAACACGAATCAAATGAGTATGATGAAAACTAGCTTGATAGAAATTCCCGTGTGTCCTCGGGAGCGCTTCACTTTATATAAGAGTTTGTCCAGGCTTCTCCTTTGCTACAAAAAGGATTGGTCTACCTTGCTGCACCTTTGATACACTTGTTACTTGTTACCCGTTACAAATTACCTTATCACAAAACTATATGTTACCGATAATTTCAGTGCTTGCAGAGAATACCTTACTAGAAACCGCTTGTCTTTTCCTTCTGCTCCTCGTTGGGTTCGACACTCTTACTTATCGAAAGGAATATATAGATACCCTATACTTGTGGGTCATCAAGACTCTTTTCTGGCACCGTTGCCAGGGAGTGAAGCGACTTTGGTAAGTGGAATCTGGTAAGGAAAAAAATTATATAGTGTGCTGAAATTTACTGTCACTTGTTACTATGGAAAGTAATCCCTTGAGGGGCTTGTTCGGGGTATGTTCACCTTGACCAGAAGCACAAAATTTTTCTCCTCAACCTACTGAACCTACTAAAAATATTTATTATGAAATTCCTTCGGGTATGATAGAGAAACTGCTGGCTAATCCGTATGCAGGAGATGGAACACTACATCCTGATTTGCATCTAATCTATGTGGATGAAGTTCGTGGATTATTTAAGCTTGCAGGTCTGCCCGAGGATCATGTCAAGAATAAGGTCTTTCCTTTATCTTTGAAGGAGAAGGCATTGACATGGTATAGGCTATGTGATGATATTGGATCATGGAGCTGCAACCGATTGAAAATGGAATTTCATCAGAAGTTTTATCCTATGCATCTAGTTCATCGTGATCGGAATTATATCTATAATTGTTGGCCTCGTGAAGGAGAAAGAGTCGCTCAAGCTTGGGGGAGGCTTAAGTCAATGTTATACTCATGCCCCAATCATGAGCTCTCGAGAGAAATTATTATTCATAATTTTTATGCTCGGCTTTCTCGTAATGATCAATCCATGCTCGATACTTCTTGTATTGGTTCCTATATGAAGAAAGATATTGACTTCAAATGGGATGTATTGGAAAGAATTAAACGCAACTGTGAAGATTGGGAACTCGACGAAGGTAAGGAGTCAGGTATAAACTTTAAGTTTGATTGTGTTAAATCCTTTGTAGACACCGATGATTTTCGTGAATTTAGCGCTAAATATGGACTTCACTCTGAGATAGTAGATCTTTTGCTGCTCATGTTGATCGCCCTAAGGAGAAGTGGTTTAAATATTATCCTCCCATTAAAGTGAAAGTAGTTGAATCTATTAAAGTTGAAGAAGAAACTATTGCTAATAATGTTGATCCTGTTATTCCTATTGCTTATACTGAGAAACCACCTTTCCTTGTTAGAATAAAGGAACATGCTAAAGCTTCAACTCTCATTCGTAAGAGCTATGTTAGAACACCTACACCTCCTGAACAAATTAAAGTTGAACCTAGTATTAATATGGTTAAAGATCTCTTGGTTGATAATATTGATGGGCATGTTATTCATTTCTGTGATGAAGCTGCTAGAATTGCTAGACCTGATGCTAAAGATAGACATAGACCTATTGTTGGCATGCCTGTAATTTCTGTTAAAATAGGAGATCATTGTGATCATGGCTTATGTGATGTGGGTGCTAGTGTGAGTGCAATTCCCTTTACCTTATATCAAGAAATTATGAATGATATTGCACCAGCTGAGTTAGAGGAAATTGATGCTACCATTAAGCTTGCTAATAGAGATATTATAGCACCAGTTGGGATTGTTAGAGATGTTGAAGTCTTGTGTGGGAAAATAAAATATCCTATTGATTTTCTTGTCCTTGGTTCCCCACAAGATGATTTTTGTCCCATTATATTTGGTAGACCTTTCTTGAATACTGTTAATGCTAGGATAGATTGTGAGAAAGAAACTGTTATTGTAAGTTTTGGGGATCCGTCTCATGAGTTTAATTACTCTAAATTTCATAGACAACCCCATGATTAAGAATTGCCTAGTAAGGACAAAATTATTGGTCTTGCTTCTATTGTTGTGCCTCCTACTGATCCCATAGAACAATATTTGCTAGACCATGAAAACGATATGCATATGAATGAAAGGAATGAAATAGATAAGATTTTCTTTGACCAACATCCTATTTTGAAACACAACTTGCCTATTTAAATACTTGGGGATCCTCCTCCACCCAAGGGTGATCCCGTGTTTGAGCTTAAACAATTACCGAATACTCTGAAATATGCTTATCTTGATGAAAAGAAGATATATCCTGTTATTATTAGTGCTAACCTTTCAGATCATGAAGAAAAGAGGTTATTGAAAACTCCAAGGAAGCACCATGCTGCTATTGGATATACTGTTGATGATCTTAAGGGCATTAGTCCCACTCTATGTCAGCATAAAATTAATATGGAGTCTGGTGCTAAACCAGCTGTTGATCACCAACGACGGTTAAATCCTAAAATTAAAGAAGTTGTAAGAAATGAAATATTAAAGCTTCTGGAGGCAGGTATAATGTATGCCATTGTTGATAGTAGATGGGTTAGTCCCGTTCATTGTGTCCCTAAGAAAGGAGGTATTACCGTAGTTCCTAATGATAAAAATGAATTGATCCTGCAAAGCATTGTTACAAGGTATAGAATGGTAATTGATTTTAGGAAATTAAATAAAGCTACTAGGAAAGATCATTACCCTCCACCTTTTATTGATCAAATGCTAGAAAGACTATCCAAACAAACACATTTTTGCTTTCTATATGGTTATTCTGGCTTCTCTCAAATACCTATGTCAAAAGAGGACCAAGAGAAGACCAATTTTACTTGCCCTTTCGGTAACTTTGCTTATAGATGTATGCCTTTTGGTTTACGCAATGCACCTGCTACCTTTCAAAGATGTATGACTGCTATATTCTCTGATTTTTGTGAAATGATTGTTGAGGTTTTCATGGATGATTTTTCTGTTTACGGAACTTCTTTTGATGATTGTTTGAGCAACCTTGATCGATTTTTGCCAAGATGTGAAGAAACTAAACTTGTCTTGAATTGGGAGAAATACAAATTTGTGGTTAATGAAGGTATTGTCTTGGGACACAAAATCTCCAAAAGAGGTATTGAAGTTGATAAAGCTAAAGTTGATGCTATTGAAAAAATGTCGTGTCCTACGGATATGAGAGGTATAAGCAGTTTCCTTGGTCATGCTAGTTTCTATAGGAGGTTTATTAAAGACTTTTCTAAGATTTCTAGTACTCTCACTAATATTTTGCAAAAAGATGTTCCATTCGTTTTTTATGATGATTGTGTAGGAGCATTTGAAATTCTTAAGAATGCCTTGATTTCTGCACCTGTTGTTCAACCACCTGACTGGAACCTACCCTTTGAAATTATGTGTGATGCTAGTGATTATGACATTGGTGATGTTCTAGGACAAAGAGTTGATAAGAAATTAAATGTTATCCATTATGTTAGTAAAACTCTAGACACCGCTATAAGTAACTATGCTACAATTGAAATGAATTTTTAGCAGTTGTGTTTGCTTGCGATAAGTTCAGACCTTACATTGTTGATTCCAAAGTAACTATTCACACTGGTCATGGTGCTATTAAATATCTTATTGAAAATAAAGATGCTAAACCTATACTTATTAGATGGGTTCTTCTGCTACAAGAATTTGATTTGCATATTATTGATAGAAAGGGTGCTGATTACCCCGTAGCGGATAACTTGTCTAGGTTAGAAAATGTTCTTGATGACCCACTACCTATTGATGATAGCTTTAGTGATGAACAATTAGCTATCATAAATGCTTCCTGTAATGCTCCATGGTATGTTGATTATGCTAATTACATTGTTTCTAAATTTATACCGCCTAGTTTGACATACCAACAAAACAAAAAGTTCTTCTATGATGATCCACACATTTATAAAGAAGGAGTAGATGGTGTTATTAGATGTTTTGTACCTGAGCATGAATAAGAACATATCCTACACAAGTGTCATTCCGAGGCCTACGGAGGACACCACGCTGGAGATAGAACTACACGCAAGGTATTACAATCTGGTTTTTATTGGCCTACTCTCTTCAAGGATGCTCATAAGTTTGTCTAGTCTTGTGATGAATGTCAAAGAATTGGCAATATTAGTAGACGTGAGTAAATGCCTATGAATTACTCTCTTGTTATTGAACCATTTGATGTTTGGGGTTTCGATTATATGGGACCTTTTCCAAAGTCCAACGGGTATACGCATATTCTAGTTGTTGTTGATTATGTTACTAAGTGGGTAGAAGCTATTCCAACTAGTAGTGTTGATCATAACACCTCTATTAAAATGTTGAAAGAAGTTATTTTCACTAGATTTGGAGTCCCTAGATATTCAATGACTGATGGTTGTTCACACTTTATTCCTGGTGCTTTCTGTATATTGCTTGCTAAGTATGACGTTAATCATAGAATTGCATGTCCTTATCACCCACAGTCTAGTGGTCAAGTAGAATTAAGCAATAGAGAAATTAAATTGATCTTGCAAAATACTGTTAATAGATCTAGAAAGAATTGGTCTAAGAAATTTGATGATGCATTATGGGCTTATAGAAGTAGAACTACTTACAAAAACCCTATGGGTATGTCTCCTTATAAAATGGTTTATGGTAAAGCATGTCACTTACCTCTAGAACTAGAGCATAAAGCTTATTGGGCTATCAAAGAGCTCAATTATGATTTCAAACTTGCTGATGAGAAGAGGTTATTTGACATTAGCTCACTTGATGAATGGAGAACCCAGGCCTATGAGAATGCCAAGTTGTTTAAGGAAAAAGTTGAAATATGGCATGATAAAAGGATACAAAAGCGTGAATTCAATGTAGGTGACCATGTCTTGCTATACAATTCTCGTTTAAGATTTTTTGTAGGAAAACTTCTCTCTAAATGGGAAGGGCCTTACATTGTCGAGGAAGTATATTGTTCCGGTGCCATCAAGATCAACAACGCCAAAGGCACAAATCTGAAGGTGGTAAACGGGCAAAGAATCAAACATTATATCTCAAGTACTTCCATAAATGTTGAAACCAATATTATCAATATCATAACTCCGGAGGAGTACATTAGGGAGACCTACCGGTGCGTTTCAGACTCAGAAAAGGAATAGGTATGTGGTACGGTTAGCAAACCGACTCCAAAACTTTCCCAATAGCAATTTTTCTCAGTTTTAGATTATTTAATACATTAGGAAAATTTAAAGTAGTCTAAAAAGTACACGAGGAGGCGATAAGCCTGCAGGGCGCGACCTACCCCCTGGTCGCACCCCTATGGCTTGTGGCCACCTCGTGCACCCTCCGAACTCCATTTTCTTGGACACTCCTATTGGTCGGTAAAAATTCATTATATAATCTCCCGAAGGTTTGGACTTTCGTATCACGACAATACCTCCTGTTTTCATTTTGAGTTATTTCTACAACAGATTTAGAGCAAGATGTCATCCCAAGAGTCCGATGGGGAGAGCTATGTATCGCATTACCTTGCCAATCCCAAGCTATATGGGGACCTAGATCCTTATGGATTATTCTCGGAGGAGGACCAAGAAGGCAAGTATGAGGAAGAAAGCTCAGATGAAGAAGAGATCCCTCTGCCTCAACTAAGAGATATACACATGGAGTTCAGGAAACCAAGCCTCCCAAACACAAGGAGAAAACCCAAGGTTCTATTTACCCCTTCTCGTTTTCTGCAGGAGAGCAAGCAAGAATTATGCCAAAGGATATTGAAGCTCGAGCAAGAAGTCGACGATCTAAGGGAACATAATTTTATGCTTAAGAGGAAACTAAACAAGCTTGAAAATCCTTCTCCACCACCATCACCTCCGAAGAAGGATATCTAAACACATGGGTATGGGCACTCCCCTTGGCTTGTGCCAAGCTTGGGGGAGGTGCCCCTGTATCGTATCAGCATCACATCTTTTACTTTTGTCATTTTTGTTAGTTCGATCCTTTTGGTTATATCTTGATCTAGTAGAATAAAGTTTTTAGCGTGGTCTAGATTTGAGTTTTGCTTTATGTTCCCCTTATGTAAGCGAGTCTGAGAGTTATATAATAAAACGTAGTTTTGATGTGAGGGCTTTGCTTGTTGAGAAAAATAAATAAGGTATAAAAGGAGAATATAATAAAAGCAAAGAGTATATATGATGATCTTATGGGGAGTGATGACTTCACATATAAGAAGTATGTCGACTGAAATTTGTTGGGAGTTGGCAAACATAGTGATTGGTCATTAGTGCAATTAAAAGGAAGTAATAAAGAAAGAGAGGTTCACATATAAATGTATTATCTTGGGTATCTTTTATGATTGTGAGCACTAATTAAAATAGTATATGTTAAGAAGTTGATGTTGGACAAGGAAGACAACATAATGGGTTATGTTTGCTTATTTCCGAATAGAAGTTATATGGTTATAGATCCTCCAACATGTAGTGCTTGCTTCCACCTCATACTAGCCCAAAACTTCAGCACCAAGTAGAGATACTACTTGCGCATCCAAACACCCTCAACCTAGTTTTTCCATGAGAGTCCACCATACCTACCTATGGATTGAGTAAGATCCTTCAAGTAAGTTGTCATCGGTGCAAAAAGCAATAAGAATTGCTCCTAAATATGTATGATCCTTTATTGTAAAAGAAAATAAGCATTGTACGAACTTGTGATAGTAAAGAAATAAAAGTGACGGACTGCATAATAAAGGTTGCTATCACAAAGGGCAATACAACATGGTGTTCCTTTGCATTAAGGGTTTGCACATCCAAAATCAAAAAGCGCATGACGACCTCTGCTTCCCTCTGCGAAGGGCCTATCTGTTACTTTTACTTATTAAGTACTTATCTTTATGCAAGAGTCGTGGTGATCTTCACCACTTCATATATTTTGCCTTTTTCGATTGGCAAGAATTATCTGTTGGGGAATGATCTAGACACATATATCCACTCGGATGTGGGTGATCATGAGTTATTTCTATTGACATTACCCTGGAGGTAAATAGTTGGTAGGCAAAACTATAAGCCCCTATCTTTCTCTGTGTCCAATTGAAGCTTTGACCTCATGAGTACCGCATGAGTGTTAGCAATTATGAAAGACTAAAAGATTATTGAGTATGTGGATTTTCTTTACAAGCTCTTATATTGAATCTTTCCGATGTTATGATAAATTGCAAATTGCTTCAATGACTGAGAGCATAGTTTGTTGGTTCTCAATAGAGTTCTTGGTTCATACTTTATCCTGTGAAGGAATTGTTACTCTAGTATAAGAAATTATATATCAATAAGTATTGTTTTACTAAAGATGATCATGATGTCCTCATGTCCATATTTCATTTTATCGACAACTCTATCTCTAAACTTGTGGACATATTTATCGATCTCGGCTTTCGCTTGAGGACAAGCGAGGTCTAAGCTTGGGGGAGTTTATACGTTCATTTTGCAGCATGCTTTTATATTGATATTTATTGCATTTTGGGCTGTTATTACACGTTATGGTACAAAACTTATGCCTTTTCTCTCCTATTTTACAAGGTTTACATGAAGAAGGAGAATGCAGGCAGCTGGAATTCTGGACCGGAAAAGGAGCAAATATGAAAGACCTATTCTGCACAACTCCAAAAGTCCTGGAAAGTTATGGAGAATTATTTTGGAATATACTCCCTCTATAAACTAATATAAGAGTGTTTAGGTTACTAAAGTAGTGTTCTAAATGCTCTTATATTAGTTTATGGAGGGAGTATAAAAAATATTGGGCGAAACAAATATCAGAGGTGATCCACTAGGAGATCACAAGCCTGCCAGGCGTGGCCTACCCCCCTGGCCACGCCTAGGTGGCTTGTGGGCCCCCTGGTAGGTCTCCGGTGCCCATCTTCTACTATATGAAGGGTTTTGACCTTAAAAATAAGAAGAGAGCTTTCGGGACAAAGCGCCACCGTCTCGAGGCAGAACTTGGGCAGAACCAATCTAGAGCTCCGGTGGAGCTGTTCTACCGGGGAAACTTCCCTCCCGGAGGGGGAAATCGAAGCCATCGTCATCACCAACGATCCTCTCATCGAGAGGGGGTCAATCTCCATCAACATCTTAACCAACACCATATCCTCTCCAAACCTAGTTCATCTCTTGTATCCGATCTTTGTCTCAAACCTCAGATTGGTATCTGTGGGTTGCTAGTAGTGTGGATTACTCCTTGTAGTTGATGCTAGTTGGCTTACTTGGTGGAAGATCATATGTTCAGATCCTTTATGATAATTAATACTCCTCTTATTATGAACATGAACATGTTTTGTGTGTAGTTACATTTGTTCCTGAGGACATGGGATAAGTCTTGTTATAAGTAATCATGTGAATTTGATATTCGTTTGATATTTTGATGAGGTGTATGTTGTCCCTCCTCTAGTGGTGTTATGTGAACATCAACTACATAACACTTCACCATTATTTGGGCCTAGGGGAAGGCATTGGGAAGTAATAAGTAGATGATGAGTTGCTAGAGTGACAGAAGCTTAAACCCTAGTTTATGTGTTGCTTCGTAAGGGCTGATTTGGATCCATATGTTTCATGCTATAGTTAGATTTATCTTAATTCTTCTTTCGTAGTTGCGGATGCTTGCGAGAGAGGTTAATCATAAGTGGGATGTTTGTCCAAGTAAGGGCAGCACCCAAGCACCGGTCCACCCACATATCAAATTATCAAAGTAACGAACGTGAATCATATGAGCATGATGAAAAGTAGCTTGACAAAAATTCCCATGTGTCCTCGGGAGTGCTTCACTTTATATAAGAGTTTGTCCAGGCCTGTCCTTTGCTACAAAAAGGATTGGCTACCTTGCTGCACCTTTGCTACACTTGTTACTTGTTACCCGTTACAAATTACCTTATCACAAAACTACATGTTACCGATAATTTCAGTGCTTGCAGAGAATACCTTACTGGAAAACCGCTTGTCATTTCCTTCTGCTCCTCGTTGGGTTCGACACTCTTACTTATCGAAAGTACTACCATAGATCCCCTATACTTGTGGGTCATCACATAACATCTTGTGTTTCATGTATAGGAAAACAGGGAATCATACCCATCAAGCTCTGCACCAAATATGTCACCTAGTGCTGCTCCAGGGTCATCCACAACCCCTGCCGCTTTAGTTCCTGCCCCTGCTGCTTCAGTTCCTACTAGAGTTGCTACTAGTGCCCCCAAAGCTAGTGCGAGCAGCAAGTAGGGCCACCCAAACTACTGCAAGGACAACAACTGGGCCCAAAGCACCAACTAGGGCAACCAACACTGCATCAAGAGCATCAGTTCTAGCTACTGCAGTGTCTACAACAACATCAAGAAAGAGAAAGAGCACATCTTCAGCACCAGCCAAGAACACCAGGTTCAGTGCATCATCTGCGGCCAAGAACATCAGGTCAGCAATGAGACTAGGAAGGGGTTTCAATGCTCCAAGGGCAGCATCAACATCAGCTCAACCTGGGGTTGGCTCAAAGAGGAAGAGGAAGGCCCCAAGCAGGTGGGATGAGTATTTTACAGCCAGTGGTAACCATTGAGTAAGCTGTAATATGCTTATAAAATTATGCTTCTTTGACATGCTCTACTGTGATCTGTTTCATATTTGGCTACCCTAAGTTATGTGTGTACTTGGCTACCTTAAGTTGTTTGTGAATTTGGCTACCTTAATTTCTGTGTGATGACGATGATGGCTGTTGTTACCTGATGATGTTGATTGTTCTTGTGAGATGATGTTGATTGTTCTTGTGAGATGATGTTGATCATTCTTGTGAGATGATGTTGATTGTTCTTGTGATAGGGTCAAATCATTCATACATAGATAGATAAAACATCCACTCATACATAGATAGATAACACATTTACTCATACATACATAGATCATTCAAAAATATTCTTACACCACATTCATACATACATAGATAAACACATTCACTCATACATAGATAGATAAAACATTCACTCATACATAGATAGATCATTCATTCATACATTGCATCATACATAGATTGGTTCATCATATAGACATGGATAGAAAGATACATCTAGGAGCACAGAAACATAACAGCAAATTCATGGGTACATAATCCTAGTCCACCTCTGCCTAGTGACCTGAAAAGGCTGAATATTTGCCCTCCTCCTTGCCCAGTAGATGATATCATCATCAATAGGGTTCGAGCCAAGGGGGAATGCCTCCAGGAACTTCTCCATGTCCTCGTGGTTGCATGCTGCAAGGATCCTCTCAACTAGCTGCCTTCTCCCCCTCCTTCTTGCCTCTCTGTGTCTGGCTCCCCTGGGCACCACTTCTTCTTCATCTATCACCTCTCCAGGATCCATGTCTCCTTGGGATTGTAGGGTTTTCTTTGGCAAATGGGGGGAGGATAAGGGGGAGGAGAAGGGAGGACTAAGGTTTCTGCCAAGGGGGTGGGCCTTATAGAGTAGTAATGGTTGCTAGTATGTAGGCACAAGAGTAATAAAACAGCCCAGTAGTATGCCCACATTGCAGACACAAAAAATTAAAGTAATATAGCACAACATTGCTAGATACAGAAAAATAACCTAAAAAATAAAACAGTTCTTCACTGAATTACTTAAGATAGATAGGTTCTGAATAGTACAATCTAGTGCAACAATTAACATAAGCCACACTTAGCATAGGTTCTCAAAGTCTACCATCACTCCAGTTACCATAAGTTAAACAGTTCATATTGGATTGCACAAAATATACTCCTTCCATCATCTTGCATACCTATGTGTAGGCCACCTTACTTACTTAACCCCCATTGTGCAAATCTTCAAGCCTCTAGTATGGCCTTGATTTGCTCAAGCTTTTCCTTGCTCCCATGGCCAGCATTCAGCAAATCAGCAACTACTTTCTCAAGCCCTTCCTTCTCTTGTGCAAAAAGATCCTAGTCCACCTCGATCTCTTTCATAGCCTTCCTGGTGTTTTGAATTCTGTCTTCCCTGGCCTTTAGGATACACTTCTGTTCTTTTGCTAGCCTAAGCTTATCCATCTTCATCTCCATCTCTAGCTCTTCCTTCCTCTTCTCAAATTTCTTAGCATCCATCGCTTGCTGGTAGTCAATCTTGCCAACACCATCTACCAGTCAAACATCTTGCCAACATCATCAACCAATTTATGATACTCAGTGCAACGATTATCATACTCCTTCTTCAACTTGGTAACCTCATCCTCATATGCATGCTTGTCTTCAATCCTGCTAAGGTTTTGCTCATGGAACATTTCCCACAGCTTCATGAGGCAGTTCTTAAGTACATCAGGCCAGACAGGATCAACCCACTTAACTACACCACAGTTCACACTTCCCTATTCAATCAAACAACAATTATACATTCAGAAATAATTTAAGTTTGATCAGACAACACATACTTACGAAGTTGCATAATTAAGTACTAAATTCAGTTAAAACAGAGTTAATATACAAGGAGGAGATGTACAATTCAGAAATGTATGCAATTGAATACAATTAATATACAAATGATATATAGAGAGAAAAGCTAGAGAGGATATATACACATTCATAACTCAATCCAGTGCCAACTATTTAGAAATAGAGATAGATCCATTTCTACACTATAACTACAAAGACAACATTTTTGCACTCTACTTAATGCAAACAGAAACCAACACTTAGCATAATTGAATCACTGACTTTCTACAGACTAAAAAACCACTACACAATAACTGAATCCATCTAGCATAACTGAATCCACTAGGAATAACTGATTACCATAAAGCATAAATGAATCACTAACTTCATATATCAAGTAGAAAACCATTCTCTGTAAATAAGAACATTGACTTCAGATAAAAATGAGCTACTGATTTACTACATTACTCACCAGAACAGGGCATCCATAGAACCTCCTCCCAGTGGAAGCACCTTCAAAAGCAACACACTTCCTAGGCATCATCTGGTGCAGACTACACTTGGCAACTTCCTCCATGGGAGCACCACACCATAGTGGCTCAGGGATGATGCCAGGTGTGTCCTACATGCAGTACAAGGTAGATCAGACAACCAATGCATCCGATAGTTGCAGATCCATCAAGCACTAACTAAACCTACCACTTAACCAAAAGAATTCATCCATACAAATATGCATATCATTAACCCTAATTTCCAAACTGATTGAACCCTAACCCTAACCCTAAATATTGGAAGAGGGAGGAGGGTGAGACTTACAAAGTACTCCATGTCCATCAGGTTGCCCGCCATGTTGTCATCGTTAGAGCTCTCATACCCATCATTCCAAGAAGGCATCCTTGCTGGAGATGAGGAAGAGAGGTGGTCGGCGACGATGGCGAGATCGGAGAGGGGAGAACAGAGCGATGGAGAGAGTGGGAGTGAGAAAGGGAGAGAGAGTGAGACGAGTCGGTCTCTTTGACCCCGGTCGGAACGCGCGTGCCCTAACGGTCGGCAGCCTGCGCGTCGTGAGCCCCTGGCCAACACAACCCCGACGGGTGGGCCCTACCTGTCATAACAATGCTTAAAACCAACCGTTCAACAACTAGTTTTTTTGGAACAAGGAACCAAAAAAGTGGTAGCTTTTTGAAACATAAAAAGTGGTAGTTATTCATAGACCTAGCCTCTAATGTGGTAGTTTTATGATATTTACTCCAAGCAGATGGATAGGCAACACGTTTGAATGCGGTAGATATTCGTCCCGTCTCATCTAGTCATGTCATTTCATCATTGAACAACACAAACACCATGACACGGCATGTGTGCTGCACTAGTGAGAGATCGTGTCAGCTCTAGCAAACATGAATGCGTCTTTGACACTCTCGAGCAGCATGAATGTGCGGCAACTGCTTTGCAGAGGTGAGAGCGCGTGCGAGGAAGAGATTTCCGGTTGGGTACGGTGTGTCGGACATTTGTGTGGTAGCGATACAAAGCCCCCCTCCCCGCTCCCATTTATTTTATGGTTTGTGGAAAAACCGGCGTCCGGACCGGTCCCCGCGTTGGACAACTTGTGGCGTCTGGAATACTCGATCCAAATGAAAGCGGTTCAGGTGTTTGAGTGTCAATGTTGAAGATGCCCTAAATCCAAGACCAAGGCATTCATAATACACAAAACAGATACCTCAAGCCATCTTTTGCACGGTTCATTACGGCAACCTTTCGTAGCTAAAGCATGAGCTAAACACATGGACTGCCCGCATTACTAGAACACATCTAACCCAACTGACCATATAGGCTTTCGTGGATAAGAATAAAACCTTGATTTCCTGGACCATAGGCCCGTACACAGATAAATCTCTCCTGGCATCATTTTACAAATAAATCCCATTGGGGATGTGTTTGCTAAAACGCAGGGATGTCTAATTATAGCCATTTCCTTTCTCCTTACTCCTCATATCTCTATTGCCTTTTGTTGGCATCTTTTTAGTCGAGGTCATATCTCGACAACTTTGTAACAAATGTTGCAATAAGTATGGTTGGATTCATCTATGATGCAATTCAGTGATTGGGGGTAATAAAAGCTTCCATTGTCATGTAAAAAGGTTGGGTTAGCTTTTCCAATAATTTTCTCAAACCTAACTTCTCATTCATATCAGGCAACATATGCATCTTTGTTTGGGATGATCTCTAAAAAATACATGATTTGAGCAGCATGTCCTCTTGGTTGAATCCTATAAGATTAGAAAACACAAGAAAACAAAAACCGAGTTTTGGGTAGATGAAACTTTCGTCCTAAATAGGGTGCAAAGCAATCCTTTGGAATAGCCTCTACGATTCCAATCCCCCGAATTAAATGAGCTACATATGAAATATTCCTAAATATCTAATCATCCAAAACATTCTAGTGCCAAATTTCTCTAGATCAAAGGACCCCTAACATGTAAAAAAACATGGCACCATGGCATGTAGTAGGACACAATGTTCGCCTAGACTAGGTGAGCTCATCGACGACACAATAAACTGCATATGCCTAACAAAAATTACGAGCTAGGAAGGAAAAAAGGGACGGCAAACATTCATTAGAACATTTATGAATGACACCATGACAGTTTGTGTGTGTGAGGGGGGAGGGTGGCATTTCTAAAAACCGCCGAGGTGGTTTGTTTAAAGTGTGGGGGTTTTGTGCACAAAATTTCCACCATACGATACAAATCTAAAAGATCTGAGGGCGTTTGCCAGGATTTGGCTCCTGACAAACATTCATCGCCCCCCCCTAAAAAATAATACTTTATTGTTGTCCTGACAGCTAAATATTATAATGAACGATGTAACTCTTGCACGCCAAGCCGCCAACCTTTCTTAGTTTCTTTCACTTTCAAGAAAAGAGATCAGTACCATGTCAAAATGGATACCTTCTATTTGACCGCAGCTTAATTTGACTAATCTAGATTCATGCCAAGATACATAGGTGCTAACAAAACATGATTGACTCAAAGACGGAAAGGATTGGCTTAAGTACATTTATTCCAAAGGAAGAGCCACAATGTTTCTCTTTCCTTGAAATCTCTAATTATGATCTAGGATAGAAATAACGCTTCTCAAAACAACTACTCATAATAAGATTTCTTTTTTGAAGGAGGTTGACACCTCGGCCTGCATCTAATGATATTTATTAAATTATTCAATGAAAACTGGTAAAATAAATACATGGATAAATTCAAAGACATCTTTCTGGCGATTCATATAGCTACACTTATAAATTTGATGATGTATGTCGACCTCGCATCAACGCACTGTTGGAAATATGCCCTAGAGGCAATAATAAATGGTTATTATTATATATTTCCTTGTTCATGATAATTGTTTATTATCCATGCTATAATTGTATTGATTGGAAACTCAAATACATGTGTGCGTACATACACAACACTGTGTCCCTAGTATGCCTCTAGTTGACTAGCTCTTTGATCGAAGATGGTTAAGGTTTGCTAGCCATAGAAATGAGATGTCATTTGATAACGGTATCACATCATTAGGAGAATGATGTAATGGACAAGACCCAAACTGTAAACATAGCATATGATCATGTTAGTTTATTGCTATAGTTTTCTGCATGTCAAGTATATGTTTCTATGACCATGAGATCATGCAACTCACTAACATCGGAGGAATACCTTGTGTGTATCAAATGTCACAACGTAACTGGGTGGCTATAAAGGTGCTCTACAGGTATTTCCGAGGGTGTCTATTGAGTTGGTATGGATCAAGATTGGGATTTGTTACTCTGTATGACGGAGAGGTATCTCAGGGCCCACTCGGTAATACAACATCACAATAAGCCTTGCAAGCAAAGTCACTAAAGTGTTAGTCATGGTATCTTGTATTACGGAACGAGTAAAGTGACTTGCTGGTAACGAGATTGAACTAGGTATAGAGATACATACGATCGAATCTCGGGCAAGTAACATATCGAAGAGCAAAGGGAACATCATACGGATTAACCGAATCCTTGACATAGAGGTTCAACCGATAAAGATCTTCGTAGAATATGTAGGAACCAATATGGGCATCCAGGTCCCGCTATTGGTTATTGACCGCAGATGTGTCTCGGTCTTGTCTACATAGTTCTCGAAACAGTAGGGTCTGCACACTTAACGTTCGGTGACATTTCGGTAGTATTGAGTCATATGTGTTGGTGACCGAATGTTGTTCGGATACCCGGATGGGATCCCGGACGTGACAAGGAACTCCGAAATAATTTTTATTTAGTGTCTGCCTTAAGCATGAACATTATATCTAGATCTTGTTTATTGTGAGACGATTACTCATTTAAATCATAGAATAATGGTTGTTCTATTTATATGAGTAATATCCTTTATGGTCTTGCACCTGATGTGAGGGGTTTATTCCTATTGAATCTCGATAGTGATGATACACATGTTCATAACATTGATGCCAAAATATGTAGAGTTGATAATGATAGTACCACTTTCTTGTGGCACTGTCATTTAGGTCATATTGGTGTAAAACGCATGAAGAAGCTCCATGCTGATGGACTTTTGGAGTCACTTGATTTTGAATCACTTGACAAATGTGAACCATGCCTCATGGGCAAGATGACTAAAACCCCGTTCTCTGAAACAATGGAACGGGCAAGTGACTTGTTGAAAATCATACATAATGATGTGTGCGGTCCGATGAGCATTGAGGCATGCGATGGATATCTTTATTTTCTTACCTTCACTGATGACTTAAGTAGATACAGGTAAATTTAAATAATGAAGCACAAGTCTGAAACATTTGAAAAGTTCAAGCAATTTTAGAGTGAAGTTGAGAATAAATGTAACAAGAAGATTAAATTCCTACGATCTGATCAAGGAGGTGAATATCTGAGTTATGAGTTTGGCACTCACTTAAGACAGTGTGGAATTGTTTAACAATTGACACTGCCTGAAACACCATGGTGTAATGGTGTGTACGAACGTCGTAATCGAACCTTATTACATATGGTGCATTCTATGATGTCTCTGGCCGATTTGCCACTATCATTTTGGAATTATGCATTAGAGACAACTGCATTCACTTTAGATAGGGCACCATCAAAATCCGTTGAGATGACGCCATATGAACTGTGGTTTGGCAAGAAGACAAAGTTGTTGTTTCTTAAAGTTTGGGGATGTGATGCTTATGTCAAAATGCTTCAGCCTGAAAAGCTGGAACCCAAAGCAGAGAAATGCATCTTCATAGGATACCCAAAAGAGACAGTTGGGTACACCTTCTATCTCAGATCTGAAGGCAAAGTGTTTGTCGCTAAGAACGGAACATTTCTTGAGAAAGAGTTTCTCTCGAAAGAATTGAATGGGACGCAAATAGAACTTGATGAGGTTATTGTACCTTTACTTCAACCAGAGAGTAGTGCAGCACAGAAAGATGTTTCTGTAGAGCCTGCATCAGTTGAAGAGGAAGCTAACGATGATGATCATGAAGCTTCGGATCAAGTTACTATCAAACCTCGTAGGTCAACAAGGGCGCGTACTGCTCCTGAGTGGTATGGCAACCCTATCTTAGAGGTCATGTTGTTAGACAGCGATGAACCTATGAGCTATGGAGAAGCGATGATGGGCCCGGATTCCGACAAATGGTTAGAGGCCATGAAATACGAGATGGGATCCATGTATGAAAATAAAGTATGGACTTTGGAAGTATTACCTGAAGGGCAAAAGGCCATTCAGAACAAATGGATCTTTAAGAGGAAGACGGATGCGGACGGTAATATCATCGTCTATAAAGCTGGACTTGTGGCAAAGGGTTTTTCACAAGTTCAAGGAGTTGACTACGATAAGACCTTCTCACCCGTAGCGATGCTTAAGTCCGTCAGAATCATGTTAGAAATAGTTGCATGTTTCGACTATGAAATTTGGCACATGGATGTCAAAACAATGTTCCTTAACGGTTTCCTTAAGGAAGAGTTGTATATGATACAACCAGAAGGTTTTGTCGATCCAGAGAATGCTAACAAAGTTTGCAAACTCCAGCAATCCATTTATGGATTGGTGCAAGCATCTCGGAGTTGGAATCTGTGCTTTGATGAGGTGATCAAAGCGTTCGGGTTTATACAAGTTTACGGAGAAGCTTGTGTTTATAAGAAATTGAGTGGGAGCTCTATAGCATTTCTAATATTATATGTGGATGACATATTGTTGATTTGAAAGAATATAGAAATGCTGGAAAGCATGAAGGAATATTTGAACAAGAGTTTTTCAATGAAGGACCTAGGAGAAGCTGCTTTCATATTAGGCATTAAGATCCATAGAGATAGATTGAGACGTTTAATAGGACTTTCACAGAGCACATACCTTGACAAAGTTTCGAAGAAGTTCAAAATGGATCGGTCCAATAATGAGTTCTTGCCTGTGTTGCAAGGTGTGAAGCTGAGTAAGACTCAATGCCCAGTGACTGCAGAAGATAGAGAAAAGATGAATGTCATCCCCTATGCTTCAGCCATAGGCTCTATCATGTATGCAATGTTGTGCACGAGAACCGATGTCAGCCTTGCCATAAGTATGGTCGGAAGGTTTCAAAGTGATCCAAGTATGGAGCACTGGACGATGGTTAAGAATATCCTTAAGTACCTGAAAAGGACTAAGGAAATATTTCTCTTTTATGGAGGTGATCAAGAGCTTGTCGTAAAGGGTTATGTCGATGCAAGCTTGACACATATCCAGATGACTCTAAGTCTCAAACCGGATATGTATTTATTCCCAATGGGGGAGCGGTAAGCTGGTGCAGTTCCAAGCAAAGTGTGGTAGCCGATTCTACATGCGAAACGGAGTACATTGCAGCCTTGGAGGCAGCGAAGGAAGGTGTCTGGATGAAGGAGTTCATGACAAATCTTGGAGTAGTGCCCAGTGCACTAAATCCAATGGCTCTGTTCTGTGACAACACTGGTGAAATTTCTCTGGCCAAGGAACCAAGGTTTCACAAGAGGACCAGGCACATAAAGCGATGCTTCAATTCCATCCGCGATCACATCAAGGAGGAGGACATAAATATTTGCAAAGTGCACACGGATCTGAATGTCGCAGACCCGTTGACTAAACCACTTCCAAGGGCTAAGCATGATCAACACCGGAACTGTATGGGTGTTAAATTCATTACAATGTAAATCACATGGTGATGTGAGCTAGATTATTGACTCTAGTGCAAGTGGGAGACTGTTGGAAATATGCCCTAGAGGCAATAATAAATGGTTATTATTATATATTTCCTTGTTCATCATAATCGTTTATTATCCATGCTATAATTGTATTGATTGGAAACTCAAATACATGTGTGGGTACATAGACAACACTGTGTCCCTGGTATGCCTCTAGTTGACTAGCTCGTTGATCAAAGATGGTTAAGGTTTCCTGGCCATAGACATGAGATGTCATTTGATAACGGGATCACATGAATGATGTGATGGACAAGACGTAAACTATAAACATAGCATATGATTGTGTCAGTTTATTGCTATAGTTTTCTGCATGTCAAGTATCTGTTCCTATGACCATGAGATCATGCAACTCACTGACACCGGAGGAATACCTTGTGTGTATCAAATGTCACAACGTAACTGGGTGACTATAAAGGTGCTCTATAGGTATTTCCGAGGGTGTCTGTTGAGTTGGCATGGATCAAGATTGGGATTTGTTACTCCGTGTGACGGAGAGGTATCTCAGGGCCCACTCGGTAATACAACATCACAATAAGCATTGCAAGAAAAGTGACTAAAGAGTTAGTCACGGGATCTTGTATTACGGAATGAGTAAAGTGACTTGCCGGTAACGAGATTGAACTAGGTATAGAGATACCAACGATCGAATCTTGGGCAAGTAACATACCGAAGAACAAAGGGAACATCATACGGGGTTAACTGAATCCTTGACATAGAGGTTCAACTGATAAAGATCTTCATAGAATATGTAGGAACCAATATGGGCATCCAGGTCCCGCTATTGGTTATTGACCGTAGAGGTGTCTCGGTCATGTCTACATAGTTCTCGAACCCGTAGGGTCTGCACACCTACCGTTCGGTGACATTTCGATAGTATTGAGTTATATGTGTTGGTGACCGAAGGTTTTTTGGAGTCCCGGATGATATCCCGAACATGACAAGGAAATCCGGAATGGTCCGGAGGTAAAGATCGATATATAGGATGAAGGGAATCGGAGTCCGGAAGCGTTCCGAGGGTATCGGGTTCTGACCAGGAGTGCCGAAAGGGGTTTCGGGGGGCCCCGACAAGTGGGGGGGGGCTCATGGGCCAAGGGGAGGGGGCACACCAGCTCACTAAGGGGTTGTGCACCCCTCTCATCCCATCTCACATAACCAAGGGAGGTGGGGCGCCCTCCCTAGGGCAGCCGCCCCCTTTGCCTTGGGGGCCAAGTCTCCTAGGGGGTGGGAGGGCCAAAACCCATCTAGGGTGGCCCATCTAGGCCGCCGAACCCCTTAGGGGAAACCTAAGGGCTCCACCCCTCCTCCCTTCCCCTATATATAGACGAGGAGAGGGAGGGCAGCCGGACCCAAGAAAAGCCACGTGTTGCCCTCTCTCCCTCTAGATTTCTTCTCCTCTAGATCTGTTCGGCATAGCTTAGCGAAGCTCTGCCGGATCAGCTCCACCACCACCGCCACCACACCGTTGTGTTGCCGGAGAACTCATCTACCTCTCCACCCTCGCTTGTTGGATCAAGGAGGTGGAGATCGTCATCGAGCTATACGTGTGCTGAACTCGGAGATGCCGTCCGTTCGACACTTGATTGGGAGTTTGTGGGACGGCTTGCGATTTGGATCGAGTAGACGTTCGACTACATCAACTGCGTTTCTTAACTCTTTCGCTTAGCGATCTACAAGGGTATGTAGATCCGACCTCTCCTCTCGTAGATGCTGATCTCCTAGGTTGATCTTGGTAAAGCGTAGGAAATTTTTTGTTTCCCATGCAACGTTCCCCAACACGCACATCATCTAAATCGGTGGCCTCATCAAGCCGCCCTACGATGAGTCGAGAGCATCAACCAGTCTAGCAGACCCCTGGCGTGCACTGCATCCGCACACTCTAGAATCCATCGTCGTCATCTTCCACCGTCCCATTTTCAGGAGAGATCAACACATTGACCTTGCGAGTCCCAACTCCCGTCAACGCCACGATGACGCTGAACGACGCCACCATCATGTGCGCGTTCATCAACACACATTCATTATGGAGACTCCACTTTGACACGCCGTCAAGCCCCCATCGACCTTGATGTGGTAGACGCAACACCACTCCAACTCTAGACTCCTCTAGCCAGCACCTGCTCCAAAACAATGCCTCCAGGAGGGAGGATGGTTTCCCCCAGAGCACCCGGAGCAAGGTGATGATAATTGCAACGACATGCCTTCGACAAGGAAACGACGCCTAAGACGTCGCTGTAGTCCGTCATGACCGAAATCGACGTGGTCTTCACCGGCAGTTGCCCCATTCCGAACCAACAGCTAGGCTGCATCCATGCGGAGCCGTGCCATAGAAGCGCACACAACTGCTAGAACACTGACAAGGAACTCCAGCATCCCTAGTTGGCTGCTCTACGTGGTCCCGACCAACCACGAGCCAAACCAACGACGGATACAGGAGGAATCAGATCCATGGAACACCGCCGCCAACCATTGCCAGAGCAGGCTATGAGAATAAAACCTTGACTTCCTTGACCATAGGCCCGTACATAGATAAATCCCTCTCGAGATCATTGTACAAACAAATAAAACATTCGTGAAGCGTTCATGTACCGTAGGGGTTATCTAGTTACAACCATATTTTTTCTTCTCGCTCTTCCTATCTCTTTCGACTTTCTTTTTTTAGTCGATGTCATATCTTGATATATAATTTTACAATGAATATTGCAATAAGTATGGCTGGATTCATCTATGATGCAATGCAGTGGTTGGGGGTAATAAAAGCTCCCATTGTCATGTGGACAAGTTGGCTTAGCTTTTCCAACGGCTTTCTCAAACCTAACTTCTCGTTCATATCATGCAACATATGCATATGATTTGCGCGGCACATATGTGCTCTTGCTCGAATCCTATAGGACTATTTTTTTTTTACTCAAATAGCGTTTGATGCCACAAGAAAACAAAAACTGAGTTTTGTGCAGATGAAACTTTACTCCAAAATGGGGTGCAAAGCAATCTTTAGGAATAGTACAAAATATTCCTAAGTATCCAATCATCCAAAACATTCTATGAAATTCCACTGGATCAAAGGAGACCTAACAACATGTAAAGAAAAAATGACACTCTGAAAGGCAGGACATGTTTTCGCCTAGACCAGGTGAGCTCATCGGCGCACAATAAGCCACGTATGCCTAACGAAAATTCCGAGCTAGGGAGGGAAAAAAAATACTTGATTGTTTTGTTGAGAGCTAATGCTATATTGAATGATGTACTCTTGCACGCCAAGCTGCCAACCTTGCTCAGTTCAAGAAAAGAGATCAATGCCATGTCCAAATGGATACCTTCTGTTTGACCGCAGCTCAATTTGACTAATCTAGATTCATGACAAGATACACAAGCGCTAACGACACTTGATTGGCTCGAAGAGGATTGGCTTGGGTACATTTTTCGTTCCAAAGGAAGAACCACTGTATTTTCTTCCCTTGAATAAAATCTCTGATTAATATCCAAGCAGGATGAAAAATATATAACGCTTCTCAAATCAGCTACTCGTAATCAGGCACCGTGTGCGTGACGGTGACATGATAATTATTCAGCTCGAGAAAGCCGGGGGCTGCCATAGCAAAGCGAAACCCCGGCACCAAGAATCTTCGGCGACACCACACCATGATTTGTGTAAATGTACCCATGCCAGATGCAAACCATGATCATGATTGCCAAGGTCAAAACCGGCCCCAGATCGGAAAATAGTACGTACAGTACAACATAACATAAACTACTAGGCATTTGGAATCTTCCAGGAAGAAATTGGGCAGCTGATGCCCGTGTGCGTGACCGTTGACTAGACCCGGTAAGAAGAGGCAGATTAAACAGCACATAACAATATCAGCTGGTACACATCGGATGAACAATTCAACAGATAAGATAATACGTACTGTACTTGGTTAACAGCTTCTCTGGAAGAATCTAGACAGCCCATAACAATAACATCATGAGAAACTTAAAATAACATCATGAGAAAATGCCAATGTGACTGACTAGTCCATCCTCACTGATCTTCCATTTTCCTTTCTAGAATCAAAATTTGCGACCAGTCAGAATAAACTGCGAGAAAATATATTTTTCCTTAGGGTCTAGAGAGTGGAGACTGATTAGATGCTAATCCACATAAATAGTAAGAAAAACATACAATTGTGATTTGTGAAGCTTTGGAAGCAAATGTGGGCTTTTCCAGCAGGTTGCCGAAAGTAAAGCTACACTCCAGAATCCCAGATCACTCAAAGCCAAGTTCACATCAAAAGTAAGGCTCCAATGCTTTTTAGCTCACAAGCTAACAACAGCCAAAGATAATATCATAATATATTAAGCAATATTTGGTACCTACTGCAAGCACCTGCAGGGTGATTGCTCAGAACACAAGTTACATCAAAAGTCAGTGGTATTACATCAAAGGTAATTGTATCATAATATATTAATCAATATTTTGTACTTGCTACATCAAAAGTAAAGCTGCAATGCTTTTTAGCTCACAAGCTAACAACAACCAAAGATAATATCATACTACCTCCGTTTCAAGCCTACCAAGACGTCTTATATTTTGAAACAGAGGTAATATTGTATTAATCAATATTTAAGTACTTGCTACAAGCAATTGTAGGGTAATTGTTCAGAGCAAAACTAGAGAATTATTGCAAGCACCTGAACAAACCTGGAGCAGGGGCAGCGACAAGAGTTCTTTCTGAGCTAATTTAGCTGTCTCAAGTCTGCAGTTACACAAGTGTTTGGCACCCCAACCTGGGTCTGTTCTGTTGTGCAGGTGACCTGATCTGACCATGGTAATCTCTTCTTACCTGCTTGCTACCTGATCCTTTTACTTAGCACAGCACAAATTGTTGAACAGCAAAACAAACAATGACTATCAGACTATTAGTATTACTTGTACAGATAATTAAGCAGTCGGATGCATGTAACACGGTGCATTTGAACTAGATATATTACTAAAAAAAAACGTACAATTTCGACATCAATCAAACAGAGGGCCAATTCCATGCATATCAAAACCATATCTATCGGAAAATCCAATAGACATTAAGTTGCACTACAAAGAGCGCAATTACAACAAGGAGGAATGAATCACAGCTGATGCAATGTCTTGTATACTCGGGCATTGTACAAGGGAAAGGCCAACAGGGAAATACGGAGTAAAGTTCCTACGCATGTATTCTCTTCAAACATGTTGCCTTTCATCCAATGCTAGCTGCTCATCTCCTCTGTATCAGCAAGCACAAACTCTGTGTACAGGTTCTTCAATGCTATCACAACCGTCATAATAAGGGGCCCTAATATTGCACCCTGAAAATAACACCAAATGGTCAGCTCAAAGTCAGTAATGAAACGATCAATCCTCAGATGCACAATACAACAGAATTATGGTACAGTGGCATGTTCTCAAAGTAGCAGGATGATTCTTTGTGAAATTAATGGACAAGCAGATGGTGTCAAAGTACGCACATACTCCATACAGAATTAATCAACATAACATCTTTAGTATAGATCTGTTAGCAAACTATAAGAACATTTACAGTATAATACAGCTAAAGGTGGACAATAATATATGCATAAATGCAGGATAGAGCGCAAACTTGTGGAGCAGAAAGATATATGGAGTTACATGAAGACGGAGGAGAGCAACGGTGTAATTAGCAGGAGCAGAAAAATATTTTTGTAGTGTGTATTGACTCGACTAGCCTGATTAGTGCATAAGTTTCTCTGCGCTTAATAACTTGGCATGCAGAGGCAGACAGAAAATACTTGTAGCCTACAGTAAAAGCTCTTTTAGTTGCATCTCACAAAAAAGCCCTAGATTCTAATACCTTCTGATTTACTTATGAAAATACCATATAGGCAAAATCATGCAACTGAACTACAGGAAGTTCATTACCATGGCATACGCAAGTTTGAACTGTGAAATGCAGCTAATAATAACACAAACAAAGATAGGCCTAGAATAATATCCGTACCTCGAGAGCATTGGGAAATAACGTCATGCCACCAATTATGCTTAGGCCAGTCAGATACCCATTGTACCCAGGTATATCCTCCTGAATGACTGTGGTTCCATAATCCATGATCATAAGGTGTATCACTGTTACCATAATCGTGAGTACATATCGCCCTTCCGTCAGCAGCTGCGCTGCGGCAAATATCGAGGACAGCCATGCTGGTAGTATTGGGAAAAGTGCACTGATGATTGTAAACACAGTTGCTGTGTACACGAAATGCACCTTGAAGAACTTGAGCAACAGCCATGTCAGGCATCCTTGGAATATAGCAATCTTGGCAGTGGCTAACAAGACACTGCTAATGGCATGGTCTATGACCTCGACGCACCGCTCCTTTACTTGTTTGGACACTGGCAATAGGTCAATGACCTGCTCTGTTGCACCGCCACCCTCAACGGTGATGAGATAGTACAGCACCCACATAAAGACCATCAGCTGCGACACAAAATTGAGCACCTCTGCTGCACCGGAGAGAATGCGGAGAGCAATGGATAGCATCAAATTGGCGCTACCACCGAGCACAGAGGTGCCGCTAGATAGCAAACTCTTTGCAATCTCTGTGCCCTGCAAAGCCAGATCCTTGGCCTTCACCACTAGATCCTCCCTTGTGATTAACAGCTCCCTGAAGAATGAGTCCAGCTCCTTGTAGATCTCCAGCCACTCCCTGTTCTTCACACGCAGTGTAATGGCCTGCAGCTTTAGTGAGTACGGGTGCGGCCCAGAGATGATGAGCTCCTTGCTCTTGGCACCAGATGGGACTGACTGGCTGATCAAGAAGTGCTTGAATCCACTAGTGAAATCAGTAAGGTTGTATTGTACAGCCAATTGGTCTACCTGCTCCCAGACGGTTTCGACGAGCTTCCCTGAGTACTGCTCCACCAAGCCCGGGATGTCATTGTCGTCAAGCAACTTCTTGAGGCCAATCTTTTCAGAGTAGTTGCCATTTTCGACATGGGACTTGAGGGACATGACGGCGTCCTTGCCTTCGAGTCCGATCTTGTAGGAAAAGAAGACGCTGCCTCCTAGGAAGCCAGCAATCATGCCGAGCATGAGGCCGACGGCGACGAGAGTCCTGAGGTGGCGGAGGATGCCGCCGGTGAGGAGGAGCCCGCGGGAAGAAGGTGTTCGGCCGGAGATGCGGGAGGAGGCAGCACGGGGGATGAAAGACGACGGCTTGGGGGAGGCGGCGTAGAAGGCGAGGGAGACGGCGAGGAGGAGCAGCGCGGCGGTGGTGCCGAGGCGCTCGAGCAGGAGGAGGAAGAAGAAGGATGAGGCGAGCCAGCGCAGGAGGCGCGGGAAGGACGGCGAGGGCGGCAGAGGGCGGCGCAGCAGCGCGGCGCGCGCGTCGGCGAGGGTGGCCGCGCAGGAGCGCAGCGCGGCGAGAGGGAGCGCAAGCACGGTGGCGCTGAACCCGCCGCGGAGGGGCGGCTCCCAGAAGGCGACGAGCGCGTGCTGCGTCTCGCGGAGCGGCACGGAGCAGAGCAGCGCCCACTGCAGCGGGCGGAGGAAGTCGGCGAGCAGCAGGTAGAGGCCGTAGAGCACGAGCAGCGCCGTGGCGAGCCCCGCGTGCGCCATGGCGATGTAGAGCGCGAGGCGCGCGTCCGGCTCGAGGGACAGCCCCTCGGCCTCGGCCGTCGGCGGCGGCACCTTCTTCCCCGGCGGCGCGGGCGCCGGCGCCGGCTTGGGCGAGTCCTCCGCCTGCTTGGGGCGGCGGACGGAGGCGGAGCGGAACATCTCGGACCAGGGGATGGTGGCCTTGCAGGCCGCGGCCTGGTCGCCGCTGGGCACGAGCGCCATGCGGGCGACGGAATGCGGCGGAGGCGGCGGTGGGGCGTGGGAAACCCTGGCCGCCTCGCCCTCTCCGGTCCGCCCCGCCCCGCGCCGGAGAGGTGGTGGAAATGGAATCGGGGACGGGGAGGGAGGAATGGATTTGGTGGGTGATTAGCGCGGGTGGGGTAACCATAATTGACGATTAATTACTGGGGATTAATGTCTGTCTGTCGCCTTTAGGAAGGGGATGGGTGGATTTTACCGGTTGCTTAACTGGAGGAGCCATGTGGGGCCCGCGATGTGTAACCACACGTGGCTGCCCGACAGTGAAACGTTGGTTGGTCCGACAGCTGTGTCATGCCTCCTCTTTCTTGAGCTGGAAAACAAAGGAACACGTGCTCCTATTGTACTCCTGCTTTTTTGATTATTAAGTTATTTATGTGTCCTTTTTTAAGTTTAATTTAAGTTGATGCACGGACGGGATATTTTTGTGGCAATGTAAAATATTTTTAAATTTCAAAACTATGTCGAAATGCGTTTGCCGTGTTGTGTGCGCCTATGGGTTGGTGGACAAGAACGGACGTCGATGTCCGTCTGACCGACCCAAATGGATGAAAATATAACAAGTCATATGTTATCAACCCAAATTTTCATCAACTGATTCTTGCAAAAACAACGTGCGGGGTACCTCTTGTATACATAAGTATTTGAAGACGAGTTTTTCCCATTTGCAGGCCTTCTAAGCTGCATGTAGTTAAAATTTCAATGATATCCACTAAATGGCTAGAATTGTATTTAGTGCATTAAAATGAAAATACTTTTAGAAAATGCCTACATTTGACATGAATGATGTAATATGTGGGTAGTATTAAATGTGAGGAGCTTTTAGGTTCATATAGTTGGAAGGCTTAACACATGTGGTGCCTTAACTTGTATTTCGATAAAAAAAAGAATATACACCGTCACCCCCTCCCCCCCACCCATCCACACACATCCACCCACTGCCGCTCCTCACGCTCACCGGTCATCACTCCAAAACCAGTTAACGGAGTATATCTTCTTTTGTTGACTCCACTCCACCGCTTGATATCGTGTATAACATAGGTTTCCACCAAACTATAGGCATCTGGACTCAATCCCGCAACTATCGCCATGGCATCCGCCTGTGTCGACCGATCCCCTATGTCGTTCTGTCCCTCACACCTACCTCTCTTCCATGTGGGTTGATCCCTTATGTCGGTCTCACCATCGCGCCGATGACTTGCGCCCCCTCCCCCCGAGTCCTCTAATGTCGATGACCTCCCTTCCCTGGGGCTTCTCCCTACCCTGTGATGCAGGCGGCCTACCTTCCCTAAGCCCTACAATGATGATATGTATCCAACATATCTATAATTTTTGCTTGTTCCATGTTGTTATATTATCAATCTTGGATGTTTTACAATCATTTTATAGCAACTTTATATCATTTTTTGGTCATAGACATTGGGTTGAAACCGGAACTATGAGCAATTCCATTGGTTTATGATCATTATGATGCTAAATTCTAACAATATTTGGATTTTATGTGTACTACATGTGACACAGGGAAGCTAATTTTAAGGCCCGCGCACCTTAAAATCTACGCTGAACCACTCAGACTCCTTGAATGCATCAAGTTGAGGAAAGCGGCTCTTCCCATCCATTGACTAGACTATTCAGGTGTTCCATGGTTCTAAAAGACACGTCTATATGATGGTCTCAAGTGTGGTATCCACATGAAACCATTGGTTCATTATCCTGACATCGATTTCAAGCAAATCGAATGGATAACATTGCAGAATTCTCCTTGAGTGCCTTCTATATTGGCCCTTGGATTGAAGTTTAGCAATTTGTCCTAATGTCTAGACTTAAAATGGTTTGGTAGAATCCTTTATCCAAAGAGTTAAGCTCATTGCATTATCTTTACTTTAAAATTGCAACTTACCAACTTTACGTTGGAGTCATGTAGTTTTACACGCTCATGACCAAACTGCTAATATTATTCCCCTATATCTTTGATACATGAAAATCTACCAAGTATTTCCCATCTACGGCAATTCGGTTGCGTACCGATATCACCAGCCGACATACATCATTGGCCCCTCAACATATAGTTGGGATCTATGTGAGGAATAACTGTATTTCCGTCAATACCTCAAGCCCCTCGCATGGGGAGTTATTTAAGGCCAGTATGTTGATTCCATGAGGAACATTTCCAGGCATTAGGGGGAGATTTCAAGTACCATAAAGAATGCCAGGAAATTAGTGGAATGTTCAACACATTTCCGCCTCAATGCCACGTACTCAAAGATCTGGACCATGCGTTCAGAAGATTTGCAACACATTGCAAATAACCTGCTAGATTCATTTACTGACTATAAAGGTGTCACACGATCCTACAATCCTGCAAAAGTACGCCTGAAAGAATGGAGGTACCAACAAAATCCACTCCACTGCCCGTTCAAAGCAACAGGGGGAGATGCATGGCAAAAGTACATCAGGATTCAGCTTCTTGCAAGCAAGGATATCAAGGCCTGTGAATCAGTAAATGCAAGTCAACTTCACGTTGACAAACACCTAATGGATAGTATACCCAGTGGATGGGAAACCTCTACCAACCCAGGTCATAGTGCACACAATGACCGGGACATCGTAATACCCGACTCAATCACATTGGGAAATCGCGAGCAGTCACCATGGGTAACGATATTTCCATCAACTCTATATTGACATATAGATTCTGGAGAAATATATAACCGGAAGTCTACAATTGTCGACATACATTTCTCAACTAGATTGCAAAAACCTTTCACATGATTCAGGTCCAAAGACCATGGCCATGGCAAAGTGTGAACAACACTCGGACTGAACTCAAGCAAAGGGTATAATCTAGGTAGAAATGGTCTTGCTCAATAATGGGAAGGTATTCATAAGCAATACCTACACCAGTTTTCTTCTGGAAACAGAATTGAGAACAACAAGGTGGTGAAACAAAGAGCAAGTATTGTAGCACAAGGGTTCACGCAGATACCCAACTATTCTCCAGAGGTGGAATCTCTTTCCGATAAATTATATCATTGGTAGTACAAAATCATCTATCTATGCGGTTGATAGATGTAGTGATCACATATCCATATGGATCACTAGATTCACACACATATGATTGATTCCCAATGGAATCTCACTTCTGAATCGAAATGCAAAACGTAATATACATTGTGTAAAATCAATAAGTCACCATAAGACTTATTGTTGTCGGTACATATGGTACAACCGACGGAGTGAGTTCCTTGTACACAAGGATTACTCCTACAATGATGATTATCCATGTTTGTGTGTCTGCAATGACGACACATGTAATCATCTAAATGACAGACTTCAAAATGAAGGATTTGGGTAAACCAAAATACCGCTCGTTACTACAACTTGAGCCCCTTCATTCATATATTATGGTATACTATGTTGTCTATATCCAAAATATATTGGAGAAATTCATTGTGGACAAATCTTATCCATCCATAACTCTCATGGTAGTTCATTCTCTAGACGTAGAGAAAGATCTATTTAGACCAAGAGATGATGGAAATGAGATATTGGGACTCAACGTTCCATAATGCCATTGGATCCACCAAACACAATTGGTTGGTACTCAAGAATATCTTTCGATATGTCCAAGGCATCAAACATCGTCTCCTGGTTTTTCAGTTTCACAAAAATGTGAACACCGATATCATTGGATACATCGATCAGACCCCCACGATGTCAGATCGTAGACAAGCTTAGTGTTCTTACTAGGTGTGGTAGCCCTCTCATGAAGAGTCTTCGAAACAGACCTAATGGCTACATCCACCAACTATTATCTCAACGATAATGTTTCTTGTGTTGCCCGGATGCAAACAAGTTACGTAATAAGCAACATCGCTATATTGCATATCTTGCAAGTCAAATCATGCGACTGATTTGTTCATCGGGTCTCTACCAACTTCTATGTTCCAGAAATGTGTTCATGGAATTGGTGTGTGACGGCTTCGAAATTTGCAAGAATCAGGGGGAGTATCTTCCTGAATTGTTCCTGTTCGATGCATCATATTATACTCTTTTTCCCTTCATGAGTTTACTATAGAGGTTCTCATAAAGGTTTTTAATGAGGTAATATCAACATGAGATCATATGTCATACTTTCAGCTTCCCCCACCGGGGTTTTTAGGAAAGTATATACGACATATTTATTTTCCTCTAAACTCTATGGGTTTTCTCGTATTGAGTTAAAAGAGACAATGACCATTATATGTTGCATCATTTTCTCCTTATTTTCCCCACAGGGTTTTCAAGGAGTTTTTGGCAACATATCAAGCACCTATCTCCTCATATTTTTCCCACAGGGTTATTGGAGGAGCCTCTAATCAAGATGATGATTCTGGATGGACAAGTGTAGATTAGGGGGAGTGTTAGAGTTTAATTAACATGTGGTAATTATGGGGTAATCTCCCCTTGTAACTGCCATCTCTCCCGAACAGATGCCTCTTGGTTGCATCTTTTCTCCTTTTATATATATCCACAATCATCTAACGGAAGAGGATGAGGATTCATTCTAACAGGAACTAGTCATAGGCCGAATAAAGATAGCCCACGTCTTCACAATGCAGATATAGGAGGTGAAGAAGTAGCTACTATAGGTAGTATATATATTTGATTCTAAAAAAAGGTAGTATATATATTTTAATTATGTATGTAGTTTTACCTATATTTCATTGTCTTATATGTTTTATCTTCTATTATTAAGTTTCACCATGATTAATTATTCATCGCAAATATTTCACTTACATATTAATTGAATTAAGTTATGAATTATATATGAAATACCACAAAATAAAAGGTGTATTTAGGTCAGCATATTTAGCCCCTAGTAACCTATTTCTTTCAATGTGCACACATGCCACACAATCATGCAAATGTTCATATTCAAATAACCAAACATCATGAAAGTATACTGCAACCAATTCTACATCGCCCGGGGTATCGTCTAGTTCATTGAGGACCATAGTTTAGTCATCACTGAGCGGTCCATCAAAAGGGCCCATTAGTGCTGGCATGTGACCATTCAATTTTCATTTTACTTTTTAGTTTGTTTTGTGCACAAATATTATAAAAGATCAGTTGGTCTTAACATGGTCTCATAATTTTTTTACAATTACAACATATTTTTTTAGTGATCAAATGATACACCTAAGTTGTAAACACAGGAGACCGAACCCCTCTTGTGTCTGTAGATTTTCCAAAAATCTCGTATGCACATCACCGATATCAAAGCCAAAAATCGATGGGACGGTGTGGAGGAGGAGTGTGACAGGACAGAGTCTCGCGGCCACGACTCTTACACATGGGTCAAACAAGTGGATGCCAATATCTTGTATGAGGCCCGAGCAGTTGTGGGGTCTACCCACCTCGTTGCGCCCCGTCAATATGTAGACCTTCTAGAAATATGGCCTGCCACGTCCATGATTTCCGCACATACCTTGTTGGTGTCAAAGCCGAAGCATCTAGTATTTTGTAGATTAATGATGTAAATGTCGTGTTGTCGAAATATAATGTAGTATGTTCCATGTAGACAAAGTTTAGGGCCATTTAAATAAATAGTTTTGAAGGATTTAAATGTTGGAAATATGCCCTAGAGGCAATAATAAAATGGTTATTATTATATTTCCTTGTTCATGATAATTGTCTATTGTTCATGCTATAATTGTATTAACCGGAAACAGTAATACATGTGTGAATACATAGACCACACCATCTCCCTAGTAAGCCTCTAGTTGACTAGCTCGTTGATCAATAGATGGTCATGGTTTCCTGGCCATGGACATTGGATGTCGTTGATAACGGGATCACATCATTAGGAGAATGATGTGATGGACAAGATCCAATCCTAAGCATGGCACAAGATCGTGTAGTTCGTATGCTAGAGATTTTCTAATGTCAAGTATCGTTTCCTTAGACCATGAGATTATGAAACTCCCGGATACCGTAGGAATGCTTTGGGTGTATCAAACGTCACAACGTAAATGGGTGACTATAAAGGTGCACTACAGGTATCTCCGAAAGTGTCCGTTGCGTTGGCACGAATCGAGACTGGGATTTGTCACTCCGTGTGACGGAGAGGTATCTCTAGGCCCACTTGGTAATACATCGTCATAATGAGCTCAATGTGACTAAGAAGTTAGCCACGGGATCATGTGTTACAGAATGAGTAAAGAGAGTTCCCGGTAACGTGATTGAACAAGGTATAGGGATACCGACGATCGAATCTCGGGCAAGTAACATACCGATGGACAAAGGGAATTGTATACGGGATTAATTGAATCCCTGACATCGTGGTTCATCCAATGAGATCATCGTGGAACATGTGGGAGCCAATATGGGTATCCAGATCCCTCTATTGGTTATTGGCCGGAGAGGTGTCTCGGTCATGTCTGCATGCTTCCCGAACCCGTAGGGTCTACACACTTAAGGTTCGATGACGCTAGGGTTATATGGGAATAGTGTACGTGGTTACCGAAGGTTGTTCGGAGTCCCGGATGAGATCCTGGACATCACGAGGAGCTCTGGAATGGTTCAGAGGTAAATATTCATATATAGGAAGTGAGGATTTGGTCGCCGAAAGTGTTTCGGGCGTCACCGATAATGTACTGGGACCACCGGAAGGGTTCCGGGGGTCCACCGGGAGGGGCCACCAGCTCCAAGAGGCTTCATGGACCAAGAGTGGATGGGAACCAGCCCCTAGGTGGGCTGGTGCGCCCCCATTGAGGGCCCACGACACAACAAGGGTGGAGGGGGGCCAAACCCTATGTGTGGAGGCTGCCTTGGGTGCCAAGGCCACCCTAGGGCACCGCCCCTCCTCCCCATCTTAGTCGTCGCACCTCCTAGGGTTTCTCTAGGGGTGACCGGCCCTCCTCCCCCTCCCCCATATATATATATGTGGGGTTTTGGGGCTGCATAGAACATAACTCTCTCTCTCTCGGCGCAGCCCTACCCCTCCTCATCATTGTCCTCCGTAGCGCTTGGCGAAGCCGTGCCGGAGTAGCACGCGGCTCCACCGTCACCATGCCATCGTATTGCCAGAGCTCTCCCTCAACCTCTCCTTACTCCTTGCTGGATCAAGGCGTAGCAGACATCACCGGGCTGCACGTGTGTTGAATGCGGAGGCGCCGTTGTTTGGTGCTTAGATCGGAATCCACCGCGATCCGAATCGCTACGAGTATGACTCCATCAATCGCGTTCTAGTAACGCTTCCGCTTAGCGATCTTCAAAGGTATGAAGATGCTCTACCCCTTTGCTCGTTGCTAGCATTTCCTAGATTGATCTTGGTGACACGTAGGAAATTTTTTGAATTGTTACTACGTTCCCCAACAGTGGCATCATGAGCTAGGTCTATGCATAGATTCTATACACGAGTAGAACACAAGTAGTTGTGGGCGATGATTTGGTCAATTTTCTTGCCGTTACTAGTCTTACATTGATTCGGTGGCATTGCGGGATGAAGCAGCCCGGACCGACTTTACACGTACGCTTACGTGAGACTGGTTCCACCGCCTGATATGCACTTGTTGCATAAGGTGGCTAGCGGATGTCTATCTCTCCCACTTTAGTCGGATCGGATTCGATGAAGAGGGTCCTTATGCAGGGTAAATAGCAATTGGCATATCACCGTTGTAGCTCTTACATAGGTAAGAAACGTTCTTGCTAGAAACCTATAGCAGCCACGTAAAACTTGCAACAACAATTAGAGGACGTCTAACTTGTTTTTGCAGGGTATGCTATGTGATGTGATATGGCCAAAAGGATGTGATGAAATATGTATGATGTGTGAGATTGATCATGTTCTTGTCATAGGAATCACAACTTGCATGTCGATGAGTATGGCAACCGGCAGGAGCCATAGGAGTTGTCTTAATTTATTGTATGACCTGCGTGTCAATCAAAAACGCCATGTAATTACTTTACTTTATTGCTAACCATTAGCCATGGTAGTAGAAGTAATAGTTGGCGAGACAACTTCATGAAGACACGATAATGGAGATCATGATGATGGAGATCATGGTGTCGTTCTGGTGACGATGGTGATAATGCCGCGCCCCGAAGATGGATGTCAAAGGCGCAAGATGATATTGGCCATATCATGTCACTTTATGATTTGCATGTGATGTTTATCATGTTCTTACATCTTATTTGCTTAGAATGACAGTAGCATAAATAAGATGATCCCTCACTAAAATTTCAAGAAATGTTTCCCCCCTAAGTGTGCATCGTTGCGAAGGATCGTTGTTTCGAAGCACCACGTGATGATCGGGTGTGATAGATTCTAACGTTCGCATACAATGGGTGTAAGCCAGATTTACACATGCGAAACACTTAGGTTGGCTTGACGATCCTAGCATGTACAAACATGGCCTCGAAACACGAGAGACCGAAAGGTCGAACATGAGTCGTATAGTAGATGCGATCAACATGGAGATGTTCACCATTGATGACTAGTCCGTCTCACGTGATGATCAGACACATCCTAGTCGATGTGGATCATGTATCACTTAGATGACTAGAGGGATGTCTATCTGAGTGGGAGTTCGTTAAATAATTTGATTAGATGAACTTAATTATCATGAACTTAGTCTTAAATTGTCTTTACAATCTATCTTGTAGATCCAATGGCCCACGCTAATGTTGCCCTCAACTTCAACGCGTTCCTAGAGAAAACCAAGCTGAAAGACGATGGAAACAACTATACGGACTGGGTCCGTAACTTGAGGATCATCCTCATAGCTTCCACGAAATTATATGTCCTTGATGCACCGCTAGGTGACGCACTCGTTTTCCCACCAACTCAAGATGTTATGAATGCCTGGCAATCGCATAGTGATGATTACTCCCTAGTTCAGGGCGGCATGCTTTACAGCTTAGAACTAGGGATCCAAAAGCATTTTGAGCAACACGGAGCATATGAGATGTTCCAAGAGCTGAGAATGGTTTTCCAAGCTCATGCCTGGGTCGAGAGATATGAAGTCTCCGACAAGTTCTTCAGTTGTAAGATGGAGGAAAATAGTTCTGTCAGCGAGCACATACTCAAAATGTCTGGGTTGCACAACCGCTTGTCTTAGCTGGGAGTTAATATTTCGGATGACTCGGTTATTGACAGAATCCTCCAGTCGCTTCCACCTAGCTACAAGAGCTTTGTGATGAACTACAATATGCAAGGGATGGAGAAGTGCATTCCTGAGATATATTCGATGCTGAAATCAGCGTAGGTGGGAATCAAAAAGGAACATCAAGTGTTGATGGTGAACAAGACCACTAGTTTCAAGAAAGGCAAGGGTAAGAAGAACTTCAAGAAGGACGGCAAAGCAGTTGCCGCACCCGGTAAATTAGTTGCCGGGAAGAAGCCCAAGAATGGACCCAAGCCTGAGACTGAGTGCTTTCATTGCAAGGGAACCGGTCACTGGAAGCGGAACTGCCCCGAGTACTTAGCGGATAAGAAGGCCGACAACGTCAAAGGTATATATGATATACATGTTATTGATGCGTACCTTACCAGCGCTCGTAGTAGCTCCTGGGTATTTGATACCGGTGCGGTTGCTCACATTTGTAACTCAAAACAGGAGCTGCGGAATAAGCGGAGACTGGCAAAGGACGAGGTGACGATGCGCGTCGGGAATGGTTCCAAGGTCGATGTGATCGCCGTCGGCACGCTACCTCTACATCTACCTTCGGGATTAGTTTTAAACCTCAATAATTGTTATTTAGTGCCAGCTTTGAGCATGAACATTGTATTTGGATCTCGTTTGATGTGAGATGGCTACTCATTTAAATCCGAGAATAATGGTTGTTCTATTTATATGAGAGATATGTTTTATGGTCATGCCCCGCTAGTCAATGGTTTATTTTTATTAAATCTCGAACGTGATGTTACACATATTCATAGTGTGAATACCAAACGATGTAAGATTGATAATGATAGTCCCACATACTTTTGGAACTGCCGCCTTGGTCATATTGCTGTCAAACGCATGAAGAAACTCCATGCAGATGGACTTTTGGAGGCTCTTGATTATGAATCATTTGACACATGCGAACCATGCCTCTTGGGCAAGATGACTAAGACGCCGTTCTCCGGAACAATGGAGCAAGCAACCAACTTGTTGGAAGTAATACATACCGATGTATGTGGACCGATGAGCGTTGAGGCTCGCAGTGACTATCATGTTCTCACCCTCACTGATGACTTGAGAAGATATGGGTATGTCTACTTAATGAAACACAAGTCTGAGACCTTTGAAAAGTTCAAGGAATTTCAGAGTGAGGTAGAAAATCAACGTGACAAGAAAATAAAGTTCTTACGATCTGATTGTGGAGGAGAATATTTGAGTCACGAGTTTGGCATGCACTTAAGGAAATGTGGAATTGTTTCACAACTCACGCCGCCTAGCACACCTCAGCGTAATGGTGTGTCCGAACGTCGTAATCGCACTCTATTGGATATGGTGCAGTCTATGATGTCTCTTACTGATTTACCGCTATCATTTTGGGGATATGCATTAGAGACTGCCGCATTCACTTTAAATAGGGCACCGTCTAAATCCGTTGAGACGACACCGTATGAATTATGGTTTGGGAAGAAACCTAAGCTGTGGTTTTTGAAAGTTTGGGGATGCGATGCTTATGTCAAGAAACTTCAACCTGAAAAGCTCAAACCCAAATCGAAAAAGTGCGTCTTCATAGGATACCCTAAGGAAACTATTGGGTATACCTTCTACCTCAGATCTGAAGGCAAGATCTTTGTTGCCAAGAATGGATCCTTTCTAGGGAAAGAATTTCTCTCGAAAGAAGTAAGTGGGAGGAAAGTAGAACTTGATGAGGTAATTGTACCCCCTCTCGAACCAGAAAGTAGTGCGGTGTAGGAGATTGTTTCTGTGGTGCCTGCATCGACAAGAGAGGAAGTTAATGATGATGATCATGAGACTTCTGATCAAGTTACTACTGAACTTTGAAGGTCCACGAGGACACGTGCCGCACCAGAGTGGTACGACAACCCTGTCCTGGAAATCATGTTGTTAGACAACGGTGAACCTTCGAACTATGAAGAAGCCATGGCGGGCCTAGATTCCAACAAATGGCTTGAAGCCATGAAATCCGAGATAGGATCCATGTATGAGAACAAAGTGTGGACTTTGGTGGACTTGCCCGATGATCGCCAATCCATAGAAAATAAATGGATCTTTAAGAAGAAGACAGACGCGGATGGTAATGTGACCGTCCATAAGGTTTGGCTTGTCGCTAAGGGTTATCGACAAGTTCAAGGAGTTGACTACGATGAGACCTTCTCACCCATAGCGATGTTGAAGTCCGTCCGACTCATGTTAGCAGTTGCCGCATTTTATGATTATGAGATCTGGCAAATGGACGTCAAAACGGCATTCCTTAATGGTTTCCTTAAGGAAGAATTGTATATGATGCAGCCAGGTTTTGTTGATCCTAAGAATGCTAACACGGTATGCAAGCTCCAGCGCTCCATCTATGGGCTGGTGCAAGCATCTCGGAGTTGGAACATTTTCTTTAATGAAGTGATCAAAGCATTTGGGTTTATACAGATTTATGGACAAGCCTGTATTTACAACAAAGTGAGTGGGAGCTCTGTAGCATTTCTCATTTTATATGTGGATGACATATTGTTGATGGAAAATGATATAGAACTTTTGGGAAGCATAAAGGCCTACTTGAATAAGTGTTTTTCAATGGAGGACCTTGGAGAAGCTGCTTACATATTAGGCATCAAGATCTATAGAGATAGATCGAGACGCCTCATTGGTCTTTCACAAAGCACATACCTTGACAAGATATTGAAGAAGTTCAATATGGATCAGTCCAAGAAGGGGTTCTTGCCTGTACTGCAAGGTGTGAAATTGAGCACCGCTCAATGCCCGACCTCGATAGAAGATAGAGAGAAGATGAGTGTCATCCCCTATGCCTCAGACATAGGCTCTATTATGTATGCCATGCTGTGTACCAGACTTGATGTGAACCTTGCCATAGGTACCAAAGTGATCCCGGAATGGAACACTGGATAGCGGTCAAGAATATCCTTAAGTACCTGAAAAGGACTAAGGAGATGTTTCTCGTTTATGGAGATGCCAAAGAATTCGTCATAAAGGGTTACGTCGATGCTAGCTTTGACACAGATCCGGATGACTCCAAGTCACAAACCAGATACGTGTACGTTTTGAATGGTGGGGCAGTCAGCTGGTGCAGTTGCAAGAAAAGCATCATGGTGGCATCTACATGTGAAGCAGAGTACATAGCTGCTTCGGAAGCAGCACAGGAAGGAGTCTGGATGAAGGAGTTCATCACTGACCTAGGAGTGATTCCCAGCATGTCGGGCCTGATGACTCTCTTCTGTGACAACACTGGAGCTATTGCCATTCCCAAGGAGCCCAAGTTTCACAAGAAGACCAAGAACATCAAGCGCCACTTCAACTCCATTCGTGATTACATTCAGGAAGGAGATATAGATATTTGTAAAGTACATATGGATCTGAATGTCGCAGATCCATTGACTAAACCTATTTCACGAGCGAAACATGATCAGCACCAGAACTCTATGGGTGTTCGATTCATCACAATGTAACTAGATTATTGACTCTAGTGCAAGTGGGAGACTGTTGGAAATATGCCCTAGAGGCAATAATAAAATGGTTATTATTATATTTCCTTGTTCATGATAATTGTCTATTGTTTATGCTATAATTGTATTAACCGGAAACCGTAATACATGTGTGAATACATAGACCACACCATGTCCCTAGTAAGCCTCTAGTGACTAGCTCGTTGATCAATAGATGGTCATGGTTTCCTGGCCATGGACATTGGATGTCGTTGATAACGGGATCACATCATTAGGAGAATGATGTGATGGACAAGACCCAATCCTAAGCATGGCACAAGATCGTGTAGTTCGTATGCTAGAGCTTTTCTAATGTAAAGTATCGTTTCCTTAGACCGTGAGATTGTGGAATTCCCGGATACCGTAGGAATGCTTTGGGTGTATTAAACGTCACAATGTAACTAGGTGACTATAAAGGTGTACTATAGGTATCTTCGAAAGTGTCTGTTGGGTTGGCACGAATCGAGACTGGGATTTGTCACTCCGTGTGACGGAGAGGTATCCCTGGGCCACTCGGTAATACATCATCATAATGAGCTCAATGTGACTAAGGAGTTAGTCACGAGATCATGTGTTATGGAACGATTAAAGAGACTTGCCGGTAACGAGATTGAACAAGGTATAGGGATACCGACGATCGAATCTCGGGCAAGTAACATACCGATGGACAAAGGGAATTGTATACGGGATTAACTGAACTCCCGACATCATGGTTCATCCGATGAGATCATCATGGAACATGTGGGAGCCAATATGGGTATCCAGATCCCGCTATTGGTTATTGGCCGAAGAGGTGTCTCGGTCATGTCTGCATGCTTCCCGAACCCGTAGGGTCTATAGACTTAAGGTTCGATGACGCTAGGGTTATATGGGAATAGTGTATGTGGTTACCGAAGGTTGTTAGGAGTCCCGGATGAGACCCCGTACATCACGAGGAGCTCGAGAATGGTCCGAAGGTAAAGATTCATATATAGGATGTGAGGATTTGGTCGCCGAAAGTGTTTCTGGCGTCACCGGTAATGTACCGGGACCACCGGAAGGGTTCCGGGGGTCCATCAGGAGGGACCACCAGCTCCAATTGGCTTCATGGGCCAAGAGTGGATGGGAACCAGCCCATAGGTGGTCTGGCACGCCCCCACTGAGGGCCCAAGGCGCAGCAAGCGTGGAGAGGGGCCAAACCCTAGGCGTGGAGGCTACATTGGGCGCCGAGGCCACCCTAGGGCGCCGCCCCTCCTGCCCATGTTGACCGCCGCACCTCCTAGGGTTTCCCTAGGGGTGGCCGGCCCTCCTCCCCCTTCCCCCTATATATATGTGGGGTTTTGGGGCTGCATAGAACATAACTCTCTCTCTCTCTCTCGGCACAGCCTACCCCTCCTCCTCCTCATCCTCCGTAGCGCTTGGCGAAGCCCCGCCAGAGTACCATGCAGCTCCACCATCACCACGCCGTCGTGCTGCCGGAGCTCTCCCTCAATCTCTCCTTCCTCCTTGCTGGATCAAGGCATAGGAGACGCCACCGGGCTGCACGTGTGTTGAACGCGGAGGCGCCGTTGTTCGGTGCTTAGATCGGAATCCACCGCGATCTGAATCACTACGAGTACGACTCCATCAAGTGCGTTCTAGTAATGCTTACGCTTAGCGATCTTCAAAGGTATGCAGATGCTCTACCCCTTTGCTCATTGCTAGCATTTCCAAGATTGATCTTGGTGACACGTAGGAATTTTTTTGAATTGTTACTACGTTCCCCAACATTCAACACGATTTCAATATATATGATGTAGTCCAACATTAGTGAAAAATTTCAAAAATTTGAACACAACGTCATGAAGTCATATCATGACACCATTGTAATTTCATATTTTTATACACTTATACTTTTTGAAAACTATAAACAAAGTTACCCGAGTAATAAAGTACTTGAATTTTTCATACCATCTATGTATAGCCTACAAATCCTATATACATAAAAGAGTAATCCCACTAACTTTTTTTTATCTCAACATGCAAGCATGCAACTCACCATAGAATTATGAATGAAATAAAGCCCACCCCAACATGCAACCATGAATGGAGGAAGACCCACCACAACATTCAACCGTGCATGGAAGAAAAATTCATTTAGTTATTCTACCTATATTCAATATATATATTATAACTCTACATAATCAAATATAACAAGTCATATGTTATCAACCCAAATTTTCATCAACTGATTCTCGCAAAAACAACGTGCGGGGTACCTCTTGTATACATAAGTACTTGAAGACGAGTTTTTCCCATTTGGAGGGCTTCTAAGCTGCATATAGTTAAATTTTCAATGGTATCCACTAAATGGATAGAATTGTATTTAGTGCATTAAAATGAAAATACTTTTAGAAAATGCCTACATTTTACATGAATGATGTAATATGTGGGTAGTATTAAATGTGAGGAGCTTTTAGGTTCATATAGTTGGAAGTCTTAACACATGTGGTGCCTTAACTTGTATTTCAATAAAAAAGAATATACACCGTCACCCCCTCCCCCCACCCATCCACACACATCCACCCACTGCCGCTCCTCATGCTCACTGGTCATCACCCCAAAACCAGTTAACGAAGCATATCTTCTTTTGTTGACTCCACTCCACCACTTGACATCGTGTATAACATAGGTTTCCACCAAACTATAGGCATCTGGACTCAATCCCACAATTATCGCCATGGCATCCGCCTGTGTCAACCAATCCCTGTCGATCTATCCCTCACACCTACCTCTCTTACATGTGGGTTGATCCCTTGTGTCGGTCTCACCATCGCGCCGATGACTTGCGCCCCCTCCCCCCGAGTCCTCCAATGTTGATGACCTCCCTTCCCTGGGGCTTCTCCCTACCCTCTGACGCATGCGGCCTATCTTCCCTAAGCCCTACATTGATGATACGTATCCAACATATCTATAATTTTTGCTTGTTCCATGTTGTTATATTATCAATCTTGGATGTTTTACAATCATTTATAGCAACTTTATATCATTTTTTGGGACTAACCTATTGACATAGTGCCAAAGTGCCAGTTGATGTTTTTTGCTTGTTTTTTACTTCGTAGAAAATCAGTACCAAATGAAGCCCAAAAATCCTGAATTTTTTTGGAGATTGTTTTAGGCCAGAAGACATCCAGTGTCCCAAAGAAGTGCCGGAGAAGAAGGCCGAGGAGGGCACAAGACACGATGGTGCGCCAGAGGCCCCTGGCGTGGCCTAGTGGGTGGTGCCCACCTCGGGAACCCCCTCCATCGACTATCGACCCTATAAATTAACAAATATTCAGAAAACCCTAGAGGAGTCGAGGAAACACAATTCCAGCTCCCCGCAAGTTCCAGAACCTCGAGTTCATATCTAACACCATCACGGAGGGGTACACCGTTGTAATAGCCTAGGACTGACACTCCAAAAGATTCCCCTCTTATTTCCATTCTCGTCTTGTGTTTCGTTTGGTTGTTGCATTCATCATCGCATCATTTGCATCGTCTGCATAGCATCGTCACTCGTTTTCAAAAATTTGCATCCGTTGGTTGTTGTCGGTTCTCTCCGTTCGTGTCGTCGACCGTTTCGAGACCAACCACACATGCATGCGCTCGCGATATCGTTAAAATATTGTTTTTAAAAGTGCGCATAAAATATTCCCGGATTGGGTCGAAAGTTTGAGTGCGGTCTTATTATATTGTAGGTGGACCGCCTGCCAAATTTCGTCGCATTCCGAGTTCGGTTGATACCCGAACAGTTAACCATAACAGTGTGGTCATCGGTTTAATTATCAGTCGTTTCAGTGTTTTAAAACCTCATGTCTGGGCTACCATCTCCCTCTATCCTTAGCCCACTTCCCCTCTGCACAGCCAACTAACCCACCTATCACCTACCCCTCCAACCAGAGCCGTCCGATCATGATCGGAGGGCTCGAAACGGTGCAACCCCCCCTAAAACCTAACCCAAGACCTCGACTACTATAAAAGGAAGCCTCCCCCACCAAAAATGGCCTCCATAACCTCTCCCGTATGGATTTCCGTGCCCAGCCACCTCCCTACCGCCACTTGTCGCCGCCTGAGCCGCCACGCCGCCGCGCCCAGCCACTCCGGGGCTGCCACGTGTCCCTGCGTCGCCTCCCAGCCGCCACGGCCCGTTGTAGCCCATCCGCGGCCCGCCTCGGACCCGAAACGCCGCCTCCACGCCCCGAGTGCTCCAGATCAGGAGACGAGCTCCCGATCCAGAGCTCCGTCCCTGCTGCCCCTTTGTTGGCCGGCCATCGGAGGTCCGTCGGACCCTCGCCAGAGCGCCACGCCAGAGCCCCCGGCCGGACCTCAGCCTCCCCCGTCCGCGCCTGGCCTAGGTCCTCGCATCCCCAAGACCTCCATGGCCATGCCGCCAAGAGCTGCATTGGCCTCCTCCACCTCGCCCCAGATCTGGCCGGGATCGAGGCCCGCTGGCCAGATCTGGCCTCGCCCCGCTCGCCGCCCAGTCCAGGCCACCAAAGCCCCTCCTGCCACCGACGTCATTGGCCAGCCGCCATGGCCTTGTTCAGCTTGGTGCTTGGGAGCACGACGCCCTGATCCAGCGCCGCTCGCATGGCCTCCAGCCTCGTGTGGGCCGTCGCCAGGCCCAACTCCGCACTGACCGGCCCACGTGGCCTCTGGTGAGCGCCCGTGCTATCCCTCGCCCTATGCATTGTTTAGTTATATCGCACCCATGTGCCATTGTTAGCCCAGTTTCAGATTTGGCCCATATTGTTTTTTCCCTGCATATGATTTTGTCAAATGATCCAGGATTTACAGTTTTGCAGAATAGTCCCTCGAGTTCATGCAATTAATATCTCATGATCCTTGCATCATATGGAAAAACTTTATATATGAAACTTGACTAGAATTTCGTGTAGATTCACAATATCCAACTTTCACATGTGATAAAAATGTTTAACCTTGCTGTTTGCATTGATTTGCATAATTGCCATGTGAAGATGATTTATATCATAAATAATTAACCGTAGCTCCGATGAAAATGTTTTACATATGTAACTTGGCTAGAAAAATGTGTAGAATCACCTGGTGACATTTATTTTGCTGTTTAACAACTCTAAAATTGTGTTAGGACAGATCTGCACCAAATTCATATTATGCTTATGGGGATGTTTCGGAAATGCTACATGTTGCTTCCGGCCTCATTTAAAATGCCTAGATGATGTAGTTTGTTATTGCTTCACAGTTTGCCATGTTAAACGACATTTAATATTGATGAATACCTAAAAAAGAGTAAACTAAATAATTCGAACGTGGAGTTTCGTCAACATGCAACTCGTTGCATATTGAGCTTCACTTTAATGTGTAGTAATTGTTTGATGTGATTTGCCTTGCCTTGCATATTAAACCGGACATGCATCATATTTGTTTGCGCATCATGCCATGCATATGCTGTTGTGTTTCTCATGTGTTGATTGTTGTTTCCGGTTTGCTTCTTCTCGATAGAGTTCCTAAAATGTTCGGAGTGTGAGGATTCGTTCGACTACGTTGGCTCGTCTTCTTCATGGACTCGTTCTTGTTCCAAGTGGGATCTCAGGCAAGATGACACATTTCCCTGGATATCACTACTATCATTGCTATGCTATTTGTCCCACTTTTTTTGTTATGTCTCGCTACCTACCACTTGTTTGTCAAGCCTCCCAACATTGCCATGATAAGCCTCTAACCTCCACCTCCCAGCAAACCATTGTGTGGCTATGTTACCGCTTGCTCAGCCCTTCTTATAGCGTTTCTAGCTGCAGGTGCAATTGCTTCCATGTGACAACATGGACATTCTTTTGTTATAACAATATTATTGCTATTTAATTTAATGCACTTATACACTTGGTAAAGGGTGGAAGGCTTGGCCTTTTGCTCGGTGTTTTGTTCCACTCTTGCCGCCCTAGTTACTTGTGAACCGGTGTTATGTTCCATAATTGAGCGCTCCTAACATGCTCGGGGTTGTTATGGGGACCCCCCTTGATTTCCGTTTTAGGATAAAGCTTGTTTGGCAAGGCCTAACATTGGTACTACATTTTCCTAATAACTAATAAAATTGCATAGGGACCTGCCGACACCCGCGGATAATTAATCAACAACCTGGGCCAGTGCTCCTCATGAGTGTTGGTCCAAAATGGCAGTAGCCGGTGCCATCAACGGGTGTGCCAGCCGTAAACTTAGCCAATCCAGTTGTGTCCTGAGAACGAGATACGCGGCTCTTATCGGGTTCGTCGACACGTCGGGCGGCCTTGCTGGATTTGTTTTACCTTTCTCGAATGTCTGGAGTGAGGAATTCCGATTTTTCTTTGGGCTATCTCGAGGTGGAGGATTTCCCGTGAAATTGCCTAGGAAGATCACGAGATCCATATTCGAGGTTATTCCCATTGCGTGTGGTTAATTTGTGATGGATGAGTTGGAGCACCCCTGTAGGGTTAAATCTTTCGGAAAGCCGTGCCCGCGGTTATGTGGCAAACTTGAATATCTTGTTTAACACCCGGTCATAGCAAAATTGAAGTAAACTCTAATAAAATACATCAACTGTGTGCATAACCGTGACTGTCTTTTCTTGTGAGTCCTTATCCGAGAGAGAACACGATAGGGTTATGATTGACGTAAGTAGGTGTTTAGGATCTCATAGAGATCATTGCTAGCTCACGTCCGTTACGCGTAGACCACCATACTTTACTTTCTGTATTCGTAAGTTAGCCACTCAAATAAATGCTTAGTCGCTTGCTGTAGCCTCACCACTTAACCATACCTCACCCATTAAGCTTTAATAGTCTTGATACCCTTGGAAATGAGATTGCTGAGTCCCTTGTGACTCGCAGATTACTACAACAACAGTTGCAGGTACAGGTAATGCGATGATTGAACATGAGCGTGATGCTTGTTTGAGTTGGAGTTCTTCTTCTTCTTCATCATAAATCTAGGATGGGCTCCAGGCGGCAGCTTGGGGTAGCAAGGATGGATGCCATTTTGTCGTTTGTTTTCGTCCGTAGTCGGACCTTGCTCTTCTGTATGATGTTTGAAGATGTTGTTGTATTGATGTGACTCTGACGTAGCTTGTCGCGAGTGTAATCCAACTCCATATACTCATCTCCTCTATACATGTACTTGTAAAGATATCCATTCTTGCAACATGACGAGATGCGTTTTTATCCCTGTCGAGGCCCTCGTGCCGAAATAAGGATAGGATCACATTTTGGGCATGACAACCGTCTTCATGGGTGCTTCTCCGATGATGCGTGAGTAGTCCACCATAGACCTACGGGTCCGTAGGTAGTAGCTAGATGGTTTCCTCTCTATCTATGATTCTCAATACAATGGTCTCTTGGAGATCTATTTGATGTAATTTTGCAATGTGTTTCTTGGGATCCGATCAATTTTTAGTTCATGATCAGTTTCTATCCATGAATATGATTTGAGTCTTCTTTGATCTCTTATTTTCATGATTACTTATAGCCTCATATTTCTTCTTCGAATCTTTCGTTTAGTTAGGCCAACTAGATAGTTTTTTCTTGCCATGGGAAGAGGTGCTTTGTGATGGGTTCGATCTTGCGGTGTTCTTTCCCAGTGGCAGAAGGGGCAGCAAGGCACACATCTATCATTGACATTAAGTATAACAAGAAGGGATCTATTCCTACGTGAATAGATCTTGTCTACATCATATCACCATTCTTATTGCATTACTCCATTTCTCCATGAACTTAATACACTAGATGCATGCCGGATAGCGGTCGATGTGTGGAGTAACAGAAGTAGATGCAGAATCGTTTTGGTCTACTTGTCTCTGACGTGATGCCTATATAATTATCATTTCCTAGATATCGTCATGTTTATTTGATCTTCTATCAATTTCCCAACAGTAATTTGTTTACCCACCGTGTGCTATACTCATGAGAGAAGCCACTAGTGAAACCTACGTCCCCCGGGTCTACTTTTCCAACATATTGCTTTCCGATCTACTATTTTACCATTTTGTTTTCAGATCTACAAATCCAAAAAAACCAAAATACCTTCCTGTACTTTTTTTACCTATTTTATTTTGTGTTCTTGTGAGATCTATTTGCCATACCTATTGCAATCCAATCTATCATCTTACCCTAGAGAGATTGACAACCTCTCTTTTGCATTGGGTTGCAAGTATTTGTTATTTGTGTGAAGGTACTATTTACGTGGGTGCTTGATCTTCCTCTACGGATTGATACCTTGGTTTCATAACTGAGGGAAATACTTACCATTGTTGCGCTACATCATCCCTTCCTCTTTGGGGAAATACCGACGCAGTCTCAAGCCACATCAAAGAAATTTATCGCGTAGTTGCCAAGGAGGAAGCAATCTCTTCGCATGCCAATCTTGGTGTCGGGGAGACACCATCAACATATATCAGGTTCCTAATCACAAATCTCATATCCTTGCAATTTACATTATTTTCCATTTGCTTCTCGTTTTCGTCTCCCCCACTTCACAAATTTGCCGTTTTATTCACCCCCTTTTCCGTTTGACTTTTTGCTCATTTGCTATCTTTTCTTGTGTTGCCATGTGCCTTCTATCTGCTTGCATCTTCGCTTTCTAAAAATCAATTGATATGGATCCTCATCCACTTGCCAATCTTTTCAAAAGGCCAAATTATGATGAACCAATTTCTAGTGAGTTGAGTGCACTTGATTATCTCTATGAAGTTTTGTTTGAAAATCATGAATCTGAAAATTTTGATGAAATGTTGAAAGAATAAATTAATAAAGTGATTCATGATAGTTACTTGAATGAAAATCATGATGGCCATGTTGCTAGTATGAATTCTCTGAATATCCATGATGCTAATGATATGCAAAACCACAAGCTTGGGGATGCTATGCTTGATGAAGATGGTATTTTTTGTTCCCCAAGTTTTGGTGATGACATGTATGCTATAATTCATAGTGATAACCATGAAACTTGTCATCATTATTTTAATATTCAAGTTGGTTCTATAAATCAAGTGTCACATGATAGTTATTTTGTTGAGTTTGCTCCCACTACCATGAATAAAAAGGAGTTTGCTTACGTGAAGATTGATAAATTTTCTATGCTTGTAGATCATGAAAAGAATGCTTTATGTGATAGTTATATTGTGAGATTCCTTCATGATGCTACTAAAAATTATTATGAGGGAGGACATATGCTTGTAGGCATTGCAATAATGTCAAGTTTCCTCCATATGTGTTCAAAGTTTTGAAGTTATTCTTGCTTTGTCATCCTATGCTAGTTGATTATTGCTCCCATAGATTATTTGCTTATAAATCCCTATGCATAGGAAGTATGTCAGACTTAAATCTATTTTCACACATATTATGATGCTCTCTTTGTGCTTTAACTTTTGTTTTTTCATGTGAGCATCATTATTAGCCTAAGCTTATCTTAATGGCTATAAAGAAAGAGCTTGTTGGGAGGCAACCCAATGAATAAAATTTATTTTATCTTTTCCTTTCTGTTTTTGAGTGTTGACACAATTATGACTCTGTTATGAATTTTTTTTATGTTTTATTTAGTGTTTATACCAAGTAGAACCTTTAGGATGATCCGTAAGATGAGTAGAAACAATCCTGAATCTGAAACAGAAACTTTGTTCCAAGTGCATGGATTTTCATTTTTTACTGGAACGTGTTATTGAGCTGAAATTTTTAACAAAGTATCCCTATACAAAGTTTTTACATTTTCCTAATTTTTCATAATTGTTAGAGTTCCAGATGTATGGTTAGAGTACAGATTACTACAGACTGTTTTGTTTGAGACAGATTCTGTTTTCATTGCATTTGTGCTTGTTTTGATGAATCCATGGCTTGTATTGGGGGGTATAAGTCATGGTAAATTTGAAATATAGTAGTTATAATGCATAATAAAATATGAATGGGTTTACAACAATACCTAGAGTGGTGATTTGCTTTATTATACTAAAGATCTCACGAGAATTTTGTTAAGTTTTGTGTGATTGAAGTTTTCAAGTTTTGGGTGAGATCACGATGGATGAAGGAATAAGGAGTAAGAAGAGCCTAATCTTGGGGATGCTACAACACCCCAAGGTAATATCCAAAGAGTAACAAGCAACCATGCTTGGGGATGCCCACGAGTGGCATCCCTCTTTCTTCTAACAACCATCGGTATTTTACTTGGAACAATATTTTTATTCGTCACATATCATGAGTTTTGCTTGGAGCGTCTTGTATCTTTGCTTGTTTTGCTTTTTATCCTTGCTAGACACACTTATTTTAGAGATCCAAAATTATTCTATGATTTGATAGAATTGCTCTTTAAGCTTCACTTAAATCTATTGAGCTATGGAATTGCTCTAGTGCTTCACTTATATCTTTTGGAGCACGGCATGCTTTTACATGTTTGAAGAAGTTCTCTCATGCTTAACTCATATTATTTTGAGAGATAAAACTTTTATGCTCATGATCTTCACTTAAATCTTTGTGAGCTTGTCAAAAGCAATGGCAATATATGAAACTAGTCCCAAAGTAATAGATATTCAAGAGGGATATAATAAAGACTTTCATGAAGATCATTGGACAAATTAAATTTGATTCTTTGTAATAGTTCTGAGACATGACGATAGTAATATGTGAGTTATGTTAGTGAGTAATTATGCTTAGTAAGAATATTGATGTTAAGGTTTGTGATTCCCTATGCAAGCACGAAAGTCAATAGTTATGCAATGAAATCACATCCACTTATGGTGCATTATTCGGTGTAAGTTATGCTTAATGCTGACTTATGTGATTTTTTGTTTCTTGGTTGGATGCTTCTCAATCTATTTGCTAGCCTTCACTTGTACTAAGTATAAATACTACTTGTGCATGCAAAACCCTTAAACCCAGTTTTGCCATATGAGTCCACTATACCTACCTATATGCGGTATTTCCATGTCGTTCCAAGCAAATTTGTATGTTCCATCTCTAATTTTCAAAATAAATTTTCCTTTTTGTGTGCTCGTACCGCTCATGAAACAATAGGTGGTGACTGATATTTTTCCATGCTAGATGTGTTATTCTCAAGATGAGTGTTTATTCACTTGTCATTGCACGAGAGTACGGTGGTAATAGGGATGCCCAGTCCTGAAATGAAAAAGAAAATTTACTTTATGTTGTCAAATGATAAATTCCTTGGAAAGTGTTGGTATGGAAGGCAACTATGGATTCGGCTAGCCATGGAAATTAAAAGTATGGTGGAAAAAGGAATAAACTTTATTTTTTGTTTGGGAATTTTAGGAGTCCTGGATTAGGGGGTCCTCGGATAGTCGACCTATTGTTTATGGGTCGGACTGTATGGGCCGCAAAGCGAGCGTCGGATGGTCAAAGACCACCTATGTCAGGACCCCAATCCTAAGTCATATGATTCCATACTGTAACAAGTCACATCACTTTGCGGCCTCACGCACGGTACTCCACGGCTGCAGCCTTACCTTGGTCGGGACCGTTTGCGTCTTTTGGCTCACATATGTGAACATGTCGCTGGCAATCACAAAGACAAGAACCCGGGCCAACATAACTAGTCATAGAACCCAAGTGGCACATCCGTACGAAAACAGGCATACATAACCCAGTAATGCAGGTGTCGGCCTCAAGCGTGTGTAGACGAGTCATACATAACTAAAAGGACTCCATTACGTCGCAAGACACGAATGTCATCACTGCACGTAGATGAGTCGTAGCAGGCTACAGGGACTCCATTACACTGCGAGACATTTCCCCGAAGGGACAAACACTACAGCAAAGAAGGATACATGCCAGTCAATCAATGTGTCCGGAGCAGTAGCAAGCTACCATGGCTCGGTGGAAGCACAAAGAGGCAGTTTCCCATAAAGAGTACTACTAAAGGCACACGACTAGGTGTCGGATCCCATACATACCGTTGCACGTCACACGTACGCACAACATGCCCGATATGCATAGATACAACTATGGCATCACAACATAACCATACAACAACATGACTTTTATTTAAGAGGCTCAGACGAGCCTTGCATAATATGTTCTTACAGATAGGGGTCACATGACCCGACACTCAAGTCATACAAACAAAGTCATACAAGCCAGCAGAAACTTAAGTTGTCTGCGTACAGACGGCGAAAATAGAAAAGAGGCACACGGCCTGACTATCTACAGCCCACCACACGGGCAAGATCGTAGCTGGGACACCAGCTATTCAGCATCGTCAACGTCTAGATAGAACCCACCTGATGGGTCCTGGCTCTCTTCTGCAACATTAATTAAGCAAGGATGAGTACAAACATACTCAGCAAGTCTTTAAAACAGACCTAGTCTATTAATGCTCATGTATCAACAAGGGGGAGTGGTGGAGTTTAAGCAACAATGCCAGCTTTGACTCAAGGCTAACCTACACTACTCAGTTTTAAACTCTTTGTTACAATTTTAGTTATTGCACACGAGTCCACTATCTCCATCACAATACACTACCATGGATTCACCTTCCCCTTCCGGAAGAGTGCCATCCACGGTACTCACACTTGTCTTGATATTTTTAGAAGTATCCATTTGATTATCTATGAACAACATAAATTCTCCAAATAGTCCATATCCGAGGACGCGGCTATTCGAATAGTTTCATACCCTGCAGGGTGTACTTCTTCACACACGCTCTCGCCACTTATCGCTGTGTGCCATAACCCATGCACCTCGGCAACCTTCAAGCGGATGCCCAACGAGGGAGTCGGCCACGACCGTCAATCACATAAGACCTCTAGTCCAGGCTATCGCCTATTTGAAACTGAACCCGCACGGAAGTCCGGCCGAAGTTTCCGCTACGGCCCCAAATGATGTGCGCAGGGTTCCCAAGCCCACCATTCGGGTGACCCTTGGTACACCGTGCCACTGCCTCGTCGTAAACCACCCCTAGGGTCAGCGCTACGCACGGCCTCCAGCATGCTATAAACACCAGAAACTACTTGCAATACCTGGACCAAGGACTAAGCGACTGATGAGTCGAGCGGGGTCATATTTCAGGGCCCAACATGTGGTAGTATCTAGTCTTGGATCACAAACACGGAACCCAGTTCCTAAGAACGGTCCCAATGAGACAACCCACTATGTACTCCTACATAGCCTCTCATCGCTACCTTTACCAAATCGTATTCAGTATGAGCTCATCACATCGGACAACACTGTTTCACTCAGTTCATCACCCAGATGAATCAGACTTGACTCAACTCTAAGGATAGCAAGCATAGCAGGCAAGGTAAGCTAAGCACATCATGGCACAAGCATCTACCAGGTATGCTAGGTTGCAAGGTTTAGCTATTTACTGTGACAAGATCAGGTCATGCATAGGAATAGGATCATCTATCGTGTATGACTGACATGTGACCGTTTGTCCTAATGCAATAAACAAGAGCAGGAGCGAGAGAGTGGGATGTTATCGGAATGATCAATGGGGTTGCTTGCCTTGCTAAGTTGCGGAGGAGTTCTCTCCTTCGTCGGGATACGGGGTAGTATCTTCCGGATTAGGGCCTACCGCAGCGCAGATAAGAAACAATCAATACACGCAAGTGCAACAATATGGTGCATTATCATGGCATAGTAATATGCATGTGTGAGCTAATGCAACTGGTGATCATGTCAATTTGAAATGGATTTGAATATAGGTTCAAAGTTGTTCTTCTTTCAAATTCCATATATTAACCTAATGGAAAATGTCCATGTTCACCTATTTATATTGCTCTAACATGCATGAGAATAGCACCATTGGATTCATTGGATTTTTCTGATCAATTTTCATATATAAATTATTTTCATTTGACTTACAGATTATTTTATATGATTTTTCAAATTTTAAACATTTTATGGAATTATTTTTAAACTAAAAAATGGATTAATGGCGTCAGCCTGACGTCAACCTGACGTCAGCTGGTCGGCTGACCAGCTCCAGGTCAAACCTGACAAGGTGGGACCTCCCTGTTAGCGTCAGGGGTCTTAATCCCGCGCTGACTGAGGTTTGGCCCACCTCTGGGGTCCCACTGTCAGCGACTGGGGCCAAACTAATTAGGGGGATTAGCCCCCTAATGATTGCCATGTCGGCGCCCACCGGAGTGAGGCCGGCGGCGACCATCCGCACGGTGGCGACTCGCCGAAACCGCGTCTTTGGCGACCAAACAGACGACGGAGGGCACCAGACGGCTCGCACTGCTCGCGCGCGTCGAACCCGATACCTCCCAGGGGCTGGGGTGGTCGGAATTGACGCCGGCGACGAGCACGGTAGCTGCCGGAACTCGGGCGAGCACGGGCTCGTCGAGCCAGAGCTCAAACGAGGCAGTTGAGGCCTCTGGAAGCTACCAGGAAGCCTTCTGAGCACGACCGCGTGCTCAGATGCAAGCTTGGGTCGCCACAACGGCGACCACGACCTCGCCGGTGGCGGGAAGCTTTCGGGTTCGGAGGAATCCGGCGCTACAGAGCTCTATCGAAGGGGGAAAGGAGGGGAGAAGGAGTAGGAGCTCACAGTGGTCGCAGGGGCGTCAGAAGCGGGCTCGGGGACGGTCTGAAACGGCGGCGAGCTTCGATTCCCTTTCCGGCGACCGAGGAGGAAGACGATGGCGCGTCGTCGACAGGGGCTTCCGGCGATGCGTAGCTTGGCTAGGAGGAAGAGGAGGTCCGGGCGGAGCTTCTGGCAGGCTCAGATGGGTTCGGGGGTGGCTAGAACGTCGGCACGACGGAGAAGCGCAGGTCGGCCATGGCGGCAGCAGAGAGGGGAATGCGCGCGCGCGCGCGAGAGAGAGAGAGCGCTCTCGGGAGAGAGAGAGGAGAAGGGGCATGGCGGCGAGGAGCTTCGCGCTGGCGCACTCCCAGCCCTCCAGCAAGGAGCCAGGCAGGGAGGAGGTGGCCAGCGCACGGCGACCACACGCCCAGCGTCCTCCTGGCCAGAGGTGGGAGATGACCGGTTCGCCCCTGTGGGCTAGGCCGGCTTCTCTCCCCTGGCACAGGTAGGCTTTTTCTTTTTTTTTGTTTCAGTTTTTTGTTTTCTGACTTTTCTTTATTTTATTTGCAGGTCCAATTGACTTTTCAAAATATCCCAACCATTTTCTAAAATAAAGTTTGAATATTTCAAACTTGTAATAAAAGTTTCAGATTATTATGAAAACAATAGTCATGATAATGATTTAGTTATCAATTTTAGAGACTTAAATCATTATTTTTAAATTGCTTCTGATGCTCAAATATTTTAAATGTTCCCTGTTATAACTTTGTCCAAATTTATCAGACATAGGGAACATTTTTGATGGTCATTTTGGATTTGTTGAAATTTCACTAAACTTGAATTTCTTTATTTTATTAAGTGCTTGGGGTTTCTTTTCTTTCTCCCCATTTCACATTAATGCAATGATGATGATGATGATGCAAACACAAATGCTATCCTAGGACAACTTGCTAGGGTTGTGACAACCTACGCTAGATGGAAGCTTCGAGGAGCCATGACATACTCCAAGTTATTAGTTGTAGTTAGGCATGTTTATCTCTTCGGCATGTAACCGACCATGTGTAAACCCAGGGCACCCTTGGCGTCTATATAAGCCGAAGAGTTTAGGGGTGTAGGGAGGACAACTCATCTAGGGCTAGCTATCCGATCTCGAGGTAGATCAACTCTGTACCGCCCCCCATATCATCAATGCAACCAAGTAGGACGTAGGGAATAACCTCCATAGGAGGGCCCGAACCTGGGTAAATCTTTGTCCCCTTCGTCTCCTGTTACCATCAATTCTAGTTTCATAGTTTGGGACCCCCTACCCGAGATCCGCCGGTTTTGACACCGACATTGGTGCTTTCATTGAGAGTTCCTCTGTGAGCACCGAAGAAATCGATGGCTCACCTCGTGGAAAGTAGCGAGATCTACATCAATGGGACTCTCGCCCCCGATCAGAGTTTCATTGGCAACGACATCTTGTTGCATGCCAACCTGATCAGCCGTCATGGCCAGATTTGAAGGTTTTCCCCCAATCAGAGTATCAGGTTCGGAACCCTCGAGTTCATGGTTGATTCGCGAGGAAAACTCGTTCTAATGGAACCCTCAACCTTAGAAGAAAAACCTGTAAGTATGGATGCTTTGATGCCCAAGACATCAGATCCCATGGTGGAACCGAACACAAATCCGCTTCGGCGTAACTCTAGAACCGTCACGCCACTCGATGAATCCACTCGTATCAGCGACACGCACCCTGCCATCGCCTCGTTCTTAAACGTGTTGTTCAATCGGATCGAAGCTATGCGTATATTGGATGACTAGGTTCCGATCTATGATCAGCTCGGGATCACACTGGATGACAGGGAGATTCATGTCCCTCTAATCACCCACCTAGTCACCAGCATCGAGTGTCCAGCTGCAGATTCTGCCCGACAGCCAGAATTTAAAATCGTTTATACTTCAGTCCTCGATCACCAAGACTCTATCGATGAACCAGAGGGAGGGAATCATTCTAAAGCCGTACCGTCGCTGGTCTGAATTCCTTCGCATGATTTGGAAACTGTAGTTCCGAATACTCGTTATGGCATGGAATTAGGTTTTTTCCCACCCACCGCCCAAGACGACCATCCAAGTATTGCACCAAAGCTCGTGTCTTCGGACTTTCGGGATATCAAGCAACTACAAGCAGAATCAGTACACCACTTTTGGGCTAGACTCCTACTCGCTAGGAGTAGAGTAAAAGGTCTTAGTGACCAAGATATAACGACTATTTTCATTCACAATTGCCATGATGAAGGGATTCTCAATGACCTGGCCCGCCGACGCATAAGTGAATTTTTGGAGTTATCCGAATTGGTACAAAAGTACTGTGCCATGGAGAGTGTCTAGCAATCCGAACAGTTGTTCTCGGAAGCAATTTTCTCCGAACATCCCAGAGGAGCTCGAAAAAAAGAGGATACCTCCAAATCGGCCAGCTAGGTACGAACCCGTCGAAAAAACAAAAAAGCCCCTTTCAGGGACCGGCACTGTCCTCGACGGACTTTTGGATAAACCTTGCCCCATACATTCCGTGTTGTTAAACAGGAACCCAACTCACAGCCTTTGAGCTTGTTGGGTCGTTAGGCAAGTCGCAAAAAGCGGCGAGGCCATCCTCGAAACACCTCAGTCGAGTAGGCTCTCTCCTTCGCCGCCCGGATTCAATGCCGAAGTCCTGAATATCTATGAGACCTTCCCCTCGAGGAACAGGCGTAAAAGAGCTCTTAGGGAGCACGAGCAAGTCTACCACGTGGCAGCCACTAGCCCATGGGCAGACATACCGATTACTTTCAGGGACACTGACCAGCCGCCCATTCTTCCTGGTCACTCACCGGTCGCTCTAGTCTTGAATCCCATCATTGATGGATACATGCTACATGAAGTGCTAATGGATGGCAACGGTGGTCTTAACCTCATATACGAGGCCACTCTAGAAAAATGCAGTTCGACCAATCCTGCATCGGACATAGCAACACAACCTTTCGAGGAATTATGCCAGGGAAAGAGGCACGTTGTTCTGGATGTATCATCTTGGACATTGTGTTCCGCACGCCCGAAAACTACTGATCCAAAGAACTTCTCTTGCACATCGTCCCCTTCCCAAGTGGCTATCACGCCCTATTGGGACGCGATACCTTTACAAAGTTCCAGGCTATACCCCATTACGGGTACATGAAAACTCAAAATGCCAGGACCAAATGGTGTGATCACGATTGCCAGCGATCCGAACATAGCCCTTTGGGCCGAAAACAAGACGGCAACACTTGCCCTCGAGGCATTAGCGGAAACTTTTTCTATTGAAGAGTTGACCGTCATACGGTCGACAGTTAATAAGGACGATGTGATCCTTAGCAAAAGGCCCAAGTCCACGTCCTTTAAACCCACAAAGGAAATTGTTAAATTTCAGGTACATCCAACGAACCACAATAAGATTGTGTCCATCGAAGCCCAGCTCGATCCCCTCATGGATGTGGCACTGCGGAATTTCCTCCACGAGAATTGGGACATTTTCGCCTGGCATCCTTCCGATATGCCTGGAATCCCACGTCGGCTCGCCGAACATAGCTTAAGCATCATCCCAGGCCTTAAGCCCGTGAAACAAACTCTACGCCGCTTCTTCGAGCCCAAACAACAAGCCATGGGTGAAGAATTAGCTAAATTGCTCGAGGCCAGATTTATTCGGGATATTAAACACCCTAAGTCGCTAGCGAACCTGGTGATGGTACCTAAGAAAGACAAGTCCTGGTGGCTGTGTGTCGACTTCAAAGACCTCAACAAGGCCTGCCCGAAGGACCCTTTCCCCTTACCACGCATAGACCAGATCATTTATGCCATAGCCAGACACGATTTGTTGTGTTTCCTCGATTCTTACTCCAGATACCATCAAATTAAAATGAAGGAATCCGATCAAGCGGCTACTGCATTCATCACCCCCTACGGGCCATTCTGCTTCAACATGATGCCTTTCAGGCTAAAAAACGCTGGGGCCACATACCAGCACATGATCCGAACCTGTCTCGCAACACAGGTCAATAAGACTGTGGAGGCATACGTGGATGATGTGTTAATCAAAACCAAACATGTCGGCCAGTTGATCGACGACTTATAACAAACCTTCGCCAGTCTACACGAATATGATATACGACTCAACCCAGAAAAATGTGTATTCGGAGTTCCCTCTAGTAAGCTACTTGGATTCATCATCTCCCATAGAGGAATAGAGGCAAATATAGCTAAAATTCGTGCTCTATTAGAACTTGCAATCCCCACAGAGCTGAAGCATGTCCAGAGGCTAGCCGAGTGTGTAGCGGCATTAAGCCGCTTTATCTTCCACCTCGTAGAAAAGGCTTTGCCGCTCTATAAGCTGCTAAAACGGACCAACAATTTCGAATAATGGACCGACGAGGCAGCGGCTGCGTTAGAAGAAATCAAAACACTACTGGCAACCAATCCCATACTCACGGCACCGGGCACCGATGAGCCCAAGTTGTTATACATATCGGTCACCAACAAAGTCGTCACTACGGTGCTCGTCGTTGAACGAGATGAGGAGGGGCATAAATTCCGGACTCAGAAACCAGTATATTATGTGTCAGAAGTGCTAACGCAGTGCAAATCCACATACCCACATTACCAAAAAATAGCCTATACAGTATTCATGGCGTCGAGGAAACTCAGACACTACTTCCAGGAGTGTGCGGTAACAGTGGTATCGGAAGTCCCCCTGAATGATATAATCAACAATAGGGACGCCACCGGCCGCATAGCCAAATGGGCCATTGAGATCCTTCCCTTTGAAATAACCTACAAGCCATGCCGCACCATTAAATCTCAAGTACCGGCGGACTTCCTGGCTGAATGGACAGAGGCCGAGCTCCCCAAGGAATACAATGCATACTCCCATTGGACAATGAACTTTGATGGATCCAAGACCTTGGCCGGTCTGGGGGATGGATTTATTCTCACATCCCCCACACGTGAGAATTAGATAATAAATTATCCATGACAATGCATACTCCCTCCTACGTTGGAAATATGCCCTAGAGGCAATAATAAATTAGATATTATCATATTTCCTTATTCACGATAATCGTTTATTATCCATGCTATAATTGTATTGATCGGAGACTTAGATGCATGTGTGGATACATAGACAAAACCATGTCCCTAGTATGCCTCTAATAGACTAGCTCGTTGATCAAAAGATGGTTAAGGTTTCCTAGCCATGGACATGAGATGTCATTTGATAACGGGGTCACATCATTAGGAGAATGATGTGATGGACAAGACCCAAACTACAAACGTAGCATATGATCGTGTCAGTTTATTGCTACTGTTTTCTGCATGTCAAGTATATGTTCCTATGACCATGAGATCATGCAACTCACGGATGTCAGAGGAGTGCCTTGTGTGTATCAAACGTCGCAACGTAACTGGGTGACTATAAAGGTGCTCTACAGGTATCTCCGATGGTGTCTGTTGAGTTGGCATGGATCGAGACTAGGATTTGTTACTCCGTGTGACAGAGAGGTATCTCGGGGCCCACTCGGTAATGCAACATCACAATAAGCCTTGCAAGCAATGTGACTAATTGTTAGTTGCGGGATCTTGTATTACGGAATGAGTAAAGAGACTTGCCGGTAACGAGGTTGAACTAGGTATGGAGATACCGACGATCGAATCTCGGGCAAGTAACATACCGAAGAACAAAGGGAACGTTATACGGGATTAACTGAATCCTTGACATAGAGGTTCGACCGATAAAGATCTTCGTAGAATATGTAGGAACCAATGTGGACGTCCAGGTCCCGCCATTGGTTATTGACCGTAGAGGTGTCTCGGTCATGTCTACATAGTTCTCGAACCCGCAGGGTCTGCACACTTAAGGTTCGGTGACGTTTCGGTAGTGTAGAGTTATGTATGGTGGTGACCGCAGTTTGTTCGGAGTCCCGGATGAGATCATGGATGTCATGAGGAGCTCCGGAATGGTCTGGAGGTAAATATTCATATATAGGAAGTCCCAGTTTGGTTTCCGGAAAAGTTTCGGGCTCATCGGTAGTGTACCGGGAGTGCCGGTAGTGTACCGGGAGGCCTCCGGGAGGGGTATTTCGACCCCAAGAGGTCCATGAGCTGTGGGAGCATAAGAACCAGCCCTTAGTGGGCTGGGAAAACAGCCACAAAGGCCCATGGCGCAGGAGAGAAAGTCCTAAATATTAAAGTGGAAAATCAGCTAATAGGAGGCAATCCTACTCCAACTAGGATTGGAGGTGAAGTAGGATTGCTTCCCACCTCCTATTTCGGATGACCCAAATGCCTTGGCTGCCTCTCCTCTCCTCTCCTCCTATATATACTAGTGGATTGGGTGGTTTTTGGACAGAATTTCCGGCCACGTGCTACCCGTTTCACCGGTGCACAGTTTCTCCTCTAGATCGGTTTTCCGCAGCGCTTAGGCGAAGCCCTGCCGGAATCACTCCACCACCATCACCGGAGCGCCGTCACGCTGCTGGTGAACTCTCTCTCCTCTCCACCTCCTCTTGCTGGATCAAGACGGTGGAGATCGTCATCAAGCTACACGTGTGCTGAACGCGGAGGTGCCGTCCGTTCGGCGCTAGATCGGAAGGACCGTGATCGAGATCGCGAGACGGTTCGTGATGAGATCGCGGAACGGATCGTGATGAGTTTGCGGGACAGATTGTGATCAAGATCGTGAGACGGATCGTGATGAGTTCGCGTGACGGATCATGATGTGTTCGCGGGACGGTTCGTGATTGGATCCCGGGACGCTCGGCGATTTGGATCGCGAAGAAGTTCGACTACACCAACCGCGTTTCTTAACGCTTCCCACTTAGCGATCTACAAGGGTACGTAGATACACTCTCCCTCTCGTAGATGCTCATCACCATGGATAGGTTTGCGTGTGCGTAGGAAATTTTTGTTTCCCATGCGACGTTCCCCAACAGTGGCATCATGAGCTAGGTTGATGGTTCGATGAGATCTCGAGTAGAACACAAAAGGTTTGTGGGCGTTGATGCTTAGATTGCTTCCTCCCTTGGTCATATTTTGGTTCAGCGGGATTGTGAAATGAAGTGGCCCGGACCAACATTACTCGTACGCTTACGAGAGACCGGTTCCCTCGACACAACTTGTTGCCTAGATGGCTTGCGGGTGACAGTTTCTCTCACTTTATTTGGATCGGATTCGACAAAGGCGGTCGTTGAGAAGGTTGAAAAGCAAACTAGTGTATCACCATTGTGGTTTATGCGTAGGTGAGAATTGTTCTTGCTAGATACCCGTAGCAGCTACGTAAAACATGCAACAACAATTAGAGGACGTCTAACTTGTTTTTGCAGGGTATGTTGTGATGTGATATGGCCAATTACATGATGAGATATATGTGATGTATGAGATGATCATGTGATGTATAGAATTTCACGACTTGCATGTCGTTGAGTACGGCAACCGGCAGGAGCCATAGGGTTGTCTTTAATTATTGTATGACCTGCGTGTCAATCATTAAGCGCTATGTAATGCTTTACTTTATCGCTAAGCGGTAGCAATAGAAGTAGAAGCAGGGCTGGCGCCACAACCCCAATGGCAACACATTGATGGAGATCAAGATGATGGAGATCATGGTGTTGTGTCGGTGACGATGGAGATCATGCTCGTGTTTCGAAGATGGAGATCTTAAACACAAGTTCATGGCCATATCATGTCACTTATGAATTGCATGAGATGTTAATCCTTTTATGCACCTTGTTTTGCTTAGTACGGAGGTAGCATTATAAGGTGATCCCTCACTTGAATTTCAAGATGAACTGTGTTCTCCCCGAGTGTGCACCATTGCGAAAGTTCGTCGTGTTGAGAAACCACGTGATGATCGGGTGTGATAGACTCTACGTTCACATACAACAGGTGCAAGCCAGATTTGCACGCGCAGAACACTCGGGTTAAACTTGACGAGCCTAGCATGTACAGACATGGCCTCGGAACACGAGAGACCGAAAGGTCGAACATGAGTCATACAGTAGATATGATCAACATAATGATGTTCACCATTACAGCCACCTCAACTCACGTGATGATCGGACTTGAGTTGGTGAATTTGGATCATGTATCACCCAAATGATCAGAGGGATGTCAATTTGAGTGGGAGTTCTTAAGTAATATGATTAATTGAACTCATTATCATGAACATAGTCAAAGTGTCTTTGCAAATTATGTTGTAGATTATTAGCTCGCGCTGTAGCTCTCGTGTATTTTTATATGTTCCTAGAGAAATAGAATTGAAAGATGATGGTAGTAATATTGCGGACTGGGTCCGTGATCTGAGGATTGTCCTCATTGCTGCACAAAAGGCTTATGTCCTTAATGCACCGCTCGGTGCGCCAACCCCTCTAGCGTCGTCTGTAGATGTTGTGAACATCTGACAGGCACGTTCTGATGACTACTTGATAGTTTAGTGTGTCATGCGTTACGGCTTAGAATTGAGGCTCCGAAACGTTTTGAACGTCACGGAACATATGAGATGTTTCTAAGAGCTGAAATTAGGATCTCAGGCTCGTGCCCGTGTTGCGAGATATGAGATCTCCAACAAGATTCTTTGCCTGCAAGATGAAAGAGAAGATCTCAATTGTAGAGCGTGTACTCAGATTGTCTGGGTGCTACAATCGCTTGAATCAAGTGGGAGTTGATCTTCCAGATAAGATAGTGATTGACATAGTTCTCCAAGTCACTGTCACTAAGCTACTAGAACTTAGTGATGAACTATAAATTGCCAGGGATAGAAATAATGATTCCTGAGCTGTTCGCGATGTTTTGACACCGCGAAGGTAGAAATCATGAAGGAGCGTCAAGTGTTGATGGTTAACCAAACCACTAGTTTCGAGAAGGGCAAGAGCAAGGAGGGAAACTTCATGGATAGCAAGTCAGTTGCTGCTCCAGTGAAGCAACCCAAAGTTGAACTCAAACCCGAGACTAGGTGCTTCTGTTATGAGGTGAACGGTCGCTGAAGCGGAACAACCCTAGATACTTGGTAGATAAGAAGGCTGGCAACATCGACAAAAGTATATTTGATATACGAGTTATTGATGTGTACCTTGCTAGTACTCCTAGTAGCACCTGGGTATTGGATACCGGTTCGGTTGCTAAATGTTAGTAACTCGAAATAAAAGCTATAGAATAAACGGAGAACTAGCTAAGAGTGAGGTGACGATATGTGTTGGAAGTGTTTCCAAGGTTGATGTGATCAACATCGCACGCTCTCTCTACCTTCAGGATTAGTGACGAACCTAAATAAATGTTATTTGGTGTTTTGCGTTGAGCATGAACATGATTAGATCATGTTTATTGCAATATGGTTATTCATTTAAGTTAGAGAATAATGGTTATTCTGTTTACATGAATAATACCTTCAATAGTCATGCACCCAGTGAGAATGGTTTGTTGAAATCTTGATCGTAGTAGTACACATGTTCAGAACATTGATGTCAAAAGATACAAAGTTAATAATGATAGTACCACATACTTGTGGCACTGCCGCTAAATGTCATATTGGTATAAAGCGCATGTAGAAACTCCATGCTGATGGATGTTTGGACTCATTCGATTTCGAATCGGTTGAGACATGCGAACCATGCCTCTTGGGCAAGATGACTAAAGGACCCCGTTGGATGGAGCGGGCAAGTGATTCATTGGAAATGATACATGTTGATGTATGCAATCTAGTGAGTCTTGTAGCGTGCAGTGGATATCATTATTTTCTTACCTTCACTGATGATTTGAGTAGATATAGTGTATATTTACTTAATGAAACACAAGTCTGAATCGTTTGAAAGGTTCAAGCAAATTCAGAGTGAAGTTTAAAGATCATCGTGACAAGAAGATAAAAATGACCGCGACATGATCGTGGAGGTGAATATCTGAGTTACGAGTTTGGCATACAACTTAAGACAATGTGAAATTTGTTTCACAACTAACGCCACCTGTAACACCATGGTGTGATGGTGTGTCCGAACATCATAGTCATGCTCTATTGATATAGTACATACTGTGATGTCTCTTATCGTTTTACTACTATAATTTTTGGGGTTATGCATTAGAGACAACTACATTCACTTTAAATAGGGCATCATCTAAATCCGTTGAGATGACACCGTGTGAGTTATGGTTTGATAGAAACCTAAGCTGTCATTTCTTAATACTTGGGGCTGCGACACTTGTGTGGAAAATGTTTTCACCTAATGAGGTCGAACCCAAGGCGGACAAATGCATCTTCATAAAATACCCTAAGATTAGTTGGGTGAACCTTCAATCTCAGATCCTAGTGCAAAGTGTTTGTTGCTTAAACGGATCCTTTCTCGAGGAAATGTTTCTCTCGAAAGAATTGAGTGGGAGGAAGATAGAACTTGATGAGGTTGTTGAACCTTTGTTCAACCAGAGAGTAGCGCAGCGCAGAAAGTTGTTTCTGTGAAGCCTACGTTAGTTGAAGAGGAAGTTAATGATGATGATCATGAAGCTTTAGGATCAAGTTACTATCGAACTTCGTAGGTCGACAAGGATGTGTATTGCTCCTGAGCAGTACGGCAACCCTGTCTTGGAAGTCATGTTGTTGGACAACGATGAAACTACGAGCTGTGGAGAAGCGATGATGGGCCCGGATTCCAACAAATGGTTGGAGGCCATGAAATCCGAGATAGGATCCATGTATGAAAACCAAGTGTAGACTTTGGTAGACTTGCTCGTTGGACGGTAGGTCGTTGAGTACCAATGGATCTTTAAAATGAAGACAGACACTGATGGTGAATGTCACTATTTGTAAAGCTCGACTTGTTGCAAAGATGTTTGTGACAAGTTCAAGGAGTTGACTACGATGAGACTTTCTCACTCGTAGTGGTGCTAAAGTCTGTTGGAATTATGTTAGCATTTGCTGTGTTTTCACTTATGAAATCAGGCAGATGGATGTCAAAACATTGTTTCCTTAACGGTTTACTTGAGGAAAGGTTGTATGTGATACAACCAGAAGGTTTTGTTAGGCCTAAGGATGCTAAAAGGTGTGCAAGCTTCGGTGATCCTTCCATGGACTGAAGCAAGCATCTCGGAGTTGGAATATACGCTTTGATGAGGTGATCAAAGTTTTGATGTTTATACAAAGTTTACGAGAAACTTGTATTTGCAATAAAGTGAGTGGGAGCACTATAGAATTTCTGATAAGTATATGGGGATGACATATTGTTGATCAGAAATAATGTAGAGTTTTTGGAAAGCATAAAATGGTCATTTGGAAAGTGATTTTCAAAGGAAGACCTGGATGAAGCTACCTAATTGTTGAGCATCAAAATCTATGGAGATAGATCAAGATGCTCGATGAGACTTTCAATGAGTGCATACCTTGACAAGATTTTGAAAGAGTTCAAAATGGATCAGTCAGAGAAAGAGTTCTCGCCTGATTTGTAAGGTGTGAAAGTTGAGTGAGACTCAAAGCTCGACAACGGCAGAAGAAAGAGAAAGGACGAACGTCGTCCCCTATGCCTTAGCCATAGGCTCTATATTATGCCATGTTGTGTACCGCACCTGTGTGTGCCTTGCCATGAGTCCGTCAGGGGGTACAAGAGTGAACCAGGAGTGGATCACTGGACAGCGGTCAAGATTATCCTCAGTAACTAAGAGACTGAGGAGATGTTTCTCGATTATGGAGGTGATAAAGAGTTCGTCGTAAGGAGTTACGTCGATACAGGCTTTAACACTAATCCGGATGACTCGTAGTAGCAATCTGGATACGTATAGTGGAGCAGCCATTTGGAATGGTACCGAGCGGAGTGTGGTAGCAGTGTTTACAGTTTGACATAGGTATTTGCAAAGTGCACACGGATCTGAATGTTACAGACCCGTTGACTATAAGACCTCTCTCACATGCAAAGCATGATCGAGCCCCAGAACTCGTTGGGTGTTAGATTCATAACAATGTGAATCACATGGTGATGTGAACTAGATTATTGACTCTAGTGCAAGTGGGAGACTGTTGGAAATATGCCCTAGAGGCAATAATAAATTAGATATTATCATATTTCCTTGTTCATGATAATCGTTTATTATCCATGCTATAATTTTATTGATCGGAGACTTAGATGCATGTGTGGATACATAGACAAAACCATGTCCCTAGTATGCCTCTAATAGACTAGCTCGTTGATCAAAAGATGGTTAAGGTTTCCTAGCCATGGACATGAGATGTCATTTGATAACGGGGTCACATCATTAGGAGAATGATGTGATGGACAAGACCCAAACTACAAACGTAGCATATGATCGTGTCAGTTTATTGCTACTGTTTTCTACATGTCAAGTATATGTTCCTATGACCATGAGATCATGCAACTCACGGATGTCGGAGGAGTGCCTTGTGTGTATCAAACGTCACAACGTAACTGGGTGACTATAAAGGTGCTCTACAGGTATCTCCGATGGTGTCTGTTGAGTTGGCATGGATCGAGACTGGGATTTGTTACTCCGTGTGACGGAGAGGTATCTCGGGGCCCACTCGGTAATGCAACATCACAATAAGCCTTGCAAGCAATGTGACTAATTGTTAGTTGCGGGATCTTGTATTACAGAACGAGTAAAGAGACTTGTCGGTAACGAGGTTGAACTAGGTATGGAGATACCGACGATCGAATCTTGGGCAAGTAACATACCGAAGAACAAAGGGAACGTTATACGGGATTAACTGAATCCTTGACATAGAGGTTCGACCGATAAAGATCTTCGTAGAATATATAGGAACCAATGTGTACGTCTAGGTCCCGCCATTGGTTATTGACCGTAGAGGTGTCTCGGTCATGTCTACATAGTTCTCGAACCCGCAGGGTCTGCACACTTAAGGTTCGGTGACGTTTCGATAGTGTAGAGTTATGTATGGTGGTGACCGAAGTTTGCTCGGAGTCCCGGATGAGATCCCGGACATCACGAGGAGCTCCGGAATGGTCCGGAGGTAAAGATTCATATATAGGAAGTCCCAGTTTGGTTTCCAGAAAAGTTTCGGGCTCATCGGTAGTGTACCGGGAGTGCCGGTAGTGTACCGGGAGTGCCGGTAGGGTACCGGGAGGCCTCCGGGAGGGGTATTTCGACCCCAAGAGGTCCATGGGCTGTGGGAGAATAAGAACCAGCCCTTAGTGGGCTTGTAAAACAGCCACAAAGGCCCATGGCGCAGGAGAGAAAGTCCTAAAGCAAAAAGTGTAAAATCAGATAATAGGAGGCAATCCTACTCCAACTAGGATTGGAGGTGAAGTAGGATTGCTTCCCACCTCCTATTTCGGCCGACCCAAAGGCCTTGGCTGCCTATCCTCTCCTCTCCTCCTATATATACTAGTGGATTGGGTGGTTTTTGGACAGAATTTCCGGCCACGTGCTACCCGTTTCACCGGTGCACAGTTTCTCCTCTAGATCAGTTTTCCGCAGCGCTTAGGCGAAGCCCTGCCGGAATCACTCCACCACCATCACCGGAGCGCCGTCACGCTGCTGGTGAACTCTCTCTCCTCTCCACCTCCTCTTGCTGGATCAAGACGGTGGAGATCGTCATGAAGCTACGCGTGTGCTGAACGCGGAGGTGCCGTCCGTTCGGCGCTAGATCGGAAGGACCGTGATCGAGATCGCGAGACGGTTCGTGATGAGATCGCGGAACGGATCGTGATGAGTTTGCGGGACAGATCGTGATCAAGATCGTGAGACGGATCGTGATGAGTTCGCGTGACGGATCATGATGTGTTCGCGGGACGGTTCATGATTGGATCGCGGGACGCTCGGCGATTTGGATCGCGGGACGCTCGGCGATTTGGATCGCGAAGAAGTTCGACTACACCAACCGCGTTTCTTAACGCTTCCCGCTTAGCGATCTACAAGGGTACGTAGATACACTCTCCCTCTCGCAGATGCTCATCACCATGGATAGGTTTGCGTGTGCGTAGGAAAATTTTGTTTCCCATGCGACGTTCCCCAACACTTTGATGGATCCAAGACCTTGGCTGGTCTGGGGGATGGAGTTATTCTCACATCCCCCACACGTGACAACATGCAATACGTGTTGCAAATCATGTATGCTGACTCCAATAATGCAGCCAAATATGAAGCTCTTCTTCATAGTCTTCAGATGGCGGTATCAATGGGCATACGATGACTAGAGGTACAGGGAGACTCAAACTTGGCCGTATCCCAAATTAACGGCGAGTTCGATGCCAGAAATCCGAAGATGGCGACATATAGAAACGATGTCCTCAAGATATGTGCTCGGTTCAAGGGGTTGGAATTCCACCATGTCGCTCGCGACAACAACCAAGCCGCCGACATAATGGCCTGTATGGGATCCAAGCGCGATCCCGTCCCAAGAAACACCTTCCCGGAGCAGCTCTTTTAAGCCCTCCGTAGTGTGGCAGGACAACGACAATGGCACTGGTCCGAATACGGTGGGCGAAGTTGTTTCCCCCATAAACGAGCCAGATGATGGCATTATCGGCGACTCTGCAATGAATGAAATGCCCTCGGCTCACGAGGTAATGGCAGTAATAGCGGCATGGACAGAGCCCTTCCTCGCTTACCTTCTTCACAAGGAACTCCCCGACGATCAAACCAAGGCATGCCGCAGAGTTTGGCGATCCAAGGCCTACAAAGTACATGAGGGTGAGTTATACAAGAAAAGTACAACCGGAATATTACAACAGTGTATATCCAAGGAAGAAGGATGGGAGCTCCTCGCCGAAATCCATGCAGGCATGGGCGGGCATCACGCAACGGCAAGATCGCTTGTGTAGCGACCCGACCTGAAAGGTCAAGTCTCCGGTGTTTCCGGACCATCCCAAGATCATGCTGGTACACACACGGTACATCCATGTATATATCAAAGGGAAATCACACAGCATTATATTAATCGAAATCTCATATCGAGTCCTTTATTACAATAAAAATTACAATAAAGTGGCTAAAAGCCGAGAATATCTAAATCTTGCGGAAGCGTCGAAGGTAGATGAGTCCATCTGACTCCAAGGGCATCTCACTGAGCATAGAACGTGTCCTCACTCCTGGTCGGAAAAGTACTCTGCAACATGATACGTTGCAGCCGTGTAGGTCAGCATATGGAATATGCCGGCAAAGTCACAGTAGAGGTGTGAAAATAATCAGCTAGTCTATATGCATATATGGCAGGTGGGGTGGTAAGTTTTGCGTAAAGCCAATTTTTCCTACATCAAGAAAAGGGGCTAAGCAAAACATTACTAAGTTGGTTGATTAATGAGATGGTTCCACCAACCAATTTTTATTCCCAAAATTATTAATATACCCACATCATCATTATTAATTGTGTTGAGAGTTCCGGAAGTTTCAATTCCTTTGGCTCAAGTCGTCCATGACTGTGGACACGGCTAATCGATTAGGTTTGGAATACTCTGCAGAGTTTTGCACACGTTCCCCACAAGATTTGGTCGCCTCCGTTTGATTTCTCGCACTTCAGGGTGTTTGAGAAACGGATGACCAAAACATGGTCTTCCAAAGGGTTTCCCTGCGACTCTGTCGGTGCCCATCCTTTCCTACCGTTCTTCTACCTCTCGTAGCACCGCCTGTCCAGGGTCACCACGATATCCAACCAAGCCAGAGCCCATAATGACTTGTGGCTGTACAGGTAAGCCTTGGGTTTTAAAGCATCCATCCATCTCTTTGTGCCTGGGTGGACCTTTCCGCGTGAATACTGGCCATCTCCAGCATCACCTAGGCAAATCCACTGGTTTCTCCAGGGTGCCGTTCAACCATCATCCACCCAGAGGTATGTTGAAAACTCGAAGTCTTAAATCATGATCATTATGTAGGTCTTGAAATTATTAACTCTCTCAACTCTCATGAATCACACAACCAACCCCGTCTACTAATAGCATAGCAAAAGTAAAACAACGTTTCCCGGGGCCAAAGTTGTCAAAGAGGGTTGAGAGGGGTACCTACCACATGATACTACTACAATGTAACCAAGTTTCCAATTAACCTATCTTGCATGCAACTGGGGAGATGGTAGAACTAATGCATATAAAACATGGGTAAAACATGATCAAAGTGACTTGCCTGATTGATGATCTTCGTACGTGAGTGACTCTAAGTAACAAGCTTCGCACTCCGGATAATCTAACGAAGCAAACAAGCACTCAATAAGCATACAACAGAATATTGTAACTCACAAACATCAACCAAGAACTAGTAAACAATCAAGACAAAACAATGCACAAATCCCAAGTAAGAAAACACACAAAGTTTTGTTTTCAAAAGGTGAGGAATGAAAACACTACTGACATAATGAAACCATTTGTAATAACAAAACAATTGTTGTCAGCAAGGAAACAATAGAATATTTTATTAATAAACAGAATATAATCAATTTAAGTTTGTTGGGAAAAGTTTAGTAAAGTTTATACAAGTTTGTGATAAACACTATATGAATCAACTATAGTTATATTAACAAAAGAATGAAAAACTAAACTTATTATTTATTTGTAAAACATGTTCTTAACAGAAAATAATTTACAATTAAATCTGTCTTAGAAAACAGAATTAAAATATACAAAACTTTGTTTGAAAACAAAACTATTACTAGTTAGTTGTTTTAATCAAGTTATGCCTATTTGAAAAGAAGTTGTGATTCCTATGTTAAATAAAATTAAACTAAGAAAATTTATATTTTTATTATCAGTGAGTAAAAACACTAAATGTTTACTAACAGAACCTAAGAAACAAATAAAACCAATTCTAAATCAAACTAATTAAAATTGAGTTTATAAAACTATATTATAATACTAAGCATATTCTGTTTATAGCTAAAACACTACTCAAATATATCCTAAAAATCTTCAAACTAAGCATGAAGGTAGTCCTAACTAATACCAAACAGTAGCAAAAAGATTCATATCAAAATCTATTTTCAAACTCTAGTTATTCAGATTTGAAGATTTTGAGCAAATTTGATTAAATTCAAATTTTATAGTTCAAATTTGAAATTTAAAAGTACAGGGTCAAACTACATGAAAAATGTGAGCTATTGCAAAAATAATCAATTCAAAACACTAAATAGATTAAAAGATATAAGCAAAACAAATTTTGAAAACATTTTGTTAATTAAAACAAAAACAGAAAAAGAAAAAATGATTTGCGACGGTCAGGGGGATACGTGGCGCTGTCCGATTGGCTAAGGGGGGTGTGCGCTCGGGGGTTACGGGCGGGTGACCGATCTCTAATGGAAAACGTTTCGGGGTTTAAAATCAATCTAATCGGGACCGTTGAGTGGGGATCCGATGGATGGGGTGTGTCCGGCGACTTACCGGATGGAGAGGGGATCTCCGGCGAGTGGTGGTGGCGTCCGGTGGTCGTGTTCGTCGACGGAGGTGGCTCCGGTGGTCGAAACGGAGCGCGGAGAAGTCCAGACGGCGGCGGTGGTCCTCCTGCGCCGATTGGTGGTGTCGGAGAGGGGAGGGGAAGAGTGGAGCGACGGGCACGAGCAATGGGAGCTCCGGTGGTCGTGGAAACTCCGGCGAGGAATTCTGCGACGGTCTGGCGAGGGACAGAGGGGGCTCGGGGGAAAATGAAGAGAGGGGAGTGGCCGGTACTTATAGGGGGTGCGGGGAGTTAAGAGGGAGTGATGGGGAGGCGAGATCTGCGGGGATGAAAGAAACGGCCGGCGAGGACGACGTCGCGTGCGGGAGGAAGGAGGCGACCGCGCGGGCGAAACGGTCGGTCGGGTGGGGCTCGGTGTCAGTGAGAGGGGAGGAGGTTAATGCGCGTCGGTTATTCTGTCATTTGAACACTTTGAAAAAAAAGTATTTTCAGAAATTGCCTAATTGTTTTTAAACCCTTTTTGCAAATATTTTCAAAATAACCCCTGGTTATTTTTGTTCAAATAAACCACCAATTAGTCCCTGGTGTGGAGTGTCATGTTCCTCCTCTCTTATTTGAACTTTTAACCAAAATTTCAAATGGGTGAAAGCAACTTAGGGAAAAGTAGAAAGAGCTTTCTGGAATTCAAAAGAGGCATTTCAACTAACACATACAATCAAGCAATGATGCAGATGGATGCATAACTATAAATCATAACATTCCAAAATGAAATTTTGGGATGTTACAAACCTACCCACCTTAAGATGAATCTCGCCCTCGAGATTCGGGTTGGCTAGAAAATAGGTGCGGATGGTCTCTACGAAGATCTTCTTCGCGTTCCCAGGTGGCTTCTTCCTCGGTGTGGTGACTCCACAAAACTTTGCAGAACTTGATGGTCTTGCTGCGGGTAACTCTGTTGGATGTCTCGAGGATCTTGACAGGCTTCTCCTCGTAAGTCAGATCACTGTCAAGCTGTATGGCCTCTAGGGGCACGGTGTCTCGAAAAGGGATGTCAGCCATCTCAGCATGGCATTTCTTTAGCTGGGAAACATGGAACACATTATGAACTTCGGATAATCCTTCCGGCAAGTCCAGTTTGTATGCAACTTCGCCTCTACGTTCAAGAATTTTGTAGGGGCCTATGAATCTGGGTGCTAATTTTCCCTTAACACCAAACCTCTTGATTCCACGAAGCGGGGACACACGAATATAAGCTCGGTCTCCCACTTTATACGTCACTTCTTTGCGTTTGTTGTCAGCATAACTCTTCTGTCGAGATTGAGCTACCTTGAGTCTGTCACGAATCATCTTGACTTTCTCTTCAGAATCTCGGATAAGGTCGGGACCAAAAAGTTGTCGGTCTCCAACACCATCCCACGTCAGTGGTGTTCTGCATCTCCTTCCATATAAAGCTTCGAAAGGGGCCATCTTTAGACTGGTCTGATAACTGTTGTTGTACGAAAATTCTGCGTAAGGCAAGTTATCGTCCCAACTAGAACCATAGTCTAGTGCACAAGCTCTCAACATGTCTTCCAGAATCTAGTTGACTCTCTCAGTCTGTCCATCTGTCTGTGGATGAAAGGCTGTACTGAACTCTAGCCTTGTACCCAAAGTTTCATGTAATTGATGCCAAAACTTTGAGGTAAATTGTGTTCCTCTATCTGACACGATACTCCTCGGAACTCCATGTAAACATACGATCCTGGTCATATATATCTTGGCTAGCTTAGCACTGGTATAGGCGGTTTTCACTGGAATGAAATGAGCTACCTTGGTCAAGCGATCTACCACTACCCAGATGGAATCATAACCTGAACGGGTCCTGGGCAATCCTGTGATGAAATCCATACCAAGCTTTTCCCATTTCCACTCGGGTATCTGCAAAGGTTGGAGTAACCCTGCTGGTTTCTGATGTTCTGCCTTTACTCTCTGACAAACATCACATATTGCAACATGTTCTGCAATATCTTTCTTCATACCTGTCCACCAATAACTTTCCTTTAAATCCAGATACATCTTGGTGTTGCCTGGGTGTATCGAGTAAGGTGAATCGTGGGCTTCCTGAAGTATCAACTTCCTGAGCTCTGGGTCATTGGGCACATAGATTCGGTTCTCAAACCACAAAGTTCCGTGTTCATCCTCACGAAAACCTTTAGCTTTACCATCTTCCATTCTCTGCTTTATCTCAGCTATCTCCTTGTCCGATTTCTGGGCTTCACGAGTTCTTTCGGTCAAGGTGGACTGAATTTCCAGTGTGGCAATATATCCTCTTGGGACTATCTCTAGCTTGAGCTCTCTGAGATCATCGACTAACTCTTGGGGTAATCCTCCAGCTGTGAGTGTGTTCACATAAGTTTTCCGACTCAAGGCATCGGCTACAACATTAGCCTTACTTGGATGGTAGTGTAATCTCATGTCATAGTCCTTGATTAACTCTAACCATCTCCTCTGTCTGAGGTTCAACTCTTTCTGCGTGAAGATATACTTCAGGCTCTTATGGTCGGTGTAAACATCACAACTATTTCCGATAAGAAAATGTCTCCAAGTCTTGAGTGCGTGCACTACGGCTGCTAGTTCCAAATCATGCGTGGCATAATTCAACTCATGAGGTCATAGTTGTCTGGATGCATAGGCTACAACTTTTCCATCCTGCATAAGTACTCCTCCAAGTCCTTGACGTGAAGCATCACAGTAAACCTGGAAATCCTTCCGAATATCAGGCAAGATCAATACTGGGGCTGTGACCAAACGTTCCTTTAACTCCTGGAAACTGGCTTCACATTCCACAGTCCAAACATACTTGGATTCTTTCTTCAACAACTCTGTCATGGGCTTGGCAATCTTTGAGAAATTCTCAATGAATCTCCGATAATATCCGGCAAGTCCGAGGAAACTGCAGATCTCCTTAACTGAGGTAGGGGACTTCCACTCGGTGACGGCTTCAACCTTAGTAGGATCCACTGCTATTCCATCTCCGGAAATAACATGTCCAAGGAATCCGACTTCCGTCAGCCAAAATTCACATTTGCTGAACTTGGCATATAGTTGATGCTCTCTCAGCTTCTCCAGAACTAAACGCAAATGTTCCTTATGCTCTTCCTCGTTCTTGGAGAATATCAGAATGTCATCGATGAACACCACAACAAACTTGTCTAGGTATTCCATGAATACTTTGTTCATCAAATTCATGAAGTAGGCAGGAGCATTAGTCAATCCAAAAGACATGACCGTATACTCATACAAGCCATACCTTGTGGTGAAAGCTGTTTTGGGTATATCCTGTTCACGAATTTTCAACTGGTGATACCCTGATCGAAGATCGATCTTGGAGAATACTTTGGCTCCTACGAGCTGATCAAACAAATCATTAATCATCGGCAGAGGGTACTTGTTCTTGATAGTCACCTCGTTCAAGGCACGATAATCGACTACCATTCTCAAAGATTTATTCTTCTTCTCCACCAAAAGTACTGGGGCTCCCCAAGGTGAAGAACTTGGGCGAATATAACCTTTGTCCAATAACTCCTTAATTTGCTTCTTGATTTCCAACAGATCATTTGCGGGCATCCGATAGGGTCTCTTGGAAATTGGGGTTGTCCCTGGCTGTAGCTCTATTAGGAACTCAATCTCCCTATCTAGTGGCATGCCTAGTAATTCTTCCGGAAATACATCTGGAAAGTCTTTTACCACAGGTACTTCCTCCTGAACAACTCCTGTGAGGGAATTTAACCTAGCACTCATACGTGTGCGTCGGGATACATACTTAATCCTCTTGTTCTCCGGGGTGGTGAGTGAAACAGACTTGCTGAGGCAATCAAGATTTCCTTCATACTTGGTCATCCAATCCATGCCTAGGATTACATCCAATCCCTGGGATTCTAAGACGATGAGGTCGGTGGGAAAAACATGGTTTCCTATATTGAGTTTCAATGCATGGCATCCTATCCCTGCCATCATCATACCTCCTGGGGAACTGACCTTAATGGGCTGACTAAGGGTTTTGGTGGGCAAACCATACTTATCCACAACTACCCTTGATATGAATGAATGAGTTGCACTGGAATCAAAAAGTACTGTAACAGGACGTGAATGCAATAAAAACTTACCAACCACAGTCTCGGGTTGATCATAGACTTCTTCCACGTCGAGATGGTTCACCTGGGCACGAGGAAAAAGGTTTGGCTTCTTGGCTGCGGAATTGCCGTTGTTGTTGCCGTTTCCACTGCCTTGCTTGCTCTGGGAACACTCAGTAGCATAGTGCCCTGTCTTCTGGCACTTGAAACAGGTGATGTGACTCAGATCCTTCTGAGCAGGAACTTGACGGTGCTGGTTGTTGTTCCCATTCCCATTGTCAGTCTTGAAATTGCCATGGTTGAGACGGTTGTTCCCATTTCCTCCATGATGGTGGCCTCCATGGTTGTGCACAGCATGAGTGTGCTTTCCAAACTTACTGTTTCCTGATCCGGTATTCCCTGAGTACGGGGAGTAGCGAAGCTTCTGATGAGCTCCAGAGTTGAACTTCCCCTGAGTGTACTTCCTCTTGCGGTTCTCAATCTGCTGTTGTTTACCTTCCAGAATAAGTGCCTTATCCACCAGCTCTTGGTAGTTGTTGAAATTAGCCACTACCAGCTGCATGCTCAACTCATCGTTGAGTCCTTCCAGAAATTTCTCTTGCTTGGCCGCATCATCGGCCACGTCTCCTGGTGCATAACGTGCCAATGTGTTGAAGTCGTCCACGTACTGGGCCACAGAGCGATTACTCTGGCGCAAGTTGCGAAACTCGCGCTTCTTCAGACTCATGGCTCCAGCTGAAACATGTGCGGTGCGGAAAGCTTGCTGGAACTGCTCCCAAGTCACATCTGCAATAGGATAAGTGGTGGTGTAGTTCTCCCACCATGAAGCTGCTGGTCCTTCAAGTTGATGTGCGGCAAATCGCACCTTCTCAGCATCAGTACATCCAGCGGTGACAAGTTCTCTCTCCATCTTACGGAGCCAATCATCTGCCACAATGGGCTCAGTACTGCTGGAGAAAGTTGGAGGGTTCAACCTCAGAAAACAGGTGAGATTGTCAGTCTGGGGTGGATGGTGGTTGTGGTTATTCTGATTGTTGGTCTGATTCTGAATCAATAACTGCATCAGTGCATTCTGCTGCTGAAGAAGTTGAGTGAGTTCCGGTGGGAAAGTGAAGTCGGTCTCACGTTGTGGAGGCATCTTGCTGTTTTCAGAGGGATGAGAATTAGAATAGAACAAGGGTCTAGAAGAAATTTACTACCCATATGCAATGCAACAAACATATCACACCAAACACTCATTCATTTATTCAATCAACGTCAAACATCGGGAATACAAATCTCAAACAACTAAGCATCGACCTACGCTTTAACGACGAAAATAAAAGATACATGGAGGGCATAACTAATGTTTTTCCTCAGAAGTGCATAGTCGTAGGTCCTCCGGTGGTGCTTTCCTCATAGTCTTCATCGTCGCTGATGAAGGGTGCCATGTCTCCTTCGGGATGAAGGTTTTCCCCCATGTCTAGATGCTCCTCCAAAGTTGCGATCCGTGCATTCTGCTCATCAATCCTCTCTAGGAAGTCCTTCACTTCATGCTCGTGTTCATAGTTGGCCTCTCGCAGATCAGCTTCAAGGTCCAGCTCGCGGTTCATCAGATTCTTGATTGTCTTTGTATCAGCACGAACTCGAAGCTCCAGAGTCCTGATGTGAGTCTCCAGGGTATGGATATAGGAAATAGTGGTGTCTGAAGTGGGAGGAGTTATGATGTTTCCATTGGCATCTCTGCGACAAACCACGCTGAGTCCTGGTGAAATGGTTCCACCTCTGTATTCCTCCTGAATACGTCCAAGGGCACGATGAATGGCCATGTCTCATCCAAGTATCCAGCTGGGTGCCACGAACTTGAAGTCGATGGGTTTCTTCCGATTCCCAAAGGTCTTCCCTGGGATATGCACCTCGATCCTGTAGCGTCCATCTTGTGGAAATGACATGATAGGAGTCCCGGTGATGCTCGGCAAAGCAATCCTTACGTCCTTGGCGATCCTCATCAGCTCCTTACCAAAGGGCATCATTGCGTCAGGCTGGCAAAACTCCGTGATCAACACTGGGATGAAGGTGGCCATCTATAAATTTTGAAATAATCGGAGAGGAGTCAGAAACGAATAGATGAGAGTATAAGATATTTAAAGACAAAGAGAAAAAATCCTAAGGCTTTCCAATCCTAGAGGTTACGTCCTACGGTCAGCGTGTGCTCTGATACCATTTCTGTAGCGACCCGACCTGAAAGGTCAAGTCTCCGGTGTTTCCGTACCATCCCAAGATCATGCTGGTACACACACGGTACATCCATGTATATATCAAAGGGAAATCACACAGCATTATATTAATCGAAATCTCATATCGAGTCCTTTATTACAATAAAAATTACAATAAAGTGGCTAAAAGCCGAGAATATCTAAATCTTGCGGAAGCGTCGAAGGTAGATGAGTCCATCTGACTCCAAGGGCATCTCACTGAGCATAGAACGTGTCCTCACTCCTGGTCGGAAAAGTACTCTGCAACATGATACGTTGCAGCCGTGTAGGTCAGCATATGGAATATGCCGGCAAAGTCACAGTAGAGGTGTGAAAATAATCAGCTAGTCTATATGCATATATGGCAGGTGGGGTGGTAAGTTTTGCGTAAAGCCAATTTTTCCTACATCAAGAAAAGGGGCTAAGCAAAACATTACTAAATTGGTTGATTAATGAGATGGTTCCACCAACCAATTTTTATTCCCAAAATTATTAATATACCCACATCATCATTATTAATTGTGTTGAGAGTTCCGGAAGTTTCAATTCCTTTGGCTCAAGTCGTCCATGACTGTGGACACGGCTAATCGATTAGGTTTGGAATACTCTGCAGAGTTTTGCACACGTTCCCCACAAGATTTGGTCGCCTCCGTTTGATTTCTCGCACTTCAGGGTGTTTGAGAAACGGATGACCAAAACATGGTCTTCCAAAGGGTTTCCCTGCGACTCTGTCGGTGCCCATCCTTTCCTACCGTTCTTCTACCTCTCGTAGCACCGCCTGTCCAGGGTCACCACGATATCCAACCAAGCCAGAGCCCATAATGACTTGTGGCTGTACAGGTAAGCCTTGGGTTTTAAAGCATCCATCCATCTCTTTGTGCCTGGGTGGACCTTTCCGCGTGAATACTGGCCATCTCCAGCATCACCTAGGCAAATCCACTGGTTTCTCCAGGGTGCCATTCAACCATCATCCACCCAGAGGTATGTTGAAAACTCGGAGTCTTAAATCATGATCACTATGTAGGTCTTGAAATTATTAACTCTCTGAACTCTCATGAATCACACAACCAACCACGTCTACTAATAGCATAGCAAAAGTAAAACAACGTTTCCCGGGGCCAAAGTTGTCAAAGAGGGTTGAGAGGGGTACCTACCACATGATACTACTACAGTGTAACCAAGTTTCCAACTAACCTATCTTGCATGCAACTGGGGAGATGGTAGAACTAATGCATATAAAACATGGGTAAAACATGATCAAAGTGACTTGCCTGATTGATGATCTTCGTACGTGAGTGACTCTAAGTAACAAGCTTCGCATTCCGGATAATCTAACGAAGCAAACAAGCACTCAATAAGCATACAACAGAATATTGTAACTCACAAACATCAACCAAGAACTAGTAAACAATCAAGACAAAACAATGCACAAATCCCAAGTAAGAAAACACACAAAGTTTTGTTTTCAAAAGGTGAGGAATGAAAACACTACTGACATAATGAAAGCATTTGTAATAACAAAACAATTGTTGTCAGCAAGGAAACAATAGAATATTTTATTAATAAACAGAATATAATCAATTTAAGTTTGTTGGGAAAAGTTTAGTAAAGTTTATACAAGTTTGTGATAAACACTATATGAATCAACTATAGTTATATTAACAAAAGAATGAAAAACTAAACTTATTATTTATTTGTAAAACATGTTCTTAACAGAAAATAATTTACAATTAAATCTGTCTTAGAAAACAGAATTAAAATATACAAAACTTTGTTTGAAAACAAAACTATTACTAGTTAGTTGTTTTAATCAAGTTATGCCTATTTGAAAAGAAGTTGTGATTCCTATGTTAAATAAAATTAAACTAAGCAAATTTATATTTTTATTATCAGTGAGTAAAAACACTAAATGTTTACTAACAGAACCTAATAAACAAATAAAACCAATTCTAAATCAAACTAATTAAAATTGAGTTTATAAAACTATATTATAATACTAAGCAGATTCTGTTTATAGCTAAAACACTACTCAAATATATCCTAAAAATCTTCAAACTAAGCATGAAGGTAGTCCTAACTAATACCAAACAGTAGCAAAAAGATTCATATCAAAATCTATTTTCAAACTCTAGTTATTCAGATTTGAAGATTTTGAGCAAATTTGATTAAACTCAAATTTTATAGTTCAAATTTGAAATTTAAAAGTACAGGGTCAAACTACATGAAAAATGTGAGCTATTGCAAAAAGAATCAATTCAAAACACTAAATAGATTAAAAGATATAAGCAAAACAAATTTTGAAAACATTCTGTTAATTAAAACAAAAACAGAAAAAGAAAAAAATGATTTGCGACGGTCAGGGGGATACTTGGCGCTGTCCGATTGGCTAAGGGGGGTGTGCGCTCGGGGGTTACGGGCGGTCGACCGATCTCTAATGGAAAACGTTTCGGGGTTTAAAATCAATCTAATCGGGACCGTTGAGTGGGGATCCGATGGATGGGGTGTGTCCGGCGACTTACCGGAGGGAGAGGGGATCTCCGGCGAGTGGTGGTGGCGTCCGGTGGTCGTGTTCGTCGATGGAGGTGGCTCCGGTGGTCGAAACGGAGCGCAGAGAAGTCCAGACGGCGGCGGTGGTCCTCCTGCGCCGATTGGTGGTGTCGAAGAGGGGAGGGGAAGAGTGGAGCGACGGGCACGAGCAATGGGAGCTCCGGTGGTCGTGGAAACTCCGGCGAGGAATTCTGCGACGGTCTGGCGAGGGACAGAGGGGGATCGGGGGAAAATGAAGAGAGGGGACTGGCCGGTACTTATAGGGGGTGCGGGGAGTTAAGAGGGAGTGATGGGGAGGCGAGATCTGCGGGGATGAAAGAAACGGCCGGCGAGGACGACGTCGCGTGCGGGAGGAAGGAGGCGACCGCGCGGGCGAAACGGTCGGTCGGGTGGGGCCCGGTGTCAGTGAGAGGGGAGGAGGTTAATGCGCGTCGGTCGGCCGATCGGTAGTAAAAGCGCGAATAACTGCCGTGGGCTGGCCCGTTTAATACCGGAAACGGTTACTGTTTCTTTTTAATAATTTTCCGGAGATATTCAAAAACTTTTAAAGCATTCAAACCGTTTATAAATATAGGGGTATTATATATCAAAATTAACAGAATAATAAATGCTATTTAATGAACATTTCTATTTTGTTATTTGAACACTTTGAAAAAAAATATTTTCAGAAATTGCCTAATTGTTTTTAAACCCTTTTTGCAAATATTTTCAAAATAACCCCTGGTTATTTTTGTTCAAATAAACCACCAATTAGTCCCTGGTGTGGAGTGTCATGTTCCTCCTCTCTTATTTGAACTTTTAACCAAAATTTCAAATGGGTGAAAGCAACTTAGGGAAAAGTAGAAAGAGCTTTCTGGAATTCAAAAGAGGCATTTCGACTAACACATACAATCAAGCAATGATGCAGATGGATGCATAACTATAAATCATAACATTCCAAAATGAAATTTTGGGATGTTACACCTTGTTAGCAAGGCCTTCCGAGCTAGTTTCTTTTGGCCTACAGCTCGAACGGACGCCCAGTCACTTGTTCAACATTGTGTAGGGTGCCAACTCTTCGCAAATCAAAGTCACATGCCCCGACAGCTCTTCGAACTATTCCGATCACCTGGCCTTTCATGGTCTGGGGGCTGCACATGGTCAGACCCCTTAAAGGGGGAACCAAGAAAAAGAAATACCTACTGGTCATGGTTGACAAGTTCACCAAACGGATAAAAGCAAAGCCCGTTAAGTCAGCTAAATCCGGACCAGTGATCGACTTTATATCTAGCATAGTACACCATCACAGTGTCCTGCATAGTATAATAACGGATAATGGATCCAACTTGACGGCCCAAGAGGTCAAGGACAAGTGCCTAAAAATGGGCATAAAGCTTGATTATGCATAGATCTATCATCCGCAGACCAATGGATAGGTCGAGCGAGCAAACGGTCTCATTATGAGCGGCATCAAGCCACGTTTGGTTCGATCTCTTCACGAGTCTAACTATCATTGGGTGGAGGAACTTGACTCCGTTCTATGCGCACCACCCCAAATAGATCGACGGGTTACACATCGTTCTTTATGGTTTATGGGGCAGAGGCAGTCCTCCCTTGTGATATTATTCACGATGCACAAAGAGTGCGCATGTACGAGGAAAGGAGGTTGAGTTGGATTGGCAGGATGACTTAGACGCCTTGGAGGGAGAGCGTGACATAGCTCTGGCTCGTTCCACTCTTTACCAACAGAAAACTCGGCATTACCAAAGTAGGGAGGTCAGGGCAAAAGCATACAACGTAGGTGAACTCGTCCTACGGCTCCCAGAGAAATAGAAGCACAAACTCAACCCCAAATGGGAGGGTCCTTTCATCATCAACAAACTACTCGCAGGAGGTGCCTATCGTCTACGGAATCCAATTGATAACCGCCTTGAACCAAACCCATGGAACGCAGCTCGTCTTTGGTGCTTCTACGGATAAACCAGTGTCGTCTAAACTCCCTCACATTTTTTCCTTTTTCCTCTTGTTATTTTTGCCTTTTTTATTTTTCCCTTCCCATTTTGCTGTTTGACAGGGCTAATTTATTTTCTTACCCTATGTTCGGCCGAACCAATCTTATACTAAAGATTATCGGCATACACCGTAAAGTGTTAAATCCGGACACATGACGTGGGGGATTCTTCTAGTAGCCAAACTTTTTACAAGTATTTTCTCATACTTACCGGACGCACATGTTTCTTTTGTCATGTTCTAGCCATCATGTGCATCAATTCGAACTAAGACTTTGCCAAGCTGGGTTGTCTCGCTCCTATGATTACTCTCTATGTTCCTGATTATTCGGCTAGAGAGTAAAGGTAGCACCTCTGCGATTGTTACGACCGGGTCATCCAGACACGTACATTAGACGGGTGAAGCCGAAAGCTAGCTATCTTACGTAGACAATTGGTCAGCTATGATAGAAATACCTTATACAGCTCCGGTCGTTATTACCGTTGCTTGGGTCTTTTCTTCCCAAAGAACAATTAGCGGCATACTGAAAGTATGCGGACTCCTATCTACGATCTTCGTAGAGCCCCGATGAAAGGTATCAATAGAGGTACTATTTTCCTCGGAAGATGTTTCTTATGCTATGTAGTAATATAACACATCTTTCTATGTGCTTTCTGTCTGTTCGCACCACATGGCCGGATTGCCTGGTTCCTTGAATACAGTTCGCTCTTTTGGAGGGACAAATAAGGAGTAACACTCCCGAGCTCTTTGCTCGAGGGGAGGGGGGGAAGCCGATGGCCGGTTAAGACAAAGTTTACAACACAGATTGTTTTACACAGATGTACATATAAATTACATGTGTGGCTGCTGATCGAGATTATCAATTATGGTGTTAAGAGGACAGTCCGCTTGCGAAAGACGGGCGACAGGCATCACCTGGTCATACACCAGGTGGAGTGGCACTTCTTTTCCATCCGATCCCACGGGACGAACTCGCGCCATATGCTCGGGGTTACGTCCGGTGAAATGGGTCTTGATCATTGCCCATGCTTACCGTGCTCCCTCACGGCAAGCCGAAGTCTTCCACAACTCGAACCTATTTCGAGCCCCCTTGAATCGATCCACGAGTGCGGCTAGCTCTTTAGGTGGTTGTTCGGCAGGCCATAGTGCCTTCACCATTCCTTTCATTGCTTTCTGCATGCACCTATGGAGAGAGGCCAGCTCCTTCAGCAGGCCCCCCTGGTATGATTCGATCTCCTCTTCAGGATGCCCGGACAGGAGGCCTGTACATAAGGCAACAACGTGCTTACCATTATTCCCTACATCAGAAATATTTACTGATAATGGAATTGTACTTATCGAACATGCCCCTCTGAAGCTTTCGGTTCTCTTCTTGAGCTTGGGCCAATTGAATCTTCAAACTTTTAATTTCTTTGGCTTGTTTTTGTATAACAAGGAAGCCAGCCTATTGCTGGGACTTGGCATACCTCCGAGAGTCCTAGGCTTCTTCCAACTGCCTTTCCATGTGCCCTATTGATTCGGCTGCTACATGGAATCCGTGTGTCAGGCACTATGATACCTTAAGAGTAGAAGTAAAGGCACACTCACCATGGGCCTCCCGCGTGAAGCTCTTTACTTGTGCCAGTTCGGCCTTCGCGGATTGTACTTCCGTACGGCTCTCCTCAAGGCACTTGGCCAATTGCTCAGACTATTGCTTTGAGGCCCGCGTCAGCAGTCAAACAGTGCGGAGATCCTTAATTCGTTTGTTTCAAACCAAATTAAGGCTCGGGGGCTACTAGGCTTACACAAAAGTTTGGATTCTATAAAAACCGATCACTTACTTGTATGCTGGTTGTTATCAACTTCATAGCCTCGCCAAACCCAGCTCGGGCGGCACCAAGGTGTGCATCCGCCGAGCGTAGGGCGCCGAACTCCTGTTCAGAGAAAATTGGGTGCCGCATGGCTTCCCATCATTTCCGATGATGCATGGCACTCTCCACCTCCGATTTGGTCAAGGATACACCATCACCAGAATCAGTGGGCGTCGGATTGGCCATGGGGGCTTCTATAGCAGAAGCCGCATGGGTCGTGGCTCGGGAACTTCAGGCATCCCTAGACACCTGGGTAACCCTTTCAGTAGGAGAGGATTGGGCGTTTCGCCTAAATATTTCAATAAAACAAACTGTTGTAAGACTCTATTGATCGCAACGATTAGCGGATAAACCGAACAATGTACCTTCAGGATGAGCGGGCAGGTGGATTTGTCCCCATGTTCGGCTCCGTCACAGGATCCCTGTTGGCCTCCGACTCGGCTGCAGCTTCGGCTGCCGATGTGTGGTGCGCGGATTGGCGACGTTTGGGAGTTAGGACCGGCGCGTCCGGGGTGCTCTTGGTAGCTGGCCTCTTGCGGGAGGAGTTCTTCTTCTTGCCCACAACAAGGATGGAGAATGACCTAGGGTAATCAATTATTATATCCACCGGGGTTTGGACGATGCTATCCTAGAAATAGAATCTATTTTTGAAGTCAAGAAGAAGGAAACCCGGATCATTGTCGCGTGAATGGTTCTCGGGCTGAGGAGTCGGACAGTTGACTATCTCGATGAAACTCCTCCATTCCTGATCACATCAGGCTTCAATCAGATAAAGTGTGGAATAGAAAACCTGAACTATTTTCGTGTTTCAAAGAGAAAGGCTTACCCATCCGATAGGAGTGTGGGCCGAATATCCTTCCTTGGTTGCGCGCCGAACAAAGTCTTCTTGCTCTCCTTTGTACATGTCGGCAAGTGCGGCAGCCAACGCCGTCGGATTGGCGGTCCCTTGCTTTCAGGAGCGCATGGTATCGCTTGTCCCGTTGTATTGCCATAGGGGGTGTACCCTCTATTGGAGGGGCTGCACACACCGGGAGATGGCGGTAGCCATGACGTCGATCATGGTTAGTTGATGGTGGATAAGCATCTGCACCTGCGCGGCTAGGCGCTGCACTTTGACGCTTTCCTCCTAGGACGAGCTCCTTGGCCGCCAATTGTACCTCTTCTTCGGGAGGACGTCAGCATATTCGGGAAGACCTGTCTGAGTTGGCTCAAATAGGGGGACATCTTCAATGTAAAACCACTTTTAGGTCCACTCTTCGGACTTCTTTGGTGTGCCTACCGGATACCCCATCCCCGCTATGCGACACACTTCGGCTCCGCCGACCTCCAAAATTGTCTTGTCCCGCTTTTGAGGGACGAGGCAGAAGTATTTACTCCACAAATCAAAATGTGCTTTGCACCCCAGGAACATCTCGCAGAGAGCAACGAAGCCCTAGATGTGTAGAATGGACCCTGGAGTAAGATGGTGGAGTTGGATCCCGTAGAACTCCAGCAACCCCCTCAGGAACAGATGGATTGGAAACCCAAGGCCTCAGAGGAGGAAGGGGATGAAGCATACATGACCCCCTGGTTTGGATTGGGGAAACGCTCATCAAAAGCTTCATCGCCAGATCTGATGAAGGAAGATATCCCTGGGTCTCCAAATTACGGAGCCACAGGAGTGTGACGGAATAGCTGGTCCGGTCCCCTAGGCACGAGCCGTAGGGAAATGCGGAGGAGCTGGGGGAGTTTGCCATGTTTTGCGTGGAGCTTCCGCCGGGAGTTTCTTTTGATGAGGAGGAAGAGAATGTGGTCTGACCCACGATCTTGTTTGATTAAATGGGTTGGTGCCCCTGTTACTGAGGGGTAAGATTGTAAAAATCATTGACCACTCAACTCCTCATGACGCGCGAAAATCAAGGAACACACACAGTTATTATAATGAACCTACGCCCGCGACGCTTGACATCTTACCGAACACTGGTCAGTTGCCGAACAAAGAAGGATGAAGGACTCGGCTCGCAAGCCGAAGACGACGACATGGGGAGATCGACCGGATATGTATCGGCGTTGAGGCTAGTCCGGGGCTACTGAGGGAGTCCTGGATTAGGGAGTCCTCGGATAGCCGACCTATTGTTTATGGGCCGGACTGTATGGGCCACAAAGCAAGCATCGGACGGTCAAAGACCACCTACGCCAGATGAAAGCTTAGAATAGCCATGACGTATTCTCCAAGTTATTAGCTGTAGTTAGGCATGTTTATCTCTTCGCCATGTAACCGACCATGTGTAAACCCAGGGCACCCTCGGCGTCTATATAATCCGGAGGGTTTAGGGGTGTAGGGAGGACAACTCATCTAGGGTTAGCTATTCGATCTTGAGGTAGATCAACTCTATAACCCACCATATCATCAATACAACCAAGTAGGATGTAGGGTATTACCTCCATAGGAGGGCCCAAACCTGGGTAAATCCTTGTCCCCTTCGTCTCCCATTACCATAGATTCTAGTCTCACAGTTCGGGACCCCCTACCTGAGATCCGCTAGTTTTGACACCGACAGGAACCGCTTATGATGTATCTAGCATGGAAAGATATTGAAATCTCTCCGACGTTTTCGTTGACAGGAAAGGCATGCCACCAAAAATATTTTTTCTCTATCAATTTAAACCTTGAGCTCTGGCACCTCTACAAATCCCTACTTCCCTCTATGAAGGTCCTATCTATTTACTTTATGCAATTTTTATTTTTAATTTGAGTCTCCATCTTCTCTTATAAAGCACCAAGTAGGGGGCACTATGATCATACATGAGCATTAGGTGTAGCTAATATTTGAGTGTGTTTCATGAATGGATCAATGATTGAGCATGATGTGCTAGGGATAACTTGCTTTAGTGTTGATATTTTGAAATACATGGTTGCTTGTTGATATGCTTGAGTATTAAATTTTTCATGTCAAAACTAGACTATTGCTTTGAACCATCTAAAAGCCGAAATGTACATGCTACAAAAGAAAAGAATATGTGATGAACATGTTAGGCAGCATTCCACATCAAAAATTTGTTTTTATCATTTACCTACTCAAGGACGAGTAGGAATTGAGCTTGAGATGCTGGTACGTCTCCAACATATCTATAATTTTTGCTTGTTCCATGCTGTTATATTATCAATCCTGGATGTTTTACAATCATTTCATAGCAACTATATATATCATTTTTTGGGACTAACCTATTGACATAGTGCCAAAGTGCCAGTTGTTGTTTTGCTTGTTTTTTAGTTCGCAGAAAATTGGTACCAAACGAAGCCTAAACGTCCTTAATTTTTTTGGACCAGAAGAAATCCAGTGGGCCAAAGAAGTGCCGGAGAGGAAGGCCAAGGAGGGCATGAGACAGAGGGTGCGCCAGAGGCCCCTGGCGCGGGCTGGTGGGTGGTGCCCACCTCGGGAACCCCCTCCATCGACTATTGCCCCTTTAAATTCACAAATATTCAAAAAAAACTAGAGGAGTTGATGAAACACAATTCCAACCGCCGCAAGTTCTAGAACCTTGAGATCCAATCTAACACCATCACAGAGGGCTGCACCGTCTTCATGGGCGCTTCTCCGATGATGCGTGAGTAGTCCACTATAGACCTACAGGTCCGTAGGCAGTAGCTAGATGGCTTCATCTCTTTTGATTCTCAATACAATGGTCTCTAGGAGATTTATTTGATGTAATGACTTTTGCGGTGTGTTTGTTGGGATCCGATGAATTTTGAGTTCATGATCAGTTTCTATCCATGAATATGATTTCAGTCTTTTGATATCTTATTTGCATGATTACTTATAGCCTCGTATTTTTTATTTGAATCTTTGGTTTATTTAGGCCAACTAGATCGATTTTCTTGCCATGGGAAGAGGTGCTTTGTGATGGGTTCGATCTTGCGGTGTTTTTTCCCCAGTGATAGAAGGGGCAACAAGGCACGCATGTATCATTGCCATTAAGGATAACAAGATGGGATCTATTCCTATAAGAATAGATTATGTCTACATCATGTCATCGTTCTTATTGCATTACTCCATTTCCCCATGAACTTAATACACTAGATGCATGCTGGATAGCGGTCGATGTGTGGAGTAATAGAAGTAGATGCAGAATTGTTTTGGTCTACTTATCTTGGACGTGATGCCTATATAATGAGCATTTCCTAGGTATTGTCATGATTATGTGATCTTCTATAAATTGCCCAGTAGTAATTTCCCCCCACCATGTGCTATACTCCTGAGAGAAGCCACTAGTGAATCCTACGCCCCCGGGGTCTACTTTTCCAACATATTGCTTTCCGATCTACTATTTTGCCGTTTTGTTTTCAGATCTATAAATCCAAAAACCCAAAAATACCTTGTTGCACCTTTTGTTTACTTAGTTTATTTTGTGTTCTTGCGAGATCCATTTGCCATACCTATTGCAATCCAATCTATCATCTTACCCTAGAGAGATTGACAACCTCTCTTTTGCGTTGGGTTGCAAGTTTTTGTTATTTATGTGCAGGTGATGTTTACATAGGTGCTTGATCTTCCTCTACGGATTGATACCTTGGTTTCATAACTGAGAGAAATACTTACCGTCTCTATGCAACATCATCCCTTCCTCTTTGGGGAAATACCGACGAAGTCTTAAGCCACGTCACACGACGACCACCATATCCCAAGACCATTGACATGAGACATTTTTGTGAATTTTTTATTTTCTAATGAACATTTAAACCCATATAAATGTTTGTGTTTCAATGTTAAATACGGTCATGTTATTTTTTTCACAAACTGCTACAAATTATATTAGTTCTTGGAGTGATAAATTGCACTTTATTAGGGTTCTCCAACATTGGCCCTCTTCGTGCCACCTTTCGCAATGCCGTAGCCAACTCAAACTCTCTTGTCGACAACGACCTTGTGAGACCATATTTTTCCCAACCTGCAAAGTTGATGTGATCGATCAGTGATGGCTCATGGGCTAAGGTGCCATCCTTGGTCCATATTCGTGGAAATGCCGATCTAGAAACCTAGTTTTATTCCATTTTTTATTTGGCATGCATATGGTTTGTGTTTCATACAATGCTTCCAAGAGGTTAATAAACTTAGAATTTCATTCGAGTAACACAAATGTTTGAGATTTGTAAATGTCTTGATCCCATTTACACATTAACTAGGATTTTAATCTTGAGGGTCTGTCAAATTGGATGTTTATGAGTGGAAAGGACGGGAACGAAGTGGCATCCAGAGTCTTGAGAATGAAACTCAAATCTTGCATAAGAAGTTGAAGTACATGGAGGGTGTAATATATGACATGAAATGGCAGATAAATCTAGTGATAAAGACACACAAACAATCAATGGATACAAATGGTGAGAAGGAGTTGTGTTTTGTAGTTGTACTTGGTCAAGTTGTCATGTATGGTGTGAGTGCACTTATCATTAGGGGCTATTGTAAGAGCACATTTCTCCATGTGTGATTTTGGTAATTGATGAAAATCCCTATGGACTAATGGTTGCCTTGAGTTATATTCGAAGTTTTTGTCCATAGGCACTTCTTGAAGTCCATCTGTTGGTTTCAAGGAATTTATATGGTGACCAAGGTGGTATTCAGGGTTTTATCCAAAGATTGGTCATGTGAGAGTTGAGCTTATTGCAAGCATGTCTTGAATAAGAAGATTGTGAGAGCATTCATGTCTACCTTCAAGGCATCATCTTTATGAAGAGAGAAGATAAGATACAAGGTTTATCAAGACTAATTCAAAGAGTGAATCTCAAGTGAATCAACACAAAAAGCGTATAAGATGTACCGAGAGGGATCAAGTGATCCCATGGTATGGTAAGCATTGTCCATTATGCTTTGTGTACTAACCGATTATCTACGTGAAAGTTATATGTGGGGTTAGGTATGTGACGGGGTTATTACCCCTAGGTAGGCCAAAGCAACGGGGTTCTCCCCCCCACCCCGCTTCAAAGAAAAACTATGCGACCGGCTGCCCATGGCCGGCTGGAGCGCAACCGGCTCGAGCTGTCGCCGGCTGGCGACACGGATGGCTGGTCATGGAGCCAGCTCGACCCCCGACCGGCTGGGCGTGGCCGACTGCCTCCGGGCCGCCTCCTCCGTTGACCACGGGGCGGACATGCAACGTCTCGTCCCTCTACACACGAGTACGGCGACAAGACGTGACCACCACCACGAGCGACATTGTAGCCACAGTGGCCGCTGACGCACTAGTGCGCATGGCTACAGTCTGGCCGTGCCGTCCAGGCCGCTGACCTTGGCGACCGCAATCGGGCGGGGAAACAGTGCCGACACACCCCCGCCCACTCGATTACCTACCCCGACGTGGATACAGTGCAGTCGGCCGTACCGGAGACTTCGGCCGGCTGGCACTAGACGACGCCTCCCGGCCGGGCCGTGCCGCGGCAAGTGGGCGAGGGCCAATCGCGGAGCCGGCTAGCAGGCCCCAACAGGCTACGGGACCGCACAGCCGGTGGAACCTACGAGCGACGAGACGGCTCGAAGGGCGGGACCCCCTGGCCAGCCGGAGAGGCTGCCAGCCGGGTACCCCCACCTTTGTACCTTAGGAATATTGTAAGCCGGGGGGTTGGCCTATAAAACCCCCCGAGCTCCCAATGCAACGGGGACATACAACTCTGATGCACACACCTACGGGACATTCCCACATTCTCACACTTGGTAGCAGAGGAAGGCGAGCCAGTTGCTCCGTCTTCCTCCTCTAGACTTAGCTCCAGGAGCAACCATGTAAACACACCCATCCATCAAACTAGACCAAGCAGGACTAGGGGTATTACCGCCCATGGAGGGCCCTGAACCTGGGTACATCATGTGTCACCACCTATTGTACCTAATCCCGCACCCGGAGCCTGTCCGCATCCTCCGACCCCAACCACCTATGATAAGCCTACCCATGGCATCTGTCGTGAGAAAACGACGACAGTTGGCGCCCACCGTGGGGCCGTATGCGGCATCGGCCGGATTCACGCTCCGGGCGGGACCGCTCACCATTCCTCGCGAGCATCACATCAAGGACCTCATCGCCGCCCGCGAGAATCACATCAAGGACCTCATCGACGCCGCTAACGCGCAGTAGCATCTGCTGGCGTCTTGCGGCGCTGCCTCCAGAGGCCCCCGGCCCGAGCGCGAGGGCACGGGGACTACTGGCCGTTAGCCGGCTCAACACTCTTCCTCCCCTCGCGTCTCCGGCTGCCAAGTCGAGGAAAGCAACCCCCAGCCCTCTCAGCTGCCAGGGAGCGAGCTGTCGGCTGTTAATAGCCGGTGCACCAACAACCCGCCTCGTAGCGGCCACCACGAGGCGCCGGCGGTCGGCAGCCGGTGCAGTCGCGGGCACACTCCACCCCCGCGGCGCAAGCCGGAACGATCGGTACCGCCTGTCTCCGCCCCGAGCTCTCGGCCCAGATCGGGCCACGCGTCCCCCGCAGCAAGAACGACACCCGCAACCACATCGACCAACTCGTGCAGTCTGTCGAGGAGGGCTCGATTGGCCCGGCCTGTTTCGGTCCTTGGATCCGCAACGAGCTGTTCCCGGTCGGCTTCACACTTCCCCGAGACACCCGGAAGTACAACAAGGCCTCCAAGTCTGAGGACTGGCTAATCGACTACAACACCACGGTCGGCATCGCTAGGGGGAACAAGCGCATAGCCATTCGCTACGCTCCCCTCATATTGATCGGCTCGACCCACACCTGGCTCAACAGCCTGGCGGCCGGCAGCATCAATACCTGGACGGACTTTGAAGAAGCCTTCGTCCACAACTTCACCGACACCTACAAGCGGCCTGGCCACCCCCGTGAACTCGCCATGTGTGTTTAGGGGCCAGACGAATCCCTCCGCGACTACCTCACTCCGTGGACCGAGCTTCGCAACTCCTGTGAGGGGGTGCACGAGGTACAAGCCATATAGTACTTCATCGAAGGCTGTCAAGATGACACCCCCCTCAAGCACAAGCTTCTGTGCTCCGAGCCGACCACACTCGCCAAGCTCATGACCAAGGCGGACAAGTACGCCATGGCTGATTCAGCCATCCGGGTCAAGACTACCCCGCCCGCGAAGGCGATGATGACACCGGCAAAGTCCCGGCCGGCTGCCAACAACCGGCAGCCACAGAAGAACAAGCGCAAGAACGACCAGCCGGATCCCCACTACGGGAGCCGGCAGGTCGCCACCATCGAGGAGCAAGAGCCGGCTGCCTAGTCTTCCAGCCAGCGCCAGCACACTGGCAAGGCTGCCTGGCAGCCGAAGCTCACCTTCGAGTAGTTGCTCGACCTCCCCTGCAAGAACCACTCATGGCCCAAACCCTCTACGCACACGCTCTGGCAGTGCAGCTTCTGACAGCGATTGGCCCGGGGGGACGGCCTTCCGGCTCCTCCCGCCCCGCCGGCCCGCATGTCGGCCCCGGCCCCAGCTGCCGCCCCGGCGCCGGCTCCGGCTCTGGCCCAAAACGATGGTTATCTTCATGACCAGTTCCCAAACCAAGACGGTTGCTACGTCATCTTCACCAGTGAAGATACGAGCAAACATGCTCAACGCCTGCTCCATCATGAGGTGAACGCCACCATGCCGGCAACTCCCCAGTTCATGCACTGGTTAGAGAAGCCAGTCACCTGGAGCCAGGCAGATCATCCTGCCGTGATGCCGAGTCCTGGCAGCTATGCCTTGGTCCTCGACCCCACCATCTCCACCGAGAAGCGCACTTGCCGCTTTTCACGGGTGCTGGTAGATGATGGCAGCAGCATCAACATCCTTTACCTCGACACGATGCACAAGTTGGGGCTGAAGATAGAAGACCTACAAGCGAGCCGGATGGTCTTCCATGGCATCGTGCCTTGGAAGTCTTGCTCCCCCTGTCGGCAAGATCACGCTCGATGTCCTCTTCGGCGGACCCGGCCACTTCCGCCATGAGTCAGTTCTGTTTGAGGTCGTGGACCTCGCAAGTCCCTACCACGCGCTGTTGGGCCAGCCGGCCCTTGTCAAGTTCATGGCGGTCCCCCATTACGGCTACCTCAAGCTCAAGAGGTCGGGCCCCAAGGAAATCATCACCATCGCGGGTGACTACAAGATGTCGATCGAGTGCGCTCGAGACGGCAGCCGGCTGGCCGAGGCCTTGGAAATCGCCGAGAAGAAGCGGCAGCTCGACCGGCTCGTGGCCCTTGTAGCCAGCCGGCCGTGCCGGCTCCCCCCTCGCGGTCCGTCGGCGAGGCCTCCTTCTAGCCATCCAAGGACACCAAGAAAATCCCGCTCGACCCGGCCAACCCCGCTTAGTGCGTCACCATCGGCTCCCGCCTAGACAACAAATAGGAAGGCGAGCTCGTCGACTTCCTCTGTGAGAATCGGGACATCTTTGCATGGTCCCCAAGGACATGCCGGGTGTTCCAGGAAGTTCACCAAGCACAAACTACACGTCCGGACAGACGTCAATCCGGTCAAGAAACCCCTACGCCGTTTCTCCGAGGAGAAGCGGCGTACTATAGGAGAAGAGATCGCCCGGCTGCTCGCAGCCGGGTTCATCATGGAAGTTTTCCACCCCGACTGGCTGGCCAACCCAGTCCTGGTGCTGAAAAAGAACAAGACCTCACGCATGTGCATTGACTAGACCAGCCTGAAGAAGGCATGCCCCAAGGATCCATTCGCCTTGCCACGGATCAATCAAGTCATCGAGTCCACGGCTGACTGCGACTTGTTGTCCTTCCTGGACGCCTACTCTGGATACCACTAGATCAAGCTAGATCCGGAAGACCGGCTCAAGACCTCCTTCATCACGCCCTTTGGGGCCTACTGCTACATCACCATGTCCTTCGGCCTGAAGAACGCAGGTGCCAACTTCCAGTGATGCATGCAGAAGTGCCTCCTGCCTCAGATAGGCAAGAACGTCCACGTCTACGTCGACGACATCGTCGTCAAAACCAAGGAGCACTTCAGCCTCCTCGACGACCACCAGGAGACCTTCACGAACCTATGCGAATATAAGATCAAGCTCAACCCAGAGAAATGCATTTTCGGCATCCCCGCTGGCCAGCTCCTGGGTTTCTTCGTGTCCGCCCGCGGCATCAAAGCTAACCCAGAGAAGATCAGCGCAATCGAGTGCATGCCCAAGCCAACCCAGCTCTGCGACGTCCAGTAGTTCACCGGCTGCCTCGCCTCGCTCAGCCGGTCCATCAGCCAGCTGGGGGAGAAAGCCTTGCCCCTCTACAGGCTCCTTCACAAGACGGCTTTGGTCGAGTCGGGTCACACTAAGAAGTCGGGCATGTTCGATTGGCCCGTCGAGGCGGACGAGCCCTCCACGGCCTCAAAAAGGCTCACACCCACGCGCCCATCCTGGCCGTGCCGGCTGAGAAGGAACCTCTGCTCGCCTACATCGTGGCGACCACTCGCGTCATCAGCGTCGTCTTGGTGGTCGAGTGGCTGGAAGAGGGCAAGTCCCTGCCGGTCTAGCGCCCCACCTACTACCTCAACAAGGTCAAGCAAAACTACCCCCACTACCAGAAGATGTGCTACGTCATATACTTCGCCACCAAGAAGGTCAAGAAGTACTTCCAAGAGCATACCATCACCATGGTGAGCATGGCCCCGCTCGGTGAGATCATGAGCGGCCGGGACTCCACCGACCGGATCGCCAAATGGGCCATCTCCCTCGCTGATCATGTGATCCGGTACGAACCTCGCATCGCCATCAAGTCGTAGGCGTTGGCTGACTTCCTCGTCCTCTGGGCGGAGACCGAGTTCGTGCCGCCTCCCCCAGACTCCACACATTGGCGCATGCATTTAGACGGCTCCAAAATGAGGACCGGCCTGGGTGCCAGCATAGTCCTCTCCTCCCCGAAAGGTGACCAGATCAAGTACGCCCTCCAGATCCACTTAGCCGCCTCCAACAACATGGCCGAGTACGAGGTCATCGTCCATGGCCTCCGGCTCTCCAAGGAGATCGGCATCAGGCGCATTCTATGCTTCGACGACTCCGACCTCATGGTACAGCAGGTCTCTGGCGAATGGGACGCCAGGGACGCCAACATGGCCAGCTACCGCTTCCTCGTACAACAGCTCCCCAGCTCCTTCGAGGGCAGCGAGTTCCACCATGTCCCACAGGCGGACAACGAGGTGGCCGACGCACTGGCAAAGATCGGCTACACTCGCTAGGTCATCTCAGCCGGCGTCTCCCTCGAGCGGCTTCTCAAGCCGTCGATCAAGCCTTCCCTAGAATAAGAATCCATCTTCGTGCCGGCAGACGTCGCCGGCCCATCGACGGCTCCGGCTGTCCCTTCGGCATCTTCGCCCCCGGCTCCCTCAAACTTGGCCGCATTGCCGGCACTAGTTGAGTCGGCTACATTCGAGGCCGCCGACTCCAACGACGCGGTTGTCATGATGACAATCGGCCAGCCGGCCTCGGGGACTGGCGAGCCGGTCCCGGGGGCTCCCGAGCCGACCCCCGTCTCAGCCCCCTCTTGGGCAAAGCCTATCCTGGCATTCCTTCTACATGGCGAGATTCCCCCGGACAAGGCCATGGCAAGGAAAATTCAGCGCCGGGCCTCGGCATATAGCATCATCAACAACAAGCTCGTCCATCGTAGCACCACCGGCGTCTTTTGGCACTGCGTCGAAGGAGTCTTCGACCGCCGGCTCGCCGTCCTCGCCAAGGGCCGGCAGGAGCTCGTCTGGGTCGACATACAACGCAAGATCGTTGGCGTGGTAGACAAGGACAGGCTCACGGGCCGCCCGCTCCTCGACCGGCTCGTCCTGCATGGTGGCCAGCCGGTCCAAGTCCACGCCATGGTACCACGAAGTTACAAACCGGAGCGCCATCTGTGCTCCGGCTTGTGCCGCCGACGCCTTCCAGACCTCGAGCCGGGCCACGGCATGCTCGAGCCACAAGGCCACGCGGTTCGTCAGAGCTCCTCCACGGCCCGGCCACAAGGCAGCGGTAATATCCTTGCCGGTCGTCTTCATCCGCTCCATGCTCCGCTTGAGGTGGATCAGCCGGTTTTCGATGGAGAGTCCAAGGTCCGCCACACTCCATGCGACATCCTCCTCGATGGAGCGCCCACGCATGCGGAGATACTCCCGATGCTCCTCGACGACACGCTCAACACGGCGCTGGGTTTTTGGGAAACGCCCTAAAGAAAAAAGGGAAGAAGGAGAGAAAGGCAAATCAAGAACAAGAACCAGCAAAGAAAAAGGCAACTGGCTAGAAAAAAGAAAAACGAACACTTACGTTCGATAGAGTCGTCCACCTCGATAGAAAGTGGAGCGACGAATCCTTCTCCAACGCCAATGCCGCCTCCGCCTCGGCAAGGGAACCCTTAAGCTCCTCGAGCATCCTCTCGAGGTGGGTCACCTCACCTTGGAGGGCAGCGGTCCGCCGGGCGGCATCAGCCGCCACCTCTTGTGCCATGTCAGCCTTGAGGCGATCCTGGGCCGCCCCCCCGTCCACCAGCAGTGTGGCCAGCCAGTCCTTCTCCTGCGTGACCGCCTGGACGCTTTGCGCCAGCCGGTCTCGCTCGGAGATGGCCCCGGTCTTCCCCGCCCGGAGGGCGGTCAGCTCATCTACAAGACAAAGCAGGCGTCAGTCGGTCCCTCTATGCCCGCTCTGGCTGTTAGGCATCCGGCCTGGCTCCCGGGGGCTACGCGCCCCTCATGCAAAACTCAACATACCTTGCACCCGCGCCAGCTCCTCCTCCAGCTGGTAGAAGCCATGCTTGTCGCGGTCGTGGATGGAGACCGCCTCCTCGAACAGCTTCTGCCGCTGGGAGTTCCCCTCCTACCACATGAAGCCAAGGTCAAGAAATGCTCAAGGAGATCTGGCCCGGTTACCCGTCAGCCGATCATCCAGGCCCGCATCTCGAGGGCTACACCCAGTGGGTGCGCTTGCGCGCCCCCATTGAAAAATTCAATAAAGACGACGACGCTTACCTCCACGTTCCGCAGGGTGGTGTGGACCGCCTTTGCGAACCGGGCCAGCTCCTGGCGGCACCGGTCCAGGACGCTCCCCAGCTCCCCGAGCGTAGGAACCGGGCCACCTGCCGGGAGAGCTGGAAGGGTCGGGACGCGTGCCAGCGCCTCCCAGTCCCGGAGCACGTCCTGCATGGACCTCCGGACCCAGTCGTCGCTACCACCCGCCCTGATGCTCGCCATGGTGCCGGCCGCCGAGGGAGGATTGATGACGGCGAGGGCCCGGGAGTCGGTCCCTAGTGACCCACCGCTCGGCACCTGCACCTCCTCCTCCTCCCACTGGCACAACGCGATGACTGCGATGGACGGCGCCTCCGTCTGCATGGCCGCTGCCGCCTCTGGGGCCGCCAGAGCCTCCGGCACGTCGACCCGGGCCGGCTCGGCCGCGGGCGGGGTCACGATCGGCACCTCCGACCGGGTCGCCTCGGGGGCAGGCTCCGTGGCTACGGGCCCTGCTCGGGCCGCCTCCTTCGCGGACGGGGGCGCAGGCAGCTCCATAGCCGCCCATCGCGGCTCGCTCGACGGGGGCCTCGACAAACAAGTCGATTCCACCGCCAAGTCCAACGCCTGCACGGGGTCCGCGGACCTCCTCCGCCTCCCGCCGCTCGAAGTCCCAGAGTGCGAGGCCCTGCCTCACGTTTTAGACTTTGAGCCTCGCAGCTCCGCGAGCCTCCTCTTCCCCAACCGCTCGGTGGCCGCATGTTCACGGGCTAGCTGGTTGGCGGCGTCCGCCAGGTCCACTGCCAACTCCCCTTCATTGAGCTCGATGGGGTCCCTGTGGTGCATAAGGGTCAGATGACCACCGGCTCGTGACTCGAAAGGAAACGCATGCAAGAAAAAAATAAAAAAACTCACCCAGTGACGACGGGCAAAGCCCGCTTGGCGCGTGCCGGCAGCTTCCATGCTGCTACCTTCAGCCGCTTATGGATGGGCGGCGGGGCCGCTGGCTCCTCCTAAGCCGGCCTCTTTGCCTGGCTGGCGGCTTTGGCTGTCTAGGCTTGAGCCGGCCGCTCCTCGCTCTGTCCATGCCGGCCCTGCTGAGCCGAGGGGGAGGCGCGTTCAGGATCATCACATCATCATCGTCATCATCGTCGTCATCTATATAGTCCCTGATCGTGGGACCAATAGGGAACTCATTGGCTCTGTTGGGCTCCCAGGCTGTGCCGGACCCTCCGACTCCGTTGGGCCCGCTGGCTCGCGAGTCTGCCGGGTTCTCGACCCCTCCCGAGGAGTCCACCCCCTCTTTAGGCGGGCCTCCCCGCTCGTAGTCCTCGGAGTCGGAGTGGTCGCGCTCCGCCTTGAAGATTTGGGGGTGCAGGCCGTCCGGCGTGTTCTGTCGCACCAACAGCTGCGGGCAGCATGGCAAATAAGGTCCGCTGTCGGCGGCTGGCTGGAAAGAATCAAATAAAAATAAGCCGTCTCAACAAAATCGTACCAAGGGGGCGGTTGATGTGGTCGTATGGCTCCATGCCGAACGTCCACAACGCCAGCGCCAACTTGAATGTCGTGATGGCGTTTACCCGCGTCGCCACCTGAGCCGGCGTCAGGTCGATGGTCGTCAGCCGGCAGGGGTCCCGGCGGCCGGACATGTGGCAGATCCGGTGCGTCCTCAACTGGAGAGGCAGGACCCGACGCGGGATGAAGGCTGCCACCAGATCGGAGGCGACCAATCCCTCAGCCCTCTTTAGCTGCGCGAGCCGGCCGAGCTCCGCCAGGGCCACTCCGCGCGGGGCAGCTCCCGGCCAGTTCGCCTCGGAGGACTGTGCGTTGACGAACGGCGGTAGCCGGATGTAGTCCAAGCTTGGGTCGGCGTTCTTCACGTAGAAGAACGTCCGATGCCACCCCTTGACGGAATCAATGAGAGAGAAGGGCGGGAAGTGCGCGGTGCCGCGACAGCACACCACTGTGCCCCCGCAGGCACTTCTCTTCAGCGCCTTGAGGTAGAAGAGGGCGTTGAAGAAGTCAAGAAAGGGGAGTACCCCAGGTACCCCTCGCACAGCATCATGAAGCCGGCGAGGTAGATGATAGCGTTGGGGCCGAGGTGGTGCGGCTGAAGGTCGAAGGTGTCCTTGAGCAACCGGAAGAAGTGGCTCACCAGGAGCCTGAAACCATGTGAGAAGTGCCAGAGGAAGACGATGTGCTCCCCTGGCTACGGCACCGGAACCACCTCGTCGCCCGGCGCACGGGCAATCACACGCTCCGCCGATGGCAGTATGCGCGCGCGGCGGAGGCACGATGGCCTCCTCGGTGATCACAAATCCGGCCCAGCTTCCTCCGCGCCTGTCGGCCATTGCGACGGAAGGGCGGCATGCGGGCGTGTTTGCGAGCTCGGGAGCGGTGTTGCGCGAGGGGGCGAGGAAGGCAAAGAGGAAAGAAGCGAGGAGGCAAAGGGGGTGCGGGAATATCCGGTCCCTGCCCTTCCTCATCTTTTAAATGGGGAGGCCACGACCGGGGGACGTGGGGATTAACTACGCCCACTCCCCCGGAAACTCCGTGCACGAGTGGACGGCTCGGGCCGTAATGGCCGCTTCGGGGCACATAGGATCCTGGCCTGCGCCCCGAGGCCTAGCGGGCTAGGCCTAGGGCGACATCGTGTCTCCCTGCGTGCACGGGGCCCGCAACATCATTACCCGCCACGTGGCGTGCGGCAGGCCGGCCCGGGACCCGGGGCAATGCACCGGAACCCGAGGCGTCGGGTCCAACCGCCGACCTGGCTGGCCTTTTGGTTTCATGCCGGAGGTGGGTACCGCTCGGGGGAAGCCGTCGGCTCCCCTCCGTCTGCCGGACGCGGGACCCCACCGGCTTCGGGGACTACTGACGGGGTTATTACCCCCGGGTAGGCCAAAGCAACGGGGTTCTCCCCCCGCTTCAAAGAAAAACTATGCGAAGCTGCCCACGGCCGGCTGGAGCGCGACCGGCTCGAGCTGTCGCCGGCTGGCGACATGAACGGCTGGTCGCGGAACCGGCTCGACCCCCGACCGACTGCCTCCGGGCCACCTCCTCCGTTGACCCGGGGGCCGACATGCAACGTCCCGTCCCTCTGCGCATGAGTACGGCGACAAGATGTGACCGCCATGACGGGCGACATTGTAGCCATAGTGGCCGCTAACGCACGGGTGCGCATGGCTACAGTCCAGCCGTCCAGGCCGCTGACCTTGGCAAGCGCGACCGGGCAGGGAAATAGTGTCGGCACACCCCCGCCCACTCGATTACCTACCCCGGCGTGGATACTGTGCAGCCGGCCATACCGGAGACTTCGGCCGGCTGGCACTAGATGACGCCTCCCAGACGTCCCGTGCCGCGGCAGGTGGGTGAGGGCCAATTGCGAAGCCGGCTGGCAGGCCCCAGCAAGCAATGGGAGCGCACAGCCGGTGGACCCTAGGGCGACAAGGTGGCTCGAAGGGCGGGACCCCCTGGCCAGCCGGAGAGGCTGCCAGTCGGATCCCCCCACCTTTGTACCTTACGAATATTGTAAGCCGGGGGGTTGGCCTATAAAAAACCCCGAGCTCCCCATGCAACAGGGACAGACAACTCTCACGCACACACCTACGGGACATTTCCCACATTCTCACACTTGATAGCAGAGGAAGGCGAGACGGCTGCTCCCTCTTCCTCCTCTAGACTCAGCTCCAGGAGCAACCCTGTAAACACACCCATCCATCAAACTAGACCAAGCAGGACTAGGGGTATTACCTCCCACGGAGGGCCCTGAACCTGGGTACATCGTGTGTCACCACCGCTTGTACATAATCCCGCACCCGGAGCCCATCGGCGTCCTCTGACCCCAACCACCTACGATAAGCCTACCCATGGCATCTGTCGTGAGAAAACGACGATAGTATGCGTCCATGGGCTTGCGTCAAGAGGAAGATCTCATTCAACCCATGGAGGATGACATCAAGTGGTGATCGCCATCAAGTTTGTGGTGTGCAAGTTCAAGTGGAGCACCATGAAGAGATCATGCTTGAAGGTTGCCGTCCATTGTGGTGATAATGGACTTCTGAAGATGTGTTGAAGAATGGCTCACCCATAGTGGAGTATCAGGGAGCAATCAACTAGTATTCATCTAGCCAAGGCAACAAGAAAGGTGGTCCATCTTGAGGAAGTCAAGATCATCATCTTCTAGCTCAAGAGGACTATGTGCAAGGTATAGGTTTGCCCTTGATAGGTTTTCTATTTTACCGGTCTCATGGTGGTAGTGGGGAGACCGAGTTATAGGATCGATAGTTGTACTATCAAGGGGGGATCTCAAGTGAGTAGCTTGATCATATTGTTCATTGAGAGCTCAAACCTTTTGCATCCTTGCATCATATTTCTTGGTTCTTGTTTGGTGGTTCTCTTTGTGAGTTTTAGAGCTTATGGTCATCTTCATGACAAGATCGAGTTCATTGAAAATGGAGTCCATATGCATCTTCTATGATGTTTTTGATGTTGGAGTTTTTGTCGATTCTTCATTCACAGAGGTTTCACATCTCTATATCATTGACATTTTCATACTTTCTCGCTGTTTGGATAGTATTTGTCGTCTTCTATCCAACAAGCTTGAGTTTTCTCAATTCAGAGCTCGTATGCGAAAGTTATGGCGGTTTTAGTGCGAGAGCAGTTTTTCCCTGATCAATGGTAGTACCGCTCAGTACCACGGTAGTACCGCTTGGGCGGTACTTCCGCTGTGTACTACCGCTACTACTTCCACTTATATTTTCCTCTCTAGATAGGTTAGTTTTCTGGGGGGGTTCTTGAGCGGTAGTAGAGGACGGTAGTACCGCCTGTGCGGTACTACCGCTCCGGAGTACCACTGCTACTACCGCTTATTTTGGGGTTCTGGAGTCTTTCGGCATCCCTAGTGGAAGTACCGCTGGGTAGGCCGGTAGTAGCGCTCCGGCGGCACTACCGCCTCGAGGTTTATGCCGTTGTGTATGCATTTCCTGAAATTACCATGCTAAGTGGTAGTACCGCTTGTGCACGACATGTGCACATAACGATTGGATTTGGGGGAACCTATTTAAGGGGGTCTTCTTCCCCAATGGTTCTCCATCTTTTGAACTCGAGTTTTCCCCCATTGTTCACCTTCTTCGAGCTTGCTAACTCTCAATCCCTCCAATAATTTTTGCTAGTTCCTGAGGGAAAAGAGAGAGGAGATCTAGATCCACATTTCCACCAATCACCTTCTCCTCTTTGTGAGGGGAACCCCTTTGATCTAGATCTTGTATTTCTTCATGTTCTTCTTCATCCTTCCTCTCATTTTCCTCCATAGCATTAGTTGTTATGGTGGGATTAGGGAGAGAAGGACTTGGGCACTCCGTGTGCCCTTGCCATTACATTTGGTGCATAGGTTTGAGTACTCCATGGTGATACGTGGAAGTGAGAAGCACATAAGCTTATTACTCTTGGATGTTTGAGAACCCTAGAGCTTGTTCCTCTTGGGTGCTTTGGCGCCCTAGACAGTCGGTGGTGCCTTGGAGCTCAATCATTGTGGTGCAAAGCTCCGGACAAGCGTCGAGGTTTGCAATTAGGTTGTGGAGATTTCCCCGAGCATTTGAGTTCACCTTGGAGCCATAATCTATTGTGGTGAAGCTTCATGGTGTTGTTGGGAGCCTCCAATTAAGTTGTGGAGTTTGCCCCAACCTTGTTTGTAAGGGTTCGGTGACTGCCCTCAAGGGTCCCCTAGTGGAATCACGATATCTTGCATCATGCGAGGGTGTGAGGAGATTACAGTGGCCCTAGTGGCTTCTTGGGGAGCATTGTGCCTCCACACCGCTCCGAACGGAGATTACAATCCACAAGGGTGTGAAATTCGGGGTACATCATCGTCTCCACGTGCCTCGGTTATCTCTTACCCGAGGCCTTTACTTATGCACTTTACTTTGTGGTAGCATATTGTTTCATGTTATATATCATGCTATCACTTAGTTGTTCATCTTGCTTAGCATAAGTTTTTGGTTCACATAGGTGAGCCTAGTTGTCTTAGGTTTTGTGCTTGATATATTAAACATTAGTTTTATTCTGCATTTGTTCAAGCCTAAACCGTAATTATTTTAAAGCGCATATTTACCCCCTATAGGTGACGTTCACGTCCTTTCAACTGGTATTAGAGCTAGGTCTCTCATTATTAGGTTTTACCACCTAGATAGTAAGGATGTCGACTAGGGGATCAGGATTCTCTAACACTCTTAGTTTCAATGGCACAATTTTTGATATTTGGGTAATTCACATGCTTAATCTCTTTAGGGTCATGGACCCAAATTTAGAGCGAATTGTAGATATGGGTTTTTCTCCTTCAAAGGATTCTCAACACATATCTTTAGAGGATGAGAAAAACTCTTATATCAATGCTCAAGCTTCTAATGTGCTTTTTGATGCTTTGAGCAATGTAGTTATATTTCAACTCATGCCGTTCCGGGGTGCTCATGAGTTGTGTAGAAAGCTTCAAGATACATATGGTGTGTCCAAGATTTGTAGGGATGATTGCTCTCCCTCCACCTCCGGTCGTGTTGTCTTCCCAACTCCATCTACTTCACCTACATGTGGTTTGCCACAAGGTAATGATATGGTGAGTACTTGTGATCCTTGCAATGATGATAGTGGGCTTATTGTTGATGATCCTTTGTCACTATCTTATTTCAATGCTTCACCTCTGGACATTAACACTTCGAATACTCTAGATGTTTTACATGCTTGTGTTGATAGTCCTTGCATATGATGTAGAAATTGCTTGACTAAATCCCATGATGATATGCTTGCTACATCTTGTTTCCATGGTAAAAGTATATCTATTTCCTCGAGTTTTATGCTAACAATGTAAAGGAGACCAAACACTCCAAGGAACAAGATGTGGTCTTGAATGATGCTTCAAGGGATCCTACATCATCATCTATTGTTTCTCACTTTTGCCTTATGTCTAAGGCTTCAAAGGTATCTCCTACCTTGAATCCCAATATATCGCATGATGATGATGCTGATGATAATAAGGATGAGGATAATGATGAAGAGTGTGATAATACTGCTTCCTTAAAAATTAAGGGAGAAATGATTTTAAAGCTCTTCATAAGAATAAACTTGCTCGTTCCAACTTCATGGAAATCATGTCTATTGCCATTGAGGGCAAGAAATATATTGAGAAGTTGGAAGCTCATCTCGAGGAGTGATATGTCTCCATTGTATCCACTTTTCCAAACTCTTTTGCCCTTATTTTGGACTCTAATTTGCATGATTTGAATGGAACTAACCCGGCCTGACGTTGTTTTCAGCAGAATTGCCTTGGTGTTATTTTTGTGTAGAAATAAAAGTTCTCGGATTGATTGACCTGAAAATTTACAGAGATTTTTTTTGGAATTAATAAAAAATATTGGTGAAAGAATCAACCGGAGGGGGGCACCCACAGGCCACAAGCCAGGGGCGCGGCCACCCCCTGGCCGCGCCTAGCAGGCTTGTGGCCCCCTGGAGTTCCACCGACCTCGATTGCAACTCTATATATTCTTATTCGGGGAGGAAAAAAACAGAGAGAAGAGTTCATCACATTTCACGATACGGAGCCGCCGCCACCTCCTTTTCTTCCTCGGGAGGCCAGATCTAGAGTCTATTTTGGGCTCCGGAGAGGGGAAATCAACGCCATCATCATCACCAACCATCCTTCATCACCAATTCCATGATGCTCTCCGCCATTCGTGAGTAATTCCATCGTAGGCTTGCTGGACGATGATGGGTTGGATGAGATTTATCATGTAATCGAGTTAATCGATGTAGGGGAGGTAAGGAACTGCCATCAAGCTCTGCACTTGATTTACCTTCTGTTATGAGGAAACTTGCGACACCACCACCTACTATTAATTACGATATGTCACAAGTAATTGATGATGCCACTTCTGCTATGAATGATGCTTATGATGATACTTTGCTTGATAATACTGTGCCACTGGGTGAATTTCTTGATGAACAAATTGCTAGAGTCAATGCTGAAACTAATGATACTTCTGAAAATGATGAAATTATTGAAACTGAACACTATGAGACACCTGTTAGACCTAGCTCTCCTAGATATGAATTGCCTAATATACCTAAGGGTTATGTTATGGAGGGAGAGGTAGCTAGGGACTTTCTTGCTTGTGAGGATAGAAATGATCTTAAGATACTGTTATGCAAGTGGAAGGAAAAAAATCTTTGAATGCTAGAATGCAATATGATCCTAAGTTTGCTACTTCACCTATCTTTGTTACTGATAAGGATTATGAATTCTCTGTCGATCTTGAGTTAATTACTTTGGTCGAATCTGATCCTTTCCATGGTTATGAATCTGAAACTGTTGTGGCACATCTTACTAAATTGAATGATATAGCCACCCTATTTACTCGTGAGGAAAAAATTCGTTATTACTATATTCTTAAGTTGTTTCCTTTTTCATTAAAGGGTCATGCTAAGATATGGTTTAATTCTCTTTCTCCTGGTTGTGTGCGTAGTCCCCAGGATATGATATATTACTTCTCTAAAAAAATATTCCTGCCGATAAGAAAGAAGCCGCCTTGCAGGAAATATTTAACTTTGTGCAAATCGAAGAAGAGAGTCTCCCACAAGCTTGGGGGAGGCTTCTCCAATTACTTAATGCTTTGCCTGGTCATCGTCTTAAGAAAAACGAAATACTTCATATCTTTTATAATGGACTAACTGATGCTTCTAGGGACCACCTAGATAGTTGTGTTGGTTGTGTTTTCAGGGAACGAACTATTGAACAAGCTGAACTACTATTGAATAATATATTGAGAAATGATAATGATTGGACTATTCCTGAACCACCTCCAAAGCCCACTCCAAAGAAAAGAGGTATTCTATTTCTCAGTCCTGAAGATATGCAAGAGGCAAAGAAATCTATGAGAGAAAAAGGTATTAAAGCTGAAGATGTTAAGAATCTACCACCTATTGAAGAAATACATGGTCTTGATAACCTGACAGAGGTAGTAGAGGTAAATTCTCTCTATAGATTTGATGAAGGTGATATTCCTTATAATAAGTCTACTAGCCAATGCTTGGACGAGTTTGATAACTTTGTTATTAAGCAAGAAAATTTTAATGCTTATGTTAGTAGACAATTGAAACATAATGCTTACATGCTTGATCACTTAGGTGATTATATGAGTAGAACTATCAATGATCTTAAGCTTATTAGTAAACATGCTTCCGTGGTAACTACTCAAGTAGAACACATACTTAAGGCACAAAATGATTTGCTTAATGAGATGAATAGTAAGAACAATCATCATTCTGTTAGAGTTGTGACTAGAGGTGGTAAAATGACTCAGGAACCTTTGTATCCCGAGGGCCATCCTAAGAGAATTGAGAAACATTCTTCGAGAATTAATACTGATGCACCTAGTCGTTTCAGTAATAAGAGGAAAAAGAATGACGATAGGACCTTGCATGCTGCTAGTGAACCTATTATAGATACACCTAAAAACCCAAATGATATTTCAGTTTCTCATGCCGAGACACAATCTCGTGATGAACGTGAGCCTAGTGGTAATATTAATGATGATGTCCATGTTGATGCTCAACCTAGTAATGATAATGATGTGGAGATTGAACCTGCTATTGATCTTGATAACCCACAACCTAAGAATAAAAGATATGACAAAAGGGACTTTGTTGCTAGGAAGCATGCTAAAGAAAGAGAACCATGGGTTCAAAAACCCATGCCCTTTCCTCCTAAACCATCTAAGAAAATGGATGATGAGGATTTTGAGCGCTTTGTTGAAATGCTTAGACCTGTCCTTTTGCCTATGCAGTTGACTGTTATTCTAAAAATGTCTCCTTAGGCCAAGTACATGAAAGATATTGTGACAAATAAATGAAAGATACTGGAAGCTGAGATTTCCACCATGCTTGCTAATTATACTTTTAAGGGTGGAGTACCAAAGAAATTAGGAGATCCAGGAATACCAACTATACCATGCTCTATTAATGGGAATTATGTTAAAACTGCTTTATGTGACCTTGGAGCCGGTATTAGTGTTATGCCTTTCTCTTTATATCGTAGACTTGATTTGAATAAGTTGACACCTACTGAAATCTCTTTGCAAATGGCTGATAAATCAACTGCTTTACCCATCAGCATTTGTAGGATGTACCTGCCATAGTTGCAAATGTTACTATCCTAACAGACTTTGTTATTCTTGATATTCCCGAGGACGACAGTATGTCGATCATCCTTGGTAGACCTTTTTTGAATACTTCAGGGGCTGTTATTGATTGCAACAAGGGCAATGCCACTTTTGATGTTAATGGTAATGAGCATATGGTACACTTTTCAAAGAAACAACCTCAAGTTCATAGTATCAACTCCATTGAAAAAATTTCAACGAGTATTATTGGAGATTTTGAATTCCCTCTCCCTATTGTCAAGAAGAAATATGATATACTTATTGTTGGGGATATGCACATCCCCATTGAGGTAACTTAGTGTTATTGGAAAATTCTCCGGTTTCATGTTAATCGAAAGAAGTTTGTTAATAAGACTTGATCAACCTTGTTAATGAATTCCTTTTGATGAGCATGAAATGTATGAATCTAGAAAGCACAACTTTCTCTACCCAACTTTTACTTTCTATTAGTTAGAGTAAATAAAGTAAAAATGCTATTATTTTTCTATTTTCCGAGTTTTTCGTGCAATAGAAAAATGACCTGGAAATAAAAATTCTCCAAATGCCCTGAAAATGTAGTATGATTTTTTCTGGAATATTTAAGAATATCTCGCACTGAGTACATTTCAGGGGGCTGCACTAGTGGGTCACAAGCCCATAGGGCGCGGCCACCCCCTGGCCGTGCCCAGGTGGCTTGTGCGTCCCACGTAGGCCCCCTTCACTTATTCCAGAACCCATCCACTTTGTCCTCCTCCAGAACAAATCCCACCATTGCTCAAATCCATTTTCTAGCTCATTTTGCTGCCATTTTCAATCTCCTTCTCAAGGCTCCATTTGCAAAACTGTTTTAGGAGATTGTTCTTCGGTATGTGATTCCTCCAATGGTCCAATTAGTTTTTGTTCTAGTGCTTTATATATTGCAAATTTTTGCTGCTGTGGTGACCTTGTTCTTGAGCTTGCATGTCAAATATGTATGGTCCCAAGTAGTTTTGATGCATGATATAGGCTCTAGGCACTTGTGGGAGTAGTTGCTATAAGTTTTGTTCGGTTTTATTCACCTTTATTTTGAGTCACTAAATTTTTTAGAAGTTTTTCAGAGAAAGAAAAAATGTTGAGGTGAATATACCAAGGGGGTTCCTCCAGCAAGAAGGCCTCGAGACTCGTGATACGTGAGCCCGACCTTGAACAACTGAGGGAAGCACAAGTGCGGCCGTGTGAATGTCCATCGTATCAATTCATGGTTGATGCCAGTTTCAAGGAAGAATTTTACGCATAAACAAGAAATGCTGGCCTTGAAGAATTCATTTCGGACCAGTGCAAGCAATATTATCAACTCATGCATTCTTTCCTGCGGAGGTTTGAATTTTCATCCAGGCGTAATAAGCCTTCCGTTCTATTAAATCTTTATGATGAATCTTATACTATGGACCTTGAGGATTTTAATCGTGCATGCAAAATTCCATAGTGGGGCAGCCATAGTGATCCACACAAAACTTAATATAATGATTTTCTTGCTAGCATCTCTATGGGAGAAACTAGAAATATTACACAGGCTACCTTGGGGAGCATTCACTTTCCTACTATACATCATTTTTCTCTCTTCATTGGTAGATGTATTAATGGTAAAACTGATCATAGCCACCTTTGTGTACCTGATCTTAGTATTCTTAACAGTGCGGTAATGGGTGATAGACGATATAACTTGGGGGCCATTATTGCTAGGAGGCTGCATAATAATGCTAAGGATGGATATTTCTTTGGTGGGATCTATGACACTCGTGTAGCTAATTATATTGGGGTACCCATATGGGGGAATGATATTGAGTTACCACCTGCTTTCCTTGATTATGAGGCTTTGGTGCCTTATCAGTTTCTTGAGAGGAAGGAACAATTCTTCCTGTACTAACTAATTTTTGATAGACAGCGTGTTGTCCATATTACCCTTCCTGCTCCTGCCTTCTTTAACTTCTAGAAAACATGGAGATACTTTATAACCAGAGAGGAGGCAAATAAGTACGAGAGAAATGTAGAAGCGGCTCGCCTCGATGCTGCAGCAGTTCAGGCAGTTGCCGCCGCAGCCCAGTACAACCCCGACTATGACTTGGGATATCATCCGGGCCAGCCATGGCCCTAGACCAACTTAGGCCAAAAGCCTAAGCTTGGGGAGTACGTATTTCTCACCGACATTATATTCATGTTCACACATTCATTTTAGTAGTCGGTGCTTATACTCTTTCATTTGTACCATCCATGGTAGTTTATCTCTTCTTTTCACTTTCTTCTTGTGTGTTTAATTAACTTTGATAAAAAAATCCAAATAAATTATTTCTAGCTTTACCTTTGAGTTTTTTCAGTTCTAGTATTAAAAGAAAACCCAAAAAGATTTCTTGTTCTTCTTTTGCTTGTTGGGAGCTTTCCCATGTAAATAGTTTTTCTCATTCTTGTTTTGAATTTTCTCTCTTTGGGTCGTAAGGAGAAGATCAAAATGAAAATGTCGAGTGGCTCTCATATGCATTATTGTTTATCTTTCAGAGCGCCCATATTACCTTTCCTTCTCCTTTGAGTTATTGTTTGCAGATTCCAGCTTAGTGCAATGCATGTGCACTCTTATTATTATTCACACCGTTCGGTCGTGCAAGTGAAAGGCAATAATGACGATATATGATGAAAATATTGAGATGAAGAAAAGCTGGTACGAACTCGACCTATTTTACTTTTGTAAATATGATTGGCTCATCATTCCGAATTCAGTTCATTATGGGTGAAACATATTTGCAATGACAATTAGAGATTATATTTACTCATGCCATGCTTAATTAGCTAAGAGTGGATAATGGTTTGTCCTAAGTGTCAACATGCATATTAAAATGGTTATGATGTAGTATGATAGGATGGTATCCTCCTTTGAATGATTCAGGTGGCTTGACTTGGCACATGTTCATGCATGTAGTTGAAACAAAATCAACATAGCCTCCACGATATTTAAGTTCATGGTGTTTTATACCCTATTCATGCTTGCATTCAATGTTGGTTAATCTCAAAGCATGTTGATTATTGTTGTTGCTCTCTAGTTGGTCGCTCCCCAGTCTTTTGCTAGCCTTCACTTGTACTAAGCGGGAATTCTTCTTGTGCATCCACTTCCTTAAACCCAAACTTGTTCCATCTGAGTCCACCATACCGACCTATATGCGGTATTCACATGTCGTTCCAAGTAAATTTGCATGTGCCAAACTCTAAACCTTCAAATAATATTTTTTTTATGCCCAAATCGCTCATGTAGTGACTGGGGGCGGTCAGTATCTTCCATGCTAGGTGGGTTATTCTCACGATATGTGTTGATTCACTATCATTCACGAGAAAGTGGCTGGTATTCGGGATGCCCAGTTCCATGCTCAAAATAAAATCTAAATATAATTAAACAAAACTCCCCCAGGATTGTTGTTTGTATGGACGCTACCCGTGGATTCAGCTCGCCGTGGAGTGTGATTGATTGGTGGAGGGGGAGTAAAAACTTTATCATTCTGTTTGGGAATCGCCTATAATGTATCTAGCATGGAAGATGGTGAAATCTCTTGGTCGTTATGGTGGCAATGAAAGCATACCGCTCAAAATTGTTATTCATCCATGTTTTAAAAGCTCAAGCTCTGGCACCTCTGCAAATCAATGCTTCCCTCTGCGAAGGGCCTATCTATTTACTTTGTTGCTGAGTCATCGTCCTCTTATAAAAAGCACCAGTTAGAGAGCACCACCATCATTTGTATGCCTTTCTATTAATTGATATTAAGTATGAGTGTGACTGGATCTCTTCTACCATGAATTAGAATGTCTAGTCAGCCCTTGTTCTTTAAAGGTGCTCTGCATTTATGTTTTGCATTCTCAGAAAGGGCTAGCGAGATACCATTATATCATATTGTATCATGCCTGTTTTGATAAAAATGTTGTCATACGAGAGTTATTATTATTGCTCGCTAGTTGGTCATGCCATTGATATGACTAAATGTGAGACCTAAATGTTATTGTGAACGTGGTTAGTCTACGTTCTTTGCTGAAAAATCAGTTATACATATTTACAACAACAAGATCAAACAGAGTTTGTAAAAGTTTTTGTTTATCACTTTCAGTTTATCAACTGAATTGCTTGAGGACAAGCAATGGGTTAAGCTTGGGGGAGTTGTTACATCTTCATCGTATCCACTTTTCCAAACTCTTTTGCCCTTGTTTTGGACTCTAATTTGCATGATTTGAATGGAACTAACCCGACTGACGTTGTTTTCAGCAGAACTGTCTTGGTGTTATTTTTGTGCAGAAATAAAAGTTCTCGGATTGACTTGAAAATTTATGGAGATTATTTGGAATTAATAAAAAATACTGGTGAAAGAATCAACCGGAGGGGGGCACCCACAGGCCACAAGCCAGGGGAGCGGCCACCCCCTGGTCGCGCCTAGCAGGCTTGTGGGTCCCCTAGATCTCCACCGACCTTGATTCCAACTCTATATATTCCTATTAGGGGAGAGAGAAAATCAAAGAGAAGAGTTCATCGCATTTCATGATATGGAGCCGCCGCCACCTCATGTTCTTCCTCGGGAGGCCAGATCTAGAGTCTGTTTTGGGCTCCGGAGAGGGGACATCGATGCTATCGTCATCACCAACCATCCTTCATCACCAATTCCATGATGCTCTCCGCCGTTTGTGAGTAATTCCATTGTAGGCTTGCTGGACGGTGATGGGTTGGATGAGATTTATCATGTAATCTAGTTAGTTTTGTTATGGTTTGATCACTAGTATCCACTATGTTCTGAGATTGTTGTTGCTATGACTTTGCTATGCTTAATGCTTGTCACTAGGGCCCGAGTGCCATGATTTCAGATCTGAACCTATTATGTTTTCATGAATATATATGTGTTCTTGATCCTATCTTGCAAGTTGTAGACACCTATTACGAGTTATGATCTGCATCCCCCAGGGTGACAATAATTGGGATTCTTTCCGGTGATTGTCGTAGTTTGAGGAGTTCATGTATTCACTAAGTGCTAATGCTTTCATCCGGTTCTCTATTAAAAGGAGGCCTTAATATCCCTTAGTTTCCATTAGGACCCCACTGCCATGGGAAGGTAGGACAAAAGATGTCATGCAAGTTCTTTTCCATTAGCACGTATGACTATATATGAAATACATGCCTACATTACATTGATGAATTGGAGCTAGTGTTGTGTCACCCTATGTTATAACTGTTGCATGATGAATGCCATCCGACATAATTATCCATCACTGATCTATTGCCTACGAGCTTTTCACATATTGATCTCTGCTAAGTTACTTTTCCGTTGTTACTGTTACAATCACTACAAAACTGCTACTGTCACTTTTGCCATCGTTACCGTTACTTCCTTACTAGTTTGCTACTAAATACTTTGCTGCAGATATTAAGTCTTTCAGGTGTGGTTGAATTGACAACTCAGCTGCTAATACTCTAGAATATTCTTTAGCTCCCCTTGTGTCGAATCAATAAATTTGGGTTGAATACTCTACCCACGAAAACTGTTGCGATCCCCTATACTTGTGGGTTATCAAGGAGCATTAGGCCACCAATGAGAAAATGGAAGGTCATGAGCATGATTACTCTAATGAGATCGTGGAGCTATCTCAAGCTCTTGAAAATGAACAAACCACCAAGGAATGTATTGAGGAGACCTTTGCTCTAGAATTATCTAGATTAAAGGAATCCCATGATAGAGCTCTCGAGGTGGCTAATGATTTTAGAACAAAAAATGATAAGGTTGAAGTTGCACATGTTAAACTCCTTGAGGACTTTGAGCACCTCGAAAATGGCTCAAGGTTCATTAAGTGTTCGCTCATCGAACTCACCGAGTCTCATGCTCAACTTGAAGCTTCTTACGCAAAAGAGCTTGGCAAGTTACCTTCTCTTCTTGTTGTTAATGAGGATTCTTGTGCTACTAACTCTATGTGTAATGTAGCATCCATATTAAAGGAGAATGTTGAGCTAAGGGCTCAACTTGAGTTGTTATCTAGCAACTATTTGAAATTGGAAGAAAGTCATGAAAAGCTCTCGAGCTCTCATGGTGATCTTCTTGTATCCCATAGTGTGCTAAAGTTATATCATATATGTGTGAGTCTTGTGTTGAGCCTTTTTGTATTTTGTTTGTATCTTAGTCGGCTCTTTTGAGAGAATAATGGATTATCCCATTTTGGGGGATTGTTGTGCTTTGTGCACTTCACGATCCTACAAATGTGTGTACATAAGGAATACCACTTAGTATTGATATTACAAGATTATCTAGCTTCTATGTGGTATGTTTTCTCATGAGAAATTCAAATTCTAAATGGTCCATTAATTAACTCTTGTTGGATTTCATTTGCCACTTGTTAATTATTTTTGGGATATCACATTATGGGGGACTAATATTCTATGTGCATATTACAAGCCAAGAAAATGTGTAGATTTGAGGTATTGCCACTTAGAATTGATATAGTAAATTATCTTGTTCCTAGGTGGCATGTTAGCTCTACAAGTGTCATTTGCTTATGATTTAGGTGTGAAGATGATGTTGGATATCCTTGAAATCTACTAGTGGGAATTATTTCCAAATACTTCTTGTCTTTTGACAATTGGTCATCTTTTATGTTGTAGAAATTGCTAATCATATTTACATTGGATATTGTTTATCCGTTTGTCTTCCGTGCCTCTTGTGGATTTTTTTAAACATATTTAGTGCTTCTATATATATAGGGAAAGTGATGACCCCATATTGTGCATTTTGTATTCAAATGCAAAATCTATATAATGCACATCTCTTGGGTAGAACTTCCGTTGTGTACTACCGCTGCTACTTTCGTTTATATTTTGCTCTCTAGATATGTTAATTTTCTCGGCAGTTCTTGAGCGATAGTAGAGGGCGATAGTACCGCCCGCGTGGTACTACCGCTCCCGAGTACCATTGCTACTACCGCTTATTTTTGGGTTCTGGAGTCTTTCCACATCCCCGGCGGAAGTACCGCTGGGTAGGCTGGTAGTACCACTCCGGTGGCACTACCACCTTGAGGTTTCTGTCGTTTTGCATGCGTTTCCTGGAACTACTGCGCTAAGCGATAGTACCGCTGAACCGAGCAGTAGTACCACTTGTGCATGACCTGTGCACATAACGGTTGGATTTGGGGGAACCTATTTAAGGGGGTCTTCTTCCCCAATGGTTCCCCATCTTTTGAAGTAGAGTTTGCCCCCATTGTTGACCTTCTTCGAGCTTGCTAACTCTCAGACCCTCCAATGATTCTTGCTAGTTCTTGAGGTAAAAGAGAGAGGAGATCTAGATTCACATTTACACCAATCACTTTCTGCTCTTTGTGAGGGGAACCCCTTGGATCTAGATCTTGGAGTTATTCGTGTTCTTCTTCGTTCTTCCTCTCAATTTCCTCCATAGCATTAGTTCTTGTGGTGGGATTTGGGAGAGAAGGACTTGGGCACTCCGTGTGCCCTTGCCATTGCATTTGGTGCATAGGTTTGAGTTCTCCACGATGACACATGGAAGTGAGAAGTTGAGAAGCTTATTACTCTTGGGTGTTTGAGAACCCTAGAGCTTGTTCCTCTTGGGTGCTTTGGCATCCTAGATGGTTGGTGGTGCCTCGGAGCTCAATCATTGTGGTGCAAAGCTCCGGACAAGTGTTGGGGGTCTCCAATTAGGTTGTGGAGATTGCCTCAAGCATTATTTGAGCCATAATTCATTGTGGTGAAGCTTCGTGGTGTTGTTGGGAGCCTCTAATTAAGTTGTGGAGTTTGCCCTAACCTTGTTTGTATGGGTTCGGTGACCGCCCTCAAGGGTCCCTTAGTGGAATCACGACATCTTGCATTGTGCGAGGGCGTGAGGAGATTACGGTGGCCCTAGTGGCTTCTTGGGGAGCCTTGTGCCTCTACACCGCTCCGAACAGAGATTAGCATCCGCAAGGGTGTGAACTTTGGGATACATCATCGTCTTCACGTGCCTCGATTATCTCTTACCCAAGCCTTTAATTATGCACTTTACTTTGTGATAGCCATATTGTTTCATGTTATATATCTTGCTATCACTTAGTTGTTCATCTTGCTTAGCATAAGTTGTTAGTGCACATAGGTGAGTCTAGTTGTTTTAGGTTTTGTGCTTGACATATTAAACGTTAGTTTTATTCCGTATTTGTTCAAGGCTAAACCGTAATTATTATAAAGCGGCTATCCCCCCTCTAGGCGACATCCACGTCCTTTCAGCTATGTTTGTGTGATTTCTACATGGTGCCCCATTAGGTGGCATTAGTGTTGTCCATTATGGGTTGGGCCTGGCCCGGATGAGCAATCAGTGACCGGCAACTATGTTAGTCATTGTTAGCACAATTATGAGTGACAAGTGCCAACCCTAACGGGTGGCTCACTTATCATTGATGGGCCTCTTGGGTCCATCACTAATAGATTTTCTGCATTAATGGTTAAATACCCAAGACGTATATTGCCTTGTTAAAACTGAAACTCCTTTCATTATATCATAAGTCAATAAATCTTGATAATTTCCTCATATATCTACCTTGGTATTTTTTTGTCACCGATTTACGCATTGTCCTTGTGTTGTTTATTTTTGTTAAGGGATGCTGGACGACATTTCCCTCTTTTCTGATCTTGAGCATTTTTCGTTGTGCCCTATAGGATAAATGGTTCAAACGTACTTTGAGATTTCGAGTGAACTAGCAGAATTGCCAACTTAAAAACCTAGACGATCATTCTGCAAGTAATATGTGGGCCAAACCCAAAATGCATATGTGAAAATTGCTAGTATCACCGGATGTTACACTAAATAATAATTCTAAATAGTGCATATCCATTAAAATTAGTATCTGGTTCACTATCTCCATGTGCCTTCTCGGGGAGGGGGGGAGGGGGGGTTCTTAACGTGTCTCTTTATTCAAATATTTATTAGAAAATGTTCAAAAAATTCCAGGCATCATCTTAGTTATTAAAATCATGCATTAAAATATGTGACATTCATAATACCATGTTGAAAACCAACAAGTTGAATTCATCATTTGCCACGCCGAGAACTTATAGGATGCTAAACAATGAGAAGCATACACACATGGATAACCTACCATATCATAGATTTTAATGGGCTCATCCTCATGAGGACCATGAAATCAAATGTAGCAACATAAAATCAAATAAAACACATACAGATAATTCATAACCATCATGTGCATATTCAACATATTTACAAGATATCCATGACGTATAAATTTCCAATACATAATGACATATATTTTGACACCAATTGAAGACATAATGGAATCCCTAGAGGAGGTGCATATGTTTATTTAATCTTTGTGTATGTATGTGGATTTGTGGCATTTGACTCTTCTACTATGCAATAGGGTAGGAAGGCTCCATGGCAAGACCACACATGCCTCTCTTGTCAGAAATGTCCTTCTCCATTCTTAAATAACCGTTCTCGCCCCATGTTGTGCCCCAGGAATTCTTCAACAGCCAATATTTTGTGCCATCACTTGTCTTTCCATAGCCAATAGCTGTAATGCCATGGTCTAGGTCAGTGCCACAAGAACCAGTCATCACTCCGCCTTTGTAAAATTGGAACGTCATGTCACCACCATCCACGGCCACCGAAATAGGTTGGTTCGCGACAGCTGCCATGAGGGCACCTTCATTGTTGGATGGCACATCCTCATAGCTCTTGATGGTGGCGGCATCTTTGGTTCCACTCTTGCACTTGCCATCTTCTGCCGTATATGGGTAGCTAGACTCACCAGTAAGGCCACCGTTTGAAATGATGAACTTGAAGGCATCGTCCATGAGCCCACCCTCACAACCCTGGTCCACGCCGTGGACATCACAATCTACCAACTCTTGTTCCGATAAAGAGATAAGCTTGCCAGTTTTTAACTTGACGATGCCCTCGGTTGCAGCAACAGCGGAAAATGCCCAACAACAACCTACAAATGATTGTATTGTGGTACATACATGATCACATAATATTTAGCAAAAAAATATCGAGATATATATAACATACATCATTATACTATGTACTTACCACATTGACCTTGATCCTTGATGGGGGTGACTGCACCCTTCGTCCTCCAATCTATTGTTGCCGGAAGTGCATCCAAGCTCATGTTCTCGTATCTGAATCCGGTGTGAGCCCTCTCCAAGCTCGCTTTGTATCCCTTGTTAACCTTTGTCATCTTAAACTCCTCGTTGGTGAGGTCAGCGAATTGATTGACGCCCAAATAAAACTTGTGGTTCTCAGCGTTGAAGGATTCAATGAACTCGACATTGGCCTTGAACACCTTAAACTTCTGCGCCTTCTCGGTGTCATCCTTGTACACACGGCCGTACTGAGCCATCCAACTCTCGTGCCTCGCTACGAGCGACAAGTCATCACTAAGCTCGCGAGCTGCTAGAACTGAAGTGCAGAGGCAGAGGCAGCCGAGGATGGCAAGGAGCAAAACCTTTGGTGGGATGGCCATGTTGACCAGAAGATGTGTGTATTGCTAGCCACTAACTGTAGTATGCAGTATGTGTGTGCTTTGCTTTGGTTTAACAATGGAACTGGGTCGCATATATAGTTACATGTACGTAATTAAGTATCGGGGATAATGAGGTACGGTGCTTGCACGAAGCGGTGAGTAGAAAGAATCTCCTGCGTAGCGGTAAAGTACTTCTGGTATAAAATTCTTGTTGCTCGTACGTGCGCTTGCTGCACATGTGAGAATGACCGGCCAACGTTTGATTATTTATCTGCTTTAATTAACTGTAAGTTGATTAGAGTAGCTAATCTAAAGACAACCATTACTTCTGGTCCATATTGTTTGGCTATTTTTCTGTACCAGGTCTCCGTTGGGCATAACCGGTTAATTAATTAGCCCAACTTCTTATCCCTGATTGTGCCGAGACTTTACGTTTTGTATAGATGGAGGATTTTTTTTTTATTACGGGAACACGGCAATTATGACTAGTGAAGAGTTTCCTCGTGAAATAAAGTAGAAAAATCAGCATATGATTATTTTCTCGCGTTAACTAAGTCCATTAGCTAACTGGCTAATTAGTCTTCAACAGTTACAACTTCTCTCTGGTCAGCGGTACTGTTTTTTATTGCTTCTGAGTTCGCTCTTAGTCTATGAGAAGGTACAATTTATTTATTACGTTATAATCTAAAAGAACAAAAACTTGAATTCATCTAAACGGAGAATTTTTTACTGCCTCACATGTTTTAACTTGTAGTTTATCCATTGCTACCGATATTTAATTAATGCTGTCAGCACGATGTTGTAGGTAAGACTCGATGCGTCGCGGAGTTATTTGTTTAGACTAGTAGACGTGCACGTGCAATGCATTTTCAATGTTTTGATCACTTAAATCACTTTTTTGATCCTAATAGTCATCGCAATGTTATGCCATGTTTTGTAATAACAATAGTAACCGTGCATAGGTGTTGATCAAATTAGGGATAACGATTTGGAGGCAACTATTTGAGATTTTTTAGCAGTGTGTTGATACAAAATTACTTGACCTACCTAACATTATGAAGGCAAAATTTTAAGATTTTCATTCTAAAAAATGTCAAAATTTTCAGGCAATATGTAACACATAATTTATGCATATAGTATTTCAAATTTAGAGAGATTTGTGTGGTTATGTTAAAAGAATTTTAGTGTGTGCACAACAAAAATGTTCTTAGTCATAGTAATCTTTCATGTGGGAGGCACACCTAGATCAATACCACTGAAATTGAACATGGCTTCCATAAAAATATTAAAATCCCTAGTAATTTTAGGCAAGAAAGCATAAGACATTTATTACTATTATGATAATATAATTTAAATTCAAGCATATGTAAAAATAAACTTATTGAAATACATTGGATTAGTACATGTGGAAGGTTTACAATGCTAATATACATCATGTCTTGGTTACAGGTACAATTGTTATACAGAAGGTCTAGATGGTTTAGGTGCTCTAGGTACCATGCCAGGAAAATCAGCAATATTCCATTGAAGTTTAAAGTATGCTTAAATGTGAAATGCTTTTTATTCAAATTCCAAGAAAATATCAATGTATACAAGTACCTTAACAAATATATCTTGTCCGCATTTGTTCCTTCGCTCAGGGAACAGCAAAAGCGAGAGGGAACTGGATTGGTCATTGCAAAATCAGATCAAACCATCCATGCATAGCACCAAACTGCAGACAACCAGTGGATTAGTCATCGCATGATAATTATAAATACAAAGACCATATAGGCTTGTCCGAACACATAACAACTGTTCTTGTACTAATAGCCCCCTAAAATTCTCATGCAGATTCAGGTTGGAACTCTGTCTCTCCCTCCCCCATCCCCACACTAGTAGAAAACAGGACATTAGTCCCGATTTGTATGGGCCTTTAGTCCCGGGTTGGACAACCGGGACAAAATAATTCGGACTAAAGGCTCCCTTTTTAGTCTTGATTGTGTTATGAATCGGGATTAAAGGGGCAACACGTGGCCGTTATGGAGTGCTCAGAAGGATCTTTAGTCCCGGTTGGTAACACTTACCAACCGGGACTACACTCCGCCACGCGTCAGGCGCTGTCAAGCCCTGGGGTTTAGGTTTTTTTGAGAGGGAGGTTTAGCCGTAGCATGGGCCGACCGGCGCTACTGGTAACTAAACTACCGGTGGCGTGTTTCCGTGAACGCGCTACTGCTAACTATTAGCACATATTTCTTTTTTATATTTATATTATATTTCCACATGGTTATACATATTAATATACAACATCAATACAAATTATGGAAGAACAACATCCAACATCAGTATAAATTAGATGGATGCAAGAGACCAAGTTGAATTATCGGAAAATACGATGTTGCGATTCGCAACATCATATTTTCCACTAATTTAACTTGGTATCTTGCATCCATCTAATTTGTACTAGTATATGTCATATAACAACTCATCATCATCTTAATCAACTCCTCATCATTCTAGTTGTTATCATACTACTTAAACAGCTCTTCATCATTCTAGGTAAAATAGCATTAAAAAGGTAAACTCCTCATCATTCTGGTTGTTATCATACTAGTAAGTGACCATATTATCACAAGTTAGAAACACTAACTACTATTTCCTAGGTAAAATAGCATAAAATAGGTGAACTCTTGCATCTCCTCGTTGAAGAATACAGATCAAACTATCTCCAACTTGTGGCGTGCACAAGTTATCGTCTCCAAGTGGTTGCGTGGATGCTTTTATTGCCTTGCTCCATCATTTAATTTTCAGGGTTTCTTCACTTTGAGATATTCTATATTTATCAGGGTAACTCATCCAAACTGGGTGTAAGCTAACCATATGCAAATCACCATTGGTAAACATCCATTTAGGCACGGTCTCTGGAGGGAGTATCTGTTGAAAAACATAAGTAATAATAACATAGTTAGCAAATTAGTTTTGTTTAAGAACAATGTATGAAAAACATGGACTAGTGACACAATGGTAAACAAATTTATAAAGTTGTCTGAAGTCATGTTATAAGGGTTCAACCGGTGCACTAGTGGCACGTATCCATAATAAATGTTGTTCAGTCATGTAATTTTTAGCATGACGCTGGACATCATGAATAAATGAGATGAAATGATTTTTCTCCAACCAAGTAAGCTCAGAGTCATAACTGTAATAGGTATGATCTATTATCTACTGTGTAGTTCTTGTAGCAAAGAAATAGGCTCATAATTAAAATAAAAAAATTAGTCAGGATGAGTATCAAATACTTTTCAATAATCAATATAAATTACCTAACAAATTTGTTTACAAACTCACGTGGAGGTAGAAATGGAATCAACTCATCCGCATGTACCCAAAATTTTATATTATTATCACAAACATCGTCACTACCAAGATGGAAGGTAATGTTCATGTCCTTATCCAACCCATATGCCTTTCAAAATGCACTCCAATTAGAACAACCAAAATATGTGATATTCTTCATTTTTGCCCTTAACAACGAATATGTAATGCTTCGTTCTTAGGTGAGCTATCTTAGACTCTATACTATCCTTCTCTTTGAAATGGAACTTGTCCAAGACAACGAATATTGCATGGCAGAAAACGCACTAGTCGAATTGTACAAAAGAAAATTAAAGTTTAATTAAAGCAAAAAGAAAACATCATACTTTATTAACAAAAAATACATGTTGTCTTTACATACCGTGATAATATCAAAGTCATCCTTTAGCTTGATGATGAAGGACATCCCAGCAAAAATGGCACACAGGGATCGTCCCCGCGTCGTTAGACAACATTTTCTGTGTTCATAATTCTAAGATTAAAAATCGACAGCAATTTTTTTTCTTACTGCTCATTGGTTCCCTAGTTTTTACCACACATTTTTAATGTATTCACGTTTGTGTATGAGCAGATTAAAAATCTCAGTCACAGTCAAAAAACAACAGAAAAATAAGAATTCATTTATATCGTGGACTTAAACAAAAGATGATCATGAGGTTAATCATATGAAAGACGATCTTAAAGTTAATGCAATGCCTAATTGAACTTGATCGCCTATGGTTTTATAAATCTGTGTCAACTCATCATTAACAATGGCATCTACATATTGTTTCAAAGACGTCCCTCCCTCCTTATCTTCTATCTCTACCGTGAGCCGCGGGTGGTGAACACCCAAAGATCATTAGGGACTCCTCTGGCGATCACCGGGGACTCCTCACCGGCGATCGTCGGGGACTCCTCACCGGCGATCATCGGCGACTCCGGCGATCATCGGCGACTCCTCCGACGATCGTCGGGGACTCTTCACCGGTGATCGTAGGGGATTCCTCCGATGATCGTAGGGGACTCCTCCGACGACCATTGGCGAATCCTTCGGCGATCGTCGGGAACTCCATCGTCGGGGACTCCTGCGGCAATTGTCGGGGACTCCTCCGGCGATATGGAATGTAATTTTAGATGATAAATATTTATCATTTATATATATAGATATATATCATAATAAAAAACATATACATCATACTTTCTAACTAAATAATTCTAGCATTGAAAACTTTCTAAAAATTAGAACATATTGAGCTGTCGACTTTTACAGTAAGTGAACATGATGGTTAACACTGTTTTAATAGGTACGACGGTAGGCTCATGAACTTCTAGATTAGTATACATAGGAGCAAATAAAAATTTCATGATATATGTTGGCTTATTGAAGAACATACAAATCAGGATACATATACAAGATGAACCCATCATCACCGAAGCTCTCCATGCCCACACATCAATCGACCTTAAGAAGATTGGGGCTCGAGGGGCCGCCTCACTTTGAACGGGCCAGACGGATCGGAGAAGGTAGCTGCACCGGGGTCGGGTGGAGACACCGGGGTCGATGGAGGTGGCGACACCGGGGTCAGAGACGAGGAGCGGCGACGGCGACGAGCGGTTCGGCGTCGGGTTCTGGCAGCCCGGCGTCGTCAATGTGTTCTCCCAGGCCGTAACTGGCACCGGGACAACGGGGATATATATACTAAAGGTCGCCTTTAGTCCCGGCCGGGACTAAAGGTCCTTCTCCCGCGCGGGAGCTGAGACCTTTAGTCCCGGTTTCACCCACCAACCGGGACTAAAGACCCATCTTTTCGGCGGCCCAAATTCCGTGCGGGAAGGAACCTGTAGTCCGGGTTGGTGATACCAACTAGGACTAAAGGTGGCTTTTTCTTTTTTTCTTTTGTTTTCCTAAACAAAACAGTTTGTGCGTTTAGATTTTGAATAACGTTTAGAATATTTAGAGTTTTGAGTGCTTCTTTTTGCTTTAAATTTTTGTGGATTCATCTTGAAGATTTCGATCAACTAGTATCACTAGTCATTCACCAGTGCAACTACACGGACTAGCTATTATAAGCATACATAATTATTAACATAATTATATTAATACGTAAAATTTTAGATCTGATACAACCAAACATATTCTCAGTTCTAAAACAATGATAATACAACATTACCATGTCTATTATGAGCTTTATTGTTGGATGGAGTGCATCCATTTTCCAATCTATGTTGCACAAACCGCCATAATTGGTGTAAATGAATTCTTTCAAAGAAATTAGGTATTAAATCGATACATATGGCAAGATACACATCTTCTTGGTTACAAAATAATACATATAATTTTGATCCACATTGTAATACAATATATAAGACATCTTAGTAAAAGTTTGGAGACAGATAAACTACACATACCCACCGCTCAAGATAGTAAGCTTTTTCCTGCATAAACAAAACGATAGAAGAGGTACCGAGTGTTTTCTAGCATAAAAAACAAAGCTATACTAATGTATCTATGATAATCCAATTAAAAAATACAGTTTCTCGTGATACTTTGTAATTTATTTAACCCTATAAATTAAAAGTTTATTTGGTATGATAAATTTAAAATTTAACGATGATTCTAAAATATTCGTATTTAGAATACCCGACGATATGGTTTGCCAGCCCTTAGTACAAAAATATTCCCTCAATTATATTTCTTAATGTAAGTTCAAAGGTTTGTTGTGTGATTTATTTTGATACAATTATGTGATTTTCTATATTAAATTAATGACACGTGTAGCAGTATATCTGGCAGCCGTTAGTGGGAGATTTTTGTATATTTGTGCATGATTTATTTTATTTTGGCTGGTTATTGTTTTTGTACGTGTGAATGAACTTTATTTTTCAATAGGAATAATCTTCCTTTTTAATCGTGAGGCATGAGGAATCTTTATTTTTAATGTATTTTTATTTGAAAGCCTCGATGGACGTGGTTTCTTGTTTTGGAAGGAAGTGTGGCGTGGGATATTTCTCTGGTTGTGGGCGTGAAGATCTTTTATTTATACGTACTTTTTGTTATCCTTTTCAAAAAAAAATATTTTTTCCAGAAGGGAGATGTCACGTTGATTTTCGAACGGCAAGGCAACTTATTTTATAACTCTTTTTTTACGGCAGGAGGACTCTCTTTCACGGCAGGGTTTAAACATTCATGTACTTGATTTATTTTTTCTAACGAACATTTCTGTTTTTATAATAAGGCAATGTCCCGTTTTTTATAACACGGTATCTCTCTTTTTCATGTATGTTTAATTCTTCGCATGCCCTCTCTAAGTCAAGGTCTTCCAATATATCCTGATCATTATTCTTTTAATCTAATGGTTAAATTATCAGTGGTGATGTGGATTAATGTGGAGGTTGATTGTGATTGCAGATAGGGTGTACCTTCCATCAAAGTGGTCGATCCCTTTTCCCTCTTTTTTTCTCTCGATGGAGTTTATGCATGGAGTCTTCTATATTTTTTCACAACGGCTGGACGTGCCGGATTGTTTTTTTATTGTACCTTCTTTGTAACGCAACCTTTCCTTTTATACTGACCATAAATTCTACAATCCCTTTTTTTTCTCTCTATTGAGTTTATGTGTGCAGACTTCTATGGGTTTTTTTTGCACAATTGCTAGACGTGGCAGATGCTTTTTTCATTGGACCATCTTTGTAACGTAACTTCTTCGCTTATCCTAGCCGTATATTCTACAATCGAACGCTTCAATTAATTTTGATGATATGGATTAATGAGACAGTTAGGAAAGTGCCTCTAATTAGTAAATATAAGATTTTGACACGAAGTTGCATAATTAATTTTGCACTTATTGACTAAATACTGTAATTGAAGACATTTTTTTGAACTTTAAAAATTCATATCTTCAGTTCTGTTAAGCCAAATGGAGCAAATAAAATGTCAATTTCTTTTTTTAACATAACCTACATATTCCTATTTTGTTTGGACATAATTGCATTGATTAACTCCTCAAAAATCATGTTTCAAATGCCAAAATGCCATAGCTCTTACAAAGATTCCAGCATCAGAAGGGGCTAGCAAAGTGAAACTTTTTGCTTGCTTGTGTTAGGATAACCCCTAGGAATACCCAAAACACATGTATGCGCTAATGCTTACAAAGATTCCCTCCAGTTTGTCCGAAGTAGGACTTTCCAACTATAAGTCCGGAAACTCACTAGAGAGAAAGTGATGTCGGTGAAGCCGGTCACATCCCAGAGTGGGATCTTGGGGTATAAGACTTTTTCTTCACGTATGCCATTTGCTTATGATTGCTCCGTAACCATGAAGAATCTTCATCATTTAACAGGATGCTTGGGTCAGTCTTCACCGTGAAGGGTGGAATTTCATCAAACTTATTATAATCTTCTGACATGTTTGCCTTGTCCTCCACTCCCACGATGTTTCTTTTCCCTGAAAGAACTATATGGAACTTTGGCTCATCATATAATGTAGTCGCTTCCTTATCTTTCGTTTTCTCGGTTTGGTAGACATGTCCTTCACATAGAAAACTTTGGCCACATCATTGGCCAGGACAAATGGTTCGTCTGTATACCCAAGATTATTGAGATCCACTATTGTCATTCCGTATAGCGGATCTATCTTTACCTTGCCTCCTATCAGATTGACCCATTTGCACCGAAACAAAGGGACCTTAAAAGAACTTCCATAATCAAGTTCCCGTATTTCCTCTATGCAACCATAATATGTGTCCTTTTCCCTATTGGTGTTTGTTGCATCAAAGCGGACACCAAGTTTTGGTTGGTGCTCTTTTAATATTGGGCGATCGTATAAAATGTATTCTCATTTATCTCATACCCTTGTAAAGTCAATACAGTCGAAGATAGTATCCTGACCAGCAAGTACAACTCATCTTCAACGGTTGTGTTATTCGTGAGATGTGTTTGTAACCAACCAGCGAAAGTCTCCATGTGTGCATGTGTAATCCAGTCGTTAGACTCCCCCGAGTGTTGAGAGCGTACAATATTCTTGTGTCCATTGATATACGAGACCACCAAGGTAGAACCATGTAGAACTGCATAGTGTGCTTGAGTGAAAGAATGCTCGTCCCTACATATTATTGCTTTCCTTCCTAGCGTGCCTTTTCCACTCAGTCTCTCCTCATGCCGCGATTGAGGAACACCAATCGGCTTAAGGTCAGGAATAAAGTCAATGTTGGAAATATGAGCAATTTACCGAATGATTTAAACGAAATAAACAGTTGGAAAAACAAGATCATAGTAAAAGAGGCAACACTAGTCATGCGACTTAGAGGAGAGTATGCCACAATAAGAGGAATAAAACTTATCAGGGAAACTAAAGGATAGTAGGTGAATATTATGTGAACACGTGAACTATACCGAAACATATGTAGAACAGAAACTACACCAAGTATTTCTAGCAAAACCTCGAACATGAAAAACATGAATACGTACTGAGCGGTGGCAGCAGCAGGGTTGGTGTTGACGTCGTCACCGGCCATGTCGCCGAGGAGGTTGTTGACGTTGGGGAAGAAGTCGTCGTTTGGGAAGTGATCATCAGCGTTCGTGGCGTCCGTGATGAAGAAGCTAGTAGTCACGCAAAGCGCACCCCAAAAACCTTATCACCCTTCTCCCGTACAGGACTCACCCGCGGCGCGGCGCGGCGTGACGAGGCGTGGAGAGGCGGGCGGCGGAGGAGGAGCGCATGTGTATGTCCCTCTTGTTTTCATGCTCATACATGTGAAAAAACATCCTCCCTTATAAGGAGGTCCAACTCCTACTAAACTAGCAATGTGGGACTAAACTTTTGTCCCACCTCTTGCCTTGCACGAATGGGCTTAGTGGGCCTCTAGGATTTTATTAGGAATTCTAAAAATGGCTATTGGGTTGGCCCATACTTAGATCAAATTCCAGCAATCCCCCACCAGATCCAAGAGGCACACAAAAATTTGCCTTTGGTTCCAAAACACTGTTTATATACCGGTACTGCGGTGGAGACTGTTAAGTTGAACTTTCACCTAGAACTCTATGCTACACTAGTAAGCAACTTGAACAATGGACTATGCCTTGAACTGCAAGTTTTCTGCGAATCTAGCTTCACACAAAGCCTTGACTGATACTAGGCTGCCATGAGACTTCCCCACGGGTGGAGCTTATGCGTCATACTCTGAGGCCTTTCATGAGTTTACTAGAGAGCACCCTACTCTCATAGATTGCGACGTTAACAATCAGACTCATATAGGTGTGTTCTTCAAAAGATGGTCTGCAGGACAACATCTCTGCTTAAATAAGCCACTTAGAACACATTAAGATATATATCAACCTGCCATGCAGATTAGGAAAGTATTGCATCTTCATGGAGTGGTATTATTAATAGTAAGGATATTTTCCTCTCAGTTGACCAACAGCTTGTCTTCCACATCTAATTCACGGGATCTCCGATCACATAGAATAGGTTACCACTGTGAACAACTCATGTTGTGGGTCTCATACCCATCTCCTTTGATGCATTATCTATCACATTACGTGATAGACCCTTGGTAAAAGTATCTGTCATATTTTTAGACGTTTGGATATAATCCAATGCAATTACTCCGGAGTTTCTCATTTTTCTGACAGATTTTAACCTTCTCTGAACATGTCTTGATGAATTCATGTTATCCTTTGAACTACTAACTTTGGCGATCACAGTTTGATTGTCGCAGTTCATAAGAACATTGAGTACAGGTTTCTCCACAACCAGTAAGTCATTCAAGAGCGATGGAGCCAATCTGCTTTGACCGTAGCTGTATCTGGTGATGTGAGTTCCACTTCCATTGTTGACCTTGTTCAGATGGTCTGCTTGCAAGACTTCTAAGAAACAGTGCCACCACCATGAGTGAATACATATCCGCTCGTGGCCTTTATCTTATCAGCATCAAAGATCTAGTTTGAGTCACTATACCCTTCAAGCACCTTTGGGTACCCAGTGTAGTGAATTCCATAGCTCGTAGTGCCCTTCAAATAGCGCATAACTCTTTCTAGAGCTTTCCAAAGGCCATCTCCTGGTTTTGAGACAAACCGACTCAGTTTGCTAATAGGAAAAGAGATGTCAGGTCTCGTGGCACTGGCTAAGTACATAAGTGAGCCAATAATTTGAGAGTATTTCAATTGATCTCTAGCAATTCTTCGATTCTTTCGAAGTAACACGCTAACATCATAAGGTGTTGGAGAGGGCTTGCAGTCACTATAACCAAAGCAACTCAAGATCTTTTCCACATAGTGAGATTGAAGCAATGTAATCCCACCATCATCATCTCTCGGCAGCTTGATATTTAGAATAACATCAGCTACTCCCAAATCCTTCATCTTGAAACAATGAGATAGGAAATTCTTGACCTCCTCAATAACGTTCAGATTTGTTCCGAAAATCAGTATGTCATCAACATATAGGCAAAGGATAACTCCCTCACCCCTACCATGGCGATAGTACACACATTTGTTAGCTTCATTTACAACAAAGCCTGCAGTTGTTAAAGTTCTTTCAAACTTCTCATGACACTGCTTAGGTGCTTGTTTGAGTCCATACAAAGACTTCAACAATCTGCACACTTTTCCTTCCTGGCCGTCCACTATAAACCCATCAAGTTGTTCCGTGTAAATTTCCTCGTCCAACTCTGCATTCAGGAAAGCAGTCTTAACATCCATTTTATGAACGAGAAGACCATGTGAGGCAGCTAGTGAAAGTAACACTCGAATAGTGGTCAGTCGAGCCACAGGTGAATAAGTATCAAAGAAGTCTCCGCCTTCCTTTTGGGTATAACCCTTGGCCATGAGTCGTGCCTTATACTTCTCAATAGTACCATCAGGCCTAAGATTTTTCTTGAATACCCATTTGCACCCTATAGGTTTGCACCCATAAGGCCGATCTGTTATCTCCCAAGTTTCATTTGCCAAGATGGAATCCATCTCACTACAGAGCGCTTCCTTCTAGTAGTCAGCGTCTTCAGATGCATAGGCCTCTGAAATAGAACTAGGAGTGTTGTCTATGAGATATACAAGAAAATCATCACCAAAGGACTTTTCAGTCCTCTGTCTCTTGCTCCTTTTAGGAGTCTCATCATTGTCCTCCACGAGATCTTCAAGATGTTGTGTCGAAATGAAGGTTCAGAAATTTCAACTACATCTTGACTCGATGAACTAGGCAACTCTTGATTTGACGAGCTACCCATATCCTTCATGGGAAAGATATCTTAAAAGAAAGTTGCATCATTCGTCTCCATGATTGTACCGATGTGCATGTCCGATACTTCAGATTTTACAATCAAGAATCTATAAGCGATGCTATGAAAAGCATACCTCGGGAAAACACAATCCACAGTTTTTCGTCCAAGCATTCGCTTCTTTGGAATTAGTATATTCACTTTTACCAAGCAGCCCCAAGTACGTAGGTAAGGGAGTTTTAACCTTTTCTTCTCCCATTCCTCGAATGGAGTTATCTCTTTGTTCTTTGTGGGAACTCTGTTCAGGACATGACATGCATTCAATATCACCTCCCCCCCACCATTCCTTGGAGAGACCCGATGTGTCTAACATGGCGTTAACCAAATCAGTTAGAGTACGGTTCTTTCTTTCAGCTACCCCATTTGACTGAGGTGAATAGGGAGGCGTCCTCTCATGGATCATTCCGTGTTCCGCACAAAAAGAATCGAATTCATTGGAAAAACACTCTCCACTACGATCGGACCTAAGCCTCTTGATTTTCCGATCAAGTTGGTTTTCCACTTCAGCTTTATAGTTTTTGAAAAAGTTCAAAGCCTCATCTTTTGATTTCAAAAGATACACATGGCAATATCTAGTGGATTCATCAATTAATGTCATGAAATATTTCTTTCCACCTTTTGTCAAAACACCATTCATTTCACAAAGATCTCAAAGTATGAGTTCTAGTGGCGCAAGATTTATCGTTTCCTCAGTTGTGTGAGATTTACTAGGTTTCTTAGCTTGCACACAAACTTGACACTTATATCCCTTGACAACAGTGAAGTTGGGGATTAAATTCAACTTGGCTAGCCGCGTCATACAACCAAAATTAACATGATAGAGATGTGAATGACAGACATTTGATTCACTATTGTTGCAAACATGATGAACAACTTTATTACAAACATCTGACAGAGATAGTCTGAACAAGCCTCCTGACTCATAACGTTTGCCAACAAAAGTTCCATACTTGGATATTAAAAATTTATTGGACTCAAAGACAAGCTTGTAGCCATCTCTACACAGAAGAGATCTGCTAACAAGATTTTTATTGATGGAGGGGACATAATGCACGTTCTTCAGTCGCACGATCTTCCCCGAATTAAACTTCAGATCGACCGTGCCAACACCACGAACAAAAGCACTTCAACCATTACCCATCAGCACGGAAGTAGTTCCTATGGCCTGATAAGACGAAAACATGGAAATATCTCTGCATACATGCACGTTAGTACCCGTGTCAATCAACCAATCAGGAGAAAGACATACTGAGAGAATAGTGGGAAGTATACCATACCCAACATCCTTCATCTCATCTTCACCAATGACAACATTAGCGATCTTGTCGCCTTTCCCATTTTGATGCTTGTCATAACGGTTAGGGCAGCTAGGGACCCAATGATCAGGATCTCCGCAGACATGACATACACCTTTTTTCTTGCCAGTCTTGTTCTTGAAGTTGGTGTGTTGCGAAGCCTTGTTCTTCCCATCAAACTTTCCCTTGCTATCAAACTTGCCCTTGTTCTTGAAATTGTGGGGCTTGAAGGTTTTCTTCTATACCAAATTGGCACTAAAACCTCCCTCAATACCTCGAGAACATATGTCTTCTGCTCTCGCCTTTTCTTCCACATCAAGAGTACCAATGAGATCTGGAATGGAAAACTCCTGTCTCTTATGCTTCAGAGAGGTAGCAAAGTTCCTCCACGAGGGAGGGAGCTTAGTAATGATAACTCCGTCAACAAACTTGTCCGGTAACATACAATTGAAGTGATCAAGTTCTCTAGCAAACGACTTTATCTTTATCTCATAAGCTTGCTCAACCACGGAGCGCTCATCAGTCATCCTGTAGTCATATAATTGTTCCATGATATACAGCTTAGTGCCGGCATCCGATACCCCAAACTTGGCCTCGAGTGCTTCCCACATATCTTTTCCATTGTCAATTGATGCATAAGCATCAACTATGCCCTCACCAAGAACACTCAAAAGAGCAGCCTTAAACAAGGTATCCTTTTTTTGAAAAACTTGTTCCTCTTGAGGATTAATATCTCCTTCAGGTTTGCCAAGAGTGGCGTAATAGCAGCTCATGATTTGAAACCATAGAACAGCCCTCACACGCCACCTCTTATAGTGCACACCCTCGAACATAGGAGGCCTCATGGAAGTAGCAAAACCACTCGGGGTAAATTGACTATAATAAGGTTTTTGGATTGTTGGAAATATGAGCAATTTACCGAATGATTTAAATGAAATAAATAGTTGAAAAAACAAGATCATAGTAAAAGAGGCAACACTAGTCATGCGACTTAGAGGAGAGTATGCCACAATAAGAGGAACAAAACTTATCAGGAAAACTAAAGGATAGTAGGTAAATATTATGTGAACATGTGAACTATACCGAAACATATGTAGAATAGAAACTAGACCAAGTATTTCTAGCAAAACCTCGAACATGAAAAACATGAATACGTACTGAGCGGTGGCAGCAGCAGGGTTGGTGTTGACGTCATCACCAGTCATGTCGTCGAAGAGGTTGTTAACGTCAGGGAAGAAGTCATCGTTTGGGAAGTGATCGTCGGCGTCCGTGATGAAGAAGCCAGTAGTTGCGCAGAGCGCTCCCCAGAAACCTTATCACCCTTCTCCCATACAAGACTCAAAGTGGTGGCGTTTCAGAGGCCTACTGTCCCGCGCTGCAAGCCGGGATAGGGAAGAACCTGGCAGCACCTCAGGGTTTGGAACTCAAGGGCGTGATGAAGAGGAAGTTCTGGTGTGTCTCTTTGGAAAGGAGCGACCTCCCTTTTATAGGCACAGGAGAAGGAGGCAAATAGGCAACGACGGGAGGCTAAGCAAAAGAGGGAGACGAAAACGAAAAGGCAGCAGCCGAAGGGTGCAGCGTTCGTATTCAATCTCCACTAAAGCAAAGCCTTTTAGCTCCCGAGTGACCTTTGATATGTCTCCAACGTATCTATAATTTTTGATTGTTCAATGCTATTCTATTATTTGTTTCGGTGTTTTATATGCATTAATATGCTATTTTATATTATTTTTGGGACTCACCTATTAATCTAGAGCCTAGTGCTAGTTTCTGTTTTTTCCTTGTTTTTGAGATTTGCAGATAAGGAATATTAAACGGAGTCCAAACGGAATAAAACCTTCAAAGGGAATTTTTCTAGAATGAAAGGAAACCAGGAGACTTGAGAACCAAGGCAGGGGTTTGGTTTGTCCAACTAGTTTGGTAATTCTTGCAATAGGAGAAGTGCTTAGTTTTGGTCAATCTTGCGGTGTCCTCGCCAAGTGACAAAGTAGGGGTAGCGAGGCATGTATTGTATTGTTGCCATCAAGGATAAAAAGATGGGGTTTTCATCATATTGCTTGAGTTTATCCCTCTACATCATGTCATCTTACCTAATGTGTTACACTGTTCTTCGTGAACTTAATATTCTAGATGCAGGCAGGAGTCGGTCGATGTGTGAAGTAATAGTAGTAGATGCAGAATCATTTCGGTCTACTTGACACGGACGTAATGCCTACATGCATAATCATTGTCTTGGATATCATCATAATTATTTGCTTTTCTATCAATTGCTCGACAGTAATTTGTTTACCCACCGTAATACTTGCTATCATGAGAGAAGCTTCTAGTGAAACCTATGGCTCCGGGTCTATTTTACATCTTGTACTTTCAGATATAAAACCAAAAATACCAAAAATAATTTTCTGCATTATTTTTATCTTTTTTTTACTTTCCATTCAAGCAATCTATCTCTAGAAAATCTCATCCTTGCAAGTAACCTTAAAGGGATTGACAACCCGTTTATAGCGTCGGGTGCAAGAGTTTGATTCCTTGTGTAGGTACATCTATTGGGGACTTGCTTGTATCTCCTACTGGATTGATACCTTGGTTCTCAACAACGGAGGGAAATACTTATCTACTTTGATGCATCACCTGTTCCTCTTCACGGAAACCAACGCACGCTCGAGAAGTAGCAAGAAGGATTTCTGGCGCCGTTGCCGGGGAGATCTATATCAAGCCTGCCAAGTACCTATTACAAACTCATCTCTTGCATTTACTTTATTTTCCATTTGCCTCTCGTTTTCCTCTCCCCCACTTCTAAAACGATTTTCAGAATATACCAAAAAGATTTGGCTTTTTATTCGCCCTTTTTGTTTGTCTTTTTGTTTGCTTTTTGCTTGCTTGCGTGTTAAATTGGTTGGTCGTCTTTATGGCTCAACCCAATGGCTTTGATCCTTATCTTAGAAAGTTGGAAGATATTGAGGATAACGTTAAAAGTTTCATATCGCTTCGATATGATCACAATAGTTTCTTCAAGAATGAACTCAAAGAACAAAAAACTATGTGGGAGTACATGAATAAGGAACTTGATGATATGTCTAAAGAGTTATATGGTTTGAAATCTCAATTTACTCACCTTGAAAACTTAATGGGCCAAATTTCCGATAAACAAGCTACTTTAGTTAATAAAATGGCCGCAAAACCAAAATCTCTAAATATTGATGAAGATCTTGAAGTCATTGATGTGACTCCTATTGAATCTTTGTTTTCCAATGTTAATCTCGATAAGGATGGGACTGGAGATGAGTCAACTTTAGTTAAAAGGCGTCCCAATGATTCGGAGTTTATAGATCTTAATGCTAAGATTGATAAAAGTGGGATTGAAGAGGTCAAAACTTTAAATAGCAATGAACCCACTCTTTTGGATTTAAAGGACTTTAATCATGATATCTGCTCCTTAATTGATTGTATTTCCTTGGTGCAATCCATGTTGAACTCTCCTCATGCTTTTAATCAAAACAAAGCTTTTACTAAACATATTGTTGATGTTATGATGAAAGCTTTTGAAGAAAACTTGAGTTGGAAGTTTCTATACCTAGAAAGCTATATGATCAGTGGGAACCTACTATTAAGATTAAGATTAAATATTATGAGTGCCATGCTTTGTGTGATTTGGGTGCTAGCGTTTCCACGATTCCAAAAACTTTATGTGATGTGTTAGGTTTCCGTGAATTTGATGATTGCTCCTTAAATTTGCATCTTGAGGATTCCACTATAAAGAAACCTATGGGAAAAATTAATGATGTTCTTATTGTTGTAAATAGGAATTGTGTGCCTGTAGATTTCATTGTTCTTGATATAGATTGCAATCCTACATGTCCTATTATTCTTGGTAGACCTTTCCTTAGAACGATTGGTGCAATTATTGATATGAAGGAAGGGAATATTAGATTCCAATTTCCATTAAGGAAAGGCATGGAACACTTTCCTAGGAAGAAAATAAAATTACCTTATGAATCTATCATGAGAGCTACTTATGGATTGCATACCAAAAATGACAATACCTAGATCTATTGTGTTTTGCCTAGCTAGGGGCGTTAAACAATAGCGCTTGTTGGGAGGCAACCCAATTTTATATTGCTTTCTGCTTTCTGCTTTTCTTTTGGTGTGTTTTGCACATTATTACTTCTGTAGTAATTGTGTTTTTGTGTTTTAATTAGTGTTTGGGCCAAGTAAAACCTTTGGGGTGATCTATGGTAGTTGTTGACTTGATCTTGCTGAAAAACAAAAACTTTTGCGTTTATTCCAGGAATTTTCTTAAATTTTCAGAGCGTCGAATTGATCTTAAATGTTTACACAAGATTGATATACAAATTTCCCTGATTGCCCTAATTGTTCAGAATTATTAGAGTTCCATAAGTATTCGAAGTTTACAGATTGCTACAGACTGTTCTGTTTTTGACAGATTCTGTTTTCTATGTTGTTTGCTTATTTTGATGTATCTATGGGTCGTATCGGGGGATATGAGTCATGCACAAGTTAGAATACAACAGGTATTACACAAATATAAATAAAGAATGAGTTCACAACAGTACCTAAAGTGGTGATTTATTTTTCTTATACTAACGGATCTCATGAGTTTTCTGTTGAGTTTTGTGTTGTGATGTTTTCAAGTTTTGGGTGAAGATTTGATGGACTATGGAATAAAGAGTGACAAGAGCCTAATCTTGGGGATGCCCAAGGCACCCCAAGTCATATTCAAGTATACCAAAAAAGCCTAAGCTTGGGGATGCCCCGGAAGGCATCCCCTCTTTCGTTTTCAATCCATTGGTAAATTTACTTGATGCTATATTTTTATTCACCACATGATATGTGTTTTGCTTGGAGCATCTTGTATGATATGAGTCTTTGCTTTTTAATTTGCCACAATCATCCTTGATGCACACACCTTTTGAGAGAGACATGCTGAATCGTGAATTTATTAGAATACTCTATGTGCTTCACTTATATCTTTTGAGCTAGGCAATGTTGCTCTAGTGCTTCACTTATATCTTTATAGAGCATGGTGGTGTTATATTTTATAGAAATTATTGAACTCTTGTTCCTCACTTATATTATTTTGTGAGTTTCTTAATACAGTGTGGTAATTTGTTTAGGTTATGAATTTAGTCCTGATATAATGGCATCCAAGAGGGATATAATAAAACTTTCATATTAAGTGCATTAAAAACTATGAGAAGTTTGATTCCTTGCATATAGTTTTGAGATAATAGGGATGGTAATATGAGAGTCATGCTAGTGAGTAGTTGTGAATTGGAAGAGATACGTGTGTTAAAGCTTGTGATTCACGTAGCATGCACATATGGTGAACTGTTATGTAACGAAGTCGGAGCATGGTTTGTTTAATGATTGTCGACCTTTGTGTGAGGGTCGGGAGCGCGTGATGGTTAACTCCTACAAACCTCTCCCCTAGGAGCATGCCTCTAATTCTTTGTTTGATAACTAATAGACTTTTGCAATAAGTATGTGAGTTCTTTATGACTAATGTTGAGTCCATGGATTATACGCACTCTCACCCTTCCATCTTTGCTAGCCTCTCTAGTACCGCGCAACTTTCACCGGTACATCAAACCCTCCTTCCTCAAAACAGCCACCATATATTCCTCAAAACAGCCACCATACCTACCTATTATGGCATTTTCATAGCCATTCCGAGAGATATTGCCATGCAACTTCCACCATGTAGTTTTTCATGACTTGCATCATCACTTCATATTGCATATAGAGTCATACTTTGTCATAGGTATTGAGTTGTAATTTTCCTTTTTTGAGTTATAAGTAAATAAAAGTGTGATTATTTTTCATTAATAGAGCATTGTCCCGTGAGAGAAAAGGATGATGCAGGCTATGACTCCCTCACAAGTTGGGATGAGTATCCGGACTTTACAAAAAATAAAAGAGGCCATCGAAGCCCAAACAAAAAAATAAAAGAGGCCAAAGAAGCCCACCAATAAATAAATAAATAAATGAGAGAAAGAGAGAAGGGACAATTTCTACTACCTCTTTCCACACTTGTGCTTCAAAGTAGCACCATGATCTTCATGATAGAGAGTCTCCTATTTTGTCACTTTCATATAGCTAGTGGATATTCATTTGGCACGACCACTTAGTTTTCTTTTTTGAGCATTCATACACTTATAACTTTAAGTGCATTTGTTGCATGGCAATCCCTACTCACTCACATTGATATCTATTGATGGGCATCTCCAAGGCCCGTTGATACGCCTAGTTGATGTGAGACTATCTTCTCCTTTTTTCTCCTTGCACCTCCTCCATATTATATTCCACCTATAATGCTATATCCATGGCTCATGCTCATGTATTGCGTGAGAGTTGAAAAGGTTTGAGAAAACCAAAAGTGTGAAACAATTGCTTGACTTGTTCATTGGGGTTGTGCATGATTTAGATGCTTTGTGTGGGGAAGATGGAGCATAGACAGACCATATGATTTTGTAGGGACAACTTTCTAAGGCCATGTTATTACAAAAGGACACGACTACCTTGTTGGTGTGCTCGAAGTATTACTGTTTTTATGTCAATATTAGACTATTGTTTTGAATCTTACGGATCTGAATATTCATGCCACAATAAATAATATTACATGGATAAATAAGTTAGGTAGCATTCCACATCAAAAATTCCGTTTTTATCATTTACCTACTCGAGGACGAGAAGGAATTAAGCTTGGGGATTGACGAGGATATATACCTAGCGTAGGGTCCTAGGCAAGGCCCATGTACCCTACCTAAGGACACCACATAGGAGGACTTGAAGATCAAGCATGAAGTTCCGAGTGGATCCCTGGAGGTGCTCAAAGCCACTCGACAGATATCCACTCGGAACTCCTTCTATCACACGGCAATCGCATGACACTCGGAAGACCTCGCTTTCACTCGACGTCGGAAGACCAGGAGCCATCATCAAGAGCCCAATGGGCAGACGCTGGTTCAATGGTCATTAGTAGCTTTTATTACATACGTTACCTATAACGGCGGACTTTAACCCCATGACCAGGCCCTTAGACGCGGGATAATTATGAGGGGCAGCGAACTCTATATAAGCCACCCCTCCCCTCCTGCACAAGGGTTGGAAACCATTGTAATCTCAATATTCCACACGACATAAGCTCCCGAGCACTCAGACGTAGGGCTATTACCTCCACGAGAGGGGCCTGAACTCATACATCCGTGTGTACACCCTCGCCGTAGCTAGGACTCTGCCCTCTCCCTTCGTACCCCTACCATCTACTGTCAGGATCGTTCCCACGACAGTTGGCGCCCATCGTGGGGCAGGCGTCTAAGCGACTTCTGGTGAGGTTGCATTCTTCATCCTTCGACATGTCTTCCGGCGGTGTTTTTGCTCTGGGCCACGAGATCCGTTTCGGAGCCCACACCTTCATCGCCAACGATTCGGCATGGCTCTAGGAAGCGCCTCTCGATGTTGAGGCGCTCCCGGTCCACGGGGCTGCGCACTTCCGCGTGAGTCCCTGTGGCGTGTTGCTGCGACAGCCATCGACTCCTTACGCGTCGGCTCCTCTCGCCGTTCGCAGTCACAAGCAGTCTGGCCGCTCACGACTCCAGCGTTGGGTTGAGCACGCAGCGGCACGTCAAACTTCTCCACAGATTGCAGCGCTCGAGCCCGCCGAGTCCCTTCATGGCGTGTTCGAGTCAGATTCTGATCCGCCCGACGTGCCTTTCGAGTGCGAAAGTTGCGATCCTGCAACAAAGGTCTTGATGGCGGGCTCTCATCAGAGTTCACCGCCTGGCTTCGGCCGTGGCAAGCGCGAGGCTGGAGGTTCGTCGAAAGAGCAGCCGCACCGTGATGAGGAGGTTCTTCATACTCCCATTGTCGGTCCAACTGCTGAGGCCCAAGCTTTGGAGGCCACACGCATTCGTCTGGAAGAGCTCCAGGCAGAGATTGACGAGCACGCCCGCCACGCCCCAGTCGACGTCATCGACAATTGTTTCCGACTGGTTCTGACGACGACATTGAGGTATACCGAACTCCTGTGTTAAATGTAGCTGTTGCTGCTAGGATAGCAGATTCCATTCATCCATCTTGGTCAGAGGCTGGAAGAGGGCTGCTGCAGATCAGAGCACTATTGGATGCAGCGCAGTCTCAGAATTCAGTAGTTTCTCAGTCCCGTAACAGGATACACGGCAATTCGCCCAAAGCAGAGACCGTTCAGTCGGCACACAGCCCTGGATCGCCCTTGCGTCGTCAAGGCAGCGGTTTCTGTGAAGAGCAAGACAGAGATCAGCATCACCGTGAGGACCACCGTCGAGTGCCTGCTCCTCCGTGGAGTGATCCGTACGCGCCCCGGTGTGCCACGACGACAGGCGCTCCTTTGGTGATGAGCGGGACGCGGACTTTGACGCCCGCGCCTACCTTGTTCAGAAGCAGATTGACAAGAGCAGAGCCTATAGAGAAGGACATGACAGAGATGTGTCGAGTGCAAGTTCAGCTGTAGTGTCTGGTCCTGAGTGTTTCAGCAGAGCTATACGTTCTGTAGAGATTCCCCCCAACTTCAGAATGGCGGCGGGGATCGAAAAGTTTTCTGGTGAAACAAAGCCAGAGACTTGGTTGGATGGTTACCGAGTGGCTGTCCAGATTGGCGGTGGAAATGACAATGTTGCAATGAAGCACCTGTCCCTCATGTTGGATGGTTCAGATCGAGCTTGGTTGAATCGTTTGGCTCCTTCCAGCATACATTGTTGGGAGGATCTTGCCCGAGTGTTTGTCTGGACCTTTGAGGGCACTTGCAAGCGCCCGGCAGGTTTGGTCGACTTACAACACTGCGTCCAGAAGCCCAATGAAACCTTAAGGGATTATATTCAGCGATGGTCCACCCTGCATCATACGGTGGAGAATGTGTCGGAACACCAAGCTGTTTGTGCTTTCAAGGCCGATGTGAGATACAGGGAGCTGTACCTGAAGTTCGGGCGCACTGGTGATATTTCACTCGGCAAGATGATGGAAATTGCCACCCGGTACGCCAATGGCGAGGAAGAAGACCGCCTTCGTAGCGGCAAAGAAAAAGCTATCGCCAACGAGTCTGGCAGCAGCAACAATCGGAAACAGAAGCGGAAGGCTGAAGACCCAACTCCGGCAGAGGCATCGGCACTAGCGACTCAGTCGAAGAACAAGGGCAAAGCCAAGGATCAGTATGCCCCCAAAAGGAGAAAGGTCAGTTAGGAACTGATATCATGGATCAGCCGTGTGTGATTCACATGAGGAAAGATGCAGAAGGCAACCTGATTTTGCGCAAGCACACCACTTGACAGTGTCGAACCCTTATCCAGCAGTTCAAGGGAGACCAGTCGAGTGAGAAATCTCCTGAAAAGGGAGATGAAGATGAGGAAAAGGAAACATTCCTGGATGTCACTGCTACACTGGTGATCTTTGCTGACGTCGAGAGCAAGAGTTGTATGAAAGTCATCAATAGAGAAATCAACATGGCTGTGCCAAACACCCCCACCTACCTCAAATGGTCCCAATATGCTATCACATTCGACCAGACAGACCATCCTGCTCGTGTGGCCACTCCCGGTCGACAGGCTCTGGTAGTTGATCTAGTGGTGCAGGGGACTCGACTCAGAAAGGTCCTCATGGACGACGGTAGCGGCCTGAACATTCTTTATGCAGATACCCTGAAAGGGATGGGCATTCCGATGTCCCGTCTGAGCGAGAGCGGCATGCAGTTTCACGGGGTCATCCCAGGAAAGAAGGCCAAGTCACTCGGCCAGATAGCATTGGATGTGACATTCGGAGATGAAAAAAAATTCCGAAAAGAAAAGTTAACATTTGAAGTCATGGATTTCAAGAGTGCTTACCACGCCATTTTGGGTCGACCCGCTTATGCACGTTTCATGGCCTGACCATGTTACGTGTATCTCAAGTTGAAAATGCCAGGCCCTAAGGGCATGATCACGGTCACTGGCAATCGACAACGGGCCGAAGAGTGTCTCCAGCAAGGCTCCAAGATCGCCGATCAACAGATGGCCATGGTCGAGCTGGAGGAATACAAGAAAACTGCTGACCCTGCTGATTTGCTCCGTGCAAAGAAGCCGGCTTCCGAGTCGGCATTTCAATCGGCAGGGAAAGTGAAGAAGGTGCACATCCACCTGACGGATCCAACTGCTGCCCCGACGAATATCTCAACAACACTCGACAGTAAATAGGAAGCCGAGCTCATCCAGTTCCTCTGTGAGAACTGGGATATCTTTGCATGGAAGCCTTCTGACATGCCGGGGATTCCCAGGGAGCTGGCTGAGCACCGTCTGTGAGTAGATCCAAAAGCCAAGCCCGTCAGGGAGCATTTGCATTGATCAGTAGCGGAGAAGCGCAAGGCAATCGGAGAAGAAGTGGCCCGTCTCTTGCAAGCCAAGTTCATTCAGGAGATTTACCACTCCGAGTGGCTCTTGAATGTTGTGGAAGTGCCAAAGAAAGATAAGTTATTGCACATCTGCATTGACTTCAAACATCTCAATAAGGTGTGCCCAAAAGACCATTTTTTGCTCCCCCGCATAGATCAAATTGTTGACTCGACAGCGGGGTGCGAGCATTTATCATTCTTGGACGCTTATTCTAGGTATCATCAGATCCGTCTGTATGGCCCAGACGAAATAAAGACAGCCTTCATCACCCCATTAGGGTGCTTTTGCTACATCACCATGCCTTTTGGTCTTAAGAATGCCGACGCTACTTTTATGCACATGATTCAGAAAAGTTTACTCGACCAGATCCCTCGGAATGTCGACGCGTACATGGACGATATAGCGGTCAATTCCCGCAAAGGTTTCGACCTGCTGGCTGACTTGGCCGAGACATTCGCCAATCTGAGGCGATTCGACATAAAGCTGAATCCGGCCAAATGTACCTTCGGTGTCCCTGGCGGCAAGTTGCTCGGTTTTCTTGTTTCCGAGCGAGGAATTGATGTCAATCCCGAGAAGATCAGCGCCATTACCCGTATGAAGACTCTCGTGCGAGTGCACGACGTTCAGAAGCTCATAGGTTGCTTGGCAGCATTGAGTCGATTCATTTCTCGTCTTGGTGAGAAGGCTCTGCCCTTATATCAGTTGATGAAGAAGTCCGACACGTTCGACTGGACTCCCGAAGCCGAAGCAGCATTTGTTGAGCTCAAAGCCCTGCTCTCCACCCAGTCGGTGCTTGCCGCTCCTGCCAGCAAAGAACCCTTGCTCCTGTACATCGCGGCCACAAATCAGGTCATCGGTACAGTGCTGACTGTCGAGCAAGAAGAGGAGGGTAAAACCTATAAAGTCCAGTGGCCAGTTTATTATGTCTCGGAAGTATTGTACCCCTCAAAGCAAAGATATCCACACTATCAGAAGCTGGTGTATGGTATTTACCTGTCAGCGAAGAAGGTGGCGCATTATTTCCAGGACCATTCGATTTCAGTCGTCAGTGATGCTCCTTTGTCCGAGATTTTCAATAATTGTGATGCATCAGGTCGAGTGGCTAAATGGGCAATCGAGCTTGGACATTTTGACATCAGATTTGAGGCCAAGAAAGCAATCAAGTCCCAAGCATTGGCAAATTTCATGGCCGAGTGAACTGAACAGCAACAGCCCATCCAAGTTCACTCGACGCATTGGACAATGTTCTTCGACGGCTCCAAAATGTTGAATGGGTCCAGTGCTAGTGTTGTCTTGGTATCCCCCAGAGGCGACAAGCTCAGCTATGTCTTGCAAATTCACTTTGATTCCTCCAACAATGAGGCAGAGTATGAAGCACTTTTGTATGGGTTACGCATGGCTATCTCACTCGGCGTCAAGCGCCTAATGGTTTATGGCGACTCAGATTTGGTGGTGAATCAAGTGATGAAAGAGTGGGATGTTAGAAACCCCGCTATGACCGGATACTGCAATGCAGTCCGGAAGTTGGAGAAGAAATTTGAAGGCCTGGAACTTCATCATGTTCCCCGACTGAAAAATCAAGCGGCTGATGAGCTGTCCAAGATTGGTTCCACTCGACGGCCTGTCCCCAGCAATGTGTTCCTGGAGCACTTGCACACTCCTTCGGTTCAAGAAGATCCCTTCACCGAAGAGCCCCCACAAGCCTTGAGTTCCTCTGACTCGACCGAAGTCGATGTTCCTATTGTGATTGACTTGGTCATGGAGATTCTGGTTATCATTCCCGACTGGACTGTGCCATACATTGCTTATATCCTTAGACAAGAGCTCCCTGAAGATGAAGCAGAGGCTCGACAGATTGTGCACAGGTCCAAGGCTTTCAATGTGATGGGAGATCAGCTATTCAGAGAGAGTGTGACTGGTGTCACCCAGCGCTACATTTCCCCCGAGGAAGGTCGGATGATCCTAGACAAAATTCACTTGGGAACTTGAGGCCACCATGCGTCTTCGAGGGCGATTGTCGCTAAAGCATAACTATTTTTTACTGTTCACGAGCTAATGAGATGGCTATGGACATCGTTGCTCACTGCGATGGTTGCCAGTTCTATGCGAATCTGTCGCACAAGCCGGCGTCTGCTCTGAAGACAATTCCTCTCGCCTAGCCATTTGCGGTTTGGGGACTTGACATGGTTGGTCCCTTTTGACCCTAAAAAGGAGGATTCACCCACTTGTTGATAGCAATCAACAAATTCACCAAGTGGATTGATGCCAAGCCCATCAAGAAGCTGAATTCTCGTACGGCGGTCATGTTCATGAGGGAGATCATTATCCGATATGGCATTCCGCACAGCATCATCACGGACAACGGCACTAATTTTGACTCGGAAGAACTCAGGAGATTCTGCAACTCCCAAGGCACCCGAGTGGATTATGCTTTTGTTGCGCATCCTCAAACCAATGGGCAAGTCAAGCGGGCTAATGGCCTCATTCTGCAAGGACTGAAGCCTCGTCTCATGCGCGATTTGGATCATGCCGCCGGTGCCTGGGTAACTGAGCTGCCGTCTGTTTTGTGGGGATTGAGGACAACGCCTAATCGGTCAACTGGACGAACTCCTTTCTTCCTTGTCTATAGCGCTGAAGCCATATTGCCGAGTGACTTGGCCCACAATTCTCCTCGAGTGGAGCTATATTCTGAAGCTGAAGCTAAACAGGCCAGACAGGATGGGGGTAGGTCTTTTGGAGGAGGAGCGAGAGATGGCTTTGATCAGGACTACTGCCTACCAGCAAGACCTGCGGCGCTTCCATGCCAGGAATGTCAAGAGTCAAGCGTTCCATGAAGGAGATTTGGTGCTTCGAGTGAATCAACACCGACCTCACAAGCTTGCTCCTCGTGGGAAGGCCCTTTTGTCGTCACCAAGGTGCTAAACAATGGAGCCTATCACCTGTATAATCTCATGAAGCAGATAGATGAGCCACGAGCCTGGAATGCAGATCTGCTCCGACGTTTTTACACTTGAGACAAGAGTTTTCTGATGTAATAAGAATACTTCATCAATGCAATTCACGCTTCCATGATATATACTTCGTCGGTTCCGACGTACAGTTACATTCTTGGGGATACTCCGAGTGATGAGCAATCCTCACACTCGGGGGCTTAGCTGCGAACATGTTTCGCCTAAGTTAAAAACCCTGTCGGGTGGATAGCAGTCCATTCACTCGATGGCCTATTTGCGAATCCGTCTTCGCTTAGGTGCAGAAAATACTCCGAGTGATGAGCAATCCTCACACTTGGGGGCTTAGCTGCGAACATGTTTCGCCTAAGTTAAAAACCCTGTCGGATGGATAGCAGTCCATTCACTCGACGGCCTATTTTCTAATCCGTCTTCGCTTAGGTGTAGAAAATACTCCGAGTGACGAGAAATCCTCACACTCGGGGGCTTAGCTGCGAACATGTTTCGCCTAAGTTAAAAACCCTGTCGGGTGGATAGCAGTCCATTCACTCGACGGCCTATTTGCGAATCCGTCTTTGCTTAGGTGCAGAAAATACTCCGAGTGACGAGAAATCCTCACACTCGGGGGCTTAGCTGCGAACATGTTTCGCCTAAGTTAAAAACCCTGTCGGGTGGATAGCAGTCCATTCACTCGACGGTCTATTTGCGAATCCGTCTTCGCTTAGGTTCAAAAAAAATACTCCGAGTGACGAGCAATCCTCACACTCGGGGGCTTAGCTGTGAACATATTTCGCCTAGGCTAAAAACCTCATCGGGTGGATAGTAATCCATTCACTCAACAACTTAGCTACGAAACATATTTCGCCTAAGTTAAAAACCTCGTCGGGTGGATAGTAATCCATCCACTCGATAACTTAGCTGCGAATCGACATTCGCCAAAGATCGAAAATACTCCGAGTGATGAGCAATCCTCACACTTAGGGGCTTAGCTGCGAAACACGTTTTGCCTAAGTTAAAAACCTCGTCGGGTGAATAGTAATCCATCCACTGGACAACTTAGCTGTGAATCGACATTCGCCTAAGTTCAAAAATACTCCGAGTGACGAGCAATCCTCATACTCGGGAGCTTAGCTGTGAAACACATTTTGCCTAAGTTAAAAACTTCGTCGGGTGGATAGTAATACATTCACTCGACAACTAAGTTGCGAGTCTACATTCGCCTAAGTTCAAAAATACTCCGAGTGATGAGTAATTCTCACACTCGGGGGCTTGGCTATGAAAGCACTTAGCCTAAGTTAAAAACAAAATCAGTCGAATAGACAATTGAAAGCCAAAGCACGAACAAAATCCAAAGGGTAAAACTGCGGATAAACGTCTTGTGCAGAAACAAATGTGCTCAGGCCTAAGGCCTGAATGAAGTTTTAAGGGATACAGTTCTACTCGGCATACCGAGGCAAATTTAACTATTTTTTCAAAGACCCAAGTTTTTTAAGCAGGGGACGGACTGGCGGGCTCGACAAAAGTGTCCAGGTCGATGCCGTCGGTGATTCTGGTGGCCGCCTCGATGAAGGTTTCCATGAAGTCCTCAAACTGGAGTTTCTTCGTGTTTACCACCTGGAGCTCCTTCAGCTTCTCCTCCCTCACATCCCTACAGTGGACCCTGACGAGTGACAACGCCACGTCGGCCCCGCAGCGAGCAGCAGATTTGTTCCAAGCTTGCACTCGATTGGGAAGTTCGTTCAGGCGAGCCATCATGGAGTTGAGGTCGAGATGAAGAGTGTCCTTAGGCCATAGCTCCTTGTCGATTCTTTCCATGGCAGATTTTAGTCGAGTGACGTAGGCCTGGGCACCCTGGAGCCGAAAGTTGAGCCGCAGCATGTTCATCGCCACCGCATCAGCAACTGGCGACTTGGTGGGGTCAAGCATGGGCTCAATCTCCTCTGTTTCCTTTTCAAAGTCCTGGCAGAATTCTGTTGAAGAAGGGGAAATAGGAGGAGAATCAGTGAACTGCAACCCTCAATTTTTTTGTAAATGTCAGTCGACAAGAAATAATCACCGTCGAGCGGAAGATACATCTTCCTTGAGAATTCGCCTAGATGCTTCTCCAGGCCATTACCCCTCTTGGTTAGTTGCTCAGCCTTCTTGACAAGGTCCGCACGCTCCTGCTTCAGCTTGGTGTTCTCGTCCTCCAGCTTCTTGGCGGCTGCCAGCTTTTGATCCACGGCTTCAGTCTTCTCCCTGGCCGCTCGTTGAGCGTCAGCAAGCGTCTTGTCGTTCTTCTCCAGTGCCTTCTTCATGGAATCTAAAGAAATAACATTGTTGAGTCGCGCTCGGAGTCGACGGTTTTCATTGCGTACGTCTGTTTGAGTGAGAGCACTCGGTTCAAAACATGAAGAGTGAAGAGGAGAATGTAGAAAATCAGCAGTAATTACCTCCCAAAGTCTTCATCTCAGCACGCACTCGCTCCAGAGCGTTGTTGGAGACCGCCAGGTCGACTTGCAGCCGGTTCCTTTCATCCTCCATGTCCTTGTACTCCGCCCCAAGTTCACAAGCCCTCTGGAATCAACACAAGACAGAAATTCAATCGGCGAAGTGACGCTTGGGACAGTCGACTGGGTATCGAGTGTCGGTGAATGACTATCTTAGAAGAATTCAAGCAGAAAGTCCACTCGACATGTTGAGTGGCTCTGGCGCTCCGCGTGCCATAAACAAATTGAAAAGTTGTCTCTATTAAGACCCCTGCCGATGCAAGCACTCGACAGTGGTCTCGGGGACTACACCCAGTGAGTGCGCTAAGAGCGCCCTCACTGAGACGGTTAACTCTCGATCTGTCGAGTAACTCGTCAGAAAAAAAAAACTCGGCATGTCGAGTGACCCTAGTACCATGCGTACGACAAGTTTTCAAGCCTACTGTTTATCGTCTGGAATGAACAGTAGCCTCGGGGACTACACCCAGTGGATGCACTTAGTGTGTCCCCACTGGTTATTAAAACATTCGACAAGGTCAGCCCTGTCATGACACTCGACCTGTCGAGTGACGTGCCTCCCTACTCCATGAAGTGCAGTCTATCCTTATGCAGCGTCATATCATGGTTTTCCAATAATACCCATGAAACCTGCAAGGTAGCTACGGAGTGGTGTGGTTCAAAGCGAAATGTATCCAGTATACAATAAATTTTAAGACCTCTGCCGATGCAAGCAATCGACAATGGTCTCGGGGACTACACCCAGTGGGTGCGCTACAGTCTATCCTTATTCAGCGTCATATCATGGTTTGCCAATAATACCCATGAAACCTGCAAGGTAGCTACGGAGTGGTGTGGTTCAAAGCGAAATGTATCCCGTATACAATAAATTCTAAGACCTCTGCCGATGCAAGCAATCGATAGTGGTCTCAGAGACTTCACCTAGTGGGTGTGCTAAGAGCGCCCCCACTGAGACGGTTAACTCTCGATCCGTCGAGTAACTCATCAGAAAAAAAAACACTCGACATGTCGAGTGACCCTAGTACCACGCGTACTATCGATCCCAATATTACTCGACTACGATCCGGTCTATTTGAGTGGAGAAAGTTCAAACATTCTACAACAATCACCCACTAGGTGTAAAGCAGCCAAGAAAAGATAGGAATTCAATCGACAATGGACTTACAATCGAACTTACTCGGACATTGGTACGGAGGGCTATGTTGGCGTCATAAGCCAGCTTGTTGGCCTCGAATGCCTCCTTGGTCCTCAGCATGATCTGCTCTGCCTGGAGCATGGCTTCCTTTGCCGCTTCGGTCTGATCCTCCGGGGTGCGATGAAGAGTGAAGGCCGTCACAGGTGGGGTCGGCGTGGTCGCTGGGGCAGCTGAGGCAGTCTGAGGGGGTCCGGTTGGAGTTGATGTCACAACGGTCGAGACAGCTAGAGGAGCCTGCGACAGAGGTGTTGTGGGTTCAGCCCTAGGTCGTGTCGAGTCGCCTCTCCCTTGGGAAGACTCTACGGTTGAGCGTTGAGGTGCCTGCGCCGATGATGCTCTCCGGGTACGAGCGCGCGAAGTGTCCAATTGCTCCTCGTCGTCCTCCACATGAATGACCTCTCCAATGACAACCGACAATGTTAACATATGCATGTGTCGAGTCCCATTCGGACGAACCAACAACTTTCTTACCCCTATGGGAAGTGGTAGCATCAGCAGTGTCAACATCCATCGCTTCCCCTCCATCTCGAGGAGGCGAGGTCAAAGATGTAGCAGCTCTGACGGATTGAATGGTATTCGGTCAGATACAACTCCAGACTTCAGTCGACAGAAAAATTCGAAAATAAAGACTTACATGGAGACGACGGGTACGGCCACCTTCATGCGAGGCAGAGCTTTGCGAGGCTTGGAGATGGCTTGTTTGGGTTGCTTGGCCAGTCTTTCACTCAACTCAACATTCGAAGGGCGACTCCGTTTTGGGTCCTTGTCGCTAGGGCCCAGAGCTCTATCCTCAGCACCCGTCGGATCCTAGCGGGCCTTGGTGCGACTTTCGCGTCAGGGAGGCGACTCAACCTCTTCTTCTTCGCCGGAGTCCTCGTATTCATCCTCGGTGTCGGAAGAACCGTTGCCGTCCACACTACCACCCTTGCTCACCACACCATCTTCAACATGGTTCCCGTTGGGAACGGGCGAGTGCATGTGCGTCCATTCTTGCATAATTCAAGCAAAGAAGTTAGCTCAATATATCACTCGACAGTACAAACACATCAGTCGACACCACACAACTCACCAGATTCTTCGGTGGGTTTTCTGCCGAGTAAGGTCGGATCCTCTTGGCTCCCAAAGGATTGTCGCAGGCTCTTGTGATTCGACGAAGCCACTGCTCGGCAGTCTTCTGTGGAACCTCTTCTGGATGCGCCCTGGTCGAGTCCTCTGGGCCCGCGTAGTGCCACATGGTGTGGTCTCTGTCTTGGAGCGGCTAGATGCGTTGACCGAGAAATGTCTCTAGCAAATCCATTCCTGTCACTCCGTGCCGGATCAGTTGCACCACCGCCTCAACCAGGATACCCACTTGGACATGCTCCTCTTCGGTCACCCTCAGATATTTGGGAACAGCGGGGAAGGCCAGTCGACATATTGGGCGCAACAACATCTTTGCAGTAGAACCAAGTCGTCTGCCAGCCTCTAATGGACTCGGAAAAAGTCATGGCAGGGAAGGAACTACGAGCTCTTTTCTGAACCCCTAGGCCCCCACACAGCTGGAGCACATGAGTCTTCCCATCAGCAGGGAGAGCTTTCTTCACGGTGTGGGATCTGACCATGAAGAGGTGCTTGAACAATCCCCAATGGGGAGAGCAGCCTAGGAAACATTCGCATAAAGTGACGAATGTAGACAGATAGGCGATGGTGTTCGGAGAGAGGTGGTGCAGTTGAGCGCCGAAAAAGTTCAGAAATCCCCTAAAGAATGGGTGGGGTGGGATGGAAAAACCTCGTTCGACGTGGGAGAGAAGGAGGACCCGCTCCCCGTCGCGCGGCTCCGGCTTGCGCTCCTCCCCCGCCAGTCTCCAAGCGCCATCCACCACGAGCCCGTCGGAGACGAGACCCTCCATGTCCTCGCGAGTGACGACAGAGGGGTGAAAATCCTCCTGCATCTAACCCGCCAGCGCAGTGAATCGGGCGGTCGAGGGCTTCTTGCCCTTGAGCTTCGTCGCCCCCTTCTCCGCCTGCTCCAACTTCTCCATCGTGTTCTTCATTGTCAGCACGGCGCCTTTCGTCGAGGAGGAACGGAGTGGGGGCGCTGGGAGCAGAGGAGGCGGAGGAAAAGAGAGAAAGAACTGGCGGAGGTACTATGCGAATCATGGCGCGGAAAGCTTTATACGCTGCCGAGTGTATCACTGACCAGTGGACCCACGAGATTACCGCAGATGCCAACCACTGACGGTGCCCGATACATGGCAATATGACCAGCACGAAAATCGAGGCATCATGCCTCCACTTGCCCTGATTGTGGCATCATCATCGCACGCGCGCGCTTCCCAAATTTTCATATCCTGGAGAATCCGGGTCTGTCAGACCGACCCGTCGCCTCCCAAGATACTGCCAGTTCACTCGGAGCAAAACAAATGCTGAACATCCACTCGGACACTTTTAAGGCTGAATGGATCCGGGCGAACGGAAAAGAATTCAATCGACGCAAGTTTCATTGAAGCCCCAAATTTCATTCGAAAGATTTTGCGTATCGATCCTGAATGAACGCTAATGCTCAGAGTTCAATCGACGCAAGTTCCCAGGAAATCCCAAATATCATTTGAAGGATTTGATGCACTAATTCAAGGTCTATATTGATACCTCCTTCCACCACTCAAATACCGATCCATTCGGGGGCTAATGACGAGGATATATACCTAGGGTAGGGTCCTAGGCAAGGCCCATGTACCCTACCTAAGGACACCACATAGGAGGACTTGAAGATCAAGCATGAAGTTCTGAGTGGATCCCTGGAGACACTCAAAGCTACTCGACAAATATCCACTCAGAACTCCTTCTATCACTCGGCAGTCGCATGACACTCGAAAGACCTCGCTTTCACTCGATGCCAGAAGACCAGGAGCCATCATCAAGAGCCCAACGGGCAGACGCTGGTTCAATGGTCATTAGTAGCTTTTATTACGGACGTTACTTGTAACGGCAGACTTTAACCCCACGACTAGGCCCTTAGATGCGGGATAATTATGAGGGGCAGCAAACTCTATATAAGCCGCCCCTCCCCTCTTGCACAAGGGTTGGGAACCATTGTAATCTCAATATTCCACACGACATAAGCTCCCGAGCACTGAGACGTAGGGCTATTACCTCCATGAGAGGGGCCTGAACTCATACATCCGTGTGTACACCCTCGCCGTAGCTAGGACTCTACCCTCTCCCTTCGTACCCCTACCATCTACTGTCAGGCTCGTTCCCACGACAGGGATACTAATACGTCTCCACCGTATCTATAATTTTTGATTGTTCCATGATATTATATTATCTGTTTTGGATGTTTTATATGCATTAATATGCTATTTTATATTATTTTTTGGGACTAAGCTATTAATCTAGAGCCTAATGCCAGTTTCTGTTTTTCCTTGTTTTTGAGATTTACAGATAAGGAATATTAAATGGAGTCCAAACGGAATAAAACCTTCGGAAGGAATTTTTCTGGAACGAAAGGAAACCAGGAGACTTGAGAACCAAGGCACGGGAGCCACCATGGGGCCACAAGCCCTTGGGGCATGCCTAGAGGGTAGGGCGTGTAGAGCATGCTTGTGGGCCCATGCTTGCTCTCCTAACCCTAATCTTCGGCCTATAAATTCCGAAATATTCCATCATTATCAGAACAAGCCACGAAAACACTTTTCCACCGCCAGAAGCCTCCGTTCTCGAGAGATCCAATCTTGGGGCCTTTTCCGGTAATCTGTCGGAGGGGGATTCGATCACGTAGGGCTCTACATCAATTGCATTGCCCCTCCGATGATGCGTGAGTAGTTCACCATAGACCTTCTGGTCCATAGCTATTATCTAGATGGCTTCTTCTCTCTCTTTTCTCTTCAATACCATGTTCTTCATGATCTTCATGGAGATCTATCTGATGTAATACTCTTTTGTGGTGTGTTTGTCAAGATCTGATGAATTGTGGGTTTATGTTCAGAATATCCATGAATATTATTTGAGTCTTTCCTGAATTCTTATATGCATGATTTCATATCTTTGCAAGTCTCTTCGAGTTATTGGTTCGGTTTGGCCAACTAGATTGGTAATTCTTGCAATAGGAGAAGTGCTTAGTTTTGGTCAATCTTGCGGTGCCCTCACCCAGTGACAAAGTAGGGGTAGCGAGGTACGTATTGTATTGTTGCCATCAAGGATAAAAAGATGGGGGGTTTCATCATATTGCTTGAGTTTATCCCTCTACATCATGTCATCTTACCTAATGTGTTACTCTGTTCTTCGTGAACTTAATACTCTAGATGCACGCAGGAGTCAGTCGATGTGTGGAGTAATAGTAGTAGATGCAGAATTGTTTTGGTCTACTTGACACGGATGTGATTCCTATATGCATAATTAGTGCCTTGGATATCATCATAATTATTCACTTTTCTATCAATTGCTCGACAGTAATTTGTTTACCCACCGTAATACTTGCTATCATGAGAGAAGCCTCTAGTGAAACCTATGGCCCCCGGGTCTATTTTACATCTTATACTTTCAGATCTAAAACCATAAATACCAAAAATACTTTGCTACATTATTTATCTTTTGTTTTACTTTCCGTTCAAGCAATCTATCTCTATCACATCTCATCCTTGCAAGTAACTTTAAAGGGATTGACAACCCCTTTATAGCGTTGGGTGCAAGAGTTTGATTCCTTGTGTAGGTACACCTATTGGGGACTTGCTTGTATCTCCTACTAGATTGATACCTTGGTTCTCAATAACTGAGGGAAATACTTATCTACTTTGCTGCATCACCCGTTCCTCTTCACGAAAACCAACGCATGCTTGAGAAGTAGCATCCTTTCGTGTACCAGTCGTGCGTGGCAAAAATTTAGACATCGGCTTGGCTCATTCCCGCAACCCACGATGCATCCTGACGAGGCATGGCATGGCGAGGCGGGCGGCGGAGGAGGAGAGCGCGTGTATGTCCCTCTTGTTCTCATGCTCATACATGTGGAAAAACATCCTCCCTTATAAGGAGGTCCAACTCCTACTAAACTAGCAATGTGGGAATAAATTTTGTCCCACCTCTTGACTTGCACGAATGGGCTTAGTGGGTCTCTAGGATTTTATTAGGAATTCTAAAAATTGCTATTGGGCTGGCCCATACTTACATCAAATTCCAGCAGTCAACACAAAACTCAATAACCTCCTTTGTTCCATAGCCCTTGGAGATGCTTCCTTCGGGCCTAGCATGATTATGAAAAAATTTCTTTAAGACTCCCATGAACCTCTCAAAGGGGAACATATTGTGTAGAAATACAGGACCCATAATGGTAATCTCTTCGACTAGGTGAACTAGGACGTGCGTCATAATATTGAGAAGGATGGTGGGAACACCAACTCGAAATTGACAAGACATTGGACAAAATCATTTTGTAACCTTGGTAGGATTTTTGGATCGATTACCTTATAAGAAATTGCAATGAGGAATGCACATAGTTTCATAATGGCTAATCGCACATTTTCTAGTAGAAGCCCCCTCAATGAAACCAGAAGCAATTGCATCATAATCATGTGGCAGTCATGAGACTTTAGGTTTTGGGATTTATTCTCTGCCATATTCATTATTCCCTTTATATTCGACGAGAAGCCAGACGGGACCTTCATACTGCTCAGGCATTCAATTTTTTTCCTTCCGTGCTTTGGTAAGAGCGTAGCTAGCAGGACCTTGATACTGGTTTGGATGCATGCCATCTTTTTTGATCGTACATTGTTGGTCCTGCCGTGCCTCAGGTGTATCTTTTGTCTTCCCATACATGCCCAAGAAGTCTAGCAGGTTCACGCAAAGATTCTTCGTCATGTGGATCACATCGATTGCAGAGCGGACCTCTAGGACTTCCCAATAGGGTAGCTCCCAAAATATAGATTTCTTTTTCCACATGGGCATGTGTCCATTAGCGCCATTCGGAACAGATTGACCGCCAGGACCCTTAACAAGGATTACTTTTAAATCCTTGACCATATAAAATATATCAAACCCAGTCAGGTGGTCAGGCTTCTTCCGGTGATATGCCTCACCTTTGAAATGCTTGCCTTTCTTTCTTAAGAGATGCCTGATCAGAAGAAATCGACAATGTCTCTGGTACACATTCTTCTTACATTTATCCAAATATATACTTCCAGTCTCATCTAAATAGTGTGTGCATGCATTGCATCCCTTGTTTGTCTGTCCTTAAAGGTTACTAAGAGCAGGCCAATCATTGATGGTTACAAACAACAACGCTCATAGGTCAAAGTCCTCCTGTTTGTGCTCATCCCACACATGTACACATTTTTATCCCACAACTGTAAAAGTTCTTCAACTAATGTCCATTGGTACACATCAATGTCATTGTCGGGTTGCTTAGGGCCTTGGATGAGCACTAGCATCATAATGAACTTCCGCTTCATGCACAACCAAGGAGGAAGGTTGTAGACACATAGAGTCACATGCCAGGTGCTATGACTGCAGCTTTGCTCCCCAAAAGGATCCATGCCATCTGTACTTAGAGCAAACCATAAGTTCCTTGCATCATTGGCAAATTCTGAGAACTCTCTATCGATTTTTCTCCACCGCGACCCATTAGTGGTTATTCTCAACATCTCGTCTTTCTTAAGGTCTTCTTTGTGCCATCGCAACAACTTTTCATGCTCTTTGTTTTGGAACAAATGTTTCAACCGTGGTATTACAGGGGCATACCACATCACCTTGGCAGGAACCCTCTTCCTGAGGCGCTCGCCCTCAACATCACCAGGGTCATCACGAATGATCCTATAGCGCAATGCACCGCATACCGGGCATGCATTCAAATTCTCATACTCCTCACCGCGGTAGAGGATGCAGTCATTAGGACATGCATGTATCTTCTGCACCTCTAAATCTAGAGGGCAGACAACCTTTTTTTTTTGCTTCATACGTACTGACGGGCAATTCGTTATCCTTTGGAAGCTTCTTCTTCATTATTTTCAGTAACATCTCAAATTCCTTGCCAGATAAACCATTCTCTGCCTTCCATTGCAGCAATTCCACTGTGGTACCAAGCTTTGTGTTGTCATCTTCGCAATTTGGGTACACCGATGTTTTGTGATCCTCTAACATGCTCTCCAACTTCAACTTCTCCTTTTCACTTTCGCATTCTCTCTATGCATCAACAATGACCCGACGAAGATCATCAACCGGCACATCTAGTGCCTCTTGATCTTCAGCTTCCCCCATGGCAGTATCATCGTATTCAGGGAACATATGATAGTTGTCATCATCCTCTTCTTCTTCTTCTTCTTCATTGTCTTCCATCATAACCCCTCTTTCTCCGTGCTTGGTCCAACAATTATAGCTGGGCATGAAACCAGACCGAAGCAGGTGGGTGTGAAGGATTTTTGAGAAAGAGCAATCCTTCTTATTTTCACAGTCAACACATGGATAATACATAAAACCATTCACACTGTTTGCTTGAGCCACACCGATAAAATTATGTAGGCCCATAATGTACTCGGTAGTGCGTTGGTCACCGTACATCCATTGCCAGTTCATCTGCATTATATAATTAAGTATACCAAAAACCATTACAGAACATCATGAATAGATAAATGACCAAATTAATACAAGTTCATCACATTAAAATCAAAGTACAGTAGATATAAAATGTTATCGGGAGGTGACTACACCGCTGCCATCCAATTTGTACTCGTGCATGGCGGGAAACGTGATGATGTGGATGACGATTTTTGTGTGTGTATTGCTAGAGTTGCGAGCCGATGAAGACAACAACACAGTCAGACGACCATGCGAGAGGTCATCTAATGTCGTGAGAGGCGAGGCAATTCTCAGATGACGCCTAGCATGCGCCAACGCAAGCAACTAAGAGCATCTACAACCGGACCTCTCAAACCCACCTCAAACGTTCGCGCAGGCCACTCGGTCACTGCCCAGTCACTTTTTTTTGACCCAAACGGACCCCTTAAACGCCCATGCTAACTGGCACTATCCATATCCAACCCAAATATGAGGCGGGTATGGGAGCGCCCTGGCACGCCCGCCATGTCGGACCCGACAGCCCGTCCTCACCCCAAATTGCACCAAATCCCCCCGAAGAGCAGCCGGATCCTTTTGCTATCTCCTTTATTCTTCCTCCTCCTCGCCGTCCGTCTAGCGCTCCGCCACCGCGCCATCCATCTCGAGCTCAGCCTCTTCGACGCCAACTCCGGAAGAGCGCGCCCATCCTCGCCGCGAGGGACGTAGTCGCTGGCCCGGACGCCATCGTCGCACATCCGTCAAAACTCATACTCTGCCTTGCGCTTGATGTGTTCGACACATTGACCGACCAAAATTATTGTGATTTTGTTAGATAAAGATGGATTCGGATGCTTCGTCAGACGAGGAGTATGGACTGACTGAGCTTGACCAAACAATTGAAGATGAGTTATTCCATTCCTCGGATTCGGAAGAAGAAGTGGACATGCTCATGCTCATGAGCATGCAAGAGGAAATGGACTGACAAATGCAGCATATTCTCAACTTCAAGGGCTCAATCAAAGGGAGAAGAGTGATCAACCGGGACAGGGTGTTCGGAGCAAAGCTACTGCACAAGGACTATTTTGCTCCCACACCTACTTTCTCGGATGATCAATGGTTTCGTCGCCGTTTTTGCATGAGGAAACCATTGTTTTTGCGCATTATTGACGAAGTGGAGTCACACGATGACTACTTCAAGCTGAAGAGGGATTGCTGCGGGCAACTCTATTTCTCGCTCAAGCAGAAGTGCACGACTGCTATGACGATGCTTGCACTTGGTACTCCTGCTGACGCCGTTGGTGAGATGGTCAGGATGGGGGAGAGTTGTGGTACTGCTGCACGTGCCTGAAGACTACTGTCAAATTTGTTGGAAATATGCCCTAGAGGCAATAAATAAAGTGTTTATTATTATATTTCCTTGTTCATGATAATCGTTTATTATCCATGCTATAATTGTATTGAATGGAAACACATTGCATGTGTGGGTAAATAGACAACACAATGTCCCTAGTATGCCTCTAGTGAACTAGCTCGTTGATCAAAGGATGGTTAAGGTTTCCTAGCCATGGACATGAGATGTCATTTGATAACGGGATCACATCATTGGGAGAATGATGTGATGGACAAGACCCAAACTACAAACGTAGCATATGATCGTGTCAGTTTATTGCTACTGTTTTCTGCATGTCAATGTATATGTTCCTATGACCATGCATGCAACTCACGGATATCGGAGGAGTGCCTTGTGTGTATCAAATGTCACAACGTAATTGGGTGACTATAAAGGTGCTCTACAGGTATCTCCGATGGTGTCTGTTGAGTTGGCATGGATCGAGACTGGGATTTGTTACTCCGTGTAACGGAGAGGTATCTCGGGGCCCACTCGGTAATGCAACATCACAATAAGCCTTGCAAGCAATGTGACTAATTGTTAGTTGCGGGATCTTGTATTACGGAACGAGTAAAGAGACTTGCCGGTAACGAGGTTGAACTAGGTATGGAGATACCGACGATCGAATCTCGGGCAAGTAACATACCGAAGAACAAAGGGAACGTTATACGGGATTAACTGAATCCTTGGCATAGAGGTTCGACCGATAAAGATCTTCGTAGAATATGTAGGAACCAATGTGGACGTCCAGGTCCCGCCATTGGTTATTGACCGTAGAGGTGTCTCGGTCATGTCTACATAGTTCTCGAACCCGCAGGGTCTGCACACTTAAGGTTCGGTGACGTTTCGGTAGTGTAGAGTTATGTATGGTGGTGACCGAAGTTTGTTCGGAGTCCCATATGAGATCCCGGTCATCACGAGGAGCTCCGGAATGGTCCGGAGGTAAAGATTCATATATAGGAAGTCCCAGTTTGGTTTCCGGAAAAATTTCGGGCTCATCGGTAGTGTACCGGGAGTGCCGGTAGTGTACCGGGAGACCTTTGGGAGGGGTACTTAGACCCCAAGAGGTCCATGGGCTGTGGGAGAGTATTAAACAGCCCTTAGTGGGCTGGGAAAACAGCCACAAAGGCCCATGGCGCAGGAGAGAAAGTCCTAAAGCAAAAAGTGGAAAATCAGCCAATAGGAGGCAATTCTACTCCAACTAGGATTGGAGGTGAAGTAGGATTGCTCCCACCTCCTATTTCGGCCGACCCAAAGGCCTTGGCTGCCTCTCCTCTCCTCTCCTCCTATATATACTAGTGGATTGGGTGGTTTTTGGACAGAATTTCTGGCCACGTGCTACCCGTTCCACCGGTGCATAGTTTCTCCTCTAGATCGTAGTTCCGCAGTGCTTAGGCGAAGCCCTGCCGGAATTGCTCCACCACCATCACCGGAGCGCCGTCACGCTGCCAGTGAACTCTCTCTCCTCTCCACCTTCTCTTGCTGGATCAAGACGGTGGAGATCATCATCAAGCTGCACGTGTGCTGAACGCGGAGGTGCCATCCGTTCGGTACTAGATCGGAAGGATCGTGATCAAGGCCACGGGACGTTCGTGATCGGATCGCGGGACGGATCATGACGAGATCACGGGACGGTTCGTGATTAGATCGCGGGACGCTCGGCGATTTGGATCGCGAAGAAGTTCGACTACACCAACCGCGTTTCTTAACGCTTCCCGCTTAGCGATCTACAAGGGTATGTAGATCCACTCTCCCTCTCGTAGGTGCTCATCACCATGGATAGGTTTGTGTGTGCATAGGAAAAAAATTGTTTCCCATGCGACGTTCCCCAACAGTGGCATCATGAGCTAGGTTGATGGTTCGATGAGATCTCGAGTAGAACACAAAAGGTTTGTGGGCGTTGATGCTTAGATTGCTTCCTCCCTTGGTCGGATTTTGTTTCAGAGGGATTGTGAGATGAAGCGGCCTGGACCAACATTACTCGTACGCTTACGAGAGACCGGTTCCCTCGACGCAACTTGTTGCTTAGATGGCTTGCGGGTGACAGTTTCTCTTACTTTAGTTGGATCGGATCCGACAAAGGCGGTCCTTGAGAAGGTTGAAAAGCAAACTACGTATCACCGTTGTGGCTTTGCGTAGGTGAGAATCGTTCTTGCTAGATACCCGTAGCAGCCACGTAAAACTTGCAACAACAACTAGAGGACGTCTAACTTGTTTTTGCAAGGTATGTTGTGATATGATATGGCCAATTACATGATGAGATATATGTGATGTATGAGATGATCATGTGATGTATAGAATTTCACGACTTGCATGTCGATGAGTATGGCAACCGGCGGGAGCCATAGGGTTGTCTTCAATTATTGTATGACCTGCGTGTCAATCATTAAGCGCTATGTAATGCTTTACTTTATCGCTATGGTAGAAATAGTAGTAGAAGCTTGCAGGGCGTGACAACCCCGATGGCGACACGTTGATGGAGATCAAGATGATGGAGATCATGGTGTCGTGCCGGTGACGATGGAGATCATGCCGATGTTTTGAAGACGGAGATCTTAAACACAAGTTCATGGCCATATCATGTCACTTATGAATTGCATGAGATGTTAATCCTTTTATGCACCTTGTTTTGCTTAGTACAACGGTAGCATTATAAGGTGATCCCTCACTTAAATTTCAAGATAAATTGTGTTCTCCCCGAGTGTGCACCGTTGCGAAAGTTCGTCGTGTCGAGACACCACGTGATGATCGGGTGTGATAGATTCTACGTTCACATACAACGGGTGCAAGCCAGATTTGCACGCGCAGAACACTCGGGTTAAACTTGACGAGCCTAGCATGTACAGACATGGCCTCGGAACACAAGAGACCGAAAGGTCGAACATGAGTCATATAGTAGATATGATCAACATAATGATGTTCACCATTGAAGCCACCTTAACTCACGTGATGATCGGACTTGAGTTGGTGAATTTGGATCATGTGACACTCAGATGACCTGAGGGATGTCAATTTGAGTGGGAGCTTTAATAATTTGATTAACTAAACTCATTATCTTGAACAATAGTCTAAGTAACCTTTGCATATTTATGTTGTAGATCAATGGCTCGCGCAGTAGCACCCCTGAATTTTAATGCGTTCCTAGAGAAAGCTAAATTGAAAGATGATGGAAGTAACTTTGTTGACTGGGCCCGTAATCTGAGGATTATCCTCACGGCTTCCCAGAAGTCATATGTCCTTGATGCACCGCTTGGTGACCAGCCAGAAGACATGACCTCCGAAGACGTTAAGAACGCTTGGGAGGCTCGTGCTGGAGACTACTCAATAGTTCAGTGTGCAATATTGTATGGCTTAGAACCGGGACTTCAAAGACGTTTTGAACGTCATGGAGCATATGAGATGTTCCAGGAGTTGAAGTTTATCTTTCAGAAGAATGCCCAGATCGAGAGGTATGAGACCTCCGATAAATTCTATGCTTGCAAGATGGAGGAGAATGGGTCTATTAGTGAGCACATACTCAGAATGTCTGGGTACTCAAACCGTCTAGCGGAGTTGGGAATTACCCTTCCGCCGGAGGCGATCACTGATAGAGTTCTTCAATCACTGCCACCTAGTTACAAGAGCTTTGTGATGAACTATAACATGCATGGGATGAACAAGTTAGTCGCCGAGCTGTTTGCGATGCTGAAAGTCGCTGAGTCTGAAATCCAGAAAGAACATCAAGTGTTGATGGTCAATAAAACCACTAGTTTCAAGAAAAAGGGCAAAGGCAAAGGCAAGAAGGGTAAAACCAAGAAGGATGGCAAAGCAGTTGCTACTCCTACAAAGAAGCCTAAGCATGGACCTAAGCCAGAAACTGAGTGCTTTCATTGCAAAGGAACTGGTCACTGGAAGCGGAACTGCCCCAAGTACCTGGCTGGCAAGAAGGCGGCCAACGACAAACAAGGTATACATGATATACATGTTATTGATGTGTACCTTACTAGTTCTCGTAGTAGTGCCTGGGTATTTGATACCGGTTCGGTTGCTCACATTTGCAACTCAAAGCAGGAACTACGGAATAAACGAAGACTGGCAAAGGACGAAGTGACGATGCGCGTGGGAAATGGTTCCAAGGTTGATGTGATCGCCGTCGGCACGCTCTCTCTTCGATTACCATCGGGATTAGTGATGAACCTGAATAATTGTTATTTAGTGCCTGCGTTAAGCATGAACATTATATCTGGATCTTGTTTATTGCGAGACGGTTACTCATTTAAATCAGAGAATAAAGGTTGTTCTATTTATATGAGTAATATCTTTTATGGTCATGCACCCAATGTTAGGGGTTTATTCATATTGAATCTTGATAGTGATGAGACACATGTTCATAACATTGATGCCAAAAGATGTAGAGTTGATAATGATAGTACCACTTTCTTGTGGCACTGCCGTTTAGGTCATATTGGTGTAAAACGCATGAGGAAGCTCCATGCTGATGGACTTTTGGAGTCACTTGATTTTGAATCACTTGACACATGTGAACCATGCCTCATGGGCAAGATGACTAAAACGCCGTTCTCTGGAACAATGGAACGGGCAAGTGACTTGTTGGAAATCATACATACAGATGTGTGCGGTCCAATGAATGTCGAAGCGCGCGATGGTTATCGTTACTTTCTCACCTTCACTGATGACTTGAGTAGATATGGATATATTTACTTGATGAAACACAAGTCTGAAACGTTTGAAAAGTTCAAGCAATTTCAGAGTGAAGTTGAGAATCGTCGTAACAAGAAGATTAAATTTCTACGATCTGATCGAGGAGGTGAATATCTGAGTTATGAGTTTGGCAGTCACTTAAGACAATGTGGAATTGTTTCACAGTTGACACCGCCCGGAACACCACAGCGTAATGGTGTGTCTGAACGTCGTAATCGGACCTTATTAGATATGGTGCATTCTATGATGTCTCTTGCCGATTTGCCACTATCGTTTTGGGGTTATGCATTAGAGACAACTGCATTCACTTTAAATAGGGCACCATCGAAATCCGTTGAGATGACGCCATATGAACTGTGGTTTGGCAAAAAGCCGAAGCTGTCGTTTCTTAAAGCTTGGGGATGTGATGCTTATGTCAAAAAGCTTCAGCCTGAAAAGCTGGAACCCAAAGCGGAGAAATGCGTCTTCATAGGATACCCGAAAGAGACAGTCGGGTATACCTTCTATCTCAGATCCGAGGGCAAAGTGTTTGTCGCTAAGAACGGAACATTTCTTGAGAAAGAGTTTCTCTCGAAGGAATTGAGTGGGAGGAAAATAGAGCTTGATGAGGTTGTTGAACCTTTGCTTCTACCAGAAAGTAGCGCAGCGCAGAAAGATGTTTATGTGGAGCCTACGACGGTTGAAGAAGAAGTTAATGATGATGATCATGAAGCTTCGGATCAAGTTACTAATGAACCTCGTAGGTCGACAAGAACGCGTGCTACTCCTGAGTGGTACGGCAATCCTGTCTTAAAGGTCATGTTGTTGGACAACAATGAACCTACGACCTATGAAGGAGCGGTGATGGGCCCAGATTCCGAGAAATGGTTAGAGGCCATGAAATCCGAGATGGGATCCATGTATGAAAACAAAGTATGGACTTTGGAAGTACTACCTAAAGGGCGAAAGGCCATTCAGAACAAATGGATTTTTAAGAAGAAGACGGACGCAGACGGTAATGTCAACGTCTATAAAGCTCGACTTGTGGCAAAGGGTTTTTCACAAGTTCAAGGAGTTGACTACGATGAGACTTTCTCACCCGTAGCGATGCTTAAGTCTGTCAGAATCATGTTGGCAATAACTGCTTATTTCAACTATGAAATTTGGCAGATGGATGTCAAAACGGCGTTCCTCAACGGTTTCCTTGAGGAAGAGTTGTATATGATGCAACCCGAAGGTTTTGTCGATCCAGAGAATGCTGACAAAGTTTGCAAACTCCAGCGATCCATTTATGGACTGGTGCAAGCATCTCGGAGTTGGAATAAGCGTTTTGATGAGGTGATCAAAGCGTTTGGGTTTATACAAGTTTATGGAGAACCTTGTATTTACAAGAAAGTGAGTGGGAGCTCTGTAGCGTTTCTAGTGTTATATGTGGATGACATATTGCTGATTGGAAATGATATAGAAATGCTGGAAAGCGTGAAGGAATATTTGAATAAGAGTTTTTCAATGAAGGACCTAGGAGAAGTTGCTTTCATATTAGGCATTAAGATCTATAGAGATAGGTCGAGACGCTTAATAGCACTTCCACAGAGCACATACCTTGATAAAGTTTTGAAGAAGTTCAAAATGGAGCAGTCCAAGAAGGGGTTCTTGCCTGTGTTACAAGGTGTGAAGTTGAGTAAGACTCAATGCCCAGTGACTGCAGAAGATAAAGAAAAGATGAGCGTCATCCCCTATGCTTCAGCCATAGGTTCTATCATGTATGCAATGTTGTGCACAAGACCCGATGTTAGCCTTGCCATAAGTATGGCCGGAAGGTTTCAAAGTGATCCTGGAATGGAGCACTGGCAAGCGGTCAAGAATATCCTTAAGTACCTTAACAGGACTAAGGACATGTTTCTCGTTTATGGAGGTGATGAAGAGCTCGTCGTAAAGGGTTACGTCGATGCAAGCTTTGACACTGATCCGGACGATTCTAAATCGCAAACCGGATACATATTTATTCTTAACGGGGGAGCGGTAAGCTGGTGCAGTTCCAAGCAAAGCGTGGTAGCTGATTCTACATGCGAAGCAGAGTACATCGCAGCCTCGGAGGCAGCGAAGGAAGGTGTCTGGATGAAGCAGTTCATGACAGATCTTGGAGTAGTGCCAAGTGCACTGAATCCAATAAACCTGTTCTGTGACAACACTGGTGCCATTGCTCTAGCCAAGGAACCAAGGTTTCACAAGAGGACCAGACACATAAAGCGACGCTTCAACTCCATCCGGTTCTACATCGAGGAGAAGGACATAAATATTTGCAAAGTGCACACGGATCTGAATGTTGCAGACCCGTTGACTAAACCTCTTCCAAGGGCTAAACATGATCAACACCAGAACTGTATGGGTGTTCGATTCATTACCATGTAAATCACATAGTGATGTGAACTAGATTATTGACTCTAGTGCAAGTGGGAGACTGTTGGAAATATGCCCTAGAGGCAATAAATAAAGTGTTTATTATTATATTTCCTTGTTCATGATAATCGTTTATTATCCATGCTATAATTGTATTGAATGGAAACACATTGCATGTGTGGGTAAATAGACAACACAATGTCCATAGTATGCCTCTAGTGAACTAGCTCGTTGATCAAAGGATGGTTAAGGTTTCCTAGCCATGGACATGAGATTTCATTTGATAACGGGATCACATCATTGGGAGAATGATGTGATGGACAAGACCCAAACTACAAACGTAGCATATGATCGTGTCAGTTTATTGCTACTGTTTTTTGCATGTCAATGTATATGTTCCTATGACCATGAGATCATGCAACTCACGGATATCGGAGGAGTGCCTTGTGTGTATCAAACGTCACAACGTAACTGGGTGACTATAAAGGTGCTCTACAGGTATCTCCGATGGTGTCTGTTGAGTTGGCATGGATCGAGACTGGGATTTGTTACTCCGTGTAACGGAGAGGTATCTCGGGGCCCACTCGGTAATGCAACATCACAATAAGCCTTGAAAGCAATGTGACTAATTGTTAGTTGCGGGATCTTGTATTACGGAACGAGTAAAGAGACTTGCCGGTAACGAGGTTGAACTAGGTATGGAGATACCGACGATCGAATCTCGGGCAAGTAACATACCGAAGAACAAAGGGAACGTTATACGGGATTAACTGAATCCTTGACATAGAGGTTCGACCGATAAAGATCTTCGTAGAATATGTAGGAACCAATGTGGACGTCCAGGTCCCACCATTGGTTATTGACCGTAGAGGTGTCTCGGTCATGTCTACATAGTTCTCGAACCCGCAGGGTCTGCACACTTAAGGTTCGGTGACGTTTCGGTAGTGTAGAGTTATGTATGGTGGTGACCGAAGTTTGTTCGGAGTCCCGGATGATATCCCGGACATCACGAGGAGCTCCGGAATGGTCCGGAGGTAAAGATTCATATATAGGAAGTCCCAGTTTGGTTTCCGGAAAAGTTTCGGGCTCATCGGTAGTGTACCGGGAGTGCCGGTAGTGTACCGGGAGACCTCCGGGAGGGGTACTTCGACCCCAAGAGGTCCATGGGCTGTGGGAGAGTATTAACCAGCCCTTAGTGGGCTGGGAAAACAGCCACAAAGGCCCATGGCGCAGGAGAGAAAGTCCTAAAGCAAAAAGTGGAAAATCAGCCAATATGAGGTAATCCTACTCCAACTAGGATTGGAGGTGAAGTAGGATTGCTTCCCACCTCCTATTTCGGCCGACCCAAAGGCCTTGGCTGCCTCTCCTCTCCTCTCCTCCTATATATACTAGTGGATTGGGTGATTTTTGGACAGAATTTCCGGCCACGTGCTACCCGTTCCACCGGTGCATAGTTTCTCCTCTAGATCGTAGTTCCGCAATGCTTAGGCGAAGCCCTGCCGGAATTGCTCCACCACCATCACCGGAGCGCCGTCACGCTGCCGGCGAACTCTCTCTCCTCTCCACCTTCTCTTGCTGGATCAAGACGATGGAGATCGTCATCAAGCTGCACATGTGCTGAACGCGGAGGTGCCGTCCGTTCGGTACTAGATCGGAAGGATCGTGATCAAGGCCACGGGACGTTCGTGATCGGATCGCGGGACGGATCGTGACGAGATCACGGGACGGTTCGTGATTAGATCGCGAGACGCTCGGCGATTTTGGATCGCGAAGAAGTTTGACTACACCAACCGCGTTTCTTAACGCTTCCCGCTTAGCGATCTACAAGGGTATGTAGATCCACTCTCCCTCTCGTAGATGCTCATCACCATGGATAGGTTTGCGTGTGCGTAGGAAATTTTTTGTTTCCCATGCGACGTTCCCCAACAAAATTTGCCCGCGCCGTGGTTGAGGTGTTTGGACCGGAATATCTCAGAGAACCAAATTCGCAGGACACAGAGAAGTTATTGGCTATTGGAGAGGCAAGGAGGTTTCCAGGAATGCTTGGATCAATTGATTGCATGCATTGACAATGAAATAACTGCCCCAAAGGTCCGCGGGGAATGTATCAAGGTCACATCAAAGATGCCACAATCATACTAGAAGCAGTGTCATCACATGACTTATGGATCTGGCATGCCCGGTTCTCACAAGGACACAACGTGCTCCAACGATCTTCGGTGTTCAACCGGCTTTGCAATGGGGAATCACCGCCATGCAACTACATCGTCAATGGCCGAGACTACAACATGGGATACTATCTTGCCGATGGTATCTATCCTTAGTGGACGGCTTTTGTGAAGACCATATCTGAGCCGTGTGGCAACAAATAGATCCACTTTGCAACAATGCAGGAAACGGCTAGGAAGGATGTGGAGAGGGTATTTGGTGTGCTCGAGGCTCGTTGGGAAATTGTGCGAAGCGCTGCAATGATATGGGAATCAGAAACTTTGTGGCAGTTGATGACATGTTGTGTTATTCTACACAATATGATTGTCGAGGACGAGGGTGAAGGAGTAGTCAAAACCCATGATTTCGAAGCTCCCAGAGGATCAAGATGCGGTCCAATTTCAGAATTTTCTGTAGATGCATCAAAATCTTCGAAATCACCAGGTGCACACGCATTTACTCAATGATCTTGTGGAGCACATATGGATCCACAATAGCAACCAAGGAGGCAATACTTAAGTTTAGCACTTCAAATAAATTTTATGTAAATGCTATGTACGCTTGATACCAACGCTACTTATTTTACGTGCGACATGATCGACGTGCATGTATTTGCATGTATTTGAGAGTCCGGATTTGAAATATGTGGATGCACGAAACGAAATATGAGGACCCGTCCAGATGTGCCCGCGGACATGTCCGGGCGCGTCCGCCGTGGTTTGAGGGGCCGTATTTGTCAAGTCCAGCTATAGATGCTCTAACGTAGGAAATGTAAGGATTCTAATCCTCCAAAATTTCTATCAAAATGCTTTGAATTAATGCCTATTTTCTAGTCGGTGTGTTTTCATAAATTTCATCTACTTTTTTTTAACATAATACTGTAGTAACATCTAGTAACGCATAACGGCCATTATAACTTTTTTATTAGCAGGGGGCATAGCACGTGCAGCCGGAGCCAAAAATCCGAGCAATAAATCCCCTAGTTAAACTGCGATCTTATCATCTGCGTAAAAGAAGACCTCGTTGAACTACCGTCGCTTTCCCAGGTTCCACATCTCCTGAACCTGAACTCGCCCACCAGCCATCCCCGCACACCTTTGCCGTCGCCACGCCACCTGCTGCTCCCATCCCTCTGCAGCTTGGAACAGCCCAGGCCTGCGCCGCGCTCCTCCGGGGCCGGACGAATCGGGCAGCTGCGCCGGTTGGAGCCGCCGGGCCGTGGGAGCCTGCCGGCTGATGCGGCGGCGGCAATGGGACTATGGGAGTTCATCCTGCGCGGCGGCGGCCGGCGCTTCATCAAGCGCAAGGGCAGCGACGCTGGCGAGGCTGGTCAGTGCACCCTCCCGCGGCCTTCTTTTCTGCTCTCTAGCTCTCTCGTTGCTCGCTGTGCGCCTTTTGGGGAGGTGAGATCAGAGATGGAAGGTCGTTAGCAGCAAAGTGGTTTCTCGGCTTACTTCAACTCCACTCCTCTTTCGAGCAGTTGTAAAGATTTGAGTTTTGAGTGCGCGGAGGCAGTCCTTGCTGTTCTGCATCTTGACGGCCAGTCTATTTTTTGAATCTTCTTCATTGGTATAAATGGCATGAAAATCGCACCTTTTCCACATTGAATTACTTGTACATGTGGCAAAACTGCTTTCTTCAAAATTGTATTGCCCTAGTTTTGTTAAGCTTGCTGAGGTTGTACCAGCGAATCCTACAAAGTAGTGTACTCCACAAACAATATAGGAAACTGGCCATTTCCAGTTGGTTATTCTCATTTTGGCAGATAGTAAACTGACTTTTTTCCGATTATCTGCTCACCGGGTGCTGATTTAGTTTGCAATAGGAAATGTTGAAAGAAAATTAACTATTGTAGACTTCATTAGACTCCAATAGGCTCTTCAGTTCGTGTAGGCATGATGTGGATAGGACGAAGTAACAGCATGCTTACGGCCTTACGCCCACTTGTGGGTTTGTTCATTCTCTTGCTCTTGTGGGATAAATTGTAATATTTGTTCCCACTCCCTGATCCCAAAATCAGTGAGTAAGCTTTTGTGCACCCTCTCTCATGAAGTGATGGGACTGTTTCCAGCGACTGCAAATCGATGGCAACCTTGGCATGTGAGTTATGGTGATTTATGCGTTGAATGGTGCTTTAGTCTTGTGGGTGTTTAGATTCCATGGCAAGGAGACCAGCTTAGTACGTATGATTGTCCACACTTTGTTTAACTCCTTTTTTTTAATGTTATTTCTAGTTGTGTACAGTGCACATGGCAAATCAGTTAGTTCAGCTCCTTTCTGAACTTTGAGTTTCGTCATCTCTTCATTGGCCACCCGAAGAAAAAGTGGAATTCTTTGTTGGCATGCAGAGTGTTGAACCTGAAAAGTATTGTTCAGTTGTGCGCATTATCTACTGAAAGAAGTCATTCTTAGTGGAGGCAAACTAAAACTGTGATGCCACTTGCCATGTTTGATATTGCTATTTCCCCTATTGCCCTAGTTGTCATGATTTTATTTTTGATGAAAAATTTGCATTTCAAAGTATGCTTTAGTGGCATTAAATAAATGGTAATCTGCATCACTTTGTGATTGACCAAAACTGAGCTTTGCACTCTTGGTTTCACTTTTATGGCCTCCCAGGCCGGGCAATGGAGGAGCTGAGAGGTTCTCTGTACAATGAATTCCATACTTCGGAAGGGGCTAAGCGGCAGCAGCAGAGGTTTTGTGGCCCGGGTGTCGCGCTAACATTCAACTTTGTGGTTTCTGTTGGGATCATCATGGCAAACAAGATGGTGCGTGTTGTCTTTTCAGTTTTCTTACACTTCATGGCATCTCTTATTTAGTTTTCTTTCAGTTATTATTTTTCTGCTAGTCTCTGCATTTACTTTTTAGATGATATGTTTTGTTTTGCAGGTGATGGGTAGTGTTGGGTTTAACTTCCCAGTTGCACTGTCACTAATTCATTACATAGCTGCCTGGGTCCTCATGGCTATCCTGAGGGCATTATACTTGATGCCCATCGCCCCTCCTTCAAAATCCACTCCTTTCTCCTCATTATTCGCTTTGGGTGCTGTGATGTCTTTTTCCACCGGACTTGCTAATATCAGCTTAAAGCATAATAGGTGAGATCAACAATGAAGGCTGCCTGTTCAACAAATGCAAAAAATCTACCTTAAAGTTGTGGCCAATCGTTTTTTCTCATATTCTGCTCACTGGTCTCTAACTTCAGTGTAGGGTTTTATCAAATGGCTAAGATAGCTGTAACTCCAACCATAGTTGCAGCAGAATTTATTCTTCTCAAGAAAAGGGTCTCCTTCCGAAAGGTACATTGTTAGAAAATTTAAGCTTCATATACTGTTCAATTTTTTAGTTGATCTAATTGGTAAGAATAATTTATATTTTTTATTACAGGTTATCACACTAGTTATAGTGTCATTTGGTGTGGCTGTAGCAACTGTTACTGATTTGGAGTTCAACTTTTTTGGTGCTTGTGTAGCAGTAGCTTGGATCATTCCTAGTGCTATAAACAAGATCCTGTGGTCAAATCTGCAGCAGAGTGGAAACTGGACTGCTCTTGCGTAAGTTGTGATTTATGTCTCTTCTGAGACAGGCTCATAGTTCATATATTTACCCCTAACATTCAGGTTATTGATCAGGTTGATGTGGAAGACAACCCCAATTACGATATTTTTCTTTCTTGTCCTGATGCCTTTGATGGATCCTCCCGGATTATTGTCTTTCAACTGGAATTTCAAGAACAGCTGTGCAATCTTGATATCTGCTTTGCTTGGTTTTCTTCTTCAGTGGTCTGGTGCTTTGGCACTTGGGTGAGGCATACTACTAGTTTTCTCTTGCATGATTGCCCTTCTATTCTGTTAATGTGCATATTTTCTCCTGAAACAAAAGCATGTATTTATGTGTCCAAGTTTGTTACTAGATTATGTTTTAGGCTTCATGACTTCCTTCACATGATCTTTTGTATTTAGGCAATATCTCATATTTGAAAAAAGGAGAAGTGTTTGTATGCATGCCATATCCACATGCTTAAGCATTTTGATAAAAGAAAGTACCTCTTTGCTCGTAGAAATGCACTTATGAGCTGACTCAAAACATTGATATGCAATCTACCTTTAGTTGTTCTATACTTCTACTTGCACCTATAATTCTGTCTGATAAACTCATGATTGTTGCTGGTATGCACTATTTTGAGAATAAGATACCTTCTTCACCATTATGCTGATAAATGACAAGATCAAGTTTCCAACCGACAATAGAAAGCCTGTCCACTATCCATTACTTTGTTCCTCCTGGAGCATAGCATTCACATGTCTTGTATATTCATGCTTCGTATTCATGCATTATTTCTACCTGTCATTCTCTCTCTCTTCGTGGAACCTGTGAAGGTCAACTGATCTCTGCGCTGGCTTTTGCATGATGCAGTGCAACTTCGGCTCTATCTCATGTTGTGCTAGGACAATTCAAGACTATTGTCATAATGCTCTCTGGGTTTCTGGTATTTAAATCTGATCCTGGACTCACCAGTCTTTATGGAGCTGTCATTGCACTAGGAGGCATGTCAGTCTACACTTACCTAGGGCTAAAAGAGTCAACCATCGGTGGTAAGAGAATTCCATCAACATCTAGGCAGAGTATTCTCTCACCGAAGTCCAAGGTTATAATAGACGGAGAAAAGCCAGAAACAACACCCGTGGACTCTGTCTAAGTTGAAGAATTGCCATTTGGACTGCATTTGTTGAGTTCCATGCACGAACCTCACCTGAGCTTAACCGTATTGAGGAAAGACGGTCAATCTGTATGCAAGTAGCATTCTTAAGAGCATGCTCTCTTTTCCCCTCTTGTTCTTCCTAGAATGCCATGATTCTGTTTTAGGAAACTTTAGTAAGCTGTTGTGTTCTCCGTTCACCATACTCTTAACATAGAAATAGCTGTCATTCTCTAGTGTTACCAATTTTGGCCAACAGGTGCAAATTTTGGTTTCTGCCATTTACCTTGTGGATTTTTTTTTTGCGATTCAGAAAATAGATGATATGCTGCTAACAGTAGTTCTTGTTGGATTTCTTGTAGGTTTCACACTGACTGTTGTTCTTACAAGTATATGCCGGCAGCTGTTATGCTGTACTTTTACACACCAAATTGTTGGTGCTTGCGGTGTTGCTCTTTGGCTGGGTGGGTGGGGGGGTATTTTTGGAGAAAAATAGTTTTCACAGCATTATTCTTGGGGGGGAAAGTTGGAATGGCCACTGTGAATGGAATGCTAATATACATGAATGAAGCTTTTGCCTCCGTTTCAAAAACATTTCACACCTGAAGCCTAGCCACCAGTATGACAAGAGCTTTCTTGGTCACAAGACCTGAGCAAATGGGACAAATCAATTTTTAAATAGGAATTGAAACGAGGTATGGTTAAGGAGAAGCACATCTGAGGAGAAATTGTACAAAAAAAAGGAGACTAAGCAAAAGTTTCCAGATTTTAATTCTGAACCGGACGAACAAAATCTGGAGCATTGCGGTTGTGCTCAAAACCTAATCGCTTTTTTGCCTGATGAGAATGCAAAACCGTCCAAGAACTGTGACATATTTCAGCAGCGTTTCCTTGTAGAATCTGAAACTAAGCATGCATGAATAGTTTAACTACAAAAGCTGGGGATAACTCACAACAATATGACTCTAGAGTCTAGGAAAAGAATGAAATAAAATGCCGCACAGTAGAATCAGCATAGTGGCAAATGATGTCAGCAATGTGAGACAAGAAATGCGTGCTGAGAACTTGGCACTGATCTGATCAAACAAATAATACAAGTTCTGAAAAACTAGTAAAACAGATATTTACAGCAATCACACCATGATTTCAGGAAATACAATAAATCAATTGAATATACTTTTCTTGAAAGGATAAATATATTCTGGACATAGACATTTCAGATGCACAAGATAAAAAAATGCAATATTGATTTTTTTTCAAAACTCGGCCCCTGAGGATCTCGATTTCTTAAAAAAGAAGGAAAGAGTTGTCCGGTTAATTTGCCGAAAACCGGACGAAAACCGTTACAACATGAGCGCATAAACAAGGCACTCTGGGCGACCTGACCACCCACATAAGAACACACACGCTGTCAAGGAGAGAAGCACCGCCAAGGTTGCCAACTGGTGCCATCGTCATAACTCCTCCACGAGCAAGCGACTCTGACTCGACCATCGACAAACACCATGAAGCCCTCATCACAAACAAGCATCGAGGCCTGTGTCGGCGAGATACAAACGGTCAACCACACGCGCCAGCGGCCAGGTAGCTCTGACTTTAAAGACGAACATTGTAGGAGAAAAAACGTTGGGCCCGCGCCGAGCCAGCACCAGAACCAATCACCAACCTCGCGTCATCGTCGCCGCAAGGACCCACCTCAGCAGCTCTGACTCTAGAAAGACCAGCGAGGAACGACAACCCCTCGAACACGTCGGATGAGACCGACTACCAAAACATAGCCGCAAACCAACTCCGTCCGAAGCCGCCATCGTTGCCACACAAGAAGTCGCGCACATCATCCACATCGCCAACCGGGCACCTGCCAATTGCGAAGTTGCGCGTGTCCAGCTCCAGGAAAGCACAAAGGGGGTCAGAACGGCGTCGTCGCCCGACTCACCGGAGTCTAGGGCTTTCGCCCCAAGGCCATGGTCCGAAGGTGGTGGGCAAGGTGACGGGGTTATTACCCCTAGGTAGGCCAAAGCAACGGGGTTCTCCCTCCCCGCCTCAAAGAAAAACTATGCAACCGGCTTTCCACGACCGGTTGGAGCGCGGCCGGCTCGAGCAGTCACCAGCTGGCGACATGGACGGCTGGTCGAGGAGCCGGCTCGACACCCGACCGGCTGGGCATGGCCGGCTGCCTTCGGGTCGCCACCTCCGTTGACCCCGGGACGGACATGCAACGTCCCATCCCTCTGCGCACAAGCACGATGACAAGACATGACCGCCACGACGGGCATCATTGTAGCCACAGTGGCCGCTAACGCACGGGTGTGCATGGCTACAGTCTGGCCGTCTAGGCCGCTGACCTTGGCGAGCGTGACCGGGCGGGGAAACAGTGCCGGCACGCCCCTGCTCACTCGATTACCTGCCCCGGCATGGCTATAGTGCGTCCGACCGTACCAGAGACTTCGGTCGGCTGGCACTAGACGACGCCTCCCGGGCGACCCGTGTCGCGGCAGGTAGGCGAGGGCCAATCCCGGAGCCGGCTGGCGGGTCCCAGCAGGCGACGGGACCGCATAGCCGGTGGACCCTACGGGCGACGAGACGGCTCGAAGGGCAGGACCCCCTAGTCAGCCTGAGAGGCTGCCAGCCGGGTCCCTCCACCCGTGTACCTTAGGAATAATGTAAGCTGGGGGGTTGGCCTATAAAACCCCCCGAGCCCCCATGCAACAAGGACAGACAACTCTCATGCGCACACCCACAAGACACTTCCCTCATTCTCACACTCGACAACGGAGGAAGGCGAGCCGGCTGCTCCCTCTTCCTCCTCTAGACGCGGCTCTAGGACCATCCTTGTAAACACATCAATCCATCCAACTAGACCAAGCAGGATTAGGGGTGTTACCTCCCACGGAGGGCCCTGAACCTAGGTACATCGTGTGTCAGCATCGCTTGTGTCCAATCTCGCCCCCGGAGCCCGTCGGCGTCCTCCGGCCCCAACCACCTACGATAAGCCTACCCATGGCATCTGTCGTGAGAAAACAACGACAGTTGGCGCCCACCATGGGGCCGTACGCGACGCCGGTCGGATTCATGCTCCGGGTGGGACCCCTCGCCATTCCCCGTTGTCGCCGCACGTCCAGGCAAAACCGCGGGCTCGTGGGGCTTGCTCTCGCACGCCCTGCGGGCAGCTCCATCGACCTCGCGCTCGACATCGACGCGCTCACCGAGCGTTTCGGGAGGCTCAGCCTCGCCGAAGCTCCGGCCGCCGACGAGTACCCCAGCTAGGTGCTCGTCTGCGCCGGTCCGCCCACGGCTGTGGGCGCACTCGCTGCGACCCCGTCCAGCAGCTCCCACGATCGCGTGAGGGCAATGACCATCATCTCCTCCACCTCCTCCGGACACGGGCCAAGGCCAACGCCACCGCAGCCCGCGTCGGCACCTCCGACCCGCTCGGTGCGGCCCTTCGGGGCTTGAGCACCCCTATTGCCCCGACGTCGAACCCGGATGATGCCGCGGCCGAGCTCGAGGCGGCTCACTGCGTCCTGTTCGAGGACGTCACCGCCCTCGCGGCCACGCGACGCTGCATGGAGGCCGCCCAACGGGAATACGCTTCCGCCTACGGTCTCACCCCGGCTGGCATTGAGCCCAGCCGACGCGGGGCTGTGCGTGACCACGGCCGTGTGGTCGCCGAGATCCTGGGTGCTAAAATGCCCGTCTACGACACCCCCGCAGCCAACCTACGGGCCCTCAAGGTAGCCTACGAGAACTTGGCTACCTTGGAGGGCGAAGAACGCCCATGAGCGTCACATCAAGGACCTCAATGACGCCGCCGACGTGCAGCAGCATCTGCTCGCGGCTGGCGGCGCCGCCTTCGGAGGCCCCCGGCCCGAGCGCGAGGGCACGGGGACTACTGGCCGTCAGCCGACTCAGCACTCCTGCTCCTCTCGCGTCTCAGGCCGCCGGATTGAGGCAAGTAACCTCCGGCCTGTTGGAAATATGCCCTAGAGGCAATAATAAATTGGTTATTATCATATTTCCTTGTTCATGATAATCGTTTATTATCCATGTTATAATTGTGTTGATCGGAAACTCAGATACATGTGTGGATACATAGACAACACCATGTCCCTAGTATGCCTCTAATAGACTAGCTCGTTGATCAAAGATGGCTATGGTTTCCTAGTCATGGACATGAGATGTCATTTGATAACGGGATCACTTCATTAGGAGAATGATGTGATGGAAAAGACCCAAACTACAAACGTAGCATATGATCGTGTCAGTTTATTGCTACTGTTTTCTGCATGTCAAGTATTTGTTCCTATGACCATGAGATCATGCAACTCACTGACACCGGAGGAGTACCTTGTGTATATCAAACATCGCAACGTAACTGGGTGACTATAAAGGTGCTCTACAGGTATCTCCAAGGGTGTCTGTTGGGTTGGCATGGATCAAGACTGGGATTTGTTACTCCGTGTGACGGAGAGGTATCTCAGGGCCCACTCGGTAATACACCATCACAATAAGCCTTGCAAGCAATGTGGCTAAGTGTTAGTCACGGGATCTTATATTACAGAACAAGTAAAGAGACTTGCCGGTAACGAGGTTGAATTAGGTATGGATATACCGACGATCGAATCTCGGGCAAGTAACATACCGAAGAACAAAGGGAACATCATACGGGATTAACTGAATCGTTGACATAGAGGTTTGACAGATAAAGATCTTCGTAGAATATGTAGGAACCAATATGGTCATCCAGGTCCGCTATTGGTTATTGACCGTATAGGTGTCTCGGTCATGTCTACATAGTTCTCGAACCCGCAGGGTCTGCACACTTAAGGTTCGGTGACGTTTCGGTAGTATAGAGTTATGTATGGTGGTGAACGAAGGTTGTTCGGAGTCCCGGATGAGATCCCGAACGTCACGAGGAGCTCCGGAATGGTTCGGAGGTAAAGACTGATATATAGGAAGTCCTGTTTTGGTCGCCGGAAAAGTTTCGGGCTCATCGGTAGTGTACCGGGAGTGCCGGTAGTGTACTGGGGGACCATCAGGAGAGGTATTTCGACCCAAGAGGCTACATGGGCTGTGGGAGGAGGTAAACCATCCCCTGATGGGCTGGCCGAAGCCTCCTCTAAGGGCCCATGCGGTTGGAGTGGTTTGAGAAGGAAAAAATCCAAAGGTGGAGAGGTGGAAAGAGTTTCCAAGTGGAAAGGAGGAATCCTACTCCTAATAGGATTGGAGTAGGACTCCTCCACCTCCAATTTCGGCCAGGTTTGAGGCTGCCTCCTCCTCTCCGTCCCTCCTATATATACTAGAGGACTTAAAGGAAAAAGCTAACCCTAATAGCCATGTGCTACCTCTCCTCTAGATCACAGTTTCTCCTCTAGATCGGTTTTCAGCGGTGTTTAGGTGAAGCCCTGCTGGAATAGCTCCACCACCATCGCCGCAAAGCCGTCGCGCTGCCGGAGAACTCATCTACCTCTCCGCTCCCTCTTGCTGGATCAAGAAGGCGAAGATCGTCATCGAGCTGTACGTGTGCTGAACGCGAAGGTGCCATCCGTTCGGCGCTAGATCGGAAGGACCGTGATCAAGATCGCGAGACGGATCGTGATGAGATCGCGGGACGGATCGTGATGAGTTCGCGGGATGGATTGTGATTGGATCGCGAGACGGATCGCGATGAGATCGCGGGATGCTCGACAATTTGGATCGCGAAGACGTTCGACTACACCAATCGCGTTTCTTAACGCTTCCCACTTAGCGATCTACAAGGGTATGTTGATCCAGTCTCCCTTTCGTAGATGCTCATCAGCATGGATAGATCTTGCGTGTGCGTAGGATTTTTTTTGTTTCCCATGCAACGTTACCCAACAGTGGTATCAGAGCCAGGTTTATGTGTAGATGATATCTCGAGTAGAACATAAAGAGTTTGTGGGCGTTGATGCTTAGATTGCTTCCTCCCTTGGTTGTGTTTTGGTTTAGCGGTACCATGGGATGAAGCGGCCCGGACCAACCTTACTCGTACGCTTACGAGAGACCGATTCCATCGATTGACATGTAACTTCGTTGTACAAAGATGGCTGACGGTGTCTGTTTCTCCTACTTTAGTTGGATCAGATTCGACTAAGGCGGTCCTTGAGAAGGTTGAAAAGCAACTTATGTATCACCGTTGTGGTTTATGCGTAGGTGAGAATTGTTCTTGCTAGATACTCGTAGCAGCCACGTAAAACATGCAACAACAATTAGACGATGTCTAACGTGTTTTTGCAGGATATGTTGTGATGTGATATGGCCAATCACATGATGAGATATATGTGATGTATGAGATGATCATGTGTTGTATAGAATATCACGACTTGCATGTCGATGAGTACGGCAACCAGCAGGATCCATAGGGTTGTCTTTAATTATTGTATGACTTGCGTGTCAATCATTAAGCGCTATGTAATGCTTTACTTTATCGCTAAATGGTAGCTATAGTAGTATGAGCATGGTGGGCGCGACAACCCCGATGCGACACAATGATGGAGATCATGATGATGGAGATCATGGTGTTATGCCGGTGACGATGAAGAACATGTCGATGCTTTCAAGATGGAGATCGAAAGCACAAGTTCATGGCCATATCATGTCACTTATGATTTGCATGTGATGTTAATCCTTTTATGCACCTAATTTTCCTTAGGACGACGGTAGCATTATAAGGTGATCCCTCACTTAAATTTCAAGATGAATTGTGTTCTCCCCGAGTGTGCACCGTTGCGAAAGTTCGTCGTGTCGAGACACCACGTGATGATCAGGTGTGACAGACTCTATGTTCACATACAACGGGTACAAGCCAGTGTTGCACATGCAGAACACTCGGGTTAAAATTGACGAACCTAGCATATACAGACATGGCCTTGGAACATAAGAGACCGAAGGGTCAAACATGAGTCATATAGTAGATATGATCAACATGATGATGTTCACCATTAAAACCACCTCAACTCACGTGATGATCGGACTTGAGTTGGTGAATTTGGATCATGTATCACTCGAATGACCGAAGGGATGTCAATTTGAGTGGGAGTTCTTAAGTAATATGATTAATTGAACTCATTATCATGAACATAGCCAGTAGTGTCTTTGCAAAATTATGTTGTAGATTACTAGCTCACGCTGTAGCTCCCTTGAATTTCTATATGTTCCTAGAGAAATAGAGTTGAAAGATGATGGTACCAATATTGCGGGCTGGGTCCGTGATCTGAGGATTGTCCTCATTGTTGCACAAAAGGCTTATGTCCTTAATGCACCGCTCGGTGCGCCACCCCCTCTAGTATTGTCTGTAGATGTTGTGAACATCTGACAGGCACGTTCTGATGACTACTTGATAGTTTAGTGCGTCATGCATTACGGCTTAGAATTGAGGCTCCAAAACGTTTTGAACGTCACGGAACATATGAGATGTTCTAAGAGCTGAAATTGGGATCTCAGGCTCGTGCCCATGTTGTGAGATATGATATCTCCAACAAGATTCTTTGCCTTCAAGATGAAGGAGAATAGATCAATTGTTAAGCATGTGCTCAGATTGTCTGGGTGCTACAATCGCTTGAATCGAGTGGGAGTTGATCTTCCAGATAAGATAGTGATTGATATAGTTCTCCAAGTCACTGTCACTAAGCTACTAGAACTTGGTGATGAACTATAAAATGTCAGGGATAGAAATAATGATCCCTGAGCTGTTTGCGATGTTTGACACCGCGAAGGTAGAAATCAAGAAGGAGCATCAAGTGTTGATGGTTAGTAAAACCACTAGTTTCGAGAAGGGCAAGGGCAAGGAGGGAAACTTCATGGATGGCAAGTCAGTTGCTGCTCTAGTGAAGCAACCCAAAGTTGAACCCAAACCCAAGACTAAGTGCTTCTATTATGAGGTGAGCGGTCGCTAAAGCAAAATAACCCGAGATACTTGGTAGATAAGAAGGCTGGCAACGTCGACACAAGTGTATTTGATATACGTGTTATTGATGTGTACCTTGCTAGTACTCCTAATAGCACCTGGGTATTGGATACCGGTTCGGTTGCTAAATGCTAGTAACTCGAAGTAAAAGCTACGGAATAAACGGAGACTAGCTAAGGGTGAGGTGACGATGTGTGTTGGAAATGTTTCCAAGGTTGATGTGATCGACATCGCACGCTCTCTCTACCTTCGGGATTAGTGACGAACCTAAATAAATGTTATTTGGTGTTTTGTGTCGAGCATGAACGTGATTAGATCGTGTTTATTGCAACACGGTTATTCATTTAAGTTAGAGAATAATTGTTATTCTGTTTAGATGAATAATACCTTCAATGCTCATGCATCCAGTGAGAATGGTTTGTTGAATCTTAATCATAGTAATACACATGTTCATAACATTGATGCCAAAAAATACAAAGTTAATAATGATAGTACCACATACTTGTGACACTGCCGCTAAATGTCATATTGGTATAAAGTGCATGAAGAAACTCCATGTTGATGGATCTTTGGACCCATTCGATTTTGAATCGGTTGAGACATGCGAACCATGCCTCTTGGGCAAGATGACTAAGGACCCCGTTTTCCGGATTGATAAAGCGGGCAAGTGATTTATTGGAAATGATACATGTTGATGTATGCAATCCAATGAGTCTTGTAGCGTGCGGTGGATATCGTTATTTTCTTAACTTCACTGGTGATTTGAGTATATATAGTGTATGTCTACTTAATGAAACACAAGTCTGAATCGTTTGAAAAGTTCAAGAAAATTCAGAGTGAAGTTTAAGATCATCGTGACAAGAAGATAAAAACGTCTGTGATATGATCGTGGAGGTGAATATCTGAGTTACGAGTTTGGCATACAACTTTAGACAATGTGAAAGTCGTTTCACAACTCATGCCACCTGGAACACCATAGTGTGATGGTGTGTCCGAACGTCATAATCGTGCTCTATTGGATATGGTGTGGGCTATGATGTCTCTTATCGTTTTGCTACTATAGTTTTGGGGTTATGCATTAGAGAAAACTACATTCACTTTAAATAGGGCACCATCTAAATCCGTTGAGATGACACCGTGTGAATTATGGTTTGATAGAAACCTAAGCTGTCATTTCTTAATTTTTGGGGCTGCGGCGCTTGTGTGGAAAAATGTTTTCACCTAATGAGCTCGAACCCAAAGCGAACAAATGCATCTTCATAGATTACCCTAAGAATAGTTGGGTGAACCTTCTATCTCAGATCCAAGCATAAATTGTTTGTTGCTAAAATGGGTCCTTTCCCGAGAAAAAGTTTCTCTCGAAAGAATTGAGTGGGAGGAAGATAGAACTTGACGAGGTTGTTGAACCTTTGTTTCAACCAGAGAGTAGCGCGACACGGAAAGATGTTTCTGTGGAACCTACGTCAGTTGAAGAGGAAGTAAACGATGATGATCATGAAGCTTCGGATCGAGTTACTATCAAACCTCGTAGGTCGACAAGGATGCGTACTGCTCCTGAGTGGTACGACAACCCAGTCTTGGAGGTCATGTTGTTGGACAACGATGAACCTACGATATATGGAGAAGTGATGATGGGCCCGGATTTCGACAAATGGTTAGAGGCCATGAAATCCGAGGAAGGATCCATGTATGAAAACCAAGTATAGACTTCGGTAGACTTGCTCGTTGGACGGCAGGTCGTCGAATACAAATGGACCTTTGAGATGAAGACAAACGCTGATGATAAATGTCACCATTTATAAAGCTCGACCTGTCACAAAGAAGTTTCCGACAAGTTCAAAGAGTTGACTGCGATGAGAGTTTCTCACTCGTAGCGATGCTAAAGTCTGTTGGAATTATGTTAGCAGTTGTTGCATTTTTCAATTATGAAATCTGGCAGATGGATGACAAAACATCGTTTCCTTAACAATTTACTTGAGGAAAAGTTGTATGTGATACAACTAGAAGGTTTTGTCAGTCCTAAGGATGCTAAAAGGTGAGCAAGCTTCAGTGATCCTTCTATGGACTGAAGCAAGCATCTCGGAGTTGGAATATACACTTTGATGAGGTGATCAAAGTTTTTGAGTCTATACAAAGTTTATGAGAAACTTTTATTACAATAAAGTGAGTGGGAGCACTATAGAGCTTCTGGTAAGCATATGTGGTTGACATATTGTTGATCGGAAATGATGTAGAATTTCTGGAAAGCATAAACGGTTGTTTGAAAAGAGTTTTTTCAAAGGAAGACCTGGATTAAGCTACCTAATTGTTGAGCATCAAGATCTATAGAGATAGATCAAGATGCTTGATGAGACTTTCAAGGAGTACACACCTTGACAAGATTTTGAAAGAGTTCAAAATGGATCAGTCAGACAAAGAGTTCTCGCCTGATTTGTAAGGTGTGAAGTTGAGTGAGACTCAAAGCTCGACAACGGCAGAAGAAAAAGAAAGGACGAACGTTGTCCCCTATGCCTTAGCCATAGGCTCTGTATAGTATGCCATGCTGTGTACCGCACCTGTGTGTGCCTTGCCATGAGTCCGTCAAGGGGTACCAGAGCGATCCAAGAGTGGATCACTGGACAGCGGTCAAGATCATCCTTAGTAACTAAAAGACTAAGGAAATGTTTCTCGATTATGGAGGTAAGAAAGAGTTCATCGTAAAGAGTTACGTCGATGCAAGCTTTGACACCAATCCGGATGACACTTAGTAGCAATCCGGATATGTATAGTAGAGCAGCCATTTGGAATAGCTCCAAGTGGAGTGTGGTAGTAGTGTTTATAGTTTGACACAGAGATTTTCAAAGTATACACGGATCTAAATGTCACAGACCCGTTGACTATAAGACCTATCTCACATGCAAAGCATGATTGAGCCCCAAAACTCATTGGGTGTTAGATTCATAACAATGCGAATCACATGGTGATGTGAACCAGATTATTGACTCCAGTGCAAGTGGGAGACTGTTGAAAATATGCCCTAGAGGCAATAATAAATTGGTTATTATCATATTTCTTTGTTCATGATAATCGTTTATTATCCATGCTATAATTGCGTTGATCGGAAACTCAGATACATGTGTGGATACATAGACAACACCATGTCCCTAGTATGCCTCTAATAGACTAGCTCGTTGATCAAAGATGGCTATGGTTTCCTAGTCATGGACATGAGATGTCATTTGATAACGGGATCATATCATTAGGAGAATGATGTGATGGAAAAGACCCAAACTACAAACGTAGCATATGTTCGTGTCAGTTTATTGCTACAGTTTTCTACATGTCAAGTATTTGTTCCTATGACCATGAGATCATGCAACTCACTGACACCGGAGGAGTACCTTGTGTGTATCAAATGTCGCAACGTAACTGGGTGACTATAAAGGTGCTCTATAGGTATCTCCGAGGGTGTCTGTTGGGTTGGCATGGATCAAGACTGGGATTTGTTACTCCGTGTGACGGAGAGGTATCTCAGGGCCCACTCGATAATACACCATCACAATAAGCCTTGCAAGCAATGTGACTAAGTGTTAGTCACGGGATCTTGTGTTACAGAACGAGTAAAGAGACTTGCCGGTAACGAGGTTGAACTAGGTATGGATATACCGACGATTGAATCTTGGGCAAGTAACATACCAAAGAATAAAGGGAACATCATACGGGATTAATTGAATCCTTGACATAGAGGCTTGACCGATAAAGATCTTCATAGAATATGTAGGAACCAATATGGGCATCCAGGTCCCGCTATTTTTTATTGACCGTAGAGGTGTCTCGGTCATGTCTACATAGTTCTCGAACCCGCAGGGTCTGCACACTTAAGGTTCGGTGACGTTTCGGTAGTATAGAGTTATGTATGGTGGTGACCGAAGGTTGTTTGGAGTCCCGGATGAGATCCCGGACATCACGAGGAGCTCGGGAATGGTCTGGAGGTAAAGATTGATATATAGGAAGTCATGTTTTGGTCGCCGGAAAAGTTTCGGCCTCATCGGTAGTGTACCGGGAGTGCCGGGAGTGTACCGGGGGACCATCGGGAGAGGTATTTTGACCCAAGAGGCTACATGGGCTGTGGGAGGAGGTAAACCATCCCCTGGTGGGCTTGCCGAAGCCACCTCTAAGGGCCCATGCGGCTGGAGTGGTTTGAGAAGGAAAAAATCCAAAGGTGGAGAGGTGGAAAGAGTTTCCAAGTGGAAAGGAGGAATCCTACTCCTAATAGGATTGGAGTAGGACTCCTCCACCTCCAATTTCGGCCAGGTTTGAAGCTGCCTCCTCCCCTCCCTCCCTCCTATATATACTAGAGGATTTAGAGGAAAAAGCTAATCCTAATAGCCACGTGCTACCTCTCCTCTAGATCGCAGTTTCTCCTCTAGATCGGTTTTCAGCGGTGCTTAGGCGAAGCCCTGCTAGAATAGCTCCACCACCATCGCTGCAATGCCGTCACGCTGCCGGAGAACTCATCTACCTCTCCGCTCCCTCTTGATAGATCAAGAAGGCGAAGATCGTCATCGAGCTATACGTGTGCTGAACGCGGAGGTGCCGTCCGTTCGGCGCTAGATCGGAAGGACCGTGATCAAGATCGCGAGACGGATCGTGATGAGATCGCGGGACGGATCGTGATGAGTTCGCGGGACGGATCATGATTGGATCGCGGGACGGATCATGATTGGATCGCGGGACGGATCGTGATGAGATCGCGGGATGCTCGGCGATTTGGATCGTGAAGACGTTCAACTACACCAACCATGTCTCTTAACGCTTCCCACTTAGCGATCTACAAGGGTATGTAGATCCAGTCTCCCTCTCGTAGATGCTCATCACCATGGATAGATCTTGCGTGTGCGTAGGAATTTTTTTGTTTCCCATGCAACATTCCCCAACACGGCCCTCTCAGCTGCCGGGGAGCGAGCAGCCGGCTGTTAACAGCCGGCACACCAACAACTCGCCTTGCAGCGGCCGCTACCACGAGGCGTCGGCAGCCGACAGTTGGTGCAGCCACGGGCATTCTCCACCCCCATGGAGTGAGCCAGAATGACCGGTTCCACCCGCCATCCGCCCCGAGCTCTCGGCTCGGCTCTGTCCGCGCGTCCCCCATAACGAGAACGATGCTCGCCTCCGCATCGACTGGCTCGCACAGTCGGCCCTCCTTGAGTAGGAGGGCTCAATTGGCCCGACCTGTTTTGGCCCTCGGATGTGCAACGAGCCATTCCCAACCGGCTTTACGCTTCCCCGAGACACCCCAAAGTACAACGGGGCCACCAAGCCCGAGGATTGGCTGATCGACTACACCACCGGGATCGGCATCGCCAGGGGGAACAAGCGCGTAGCCATTCGGTACGCCCCCCTCATGCTGATCGGCTCGGCCCGCACCTGACTCAACAGCCTGGCGGCCGGTAGCATCAACACCTGGACGAACTTCGAAGAGGCCTTTGTCCGCAACTTCATCGGCACCTACAAGCGGCCCAGCCGCTCTCGTGAACTCGACATGTGCGTTCAGGGGCCGGACGAGTCCCTCCGTGACTACCTCACTCGGTGGACCGAACTCCGCAACTCCTGCGAGGGGGTGCACGAGGTGCAAGCCATACAATACTTCATCGAAGGCTGTCGAGACGGCACCCCTCTCAAGCACAAGCTTCTGTGCTCCGAGCCGGCCATGCTTGCCGAGCTCATGACTAAGGCGGACAAGTACGCCACGGCTGATTCAGCCATCCGGGTCAAGACGACCCCGCCCGCCAAGGCGACGACGACACCGGCGACGTCCCGACCGGCTGCCGACAACCGGCAGTCGCAGAACAACAAACGCAAGAGCGACCAGCCGGATCCCCGCTATGGGAGCCGGCAGGTCGCTACCATCGAGGAGCAGGAGCCGGTTGCCCAGCCTTCCAACCAGCGCCAGCGCACTGGCAAGGCTGCCTGGCAGCCGAAGCTCACCTTCAAGCAAATGCTCAACCTCCCATGCAAGAACCACTCCGAGGCCAAGCCCTCAACGCACATGCTCTGGCAGTGCAGCTTCTCACAACGATTGGCCCGGGGGGACGACCTTCCAGCTCCTCCCGTGCGCCGGCCTCGGCCCCAGCTGCCGCCCAGGCGTCGGCTCCGGCTCGGCCTAGAATGACGGCCGTCTGATCAACCAGTTCCATAACCAGGATGGCTGTTACGTCGTCTTCACTAGTGAAGAGACGAGCAAACACGGTCAGCGCCGGCTCCATCGTGAGGTGAACGCCACCATGCCGGCAACTCCCCAGTTCATGCACTGGTCGGAGAAGCCGGTCACTTGGAGCCAGGCGGATCACCCCGCTGTGATGCCGAGTCCCGGCAGCTACGCCACGGTCCTCGACCCCACCATCGCCACCAAGAAGCGCACATGTCGCTTCTCACGGGTGCTGGTAGATGGTGGTAGCAGCATCAACATTTTTTACCTCGACACGATGCACAAGCTGGGGCTCAAGATAGAAGACCTACAGGCGAGCCGGACGGTCTTCCACGGCATCGTGCCTGGAAAGTCCTGCTCCCCTGTCGGCAAGATCACGCTCGACGTCCTCTTTGGTGGACCCAGCCACTTCCGCCGCGAGCCGGTGCTGTTCGAGGTCATGGACCTCGCAAGTCCCTACCAAGCGCTGTTGGGCCGGCCGGCCCTTGTCAAATTCATGGTTGTCCCCCATTACGCCTACCTCAAGCTCAAGATGACGGGCCCCAAGGGAATCATCACCATCACGGGTGACTACAAGATGTCGATCGAGTGCGCTCGAGACGGCAGCCGACTGGCCCAGGCCCTGGAAATCGCCAAGGAGAAGCGGCAGCTCGACTGGCTCATGGCCCTTGCTGCCAGCCAACCGGCCGTGCCGGTTCCTCCCTCACAGTCCGTCGGCGAGGCCTCCTTCCATCCCTCCAAGGACACCAAGCAAATCCTGCTCGACCCAGCCAACCCGGCTCAGTGCGTCACCATCGGCTCCCGCCTCGACAGCAAATAGGAAGGCGAGCTCGTCGACTTCCTCTATGAGAATCGGGACATCTTTGCATGGTCCCCCAAGGACATGCCGGGTGTTCCGAGGAAGTTCGCCAAGCACAAACTACACATCCGGCCGAACGTCAAGCCGGTCAAGCAACCTCTACATCGTTTCTCCGAGGACAAGCGGCATACTATAGGAGAAGAGATCGCCCGGCTGCTTGTAGCCGGGTTCATCATGGAAGTTTTCCATCCCGACTGGCTGGCCAACCCAACCCTGGTGCTAAAGAAGAACAAGACCTGACGCATGTGCATTGACTACACCAGCCTGAACAAGGCATGCCCCAAGGACCCATTCGCCCTGCTGCGGATCGATCAAGTCATCAACTCCACGGACGGCTGCGACTTGCTGTCCTTCCTGGACGCCTACTCTGGCTACCACCAGATCAAGCTGGATCCGAAAGACCGGCTCAAGACCTCCTTCATCACGCCCTTCGGGGCCTACTGCTACATCACCATGTCCTTCGGCCTGAAGAACGCAGACGCCACCTTCCAGCGGTGCATGCAAAAGTGCCTCCTGCCTCAGATAGGCAGGAACGTCCATGTCTACGTTGATAACATCGTTGTCAAAACCAAGAAGCACTTTAGCCTCCTCGACGACCTCCGAGAAACCTTCGCAAACCTACGCGAATACAAGATCAAGATCAACCCGGAGAAGTGTGTCATCGGCGTCCTAGCTGGCCAACTCCTGGGTTTCTTCGTGTCCGCCCGCGGCATCGAAGCTAACCCCGAGAAGATCAGCGCAATCGAGCGCATGCCCAAGCCAACCCGGCTCCGTGGCGTCCAGAAGTTCACCGGCTGCCTCACCTCGCTCAGGCGGTTCATCAGCCGGCTGGGGGAGAAGGCCCTGCCCCTCTACGAGCTCCTTCGCAAGACGGCTCTGGTCGAGCCGGGTCACACCAAGAAGCCGGGCATTTTTTATTGGCCCGACGAGGCGGACGAGGCCTTCCGTGGCCTCAAGAAGTCTCTCACCCGTGCGCCCATCTTGGCCGCGCCGGCTGAGAAGGAACCCTTGCTCGCCTACATTGCGGCTACCACTCGCGTCATCAGCGTCGTCTTGGTGGTCGAGCGACCGGAGGAGGGCAAGTCCCTGCCGGTCCAGCGCCCCGTCTACTACCTCAACGAGGTCCTCTCCGCGTCCAAGCATAACTACCCCCACTACCAAAAGATGTGCTACGGCATATACTTCGCCGCCAAGAAGGTCAAGCAGTACTTCCAGGAGCATACCATCACCGTGGTGAGCATGGCCCCACTCGGCGAGATCATGAGCGGCCAGGACTCCACCAGCCGGATCGCCAAATGGGTCATCGCCCTCGCCGATCATGAGATCCGATACGAACCTCGCACCGCCATCAAGTCACAAGCACTGGCTGACTTCCTCGTTGATTGGGCGGAAACCGAGTTCGTGCCGCCTCCCCCAGACTCCACACATTTGCGCATGCATTTCGACGGCTCGAAAATGAGGACCGGCCTGGGTGTCGACATAGTCCTCACCTCCCTGAAAGGTGACCAGCTCAAGTACGCCCTCCAGATCCACTTCGTCACCTCCAACAACGTGGCCAAGTACGAGGCCATCGTCCACGGCCTCCGGCTCGCCAAGGAGATCGACATCAGGTGCATCCTATGCTTCGGCGACTCCGACCTCATGGTGCAGCAGGTCTCTGGCGAATGGGACGCCATGGACGCCAACATGGCGAACTACCGCTTCCTCGTACAACAGCTCACCGGCTCCTTCGAGGGCTGTGAGTTTCATCACGTCCCACGGGCGGACAACGAGGCGGCCGACGCGCTGGCAAAGATCGGCTCCACCCGGCAGGCCATCCCAGCCAGCGTCTCCCTCGAGCGGCTGCTCAAGCCATCGATCAAGCCTTCCCCATAATAAGAATCCATCTTCGTGCCGACAGACGCCGCCGGCCCATCAACGGCTCCGGCCACCCCTTCGGCACCTTCGCCACTGGCTCCCTCAACCTCGGCCGCCTTGCCGACATCCGTTGTGCCGACTACGTCCGAGGCCGCCGGCTCCAATGACGCGGTTGTCATGATGAAAATCGACCGGCCGGTCTCGGGGGCTGGCGAGCCGGCCGTGGGGGCTGGCGAGCCGGACCCGAGGACTGATCATCTGGGCCAGGGGGCTCCTGAGCCGGCCCCCGTCTTGGCCCCCACTTGGCGAGCCGGACCCGAGGACCCGAGGACTGATCATCCTGGCGTTCCTTCTACGCGGAGAGCCCCCCCCGGACGAGGCCTTGGCAAGGCAAATTCAGTGCCAGGACTCGGCATACAGCATCGTCAAAAACGAGCCCGTACATCGCAGCAGCACCAACATTTTTCAGCGATGCGTCGAGCAAAAAAAGGTATGTAGATTCTCCTCGACATCCACCAAGGCGAGTGCGGGCATCACGCCGCCTCCAGGACCCTGGTGGCCAAGGCCTTCCGTCACGGCTTCTACTGGCCCACCGCTCTCGAGGCGGCCAAGATTTTGGTCGACGAGTGCGAGGGCTGCCAACGCTTCAGCACGCAGAGCCACCTGCCGGCATCGGCCCTCCAGACCATCCCCCTCTCATGGCCCTTCATCGTCTGGGGGCTGGACATCGTGGGTTCCTTCAAGACCGCACGAGGCGGCATGACACATTTCCTGGTGGTTGTCGACAAATTCACCAAGTGGATCGAAGCACGACCAATCACGAAGCTAGACGGCCCCACGACCGTCCGGTTCATCGATGGCATCATGGTTCGCTATGGAATCCCCCACAGCATCATCACCGACAACAGCACGAACTTCGCCAAGGGCGCGCTCGCGCGTTTCTGCTCCAAGCAAGGAATCCGGCTCGACCTGGCCTCCCTCGCTCATCCACAGTCAAATGGCTAGGTCGAGAGGGCAAACGGCCTCATCTTGTCCGACATCAAGCCCCGACTCGTGACACCGCTGGTAAGGTCAACCGGCTGCTGGGTCAACGAGCTGCCGGCTGTCCTTTGGAGTCTCAGGACGACCCCCAACCGATCAACCAGCTACACGCCTTTCTTCCTTGTGTACGGGTCCGAGGCGACCATCCCCACCGACATCGAGTTCGACTCGCCTCGGGTCGCCCTATACACGAAGGCGGACGCAAAGGAGGCAAGAGAAGACGGCGTCGACTTACTCGAAGAAGCCCGCGAATTGGCCTTGAGCCGGACGACAATCTACCAGCAGAAGCTCCGACACTACCACAGCAAGCAGATCCGGCCGCTCTCCTTTCGTGAAGGGGACCTGGTGCTCAGGCGGATCCAACGGACAGCCGGACAACACAAGCGTCCTCCCCGTGGGAGGGCCTGTTCATCGTCAACAAGGCGTTGCACAACAATGCGTAAAAGCACAAAAGAGACGCCTCCAGCGAGGAGACCGAGCGCCCATGAAACGTGGCGCTCCTCCGTCTGTTTTACTGCTGCCCCTTTTGGGCTTATGAATGCAATGGGTGCTCAAGGCCGGCTCTTGGGGCATGCCCTCTTCGTTTGCCTCGAAGGTCTCCTCACTCACCGGCTCCCGGGCCTAGGGGCTCGCCGGCTGGTCCTAGGTCGCCTCTCTCAAAAATTGACCAAGTAGTGTGAGTCGAGCAAGCCCTCCCACCCCTCCCAGCTACAGATCCGGCTCCTGGCTGTCCGGCTGATGGGGCCTCGGGGCGGCAAAGATTAGCTCACACGAAAGATTGATCGCAAAAGAGATGCCGGCTAGGCCCAACCAAACCACCGCCTCACCTCTACCACTCTACTTACCTCGAAAAAGCTCTCACGTTTCCTAAGTTTAGAACCGGCTCCCTTGAGGTGGACGCCCCGACCCAGCTACAGACCGGCTCCCTGCTGTCGGGCTGGCGGGGCCGAAACCAAAGGGGGAAAGGGGCGGAATAGAAGGAACAAAAAGGGCAAAAAAGGGTAAGGACGAGCGAGCATGCGCAGTAAGGCAAACAGATCAAATATTCACAATACGAATGTTAAGACAAAAGAGGCATACGACCGTCATGGTTCATTACATTACACCCCCGGTGGGTGGACTTGAGCCTAACATGCAGGAAAGAAAAAGAAAGATAAAATGCCCCGGGGCTCAGGCCACCGGCGCGTCGCCAGCCGGCGCGCCTCCAGCCGGCGCGTCGCTGGGCGGCTCGACTACCGTCTCGGAGGTGGTTGCGGCCCTCGGGTCGGCTCCCTTGGCCTTCAAGGCGGCTTCCACAGTCCCAGCCGTCTCGCCGCTGGAGTCGGTACTCTCGTCGGCAACCTCCTTGTCCTCCAGACCTTGGGGGATGCCAAAGGAGTCTTCGACCGCCGGCTTGCCGTCCTCGCCAAGGGCCGACAGGAGCTCGTCCGGGTCGACGTACGATGCGAGCTCATCGGCACGACGGACAAGGGTCGGCTCACGGGCCTCTCGCTCCTCGGTCGGCTCGTCCCGCATGGTGGCCAGCCAGTCCAGGTCCACACCGCGGTACCACGAAGTCACAAACCGGAGCACCATCTGTGCTCCGGCTCGCGTCGCCGACACCTTCCAGACCTCGAGCTGGGCCATGGCGTGCTCCAGCCACAAGGCCACACGATTTTCCAGAGCTCCTCCATGGCCCGGCCACAAGACGGCGACGATCTCCTTGTCGGCCGTCTTCAGCCGCTCCATGCTCCGCTCGAGGTGGATCAGCCGGTTTTTGATGAAGAGCCCAAGCTTCGCCACACTCCACGCGACATCCTCCTCGATGGAACGCCCGCGCGTGCGGAGGTACTCCCGGTGCTCCTCAATGGCACGCTCAGCGCAGCGCTGAGTTTCTAGGAAGCGCCCTAAGAGAAGAAAGGGAAGAAGGAGAGAAAGGCAAAATCAAGAACAAGAACCAGCGAAGAAAAAGGCAACCGACTGGAAAAAAGACAAAACGAACACTTACGTTCGATGGAGTCGTCCACCTCGATGGCGAAGTGGAGCGAAGAATCCTTCTCCAACGCCAACGCCGCCTCCGCCTCGGCGAGGGAACCCTCAAGCTCCTCGAGCGTCCTCTCGAGGCGGGTCACTTCACCTTGGAGGGCGGCGCTTCGCTGGGCGGCATCGGCCGCCTCCTTGACGGCCGTCTCCTTGGCCGCCACCTCCCGTGCCACGTCGGTCCTGAGGCGGTCCTGGGCCGCCTCCCCGTCCACCAGCAGCGTGGCCAACTGGTCCTTCTCCTGCATGACCGCCTGGACGCTTTGCGCCAGCCGGTCCCGCTCGGAGACGGCCCCAGTCTTCTCCACCCGGAGGGCGGCCAGCTCATCTGCAAAAACAAAACGGGCATCAGTCGGTCCTTCTAAGCCCGCTCCGACTGCCAAGCAGCCGGCCCGACTCCCGGGGGCTACGTGCCCTCCCCACAAGACTTGGCATACCTTGCACCCGTGTTAGTTCCTCCTCCAGACGGTAGAAACCGTGGTTGCCGCGGTTGTGGATGGTGACCGTCTCCTCGAACAGCTTCTGCCGCTAGGAGTTCCCCTCCTGTCACACGAAGCCAAAGTCAATAGACGCTCAAGGAGATCCGGCCCGACTGCCCGTCAGTCGGCCAGCCGACCCGCATCTCGGGGGCTACACCCAGTGGGTGCGCTTGCGGGCCCCCACTAATTTTTTTAAGAAGAGCGACCACGCTTACCTTCGCGCGCTGCAGGGTGGCGTCGGCCAACTCCGCGAACCGGGCCAGTTCCTGGCGGCATCGGTCCAGAACGCTCCCTAATTCCCCGAACGAGGGGACCGGGGCGCCTGCCGAGGGAGCCAGAAGGGTTGGGATGCGCGCCAGCGCCTCCCAGTCCCGGAGCACCTCCTGCATGGTCATTAGGGTCCTTTGGGCCCAACCGCCGTTGCCGCCCGTCCCTGGGCTCGCCATGGTGCCGATCGCCGGGGGTGGGTTGATGATGGCAAGAGCCCGGGAGTCACCTCCTTCTCCCGCGCTTGGCGCCATCACCGCCTCCTCCTCTCGCCACTCCGACGCGGCGGTGGCGACTGACGGCGCCTCCGTCTCCTTGGCCACCGCCTCCAGCGCGGCCTCTGACGCCACCTCCGGCTCAGGCGGAGTCCCAACCGGCAACTCTGGCCGGGTCGCCTCAGGGGCCGGCTCCGTTGCCGCCGCCCTCGCTCGGGCCACCTCCTCCGGGGACGGAGGCGTAGGCGGCTCCATAGCCGCCCCTCGCGGCTCGCTTGACGGGGGCCTCAACAGACGGGTCGATTCCTCCGCCGAGTCCGGCGCCCGCGTGGGGTCCGCGGACCTCCTTCGCCTCCCATCGCTCGAATTCCCGGAGTGCGAGGCCCCGCCTCGCGTTCCGGACTTGAGGCTCGCAGCTCCGCGAGTCTCCTCTTCTCCTCCCGCTGGGTAGCCGTGTGCTTGCGGGCCAGCCGGCTAGCGGCATCCGCCGGATCCCTTGCCGGCTCCCCCTCGTGGAGCTCGATGGGGTCCCTGCGGTGCACAAGGGTCAATCACCCGCCGGCTCGCGACTCGGAAGCAAACACATGCAAGGAAAGGAGGGAGACTTACTCGATGACAAGGGGCAAAGTCCGCCTGGCGCGCGCCGGTGGCTTCCGTGCGGCCACCTTCACCCGCTTATGGGCGGGCGGCGGAGCCGACCTCTTCGCCCGGCTGGCGGCTTCGGCCGTCAGGGCTTGAGCCGGCTGCTCCTCGCTCCGTCCACGCCGGCCCTGCTGAGCTGAGGGGGGAGGCGCGTTCAGGATCATCATGTCATCGTCATCATCATCATCATCATCATTTGTCCAGTCCCTGATCATGGGACCAATAGGGAACTCACCGGCTCCGCTGGGCTCCCCGGCTGCGTCGGACCCTCCGGCTCCACTGGGCTCGCCGGCTCGCAGGTCTATCGGCTCCTCGACCCCTCCTGAGGAGTCCACCCCCTCTTCAGGCGGGCCTCCCCGCTCGTAATCCTTAGAGTCAGAGTGGTCGCGCTCCGCCTCGAAAATTTGGGGATGAGGGCCGTCCGGCGTGTTATGTCGTACCAACAGTTGCGGTCAGCATGGCAAAGTAAGGACCGCTGCCGGCTGCCGGCTAGAAAGATTCAAATAAAAAGAAGTCGTCTCATCAGAAACGTACCAGGGGGACGGTTGATGCGGTCATACGGCGCCATGCCGAATGTCCACGACGCCGGCGCCAGCTTGAACGTCATGATGGCGTTCACCCGCGCTGCCACCCAAGCTGGCATCAGGTCGACTATCGTCAGCCGACAGGGGTCCCGGCGGCCAGACATGTCGCAGATCCGGTGCCGCCTCAACTGGAGAGGCACCACCCGGCGCGAGATGAAGGCCGCCACCAGATCGGAGGCGACCAACCCCTCAGCTCTCTTCAGCTGTGCGAGCCGGCCGAGCTTCGCCAGGGCCACTCCGCGCGGGGCGGCTCCCGGCCAGTTCTCCCCGGAGGACTGCGCGTTGACGAACGACGGCAGCCGGATGTAGTCCAGGCTTGGGTCGGCGTTCTTCACGTAGAAGAACGTCCGACGCCACCCCTTGATGGAATCGATCAGAGAGAAGGGCGGGAAGCGCATGGTGTCGCGACAGCACACCGACGTGCCCCCGCAGGCGCTGCTCTTCAGTGCCTTGAGGTAGAAGAGGGCGTTGAAGAAATCAAGAAAAGGGAGGACCCCCAAGTACCCCTCGCACAACGTCACGAAGCCGGCGAGGTAAAGGATCGCGTTGGGGCCGAGGTGGTGCGGCTGGAGGTCGAAGGTGTCCATGAGCAGTCGGAAGAAGAGGCTCACCGGGAGCCCGAAGCCACGGGAGAAATGCCAGAGGAAGACGACATGCTCCCCTAGCTGCGATGTCGGCACCACCTCGTCGCCCGGTGCACGGGCAACCACGCGCTCTGCTGGCGGCAGCATGCGCGCACGGCGAAGGTCCGTGATGTCCCCCTCGGTGACGATGGATCCGGCCCAACTTCCTACGCGCCCGTCGGCCATTGCGACGGAACGGCGGCGTGCGGGCGCGTTTGCGAGCTTGGGAGCGGTGTTGCGCGAGGGGAAGAGGAAGGCGAGGAGAAAGGAAGCAAGGAGGCAAAGGGAGTGCGGGTATCTCCGCCCCTGCTCTTCCTCCCCTTTTTAAAGGGGAGGCCACGACCGAGGGACGTGGGGATTAAGTGCGCCCACTCCCTCGAAAACTCCACACACGTACGAGCGGCTCGGGCCGTAACGGCCGCTTCGGGGCGCAGAGGATCCCGGCCTGCGCCCCGAGGCCTACTGGGCTACGCCCAAGGCCTAGCAGGCTAGGCCCAGGGCGACGTTCCGTCTCCCCGCGTGCGCAGGGCCCGCTACATCATTACTCGTCGCGTGGCACGTGGCAGGCCGGCCCGGGACCCGGGGCGACGTGCCGGAACCCGAGGCGTCAGGACCAACTGCCGACCCGGCTGGCTTTTCAGTTTAGCGCCGGTGGCGGCTACCGCTGGGGGGAAGCCTCCGGCTCCCCTCCGTCTGCCAGACGCGGGCCCTCACCGGCTTCGGGCACTACTGACGGGGTTATTACCCCTAGGTAGGCCAAAGCAACGGGGTTCTCCCCTCCTTGCTTCAAAGAAAAACTATGTAATCGGCTGTCCACGACCGGTTGGAGCGCGACCGGCTTGAGCAGTCACCGGCTGGCGACACGGACGGCTGGTCGAGGAGCCGGCTCGACACCCGACCGGCTAGGCGTGGCCGGCTGCCTCCGGGCCGCCTCCTCCATTGACCCCGGGATGGACATGCAACGTCCCGTCCCTCTGCGCACAAGTACGGCGACAAGACATGACCGCCACGACGGGCATCATTATAGCCACAATGGCCGCTGACGCACGGGTGCGCATGGCTACAGTCTGGCCGTCCAGGCCGCTGACCTTGGCGAGCGCGACCGGGCGGGGAAACAGTACCGGCACGCCCCTGCCCACTCGATTACCTGCCCCGGCGTGGCTACAGTGCGTCTGGCCGTACCGGAGACTTCGGTCGGCTGGCACTAGACGACGCCTTCCGGACGACCCGTGCCGCGGCAGGTAGGCGAGGGCCAATCGCGGAGCCGGCTGGCGGGTCCCAGCAGGCAACGGGACCGCATAGCTGGTGGACCCTACGGGCGACGAGACAGCTCGAAGGGCGGGCACCCTGGTCAGCCGGATCTCCAGCAAGATGCCAATCTCGACTGTCTGGCGCTGGCCAAAACCCACTGAGGGGGTGCAACCGAGCTTGGTATGTAATAGTTGCAGCAAGGATGCCAGGCAATAAAAGGTATGTGCGCAACTTCCCCAAGTCATCTTTCACACTACTAACAATGTTTGATGCATCATTGTTGTATGAATGTCGCCCATCATACTCTAATGGTGTCACCTGTCCACTGTATCTGCTGCAACTATCCATAAAGGAGTTCAGCTTCAAGATCAGCTTATTCTGCTCTCCTTCCATCCACTTGATCCACTCCCATATGAATTCTGGCTTGGGCACCATAGGAGCAACCCATTGAATTGATGAGGTAGAGCAGGACCGCGCCGACAAGCGAGAACACAAAGATAGACATACGGACTTCCCTGCAACTCCCTGCAGCATAAGCAGCCATAAGGCCAAACAGGCTGATCAGAGCCCACAATCGAAGTACATTTGACTTGGCAATGTGATTCACTCCCGTTTTACTGACGATCATGCTGATGATGACAAGGGATCCAGAAAATGCAGTGGAATTGCAGGCCATAAATACCTTGAAGCGGCGGGAGTAGTGATCTCGAAGCACCGGGTCACCGGCAACGTGGCTACCCTTGTTGTCAGGCCAGAGCCACCTGGTGGACAGCCCTGCAGTATATGTCACTGCTGCTGCCAATGTAGCAGCAACCAGCAAGAAACTGTGATTCTGCTCCAGCGCCTCCTCTTTATCATGGAGAGGAGCATCTGGTTCAGCTCTTATGTTGTGCGTTCTGCTGAAAATTTGTGCAATAGAATCCTCCCAGGACGTCTGGACGTTCCTGAATATGTCTCGAAGCCATTCAGGCGCTAGATGCCGGAAGAACACTACATGAAGTGCGACATATGTGAAGATGGCAACAAGTAATACCCAAATGTAAACGGATGTTCTGATCTCCCTGCAGCTCCCATCAGCATAGTCCCCCATAAGTCCCAGCAGGTCAACCAACATTGCAAATTGCAGCAAACGAAGCCAAATTGCATTACAGCTCAGCTCCCTGACCAGGAGCAGGATCAGAACAATGAGTGATGCCATGAATGCTGTTGCGTTGCAGTAGACGAACACCTTGTACCGCTTGACGTAGCTATGTAGCATCACAATGTCACTGGCAAGGTGGCCTTGCTGGTTATCTGGCCAGAGACCACCTGGTGGAGCCAGGCCCGCCTGGTAGTGGTAGGTGATAGGGTCTGATAAAGTTGCCAGCAGGATCAAGTACTTCCTCAGCTTCCATAGAAACTTTGCTTAATCAGCACTAGTCGGTGTTTGGTCATCATACTGATGTTGTTGTTCCTGACTTGTGGTATTTTGAGGTTCATCACCATTACCAGGCTGTGGCTCAGACTCCATGACCATGAGCTCATAGAACCAGAGCAAATCTCAGCTAAAAATTTGAAGCCTGAAGATTGCCGCGTTCATTTGTCATGCTTCGGATTCAGAATATTCCCAGGTTCTGGTCCTTGTCATTATCTCCAGAAGTTAAGAGGGTGTGAAGAAAACAAACAGTGAAATCAAATCCAATGAATTAAGAGGGTGTGAAGAAAACAAACAGTGACATCAAATCCAATGACAAATTTACCAACAGAAACAGTCAAAGGATATTAAAAATAACTTCAGATTTAGCCATGCTATCGTCAAAAGGGAGGGGCAGCCCGGTGCATGTAGCTCTCGCTTGCGCAGGGTCCGGGGAAGGGTCCGAACACTTTGGATCTACTTTACGCAGCCTTTCCCTACATTTCTGCAAGAGGCAAAAGACTAATAGTGTTTCCATTTGGTTATTCCTAGTCGATTCCCAGCTTTGTGTAGACAGTTCCCGCTTGTTCTCGTCTTTTAGTTGACCTAGTTGGTCTTGAGCTTATTGTTGATAACAGCATCTGGTCTTAATGTCAGATGATCTGCTTCCAGATTACATATGGCACAATATTTAAGTCTCATTCTCCAACTATAAGATCTAAATAGTATGGGCGTTACATTTATCAGATATTCAGATTACAAAATAAATTGTAAATTCTGAGGTATATGAAACTAACCCCTAAAAAGGAACCATATGTATTAGCTTAATTACAAATTTGAACTAAAACCAAGAGACTTATTTTGGATAGGACGGAGTATCTTATTGCCAGTCAAGAAGTGATGTATATCCATCCCTCTAATTGCTTTAGGGCCATCCCGGTACATAAATCGCGTGATCCAAGCATATTGGCACAGCTATTTTCAACCAAGCATTCAGATTACTTGTCACGTACCCTATTTTAAGGGAATAAATGCGTTAACATAGTTTACAACTGCACAGTGAGCCTTGTGCACTCCCATGATCTGCCTTGTGTTACCAGGGGGTTCTGCCCTTGTACACTAGTAGTACACGAGAAATGCAAACTAGTTCTTTGTGTGGTAGATAAACTGGGAATGCGAGGTCCTGTTACCTGTTATCGTAGTCTTCCTTGAATGAATAAATGCTTGGTCCTATACTGGACGGTTATTCATGGATATTTTGCTTTTAACTTGAATATTTAGCTTTCACTGGCTTCTAATGTTGATGACAGGCCCTCACTGAAGCAAAATCATCTAGAGCATATAAGCAGATGTACTCTCCAACCTGCCATTCCACACCTCCCAAACTCAGGTCCCCATCCCAATCATTCCACGAGTTTGCGCCACAGATGGCCCATGCCGATGAATTTTGCAAGCTGAGACGCAATGTCATGTGAGCAATCTCCTGGCATTTTCCGACCAGTCGCTGTGCCATGTTACAGAGAAATTCACCAGACACTGACAGGGTTCTCCTTCATGAGACAGGGTTCTCCCTCATGAGCCCTGTTGATGGAATTTCATCACAGAAATCAGGAAGGGAGGTCCTGGTAGTTCCACCAAGGATCTAAGGATCTACTTGTTCCTCTCATGCAAAAAAGAAAGGAAGATTTTTTCCTTTCATGTTTCTCCAAAATATCCTCATACTTGAACATCATCTACACACAAGAACAACTCAGAATCCAGTGATGGTATCAATGTCTCTGTGCTGATAAAATGCTAGTAACACACCCTGTAGTAACCCACTGAGTTGCTTCATTTTCAAAGAGACTACTCCCTCCATTCCAATGAATCAGGCACACATGTATTTCAAGATCCAAATTTAACCATAAATTAGATTAATAGTATATATTTTTGTGACTTCAAAATTATACCATTGAAAACTTCTTCGATTACAAATTCAACAGTATAAACCCAGGTTTGGTTGGTCTACTTTATGGTCAAAGTTTGAGTTTAAAATGCGTGCACGCCTTATTCATTGGAATGGAGGGAATATTTAGCTAAAGATACATATCCTTGCTTTAGAAGACTACTCATATTTCTCTCTTTCAGTATGTTCCAAGAAATGAGTATGCAGGGTGTTTTGCTCCTCTCCACTAGGTGGTTATTTTGTTGTTACAGCAAATTTAGATATTATCAATTGGCATTCTTCACCACTACAAATATTGCATCCCTGGGTTCCCATATGACGTGAATGTTCATGCATAGCTATCCAGGCAAACAAGTTTCACTTCAGAAGGCAATTCCACAAATTGTAAAACTAAGAAAGGAGAACTACTTTACAGCTCACAGTTTTCATTTGTATTGTTTTTTTGCTCACATTCAAAGAATGCACCAAATGATACTACATGATGGCCTTGGGCAAGCATAAAACACAAACTGAAACTATGGAGGTTGTGTTCATCTCATGATAAACTGAACAAATGTCACAACTAAGACTACTCTTACACAGGCAGATGCCCTTGTCCTGGTGCCCCAACAGATGGTTGACTGTTTGAATCATTTCCAACCAGAGACGACGTCTTCAGACATGGCACTAATGGCACCCACTGTTTTCCCTTCTTCTTCGCCAACCGTGCCACTTTGTCAAATGACAACAAGACATGAATGACAATGTAGATGATTACGGCAATGACGAGTGCAAATATATATGCAGATGTCTTCAACTTCCTGCAGCTGCCCGCGGCATATGCCCCAAGTAAACCAAGCAAGTCCAAGACCATCGCTATTTTCATGGCGAAGAGAGATCTCTTGTACTTGCTTATTGTGTTGTTCAGTAGGAGGATGATCATGACCATTGAGGCCATGAATGCTGTGGCGTTGCAATAGAAGAATACCTTGTATCGTGTCAGGTTGGTATCATGGAGGATTGGGTCACCTGCAAAATGGCCATCCCTGTCATCAGGCCAAACTCCTCCTGGCGGAAGCAGACCGGCTTGATATGTGACGGTGATTGCAAGAGTTCCAATCAGCATCAAATCTTTGCGCCATTTGTGTTCTGTTCTCTTACTATCAGTATCATGTATGCTTGTCGTGTGATTCATTGATGGATCCTGGTTCTCGGAAGGCCTGGCTATGGGCGGCTGCCGCCGCAGCAACTCATTCACCTTTTCTTTTGCAAATTTCAGAACCAGGACTTGAATCATGACATAGACAAACACTGCAAGAACAACAAGAATGACATAGCCTGATGTTGACACTTTTCTGCAGCTTCCAGTAGCAAAAGCACCCATGAGGCTGATCAGATCAACCAGTACGCATACACGTAGCGCAAAGCACCTCAGACCTTTGTTGCATAGCCTCTTGTTAACAAGCAACAGAATTACTGCCAGGGATGCCATGAAAGCAGTAGCATTGAAGTAGAAGAACACCCTATAGCGGTTTCGGAACTCGTCACGAAACACTGGGTAACCTGCTCGGTGGCCATTAGTCCAAAAGCCACCTGGTGGGCTTATACCAGTTTGATATGTGATGGAAGCTGCTAGAATTGCGAGCAACATCAGAAACTTGCGCCTCTTCTGCAAATCTTTTTTCTCTTCAGGAGTAGGTTCAGAAGAAATAGGATCTTGGGAGGTTTCTGGTATGGAAGCCCCAGTATTCCCTACTGTGCTCTCAGTACTAACTACTGTGCTCTCAGTATTCCCTGATCTGCTCTCAGTACTAACTCCTGTGCTCTCAGTATTCCCTGCTCTGCTCTCATATAGAATATGAAGTACAACATAGGCGAAAACTAGGAGGACTAGGACGAACACATATATGGATGTGGAGAATTTCCTGCTGCTTCCAGCAACATAGGCTCCCATGAGACCAAAAAGGATCAGTGCCATCGCTGTTTGCAGTACATGACGCTTCATGGCACGAATGGTAATCAGCTGACTCTGGAGTAGGATGATGACGACCAAAGAGGCTACAAATGCTGTGGCATTGCAATAAAAGAATGCCTTGTAGCGCTTGGGACTGATGACCTCCAGAATTGGATCACCGGCAGTATGCCCATCACTGTTATCTGTCCAAAAGCCTCCTGGTGGATTCATCCCAGCTTGGAAGGTGACTGTGGCGGCAAGGATGCCAAGCAATAGAAGGTATGTGCGCAACTTCTGGAAATCATCCTTACCATCAGTGCCTGGAGTGCTGTTGTCTGACTGATCTCGTACTGGTATGGGAGGTTCTAACAAGTCAGCGATGAAAGTCCTCAGCTGATGAACCATTTCCTTATTTCTCTCCTTCACACGTGTGATGGTGTTTGCAATACATGCCAACTTAGACAGAGCAGGTTCAATACACTGGATGATGAGGTAGAGCAAGACCGCGCCAACAAGTGCAAAGACATAGATAGATGTATGTACCTCCCTGCAACTTCCAGCAGCATATCCCCCCATAAGCCCAAAGAGGCTAACCAGCACACACAGCCGCAGAGCATTTGACTTGACAACATGATCCAACGCTGTTTGACTGAGGACCATGATGATGATGACAAGCGATCCAGCAAAAGCGGTGGCATTGCAATAGAAGAAGGCCTTGAATCGGCGTGGATAGTGGTCTCGCAGCACCGGATCACCAGGAATGTGGTTATTCTTATCATCAGACCAGAAGCCACCTGGAGGGGTTAGCCCTGCGACATATGTCACTGTTGCTACCAATGTGGCAAGAACCAGCAAGGAGCTTCGATTTCTTTCAAGATCTTCCTTTTCTTCTCTCTTCTTTAAAGCTTCATCTGTTGTCATCTCTGGATTCGAAGTCTCTTGACCATCTGTTATCATCTCTGGATTTGAAGCCTCTTGGCTATCTGTTGCCCTCTCTGGATTTGAAGTCTCTTGACCATCTGCTATGCTCTCTGGATTTGAAGCCTCTTGGCCATCTGTTACCCTCTCTTCCAACTGGCCTGGTGCTGTCCTCCCTGATCCTGGTGTCATTAGGTGCCCAAGAGTTGTCTTCCAATATGCACGAATACCCCAGAACATATCTCGCAGACATTGAGGTGCCAGGTGCTTGAAGAACACCACATGGAGTGTGACATAGGCGAAGATGCCAACCAGCAACACCCAGATGTAAACGGAGGTCCGCACCTCCCTGCAGCTCCCAGCAGCGTAGGCCCCCATGAGCCCCAGCAAGCCCAGAATCATGGCGAACTGGAGCGCGCGGAGCCAGACCGCCTCGTGGGTCAGCTCCCTCAACAGGAGCAGTATGAGCACCATGAGCGAGGCCCCGAACGCCGTCGTGTTACAGTAGAAGAAGACATGGTACCGCCTGGGGTAGCTGTACCTCATCACGATGTCGCTGGCGACGTGGCCGTGCTCGTCGTTGTCCTGCCAGAAGCCGCCCGGTGGGGCCAGCCCCGCCTGGAACGTGATGGCCGCGACGAGGATGGCCATCAGCACCAGGTACTTGCGCAGCTTCCACAGGAGCTCGGCCTCGGCGGCGCTGGCCGGCTGCTGGACGGGAGTGTTGCCGGCGGCTGCAGGGCCACTGCCATTGACGTTCTGCTCTCCGGCATCCGCCATGGCTCTGAGATTCCTTTGCAAATCTCTGGCTTCTCTCTGAAGATTGTAGCGTATGTGGGTTTGCAAGACTGAGATGAACTGGTAGACGGCGCTGGTCTTGGTCGAGCGTTCCACGGTTCCACTGCACAGCAGCAAGTGGGAAGTGGACAAGATAAAGAACTAAACTTGAAAGCCAAATTGCAGTCCCAGGCTCCCAGCCCACCAATATCCCATGGACAAAAACGTGGACCGTTTCAAATGGCCGAAGCTTCGCCGTTGTGGCCATAAAAGCGCGCCAGTCCTTTTCTGCAGTCTACTCCTCCTAGCTTCATGCAGCATATTTATTACACTGCTACCTAATTTGGAGCCAGCACAACTTACTTATGTGGGCAAAAATGTGATGGTGGGTTCAAATAATCTCAGATTACAGCATATTTTACTACACCCATGCCTACCGAATAGCAATAGGATACTACGTACCTTGTATTATTGGCAAGCATGATACAACTTGCACAAACATCCAAGAAAGCCTGTCGATATCCTTCATGTTTTTCCATCTGAATATACTCATAGCTCTTTCCTCTGCCCTTTCTATCTATCCTTTTCACCTTAACTGAACCTCGAGAATAGACGAAAAGCTTCTCTTTCATAATTTGCAATTCTTGGTTCACAACTATCCTTTCAACAGGTGTGTGAACATACAGATTTGTCTTTGTTCTTCGAATTGACCTGTTCCTGAATACTTCCCTCATCTAGTTGTTTTAATACTACTACTGTGCAGAGGTTTGTTGGGGTGGTTTGTGACTGTGCCTGTGTAGTATCCAGCGAGAATCGCGTTAGATTTACTTTATGCAAGTGCCACCTGCATGGCAAGCTAATATAATGTCATTGAGGTACCAGGCTGCCAGATGGACAGAGATCGGCATGTTTTTAAGCCCGGCCAGGACGACAAGACAACAAGCTGCCACCAGATGCATGCATCGTCTCACCGAAGACTTGCCAATCCCCGAGTCTTCGTGCCTGTCACCTGGTTCCTAACACCAACCGCTTAAGATAATCCAAATCCATTCCCCACTAGTTTCACGCTGCAAACAGAGGAGGGGGTGATCTTTGCCTGAACTTTTGCACATTTGATAACTAAAATGCCCACGTTTGTTGCCTCGAAACAAGCATCAAAGATACCCATGTCCAAGCAGCCCCACCATGCAGCGCAGGTAGTACAATGAAACGCAAGAAGATAAGAGCAAGCAGCTGGGCACATGCATACCTGTTACAGTAGCAGGCGTCTCGGGTACTGCAGCAGTGAGGGCAGCTGGGCCGGGCGGCAGGCGTTCACGGCTGCCGCGAGCTGGGCGAAAAGGTCACCCCATGGCCATTTTGCAGGACACTCGCGCGTTTACCTCGAACGCCTGGCGGGCGATGCTGCCGGCGCGTTTCGCCAAACACCTGCCGGGCTATGCTGCCGACGCATTTCGTCGAGCACCTGCCGCGCGCTCCTCGCAAGCTCTGCCGTGTGCCCACCAAGCCCCCTCCTGCGCCGAGGCGAGGCGTCCCAGCGGCAGCGTCGCCGGTGGGAAAACCATCACCAGAGAAGTGAGAACTCCCAGGGCCGTCTTGTGTGTGAAGTCGCCGATCGGATTGAGGTGGGGAATACGTCACTGAGGTCGATGTCACGCCTTCAACTCCGATGACGTTCATAGAGTGACGCGAGACCCGGCGGTCAGCCACACAACGCGTGACGCGAGAAGAGGGGCTCTGTGAGACCGGTTTTTGGTCGACAGTGGGGACCACTTGTAAGTGTGTGTGGGGATGTGATTTAAGAGCAAATCCAACTCATGCCGTATATCTCTGCTCCTATAAAAATCTGAGTTGATGATGATAGTGTGTCTGTCCATCTTGATTTACACCATCAGATATGCATCTAACGAACTTTAGGTAATATGTAATGATTTTGCAAGAAAAAAACATCTTGTACTTATTTTTAGATAACCTCAAGTCTCTCCCGTTTAGCCGCATCTCATGGAAAGCTCAACGTTCGGCAGCGTTTGAATTGATCTGCCATGGCGAATGTTGTCGACGTCATCTGCCCATGAGTCTCTCCACCATGTCTGCCACCGCTACCACGACTCCCCCTTCTTGTTGTCTGCCCCGCTCCCTTCCCAATCTTCCATGACACCACAGCAAGTACAATGTCATCTGTCGGCCGACGTGTTTCATGCTTACTTCTCTGCCGCAACAGTCCGACCGCCCACCATGAGCACCACATCACCGTCATCCTCAATGATGCAAAGCATCCTACATACATCGCCATGTCAAGAGTCTGTTTGACAAATGACATGTGTGACATCTACTTCTTACATATAAAGATGAATCATCTTCTTTACACGTGTTCACTTGATTCCTTCAGAGATGGCATATTACTTGACACTCGTCTCGTATGCATACATAGGTATTGTCGGAGCTGCACAGACGATGACGAGGAGTGCAAACTTCAAGGTACGACTACACCATCAACGAGGGAAGCTTTGAAGTGAAGACATAAGATGGCGGAGCTACAACCATCGAACGCCCGACGATCTACCGGATGTTCGGCATGACCACACTCTTCCCGCCAGAAGACCAGGAGGTGACGAATGCTACAACGGTCAGACGATCGACAGACATCGAACGTCCAACGAGTTCCAGTGATCGGACATACGATCCCACTGGAAATCCGGTACAACATGTCCAGAAGCAAACTGTCGGGAATCCGACACACACGAGAAGTACGATCTTCACCTAGAAGTGCATCTAGTGCCACCCCTTATTCGTTTTTGAGTATTAAAGACAAACGTGTTTGAGGGACTAATGTGTTTATGAGAGTACAAAGGATAACATGGATAGAAGTCCCTAGAGATTTCGTTTAACCATTGAAGACGACCCTAAAAATGTTTGAAGACATTGAAGACAGTGAAGACGTTGATGGTGCGTAAAACTATTCGCATGAAGACAACGAGATGCGAAGACTTAGTCTTTTGGTAGTTTAATTTTCTTTTTTCCCGAGTCATCGGAACCACCGTATTGTTAAGGTGAATCGAAGTCAGTAACTGACGTGATGTTTATGTTGGAAATATGTTCTAGAGACAATAATATTGTATTATTATATTTCCATTTATATAATTAAGAATTCATATTCTATGCTATAACTGCTATGATCCCGGATTATGAGATTCAGTGATAAACTCATACGCACGTATGGAATAATAAATGGTAAAATAAGATTTCTAGTCTCGCCTCTAAGACTAGCTCAAGTGTTGTTGGTGATCATGTTTTTCAAATCTTGGATATCGTTAAGTGTAAAAATGATCCTAAAACAACATTGAGAGTATGATGTTAGAAGAACAATCATATTGAATCGATCCAAACTTGTTTGTTATACTTTGAGATAATATCATCTCAAATCAATTGTTATAACACGAAGTGTTAACATATGTTGTAGTTCTTTATACCATGAGAGTATCTTAGTAACTTCCTACCATATGATGAGCTTTGGGGTTGCTCAAACGTCATCGGTAACACGCTGATCATAACGACAACTTACATGTTCATCGAACAGTTTGATAAGGGACGATAGCTCGAGAGTGGAATTTGCTCCTCCGACGATGGAGAGATATTCTTAGGCCCATCTCGGTGTAACGACATCCATCATCATCTAGCCATACACAGGTGACTACGTCACGGGGATGCCGGAACATGTCAACAAGAAAGAAGAATAAAACGGCATACGAGCTACTCACCGGTAACAAACCCCAAGTTGGATACTTTCGGGTATTCGGCTCCAAGTGCTACATTCTTGATAAGCATCGTCGTACTTAATTTGCTTCTAAATCTCATGAAGGATTCCTACTTGGTTATGGATCGAACTCTCACACTTACCGTGTCTACAACAACTTCACTCGAAAAGTTGAAGAGACGGTAGATGTGAAGTTTCATGAATCTAATGGTTCGCAAGTCGAACAATTGCCAAATGATGTAGGTGATAAGGACCCTTCGGAAGCTATCCTAGATTTACCCATCGGAAAGATTCGTCCCATGGAGGTGAAGGAAAGTACTTCATCAACTCAAGTGGAAGCCCCTATATCATGACAAGGTGAACCACAACATGACATGGAGGCATCCACAAGCGGTACACGGTAAGATGATGAAGAGGAGGAAGTGCATCATGAAGATCCACCACAACCTCCTTCATCACCACCTCAAGGGAACGACATCTTCAACAACAACGAAGATCAAGGAGATGGTGATGAAGAAGAATCTCCACCAACCAACAATCGGAAGCTAACCCGAGTTCGAGCACAAGTGACCAAGAACCATCCCCTAAACCAAATCTTTGGTGATATACAAACAGGGAGAATCACTCGCTCTAAAACTCGTCTAGCAAACTTCTGTGAGCATTATTATTTCCTCTCTAGCATTGAGCCCTTGAAGGTAGAACAAGCTCTTAAAGACGTGGATTGGGTGAATGCTATGCATGAAGAGCTTCACAACTTCGAAAGGAACGAAGTGGGGACATTCGTGGAGAAGCCCGAGGATGAACACAACATCATCGGAACCAAATGGGTATTTCGGAACAAGCAAGACGAAGACGGTCAAGTCGTGTGCAACAAGGCTCGCCTTGTAGCTCAAGGATATACGCAAGTCCAATGTATGGACTACGGTGAGAACTACGCCCCCGTCGCTAGACTTGAAGCTATTCGCATTCTTCTTACTTATGCCAATCACCATGATACCATGCTTTATCAAATGGATATTAGAAGTGCATTTTAAATGGTGAAATTAAAGAAGAGGTTTATGTTAAACAACCACCTGGCTTTATGAATCCTAAGAAACCTAATCATGTTTACAAGCTTCGTAAAGCTCTTTATGGTCTTAAGCAAGCCCCTCGTGCTTGGTACAAATGTTTAACGAAGTTTCTTATTGAAAAAGGTTTTGAAATTGGTAAAATTGATGCAACCTTATTCACTAAGAGAGTTAATGGTGAATTATTTGTGTGCCAAATCTATGTGAATGATATCATCTTTGGTTCCACTAACCCTCAATTTAGTGAAAGATTTGGAAGGTTGATGTCCGAGAAGTATGAGATGTCTATGATGTGTGAGCTGAAATTCTTTCTTGGCTTGCAAATCAAGCAATCAAAAGAAGGAACTTTCATCTCTCAAACTAAATATACCAAGGACTTGATCAAAAAGTTCAACATGCAGGAGTGCAAAGGTATGAAAAACCCTATGCCTATTAGCGGACATGTTGATCTCACCAGAGAGGATGAGCCGGTTATCAGAAAGTTTATCGATCTATGATTCGTTCATTGTTATATCTATGTGCATCTTGTCCCGATATTGTGCTTAGTGTTTGCATGTGTGCTAGATATCAAGCTGCACCGAAAGAATGTCATCTTTTAGCTGTAAAACACATTGTGAGATACTTGATACAAACGTCAAATTTTGGCATTTGTTATCCCAAGGGATCTTATTTTGACCTTGTTGGCTATTCTGATTCGGACTATGCCGGAGAGAAGGTTGATAGAAAATCCACCTCGGGTACTTGTCATTTTTTAGGCAGATCTCTTGTATCTTGGTCCTCTAAGAAACAAAACTCGATATCTTTATCAACTGCCCAAGCTGAGTATATTGCTGCTGGATCTTGTTGTGCGCAATTACTATGGATGACACAAACACTTAAGGATTATGGAATTCATGTTAAAAATGTTTCATTACTTTATGACAATGAAAGTGCTATTAAAATTGGTCATAATCCTGTGCAACATTCTCTAACTAAGCATATTCAAGTTCTACATCATTTAATTCGTGATCATGTTGCCAAAGGAGATATTAATCTTAAGCATGTTCACACTAACAAGCAATTGGCTGATATCTTTACTAAGCCACTTGATGAGAAGACATTTTGTCACTTAAGGAGTGAGTTGAACATCATCGATGCTTCAAACTTGAGCTAGACTCACTCGGTTGCATGCAAGGGCATGAGCATTCTTGATATTTCCATGTGTCTTAACATTTCATCCTATGCCATGGAATTCTATGCTCCCTTGTATTGACTCTAATCTCTTGTAGGTACTTGGAAAAACTTCATTCCACAAGATTGCCATCAACTCTAATAATAAGCAATCTTGTCATTACCAAGTATCCACAACCCCTCTTGAAGATGGAAGGAAGAAGACCACTCAACCATATCCTTGAAATATACTTGATCAAAATTGCACACTTTCAATTGGTATCATGTCAATTGGATATATCTATTGTTCTTCCTTGCATGACTAATCTTTGTAGGTAACTAGTGTACTAGAACAAGAAGGATTGCTCAAAACTCAAGATGATCTTCATCCACCTCGAGCATCCTCAACAAGTTCATCTACAAGCTACGTCATCAACATCACTCAAAGGTATGTACTCATGTCCTTGAAAAGGCTTTACTCCAAGAAATGAGCTAAAGCAACTCAAGCGATATGAAGACATTAAAATGCTTAATCGAAAAATGGTAACCCCATTCTGAGCTTAACATAGAGTATGACCTATGATCAAGTATTCTTGCTTGGCTCCTAAGTTAATATACTCTAATATAGGTGACCTAGTCACCGCCCATCATCTAGTTAAGAATCTGGTGTGGTTTGCTCTCTGTTGCATGATTTCTCATAACTACTCCAATCTTCTCTAGTTGATGTCCCTTGTAAAAACTTCATATTTCATTAAAAAAATCTTTCTCTTGCCTCTGTGAAAACAGAAACTTGGTTTCTCTTTCGGAGCCACCGACAAACATATCTCGGTTCTACCGAAACCGCAGACAAGCTGCACTACAAAATCTCGGCATCACCGATCTATCTATCTCGGCGTCACCGATTTTCATTTTGTCTCTTTTGAATTCGTTTTTGCAATTCTGTGTTTTCTTAGTGATCTTTCTTGTAATACTTCTGTTACTTCGATGATCCCTTAATATTAAAAAAAACTTTGTATTACTTAGGGGGAGAAGAACTAAAGTTAATTTTGAGGAGAGAATCTCTTTATTCAAGGATCCCTATCTTCAATGAAGAAAGGAGGAGAAGAACAAATCATTTTCCATGACTCTCTCAATTTTCATTTCTATGAATCCTACTTTTTGATGACCCTTGTTCTCAAGGATCCCTTCTCAGTTAATGATCTCTGTATCTATCCCTGTTTTTGACCTTTTTGGAAATTAATGCCAAAGGGGGAGAAGACCAAAGCTTCATGCTAAAGGGGAGATACTTGCTTATGCAAAGGGGGAGATATGATCAAGGGGGAGAGCCAATATTAATACTCATACCTTTATAAACAGGGGGAGAATATCAAAGTAGGGGGAGAAGATAGTTAACCTTTCTCACCTTATCCAATCCTAATATCTACATGCTAAGATTCATGGGAGAGGATAATCTACTTTCATATCTACGGTGCGAAAATTCTTAATGATCTTGGAGACATATCAATTCTAAGGAATGCTATCTTCTATATGTCCTCCATATCTTGGAAATTTTGAGTTCTATTGCCTTGTTGTTTAGTAAAATACTCTTGTGTTTCCTAACATTGTTTTCTCAAGTGTGTTTCTATTACCAGGATGCTCAAGAACTCAAGGTAAGTATATGCATCATATCCATGGTCAAGATGATCTCTTGCTTCTTGCACATATTGTTTGCAAGAGTGATATCTTGAACAAAGATACATCTCATTCATATATATTTGATGCATATAGCCAAGATACACATGACCTGTTATATCCCTTCTACCTTATGTGTGCTCATGCATTCAAAAGCAACTATCCTTTTAAAGGACTGCACACATTTAGGGGGAACAAGTCTAAGTCATGTGTCTCTCAAAGTCTTCAGCATAACCATGCATATCTTTATTTTAAGCTTTGATTGTATGTTGTCATCAATTACCAAAAAGGGGAGATTGAAAGCACAACATGCTCCCTTGGTGGTTTTGATAATTCATGACAACATACATTGTCTCTTGGACTGATATTTTTACCTAGTGTATTTCAGATACAGTCTATAGAGAGGGCTGGCAAAAGGAGATTGTGAAGAAACCCCAAGATGCAAGGAAATAGGTTGGCCAAGCTTCAAGCAAGAGGACTCTACATTTTATATTTGTGAGAAATCACTTTGAGTCCATAGGAAAGCCAATGCTATTAAAAGGGGGTAAGGTTTTGTTGGTGAACAATTTGCTCAAACGTGCACAAGTGATAGTCGCCAAAAACATCCACAAACTCTCCCACCAACTTCTATTCTATACCTAACACGCAAAATTGGTGCAACCAACTCTCCCATACCAGTGCCACCGATTCCAGAACCTAGACAGACTCAAGCCAAACCCTAGCCACTTCAATGCAACCGATTCCATACCGGTGCCACTGAGTTTAGGTTGCCAACTTTCTGTTACACAAATTCACATTTTCGGTCCCACCAAGAATGTTGGATCGGCATCGCCGAGATTGGAAATCTGACCGTTGGTCACCTTATCGGTGCAACCGCGTTTCCTATATCGGTCTCATCGAGATTCAAAAGTTGCCACCTTTTGGTCACTTCGGTACCACCGAGATTAACACATTGGTGTCACCGAGTTGGTCATTTTGTGTGTAACGGTTGGATTTTTGGGGATGCCTATATATACCCCTTCACCACCACTTACTTGAGAGAGAAGCACTCAGAACTATTCCATACCTATCCTATCAGATTTTCTGAGAGAGAACCACCTACCCTTGTGTTGAGGTCAAGATCTTCCACTCCAATCATATGGATCTTGATTTCTAGCCTCCCCAAGTACCTTTCCACCAATCCCATCTCTTCCACCATGCCAAATCTGTGAGAGAGTGATTGGATGCCGAGGAGTCTATCATCTTGAAGCACAAGAGCAAGGAGTTCATCGTCATTACCGAGCCTATTACCTTTTGGAGGGTGGTGCCTCCTAGATTGGTTAGGTGTCGCTTGGGAGCCTCCTACTTCGTGTTGTGGAGTGAACCAAGAAGTTTGTAAGGGCAAGGAGATCGCCTACTTCGTGAAGATCTACCCATAGTGAGGCTAGTCCTTCATGGACGGAAGCCGTTATGGAATAGTCAAGGTTGCTACTTCGTGGACCCTTTTGGGTGGAGCCCTTCGTGGACTCTTGCGACCGTTACCCTTCGTGGGTTGAAGACTCCGTAAACGTGGATGTACGATAGCGCCACCTATCGGAACCACAGGAAAAATCCATGTGTCTCCAACTACGTTTGATCTACCTATCTCAACACTTTACTTCATATGCAATGTCTTTACTTTCCACTGCTATATTTGTTGACATGCATGTGTAGGGCTGTTAGACTTGCTAGCTTTGCTAAAACTGTTAAAATCTGCCAACCAATTAACTTGGGAAAAGGTTAGGTTTAAATTTCTGCTAGTAGTCTATTCACCTGCCCCCTCTAGACACTCTTCTAGTGATCCCTCAGTCACCCTATGTTATAACTGTTGCATGATGAATGCTATCCAACGTAATTATCCATCACCGATCCAATGCCTACGAGCTTTCCACATAATGATCCTTGCTAAGTTACTTCTCCGTTGCTACTGTTACCATCACTATAAAACTGCTGCTTTTACTTTTGCTATCGTTACCGTTACTTCCATACTACTTTGCTACTGAATACTTTGCTGCAGATATTAAGTCTTTCAGGTGCGTTTGAATTGACAACTCAGTTGTGAATACTCGGGAATATTCTTTGGCTCCCCTTGTGTCGAATCAATAAATTTGGGTTGAATACTCTACAAGTGGTAGGTAGCGAGACATAACGATAAAAGAGGGACAAATAACATAGCAATGATAGTAGTGGTATCTAAGGAAATGTGTCATCTTGCCTGAGATCCCGCTTGGAAGAAGAACGATTCCATGAAGAAGACGAGCTAACGTAGTCGAACAAATCCTCACACTCCGAACGCTTTCGGAACTCTATCGAGAAGAAATAATCCGAAACAACAATCAACACACGATACACCACAACATATGCATGACATGATGCACAAGTCAATATGATGCATGTCCATTCAATTATGCAAGGCATGGCATGGCAAGAACAACAAACAACTACTACACATTAAGTGAAGTTCAATATGCAACGAGTTGCATATTGACGAAACTCCACGTTTGAATTATTTAGTTCACTCTCGTTTAGTTACTCATCAATATTAAATGTTGTTTAACATGGCAAACGGTGAAGCATACATAACTATATCATCTATGCATTTTAAATGAGGCCGGATGCAACGAATAACAATTCCGGAATGACCTCATATGCATATTTTAAGTTTGGTCCATATATGAACTAACCATATTTCATAGTTGTTAAACAGCAAAATAAATGTCACCATGCGATTCTACATGATTTTCTAGTCAAGTTACATATATAAAACATTTTAATCAGAGCTATGGTTCAATAGTTATTAAATAAATCATTTTAGCATGGCATTTACGCAAATTGTATGAAATCAGCAAGTTCAACATTTTAAACACATATGAGAATTGGATAGTGTGAATCTACACAAAATTCTAGCCATTTTACATATATAAAGTTTTTACATATGATGCACGGTTGAAAAGTTATTAATGCGTGAAGATGGAGGATTTTTCTGTAAAACTTGCGTTCCTGTGGATAATTGCAAAGTTCGCATGGACAGAAAAAATGCTATCGGGCTGAAACTGTGCTTCAACCTAAATGGGACATGGACGCAAGATAACAATATGGTGCATATGGCATCAAATAGGCTGGGCAGATGGCTCACATTGCGGACCTTGGCCCATGCAGAGGAGAGGGTGTAGCAGGCGGGTTGAGAGGGCATGGCTGGGCTGGCGATGGGGCCCACTCGGGCGCCCCTAGCGGTCAACGCACTGGTGGCGGGCTCCCCTGCTCGCTCCTGAGCAGGGACATGGCGCGGCGGCGCGACGACCTTAGGCGAGGCTCTGGCGAAGGGGAGGAAGGTGAGGGAGGCCGGATCCGTGATGGGGAACCCCTGATCCGTCCATTCCCGACAGCTTCGAGGCGAGCCGACGAGCTCCTTCGTCAGCCATGGAGAATCCTGCGGGAGGGAGAGAGGAGAGAGAAGTTAGATGAGGGAGAAGAAGAGGGAGGAAGAAGAGGGAAGGGAGAGGAGGTCCGGCCTCGTGGCTTACCGGCGACGGGGCTTCGGCGGCGGCGGTCCGACGGGCGGTGGCGACCTCCGAGGAGGCGCGGCTACGGGGACCAGCAGGACTCGACGCCGTGTGGGGAGGCTGCGGGAGCTCGCGGGCGGCGGCGGGCGGCGCTCGACCCAGATCGGACTCGGGCAGGCCTGGATGGTCTTCGGTAGGTCCTGGCGGCTGGGAGGAGAGAGACGGGGCTGTGTGGCGGCTGGTGGTTAGGGGCGCACAGAAATCGAGGCAGGGTTAGGCTAAATTAGGAAGGGGAGGGGATTATATAGGGAATGAGGGCTAGGTTAGGGGGATTTCATCCGTTTTCGGACCGTTCGATCTTGATCGGACGTCCGAGAGCGAAGGGGGCCTAGCTAGGTGGGCCAGTGGGCTGTGGAGAGGGGTTGTGGGATGAGGAGAGAGGGAGATGGTGGCCCGACAATGAAGTTTTATGAACCGAAAACGGCCGACGAATAACCGATGGCCGCACTGCTATGGTTGACCGTTCAGATATGAAACGACCTCTCATTGCGACGAAATTTGGCAGGCGGTCTGCCTACAATATAAGAAGACCGCACGCTAATACGTCTCCAACATATCTATAATTTTTGCTTGTTCCATGCTTTTATATTATCATTCTTGGATGTTTTACAATCATTTTACCACAACTTTATATTATTTTTGGGACTAACCTATTAACCTAGAGCCCAGTGCCAGTTTCTGTTTTTTCCTTGTTTTTGAGTTTTACAGAAAAGGGATACAAAACGGAGTCCAAACGGAATAAAAAATTACGGTGATTTTTTATGGACCAAAAGAGAGCCACGGAGCATCAGAGTTGGGCCAGAAGATCCATGAGGCAGTCACAACCACAGGGGGGCGCCCCCTAGGCTTGTGACTCCCTCGTGGCCCATCCTGACTTGTTTTCACCGCCATAAATTCCTATAAATAGAGGAACCTCCGAAAATAAACCTAGATCGGGAGTTCTGCCGCCGCAAACCTCCAGAGCCACGAAAAACCAATCGGGAGCCCATTCCGGCACCCTGACGGAGGGGGAAACCATCACCGGAGGCCATCTTCATCATCCCGACACTCCATGATGAGGTGGGAGTAGTTCACCCTCGGGGCTGAGGGTATGTACCAGTAGCTATGTGTTTGATCTCTCTCTTGTGTTCTTGAGATGGCACGATCTTGATGTACCGCGAGCTTTATTGATATAGATTGAATCATATGGAGTTCCCCCCCCCCTCTATCTTCTTGTGATGAATTGAGTTTCCCTTTGAAGTTTTCTTATCGGATTGAGTCTTTAAGGATTTGAGAACACTTGATGTATGTCTTGCGATGGGATATCCGTGGTGACAATGGGATGTTCTATTGATCCACTTGATGTATGTTTTGGTGATCAACTTGCAGGTTCCGTGACCTTGGGAATCTATGCATAGGGGTTGGCACATGTTTTTGTCTTGACTTTCCGGTAGAAACTTTGGGGCACTCTTTGAAGTTCTTTGTGTTGGATTGAATATGATGAATCTGAAACTATGTGATGCACATCGTATAATCAAGCCCAAGGGTACTTGTGGCGACATTGGAGTATCTAGGTGACATTAGGGTTTTGGTTGATGTGTACCTTAAGGTGTTATTTTAGTACGAACTCTAGGGATGTCCGTGACAATTATAGGGGTAGCTCATAAGATTGATTAGAAAAGATATCTTTGAGGTGGTTTTGTACCCTACAATAATTTCTTCGTTAGTTCTCTTCTATTTGTGACTTTGGAGTGAACTCTTTGTCGCACGAGAGGTACTTACATATGATTCAACTATGTCAATAATGTTGAGAGAAAGTGCACTAGTGAAAGTATGGACCCTAGGCCTTGTTTCCAAGCATTTATACAACGTTTTGCTCGCTGTTTACTATTTGTTACCTTGCTGTTTTTATATTTTCAGATTACAAAAACCTATATCTACCATCCATATTACACTTGTATCACCATCTCTTCGCCGAACTAGTGCACCTATACAATTTACCATTGTATTGGGTGTGTTGGGGACACAAGAGACTCTTTGTTATTTGGTTGCTGGGTTGTTTGAGAGAGACCATCTTCATCCTACACCTCCCGCGGATTGATAAACCTTAGGTCATCCACTTGAGGTAAAATTGCCATTGTCCTACAAAACTCTGCGCTTGGAGGCCCAACACGAGTCTACAAGAAGAAGGTTGTGTAGTAGACATCAAGCTCTTTTCTAGCGCCGTTGTCGGGGAGGTTAGTGCTTGAAGGTATATCTTTATATCTTGCAATTGAATCTTTTAGTTTCTTGTTTTTCACTAGTTTGGTTTTATAAAAGAAAACTACAAAAAATGGAATTGACGTTGCCTCGTATGCTTCATATTTTTAATGTCTTTCATGAAAATGATGGAAATGAAAATTGTGCTCAAGTGTTAGAAGAAGAAGTTATTAAAATGTTTGGCACTAAATCTTTGAGGTGATGAGCATGTTTGCAATGTTGTTAGTATGAATTCTTGAATGTCCATAGTACTAATGATGATTGCACTAGTCATGATAAAAATATTTCTTATAAGCATCTCAATTTTTGTGGAGTGCATAGAGTTTGTCAAGACATGCCAAAAAGGGAAGATAGATTTTGTAAGAGGCATAAGTATTTAGGAACTAAATGGTTGCAAGAGAGGCTATATGTTTGTGCTGAAAGACTTCATATTTCTCGCCGCCCTTGTGAACTTTGCAATGAAAGTGGTCATTTTAATTTCCAATGTGAATTATTTCATGATCGAATTGTGTCCAAAAATTGTGATAACCTCATTACCCTTGAGCATCATAATGAATTTAGTCTATTCTTGGGGTATGAAGAAATGAAACATGAAACTAAGGATGTTCCAGCTTGGGTTCTCATGAAAATGATTGATTTTGACTAAATGAAATCTATATGTATTGCGTGGTAAATTGCATTGAGAATCCTTATATTGCCAATTACTTAAAGACAAGAAAACAAATAGAAGAGGAAGAGAATAGTAATGAAGGGGAAGAGGCTTCCCAATATCCTCCTATTTTTCTTATGATAAATCAGGTAACAAGGAGAAGCTTTTTATTCAACCAACCTCTTCAAAATAAAGTACGGAGGAATTAAATAAAGTCACACATAATGTGGTGAAGAAGAAGAAAATAAGGAGAAGTAAAGGTAAAGAGGTATCTCTCCCAAATAATGTTGCTCCCATTATTGATAGGCCTCATGAGAATGAATCAAAAATAGTTGTGGAAGATGATACACTTGAGGATGATTTTGTTATGCCTATTGCTTGTTGTGATAATTATGATTGGGAAGATAATGATACTTCTTATAATCTTGAAAATATTTATGGCACCAGCTTGGAGGATGGTGATAATAATTGTGATACTATTGGTGATATTCATACCATTAATGATGAGAGTGATTATGTTTATGATATACAAAGCCACAAGCTTGGGGATGCTATGTTTGATGAAAATGACATGTTTGAGAATTTATTTGCTGCAATTAATGTTTGTCCCAAGCTTGGGGATGCTTTGCTTAATGAATATGATCTTTTTATTCCCCCTACTTTGAATGATCAAATTTGTTATAATGATTGCATGCCTCATACTTATGATGATTATTGTGATGATACTTATGCAATGAAAAATAGTGATGATTACTATTATGATACTTGTCATAATTATGAATACCCTTTTACTAAATATCACTCTTTTAGTGTGGAACCAATTTGTAGTATTCAACTCTTTTATGATACTCACACTATTAGTCATGAGAAGAAATTTTCTTTTGTGGAGAGTAGTAAATTTTCTATGCTTGTAGATCATGAAAAGAATTATTTATGTGCTGGTTATATTGTGGAATTCCTTCATGATGCCACTGAAAATTATTATGAGTGAGGAACATATGCTTGTAGGAATTGCAATAATATCAAGTTTCCTCTCTATGTGTTCAAGGTTTTGAAGTTATGCTTGTTTTGCCTTCCTATGCAAGTTGATTCTTGTTCCCATAAATTGTTTGGTCACAAAATCCCTATGCATAGGAAGTGTGTTATACTTAAATGTGCTTGTCATGTGATTCATGATGCTCTTTTGCATGTCTCCAATACTATTTCCTATACGAGCATCATTGAAATCACCATGCCTAGCTAAAAGGCATTAAAGAAAAGAGCTTGTTGGGAGACAACCCAACACTTTCAATTTATGTTTTGATGTGATCACATGATTAATCTACTGTAGTAATCATGTTTTGTGTCTTTTATTTCAATAAAGTGCCAAGTAAAGCTTTTGGGATAGTGTGGATACTTGCATGTTTAATTCTGTGCAAAAACAGAAAGTTTTGCGTCCAGTATATGAATTATCTGATTTTACTGGAGCGTCAAAAAGTTCTGAAAATTTTACACAAACTTTATATGAAAATTCCTTGAGTTTTCCTAAATTTTTTTAGAATATTTAGAGTGAGGTAAGTATGGTGATCATACAGATCTTCACAGACTGTTCTGTTTTTGACAGATTCTGTTTTGCATGCATAGTTTGCTTATTTCAAGTGTTCCTATAGCTTATATTGAGTAATATAAATTGTGGGAATGATGTAATACATTAGGTATCATGTGGGAATAATTATGAATCTTGTCTTGACAGCACCTAAGTGAATGATTTATCTTTACTATACTAACCCATCTCACGAAGTTCCGTTAAGTTTTGTGTGATTGAAGTTTTCAAGTTTTGGGTGAGACACCGATATGAGGAGAATAAGGAGTGACAAGAACCTAAGCTTGGGGATTCCCAAGGCACCCTGAAGGTAATATTCAAGGAAGACTCAAGCGTCTAAGCTTGGGGATGCCCCGGAACGACATCCCCTCTTTCGTCTTCAATACTATCGGTATATCTTACTTGGAGCTATATTTTTATTCGTCACATAATATGAGTTTTGCTTGGAGCGTCATTTTATTTTGTTGTTCTCTGTTAGGTGTTATTTATAATCTTGTTTTTCAATAAAAAAGTTCCAAGAATTGCCTTATGATGCTTGCATTGCATGTTTTGATGTGTGTTGTGTAAAAAACAGAAACTTTGGCTGTAGTGTTTGAATTTTCATATTTTACTGGAACGTGGAAAGTTTCTAAAATTTTTACACAGTGATGTCATATAAATTTTATAGCATTTCCTAAATTTTCATAATTTTCCGATTTACAGAAGTACACTGTTTTCATAAATTTCTACAGACCATTCTGTTTAGACAGATTGCTGTCATAGTTTTGTTATCTACTTATACTATAGTTTCCATAGCCTATATTGGTAGATATAAATTGTGGAATTGATAGTATAAAGTACCTAATGTTTGAAAAAAATTATGCAACTTGTATTGGCAGTACATAAAGAGCTGATTTATTATTATGTGTACTGACCTATCTCACGAGTTCTTTTTGAATTTTGTGTGGATGAAGTTTTTTGAGAATAGGTGAAACCGGGATATGAGAGGATTGAACAAGATAAAAAAAGCTCGAGTTTGGGGATGCCCAAGGCACCACAAGTAAATATCTCAAGAAATCTCAAGCATCTAAGCTTGGGGATGCTACGCATCCCACCTCTCTTCATCAACAATTATCGGTTAGCCTATGCTGAGTCTAAATTTTTATTCGTTCAAATGATGCATGCTATTCTTGGAGTGCTATTTTTCTTTTGCTTGTTGTTTGAATAAAGTACTTAAGATCTGAAAATATTTATTGAGGGAGAGAGAGTCCTCACATAGCTTCTTAATTGTTTGACTACTCATATCCTTTGAGAGTAGCTTGTCATTTGCTCATGTGCTTTACTTAAAATTGTTTGAGCTTGTCGAAAAAACAATGGAAATACATGAAAATAGTACCAAAGTGATAGATATCCAAGGAGGATATAATAAAAACTTCCGTGAAGATCATGGGACAAATTAATCTTGATTCTTTGTAATAGTTTTGAAACATGATGATAGTAATATGTGAGTCATGTTAGTGAGTAATTATGCTTAGTAAGAATATTGGTGTTAAGGTTTGTGATTCCCTATGCATGCACTAAAGTCAATAGTTATGCAATGAAGTTACATCCTGCTTGTGGTGCATTATTCGAAATTAGTTATGATCCAATGCTCACTAATGTGATTTTTCGTTTCTTGGTTTGGTTGCTTCCCAATCTATTTGCTAGCCTTCATTTCTACTAAGTAGAAATACTACTTGTGCATCCAAAATCCTTAAACCAAGTTTTGCTTTATGAGTCCACCATACCTACCTATATGCGGTATTTCCATGCCGTTCCAAGCAAATTTGTATGTGCCATCTCTAAATTTTCAAAATAATTTTTCTCTTTTGTGTGCCCGTACCGCTCATGAAACGGTGGGGAGTATCCAATATTTTTCCATGCTAGGTGTGTGCTCACGATATGTGTTGATTCACTATCATTCACGAGAAAGTGGCTGTTAATAGGGATTCCCAGCCCCGAAATCAAAACAAAAAAATAATGAAACAAAACTCTCCCAGGATTGTTGTTTGTATGGACGGTACCCGTGGATTCGGCTCGCCGTGGAGTGTGATTGATTGGTGGAGGGGGGGGTAAAAACTTTACCATTCTGTTTGGGAACCGCCTATAATATATCTAGCATGGAAAGTATTGTGAGCTACTTTGTTGTTTTTGTTGACACGAAAAGCATGCCACTCAAAATAATTTTTCTCTCTCGATTAAAACCTTGAGCTCTGGCACCTATACAAATCCCTACTTCCCTCTACGAGGGGCCTATCTACTTACTTTATGCAATTTTTGTTTTTTTGCTTTGAGTTTCCATCTTCTCTTATAAGCACCAACTAGGGGGCACTATGATCGTACTTGAGCATTGGGCATAGCTAATATTTGAGTGTGTTTCATGAATGGATCAATGATTGAGCATGATGGGGTAGGGATAACTTTCTTTAATGTTGATATTTTGAAAGACATTGTTGCTTATTGACATGCTTGAGTATTGAAGTCGTTATGTTAAAACTAGACTATTGATTTGAATTATTTACAAAGTCCAAATGTCCATGCTATACAAAGAAGAAAAGAATATGATGAACATGTTAGGCAGCATTCCACATAAAAAATTCAGTTTTTATCATTTACCTACTCGAGGACGAGCAGGAATTAAGCTTGGGGATGCTGATACGTCTCCAACGTATCTATAATTTTTCCTTGTTCCATGCTGTTATATTATCGTTCTTGGATGTTTTACAATCATTTTACCACAACTTTATATTATTTTTGAGACTAACCTATTAACCCAGAGCCCAGTGTCAGTTTCTGTTTTTCCTTGATATTGAGTTTTCAGAAAAGGAATATCAAACGGAGTCCAAACAAAATAAAAATTTACGGTGATTTTTTATGGACCAGAAGAGACCCACGGAGCATCGGAGTTGGGCCAGAAGGTCCACGAGGCAGTCACAAGCCACAGGGGCGTGCCCCCAGGCTTGTGACTCCCTCGTGGCCCATCCTAACTTGTTTTCACAACCATAAATTCCTATAAATAGAGGAACCTCCAAAAATAAACCTAGATCGGGAGTTCCGCCGCCGCAAACCTCCAGAGCCACGAAAAACCAATCGGGAGCCCGTTCCGGCACCCTGCCGGAGGGGGAAACCATCACCGGAGGCCATCTTCATCATCCCGACGCTCTCCATGATGAGGAGGGAGTAGTTCACCCTCGGGGCTGAGGGTATGTACTAGTAGCTATGTGTTTGATCTCTCTCTCTCTCTCTCTCGTGTTCTTGAGATGGCACGATCTTGATGTACCGCGAGCTTTATTGATATAGATTGAATCATATGGAGTTTTCCCCTCTCTATCTTCTTGTGATGAATTGAGTTTTCCCTTTGAAGTTTTCTTATCGGATTGAGTCTTTAAGGATTTGAGAACACTTGATGTATGTCTTGCGATGGGATATCCGTGGTGACAATGGGATGTTCTATTGATCCACTTGATGTATGTTTTGGTGATCAACTTGCGGGTTCCGTGACCTTGGGAATCTATGCATAGGGGTTGGCACACGTTTTTGTCTTGACTTTCCGGTAGAAACTTTGGGGCACTCTTTGAAGTTCTTTGTGTTGGATTGAATATGATGAATCTGAAATTATGAGATGCACATCATATAATCAAGCCCATGGGTACTTGTGGTGACACTGGAGTATCTAGGTGACATTAGGGTTTTGGTTGATGTGTATCTTAAGGTGTTATTTTAGTATGAACTCTAGGGCTGTCCATGACAATTATAGGGATAGCTCATAAGATTGATCAGAAAAGATAAGTTTGAGGTGGTTTTGTACCCTACAATAATTTCTTCGTTAGTTCGCCGTGGATTCAGCTCAGAAATGTGTTTGTATGGACGGTACCCGTGGATTCAGCTCGCCGTGGAGTGTGACAGATTGGTGGAGGGGGAGTAAAAACTTTATCATTCTGTTTGGGAACCGCCTATAATGTATCTAGCATGGAAGATGTTGAAAACCTCTTGGTCGTTATGTGAGCAATGAAAGCATGCCGCTCCAAAAATCATTACTTATCTCTATTTTAAAAACTCGAGCTCTGGCACCTCTGCAAATCAATGCTTCCCTCTACGAAGGGCCTTTCCATTTACTTTATTGTTGAGTCATCATCCTCTTATAAAAGGCACAAGTTAGAGCGCACCACCGTCATTTGTATGCTTTGCTGTTAATTGATATTGAGTACGAGCATGACTGGATCTCTTTCACCATGAATTACAATGTCTAGTCAGTCCTTATTCTTTAAAGGTGCTTTGCACTTATGTTTTGCGGTCTTAGAAAAAGCTAGCAAGATACATTTTCTCATATTGTATCATGATTGTTTTGAAAAAGTGTTGTCATCCGAGAGTTATTATTATTGTTCGTTAGTTGATTATGTCATTAATATGAGTAAATGTGAGACCTAAATGTTATTGTGAACGTGCTTAGTCCATGATCTTTGATGAAAATCTGAACATCAGTTAGACGTATTTACAACAACAAGATCAAACATAGTTTGTAAAAGTTTTTCTTTATCAGTTTCAGTTTATCAACTGAATTGCTTGAGGACAAGCAATGGGTTAAGGTTGGGGAGTTGATACGTCTCCATCGTATCCACTTTTCCAAACTAACCCGGACTGACGCTGTTTTCAGCAGAATTGTCTTGGTGTTATTTTTGTGCAGAAATAAAAGTTCTCGGATCGTCCTGAAAATTTACGGAGAATATTTTTGGATTTAATAAAAAATACTGGCGCAAGAATCAACCCTCGTGGCTCCTCCGACCACCTCTCCAGCTCCATATAACCCTATTCGCGAAGAAAAAATCAGAGAAGAATTCATCGCGTTTCACGATACGGAGCCGCCGCCACCTCTTGTTCTTCCTCGGGAGACCAGATCTGGAGTCCGTTTTGGGCTCCGAAGAGGGGAAATCGACGCCATCGTCATCACCAACCATCCTTCATCACCAATTCCATGATGCTCTCCGTCGTTCGTGAGTAATCCCACCGTAGGCTTGCTGGACGGTGATGGGTTGGATGAGATTTATCATGTAATCGAGTTAGTTTTGTTAGGGTCTGATCCCTAGTATCCAGTATGTTCTGAGATTGATGTTGCTGTGACTTTGCTATGCTTAATGCTTGTCACTAGGGCCCGAGTGCCATTATTTCATATCTAAACCTATTATGTTTTCATGAATATACATGTGTTCTTGATCCTATCTTGCAGGTTGTAGACACCTATTACGAGTTATGATCTGCATCCCCCAGGGTGAGAATAACTGGGATTCTTTCCGGTGATTACCGTAGTTTGAGGAGTTCATGTATTCACTAAGTGCTAATGCTTTAGTCCGGTTCACTATTAAAAGGAGGCTTTAATATCCCGTAGTTTTCATTAGGACCCCGCTGCCATGGAAGTGTAGGACAAAAGATGTCATGCAAGTTATTTTCCATAAGCACGTATGACTATATATGGAATACATGCCTACATTACATTGATGAATTGGAGCTAGTTCTGTGTCACCCTATGTTATAACTGTTGCATGATGAATGCTATCCAACACAATTATCCATCACCGATCCAATGCCTACGAGCTTTCCACATATTGATCCTTGCTAAGTTACTTCTTTGTTGCTACTGTTACAATCACTATAAAACTGCTACTGTTACTTTTGCTATCGTTACCGTTACTTTCATACTACTTTGCTACTGAATACTTTGTTGCAAATATTAAGTATTTCAAGTGTGGTTGAATTGACAACTCAGCTGCGAATACTCGAGAATATTCTTTGGCTCCCCTTGTGTCGAATCAATAAATTTGGGTTGAATACTCTACCCTCAAAAACTGTTGCGATCCCCTACACTTGTGGGTTATCATAGCCTTCGTCATGATAATGAGTTTATGTATGAGATGGTTATACAATATACTGTAATATGAAGTGGCATGCGCGTCACGGCATGATGGCTGGAGCCACGGGATTGCCACCTTAATGTAATAGATGTAGAGATAGCCTACGTGTTCAAGGAGTACCCGAAACTTCACCAGACGCAGGAGGAAAAAATTGTTGCCACGGCGACAGTTTTCAAAATTGTCGCCACAACAACAATCTCAGAGAAATTTTCATGACGATCTCGGAGGACCATGGAGACAGTTCCCTGCACCTAAGGATATACAATATCATGCTATTATGAATTGTCTGAGACGTTTATTCCTTTGTGGTTTGCACCGTTTGATTATGTAGTAGTCAATTATTAGGGTGATCTTTCACAATAAATATCAATTTAAACATGTGCTCTTCCCAATGTTGCTACCGTCTATACACGTAGCATTCCTGAGTGCTTCATGTCTATATGAGTACAAACGGAGATGTAAGACAGGTGGATGGTCAGACCATGTAAGCAGATATTACTCGGTTATCTTGAATTTCTGGCAGAATCGTTCTAAGCTTGGAGCACGAAGCATCGTAAGATGAACAAAAGTCATATGGAAATATAATCGGCAAAAGTCTGCCTATCGGTCAAAATTCTCGCCATTAGTGATACCCATATCAATGGTTGTGAATAAGATCGGGGTCTTCAATAACTTATATCAATTATGAGAGATATTGATTTGAGTGGGAGTGCAAAATTATGAATTAATTATGTCTAATCACTAGTGCAATTAATTATGAACAATGTCTATGTTTAGTTTGCATTATAGTTGTAGAATAGTGGCTCATAGTTCCACCTTTTCTGTTGAAATTTATTTGTTTTCTTTTATCTTGTTGAATCTTTAAGATTGATAAACGTAATGAGAGGATCGTCCTCTAGAGTGCCAAGAAGAATTTTGTCCTACTACATGCTTACCATACTCTCCTACCGATGCTATAGATGATGAGACTCACATCCTACGATCCACAAGGCTAGAATTACATTACAATATGCTTGCCTCCGAGAAACCCAAACTCCAAAATATTTGGGATAGTTATGCGATATGACTTTTTTAATTAATATTCTTGCTAATTATAAGCTTTTTTTTATCCCTTTAATGAAATCATCTTCAAAACACTGATTGTGACATTTGCAATTTGTCTTGTACTCCCTTCGTAAAGAAATATAAAAGAGTTTTGATCACTAAAATAGTGATCTAAACGCTCTTATATTTCTTTACAGAGGGAGTAGTATTTATTTTCTCAATCCTGCAAAAAGTACAGTTCTGGTTTGTTCTTGTCTTATAGTTGACCTGGTTGGTCTTTAGCTTACTGTTGATAGCAGTGTCTAATCTTAATATCAGAGAATCTGCTTCCAGATTACACATGGCACAATATTTAAGTCTCAGTTTCCAACTATAAGATCTAATAGTATGGGCGTACACTTATCAGATATTCAGATTATAAAATAAATTATAAATTATGGGTATATCAAACCACTAAAAAGGAACCATATGTATTAGCTTAATCATATATCATCTTATTGCCAGTCAAGAAGTGCTCTATGTTCATCCCTCTAATTGCTTTAGGGCCATCCCGGTAGTTAGATCGCGCGATCCAAACATATTGGCAGCTATTTTCAACCAACCAGTCAGATTACTTGTCATTTATCATTTTTTAAGGGAATAAATGTATTAGTATACTCGCTCCGTAAGTTAATATAACACTTTTTTTGGCACTATGGCTGCGTCCAAACACGTCTTATATTAAGTTACAGAGGGAGTAGTTTACAACTGCACAGCAAGCCTTGTACACACTCCCATGATCTACTCCTTCCTCTTTTGCAAAAAAGAAAAGAAGGTTTATTCCTACCATGAATTTTTATTTTAAAAGCAGAGAAAGTACAGTATGTAGAAATACTGCATACCCAAAATAACCTCATACCATCATCTACACACAAGAACAGGAGAACTCAACTCAGGAGTCCAATGGCGGTATCAGTGTTCCAGTGCTGACAAAATGCTAGTGACACCGCGCTGCAGTAATCCACTGAATTTCATCATTTTCAAAGAGACTATTAGGTAAAATTACATCCTCACTCTGGAACATTACTCCTATTTCTCTCTTTCAGTATTGTTATAAGGATCGAGTATCTTTTTTTAGGTAAAGGATTGAGTATCTATGCAGGCTGTTTTGCCCCTCTCCACTAGGTGGTTATTCTGTTGTTATTTGCAAATTTGGATATTGTCACTTAGCATTCTCCACCAGTAGCAAATATTGGCATATTGCATTTGTGGGTTACCATATGATCTGCATATTCGTGTAATTCCACATATTGTTAACTAAGAAAGAAGAACTACTTAACATCTCACAGTTGTCATTTGTATTATGTTTTGCTCGCATTTTCAAAGAATGCACCAACTAATACTGGATGGTGGCCTTGAGCAAGAATAAAGCACAAGTTACAACTTTGCGGGTTGTGTCTATCTCATGATAGACTGAACAAATGTCACAACTGAGACTACTCTTACACAGGCAGAGGATTTTGTCCTGGTTCCTCATTAGATGGTTGACTGCTTGAATTAGTTGCAACTGAAGCAACTTTTCATACATTGCACCCACTTTCCCCCCTTCTCCTTCACTAACCTTGCCACTTCGTCAAATGACAACATGACATGGATGACGATGTAGATGATCACGGCAATGACGAGTGCAAAAATGTATGCAGATGTCTTCAACTTCCTGCAGCTGCCCGCGGCATATGCCCCAAGTAAACCAAGCAATCCCAATACCATTGCCGTTTTCATAACAAGGAGAGATCTCTTGTACTTGCTTATTGTGTTGTTCAGTAGGAGGCTGACGATGACCATTGAGGCCATGAATGCTGTGGCGTTGCAGTAGAAGAATACCTTGTACCGTGTTAGGTTGGTATCATGGAGGATTGGGTCACCTGCAAAATGGCCATCCTGGTCATCAGGCCAAACTCCTCCTGGCGGGAGCAGACCGGCTTGGTATGTGACAGTGATTGCAAGAGTCCCAATCAGCATTAAATCTTTGCGCCATTTGTGCTCCCGTGTGCTTCTCTTGCGATCCCTAGATGTATCTTGGTGCTCTGAAATTTTATAGCTGGCCATTTGTCCTTTGAATATCCACACCATCAGTTTATTCACCTGGTCTTTTGCATATACTAGAACCATGACTTGAATCATGACATAGACAAACACAGCAACAATGACAAGAATGACATAGGCAGATGTTGACACTTTTCTGCAGCTTCCAGCGGCAAAAGCACCCATGAGGCTGATCAGATCAAGCAGTACACATGCTCGCAGCGCATAGCACTTCAGACCTCTGTCGCATAGCCTCTTGCTAACAAGCAACAGAATAACGGCCAGGGACGCCATGAAAGCAGTGGCATTGAAGTAGAAGAACACCCTATAACGGTTTCGGAACTCGTCACGAAACACTGAGTTACCTGCTCGATGGCCATTGTTATCGGTCCAAAAGCCACCTGGTGGGCTTATGCCAGTTTGGTATGTGATAGAAGCTGCTAGAATTGCGAGCAACATCAGAAACTTGCGCCTCTTCTGCAAATCTTTTTCTTCAGCAGCAAGTTCAGAAGAACCAAGATTTTGGGAGGATTCTGGGATGTAAGCCTCTATGTCCTCTATTATCTTCTCCACTGGTGCCTTGAGAATGTGAGGTACATATATAGTGTGAAGTGCCACATACGCGAAAACCAGGAGGACTAGGATGAACACATAAATGGATGTTGAGAACTTCCTGCTGCTTCCAGCAACATAGGCTCCCATGAGACCAAAGAGAACTACTGCCATTGCTGTTTGCAGTACATTACGCTTCATGGCTTGAAGGGTAATCTGCTGACTCTGGAGCAGGATGATGATGACCAAAGAGGCTACGAATGCTGTGGCATTGCAATAGAAGAACGCCTTGTAGCGCTTGGGACTGATGACCTCCAAAATTGGATCACCGGCAGTATGCCCATCACTACTATCTGTCCAAAAGCCTCCTGGTGGATTCAGACCAGCTTGGTAGGTGACTGTGGCAGCAAGGATGCCAAGCAATAGAAGGTAAGTGCGCAACTTCTGTAGACCATCCTTAGCAGGATCATCAGGGTTTGGCATGTCACCATTGTTTGATTCAGGCTCTTCGGCAGATTCTGACGGGGTCATGAAGAAATCTTTCAGCTTCTTAAGCAGTTTATCCCACTTCTCTTCCAGAAGTGTGATGGTGCTTCCTACACACCCCGGCTTTAGCACAACAGGTCCGATAAACTTAATGACGAGGTAGAGAAAGACTGCGCCAACAAGTGCAAAGACATAGATAGATGTATGGACCTCCCTGCAACTTCCAGCAGCATATGCCCCCATAAGACCAAAGAGGCTAACCAGCACACACAACCGCAGAGCATTTGACTTGACAACATGATCCAATGCTGTTTGACTGAGGAGCATGATGATGATGACGAGCGATCCAGCAAAAGCAGTGGCATTGCAATAGAAGAAGGCCTTGAATCGGCTTGGATAGTGGTCTCGCAGCACCGGATCGCCAGGAATGTGGTTATTGTTATCATCAGACCAGAAGCCGCCTGGAGGAGACAGCCCTGCGACATAAGTCACCGTTGCTGCCAGTGTGGCAAGAACCAGCAAGGAGCTGCGATTTCTTTCAAGATGTTCCACTTCTTCCTCTCTGTCTGCAGCCTCTTTCTCCTTTCTCTTCTTCTCTTGTTCTGCAAGAACCTGCTCGGAGCTGCCATTTCTTTCAAGTTCTTCCAACTTGATTGAAGCCACTCTCCCATCGGTTATCCTCTCTGCATTTGAAGCCTTTTGCTCATCTGGTTTTGATGGCATGCAAATGTGCCCCAGAGTTCCCTTCCAACTTTCACTGACACGGGATAGAAATTCCCGCAGCTGCTGAGGTGCCAGGTGCTTGAAGAACACCACATGGAGTGTGACATAGGCGAAGATGCCAAGCAGCAACACCCAGATGTAAACGGAGGTCCTCACCTCCCTGCAGCTCCCAGCGGCGTAGGCCCCCATGAGCCCCAGCAAGCCCAGGATCATGGCGAACTGGAGCGCGCGGAGCCAGACCGGATTCCGGCTCACCTTCCTCACCAGGAGCAGTATGAGCACCATGAGCGAGGCCCCGAACGCCGTGGTGTTGCAGTAGAAGAAGACGTGGTACCGCCTTGGGTAGCTGGACCTCATCACGATGTCGCTGGCGACGCGGCCCTTCTTGCTCTCCTGCCAGACGCCGCCCGGCGGGGCCAGCCCCGCCTGGAACGTGATGGCCGCCACGAGGATGGCCATCAGCACCAGGTACTTCCTCAGCTTCCACAGGAGCTCGGCCTCGTCGGCGCCGGCTGGCTGCTGCGGCTCGACGGGAGCGTTGCCGGCAGCTGCAGGGGCATGGACATTGCCATTCCGCTCTCCGGACTCCGCCATGGGTCTGAGACTCCTTGCGAAATCTCTAGCTTCTCTCTAAAGATTGTAGCGTATGTGGGTTTGCAAGATTGAGATGAACTGGTATGCGGCGCTGGTCTTGGTCTCCGGGGGGTGTACCCTCCTTGACATTCGAGTGTTCCACAGTTCCACTGCACAGGAAGGGGGAAGTGGGCAAGATGAAGAGATATCCCATGGACGAAAACGTGGACCGTTTCAAATGGCCGAAGCTTCCCCGTTGTGGCCATAAAAGCGCAGCAGTCCTTTTTCTGCAGTCTACTCCTCCTAGCTTCTTGCAGCAGCAGTATTTAGTACACTCCTACCTAATTTGGAGCAGCACAACTTACTTAAGTGGTAAAATGTGTGCTGGGTTCAGATAATCAGATTACAGCATATCTACACATCGACGGTGGGCTCAGATAATCTCAGATTACAGCCTATCTACTACAGTATTGTCAAGCCAATTGCAATAGAATACCTTATAGTAGTACAGTATTGTCAAGCCATAATACAACTTGCAGAAACATCCAAGACAGTGTTCCATCCGTCTTTCCATCTGAATGTATACACACACACACACATCATGTTGCTTTCAAGGGGGGCCGTTGTCTTGTTCCCTTTGATCTCCTATATCCTAGCTCTTCCCTTTGCCCTTTCTATCTATCTTTCTCATCTTAACTTAACCTCGAGAATATACGAAAAGTTTATCTTCATAATTAGCAATTCCTGGATTGTGACGCCTGAAAGTTTTACAGCGTTTCATTCAGTGCTACAAATGGATTTGCCGTGTGCTACAAAAGGCCGTTGTCTTAGGTTCTTGGAATTAACTTGAACTTGAAGACTTGCCTCTTTCTAGTTTTCTTAATACTACTCAGTGTGACTGTGCCAGTGTAGTATCCAGCGAGAATCGTGCTAGATTTACATTATTTAAGTGCCACGTGCATGGCAAGTTAATATAACGCCATTGAAATACCAGGCTGCCAGAGGGACAGAGATCGGCAAGTTTTCAAGTCCGGCCAGGACGACAAGACAACAAGCCGCTACCAGATGCATGCATCGTCGCACCGAAGACTTGCCAATCCCCAAGTCTTCGTGCCTGTCGCCTGGGTCCTAACACTAACCGCTCAAGATTATCCAAATCCATTTCCCGCTAGTTTCACACGGCAAACAGAGGAGGGAGTGATCTTTGTCTGAACTTTTGCACATTTGATAACTAAACTACCCACGTTTGTAGCCTCGAAACAAGCATCAACAAAGATACTACTCATCATGCAGCGCAGGTACAATGAGACGCAAGAAGATAAGGGTAAGCAGCTGGGCACGTGCGTACCTGTTACAGTAGCAGGCATCTCGGGTTCTGCAGCAGCTCAGCGGGCCGGGCGCCGGGCGGCACCCGTGCACCAGGTCCATTAACTTGCATGCGTTACCCCCGAACACCTGCCTGGCCATGCCGCCGGCGCATTTCGCCGAACACCTGCCGGGCTATGCCGCCGGCGCATTTCGTCGAGCACCTGCCGCGCGCTCTTCGCAAGCTCCGCCGTGTGCCCGCCCAGCCACTCCGTCACAGGCCGGCCACCTCCTGCGCCGAGGCGTCCCAGCGGCGGCGTCGCCGGTCGGAAACATGCCGCCGCGGTCGCGCTGGTGCCGGACAGTGGGATCGGTTGGACCAACACCGAGTGCATGCACGAATATTAATTGGTGGTGCTCGGTGTAGCAAGAGCCTTGCCTGTGTAGTCGCCGATCTGGTTGAGGTGGAACACGTCACTGAGGTCGATGTCACGACTTCGCCTCCGATGACGTTCATCCAGTGATGCGAGACCCGGCGGTCAGCCAGACAACGCGTAAAGGATAAGAAATAATTTCTCATTTAACATTATTTTAAATCTAAAATCTAAAAACAGACGCCCGCTGGTTCTCTAAACCGAGCAGACGCGCACGCGTCGTCCGATCTTTTTGCATTGATGGTTGAAACGCGTCAGGTGCTACGAAACGAACGGCCTGACACTAACGACAAAACTGCATGCGAAACACACGCGAAGACTGCATGGGAGATATGGGATAGTGCATGTTCATTTATTTGAGTTTTCAAATTTTTAAAAAGTCATAACTTTCAAACGGAATTCAGATCCGTTTTCACCATTAGAATTCTCGCGGCGAGATCTTTAAAACTAGATCTCGCATGAGTATGTTTTGATGAATTTTTTTTCATGCCAACTTTGGTGCTATATTGTGCAACTCTATTACTACGCGGTGCAACTTTGGTACTAGATGGTGCAACTTTTTTGAAAATCAATTTCGGAGCTGCATGATTCAATTTCTTATGATGTTGCAATCTCGTACCCATGATAATCAACTTTTTATGATGCGCAACTAGTATGCTTCCATGGGCGCACACACGCGGCTATGGAGTTACACCCTCATTGGCATAACCATACACGTGCGACCCCAAAAGTGCACACTCTTATCGCATAGAGCTCACACATGATTGAGAGAGTTGCACCCGCACCGTGGCATAGTCGCACATGGGCGACCATAGAGCTGCACAATTTCCACCTTGACATAATTGCACGCTGTCGAGTTGCACACTCTTGCCGCATTGTCGCACATGACATCCACGTAGTTGCACACTCTCGTCGGCATAATCGCACATGCGCGGTCGCGGAGGTGCACACTATCGTCCGCATCGTAGCTCACACATGACTGATTGGGTTGCACACACATGATGGCATAGTCGCACATGTAAGACCGCAGAGCTACACATTATCGTCAGCGTAGTAGCTACCCACGGCCGCGGTGTTGCACATTTTTGTTGGCATAGTTGCACACGTGTGGCCGTCGAGTAGCACACTCTTGACGCAATAGTCGCACATGACATCCACGGAGTTGCACACTCTCGTTGACATAGTCACACATACGTAGCCACGGAGTTGCACACTCACGTATGAATAGTAGATCACGCACGTCTACAGCTGGTTGCACACGCGCGGCGTTATAGCCGCACACGCACGACCACGGAATGCACTCTAGTTGACGTAGTTGGCCACGGCAACAAACGAAATTGTACATTCATTGATAGGCAGTTGGCCAAAGAAGCGAATAGTGAAATATGTGCTCATCCAGGAATAAAGGAAAAGTCACATATCAACTACTAGGCAGTTGGTCGGGACAAGAGACGAAGTTGCATATCTCATTAGTAGGGGCTAATTTGTGGTGAAGGTGTCATCTGTGAAAATTGCATGTATATGGGGTATGAGGAAAACTTGCATATCAACAGTTAGGTAGTTGCACATCGACTGCTAAACAGTTACACCAAACGAAGGCTATATTGCACAGAAAAAAGTTCGTCGAAACATAATCATGCAGGATCTAGTTTCGAAGAGCACGTTGCAAGGGTTTCAACCATAAAAGCGGATCTTAATTCCGACGTTTCGTTTAAAAGTTATAGCTTTTAGAAGAAACTAAACTCCAAATTAAATGTGTTCACATCTGAATGTTTTTCAATCTTTATTTCAAAACCCGTTGCATGATTTTTTGCCTTTTCTTTATCGTAAGACATGAACTTTCCGTTTCTGTTTAATGAGACAAAAACTTACTAAAAATGGTGGATGCTACGGAACGCTAGCGAGCATCCAGCCGCTCGCTAGATGCGTCCTATTTTAAATTTTGTTTTTTTATTTGACACCCACAAACCTTTTCTTCCCTATATATAACAATGAATCTAAATTTTATGTCTTATATAACACTTTCGTCTATTTTGAGTCTAAATAACACTTGAAAAGACTTTCTTACCATTCATGTGATATGTGTGTGTTAGCAATAATCTTGACTCTGGAATAAAAAAGGTGATCGTACGAGTGCAAGCTAGTTTGGCTAGCTGGTCGATTCAGGTAATGTATTCCGGTTAGCACTTGTCAAGTGTCCATACTAGGTTAGTACGTGTAAGTCAAGGAGTATTAGTTCTAGGTGAGTTAGATTAGAATGGTGTTCGTGTCTGGCTTAGGTCTTGGTACGTGTAGGTTTATGTTTGACTTGGGTCGGTGGCTACAGTGGCGACGCCACCGTGAGAAATCTACGGGGTCAATGAATTTATTTTGATTTTTTCTTCATGATGAACAATATACGAACAATGATTCTAGGCTGTTTTTCAAAAAATCTGTTATATAAGCTTGAAATGCATATAAGTGTTATTATATAAGGCATAAAATTTAGACTTGTTGTTACATAGGAAAAAATAATTTATCGATGTTAAATAGGGCGTAAAATTTAAGCACGGTGTTAAATAAGAAATTCGTTCAAAGGATAACTCCAACTATTTGTATCAAATTGGACACACCAAGCGTCTATGGACATGTCCGTGTGTAGCGGATTGGCGCGACCATCCATTCCGGTGCATCATTGTTCATTCTATTTCAAAATGGGTCTTTCATAAAAACAGACAAAAATAATATTTTATGAAATTTTGTATATTTACAATCAAAGGACAAACTTAACAAAGTTCAAGTAGATCGAACAAAATTTAAAGTAAATCTGAACTAAACTAAGCAAAGTACCGGACGGTAACCTTGTAGGACGGGCTTCGAGGGGCTTGACACCTTCGTTGTCGCCCCGTCTGTCGTTGTCGTCCTTCTAGCAGTGAACAACCTCTCAGGGATCGTCACACCCCTGATCAATCGTGCTACGCGATCACGATGCAACCGCTCCACCTTGCATCGACAATCGACCGCGTCCGACTAGCGATGACGGTTGAGCATGGACAGCAACCCGCGCACGCCAGCCCTTGCCCTTGCCGGTAAGGGCATGAGCAACTCGCTTGGACTCGGCCAACCTGATCTTGTAGAGTTGATCACTGATCAGGACCAACATTTCCTTAAACGTTTTTTCGTTGATGTTTTCATATGCGCAAACTCTTGTTCTCGCACATGGTGGAGGGAGTGGAGGCACATGATCCCTACTTCTGTCTCAAGAAAGATTATTGTGGACAACTCTCGTTCTCTTCTTTGCAGAAATGCACGGCTGCTCTAAGGATGCTTGCATTAGGTACCATTGTCAATGTCGTTAGTGAGATGATCTGGAAAGGAAAGAGCATATGCCTTGATGCCACTGTGAGATTTATCCACACCATGGTGAAGGTCTTTGAAGCGGAGAATATGAGAGAATTAGATGTGCAAGATATAAAAGGTAGGATATATAAAAAGATGGATATTGGAGGTGCAAGAGGTTTTCTAGGCATGCTCGGTTTAGTTGATGCACGCATTGCAATGAAAGAACTAACCGAAGATTTATGCGGGATGTATCAAGGTCACACCAAAAAGGCCGCCATCATACTAGAAGCAGTAACATGAAGGGAATTGTGGATTTGCTTTCTTTGACATGCCAGTTCACACAAGGACATCAATGTGGTCCACCGATCTTCGATGTTCAAGATACTTTGAACTTTTCTCCCAGGCCAAGAACCATTTACATGTGGCTCTCATGATCATCCTTAGAATAGATTTGGCACAGGAGACCAAAACGTTGTCTGCGGGTGAGCTTGAGATCCATTCTAGGCTCAAGAGGAGGGTTAAAAGCCTCACAAACATTGAGCGCACAAGGAAAAAACAATGTTTCAAAATCAGGATTAAAGGAAGGAGATGAATACAATGGATGGATGGATGGATCAGGAACTTCTAGAATCAGAACCACATCCACCGGCTGAAGCACAACAATGGATGTATCACAGACCATGCTCAGAAGGAGGAGATCATCTCTGGGCACTTCACTGACACCTTGGGCAGGGGTGACAGAAAAGAGCAGGATTTCAACTGGGACAATTTAATCTTCCTCGATGCGGACTTTACTGAACTTGGGAACCCCATCATGGAGGAGGAGATGAGCGCCTCCATTCACCAAATGCCCAAGGACAAAGCTCCTAGACCTGATGGCTTCACATGGATGTTTTTCAAGAGCTGTTGGGAGATTCTCAAGGAGGATGTCATGTGTGTGATACACTGTTTTGGGGCTTTGCAGACTTCCAACCTTCAATGGTTAAACTCTACCAACATTGTGCTTCTTCCTAAGAAGGATGACGCGGAAGGAATCACCCACTACAGACCCATGAGCCTTATTCATGCCATTGCTAACATTATTGCCAAGATGCTCACACTCCGGCTTGGGCCCCACATGGACATCTTAGTTTTCAACTCTCAGAGTGCGTTCATTATGAGGAGAAGTATCCATGATAACTTCATGTATGTATGCAACCTCGCCTGACGCCTCAACAAGAGCTAGACACCCGCTTTGCTATTTAAGCTTGATATCCGCAAAGCTTTTGACTTGGCGCGTTGGGACTATATCTTGGACCTTCTTCAACGGGGAGGATTTCCAATCATCTTTCGAGACTTGATCACAGCTCTCCTTCACACGTCATCCTCTCGCGTCCTCCTTAATGGGGTGGTAGGGCCACCAATTTTGCATGGCCAGGGCATTCGAAAGGGTGATTGTCATGACCTGAAGTTTCGGAAATGTAAGTGACAATCGTCGTGCCCTTATGATTTTAAGAAACTCATAAGCACACAAGGCATAAGTAGCAACATCAGATCATCAGGGCATAAGGCAAACTTTGGTTCCGTATAATTCTTTACATATATAGTAGCTTACACTATTAGTCAACCAAAGACAAACTAGAAGACTACTATAGTCCACCATGTGCACAAGCACCGATGGTACTCCTTATAATTCTCTAACTTTATTTAAGGATTAAACAAAGACTCTTAATTTAACACCCTGGCCTAGGTGTTGATCTATTCCTCATGCTCCTATAACTCCTCACCGTGCCCATCTCCCGCACACATTGCGCATTTCAGAGAGAAGAGGGAAATAATAGTGAGTATGTTGGGACATACTCAGCAATAATATAATCAAGAAAAATAAGCACGTTACAAATTTCACATGTAAGGTAAAGATGATTCAGCTCATGTTACCTAACATGAGCAAAAGGATTTAACTAACTAGCCCAAGCCTATAATAATCTTTGCAGAGACATACTAATAATCGGCGTGATCGCCACCAATGGATATACCTATCTTTGGGAATCACGACGTCGAGTCCCCTACTTGTGCGAGGCATCTTCCATCTCACACTAGTACCGACTAAATTAGCCGTGTGCCGTTATTTTAGGTACCAACCATCCCGGGCTTGATATACCATACTTACCATGATCACGACCAGTGGCGGAGCTTGAAAGAAAAAATTGGACGGGCCAAACAAAAGAAGAGCACAAAATATTTAAACTTCTTAAGCATATATATGCTTAACTCATTTGAAGCGATTGTGCCATCAGATTAGAAAACCAATCAATTCTTCTTCCAGCGTCACCACGGTGTGATTTTGTCATCTGACTAGAAAATTAATAAAGCATATGCATGGCTAGCTAGTAGCTGTGGCGCCGGATGCAAGCTGCTACATGTTGGAGAGCAAGACCTTGGAGGCTTTTAGGTTTTGGATATAATAATATATGAGATGGCTGGTTGTGAGTGGACTGTAGATGGGCTGGCAACCGAAACATACTAGCAAAAGTGTAGAAATCCTGGACGGGCCATGGCCCGGTTGGGCCCCAACGAAGCTTCGGGGCAGTCGATACCTAAAAAATAGGTTATTACATCCCTTTCACCTTATAAAAATTTTGACCTTGAAATTTGCGTACCTTAATCTTTGAAAATATGTGGAAACGTTTTTCTTAAGTCGTCGTCCCTTTCTAGGTGGTCTCATCCTCGCCGTGATTATTCCATTGCACTTTGGCAAATCGAATGGTTTGGCTCCTAGTCTCGCAGTCTTTAATATCCAATACACGAATAGGATATTCCTCGTAAGGTAAATCCTCCCATAGTTGAGATAGTTCTAGTTCCATGGACCGAAGTGGTGGTTTTAGGCATTTACGAAGTGAGGACACATGGAATACATTATGTACACCAGCGAGAGTCTCCGGTAGGTCTAATTGGCAAGCCACCTCTCCAATCTGTTTGATAACAGGAAAATATTCAATATATCTCGGACTCAATTTCTTTCCTTGTCCAAACCGCTCAACTCCTTTCATTGGGGAGACTTTCAAATATACGAAGTCTCCTATTTCCAAATGAAAATCCCTCCTTTTATTGTCAGCATAGCTCTTTTGTCTACTCTGTGCGGTTTGTAGTCGCTCGCGTATAAGCCTTACTTTTTCTTCAGTTTTTTGAATTATATCAGGTCCTAGAAATTTCCTCTCTCCAACCTCATTCCAAAAAATCGGTGCTCGACACCTCCTTCTGTACAAAGCCTCATAACGAGCCATTTGAATACTTGGTTGGTAATTGCTATTGTATGCAAATTCGGCCAAAGGCATATATTCACCCCATGTTCCTTTAAATTCTAAAATACATGACCTGAGCATGTCCTTCACAATTTGGTTTACCCATTCGGTTTGACCGTCACTTTGCGGATGATATGCAGTACTAAAGTCCATTTTTGTTTCCAATGTCTTGTGTAGACTTATCCAAAATTTTGATGCAAAACGAGGGTCTCTATCTGATGCTATGCGTAAGGGAACACCATGCAATGATAATATTTATTTAATGTATATTTTGGCCAACCTTTCCAGGAAAAGGTCTTTTTAACGGGTATAAAATGTGTTGACTTTGTTAGTCGGTCCACTATTACCCATATGCTATCGTGTCCTGATCCATGGATAAAATCCATGCTGATCTCTTCCTATTTCCAGAGTGGTACTGACAATGGTTGTAGAAGTCCAGCTGGTTTTTTATGTTCTGCTTTTACGCGTCGGCATAGACCACACTCCAAAACAAATTTCATAATTTCTCTTTTCATGTTGTTCCACCAAAATGTCTTCTTAACATCTTGATACATTTTAGTGCTCCTAGGGTGCATGGCATATAAGGATGAAGGTGCTTCATCCAATATTTTCCTCTTTAATTCAGAATCATTGGGTACACAGATTCTATTTCTAAAGCGTACCATGCCTACAGAGTCAATATTAAATTCAGATGACGTTTCTTCAGTAACATCATTCTTTATCTTTAACAGGTCTTGATCAGTCATTTGTTTTTCCAGAATATCCCTTTCTAAGGTTGATGTGACTTGAAGAGTATTTTTTTTTTGAGAAACAAATCGGCTACAGCTTATATTGCAGAACAGAGACATTGTAATCCTTTGCGAGAATTCGTTTCAGGCTCGGGGGCACATCTCCGAAGGCGAAGCTGTTCCCTTGTCTCCTGGCATGAGCTGCAATCTCGTGCGCCAATCTATTGCCGACCCTTTTCACAGCACAGAAGGTGACCCCGCAAACTTTTGTTGAAGGTGCCACACATCCGTCACAAGAGCAAATAGAACGGATTGATTGCTAGTTCTGTTATTCAGCAGTTTAACAACTGTTGCATAGTCCGTCTCCACACAGACCCGACCTTTGTCGTACTTGCTTAGTATGGATAACCCATGCAGAATTGCAGCAAGTTCGGCTTCCTCCGGACCAGAACATGGTTGTATTCGTTGTCCCCTGTGTAAGGCAACCATTCCCAGGTGATCTCTGACGACGGTGCCCGCCGACGCTTCACCTATGCTGGACAGGAATGGCGCGTTCGTGTTTAACTTCCAAGTGCCGTCGACCGGTGGAGACCAACTGCCCCCGTCCACTCACCCAGCCCCATCAGTCGACACCTTTGGTTGGTCTATATGGTTTTCATTGCTTATGCAGCCAGCATGTCTACTGCCGATGTTCGCCACTGGTGGCTTCTTTCCTTTTCTATTTCTACACAACGCCCCTCTTCTGCCTAGTCATTCCGATGGCCTTGCAGCAATGTCTCCCACTCACAATCAGTTATGTCCGTTCCTCCCACCATAGTTTCCTCTGCATATCTTACCAGGAAGTGCGCCGACTGACCTATAAACGCCTTGCCATCCTCATGAACGAGTTATCTCGCAGCCACCAGGCTCGCCATAGTAGGAGTAGGATCTTTCTCCTCACCTCCTCTCCACTCCTTCCCAAAAATTTTTGTAGCCAGTCTTTACCTGTGAACCGAAAGTCCTTCTCCTCCGGTAAATCCAAGCTCACCCTCATCTCTTCTCTGAGCGCTCTGGCCTTTGTGCAATTAATTACCGCATGGAATTCATCCTCCGTTTCTCTACCACAAATGTTAAAAACATTGTCTACCTCTAGTGTTCTCTTCCACTTGTTCTTTTTTGTGGGTAGAGTTTCAGTTGCAATCCGCCACGCAAATATCCCGACTTTCTCGGGGACCTTTGCCTTCCATATGAGGTCCCAAACACTCCTGTTATCAGCCTCATTACCTGAGCTAGAAGCCAACAAGTTGCCATGATGCTTGAGGTTTGCCCCCAGCCTGTAAGCACTCCTGACAGAGAAAAGTCCAGACTTCTCCTCATGCCATGCCACACAGTCTTCCGCCATGCTCGTTGGGACCTTAATCTTGCATATTTCTTCCGCATCATACTTATGGAATAGTTGATGAACTAGGGCTCGTCCCATTGTTTGCTCCCAGGTTTCATTAGTTGGTTCACCCACCTCAACCTTGAATGTCTTTTAAACTCTTTTATCTTTAGACCACTCTTCCTTGGGACCCATTGGTCTCTCTGAATTTGGATACTCTCTCCATTTCCCACTCGCCATATTAGTCCCTTTTTAATAGCTCAAGCCCAAATTCAATGCCTCTCCATACTTGCGAGGCGTCCGACACAAACACGGTGTCCAGAAGCTCCCCTTTCGGGTAATATTTGGATTTTAGGGCCCTTGCACATAGACTGTTTTGGTTTTTCAATAGTCGCCACCCTTGTCTTGCTAAGAGGGCTTGGATGAAAATGTGCATGTCACGGAACCCAATTCCGCCTGCCCTCTTCAGCTTGATCATATGATCCCAGGCCATCCAGTGTACCTTCCTCTTCTCGCCATCTCCCCCCACCAAAACTCCCTAATCAGGCGCTCATACTTGTCACAGAATCCTGCCAAAAATTTGAACACTCCCATGGCAAAGGTTGGCAGTGCCTAGACGATCGACTTAACGTGTACCTCCTTGGCAGCAAAGGACATGTGCCTTCCTGACCAGTCATTACATCTCTTTAGGAATCTATCCATGATAGGTTGGAAATGGGTATCCTTCATCCTTCCATCCGGGGTGGGGGGCCCCAAATATTTACTTTCAAATGTTGATGTTTCACAAGCTAGAATGTCCTTAATTTCCTCCCGTGTGACAAGAGGGCAATTCTCACTGAATAAGATTGAACACTTGCTGCTACTCAGTAGTTGACCCATGCATTTCTGAAACAGGGTAAGAGCCCTTTTAACTGCCCTTGTTTGGTCCCCTGAGGCCTTGAAGAACACCAATCTATCATCCGCGAGTAAGAGATTTGATATTCTTGGGCTGTTTCTTGCCACTTTCACCGGTGATATGCTGCCTCCCTGAACTTCCTTATTAAAATGGTAGCTAGGCCATCAGCGACTAAGAGAAACAAATAAGGGCTTAGTGGGTCACCTTGTCTGAGTCCTCTTGAGGGGCTGAATTGTTCCAACACATCTCCATTTATTTTTACTAAGAACCGAACAAACTTTACGCACTTCATGATCCAGTTTATCCACATCTTGCTAAACCCATCTTCTCCATGGCACCCTCCACAAAGTCCCAGTCTACTCTATCATATGCCTTTGCCAGGTCTAGCTTATACACACAACGAGTGTTGCGGTTTTTTTGCTCTGCTGGATCTTGTGAAAGCACTCAAAAGCAATGATGGCGTTGTCCGTGATCATCCTCCCCGGGTAAATGCACTTCGTGTTTCTGAAATCAGCTCATCGAAAAGAGGCCACAAACGGTTAACCAAGCACTTGGAAATTACCTTGTAGATCATGTTGCATAGGCTAATGGGTCGGAAGTCTTTTAGGCTTTGTGGGTTCTTTCCTTTGGGAATGAGGACTATGGACGTGTCATTTATTCCTTCCGGCATGATGCCGTTCTCAAAGAAATTTCTTACGTCTGCAGTTATATCCTTCCTTAGGAACTCCCAATTTCGTTGGTAGAAGCGTACCGGAAAACCATCCAGCCCCGGTGCCTTAAGGGGACCAATCTGAAAGAGGGCGTCACTAATTTCTTTTTCTGAAAATTCCTTTATCAGGCTCCTGTTCATATCCTCGCTTACAGTGCGAGGTAGAAGGTCAATTAATTCAGAAGGTGCTACTCCAGCCTCCTTTGTGTAGAGCTCCTTGAAAAAATCCATGGCTAACTTATTAGAGCCACCTTACTTTCTACCCACACTCCCTCATTATTCTTCAGCTTATTGATATTGTTCTTCTTCTGTCTCCAGGTTGCTCTGTGATGGAAATATCGAGTGTTTTTGTCCCCCTCTCTGATCCAAGTGGCCCTCGAGCGCTCCCTCCATATAACTTCCTCTCTGATTAAGAGTTCATACAACTCCATAGTTGTCTTTTTGATTAAGTTCTCGTTTTCCCTTTGGTTTGATTTTTCCAGCAGTTCCTTAAGTCTCTATCTCTTCTTTTTTATAGACCATGTAACAGGCCTGAAATCCTTCTTGGACCAAGCTACCATTGATCTCTGAACCTCGCCCAGTCTATGAGCCACATCAGAAAGTGTACTGGTTGACCTTCGTTACCCCAAGCCTTCCTTACAACAGGTTCCAGCGTACTTACCCTCTCCCACATTATTTCATACCTAAAATTCCTTTTGTACTTAGACTGAGTGTTGGATAGAGTCAGAAGCAAGGGATAATGGTCAGACCTAGAGGTGACGATGTGTTGCACCTGTCCATGAGGAAACAAGTCCATCCATTGCGGCGCCGCCACGCCCCTGTCAAGCCGAGCTCTCACATTCTTCCTTCCGCTTTTCTTATTATCAAAAGTCCAACCCGGGCTACTATATCCTATGTCATACAGGTTACACCATCCCAACAATTCTCTAAAGTTACTCATAAGTCTTTCAGACCTTTTGGCAGCTGAAAAGTGTTCTCCCTGCCACATGGTTTCATTGAAGTCACCTATCATCAACCAAGGCTCCTTAGAATTTTGCTTGATTCTCCGGATCAAGCTCCACGTGTGGTGTCTCTCATGAGCTTTAGGCTCTCCGTACACAAAAGTGCCTTGCCACAAAGGGCCATGAGGGTCACTTCGAATATGCACATCAATATACCGCGGTCCATAAGAAAGCAAATTTATTTCAATGCTATCGTCCCAAAATAGGGCGATGCCAGCGCCTTTGCCCCTCCCATTGTGGGTGATGCAATGTTTCATGCCTATTCTCTCTCTTATTCTCTTGACGCTATTTTCACTCTGCCATGTATCTGCGATGAAGACAACAGAGGGGCGGTGTATGCGCACTAGGCACACCAGCTCTCGAATTGTCCTGGGGTGGCCCAATCCCCGACAGTTCCAGCTCAAGATCATCATTCCTCCTGATGGGCGCTCACTGTCGCGCCCGTTAGTTCCCCCGGTAGCCCCTATGCCGATCGCTTCCTTTCCACCTAGCTCCCCTTTAGTGCTTACATCCTCTGTCCTCTCAGTGCCTCTGTTTTTCTTATACATGTCCTTACTCCCTTCTAGCTCATTTTCAATGCCTATAACGTGTACAGAGGAGTTGTAGGTCATCCTTTTACCCAGTACCGAGTCCATCACAACAGCGTTCTTCCGTCCCTTCTGCTGGCTCACCTTCCTTCTCTTATTCTTGGACATATTCTCTTCTACCAGGGGCTCGAGAGTGTTTCCGGTAGCAACCCCTAGACAAACGCCACTGTCTGTCCCTCCGCCGTCAGCTGCGGTAGGCGTGGCCTTGAACACTATGTACGGTCCAAACCCCGGAGGGTAGGGAGGAGTCGCCATTTTATGGTGGCGTGCATAGGCGGAGTTTTGTTGATTTCGTCCCCTGCCACAGTACCTGCAGGTGGTGTTGATGCGCAATCCGCGTCGACCGTGGTTAATGTTGGCGTAGAAACCACAACAACTCCTGCCTCGTTCAAGACAGGGGGTTCTTGAGTCGCATCCGCGCTGGTCGTGGCTATTGCTGGTGTAGAAACCATAGCCTGCGCGGGATTTGTTAATGGAGCCATGAGGTTTTCGCTGATGCTTGTTCTTGCACCCTTCTGAACTGGTTCGTCGCTCACCCTTAGTGCACGCACTGCGGCTATCGCCGCTTGTACTCCCGGATCGAGCAGGATATCATCAGGGATCCTTATGCACCTTGCCATCTCCTGTGATTGCATGGAGGCCCTCTCCTCCTTGCCCCTCCCGAGCCTTTCCCATGCCAACTTTGCTGGGGCAGTCCAAGCTTCCCCATACACCTCTGAACCAAAGTGTAGGAAATGCCTAGCACTGCTAGCATCCAGAGCCACGAAGCCCCCTTTTGTTCTTGCTCGACTTGTATGGAGATGCTCTCATGGCGCCGGTGAACCTCATAGTCTGGTTGTCGACACGTAGCCTACAATTTCTCTCACCATGCCCTATATGCCCACAATACATACAGAAACGGGGGGCCCTTTCATAGTTTACCTCTAGGTTTAGGAGCTCATCCTCCCCTAGTACCCTAGGACCGATCTCACGCAGGAGAGGAGTGTTTACATTGTGTTCAACCCTTACATGGAGAAATTCAGAGAAAATGTTCCCATACTTGTCTGCATCTACCCTCAGAACCTTCCCCAACATACCCCCTAACTTCCACCTGATTTCCTTTGTGAGCATGAGTGGTGGGACGTCATATATGCGTGCCTTGATAGGCATGACATTCACCGCCGCCTCTGTCGTTTTTCCCTGCCCATCAAAAGGAACAATGAGGAAAGCATCCTTATGGTGTGTCCACGGGCCATTGTCCTGGACGTGTCGACGATCACCCTCCCGCTCGAACTCGAGCATGAAGCGATTGTTGCGTAGAGGGGTGTAGTTGAGCCGCCCGCGTAGCCCCCACTTGCTCTCCAGCTCGCCGAAGAGGCCCACCATGCTGAAGGGGAGCACGGAGAAGAAGTACCCCACGGCGAGCCACCGTGTGGCCATTGCAGCCCTTGCCCTTGTTAGGTCTAGTTCCAGCACAGGGGCGCCACGGTGCTCCACTGGGCCTAAGATCAGTCTTGGCTAGGAGCTCGCCCTAGCAACGCTCTCAGCACCGCCCACCGAGGGAGAGCCCCTCACTAGCCTCCTATCGCCGCGCTCACCGCCGTATGAGGCAACGAACTCCAGCTTGCTCTCTGTTGCTACTTTCTTCAGTTTCTGGTCAGGCCCATTCTCCATGGTGATCAGGGAAAGTAGACTCACAATTTCTTTTGTATGCGGTGTGCTTCCCCTCTCGTCTTTGCTGCTTCTTATATGCCTCTTCCCCTATTATACAGAGGACCCGGAATCTGTCTCCATTAATTTGTAGATCGAGAGTTTGTCTGGTGGATCCCCAGTTTGTGCAATCTGTATATGCTCCCGATTCCTTGCCTGTCCAAATCCTAAATTCTCCTCTGTATGGGCCAATTTGTTATAGTCCCTTGTATGTGGGATTTCTCTCTGTTGTATTCCCTCTTGATCTGCTCGATCCCCTTCCTTACGCAGACCATCCTCAAGGTGAACCTTTAGCTCCACCCCTAGTTTTTCCAGATCTCTTAATATATGGGGTTCACGAGTAATTTGGGTAGGCATGTTGCAAAAATGCTTTTTGAGTCAAGGCATCTACCACTGTATTGGCTTTTCAAGGATGATAGTTAATATTAACACCATAATGCTTCAATAATTCAGCCACCTTCTTTGCCTCATGTTCAATTCTTTTTGTGTAAATATATATTTCAAACTTTTGTGGTCAGTAAAGATCTCACAATGTTCTCCATAAAGATAATGCCTCCAAATTTTTAGAGCAAAAATTACTGCTGCTAGCTTCATACCATGAGTTGGATAACTTTGTTCATATGTTTTTAACTGCCTAGAAGCATAAGCGATAACTTTCCTCCTTTGCATGAGCATGCATCTAAGCCCGATTTTTGAGGCGTCACAATAAATAATGATTTTTCCCCACCGACAGGCAAAAGCAAGCACTGGCCTGAGATTAGTCGGTTCTTCAATTCTTGAAAACTTTCCACACTCATCCAACCATTCAAATTTAACTCCTTTCTTTGTTAGATGAGTCAAAGGGGCAGAAATTTTTGCAAAGTTCAATATAAATTAATGGCAGTACCCCGGTAGCCCAAGGAAACTTCGAATCTCAGTTACCGTGGAAGGCCTTTGCCATCTTGCCACCGTCTGGACCTTTACAAGATCTACTAATATCCCATCTTCAGATATTATATGGCCAAGAAAAGTAACTTTATTCATCCAAAATCACATTTCTTTAGCTTGGCATATAATTTATATTCTCGCAATGTTTGTAGCATAATTCTTAGATGCATCGAATGCTCTTCTTCTGTCTTTGAATATATAAGAATGTCATCAATGAACACAATTACGAATTTATCCAAGTAAGGCTTGAATACTCAATTCATTAAACCCATGAAAGCCGCAGGAGCATTTGTCAAACCAAATGGCATCACTAGATACTCATAATGTCCATAGTGGCTACGAAAAGTGGTATTGGGAATATCTTCTTGCTTAATCTTTAACTGGTGGTAACCCGATTGCAGATCAATCTTTGAGAAAACCTTGGATCCTTGTAATTGGTCGAATAAATCATCTATTCATAGAAGAGGGTATTTATTGCTTATAGTTACTTTGTTTAGTTTTCGATAGTCAACACATAGTCTTAAACATCCATCCTTCTTTTTCACGAATAAAACCGGAGCCCCCCATGGAGAAAAACTAGGGAGAATAAATCGCCTATCCTCCAACTCTTTTGGTTGTACTTTTAACTCCTTTAATTCTGCAGGTACCATCTTATAGGGTGCCTTGTAGATTGGTTTGGTTCCCGGGATCAACACAATAGAAAATTCAATTTCCTGATCTGGTGGTAGACCTGGCAATTCTACCAGAAAAACATCAGTGAATTCATTTACCACTGGAATGTTTTTAATATTGATTTCCTTCATGTCAAGTTTTGTCATGAGTGTTCGTGATTGATTCCTTTATCACCCTGATACACAATCTCAACTTGACCATAAGGTCTGAGTGTAATTTGTTTTTCATAGCAGTCAGTATTTTCTTTATTTCTTGCAACCAGTACATCCCAAGTATTACGTCAAAATCTTGCATTTTCATTACAATAAGATGGGCCATGAATTTCCATCCCACGATCTCAATGGAACAAGAAGTGCAAATGAATTCCATCTTTCTGCTTCCTAGGGGCGTCTTGACATATACAAATCCTTCTCACATGCTACTAGGAATATTACGTTTACTCAAAAATTTGGTAGAAATAAATGAATGTGTGGCACCAGAATCAAAAAAAAAATCCCTAGTTGAGAGCATATTAAAAGGCTGCCTGCCACCACGCTGTTGGATTCCTCAACATTATTTTTTAGAGAGGAGGCATATTGCCTGGCTTTAGCACACTGAATCCCTTACAAGTTCAAATCCAGGTTCAACAAGGTTCGCTCCACGGCATTATTCTGAGTTAAATTAAATATTCTAGCTTGGTTCCCTCCACGGGGCTTCCCTCGATTATTTGGCCGAACTCCTGGTGCTTGGTTAGAAGTGCTAGTACTTGCATACTAATTTGACTGAATTGTGGAAGAAGGGTCAGGTAGGTGAGAGCAGCGATATGGGTCCTACTACTATATAGTAGTATTATTCACGCTGTTAGTTCAGCCAGATCCCGTCACACTGGAGCATTGAATGCGGATAGCGTGAAATCCAGAAAATGGCCGAAAGGGAGGTGGGGTCGTCGTATGGAGCCGAGCTACAGTACGAATACGCCCCGGAGCACGTGGAGTCGGTGCGCGTGCTGATGAGGGAACTAACGGATGTGAACTGGCGGTCCGTGTAATGCAGTAGATCCTGGACCATGGTCCAGATTAACTGTGTCGCACTTTATGTCGTCCCCTGAGCGGGGTAGTTGGGGTCTTGGGGAGGTGGACTGGACTAACCATGGCTATGGCCATTAGCGAAGACGGGTCTGCAGTGTGGCCGCCACCAAAAAGGATTTACTATAACAAAATGAAAACCCGCAAAAAAGAGGTGCCTCACGCACCATGAAGGCGGAGGCTGAGGCGTCTTGGGTGGCGGGGGGGACTGCCGCCACAGCTGCAAGAGGTGGCGAATTCCCGGTAGATCCAGTGTGCCTGTGAGTCTTCCATCTGCATGTGCAGCTTGCCCATCTTTCATGGAGGTGTAGCGTCGGGGTGCTCGGTCCAGGATGGGATTAGCGCGGGCGCCGGCTGGCGAAGACTTGGTGTGCCGGCTTCTTCGGTGGCTGGTCAAGACAGCTGTGGTGGAGCACCGGGGGAGTGCAGTGGTAAGAGCGCTCCAGCAGAGTCGGGGAGTCCGCCGTAAAGCCAGATCCGAAAGAAGCCAACTGGATTCAAAGGTATAACTACGTGTTAGCAAAATGGTTTGATTTGTTTCTCAGTGTTGGTTAGCAAAAAGAGGAGAGCATCCCTATGCCAGCGTTTCTTCTGTAGAATTGGTAGATCAGGATTTTTCAGTACTCCTCTTGAGGGGATGAGATGGGTTTCGTCTGAACCGTGGTCAAAACGCTGGATTGGCTAGTGTACTTTTTTTGGAACACGTATAATATAATTCATCCCAGCGGTATTAACAAAAAATGATAGTGAGTTTTGAGGGTTGGAGAGTGTGATGATGAAAGCACATTTTCTCCCTTGGTGGTTTTGGTAATTCATAACAACATATAAGCCATTGAACTAATGTTTCCATCAAGTATGTTTCAGGAAAAGTTTAATGATGGGTTGGCAAAGATATTGTGGAATACCTCAAGATGCAAGGAAATAGGTTGGTAAAACTTCAAGCAAGAGGACTCTACATTTTATATTTGTGAGAAATCACCTTGAGTCCATAGGAAAGCCAATACTAATAAAAGGGGGTAAGGTTTTGTTGGTGAAAAAAATGCTCATACGTGCACAAGTGATAGTCACCAAAGACACCCACAAATTCTCCCACTAAAGTCTGTCCAAAGCCAAACACTCAAAATTGGTGCAACCAACATTCTACATTCGGTGCCACCGATTCCAAACCCTAGACAAAATGAACCAAACCCTAGCCTTTCGATGCAGCCGATACTGCATTTGGTGCCACCGAGTTGGGCTGCCAACTTTCTGTTACGCAAGTTCACAGTTTCGGTCCCTCCAAGATTGTCGAATCGGCGTCACCGAGATTGAGCATTCTGACTGTCGTGGGAACGAGCCTGACAGTAGATGGTAGGGGTACGAAGGGAGAGGGCAGAGTCCTAGCTACGACGAGGGTGTACACACGGATGTATGAATTCAGGCCCCTCTCGTGGAGGTAACAACCCTACGTCTTAGTGCTCGGGAGCTTATGTTGTGTGGAATGTTGAGATTACAATGGTTCTGAACCCTTCTACAGGAGGGGAGGGTCGGCTTATATAGAGTTCGCTACCCCTCATAATTATCCCGCATCTAAGGGCCTCTCCGTGGGATTAATGTCTGTCGTTACAGGTAACATATCTAATAAAAGCTACTAATGACCATTGAACCAGCGTCTGCCCGTTGGGCTCTTGATGATGGCTCTTGGTCTTCTGGCGTCGAGTGAAAGCAAGGTCTTCCGAGTGACACGCGACTGCCGAGTGAGAGTGGGAGTCTCCGAGTGGATTACTGTTGAGTGACTTTGAACATCTCCAGGGATCCACTCAGAAGTTCGTGCTTGATCTTCAAGTCCTCCCATGTGGTGTCCTTAGGTAGGGTATGTGGGCCTTGCCTAGGACCCTACCCTAGGTACATATCCTCGTCATTAGCCCCCGAATGGATCGGGGTTTGAGTGGTGGAAGGAGGTATCTACGTAGACCTTGAGTTAGCGCATCAAATCCTCCGAATGATATTTGGGATTTCCATAGAACTTGTGTCGATTGAACTCTGAGCATTAGCGTTCATTCAAGATCGACACACAAAATATTCCGAATAATATTCGGGGCTCCACCGAAACTTGCGTCGATTGAATTCTTCTCCGCTCGCCCGGATCCATTCAGCCTTAAAGGTGCCTGAGTGGATGTTCAACATTTGTTTTGCTCCGAGCAAACTGACAGTATATTGGGAGGCGACGGGTCGGTCTGACAGACCTAGATTTTCCGGGATACAGAAATTTGGGCAGCGCGCGCATGATGATTACGGCACGATCGGGGCAAGTGGAGGCGTGACGCCTCGATTTTTGTGCCGGTCATATCGCCACGTATCGGGCGTCGTCAGCGGTTGGCGTGCGCGGAAACCTCGCAGGTCCACTGGCAGTGAGGCACTCGGCAGCGTATAAAGCCTTTCGCGCTGCGGTTCGCATAGGACCTCCGCCAGTTCTTTCTCTTTTCCTCCGCCTCCTCTGCTCCCAGCGCCCCACTCTGATCCTCCTCGACTAGAGCCGCCGCGCAGACGATGAAGAACACGACAGAGAAGCTGGAGCGGGCGAAGAAGGGGGCAGCAAAGCTCAAGGGCAAGAAGCCCTTGACCGCTCGGTTTACCGCGCCGACAGGTTGGATGCAGGGGGATTTTCTCCCCTCTGTCGTCACCCGCGAGGACATGGAGGGCCTCATCTCCGACGGGCTCGTGGCGAACGGCGCCTGGAGGCTGCCGGGCGAGGAGCGCGAGCCGAAGCCGCGCGATGGGGAGCGGGTCCTCCTTCTCTCCCATGTCGAGCGAGGTTTTTCCCTGCCGCCCCACCTATTCTTTAGGGGATTTCTGAACTTTTTCGGTGCTCAACTGCACCACCTCTCGCCAAATACCATCGCCTATCTGTCTGCATTCGTCACTTTGTGCGAATGTTTCTTGGGCTGCTCTCCCCATTGGGGATTGTTCAAACACCTCTTCACGGTCAGATCCCAGACCGTGAAGAAAGCCCTCCACGCTGATGGGAAGACTCACGTGCTCCAGCTGTGTGGAGGTTTAGGAGTTCAGAAACGAGCTCGTAGTTCCTTCCCTGCCATGACTTTCCTGAGTCTGTCAGAGGTTGGCAGTCGACCTGGTTGTACTGCAAGGATGCAACATCGCCCAATATGTCGACTGGCCTTCCCCCCTATACACCCGACCGTCCAGCTGTCCCCAAATATCTGAAGGTGACTGAAGAGGAGCACATCCAAGTAGGCATCTTAGTTGAAGCGGTGGTGCAGCTGATCCGGGGTGGAGTGACTGGTATGGACCTATTGGAGACGTTTCTTGGTCGACGTATTCAGCCGCTCCAAGTCAGAGACCACACCATGTGGCACTACGCGGGCCTTGAGGACTCGACTAGGACGCATCCCGAAGAAGTTCCTCAGAAAACTATTGAGTAGTGGCTCCGTAGCATCACCGGAGTTTGCGACAATCCTTTGGGAGCCAAGAGGATCCGACCATACTCTGCTAAAAACCCACCGAAGAACCTGGTGAGTTGTGCGATGTCGACTGAAGTGTTTGTAATGTCGAGTGATATATTGAACATACTTCTTTGCTTGAATCATGCAGGAATGGACGTACATGCACTCGCCCGTTCCCAATGGGAACCATGTTGAAGATGGCGTGGTGAGCGAGGGCGGCAGTGTGGACGGCGACGGTTCTTCTGACACCAAGGACGAATATGAGGACTCCGGCGAAGAGGAAGAGGTCGAGTCACCTCCCCGACGCGAAAGCCGCACCAAGTCCCGCCAAGATCTGGCAGCTGTTGAGGACAGGGCTCCGGGCCCTAGTGAGAAGAACCCGAAATGGAGCCGCCCTTCGACCGTTGAGTCGAGTGAAAGACTGGCCAAGCAACCCAAGCCAGCCGTCACCAAGCCTCGCAAAGCTCTACCTCGCATGAGGGTGGCCGTACCTATCGTCTCCACGTAAGTGTTTATTTCCGAATTTTTTCTGTCGGCTGAAGTCTTGAGTTGTATCTGACCGAATGTCATTCAATCCGTCAGAGCTGCTACGTCTGTGACCTCGCCTCATCGAGATGAAAGGGAAGCAATGGATGTTGACACTACTGACGCGGCCACTTCTCATAGAGCTTAGAAAGTTGTTGGTTCGTCCGAATGGGACTCGACACATGCAGATGTTAACACCATCGGTTGTCAATGTAGAGGTCATTCAGGTGGAGGGCGATGAGGAGCGACTGGACACTTTGCACGCTCGACTGCAGAGTCTTCCCAGGGGAGAGGTGGCTCGACACAACCCAGGGCTGAACCCGCAGCACCTCTATCGCATGCTCCTCTAGCCGTCTCGACCGTTGTGGCGTCGACTCCAACTGGACCCCCTCAGACTGCTTCAGCTACCCCAGCGACCATGCCGACCCCGCTTGTGATGGTCTTCTCTCTGCATCGCACTCCGGAAGATCAGACCGGAGCTGTGAAGGAAGCCATGATTCAGGCGGAGCAGCTCATGCTGAAAACCAAGGAGGCGTTCGAGGCCAGTAAACTGGCTTTTGACGTCAGCACAGCCCTCCGTACCAATGTCCGAGTAAGTTCGATTGTAAGTCCATTGTCGATTGAATTCCTGACTTCTCTTGGATTCCTGTCTTCTCTTGGCTGCTGTACACCCACTAGGTGATTGCCGGAGAATGTTTGAGCTTTCTCCACTCGAATAGATCGGATCGTAGTTGAGTAGGACTGGGATTGATAGTTCGCATGGTACTAGGGTCACTCGACATGTCGAGTGTATTTTCTGACGAGTTGCTCAACGGATCGAGAGTTAACCGTCTTAGTGGGGGCGCTCTTAGCGCACCCACTGGGTGTAGTCCCCGAGACCACTTTCGAGTGCTTGCATCGACAGGGGTCTTAGAGTTTATTGTATACGGGATACATTTTGCCTTTGAATCACACCACTCCGTAGCTACCTTGCAGGTTTCATGGATATTATTGGCAAACCGTGATATAACGCTACATAAGGATAGACTGCACTTCATAGAGTAGGGAGGTGCGTCACTCGACGGGTCGAGTGTCATGACAGGGCTGACCTTGTCGAGTGTATTTTTTTTGACGAGTTACTCGACGGATCGTGAGTTTACCATCTCAGTGGGGGCGCTCTTAGCGCACCCACTGGGTGTAGTCCCCGAGACCGCTATCGAGTGCTTGCATCGGCAGGGGTCTTAGAGTCTATTGTATACATGATATACTTTGCCTTGAATCACACCACTCCGTAGCTACCTTGCAGGTTTCATGGATATTATTGGCAAACCATGCTATGATGCTGCATAAGGATAGATTGAACTTCATAGAGTAGGCAGGCGCGTCACTCGACGGGTCGAGTGTCGTGACAGGGCTGACCTTGTCGAATGTTTGAATAACCACTAGGGGCACGCTAAGTGCACCCACTGGGTGTAGTCCCTGAGGCTACTGTTCATCGCAGACGATAAACAATAGGCTTGAAAACTTGTCATACGCGTGGAACTAGGGTCACTCGACATGTCGAGTGTATTTTCTGATGAGTTACTCGACGGATCGAGAATTAACCGTCTCAGTGGGGGCGCTCATAGCGCACCCACTGGGTGTAGTCCTCGAGACCCCTGTCGAGTGCTTGCATCGGTAGGGGTCTTAATAGAGACAACTTTTGAATTTGTTTATGGTGCACGGAGCGCCGGAGCCACTTGACATGTCGAGTGGACTTTCTGCTTGAATTCTTCTAAGACAGTCACTCGCCGGCGTTCGATACTCAGTCGACTATCCCAAGCGTCACTCGCCGATTGAATTTCTGTTTTATGTTGATTCCAGAGGGCTTGTGAACTTGGGGTGGAGTATAAGGACGTGGAGGATGAAAGGAACCGGCTGCAAGTCGATCTGGCGGTCTCCAACAACGCTCTGGAGCGAGTGCGTGCTAAGATTAAGGCTCTAGGAGGTAATTACTGCTGATTTTCTGCATTCTCCTCTTCACTCTTCATGTTTTGAACCGAGTGCTCTCACTCGAGCAGGCGTACGCGATGAAAACCGTCGACTCCGTGCGCGACTCAACAATGTTATTTCTTCAGATTCCATGAAGAAGGCGCTGGAGGAGAAGGACCAGGCGCTTGCTGACACTCAACAAGCGGCCAAGGAGAAGACTAAAGCCGCGGAACGAAAGCTGGCGACCACCAAGGAGCTGGAGGACGAGAATACCAAGCTGAAGCAAGAGCGTGCGGACCTTGTCAAGAAGGCTGAGCAACTAACCAGGAGGGATAATGGCCTGGAGAAGCATCTGGGCGAATTCTCGAGGAAGATGTATCTTTTGCTCGACGGTGAGTATTTCTTGTCGACTGACATTTGCAAAAATTTTGAGGGTCGCAGTTCACCGATTCTCTTCCTATTTCCCCTTCTTCAACAGAATTCTGCCAGGACTTTGAAAAGGAAACAGAAGAGATTGAGCCCATGCTTGACCCTACCAAGTCGCCAGTTGCTGATGCGGTGGCGATGAACATGTTGCAGCTCAACTTTCGGCTCCAAGGTGCCCAGGCCTACATCACTTGACTGAAATCTGTCATGGAAAGAATTGATAAGGAGCTATGGCCTGAGGACACTCTTCAGCTCGACCTCAACTCAATGATGGCTTGCCTGAACGAACTTCCCAGTCGAGTGAAGCTTGGAAAAAAATATGCTGCTTCCTGCGGGGCTGATGTGGCGTTGTCACTCGTCAGGGTCCACTGTAGGGACGTGAGGGAGGAAAGGCTGAAGGAGCTCCAGGTGGTCAACACGAAGAAACTCCAGTTTCAGGACTTCATGGAAACCTTCATCGAGGCGGCCACTAGAATTGCCGACGACATCGACCTGGACACTTTTGTCGAGCCCGCCAGTCCTTCCCCTACTTAAAAACGTTTGGGTCTTTGAATAAAAAACAGTTAAATTTTCCTCGGTATGCCGAGTGGAACTGTATCTCTTAAAACTTCATTCAGGCCTTAGGCCTGAGCACATTTTCTTCTGCACAAGGCGTTTTATCCGTGGTTTTACCCTTTGGATTTTGTTCGTGCTTTGGCTTTCAATCGTCTGTTCGACTGATTTTGTTTTTAACTTAGGTGAAGTGCTTTCGCAGCCAAGCCCCTGAGTGTGAGAATTACTTATCAATTGGAGTATTTTTGAACTGAGGCGAATGTAGACTCGCAGCTAAGTTGTCGTGTGAATGGATTACTATCCACCTGGCGAATTTTTGAACTTAGGCGAAATGTGTTTCACAGCTAAACCCCCGAGTGTGAGGATTGCTCATTACTCAGAGTATTTTTGAACTTAGGTGAATGTCGATTCACGGCTAAGTTGTCGAGTGGATGGATTACTATCCACTCGATGAGGTTTTTAACTTAGGTGAAACGTGTTTCGCCTCTAAGCCTCCAAGTGTGAGGATTGCTCATCACTCGGAGTATTTTTGAACTTAGGTGAATGTCAATTCGCGGCTAAGTTGTCGAGTGGATGGATTACTATCCACCTGACAAGGTTTTTAACTTAGGCGAAACATGTTCCGCAGCTAAGCCTCCAAGTGTGAGGATTTCTCATCACTCGGAGTATTTTCGAACTTAGGCAAATGTCGATTCGCAGCTAAGCTGTCAAGTGAATGGGTTACTATCCACCCAACAGGGTTTTTAACTTAGGAAAAATGTGTTTCGCAGCTAAGCCCCCGAGTGTGAGGATTGCTCATCACTTAGAGTATTTTCGAACTTAGGCGAATGTCGATTCGCAGCTAAGCTCCCAAGTGTGAGGATTGCTTATTACTCAGAGTATTTTTGAATTTAGGCGAATGTCGATTCGTGGCTAAGTTGTCGAGTGGATGGATTACTATCCACCCAACGAGGTTTTTAACTTAGGCGAAATGTGTTTCGTAGCTAAGTCTCTGAGTGTAAGGATTGCCCATCACTTGGAGTATTTTCGAACTTAGGCGAATGTCGATTCGCAGCTAAGGTGTCGAGTGAATGGATTACTATCCACCCGACAGGGTTTTTAACTTAGGCGAAACATGTTCGCAGCTAATCCCCCAAGTGTGAGGATTGCTCGTCACTTGGAGTATCCCCAAGAATGTAACTGTACGGTCAGAACCGACGAAGTATATATCGCAGAAGTGTGAATTGCATTGATGAAGTATTCTTATTACATCAGAAAACTCTTGTCTCAAGTGTAAAAAAGTCAGAGCAGATCTGCATTCCAGGCTCATGGCTCATCTATCTGCTTCATGAGATTATACATGTGATAGGCTCCATTGTTTAGCACCTTGGTGACGACAAAAGGGCCTTCCCATGCAGGAGAAAGCTTGTGAGGTCGGTGTTGATTCACTCGGAGCACCAAATCTCCTTCATGGAACGCTCGACTCTTGACATTCCTGGCATGGAAACGCCGTAGGTCTTGCTGATAGGTAGTAGTCCTGGTCAGGGCAATCTCACGCTCCTCCTCTAGAAGATCTACCCCATCCTGTCTGGCCTGTTCAGCTTCAGCTTCAGAGTAAAGCTCCACTCGAGGAGAATTGTGGGCCAAGTCACTCAGCAACATGGCTTCAACGCCATAGACAAGGAAGAAAGGAGTTCGTCCAGTCGACCGATTAGGCGTTGTCCTCAATCCCCATAAAACAAACGGCAGCTCAGTTACCCACGCACCAGTGGCATGATCCAAATTGCGCATGAGATGAGGCTTCAGACCTTGCAGAATGAGACCATTAGCCCGCTCAACTTGCCCATTGGTTTGAGGATGTGCAACAGAAGTATAATCCACTCGGGTGCCTTGGGAGTTACAGAACCTCCTGAATTCTTCCGAGTCGAAATTAGTGCGGTTGTTCGTGATGATGCTGTGTGGAATGCCGTACCGGATAATGATCTCCCTCATGAACGTGACTGCCATACGGGAATTCAGCTTCTTGATGGGCTTGGCTTCAATCCACTTGGTGAATTATTCAACTGCTACCAGCAGGTGGGTGAATCCTCCTTTTCCGGGTCAGAAGGGACCAACCATGTCGAGTCCCCAAACCACAAACGGCCAGGCAAGAGGAATTGCCTTCAGAGCAGACGCTGGCTTGTGCGACAGATTTGCATAGAACTGGCATCCCTCACAGTGATCAATGATGTCCTTAGCCATCTCATTAGCTCGTGGCCAGTAAAAACCAGCTCGGTATGCTTTAGCGATGATCGCCCTCGAAGACGCATGGTGGCCGCAAGTTCCCGAGTGGAGTTCATCTAGAATCATCCGACCTTCCTCAGGGGAAATGTAGCGTTGGGTGACACCATCCACACTCTCTCTGAATAGCTGATCTCCCATCACAGTGAAAGTCTTGGACCTGCGCACAATATGTCGAGCCTCTGCTTCATCTTCAGGGAGCTCTTGTCTGAGGATATGGGCAATGTATGGCACAGTCCAGTTGGGAATGATAACCAGAATCTCCTTGACCAGGTTAATCACAGCAGGAACATCGACTTTGCTCGAGTCAGAGGAACTCAAGGCTTGTGGGGGCTCTTCGGTGAAAGGATCTTCTTGAACCGAAGGAGTGTGCAAGTGCTCCAGGAACACACCGCTGGGGACAGGCCGTCGAGTGGAACCAATCTTGGACAGCTCATCGTCCGCTTGATTTTTCAGTCGAGGAACATGATGAAGTTCCAGGCCTTCAAATTTATTCTCCAACTTCTGGACTGCATTGCAGTATCCGATCATAGAGGGGTTTCTAACATCCCACTCTTTCATCAGTTGATTCACCACCAAATCTGAGTCGCCATAAACCATCAGGCGCTTGACGCCGAGTGAGATAGCCATGCGCAACTCATACAAAAGTGCTTCATACTCTGCCTCATTGTTGGATGAATCAAAGTGAATTTGCAAGACATAGCTGAGCTTGTCACCTCTGGGGGATATCAAGACAACACCAGCACCAGACCCATTCAACATTTTGGAGCCGTCGAAGAACATTGTCCAATGCGCCGAGTGAACTTGGATGTGCTGTTGCTGTTCAGTCCACTCGGCCGTGAAATCTGCCAATGCTTGGGACTTGATTGCTTTCTTAGCCTCAAATCTGATGTCAAAATGTCCAAGATCGATTGCCCATTTAGCCACTCGACCTGATGCGTTGCGCTTATTGAAAATCTCGGACAAAGGAGCATCACTGATGACTGAAATCGAATGGTCCTGGAAATAATGCGCCACCTTCTTCGCTGATAGGTAAATACCATACACCAGCTTCTGATAGTGTGGATATCTTTACTTTGAGGGGGACAATACTTCCGAGACATAATAAACTGGCCACTGGACTTTGTAGGTTTTACCCTCTTCTTCTCGCTTGACAGTCAGCACTGTACTGACGACCTGATTTGTGGTCGCATGTATAGGAGCAGGGGCTCTTTGCTGGCAGGAGCGGCAAGCACCGTCTGGGTGGAGAGCAGGGCTTTGAGCTCAACAAACGCTGCTTCAGCTTCGGGAGTCCAGTCGAACGTGTCGGACTTCTTCATCAACTGATATAAGGGCAGAGCCTTCTCACCAAGACGAGAAATGAATCGACTCAATGCTGCCAAGCAACCTGTGAGCTTTTGAATGTCGTGTACTCGCACGGGAGTCTTCATACGGGTAATGGCGCTGATCTTCTTGGGATTGACATCAATTCCTCGCTTGGAAACGAGAAAACCGAACAACTTGCCGCCAGGGACACCGAAGGTACATTTGGCCGGATTCAACTTTATGTCGAAAATCCTCAGATTGGCGAATGTCTTGGCCAAGTCAGCCAGCAGGTCGGAACCTTTGCGGGAGTTGACCACTATATCTTTCATGTATGCCTCGACATTCCAAGGGATCTGGTCGAGTAAACATTTCTGAATCATGCGCATAAAAGTAGCACCGGCACTCTTAAGACCAAAAGGCATGGTGATGTAGCAAAAGCACCCGAATGGGGTGATGAAGGCTGTCTGTATTTCATCCGGGCAATACAGACGGATCTGATGGTACCCAGAATAAGCATCCAAAAACGATAAACGCTCGCACCCCGCTGTCGAGTCAACAATTTGATCTATGCGGGGGAGCGGAAAATGGTCTTTTGGGCACACCTTATTGAGATGTTTGAAGTCAATGCACATGCGCAACGACCTATCTTTCTTTGGCACCATCAGAACATTCAAGAGCCACTCGGAGTGGTAAATCTCCCGAATGAACTTGGCTTGCAAGAGAAGGGCCACTTCTTCTCCGATTGACTTGCGCTTCTCCGCTGCTGATCGATGCAAATGCTCCCTGACGAGCTTGGCTTTCAGATCCACTCGCAGACAATGCTCAACCAGCTCCCTGGGAATCCCTGGCATGTCAGCAGGCTTCCATGCAAAGATATCCTAGTTCTCACGGAGGAACTGGATGAGCTCGACTTCCTATTTACTGTCAAGTGTTGTTGAGATATTCGTCGGGGCAGCAGTTGGATCCGTCGGGTGGATGTGCACCTTCTTCACTTCCCCTGCCGACTGAAATGCCGACTCAGAAGCCGGCTTCTTCGCATGGAGCAAATCAGCAGGGTCAGCGGTTTTCTTGTACTCCTCTAGCTCGACCATGGGCATCTGTTGATCGGTGATCTTGAAGCCTTGATGGAGGCACTCTTCGGCCCGCTGTCGATTGCCAGTGACCGTGATCATGCCCTTAGGGCTTGGCATTTTCAACTTGATATACACGTAACATGGTCGGGCCATGAAACATGCATAAGCGGGTCAACCCAAGATGGCGTGGTAAGCACTCTTGAAATCCACGACTTCAAATGTCAATTTTTCTTTTCGGAAATTTTTTGTCATCTCCGAATGTCACATCCAGTGCTATATGGCCAAGTGACTTGGCCTTCTTTCCTGGGATGACCCCGTGAAACTGCATGCTGCTCTCGCTCAAACGATACATCAGAATGCCCATCCCTTTCAGGGTATCCGCATAAGGAATGTTCAGACCGCTGCCACCGTCCATGAGGACCTTTCTGAATCGAAACCCTTGCACCATCGGATCAACTACCAGAGCCTGCCGACCGGGAGCGGCCACACGAGCAGGATGGTCTGTCTGGTTGAATGTGATAGCATATTGGGACCATTTGAGGTAGGTGGGGGTGTCTGGCACAACCATGTTGATTTCTCTATTGATGACTTTCAGACAACTCTTGCTCTTGACATCACCAAAGATCACCAAGGTTGCAGTGACATCCGGGAATGTTTCCTTTTCCTCATCTTCATCTCCCTTTTCAGGAGATTTCTCACTCGACTGCTCTCCCTTGAATTGCTGGAGAAGGGTTAAACACTGTCGAGTGGTGTGTTTGGGAAAAATCAGGTTGACTTTTGCGTCTTTCCTCGTGTGAATCACACATGGATGATCCATGATATTAGTTCCTGGCTGACGTTTCCCCTTCTTGGGGGCATACTAAGCCTTGGCTTTGCCCTTGTTCTTCGAATGAGTCGCCAGTGCCGCTGCCTCTGCCGGAGCCGGGTCTTCAGCCATCCGCTTCTGTTTTTGATTGGCACTGCCAGACTCGTTGGCGATTGTTTTGCCTTTGCCGCTACGGAGGTAGTCTTCGTCCTCGCCATTGGCGTACCGGGTGGCAATTTCCATCATCTTGGAGAGTGAAATATCGCCAGTGCGCCCGAACTTTAGGTACAACTCCCTGTATCTCACACCGGCCTTGAAAGCACAAACAGCCTGGTGTTCCGACACATTCTCCACTGTATGATGCAGGGTGGACCATCGCTGAATATAATCCCTTAAGATTTGATTGGGCTTCTGGACGAAGTGATGTAAGTCGACCAGACCTGCCGGGTGCTTGCAAGCGCCCTCAAAGGTCCAGACAAACACTCGGGCAGGATCTTCCCAACAATGTATGCTGGAAGGAGCCAAACGATTCAACCAAGCTCAAGCTGAACCATCCAACATGAGGGGAAGGTGCTTCATTGCAACATCGTCATTTCCGCCGCCAATCTGCACAGCCACTCGGTAATCATGTAACCAAGTCTCTGGCTTTGTTTCACCAAAAACTTTCCGATCCCCGCCGCCATTCTGAAGTTGGGGGGAATCTCTGCAGAACGTATAGCTCTGCTAAAACACTCAGGACTAGACACCACAGCTGAGCTTCCACTCGGAACATCTCTGTCGAGTCCTTCTCTGTAGGCTCTGCTCTTGTCGATCCGCTTCTGAACAAGGTAGGCGCGGGCGTCAAAGTCCACGTCCTGCTCATCACCGAAGGAGCGCCTGTCGTCCTGGCGCCGGGGCACGTACGAACCACTTCGCGGAGGAGTGGGCACTCGACGGTGGTCCTCACGGTGATGCCGATCTCTGTCTTGCTCTTCATGGAAACCGCCTCCTTGATGATGCAGGGGCAATCCAGGGCTGTGTGCCGACTGAACGGTATCTGCTTTGGGCGAATTGCCGTGTATCCTGTTACGAGACTGAGAAACTAGTGAATTTTGACACTGCGCTGCATCCAACAGTGCTCTGATCTGCAGCAGCCCTCTTCCAGCCTCTGACCGGGATGGCTGAATGGACTCTGCTATCCTAGCAGCAGCTACATTTAACACTGGAGTTTGGTATACCTCAACGTCATCGTCGGAACCAGTCGGAAACAATTGTCGATGACGTCGACTGGGGCGTGACGGGCGTTGGCGGGCGCGCTCGTCAATCTTTGCCTGGAGCTCTTCCAGACGAATGCGTGCGGCCTCCAAAGCTTGGGCCTCGGCAGTCACGCCGATGATGGGAGTATGAAGAACCTCCTCGTCGCGGCGCGGCTGCTCTTTCGACGGACCTCCAGCCTCGCGCTTGCCACGGTCGAAGCCAGGCGGTGAACTCTGATGAGAGCCCGCCATCAAGACCTCTGCTACAGGATCACAACTTTTGCACTCGAAAGGCATGTCGGACGGATCGGAATCTGACTCGAACACACCGTGAAGGGACTCGGCGGGCTCGAGCACTGCAATCTACGGAGAAGTTTGACGCGCCGCTGCGTGCTCGACCCAATGCTGGAGTCGTGAGCGGGCAGATCAGTTGCAATTGCGAACAGCGTAAGGAGTCGATGGCTATCGCAGCACCACGCTGCAGGGACTCGCACGGAAGTGCGCAGCTCCGCGGACCGGGAGCGCCTCGACATCAAGAGGCACTTCGTGGAGCCATGCTGAATCATCAGCGATGAAGGTGAGGGCTCCAAAACAGATCTCGTGGACCAGAGCAAAAACACCGCCAAAAGACATGTCGAAGGATGAAGAATGCAACCTCGCCGGAAGTCGCTTAGACGCCTGCCCCACGGTGGGCACCAACTGTCGTGGGAACGAGCCTGACAGTAGATGGTAGGGGTACGAAGGGAGAGGGCAGATTCCTAGCTACGGCGAGGGTGTACACACTGATGTATGAGTTCAGGCCCCTCTCGTGGAGGTAACAGCCCTACGTCTTAGTGCTCGGGAGCTTATGTCATGTGGAATGTTGAGATTACAATGGTTCCGAACCGTTATGCAGGAGGGGAGGGGCGGCTTATATAGAGTTCGTTGCCCCTCATAATTATCCCACATCTAAGGGCCTGGTCCTGGGATTAAAGTCTGGCATTACAAGTAACGTACGTAATAAAAGCTACTAATGACCATTGAACCAACGTCTGCCCGTTGGGCTCTTGATGATGGCTCGTGGTCTTCTGGCGTCGAGTGAAAGCGAGGTCTTTCGAGTGACATGCGACTGCCGAGTGAGAGCGAGAGTCTCCGAGTGGATTACTGTCGAGTGACTTTGAACGTCTCCAGGGATCCACTCAGAAGTTCATGCTTGATCTTCAAGTCCTCCCATGTGGTGTCCTTAGGTAGGGTATGTGGGCCTTGCCTAGGACCCTACCCTAGGTACATATCCTCGTCACTGACTGTTGGTCACCTTATCGGTGCAACCGAGATTCCTATATCGGTCTCACCGAGATTCAAAAGTTGCCACCTTTTGGTCACTTCGCTACCACTGTTAACACATCGGTGTCACCGAGTCCGACTTATTGTGTGTAAATGTTTGGTTTTTGGGGATGCCTATATATACCCCTCCACCACCACCTACTCGAAAGAGAAGCACTCAGAACCATTACATACCTATCCTATTAGTTTTCTAAGGGAGAACCACCTACCCTTGTGTTGAGGTCAAGATCTTCCACTCCAACCATATGGATCTTGACTTCTAGCCTCCCCATGTTGCTTTCCATCAATCCGATCTCTTCTACCAAGCCATATCTGTGTGAGAGTGATTGTGTGTTGAGGAGTCTATCATCTTGAAGCACAAGAGCAAGGAGTTCATCGACATTACCGAGCCTATTACCTTTTGGAGGGTGGTACCTCCTAGATTGGTTAGGTGTCACTTGGGAGCCTCCTACTTCGTGTTGTGGAGTGAACCAAGAAGTTTGTAAGGGCAAGGTGATCGCCTACTTCGTGAAGATCTACCCCGAGTAAGGCTAGTCCTCCATGGACGTAGGCCGTCATCGTATAGTCAAGGTTGATTCTTCGTGGAACCCTCTGTGGGTAGAGCCCTCTATGGACTCTCGTGACCGTTACCCTCTGTGGGTTGAAGACTCCATGAACGTGGATGTACGATAGTGCCACCTATCAGAACCATGGGAAAAATCATCGTGTCACCAATTGCGTTTGCCTTTCCTACCCTCTCTTTACTTACATGTGCAACGTCTTTACTTTCCGCTGCTATACTCTTAGACATGCATGTGTATGGTGTACTTGACATACTATGAATGCTAAAATCTGCCAGGAATTTAAATTTGGAAAAATTAGATTTTTATTTGGTCAAGTAGTCTAATCACCCCCCTCTATCCCTAGTTTCGATCCTACAAGTGGTATCAGAGCTTTGGTCTCCATTACATTGGTCTCACGACCTAGGAGAAGTATGGCATCTAGTGAGGGAAATTATCACCGTAGAGGTCCATACTTTGATGGCACAAATTTTGCTAGTTGGAAGCACAAAACGAAAATGCATTTGCTTGGTCATAACCCCTCCGTTTGGGCTATTGTTCGTGTTGGCTTGCAAGGTGAATTCTTTGCGGAAGGAAAGGAAGCCGATCACGAAGCGATTGTGTATGAGTTGAATATGTTGCAACTCAATGCTCACGCATTGACATTCTCTTCAGCTGCTTATGCCCCGAAGAATTCAACAAAATCAGATGTCTTGAACATGCAAAAGAGATTTGGGATACTTTGAATGATATGCATGAAGGTACAGAATCTGTGAGAGAATCCAAGTTGGACGTTCTTGAAGGTCAGCTTGACAAGTTCAAGATTAAGGATGGTGAAGGAGTCGCTGAGATGTACTCTAGGATAGCTCTCATCACAAATGAGATTGCCGACTTAGGAAGCGAAGAAATGACTGAAAAATTCATCATCAAGACGATACTTTGATCTTTGGATGATCGATATGACACAGTTTGCACATTGATCCAAATGATGTCCAACTACAAAGATCTCAAGCCACCGGAAGTGATTGGTAGAATTGTTGCTCATGAGATGACACTCAAAGACAAGGAAGAGCTTCACCACAAGTCTAGCGGTGCTTACAAAGCCACAAGTGATGCTCCCGCTACCTCAAGCGACAACCTTGTCACAAATGAAGAGATAAGCCTCATGGTCAAGAAATTCAACAAGTTCTACAAGAATAGAAGCAAAGATCGAAGCTCCAACTCAAGATATGAAGAGAAGCATTCGTCAAGTCATGAAAGAAAATGCTACAATTGCGGGAAGCCCGGACACTACTCCAATGAGTTCACATCTCCCTACAAAAGAAGAGAAGAGTCACCAAGAAGATGGAGCTCAAAGAGATGAGTCACCTTGAAGAGAGAGAAGGAGTAGAGATGATCGTTATGAATGAAGACCCTCAAGGAGAAGTAGGGACTCGGAGAAGAAGGACAAGTGCACCAAGAGCTACTCAAGAAGGAAACATCAAGCTCATGTTGGTGAATGGGTTTCCGATTCCGAGTCCGACAACCACTCCGAGAGAAGCTATCACTCCAACTCTAACTATAGTCAAGATGAAGGTGTTGCCAGAATTGCACTAGTGACTACCAACTCCTATGATCTATTTGATTCACCAAACGAAGGGAGTGTAAGTTGCTTCATGGCTAAAGGCCCCAAGGTATCACACCCCGAGTATCTTGATTTCAATAGTGATGAAGATGACTTGTTAATTGAAGATGACTTGCTATTTGACAAAACTAGTAATGCTAGTCAAAATGAACTTGTTAGTACTCACTCTAGTGTAGATAAGTCGTGTGATGATGATAATTTGTAAATAGAAGGACTAACTCAAGAACTAAAAACTCTTAAGTTAGCTCAGGAGTCAACTCTAGAAGATCATAGAGAGCTTGTCAGGACACATGAGAAGCTACGCTTCGTGAAGCTCAATTTAGAGCAAGAGCATGAGTTCCTTAAAGCTATCAACGACGATCTTCAAAAGAAGACTTCCTCTTATCTACCCAAACAACTTCTCTTATCTACATTCATGCCTCAAGTTAAGTCTAAGCAAGCTAGTAACAAATGAAAGAAAGGTTCTTCAACCAGTAACAATAAAAATGATAAATCCAATGATATTGCTTCTAGTAGTTCTCTTGATCCCACTAACTCTTCTCTTAGCCAAGTTACACTTGAGCAAGAAAATGAACTTTTGAAAGGGATTATAGAGAAAGGTATCTACAAGAGTCTTGAAGGGTGCAAACAATTTGAGGAGATTGTACGCAAGCATGGACGATACCGGAAGAATCGTGGTGTTGGCTACTTCAATGCTAATGGAGTTGAATGGGAAGAAGGTCAATACCCCAATCCCAAGTTTGTTCCTCAAAAGGAGAAGTATGAGAATACTCTCCCCAAGGGAACAAAAGCTCAAGATGACCTTCCACCACAAGACACCAAGCTCAAGGACAAGAACAAGCTTCAGAGGACATTGACTGATATGAAGATGAATCCCAAGCTTTGGTGAAGTGGGTTCCGAAGGCTACTACAAGCTCAACTTCTACAAGTGCTACTTCAACACCAAGGATCCCCATCAACTTGATGTGGGTTCCCAAGAAGAAGAACTAGAGAGTTCTTGAGGGGTGACTCCGCCAATGAAATTCACTCATATTCATTATTGGCAAGAACTAGTTGCAAACAACATCAACATTATGCAATAGTTCAAGGATTCACACATTCCCTCAAAGGTAAGAAAGGGACAAGGTAATCAACAAATCAATGGACATCATCACATATGCTTTGCGCTCCATGTCCATAGATATCCTTGTATTTGTCTCTTGTGTGTTGGGACTAACCCATGTAGGTGATAATAGTAATGAAACAACAAGGATGCTCCCAACTCTTGGTGATCTTCATCAACTTTGAGCATCCACCACTACCTCACCAACATGAAGTATTCTTCGACAAAACCCAAGGTTAGTTTATCCCTCTTATGGGGGGATGTCACATCAAGGGGGAGCTTTACTCTAATACTTGAGTTAAAAGCATCTCATAAGTATGTGACAACATTAATGTTGGGGAATGTTGCATGGGAAACAAAAAAATTCCTACGCACACGCAAGATCTATCCATGGTGATGAGCATCTACAAGAGGGAGAGTGGATCTACATACCCTTGTAGATCCTTAAGCGGGAAGCATTAAGAAACACGGTTGATGTAGTCGAACGTTTTCACAATCCAAATCGCTGAGCGTCCAACAATCCCATCACGATCCATGCCGCGATCCAATCACGATCCGTCCCACGATCTCATAAAGATCCGTCCCGCGATCCAATCATGAATCGTCTCGCGATCTTGATCACGGTCCTTTCGATCTAGCACCGAACGGACGACACCTCCGCGTTCAGCACACGTACAGCTCGATGGTGATCTCCGCCTTCTTGATTCAGCAAGAGGAAGCAGAGAGGTAGATGAGTCCTCCGGCAGCGCGACGGCGTTGCGGCGATGGTGGTGGAGCAATTCTAGCAGGGCTTTGCCTAAGCACTGCTAAAACCGATCTAGCGGAGAAACTACAAACTAGAGGAGAGGCAACACGTGGCTTAGTGTTTCTTGATGTGTTCCAAGTTCTATCCCCGCCCCTTTATTTATATGCTAAGACCTGGGGTCAAAACTTGGAGAAAAATCCTCCTGAAGGTCGGTTTGCCCGCAAGGCAAGAGTCCTCCTTGGACTCCAGGATTAGACGCCAAGGTCCTCGGCGTCTGGCCCCAAACGCCAGGGTCCCTGGCGTCTGGCCCCTGGCCTCCGCAAAACAGCTTTTGCACCTTCCTAAAGCCTCATGGGATTTACCCCTTGGCCCAAATAAAGTGTTCTTGTACCCCGAACATTTCGGGAAACATCCAAAACTCTTTCGGTGAATTCCGGAACCCTTTCGGAGACCAAACACTATTATCCCATATATCAATCTTTACCTCTGGACCATTCCGGAACTCCTCATGACGTCCGGGATCTCATCTGGGACTCCGAACAACCGTTGGTCACCACCATACATAACTCTATACTACCGAAACGTCACCAAACCTTAAGTGTGCAGACCCTGTGGGTTCGAGAGCTATGTAGACATGACCGAGACACCTCTACAGTCAATAACCAATAGCGGGACCTGGATGCCCATATTGGTTCCTACATATTCTACAAAGATCTTTATCAGTCGAACGTTTATGTCAAGGATTCAGTTAATCCCGTATGCTGTTCCCTTTGTTCTTTGGTATGTTACTTGCCCGAGATTCGATCGTCGGTATCTCTATACCTAGTTCAGCCTCGTTACCGACAAGTCTCTTTACTCGTTCCGTAATACAAGATCCCGTGACTAACACTTAATCACATTGCTTGCAAGGGTTATTATGATGTTGTAGTACCGAGTGGGCCCTGAGATACCTCTCCGTCACACGGAGTAACAAATCCCAGTCTTGATCCATGCCAACCCAATAGACACCCTCGGAGATACCTGTAGAGCACCTTTATAGTCACCCAGTTACGTTGCGACATTTGATACACAAAAGGTACTCCTCCGGTGTTAGTGAGTTGCATGATCTCATGGTCATAGGAACAGATACTTGACATGCAGAAAACTATAGCAATAAACTGACACGATCAGATGCTACGTTTGTAGTTTGGGTCCTGTCCATCACATCATTATCCTAATGATGTGATCCCGTTATCAAATGACATCTCATGTCCATGGCTAGGAAATCTTAACCATCTTTGATCAATGAGCCAGTCTACTAGAGGTATAATAGGGACATGGTGTTGTCTATGTATCCACACATGTATCTGAGTTTCCGATCAATACAATTCTAGCATGTATTATAAACGATTATCATGAACAAGGAAATATGATAATAACTAATTTATTATTGCCTCTAGGGCATATTTCCAATAGTCTCCCACTTGCAGTAGAGTCAATAATCTAGTTCACATCACCATGTGATTCGCATTGTTATGGATCTAACACCCAATGAGTTCTGGGGCTCGATCATGCTTTGCATGTGAGAGAGGTCTTTTAGTCAATGGGTCTGCGACATTTAGATTCGTGTGCACTTTGCAAATCTCTATGTCATACTGTAAATACTACTACCACACTTTACTTGGAACTATTCCAAATGGCTGCTCTACTATATGTATCCGGATTGCTACTAAGAGTCACCCGGATTGGTGTCAAAGCTTGCATTGACGTAACTCTTTACGACGAACTCTTTCTCACCTCCATAATCGAGAAACATTTCCTTAGTATTTTAGTCACTAAGGATAATCTTGACCGTTGTCCAATGATCCACTCCTGGATCACTCTTGTACCCCTTGACGGACTCATGACAAGGCACACACATGTGCGGTACACAGCATGGCATACTATACATAGCCTATGGCTAAAGTATAGCGGACGACCTTCGTCCTTTCTCTTTCTTCTACCATGGTCAAGCTTTGAGTCTTACTCAACTTCACACCTTACAAATCAGGCAAGAACTCTTTCTCTGACTATTCCATTTTGAACTCTTTCAAAATCTTGTCAAGGTATGTACTCATTGAAAGTCTCATCAAGCATCTTGATCTATCTCTATAGATCTTGATGCTCACTAATTAGGTAGCTTTATCCAGGTCTTCCTTTGAAAAACTCTTTTCAAACAACCCTTTATGCTTTCCAGAAATTCTACATCATTTCTGATCAACAACATGTCATCCACATATGCTTATGAGAAACTCTATAGTGCTCCCACTCACTTTATTGTAAATACAAGTTTCTCATAAACTTTGTATAGACTCAAAAACTTTGATCACCTCATCAAAGTGTACATTCCAACTCAGAGATGCTTGCTCCAGTCCATAGAAGGATCACTAGAGCTTGCACACCTTTTATCATCCTTAGGACTGACAAAACCTTCTAGTTGTATCACATACAACCTTTCCTTAAGTAAACCGTTAAGGAAACGATGTTTTGACATCCATCTGCCAGATTTCATAATTGAAAAATGCAGCAACTGCTAACATAATTCCAACAGACTTTAGCATCGCTACGGGTGAGAAAGTCTCACCGTAGTCAACTCCTTGAACTTGGCGGAAACTTCTTTCTGACAAGTCGAGCTTTATAAATGGCGACATTTACCATCAGCGTATGTCTTCATCTTAAAGGTCCATTTGTACTCGACAACCTGCCGTCCAATGAGCAAGTCTACCAAAGTCTATATTTGGTTTTCATACATGGATCCTTTCTCGGATTTCATGGCTTCTAACCATCTATCGGAATCCGGGCCCATCATCGCTTCTCCATAGCTTGTAGGCTCATCGTTGTCCAACAACATGACCTCTAAGACAGGGTTGCGGTACCACTCAGGAGCAGTACGCATCCTTGTTAACCTACGAGGTTTGATAGTAACTTGATCTGAAGCTTCATGATCATCATCATTAACTTCCTCTTCAACTAACGTATGCTCCACAGAAAAAATTTCGGCGCTGCACTACTCTCTGGTTGAAACAAAGGTTCAACAACCTCATCAAGTTCTATCTTCCTCCCACTCAATTCTTTTGAGAGAAACTCTTTCTCGATAAAAGGACCCGTTTTTAGCAACAAACACTTTGCACTTGGATCTGAGATAGAAGGTATACACAACTGTTCTTAGGGTATTCTGTGAAGATGCATTTGTCTGCTTTGGGTTCAAGATCATTAGGTGAAAACCCTTTTCACATAAGTGTCGCAGCCCCAAACTTTAAGAAATGACAGCTTAGGTTTCTGCCAAACCATATGGTGTCATCTCAACGTATTTAGATGGTGCCCTATTTAAAGTGAATGTAGTTGTCTCTAATGCATAACCACAAAACGATAGTGGTAAAACGATAAGAGACATCATAATTTGCACCATATCGAATAGAGCACGACTATGACGTTCGGACACACCATCACACTATGGTTTTCCAGGTGGAGTGAGTTGTGAAACAACTTTTCACATTGTCTTAAGTTGTATACCAAACTCGTAACTCAGATATTCACCTGCACGATCATATCGTAGATATTTTTATCTTCTTGTCACGATGATCTTAAACTTCACTCTGAATTTGTTTGAACTTTACAAACGATTCAGACTTGTGTTTCATTAAGTAAATATACACTATATCTACTCAAATCATCAGTGAATATAAGAAAATAACGATATCCACCGCACGCTAAAACACTCATTTGACCGTATACATCAATATGTATCATTTCCAATAAGTTACTTGCCCGTTCCGTCAAGCCGGAAAACGGGGTCCTTAGTCATCTTGCCCAAGAGGTATGGTTCGCATGTCTCAACCGATTCGAAATCGAATGAGTCCAAAGATCCATTAGCATGGAGTTTCTTCATGCGATTTATACCAATATGACATTTAGCGGCAGTGCCACAAGTATGTGGTACTATCATTATTAACTTTGTATCTTTTGGCATCAATGTTATGAACATGTGCATTACTATGATCAAGATTCAGCAAACCATTCTCACTGGGTGCATGACCATTGAAGGTATTATTCATGTAAACAGAATAACCATTATTCTCTAACTTAAATGAATAACCGTGTTGCAATAAACACGATCTAATCATGTTCATGCTTAACGCAAACACCAAACAACATTTAGGTTTGTCACTAATCCCGAAGGTAGAGAGAGCGTGCAATGTTGATCACATCAACCTTGGAAACATTTAGAACACACATCATCACCTCACCCTTAGCTAGTTCTCCGTTTATTACATAGCTTTAATTTCGAGTTACTAACATTTAGCAACCGAACCGGTATCCAATACCCACGTGCTACTAGGAGTACTAGCAAGGTACACATCAATAACACATATATCAAATATACTTCTGTTGACGTTGCCAGCCTTCTTATCTACCAAGTATCTAGGGTTGTTCCGCTTCAGCGACCGCTCTCCTCATAATTGAAGCACTTAGTCTCGGGTTTAGGTTCAACTTTGGGTTGCTTCACTGGAGCAGCAACTGACTTGCCATCCATGAAGTTTCCCTCCTTGCCCTTGCCCTTCTCGAAACTAGTGGTTTTACTAACCATCAACACTTGATGCTCCTTCTTGATTTCTACCTTCACGGTGTCAAACATCGCGAACAGCTCAGAGATCATTATTTCCATCCTTGACATTTTATAGTTCATCACCAAGTTTTAGTAGCTTAGTGACAATGACTTGGAGAACTATATCAATCACTATCTTATCTGGAAGATCAACTCCCACACGATTCAAGCGATTGTAGCACCCAGACAATCTGAGCACATGCTCAACAATTGAGTTATTCTCTTTCATCTTGCAGGCAAAGAATATTGTTGGAGATCTCATATCTCACAACACGGGCACGAGCCTGAGATCCTAATTTCAGCTCTTAGAACATCTTATATGTTCCATGACGTTCAAAACGTTTCGGAGCCTGAGTTCTAAGCCATAATGCATGATGCACTAAACTATCAAGTAGTCATCAGAACGTGCCTGTGAGATGTTCACAACATCTACAGGCGATGCTAGAGGGGTTGGCGCACCGAGCGGTGCATTAAGGACATAAGCCTTCTGGGAAGCAATGAGGACAATCCTCAGATCATGGACCCAGTCCGCAATATTGCTACCATCATCTTTCAACTCTATTTCTCTAGGAACATATAAAAATTCAAGGGAGCTACAGCGCGAGCAAGTAATCTACAACATAATTTGCAAAGACACTACTGACTATGTTCATGATAATGAGTTCAATTAATCATATTACTAAAGAACTCCCACTCAAATTGACATCCCTCCGGTCATTCGAGTGATACATGATCCAAATTCACCAACTCAAGTCCGATCATCATGTGAGTTGAGGTGGTTTCAATGGTGAACATCATCATGTTGATCATATCTACTATATGACTCATGTTCGAACTTTTGGTATCTTGTGTTCCGAGGCCATGTCTATACATGCTAGGCTCGTAAAGTTTAACCCGAGTGTTTTGCATGTGCAACACTGGCTTGCACCCATTGTATGTGATCGTAGAGTCTATCACACCCAATCATCACATGGTGTCTCGACACGACGAACTTTCACAATGGTGCACACTCGAGGAGAACACAATTTATCTTGAAATTAAGTGAGGGATCACCTTATAATGCTACCGTCGTCCTAAGCAAAACAAGGTGCATAAAGGATTAACATCACATGCAAATCATAAGTGACATGATATGGCCATGAACTTGTGCTTTTGATCTCCATCTTGAAAGCACCGACATGATCTTCATCGTCACCAGCATGACACCATGATCTCCATCATCTTGATCTCCATCAACATGTCGCCATCGGGGTTGTCGCGTCCACGATGCTCATACTACTATGGCTATCGTTTAGCGATAAAGTAAAGCATTACAGAGCGCTTAATGATTGACACATAGGTCATACAATAATTAAAGACAACCCTATGGCTCCTGCCGGTTGCCGTACTCATCGACATGTAAGTCGTGATATTCTATACAAACATGATCATCTCATACGTCACATATATCTGATCATGTAATTGGTCATATCACATCACAACATACCCTGCAAAAACAAGGTAGACGTCCTCTAATTGTTGTTGCAAGTTTTACGTGGCTGCTACGGGTATCTAGCAAGAACAATTCTCACCTACGCAAAACCACCACTAGTAGAAAACAGACCTTTCGTCCCGAGCTTTAGTCCCGGTTTGGTCACAAACCGGTACTAAAGATGGTATTAGTCCCGGTTCGTGCCGGCTACAACGGCTAGGAGCAGGGCGACCTTTAGTACCGGCTCGTGAGGGACCTTTAGTACCGGTTCATCTCACGAGCCGGTACTAAAGGGGGCATGGTAGGGTTTTGGTCAGACATGGGCCCCGCTTGCACCTTTAGTACCGGCTGGTGTCACCAGCCGGTACTAAAGGGCAACCTTTAGTACCAGCTGGTGACACTAGCCGGTACTAAAGACTTCCTACATATACATCCGTCCGCAGCCGATCAAAAGAGCTCTATTTTCTCCCCTGTTCTTTTTCTTGCTCGAAGCTCATCCTCCATTTTGCCAAGGATTTGTCAAGATTTAAAGGCACCCCATCTATCCAAGTGTTCATAAAGGTTAGCAACTTTGCTCCTTCATCTCTTGCTAGATTAGCTTGTGGTATGCTCAAAGATATGTGATATGTGATTTGTGGGAGTTTATTTGATTTATATCCAATTTGAGCTCAAATTAACTTGTTAGGTTGCATATGTGTAGGTGTGGTTTATTTGGTGTGCCTTCCCATGTTCTTCTTCTTGCTCGAAGCTCATCCTCCATTTTGCCAAGGATTTGTCAAGATTTGAAGGCACCCCATCTATCCAAGTGTTCATAAAGGTTAGCAACTTTGCTCCTTCATCTCTTGCTAGATTAGCTTGTGGTATGCTCAAAGATATGTGATATGTGATTTGTGGGAGTTTATTTGATTTATATCCAATTTGAGCTCAAATTAACTTGTTAGGTTGCATATGTGTAGGTGTGGTTTATTTGGTGTGCCTTCCCACCATCCCCGGCCATCCTAACCACCGTCCATCATCCGCACCGTCTCGTCGCGGCACCGGCCACCTTGGTGAGCCTCTTGTTCTCCTTAAAATCTTTAAAAAAAATTACTTGTATGATTTAGATAACTGCGTGTACGATTTACTTACTTGTATTATTGTTAGTTATTCTATAGTGTAATGGTTATGGTATCTGCCCACGTTGGCCCTCGTCCAGTCTATGATTCAGATGTGGTATGTCGTTAATTATCTTTTATAACTATTTCACACATCATCTAATGTCTATGACAATTAATTATGCCACCAAATTGACATAGATATTTTTATCTATAGGAAGTAGTTGAACCAGAAATTCCAACCGACTATGCAATTCTGCTCGAGAAATTAACAGAAGCTGAAAAATAAATTGATCATTTGAAAGAAAAATTGAAAAGAAGTGAAGATGAGAAGATGGGATTGGAGTTGCATGTTGCCGATATCGTCGATGATCACAAGAACAAGATGGTTGGAATGCGCTTGAAGCTTAGAAAGATTAGAAAATATGCCATTGATAAAGAGGCTTGGTATCATTATGCTGTTGGCTCAATTGTTACTTTAGTTGCGATTATGATCGCATTTGTTGTTGTATTCACATGTTTTAGATAGTTGGTGTTGTTTTATGAGATGTATATGTATGAACTATAAGTATCCATTATTTGCAGTAATAACATTTGGTCACTGCTAGCTCTACTTTTGGTTGTAATGTGATGATGAAGTTGTATTAATTTGGTCACTTTGATGTTGTGTAGTGAACATGAGCCGGCAATGGATGTACGATGACCGACTAAGTCCAGGGTTTCTTAATGGCCTGCATGATTTTATTCGTGTGGCTGAGACAAATAAGCAGAATGGTTTCACGTGTTGTCCATGTCGTGACTGTAAGAATGATAGGAATTACTCTAACTCAAAAACCCTTCACTACCACCTGCTGAAGTCCGGTTTCATGTCCGACTATAGCTGTTGGACCAAGCACGAAGAAAGAGGGGTTAGAATGGAAGACAATGAAGAAGAAGAGGATGATGACAACTATCCTTTCGCTGATACAACAATGGGGGAAGCTGAAGAAGAGGCATCAATGGGGGAAGCTGAAGAAGAGGCATGAGATGAGCCCACTGATGATTTGGGTCAAGTCATTGCTGATGCAAAGAGAAACTGCAAAAATGATAAGGAGAGGTTGAAGTTGAAACGCATGTTAGAGGATCACAATAAATTATTGTATCCAAATTGTGAAGATGACCAGAAAAAGCTGGGTACCACGCTGGAATTGCTGCAATGGAAGGCGAAGAATGGTGTAACTGACAAGGGATTTCTAGAATTGCTGATAATGATAAAGAAGATGCTTCCAAAGGATAACGAATTGCCTGAAAGTACATATGAAGCAAAGAAGGTTGTCTGCCCTCTAGGATTAGAGGTGCAGAAGATACATGCATGCCCTAATGACTGCATCCTCTACCACGGTGAGGAGTACGAGAATTTGGATGCATGCCCGGTATGCGGTGCGCTACGCTATAAGATCCCCTGCGATGACCCTGGTGATGTGGAGGGCGAACGCCACAGGAAGAGGGTTCCTGCCAAGGTGATGTGGTATGCTCCTATAATACCACGGTTGAAACGTTTGTTCCAAAACAAAGAGCATGCCAAGTTGTTGCGATGGCACAAAGAAGAACGTAAGAAAGACGGGATGTTGAGAGCACCTGCTGATGGGTCGCAGTGGAGAAAAATCGAGAGGGAGTTTGAGGAGTTTGCAGCTGACGCAACAAACTTATGGTTTGGTCTTAGTACAGACGGCATGAATCCTTTTGGCGAGCAGAGCTCCAGTCACAGCACCTGGCCCGTGACTCTATGTATCTACAACCTTCCTCCTTGGTTGTGCATGAAGCAGAAGTTCATTATGATGCCAGTGCTCATTCAAGTCCCTAAGAAACCCGACAATGACATTGATGTCTACCTAAGGCCACTAGTTGATGAACTTCTACAGTTGTGGAAAAAACCAGGTGTGCGTGTGTGGGATGCGCACACGCAGAAGGAAATTGACCTACGAGCGTTGCTGTTTGTAACCATCAATGATTGGCCTGCTCTTAGTAACCTTTCAGGACATACAAACAAGGGATACAATGCATGCACGCACTGTTTAGATGATACTGAAAGTATATATTTGGATAAATGTAAGAAGAATGTGTACCTGGGACATCGTCGATTTCTACCGATCAAGCATATCTTAAGAAAGGCAGGCAACCATTTCAAAGGTGAGCCAGATAACCGGAAGAAGCCTGGCCTCCGTACTGGTGAATATATATTTGATATGGTCAAGGATTTACAGGTAATCTTTGGAAAGGGTCCTGGCGGACAATCTGTTCCGAATGACGCAAACAGACACGCACCCATGCGGAAGAAGAAATCTATATTTTGGGAACTTGAATATTGGAAAGCCCTAGAGGTCCGCAATGCAATCGACGTGATGCATGTGACGAAGAATCTTTGTGTGAACCTGCTAGGCTTCTTGGGCGTGTATGGAAAGACAAAAGATACACCGGAGGCACGGGAGGACAAGCAAAGAATTAATGAAAAAGACGGAATGCCTCCAAAGCAGTATCAAGGTCCTGCCAGCTACGCTCTTACGAAAGAAGAGAAGGAAATCTTTTTTGAATGCCTACTCAGTATCAATGTCCCGTCTGGCTTCTCGTCGAATATAAAGGGAATAATAAATATGGCAGAGAAAAAATTTCAAAATCTAAAGTCTCATGACTGCCACGTGATTATGACGCAATTACTTCCGGTTGCACTTAGGGGGCTTCTACCGGAAAATGTTCGATTAGCCATTGTGAAGCTATGCGCATTCCTCAATGCAATTTCTCAGAAGGTAATCGATCCAGAAATCCTACCAAGGTTACAGAATGACCTGGTCCAATGTCTTGTCAGTTTTGAGTTGGTGTTCCCTCCATCCTTCTTCAATATTATGACGCACGTTCTAGTGCACCTAGTCGAAGAGATTAACATTCTGGGTCCTGTATTTCTACACAATATGTTCCCCTTCGAGAGGTTCATGGGAGTCTTAAGGAAATATGTTCATAACCATGCTAGGCCAGAAGGAAGCATCGCCAAGGGATATGGAACAGAGGAGGTTCTTGAGTTTTGTGTTGACTTTTTTCCTGACACTAAGCCGATTGGTCTTCCTGAATCGCGGCATGAGGGGAGACTGGGTGGAAAAGGCACATTAGGAAAGAAAGAAGCAATAAATATGGACGTGCATTCTTTCACTCAAGCACACTACATGGTTCTACAAAATTCCACCTTGGTGACTCCATATATGGAGGAACACAAGGATATTGTACGGTCCAAGAACCCGGAGCAGTCTGACCCCTGGATTGAACGTAAACACATGGAGACTTTTGCCAGTTGGTTGCAAACAAAGCTCATCAATGACAACGATGTTCCAGATGAACTGTACTGGTTGGCCAAGACACCAAGTTCGATTGTAACGACTTTCAAAGGGTACGAGATAAATGGGAATACATTTTACACGATCGCCCAAGATAAGAAGAGCACCAACCAAAATAGTGGTGTCCGCTATGATGCAACCAACTTTGAAGACACATATTATGGTTACATAGAGGAGATATGGGAACTTGAATATGGACCTGATCTTAAGGTCCCTTTGTTTCGGTGCAAATGGGTCAAATATACTGGAGGCGGGGTACAGGTAGACCCGCAGTACGGAATGACAACAGTGGATCTCAACAATCTTGCATACACAGATGACTCATTTGTCCTAGCCAATGATGTGGCTCAGGTTTTCTATGTGAAGGACATGTCTAGCAAACCGAGGAGAAAAAAAGATAAGGAAGCGAATACATCATACGATGAGCCAAAGCGCCGCATAGTTCTTTCAGGGAAAAGAAACATTGTGGGAGTGGAGGACAAGACAGACATGTCCGAAGATTATGAAAAGTTTCATGAAATCCCTCCCTTCAGAGTGAAGACTGACCCAAGCATCCTGTTAAATGATGAAGATTATCCATGGTTACGGCGCAATCATAAGAAAGGGACAAACATGCAGAAAAAGTCTTACACCGCGAGATCCCACTCTGGGATGTGACTGGCTTCACCGTCATCACTTTATATATATTTATGTGAAGGACATGCATGCATTTCCTAGCTAGCATGGTATATCTTTGTAACAGTTTGTACACGAAGTGCATCCAGTTTTTGCCGTAACCCTCTCAACTCTCTAGAAGTTTCTATGTGGGTGAAATTATGATGTCATGCCAAGTTACAACCTTTTCAGAGTTCATTTGTACTGCTTTTCAAATTCAGGGTCATTTAGTTCAAAATAAATCATTAAATGCATGAAAAATATCAAATGAAGTTAGAAAGGGTTGAAAATTGATGATGTGCATTTGAATGGTGCATATTGAACACAAAAAAGTATGGAGTTAAAATAAGTTATTAAAAATGAAATCCCTTTGTAATAGATGAGTTTTCGTCCAAAACCCTCATACTTCTGATGAGATTGTCTAGTTTGTACACGAAGTGCATCCAGTTTTTGCCGTAACCCTCTCAACTCTCTAGAAGTTTCTATGTGGGTGAAATTATGATGTCATGCCAAGTTACAACCTTTTCAGAGTTCATTTGTATTGCTTTTCAAATTCAGGGTCATTTAGCTCAAAATAAATCATTAAATGCCTGAAAATATCAAATGAAGTCAGAAAGGGTTGAAAATTGATGATGTGCCTTTGAATGGTTCATATTGAACACACAAAAAGTATGGAGTTAAAATAAGTTATTAAAAATGAAATCCCTTTGTAATAGATGAGTTTTCGTCCGGAACCCTCATACTTCTTATGAGATTGTCCAGTTTGTACACGAAGTGCATCCAATTTTTGCCGTAACCCTCTCACTCTCTAGAAGTTGCTATGTGGGTGAAATTATGATGTCATGCCAAGTTACAACCTTTTCAGAGTTCATTTGTATTGCTTTTCAAATTCAGGGTCATTTAGCTCAAAATAAATCATGAAATGCATGAAAAATATCTAATGAAGTGAGAAAGGGTTGAAAATTTATGATGTGCCTTTGAATGGTGCATATTGAACACACAAAAAGTATGGAGTTAAAATAAGTTATTAAAAATGAAATCCCTTTGTAATAGATGAGTTTTCGTCCGAAACCCTCATACTTCTTATGAGATTGTCCAGTTTGTACACGAAGTGCATCCAGTTTTTGCCGTAACCCTCTCAACTCTCTAGAAGTTGCTATGTGGGTGAAATTATGATGTCATGCCAAGTTCAACCTTTTCAGAGTTCATTTGTACTGCTTTTCAAATTCAGGGTCATTTAGCACAAAATAAATCATTAAATGCCTGAAAATATCAAATGAAGTCAGAAAGGGTTGAAAATTGATGATGTGCCTTTGAATGGTGCATATTGAACACACAAAAAGTATGGAGTTAAAATAAGTTATTAAAAATGAAATCTCTTTGTAATAGATGAGTTTTCGTCCGAAACCGTCATACTTCTTATGAGATTGTCCAGTTTGTACACGAAGTGCTTCCAGTCTTTGCCGTAACCCTCTCAACTCTCTATAAGTTGCTATGTGGGTGAAATTATGATGTCATGCCAAGTTACAACCTTTTCAGAGTTCATTTGTACTGCTTTTCAAATTCAGGGTCATTTAGCTCAAAATAAATCATTAAATGCATGAAAAATATCAAATGAAGTGAGAAAGGGTTGAAAATTGATGATGTGCCTTTGAATGGTGCATATTGAACACACAAAAAGTATGGAGTTAAAATAAGTTATTAGAAATGAAATCCGTTTGTAATAGATGAGTTTTCGTCCGAAACCCTCATACTTCTTATGAGATTGTCCAATTTGTACGCGAAGTGCATCCAGTTTTTGTCGTAACCCTCTCAACTTTCTAGAAGTTGCTATGTGGGTGAAATTATGATGTCATGCCAAGTTACAACCTTTTCAGAGTTCATTTGTATTGCTTTTAAAATTCAAGGTCATTTAGCTCAAAATAAATCATTAAATGCCTGAAAAATATCAAATGAAGTGAGAAAGGGTTGAAAATTGATGATGTGCCTTTGAATGGTGCATATTGAACACACAAAAAGTATGGAGTTAAAATAAGTTATTAAAAATGAAATCCCTTTGTAATAGATGAGTTTTCGTCCGAAACCCTCATACTTCTTATGAGATTGTCCAATTTGTACACGAGGTGCATCCAGTTTTTGCCGTAACCCTCTCAACTCTCTAGAAGTTGCTATATGGGTGAAATTATGATGTCATGCCAAGTTACAACCTTTTCAGAGTTCATTTGTATTGCTTTTCAAATTCAGGGTCATTTAGCTCAAAATAAATCATTAAATGCATGAAAAATATCAAATGAAGTCAGAAAGGGTTGAAAATTGACGATGTGCCTTTGAATGGTGCATATTGAACACACAAAAAGTATGGAGTTAAAATAAGTTATTAAATATGAAATCCCTTTGTAATAGATGAGTTTTCGTCCGAAACCGTCATACTTCTTATGAGATTGTCCAATTTGTACACGAAGTGCATCCAGTTTTTGCCGTAACCCTCTCAACTCTAGAAGTTGCTATGTGGGTGAAATTATGATGTCATGCCAAGTTACAACCTTTTCAGAGTTCATTTGTACTGCTTTTCAAATTCAGGGTCACTTAGCTCAAAATAAATCATTAAATGCCTGAAAAATATCAAATGAAGTCAGAAAGGGTTGAAAATTGATGATGTGCCTTCGAATGGTGCATATTGAACACACAAAAAGTATGGAGTTAAAATAAGTTATTAAAAATGAAATCCCTTTGTAATAGATGAGTTTTCGTCCGAAACCCTCATACTTCTTATGAGATTGTCCAATTTGTACACGAAGTGCATCCAATTTTTGCCGTAACCCTCTCAACTCTCTAGAAGTTGGTATGTGGGTGAAATTATGATGTCATGCCAAGTTACAACCTTTTCAGAGTTCATTTGTACTGCTTTTCAAATTCAGGGTCATTTAGCTCAAAATAAATCATTAAATGCCTGAAAAATATCAAATGAAGTTAGAAAGGGTTGAAAATTGATGATGTGCCTTTGAATGGTGCATATTGAACACACGAAAAGTATGGAGTTAAAATAAGTTATTAAAAATGAAATCCCTTTGTAATAGACGAGTTTTCGTCGAAAACCCTCATACTTCGTTCAAACATGCATGGAAATGCCATAAACAGATTCTTTATATTTTTCTGTTATTTTTTTTATATATTATTTATTTACATTGGTGTCCTACGTTTTTTTCTTTGATTTTCTAAAGTTTACTGGTTTTTTTTGAAAATAATAACTAATATTTAATTAAAAAACACTTTTAGTACCGGTGCTAGCCACGCACCGGTACTAAAGGTCCACCGCCCCCGCGCTCTTTTGGCAGGACCTTTAGTACGGGTGCATGACTAGCACCGGTACTAAAGACCCTTTAGTACCGGTGCGTGCCACGCGCTGGTACTAAAGGTCCACCGCCCCAGCGCTCTGTTGGGAGGACCTTTACTACCGGTGCGTGGCTAGCACCGGTACTAAAGACCCTTTAGTACCGGTGCGTGCCACGCACCGGTACTAAAGGTCTGTCTAGTATAAAATGAGGACTACGTCGTCTCGGGCCTAGCAACGCACCGGGAGAGATCAACTTGCGCCGCCAGGCTGCCGAAATCGCCATTGCCGTCGCCCTCGCTGCCGTCGCCCTTGCCGCCGTCGCCCTCGCTGCCGTCGCCCTTGCCGCCGTCGCCCTCGCCGCCGTCGCTCTCGCCGCCGTCGCCCTCGCCGCCGTCGCTCTCGCCGTCGTCGCCCTTGCCGCCGTCGCACCACCATCGCGCCATTTTCGTCGCTCTCACCACCGCTGCCGTCGCACCACCATCGCCGTCGCCCTCGCCGCCGTCGCCCTCACCACTGCCGCCGTCGCCCTTGCCACCGTCGCCCTCGCCGTCGTCGCCCTCGCCGCCATCGCCCTTGCCGCCATTGCCCTCGCTGCCGTCGCTCTCGCCATCATCGTCCTCGCCGCCGTCGCACCACCATCGCGCGATTGTCATCGCCCTCACCACCACCGCCGTCACACCACCACCGCCGTCGCCCTCGCCGCCGTCGGTCGCGCCGCCGTCGCCCTCATCACCGCCGTCATCACCCTCGCCACCGTCGCCCTCACCGCGGTCGCCCTCGCCGCGGTCGCCCTCGCCTACCCGGACGCCGCCCCTCGCCGCCGTCGCCCTCACCACCGCCGCCGTCGCCCTCGCCGTGGTCGCCCTCGCCTAGCCGGATGCCGCCCCTCGTCGTCGGTCCCGTCGCCGCTGGCTTGCTCACTCCGGCCGCCGCTCCGTGATCCCGTTGCCGCCGCCCCGAGCCCGTCGCCGACGCCACCTCCGAGTCAGGAGGCTAGGTGAGATCTCCCGGCCGACCCCTCTCCCCGACGATCACCCCGATGATCGCCGGACTAGTGTGTAGATGCTAGGGTATCTAGGGTCCCTCGACGTCGAACTCCGACATCCCAACACGACACCCCCGACACCCGACCCCGACCATGACACAACACCCCTATTTAGTTAGTTAGTTAGTTAGGTTGTCAGGTTATTAGGATATGTGTTAGTTTATGTTTAGTTTAGGTTTAATTTAGTTTAAGTTTAGTTTAGGTTTAGGTTTAATTTAGTTTGGATCCTAATGCGTGTGTGACTTTCGGTCTGTCGTCGATCCTAATTTAGTTTAGGGTTTCATGTGTGTTCTTGATGGAGGAATCCCGACTGTTGTCATGGGGGGCGCTTCCTCTTTCTCCTCTTCTTTGTGATATACTCATCGATATATTGTGCAAGAAGAGGAGAGGGGAAGCATCCATCACCGTCGGTCGAACCTATTACTGCGAGAGAGTGTCCACCAACATATATACACCACCGTATCAATGTGAGAGAGTGCGCACCAACACACCATGAGATATGTGAGAGTTATTTAAGGAAAGTCTCGACAGACCGATAGTCACACACGCATTAGGATCCAAAGCGTGCCGTAATTCTTGATTTTTCTAGATGCTAAGTGTTAATTTTGCTAAGTGTTAATTTTGTTAAGTGTTAATTTTGCTAAGTTTTATTTAATTTGTTTTCGTAATTAAGTGTTTCTTCTCGACACCGACGATGCCGATCCCGCATCCTCGTCGTCGAGTCGTCGGAGGAGGTCAATTGCTTGAGCCGAGGGGCCCTATCAGGGACTAGGCTCCGTCGGGCTGGTACTGGGAGGTGCTGCCTTCCGGGCGGCGCAGCTTGGTGAGGAGCCGGTCCGTCGTCGACCCGGAGGTTCTGTGGTGGCGGCCGCATGGGCCACAGACGATCGAGTGGCTTGAGTCCCCCGCGGAGGTGGTATAGTACCATGTCAGCAAGGAGAACAAGCACGTCCGACGCTACATGGCAGCTTTGGAGGCCAGGTCTGACAATACCTGGCAGATTCTTCGGGGATCTCACTGGAGCTATGTCCTGTGATGGTTCCTTCACTTTGGGTGTCCACCGCCCGCCCCGATATCCGTCGGGCGCTAGGGTTCTAGATAGATCGATATATTAGATACTATATATGTATTATTATGATGTATTAGCTAGATCGATGGATTAGCCGATGTATTGAAAATTATCCAAGATTATGCAGATGAGATCTTTTCTAAGAACTATACTATATATGTATTTGATGATATATTATTAAGTAACTATCAGTTATTTTGCTTCTTGAATGTATGCTAATTTAAATACTAATTTGTTTTATCTACATTATTATGGACTAGTTATTAAGCTATGGACAATACCGGTAGAGCTCATGAAGAGGACATCTTCGACATGATACGCTCCTTCGAAAACCCAGCGGACCTTCAAGGTGAATCACATGATCATGATGATGGCTCACAATATCTGAACGATCACGGTGATGGATGTGAGACCGAGGAAGAACAACTTATGTTCCGAAATCCGGAACAACTAAGAATGTTCGGCGAGGTATATATACATCCATTAGCCTCTGGTGATCATTACATGTGTATTAATTGATTTGTATATATATATATTAACAAATCTTTCTTATTTTAATTATCAACCCTCCGGATCGAGCCAATCTAGTAGAAATGTACGAGGCGCTGCCAAAATATTGGACGGCAACGTAAAGCTCAATCTTGATGCTTTCAAACATAATGGCGAACCGACTCACCCTAAAGCCAATGCCAAGACATTTGTGCGTCAATGCGGAGTGGTTGTTAGGGACGGAGTGCCGATCACAATGCATGAATGGATTCAGCCAAAGGAACCAAAACCAGGAGTGAATTATGTTGATACAAGAATTAAAGATGCCCCTTGGCGAGAGCTCATGGAGCATTTCACCCTACCATTCTCTCTCGGAGCGTCAAAGGAACAAAGTCAAGGATTTTGCTCTCCATAAGATGGACGGCGCGTTCCAGACTTGGAAGAAAAGATTATGGACCGAGTACAACGATAGAGGCAAGAAGGCGCCCGAATTCAAAGGAATATACAAGAAGGTAAGGGATCACTGGGACGCATTTATCGAGTACAAGACATCGATAGCTGCTATGGAGAAGTCGGCAAAGAATAAGATAAATGCTGAGAAAAAAACTATCACCATAAACTAGGGACAGGTGGATACAAGTCAGCCATTCCTAAGTGGGATGCATTAGAGAATAAGATGCTTGCTGAAGGGATCACTCCAGTAACCTTCAACTGGCCCAAGAGGTGTAGGAATTGGTATTTTGCGCATGGTGGAAAGTTGGACCCAGCCACAGGGAATATTATTGCACTAGCCAGTCTGAAGGATGCATCAGATGAGTTGATTCAAGCAATAAAAGATGCCCAAGAAGGATGGTTGCACCCCGATAGAGAGAACGACGAGCTTACACGCGCCCTCGGGAATGCCGAACACGGAGGACGAACACGAGGCATGGGCGTTGTTCCGTGGTACGAGGGGTTTGCGGGATGGCATGACAGTTATAAAAGCCATTCGAGAAAAAAGAAGGTGGAAGCAGACCGACTTTCGAAGTTGGAATAGAAGTACGAGCAGCAGCAGCTGCAGATACAGGTACTGACCCAACAAAGGGAAACTCCACAGCAGGAGGCAGGGGAAGAACCCGTCCCATCTACAATGCAGGAAAGCAGCGTGGGTTCCGCGGGGGCACCACTGGGTCACAGCCCCGTGGATGATATCACCGAGAAGACATCTTGTGAGATAATCCAGAAAATGAAGAACATACCCGTGCGGGTCGCGACGGGCTATGCTTTACCAAATACACCTGATGTTCTCTGGCATTGCAATCCGGTTCCAGCTGGGTATGCTCATGTCGCGGTGGACGCAATAGAGCCGGGATATGATGAACTATTGCTTGACATCCCTGGAGGTGAGGGGGAGTCCACATTGGAAGAAGCCGGCCGTGGTCTCATTCTATGGAGTAAGGACTGCATCGTCTTTCCACACTCGGTGCTAAGGCCACCAGCTCCTCCGAGTATCGATGTCCAGCGCGAGGGATCCCAGCCAGAGGCATCGCAACGCCAGTAGTCCTCCCCACCTCACGAGTAGTCCTCCCCACCTCGCCAACAGTCACCTCGGCAGCAGTCACCTCGCCAGCAGTCCTCCCCACCTCGAGCTCCCCCACAGTCGTCCCCACCTCGAGAGGCGTCCCACCTTGCCAGCAGTCCTCCCCACCTCGCCATGAGCAGTCCTCCCAACCTCGGGACGGAGCACGACGCGAGTCCATATCATCATCGATCTCGATCTCCGCCACGTGAGCCGACTCCACCCCGGCAGCGGTCCCGCCAACAGGGCTCCCAAAAGAGGAAGGCCACCAGTTGTCCTCTTCGGAAGAAAGCAAAGAAGAAACCTGAGCCTCCGGCCAAAAGGAAGCTGCCTTATGACATGACACCGGAGGAAAATAAAATTGAATGTGATCTCCAAGTGAAAGCCTTTTTTGCGAAGAAGACCGTGCCGCCAAAGGAGGTAATACCCAAGGAAGTCCAAGAGCACTTTATGGAACACTTTATTGATCGACCCCCGACATATATCGAGCGTATGCCGACAGACTATGAGCGACAGATTCAGAAGGCAAGTGAGCAGAGAAGTCGGCCCAGCCCAAGGAAGAAGTCGGGAAGTACAACATCAACTAGAGGGAAAACAGTTCCCCAGCTCGGAGAACAATCCAAGCAATCGATCTCTCCGCTCAAGGTGAGTACCAATCCAAGCAAGCAACCGATCCAACCAGTCGACATGCAAGGCAACCCAATCGACCTCGAAGTACTAAAGGCTGCAGGTCTCACTCTTGACCAAATCCTTGGCACCGAGGAAATCTGCGGGTACGATGCAACTGAGTACGCAATGCAATATGCCGTCGGAAAACCACTTGTCACACCCGAGCAGTACAAGGAACTACCAACTGCGATGCGATGGTGGCATGATTGGTACATGTGTGAAGCAAAGCGAGGGGAGATAGCGGTCATGGTTAAAGTAAGGAAAGAGCATTACGTCAATGCATGTGACATATGTCTTGAATTCTCAAAACTTTTCCAGTTATACCACATGGACTCTATCGACAAAACTCTCATCAGTTGCTATTGTCTGTAAGTGATTTATATCTTTAGTAATTTAAGTCTCTAGCTAAGATATCATTCATTGGCTTATCCTCACTATATATGTTCTTTTCTATGCTATTATGTAGATTGAAGATGTGGGAATTGAAACAAGAGGGAATCGATGACATTAGGTTCATCGACCCAAGTACCGTTAATGGTCATGTGGTAAAACATTATGCCAAGGACACAGAAGATCTTTTGGAAAATTTTCTAGAGGCAATAATGAATACCAATAAATCTACTATAATATTTACTTACAACATGGGGTGAGTGTTTACTCTCTTGTATACTACAAATTCTATTTTTGCTAACTAGCTCGCTGTCAAGTGTAGTTGATGAGTTATATGCACATGCCTGCTTAATTATATAAACTTCTGCGCAGAGACCACTATATCCTCCTATATATTATCCTTGCGGATGGACTTGTTCAAGTGTACGACTCACTAGATACACCAAAACAATCATACGTGGACTTGTATTTTATGATAGAACGGTAATTTCAATCTTTATCGACCTTGCTTTCTTTCATTATTTCCTGACATCAAAAGTAATTATAATAACTCTTTCGTCCTTTTTCTTTGCCGGGTAGTGTTTGGAAAAAGATGATAGAAAAAAACCATCACGGTCGTCAATGGAAACCGAAGCTGAAGTGGAAAAAGATGTAGGTAATTAAGTAGTACTACTAGGTCTGCGCATCTCATTAATTCTATTTTCAATACCATTATCATGCTCGATTATTAATTATCTTATTCAATTCTATTCTTTTGCAAAATGCGCGAAGCAGCCACAGGGGACAAATTTATGTGGATATTTCCTCTACGAGAACATTCGCATCCAGACCGAAAGTCATATACGTCGCAGAGCAACACGTGAGAGACAACTCCAGGTTTGGCAGATGACGTCGAAGCTCTCACCCGAGAAACGCTTTGTAGCACTTCAAGAGGAATTTGCGGCATTTCTTCTTCAACATGTCATTCATGTAAACGGAGAGCACTATTCCTTATCGCCGCCTCAATAATGCCAGCAAATCAGTAGTAGAGAACTGAGATTTCATCCGGAGCACTATCTAGCTAGTCCCGGCCGGGTTTTGGGCCTTAAGTTAATTATAAGTCCCGAATTTATATGGATGTGTAATTCCATTTGTATATATATATACTGTGTATGAGATATTGTATATTATATTACATATATATATGCATGAACTTGTGTACTGTTTACAGTATGTAGCACCGTAAAATAAAATTGAAATGAATGGAAAACACAAAAAAAAAGAGAGGAAAATTAAAACCTAATTAAAAGCTAAAACAAAAAAAACAGAAGACTTAGTACCGGTTGGTATCACCAACCGGTACTAAAGGTCTTCCACCACCAGTCCACACAGGCAGCCACATGGAGGGCCTTTAGTACCGGTCCGTGGTCCAACCGGTACTAAAGGTGTGGACCTTTAGTCCCGACCCATTAGTACCGGTTGGGGAACCGGTACTAAAGGTCCATCCGGCCCGGGACTATAGGCCTGTTCTGCACTAGTGCACAACGGTGATACATAAATTGCTTTTCAACCTTCTCAAGGACCGCCTTTGTCGAATCCGATCCAACTAAAGTAGGAGAAACAGACACCCGCCAGCCATCTTTGTGCAACGAAGTTACACATCAGTTGATGGAACCGGTCTCTCGTAAGCGTACGAGTAAGGTTGGTCCAGGCCGCTTCATCCCACAATAGCGCTGAACCAAAACACGACCAAGGGAGGAAGCAATCTAAGCATCAACGCCCACAAACTCTTTTTGTTCTACTCGAGATCTCATCTACACATAGACCTAGCTCCGATACCACTATTAGGGAACGTTGCATGGGAAACAAAAAATTTCCTACGCACATGCAAGATCTATCCATGGTGATGAGCATCTACGAGAGGGAGAGTGGATCTACATACCCTTATAGATCGCTAAGCGGGAAGCATTAAGAAATGCGGTTGATGTAGTCGAACGTCTTCGCGATCCAAATCGCCGAGCGTCCAGCAATCCCATCACGATCCGTCCTACGATACAATCATGATCCGTCCCGTGATCTCATCACGATCCGTCCCGCGATCCAATCACGAATCGTCTCTTGATCTTGATCACGGTCCTTCCGATCTAGCGCCGAACGGACGACACCTCCGCGTTCAGCACACGTACAACTCGATGTTGATCTCTGCCTTCTTGATCCAATAAGAGGGAGCAGATAGGTAGACGAGTTCTCCGACAGTGTGACGACATTGCGGTGATGGTGGTGGAGTAATTCCAGCAGGGCTTCGCCTAAGCACCGCTGAAACCGCTCTAGAGGAGAAACTATGAACTAGAGGAGAGGCAGCACGTGGCTTAGGGTTTCTCGATGTGTTCCAAGTGCTAGCCCTGCCCCTTTATTTATATGTTGAGCCCTGGGGTCGAAACTTGGAGAAAAATCCTCCTCAAGGTCGGTTTGCCCACAAGGCAAGAGTCCTCCTCAAACTCCAGGATCAGACGCCAAGGTCATCGGCGTCTGGCCCTAGACGCCAGGGTCCTTGGTGTCTGGCCCTTGGCCTCCGCAAAACAGCTTTTGCGCCTTCCTAAAGCCTCATGTACTTTACCCCTTGGCCCAAATAAAGTGTTCTTGTACCCCGAACATTTTGGGAAACATCCGAAACACTTCCGGTGAATTCTGGAACCCTTTCGGAGACCAAACACTATTATCCCATATATCAATCTTTACCTCCGGACCACCGGAGCTCCTCGTGACATCCAGATCTCATCTAGGACTCTGAACAACCTTCGGTCACCACCATACATAACTCTATACTACTGAAACGTCACCGAACTTAAGTGTGCAGATCCTGTAGGTTCGAGAACTATGTAGACATGACCGAGACACCTCTATGGTCAATAACCAATAGCAGGACCTGGATGTCCATATTGATTCCTACATATTCTACGAAGATCTTTATCGGTCGAACCTCTATGTCAAGGATTCATTTAATCTCGTATGTTGTTCCCTTTGTTCTTTGGTATGTTACTTGCCCGAGATTCGATCGTCAGTATCTCTATACCTAGTTCAACCTTGTTACCGGCAAGTCTCTTTACTCGTTCTGTAATACAAGATCCCGTGACTAACACTTAGTCACATTGCTTGCAAGGGTTATTATGATGTTGTATTACCGAGTGGGCCCTGAGATACCTCTCAGTCACACAGAGTAACAAATCCCAGTCTTGATCCATGCCAACCCAACAGACACCCTCGGAGATACCTATAGAACACCTTTATAGTCACCCAGTTATGTTGCGACGTTTGATACACACAAGGTACTCCTCCTTTGTTAGGTAGTTGCATGATGTCATGGTCATAGGAACAGATACTTGACATGAAGAAAACTGTAGCAATAAACTGACACGATCATATTCTACGTTTATAGTTTGGGTCTTGTCCATCACATCATTCTCCTAATGATGTGATCCTGTTATCAAATGACATCTCATGTCCATGGCTAGGAAACCTTAACCATCTTTGATCTACGAGCCAGTGTACTAGAGGCATACTAGGGACATGGTGTTGTCTATGTATCCACACATGTATCTGAGTTTCCGATCAATACGATTCTAGCATGGATATAAACGATTATCATGAACAAGGAAATATGACAATAACTAATTTATTATTGCCTCTAGGGCATATTTCCAACAATTAAATGCTTTATGTAAAAGTGGTAAACCCACTTGTGTTTAAACGATGAGTATGACCTATGGTCAAGTATTCTTACTTGGCTCCTAAGTCAATATACTCATATATAGATGACTTCGTCATTGCCCAAGGGCTTGTTAGATGCTATTGTGTTTGTGCATGTTTGCGATGATTTCTTTTGACATCTTATTGTGTGAGCATGTTGGTCTGCATTTATTTATTCATTCGAGGATATCCAATTGTTGCTATTTGGCTTTTCATATTTATTTTCCAATTGGATATACAAGAATGCCTAGGACCACTTCTTTAGCTATCTATGCTTTCTCACCTCATACTCTATTCATGCCACATCACAAAATTTGAACAGGTGCTTTTCGATCCCTCTGTCTGTGGAGAACTTGGAGTTCCATATCGACAAGGACTGACCACTAAAACCTCCCAAGTGCATCTCGGTGGAACTAACCCACAATTATCGGTGTCACCGAATGCCTAGGGTTGATCTGGTTTTCTATCTCAGTACTACAGATTCCATATTTTTGGTTACAATAAGTTTCCCTGTCAGCTCACAGTTGAGAAACTTGGTGACACCGAAAATTTAAAATCAGTATCAGCGACAGTGAAGGGTATATAAGTTGTGGTCCCAAAAGTTCAAAATTTCAATCTGCAAACCGTCGCACCCCGAACCCTAAGCTACCGCAGAAGGAGCCCCTGGTCGTCTCCCTTGTCTTCCTGTGCTCCTCCGCCGCTGGAAATTGCCGTCGTTAACGGAATCTTCATCCCCGTCGCCGTCGTAGAGGATCCGTCACCGAGCTAGGGTACGGATTTGGGCCCCTCTTGCGCTCCAACCTCCGATTCTTGCGCATTAGTGTTTCTCCATTATCTAGCCATAGTTTAAGATCGTTAAATCCACAAGATAAACTCCATAGTCTAGCGAATCGAAAAATTCTAGGTTTAGTTGCCCGTGAAGTTGCATCTCAGTGATATCGAGTCAGAAAAATCAGTTCCACCGATGGCCATTTTTGTGCTACTGAGGACAGAACACGATGAGACTGAGTGACAGGTTTCGGTCTAACCGAAATTGTTGCCAAGTTTCGGTTAAGAGTTTTGTGAGTCTCGACAGCACCAAAATGTTTAACTCGGTGACACCGAAATCCAATTTTGTAGTGAACTACATCTATAATTTTTCTGTTCAAACTTTCAAAACCAGCTGCATTTTGTGATGACTTATCCTATGCCACTCTTCTATACTCTATTCACAGGGTCAACATGTCACAGTCAGACAGTCAGAATTTGCTAGAGCAGAACGTTGAGATGAGTTCAGGCACTAGTCCTGAGTCCAGTTCATCTTCAGATCCAGGCACTCCCAATTTGCATGGGTTGCCTAAGGCTGCAACAAGGACCAGGAAGAGACTCAACTCAGATGAAGAGGATTCAGATTTTGTCCCGGAAGAGATTCTTGCCAAGAAGCAAGAGAAGGCTGCTAGGAAGGATGCCAATGATGCCACCTCATCCAGGAAGGTGGTCCACAAAACTTATGCTCCTACAGAAACCTTCAAAGCACACGAGAGTGCTCGGGCAACAGTGTGTGTTGAGGTCCCCAGGAAGCCTGTGCCAAAGAAGACAGCCAGGAAGAGGATCATCCTTGTGCAGGGTAGACCTACCTCCATGTTTGAGGATCCAGAGGAGGCTGATGGTGGTGGTGCTGCTGCTGAGGAGGAAGAGGAGGAACCTACTGCTCAGACCCCTCCTAAGAAAAAAGCCAAGAAACTTTTGGCTGAGGCTATGCCCAAGCCAGGCCCCTCCAAGAGCACCAAGGAAACTTCAAAGAAAGTTGTTGCACAGAAGTCCAAGAGGACTACCTGGGATATACCTGCTTCTGAGAAGAACAAGAAATCCACTTTCAGAGAAGTAGATGATGATGATGCTATGTCTATTCTGATGAAGCTCAGACCTCACCTTCCCGTTCATGTTGCTAGCCACCCAGTTACCGATGATATGAAAAAGAGGAAGGATTCAGGCTTGAGGGCATGGAGAGATGTCGATCCATATGCCCAGAGGAGAAAGACTGCTGTTGATTACAGATTTTACACCAAAGAGCAGCTAGACTTTTATGAGACAATTTTGCTAGACAAGAGCCCAGCAATCAGTGACATGAGATATGTTGACTGGAAGTATATCAAGGAGAACGAGGACTACTTTCCATGTGTCCAAGACAATTTTCACTGCATTGGACTTGATGAGTTTGTTGGCAGAGAGTTTACTGCCTGGAATGATGAGATGATCATGCAGTTCTACTCCACTACACATTTCTATGGAGATGGTAGGATTGTCTAGATGATTGAAGGAGCAAGATACGAATCTACTGTTGATGAGTGGGCTACCATCTTAGGAGTCCCAGAGGTTCAGGATGGAGACTTGGATGTCTACACAGAATCCAAGGAGAGCCACAATGCCATGAAGGACATGTATAATCCTATCCCTATAGACAAAGTGCAATCTCACAAGCTTGGCTCCATCTACTTTCTCTAGCCAGGCCTCCGTACCATGAACACCATCCCGATGCATACCGTGATACCCAAGTCTGGAGATGAGAAGATGATTCATGGATACTCCATCAACATGCTCATCCATCTTGATCGTCACACCAGGATATGAGTGATGGACTTGATTGTAGAGACTGGGTTTCTGCTAATCAGAAGCGCTCATGCTGCTACGCACCCTATATCCAGGTGCTCATCAGTTCTCAGCTTGAGAAGCACATATTTGATCTGGATAGTACCCATTTTCCACTTCAGTCGGACTTTGAGGATAACGTTGTGGCGATGGGCCCAGATCATCCCACATCAGCTGCAGCTCAGGCACATGCAGAGGCAGAAGCAGAGGCAGCTCGAGCCACTAGTGCTCAGGTTCCCAGGTCGAGGAACGAGCAGATGGATCTTTTGATCACCACTGTCATGGAGATGAAGAAGGATATCAAGACCATCATGGATACTCAGGAGAGCCTTGTGAACATTATTGATGATAGAGTGAAAACTCTGAATGACAAGGTTGATGGGATGACTAAGACAATCAATGAGCTCAAGAAGGAGGTTGATGAAGCCCCAATCCGTCGCCACTCCTCAGAATCTGATTCTTCTTCTTCTGATGAGGAAGATAGTGCACTTGTCAGGACGACTTCCCAATTTATGACTAAGGCCAGGACTCCTACAGTACCAGCTCCAGAGTCGAGGCCCTCATCTTCTTCTCCAGCCACAGTATCTTTAGCTCCATCAGCTCCGGTGCCTCTAGTATCTACTCTAGCTCCATCCCGGACTTCAGCGGAAGACTTCGCCGACGCAGTTCTCTCGACTCCGACATCGACGATCGGAGGAGATCAGCCGCAGAACGATTAACTATATACCTTTGAACTTTTTGGTAACTTGTTTCCAAAGGGGGAGAAGTCTATATAGATCTTAGGCTTAGAGTGAGAGAGTGTTTGTCTTTATTTGCTGGTTTTACAAAACATTTGGCTCTTTTGGTTTGATGTGAGATACTTTTGTGTTTGTGTGTGATCATACGCTGTTATGTGTGTTGCTACTATTTCCTATCATTTGATGATTATGTGATGACCACTCACATTGTTTAATTGTGTTGTGCTATGTTGTTAACTCTAATTATTCTTGCACACCACCAAGATGTATGTGACATGGAATAAGTGCCCCATGTACCTAATCGATTGTGCATTTGCATTCAAACGCAAATTCAAAATAATGCACATATTTAGGGGGAGCTCTTGTGTGACAGCCCAAGTGTTGTCCCTACCTTTTACGGCATGTAATCTCTTGTATGAACCTTGTTGTCATGAGAGTAATGGAATGATTTTGCACCTTGTCATGCCATGTCTTGTTCTTGCATTCATGCATCATGCATCATGCATCCATCATGCCATGTCTTTGCTTTGTAGTGACCTTGTTTGTGAGTGTGGCCTCGTGTGGTGTGATGTGGTTGGATTATGTGTGGTGCACCTCCTTCTCTTCCCCTCTATTTTACTTTTCAACAAAACCCAACCCAATGCCCTTTGTTTTCCCATGTTATTTTATCAAAAAATTTAACTTGCTTTAAAAATTGTTGAAAATGTTCAAGTGTTATCCTAAAATATTTTGAGCATGTGAGTGATGGTCTTTTGTTGTTTTGAGCTTTTATGTTTTGGGGTTTTAAAATAACCAAGGGCTGTTATTGTAAAACTATTAATATTACTTGCTTCAAAAATCCCCTAGTCAATTTATTTAAATAGTTCTCATATTCTTTTAGTCACATATATTTTTGTCTTTTCAAAAACCCTTCTATTTTCCTCTGGGGTTTTCCCTTTTTCTTGCTGTTTTGTTAAATGGAAAACCCTGTGTTTTCCTTTTCCAGAGAGAGAGAGAGAGAGAGAGAGAGAGAGAGGTAGAGTGGGCCTTGCCTTCCCCCCGCGGCCTAGCCCGCTCAAGGGAACGGCCACCTGCCCCGTCCGTCGTCTCCGTCAGAGAGTGCAGAGAGAGCGAGCGTCCACCGTCCCCTTTTTTGCCGTCCGTCACCATCAACCCTGAGGGTATTTAAACCCCCTCGGCGTGCGTGCCTCCTCCGCTAGGGTTCCTCTCTCCCCTTGCTCCACCGCAGCTCCCTTCTCCATCTCCATTCCTCTCCCTCCTCTCTTCTTTTCCTTCTGTCAGGTAAGCTTCAGTGAGATTTAGAGAGGTTCAGAGTAGTTCGCCGGCGTCCGCTCGTCGTCTCCGTCGACCTCGTTGTTGATCATGGCGTCCAGGGGCTCGGGGATCCTCCCCGCGTTCAATTCCCGCCGCTAGGAGCCGTGGAGAGGCTCTGTAGCGACGACCTCGTCTTCGTCATCGCCGGAGACGTTCCGCTTCGTCTTCTTCTTCCCCTGCTTCGACTCCGGCGCGTCTCTGACCACCTCCATCGTCGTCTTCGACTTCGGCAGCCCTATGGTGAGCAGCTGGTCCTCCCCCATGCCCCCCTCAGTGCCGATACGTGTGCGAGCGCGTCATGCCCGATGAGCTCGTGCTCGTGTCCGCCGTAGCTCCGCCGTAGTTGCAGGTGATGTTGCCGTGCGTTCTCGTCGGTGTTAGAGGTAGGGATGCGACCCCCGTAGGTGCAACTTCTCCCTGCTCCTTTTCCCCTCGCCGGTGATGCCGTGTGCTTGTCGGAATTGCCTGCTGCCATGCTCTATCACCGGAGGTGTTTGGTTTTTCAGTGTCGTTAGGTTCGCACGTGCATGTGTGTATTAGTTCAGCCGAGCCCCTCCTCTGTTAACATACGCGAGCGTAGTAGAGTGGTGTGGCTCGGGGGAAATAACCAGGAGGTTGAGGGTTCGAGCCCGAACCCCTCCCCCCTTTTGTTTTATTTTTCTCCCTTTGTTTTAATTCTTTTGTTTTCTCCTTTGCATATATGTATGTGTGTAGGTGCAGATTGCATGAATGGTTGTTTGTTTTTCTTTCCTGAATTATTTATGTGTGTAGGTGGTGTATGTGTAGGTGTGATGCATATATATGTGCATGTGTATGTTTATGTGTGTGTGTGTGTGCACATATGCATGTGTGTATGTGAGTGAGAGTGTGTGTGAGTGTGTGTGAGTGTGTGTCATATGCATATGCATATGCATATATGCCTTGTGCATATATGTGTGCATATGTGTGTGGATGAACACCCACACACACATGAGCATGTGTGTCAGTGTGTGTGCCCATGTGCACTTGTCCATGTGTGGTGGTGGTGTGTGTGTGCCTATATGCATTATGCATATATGGTGCATGTGTGTGTGTGTGGATGAACACCCCCCTCTTAGGTGGTATGTTCATGAGTGTTTGTGCTCATATGCCCGTAGGCATATGGAGCATGTGTGTGTATGCTATGTAGTGGTGTGTGTGACAAGTGGGTCCTTTCCCCCACTTGCCATACCCTTTGTTGGTGTATGCATGCTTTGTGGGTTTGTTAGTTCATTTCCATGGTTAGATTAATTTCCAAATCTGGTTATGTCCAATGTGCTCATGTCCATTTAGAGTAAGTTCTAACTTATAAGAGAGTGGATGGTTGCTTGCTAGTATATTGTGCCATGTTGCTTCACATGAACATATGAGTATGACACGTGTTTTTGGGGTAGAAAGAGCCAAGGAATCCATTGGTGCTTTCAGATTTCACTTTTGTGCAAGTTTATAAAGCTGCCATTTTCTGTTGTGATGCTACCTTGTCATTTTTGCATGAATTAATCCAAGCTTGCTTTGGGGCATGTGCCAACATGGAAGTGTTAGTGTTTTATATATAATATGCCATGGTATTTTTGTTTAACATGAGAATCACCCATATAAGTGGGAAATATGCTGCAAAGTAGCTAACTTGATGTTACTGTTTACACCATGCTAAATATTTCCAAGTCTGAGAATTTGTTGTTATTTTTATGCCATGAAGAGTGGTTGTCATCTTGTGATATGGTGAGAATTAGCTCATGCTCAGTGCTAGTGTTTTGAACGTGATGTTGTCTACTACCATCCTGTTAATTTTCATGCCAAGAGGTGGTCTCTAGCACCTTTAACATCTGCTGTCAACATGGTACCAGATTATCTCAGATTCCAGAAAACTGTTATTTTCACCAAGTCCCAGAAAACTGTTTCATCATGCCAACTTGATAGCTTCATGCTTATTGATGTGTGCCTCCTTTCCAGATTGTGTAGTTGGATAATTTGATAAGCATGTTATGTAGTTTCTGTCAATACCTTGTTTGTGGTTGTAGGATTCCTGTAGCTCAAGTTTTTGGCTATGAAAGAGGCTATGTTTTTGTATGTGGCAGATTGTTTGTTTTATTGTTTTGTGACTTGTGGGAGCTATACTCCATGGAATTGCTTGATCTTTGGATCTATTGTGGTTGGTTTTTCATTGCCTATCCAGTGGCTACCTTGGAATGCCAAGAATTAGCCCATGGCCTTGTTGTCTTGTGTTTTGCGTTCGTACCTTGTCGTGAGCGTATCGTGAGAACCGTAGCTCCGTTTCTTACGTTCTTCATATGCATTTTTATCGTTTTCACATGAAGCATCCATATTTGCCATGTTCATGCATGTCTAAATAACTTAACATAAGATTCTGTCCAGATTCATTAATATCCAATTCTTGCATGTGAAACATAACTAGTTAGGATCGCCATGTTAAAAAATCTTCACCTAAGCAAGCATCATTCTTGGTTGTGCATTACACCATGGTTGTTTGTTTATTCTTGCTGTTTCCTTTGGGTAGACGCGAACGTTGAACCTGAGTACGAAGAACGAGGCGAGTACAACTACGAGGATCCCGCTACTTGTTCCACTGAAGAACCAACATGCAAGATGATCGTAACCGGATCCCGATACTATTTTCACCTGCTAGTTTCTCGCTCTTATCATTACAATTGTGCTACCTAACACTTTAATATCAGCCTCCTAATTGCCATGATAGCCTATAACCCTCCACATCCTAGCAACCTTTGATTGGCTAAGTTACCGCTGCTCAGCCCCTCTTATAGCGTTCTTAGTTGCAGGTTCAGTTTGTTCCATCTGATAACATGGACTTGGATATCAAAATATTATCTGTTATTTAATTTAATGCACATATATATCTTGGTATTGGTGGAAGGCTTGGACTTTTGCTAGGTGTTTTGTTCCGCTGTTACCGCCATAGTTTCTTGTTACCGGTGTTATGTTTTTCATACTTTGCGCTCCTAACATGCTCGGGGTTGTTATGGGGACCCCCTTGTTTATTCGGTTGAGATTAAAACTTGTCTGGCATGACCCAACATAGGTACTACATTTGCTTAATAACTTAATAAAATTTTCATAGGGCTATGCAACCCCGTGGATAATTAATCAACCCCCGGGCCAGTGCTCCTCATGAGTGTTGGTCCAAACTAGAGCACTGTGTGGGGCCAACCCAGGGCAACTTGGGAGATTTCTACCAGGCCACCGTACACTAGCTTATCCGTCATGTCCTGAGAACGAGATACGCGGCTCTTATCGGGTTCGTCGACACGTCGGGTGGTCTTGCTGGATTTGTTTTACCTTTATCGAGTGTCTTGCGTGTGGACTTTGACTTTCTTCGGGTTATCTCGAGGTGTTGGAATTCCTTTGGAGTTACCTATGATGATCACGAGATCCGTGGTCGAGGCTATTCCCGTGGAGTGTGGTTATTTGTGATGGACTAGTTGGAGAACCCCTAAAGGGTTAAAAACTTTTCGAGAAGCCGTGCCCGCGGTTGTGTGGCAACTTGGATATTTGTTTAACACCCGGTTATAGTTAACTTGAAGTAAACTCTAATTAAAATACACCAACTGTGTGAGTAACCGTGATCGTCTCTGCTTGTGAACATGATCCGAGAGAGAACACGGTGGGGTTATGATTGACGTAAGTAAGTGTTTCAGGATCTCATAGAGGTCATACTAGATTCGATCGTTCATGGCAGGCCACTCATATTTAACTTCATGTTACATAAGTTTAGCCACCATAAATGCTTAGTGCTGCTGCAAACTAAACACATACCCCTTCCCAACCTTAAGCTTGAATAGTCTCGGTACCCGGGCGCTTGATTGCTGAGTCCTGGTGGCTCACAGATTACTACAACACTCCAGGTATAGGTATAGATGAGTATGTGCAGGATGATTTGATGCAGCTCCAGTGGGAATATGATGAGGAACGAGGCAGGAAGTACGTGACTTATCCAGACGAGTAGGGGACCATGGTCGTGATCTTTGGGATAGCGAGATAGTACCATTTGCATATGTTTTTATCATTTGATTTCGTCTGTAGCCGGACCCTGTCTTCATCTTGATGATTTGAACTCTGTGCGGAATTGTAATTTAGTATGTGGCAAGTGTAAGCCAACTTGTATTCTCATCTCTTCTGTAATGTATGATGCAATGATACTATACTTGCGAACGTCAAGATGCGCCTCTATCCCTTGCGGGGCCTCGTGTCTTAAAATGGATAGGCGTGCATCTTGGGCGTTACAAGTTGGTATCAGAGCTGACCCTCGTGGTTACACGGATGTTTGCCGACAGGTGCGCGGTCATATTGTTCACTAAGTTGGTGACCCGTCGTGGCACACGGAATGACACATGTATCGGACTGGAAGCACAGACATTTGTGTCAAGAGGGAACGTTCTTGTGACCCGATGAGGACGTCGGTTCCTCTGAGTGGTGGTGTATGTGATAGCCTAGCTTATTAGGGATGATAGACTACTCATATCAATAAGGAATTCCTTCTTTTTCGGGAGCCCATTCGAACAGAACTCTCAGGTTAAGCGTGCTTGGCTTGGAGTAGTTCTAGGATGGGTGACCAACTGGGAAGTTGGTCCCGGGTGCGCATGAGTGAGGACAAAGTGTAGAGAAAAGACTAGTATTGATCTGTGAGGCCAGTCTAGATCCCACCAGGAGTAACGACTGTCGGCTGGTGTGTCTGGGGCGTTATATCTTGCTTATCACATACTTCTCAAAGTGAAGATTATATTCATTGATTATATCATATGTCGTAGCTTTGATCTATATGTTGTCATCAATTACAAAAAAAGGGGAGATTGAAAGCACATTTGCTCCCTTGGTGGTTTTGGTAATTCATAACAACATATAAGTCATTGAACTAATGTTTCCATCAAGTATGTTTCAGGAAAAGTCCAATGATGGGTTGGCAAAGAGATTGTGGAATACCCCAAGATGCAAGGAAATAGGTTGGAAAAACTTCAAGCAAGAGGACTCTACATTTTATATTTGTGAGAAATCACCTTGAGTCCATAGAAATCACCTTGGTAATTCATAACACCATATAAGTCATTGAACTAATGTTTCCATCAAGTATGTTTCAGGAAAAGTTCAATGATGGGTTGGCAAAGAGATTGTGGAATACCCCAAGATGCAAGGAAATAGGTTGGCAAAACTTCAAGCAAGAGGACTCTACATTTTATATTTGTGAGAAATCACCTTGAGTCCATAGAAAGCCAATACTATTAAAAGGGTGTAAGGTTTTGTTGGTGAACAAAATGCTCATACGTGCACAAGTGATATTCACCAAAGACACCCACAAACTCTCCCACTAAAGTCTGTCCAAAGCCAAGCACTCAAAATTGGTGCAACCAACATTCTACATTCGGTGCCACCGATTCCAAACCCTAGACAGACTTAGCCAAACCCTAGCCTTTCGGTGTAGCCGATACTGCATTCGGTGCCACCGAGTTGGGCTGCAAGGTTTTCGTTATGCAAGTGCATAGTTTTGGCCCCTCTGAGATTGTCAAATCGGCGTCACCGAGATTGAGCATTCTTACGATTGGGCACCTTATCGGTGCAACCGAGATTCCTATATTGATCTCATAGAGATTCAAAAGTTGCCTCATTTTGGTCACCTCGGTACCACCGAGATTAACACATCGGTGTCACCGAGTCTGACTTATTGTGTGTAATGGTTGGATTTTTAGGGATGCCTATATATACCCCTCCACCACCACCTACTCGAAAGAGAAGCACTCAGAACCATTCCATACCTATCATATTAGTTTTCTAAGAGAGAACCACCTACCCTTGTGTTGAGGTCAAGATCTTCCACTCCAACCATATGGATCTTGATTTCTAGCCTCCCCAAGTTGCTTTCCATCAATCCCATCTCTTCTACCAAGCCATATCTGTGAGAGAGTGATTGTGTGTTGAGGAGTCTATCATCTTGAAGCACAAGAGCAAGGAGTTCATCGACATTACCGAGCCTGTTACCTTTTGGAGGGTGGTGCCTCCTAGATTGGTTAGGTGTCGCTTGGGATCCTCCTACTTCGTGCTGTGGAGTGAACCAAGAAGTTTGTAAGGGCAAGGAGATTGCCTACTTTGTGAAGATCTACCCCAAGTAAGGCTAGTCCTCCGTGGACGTAGGCCGTCAAGGTATAGTCAATGTTGCTTCTGCATGGAACCCTCTGTGGGTAGAGCCCTCCATGGACTCTCGCGACAGTTTCCCTTCGTGGGTAGAAGACTCCATGAACATGGATGTACGATAGCGCCACCTATCGGAACCACGGGAAAAATCATCGTGTCACCAATTGCGTTTGCCTTTCCTACCCTCTCTTTACTTACATGTGCAATGTCTTTACTTTCTGCTGCTATACTGTTAGACAAGCATATGTAGGGTGTACTTGAAAAACTGCCAAGAATTAAAATTGGGAAAAAGTAGATTTTTATTTGGTCAAGTAGTCTAATCACCCCCTGTAGACCTACTTTCGATCCTACAGAGGAGAATTGAGTGTCCAATGAAAAACTAATGTCTTAGCTGGTGTCCTTTTTTCCCAGTGGATTATAGATAGCCTGAAAAATCCCAATGTTGGGAGCAGCAACTAAATTGTGAAAATGGTGAATGATCATCTAATGCTTGTACAAAATGCTAACCGGTGTGTTTTGAAAAATTGGCATTGATATTTGTTCTTGTTTACAAGGTGCATGTAGAATGCAACATGCCGCATAGTAACAGCCAATTGTGGGCCATGAGCATGGATGCGACAACAGCTGCCCATGTACGTCTAAAATCTGATACTAAAATGTGACCTCACGGGAGTACCGTATTGGACCAAGTTAGCTGGGCCTCATAAATTACAATGGACGAACGATGTGAGCAATGTGCAAAAAAGTGCGCTAGCGGTGAATACAACAAAATAAACATGCATGTGCGTGCATCTTGAGGAGGACCGACCGCTGGATAATACTACTATATGGTAGTATGACCCATACTGAATTTTCGCAGGTAGATACAATGGTTGAGGCGGTTGGGGCAGCTCCATTGGCCTTTGTTGAGCAGAAGTCAAGGGGTTGATACTTTGTTTATTATTAGAACATTCGTCACGAGTGTGTGCAGGTTTTCTACATGAGTAACACTTCCCCAACGATCCGGACAAATATTTTGGGTATGATTCCCATTACAGATTGGGCATCTTCTTGGCTTACTTGCAAATTAATTTCTTTTGGTTCTCTCTAGGCGAGCACCTGCTCTAAAATTTCCATTGCTTTGTTGATTATTATTATTATTATTATTGAACTTAAATTTCCTTGATGGTTGACCAACGTCACTCCTTTCCTCCTGAAATCTCTTCTCCAATAACTGAGCTTTACTCAGCGCATCTCTAAAAGGATTTAGCTCAAAGGCTTCCACACGCTGCTTAAGTGGTTTATGTAGCCTGCTTTCGAAACGTCGAGCCTTGGAGCCATCAGTTTGGACCAACTCTGGAGAAAATCTTGCGAGTCTGGAGAATTCAATTTCATATTCTCCTACAGATTTATTCCCTTGTTTAATCTCAAGGAACTCCCTTTCTTTGATGTGCTTTATACTTTCTGGAAAATACCTTTTATAGAATAATTCCTTGAACAATGCCCAAGTCAGTTGAGTACCCTCTGGGAAAGACTTTTTATGAGCATCCCACCATTCGAAAGTGCTTGATTTTAGCATATAAATTGCATAAATGACTCTTTCTTCATTGGTGCAACTCATCGCATCAAATGCTTTCTCCATAGCGGTGATCCAGTCTTCTACCTCAAACGGGTTAGCAGTCCCGGGAAATGAGGTCGGCTTGAGTTTTTGAAATTCTCCAACTCCACTCTGGTGACTTTCATTCTTTACGCTAGTATATCCATTTGATGTTGTTGGGTCTCTTGTTGACGGCCCAAAATATTGGTGAGCAGGTTGGTCAACACACTTTCGTCGCCAAAATCATGGACCATTAATCCGGTGTTGTTGTTGCCCGAGTTATTACCACCATGGCTTGTACCATTGCTTCCATTATCGGTCATCTATGATAACGAACTTATCAAATTATCTAAGTTAGATGGATAAGACAATTAATCGTACTACACACCTAGCTATGATGCCACTAAAACAGCCACGACCCAAAAATTCGGAAATATAAGTGACACTCGTCGTGTCCTTATGAGTTTAAGAAACTCATATGCACACAAGGCATAAGTAGCAACATAAGCTCATCAGGGCACAAGGAAAACTTTGGTTCCATATTATTATTTATATATATGGTAAATGTAACTTCCAAATGTTCGGAAGTTAGCGATAGATATGAAGCGCTGCTGCCCACAGCCGGAGCACCAGCCACGCCAGGCGCTGCTACTCCCGCGCTGCCATGAAGTCAGATCTGGCCGGGCCTCCGCGGCCACCACCCTGCCTCCCGGGCGTCAACCACCACCACACCACATGCGTATCCATGCCCTAGACAAGACCAGCCGGTGCCTAGCCACCCCATCGGAGTAGGATGAACATCAGCTGCAGCACCACCACCTTAGAAGGGCCACCGATCACCCCAAGCGTCATCAACCACCACTACCAGATGGATCTGGGAAGAGGGCTTCCAGATCCATCGCTAGCACGCCCCCATGCCTCCAGAACCCCACGAGCTGGAGGGGGAGGAGGAGAGGAAGCGATGCCGACTAACCACCAGGACGCCAGGCGGACAAAAGAATCCGGAGGAGAGGGCGGCCATCAGCCGGCGCCACCGAGCAGGGGAGGATACCCCGCGACGTCCGTGACCCGTGCCAAGGAGAGAGACGCCCCGCCTCCGCCTGCGCCATGCGGCCTTTGGCTGGCGATGCCACCGGCGACGCCATCGGCGGTAACAAGGGAGAGGGGCGAGGGGACGGGGATGGGGGGGCGGTGCTAGGATTCCCTCCCGGGGGCACAAATGTGGGAAAATAGGTAGTAACTGTCCCTTCTCTCTTTTCTCTCATTTATTTCTTTTTTTCTATGCTTTTTTTCCTTTTTCTTTTTCTTTCTTTCTTTCTTTTCGTCTCGAGTCTCATCCCGACTTGTGAGAAATCATTGTCTCCATCATCTTTTCCTCACCGAGAGGATGTGCAATGATCTAGCATAACATGTACAAAAAATAATGAACAGTGGCTTTGCCACAAATAATATGTGAGCTACTCAGCTAATGATCATGCAAAGCAATATGACAATGAATGTACTTGTCATATGATGTGACGGTGAAAGTTGCATGGCAATATATCCCAGAATGGCTATCAAAATGTCATGATATGTAGGTATGGTGGATGTTTTGAGGCAGATATAAGGTGGCTTATGTGCAACATAGCGTATCATGTCGCGGGGTTTGGATGCACTGGCATAGTTCGTATCGATCCTCGAGGTGAGAGTGGGAAATGCATGGTACCGAAGAGGCTAGCAAATATGAGGTGGTGAGAGTGCGTACATCCATGGATTCACATTAGTCATAAAGAACTCCCATACTTATCGCAAGGTTTTATTAGCTCTCTCGAAGCAAATTACTACTCACATACCCCTAGGGAATAGGTTGATAGGAGTTAACCATCGCGCGCCCCTGACCTAAGCAGCACATGATTTCAACGAGGAATAAGAATGCTCACACATCATCACCATGTCATAACCAATATTTAGATGATCAAAAATTAACATCCTTTAACTATTGATGACCCACAAGTATAGGGGATCAATCGTAGTCCTTTCGATAAGTAAGAGTGTTGAACCCAATGAGGAGCGAAGGAAATGACAAGCGGTTTTCAGCCAAGTAATTTCCCCAAGCATTGAAGATGTTGGTAACAGGTAGTTTGATAGTAAGATAATTTGTAACTAGCAAGTAACGGTAACGGTAAATAAAGTTGTAACGACCAAGATGCGGCACTATCCCAATTAAGGCACGAGGAGCTCGATGGGGATAGAAGCGGATCTCGGCGTTTCGCAAGTATAGAATAATTGCATACATGTATTGATAAGAAGAGTATACGAGTTGGCTTACACTCGACACATGCTAAATTACAAGGACACATAATCATTCATACATCATCCATAAGACAGGGTCCGGCTATGGACGAAATCAAACGACAAATAAATAGCAAAAATGCCTTGCTAGCCCAGGAACATGACCATGATGCCTCCCTACTCATCCGAATACGTAACATACATCCGACCACGTTCTTCATCATACTCCCACTGGCGCTGGGACGCCTCAACGGGATAGAACTCATCGAAACCTGGCAATCTCATAACCCGGGTACCGAAACTATGTAAGCCATTAGGTGAGGAAGATTAAGTGGTGAGGCTGCAACAAGCACTAAGCATATGTTTGAGTGTCTAACTTACGAGAACAAGAATTAAAATATGGTGGCCTACACATGACGATCGAGAACTAGTATGATCACTAAGTGATCCTGAACACCTACTTACGTCAATCATAACCCCACCGTATGCTCTCTCGGTTCATGTTCATGAGCAGAGACAATCATGGTTACGCACATGGTTGGTGTGTTTGATTTGAGTTTACTTCAAGTTTTCTATAATTGGGTGTTAAACAAATTTCCAAGTTGCCACATAACCGCGGGCACGGCTTCTTGAAAAGATCAAACCCTACAGTGGTGCTCCAACTCATCCATCACAAACTAACTGTGTCACGTGGAATAACCTCGGCCGAGGATAACTCGTGATCTCCTCGGAAATTCCATAGGAACACCTCAAGCTCGGGATAGCCCAAGGTATCCTCGGAATCCCTCGCACAAGACATTTGAGATAGGTAAAAACAAGTCCAGCAAGACCACCCGGCAGGCCAGATCCCAATAGGAGTCGCGCGTATATCTCTCAAGGCACTACCAGATGAGCACAACGTACGGTGGCCTGATAGAAATCTCCCGAGTTGCCCCGGGTTGGCCCCGCACACGACTCTAGTTTGGACCAACACTCATGAAAAGCACCGGCCCGGGTTGTTGATTAATTATCCACGGGGTAACTAAGCCCTATGCATTTTATTAGGTTGTTAAGCAAATAGTACCAATGTTGGGTCTTGGTAGACAAGCTTTAATCTAAACGAATAGTCAAGGGGGTGCTCATAACAACTCCGAGCATGTTAGGAGTGCAAAATATGGAAGATAACACTCGTAACAAGTAACTATGGCGGCAAAAGTGGAACAAAACACTGGGAAAAAGGCTAAGCCTTCCACCTTTACCAAGATATAAAGGTGCACTAAATTAAATAGCAATAATATTTTGATATCTCCGGATATCCATGTTATCACATGGAAACAACCTCCACCTGCATCTAAGAACGCTACATGAGGGGTTGAGCACCTGTAACTTAGCCAAACAAGGTTATCGCTAGGTAGTGTAGGGGATAGAGGCTTTCATGGAAATTGAGGAGGCTTGACATGTAAATGTTAGGTAACAAAACATAACAATAATAGCAAGACATCTATCAAAGAAAAAATAGTGTCGGGATCCGGGTACGATCATCTTGCTTGTTGGGTCTTTAGGGGGATACACAGCTGGGTCCTCGTAGACGTTCTCTCCGGGATGCTCATACTCAGGCTCAACAGTCGGGTCTATCCAAATAGAAACACCACCAAATAAACATAAAAAGCAAGTGCAATGTGCCATCAACGATGATGCATGGTCATATTCATGCAAATAACATGGCAACGCTATGCTAGTCATGTTTCACATGCAAATATTAAGTTATTTAGAATTGTTGACAAAACCTCATGTTTAGTCATTTTAACATGCAAGAACATGTCAAATATGAATGCTTCATGTAAAATCGATGCAAACACATATCTAGAACGTTGCAAATGGAGTAACGAAGCTCACGGTACGCTCACGACAAGGTACGAATGTTAATGGAGAAAAATGCAAAGATGAAGAATACCATGGGATATTCCTTGGTGTTCCAAGGATTCCACTAGATAGGAAATGAAAATCTATCAATAATAGACCTAAATATCATGCAAAACAATGAAGTATAGCTCCGACAAGTCACAAAACAATCCAACACACAATTTGTCCACAAACAGCAACATGTCATCTTGTAACACACATAACCAGAGCTACAACAAGTTTCAAATCACAACCAAGGCATGTACATGAAGTATACAACCTGCTCAACAATTCATCTATCTATAGAAACATGAAAGGAAGCATGGATCGATGGCAATTGAGCTCACAAGATGGCATGTTGAAACGGTTTTTAGGACTTAGTGAAAATTCTAGTTTTACAGAATCCGAGTTAACATGATTGCATCTTGACAGCAACAATTACCTATTCTAGAGGAACTTTCATGGCATGAAACTTAACAGGCTGATATAGGACAACATGTACTTCAATTAATTACATTATGGCAACCTCAGAATATGCATATATCAATGGCCATCATCCCCACAACATGGAATATTGAGATAATCTGTTTCCCAGACAAGTGGCAAACAGGGCAATCTTAACAAAATGACAAGTTTGATAGCAATTTTAAATAGGATGCAATAGCTCAAATTACAAGCATTTTGCACACACTAACAGAGGACAACATGATCATCAATTCACTACATTGTTCCACTCCCAAAGGAGCAATGGATTCATGGGAATCATCAAGACAACATGGCAACAAAATAGCAGATTCTAGCACTTGGAGAAATTTGAGTACTTGAAAACAACATTTTGGTAACATGTTGATAGCAAGAATGCCACTCATATAATGATCTATCATGGAATGCAAAAATACCAAGGGATAGAAAACACACAAATGAACATCTTTCATGTTGACAAGTTTATCATATATTGCAAGAATTAAATCATGTTAAAAATACCAAATGACATATTATCACAAAACTAAATTTTCACAAACCTGCCCAAATAAAAAAAACATCACCATTGGATTCACTGAATTTTTCTACCCCAAAATCATCTATCACATGCATATGTTCCTATGGACAAAACTGCCACAAACTTCAAATCAGAATCTGCCTATACACTTATAACTTGTCATATGACAGATCTGGCATTTACTAGAATGCTAACAGATTTGGAAAAATCCCATAATGGAACTTTTCCATAAAAGGAAATAATAGAGAAAACATAGAATATATAAAAAACGGAAAACAAAGCAAGGGCCCACCTGGCATTGAACCAGAGCCCTGTGGGGCTGACATGCGGGCCATGGGACACTGTCAGTGGCAGAAGGTAAATGGGAAAAATGGGAAAATGGGGGCTAAATGTTCCCTATGGGGGAATCGAACCCTAAGGTCTAGGCGGTTCGGTCGGACCAACTAGCTACGGTGCGGTTTGATGCTAGAAGGGGGACTCGACCCCTATTGAATAGATCATTCACAACCTAACTTACGAAACTAAACAAATCTTCAGAGAGCCGCTCGGCTCTACTCGCGGCTCGGGTGGCACTTCAGCACGTGGTCTGCAAGGGGGACTTGACCCCTGTTGAATAGATCATTCGCAACCTAACTTACGAAACTAAAGAAATCTTCAGAGAGCCGCTCGGCTCTGCTCGCGGCTCGGGTGGCACTTCAGCGCATGGTCTGCAAGGGGTTCTGCACGGCAAGGCGAGGCAAGCAGGAACTGGGCGTGTGCTATGCGGAGCCGGTGTAGGGCGAGGCGACTAGGAGGGGTCAAGGCGGGGGCTTGAGCACCTTGCTATGACTCTCATGGCGGACAGGTCCTCAGCATGACGGGAACGATGACTACACGACGGAAAACAAGAAAGAAGGGTATTGGGAGGATCATCAGCTCACCGTTGGTGTGCTGCTGGAGTCGTACATGCCCACGGTGACTAGAGACGACGGGAGGTCCCGGCGATCGGCGGGTGCTCAAAGCGAAGGGAGCACCTAGTCCGAGAGGAAGAGGAGGACGAGATTGACGGCTTCGTGGCTCTCTCCACCTCCTAGCTCTAGGAACGGGTTGAGGAATACACCATCAAGCTGCAAGACATGGCGGACGGCAAAGGGGGGGGGGCACCAGAGGCGCGGACGACGTGACGATGGCGAGGCAGCTCCTGCTTCTTCTCTAAACCTCTGAATCTCTCTCTGCTTTCTCCGCTTTTGTCCCAAGGAGAAGGAGGAGAGGGGGAGAAGAGAGGTGGCAGCATGAGGGGGGAGATGGGGAACCCTAGGGATGCGGGCCGGCTAAATAGGGAAGGGAGATGACGACACCTCGATGTCCGTGACGAGCTCACGGCATCGCTCTCCTCCGTCGCTGGCTCTGTAGGAGACGACAACGTTAGGAAGGAGCAGGTAGCCATCGGGGGAAGGTTGGATGGGCCTGCGGGAGCTCTAGTTGAGCCACAGCGAAGGAAAAGGCCCGGCTGCGGACGCTCTCTCTAAAAACCATTTTCTTTAAAATAAACAATCAAAAGAAATAAAGAAGCCTGGGAGAAATGGAAAGGATTTTTGAAAAACAAAAATAGACTTGCACTCACAAAAATAAACCCCATTTATTAAAAATGGTTTTGGCATTTTTAGAGTAAGCAAAATAATCACATATATTTAATATTGTGATCTATTTTGCAAAGATCCAGAAGACAAAATCTTTCAAAGAAGAATAAGAGCTTATTTAAAATTCCAATCAAAATATTTGGAAGAGGTGCAACATTTTAAATGAGATGAACAACAAGAAAAATATTCACATAGCTAGCATAGAAATTAGAAGGGTTTTAGGCATAGATGATAAAGAATTTAAGGAGGGTTTCAAAAACCCAAAACCCCACTTGCAAGCACCATTGCTCCACCATACACTCACACCACAAAAAGCACAACAAGCTAATGACGCAACAAATAATTTATGTGATGTTGCCATGATGCATGAGGAATGTCATGAAGCAAAACTCTATAACTCGAAGCACATAATGGCATTCATAGAAGGTTCACACATGACACATTAAAAATATGGCAAAGGGATGAACTTGGGATGTTACAACTCTCCTCCACTACACGAGGATCTCGTCTCGAGATCTATGAACGAAAGAATTTGGGAAATTCGGAACGGAGAAGGTCCTCACATTTCCAAGTGGCTTCTTTGTCGGATTGATGAGACCACTTCACCTTAATAAACTTGAGTGACTTGTTGCGAGTCTTACGCTCGGTTTCTTCAAGGATAGCAATTGGATGCTCATGGTAGGAAAGGTCTTCTTGGAGATCAATGTCTTGGAGGTCCACGGTGCGCTCGGGAGTATTGAAATACTTTCGGAGCTGAGATACGTAAAACACATCATGCACATTTGAGAAATTGAGAGTAAGATCGAGTTGGTAGGCAAGGTCACCCCTCTTGCCCACAATCTTGAAAGGGCCCACAAAGCAAGGAGCAGGATTTCCTTTGATGCCAAAGTGTTGAGTGCCCTTCATGGGAGACACTCTAAGATAGACAAAATCATCGATCTGAAAGGTCACGTCATGATGTTTGTTATCATAATAGCTCTTCTGGCGAGATTGAGATCCTTTGAGATTATCAAGAATGACATGGCACATCTCTTCTGCTTAAGTGATCATGTCATTCCCAAGGGTTTGACGCTCACCGGTTTTAGACCAATTGAGAGGGATGCGACATTTCCTGCCATAGAGAATCTCGAATGGGGCCTTGCCCAAACTATCTTGGAAACTGTTGTTGTATCAAAACTCAGCAAACAAGAGGTAGTCTTTCCACTTCATGCCAAAAGGAATCACACAAGCTCTGAGCATATCTTCGAGGATTTGATTGACTCTCTCAACTTGCCCACTAGTCTGAAGATCGAAAGCTATACTGAATCAAATTTTGGTACCCATTGCAGTCTGGAAGGAATCCCAAAACTTGGAAGAAGATGCGTCCAGGATATGAAGATATGAGCTCAGGAATACCATGCAAATAAACTATCATTGAAGTGTACAACTGTGCCACCTAAGCCATGAACATAGATTCTTTGATCGGAAGGAAGTGGGAAACCTTGGTGAGCTTGTCGATAACCACAAATATGGCATCGTTCCCTCTCTTGGACTTAGGAAACCCAGTGATGAAATACATCTCAACATGATCGAATTTCCACTCTAGAATAGGCAAAGGCTGAAGGAGACCTGCTAGACGTTGATGTTCCGCCTTCACTCTGCGACAAACATCACAGTCATTCATGAAACTGAGCAATCTCATGCTTCATGCGAGTACACCAGAAGGTTTGCTTGAGATCCTGATACATTTTGGAATTGTCTGGATGAATGGAGAGGAGAGAATTATGCGCTTCATCCATGATAACTTTCTCGAGTTCTCCCTTGGGAACCACTAGACGATCCTCGAAAAACAAGGTGTCCTTGTCATCAACACGAAAGAACTTATACTTTGGAATGCTCTTGGCCACACCTTTCTTCACTTTCTTCACCATAGCATCAAGACGCTGAGCTTGATGAATTTGATCTTCCAAAGTCGGAGAGGCTTGAAGATTGGCAAGAAACCCTTGAGGAACAATTTGAAGATTGAGCTTGCGGAAAGCTTCACAAAGCTCGAGTTGAAGAGTCTTGAGGATAAGACTGTTGCAATATGCCTTTCGGCTGAGCGCATGTGCAATGACATTTGCTTTTCCAGGAGTATATTCGATGCTCAGATTGTATTGCTCGATCATTTCAACCCAACGCATTTGCCGAAGATTGAGATTCGGTTGAGTGAAAATGTACTTCAAGCTCTTGTGGTCAGTGAACACCTCAACTAGTCTTCCCAACAATAGATGTATCCACGTCATCAGAGCATGAACAACTTCTGCCAACTCAAGATCATGTGTGGGGTAGTTATTCTCGCTAGGCTTCAGATGATATGAGGTATAAGCAACAACCTTTTTATCTTGTATGAGAACACCACCAAGACCTTGGAGAGAAGCATCACATAACACTTGTAAAGGCTTGGATTGCTCGGGAGGAATAAGAACTCGAGCTGAAGTCATCTTCTCCTTGAGTATATTGAATGCCACATCACACTCAGGAGACGATACATACTTTACACTCTTCTGAAGGAGGTTAGATAGAGGCTTAGCAATTTGTGAGAAGTTCTCCTCGAATCTTCTGTAGTAACTTCCAAGCCCGAGGATGCTACGAAGCTGCTTGACATTCCGAGGAGGCTCCCACTTCAAGATTGCCTGAACTTTCTCAGGATGCACCTTGATGCCTTCGGCAGAGATGATGTGCCCAAGGTAAACCACTTCATTGAGCTAAAACTCACACTTCGAGAACTTAGCATAGAGCCGATGCTCTCTTTACTTGCCAAGCACAAGTCGAAGATGCTCTGCGTGTTCTTCTTCTGTCTCTGAGAATACAAGAATGGCATCCAAATACACCAAGACGAACTCATTTCTATAGGGATACAAGACAAAGTTCATCAATCTGGAGAAAGATGGAGGTGCATTTGCGAGACCAAAGGACATTATGGTGTACTCATAAGAGCCAAAACTCGTCCTGAAAGCAGTCTTTCGAATATCTTGTTCACAGATGCGAATTTGATGACAACCCATGCGAAGATCTAGCTTCGAGAAAATCTTGGCCCCTTTCAATTCCTCAAATAACTCATTGATGTTATGAAGTGGGTACTTGTTCCTGATTGTCTTCTTATTCAATGGGCGGTAATTGATGCAAATTCGGTCCGTGCCATCCTTCTTCTTGGCAAACATAACACCACAACCCCACGGTGAAGAACTTGGTTTGATCGGACCCAGACGTTCTTGTTCATCTAGCTGCTTCTTCAATTCTTTCAGCTCTCGCCAAGCTTATAAGGACGCTTGCACACCGGTTCGGTTCTAGGCTTGAGTTCAATCACAAATTCCACTAGCCGGTGAGGAGGCATTCCTGGCAATTCTTCTAGAAAGACATCTTCAAACTCACAAACAATGGGAATCTAAGAAATGACCGAGATCTCACCCTTCTCATTGAGAGAAAAGAGATGATTTGTGTCATCGCGAGCAGCAAAAATTATCACGTCTTTGGAAGGATGAGTCATTTTGACTTCTTTGGCTTCACAATCAACATAAGCCTTGTTCATAGCAAGAAAATCCATGCCAAGAATGAGATCAATATCGGAATTGCCGAGAACAATTGGAGAGGCCAGAAAAGAATAGTTGTCCAACTCGATAGAGACATCCGGGAGCATGCAATTCGAATGCATTAACTTCCCGCGAGACACAACTGACATTGGCCTAAGAAGATCTTGACATGCAAACTCATGCTTTGCAAAGAATGGGCGGGACATAAAACAAGGCGATGCACCAGTATAAAAAAAAACTTATGCAGGAATGGAATTAGCAGAGAGATTACCCATTATCACTTGAGAAGAATCCTTTGCTTCAGCTGCATTCACCATGTTCACTCTGACTGACTTGGGGTTGTGCCTCACCATAGCATTGCATGGAGGTCTGACTGGAGGAAGAGGCAGAAGACACCACTGGCTGGTGCACTTGTTTGAGTAGTGGCCCTTCTGACCACACTTGTGACAACTAACCTTTAAGAGCGGACGAAAGTTGCCTGGAGGAGGAGCATTTGCTAACTAGGGTTCCTGAGGCCTCTGCTGAAATCCCGGGTTGGGTGGGTGGGAAGGACCACGACCATCGTGCTACTTCTGCTTCTGTTGAGGACGAAATAGAGGTGGAGGAGGAACCCAATACTTCTGCTGCTTAGGAAAAATCTGAGAGATGGTGAAGAAGAGTTGGAGTCCCTGAGCCGCTTCCTTGAGTTCTCCAACCTAAGCTGGACTGCCTCGAACTTTAGAGCCAAGTTATAGAACTAATCAAACTCACGAGGCTCATGGAGGACTAGAGCAATCTGAAGGTGATCCTCGAGACCACCTCTGAACTGATAAATCTTGCACTTGTCATCAGGAACATCTTTCTTAGCAAAGCGGGCCAAATTTTGGAACTCGATGTTATACTGATAGATAGACGAGTTCCCTTGCTTTAAATTCCTAAAATTTTCATGCATCTCCTCGACAAAGCTCGTCGGGATATGATGAGCTCTGAAGTCATGGCAGAAATCATCCCAACTGACTACATGATCACCTATGGAATCCTTGTACTGCTGCCACCAATCTGCTGCCTGACCCTTGAGCTGGAAGGTCGCGAACCTAACATAGTCTGCAAGCCTTACATTGCTACACTCAAAATGCTTTTTCATGTCATGGAGCCAATCGTCTGCATCAAAAGGCTTCTCACAACAAGTGAAGGACCTGGGTTGGTTTGTGAGGAACTGGTTGAGAGTTGCGAACTGAGGTTGATTATGGAAATTCCCTTGATGACCTTGCTGCCCTGATCCCTCTCTTGAAACAACCTGAGCAACATCTGAATATTCGCATTGGTTGCGGCCATCACAACTTGCCAAGCTTCTGGAGGAAGAGGTGGTGGGGGTGGTGGAGGGTTAGACTGCTCCCCATCACAACCCTGATTCTCACGAGTTGCTGGAGCCATCCTGAAGATGGATAAGAACATGAGCACACCATTGACAAAGATGATTGAAATAAGATTAATCAAATGGCTTGAAAGAAATTGCAACAGAGTCATCAATTGCATTCAAATTGAAAATCGGTAAGAACGCCTTCTTCTGGTTCGTGATTACATCATAAGATCTTGAAGCCACTTTAATAATCACAACAAGGTATTGAGCTAAGATGTGCTTGGAACAAATGTATAAACCCTCATACGTCTGACGGAAGATGATACTAGGTAACTACTAGAATTCCCACCTAAGAACTTCCAAAATCTTTGGTTATGCAATCGGGTCCACGGATACACGGGGTTTCATCCATCACTCAACTCCTAGCACTAACACTACTCTCTAGTGTATCACATCTGCCAACACACAACCAGAAGCCTCGGAAATTAATCTATCTTGGACCCTCGTAATCACAACGATACCAAACATGGCAGTACATCTGGATGTTGTCCGCGGTACTAGGTGACACCAAACTCCTCTCGCCACAAATAATACTGAAGCAATTTCGAACATCCTCCGTCCTGAGATACTAAGGAAACTAAATGATAACGATGTGGCCAGAATTCCCTGGTGTCGGTTTCAAAACCGGTGGATCTCGAGTAGGGGGTCCCGAGCTGTGAGACTAGAATCAATGGTAACAGGAGACGAAGGAGACGATGTTTACCCAGCTTTGGGCCCTCCTATGGAGGTAATACCCTACTTCTTGCTTAATTGTATTGATGATATGTAGGTTATAGAGTCGATCTACCTCGAGATCAAATAGCTAAACCCTAGATGAGTTGTCATTCCTACAACCTAAGACCCTTCGGCTTATATAGACGCCGAGGGTACCCAGGATTTACACATGGTCGGTTACACGTCGAGGGGATAAACATGCCTATTCACTACTCCGAACATGGAGGACAAGCCATAATTCTTGAAGCTTCCTTCCTGAAGATAGGGCCTTCTATCGATCCAATGCTCGGCAATCGGCCCATACAGTCTGGCCCATAAGTAATAGGTCGGCCTCCCGAGGACCCCTTAAACCAGGACTCCCTCAGTAGCCCTCGAACTTGCCTCCAACGCCAAGGGTCTTAGCTCCAGCTGCTTTGTATAATCAAAGTCTTCGGCTTGCGAGGCGAGTTCTTCCCTCTGAGTTTAGTTCGGCCTTCGATGACATGTAGTTTTCCGATTAGAGGCCTGTCCGAACACCGTGAGTAGCTCAGCCCTGAAGGCCAAACGTCAACAAGGAAACAACATTCCCTGACAACTTTTCTGACCAAAGGTCGCGGCCCACCACGACCGTCGGACCAGTTGCAAAAACTCGAAACGCGGTTCGAGGCCATTTTTATCAGCATGATCCATCAATGCACAGATCGTGCTCCGTTTCACATGGGATATGTTTAATCATCTGCGCATAAAGGCACGCACACCTTGGGAAGTGGAGTGATACGTGGTGTAGCAAAGCAAGGCCGACTGGTGATAAGCTTTATAAAAGGGAAAGAAAACCCCAAGGCCTAAACACACTTCCCATTGGCACCTTCTGCTTCCCCAATCTGCTGAGCTTTCAGAGCACAGATCTAGGTTTTCCACAACTCCCCCTCCGAGCTCATCCATGGCTGTTTCTGGCTCCAACGACAAGTGGGAGGCTTCCAGGGTCACCGACCGGGACATCCGAGACCTCGAGGACGTCGGCTACCTCCTCGCCAACATCAGCCACCGTGCGCTGGAGAAGGGCCAGGTGATCCCCACCCCCAAGCCAGGCGAGAGGGTGGTCTTCATCCCTCACTTCATTCGGGGACTGATCTTCCCGCTCCATCCCTTCGTCAGGGGGTTAATGGTCTTCTATGTCCTTAACTTCCACGACCTCCCGCCGAACTCCTTCATGCACATATCGGCCTTCATCATCGTCTGCGAGGCCTTCTTGTGAGTCGAGCCACACTTCGGACTTTGGCTCAAGATATTTAATATCAAGCCGAAGTGTGTCGCAGGAGAACAAGTAGACTGCAGCAGGGCTGTCATCGGCAAACTCTCCCGCGTCGGATGGCCATCCAGCACCTTCATCGACACCATCAAACTATGGCAGAAAGAGTGGTTCTACATCATTAAGCTAAGGGAGGAAGGCCAAGCTACTCTAGCTGAATTCAGATCCGACCCCCCCATCAGATTGACTTCATGGATCTGAAAGGGCCTCGACTGGGGGTCAGACAAGGAGGTGGACAATCTATAGAAACGCATCGCCTCCATGATCAGAAACGACATCGCGCTGGCCAATGTGGTCCAGATTATGTTCCGGCGGCGCATCCTCCCCTGCCAGCGCCGGAGTTCTCCTATGTGGGCTTGTTGACTTGAAGACGAGCCTACTATTCATTAGCTCTTCCGAACTACTCAGGAGAAGTTGTGGAAGGCGTTGTTCAAGATGTAGAAGGACTGGCCAGCCAAGGAGGGGGATCGGGGTCTACACGCTGATAAGCCTCCTACCGGGGTATAACATAGTTTTGTCTGATCGGCTTTATTTTTCCTAAAGAAAATCTAAGCACCTCTCCAACTAATTTTGCAGAAATGGCTGAGCAAGGCCACGGGCATCGACTACCCGGTGCCTCAGCCCGAAGACATCAGGTCCAGGCTATTGTCGGAGATGCTCGTCGAGGCGCCTTACGAGGCGCGAGCCAAGAAGGAGAAGAAGAAGAAACCAGGCTGAGAAGGCCTGCGTATAAGGGACCTGCCGGATGCTGTGTCCAGGGAAGCCCATGCCTCCTCCAACCAGGAGGAAGTGCTTGACGACGAGGGGGAAGGCCATTCCCCTCATAAGAAAGAGGGCGGCATCATCAGATGCCACAGAGGAGGTAACCCCTCCTGCCCCGAAGAAAGCACGTTAGACACAGGTAATTCTGTTCGATGACGTTTCAGACTCAGATACCGAGTCCGATGACTTCGGGAGGATTCCACGAAGGAACCTAAGGGTCAAGCCCCCATCTCGAAGGTAAGGGTCTGAAGACTTTACTAACCATTAACGATAAGTTTGAAAGGTTATTAACATGTGAGCGTTTATCGATTTTGCATCCCACCTCGCGTTCTCCCCACCGAGCAGGTCTCGACGGGGAGACCTTGCCCGCTGAGCTAGCAGAGAGCGGGACTGTGTCACATCCCACCCCTCCGGGCGCCGTGAAGGATTCCATGGAGGTGTCATCCCAATAGACTCCTGCAGAGCCGAGCACCAGTGGTGGGGGTTATGACATCATGGTCGAGGATAACACCTCGGCCATCAAAGACCGGGGGGAAGAGCCCCGCCCGAACACTAAGGGGACCGAACGAGGGGACGTTTAGTCCCCTCCGAGGACATCTCCAGAGCGCGTCATGCCTCCGGAGGCACCGGTCCAGTCCCCGGTTGTTGATCGGGTTATCCGATCACCCTTGGCACCATCGACCAACGGGTGGCCGGTTACGGGGGAGGCTCTATCGAGCGCCTCCATCTCCACAGAGCACCGAACCCTTATGAGTGCGGTATTGCAGAGCATTCAGTTCATCGACAACGGGCTGAAGGAGGCCTTCAATGGTCTTCTGACGGGCTTTCAGGTGATCGACATAACGCTTTTATTTGTGAAATATTAATTTGTTTTTGTTATCATTATGTACATGGCAGCCCCCGAGCCCTAGGTGAGTTTGAAAAAACTATCCTGGGGATCCCCCATAGATCATTATCCGAACTATGACTGTATATTTTCGGAATGTTCTAACATCCCGTAAAAAAGGACCGGACATTGGATCATATGGATTATAGTTCAGAAGTTTTTTAAACCCATGTAAACTAGTAGGGATTTGGTTTTTACAGGCTTCATCGTCAGCGGCGACTATGAATGCCGCCGAGCTAGATGAGCTGAATCAGAAGCTTAAAAGCTCCGAAGACGAGCTTGATGCTCTTAACAGGAGATTCGACGAGGCACAAGGTAAGCCTTACTCTGTATCCGAAAATTTTCCTCATCGTATTGTCGATGCAGTATTCATATTCTTGATGCTTACACAACATCGATGAAGGAAATGGAGAAACTCAAGGCCGAGCTGCGGAATGCGAAGCAGGAGGCTGCGGTCAAGAGGGTGGCGGCCGAACAAGCGGCTACCACGCTTTTCGCTTTAAGAGCCACCAGCGACAAGCACGAGGATTGGGTGGAGGAGATCCAACAGGATCTCAAGGATGCTAGCCACAAGTGCGAGATCCTTGAGTAGAAAGGCAAGGAGCCGGTTGCCGAACTATCCACCCTGAAAACTGAACTCCAAAAGGAGCGGGTGGATCGGAGGTTCTTTGAGGAGCAAGTCCGCCAGGAGAAGGTTATAACGGATGGTAAGTCGTACTTATTGCAGTGTGTCTTCAAGGATAGCAAGTTTGAGTTGCTTACCCAGGTGTGGTGTTCCTCACGTGCCTACTCCGACCTCCAGAAGAGCACAGCGGACTTGAATCATTTCTATGCTTTGCGGGGAGAAGGAGATGAAGCTCGTCTATTATGGGCGTAGTTTGAAGCCCCTGAGCACTCTCCTCTCCTTGTTGAGCAGTTGATGGAGCTACATCGGATGGCGGAGCTGGCCATGAAGGATCTTTGTGTCCGACTATGGCCCAACGAGCCATTGCTGGAAAGCTACTTCGGCCTGGTGCGGAAGTTGAGCGTTGCCTCGCCCCGGATCGACGCACTAAGGCATTCCTCCTGCATCGAGGGAGCTCGGATGGCCTTTGCGAAGGCCAAGGTGCACTGGTCTGGGCTTGACCCGATGAAGATAGCCACCACCCGCCGCCTCCTAGGAAGGAGCATAGGCGCCCCGAGCTATACTTCTCCGAAGTAATGGAGGGTGCTCGGGCGATAGAGTCGCAATGTTCAAAAGAGGACATGTACGATTGAATGCGTTGTAATATGTCCGAAGACCTTTGAACGCTTGTATATTTGTTATGCATGTTTATCATGTTTTTAATGTTTTGCATTCCTTTATAACTCATGTGCGACCGTTTGAACTTAAAGCAGTGAGTTGTCGACTTCAGCCCCCATGTAGATACTACGTGGGGTGTCTCTAGTTATGCACTATAACCCTTAGCTGAGCTATCAGTACCTGAAGGCGGTAGTGTGCGGTAGACCAGGCAATCATACCATAGTGCTTTATTGCTTTCACTTAGCCATAGGGGCGCGAAAAGGACTGTGTGGGGCTGGTGACTGGTGATGTTCGAATGAACCGCGGCTAAAGCCGATATCACATGATTTGTATGAATACCAAACCCATCGTATGACATGGGATGACCTCTGATGAGGTCGTGAGTAGAACACTTAGGCTCCTATTCGCATGCCGGTTCTCGCATACCATGACAGTCAGTTTTTGGCTTTCTCTTCTGAGGTGTTTGACCAGGCTAGCCGGAAACACAATCACACAGGTTCTCCTTTTGCCCCTTTAGCCGAACGAGCAAGCACATGAGCCGGGCAACCCAACTATTGACCCAAGACATAGTTAGGAAGCAATGCATATAAAGCATATACCAAGACACCGAACGCGTAACATTGTGCATAAGGCAATTTTTAAACTCGAGCCCCTAGTCTGTTAGCCGGTAGCATTGGAATATACCGAACAGTTTTGTGAGAAGAGGGAGAAAATAGAATATGTGCCAAAAAAGGACAACGAGACAACCATGTATAATGATTTTTTATTATTCTCAACGACTCTTATTACTCGAATTGCCGAAGCAACTGTTTACATGTATTTGAAAAAAAAAGAAATTTTATAGGAGTGGTTGTACCAGGGGTCTTCGATTGGTGACGTTACGTCCTTGATGTGCCCCATCGCTTGTCTACTCCTGTGCCTCCTAGGGAGTGGTGCACCTCAATGGGTGGTTTTGTTCGGCAAACGGATCTTCCAAACAAGGTCTTGAGAAGTCGGCAAAGTGTGAATGAGCTTTACGCCTTTAGCAGGCCCTTGACGGTACCTGCAGTGTGTCCGAATACATTTATTGGCAATAGTTTAGTCTAGCCGAACACTTACCCTTTTTTCCCCACCACCGCCCATGGAATTTTGAGCACGAAGTTGTGCCTCCTTGGCACGTACTTCGCTGGAGCTAGGGCTACGCGATGGGGGGTGAGTCCCTATTTATGGGGAGAATAAGGTTCTGAGAGGTCGGGCTGAAGCCGAGCTTGCTTCCCAACCTGCTATGCCTTGATGACAGGTGCCGGCATTTGCTGATCATCGTTGTAATGGAATTCGGCCGCTAGGGCCAACACATGTTCCTCGGTTCAGAGGGAGAGCTCTGGGTTGCCGTTGACAGTGATGACCCCCTTGGGGCCAGGATGCTTGAACGGAAAGTAAAACTAAAAGTAAAAAACAATGCAACAAGTAGTTTTGGTGTTTTTGGTTTTAGATCTGAAAATATAATATGGAAAATAGACCCAGGGGCCATAGGTTTCACTAGATGGCTTCTCTCATGATGGCAAGTATTACGATGGGTGAACAAATTGCTGTCGAGCAATTGATAGAAAAGCAAATAGTTATGAAGATATCCAAGGCAATGATTATGCATATAGGCATCACGTCCGTGACAAGTAGACCGAAATGATTCTGCATCTACTACTATTACTCCACACATCGACCGACTCCTGCCCGCATCTAGAGTATTAGGTTCATGAAGAACAAAGTAACACATTAGGTAAGATGATATGATGTAGAGGGATAAACTCAAGCAATATGATGAAAATCCCATATTTTTACCCTTGATGGCAACAATACAATATGTGCCTCGCTACCCCTACTATGTCACTGGGTGAGGACACCGCAAGATTGAACCCAAAACTAAGCACTTCTCCTATTGCAAGAATTACCAATCTAGTTGGCCAAACCAAACCAATAATTCGAAGATTCTTGCAAAGATATGAAATCATGCATATTATAATTCAGGAAAGACTCAAATAACATTCATGGATAATCTGAACATTAAACCACAATTCATCACATCTCAACAAACACACCGCAAAATAGTATTACATCGGATAGATCTCCATGAAGAACGTGGTATTGAGAAGCAAAGAGAGAGAAGAAGCCATCTAGCTACTAGCTATGGACCCTGTAGGTCCACGGTGAACCACTCACGCATCATCGGAGGGGCAATGGAGTTGATGTAGATGCTCTTCATGATCGAATCCCCCTCCGGCAGATTACCGGAAAAGGCTCCAAGATTGGATCTCTCGGGAACGGAGGCTTCTGGCAGCGGAAAAGTGTTTTCGTGGCTCGTTCTGATGATGATGGAATATTTGGGTATTTATAGGACGAATATTAGGGTTAAAGGAGGTGTCAGGGGCCCACAAGCTTGCCCGGCGCGGGGTACCCCCTGGCCGCGGGAAGCAGGCTTGTGGCCCCGTGGCAGCTCTTCTGCCTTGGTTCTCAAGTCTCGTGGCTTCCATACTTTCCAGAAAAAAATCTTTTTGGAGGTTTTATTCCGTTTGGACTGCGTTTAATATTCCTTACCTGCGAAACTCAAAAACAAGGAAAAAACAGAAACTGGCACTAGGCTCTAGATTAATAGGTTAGTCCCAAAAATAATATAAAATAGCATATTGATGCATAAAAACATCTAAAACATATAATATAATAGCATGGAACAATAAAAAATTATAGATATGTTGGAGACGTATCAGCATCCCCAAGCTTAGTTCCTGCTCGTCCTTGATTAGGTAAATGATAAAGACAGAATTTTTGATGTGGAATGCTACCCAACATATTTATCCATGTAATATTCCTTATTATGGCATGAATATTCAGATCCGTTAGATTCAAAACAATAGTCTAATATTGACATAAAAACAGTAATACTTCGAGCACACCAACAAGGTAGTCATATCCTTTCGAAATAACATGGCCTTAGAAAGTTATCCCTGCAAAGTCATATGGTCTGGTTATGCTCCATCTTCCCCACACAAAGTATCTAAATCATGCACAACCCCGATGAACAAGTCAAGCAATTGTTTGACACTTTTGGTGTTCTCAAACCTTTTCAACTCTCATGCAATACATGAGCGTGAGCCATGGATATAGCATTATAGGTGTAATAGAATATGGAGGAGGTGCAAAGGAAAAAGGAGAATATATTCTCACATCAACTAGGCCTATCAACGGGCTATGGAGATGCCCATCAATAGATATCAATGTGAGTGAGTAGGGATTGCCATGCAACAAATGCACTTAGATCTATAAGTGTATGAAATCTCAAAAAGAAAACTAAGTTGTCGTGCAAAATGAATGTCCACTAGTTATACGGAAGTGACAAAATAGGAGACTCTCTATCATGAAGATCATGGTGCTACTTTGAAGCACAAGTGTGAAAAAAGATAGTAGCAATTGTCCCTTCTCTCTTTCTCTCATTATATATGTATATGTATCTATATATATATATATATTTATAAATTTTCGTGGGCTTCTTTGTCCTCTTTTAAGTTTTTTTTGTTTGGGCTTTGCTGGCCTCTTTTATTTTTGTAAAGTCCGGATACTCATCCCAACTTGTGAGGGAGTCATAGCCTCCATCATCCTTTTCTCTCATGGGACAATGCTCTATTAATGAAATATCATCACACTCTAATTTACTTATAACTCAAAGAAAAATAAATTACAACTCGATTCCTATGACAACATAAAACTCTATATGCAATATGAAGTGATGATGCAAGTCGCAAAAAAAACTACATGGTGGAAGTTGCATGGAAATATATCTCGGAGTGGTTGTGGAAATTCCATAATAGGTAGGTATGGTGGCTGTTTTGAGGAATATATGGTGTCTGTATTGAGAAGGAGGGTTTGATGTACAGGCAAAAGTTGCGCGGTACTAGAGAGGCTAGCAAACATGGAAGGGTGAGAGTGCGTATAATCCATGGACTCACATTAGTCATAAAGAACTGACATACTTATTGCAAAAGTCTATTAGTAATCAAACAAAGAATTAGACGCATGCTCCTAGGGTATAGGTTGGTAGGAGTTAACCATTGCGCGCTCCTGACCCTCACACAAAGGTCGACAATCATTAGACAAGTCATGCTCTGACTTTGTTACATAGCGGTTCACCATACGTGCATGCTACGGGAATCACAAGCTTTAACACACATATCTCTTCATTTCACAACTACTCACTAGCATGACTCTCATATTACCATATCTATTATCTCAAAACTATATGCAAGGAATCCAACTTCTTACAGTTGTTAATGCACTAAATATGAAAGTTTTTATTATATCCCTCTTGGATGCCATTATATTTGGACTAAATTCATAACCTAAACAAATTACCATGCTGTTTTAAGAAACTCTCAAAATAATATAAGTGAGGAACGAGACTTCAATAATTTCTATAAAATCTAACACCACCATGCTCTAAAAAGATATAAGTGAAGCACTAGAGCAACATTGCCTAGCTCAAAAGATATAAGTGAACCATATAGAGTATTCTAAAAAATTCACGATTCAGCGTGTCTCTCTCTAAAAATCTGTGCAGAAAAGATGATTGTGGAAAACTAACAAGCAAAGAATCATATCATACAAGATGCTCCAAGCAAAACACATATCATGTGGTGAATAAAAATATAGCCTCAGGTAAATTTACCGATGGATTGAAGACGAAAGAGGGGATGCCTTCTGGGGCATACCCAAGCTTAGGCTTTTTGGTATCCTTGAATATGACTTGGGGTTCCTTGGGCATCCCCTAGCTTAGGCTCTTTCCACTCTTTATTCCATAGTCCATCAAATCTTCACCCAAAACTTGAAAACTTCACAACACAAAACTCAACAGAAAACCCATGAGATCCGTTAGTATAAGAATAAAAATCACTACTTTAGGTACTGTTGTGAACTCATTCTTTATTTATATTTGTGTAATACCTACTGTATTCAAACTTCTCCATGACTCATACCCCCCGATACGACCCATACATACATCAAAATAAGCAAACAACACAAAGAAAACAGAATCTGTCAAAAACAGAACAGTCTATCGCAATCTGTAAACTTTGAATACTTCTGGAACTGTAACAATTCTTAAAATTAGGAAAACTAGGTAAATTTGTATATGAATCTTGTGTAAAAATTTCAGATCAATTTTACGCTCTGAAAAATTCAGAAAAATCCTGGACTAAGCGCAAAAGTTTTTGTTTTCCAGCAAGATCAAATCAACAACTACCATAGATCACCCCAAAGGTTTTACTTGGCTCAAACACTAATTAAAACACAAAAACACAATTAAAACAGAAGTAATAATGTGCCAAACACACCAAAACAGAAGCAAAAAACTGAAAGCAAAATAAAATTGGGGTGCCTCCCAACAAGCGCTATTGTTTAACGCCCCTAGCTAGGCAAAACATAATAGATCTAGGTATTGTCCTCTTTGGTATTGGCAACTTTTGTGAGGACCTTCTCAAACCCAGGAGGTTCTTTCCTCTTTCCCCCACTTGTAGGGGGAGGATCAGTCTTGGTGTCCAAAATGTCCAAACGCTTATTGCAAAGGGAGATCAAAGTATTCAAGCGATTAAGGTTCCCGCTAATATGTTTGAGGGGTTCATGATGTTGTTGTAACTCGACCAAGTGCTTATGTAAGTCACCCAATTTGTCGAGAACATGAAATCCCTCTTGAGAGAAAGCAAACCCCCTTTTTGGCGGAGGAACCCCCAAAATCCCTTCTAAAACTTCATAGGCCGCATTCGTGTCAAGCTCAATAAAATTTCCTTTTGAGGCGAAATCTAAAAGCTCCCTATGATGCAAAGCTAAACCAATGTAAAAATTTCTAAGCAAAACTTTTGCATCCCCTTTTAGAGTGGAAACACGATAAGATTCCATTAACCTATACCAAGCATCCTTCAAATTTTCCCCTTGTTTTTGTTTGAAGTAAAGACCTTCAAAATCTGGTGACAAGGGGGATGTGGTGATGTTCTACATAGTTTAGGTAATCAAAAAGGCAAGCAAAAGAAGGGCAAACAAAAGGGCAAGTGTTTTCTGAAAATCATTATAGAAGTGGGGGAGAGGAAAACGAGAGGTAAATGGAATATAATGTAAATGTAAGAGATGAGTTCGTGATGGGTACTTGGTATTCTTCACTTGCTATGTATATCCCCAGCAACGGCGCCAGAAATCCTTCTTGCTACTTCTCGAGCATGCGTTGGTTTCCTGTGAAGAGGAACGGTTTGACGCAGCAAAGTAGATAAGTATTTCCCTCGGTTTTTGAGAACCAAGGTATCAATCCAGTAGGAGATACAAGCAAGCCACCAATAGATATACCTGCACAAGGAATCAAACTCTTGCACCCAACACTATAAAGGGGTTGTCAATCCCTTCACGATTATTTGCAAGGATGAGATCTAGTAGAGATAGATATAATAGATGCTTGACCGGAAAGTAAATTAAAAACAATGCAGCAAGTATTTTTTGTGTTTTTGGTTTTAGATCTGAAAATATAATATGTAAAATAGACCCGGGGCCATAGGTTTCACTAGATGGCTTCTCTCATGATGGCAAGTATTACGGTGGGTGAACAAATTGTCGTCGAGCAATTGATAGAAAGCGAATAGTTATGAAGATATCCAAGGCAATGATTATGCATATAGGCATCACATCCGTGACAAGTAGACCGAAACGATTCTGCATCTACTACTATTACTCCACACATCGACCGACTCCAGCCTGCATCTAGAGTATTAAGTTCATGAAGAACAGAGTAACGCATTAGGTAAGATGACATGATGTAGAGGGATAAACTCAAGGAATATGATTAAAACCCCATCTTTTACCCTTGATGGCAAGAATACAATACGTGCCTCGCTACCCCTACTATGTCACTGGGTGAGGACACCGCAAGATTGAACCCAAAACTAAGCACTTATCCTATTGCAAGAATTACCAATCTAGTTGGCCAAACCAAACCAATAATTCGAAGAGACTTGCAATGATATGAAATCATGCATATAATAATTCAGAAAAGACTCAAATAATATTCACGGATAATCTGAACATAAACCCACAATTCATCGGATCTCGACAAATACACCGCAAAAGAGTATTACATCGGATAGATCTCCATGAAGATCATGAAGAACATGGTATTGAGAAGCAAAGAGAAAGAAGAAGCCATCTAGCTACTAGCTATGGACCCGTAGGTCTATGGTGAACTACTCACGCATCATTGGAGGGGCAATGGAGTTGATGTAGATGCCCTCCGTGATCAAACCCCCCTCCGAAAGATTACCGGAAAAGGCTCCAAGATTGGATCTCTAGGGAACGGAGGCTTTTGGAGGCGGGAAAGTGTTTTGTGGCTCATTTTGATAATGATGGAATATTTGGGTATTCATAGGACGAAGATTAGGGTTAGAGGAGGTGCCAGGGGCCCACAAGCCTGCCCGGTGCGGAGTACCCCCTAGTCGCGGCAAGCAGGCTTGTGGCCCCGTGGCAGCTCTTTTGTCTTGGTTCTGAAGTCTCGTGGCTTCCATATTTTCTAGAAAAAAAAATCCAGAGGTTTTATTCCGTTGGGACTCCGTTTGATATTCCTTATCCGCGAAACTCAAAAACAAGGAAAAACAGAAACTGCACTAGGCTCTAGATTAATAGGTTAGTCCCAAAAATAATATAAAATAGCATATTAATTCATAAAAACATCCAAAACAGATAATATAATAGCATGGAACAATCAAAAATTATAGATACGTTGGAGACGTATCAACAGCCGTGTCATAGGCATCACTATTATTGTGCCAACGCTTATTCATATTACTCTTTGGTTTCCCGTTTCCATCCCGGACTTCGGATGTTCCGGGGTCTTCGGGGTTGTGGCTTCGTCTTGCGAGCCAGTTATCCTCGCCCGTGCAAAAGCGGGTCATGAGGGATGTGAGGGCGGATATTGACCGAGGTTTATCCTAGCCGAGATGACATGCCAACCATTCATCCCGAATATTGTGTCGGAAGGATGCTATTACCTCAGCGTCCGGGTAGTTGACAATCTGGTTTTTCTTGGTCAAGAACCGATTCCACGATTGCCGCGCGGACTCTCCTGGCTTCGGGACAACGTTGCTCAAATCGGAGGAGTCTGACGGCCGAACATAGGTGCCCTGGTAGTTAGATCGGAATGCATCCTCTTGGTCTTCCCAACATCCTTTGGAGTTTTGGGGGAGGCTGTTCAACCAGTGTCGAGCCGGCCCCTTAAGTTTTAGAGGTGGATATTTGATGGCATGGAGGTCATCTCCTCGTGCCATGTGGATGTGGAGGAGGAAATCCTCTATCCATATGATTGGGTCACTTGTCCCATCGTATTGCTCTATGTTTACCAGTTTAAACCCCTCCGGGTACTTATGCTGCATCACCTCGTCCGTGAAGCACAGTGGGTGGGCGACGCCTCTGACCTGAGCTATGTTCTAGCCCGGTCTCGTTCCCGGCCTCTATTGTTGCGGTAGCCAGTGCCGATACCCATCCCGTTGATCGGGTGAGTACCCTCTAGATCCATGAATGGATCTTGTGCAACCTGCCCTATGGTCCAGGTCGTGTCACAGGTCGAACCTGTCATTGGGCTCTACTGGCTCTTTGCCCCATCTTCGAGGTATCGCCAGCCTATAACCGGTGTAGTTAGCCATCCTGTGGCACCCTCGAGGGGGTGGTATGGCTTATCATAGGTATATGTTTAGGAGACGGCGTATCGGTGAGCTCGTCATCGAATTGCAGCAGCAACCTTCTGCGTGGATAGCTCTTAGGTTGGTGTGACAGACCGGTACCGTATCCTTCCTCAGCTACAAGGACTCTCGTCCACCAATCGTTGAGGTTATCTTGTTCGGCTTTAAGTTGTCATTCTTTTGTTTTCAGGTTGCGGGCTGTGGCTATAAGATGTTGCCTCAACAGTTCCTGATCTTCATGGTTATCGGGAATGTCGAAGTCATCCGCTTCCGGGATGTCCTGCTCCTCGACAGGGGGAGGTAATTATCGTCCTTGGAATCATTTAGGTCATCGGGGTTGTGCTGGTTTTCAAGCCTTTCTTGACCCTCTAACGGGTCGGGATTGCCGAGGTCTTCGAGGTATCTCCGGCCCCGGTGCCGATAATAGCTTTCCTTCCCTTTTTGCCTTTTGACAATTTATGCGGTTTTCGGCGCCTTGACGGCGCTTTACCCAACTTGTCACCATTGTTTTTGGGCGTGTTCTCGCCATTAACGGCTGAAGTGTCCACCATGTAGACGTCGTATGTGGAGGTGGCGGCCCATCGCCCGGTGTTAATAGGGGTGGGAACGCAATCTTCCTCATGCATGTATTCTACCTCCTCGGAGGCATAGTCCAACATGTTGGTTAAATCTTCGATTGTGGCTATCAAGTGGGTGGTGGGTGGGACGAAAATTTAACCCGACACACCCTGAGACCAATCTGAGCATGGATCGGGGTTGGTTCGTCAGTAATCTTCATCGACGAGATCCGATCTAGGGCCTCGTTGAGTATCAAGAGCTCGATCTGGTCAACCTTCTCGAAGCTTTCGGAGTTGACCTCCGTTATATCCGTGCTAGGGGAGTGTTCGGCAGGAACAGGTATCCGGTCGTCCTTCACTATGGCCATATCCGTACTGAGAGTCAGGTCTTCGCCAGGGAGAATCCAGTGGACGTGACCAAAAGAGGGATCCTAGGTTAAAGCCTTAGAGTCTTCAGGCATGGCAGGCGAGACTGCGAGACCGGTTAGCAAAAGATCGCCCCGAGAGTCCATGGAGAACTCTAGGTTCCCGAATCTGACCTCTTGATTAGGGGCGAAGCTCCCAACTTGGCCGAGATGGCCGGTCGGGTCAGCGTCCAGCACAATGCTGTCGAAAGCAAGGATCTGTCCGGGGACAAAGGTGTCCATGTTGCGGACCTCTTCATTGATGACGACGCGAGCCATCGATTCCTTCGATGGTCACAATGTAACTCTCAATGAAATCACCAATGTGGGTGTCAAAACCAGCGGATCTCGGTAGGGGGTCCTGAGCTGTGAGACTAGAATTGATGGTAACAGGAGACGAAGGAGACGATGTTTACCCAGGTTCGGGCCTCCTATGGAGGTAATACCCTACGTCTTGCTTGATTGTATTGATGATATGTAGGTTACAGAGTTGATCTACCTCAAGATCAAATAGCTAAACCCTAGATGAGTTGTCCTTCCTACAACCTAAAACCCTCCGGCTTATATAGACGCCGAGGGTACCCAGAGTTTACACATGGCCGGTTACACGTCGAGGGGATAAACATGCCTATTCACTACTCCGAACATGGAGGACAAGCCACGATTCTCGAAGCTTCCTTCCTGAAGACAGGGCCTTCGATCGATCCAATGCTCGGCAGGTGGCCCATACAGTCCAGACAATAAGAAATAGGTCGGCCTCCCGAGGACCCCTTAAACCAGGATTCCCTCACCTGGAGCTCTACTCCTCGATATCAGGAGGCACCAAGACAAAACTCCATCACATCGGCATCATATAATTTCCAAAATACCCATGTTATACTAATTTGTTTTTGAGTGAGAAGAGGAGTAGAATTAAAATTCCTAAGTTGAAATACCTCACCAGAGTATAGAAGAGGAGTAAACGAAACCTACTCTCTGGTATAACTAGACTCAAAATAGTTTTTCACTAGACTTGACTCGGCCAAGTTCGATCAAGCAAGGGTCTCCTATGGTTGGGATGGCTCTGATTACCAACTTGTAACGACCAAGATGCGGTACTATCCCAATTAAGGCACAAGGACCTTGATGGGTATAGAAGTGCATCTCAGCATTTCGCAAGTACAGAGTCATTGCATACATGTATTGAAAAGAAGAGTATAAGAGTTGGCTTACACTCGCCACATGATAAATTAAAAGGTCACAAAATCATTCATACATCATCCATTAGACAGGGTGTGGCTACGGACGAAATCAAACGACAAACAAACAATAAAACTGCGTTGCTAGCTCAACAACACAACCACGATGCCTCCCTACTCATCCGGATATATAACATATATCCGACCATGTTCTTCATCGTACTCCCACTGGAGCTGGGACACCTCAACGGCATAGAACTCATCGGAGCCTGTACCTGTAGTGTTGTAGTAATCTGTGAGCCACAGGGACTCAGCAATCTCATAACCCGGGTACCGAAACTATGTAAGCCATTAGGTGAGGAAGGTTAATTGGTGAGGCTGCAGCAAGCACTAAGCATATGTTTCAGTGAATAACTTACAAGATCAATAATTAAAATATGGTGGCCTATGTGGATTAAGGGGTCCTCGGGTCGTCGACCTATCTCTTAATAGGATGGCTTGGTGGGCCATTCTCTGGTTGTCGTAGGAAGGGCCGGATACACTAAGAGCCCACATTCCAGAGGGAAGTGCCGAAGGCGCATAGTGCACTACAAGTCAAGATGAGGAAATCGGCATCTCCATCCTCGGCAGGATACCTACCATGTGTAAACCCTAGTACCCCCCGGTGTCTATATAAACCGGGAGGGGTTTAGATCGTATGGCAAGGAAACTCATCTAGGGTTTTAGATATTCGATCTCTAGGTAGATCAACTCTGTAACCTTCATACCATCAATATAATCAAGCAAGACGTAGGGTTTTACCTCCATAGGAGGGCCCGAACCTGGGTAAACATCGTCTCCTTCATCCCCTGCTACCATCGATCCTAGTCTCACAGCTCGGGACCCCCTACCCGAGATCCTCCGATTTTGACACCAACATTGGGGCTTTCATTGAGAGTTCCGTTGTGATCGCCAAAGGAGTCGATGGCTCGCGTTGTCATCAACGAAGAAGTCCGCAACATGGACACCTTTGTCCCCAGACAGATCTTCGCTTTCGACAGCATTGTGCTGCACGCTGACCCGACCGGCCATCTTGGCCAGGTCGTGAGTTTGCCCCTGATCAAGAGGTCAGATTTGGGAACCTAGAGTTCTCCGTAGACTCTCGAGGCAATCTTTCGCTAACAGGGCTCGCAGTCTCGCCTGCCGTCACCGAAGACTCCGAGGCTTTAACCTCGGACTCTGCATTCGCGCCCGTCCACAGGATCCACCCTCGCTATGACCTGGCTTTGTGTTCGGATCCGGCCATAGCACCAGACATCCATAGACCAGTTCCTGCCGAACACTCCCCTCGCGCGAACGCATCGGAGGTTAACTACGAAAGCTCTGAGTAGGTTGACCCGATAGAGCTCTCGACACTCAACGAGGCCCTAGATCAGATCTTGTCGATGAAAATTACCAACAATCCAACCCTGGTCCATGCTCAGATCGGTCTTAAGGCAGGTCAGGAAGAATTTTTTATCCCACCCACCACCCACTTGATAGCCACTGTTGAAGACTTAACCGACATGTTGGACTACGCCTCTGAGGAGGCATAAGACATGGATGAGGAACATCGCACTCCCACCCCCGTTAACACCAGGCAATAGGCTGCCACCTCCACCTACGACGTCTACATGGTGGACACTCCAACCGATAACGGTGACCGCACACCCAAAAACGATGGCGACAAATTGGTTGAAGCGCCTTCAAGGCGCCGGAAGCCGCACAAACAATCGAAGGTAAAAAAGGGAAGAAAATCTATCGCTGGCACCAGAGACGGAGCTAGCCCGGAAGACCTTGGCGATCTCGATATTCCCGAACATCCGCTAGAGGACCAGGAGAGGTTGGAAGAGCAGCGCAACCCCAATTATCTAAATGATTCCAAGGATGCCAATTACCTCCCCCTATCGAGGAGGAGGAAATCTCGGAGGCCGAAGACTTCGCCATCCCCCAAAACCCTGAAGATTAGGAACAGTTCAGGCAACAGCTTATAGCCATGGCCCGCAGCCTGAAGGCAAAAGAATGACACCTTAAGGCCGAATAGGACAACCTCAACGATAGATGGACAAGGGTCCTATGAGCTGAGGAAGGATACGGTACTGGTGTATTGGACCAACCCAAAAGCTATCCACGCCGAAGGCTGTTGCCACAATTCGATGATGAGCTTACTGATATGTCGTCTCCCAAACATACTCCATATGACAAGCCAGATCGCCCTCCTCGAGGACGAGACAGGACGGCTAAAAACACCGGTTATAGGCCGAAAATAAACTGAAGACGGGGAAAAGAGCGAATTGAGCCCGATGATAGGTTTGACCAGTGACACGACTTGGACTATAGGGCAGGTCATATGAGATCCATCTAAGGATCCAGAGGGTACTCACCCGGTAGACGGGAGGGGTACCGGCCTTGGGTCAACCGCAACAATAGAGGTCGGGAAAGAAACCGGGCCAAAAAACGCCATTACCGGCGCGACATAGCTCGGGTCAGAGGCGCTGCCCACCCATTCTGCTTCACGGACGAGGTAATGTAGCATCAGTTCCCGGAGGGGTTCAAACCCATGAACATAGAGCAATACGATGGGACAGTTGACTCAACAGTATGGATCAAGGATTTCCTCCTCCACATCCATATGGCACGAGGAGATGATCTCCACTCCATCAAGTATCTGCCCCTAAAACTTAAGGGGCCACCTCAGCACTGGTTAAACAGTCTCCTCGAAAATTCTATCGGGTGCTAGGAGGATCTAGAGGATGCATTCCGATCTAACTTCCAAGGAACCTATGTTTGGCCGCCGGACTCCTCCGACCTGAGCAACGTCGTCCAGAAGGCAGGAGAGTCCACTCAACAATTCTGGAATCGGTTCTTGACCAAGAAAAAGAAGATTGTTGATTGCCCAGACGCCGAGGCAATAGCCTCCTTCAAGCACAATATTCGGGATGGATGGCTGGCTTGCCAACTCGGCCAGGATAAACCTAGGACAATGTCCGCCCTTACATCACTCATGACTCACTTTTGCGCGAGCGATGATAACTGGTTAGCAAGATGGAGCGAGAACACCGAAGACCCCGGAATCTCAGAAGTTTGGGACAGAAACGGGAAACCAAAACGCAACAAGAATAAGCGCCGGCACAGCAATAGTGATGTCGATGACACGGCCGTTAACACCGGCTTTCGCAATTCCCGGCCCGGGTAGCGGAAGAAGCCTCCCAAAGTCAACCGCGACGGACTTACCCCGCTGGACAAAATCATGGAGAGGCCTTGCTAGATACATGGCACTCAAGAGAAGCTCGCCAACCACACCAACCATAACTGATGGGTGTTCAAATAGGTCGACAAACTCACAGCCGAGGATCAAGGCAAGGGCCCACGTAGCGAGGACAAGGATGAGCCCCGCGGTCCGATCGGTGGCGGACAAAAGCAGTTCCCTCTAGAGGTAAAAACAGTGAATATGATATACTCCACTCATATACCCAAAAAGGAGAGGAAGTACGCCCTTCGAGAGGTCTACACTGTAGTGCATGTAGCCCCAAAGTACAACCAATGGTCGACGTACCAGATCACCTTCGATCCACGTGACCACCCAACCAGTATCCGTCATGGAGGCTCAGCCGCTCTCGTCCTAGACCCCATCATAGATGGGTATCAACTCACTAAAGTCCTAACAAACGGAGGACTTAGACTTAATCTGATTTACTCAGACATGGTGAAAAAGATGGTTATAGATCCGTCAAGGATCAAGCCCAGCAACACTACCTTTAAAGGAGTGATCCCAGGCGTCAAAGTCCGGTGCACGGGCTCTATAATCCTGGAAGTAGTGTTTGGTTCGCCCGATAACTTTTGAAGCAAAGACTTGATCTTCGACATTGTACCTTTCCGCAGCAGCTACCATGCCCTACTAGGTCATACCACGTTCGCTCGCTTTAATGTCGTCCCACACTACGCATACCTCAAGCTCAATATGCCCGGGCCCAAGGGGGTCATTACTATCAACGGCAACGCAGAGAGCTCCCTCCGAACTGAGTAACATGCATTGGCCCTAGCGGCCGAATTCCATTACAATGATGATCAGCAAACGCCGACATCTGCCGTAAAGGCACGTAAGGTTGAGAAGCGAGCTCGGTTTCAGCCCGAACTCATAGAACCTTCTCCTCCCCAGAAATAGGGACTCACTCCCCATTGCACAGCCCTAATGCCAGCAAAACACGTGCCAAGAAGGCACAACTTCGCACTTAAGATCCCATGGGCAGCAGTGGGGAACAACTATCAAAGCACAAGTGTTCGGCTGGACCAAACTACCAGCAATATAAGTCTTCACACATACAACAGGTACCATCAAGGACCTGCTAAAGCGTAAAGCCCATCAATAGTTTAGCGACTTCTCAAGATCCTCTTTCCAAGGTCTGCTTGCCGACAACATTACCCATAAAGGAATGCAGCCCCCTAGGAGGCACATGACTAAAAAGGCGACAGGGCATATCGAGGACGTCAGGCCACCCATCGAAGACCCCTGGTACAACCCCTCTTGTAAACTTTATATTTAATCTTCAAGTACCTGTAAACAGTTGTTTCGGCAATTTGAGCTATAAGAGTTATTGATCAAAATATAAGACCATCATGAATGGCCGCTTCGCTGCCTTTTTTGGTACATACTCTATTTCCTCCCTCCTTAACGCTCCTTGCAAAACTGTTTGGAACACATTACTCCACAACTGGCTAATAGCCAGGGGCTCGAATTTAAAATATCGCCCGAAGCACAATCGATCATGTGTTCGGCATCTCGAAGTTCGCTTTATATGGATTGGTTCCGAACTATGTCTTGGGTCAATAGTTGGGTTGCCCGGCTCCTTTGCTTGCCCCTTTACGTTCTGCTCGTTCGGCTAAAAGGGCAAAGGGAGAACCACTGAGATTGTGTTTCTAGCTAGCCTGGTGAAGCACCTCACGGGTGAAAGCTGAAAACTGACTGTCATAGTACGCGAGAACCGGTCTGCGTATCCGAGCATAAGTGTTATACCAAAACATTGTTAGAGGTTATTTCGTGTCATACGATGGGTCTGGCATTCGAATGAACCATGTGATGCCGGCTTTAGCCGCAGTTCATCCGAACATCACAAACCATTGGGGGCTAGTCATTAGCCCCCGCATTCCTTTTTCACGCTCCTACAGCTAAGTGAAAGCAATAAAGCATGATGGTCTGATTGCCTTGTCCACCTCACACTGCCACCTTCGGGTAGCGATAGCTCGGCTAAGGGTCACAATGCGGAGGCAGAGACACCTCGCATAGTATCCACATGGGGGCTGAAGCCGATGACTCACAACTTTTAATTTAAAGGGCCACACGGAGTTATAGCAAATGCAAAACATTAAGGCATGATAAACCATGCATCATAACCATAAAGCGTTAAAAGGTCTTCCGACACATTACAACACTTTTACTCATAAAAGTTATCTTTTGAGCACTGAGCCTCTATCGTCCGAGCATCCTCCATCACTACGGAGAAGTACCGGCCAGTGCACCTTGGCCCTTGCAAAGGCCATCTGAGCTCCGTCAATGTAGGAAGAACACCTTAGCACGTCAATCCGAGGTGAAGCATCCGTCAACTTCCACCCGAGGCCGAAATAACTACCCAACAATGGCTCGTCGGGCCATAGCCGGATGCAAAGATCCTTCATGGCCGGCTCCGCCATCCGGTGCAGCCCCATCAGCTGCTTCATCTGCTCGGTGAGGAGAGGAGAGCGCTCGCAGGCTTCAAATTGCGCCCAAAAGAACCGAGCCTCATCTCCCTCTTCTCGTGAAGCATAGAACTAGTTCGCATCCGCTACACTCTTCAGGAGGTCCGAGCTGGCGCCTGAGGAATGCCACACCTAGGTGAGCAATGCGAACTTGTTATCATCGAAGCAACACTATAGTAAATACGGCTTACCATCTATGATATCCTTGACTTGGCAAATCTATTCTTCAAAGAACCGCCTATCCACCCGGTCCTTCTGGAGGTCGGCTTTGAACACGGATAGCTCGACAACTTGTTCCTTGCCCTTCTGCTCAAGGTCTGTAGGACTGAAAGTATGTCTAGTGGGGGCGGGGGTGATTAGACTACTTGACCAAATAAATTTTTTGCCTATAGCAAGTTTTAGGGTTGACAGTTTTTAGCATTTCATGGCAAGTAAAGTAGACCCTACACATGCAAGTCTAAGAGTATATAGCAGCGGAAAGTAAAAACAAGCATGTATAGAAGGGATAAGGTAGGAAGATCAAATGCAGTTGTAGACACGATGATTTTCCCGTGGTTCCGATAGGTGGCCCTATCGTACATCCACGTCTATGGAGTCTTCAACCCACGGAGGGTAACGATCGCGAGAGTCCACGGAGGGCTCCACCCAAAAGGGTCCACGAATTAGCAACCTTGACTATTCCATGACGGCTTCCGTCCACAAAGGACTAACCTCTCTATGGGTAGATCTTCATGAAGTAGGCGATCTCCTTGCCCTTACAAACTTCTTGGTTCACTCCACAACACGAAGTAGGAGGCTCCCAAGCGACACCTAACCAATCTAGGAGGCACCACCCTCCAAAAGGTAATAGGCTCGGAAATGACAATGAACTCCTTGCTCTTGTGATTCAAGATGATAGACAACTCAGCACCCAATCACTCTCTCACATATTTGGCATGGTGGAAGATATGGGATTGGTGGAAAGCTACTTGGGGAGGCTAGAGATCAAGATCCATATGATTGGAGTGGAAGATCTTGACCTCAACACAAGGGTAGGTGGTTCTCTCTCAAAAAACTGATAGGATAGGTATGGAATAGTTTTGAGTGCTTCTCTTTCGAGTAGGTGGTGGTGAAGGGGTATATATAGGCATCCCCAAAAATCCAACCGTTACACACAAAATGACCAACTCGGTGACACTGATGTGTCAATCTCGGTGGTACCAAAGTGACCAAAATGTGGCAACCTTTGAATCTCGGTGAGACCGATATAGGAAACTCGGTTGCACCGATAAGGTGACCAACGGTCAGATTTCCAATCTCAGTGACGCTGATCCAACATTCTCGATGGTACCGATAATGTGAATTTGCGTAACAGAAAGTTGGCAACCTAAACTTGGTGGCACCAGCAAAGCCAGTCGGCCCGGGTCATCTACCCGCGGCGGGTGATCCTCCCGGCTCCACATTATGTCATACTCAGACCATGGTAAGTACTGCGGGAGAGCCGGAGCAACCACATTAACCGCTCGCCTCCGCAACTTCTCGTCTCGTTTACTGTGACCGGTAGTGAACACGTGATACTATCCAGAACTGAGCTGCTTTGGGTTACTCTGAAACCCGGATTGATTGCGCTGCTGCTGCTGCTGATTGTTGTTATTGCTGTTGTTGCCAGGATGTTGTTGGTGCCCCCCTTGGTTATTCTGACCCGGATGCCCGGCTCCTGAACCGCCGGCGCCGAATCCAGCCCCTGATCCGCCGTGCCCTGAGCCGCCAAGCGAGCCACCGCCCTGGTTATGGCGTGGCTGGGAATGCTGGTTTTTGAATCTCTACATGATAAAGCAACCGCCCCACGCATGCAACGCCGGCTTATCAGGCGTACCATGCTCCGGACAAGGCTTCTTAAGCACTTCTTCTAAATTGAAAGGACCCCTCTTCCTTTGGTGAAACGGCCTGAATTTTCCGTTCCCCTTGGGATGGTTCTGTTCTATGTTGGTGTTTTCCACTAGCTCTGACCCGCCATCAGCGTTCTTCCGTTTATTCTGATTCCCATTGTTCACAAAGCCTTTGCCTTGATTGTTCTTCTTCCCTTGATTGGCTTTCTCATCATCCGAGCCTGGATCCTTGGTGTTATCTGAGTCGGCATACTTTGTCAGGGCCGTCATGAGCTCTCCCATATCCTGACACGTGCGCTTGAGACGGCCGAGCTTCTGTTTCAATGGAACAAAATGACAGTTCTTTTCCAAAATAAGCATCGCTTGAGCCGCCGTCATCTGCTCCGAAGAGTGAATAATGGTGGACACCCGCCGGACCCAATGATGGGCCGACTCATTCTCCTGTTGAACACAATGGTCCAAGTCTACAATGGTCATAGGCTGCTTATAGGTCCCCTGAAAATTCTTAATAAACTTCGCTCTCAGCTCCGCCCATGAACTTATCGTGTTAGGCAGCAGACCTTTCAACCATGTGCGAGCCGGACCCTCAAGCATCATGATGAAATATTTTGCAAATACCGCTTCACTGACGTCCAGCATCTCCATGGCTAGCTCATAACTCTCAACCCAAGCCTCAGGGGGTAGTTCAGCTATGTAATTCGGAACTTTTCAAGGCCCCTTAAAATCTTTCGGTAGTCGTTCACTTCTCAGAGCCGGAGTTAAACATGGCACCCCTACGGCTCTGGTACTAACTGCTCCCATTGAGACGGAAAGCGCCGACTCTGGACGGGTTGCCCCTATTTCCGCCTCTCGCCTGTTCCTCGCCCGGTCCGCGAGGGCTTGTGCATCTAGAGCCGCCTGCTCATCCTCCGGTGGTCCCCGACGTGGATGACTGCTGGAACACGCCGGCGACTCGTAGCGCCGGCTGAAACTTCGACTGGGAAGGGGGTAGAGTGAACCCGGCTCCGGCTATGAGCATATCTCTCTTGCTGGGCCATGGCCGTCTATAAATATCCAATGGCGTTTCGCACGTCCTCCGCAAAGGGTGCTTCATCTGGGATGGGAATCATCCCAAGCCGAGTGGCTACCGCCACCATGTTCTCGGCCGGGTTAGAGTAATGACCCGCCGGTGTCGGAAAAGCTCTAGGTGAAGTTTGGTTATGCTGGGGTGGATGAGTTTCCGGGTGTTCCATCGGGCGGCTTTCCGGCGCGCCCGCAACCCGCCCCGCACCAGGGGTATTAAAAAGGTTCCTTGCTTTGTAACGTTCTGGCAGACGGGATTGATGCCTCCTCTGGTGCACCACGGCTGCTGACCTTTGTTCCAGCTCTAGATGGAAAGCATCTGCCTTGATACGCTCCGCTTCTTCCTCCATCCGGATCTTCAGCTCAGCCATCCTTTGCCGTTCCTTTGCCATCCGGCCCTTGATCCGTGCCACCTCTAGATTCTGGTCTGCTTGATTATCCGGTGTTACTTCCGTGGCCATGAGAGTTGTAAGCTCGTCCATCAATTCCACTAGAACCTGAGCCGGCGGCGGTGGGCTATCACCTGCTGCGGCGGCTCCCGCAGCTGTGTGACCGACGGCTGGAGCCGATCCCGCCATGAACACCGCCGCATGAACCGGGGGTCTCGGAGCATCCGACTCAAAGCCCTTTGCCTCAGAATAGGTGTCGTAGTAGCCCCCAAGGCCACCGTTACTGAGTCGATACACTGACTCCGTCTCCCCACTAGAGGATTCATCCTCCAAGCAAACAAGAGTTCCCTGTGACCCGGACGCTTCCAAGTCCATACCTTGAGTGAAGCCCACGAGAACATGCTTTTGACCTGAATGGGCACGAGCAGGCCGCACACCACTCACAGATTGGAGAAGCCGAGTCGGCTCGACGATGTTGGTGCAGATGTCCGTCCCGGGTGTAGATCCATCAACCTTTCCAATGAAAACCTGGATCCCGCCAAACGAAACCCGGAATCCATACTCCACAGAATCAGCATCAAGCCCCCAGCCGGCGTCATCGATGTAAAGCTGGCCGCGGCGACTCTTGCTCATCCTTCCACCACGTATCCCTCGAGCCCTAGGAGAGAGCCCTTTGAGAACTCAACACCACCAAGCGTTGGCCCCACGGTGGGCGCCAACTGTCGTGGATTTATCACGGCAGATGTCTGGGTGAACGGACTTGGATTCGAGGCCATCGCTAACGAGGTGGACACAAAGGGGTTGATTGGGACAAAAGACACGGATTTACCCAGGTTCGGCCCCTCAAGTCGAGGTAATAGCCTACATCCTGCTTGTGTTTGTATTGCTTCTGTATTGATTACAAGGAGCTAGAAGCTTGACCTAGTTCTCGATCACCCTATCCTCTAAGTCGCCCCGGGTCTGCCTTTATATAGGAGGTCAGGACCACCGGGTCTTTACAATTATCTATCCGGGTCTTCTTGTGACTCCGAGTCTCTTTCTATCTTTCTGTCCAAGTTCTCCTTGAGGCGTCTTACACACCCGGGTCTTCTACGTCTGGGCCATCATGCGGCCCACATCTTGAGCCGTCTATCTTCCTGGGCCACCAGTCTTATGGCTCACCCATGGGCCGGCTTACAAGTCATCAATATGAACCGGAGCCTCTAAGGCGGATCATATTGCGGGGTTATATCCCCAGCAGTGACTGTGGAGGTCTCCCACTTGCCTTTGGAGCCCAAACCCACCATGGCTACAACTCGGAGGAGAAGTCGAGGAAGAACTAGATCTGAGATCTCAAGGCTCAGGGAGATTGAGGAAGTGGAGGATGCAAATGAGGAGCGTGAATAGGCCTTGAGTTTTTTCCCTTTTATGAGGCGTGGTGACGATTAGCCTCACTTTACTGCACCGCAAATCCCTCCGCTTCCCAAGACGTGTGTGTTGTTATACACGCATAAAGAAACTTGTTATGATTAATCATATCCCATGTGAAACGGAGCATGATTTTATGCAATGATGAATCGTGTTAAGGTAAAAATGGCCTCGAACCGCGAATCGAGTTTTCATAACTAGTTTAGTGGTCGTGGTGGGCCGCGACCCTTCATCAGAAAGGTTGTTAGTGTACACTGTTTACACTTTGATGTTTGGCCTTCAGGACTAAGTGATTCACGGTGTTCGATCGATCATATGATCGGAAACATTACGCGTCATCAGAGGCCGAACTAATCTCGGCCGATCATTAAATGGGAAGAAGAACTCACCCCTCAAGCCGAAGACTCTAGTCATGTGGAGAAGCCGAAGCTAAGACCCTTGGCGTTAGGGGCTAGTTCGGGGCTACTGAGGGAGTCCTCGACTAAGGGGTCCTCGTGTCGTCGGCCTATCTCTTAATAGGCCGGCTTGGTGGGCCATTCTTTGATTGTCACGGGAAGGGTCGGATACATTGATATCCCACATTCCAGAAGGAAGTCCCGAAGGCGTGTCATGCACTCCAAGTCAAGATGAGGAAATCGACATCTCCATCCTCGGCAAGAGACCTACCATGTGTAAACCCTAGTACCCCATGGTTTCTATATAAACTAGAAGGGTTTTAGATCGTAGGGCAAGGAAACTCATGTAGGGTTTTAGCTATTCGATCTCGAGGTAGATCAACTCTATAACCTTCATACCATCAATATAATCAAGCAGGATGTAGGGTTTTACCTCCATAGGAGGGCTCGAACCTGGGTAAACATTACCTCCTTCATCCCCTGTTACCATCGATCCTAGTCTCACAGCTCGGGACCCCCTACCCGAGTTCCGCCGGTTTTGACACCAACAGCCTACGCATGATGATCTAGAACTAGTATGATCACTAAGTGATGCTGAACACCTACTTACGTCAATCATAACCCCATTGTATTCTCTCTTGGTTCATGTTCATGAGCAGAGACAATCATAGTTACGCACACAGTTGGTGTGTTTTATTTGAGTTTACTTCAAGTTTGCTATAATCGGGAGTTAAACAAATTTCCAAGTTGCCACATAACCGCATGCACGGCTTCTCGAAAAGATCAAACCCTGCAGGGCTGCTCCAACTCATCCATCACAAACTAACCATGCGCCGCGTGGAATAAGCTCGATCGCGAATAACTCATGATCTCCTTGGAAATTCCGTAGGAACACCTCAACCTCGGGATAGCCCAAGGTATCCTCGGAATCCCTCGCACAAGACATTTGAGAAAGGTAAAACAAGTCCAGCAAGGCCACTCGGCAGGCCAAATCCCAATAGGATCCACGCATATCTCTTTCTTAGGGCACTACCAGATGAGCACAGGGTACGGTGGCCTGATAGAAATCTCCCAAGTTGCGTCGGGTTGACCCCCCACACGACCCTAGTTTGGACCAACACTCATGAGGAGCACTACCCCGGGTTGTTGACTAATTATCCACGGGGTAGCTAAGCCCTATGTATTTTATTAGGTTGTTAAGCAAATAGTACCAATGTTGGCTCTTGGCAGAAAGCTTTAATCTACAACGAATAGTCAAGTGGGTCCCCATAACAACCCCGACCATGTTAGGAGCGCAAAATATGGAACATAACACCAGTAACAAGTAACTATGGTGGCAAAAGTGGAACAAATCACTAGGAAAAGGCCAAGCCTTCCACCTTTACCAAGATATAAAGGTGCATTAAATTAAATAGCAATAATATTTTGATATCTCCAGATATCCATGTTATCACATGGAAACAACCTGCACCTACAACAAAGAGGGGCTGAGCAGCAGTAACATAGCCAAACAAGGTTTTTGCTAGGTAGTGGAGGGATTAGAGGCTTTCATGGCAATTAAGGATGCTTGACATGTGAGTGGTAGGTACCCAAACATAACGATAAGAGCAAGACATCCAGCAAAGCAAAAAATAGTATCGGGATCCGGGTACGATCATCTTGCATGTTGGGTCTTCAGGGGGATATAAAGCTGGGTCCTCGTAGACGTTCTCTCTGGGATCCTCGTACTCAGGCTCAATGCTTAGGTCTACCCAAATAGAAACAACACCAGATAAACATACAAACCAAGTGCCATGCGCAATCAAAGATGATGCATGGTCATATTGATGCAAATAACATGGCAACCCTATGCTAGTCATGTTTCACATGCAAATATTAAGTTATTTAGTATTCTGGACAGAACCTCATTTTTAGTCATTTAAACATGAATGAACATTGCAAATATGAATGCTTCATGTAAAATCATTGCAAATGCATATGTAGAACGTTGCAGACGGAGTAACGAAGCTCACGATACGCTCACGACAAGGTACAGACGTTAACGGAGACAAATGCAAAGATGAAGAAGGCCATGGGATATTCCTTAGTGTTCCAAGGATGCCACTGGATATGAAATCAAAATCTATCAAGAATGGACCTAAATATCATGCAAAACAATGGAGTATAGCTCCCACAAGTCATAAAACAATCCAACACACGATCTGTCCACAAACAGCAACATGTCATCTTGTAACACACATAACCAGAGCTACAGCAAGTTTCAAATCGCAACCAAGGCATGTACAGGAAGTATACAACATTCTCAACAATTCATCTATCTACAGAAACATGAAAGGAAGCATGGATCAATGGCAATTGAGCTCACAAGATGGCATGTTGAAACAATTTTTAGGGACTTAGTGAAAATTCTAGTTTTACGGAATGTGAGTTAACATGATTGCATCTTGACAACAACAATTACCAATTCTAGAGGAACTTTCATGGCATGCAAATTAACAGGCTGATAGAGAACAACATGTAATTCAATTAATTACATTATGGCAACATCATAATATGCATATACCAATGGCGATCATCCCCACAATATAGCATATTGAGAAAAATTGTTTAGTGAAATTCACAAGTGGCAAACAGGGCAATCTTAACAAAATGACAAGTTTGACATCAATTTTAAATAGGATCCAATAACTCAACTTACAAGCATTTTGCACAAACTAACAGAGGACAACATGCTCATCAATTCACTACATTGTGCCACTCCCAAAGGAGTAATGGATACATGGGAATCATCAAGACAACATGGCAACAAAATAACACATTCTAACACTTATAGAAATTTGCGCACTTGAAAACAAAATTTTGGTGACATGTTGACAGCAAGAATGCCACTCATATAATGATCTATCATGGCATGCAAAAATACCAGGGACTAGCACACACGCATATTCACTGTTTTGACTTCAGGAGGAAATTTCTTCTGTCCGCCACCAATTGGACCCTGAGCCTCATCCTCATCCTCGCTGCGAGAGCTTTTCCCTTGGCCCTCAGGTGGTATCTTGCCGGCCTGTTTAAACACCCAACAGTTGCGATGTGTGTGGTTGACGGGCTTCTTCGAAGTCCCATGAATTTGGCAAGGTCTTTCCATGATCTTCTCTAGCTGGGTGGGTCCCTCGTGATTGCCTTTGGGAGGCTTCTTCTACTACCCAGGTCGGGAGTTGCGGAATCTGGCGTTTATAGCCGTGTCATCGACATTGGTATTATTGTGCCGGCGCTTATTCTTATTGCGCTTTGGTTTTCCGTTGCCATCCCGGGCTTCAGAGGCCACGGGATCTTCGGAATTGTGGTTGCATCTTGCCAACCAATTGTCTTCGCCTGCGCAAAAGCAGGTCATGAGGGAAGTAAGGGCGGACATGGTCCGAGGTTTATCCTGGCCAAGCTGGCGGGCCAGTCATTCGTCTCGAATATTGTGCCAGATCGAGGCTATGGCCTCAGCATGTGGACAGTCGACAATTTGGTTCTTCTTAGTCAAGAACCGATTCCAGAATTGCCGAGCAGACTCGTAGGGCTTCTGGATGATGTTGCTGAGATCGAAAGAGTCTGGCGGGCAGACATGGGTTCCCTGGAAGTTAGAGCCGAATGCATCTTCCAAGTCTTCCCAGCATCCAATGGAGTTTTTGGGGAGGCTGTTTAACATGTGCCGAGCTAGCCCTTAAGCTTAAGAGGTAGATATTTGATGGCATGGAGATCGTCTCCTCGCGCCATGTGGATATGGAGGAGAAAGTCCTTGATCCATACAGTTGGGTCAGTAGTCCCATCATACTGTTCTATATTCACAGGTTTAAACCCCTCGGGGAACTGATGTCACATTACCTCATCTGTGAAGCACAGTGGGTGAGCGGCGCCTCTGACTCGTGCTATGTCGCGCCTGTATTTGGTATCTGTGTGGGCCCAGTTGCATTCCTGGACTTTGTTGTTTTGGTCGAACCATGGTTTGCACCCGCCCCGTCTATCGGGTGAGTACTCTCTAGATCCGTAGATGGATCTTGTATGGCCTGCTCTGTGATCCAGATCATCTCGCAGATCGAACCTGTCATTGGCCTCTAATGGCTCCTTATCCCGTCTTGGTGGCATTGCTGGTATATAACCGGTGTAGTCAGCCGTCCTGTCTCGCCCACGAGGTGGGCGGTCCGGCTTGTCGTATGGAGTACAGTTCAGAGACGGAGTATCAGTGAGTTCGTCATCGAATTGTGGCAACAACCTTCTCCGTGGGTAGCTTTTGGGCTGGTCCGACAGACCGGTATCGTATGCTTCCTCAGCTGAGAGGACCTTCATCAATCGATCATTGAGGTCATCCTGTTCGGCTTTGAGCTGCCGTTCTTTAGCTCTCAAGCTGCGAGCCGTTGCTATGAGTTGTTGCCTGATTTCTTCCTGATCTTCGAGGTTATCAGGGATGTACAAGTCATCAACCTCCGGTATATATTCCTCCTTGACAGGGGGAAGGTAATTATCGTCTTCGGAGTCGTTGACGTTATCGGGATTGTTCTGGTCCTCAGGCCCTTTCGGACCCTCTAATGGGTGTTCGGGGATATCGGGATTGTCATGGTCAGCAGGGGTGTTACCGTCCCCGTTAATGATAATAGCTTTCCTTCCCTTTCTGCCTTCAGACCGCTTATGCGGTTTCCAACGCCTTGATGGCGCATCGCCCGACTTGTCTCCATCATTGTTAGGTTTATTGTCTACGTTAGTGGTAGGAGTATCTACCATGTAGACATCGTATGTGGAAGTGACGGCCCACCTCCCGGTGTTAACGGGGGTGGGAGCACGGTCCTCTTCATCCATGTATTCTGCCTGCTCGGAGGCATAGTCTAGCATGTCGGTTAAATCTTTGACAGTGGCTATCAAGTGGGTGGTAGGTGGGTTGAAAAATTCATCCTGACCTGCACCGTAACCGAATTGAGCATAGATCAGGATTGGATCGTCGGTGATCTTCATCGAAAAGATCCGATCTAGGGTCTCGTCACCTGCTGAGGGCCCGATCAGATCCAGCTGTTCGGAACTCGTGGAGTTAACCTCCAAGGCATTCGGACATGTGGAGTGTTCGGCAAGAACACGTGTCCGGTCATCTGGCTCAATGGCCAGACCGGGATAGGAGTTCAGCCCAGCGCCATGGGTGACCCCATTGGCATGTCCAAAGAAGGGGCTCGAGGTTAAAGCCTCAGAGTCCTCGGATGCTATAGGCGAAGCTGTGAGCCCGGTTAACGACAAGTCACCCCGAGAGTCTACGGAGAACTCTAAGTTTCCAAGTCTGACCTCCCGATCATGGGCGACGCTCTCAACACAGCCTAGATGGCCAGTGGGATCAGCGTGCAGCACAACTCTGCCAAAGGCGAAGATCTATCCGGGGATGAAAGTGTCAATGTTGCGGACCTCTTCGTTGATGACAAGGCGAGACATCGATTCCATCTTGCTCGTAGAGGAACTCTCAATGAAAGCACCAATGTCGGTGTCAAAACCGGCGGATCTCAGGTAGGGGGTCCCGAACCATGAGACTAGAATCGACGGTAACATGAGACAAAGGGGACACAGATTTACCTAGGTTTGGGCCCTCCTATGGAGGTAATACCCTACGTCATGCTTGGTTGTATTGTTGATATGGGGGGTTACATAGTTGATCTACCTCGAGATCGAATAGCTAACCCTAGATGAGTTGTTCTGTCCCTACACCCTAAAACCCTCCGGCTTATATAGGCGTCGGGGGTGCCTAGGGTTTACATATGGTCGGTTACATGCCGAAGAGATAAACATGCCTATTTTCTATATCAAACGTGGAGTGCAAGTCGTGCTTCCCGAAGCTTCCACCTTCGAGACTAGGCCTTGAAATATTCCTGTGTCCGGTAAGTAGCCCATATAGTCCGGCCCATAAGAATAGGTCGGCCTCCCGAGGACCCCTTAATCCAGGACTCCCTCACCCACGATGACCGAAGACGGTGGGAGGTCGCGGCGATCGGTAGGGGGCTCAAAGCAAAGGGAGTGCCTGGCCCGAGAGGAAGACGAGGACGAGGTCGACGGCGTGTAGGCGCTCTCCACCTCCTAGCTTCGGAAACGGGTCGAGGAAGACACCGACGAGCTGCAGTACATGGCGAACGGCAAAGGAGGGCCCGCCGGAGGCGCGGACGATGTCGACGACGGCGAGGCAGCTCCTGCTTCTTCTCTGAACCTCTGAATCTATCTCTGCTTTCTCTGCTTTCGTCCCGAGGAGAAGGAGGCGAGGGGGGAGAAGAGAGGTAGCGGCGCAAGGGGGAAGATGGGGAACCCTAGGGATGCGGGTCGGCTAAATAGGGGAGGGAGATGATGGCGCCTCGACATCCGTGACGAGCTCACGGCGTCGCTCTCCTCTGTCGCTGGCTCTATAGGAGACAACGACGTCACGAAGGAGCAGGTAGCCGTCGGGGGAAGGTTGGATGGGCCTGTGGGAGCTCTAGTTGGGCCGCGGGGAAGGAAAAGGCCCGGTTGGGGATGCTCTATGTCTCTCAAAACAAAACAAAACCCTTTTCTTTAAAATAAACAACCAAAAGAAATAAAGAAGCTAGAGAGAAATGGAAAGGATTTTTGAAAAACAAAAATAGACTTGCACTCACAAAAATAAGCCCTATTTAATAAAAATGGTTTTGGCATTTTTAGAGTAAGCAAAATAATCACATATATTTAATATTGGGATCTGTTTTGCAAAGATCCAGAAGACAAAATCTTTCAAACAAGGATAAGAGCTTATTTAAAATTCTAACCAAAATATTTAGAAGAGGTGCAACATTTTTAAATGAGATGAACAGCAAGCAAAATATTCACATAGCTAGCATAGCAATTAGAAGGGTTTTTAGGCATAGATGATAAAGAAATCTTTAAAAGGGGTTTCACAAACCCAATACCCCACTTGCAAGCACCATTACTCCACCCATACACTCACACCACAACAAGTACAACAAGCTAATGATGCAACAAATAATTTATGTGATGATGCCATGATGCATGAGGAATGTCATGAAGCAAAATACTATAACTCAAACCACATAATGGCATTCATAGAAGGTTCACACATGACACATTACAAATATGGCAAAGGGATGCACTTGGGTTGTTACAAAAGTGCAGCAAGGTAGCCCAATGCTTTTGTGGCAAAGGACAGGCCAAAACAGTCTCTTATAATAAGCAAAGCGTTCTTGAGGGCACATGGGAATTTCATCTAGCCACTTTCATCATGTTGGTTTAATTCGCGTTCGCTACTTTGATAATTTGATATGTGGGTGGGCTGGTGCTTGGGTGTTGTTCTTACTTGAACAAACCTCCCACTTATGATTAACCCCCTCTCAAGCATCCACAACTAGGATAAAAGTATTAAGATAAAATCTAACCATAGCATTAAACATTTGGATCCAAATCGGTCCCTTACAAAATAGCGCATAAAGTAGGGTTTAAGCTTGTGTCACTCTAGCAACCCATCATCTAATAACTACTCCACAATGCATTCCCTTAGGCCCAAAGATGGTGAAGTTCCATGTAGTAAACGTTCATATGACACCGCTAAGGAAATCACAACATACATATCATCAAAATATCGAATACATATCAAATTCACATGATTACTTGCAACATGACTTCTCCTATGGCCTCAATAACAAAGGTAACTACTCACAAATGATATTCATGCTTAAGATCAGAGGGGTATTAAATAGCATAATGGATCTGAACATATAATCTTCCACCAGATAAATCACATAGCAATCAACTACAAGATGTAATCGACACTACTAGTCACCCACATGTACCAATCTGAGATTCCGATACAAAGATTGAACACAAGAGATGAACTAGGGTTTGAGAGGAGATGGTGCTATTGAAGATGTTGATGAAGATTCACCTCTCAAAGATGAGAGCGTTATTGGTGACGACGATAGCTTCAATTTCCCCCTCCGAGAGGGAAGTTCCCCCGATGGAATCGCTCCGCGGGAGGGCAAAAGTGCTCCTGCCCAAGTTCCGCCTCGAGACGGCGACGCTTCGTCCCGAAAGTCCTCTCTTGATTTTTTTTCTAGGTCAAAAGACCTTGTGTGCCAGAAGATGGGCACGAGAGATGGGTTGGGTTGTCCATAACCTACCAGGGCGCGCTTGGGGCCTGACACGCCCTAGTGTCTTGTAGGCACCAGGTGGCCCCCTCCGGTAGTTATTTGCTCCATTATTTTTTATATTCCAAAATAATTCTTCGTAAAATTTCAACTCATTTGAAAATGTGCAGAATAGGTATCTCTGACATGCTTTTTCAGGTCCGGCATTCCAGCTGCTGGCATTCTCCCTCTTTGTATAAACCTTGCATATGAGAAAAGGCATTAGAATTACTGCATAAAGCATTATTATGCATAAAAACATTAGAAATAACAGTAGGAAAACATGATGCAAAATGGACATATGAACTATCAATATTTTTACTAGCCAACAACCATGTATTCACACCCTTTCATATTACCACATCAATATCATTAACCCATAATTTCTCTTTTACGTGCTACATGTGGTTTTGGTTATGCACTCATTGAATACCTATTACTTTTGGACTAGTCTTGTAACCCATGCAAATTTCCGTCACTATTTATTAACTCTCAAACAAATTTAAGTGAAGAACGAGAGTGCAATTATTTCTATAAAATATATACGTCACCGTGCTCTAAAAGATATATGTGAAGTATTAGAGCAATTGATAAGCTCAAAAGATATAAGTAAAACACATAATGCTTGAGGTAGCATTCGACATTAAATTCTTTTGTTATCATTAACCTACTCAAGGACGTGTAGGAATTAAGCTTGGGGATACTGATACGGATCCAACGTATCTATATTTTACTATTATGTCATGATATTATATTATCACTTTTGTTTGCTTTATATGTCATTTCATATTATTCTTATGAATAAATCTATTAATTCAGTGTTTAGTGCCAGTTTTTTTTCGCATGTTTTTTGTTTCACATAAATCATACCTACAGAAATCTAATCACGATGAAACTTTTTGATGAACTCACCATCCTTGCTTGTGGGCCTCTCGTCACTCCGTTTGCACTCATTCCTGACTTATAAATACGCATACATAGGGTGTCAATAAAAATCCCTAATTCCTAATGCGCCACTTGATGTTTTATTTTAATTTAATAAAATTCACCCTTTGTCAAAAAAAACAATGTTAATAGGGGTTGTCATTCCTCAAGAGATATCATCTCGACAAAGGATATGTATTTTAAATAAATGACAAGACTATTTGTAAGCCTCAACTATCAAGATCTAACAGACTTGATTTCGCAAGCGCTCATATATACGCGCATAAACTTACGTCTATGGACGCGCACACGCACGCCCCCACCCCTATGAACACCTTCGAATGACTGAGCCGACATATCAACTTGATTGTTACTTTTTGATATAATCCAACGAGTGTCTTTTCTTGTGACGTGGTTTAACATGGGCGCTCCATTAAAGCATCTACAATAGGAATTGCCCAATCCAGGTTCCTATACGTCTGTCGACGCATCCGAACGTGCGCCTGGTCAGTGTCGGGCACGTCCTCATTTGCCCTCTCCAGAGCCACACTCCTCAAGTTTCGAGACCCAAATCCATGCACAACTACATGCCAAAATAAAATTCAATATTTGATACATAGATAAACAATAAACGAATAAATCAATAACTTCACTCCTCACGGTCACTGATCCTCTTCTTCATACGGAGCAATCACTTCTTCCCTTCATCATCCAAGAGGTTGATGTCTTGCATCATGATTCTCGACTCCTACGTCTCTCTCGCAAGGCACAACCTCTCTCGAGGTCAAGACCACGCATTGTCACCACTTGCTCAAGCTCCCATTTGGCAAGCTTCTCTTGCTCCAAGGCCAACCTCTGTCGGTCAAACTCTATCTTCTCCCTTTGCACATCAATGAACATCTTGTACCTCTCCTCCTTCTTCACCTCCTTAGCAGAAAAAATGCTATACCAAGTGGCCATCATGTCCGCGTTGGGGACGGCTTAAGAAAAGCTCACATTCAGGATGCCCTTCCACTGTGACTGCGTCACGAAGCCGGGCAACAACCTCACGAAGGCGCTCGGGCGGATTCAGTTCCAGGATATGCGTGACCGTGTTGGAATCGTCGGATGTCAGCCATCCTAACTTAGGGGGAGTTCGTTGCAAATAAGCTACTCCTTCCATTCCTAAATATAGGTCCTTTTAGAGATTGCATTAGGGAACTACATACGGAGAGATTGCATTAGGAAACTACATACAGATGACTCCGTATGTAGTTTCCTAATGCAATCTCTAAAAGGACTTATATTTAGAAACGGAGGGAGTAGTTTGAATTCAGCTATTCTTTTCTGTCGGGTTGGTTAGCACTTTCCCACTAGACGCGTTTTGTGCGATCCGTTGTTTTGTGCTTGATCGTGGGATAGCATGATCCGGTAGGAGCACCAAAGCCACAGCCTGATCTGATTCTGTTGAGCAATCAAAGGAAGGGGAAAAAACAAAAAAGCAGCAACACTTTGTGCTGAGCAAAATCTCTCTCCTGCGAGCTTATTCAGAGTGTCGAGAGGCTATAAAGATATCCAAATGGCTGCAGGCAACCAAACACGCCCATAGAGACCTGAAAGTAACTAAGTCATGTCTCAGTATGGTGCAATGTAGACAGACCAGCCATGCTATCCCACAAATTTACGAATGTATTGCACATGCTGTTGGAATTATGTGTCCTGCAACTATATTCAAGTTTATAGGAATTGCTAATATTTGAAATACCTCATTATGGAATTATACATGTATTTATACATGGAATTTTTTACATGATTTATCATGGAATTATCACTTGTTGGAACATACTTAAGTTGTATGCTTAAGGAAGCTGGTCGATTATCAATGGAATACAATATACTATTTATATTGAAAAGACTACCCGGGTACAGTGATAATCGAAAGGAGCTAGATCATATAGTTAGATTACAGCCCTAATGGTGATCTACGTAATTAGAGGAATTTACACTCTATTATGACGCGTTGCTCACAAGCGTGTGCTCCGGGGACATAACGGGTAGAATCCGTTAACAGACAAATATGATCGTGGTTGGTAATTTGATCTGGACTCTATCCTGAAAACTAGTGAAAAATACTAGGAATCTTATATCTGTATAAGAGATGGACTCTTTGGAAAGACAATATAAGAAGGTCCCTACCCCCTAGCCTTAGATATGCGAATTGTGAGTGACACTACAGATAAGCGCAAAGGAATAGGGGGTAGACCATAAACCCTAAATTTCTAACATTGGTATCAAAGCAAGGTTTGGTCCGATCACCCTAACTCTAATCCGCTATGTACCCGATCTGCTCCAAACTCTGCAACCGTCGTCGCCGATTCCATTATGAACTCGTCTACGTCAACACATCGTCTGTGGAAACCGCTACTATATCTGCACGGGATAGATAACGCACCGCGTTGGTCCTTCCCTTAAGGCTTGCACGTCGGATCATGCGTGAGATGCAAGGAAATTCAATGGGAGGGAGCGATCGTGTAAAATCCATCCAGGCAGCATCCAAGGTCCAAGTTCCGAGGAAGTCATTCATCAACACGAGGCCATCAGATCAATTGCTATTGCTACTAGTACTCCATGCCAAGAGCCAATTTTGATTAGATTTATACTTCGTGCTGGATAAAGCCAACTCTCCTCGTGCTTCTTTATTTATCTTGCACGTGGATTGAGGAAAGGAAAAGCATGTTCATGCAATCTATCATTCAGATTGAGGAAAGAGTACAGAAAATCTCCCGCCGCTGCGGAATAAGCAGGAAGCTTGTCTATTGTTGTTCTTTGTAGTACATACGGTACTACTTGGATGTTCACGTGAATTGACGAATCGAGTCATCTAGCTCCTAATGCTTTGCCTCTGCACCTGGAACGAGGAAATCATGGAGCATGCCCAGTTCACGTAGAAGATGGAGAAAGATTGGAGAGAAAAACACAAACAATTGGTCGAATAGATCAAGGAAAGAATTAAGTCAAACCTAGCTTTGCTACGTATGGGCTGTACAGAAATCAATCAGGTTAGCTGTATGTGCATTGCTGTCGATGCCTTGCTTTGTAATCTAGATGACGACGAAACCCATTGACGAATCCTCCATACATGGAATCTGATGCCTTGTCGTCCCTATAATCGTCTGCGTCCTCTGCCCTGATGAGGTTGCTGCTGCTCCGGAATCTTCACTCAACGACTTGGCAAGCGGAACTAGCAACTGCTCGGAAACTGTAGGTCTCACCCACGCCTGCTGCCGCTGCTTCCGTACATTATCAAGAACAGAAGTTTTCCTCTGAAAATTACTGGAACTTAAGGGCATTAGTCGAAAAAAAGAGAAGGAATTTATATTGTTGTTTGTTGTGCCTAACAACTAGCCAGCTGCACGGCCAACTGGTTGGCCGGAAGAACTACATACACCTATGCGGAAGCGCGTGCTATTTGGCTGCTAATCCACTTCATATAAATCATAGCAAGGAACAGATTTCTACTCCTTGGAAGAAATTTAGGAGGCCTTCGGATCATAAACGTCTAAATGCTGCACCGAGCAAATGATTACATATTGAATATTGATATGAAGGAAAATTATGCATACTGGAAAGGGATTTCGGAGAAGTGTTATTGTTGAGCATCACTTGTGTATGGAGGAATACGAGAGCCACTCCGAGGACAAGGAAATTTGCTCTTCATTTGCCGATATGTATAATGATATTATTTGCACTATATATCATTTGTGGATACTCTTCTAAATAGTTGGATTATGGTGCTTGTTTACATACAACATATATTGTTGGAATTGGCAAAGAACAATTTCGAATGAAAATTTATTTACCTAGACTTAGAATTAATGCTAAGTTCAATGTACTTCGGATTGGAATTATTCCATCTAACTCCCTTGTGGAGGAAAGTGTTATTGTTATAGGACACTCTGTGCAACTTTAGTGAGAAGGGATTTGATTTATTGTCTATCCTGGAATCTATTTACTATGACATATTATTGGAATAATGAAGAGCGGAAATATTGCTCAATGGTTAAATTAGTGCATTATGGATTTTCACACAATGGTCTATCTTTCTTGATGTCCATTGGAAGTTGGTAAACAAATTTGTTTATTTGGAAAAGATAACTCTATATGAAGGAAAACCAACAATGGAAACACATGCTTGGAATCTTCGTATCTACATCATCAACGACTTGGTCAAATATCTTGGAACTGGGTCAAGGAGCTTATTGATTATGGAATTCTAAACTTTAGTGGGAGGACTATGGTATTTGTGAAGCATATATAGTGGACATTTTTTACTGGCACACCTTTTTTAAAAAGGTGAAAGGAGATAACAAAAGGAAACTTCACATCATTTTTTTTATATAGTTATGGTATTTTTTTCCCAGTCCCACTAGTGGCTAGATTATTTATTTTATCACATTCATTGACAATTGCACTTGATATGGTTATGTTTATACTATTTGAAATACAAGTTGGAATGTTTTATTGTGCTTGTCACATTACGTGCTGAAGTGGAAAATCGGTTGATTAAAAGATATCAAAGTTTTAACCACTGATTGGTGGGGAAAGTACACTTGAGGAATATGTCAATGAACATGAAAAGAGCATGAAACTATTCACCATTGTAATATACCGTACACTCCGCAATTAAATGAAGGAATTGAATACATTTACTACCATTTGTTTTTTTGGAACAAGCATTGCATATATACTGTTGGTTGTCAATATTGCACAGTCACTTCTTATGGTTTGTAGACTGGAATAAAATATATTTTATTGACAGGGAATTCTTAATTACTACAAAGCACACACCAGGAATTTTTCATGATTATTCCAGTGGATCAAAGGGTGTATTCCTTTTATCTAGAAAAGGAAAACTGGTGGAAAGTAGGAACACAAATACTTTTATGATCAAGGATGAAATTATTGACAATCATACTAGAATACAAGCTTGAGCCAAAGGAAACTACAAGTGACACTCCCAACACTAACATGCTTAGGATAAGTGGGAGGAATTAACTTGGAATGCTATCTTTGGATAATTGTTATGTGATTTTTGGGGAACTCACTCTAAATACTAGAGGAAGACTCTTAAGAAGGTTTTTTAATCAATGCTAAGTATGGGTGGAAGAATTGCGGGAAGGCATAAACTCAAATGAGGAAGAGAATAGTTTGAGAACTTAAATTGATACCAAACAACCGCAAGCCTATTGTGTGGAACTGATTTTTCGTAAGGAAATTTTGCTCACTAGAATATTATAATGTCACTCTTGTTATTCGATTCTTTACACAAAAGGAAATATACTTTGTGAAAACTCTCTCTTCTGGAAATTTGGGGAAGAGGAACTAAAGACATGGTTTGCTAATTGAAGGCATTAATGTATGGTCTTATAACAAGCTTCACATCCATGGAATATTAGGTCATATGGTTTTCTATATGAAGCAAGGTGGTCATCTACAAATGAAAATTTGAAGCTTCCTGTGTTTTGGGAGTGGAACTACATAGGGTATGTCTTGAAACGTTTCCTATGGAATATTGCAATTTATTAAAGTACCAGGAACCCAACTCAGCAAGGAATTATGTTTGAACTCCTAAGGACAATGGGATAATGGTGTTGAAACTTACTGTAGCTTCATTTTACAATCATACCTTAGCTTTCGGAATTTATGCTGCACTCAAGCAGTGAAAGGAAAGACGAGCAGCTAAGGGAATCTCACACATCATTTAAGATTGTGGAAAGTGCATCACAACTTGTCACTTGTTCTGGAATTCATATTAAAGGTTAACACATTGAGGAAGCTATTACTATATCTATGAGTTGAGAAATAAGTCTAGGTACGCATATTCATTTATTATTTTTAGTACTAATATGGTGCAGGTTCACTGACTAAAGTCAGGAAATTCTTTCAAAACTTGGTTACTCATGAAACTTCATTTACTGATTGGATTTGATATTTATGTGGTTCTGAAAATTTATTCAACATGGTTATTATATATTTTGACTGAATGTGGAATTATTCATATTATTAATATATGTGGCTGAAAATACATGATGCGGAATTTTACTTGAGGAAACAAAATACTCAAGGTGCCAGTAAAGGTGGAACTACACTCGAGGAAATAATACTCGAGACGCCGGGGACAGCTATGCTGGAAATATTAGGCAGAAACTAAGGTCTTTAGTGATCTTAGGTGTCACAACAAGGAAACATATTGAGGGAAATTATCACATTTTTAATGGGTTTTCAATGTAGTGTTAATATGATTGTTGATCCCTTGACTTAGATTATTAGTCATGAGGTATTTGGTAAGCATGTTAAGGCTATGGGTTTACAAATGTTTGAATGATCGTTTTGGACAAGTAGGGGACGTTGGAATTATGTGTCCTGCAACTATATTCAAGTTTATAGGAATTGCTAATATTTGGAATTCCTCATTATGGAATTATACATGGATTTTTTTTACATGATTTATCATGGAATTATCACTCGTTGGAACATACTTAAGTTGTATGCTTAATTATGAGCGGCACCACGAATAAGCACAGAGGAATAGGGATAGACCACAAACCCTAAATTTCTAACACATGCCACACGATGCTTGTTCTTGAGAGCTGAAACATGCATATAGATTCACACTGGAAGTCTGGAAATGACTTGAACCGTGGCGTTGAGTTGCCACGCGCATCATATCCCTCTGCAACAAACAACACGGTCGAGAAATACGGCTCATATCCTGCTTCACGTACTGGTGCTCTAAATAAGTGTGTAGCGGCACTATGTTTTTCCAGTAAACTGCCCGTGGCCGCGCAAGAAATTAAGTTACTACACAGTTTGTCGGATGGCTGTACCTTATTTGGATTCAACACCCGGCGTCTGCACCACCCCTCGTGGCGTGTCACCATCTTCCCCACGCCCCATTACTGATGAAGCGGGGACATCTGTACCTTATTTGTGGCGTCTCACCATCAAAATGATGAAGCGGGGACCGGCGACAATACCATTACCCCTCCGGCCCCCCATTTGTTAACGGCGATGAGGCTGCGCCTTATAACACAAGCAAACAAACAAATAAAGCACCAAGTGATCTCCTCGAGAAGATGAACGATGTCCGTCGGATGCCGATCCGACGACGCTATGGGTAATGATAAATTTGGCTGCAATATCATCTTTCTTGTGCTTTTCTCCTCTGTATTTATTAATGACGTTGTGCCACGTTGTCATGCTGACGAGCAAGCTATCCGGGTCAGCTATATACTGGAGACAGATTCCGTCGAGAAGTTGAACCTCAAGGCACCATCTTTCTGTGCAAATGGTGGCCGAGCTAGCACGCCAGAACAGCTCAACTGAGATCACAATTGACGGCCCCGAGCCGGATCCTCCGCCTTCTGCCACCAATCTAACAAATGGAATTTCCAGAAAGCCCCAGGATCCTCAGCCTCCTCCACCTGCAAATGGAAGCAACGAGCTCATGCTGGACCTCAGCAAGTACATCCTGCTGCTGGCAACGCTGGTGGCCACGGTGACGTACGCCGCGGGGTTCAACCCGCCGGGGGGCGTCTGGCAGGAGACCGTCGCCGCCTCGGGCCAACTCGCCGGCGACTCCATTCTCCAGACCACCAGCTACTGCCGGTACCTCGTGTTCTTTTACTGCAACGCCACCGCGTTTGCCTCGTCCCTCGTGGTCATCGTCCTCGTCCTCTTCCTCACACTCCTGAAGAAGCAGCTCCAACTCATGCCCCTGCAGGCGGTCATGGTGGTGGACCTCCTGAGCCTCATGGGGGCCTATGCTGCCGGGACCTGCCGCGACAAGCACACCACCATCTTCTCCTCGGTGCTGGTGGCTGCCGCCATCGCCTACCTCGCTCTTCAGATGGTGCTGGCCTCGTTGTCACACAGCCACAGCTGCACCAAACCTGTGAAGGAGAAACGGCTCCGCAAGGTCCTAATGCTGCTTGCGACATTCGCGGTGAGCGTGACGTACGTTGCCGGGATGAGCACGCCAGGCGGCTTCTGGGATAACACCGAGAACGGTCACCGCCCTGGCCACGCGATCCTCAAGGACAGCCATGGCAAGCGCCTGACGGTGTTCTTGTGCTTCAATACCCTCGCGTTCGTCGCATCGCTGCTCATCATCGTGGTGCTTCTGGACAAAAAGCCTCCCATGACTAAGGCATACGGGTTCATCACCGTGGCGCTCATCAGCCTCATCGTCTCATACACGGCCGGCAGCTGCAGGGAGACCGACACCAACTTCTATGTGGGCAGCCTGGTTATTGTTGTTCAAGGTACCATACATCGTTTTAAAAAAAAAGTTCAAGGTACCATAAAAGCTGCAAGGGATACCAGTTTCTGGACCAAAATCAAAAGCTTCCATCGCTCCAGGTCCGGAGACTCATGCTGGAGCTTGCCAAAAGCAATAACAACAGCTCCAGGTCCGAAGACTAATGACAGCAGGTACTACGGGAGCACAACCCTTTCTTACTCTTCCTGCTCTGCAAATCATTGGCTTAAAATGACCTCTTTTGCTCCTCAATTACATAGGGCCGCAGCGGAGAAGGCTCGCTCCCTTGTACTGTTGCTAGCCACTCTTGCTGCAACCATCACTTATCAAGCAGGGCTGGATCCTCCCGGTGGCGTCTGGCCAGATAATGGGAACGGCCACATGGCTGGTGACCCGATCCTCCTCACGGTGAATGCTAGGAGGTACAAGGCCTTCTTCTACTGCAACTCCGTCGCCTTCGTAGCCTCCTTGGTGGCCATCATCCTGGTTCAAAGCAACCTTATGCTCCAGACCCATGTGCTCGAGGCAGCCATGATACTGGACTTGTTTGGCCTTATCGGATCATACGCCGCGGGAAGTTCTCGGGACTTGACCACTTCCATTTACGCCATGGCCTTGGCAGGCGCCGTCCTGGTCTATGTAGTGATCCATGTTGTCTTCTTCACACTGAACCATGCCAACCCAACCTCAGAGGAAATTAAGTCGGTGGAGAAGAGGCGCAAGCGGTTGCTCCTTTTCGCAGTCCTGGGCGCGACCATCACTTACCAAGCCGGGTTGACCCCTCCCGGCGGTTTCCGGCTCCAAGATGATAGCAGGCACCACGCGGGGGATCCGGTCCTCCTATACAACTTTCCCCGCCGTTACACGGCCTTCTTCTACTGCAACACGGTGAGCTTCATGCTGTCCATCGCCCTCATCATACTGCTCGTGAACCCGCATCTTTACAGACCCGCGATACGAAGCTATGCGCTCACTGTTTGCACAGTGGCAGGCATGTTTGGTCTGATGGGAGCATACGCTGCCGGAAGCACGCAGCATCTGAAAACATTCATCTACATTTTCGTTTTGGTGGTTGTGGTCCTGGTCGTTATAGCTTTACTGCTCCTGGTATTCTTGTTGAAGGAAAGGAAAAACAAACCTGAAGACATGGCCGGTGGACCGGAGCCAGGAAAAGGAGAAGGAAATGGCAAAGAAAAAGAAAAGCATGTCAAGCGCAAATACCTGATGCTGCTAGGAATCTTGGTGGCAAGCGTCACCTACCAGGCCGGCCTAGATCCACCCGGCGGAGCTTGGCAGCATAGCGGGAACGGGTACGACGCAGGCAACCCGATCATGCATGACAACCAGAGGCACCGTTTCCTTGCCTTCTTCTACAGCAACTCTACATCCTTCGTGGCGTCCATTGTTGTTATCATCATTTTGCTATTGGAGTGGAAAGACGAGGAGAAATGGTCGCTCAGGGTGATGAACACGACGATTGTGCTGGATTTGCTCGCTCTCCTGGGGGCCTACGCAGCAGGCTCCAGCAGGGGGTGGAAGACGTCTGTGTATGTCATTGCACTAGTGATCGCCGTGCTGGCATATGTTGCAACCCATATGATGCTGGCAATCTTATGTTCTCATAGTTTGCAGGAAGAGGGCAGCAGTGGGACAGCAGAGGCTTGATTATTAGTGTTCTCTATTCATACAAGACAGTGACAGTAAAGCATGTGATTCTTATAAACCATTCAAAATGTCAGCGCAGGCGGTCTTCCTGTATATCTATTTCCCCATTCTCCCCTGATTTGATTTATTATTTTTATGTAATACAAATAGAAGGGGGGGGGGGGGCTGGATTTTTTATGGTGTGTGGCTTCTCTTTTATTTTTAGTTTCTTTCTATTCTTAGTTTCTGGTCATAGCTTGTCCAGTCTCTGGTATGTATTATTCCTCACCATTTCTCTGCTATGTACTACTCCTCACCATTTCTAGATTTGTAGTCAACTTGATGTTTGATGTACTGGATTATTCTGAATCCCACAAACTTAGCTATTATGTTCGAGCATATTGGCAGAAAGTATAATTTTTTGCCTCGGGCATATTTGGATTCGGGTCGGGTGTAAATCTGAATCCAGTGGATGTGGCAGGTTCCCAGGGCTCGGAGCCACTTATGGTTGTACTACAGTTGCATGATTCGAAGACTAAGAGCAGTCTTCATCATTGTTAAGTGTTAAACACATAAAAAAGATCACTTGCACAAATATCACAAGACAGTTTGGCAAGCAAGGATGTAAACACCTGACCAATTCGTGCTCAATTGACCTGAGTTGATTCATTAGAAATTCAGAATGCAGACACCAACAAACGGATAATGCAAGACGAAAATGCTAAATGGAACTCGAGCTCCATGGAGCCTGAAATTTGACAATTAAAAAATGATACTTTTATGTTTCAAAAAGTTCTGAAAAACCCCAGATGTAATGAACATGTGTGTAAATTTCATGGTGAAATACGTTAAAATGAGAGCTGCACACACAAAAAGCAAATATGTGGCTTTTTTAGCGCATGTACTGTTCACTCTCCTTTGGCGTGAGTAGGAGGCCCAAACAGGTGGAAGATCCCCAGGTGGAACGGAAACCAACATAGAATATGATCCTACGGCAGTTTCCATTTTCACAGTGCTTACTAAAATTTAGGAACAGACACATGAAGTTCAAGCAACACACCCAATCTGGCATCATAAGGTTGATAGCTTATAATAACCTAATATAAAGGGCGAGCCATAGAACAGGAGGCACACCTGGAATTACGTCCGGGCATTGCAGAAAACTTCAGAGAAGGCATCGCCCCAGGCCCCGGCTGCAGCGCCTGGCAACCTGGGTGGGAGAAAGACACGGGATGCCCCTTTCTCAGGATGGTTTCTTGCACGCATTTCGTCGAGCACCGGTCCTGCATCCGCACCGCAGGGGGTCATACAGTCCAGCACCACCAGCCGGGCATCCGATGTGGCCATTTCGTCAAGCACAATCGGGGCGCTCTTTGGGCGGAGCTCGGCCTGCTTCAGTCACCGCCCGCGGCTCCCCGCAGTCCGGCCTGCCGCCGCTTGTCATCTCCAGTATGGTGCATCAGCACCGACCGCCTTGGCGCTGCGATATGGCAAGGAACGCTAATCTTGATTCAGCCAGTAATTAAACCATGAGAGCGAGCAGGTCGACAGGATCCATTTCTCACGATCGCAAGCTGCATGCAGCAGATTGGGTTCGCGATTGCTGCGGTAACAGAAACTGTACTAGACTCTGCAATCCATGGAAAGGGGGAGCCCCTATACAGCGCGTGACGCTCTGGCGAACAACCAACCCCAGCACGCCCTATTGGGCCAGCCCATGAGCGGGTCTGGACGCCCACCTTATTTATTTATTTTTTCTGCCTTTTTTTCTGTTTCTGTTTCTTATTCTTTAAAATAAAATCGAGATTTAAAAGAGAACCAAAATATATCAGTAAATTATGAAAAAAATTAAAGCAAACACAAAATGTTTCGTGTAATAAAATCTGTTCTTGATTTTGAAAAGAAGTTCACATATACAGAAAGAAAGTTCACGATTTTGGAATAAAAACTTCAGAAAATAAAAAATGTTCATGAATTTTTAAAAATGGTCGCGTATTCTAAGAAATGTTCATGAATTTCCAGAAACAGTTCAAGAAAATCTAATAAATGTTCATAAATTACAAAAAATAATCACTGATTCAAAAAATGTTCACTGACTTAAAAAATGTTCATATATTCGAAAAATGTTCATGTGTTTGAAATCAGTTCGTCAAAACAAAAAAATGTCCGCAAATTTCAAAAATTGACCCACTTTTCGAAAATGTTCCCCATTCAGAAAATGTTCATGAGTTTCCAAATATTCATAAATTTCAAAATAATATTCATGAATTTGTAAAAACAAATTCAAAAAAATTCATGATTTCGAAAAATGTTCACAAACTTGAAAGATGTTCCCAAAAGAAGAAAAGAAAAAAGAAAAAAGAAGGACAAAAAGAAAAAAGAAACATAAAGAAAAAGAAAAAAGGAAGAACATAATCGAAAGGTAAAAAAAATCGATTCAGGGAAGGTTCTCAAAACCGGTGGCGAGAAAACACTATATTGGCCGGCCCGAACACTAGATCTAGCTCTGCAGGGGGGTACGGTCGTTGACAACCTATATTCCGAATCAAACACGTTAAGGTACGCGAAAGGGGCGGAAGCTGGCGCTATCCACGTCGGCAAGGCCTAACTGTACGCAGCGACGAGAGAAAAAAAAAGAAATCTTATGAAGGAAGTAAAATGCCTCTGTACGTCGTACGCAGCCCAACCCAAATACTCCACGTTCTCTACCCCCACACGCAACCTCTCCTCTCTCTCTCGTCTGCATCTTTCCTCCGGCGGCATCTTCCCCGAGCGAGGCGGCAGCCTGGGAGACGCGGCGCTCCCACCGTCCAGATCGAACCGAGCAGGAGGGGAGAACAACCACCGCCTTCTCATGTTGCTCGTCTCCACTGTGCCTCGTCTGCGCCGCATGGTGATGACCGGCGGGTTAGCCGGCGTTGGCGGCCGTCGTCGATCCCTCGACTTCCGTAGCTTCTGGAAGGCCGACACTAACGAGGGCCCTTCCCTCTCCCCCCATCCGCGAGTTCCACGGTTCGTCTCTTCGATGCCCAGCCTCCGTGGTTTCCACGAAATCCCAACGCCAGTTTGTTTGCCCGGTCTCAGATGCGCTGCAGATAGAGGACTCATGTGTTGGCTTGACTAAGTTCAGAATCGAGCATGGATTATTTGACTTTTGCAACTGATGGTTTAATTGTTGAAACTGCAGCTTCCCAGGGGCATGTTCTTCACTAGCGTCATGAGAGAGTGGGGTGAGGACGAGGCCACTTCATTTGGCAAGGTAAGATCCACACTTCTCTTTCGGTTTTCCACCGAAATGCTAATTCTACACACTTAATCCTAGATTAGCAACTTCCTTACAAGTTACAAGAGCAACATGATATCCAATATGTTATTGGCTGGAAGTAGTTGGCTAATTTCTTTCATACCCATTATATGATTGACATCTCCTATTTCTCTTCTGATTTCTTCTTCTTGCTTTTGCTGCTCCTTTGAGTTTTTGTTGGGTTATTTGACTGTTTGTTGAGTGTTTGGTCCTTGGATTTTAGCTGTTCACTTTCTTTTTCTTCTCCTTCTTTGATTTTTTTCTTTTCGATGATCTTCTCCTGATTGACACTGTATGGTTTATGTGTTGTTTCGTCTCATGATATTTGATCATACATTCATGTCACAAGTTGTTCGGAGAAGTTGAGGAACATATCGCTGCTGATGAAAATAAGTGAATGTGAATTGGAGGATATGTTCCCGATCACCTTCTTAATGCTCACATCCTCTCCCCTTTAATTTGAATGCTACTTAACCAGCTTCCATTGCCAGCAAATGAAAAAGTCTCTGGAGCATTAGACTATTGTAGGTCATTTCATAGTGTTAAATTGATTTAAAGGCAAACCTGACCATGTGTAAAACTAAACCATCCTACTATTATGTTAAAGGTTTTGCACTTCCGAGGAGCAATGGTAGAATTTTAGCTTAGTTACTTAGCTTGATGTCTTTTTATAGGATAGGTTTGGAGCTTGCGTCTACTTTTCTCTAAGTTGGAGCCTTAGCTCCAAACAATTTATAATATTCATCTCGGTCATTTATAATAGCATATAATTTTTCTCATTCAATGACTTCCATATGTCACTTCATTTGGCTATCGCTGATCCGGTTAAAGGTTTCATTTTTCATTGCATTTTAATGCTTGGAGCCCCTTTTATTTTCTGTTGAAGGCATTTGAATTAACCTGATTACTGTCCCAAACTGTGCAGATGTTCCATGGTCCAATGGTGGATTATGAGAAGAGAATTGCATTACGAGATCTTGTAGATTGTGATAGCTTCCAGGTTATCGAATTGGACCCGATAAATGCTTTTCTTGCACGATTTCCTTCATTGATACATGGTTTCCATTTGCCCTTGACAGTGTTGACAATGAGCGCATGCACATAAAAATCATTTTAAATCGGTTGTTGCGGGTGGCGGTGCTCGGGGGTGCAAGGGTAGCGTGGTGCACAACTCCGTCTATTGAAGACACTGCGGCACAGCCGTGTCGGCCTGTGTGCACCCCAAGTTCTTCCACACCAACCTGACCTTCCATAAGTGGACGTTCGGAGATTTGGCGCCCTTGCATATCCATTCATTACTAAGAAAAACCTTATACATGGTTATCAGTAGTGCTAGTCAAAATAGGACGCTATTACTATCTAACAGTAGCGCGGGAAGACAAAGATCACTACTGCTATGAAAATAGCACTAGCGCGTCCCAGAAAAAAAGCGCTGCTACTATAACTGTCACACCATTGCCAACAGGCTAGGTATAGTAGTAACGCCCTATTTTGACAAGCGCTACTGCTAAGAAAATAGCAGTAGCGCATTTTCCTTACAAGCGTTATCGCTAAGTTTGACTTGCCCCTTCGCAGTTATCCCTCTTTTCCCAATTCCACATTATTCTTGCGTCCCTCTCTCCTCGTCGCCCTTGCTCCCTCTCGCCGCCCCTGCTCCCTCGCCGCCCCTGCCTCTGTCATCGTCACCGGGGTCACCTCCAGAGCCGCGCGTCGTCGCTGCCACCGGAGCCACGCGCCCTCGGGAGCCACCCTCGTCCCTTCCTCGCCGCCCTGCCTCCCTCCACGGCCCTGCCTCCCTTGCCATCACGGGGCCGCCCTGCCTCCTTTCATGGCCCTGCCACCCTCGACACCCTCCTCACCATCGTCTCCCCCGAGCACCTCCTGTGAGCACCCTCTTTGTAAGACCCCACCCCTCCTCTCTAGGTTAATTTACTTAGGTGAATTTAGTTATGAACCCTAGCTAGGTTTAAGCAGAGTAGTAGTGATATAGTAGGTGAATACTTTACAAGAGGGCAGTAGGTTAATTTACTTAGGTGAATTTAGGTACGAACCCTAGGTTTAAGTAAGAACCCTAGGTTTTGGTATGAACCCTAGGTAGTTAGGTTTTGGTATAAACCCTAGGTAGCTATTTTTATATATATGAATTTAGCTAGATATCAAATTAGGACAGAAATATTATTTTAGGGCAGTATTGAAATTTTTTGCTCGTGTATATTTGGACATGTGGTTGCTCGTGTATATTTGGACATGTGTTGCGGTGTCGAAAATGGATATTTGAAAATTGTTTGCAGTGAATGATTCCAAGTGGCCTATGTTTTGCCGGAATGTTGATTCATTTTCGTTCTGACAAATTTCAGGCGCTCTATTTGTCAGTTTGTAGCAAAGGTCATGCCGAAATTTTTCGTGAATTTCGGTATGACTTGTGCTACAAACTAGGACATATCGAGTGCTTGGGATTTGTTGCAACGGGAATGAATCAATATTCCTGCAAAACATTGACCTTTTTCATGTCATTATTCATTTTATTAGGTCTAGAATTAATTGACTAAGATTTAATCGTAGGAAACATGGCTAGCAATGATGAAGGACATGGTTCTGGTGATTGCAACGTCTACGCGGCGGGAGATGCCTATTTGAACCTTCTCAACCTCGGGTTCAAGACCGTATACCTGTCATGGGTGCGGCGAAATACCATATCATCGGTGAACCAATCCTACCTAAGGCAGCGTTAGAGACCATATACGGCGATCTCAAGAGACTTCATGACGATGTGCTGCAAAGAGAGAAAAGTCTGGCTGCCTCGCAAAATCCAGGATACCCGCTCTATGTGGTTAACGTGCCGCAGCAAAGGTTGTACGTCAACACATTCCTCGCGAAAAAGTTCTTCCTTCGATTCGATTACATCTTCGACATGTTTCACGTGAAAAAGCTAGATTTTACGTTTGTCCGCCTTTTTGCCTTGCACATGAACTACATCATCAGGATTGAGAAGATACCTTATATCTGTGTCGCTGACCTGTACTTCATGCACGAGAGCTTCTTGGCAGTCTGCAAAGAGCACCGTGAATAGTAACTACATCGTCAATTTCATGGTCGGCAATAAGGACAAGGAGACGATTCTCGTGCCTTATCATCCCATGTAAGTCATTCGCGCGGATGTCCTTTCTTTGATTTCAATCATTTCATTTGCATGCGTGGAGGCTAATTTGAGGTGTATTTATTTTGCGCAGCGACGGGCGCGCCGTCCTCATCATCCTTTACCCCCCGAGTCTCCCACGTTCTTTACTTGGACTCGTCGAAGAACATGAAGAAAAAGGATTACACCTACATAAAGTCTGTTCTCAACAGTGCTATCTTTACGTGCGGCGTACGGGGTGGAGAGATCTCGCTCAGGAAGACAAGGAACCGTGCGCCTTGCTTCGGCCATAAGACTGACTTCTGTTGCATCCAGCAGCCGAGTGGTACTATCAGTGATGGATTCTATGTCCTCCACCACATGCAGGAGTTCAGACGGGATCAACAGAACCTTCGCATGTCACCTAGATCCGACGATGCCCATATTCTGCAATGGGCAAAGAACCTAGGAGATATCCCGGATCATCGATTCTGAGCTGAGTTCTATCACATCCAGCGTGAACTTGCCCAAATCATCATGAAGGAGGTCCTCGAAAAAACAGGGATGTTCTACGAAGAAGGGCAAATGTCGTGGGAAGACGTCCGAACACGCGTAGCCCGTCAGCGTCTCGACCTGAAGCCTTCCACTACGCTCGGGGACTATCTCCTTGACTTGCATGGATGGCACGACATGTTGGAGTGATTGACGATATATGACAATGTGTTCGTTTAGTCCATACTTTCTCTATGACGAAACTTTGAGTTATGCATGACGAAACTTTATTTGTGATGTAATTAAACCGTCCTCCTCAACTAGCAAAGATCACTCTAGTTAGGGCATTTTGGGTACGATGAACTTTGTATGTTTATGATATGTTGCTTCTATTTTTGCCAAGTCTGTCTCTTTCTGTTACTCAACTATATATGTTGCATATCATCAACTCATGTGACGATGCAGGTGCATAGATCATCAATGGCGAAGAGTGCTACGCCAGGAGTATACGACGAGTGGCCGGAGTGTCAGGCCCAGGTGTACCGGTTTTCGGTTTCCGAGCGACAGCCAGTAGTTAGTTTAGGTTCACGCTAGTGCGAGAGAGGGATACGAACCGCCGCCTCAAGAAGTACTACATTATGTATGATGAGACATGGCATGTAACTTGTATAGCTATATCGTGATTATGACGTGACGACATGATTTGTGTTGGATGATATGATGAGACTATTATGTGTATGATATGATGAGCATATTGCATGTTTATGATATGATTAGAATACTGTATGAAACTTGTACAGAAACATCGCAAATATATAGCAAAAAAAACGATATGAGAAAATATAGTAGTAGCGCACTTTAGCACTGGACAGAAAAGCGCTGCTGCTAAGTAGGTATAATAGTAGCGCGTGTCAAAACACGCTACTGATACACTTAGCAGTAGCGTCGGTACAGAAAGCGCTACTGCTAAGTAGGTATAGCAGCAGCGCGCTACTGATAAACTTTAGCTGTAGCGCCGTATCAGTAGCGCGGTTACACCAAATACCCGCGCTACTGCTAGGGTTTTCCCTAGTAGTGATTCTCTGATTTGGTTTGGTGTGATGGAGATGTAAGTGTTTGATAGTCTTCACTTTGTCAGAACAAAGGGTACCAGGTAACTACAAGATGCATTGCTTGCTAGTTTGTTATGATATTTGACCTGATTGGAGATAGGATAAATTCCTTGCTGGTTTGGTACGATATTTGCCCTGAGTGGAGATAAGATGAATTGCTTGCTGGCTTATCTGAGTAACTTGGTTGCACTAATACTAAAAATACATGCTATCCATTTCTCCCTTGCTATTTCTATTTGGGGAAGATTATTGTTTGCCTTCTGAGTAGAAATCAAATGCTTCATGTTGGAATGATTGTTGGATAAGAAGGTAGAAAAACTAAACGGTGTCGTATTCTCATGACTTTTCTTCTTTATGTTTGGTGTTAAAGATATTTATGCCACCATGTAAAATATTTATCTAATAACTTGTCTCCTGCTGTGCAGCTATATCTGAACTTCTTGATAATGCAGTAGATGAGGTTTGTAATATCTTCTAACATCTTATATGAACTAGATACTCGCTAATTTAAATTGTGTGAGCATGCTCAAATGTCTGAAACACGGAGTATTCTGTTGTAAGCTAAAAATTTGAGATGCCACATTCCTGTTTCTCGAAAAACATGCTATACTGCTATCACATTTATTTATTTATTTTGTTGTATTCGTGTAGTATAACACAATGCTCTGTTGATCAGCGTGTTAGTAACTTCGCTCCCTAACATATGCCTCATCACTGATGGTGGCGATATGGAACAACACTTCTGTGCGATTAGTACTGTAAATTTGAGAACTGAAATCATTATAACCAGTGTTACAAATGCTTGCTGAGGAAAAGTCCTTGCATCAAAGAAGAACCGGAAGCAGGTTTCCTATCTTGACCAGTATTTCCTTTTGTTCCTAATTGTTGGCTCTTTCCTATAGAAGCTCTGAAACAAAATGAAGTGGCCTAAAATTAAGGACTAATGCTTTTGATATCTGATTTGAGAAAACTGATTCACAGAATATAGGTAGAAGGTAGACTGTAGCATTCATCATTGCTATCTTATACCTAGACATTTCAACGAACTGCTCCAAGAGGGGATGTCGAGAGTGACGGCGGCGATGAGCAAGTTGGCGTCTGTGAAGCTTCCTGGAGCCATTCTAGCTCTTCCAGAGTCACAAGGAGAGCCTGAAGTAAGGGTGCGTTCAATCGAGCACACTCGCTTCTTTCAGAATTCGTATAATAATTAGAAGTTAAGAACCAGTCATGCCAAAGATATGAAGTGGAACACATTTGCAAGCAGGGAAGCTGAGGAGCCAGGACACCAACGGTGCTAAGCCATTTGCCATCGAGAGGACAATGGCTGCCATCAGGGACCTCCAGACCAAGCTCAACACCTGCCTCGCCTCCGTCGACGTTGTGTTTCAAGAGGGTTGTCGTGGACGTCGTCCACGACGGCGAGCTACTGCGGTAGCTCGGGAGCTCATCCGAATGTACATGTTTCTATTGGTGTGCTCAATCACTCCTTGATGTGTTGTATGTATAGACTGGCAAGGATGTGGTGAGTCATCGACTACGCACACCGGGTGATGAAGGCGCATGGAGGACGAGGCGTGCGCGCAGAAGCATCAAGGGCCTCCCGCCGCCGCCGGGGCCAACGTCCACGCAATTTTCATTGATGTATCTTATGTTGCCAAACAGCAAAATGCTCCTGTCGATGCTTGTCTATGATGGCATGGTATTTCAGTTTCTTTCTCGCATGATGTTCCAATATACTCCCTCCATTCTTTTATGTAAGGTGTATTATTTTTGACACGGTGATCAAAGCACGTAATTATATACATGTGAGGACGAAATTAACCTTGGCAAAATCATTCATTAGCGGCAACTAAATCATTTAGGCTAGGAAAGTAAGAGATACACACAATCAGGAGAGAGATACTTTTCTTTTTGTCTTTAAAAAAGAGATGCATGCAAACAAGGGAAAGATGCTTTCCTTTTTTTAAGGGCTAACGACGAAATTACGAAAAATTATAAGACATACACCTTACATTATGAAATTTTATCAAAAAACAAATACACCTTATATAAAAGAACGGAGGGAGTAATAAGTTCATTGTACATGTGCTGCTATCCAGATTCAAAAAGGAAAGTAAAAAAGGGTGTTCATCTACCTGACACTGCCCAACAACTAGTACTCGGATAAGGATTGCCTCGAAAGGACATAGAGTATAACAAAATGCTACCGATGTAAGAAAATAGAAAGTAAAGCCCGTGCTTGGCTGTGGACATACCTGGCCATATGGGTCATCCTTTAAGACCGGTCCACGGGCACGGATTTTCAGCCCAACGCGCGTGAATAAAAGGGTATTTCTAAAAAACATGAATAAAAGGGTACAAGAGCGGGTAAGTACACTACACATATCAATAAACCATGCTCTACATTTGGGGTTGAAGAGGATGCCATGCATATTTTCTTTTCTTGCCCCTAAGCTAAAGCAGTTGGGTTCTCTAATCCCTGGTTTATTAGATCATAGTTGTTCTTACAACATAACAAGTATGTGCTAGAAGTTATTCAGGCCATTCTAAACTCAGGGCACGCCTAAGCCTCTGTGTGCACTATCTGACTCGAGAGTTCCCTTGAGTGAGTTCGGCCTACTTGGGCGAGTAGCGTCTAGGGGCGAAACCTTAGTGCGGTTCGTTTTACACCCAAGGGAAGTAAGACCGTCCTTATATATAAATTCCAACCTTTATAGTCTTCCTCATGTATATGATGGGGTTATATATCTTAATGGAAGGGGTTCATAGCTTGTTTGATAAAGACATTTCCCGATTCTTTTGGCAAGCGACGGATGGACGGTAGAATACCATATGGTAAAGATGTAGGGAGGGATCCAATTTTAAAGGTCCGTCTAGCAGATGAAGCATGAGATATCCCTGGGGCTATCCTTCTCCAATGGCAATGGTGAGGGGATCCTATTTTGGCTTGACCCATGGGTGGACGGACCCGTTATGTACAGGATCAAACTTGTTTATCATTTGCTCGGATCCAATGGTGTAGGTCTCCACGGCTTCCCACAATGGCCATCGGAACATCTCATTCCCGTACATTTGGAGACCTAGAGTGGGCTAGCTTGCGGGCGGCCCTCCCATCGTTTGTTGCGGATTATCAGGACATCATATCCCGGCAGTTGGCTCCTTTGAGGGACTTCTCTCTCGGCTCGGCATACCATTTCATGTGTTGACGGCCGCCTATTGGTTGGACCCCTTCGCTCTAGAAAGCGCTCTTATTACTGAAGATCAAAATCTTAGTTCGACAATTGTTGCAAGATCGCCTCTCATCTGGGATGGAGGTGATCAAGCGGCAGGACTCTAGGAATGGGTTATGCCCTCTTTGTGGTGTCCCAGAGCCTAGGACCCACATCCACTTCTCTTGAATGGCAACAAGAGTTCTTTGGAGTTTTGTCCATGAGGATCTAGGCCTAGGAGGCACTGGAGTTGGCCGGGTCGCTTCAAACCCGTATCAACCAGATCGGGTGGAGAAGACGCCTCTTTTAGCTTGTGTTGCGGCGCTAGCTTGGACCCCATGGATGACACACAATAAGATGGCAATTAAGTAGGTCTTTTTTAGGCGGGCCTCTGACTCAATTTTCAACTTCCTTGCATTTTTGCAACACTAGCACGCGTTGTCTAAACAGCAAGATCACGATCGGCTTGGCCGATGCCGCTCGCCAATTTGCCTCGTCGCGGGCCGCGTGACACTCCGACCACTTAGTGGTCTTTTTTCTTATTTTATTTTATGCTTTTTTTGCTCGTGTTTGTGTTGATGTCCTAGCAGAATATTTTATTCCTATGATGCACGTAAACTTGTTGTATGAAAGTCGTGGTTGCTTTATTTATAAAGCAGAACGAGTCTTTATGTGCAACTTAACAATAATTATTTTGTGTTTATGAAAAGGCTAGGAACGACAAGCGCTTTGGTATGTATATTTTGCTGCACAAGCACTCATATAGGGACAAATGGCTGAAGATCAGGTCACTCGACATGATCAACTACACGATGAGGGACAACAGATGCACCTACCAACACTTGACAATGCGCTTCCTACCGGGAGCACCATGGGAACTGATTTGCAAGTAACAAGTTTCAGAGTCTTCACTGATGCTGCCTGGAACACAAAGGCACACAAGCATGATACAGGAATTGGCGTATGCATCTGCAATGAGGTTCTGCTTTTAGGTTCCTAACTTGCTTCTGCAGTGTTGTCATTATTGCTGAAGATGTTTACTCCAATCCAGGCCATTGGGACATGAGATCTGATGTTGCAAATATCTCCAACCTCTAGAAAGCCCACTCTCTGAATATTTACCACATGAAGAGAGACTTGACTGCGTTGGCTCATAGCTGTGCTAAGGAAACGTTGAAGAAACTGGATATGCAATCCCCTTCTTCCTTTTGTACTAAAATACTTTCCATAGGGATATGCAATGCCCAATGTTGCTTCTTTTAAGCAACTTTGTTTTGGAAAGTTTGCGATCCTTGATGTAAAATGTGTGTGAATTCAATGTATGTCGCCTTTGTTCAGTTCAATAATAACACTAGTCCTGTACCGTATATGCCTGTTAAATACTCCCTGCGTAAAATGATGATCTAAATGATTTTATACTTTTTCTGTCTCAAAATAAGTGTCGTAAGCTTAATATAACTTTATACTAAGGCTAGTATATAAAGTTAAGACACTTATTTTGAAACGGAAGGAATATTAGTTTACAGAAGTAGTACAAGCCAGTCTATAGACAAGCACATGAACCCAGTTAAAAAATAGTCCCATCGTACATGCCGATTAAAATCCAGTGTGGCGAATCGATTAGGACCAGAACCACACATAAACCCAAGTTTGGCTAAGTTAGAAAATTGACGATGTGAGTACCTCCCCAAGCAGTACACATTGCTGATGCTCGAATATGCTCATCCGAATCTCTGCGACGCATGTTCAGCCTCTTACCAACAAACATACCCATGGAAAATGATGGTTGGCAAGCAGTTAAGCAAGTGCTCAGGGACTAAGCTAGGCCAATCCACAACTGGGTCATCCACCGTAGATAAACAATAGGAAACATTGATCTAGTGAAGGATTTGCTGATTTTCAATGAACTCAAACCTCAATAGAATGTGCCGTAGCCAGCTCCTACCCTTGCAGGTGCCAGCAATAAGATGGTTTGTTGAGGCTACTGCTGCCTGCTGGTGGCAAACCTAAACCCGGTCAAAGAATCTTAACACCCGCATCATCCAACAGTTGAACATAGCTCATGGGGATAGTCAATGCTCGACAGCGCTGTCTAACAAACATGCATAATGCGGCTGGCTGAACTTGGAAATTGAACTTGCTTAGTTTACGTGACCCCAAGACAAGAGGCTTCCACATTTTATATCATCCAACTCTGGTCACAACAAGGGCGAGCATGCGAGAAACCATCCCGAGTGGAGCTCCACGACGCGGGGTCATGCCTCACGCGTTGTCTTCCGTTGTCTCCCTTATTTCATCCCGCCAAAGTCACAGCGCAGTGTCCCTGCAAAGAGAATGTCACAATGTATACTTAGTTTTCGGTTTGTTTTAAATCTAATAGGTATGAGACTATGGAACAATAGCATTTGATCTGAAGATATAATCAGGCATGAGACTATGGAACACATGCCCAGGACACTGTACAAAGACTTATACAACCTACTGTCACCGAATTTGTACTTTTCTGTGCATTTCTACATGAACATCACATATAGCTTATACGTCATGTATGTATGTCCCATAAGAATGGATTGCTTCTTCGTGGACGGAGACCGTTCCTCTCAACAGCGAGACGCTCGTGGCAACTTCATCAATCTTGCAGTCTCAATGTTGCAAAGTCGTCTAAAAAAATGAATTTAGGAGTAAATCCAAGCATGTGGACCCTTTCAATTGTCTGTTGTGTGTGCCAACCTTATCGGCCTCTAAAAGTTGTCGTCCACCTCTTCTACATCACTGCAAAACAACTAACCGTAACTAGAAAAATGTATGTGCGCAGAATAAAGTAGTACTCCTGCTCCGCGCAAGCAGTTTCTTCTCCATTGCCTCCCTCGTTCCGCCCCTATTCTGTTTCGGCTACATTGCACTGCTCCTTCCGCTTGATGAACTTCGATGTCATTCTGCAGCGCGATACTGACATGGCATCCAGTAAATAACAGTCATCATTGAGACCTTCGGCGCGTCAGCATAAATTAGAAGATCAATCCGGCAGCAATGCCGTTTCTTTCCTAGCCTTTTCTCTTTGGAAATTTACGACGTTATGCCAGGTAGTCATGCTGACGAGCAAGCTGCCTATATATATTTGAGAGAGAGAGAGAGAGAGAGAGAGAGAGAGAGAGAGGGAGAGATGTTCAGCAGGGAGGTCTTGGCACAACTCCCTCCAGCAGTTGGACCTTGAGACACCATTTTGCTATGGAAATGGCGACCGTGCCACCACACGACATCAGCCAAGATGAGATCGTTGTGGCCGTCGTCCCCACGGTGGATCCTCCTCCTCCAGGTCCTGAGGTCAAGATCGCTCCACCTCCTCCGGGTCCTGAGATCAAGAGTCCTCCACCTCCTCAGGGTCCTGAGATCAAGAGCGCCGAGCTCATGCGGGACCTGAGCAAGTACATCCTGCTGCTGGCAATGCTGGTGGCTACGGTGACGTATGCCGCGGGGTTCAACCCGCCGGGAGGCATCTGGCAGGACACCAACGACGCTGCCGGCCAGCTCGCTGGCGACTCCATCATCCGGACCACCAGCTACCGCCGGTACCTGGTGTTCTACTACTGCAACGCCACCGCGTTCGCCTCGTCGCTGGTGGTCATCGTCCTCGTCCTCTTCCTCGCCCTCCTGCGGGAGAGGAATAAATGGATCAGCATGCGGCCACTGCTGGCAGTCATGGTGTTGGACCTGGCGAGCGTCATGGGCGCCTACGCCGCCGGCACCTGCCGCGACAAGCTCACCACCATCTACTCCTTGGTGCTGGTGGGCCTCATCGTCCTCTACCTTGTCGGTCAGATGGCGCTGGCCTCCTTCTGGTCAGATCAGTACTTCTACTCCAACGACGACCCCACCGGTGATAAACGGCTCCGCAAGGTCCTGATGCTACTCGCGACGTTCGCGGTGAGCGTCACCTACATAGCAGGGATGAGCACGCCAGGTGGCTTCTGGGACGACCCCGAGAGCGGCCACCGTCCCGGCGACGCGATCCTCAAGGACAGCCACGGCAAGCGCCTGACGATCTTCTTGTGCTTCAACGCCATGGCGTTCGTGGCATCGCTGCTCATCATCGTGGTGCTTCTGGATAGGAAGCCCCGCCTGAATGAGGCCTACGGGTGTATCGCCATTGCGCTGATCAGCCTCGTCGGCGCATACACCGCCGGCAGCTGCAGGGAGACCGACACCACCATCTATGTCATCAGCCTGGTCGGTGCTGTCATCTCGTTCATTATATTCCTCCGAGCTGTCATTTATTTCAAAGAAAATGTGCCTGTTGTTGGAAAGTTCATGAAAGACATAAGGGCTGCCTGCTTCTGGGCCAAAATCAAAGATCTCCATGGCTCCGTGTCAGGAAGGTTGCAAGTATCAAGGACTCCAAGCCTGCGCACTATTAATAGCAGGTACCACGGCAGCACATAACTTCTTCTTGTTCTTCTTCCTCCTCTGCAGATTCCAGCTTACAACTGACCACTGTTTCTCTGCAACTTCTAGGAAGGCAGCTGACAAGGCCAGCTCCCTTGTTCTGTTGCTTGCCACTCTTGCAGCGGCCATCACATACCAAGCAGGGTTGGACCCGCCGGGTGGAGTCTGGCAGGACAACGGCCAAGGGCACATGGCCGGCGACCCGATCCTCCTGACGACGAATCCTGGGCGGTACAAGGCCTTCTTCTACTGCAACTCCGTCGCCTTTGTGGCATCCTTGGTCGCCATCATCCTGGTCCAGAACAGGCTTCTGCTCAAGACCCACGTGCTGGAGGCAGCAATGATATTGGACTTGTTTGGCCTCATCGGTGCGTACGCCGCCGGGAGCTGCCGGGATGTAAGCACCTCCATTTACGCCATGGCCTTGGCAGGGGGCGTCCTGGTCTACGTGGTGATCCATGTCGTCTTCTTCACGTTGGACCACACCGACACCATAACCCCGCAGGAAATTGAGATGGTGGAGAAGAGGCGCAAGCGGCTGCTCCTCTTCGCGGTCTTGGCCGCGACCGTCACTTACCAAGCCGGGTTGACTCCTCCAGGAGGTTTCCGGCTCCATGACGATGGGTCTAGCGGGTATCAAGCAGGTGACCCGGTCCTCTTAAACAACTTTCCCCGCCGCTACACCGCCTACTTCTACTGCAACTCGGTGAGCTTCATGCTGTCCATTGCCCTCATCATACTGCTAGTGAACCCACATCTATACAGGCCCGCCATACGGAGCTATGCACTTGCTATTTGCACGGCGGTGGGCATGTTCGGCCTGATGGGGGCCTATGCTGCCGGAAGCACACAGCATCTGAAAACATCCATCTACATCTTCGCGTTGGTGGTTGTGGTCCTCTTCGTTATAGCTGCACTGTTCCTATTGTTCTTGCATAAGAATAAAAATGGAGACACCAGCAGTCAACCGAAGCCAGAGACCGATGACGACGAAGAAAAGACAAAATATGCCAAGCAAAAATACCTGATGCTGCTAGGAATCCTTGTGGCAAGTGTCACCTACCAAGCCGGACTAGATCCGCCCGGCGGAGCTTGGCAGCACAGCAGTGAATGGTACGAGGCAGGCAACCCGGTCATGCATGACAACAGGAGGCCCCGGTACCTCGCCTTCTTCTACAGCAACTCTACGTCCTTCGTGGCGTCCATTGTTGTTATCATCATTTTGCTACTGGAGTGGAAGAACAAGAAGAAATGGTCAATCAGGGTGTTGAGCACGACGATTGTGCTAGATTTGCTCGCTCTCCTAGTGGCCTATGCAGCAGGCTCCAGCAGGGGGTGGAAGACGTCTCTGTATGTCGTTGCACTGATCATTGCCGTGCTGGCCTACATTGCAATTCATGTAATGCTGGCATTCTTGTGTTCACATCATGATGACAGTTCTCCGCCCCCGGAAAATCCTCCTCCGATACAGGAGCGGGTGAATGGTGGGAATCAGGCATAGTTAGCTGCAGTATATCTCACCCCATTTATTGTGAGTGCTCTGAAGCTCTGTTCATGTGAGACTAGAGGAGAGATTTGGATTTTTGCCACTTTGTTCGCTTGGCTTCGCAGATTTGCCACTCTGCAGATTTGATTCGCATAATTGTCACTTAAATCGTTGCATCTTTGATTAGTATGCCATTAGCTCTGTTTTATTTTTTCAACATTAACTAGCTAGTGAAAAGACCAGCTTACCCTTGACTAACTACACGAATGTATTTGGTTTACACGTAGGTATATGGTTTGACCATGGACTCAATCCTACCAGTACGAGGTGTTGGCTTCCTCTGCCAGGTTGCCGCCGCCGTCGCTCTCCACTCGCCGTCGCCGCTCTCCGCTCGCCATCGCCGCCTGCTTGCCGCCGCCTCTTGCACCACCCGCGCGCTTGCCGGTCGCCAGTCGCCCTTCCAGCTCCCTACTCACCCCATCGGCTTGCTGGTCGCGGTGCCGACCGCTCGAGGTCGCCGACGCCGCTCACCACTGGCAGTCTCTGCCTGCACTCCACCGCCTCTTGTGACACCTGTGTGTTTGCTGGTCGCTGGTTGCACCTCCTGCTCCCTGCTCGTGGAATGGCCGAAGAAGACGTGTCTGAAGCTAACTCCAAGTGCAGTTGTTCATTATATCATTATACAGTGTCTAATTATTCAGAACTTTCACTGGGCACTTCCTCTCTTAGCATGTTTTGTGCTATAATCCCAACTTGTGGGCATGCTTTATTTGTATGATGAGAGCAGGATCGATGTATATTAGTCAGAACTTGTTGTACTTTTTGTATGAAGGAATGAAATTACATGATTTGGAATCATTTTTTTCAGTCATTTGTTACAAGCTATGACATTTTTTTCCTGAACTTATGTTGGTAGATTAATAATTCAACAAGGACAAGCTTAACATACAGTAAAATGATCGAAATTGCTCACATATTGATCAAACCAAAACTTGATAACAACCATGCCATAGCAGATCATTAAGTAAAGTTATAAGAAAGAGTGTTGTTGAACTACACATGCGGGTTGATGAACTGAGAAGAGGCTCCAAAATTTCCCAAAAATTAGATCCTTGTGAATACAATGGCTCATTGAAAGTGTGAGTTCACATCTCACATAAGCAAGCATACTTAAGAAAAATAATAGTCACACATATAATTCATCCAATTTGAAGCTTCCTTTTTGGAGTCATCTTCTTTGGTGGAGCTGCAGTTGGCATCCTCTTTGGAGTCATCTTCTTTGGTGGAGCTGCAGTTGGCATCCTCTCTGGAGTAATTATGTTGGCTTGTGAAGAACTTCCTTCTCCCAGCAAAAAAGCAAGGCGGCTGCACATATGTATGTATCACATTCAGGTAAATAATTTTGTTTCTCATTTGTACATTGTTGACCATAGAGCTATTTGTCATTGTAACTTACCTTCTAGTGACCATGCTTGGACTGTCTTGTAGAATTTGTTCCCTAGTTAGCCTTTGTGGGGTGCTAGGTTCTGCCGGCCATGCTTTTGTATTGTTCTTTCTAGGCTTCCTCTTCCTGAAATTAAACCAACAAATTTATTTTTGGCATGACGTGATTATTTAAGCTTTAAGCAAAAGAATAATACTGGCCTTTTTTTGGTTCCATTGAGTGGACACTTGTAACTAGCCTGCCTGTGACCCTTTTCACCACATTTTTTACAGGTCACTGGGCCTCTAATCATTTTCTTCCCCTTAGCATTGGTGGGAGAAGCGCTACCATCATTGGAACCATCATTGGTGTCTTTCTTCTTGTGTCCGCCTTCAAGACACCCTTTGATTCTCAGTTTTCTTTGTCTTCCTTTGTTTCTTTTCTTAAGTGGTGCACCCACAACAAATGACAGCTCCACACGTGGCCATTGTGATTTGTCTGTCATTGGCTCAATCTCTCTCCCATATGCGGCCCTAAATCTGTCCACAGAGTAGTACTCATGCACAAATTGTTCAAGGTTTACTCTCTTTTGTGATGTCACAAAGGCCAAGACATGTTGGCATGGCTTACCAGTGTGCTGCCATTCAAGACAAGTACAAGTCTCTTGATTTAGCTTCACAATATGTCTTTCACAATTCTTGCTATTGTCCCAAACCTCCGCACTCCAATTAGCAGATTCCACAACTTTCAAGTGCCCCAAACCTCTAGTATTTGCCCTCTGCTGAACCATAATTGCAGGTAGTATCCGTCCAGATGGCAGTCTTTCTCCAATCCTTCTCCTCTTTCTCCACAAAAGCATGATCATCTCTCTAACTTTATCAGCTAGTTCAGTAACAGGTAGTCCTTAATGTCTCGGATCCAGTTGTTGAAAACTTCTGCTACATTATTAGTGATGTAGTCACACTTGATATCTGGATTGAAGACACACCTCATCCACTTGAGATTATGGTACTTACTTAACCAGAGCCATACCTCATTTGATTCTTTAATGATTTTCCCCATATGTTCTGCAAACACCTCTTCCCTATAAGCCCTTGCTGCAGGATACATCCTTCCAAACCCATGGAATCTTTTCACAAAATTCTTCATAAGATGGTAAAAGCATTCCCTTTGTTCAGCATTGGGAAACACATTATTCACAGCATTCTCTAAGCCTTTGCAAGCATCTGTGCACACTGCATGAAGTGGAGGATCTCCTATTGCCTTCTTAAGCTGATTCATAAACCAAGTCCAATTGTCTTCTGTCTCGGACGCTATGAACCCATAAGCAAGTGGATACATCCAATTGTGACCATCAACTGCTGTAGCGGAAGCCAAATGGCCATTCCACCTTCCATTCAATGCAGTAGAATCTATACTCAAGTGTGGCCTACATCCTTCCAAAAAACCATCGATGCATGGTTTAAGTGCACAAAAGAACCGATGAAAATACACATTACCATCTATTTCTAGTACTTCAATCTCCACAACACTTCCAGGTGACCTCTTCAGGACCTCGGCCTTCCATCGGTATAGCATCTCAAAACTCTCTTCCCATTTACCATAAACCTCTTCGAGACCTTTCTCTCTTCCCCTCCAGACCGTGTCATATGAAATTATGATAGAGTATTGTTCTTGCAACTTTTCCATCAATTCTTTAGCGCCCATATTGGGTGAATTCCTAAGGATACTCACAGCCTTGCTAGCTACCCAGTTTTGAGATGGTGTTATCGTCTTCACCCTGCTGCTTGAAATACAATCGTGTTGATCAACTAAAAGTGTGACCTGCACATATACAAGAAAGAATGGAAGTGTGGTTTAAAATAGGACATAAACATAGCCATAAATAATTTAAAGAAAGAATGAAGGTTGGGCAGTTAGCTATATTTCACCTTTACAGTACACTTATCATCCTGTAGGCCTCCAACAATCCTCCAAGGGCAATCTTCGCTGGACTTGCAGAACCCTCTAAACCTCTTCTTATCTGACTTTTCCGTGCCTAGTTCAAACTCCTCATTGATGGCAAATTGTCTCACTGCTAACCTGAATTCTTTCATTGATGGGTACATAGTACCAAGGTCCATTTTAGGGTGGTCCTTATCATACGTAATCACAATCTCATTCGGTATGGCATCACTAACAGGAATGGCAGCACCTTCATTATCACCCCCCTGCTCAGCCATTCTACGACCTTTTGGTTCACTCTTTCTTGGTTTCTCTTCCTCATCCTTCAAGCCCAAAATCTCACATAACTGATCCTCACTCACCAGTTCAATTCTACCTTCTTCATCATGCGTCTCTACTATCTGTAAGTTATCCCAATCGACTTCTGGGATAGGTGATTGCAGAGTACCAGTCCCCATAGCGACCTTCGAATCATGCCTATTCGAAACAGTTAGGAAAACATGACCATAAGATTGAGTTAGTGGTAGTAAAAGAAAAGTTAAAGTAGTTGTTGCAATCTGTTGGAGCTAAAATATATAACTGAATTTTCCTTTTTTACTAGTATATATGTAAAGGTAGCAAGTTGACAGGAGCATATAGTCATTCCAGCCCATCAAAGGAAAAATACTCTAGCGGAGGAAACTCTTCTTTTTCTATCAGTTGATGAGCTCTTCTTTTGTCAGTTTGCAGAAACCACAAATATAAACACAAAACTATAAGATAAGAAATAAAGGATCACTTGTTCATTCTATTTCGTCATTCCTCGTTCCAGGATTTGTAAGAGAAGAGAGATCAAGTATTGTGGATTTTGAACTGGAGATCAAACGAAAAAAGCAAATGAAAGGAAAATCATGTTACCCTCCAAGCCGATCAGGTTCCATGCTGCCACTTCAATAGCGGACAATCTGCAGCATGGGCCGTGCAGGCACTCAGCAGTCCAAGACGTCCAGCCAGCAGCACGCGGCGTCCAGGCGATCGGCGGCGCAAGACGTCCACCCGGCGACACGCGGCGTCCAGGCGATCGACGGCGCAAGACGTCCAGCCGGCGGCACGCGGCGTCCAGGCGATCGGCGGCGAGCGCGACATCCAAGGAACTCGTAGTATGTTAGTTATGTAAATAATCGGTAGACAACGCAGGCCTTGCGGTTGTAGTGCTGATTCGTTGCCAAATATGTATGTGTAGATAGCTACAAGGGCATGTTGGTCTTTTCACTAGCGTATTAATGAAAGAATATAATTAAAACAGGGTTAATGGCATGCTAATCAAGGATGCAACGACTTAAGTGGCAATTGTGCGAATCAAATCTTCAGAATGGCAAATCTGCGAAGCCCAACGAACAAAGTGGCAAAAATCCAAATATCTCGAGACTAGAGAGAGTACTCGATGTGAGTACGACGCACTTGCCAAAATTCAAGGCTCTTTTTGTATTTTCATTTCTCCCCATTTTGTGCCCCAATTTGATCTATTGGTTAACATTATGTAAGATATAGTACAACATGGGGGGAATCCGATTAGATTCTTTTGGGGGGTGTCTATATGGCAGTTTTGACTGATTTCCAATTGGCCAACTGCCTCAACCCCGCCCGTTGCCACGGCGTCCGTGTAATTGCTGGCTCCATCTCGGGCTTAACAGAATTAAAGATGGAAGAGGATATTTCTTTTTGCAAGAAAATTCTAATTGTTGTCGAAATCAGTCTGACACTAAATAGAAAATCCGTTTTTTCTCTACACTTGTTCTTAGATATATGGTGCTCAGCTTTGTCAGGTTTCTTCTATCCTCTTCTCCTGGTACATCTGCAGTTTACTTTATGTAACTGGGTCATTGAAAACCACTAATGCTAGTATGTTTGAGTTGACCAAAAAGGGGAACTCTTCTGCCTCATGAATATTCCGAGTCAGGTAAAACCTGAATCCAGTGATTGTGCTAGGTTCACACGCAATATACTATTCCATGGTTGCATGATTCTAAGACTAAGATCATTCTTCGTCATTGTTAACACTTGAAAGAACCACTTTCACAAATATCCAAAGACAATAAGCTAAGGAAGGATATAAACATCTCGCCCATCCATAGTCTTGACCTGAGCTGCTACATTAGCTCTGCAAGATTCCTAATTTGTCCTCTAAAAAAATTATTTTCTTAGTTTCTACCTTGAGGGCATAATCTATGATGACTTGACCAAGTGCTTCTCTATTAATTTTGCAAAGTCTCATTTAAAGATTGCGAGATTTATACTACATCTAGTTATTCAATCTTCAATCTTATAACTGGCATGTGAACATGTGGCCAGTGTTATATTTATGATGGCTTTTGGCCTTCTACACATTGGCCTTTGGCCTCCCACCTGTACTTATATATATATGTTAGTTTGGCCTTCAGATAATATCAAGTTGCTATTACTAACATGGTATCAGAGCCTAGGTTTTAGGTCATCCTATGACGCCGCAACTCGTTTGTTCTTCCAATAGAATTTTTAGTTTTTTTAACTATACAAGATTATCTAGTCTAGCTCAGGTTGCATGCCACAAAATCATAGTAAATCGATTGGAACAACGACGCCTGCATCTGCATCGACCTAACCTAGACACGGACATTTTTCATCATTGGTTTGTGTCTCAACTTGATGTTAAGAATGCATTTCTTAATGATGAGTAGCGTGAGCCTCTCCCTCTCCCTCCCTCCCCCTCCCTCCCTCCCTCTCTCTCTCTCACTGGCCTTAAGCAAGCCCCCCGCGCTTGGTTTGAGCGTTTTGCCTTTGTACTATAGCTAGGTTTTGTCCACCTTTCTACTCATGGCCGCACTCTTCTTCTATACATTGATGAAATGATCATCACTGGCGATGATGTTGAGTACATTGCCTTTGTCAAGGCCCGTCTCAGTGAGCAGTTTCTTAGGTCTGATCTTGGTCCTCTTCGTTACTCAAGCAAAGTATATCCAGGATCTTCTTTCTCGTGTGGCTCTTAGTGAGACTCCTATGGAGCTTAATGTTCACCTTCATGCTTCTGATGGTGAGCCCTTGTCTAATTTGATGTGTTATCGTTATCTCTCTCTCCCTCCCTTCCCCTCCCTCTCCCTCTCCCCCTCCCCCTCCTCCCCCTTCCTCCCTCCCTCCCTCCCTCTCTCTCTGGCCTTAAGCAAGCCCCCCACGCTTGGTTTGAGCGTTTTGCCTTTGTACTATAGCTAGGTTTTGTCCACCTTTCTACTTGTGGCCGCACTCTTCTTCTATACATTGATGACATGATCATCACTAGCGATGATATTGAGTACATTGCCTTTGTCAAAGCTCGTCTCATTGATCAGTTTCTTATGTCTGATCTTGGTCCTCTTCCCTCCCTCCCTTCCTCCCTCCCCCCCCTCTCTCTCCCACTCTCTCTGGCCTTAAGCAAGCCCCCCGCACTTGGTTTGAGCGTTTTTCCTTTGTAATATAGCTAGGTTTTGTCCACCTTTCTACTTGTGGCCACACTCTTCTTCTATACATTAATGACATGATCATCACTAGCGATGATGTTGAGTACATTGCCTTTGTCATGGCCCGTCTCAATGAGCAGCTTCTTATGTCTGATCTTGGTCCTCTTCGTTACTTTCTTGGGATTGAGTTTTCCTCTACCTCTGATACCTTTTTTATTTCCCAAGAAAAGTATATCCAGGATCATATTTCTCGATCGGCTCTTAGTGAGACTCCTATGGAGCTCAATGTTCACCTTCGTGCTTCTAATGGTGAGCCCTTGTCTAATCTGATGCGTTATCATCATCTTGTTGGAAGTCTTGTCTATCTCGTTGTCACTCGTCCAGATATCTCCTATCTTGTCCGTATTCTATGCTAGTTTGTTTCTGCTCCCACTTCGTTTCACTATAGTCACATTTATGTTCCACGATATCTTCGTGGCACCATCTTTCACCGTGTCTTCTTTCCCCTTTCTAGCTTGTTACAGCTCCAGGCCTATTCATATGCTACGTGGGCCAGTGATCCTTCAGATCGTTGTTCTTTTTCTGTGTACTGTGTTTTTCTTGGTGGTTCTCTCGACAGTTTCCCGTTCGAGTGCAGAGGCTGAGTTGCGAGCTTTGGCTCTTTTGACGGCAGAGGTGACTTGGTCACCATGGTTACTAGAGGACTTTGGTGTTTCTTTCCCTACACCTACTACCCTTTTGTCATACAATACAGGTTATCAGTATTACGCGGGACCCCGTGAAGTGTAGGGATTAAAATTTTATGCACCTAGCCCTTCCCCCAAAATTCAACTCCTCAAACGAACCCGATCCCACATGGAATCTCTCTCCACCTTCATCGGAATCGGGGAAGGCGGATGGCGGCCATGTTTCTATGTCCGTGTTTCCCCTCTGTACGTGATGTAGGTACTATATGTCCTCCTCTGCCTATGGTGGTGCTCTGCCCATGGTTGGGGACAATGGGGAGGAGCACCGCCGTGGTTGGAGGTGACGGGGACAACGAGGAGAAATTGGAAAAAAACTCACCGGAGATGCGCGTTGGGGGGAGGGATCGGAAGGGCTACGACGGGGTGGGCTAGGGGGATACCGGTGATGAGGTGGATGTGGGAGGCATTGGTGTGCCCAACCGAGCGAGAGATAGCGTCAAGAGAGGAAAAAATAGTAAATGTGCTTTCTCAGAACAAATATAGTCACAGGGAGTGTTCTAAGAAATATATCCTCAAATTTTGAGGCACTAAAAGAATATAGGAAGGGCTGATTGATCGGGGAATTCCACCCTTGTGCGACGGGGGGAAACCCTAGCCATCGTCTCCTCTAGCTCCCACATCCCTTCCTCTTGCCTCGTCGCCACCGGAGCATCCTCTCCTCTCCGTGTGGGGGCGGGCGGCACGGGACGCCTTATTCACGTGGGGGCCCATCGCTATGTGGGGCATGGAGGCGCCAGTGGCTGAGCGTCGGCGTGGAGGACTGCATGGTAACGGTTGTGGCTCCTGCCTGCGGTGGTGGCGGCGGCGAGTGCCTGGAAGCGGTGGCCTAGGTCAAATCCGATCTGGAGGGTCCCTGGCGGCCAGCGGCGCATGGGTGGGCTGCGACTGGCGGGGTCATCTTTGGTCGTGGCCACGATAGCATGCAAGCAGCTACTACAGGGGTGCGGTGACTGCCGGTCAAATCCGCCCGGATCTGGCCCCTGGTTGTCGGCGGGCGGCTTGGGGTGGTGGCAGCGGACACCCTGGTCGAGGCTTGGATACGGGTTGCAACGGTGTGATGGCAGCCCGTGGTGGCGATGCGGGCCGCGGCGCGGCGGCGGCTGGACTTGCTCCGGTATGGGTCTGTTGGCGCGCAGCCCTAGTGGAGGTCTTTGGGGTCTTCCGCGGTTGCTGGTGTGGCTGGTCCGGTACCCCGCGTTGTTGAGCAGGTGGACGGGACGGCCGGATGCGGATCCAGGTCGGGAGCTACGGGCAGTACCAGAGAGTAGATGTCCAGGAATGTCATTGCTCTGGTCATTCCTGTGCTGATCTATATTGCAGCCTGCGCAGCAGTATGATTGTTCCGCAACAAGGGCTAATCTGGCAGCAGAAACTCTCATGAACCATCCCAATGATCAAGAAAGCTTAGGCTTGGCACAATTCTTTATCTGGCTTTCAATCGTCTTGAACTGCGAGTGTTGCATATATTTCAAGATATTCAGTTTATTGCTCACATGTACTTTCCAAACAATATATATCGGGGACGTCTGTATATTATCATTTTTTTTACTTTTGTGCAAATAAGGTAAAAGAATATACTTTCTAGATTGAACATTTCCAGCCAATGTGTACAATTATTCAGTATTGGACATATAGTCAAACAATGAAAAATGCTAATTTGGAGCTTTGGTTTCGGGCTTTTTCATTGGTCCCAGACTGGTAGACCTACCATAGCAGTGCATTTTGTTTGGGGGAATTGGTGGTAGGATTTGAGGGGTATGAGACATATAATCCATTGTTTGGTTGGGGTAAGGGGATTAAAGGAGCGCAATTCCTATGTGTCTCTTCTTTGCCCTCCCCCCTGTAATTCACAAGGGATAGGGATGAGAAAATAACCTCATCTCAAATTACTTTATTAATTCCCACCACACACACCAAACATGGGTTTGAAACTAATAATCAACTTTCCAAGCCTAACCCCAACAACTTTCCAAGGGATGCCGCCCCGGGTCTCGTGGAGGAGCACCCCCAACACACACCACCCCTCCCTCCCCTCCCTATCTATCCTTCAATGCAGCACCATGGGGTACAGTAAAAGTTCACCCTGGCAAACCTCAAATCCTGGGTTCACTACTGAAAATACAGGTATCTTTATGGCCTTCGGTCGCAATGGCTGCATTCTGCTTAATGACAGCATTACTTACCTCACTTTGTCTGCTTCATTTGGTGTAAATGAACTATTGTTCTATGATCACTTTAATTCATCATGGCCCTCCTGTCCCTTTAATAACATTTGGTGTAACTATTCTTTGTTCGCATTAATTCATCATGGCCCTCTTATCCCTTTAATTCCATTTGGTGTTACTGTTCTTTGTTCAATTTAATTCAGCGTGGCCCTCCTATCCCCTAATGTTTGGCAGAAAATGAAGTTCATCTCTTAGTTGGACAACAAAAAGCACTCAATCAAAAGTCATGTCGTGAATTCAGAGGACTTCTTTTATGACCGGCTTAGCCTACAACCGGAGGAGGCCCAATGGCACACGAAATTAGGGGCTTGGCCCAATTTATCTTATCATTATTAGGGGCTTAGCCCAGTTTGTCGTTTTTATTAGCACGTAGGGAGATTATATAAACTCATGTAAGGACTCGTTTTGAGACAAGCAGAAGCAATCATATTTCCTCGGCTTCCTTCAGTAGCCGGGTTCCTAAACCCTAGCCGTCGCCGTCTCTCTCTTTCTCTCTCTCGCTCGCTCGCGACCACAGCACCCTAGCGTCGCCGGCCACGCACTTCGCCTCGCCAACCCTCCTTCCACCCCTATAACCTGAGGCCTTGCCCTTGTAGGAACTCGGTCCCTATAAATCTGGTATCAGTTGTCCCGGGTCCGGTCATGTCCACTCAGCAGCCTACCACCACCCTTCCTCCGCTGGCCACCTCCACGCCGCTGGCCACCACGGCGGCCGCGCTGTCCCTGTCCGGGTCGATCCCCTCTTCCACCTGGATATCGTCGGGCTCTGCTCCCCTCGTCTTCACCCCGAAGGAGATGACGACGGCGCTCCGGGAGCTAGGGCAGGCGGTCGCAGGTATCCGCACTTTCCTCCCCGGGCCTTTCGGGCCGCAGCCGCCCGCCGCTTTTGCCCCCACCATGGCGTCGCCGCCGCCACAGTCGCTGGCGCCACCCCTCTCGGTCAGCCCACCCACCCAGGGCCAGCCGTTCGGTAGCTTGGGGGCAACCTCGACGCAGGGCCTCCCAACGCCGACCCCGGGGGTGCCATCCAGCAGGTCCGGTTCCCCCTTCACCATCGCCGCTTCCCGCCTGGCTCGCCGGGTCCCTGGGGCCGGTCTACACGACGGTCCCGGGCCAACCGTCCCTACCGCCGCCACCGGCCATGCACTACGACGGGCCCTCGGGTTCCACAGGTCCCTACGACGACATGGACAGTCCCCTGTTCCATGGCGGTACCCTGCAACCCGCCTACTCGGCTCCGTCGTCCGTGCTGTTCCACGCGGGGGAGACACACCCGCCCGTCGCCTATGCCCAGCCACCTTCGAGATTCTCCAAGCTAGAGTTCGCCACCTACGACGACATAGTGGACCGCCTGAATTGGCTCAACCAATGCGACCAATTTTTCAGGGGGCAGCGCACGCTCGCGTGTAACATCCCAAAATTCCATTTTGGAATGTTATGAAATATAGTTATGCATCATCATCATCATTGCTTGAATACATGTAATAGTTGAAATGCCCTTTCTGAAATTCTGAAAGCCCTTTCTACTTTCAATGTGCTTCTTTCACCTAATTGAAATTCTTGGTAAAAAGTTCAAATAAGAGAGGAGGAACATGACACTCCACACCAGGACCTAATTGGTGATTTATTTGAACAATAAAAACCAGGGGTTGTTTTAAAATATTTGCAAAAAGGATTTAAAAATAATTAGGCAATTTCTGAAAATATTATTTTTTCAAAGTATTCAAATGACAGAATAAAAATGTTCAATAAATGGCATTTATTATTATGTTAATTTTGATATATAATACACCTATATGGAAATGTATTGAATGCTTTTAAAGAGGTTTTACTACTCTGAATATTAAAAAGAGTAACAGATTTGTATTTAAACGGGTCGGCTCACGGGCAGTTACTCGCGAATTCATTACGAGCCGGCCGACCGACGCGCAACCGACGCTCTCTCTCTCGCTGACAATGGGCCCCACCCCGACCGCCCGATGACCACGCGCGGTCACCACTCACCTCGCGCGCGCGCCGCCGTCGCCGGGAATCCCGTCGTCGGATCTCTCTCCTCTCTTCCCCGACCCCACCCGCGGCCCTATATAAGTAGCGGCCACCCCCGCACTCCATTCCCCCCGATCCCCCTCTCTACTCGCCTGGGACGCCGCAAACCCCTCGCCGGAGCCCTGCCCCGACCGAAACTCCCCACCACCGTGCCCGTCGCCTCGGACCTCCCCTCGCCTCTCCGACGACGCCATTCGTTGCCGGACGTCCGCCGCAGTCACCTGAGCCCCTACGTCGCCTCCCTCGACCACCGGAGCGCCGCCCCGACGTCCTCGCCGCTTCGGACTCGCCGGAGATCCCTCGCCGGTGACCACTTACTCGGTGAGCCCCCCCCCCCATCCATCCGATCCGAATCCTAGGGCTAGGATTAGAACGGGTTAAGTCCCGAACCGGTATCCTCTTTTGATCGGTCTACCGCCCGTAGCACCCGCACACACGCGCTAGCCAGCCACTCACAGGTCGCCACGTAGCCCCTGGCCGACCATTAGTTTAGTTTTTTTTTGGTTTTGTTTTTCAGAAACAGAATGTTTTAGAAATTTGTTTTCTTATATCTTTTTATCTGTTTAATATTTTTAGTTAATTCTTTTTGCAATAGCTCACTTATTTCATGTAGTTTCACCCTGAAGTTTTAGATTTTAGATTTGAACTCTAAAATTTGAATTGAATCAAATTTGCTCAAATCACTCAAATCTGAATAACTAGAGTTTAAAAATAGATTTTGATATGAATCTTTTTGCTACTACTTCGTATTAGTTAGGAATATCATCTTGCTTAGTTTGAGGATTTTTAGGATGCATTTGTTTAGTGTTCTAGCTATAAACAGATTCTGCCTAGTAGTTAGTATAGTTTAGTTAATTTAGTTTTTAGTTAGTTTAAATCAGATTTAGTTATAATTGTTTTAGTAGGTTCTGTTGCTTAAACATTAGGTGTTCTACTTTCTGTTAATAAAAATATTTATTTGCTTAGTTTTATACTTAATATCATAGGAATCTCAATTCATTTTCAACTAGGTATAATTTGTTATAAAACAAACTAGTTTAGTAATAGATTCTTTTTAACAGAGTTTAAATAATTAAATTTTGTTTTCTAAGACAAGTTATTAGTAAATTCTTTTCTGTTAGGAAAATGTTTTACTAATAAAAATATAGTTTAGCTCACTATATGTTTAGTAAACTCTAGCCACTTCATGTAGTAGTGTTTAACCAAACTTTTAAAACTTTACTAAAGTTTTCTCAACAAAACTTTAATGAATTTAATTCTGTTATTAATAAAATATTTTATTGTTTTCTTGCTGTCAACTATTGTTTTGTTATTACAAAATAGTTTTGTTATGTTAGTAGTGATTTACCCATCACCTTTTTGAAAACAAAACTTTGTGTGTTTTTCTTGCTTGTGAGTTGTGTATTGTTTTGTCTGGATTGTTTACTAGTTTATTACTGAGTTTGTGAGTTACTTTATTTTTTTGTATGCTTATTGAGTTCTCTTGTTTGCTTCGTTAGATTATCCGGAGTGCGAGGCTTGTTACCTAGAGTCACTCACGTACGAAGATCATCAATCAGGCAAGTCACTTTGATCATCTTTACCCATGTTTTTATTGCACTAGTTCTACCATCCCCCCCAATTGCATGCAAAGTAGGTAATTGGAAACTTGGTTACTATTGTAGTATCATGTGGTAGGTACCCCCTCAACCCTTGACACATTGGCCCCGGGAAACGTTGTTTTACATTTTGCTATGCTACTAGTAGACGGGGTTGGTTGTGTGATTCATGAGAGTTGTGAGATTAATAACAAGACCTACATAATGATCAAGACTTCAAGACTCCGAGTTTTCAATTTACCTCTGGGTGGATGATGGTTGAACGGCACCCTGGAGAAACCAGTGGATTTGCCTAGGTGTTGCTGGAGATGGCCAGTATTCACGCGGAAAGGTCCACCCAGGCATAAAGAGATGGATGGATGCTTCAAGACCCAAGGCTTACCTGCATAGCCACAAGTCATTATGGGCTCTGGCTTGGTTGGATATCGTGGTGACCCTGGACAGGTGGTGCCACGGGATGTAGAAGAACGGTAGGAAAGGATGGGCACCAACAGAGTCGCAGGGAAACCCTTTGGAAGGCCATGTTTTGGTCATCCGTTTCTCAAGCACTATGAAGTGCGAGAAATCAAACGGAGGCGACCAAATCTTGTGGGGAACGTGTGCAAAACTCTACAGAGTACTCAAACCTAATTGATTAGCCGTGTCCACGGTCATGGACGACTTGAGCCAAAGGAACTGAAACTTCCGGAACTCTCAACACAATTAATATGATGATGTGGGTATTAATAACTTGGGTATGAGAATTGGTTGGTGGAACCATCTCCTTAACCAACCAACTTATTAATAATTTTGCTTAGCCCTCTCTTGTTGTAGGAAAATTGGCTTTACGCAAAAACTTACTACCCCACCTGCCATATATGCATGTAGATTAGATGATTATCTTTTCACCCCTCTCTTGTGACTTTGCCGGCATATTCAATATGCTGACCTATATGGCTGCAACGTATCATGTTGCAGAGTACTTTTCCAACCAGGAGTGAGGATATGCTCTACGCTCGGTGAGATGCCCTTGGAGTCAGATGGACTCATCTACCTTCGATGCTTCCGCAAGATTTAGATATTGTCATGAGTTGGCCTTCGGCCACTTTATTGTAATAAAGGACTCGATATGAGATTTCGATTAATGTAATGATGTGTGATTTACCTTTGATATATACATTGATGTACCGTGTGTGTACCAGCATGATCTTGGGATGGTACGAAAACACCAGAGATTTGACCTTTCAGGTCGGGTCGCTACATAGCGTCTGACCGCACCTGGATCGCCTCGTATCACCTCCGTGGAGCTGCCCAGGCGTGGTATTATGCCCTCGAGTAGGACGAGGGCGGCATGCCACCATGGGAGCGTTTCCGCGACTTGTGCCTCTTGCGCTTCGAACCGCCCATCCGTGGGAGCCGATTGGTCGAGCTTGGGCGCGTCCCGTTCCTCACCATGGTGGAAGACTGTGTCGACCGCTTCCAGGCACTGGCGTGCCATGCCCCCGGTGTCTCGGCCCGTCAGCGGGCCGAGCTCTTCGTGGGCGGCCTACCGGACCACATCCGTGTGGACGTGGAGATGCGAGGGCCCCAGGACCTCCAGACGGCCATGTACTAAGCTCACGCGTTCGAGCACCGTGCGGTGGCCATACAGCAGACGTCACCATCCCGGGCCACTCGGCCGCCACCCCGACCGGCAGTTCCCGCACAGGGCTGGCCTGCCATGGCCATGGCATGCCCCTTCCACCGGCTCACCCCGGCCGAGCAACTCTAGTGTCGTCGCCAATGGCTATGCTACAACTGCGACGAGCCCTATGTGTCGGGCCACGTCTGCCCACAACTCTTTTACTTGGAGGCCGCGGACTACATCGAGGAGGACACCCCTGTCGCCATGCTCGGCGACCTGTCTACCCTAGTTGACGTAGAGGTTGGGCCGGCACCCGCTCCTACGACTGCCCTCGTGGTCTCCCTCCATGCCCTCGCGGGTATACGGGCGGAGAAGACTATGCTGCTGCCAGTGATGATCAACGGGGAGCGCCTCCTAGCCCTGCTGGATATGGCTCCACCCATAACTTCATGCCCGATTCTACCATGCATCGCCTGGCGCTCCATCTGACGGGCGGGGAGCAGCTCAGGGTTACTATGGCTACCGGTGACCGCCTCCACTGTCATGGGATTGCGCGGCATGTCCCCATCACCATTGGCGACGAGCACTTCACCATCACGTGTGTCGGCCTCGACTTGGGCTGCTTTGACTTCATCCTCGGCGTCGACTTTCTATGGACCCTGGCTCCCATCCTTTGGGACTTCGACGCCATGAAAAATGTCCTTCTGCCGCCTTGATCGCCATGTCCGATGGGAGGGCGTGGGTGGTGCTGCACCAGCGACCCCCCGGCCACAGCTGATGGTGGCCATCGCCGAACCTGAGCAGCCCCTATTGGCTCGTCTTTTGCAGCACCATAACAACCTCTTTGATGAGCCCCAGGGTCTTCCGCTAGCCCGACCATACTACCACTGCATTCACCTGCTACCGGGCCCAGCCCCCGTCGTCGTCCCGCCATACCGCTACCCCCAGCTATAGACGAACGAGCTAGAGCGGCAATGCACGGTCATGCTAGCCCCGGGCATCATCCGGATCTCTACCTCGCCATTCTTGGCGCCGGTGCTCCTTGTTCGCAAGGCCGATGACTCGTGGCGTTTCTACATTGACTATCGTGCCCTTAACGCCCAAACGTCCAAGCACAAATTTCCCATACCAGACATGGATGAACTCCTGGACGAGCTACATGGGGAGCGCTTCTTCACTAAGCTCGACCTGCGTTCCGGCTACCACCAGGTTCGGATGCACCCGGACGACGTCGCTAAGACGGCCTTTCGCACACATCATGGCCACTTCGAGTTCTTGGTGATGCCTTTCGGCCTCTCCAATGCCCCGGCGACATTTTAGGCCTTGATGAACGACGTCATCCGGCCCTACTTGCGGCGGTTTGTGCTCGTTTTCTTCGACGACATCCTCATCTACAGCTCATCATGGGCGGAGCACTTGCAGCACGTCGCCATCGTCCTCAATGAGCTTTGGGCGCACCAGCTGCACCTCAAGCGCTCGAAGTGCTCGTTCGGCACGACGTCCGTTGTCGTGGTTTCGTCATGGCAGATGCCATAGGTAGGCTTATCGAGAGGGGCCAAAGGACGCCGGCAGGCTCCGGGAGCGAGATTAGGCACAAGCGGTGGTGGACACACGATGTACCCAGGTTCGGGGCCCTCCGTGGGAGGTAACACCCCTAGTCCTGCTTGGTCTAGTTGAGACAATGGTCGGATTACAATGGCGCTCCTTGAGCTGTATGGATCGTGGAGGAAGAAGGAACTAGCCTGCTCTTCTGCCACCCTACGTGCGTGTGTGTGGAGTGGATGTGAAGAAAGCTGGGAGATCTGCCGAACCCTTGCATGGGGGTGGCCCGGGGGGTTTTATAGGCCAACCCCTAGAATTACAATACAAATAGAAGGTCAAAGGGGGCCCCCAGCCGGCAGCCTCTCTGGCCGGCTGTAGGGGGCGCCGGCTGTGGGGTCTTGTTGCCGGTAGTTCCCGCCGGCTGAAGGGTCCCGTCAGGAACCGACGGGGCCCGCGCGGCGGGTCCCGACGCCGGTCACAGCACGACACGGGCCGCCCCTTGTGGCGTCGTCTTGCGGTGGCTGGTCGGGGTCAGCGGTACGGCCGGCCACCCTGTAGCCATGTCGGGGCAGGTAATGGAGTGGTTGGGCCATGCCGACACTGTTGGAAGCCTGGTCACCATCCGCCAGGGTCAGAGGCCGTGACGCCTTTGCTGTGACCATATCGGCGCTGACCCCCGATGGGATGGGGGCCACTGTTGCAATGCATGCCTTGACGACGGTATCCAATGCCCGACCGGCTGGGGGGCCAGGCGGCAATGCCCCCAGCCGGCCGACACGTCGTAACCGGCGGGGCGTAGCGGGCGGGCCACTTCTGGCAGGGCGTAGCCGGACCGTAGGGGGAGGCGGCCCGCCCTTTGATTGCGTCAGAAGGCTGGGGAAAGGGGGCGCTTGAGGCTACCCCGGGGTCATCCCCCCGTCATCCGTCGCCTATCTCAGCCACGTCATCTCCACGGAGGGAGTCTCTATGGACGCCGACAAGATCGCGACTGTCACGGCCTGGCCAACGCCGCACTCGCCGCGGGCCCTCCGCGACTTTCTAGGCCTTGTGAGGTACTACCAAAAGTTCATCCGGGAGTTCGGCCTTATCGCGGCACCGCTCATTCGCATGTTGCGCCGCGATGCCTTCTCCTGGGATACTGAGGCGGCCGAGGCTTTCCAGGCCCTTAAGCAGGCTCTCACCATGGGACCGGTCCTCTAGATGCTGGACTTCGATCAGCAGTTCATGGTGGACTGTGATGCCTCGGGCATGGGGTTCGGCGCCGTCCTTCATCAGGGCGTCGGACCACTTGCATTCTTCAGCAGGCCGTTCGCCGCGTGCCACCACAAGCTCGTGGCCTACAAGAGGGAGCTCATTGGCTTGGTTCGGGTTGTGCGCCACTGGCGGACGTATCTATGGGGACGGTCCTTCCGTATTCGCACGGACCACTACAACCTCAAGTTCTTGCTGGACCAGCGCTTATCCACCGTTCCGCGGCACCAGTGGATCAGCAAGCTCTTAGGGTTCGACTTCATAGTCGAGTACAAGCCGGGCCGCCTCAATATCGTGGCATACACCTTATCCCACCACGACGCCGACTTCGGCGCGAGCACTATCGACACGGAGGGGGTTGCTCTTTGCACCAGCTCTGGGCCATCGTTCGCCTTCATCGACGACATCCGTCGAGCCACGGTGACAGCCGAGGATGCATAGCTCCTTAGGCAGCGCCTCGAGGAGGGCGAGTTGCCGGAGCCGTGGCGCCTGGACGACGGCTTGCTCCTGCACGGGCGGCACCTCTTCGTGTCGGATCATGGAGATCTCCGTCACCAGACCATTCCGCTCGCACACTCGACCGGCCACGAGGGTGTGCAGAAGACCCTCCACTGCCTCTGTGCAGATTTTTTACATCCCTGGCAATCGTTGACTGGTGCGTGACTGGGTGCGGGCCAACGTGACGTGCCAGAGCAACAAGACGGAGACAATGCAGCCGGCGGGCTTGTTACATCTCCTTGAGGTACCCTCCAGGTTTGGGGCGACATCTCCATGGATTTTATCGAGGGCCTTCCCAAGGTGGGCGGCAAGTCCTTCATCCTCACGGTGGTCGACCGCTTCTCCAAGTACGCCCACTTCATTGCGCTCGGCCACCCCTACACCGCGACCTTCGTCGCGCGGGCGTTCTTCGACAGCATCGTCTGCCTTCACGGGTTTCCTTCCTCGATCGTCAGCGACCGTGACCCGGTGTTCATGGGCCATGTCTGGCGCGATCTTTTTCGGATGGCGGGCGTCAAATTGAGCCTGGGCATGGCATTCCACCCACAGACCGACGGCCAATCCAAGATCGTCAACAAGGTGATTGCTATGTACTTACGCTGTGTTACAGGTGATCGCCCACGTGCGTGGGTGGACTGGCTCTCTTGGGCGGAGTACTGATACAACACCTCCTACCAGTCCGCCCTGCGTGCCACACCCTTCAAGGTGGTCTACAGTCGTCCTCCACCACCCATCCCGCCATTCCAACCCGGGACGGCCCGGACTAAGGCGGCGGACGACTTTCTCCGCAGCCGGGATGAGATCCTTGCCGAGGTACGCCAATGTCTTCTCCAGGCCCAGCGGCTGTCCAATAAATACTACGACACACACCACCGTGAGGCGGAATTTGCAGTGGGAGGCTGGGTCTGGCTGCGGCTCCTCCGCCGTACTACGCAGTGTCTAAACCCTCCCGCCAAGCGCAAGCTGGGTCCTCGCTATGCGGGGCCGTTTCCGGTGTTGGAGCGCATCGACAATGTCGCCTACCGCCTTCAGCTGCCGACGGGCACCCGCATCCGCGACGTCTTCCTTGTGGGCTTATTGAAGCCTTTCCGTGGGGATCCACTGGTGGCTGCGCCGGATCTTCCCCCGACCTCCGAGGGCCATCTCCTTCCTGGTCGAGAGAAGGTGTTGAAGGCCCAGCAAAGCCGAGGTGTTTGGCGCTTATTGATCCAGTGGCAAGGCCTTCCGAAGGAGGACGCTACTTGGGAGCGTCTCGAGGAGTTCCGCGAGCACTTCCCCAACTTCCAGCGCGAGGACAAGTTGTTTGCGTAGGCGGGGAGAGATGTTATGACCGGCTTAGCCTACAGCCAGAGGAGGCCCAATGGCACAGGGAATTAGGGGCTTGGCCAAATTTATCTTATCATTATTAGGGGCTTAGCCGAGTTTGTCGTTTTTATCAGCACGTAGGGAGATTATATAAACTCATGTAAGGACTCGTTTTGAGACAAGCAAAAGCAATCATATTTGCTCGGCTTCCTTCAGAAGCCGGGTTCCTAAACCCTAGTCACCGTTCTCTCTCTCTCTCTCTCTCTCTCTCGCGCGCGCGCGCGCGCACGCGCCACCACGGTGCCCCAGCGCCGCCGGCTGCGCCCTCCGCCTCGCCAACCCTCCTTCCACCCCTATAACCTGAGGCCTCACCCTGGTAGGAACTCGGTTCCTATCAACTTCACCTAATCCGATGGAAAGGAAAATTTGCACAAATATGAAATAAAGGATCCTTGAAGAAAGAAATTAAGATCTGGCACCCAGTTGAACTGACCTGATGAACTAGAATCACAGAAGGCTGCTTGTGGTGACTTGGCACTCGATAATTTGAAGACATGTTTATATTTTTTCAGTACTATAGTTTTAATCTTACCAGGGATATAAAGTGAGACCTAGTTTAATCATCCTACCGTTCTTTTAATTAACCTCACCTTGATTTAATCATGTTCATTCGTAGTTAGGCTTGTAGCCTTCATACGAATCATATGTGATGTGATGAGCCAATAATGATGACGTGATCATGATGAGAAATCTAAAGGCTAACCCACCACCTATCATAATTATTTCTTAACCTCTGCCCGATCTTCAAAAACTACATACAGTACGTCATAAGAACTGTTGAACAATGCTCCCGCAGAGGCTGTTTTCAGGACGTGGACGCGTGACCTCATGATCATAAGGCAACAGCTTTATTCAAGGCTCCTCTTCACCTTCTGTCATTTCACAAGCATTTAAATATGCTTAGCTTGTACACAGCACACCCAGAATGCACATGCTCAAGCACACCGGAGATCTGGAATATAACACAAGACAATACAAGCAAAATAACCACCAACACGAAGCATACCTGAAATGCGAGTACATGTCTGTCAGGCGTCGCACTGAACACGACTTGCGGCCGTCGGTTATCTGCGATTGACGCCCATACCACAGGATTCCATCTTAACGCCATCCGTGCAGACCTCGCGCGACGACATTCATGGCACGCTGACCGTGCTGTCCCGTTTGGACAAACTGTCGAACGCCTGGTGTGCGCCCGGTCCACGCAGGCATTTCCAGAAACAAAGCAGACGCCACAAAGCCGTGTGTCCTTATCATGGATCCATGCACCGGCCGCGGAGGATGCAGGTTGTTGGAATTAATCTTGACATGAACATTGTGTATGTGCATGTGTGCACATCGTTGAGTATGGAACGGTCAATGCATGTGTGCATGGCCGAGCAGTGTGAGTGTTAGTGGCCTAGATATTAGCCAAATGGTTTAGTTAGTTAGCGGCCGGCTGTTATGGCCGGGTCAGAGCTTTGTTGGCTGCTGGAGTGAGTCGAGGAGTTAGTTAGTTAGTTAGTGGGATAGCTGAGTTAGTTAGTTAGTTAGTGGCATGCTAGTTGAGTCGTGTGTGTACCACGTCGTGTGGGTCATGGCGTGAGTTTAGGATAGCTAGTAGTGTAGCTGTGTGGTAACTTGTACTGGCTATTTAAGTTGAGTTGAGAAATGAGAAAGCGAAGCCGAGAGGGCTGGGCAAAAGATGTAGCACATGTGTACCAAGGAGGAGAACCACTCGGCAAAGCTAGTGGTTGGCTTCATCCTTGGCGTGTGTGTATCTGTTGAGTTCTTCTCACTCCTTGTGTGTTCTTGTGTGAGACAAACCATGAGAGAGAAAGATTGTGAGGTAGAAGAAGAGCGGCGCTGCGAGAGGCGACGCCAACACAAGTCGTACCATCCTGTAGGGAATTCTTGGAGCGCGAGGCCGTTATGGTCGCATCAGCACGCATTGGTGTAGAAGCACATGGCCAGGTCCCACGGATGCATGGTGGAGACGCCGAGATTCGGCGCGATGAGTCCGAAATAGCGGGGGCGGGGGGGACGGCTTCAGGCATCATGGTCGACGGCGGATCCGCCCGAAATCAACGCTCCACGCCTCCAAAGTAGGCTACAGCAATGAGAAAGAGGGACGAGGAGGACAATGGCGGCACGCGGTACAGAGGTGGCGCGACTCCGTGGGAATCCTACGGCGAGCGCTAAGGGGAAAAGGTAATAGCACCAGGGGTCCTAAAACTTGCACCGAATGTGATGGTTGAGTCCTAAAAGTTGAAAAATGACCCTACCCATTCCCAGAACTTGCAGGCAATGTGCAAACCCAGTCCAAACTCACCACTGGCCAATGGCAACGCACCAACTGGACAGGGCGGGTCAGCTCGTGGCACTTTGCACGTAGCCCCCTTCGGTTGGGCCTAATTAATCAGGTGCTTCTCAACTCGTTGTGGTGCAGGGACCGGTCGAACCCCGTTTCGTTTAAACTCGAACACTGTTCATCTCCTCACCAGTGTTCACCAGCGGTTAAGACACTATGATCTTTCATTTCCCTTCATTATTACTTGCAGCCGAACCGGGAAGAGAATGGGACAGGGACAAGAAACTACTACCTACCTGTAATTCGGACTACTACCTGTAGTTCAGTAACCAGTCTCCGTTGGGAGTGCCAATCTGAATTCTCAGCCCTGCTCGACAGATGTCCACCGAGCAAAGCATGCATGGAGCATGTGCGAGGTGTCGCGCCATGGGAGCTCGACGTCGCCACGTCCACCTTCGTCCATTTCTGAGATGTTTGTGGAGATCCTGATGGCCATCCTGCTGCCACCTGTCGGCGTCTTCCTCCACTACGGCATCGGCGTAAGCTCCCAAACAAACCTAGACATACTTATGAATTTGGTGCATATGCTGATATGCAGGTGGAGTTCTGGATCTGCCTGTTGCTCACCGTGCTGGGCTACATCCCGGCATCATCTACGCCATCTTCGTCCTCTTCGCTTAGTTTCAATTTCAGTAATTAATCAGATTGGACTCGTGGAGATAGATAGATCTAGGCATCTTTGCTCCGGTTGTTGTAGTTGTTCATAGATGGGAAGGTTGGCGCATCAGTGTAAGCATGAATAACCACCCTGCAGCCTGCATGCCGATTCAGTTACTAGACCAGCTACTACTGTTTTCCTACACTTGTGTTGAGTGCCACAAGTACTACCGTTCTGCGCGTACCACTTCTCCTAATCAATCTGTATGCATGCATATGTATGTACATTGTATTTGTGCTAGCTCGCGTTTTCTTTCTTTTTTCTTTTTTGGTGTGTATATCTTCAGTGCTATAACCTGCCCGTAAGCTCGTGTTTTTCAAAATAGAATCACATTCCACATTCATTTATGACCTATATGTTGGAAATATGACCTAGAGACAATAAATAAAGTGTTTATTATTATATTTCTTTGTTCATGATAATCGTTTATTATCCATGCTATAATTTTATTAATTGGAAACACATTACATGTGTGGGTAAATAGACAACACTTTGTCCCTAGTATGCCTATAGTGAACTAGCTCGTTGATCAAAGATGGTCAAGATTTCCTAGCCATTGACATGAGATGTCATTTGATAACGGGATCACATCATTAGGAGAATGATGTGATGGACAAGACCCAAACTACAAACGTAGCATATGATCGTGTCAGTTTATTGCTACTGTTTTCTGCATGTCAAGTATATGTTCCTATGACCATGAGATCATGCAACTAACGGATACCGGAGGAGTGCCTTGTGTGTATCAAACGTCGCAATGTAACTAGGTGACTATAAAGGTGCCCTACAGGTATCTCCGAGGGTGTCTGTTGAGTTGGCATGGATCAAGACTGAGATTTGTTACTCCGTGTGACGGAGAGGTATCTCAGGGGTCACTCGGTAATACAACATCACAATGAGCCTTGCAAGCAATGTGTCTAACTATTAGTCACGAGATATTGTATTACAGAACGAGTAAAGAGACTTGTCGATAACAAGGTTGAACTAGGTATGGAGATACCGACGATCGAATCTCGGGCAAGTAACATACCGAAAAACAAAGGGAACATCATACCGGATTAACTGAATCCTTGACATAGAGGTTCAAACGATAAAGATCTTCGTAGAATATGTAGTAACCAATATGGGCATCCAGGTCCCGCTATTGGTTATTGACCGTAGAGGTGTCTCGGTCATGTCTACATAGTTCTCGAACCCGCAGGGTCTGCACACTTAAGGTTTGGTGACGTTTCGATAGTATAGAGTTATGTATGGTGGTGACTGAATGTTGTTCGGAGTCCCGGATGAGATCCTGGACGTCACGAGGAGCTCCGGAATGGTTCGCAGGTAAAGATTCATATATGGGAAGTCCTGTTTTGGTCACCGGAAAAGTTTTGGGCTCATCGGTAGTGTACCGGGAGTGCCGGTAGTGTACCAGGAGACCGTCGGGAGGGGTATTTCGACCCAAGAGGCTCCATGGGCTGTGGGAGAGTATTTACCAGCCCTTAGTGGGCTGGTGGAAGTCCCACACAAGGCCCATGCAGTTTGGGACAAAAGGCCCAAAGGGAAAAAGTGGAAAAAGGCAAAAATAGGGTGAATCCTAGTCCTACTAGGATTGGAGGTGGAGTCCACCTCCTCCACCTGGTTCGGCCGACTCTTTGGAGGCTTGGCCCTTGTGCCAAGCCTCCTCCTCTATTCCTCTTATATACACTAGAGGTTTTAGGGGTTTTGCATAGAATTTTCAGCCACGTGCTGTCCGTTCCTCCAGTGCATAGTTTCTCCTCTAGATTGGTTTTCTACAGCGCTTAGGCGAAGCCCTGATGGAATAGCTCCACCACCATTGCTAGAGCGCCGTCACGCTGCCGGAGAACACTTCATCCTCTCTGCTCCCTCTTGCTGGATCAAGACGGCGGAGATCGTCATCAAGTTGTACGTGTGCTGAACGCGGAGGTGTCGTCTGTTTGGCGCTAGATCGGAAGGATCGTGATCAAGTTCGTGGGACGGATCATGATCAAGTTCGTGGGATGGATCGTGATCAAGTTCGTGGGATGGATCGTGATTGGATCGCGGGACGGATCGTGATTGGATCGCGGGACGCTCGGCGATTTGGATCGCGAAGACGTTCGACTACACCAACCGCGTTTCTTAACGCTTACCGCTTAGCGATCTACAAGGGTACGTAGATCCACTCTCCCTATCGTAGATGCTCATCACCATGGATAGATCTACGTGTGCATAGGAAAATTTTTGTTTCCCATGCAACGTTTCCCAACAGTGGTATCAGAGGTAGGTCTATGTGTAGATAAGATCTCGAGTAGAACACAAAAGGTTTGTGGGCGTTGATGCTTAGATTGCTTCCTCCCTTGGTCGGATTTTGGTTCAACGGTATTGTGAGATGAAGCGGCCCGGACCAACATTACTCATACGCTTACGAGAGACCGGTTCCCTCGACCGCAACTTGTTGCATAGATGGCTTGCGGGTGCCAGTTTCTCTCAGTTTAGTTGGTTCGGATTCGACAAAGGCGGTCCTTGAGAAGGTTGAAAAGCAACTAGTGTATCACCGTTGTGGTTTTTGCGTAGATGAGAATTGTTCTTGCTAGATACCCGTAGCAGCCACGTAAAACATGCAACAACAATTAGAGGACGTCTAACTTGTTTTTGCAGGGTATGTTGTGATGTGATATGGCCAATTGCATGATGTGATATATGTGATGTATGAGATGATCATGTGATGTATAGATTATCACGACTTGCATGTCGATGAGTACGGCAACCGGCAGGAGCCATAGGGTTGTCTTTAATTATTGTATGACCTGCGTTTCAATCATTAAGCGCTATGTAATGCTTTACTTTATCGCTAAATGGTAGCAATAGTAGTAGAAGCATGTTGGGCGCGACAACCCCGATGGTGACACGTTGATGGAGATCAAGATGATGAAGATCATGGTGTCATGCCGGTGACGATGGAGATCATGCCGGTGCTTTCTAGATGGAGATCAAAAGCACAAGTTCATGACCATATCATGTCACTTATGAATTGCATGTAATGTTAATCCTTTTATGCACCTTGTTTTGCTTAGGACGACGGTAGCATTATAAGGTGATCCCTCACTTAAATTTCAAGATGAATTGTGTTCTCCCCGAGTGTGCACCGTTGCAAAAGTTCGTCGTGTCGAGACACCACGTGATGATCGGGTGTGATAGACTCTACATTCACATACACCGGGTGCAAGCCAGTGTTGCACATGCAGAACACTCGGGTTAAACTTGACGAGCCTAGCATGTACAGACATGGCCTCGGAACACAAGAGACCGAAAGGTCGAACATGAGTCATATAGTAGATATGATCAACATGAGATGTTCACCATTGAAGCCACCTCAACTCACGTGATGATCGGACTTGAGTTGGTGAATTTGGATCATGTGACACGCAGATGACCTGAGGGATGTCGATTTGAGAGGGAGCTTTAGTAATTTGATTAACTGAACTCATTATCTTGAACAATAGTCTAAGTAAACTTTGCATATTTATGTTGTAGATCAATGGCTCGCGCAGTAGCACCCCTGAATTTTAATGTGTTCCTAGAGAAAGCTAAGTTGAAAGATGATGGAAGTAACTTTGTTGACTGGACTAGTAATCTGAGGATTATCCTCACGGCTTCCCAGAAATCATATGTCCTTGATGCACCGCTTGGTGACCAACCAGAAGACATGACCTCCGAAGACGTTAAGAACGCTTGGGTGGCACGTACTGGAGATTACTCAATAGTTCAGTGTGCAATATTGTATGGCTTAGAACCGGGACTTCAAAGAAGTTTTGAACGTCATGGAGCATATGAGATGTTCCAGGAGTTGAATTTTATCTTTCAGAAGAACGTCCGGATCGAGAGGTATGAAACCTCCGATAAGTTCTATGCTTGCAAGATGGAGGAGAACGGGTCTATCAGTGAACATATACTCAGAATGTCTGGGTATTCAACTCGTCTAGCGGAGTTGGGAATTGCCCTTCCGCCAGAGGCGATCACTGATAGAGTTCTTCAATCATTGCCACCTAGTTACAAGAGCTTTGTGATGAACTATAACATGCACGGGATGAACAAGTCAGTCGCCGAGCTGTTTGCGATGCTAAAAATCACTGAGTCTGAAATCTAGAAAGAACATCAAGTGTTGATGGTCAATAAAACCACTAGTTTCAAGAAAAATGGCAAGGTCAAGGGCAAGGGCAAGAAGGGTAAAACCAAGAAGGATGGCAAAGCAGTTGCTACTCCGGTAAAGAAGCCCAAACATGGACCCAAGCCAGAAACTGAGTGCTTTCATTGCAAGGGAACTGGTCACTGGAAGCGGAACTGCCCCAAGTACCTGGCTGACAAGAAGGCGGCCAACGACAAACAAGGTATATATGATATACATGTTATTGATGTGTACCTTACTAGCTCCCGTAGTAGTGCGTGGGTATTTGATACCGGTTCGGTTGCTCACATTTGCAACTCAAAGCAGGAACTACGGAATATACGAAGGTTGGCAAAGGACGAAGTGACAATGCGCGTGGGAAATGGTTCCAAGGTTGATGTGATCGCCGTCGGCACGCTCTCTCTTCGATTACCATCGGGATTAGTGATGAACCTGAATAATTGTTATTTAGTGCCTGCGTTAAGCATGAACATTATATCTGGATCTTGTTTATTGCGAGACGGTTACTCATTTAAATCAAAGAATAAAGGTTGTTATATTTATATGAGTAATATCTTTTATGGTCATGCACCCAATGTTAGGGGTTTATTCATATTGAATCTTGATAGTGATGACACACATGTTCATAACATTGATGCCAAAAGATGTAGAGTTGATAATGATAGTGCCACTTTCTTGTGGCACTGCCGTTTAGGTCATATTGGTGTAAAACACATGAGGAAGCTCCATGTTGATGGACTTTTGGAGTCACTTGATTTTGAATCACTTGACACATGTGAACCATGCCTCATGGGCAAGGTGACTAAAACACCGTTCTTTGGAACAATGGAACGGGCAAGTGACTTATTGGAAATCATACATACTGATGTGTGCGATACAATGAATGTTACAGCGCGTGGTGGATATCTTTATTTTCTAACCTTCACTGATGACTTAAGTAGATATGGGTATATTTAATTAATGAAACACAAGTCTGAAACATTTGAAAAGTTCAAGCAATTTCAGAGTGAAGTTGAGAATCATCGTAACAAGAAGATGAAGTTCCTACAATCTGATCGAGGAGGTGAATATCTGAGTTATGAGTTTGGCAGACACTTAAGACAGTGTGGAATTGTTTCACAGTTGACACCGCCCGGAACACCACAGCGTAATGGTGTGTCCGAATGTCGTAATCGAACCTTATTAGATATGGTGCGTTCTATCATGTCTCTTGCTGATTTGCCACTATCGTTTTGGGGTTATGCATTAGAGAGAGCTGCATTCACTTTAAATAGGGCACCATCAAAATCCGTTGAGACGACACCATATGAATTGTGGTTTGGCAAGAGGCCAAATTTGTCGTTTCTTAAAGTTTGGGGATGTGATGCTTATGTCAAAAAGCTTCAGCCTGAAAAGCTGGAACTCAAAGCGGAAAAATGCGTCTTCATAGGATACCCGAAAGAGACACTCGGGTATACCTTCTATCTCAGATCCGAAGGCAAAGTGTTTGTTGCTAAGAACGGAACATTTCTTGAGAAAGAGTTTCTCTCGAAAGAATTGAGTGGGAGGAAAATAGAGCTTGGTGAGGTTATTGAACCTTTACTTCAACTAGAAAGTAGCGCGGCACAGAAGGATGTTTCTGTGGAAACTACGATGGTAGAAGAGGAAGTTAATGATGATGATCATGAAGCTTCAGATCAAGCTACTATTGAACCTCGTAGGTCGACAAGGCCACGTACTACTCCTGAGTGGTACGGCAACCCTGTCTTGGAGGTCATGTTGTTGGACAATAATGAACCTACGATCTATGGAGGAGCAGTGATGGTCCCGGATTCCGAGAAATGGTTAGAGGCCATGAAATCCGAGATGGGATCCATATATGAAAACAAAGTATGGACTTTGGAAGTATTACCTGAAGGGCGAAAGGCCATTCAGAACAAATGGATCTTTAAGAAGAAGACATACGTGGACGGTAATGTCACCGTCTATAAAGCTCGACTTGTGGCAAAGGGTTTTTCACAAGTTCAAGGAGTTGACTACGATGAGACTTTCTCACCCGTAGCGACGCTTAAGTCTGTCAGAATCATGTTAGCAATAGCTGCTTATTTCGACTATGAAATTTGGCAGATGGATGTCAAAACAGCATTCCTCAACGGTTTCCTTGAGGAAGAGTTGTATATGATGCAACCAAAAGGTTTTGTCGATCCAGAGAATGCTGACAAAGTTTGCAAACTCCAGCGATCCATTTATGGGCTGGTGCAAGCATCTCGGAGTTGGAATAAGCGCTTTGATGAGGTGATCAAAGCGTTTGAGTTTATACAAGTTTATGGAGAAGCTTGTTTTACAAGAAAGTGAGTGGGAGCTCTATAGCGTTTCTAATATTATATGTGGATGACATATTGCTGATTGGAAACAATATAGAAATGCTGGAAAGCGTGAAGGAATATTTGAACAAGAGTTTTTCAATGAAGGACCTAGGAGAAGCTGCTTTCATATTAGGCATTAAGATCTATAGAGATAGATCGAGATGCTTAATAGCACTTTCACAGAGCACATACCTTGATAAAGTTTTGAAGAAGTTCAAAATGGATCAGTCCAAGAAGGGGTTCTTGCCTATGTTACAAGGTGTGAAATTGAGTAAGACTCAATGCCTAGTGACTGCAGAGGATAGAGAAAAGATGAGTGTCATCCCCTATGCTTCAGCCATAGGCTCTATCATGTATGCAATCATGTGCACAAGACCCGATGTCAGCCTTGCCATAAGTATGGCCGGAAGGTTTCAAAGTGATCCTGGAATGGAACACTGGGCAGCGGTCAAGAATATCCTTAAGTACCTGAAAAGGACTAAGGAAATGTTTCTCATTTATGGAGGTGATGAAGAGCTCGTCGTAAAGGGTTACTTCGATGCAAGCTTTGACATTGATCCGGACGACTCTAAGTCGCAAACCGGATACATATTTATTCTAAACGGGGGAGCGGTAAGCTGGTGCAGTTCCAAGCAAAGCGTGGTAGCTGATTCTACATGCGAAGCGGAGTACATCGCAGCCTCGGAGGCAGTGAAGGAAGGTGTCTGGATGAAGCAGTTCATGAAAGATCTTGGAGTAGTGCCTAGTGCACTGAATCCAATGAACCTGTTTTGTGACAACACTGGTGCCATTGCTCAGGCCAAGGAACCAAGGTTTCCCAAGAGGATCAGACAAATAAAGCGACGCTTCAACTCCATCAGCGATTACATCGAGGAGAAGGACATAAATATTTGCAAAGTGCACACGGATCTGAATGTTGCAGAACCGTTGACTAAACCTCTTCCAAGGTCTAAACATGATCAACACCAGAACTGCATGGGTGTTCGATTCATTACAATGTAAATCACATAGTGATGTGAGCTAGATTATTGACTCTAGTGCAAGTGGGAGACTGTTGGAAATATGCCCTAGAGGCAATAAATAAAGTGTTTATTATTATATTTCCTTGTTCATGATAATTGTTTATTATCCATGCTATAATTGTATTAATTGGAAACACATTACATGTGTGGGTAAATAGACAACACTTTGTCCCTAGTATGCCTCTAGTGAACTAGCTCGTTGATCAAAGATGGTCAAGATGTCCTAGCCATTGACATGAGATTTCATTTGATAACGGGATCACATTATTAGGAGAATGATGTGATGGACAAGACCCAAACTACAAAAGTATCATATGATCGTGTCAGTTTATTGCTACTGTTTTCTGCATGTCAAGTATATGTTCCTATGACCATGAGATCATGCAACTAACGGATACCGGAGGAGTGCCTTGTGTGTATCAAACGTCGCAACGTAACTGGGTGACTACAAAGGTGCTCTACAGGTATCTCCGAGGGTGTCTGTTGAGTTGGCATGGATCAAGACTGGGATTTGTTACTCCGTGTGACGGAGAGGTATCTCGGGGCCCACTCGGTAATACAACATCACAATGAGCCTTGCAAGCAATGTGTCTAAGTGTTAGTCACGGGATATTGCATTACGGGACGAGTAAAGAGACTTGCCGATAACGAGGTTGAACTAGGTATGGAGATACCGACGATCGAATCTCGAGAAATAACATACCGAAAAACAAAGGGAACATCATACGGGATTAACTGAATCCTTGACATAGAGGTTCGACCGATAAAGATCTTCATAGAATATGTAGGAAACAATATGAGCATCCAGGTCCCGCTATTGGTTATTAACCGTAGAGGTGTCTCGGTCATGTCTACATAGTTCTCGAACCCACAGGGTCTGCACACTTAAGGTTTGGTGACGTTTTGATAGTATAGAGTTATGTATGGTGGTCACTGAATGTTGTTTGGAGTCCCGAATGAGATCCCGGACGTCACGAGGAGCTCCAGAATGGTCCGGAGGTAAAAAGTTTCGGGCTCATCGGTAGTGTACCGGGAGTGCCGGTAGTGTACCGGGAGACCATCGGGAGGGGTATTTCGACCCAAGAGGCTCCATGAGATGTGGGAGAGTGTTTACCAGCCCTTAGCGGTCTGGTGGAAGTCCCACACAAGGCCCATGCGATTTCCGAAAAAAGGCCCGAAGAGAAAAAGTGGAAAAAGGCAAAAATAGGGTGAATCCTAGTCCTACTAGGATTGGAGGTGGAGTCCACCTCCTCCACCTTGATCGGCCGACTCTTTGGAGGCTTGGACCTTGTGCCAAGCCTCCTCCTCTCTTCCTCTTATATATACTGGAGGTTTTAGGGGTTTTGCACAGAATTTTCAGCCACGTGCTGCCCGTTCCTCCAGTAAATAGTTTCTCCTCTAGATCGGTTTTCTGCAGCGCTTGGGCGAAGCCCTGCCGGAATAGCTCCACCACCATCGCCAGAGCGCCATCACGCTGCCGGAGAACTCTTACTCCTCTCCGCTCCCTCTTGCTAGATCAAGACGGCGGAGATCGTCATCAAGCTATACGTGTGCTGAACGCGGAGGTGTCGTCCGTTCGGCGCTAGATCGGAAGGATCGTGATCAAGTTCGTGGGACGGATCGTGATCAAGTTCGCTGGATGGATCATGATTGGATCGCAGGACGGATCGTGATTAGATCGCAGGACGCTCGGAGATTTGGATCGCGAAGACGTTCGACTACACTAACCGCATTTCTTAACGCTTCCCGCGTAGCGATCTACACGAACTCATCGTAGCTCCGCCACGAACCCCTCGGGCAGCGGGTCCGGGTCATCGGAGCTGACGATATCCAGCCGCATCACCCACAGGAACCTGACGCCACTGGCGAGGACTCCCCCGACGATCTCGTGCAGCTCTTGCTTCGTGACGTGTGCGTAGCTGCCGAAGGAGATGTAGAGCACGGAGCCCGCTGGTTGTGCATCCAGCCATTGGGAGCAGTCAAACTCGGCCCACATGGAGGTGGCGACGGTGCTACGAGCGAAGCCAGCGAGAAAGATGGGGCCCACGGCATAGAAAAGTTTCTCATCGCGGAGGGCGGCGATGGTTGAGGGCTCCAGCTCCTCCACGGTGCTGCAGAGGACGTAGTCGGCGCCGCGTGCCTCGTCGAAGGCCTCGAAGATGATGCGGTACACCACACTAGTGGTGTCCGTCTCCTGGAGGTACGACATGAGTTCGTGGGGCTGGATCGCCGGCACGCCCGGGATGTACGTGATCATGTCCTTCCGAGGCTCTGCAAAAAAGGATCTTCAGAATTGATGGCATGTCAAACCATTTTCTAGCAACCAATTAACTATTTTACAACGAACATAGTAGTGGCGCTCTGTTGAATTGGAACAGAATCATATTGGAGAGGATCTCAAAACGCATATTGTTCACCGTTGCATCCGAAGTGGCCGTTGTTGGTGAGAATATGGACATGGTAGTAGAGGTTGAAGATGAGCGCGGGCTCCGTCCAGAAGGACACGTACGCGATGTCGAACTTCCTGGCGAACGTCACCGGCCACACGAAGAAGGTGTCAGCGACGAGGCACGTGGTGGTCGGATCCACGATGACGCGGGCGAGCAGCTCCTCGACATGGCCGGAGAGCGCGTGGAGCAGCAAGCCCATGTACTTGTCGTGGTGCAGGGATCGGTCGAACTCCCAATTCAGGTGCTTCTCTCTATCGAGGGTTGCTGATTAATGAGGCCCAACCGGAGGGGGCTACGTGCAAAGTGTCACGAGCTGACCCGCCCTGTCCAGTTGGCGTGTTGCCATTGGCCGGTGGTGAGTTTGGACTGGGTTTGCACCTTGCCTGCAAGTTCTGGGAGTGGGTAGGGTCATTTTTCAACTTTTAGGGCTCAACCATCACATTTGGTGTAAGTTCTAGGACCCCTGATGCTATTATCTCTAAGGGAAATACTAATATTTGAGGTAATAGCACCAGGTATCCTAGAACTTGCACCCAATGTGATGGTTGAGTCCTAGAAGTTGAAAAATGACCCTACCCAGTCATAGAACTTGCAGCCAATGTGCAAACTCAGTCCAATCTCACCACTGGCCAATAGCAGCGTGCCAACTGGATAGGGCGGGCCAGCTGTTGCCACTTTACACCATGCCCCCTCCCTTTGCTTCTAATTTTTCAGCCTCCGTCGACAGGGGGGAACTCCTGTAGCTCATAACTCCTGTATTAAATTTGTCCCTCAGCTCATAACACCTGTAGTTATTCTTTATTCCTTCTCTTTGTCTCTTCCTCTCTTCTCTGTCGGACTAGCGGGAGCCGGTCTTCCTCTCTCTCTCTGTCGGACTGGGGTAGCCAGCCTCCTCTGACCAAATATCGTCGTCGGAGTTCTTCGGTGGTGGACATGAACCACCCCCTCGACGCACCTAGTGCGGCCGCACTCTGTGTACCCCCCCCCATTACAGTGATATTTCTTGTCTGCTCCGGTCGCCGTCTCTGCTCTGCTCCCCCTTTTGTTTTAAAGTTAGGGTTTTCATCAAGGGGGTTCGCCTATTGTTGATAGATGTTATAGATGAAGCTGCTATAGATCATGAGATCATGTTAAATATGCTATAGATGCTCAGATCTAGTTTGAAAAAGAAGAGGCCTCAAAAAATAAGTTGCTCTAGATGCTTAGATCATGTTAGTTTATAACTGAAACCTTATCTGAAATCTTAACTGAAATCTTAACTGAATTTTTAAATGAAGCCTTAACTGAATGTTTAACTGAAGTTTTAACTGAATTCTTAACTCTGTTGATGCAGTGTGTGATTCATTGATGGGAAAAAGTGTTGACACTCCTTATTTCACTCTGGAAATTGGGCATGGTGGACTTTTCTTAGGAGTAGTGAGTGAACTGGAGTATGACAACTCTTTTGTGGAGGTCCTGGACTATCTTGATCCTGCCACATTTTCATATGCAGTACTAGAAGAGCACCTAAGTTGGTTGGGATATCCTAAGAGTCAGCACATCATTTATTGGTGCTTACTTGACAGAAACATTTCAGATGGCATGATGAGAATTACAGTTGATGAGGATCTGCAGCAACTTATGAGAGTTAGTATTAAGAATAAGGTGCTTGCAATAATGATTGACCATTCACACTTAGTAATTTCAAGCAAGATATGATATTGAAGGAGTCATTAAGTTCAAGTCCTGTTAGAGTGTCTGAAAATACTGTTGAGACCAGGGTTTATGCCGATGTTGATAATCCAATTTCAGAAGTTAGCACAGTAGCAGATAATTTGCTTAGTCATGAGGGAAACCTTACTGAGGCAAATCTGCTTGCTGATGGTGCAGAACCAAATTTGCTGAATGATGCTTCCCAACCACAATTGCAGAATGATGCTTCCCAGCCAAATTTGGTGAATGATGCTTCCCAGCCACAATTGCTGAATGATGCTTCCCAGCCAAACTTGTTGAATGATGTTTCCCAGCCAAACTTGTTGACTGTTGTAGCTACTAAAAATTTGCAGACTAATGGTGTGTTGCTGCTAGAATCAGATTTCAGTGACAGTGATTATGACATAGATGATGGAGATGATGATCTTTATGAAGACAACATTGACTATGATGTTGATGAAGAGGCTGAGCCAGAGGTGGAAGATGTTGAGCCTGACAATTTACTTGAAGATGAAGATTTGAACCTGTCCATTGAACAACAAGAGCAACTGAAGTACAAGTTCAGAGCTTTCAATTCCAAGGTGGACATGAAATCACCTATCTTTACTCTGGGTATGGTGTTTGCTGATGTTGTTCAGCTCACGAAAGCTCTAACTGCATATGGAATAAGAAACAGGGTGCAGATTAGGAAGTTGAAGAATGACAAGATAAGGTTAGAGGCAGTTTGTCAGAGAGGGTGCCCATGGCTGCTCAAGGCTGGCAATGATAATAGGACTGGAGGATTTGTGATAAAGGCCTTAAATCCATTGCATCTGTGCCAAAAGAAATGGAAGTTAAAGGATTTGATAGCTAAATTCCTGTGCAAGACATTCATTGAAGAATTCAGAGACGACCAGAAGATGTCACTTGGAACATTTTCAAGGAAAATAACTAAAGAATTTAATGTTACTCCTAATAGATGGAAGTTAGCCAGGGCTAGAACACAAGCACTTAAGGAGATTCATGGTGATGAGGAAGAACAATTCAGTAGGCTATGGGATTATGGCCATGAGTTGAGGAGCAAGAACCCTGGCTCTACATTTCTGCTTACAACTACTCTGGTGAAAGATACAAAATTTCCATTGGGCAAGAAATGTTTGAAAACACTGTACTGGTCATATGATGCATGTAAGAGAGGGTGGCTAAAAGGTTGCAGGCCCATTCTCTTTATTGATGGTTGTCACATGAAAACCAGATTCAAAGGAGTTCTTCTGAGTGCTATTGGAATTGATCCAAATGACTGCATTTTCCCCATTGCAATGGGTTGGGTGGAAGTGGAATGCACTGGTTCTTGGGAGTTGTTTCTGACAACTCTAAGAGATGATCTGAACATCACCAACCCTGCTCCTTTCACAGTTATGAGTGATAAGCAGAAAGGACTGATAAATGTTGTGCACAAAGTTTGGCCAGATTCAGAACACGGGTTTTGTGTGAGGCATATTTACCAAAAAATTAATGAGAAGCACAAAGGAGAGGTACTGAAGCAGGTTTTGTGTGAGGCATATTTACCAAAAATTTAATGAGAAGCACAAAGGAGAGGTACTGAAGCAAGATTTGTGGGTCATTGCAAGATCACCAAACAAGGTGAAGTGGAGAGAGAACTGTCAGAAAATGGATGATCACTCTTCAACTGCCTTCCATTGGACTGAAAGACTTGAGCCAAAGACCTAGCGGAACGCATTTTTTAGTACATTTCCCAAATTTTATATCCTGTTGAACAATAACTCTGAAGTGTTTAACAGCTACATCCTTGATGGAAGAGAGATGGCAGTGCTTAGCATGCTTGAATATATCTTCTACAAGATCATGCACAGGATAGTGAGTAAACAAAGAGAAGCTATAGAAAAGTGTACAACTCATAGAATATGCCCAAACATTAGGAAGAAACTAAAGAAAAATGCTGAGTTTGTTGCACAGTGTCATGTATCAGAAGCTGGCCAGCAAATAACATGTGAATTCATGAGATGGCAGTTGTGTGGAGTACCATGTGGCCATGCCATAGCTTGTTGCAGAGAGGAGATGATTGACCCAGAGACAATGGTTCATGATTGCTATACATTTCAGACATATCTGAATACATATGGATACACTCTTGTCCCTCTTGCAGACCCAAAGGATTGGAAAATACAGAATGCTTACAAAGTGCATCCACCAGTGTTTACTAAATAGTTGGGAAGGCCAAAGAAGAACAGGAAGAAGACACCAGAGGAGAAGATTAAAAATGGTGTAAGGGTGTTGAACAAGAAGGGTGTTACAATGCACTGTTCAATTTGTGGCAGAGCAGATCATAACAGGAAGGGGCACTACAGATGGCAAGAAGCTCTCATTCAAGAGGGAGTGGAGGTGGTTGATGAAAATTATGATAACCCAACATTCCTACAGGTATATTGTCTGAAACCGAAACTAAAATTTTAACTGAATTTTTGCATAAACACATATTAGTTTGAAAATGTAACTGAATTTGCAGAACATATACCCCAACCAGGCAGATCCTCTTTTGGATCCAATTGAATCACCAACAAGCATGGTCATGGCTCAGAGGGAGCTTGCTAGAAGGCCTCCTAACATGGTTCAGGGCCCATTGCTAGAGCTATCATCCTTTGTTGCTGCTGCTGGGGCTATAGTACCACAACCAAGGGTGACTACAGAGATGAGTACTGCAAGGCTGACAAGGTCAACAACAACACTTGAGATAGGTGAAGGATCTCAAGTTAATGCAAGAGCAAGGAAAAGGGGAAGAGGAGCAGCTTCAGGTGTAGGCAGAGCAAGAGGAGTAGCTTTAGGTGCAGACAGAGCAAGAGGAGGAGCTTCAGGTGCAGGCAGAGCAAGATGATGAGGAACCATGCCCGCGGCCTTGTGAAGGTAATGACGGATGCTAAAAAGCTCCATGCATTCCCCGACGGCCAAAGCATCCCAGCCGCCACTGTCCTCCTCTAGGCAATGCGGGAGGTGACGCGCTCCCCCGACCCCGCATAGCGGGCCCGCTGGTGGATGTATCGCTCATCCACCATGCCGCTAGTCCAGCCGAATGTTGGGCATGTTGCGTCGAGGGCCGAGCATGTCTCCCACGTCGTGATTGCTCTCCCAGCGCCCGTGAACACCGGCTACTGGGACCGCCTGAATCCATCTCTACTTGCGCCAGACAACGACTCCAACGATGACTCATCTGACGATGTCGCCGCCATCGAGGTAGTGGAGTAGGTCGTCGTTCTCTCTGGCGACGACCCAGAGTTGCAGATGGTCGGGTCCGTCATCGCCGCCGGAGAGGGTGGTGCACAAATGCCAATAGACGTGGAGAAGCTTCCCGATGTACCGAATCTGCAGCAGGCCGTCAGCATCAAACAAGAAAAGCAGGATGAGTAGAAGGTGCTGGCAGAAGCAGAGAGCAAAAGGAGGAAGAAGAAGGGGGGAAGGCCAATCACTGAGGAAGTGTGCCGGTCCGAGCGGCTGAAGATGCTCAAGAAAGACTGAAGAAGAACAAGATGCTCAGGAAATGATCTGCAGTTAGGTATGCTGGTATATATGACAGCATATAAGTTAGAAATATGGACTGATCTGTAGTTAGGTATGCTGGTATAAGACATCATATAAGTTAGAACTCTTTTCGTGTTGCTATGGAACTAGATGTTGCTCTGAACTGTTAATTATGTGTGCCGCTTTCTCTATTAAGCTTATGGTGCCTATGTTGTTGCATTGCTTTGAGGCCTCCATTGCTTTCCTTGTTTGGTTCACCATGTGTATAGATTGCACCAGTCGACCACTTACTATAAGTAGCAAAAACTGCAGATAACTGAATACACATTCAGTTAACTATTGACACATTCAGTTAACTGAATCCAAATTCAGATAACAGAATTTAGTTAAAATGAATACAAATTCAGATAACAGAATTAAGTGATCAAACTCAACTAAATTCAAATAACGGAAATAAGTGACCAAACTCAACTAAATTCTAATACAAATTAAGTGACCAAACTTAACAAGTTCACACAAATTCACCAAATATATCAAGCTCAGGTGAACCATAGATATTAATGCCCCCTAACAACCATAGAGATTAAGGCCCACTTACAAATGACATGGATCAGTCTAACTCATCTAGTATGTCCCCAACCCTCTTGATCTTGCATTTAAGGGCTTCCTTATACTTGAATAGGTCACCAATCATGTACTCTAGCTTCTTTTTGTCTTTCTTCAACTCCTCCCTCTCTTCCATCAATTTGTCCATCTCTTTCATTACCTCATTCCTCCCTTTCATTGATTTCTCCCTCTCCTGCTTCATCAGATCCATATCTTGCTTCATCATATGTAAATCTTTCTCTGCCTTAGCCCTAACAACCTGACGGATGTTTGTGGCACATTTGTCTGAAATGTTTTTCTTCTCTAGCTCTTCCTTTAGGTCACTAAGAGCAATCTGTGCATTGCCTAGCTGGCTCATAGCATGCTCCTTTTCAGCAACCATCTTAGCAAAATCAACCTTGGAAAACCTAAGATCCTTTTCCATCTTTTCCTTCTCTTTCAAGACCCTCGGGTTTTCTTCAGCATTAAGGACATTTTGCCTAAGCCTAAGCTTGTTCTCATCATCGTACATATCCCAGATCTCACCAAGGCTCATCTTCAACTGAACAGGCCACTCTGGGTCAACCCAGTGCACAAAGCTGCATTTAGGTCCTTCCTAGAAATCATATAACAAAAATAAATTTGAGTATAATGAAACTAATAGTTGTCTTTACACACTTAAGTTAAGTAAAAAATATTCAGTAAGCTTTTGAACATGTAAAGAACATTCAGTTAACCAAATGTAGCCCTATATTAAAACTTTAAAACTACTAATAAGCAATTAGTGAGCTACATAAACAAGATTAAGTTATCTTTTCAGACTTCAACAGTGTATACATAAAAGAATAATGCTACAAGCTATTCAGAGTACATTGAGTTAACTGAATACACATTCAGTTCACTGAAAATGGCTACCAGTTTGAAAAACTATAATGCTCTAGCGACTGAAAACTAGCAGTGTGCAGATCTGAAAATGAGCTAACCTTTTGTGCACAACCGAGGAATCTCCTTCCACTATCGATCGACTAAAAGGCCACTAACTTCTCACAGATGGCTCGGTGCTCACATCTAACAGCCAGATCTGCAGCTAGGCCTTTCCACTTGGAGTAGAAAATGGTGGGAGGAGCCTACAAATTTTTTTGCTTAGAAATCCCCAAATCTTGTCTAAAACAAAATGGTTGAGGAGGTGTAAAGGAAGAGCTCGCCGGACTGGTGACATCGTCGTCCGCCGATTCGCAGCTGGATCCTTCACTCCACGAGACCATGCTGGCCGGCAGCGAGGAAGAAAATGAGCTGAGAGCAACAAGGAGCAGAGAAACAGATAGAGGGGCGAGGAAGATAGAGATGGGCGAGGAAGATAGAGATGGGTGAGGAAGCGGTGTGTCGCATGTCGGGGGGGGGGAGGGGCCGACATAATTAATTCAGGTGGTGGTTCCCCCCTGCCGACGATGGCTGAAAAATTAGAAGCAAAGGGAGGGGGCACGGTGCAAAGTGGCAACATCTGGCCCGCCCTACCCAGTTGGCGCGCTGCTATTGGCCGGTGGTGAGATTGGACTGAGTTTGCACATTGGCTGCAAGTTCTGTGACTGGGTAGGGTCATTTTTCAACTTCTAAGACTCAACCATCACATTGGATGCAAGTTCTAGGACCCCCGGTGCTATTACCTCCTACTATTTTACGCTTTATGCGAAGAATAAGATGCCATCCCGCGCAATGGAGGCCGGTGATGGCCCGGTCTGCTTCGGCTGCCAGCTTTCTTCCTGTTTTTTATTTTTTTTTTATTTTTTTTACCTTTTTATGCTTATTTCTGTTTTCATTCTAAACTTTCTTTATTTCTATTCTAAAAAAACTTTATTTACTTTCACTTTATCCTTTTTACATAACACATGAATATTTTTATGAAATACATAGAACATTTTCTTTAACACTGTTAACTTCTTTGGAATTTAAAATAAGATTAATATTATTTTTTATTGCATGAACAGTTTTAAATACACAAGATATTTATGAAATACGTGAATACTTATAAATTCTTAAATCTTTTAAAATATGTGAACGTTTTACTCTTACATTTCTTTGAAACAAAATCTTAATTCTACTAAATAAAAGATAACTAAACCGACATGTTTTCTGCCTAAATAGTATGACACTGAGGCAACTTGCATAGAGGCATCCTAATAATGCTTTGTGCAACAAAATGACAAGATGACCCATAGAGTGTCCGCTATATAGGCTGGCCCAGTTCTATTGCTCGCACTACTGGTTTGGCGCAATGTGTACCGTTTTTCTATTTACAGGTTTTAAATATATGTATATATATATTTAAATCTTTACAAAATAGAATTTTTTTTAAATGTGGACCTTTTAGAAGATATGAATAAATTTTCATTTTATGTAAACATTTTCCAACTTATGTGTACATCTTTTAAAAATTGTGAACAAAATATAAATTTTCCTGAATAATTATTAAATTCTATGGATCTTTTAAAAATATAATATTTTCAAACATTTTTCAAATAAAAAAGGAAAAACAGAAAAGACCACATTAGGGTGAAGTTTGAAATAAACCTTGAACTCATACACTTCGTCGGAATCAAACCCTCACCTTCGAATCATTGAAATTGGCACTCTGTACTCTCTGATCCCGGTCAGATCTAACCCTGGACCCGTTTGGTGCACTGTGATAGGTCGTTCCCGACCAGGATCATAGGATACTCTCACTCACATCCCTACCCTACGTGTCATATTCATCTTCATCCTTAGGGCATGTCTAGTTTTGTGCTGGCTTAAAAAAGGCAAATCTTTTAAGAAGCACCAGCAGCCAGTGGTGGTCGTGCGCCCGCAGGGGCCGTATGCACCCATGGACGTCATGCCGCAGCCGGCTCCAACGACCGTGAAGGTGATGATGCTGGCAGACTACTACCTCGTCCTGGCCATGTTCGGGAGCTACTGCGGCGTCACGTTGATGGGCGCCCATGCACCAGTGGGACCTGTTCCGAGGTGCCCCGCAGCTCACCGCTAGACAGCACGCAGGCACCGGAGTTGTACACCATGGAAAACCATAAGGGAGAGCATGTCCACATGAAGGTGATGTACTGATGGTCGCCGTGTGGTAACACAGGCACCCGGACTGACGAGGCATTCATGAAGGAATCGTACTCCAAGGCCGCCAGCGTCTAGGGCCTCGGGCCTTTAGGATCCAGTCCAAGGTATGCATGGTTATCCCGCGTGAAAATATGTTCGGGAGGCAAGATGGAGGTGACAAACGCAGCTCAACGATTAACCATAGCATTAAGACGGAGAAAGGGGAGGGAGGGACCAGGCATGTGGTGCTGACCATGGAACACAGTGCGCGTGCTGCGGGACGACGAACACACGACGAGGACAATGGACCTGGTCTTCCACAGGTGCTCGTAGTTGTGGTTGTTCTCTGGCATGGCTCTGTCTCCGTGGCTGTGAGGTGGAGTCTTGCTGTTGTACAACTGGCGGAGGTGAGTTCCAGTAGAGGCATGGGTACGCCGCAGGCCGCACGCAGCGTCATGCAGGTTATCCTGGAAGGGGAATTTTTCTAGAGAGAACTAGTACGTATGGGAGATAGAAGATGAATATGACACGTGTGACCACATATGCAGTGAGCGCAAAGAGCCATCCCAATGGATTGGTTTTTTCCCGGTACACCAAACTGGCCGAAGCGGGATTCAGGGATAGAATCAACCGGGATGAGATAGTTCAGGGTATCGATTTCAGGGATTCAAAGGTGAGAGTTCAATTCTAACGAACGATACAAGTTTAAGGTTTATTTCAGACTTTACTCACCACATTATAGCCTACATAGCCGCCGTCCCCCATGAGGATTGACTTCTAAGTTTCTATCAATACCGTCTGATTACTCAACATATTGGATAACCTGACAAGATTAATCAATACATGCCTACTATAAAGGGAGGAAGATTATTTCTGGTCATCAAAAAAATATCCCCATTAAGTAAGAAAAAATGGAAAACGTTTATTCTAAACCGACTGATTTCTTGAGAGAATCACTCAAGTCAAGATGATGTCATGTCGCATCGTGTCTCCAAAAAATATCTGCACCTCCACATCATGAACATCATCCATTCTCCACCACTCGCTTCTCCCAAGATCTCATCCAGATATGATGCATGCATCCACCACTCCTCGTGTAGCCTGACCGTAGTCACCCACCTTGCCGCTCGTCGAGTTGTACAAGCCGCGTGCCAAGGGTGGAATAGGGCCTAGATCTTGGCGCCCATGGACGCCACAAAGCGGCGTGCAAGTTTGCCGCAATACAACAGTCGATCATGATGCTGTGACCGTAGGATCTTGTTGGCTATGCAACTAGCGACCAACATTGCAACTGTAAATCTCACTGGCAGCGAATGCTATGATGCAGCAGGGCCGAGGCTGCAATGCAACACTCGCTCATGGAACCACAAGATCTTGTTGGCAGCGAATGTTGTAATGCAATGGAGCGGTGGTTGCAATGCTATTCTCGCTCATGGAGCCACAGGATCTTGCCGGTGGCGGCTGCTACAATGCAGCGGAGGCGGCAAGCGCTCACTCCCGGAGCTCACTGGCATCTCATTTGGGTCTCGTCGGCAATGAATTTTGCAACCATAGGGTATTGCTGCGCTGCAAAGGTGGTGGTCGTAGCAGCGGATGGTGTTGTGAGGACGGCAAGTCGACGGCATGCTGCAAGACTAGGCATCAGGATTCGCGGGCGAGTAAGCGACCCTATGTCCGTGGGTGTCTTAGGCCGCCTTCCTCAAGTGATGCGGGGGAAGACGTCTGATATTTTTTCACTGAACGAAGACCATTGGTTGTCGCACCGAGCGACGAGAGGGGGATGCGCGGGGGCACGCGTTGCAAGGACAACAGGGTCAACCTGCAATGAGCGGTTACACTACTAGGAGAAAGGCTAGTAGTAGCATTGGAAATAGGGAAAGTAGTAGCGCATATGTGACACTACAACTAACTTTTAGCAGTAGCGTTGTTTGCCTACCGCTACAGCTAAAGTTTAGCAGTAGCACCTCTTAACCAGCGCTACTAGTTAGTAGCATGCTTTTCAAACCCGTGCCACTATTAAACGCACATATTTCTTTTTTTATATTTATGTTGTATTTACATACGGTTATACATATTAATATACATCATCAGTAATGATTGTGCCAGCAACATTTAGATAAAGTGGATGGATGCAAGTGATCATGTCTGACACAAATCGCATTAAATAGAAAAACATCATAATAATAATCATCCTAATCCTCATGCCAAGTTAATATAACCAGAAAAACTTCTCTTTCATAGGAACTAGTCCTTCCTCCTAGGTAAAATGTCATAAAACAGAATAACACATATGCCTTCATGATGAAGCAAAGAGATCCAACGGTCTTCAACTTGTGGTTTGCGATCCTTCTTTATTTCTCCCCATGCTTCAATTTGAAGCCGTATTTGTGGTTTGCGCTCACTCGAGTATGGAAAAGATATCTTGGCCCTCGTAGGGCTTTTAATTGTCATATAACCTTCGCCATGCATCAACGGAGGCACAACATCATTTGGCAGTTTCTGTTGAAGAACATAATAGTAGCCTAGTTAGCAATGTAATCAACACCATTTACGCAATAGTTGTATACTTAATTAGCAACTCTTACCAAGATATTTCCACGAATGTCATCCGTCTTGAACCTATGTACTAGTGGCATGTAAAATATATAATTTGGGTCAGGTCCTTAAATAACTCTCATATCTCATGATGTGTTGGTGCGCACTCTCTCACACTGATATGGTGGTGTATATATGTTGGTGGACACTCTCTCACACTAATAGTTTGACCATCGGTGATAGGCGCATCTTCTCTCCTCTCCTTGTGCATCATACTAAGGTATATATCGCAAGAAGAGAAGAGGAGAAAGCATCCCCCACGATAACAGTCGGGATTCCTCCATCAAGAATAAACATAAAAGTCACACAAGGAGCAACGACACATCGAAAGTACCTGATTTTTTTACTAAAAAATTATCACTAATACATTATCTTGAATAATGAACTCGGATATAATATCACTAATACACCATCTCGAATAATCTAGTTAATGCATCATCGAAGAACCTGTCAGGTATTGGAGAACCTGGCATCCAACGCAGCCATGTAGCGACGGATGTGCTCGTCCTCCTCTCTAACACGGTGATGTAGCACCTCCGCGGGGGCCCACTACCTCCGCACCGATAGCGGCCCACGCGACCGCCACCAAAGAAGCTCCGGATCGACGACGAAACCCGGATTCCTCACCAAGTTGCGCACCCCGGAAGGTAGCACCTCCCACTGCCAGCCCGGCGGAGCCCAGTCCCGGACATGGCGCCTCTCAAGGATTACGTCGCCGAGTCGACGACGAGGATGCGGGCCGGGCATCTTTTAATGTTTTAATTTCTGGTTATCTTCTTAGAAATACGCAAAAAAAATTCCTATAAAAACATTATATAAAACATGTCCAAAACTCATTTTGACTTAGTTTCGTTATTAACTATCTAATTTCACAAACAATTTGAGAAAACAATGTCTATCTAGAACCCTAGCAAGAACCCTAGCAAGCAGCCCTAGCAATGTCCTAGCAAGAACCCTAGCAATCCACCAAAATTAAACCCTAGCAAGCAAACAGGCGGAGGAGGCGTGGGGATGTCTCAACAAAGAAGGAGACGACCAGCGCGCGGAGGAGATGGTGAAAGCACATTTGCTCCCTTGGTGGTTTTGGTAATTAATAACAACATATATATCATTGAACTAATATTTCCACTAAGCATATTTCAGGAAAAGTTCAATGATGGGTTGGCAAAAGTATTGTGGAGAATCCCCTAGATGCAAGGAATTGAATTGGCAAAGCTTCAAGCAAGAGGACTCTACATTTAATTTGTGAGAAATCACTTTGAGTCAATAGGAAAAGCCAATACTATTAAAAGGGGGTAAGGTACTGTTGGTGAACAAGATGCTCCACGTGCACAAGTGATAGTCACCAAAAACACCCACCAATCTGTGTCCAAGAATTTCATGAAAATCGGTGAAGCCAACATATTCCACTCGGTCCCACCAATTTCCCAACTCAGACCGAACCCTTCCAAACCCTAGCACATCGTTGCAACCGATCCCACTTTGGCGCCACCGGGTTCAGCTTGCCAACTCTTTGTTACCTCGATTCACAAAATCGGAATTCCCGAGTTTCTGGATCAGTTTCATCGAGATTTGGATTCTGAATGTTGGACACCAGATCAGTATCGTCGAGATTTCTATATCAGTCTCACCGAGATTCAAAAGTTGCTACCTTTGGAGCAACTCGGTACCACCGAGATTCACACATTGGTGTCACCGAGTTGGTCAATTTAGGTGTAACAGTTGGATTTTTGGAGATGCCAATATATACCCCTCCACCACTCGCAAGAGAAGAACTCAGAACAGATCCCCACTTATCCCATCAGATTTTCTAAGAGAGAGCCGCCTACTCATGTGTTGAGATCATGCCATTCTGTTCCAACCATATGAATCTTGATCTCTAGCCTCCCCAAGTTGCTTTCCACCCAATCAATCTCTTCCACCAAAGCCAAATCTATGAGAGAGTGATTGAGTGTTAAGCAGTCTATCATCTTGAAGCACAAGAGCAAGGAGTTCATCGACACTATCGATCATGTTACCTTTCGGAGGGTGGTGCCTCCTAGATTGGTTAGGTGTCGCTTGGAAGCCTCCTACTTCGTGTTGCGGAGTGAATCAAGAAGTTTGTAAGGGCAAGGAGATCGCCTACTTAATGAAGATCTACCCTGAGTTAGGCTAGTCCTCCATGGACGTAGGCCATCATGGTATAGACAAGGTTGCTTCTTCGTGGAACCCTCCATGGGTAGAGCTCTCCGTAGACTCTCGCGACCGTTACCCTCCATGGGTTGAAGTCCCCATAAACGTGGACGTACGATAGCACCACCTATCGGAACCATGGGAAAATCTTCGTGTCTTCAAATTGCGTTTGATCTTCCTACCCTTCCTTTACTACTCATGCTTGTTATTACTTTCAGCTGCTATACTCGTAGACATGCATGTGTAGGGTGTGCTTAACTTGCTATCTATCCTAAAATCTGCCAACACTTAAAATTGGGAAAGGTAGAATTTTTGTTTGGTCAAGTAGTCTAATCACCCCTCTCTAGACATACTTTCGATCCTACAAGTGGTACCCAAGCTTTGGTCTCCATTGCATTGGTTTCAGAAGCTAGGAGAGTATGGCGTCTAGTGAGGGAAATTAACACCATAGAGGTATGTACTTTGATGGCACAAATTTTGCTAGTTGGAAGCACAAAATGAAAATGCATATTCTTGGTCATAACCCTGCCGTTTGGGATATTGTTCGTGTTGGATTGCAAGGTGAATTCTTTGCGGATGGAAGGGAACCGGATCATGAAGGGACCGCAAATGAATTGAAGATGTTGCAATACAATTCTCAAGCATGTGACATACTATTCTGTTGGGGAACGTTGCATGGGAAACAAAAAAAAGTCCTATGCTTCACCAAGATCAATCTAGGAGATGAGCATCTACGAGACGGGAGAGTGGATCTACATACTTTTGGGAGACGTAGTAGTAAATCAAATTTTTTCCTATGTTTCACCAAGATCTATCTATGGAGAAACCAGCAACGAGCAAAGGGGGAGTGCATCTTCATACCTTTGAAGACCGCAAAGCGGAAGCGTTACTAGAACGCGATTGGTGTAGCCGTACTCGCAGCGATTCAGATCACGGTGGATTCCGATCTAAGCGCCGAACAACGGCACCTCCGCGTTTAACACACGTGCAGCCCGATGACGTATCCTACGCCTTGATCCAACAAGGAGGAAGGAGAGGTTGAGGGAGAGCTCCGACAGCACGACGGCGTGGTGACGGTGGAGCTACGTGGTCTCCGGTAGGGCTTCACCAAGCACTATGGAGAACGAGGAGGAGGAGGGGTAGGGCTGCGCCGAGAGAGAGAAGAACTCATGTGTATGGCAGCCCCCAAAACCCCACCACTACAGGAATCAGACACTTTGCCGTCAGCCATCCCGGACGGCAAAGGCATGCATCCCGGACGACAAAGTCTTTGTCGTCCGCTAGAAGACGGTAAAGCGCCTTGTCGTCTGCTGGCGGACGGCAAAGGGCTTGGACGGCACACGTGGCAACTTAGCTCCGTTAAGGGCTTAATGGCGTGCTTTGCCATCCGCTGGCAGACGGCAAAGACCTTAGTTCTTTGTCGTCTGCTAGCGGACGGCAAAGAACCCACCTAGGCTAGCCCCAGGTTGCACAGGTAGCCGCCACATGGCAGTTTTGCCATCTGCTAGCTGACGGCAAAGACCTTTGCCGTCTGCCAGCAGACGGCAAAGTGGCTATATAGCCCCTATTTTTCTGTTTTTTCTTAAAATCATTCAATTTGACAGAATATCACATATATATCCAACATATCAACAATACAAGTTTTTAACAAGCATAACAACAATAACTCCTCCTCATCATCATCATAACTCCTCATCATCATCATCATCAACTCTAACACATTCTAGCACATAATAACACATTGTACCTAGGACCTACGTACTCCTATCTCGTAGGATCTACTCTACCCTCTCTTAGGTACAATAGCATAAAACAAGATAGGCCCTGACTCTCCATTATGGAGAATGGAGATCATCCTGTCTCCCATTCTTTGACTATGCACAATGTTGCTTCCAAGTAGCTCTCTATGATTGAGCATACATTTTTTCCAATCTTTGATTTTCATGAGTCCATCGGTTTTAGAAATCCGATATGGACAGGAGTGATGCGTAGGCTGACCTGGCCGTGGTGGCCCTAAGCTCGTAACAACAACGCGACCTCTCGGAAACATCAGATGAGGCACACAATCCTCCGAGATTTTCTGTTGAAAAACATAGTAATAACTTTGTAGTTAGCAATGTAGTTTAGCTTTAGAAGAATTTATGCAAAAGATGCACGGTTGTCGTAATAGTAGAATTAAAATCTTACCATGCAATCTCCATGGATGTTACTGTAGTTCACCACGGGCACTAGTGGCACGTATTGACCATAATGTGCAGGAGTTTGATAATAGCTATTGTAATTCTCAAGATGACTAAGTAATGCGATAAGATGATCTTTCTCCTTATAAGTTAATTCTGCTTCATCACTGTAGTAATAGGTTCTGTCTACCATCTTCCGTATATTTTTTGAAGAATGAAAATAAGTTTTCAATGCAAATAACTTGTCAACTATTTTTAAATAAACAATATAAATTACTTCGTAAATATGGTTGAGAAACTCACATAAATCCCGAAGGTAGAAAGAGCGTGCGATGGTGATCACATCAACCTTGGAAACACTTCCAACACACATCGTCACCTTTCACTTAGCTAGCCTCCATTTATTCCGTAGCTTTTATTTTGAGTTGCTAACACTTAGCAACCGAACCGGTATCCAATACCCAGGTGCTACTAGGAGTACCAGCAAGGTACACATCAATAGCACGTATATCAAATATACTTCTGTCAACATTGCCAGCCTTCTTATCTACCAAGTATCTAGGTTTGTTCTGCTTCAACGAACATTCTCCTCATAACAGAAGCACTTAGTCTCGGGTTTGGGCTCAACCTTGGGTTTCTTCACTAGAGCGGCAACTGGCTTGCCATTCCTGAAGTTTTTCCCTTCTTGCCCTTGCCCTTCTTGAAACTAGTGGTTTTCACTTAACCATCAACACTTGATGCTCCTTCTTGATTTCTACCTTCGTGGTGTCAAACATCACAAACAACTCAGGGATCATCTTATGCATCCCTGGCATGTTATAGTTCATCACGAAGCTCTAGTAGCTTGGTGGCCGTGACTTGGAGAACTGTATTAATCACTATCTTATCTGGAAGATTAACTCCCACTCGATTCAAGTGATTGTAGCACCCAGACAATATGAGCACATGCTCACCGATTGAGCTATTCTCCTTTATCTTGCAGGCAAAGAATCTTGTTGGAGGTCTCATACCCCTAAACATAGGCACGAGCCTGAAATCCTAATTTCAGCTCTTAGAACATCTCATATGTTCCGTGATGTTCAAAACGTTTTGGAGCCTCAATTCTAAGCTGTAATGCATGACGCACTGAACTATCAAGTAATCATCAGAAAGTGCGTGTCATATGTTCACAACATCTACAGACAACGCTTGAGGGAGTGGTGCACTTAGCGCTGCATCAACGACATAAGCCTTCTGTGCAGCAATAAGGACAATCCTCAGATCACGGACCCAGTCCGCATTATTGCTACCATTAACTTTCAACTTACTTTTCTCTAGGACCGTATCAATAAAACAGGGGAGCTACAACGCGAGCTATCTACGACATAATTTGCAAAGAACCTTTTAGACTAAGTTCATGATAATTAAGTTCATCTAATCAAATTATTAGTGAACTCCCACTTAGATAGACATCTCTCTAGTCATCCAAGTGACACATGATCCACGTCAACTAGCCCGTGTCTGATCATCACGTGAGACGGACTAGTCATCAATGGTGAACATCTCCATGTTGATCATATCTTCTATACGACTCATATTCTTCCTTTCGGTCTTCCGTGTTCCGAGGCCATGTCTGTACATGCTAGGCTCGTCAAGTCAACCTAAGTGTATCACATGTGTGTATCTGGCTTACACCCGTTGTATGCAAACGTTAGAACCTATCACACCCGATCATCACGTGGTCCTTCGGAACAACGATCCTTAGCAACGGTGCACAGTTAGGGTGAACACATTTCTTGAAATTTTAGTGAGAGATCATCTTATTTAGCTACCATCATTCTAAGCAAATAAGATGTAAACATGATAAACATCACATGCAATCAATATAGTGACATGATATGACCAATATCATCTTGCTCCTTTGATCTCCATCTTCGGGGCACCATGATCATCACTGTCACCGGCACGACACCATGATCCCATCATCATGATCTCCATCATCGTGTCTTCATGAAGTTGTCTCGCCAACTATTACTTCTACTACTATGGCTAAGGATTAGCAATAAAGCAAAGTAATTACATTGTGTTTATGATTGACACGCAGGTCATACAATAAATTAAGACAACTCCTATGGCTCCTGCTGGTTGTCATACTCATCGACATGCAAGTCGTGAATCCTATTACAAGAACATGATCAATCTCATACATCACAATGCATCACATCACATCCTTTGGCCATATCACATCACAAGGCATATGCTGCAAAAACAAGTTAGACGTCCTCTAATTTGTTGTTGCAAGTTTTTACGTGGCTGCTACAGGTTTCTTGCGTTTCTTACCTACGCCAAAACCACAACGTGATATGCCAATTGCTAATTACCCTTCATAAGGACCCTTTTCATTGAATCCGATCTGACTAAGGTGGGAGAGACAGACACCCGCTACGGATGAGAGATATGACACCGTGTGCACATTGATCCAAATGATGCCCAACTACAAAGATCTCAAGCCTACGGAAGTGATTGGAAGGATTGTTGCTCATGAGATGACACTCAAGGACAAGGAAGAGCTTCACAACAAGTCTAGCAGTGCTTACAAAGCCACAAGTGATGCTCCCGCAACTTCAAGCGACAACCTTGTCACAAATGAGGAGATAAGCCTCATGGTCAAGAAATTTAACAAATTCTACAATAATAGAGGCAAATATCGAAGCTCCAACTCAAGATATGAAGAGAAGCGTTCGTCAAGTCGTGACCGAAACTGCTACAATTGTGGGAAGCCCATACACTACTCCAATGAGTGCATGGCTCCCTACAAAAGAAAAGAAGAGTCACCAAGAAGACGAATCTCAAGAGATGAGTCACCTCGAAAAGAGACAAGGAGTAGAGATTTATGAATTGTGTGCAGTAGGAGTAGAGCCACAGGTATATAAAGAGGTCGACCTGACTTTTGAAATTTATTTCTCAAACGTCATGCCCTCCAAAAACCCTAGCTGCCGAACGAGGCCCCTGGTCATCACCTTCATCTTCCCGAGCGCCTCCGCCGTTGGAAGTCCACTCCGTTGACAGATCCCCCCCCTCCCGTCGCCGCCGTAGCGAGATCGTCACCAAGTCAGGGTACGATTTTGACCCATCTTGCTCTCCTCCCTCCGAATCTTGCGCATTAGGACTTCTCCATCGACAAGACAATCTTTGAGATCGATAAAAAAAATTAGGGCTTGTTGTCCGCAACTTGAATCTCGATGACACAGAAGCAAAAGAATCGGCATCACCGATTCCCTTTTTAGGTCAACTGATAACAACCTCGGTGACACCGAGTGCCCATTTTCGGTCTCACCGAAAGTGGTGCCAATTTTCTGTTTAATAGGTTGTTTGTCTCGGTGGGTCCAAAAAGTTTGCATCGGTAGTACCGAAATTTCACTTGACAGAATGCAAATCTTGAGAAATTTTAGTTCAAATCTTTGAGAAAACCTTCTGAAATTTTGTGATGACTCAATCTATCTACTCCTCTATATTCTATTCAGAGGGTCAGAAATGTTTGAATCAAGAGACAGTCAAAACAACCTCAAGGAGCTCAGTGTTGACGTAGATCCAGGCACTAGTCCAGACAGGAGCTCATCTTCATTTGATGATGTTCCCAGCTCTACAGACCTGCCCAAGTCAGCAACATGGACTAGGAGGAAGCTCAACTGAGAGGAAGAAGACTCTGATTTTTATTCCTGATGAAGTTCCTACCAAGGCTAAGCACGACAAGGCTAAGAAGGCTGCTAGGAAACCTACAGCTGAGCCTACCTCTTCCAAGAAGGAGGTCAGGAACGAGTATGCCCCCTCAGACACTATGAGAGCACTAGAGAGCTCTAGGGGCACCATGACCATTGAGCCTCCCAAGAAATCCATGTCCAAGAAGGCTGGAGAGAAGAAGAAGAGCAGAAAGAGGATAATTCATGTTACTGGCAGGCCTACCTCTATGTTTGAGGACCCAACAGAGGCTGCTGCTGAGGAGGATGAGGAGGAAGAGCCAGCTGCAAAGGCTCCTCCCAAGAAGAAGAAGAAATTGATGTCAGACGCTATGCCTAGCCAAGCAGCTCCCAGGGGCAAGCTAGCTGGATCCAAGAAGCCCTCTGCTCCTAAACCCAAGAGGACTACTAGAGACATCCCAACTTTTGTGAAGAACAAGGGATCTTCATCCAGAGATCCAGAGGAGGATGTTATGTCTACCTTGATGAAGCTAAGTCCACACCTTCCAGAACATAATACTAGCCACCTGCTAGCTGAGCACATGAAGAAGAGGAAGGACCAAGGACTAAGAGATTGGAGAGCTATCGATCCATATTCACAGAGGAGGAAGACTACTGTGGACTACAGGTTCTATACAAAGGAACAACAAGACTTCTATGAAACAATTTTGCTTGACAAGAGCCTTACTGTGAGTGACATGAGATATGTGGACTGGAAGTACATCAAGGACAATGAGGATTACTTCCCAAGTGTGCAAGACAACTTTCATTGCATTGGACTTGACAAGTTTGTTGGCAAGGAGTTCCCAGCCTGGAATGATGAAATGATCAAGCAATTCTACTCTACTGTTCATTTCTATGGAGATGGTAGAATTGTGTGGATGACTAAAGGTGCCAGGTATGAATCCACAGTTGATGAGCGGGTTGCCATTTTAGGAGCCCCAGAGGTGGAAGATGGTGACATTGATGTGTACTCTGAGCCCAAGGCAAGCCACAATGCCATGAAGAACATGTACAAGGAGATTCATGCTACACATCTGAAGTCTCACCAGCTAGGATCTATTTATTTCCTCCACGCTGGAATACGCACGATCAACACTATCTTAAGGCACACCTTGTTGCCTAAGTCTGGAGATGAGAAGATGGTCAGAGGCTACTCCATCAACATGTTGCCTCATCTAGATCAACGTACCAGATTCAGAGTGATGGATTTGATTGTGGAGACTGTGAAGATGATTGCTGCAGATTAGAAGCGCTCATGTAGCTATGCATCCTATATCCAGATGTTTATCAACTCTAAGTTGGAGAAGCACATGTTTGCGCTTGATCGGCCACATTTTCCACTCCTGACGGAGCTCGAAGACAACGTTGTGGTGATGAACCCAAATCATCACACATTAGCTGCAACACGGGCACAGGGAGAAGCAGCCAGAGACACTAGTGCTCAGTCGCCCATGACTAGGGGTGAGCAGATGGATCTACTCCTTAGCTCAATGCACAGCATGTAGAAGGACATCACCAACATCCTGAAGAACCAGGAGGGCCTTGTGAGGATTGTTGATGACAAGTTTCATAGTCTCAACAACAAGGTGGATGGACTCACAGTGACAGTGAATGAGCTCAAGAAGGAAGTTGATGCAGTGCCTAGCCATCACTCTACAGATGATGATGATGAGGAGGAGGAGGAGGAGGAGGATTGTTTACCTCTCAGGACGAGCACTCAGTTCAGGACTCACGCCCGGACTCCCACAGTGTAAGATCCAGAGTTGAGACCTTCTTCATCATCTCCAGCTACGATACATCAGCTCCCTCAGCTCCACCAGTTCCTCCAGTTGCTACACCAACTCCGTCCATGACATCAACAGAAGTCTTCGCCGATGCCATTCTATCGACTCTAACTTCAGCTATTGGAGGAGCTCGGTCCCAGAAGAGTGATTAGCTCTATACCTTTGAACTTTTTGGTAACTTGTTACCAAAGGGGTGGGGGGAATTTGTACAGACCATTAGGGCTTAGAGAGAGAGAGAGAGAGAGAGAGAGAGAGCGTTGGTTGATGTCTACTATGCAACCTTCTTATTGTAGACTCATGTTGGGCCTCCAAGTGCAGAGTTTTGTAGGACAGTAGCAAATTTCCCTCAAGTGGATGACATAAGGTTTATCAATCCGTGGGAGGCGTAGGATGAAGATGGTCTCTCTCGAACAACCCTGCAACCAAATAACAAAGAGTCTCTTGTGTCCCTAACAGACCCAATACAATGGTAAATTGGGTGCACTAGTTCAGCGAAGAGATGGTGATACAAGTGTAATATGGATGGTAGATATAGGTTTTTGTAATCTGAAAATATAAAAACAGCAAGGTAAATAATGATAAAAGTGAGCACAAACGGTATTGCAATGCTTAGAAACAAGGCATGGGGTTCATACTTTCACTAGTGCAAGTTCTCTCAACAATACTAACATAGTTGAATCATATGTAAATCCTTCACGTGCGACAAAGAGTTCATTCCAAAGTCACAAATAGCGGAGAACAAACAAAGAAATTATTGTAGGGTGTGAAACCACCTCAAAGTTATCTTTTCCGATCAATCTTATGAGCTATCCGTATAAGTGTCACGAACAACCCTAGAGTCTGTACTAAAATAACACCTTAAGATACACATCAACCAAAACCCTAATGTCACCTAGATACTCCAATGTCACCACGAGTACCCATGGGCTTGATTATACGATATGCATCACACAATTTCAGATTCATCATGTTCAATCCAACAAAAAGAACTTCAAAGAGTGCCCCAAAGTTTCTACCGAAGATTCAAGACAAAAACATGTGCCAACCCCTATGCATAGATTTCCAAGGTCACGGAACCCGCAAGTTGATCACCAAAACATACATCAAGTGGATCAATAGAACATCCCATTGTCACCACGGATAACCCATCGCAAGACATACATCAAGTGTTCTCAAATCCTTAAAGACAAAATCCGATAAGTAAACTTCAAAGGGAAAACTCATTTCATCACAAGAAGATAGAGAGGGGAAAACTCCATATGATTCATCTATATCAATAAAGCTCGTGGTACATAAAGATCGTGCCATCTCAAGAACACGAGAGAGAGAGAGAGAGATCCAACACATACTACTGGTACATACCCTCAGCCCCAAGTATGAACTACTCCCTCCTCGTCATGAAGACCGCCGGGATGATGAAGATGTCCACCGGTGATGATTTCCCCCTCCGATAGGGTGTCGGAACGGGCTCCCGATTAGTTTTTGTGGCTATAGAGGCTTGCGGCGACGGAACTCCCGAACTAGGTTTCTTTCTGGAGGTTTCTGGATTTATAGCAGTACTTGGCGTTGGAATCACGTCAAGGGGACTCTCGAGGGGCCCACAAGCTAGGGGGCGCGCCCTAGGGGTTTCTTTCTGGTAGTTCTGCTGAAAACAACGTCAGTCCGGGTTAGTTCTAATAAAATCATACCAAAATTATATAGAATTATTGTAAACATGGCATGAATACTTCATAAATTATAGATACGTTGGAGATGTATCAGCATCCCAAGCTTAATTCCTGCTCGTCCTCGAGTAGGCAAATGATAAAAGAAATAATTTATGAAGTGTGAATGCTAGCATAGTGCATAAATTTGATCAATTATAGTTCCAAACACATTTTCTAGCATCATTATGTATCATAAACAGTAGCTCATCTCATAAAACTTCTCATGATGAAGTAACAAGCTTTCACATGTTAAAGTATAGACCATAAAGTTTCTTTAAAACTAACAAACTATGCTTTCAGTCACCAAACAATTGCAATTCATCTTATTTTCAGGAAGGGTCTATGTAAGAGCTTTCGATTTAGCAAATTCCACATATTCAACTATCATGTAGTCTTCCATGATTGCTAACTCCCAAAGCATATATTTAGAGCAAATGGCATCCGTCGAACACAAAGAAAGATCTTGAAGCACAAGAGCAAGGAGTTCATCGACACTATCAAGCCTATTACCTTTTGGAGGGTGGTGCCTCATAGATTGGTTAGGTGTCGCTTGGAAACCTCCTACTTCGTGTTGTGGAGTGAACCAAGAAGTTTGTAAGGGCAAGGATATCTCCTACTTCGTGAAGATCTACCCTGAGTTAGGCTAGTCCTCCGTGGACGTAGACCATCATAGTATAGACAAGGTTGCTTCTTCGTGGAACCCTCTGTAGGTAGAGCCCTTCATGGACTACCGTTACCCTCCATGGGTTGAAGTCTCCATAAACATGGACGTATGATAGCACCACCTATCGGAACCACGGGAAAAATCTCTGTGTTTCCAAAATTGCGTTTGATCTTCCTACCCTTCCTTTACTACTCATGCTTGTTGTTACTTTCCACTGCTATACTCGTAGACATGCATGTGTAGGGTTTGCTTGACTTGCTATCTATGCTAAAATCTACCAACACTTTAAATTGAGAAAAGGTAGAAATTTTATTTAGTCAAGTAGTCTAATCACCCCCCCCCCCCTCTAGACATACTTTCGATCCTACAGACGGCTGGTGCGTGGAGGAGACGACCGAAGGAGAAGCAGAGGCCGGGGTCGGGGTCGGGGCCGGGGCCGAGGTCGCCAGAGCAGGAGAGTGGGTCGGCGGCGGGGTCGGGGTCGCCGGGGTCGTGGTTGGGGGCAACAAAGTGGGAGGACCGGCGGCGACAGAAGGGAGTCGAGAGGGAGGAAGGGAGGAGGGAGAGAGGGAAAGAGTGAGGGGCGTGAACGTGGAAGATGATAAGTCCACAAGGGGACAGATTAGCAGTAGCGCAGGGCCGAGAAGCGCGCTACTGATACGGCTTTAGCAGTAGCGTTGCTCTCTGACAACCGCTACTACTACAGGTCGCCTTGGTCGGTCGGAATGGGACCACTTAGCAGTAGTGCCAGTTGAATGTCCAGCGCTATTGCTAACTGCATACCTGTAGCGCATGCCGCCGTCCGCGCTACTACTACTTAGCAGTAGTGTTGTCTTTTTAACCGTCGCTAGTGCTAAAATCCTATCTATAAATATTCTCCTAGTAGTGTTAGATCGACGCGGCACATTTAAAATCTGACGTTAGCGGGCGGATTGATTTACCCCCAAAATCAGTCAGCTTACGCGTAGCAACCGCGGCCTGTATAACTCATGACCTGGACCTAGCCTCGCGTGCCCAATGTTGCAGCCAATTCCGCTAGCTTCTGCCTTTGCTGTTCGGTAGTAGTTAAGAATATCTATAGCCGGATCCTTTATACTTTCCTCAAACGCCCGGATAGCCTGCCCGGTCACGAAAAAGCAACCCAAACGGACCCCTCATACCCATCTCAAACGTTCGGATTGAACGGTCATCCCTCATATCCATCTCAAATATGAGGACGATATGAGGGATCGTGGACGCGCATGGGCACGTCCGGTCAGTCCGTCACGTAGGACGCGACCCCACCCCGAACCACCTTTATCTTTCTTTATTCATTATTTTCTTTCTCTTTCTTCTTCTCCACCAATCACGTGCAAGTGACCGGACATATGAGAAAAAATATGAGAGATGCGGCTGCACAAATGAAAAAATAGGGATTCAAAACAGACACGTCCGGTCACTTTGAGGGGTCGGATTTACAAGTCGTGGCTGTAGATGCTTTGAGCTAGAAGGATAAAATCTGAAATTTATTGGTTGAACAATCTAGACGATTTATACTAATGTCGCACGTTGATTATTTATGATTATTATAGGTAATATATTGTCAGTAGTTTGATTTGAAGACCATAACTGTGTCATTCCGTTGCAATGCGCGAGCCATTTTTCTATAATCTTCCAATGCACAAGTTTGAGGTGTATCTTTTTTAGAGAAGTTTGAGCTGTATCTTTACGAAGGTATGTTTTGCAAACTTTTATAGAGAGAAACTCGCAGGCCGTGGAATTCAGATCAATTCTTTTTGTGTGAAGGTATGTTTGATCAATTCACCAATCAATAATATAGAATCCTTGAAGTTTCCCCTGGTTCATATTTTCCACGACAGTTTAACTACGTTTGGCCGCATGTTTTCCCTGAGTAGTACGTACAATACACACACAGGCGCCTACGTCCTGGTCAGGTGCAGCCGATGATGTCAACGAGTGTTGCGTGACTGCCTGGTCGCCTGAAGTAGAATGCGAAGATGCCTAGTTACGTCCTCTCGAGTAGCGACATCGGTCGAGTTAACCATGAGTTTAGATGCTTTCCCAGCCCCCGTGGGGTATTAAGAACAGATTATAATTGTCAAGTTGCTATTCCACGGATAACCAGCTACGGTTTTGTCGGACAGCCCAAACGGTGATGGTCAGCATGTTACAGGCTTATCTCACTCATGCCTGCCTGCGTGCGCCAAGGGTGAGTATATAAACATGCCAGCCGTTAGCTGTTCTATTGTCACGTTGTCAGCCGACTGTCCCGCCCATTCATCGATCAGCCTCTGGTCAAACTATCCAATCTTTTTTATCGACTTGCTGCATCGATATCAGTAATCCGCATATTTCCTGATCAAGTGGCACAACTTGCAGTAGGCTAACCCTAAACCCCTAATGAAGCTGCGCGGAGAAGCCATGCTAGAGTTGATCAATTCAACGCAGAAAGTTCCTAGTGGCTCTTTCCTATCACCTCAACTCGCATGCTCCAGAAGTCTAGCTCCACGCCCCTGGCATATAGGAGTATATATTATTATTCAAGATTGGGTAATCAACTAATATGTTGAGTTGTTACAAGGGCTCTTGCCTCTTGGTAAGAAAAGATGTCACCCGCATGTTGCAAACAAGGGACGTGCGTGCTGCAACTGATCGGTCGTAACCGTGATCGACCATTGGAATGATGCATTGCAACTGATCAATCATCTCATCATCCAATTTCAGATATACTTTTTGGATTTTTCAGAAATGGACTTCTCGTTACCAAAGTTGACGAGCGGTAAATCATCCAGGATATACTAGTAGTAGCTCACGGAGGGCTAAGTCAGCCCTCAAAATTTTGAAAAAAAAATGGGAGAGTCAACCGATAATTTTTGGCCGACGAGGTTGACTTTTCTACTTGCTAGTATTTTGTTTAGAGAAGGGGGTTTACTCTGACGTCCATCCTACAAAAAGTAAACGGGTTTCCTCCGCTGATGCAATGCGCCAACGCTGGCCAGCTGGTTACGTGATTACGTCGCCTACTATAGCGACCTCAGACGCAGTTCAAGTATGTGATTAGTTAGGCGCCTTCGTACGAACGTCGGTTCGGTTAGCTAGTGACACTCAGTTGTCGGTCGACTGCGCCGTCCACTCACCGAACGATTTTCGGTCAAATTGTACATATAGTTATAGAGATTTTTAAGAGGAAAATTGGTGCATCGATCCGAGTAAATAATCTGCATCTATATCAATTTTCTAATCAAGTGGGCGCAAGTTGCGAAGCACGCACCAGCGGAATATTTAAGTATGTGTTTCGGGGAACATTTTTGTAGCACTCGAGTCGTTCATGCAAGAATGTGAAAAGAATTACACCACTCGAGTTGTGTCAAGTAACTTCGTTTAGAGCATCTTTAACGAACCCTTATTCTGTGAAACTGTAAATGTAGTTTACAGTTCGCGCGAGGGTTTATACGGTCTTAAAATCGCTGCGGCAAAACGAAAACTATAAAATCTAAAAAACAGGTTTTGCATACGAAATTTAACGTAAAAGCTCGTCGGAGCATAGATCATTCTTACATGGGGCAGATAGTTCATACAAGTATATATACAAGATCATAGAAAGCTCGCCGGAGCTACGCTGCCCTAGCACTAACAAAATGGAGCTCATCGGAGCTCATGCGGTAGCTGACCAGCGGCGGAGCTCAATCGGAGTCGGCGTCGGAGGTGAGGTCGACGAAGATTCACTCCTGTTCAGTGGCCTCGCGGCGCCACTCCTCCTTATTGTCGCCAAACGCGAGGGCCGACACGATTCCCTGCTCGTAGAGCACGGTGTCGATCTCCCTCGTCCCTCCGACGGCGTTGCCGCTTTGTTTCCTGCTCCCGCGCACTGTGCGCAAGCAACGCAGCCAAAATGGTGTCTGCCTCCGTTGGGGGGAGGAAGTCCTCCGGCCCGACGACACCACCGACACGTCGCTTTGGCCCTGCCTCGGCCTCCAGCTCCCTCTTCACCAGGGTGAGAGAGGAGCGCGAGCTGAACGCCCCGGGGGAGCTGCAAGTGCCGGAGAAGAGGTGCCCGCGCGCGCGGTCGTACTCCTCCGTCTCGCGGCGGAGGAGAGACGACGGCTCTGTCCGCCCTTGGCGTGTATACCGCAAGGCGGCGCGCTTCCGCGTCACGTTGGATCTGACGCAACGCGTCCGCTTGGGGTTGTCGTTGTCACGAAGGCCAGAGTTGGCCATCGCGGGCGGCGGATCTGAGGCATCGGCGGTGAGGGATTGAGGATTTTCGTGGCGGCGAAGGGATAGGGTTTGGGCCCGTATCCAGCAGGCAAACCCGCAGATATACTGGTCGAGGGGGCGCGCTTCCGGGCCACCGCGAAATATTTACGGGTCAGGATGCGTTTAATTTACGGTGTCTGATCTAGCAAAAAAAGGCCCAAACCTGTATAATCGCCGGAATTTTACAGTTCGGGTGGGTCTGTTAGAGATGCTCTTACCCTACCCATGTCAAAAACAGAAAATGGACTCTAAAAATCCATTTTATCATAAATTTTAAGTTGAAGAATTTCAGTTATGAATGAATAATGGGCGCAATAGCCATTGGTCGTGCATCAAAAGCCCCTAGTTGCCCTCGTGTTGTCCCGCACTGTAGGATCACACCAACTGTCGGCATAGAATCAGTGTCCTCCCTACACTTTACTTCCTCCATGAGAAACACACATCGAATGACCAATTGCTTCCTTGTCTTCCTCAGCCCCCCCCCCCCCTCGCCACCGCGGTAACATGCCGGACAACGGGGGAGATACTGAGCACCCCCATCTTCCATCAGCCCCTACCCCCATGGGAAGAACATCGGCACAAGTGTCATTGTGGTCACGGTTCAAGAAGACGGTCATTGCAACAACGTGGTCGAGGTTGCAACACAATTGGCTAGCGTTTTAGCACCAATGACCACCCATTGTAGCATTATGCGTCAACATTTATAGTAACGACAGATGTTTTTGCAGCATCCATGATCATCCCATGTAGCAGCCCACGCCCCCCATTTGCAACACTGGCCACCATCTTAACAACTCAGGTGAGAGGAACTTCAGAATAAATGACTCGTGAAACCTAAGGAGTTTGGAATGGCGGCAACATCCGTTGTGGGGAAGAAAGGGCTTGGGAGAGTAGCGGCTATGGTGGGCAACGACGAGAGAGGATAAGGCAGCAGTGGGGGTTAGATGTTGTCATGAGCAGCAGTAGTGTGCTTTTGTGGGGCCATCTTATGTTTTTGTGTGCAGGATTTGTGCATACAACCATATCACATCCAAAAGGTTGTGTGTCCGTCCGAAGTTGTGCATAGATCGTCCGACAAGTCGAATAGTTTCTCATGAATAATACTTCATATATTCCAAAATATAAGGTGTGTTTATTTTTTCAAGAATTAAACTTCTTTAAAAGTGACCAAATGTATAGTTAATTAGTACAATATGAAAATATATTTCATAATAAAACTAATGATACCGATTTGGTATTCTAGATATCAATATATTTTTTTCTATAAATTTGAACAAAGTTTAAATTTCGTAACTGTTTACAATACATCTTATTTCAAACAAACGGAGTCCAACATATCAAATTACAAGTTGAGATAAGCAGGTCCGAAGTCGTGAGATATGAACTAGAGATCAAACTTCTGTTGCTCCACAACCGCACACGTTAGTACTGGTTTAAAGCCTCAAAATTCATACTCTCTGTGATCCCTATGACTTGTCTTACATTTCTCTAGACATATTCGTATCTAGACAAATCTAAGAAACAAAATATGGATAGAAGAAAGCATGAGCTCCCTTTACAAATAATTAATTTGCACTCGTCCTAAAATTCTAAAAAGGAACAAAAGACTAATTGACCTTTTCTATGTTTAATCAGAGCACGGTATTGTCTATTGTGCATGAACACAAGTGACTTATTGGGTATTCCTTCAACCCCAAATTAATTGATTCGGCGTAAGCATATAAAAGCTAGAACCAATTGTAGTTCTAGCTTTATATGCTATGTCAAATCTTTTTAGTCTGACTATAATTCTATACAAGAATACCAACACTTATAGAACACCAATTCAGTTTCTCAGATTTGTCACAAAAAACTACAGTTAATTTGGAATAGATGAAGTAACTAGGTAAAATAAATCTAGTCAAAAATTCAAAAAAAAAAACAGTCAAGATTACGATCGGTGAGCGTCATCCGGCATTGTCATGCAACGGCAGCCTCGCCGGCTTAAACAGCCCGATCCCCTCCTAAAGCATGGCCAGGTACAGAAAGGCCTAGAACAGATTAATTATGTTCGCCGCGCAAGGAGGAAGGCAGCCTCCTTTCGAGTTAATTAACACGTGTTGACGTAGTCGTAGGCTCGTAGCTCAAGGGTTTATATATGCAGCGGCACGAGCGTACCATGTCTCGTCGCCACATCTTCCTCCCACGCTTGCAATCTTGCACCAGAGGTAGATAGAGCTCACTGGCTAGCTGTGGCTAGGAAAATGGCGGCGTCGACCGAGAAGGTGGAGTTCGACATCGGATCGGCGGCGCCCAAGCAAGAGCCGTCGTGGGAGTACCACCTGCGGAAGTACCTCATGCTGCTGGCCACGCTGGTGGCCACGGCGACGTACGCGGCGGGGCTCAGCCCGCCCGGGGGAGTCTGGCAGGAGGACAAGCCGGAGCAGAAGGCCGGCGTCCCGATCCTCTACGACTCTCCACGGTACCTCGCCTTCTTCTACTTCAACGCCACCGCCTTCGCGGCGTCGCTCGTCGTCAACCTCCTCCTCCTCGTGCTCAGCGAGAAGCGGACGGCGTGGCTCGCCGTGCTCCGGTTCGTCATGGTGCTGGACCTGCTCTGCCTCATGGGGGCCTTCGCCACCGGGAGCTGCGAGGACTTGCCGACCACCGTCTACGTCTCCACGCTGGTGGTCGCTCTCGCCGCCTACGTCGGCATCCACATCCTCCTGGCCACCTACGCGCCGTCGTCGGAGGCCGGCGAGACCTCCCCCTTGCAAGCGGTGCGTGAGAAGGAGGGTCCGGATGACGCTCTGAAGCTCAAAGAGCAGCGCAAGGTGCTGCTGCTGCTCGCGACGTTCGCGACCGGCATCTCGTACGCCGCCGGCCTGAGCCCGCCCGGCGGCTTCCGTGGCGCCGACGCCGACGATGACCGCCACAAAGCTGGCGACCCGATGCTGAAGGCCGACCAGTCGGCCCGTCTCATGGCATTTTTCTACTGCAACGCCACGGCGTTCGTCGCGTCGCTGCTCATCATCGTGCTGCTCCTGGGACGACGGCTGCAGAGGTACTACGCCGATTTGCAGATGTACGGGTTCATCCTCGTCGTGCTGCTCGGCCTCCTGGGCGCCTACGCCGCCGGGAGCTCGAGGAAGGCCGACACGACGGCCTACGTCGTCGTTCTGGTCGCCGCGGTCCTCGTGTACATCCTCCTCGTGATGGTGGTCATGGTGCTCGTCCCGGATCCTCTCAAGAGCAGCCGCTCCTGGCTAAGACTCAAGAGCATCTCCGCGCGCGCGTCGCACTGGCTGCAAGAACGCGGGTGCCACCAGAACCAGACCGAAAGTCAAAACTCATCGCCGGAGCGTGAGTTGCTTTCAACACCAGGCAGCCGGTGGCAACGGAGCCACGCCGACGAGGTGAACTCAGGCAACAAGAACGAAGGCATCGAGAAGGCCAAATCTCTGATTCTGCTGCTCGCCACTCTCGCCGCCACCATCACTTACCAAGCGGGCATGGACCCGCCCGGCGGCGTGTGGCCGGACGGCGACCCGGAAACCGCGCCACCAGCAGGCTACAAGGCCGGCGACCCGATCCTCCTGTTCAGGCACGCTGCTCGGTACAAGGCCTTCTTCTACTGCAACTCCACCGCGTTCGTCGCGTCCTTGGTCGTCATCCTCATGGTCCAGAACAAGAGCCTGGTGCGCGGGCACGCGCTGGAGGTGGCCATGATACTGGACCTGTTTGGCCTCGTCGGCGCCTACGCCGCGGGGAGCTGCCGCGACGTGAGCACCTCCATCTACGCCGTGTCCTTGGCGGGCGCCGTCCTGGTGTACGTGGTGATCCATGTCGTCTTCTTCACCCTCGACAACGAGGACCTGAGCGACGAGGAGAAGAGGAGGATAGACAAGCGGCGCAAGCGGCTGCTGCTCCTGGCCATCCTGGTGGCCACCATCACCTACCAGGCTGGGCTCACCCCGCCGGGCGGCTTCTGGACCAAGGACGGGCAGACCAAAGATGGCCTCAGCTACTATGCGGGTATGCCGGTCCTAGAAGGCCACGACGAGTACCGGAGAAGATACCTGGCGTTCTTCTACTGCAACTCGACGAGCTTCATGGCGTCCATGGCGCTCATCGTCATGCTCGTGAACCCGAACCTGTACCGGCCGGGCATACGGTGCTACGCGCTCTACGTGTGCATGATGGTCGCCCTGTTCGGCCTGATGGGCGCGTACGCCGCCGGGTGCGCCCGGCAACTGCGCACGTCCATCTACGTCTTCGTGCTCGTCGGCGCGGTCGTCGCCTTCATAGTCGTGCAGCTGATCGTGTTCTTCAAGTTCTTCAAAACCTGCGCCACCCCCGATGGAGAAGACGGCTCCTCCTCCGGGTCAAGCGCCGCCGCCGGCAGCAGAAGCAGCAAGGCACACACGCCGTCTTCCTCTAGGCCACGACGAAGTAGCTCGCCCAAGCCCAGGCCCAGCACGGAGGCGGCTTCCAGCCAGCGGAAGTACCTGATGCTGCTGGCGATCCTGGCGGCAAGCGTCACCTACCAGGCCGGCCTGAAGCCGCCGGGCGGCGTGTCGGAGCGATGGGACACCGAGGGGAACCCGGTGCTGCGCCGGAGCGACCTGGCCCGGTTCCGGGCCTTCTTCTACTGCAACTCCACCTCCTTCGTGGCGTCGGTGGTGGTCATCGTGCTGCTGCTGCAGGAGTCCCTGCAGGACCACGGCCTGCTGCTCCACGCCATGAACACGGCTATCGTGCTGGACCTGCTGGGCCTCCTGGGCGCGTACGCCGCCGGGAGCAGCCGCGAGTGGGACACGTCTGGGTACATCATCGCGCTGGCCGCCGCCGTGCTCGCCTACGTCGGCATCCACCTCGTGCTCTGGATGCTGGGCGGCCGGAGAGGCCGAGGGAGGGTGGCCAGTATCCCGCAGCAGCAGCTGCCCGCTGAGCCGAAAGAAACAAGGAGATGTTCGTCCTCCCCGTGCTGAAATTCACATGGTTATTTGGGGAAGAACAGATGGGCGGCACCTACGAATCTGTAGTCTGTAGATAACACGTTCAGTTAACTGTATTCCGAAAACTGTTTAGGCATTTTTAACCGATCCTCAATAACCGGTTAGTGAAGTGATCTGCCGGGATAAACATGGGACTACTTGGGATCTTCAGCCCTTGTATATTCATGCGAGGGATCCAGCCTTACTGGAAACGTATGTGGTAAGAGCATCTTCGACATCGGTTGTAAAAAATCGTGTGCGGCAAAAACGTGTTTTAACGCGTGTCGAGGATATAATCCCGTAATATGACCCATCATTAAGGTTTCGGGTCACATTGATGGCTCGTGAGCCGGTCCAAGGGTGAGCCATAAAGTCTACGGTCCAGGAAGATAAGCGGCTCAAGGTGTGGGCCGCAAGGTGGCCCGGACAGAGAAGATCCGGGCGTGTAAGCCGTTCGGAGACAGTTTGGATAAGAAGATAGAGGAACACTCGGATCGACAATGAGACTCGGTTAGAAAATTGTAAAGACCCGTGGTCCTGACCTCCTGTATAAAGGCAGACCCGGGGCGACTTAGAGGTGACGTGATCGAGAACTAGGTCAAGCTTTAGCTCCCTTGTAATCGATACAACAAGCAATACAAGAACAAGCAGGACGTAGGCTATTACCTCAACTTGAGGGGCCGAACCTGGGTAAACTCGTGTCCTTCGTCCCAATCAACCCCTTTGAGTCCATCACGTTAGCGATGGCTTCGAATCCAAGTCCGTCCACCCGGACATCTGTCGTGATAAATCCACGAGAGTTGGCGCCTACCGTGGGGCTTGCGCTTGGTGGTGTTGAGTTTGTTGGGGAACGTCGCATGGGAAACAAAAAATTTCCTACGCACACGCAAACCTATCCATGGTGATGAGCATCTACAAGAGGGAGAGTGGATCTACGTACCCTTGTAGATCGCTAAGCGGGAAGCGTTAAGAAACGCGGTTGGTGTAGTCGTACTTCTTCGCGATCCAAATCGCCGAGCGTCCCGCGATCTAATCACGAACCGTCCAGCGATCCAATCACGAACCGTCCCGCGATCTCGTCACGATCCGTCCCGCGATCCGATCACGAACGTCCCGTGGCCTCGATCATGATCCTTCCGATCTAGTACCGAACGGACGGCACCTCCGCGTTCAGCACACGTGCAGCTTGATGACGATCTCCACCGTCTTGATCCAGCAAGAGAAGGTGGAGAGGAGAGAGAGTTCACCGGCAGCGTGACGGCGCTCCGGTGATGGTGGTGGAGCAATTCGGCAGGGCTTCGCCTAAGCAGTGCGGAACTACGATCTAGAGGAGAAACTATGCACCGGTGGAACGGTTAGCATGTGGCCGGAAATTCTGTCCAAAAACCACCCAATCCACTAGTATATATAGGAGGAGATGAGAGGATAGGCAGCCAAGGCCTTTGGGTCGGCCGAATAGGAGGTGGGAAGCAATCCTACTTCACCTCCAATCCTAGTTGGAGTAGGATTGCCTCCTATTGGCTGATTTTTCGCCTTTTCCTTAGCCTTTTTCTCTCCCTGCGCCATGGGCCTTTTGTGGCTGATTCCCCAGCCCACTAAGGGCTGGTTATTGTTCTCCCGTAGCCCATGGACCTCTTGGGGTCGAAATACCTCTCCCGGAGGCCTCCCGGTACACTACCGGCACTCCCAGTACACTACCGATGAGCCCAAAACTTTTTCGGCGACCAAACTGGGACTTCCTATATATGAATCTTTACCTCCGGACCATTCCGGAGCTCCTCGTGACGTCCAGGATCTCATCCGGGACTCCGAACAACCTTCGGTCACCACCATACATAACTCTACACTACCGAAACGTCACCGAACCTTAAGTGTGCAGACCCTGCGGGTTCGAGAACTATGTAGACATGACCGAGACACCTCTACGGTAAATAACCAATGGCGGGACCTGGACGTCCACATCGGTTCCTACATATTCTACGAAGATCTTTATCGGTCGAACCTCTATGTCAAGGATTCAGTTAATCACGTACAACGTTCCCTTTGTTCTTCGGTATGTTACTTGCCCGAGATTCGATCGTCGGTATCCAATACCTAGTTCAACCTCGTTACCAGCAAGTCTCTTTACTCGTTCCGTAATACAAGATCTTGCAGCTAACAATTAGTCACTTTGCTTGCAAGGCTTATTGTGATGTTCCATTACCGAGTGGGCCCCGAGATACCTCTCCGTCACACAGAGTAACAAATCCCAGTCTCGATCCATGCCAACTCAACAGACACCATCGGAGATACCTGTAGAGCACCTTTATAGTCACCCAGTTACGTTGCGACGTTTGATACACACAAGGAACTCCTCCAATATCCGTGAGTTGCATGATCTCATGGTCATAGGAACATAGACATTGACATGCAGAAAACAGTAGCAATAAACTGACACGATCATATGCTACGTTTGTAGTTTGGGTCTTGTCCATCACATCATTCTCCCAATGATGTGATCCCGTTATCAAATGACATCTCATGTCCATGGCTAGGAAACCTTAACCATCCTTTGATCAACGAGCTAGTTCACTAGAGGCATACTAGGGACATTGTGTTGTCTATTTACCCACACATGCAATGTGTTTCCAATCACTACAATTATAGCATGGATAATAAACGATTATCATGAACAAGGAAATATAATAATAAACACTTTATATATTGCCTCTAGGGCATATTTCCAACAGAGTTCTCAAAGGGCTCTCTCCTGGGGCTCGAAGGATACGTGGTCGGAAGGATGAGCAAGAGTCGCCGCGGCCAGTTTTACATCGACGATGTCGGCTGGGGGCTTGACGCCGAGTCCGTGGAGTATGGATTCCGGGTTTCGTTCGGTGGGATCCACGTTTTCATCGAAAGGGTTAATGGATCTACACTCGAGCCGGACGTCTACACCAACATCGTCGAGCTGGCTCGGCGTCTCCAATCTGCAAGTAACGTGTAGCCTGCCCGCATCGATCCGGGTCACAGGCATGTCTTTGTAGGCTTCACTCAAGGTATGGATCTGGAAGCATCTGGGTCACAGGAAACCCTTGTTTATTCAGAAGATTAATCTTCAAGTGGAGAAACAGAATCAGTGTACCAGCTCCGCAACGGCGGCCTTGGGGGCTACGACGATGCATACCCCGAGTCGGATGTTATGAAACCTCCGGTTCATGCGGCGGTGTTCATGGCGTGACCAGCCCCAGCCGCAAGTAACGCAACCGCAGGAGCCGCCACTTCGGGTGATAACCCGCCGCCGCCGGCTCAAATTCTTGTGGAGCTGATGGATGAACTCGCGGCTCTCATGGCCACTGAAATCACATCAGATAATCAAGCAGCTCGGAATCTAGAGATTGCAAGGATCAAGGGCCGGATGGAAGAGGAACGACAAAGGATGGCTGAGCTATAGGTCCAGATGGAAGAAGAGGCAGAACGTATCAAGACAGATGATTTCCATCTAGGGCTGGAACAAATGTCCGCAACGGCGGTACACCGGAGGAGGCATCAGTCCCGTCTACCGGAGCGTTACGAAGCGAGGAACCTCTTTAATACCCCTGGCGCAGGGCGAGCCGCGGGCGCACCCGAGAGCCGCCCAGCGGAACGACCGGCGACTCATCCGGACCAACGTAACCAAGCTTCACCTGGGGGCTTTCCAACGCTGGCGGGTCACTATTCTAACCCGGCCGAGAATATGGTAGCAGCTTCCACCCGGCTTGAGACGATCCCTATCCCGGATGAAGCACCCTTTGCAGAGGATGTGCGGAACGCCATCGGGTACTTGCAGACGGCCATGGCCCAGCAGGAGAGATACGCTCATAGCCGGAGCCGCGTCCATTCAACCCCTCTTCCTAGCCGTAGTTTTAGCCGGCGCTACGAATCACCAGCAGGTTCCAGCAGCAACCATCACAGAGAGATTCCAATGGGTCACCAACCGCGAAGAGATACACAGGCATGTGTAAACCATGCGGGAAGCCCGCAAGAGGCGCCAGCTAGGCCGGCTTACCAAGAGCCCGGGCCTTCCGTTTCCGTAGGGGCAGGAGTAACCCCCAGGATGGGAGGGCTGCCGTGTCTATCGCCGGCTCTCCGGAGCGAGCAGTTGCCGAAGGACTTCAAAGGTCCCCGCAAGGTCCCAAACTACACCGGTGATTTACCCCTAGAGGCCTGGGTGGAAAGCTATGAACTGGCCATGGAGATGCTGGATGTTAGTGAGGCAGTTTGTGCCAAGTATTTCGTCATGATGCTTGAAGGCCCGGCTCGTACATGGCTAAAGGGGTTACCACCTAATACCATCAGTTCATGGGCAGAGATCAGGGCTCGATTCATTAAAAACTTTCAAGGGACGTGCAAGCAGCCTATGACCATTGTGGATCTTGATCACTGTGTCCAACAGGAGAGTGAGTCGGCTCATCATTGGGTACGGCGGGTCTCGACAATTATTCACTCATCAGAGCAGATCACGGCGGCTCAAGCGGTGTTGATCTTGGAGAAGAACTGCCACTTTATTCCTCTAAAGCAGAAACTTGGCCGGCTCAAGCGTACGTGTCAGGACATGGGAGAGCTCATGATGGCTCTCACGAAATATGCCGACTCAGACAGCACGAAGGATCCGGGTTCTGATGAGGAAAAGGCTAGTCAAGGCAAGAAGGGCAACCAAGGCAAGGATGCGGTAAACAATGGTAGCCAGAGTAAGCGCAAGAATCCAGAAGCAGGATCAGAGCTGGTGGCCAACACAAATGCCCAGCAGAACCATCCCAAGGGCAACAAGAGGTTTGGACCACCCTCGGGCAGGGATAATTTTTCCTCGAACATGGAAGAGTTGCTTAAGCGACCTTGTGTGACTCACAGTTTGCCTGATAGGCCGACAAATCATACATGGGAGAGTTGTTCTTTTATGCAGAAGTTCAAGCGGTATGTCACACAACCTAACCATCGCGGTGGCGGCCCGCCAGGCGGCCCAGGACATGGCGGGTCAGGAGCCGGATTTGGTTCTAGCGGTTCAGCATCCGGTCATCCGGGTCAGGATACTCACGGGGGACAACAGATGCACTTTGGTAATAATAATCAACAACAGCAGCAACAGCGGAGTCAGTCCGGTTTTCAGAGTAACCCGAAGCAGCTCAGCTCCGGGCAGTACACGTCTTCACGACTAGTCTCAATAGACGAGACCAAAAGTTGCGAAAATGGGCGGTCAATACGGTTACGCCGGCTCTTCCACGGTATCTAAAGTGGTCTGAATATGACATAACATGGAGCCGTGAAGATAACCCGCCATGCGTTGATGACCCAAGGCGGCTGGCTTTGGTTGTAGCCCCCCAAGTGGGTGGATATATGTTGAACAAGGTGCTCATGCATGGCGGCAGCAACATAAACATCCTTTATTATGACACCTTCCGGCGGATGAAGTTGCTCGACTAGGACTTAAAACCTTCGTCCACTGTTTTTCATGGTGTGGTGCCAGGTAAGTCGGCGCATCCGGTGGGCAGGATTTCTTTGGAAGTGGCTTTTGGCGATGAATACTACTATAGAGTGGAGTCCTTATGGTTTGAGGTGGTTAAGATCAAGAGCCCTTATCATGCCTTGTTTGGACGGCCGGCTTATGCTAAGTTCATGGCTCGGCCCTGTTATATTTACTTACAGCTCAAGATGCCCAGCTTAAACGGTACCATCACCGTTCATGGTAACCGAAATACGGCTATTGAGTGTGAAGAAGGAGATGCGGCTTACGCAGAGTATAGTTGCGCCCAGGAAGAGCTTAAGTTTTATAAGGAGAATGTTGATCCGGAGGATATGCCCCCCCTGAAAAAGCCAACCATGGAGGTTGAGCCGCCCCTCAAGTTTTCAGCAGATGATACCAAGGCAGTAGATTTCAATCCGGGCGACTCATCTAAGCAGTTCATCATTGGAGCTCATATGGATCCCAAATAGGAAAGCGTGCTCATCGAGTTCATTCGTGAGAATTGGGACATCTTTGCATGGAAGCCCTCTGACATGCCATGTGCACCGAGAGAATTCGTTGAGCACAACCTTAATGTGGATCCAAAGTTTAAGCTGATCAAACAGTTTCTGCGGCGGTTCAATGAGGAGAGACGCAAGGCTATTGGGGAAGAAGTTGCCCGGCTCTTGGCTGCAGGTTTTATTGTTGAAGTTTTTCACCCGAAATGGTTGGCTAACCCAGTGCTGGTGCTTAAAAAGAACAGCACATGGCGTATGTGTGTGGATTACACAGACCTTAACAAGGCTTGTCTGGCTGATCCCTTTGCCCTCCCACGTATTGATCAGATCATTGATGCTATAGCAGGATGTGAAAGCTTATGCTTCCTGGATGCTTATTCCGGTTATCATCAGATCAAGATGGCAGTGAAAGACCAGGAGAAGACGGCGTTCATTACACCCTTTGGGGCGTTCTGTTATGTCTCTATGCCTTTCGGGCTCAAGAGCGCCCGGGCGACTTATCAACGGTGCGTACATAACTGCCTTCACAGTCAAATTGGCCATAATGTTCATGCTTATGTGGACGACATCATAGTCAAATCCAGAAAGAAGGAGACTCTTTTGGAGGACCTAAAGGAAACCTTTGACAATCTTCGGGTCTACAAGATGATGCTTAACCCGACCAAGTGTGTCTTTGGGGTTCCAGCAGGAAAGCTTTTGGGTTTCTTGGTCTCTGAGCGTGGCATCGAGGCTAACCCGGATAAAATCAAGGCTATTACTTCTCTAGGAGAGCCAGCGTGCATTAATGACGTTCAGCGCCTGGCAGGGCGGATTGCTGCGTTCAGCTAGTTCATAAGCTGCCTTGGAGAGAAGGCTATTCCTTTATATCAGATGATGAAGAAGACAGACAAGTTTGTCTGGAGCAAAGCGGCGGGTGAAGCACTTGAGGCGCTTAAGAAACAGCTGACTGAGCCGCCAGTGTTAGCCGCTCCGGCTGAGAAAGAACCGTTGCTCCTTTATGTGGCGGCTAACAACAGGGTAGTCAGCGTTGCAATTGTGGTTGAGCGCAAGGAGGCTGGGAAGGAGTATCCCATGCAAAGGCCGGTTTATTATATCAGTGAGGTCCTAGCGGAATCTAAGCAAAGATATACGCATTGGCAGAAGCTGGTATACGGAGTTTTCATGGCCAACCGCAAGTTAAAACATTACTTTCTAGGGCATCAAATAACTATGATCAGTTCTGCTCCGTTGGGGGATATTATCCAGAACAGAGAAGCCACAGGGAGGATTGCTAAGTGGGCCTTAGAGCTGGGACCTCTTAATTTAAAGTATGTTCCTCGCACGACGATCAAATCCCAAGCTTTGGTGGATTTCATAAATGATTGGACAGAGTGTCAAGCTCCCGAAGAAAAGCCGGATAACACATACTGGACTATACACTTTGATGGATCCAAGCAGTTGGAGGGGTCCGGAGCAGGGGTTGTTTTGACATCCCCCAAAGGTGATAAGTTTTGTTATGTGCTCCGGCTGATGTTCCCCTGCACTAACAATGCGACTGAGTATGAGGCTTTGCTTCATGGTCTTAGATTAGCCAAGGAGATGAATTTGAGCCGGGTCAAGTGTTTGGTTGACTCAGATCTAGTGGCTCAGCAAGTTTCTAGCACTTGGGACTCCAATGACCCGCGGATGGCGGCTTATAGGCAGGCGGTTGATATTATTGTGGGTCACTTCAAAGGGTATCAGGTAGATCACATTGATCGTCGTAAGAACGAGGCGGCTGATGCTTTATCACGGCTAGGTTCCCAACATAAGCCGGTGCCGCCTAATGTCTTTCTGGACGTCTTACACCATCCGACTGTCACGATACCTTCAGAGGAAGATTTGGTTGTTCCTGACTCGGAGGCAGAATTGGTGGCGGCTCTGCACGCTATCTCCGATTGGACGATTCCTTATTTGGCCTATTTGACCCAGGGCAAGTTACCTGAGGATGAAGACCGGGCCAGAGAGATCACCCGACGCTCTAAGTCCATGACGATAGTTAATGGTGAGTTGCATAAATGCAGTGTAACAGGGGGTTTTCAACGTTGTGTTTCACCAGAGGAGGGCCGGCAGATCTTGAATGAAATTCATGCTGGTGATTGTGGACACCACGCCGGCTCGAAATCTTTGGTGGCCAAGGCTTTTCGGCACGGGTTCTTCTGGTTAACAGCTCACAAGGATGCAGAGGATTTAGTCCGCAAGTGTGACGACTGTCAGAAATTTGGCCGGTGTGCTCATGTTCCGGCTCAAGAACTGAGAATGATACCAATCACTTAGCCGTTTGTGGTCTGGGGGATGGACATGGTCAGGCCCTTCAAGAGATCCAAGGACAAGAAAACGCACCTCCTGGTGGCGGTTGACAAATTTACCAAGTGGGTAGAGGCAGAGCCGGTCAGCAAATGTGATGCGAATACATCGGTTCTATTTATTAAGAAGCTGATCTACCGTTTTGGATACCCGCACAACATCATTACTGACAATGGTACAAATCTATCCAAGGGGGCTATGAAGAAATTTTGTGACGAAGAGCATATCTGGCTTGGCATTTCAGCCGTGGCACATCCACAGTCCAACGGTCAGGCGGAGCGCGCCAATCAGGAAATTTTAAGAGGGATCAAACCGCGGCTTATGGTTCCTTTGCAGTGAACGCCCGGGTGTTGGGTCGAAGAACTACCCTCCGTCTTATGGAGCATCAGAACCACCCCTAACAGGTCCACGGGTTTCACGCCCTTCTTTATGGTGTACGACACCGAGGCCATCTTACCCAGCGACATCCGGCATGACTCGCCAAGGGTGGCGGCTTACGTTGAGACAGACAACGAGACGGCACGCCAAGACGCATTGGATGATTTGGAAGGGCACGAGAGTTGGCAGTGGCCCGATCGGCGATTTATCAACAAGACCTGCGCCATTATCACAGCCGCAGGGTCAAGACCCGGACATTCCAGGAGGGCGACTTGGTGCTTCGGCTGATTCAAGACCAGACAAATATGCATAAACTGTCACATCCATGGGAAGGACCCTTTGTGGTCCGCAAAAATCTCAACAATGGGTCATATTATTTCATTGATATTTGAAACGACTCAGATAAGGCGGGTCAGGAGACCCGTCGACCATGGAACATCGCGCATCTCCGGCCCTATTTCACTTAAAGGGTATCGAGACCCACCATTGTAGACTATCATTGTACATATCATAGATGTATAAATAAAGAAGCCTCTATTGTTTCACGCATCCTCATATGGAAAAAAATTACACAGTATTCCGGTTAATGCATCAACTGAGATTGGCAAACGGCAGTAGATGTCTAGCAGCCATGCGTTATGCCACAAAATCCCGGCTCAGGAAAATGAGTCGCGGCACCAGGCATTATGCCACAAAATCCCGGCTCAGGAAAATGAGTCGCGGCACCAGGCGTTATGCCACAAAATCCCGGCTCAGGAAAATGAGCCGCAGCACCAGGCTTTATGCTACAAAACAAAAAACCGGCTCAGGAAAATGAGTCGTGGCGAGGGCGGCTTCTTACCTCTGGGTATAGCTTCTAATGCCTATCCGTCGGCGGGTCATGCCGTAATTGCTGAGGGGGGCTTCTTACCGACGGGTACCACTTCTAACACCCTATCAGTCGGCTTTATGCCATCTCCGGCTAACCAGTTTAGCCGCGGTTATGAGAGGTTTTTTACCGACGGGTAGCTAACATCTCATGACCCGCGAACGGCGGCTTCTTACCTCTGGGTACAGCTTCTAATGCCTATTAGCCGGCGTAAGGCCATGTAAAAACAGCTAAGGAAATTAGCTGCGGTGAACGGTGACTTTTTACCTTCGGGTACAGCTTCTAACGCCTATTAGCTGTTCTTATAAAAATCCGGCTAAGGAAAATTAGCCGCGGCAAGGGCGGCTTCTTACCTTCGGGTACAGCTTCTAACGCCTATTAGCTGTTCATATAAAAATCCAGCTAAGGAAAATTAGCCGCGGCAAGGGCAGCTTCTTACCTTCGGGTACAACTTCTAATGCTTATCCGCCGACGTTTACGCCATATTATTACCTCCGGGTGTATCTTCTAAAATGCCTTATCGTCCAGGCGTTACGCCATCTCCGGCTGACCAGATTAGCCATAATTACCAAAAAGGGAGTCACCACCTCCGGGTGTAGCTTACCTAATCTTAGTTGCAGGTGTCCTCTATGATGACAAGGCAAGTCTAAATGATTCAAAGCATATAGAGACAAATGGTGGCCACAAGCCGGGTCATCTTATAGAAACATCATGACAAGTTTTAGACAAGTTTTCATCTAGCTATTACACTCCCAAAGGAGATCAAAATTTCAGACAAGTTTTTCAGCCGTCACACGGCGGGTTAAGCTAATACAAGTTCTTAAAATGGAAGCTAATTAGCTGACGGGTCATCCTGCACCAGCTCTTCTGTGGCCCTGATCTGAAGGTTGTCCAAATCCCAATTGCAGTTCGTTAGAGCCGCAAAAGAGCCTTCGAAATAAGGTGACGGGTCAAGATCTGGAGCAAAGAGGTCCTTACTCCGAGCAGGCGTCAAGTCCTTGCACTCGTACAAAGGACCACGGACTCTCTTCTGCTCCGGGTCATAGGCTGCTTGATAAGTTCATAGATCAACCTCCTCCGCCAAGACAGAAGCTAACACCCGGGACTCCTTCATGCACCGGCTGTAGTCAGCGTCAGTAAACTCTGAGCCCTCATCTTTCCTTGAAGGGAAGCCCTCCATCATCTCGGTGGCTGTTAGACCCGGAACAAAGGCCAAAGCCCGGCTGATGCCCGCAATGGCCCCTTGGCGGGCGACTGATTTCTTGAGCTCGGCGATATGCTTAGGCATGGTGGAGAAGAGCTCTAAAACACCCCTGAGAGTCGCTGGAATTTTATCCTTATATTGCACGGCCTTGATAGTGCAGATTGCACCACAGTACAACTGCTCAGTTAAGGCATAGATGGCCTTCAATGGCAGCAGGCTATCAGAAGCCAACTGCCGGCTCCTAGGACCTGTATAAACCAGACAATTCAGATGAGTCGCCAGTCTAAGTAAAGATGAAGCCATTTGAAACACAAAGTTGTCAGAAGCTTACCAAAGAGGGCGGCTGACATCTTGCTTATGTGACGCTTCAAGCCTTGGAGTTCATCCGCCACAGCTATCAGCCGCTGGTCGGCGTCATCCGCCCGTTGGGTCAAAGCGGTCTTCTCAGATTCAGCTGACTCCTTAAGAGCAGCAAAATCGGCCTTGATTGTGGCCAGCTCTTCAAAGAGAAGCCGACACTTTTCATCGGCGACGCTGCGGGCTTCTTGTTGAGCCACCAGGTTGGTCTTCAGGTCCATCAACTGTGACCCAGGTTCATTTAAGGCTTCCCGTGACATGTTAAAAATCAGAATAAGTCGCCAGAATGGAAATCGTATCATATGATGAAGGTTAAAAGACAAAGTTATACAAGTCTTAAGAAGATTGCAAGAAATATGTTTGACACTTGGGGGCTAATGTATATTTGATCTTCGAGAAATCAGTACAGTTCCGGCTCATCTTCATCAAAGTTAATCCGGAACTTGGGGGCTACAATATGGCTCTTCAAATTGACTTATACTAAAAGCTCCGACTCAATGTTGTCAAGTTTGAGTCGGCCCTTGGGGGCTATAAGTGGTTCTTCAGGCTATCTATATTAAAGCTCCGACTCAACTTTATCAAATTTGAGTCAGCACTTGGGGGCAATGGATTTGGATTTTCTACAAAGGATCAGAAAAGACCCGGTTCAACTCTTAAGCTAGAATTGAACCGGCCCTTGGGGGCTATGTAAGGTTATAGCAAGAGGAGGAGTACCTCATATTTTAGCTTCATCAAGTTGACCAGCCGAAGTTCTAGATCTCGGCTGGTGGAAAGCCGGTTCGTATACCCGGCGTGGAGTTCTTCGGCCGTCATCTTCTCAAAAGATGAGTCGAAGTCCAACTTCTTGGAGGCCTCGGCCGACTCTTTATGCCTGGTCAGCATGTCAGCCGGAGGAGACTAAGGAGCAAAACCAGTGATCACGACTTCCGGAGTTGCAGTGGTCTTGGCAGGACTTGGCGGTTTCGAAGGACCCCTTAGAGGGCTCTCCAGGATGATATCTTCAGCAGCCGACTCAGCGGAGGCAATTGGCGGATCTACATCCGGTTGTGGCTCCTCCAGTTGTTCTTGCTCCGGCTCTTGAGCAGCAGGGCCGGGGGAGGGCTTGTTGGTATTCCGATGCTTGGCTTGAGAACTGCAAGATAGAAAGATCAGAAGCCAAAGGATATTACTACCCTACAAAGAACCGGATGTTAGAGTGGAAAAACACTTACAACGGGTTGATCTTGGGAGGCGGCAGAGCGGTCGCCGAAGAGTCACCGGAAGAGGGCGGTTTCTGAGATGAAATTTAAGAAAGATGAGACAGTACCAAGGTTATAAAGAGAAATGAATCAAACATGAGCACATACCTCTGCGGGGCGTTTCTTCGGTGCCGGCGAGTTCGGCAAGCCGTACATAAGCTCAGTGGAGTCGGCGCTCCGGGTCTGGCAATGTTCAGCCTGTTGTTGCTTTTTCAAAAGAAAATCAGGAGCCAGATAAGCGAGAGGATGAGAAAGAGGAACTTTTCTGATAACCCGCCGCGGCTTTCGAGGGACAAAATACTCTGAGCCGGAAGAAACATAGTTTACCTCAGGGGCGTTGGCACGGCTGGTCTCCACGTCATCCTATGAGTAAAACAAGCATTGGTAAAACAGGAAGGCAAAGTATCAAACAGACAACTAAAATTTTACCTCTGAGCTGGATGACGGTGGCGGGTCAAACCATTCCTCTCGCGGGGCGTCTCTCTTTGGCTTCTTGACTGGAGCCTTCTTCTTGAGCTTCTTCGGAGGAGGGACGTATTCCTTCTTCCAGAAATCAGAGTCGGCCAGCAAAAATAAACCGGAGAAGAGTAATAGATCAGCAAGGTACAAACAAAAATCCAAGAGACGGATGGAAAGAAATTGACTTACATCTGGAGCTGGATTGTTGACGCTAAAAGGCGTCAGGCCAATGGCGCTGCATGAGCCGGAGGCTTCATGGACAAGGCTCCGGATGACAGTGGTGATGTCATCCTCTGTCAGGGTTGATTGACTAAAGCATAAGGAGCTGTCATACTTGCCTTCATATTCACACATAAGCCGGCTTCTATGGCTTAAGGGCATGATCCGCCAAGAAATCCAGCAGCGGATCAAATCCAATCCAGTTAAACCATTGTCCATGAGTGCCTTGATCTTGGCATGAGCCGGCTCATACCTGGCATGTTCTGAAGCTGAGAGCCGACCAGGAAGTTCTGAATCTGTCCTGAGCCGGGAGGGACGATAACCCGGCAATGGGCGCTCGTTCTCAGGAGAGGTGTCCTTGTAGTAGAACCAAGTCTTGTTCCAATCCTTTGGATGACTCGGCATCTGCGCAGCCGAAAAGATGATGTCTCTGTGTCGTTGAATGGAAATACCGCCAAGCTCCAGACTCGGACCGCCTTTCATTTCGGTTTGGCGGTTGGCGTAGAAGAACTCTCGAAACAAACCCACAGACGGCTTGATTTGCAGGTAGACTTCGCAGAGCACTTGGAAATTGCATATGTTTGAAACGGAATTGGGGGCCAAGTCTTGAGGATGAAGCTTGTATAAGTGGAGAACATCATGGAAGAATTTCGAGCCGGGTGGCACGAATCCTCGCTCGATATGGTCAGAGAAAACTACTACCTCTCCTTTTTGGGGAGAGGGCCGAGTTTCGTCACCCGAAACCCGCCAATGAAGGACCTCCTTGGAAGGAAGAGTGCCCGCGCCAACAAAATCCGTTAAGTACTCTTCTGTGATGCAAGACCCGACCCAGTTGCATGAGTTGGAGGCGCGAGACATACTGGCGGCTTAAAGACTGTGCAAAATTAAATACGCGACGTGTTAAGAGCAAGCAGATATCTGTGACGGCTTACAAATTTAAGGGCTCTACGAATAATGTGCCATGATCTGGCTGATGAGAGTCGGAAAGGCATGGCGGTTCAACAAGGAAAGGAGGAGCAAAAATCGGCTAAGTCCTGAAAATAGGTTTCGCAAACTACCGCTACAATTATGGATCTACAAAAGCAGGAAAAAAGGTTCTTATTCTCGACCTAGCGAAGAACAGACGAATCGGAAGAAAGAAAACAGAGCCGCGACGATCCGCGCATTGTGCACGGCCGCCCCATACACGGTGGCGCGGCAAGGATGCGCCCCGCAATATGACCCACCATTAAGGTTCCGGGTCACATTGATGGCTCGTGAGCCAGCCCAAGGGTGAGCCGTAAAGTCTACGGCCTAGGAAGATAAGCGGCTCAAGGTGTGGGCCGCAAGGTGGCCCGGACGGAGAACACCCGGGCGTGTAAGCCGCTCGGGGACAGCTTGGACAAGAAGATAGAGGAAGACTCGGATCGACAATGAGACTCGGTTAGACAATTGTAAAGACCCGTGGTCCTGACCTCCTATATAAAGGCAGACCCGGGGCGACTTAGAGGTGACATGATCGAGAACTAGGTCAAGCTTTAGCTCCCTTGTAATCGATACAACAAGCAATACAAGAACAAGCAGGACGTAGGCTATTACCTTGACTTGAGGGGCCGAACCTGGGTAAACTCGTGTCCCTCGTCCCAATCAACCCCTTTGAGTCCATCACGTTAGCGATGGCCTCGAATCCAAGTCCGTCCATCCGGACATCTGCCATGATAAATCCACGACAACGCGCGTCGAGCGGTTTCGCATGCCTCAGGGGCGCGGGAAAGTCCCCACGCTAGATTTAGCGCGTCACGTCCGGCGCGCTCTATAAAATCCGCCGCCCGCAGAGCACTCTCCACCCTGCCATACGCCCGTCCACCGTTCAGCAGCCACTCAGCCGTCGCTCGCCCGCTGCTCTTCCCACCCCGCCACTTGGCCACGTGCCCCGCCGTCACCGAACCACCATGCCACCGCGTCGCCGGGGATCGTCGGGCTTTCGCGGCGTCCGGGAACGCCCGTCCGGCGCCTTCTCCACGGAGATACGGTCCGGCGACATGCGCCTCGGCCTCGGCACCTTCGACACCGCCCACGAGGCCGCCCGCGCGTACGACGCGGCGGCGTGGTGCCTTCGACTGCCTCGTAGGGAAATGAACTTCCCCAAAGTGACGACGCGGGCACGGGCGGAAGAACTTGCGCCACCCCCGCGGCTTGTCACCGACGAGGACCGTTGCGAGAATTGGAGGCTGAAGCGCCGCCTCGGCACCGTCGAGACGGACGAGGTGGCCATGGCAGCGTGGCGCCAACGTTTTCCGTGGGACGTCATCGACGAGCGCGCGTTCTTTGCAGAGAGGAGGACGTAGAGGAGAGAGGAGAGGAGGGCGGACCGAGTTGCCTATCGCAACGACAATCGTACGCGGAAGGCGGCCGCAGATTTCAACATCATCCTTGGAGAAGCGTCGTCGTGGGACGAGAACGACGAACGCTTTCTTGATGGCTGGCTCGAGCCTGCGCTCGCCGACGCGCTAAAAACGCAAGCCACGCGCTGCAAATCCCTTTTTTTGCACTGAACGAAGCACTTGCTCTAAGGGAAGCACTTGCGCTAGCAGCTAATCTCAACCTTGAGCATCTACAAATTGCGTCCAACTCTTAGGTTGCGATCAATGAAACAGCAAAGAAGAGGCGGGAAGAACGCGGCGATCATCAAAGAAATTACAAACACGACGACTGATTTGCAGTCATGTACCTTCATCCATGAAGTGGGATTTTTAATTTTGAGGCTCACAATATAACCAAGTATGCTTGTAATCTAGCAATGTGATGTCATTTATGATTGGGTGCTCCCCGACCAAGTTATTGTACTCTTAAACGTTAATCAATAAAGGCTACAAGAATTCTAAGAAAAAGTTTTACTAGAACAAAGAAATGATGCAAGAACAGATGGAGGATGCGCGCGCAACTTGTATCCATCCAACATGCAATCCCGGATAATTTTGTTACGGAAAATCATATTCTTACGTAAAAGTTTTACAAAATCCATTCGTACTACCATTTAGATTGTAACTGCTTTCTCATTTTTAGCCAGTCGTCACCGGAATGAACTAGTGCGTAAAAGTTTTTGTAGAACTTGTTCCTATGAATAACATCGCTCGTTTGTAACACTAATGTCGTGATAAAAAAAAGGTTGGTCAAATAATAATTGCGTAAAAGCAACAAATTGCTGAATCTCATCTAATATGGATGCGATTTAACAATGTCTCATCAAAATTATCGACCACAGAATCTTTTATCTACGAAACATGTGGATATTGTTTGACTCGGGCATAATTGTTTTATAGCACAATTCGCCAGGTTTTATTGATTTCTAATCACTGATCATAGGGTTCCAAGCCAATTTCACAATCTAAGCAGGCTTGATCTGAACAAGAAGCAAGCTAGATTGTGGGCTTTAATTTAAGCATCTATGTTCATGTAAACAGAATAACCATTATTCCCTGACTTAAATGAATAACCGTATTGTGATAAATACGAATCATGTTCATGCTCTAGGAAAACATCAAATAACATTTATTCATGTGTAACCCTAATCCTGAAGGTAGAGGGAGCGTGCGATGGTGATCACGTCAACCTTGGAAACACTTTCAACACACATCGTCACCTCGTCCTTAGCTAATCTCCATATATTCTGTAGCTTCTATTTCGAGTTACTAACATTAGCAACTGAACCGGTATCTAATACACAGGTGCTGGTAGGAGTACTAGTAAGGTACACATCGATAACACGTATATCAAATATACTTATGTTGACATTGCTAGCCTTCTTATCTACCAGGTATCTAGGACAGTTCACGCTTCAGTGATCGTTCTCCTCATGATAGAAGCACTTAGTCTCGGGTTTGGGTTCAACCTTGGATTTCTTCACTGGAGCAGCAACTGGCTTGTCATTCATGAAGTTTCCCTTCTTGCCCCTGCCCTTCTTAAAACTAGTGGTTTTACTAACCATCAACATTTGATGCTCCTTCTTGATTTTTACCTTCGCGGTGTCAAACATCGCGAATAGCTCAGGGATCATCTTCTCCATCCCATGCATGTTTATAGTTCATCACGAAGCTCTAGTAGCTTTGTGGCAGTGACTTGGAGAACTATATCAATCACTATCTTATCTGGAAGATCAACTCCCACTTGATTCTCACCGATTGAGCTATTCTCCTTGATCTTGTAGGCAAAGGATCTTGTTGGAAGTCTCATACCTCTAAACATGGGCATGAGCCTGAAATCCCAATTTCATCTCTTGGAACATCTCGTATGTTCTGTGATGTTCAAAACATTTTTGGAGTCTCAGTTCTAAGCCGTAAAGCATGACACACTGAACTATCAAGTAGTCATCAAAAACGTGATTGTCTAATGTTCTCAACACCTACAGACGATGCTTGAGGGGGTGGCGCATCGAGCGGTGCATCAAGGACATAAGCCTTCTGTGCAGCAATGAGGACAATCCTCAGTTTATTGACCCAGACCGCATAATTGCTACTACCATCTTTCAACTTAGTTTTTCTCTAGGAACATATCAAAAACAAGGAGCTACAGTGCAAGCTATTGATCTACAACATAATTTGCAAAGACATTTTGACTATGTTCATGATAATGAGTTCAATTAATCATATTACTTAAGAACTCCCACTCAAATCAACATTCCTCAGGTTCTGTAAGTGTAACATGATCCAAATCCACCAACCCAAGTCCAATCATCATGTGAGATGAGGTGGTTTCAATTGTGAACATCTCCATGTTGATCATATCTACTATATGACTCATGTTCGACCTTTCGGTCTCCTGCGTTCTGAGGTCATGTCTTTACATGCTAGGCTCGTCAAGTTTAACCGAAGTATTCCATGTGTGTAAATCTGGCTTATACCCGCTGTATGTGAACGTAGAGTCTATCAAACCTGATCATCACGTGGTGCTTCGAAACGACGAACCTTCGCAATGATGGACACTTGGGGAGAACACAATTTTATCTTGAATTTTTTAGTGAGGGGTCATTTTATAATGCTATCATCATCCTAAGAAAAATAAGATGCATAAAAGGATTAACATCACATGCAAATCATATAAGTGACTTGATATGGCCATCATCATCTTGTGCTTTTGATCTCCATCTCCATAGCACCGGCATGATCTCCATTGTCATCGGCATGACACCATGATCGCCATCATCTTGATCTCCATCAACGTTTCGCCATGAGATTGTCGCACCAACTATTGCTAATTCGTACCGATAAAGTAAAGCAAATGACACAAATTAATTAAAGACAACCCTATGGCTCCTGGTGATTGTCGTACTCATCGACATGCAAGTCGTGCTAATTCTATACAAAACATGATCATCTCACACATCACATATATCCTTGACATATATTTGTCAATTGGTATCAACTCACAATTGGTATCATGTCATTTGGATATATCATGTGCTTCCTTGCGTGAATAACCTATGTAGGTGAAAAGTGAACAAAAACAACAAGGATTGCTCCCAACTCAAGATGAACTTCATCAACTTCGAGCATCCTCGTCAAGTTAACCTACAAGCTACATCATCAAAATCACTCAAAGGTATGTACTCATATCCTTTATATATCTTTACTCCAAGTCATGAGATAAAGCAACTCAAGTGATATGAAGACATTAAAATGTTTAACCGAAAAATGGTAACCCAATTTTGAGCTTAGCGATGAGTCTGCCCTATGATCAAGTTTTCCTGCTTGGCTCCTAAGTTAATATACTCTAATATAGACGACCTAGTCACCGCCCATCATATAGTTAAGAATCTTGTTTGGTTCATTCTCTATTGCAAGCTTTCTTGGAACCATTCAAATCTTCTCTAGTTGATATCTCTTTGTACAAATCTTTTGCATTTTCTTTACAAAAATCATTTGACACTTCATTACTTTTGTTCCAATAAATTTGCAAGTTTCTCAAACTTTTGCCAAGTTTCTGTTTTAGCCTCGGAGCTTCTGATCCGAAGGACTCGGTAATACCGATTCAGCAAATGAGCTGCATAACATCATATCGGTATCACCGACAAATTCGTGTCGGAGCCACCGACTTACTATCATGTTTCACTCTGTGTTTGTATATGTAAATCTTTATAATCCTTCTGTGATATTTTCATTTCTTCGATGATCCCTTTATTTAAAAAAGGGAGAAATACATTCAAGGATCCCTAACTCAAAGGAGGAGAAGTTCTGCAAATTCTCAGTTTAGCCAAAGGGAGAGAAATTATTTTCAATGGTCCCTCATTTTTCTCATGATTTTCATATTCTATGAATCCTACATTCTATGACCCTTGTTCTCAAGGATCCCTTCTTTATCAATGATCCCTGTATCTGACCCTATATCTGACCTTTTTGGCAATTAATGCCAAAGGGGGAGAAATACCAAAGCTTCAACGCTAAAGAGGTAGATACATGCTTATGCAAAGGGTGAGAGGACAATATGAAAATTTTACACCTATATAAACAAGGGGAGAATACCAAAGTAGGGGGAAACTATTCACAAAGAAGGATGTGTTTTGGAGGAGGATGTGTTTATTGTGTGTTTATTGCATTTGATTTTTCTTGTTAAAATTTTCTCACCCTATCCAATCCCAATATCTACATGCTAAGATTCAGGGGGAGAGGTGGATCCACAAGTTTCATATCTAAAGGGGAGAAAGTTCTAAATGATCTTGGAGACATATCAATCTTAAGGAATACTATCTTCTATATGTTCTCCATATCATGGTACTTTTGAGTTCTATTGCTTTTGATTGGTATAATACTCTTGTGTTTCCTAACATTGTTTTCTCAAGTGTACATCTACTACTAGAATGCTCAAGAACTCAAGGTAAGTATATGCATCATATTCATAGTCAAGATGACCTCTTGCTTCTTGCACATATTGTTTGCAAGAGTGAGTCTTGAACATGAAATCATTTCATTCTCATATATTTGATGCATATTGCCAAGATACATATGACTTATCATATCCCTTCTACTACATGTGTGTTCATGCATTCAAAACAACTATCATTTAAAGGGATTGCACACATTTAGGGGTAGCAAATCTAAGTCATGTGTCGCTCAAAGTCTTCATTATATACATGCATATATTTATTTGAAGCTTTGATTGTATGTTATCATCAATTACCAAAAAGGGGGAGATTGAAAGCACAATGTGCTCCTTGGTGTTTTTGATAATTCATGACAACATACATTGTCTCTTGGACTAATACTTTCATCTACTATATTTCCGGTAAAGTCCATAGAGAGAGATGGGTTGGAGAAAAGGAGTGTGGAGAGTATTCCCATGAAGAAGAAGGAGAAGGAATAGATTGGCAAAGCTTCAAGCAAGAGGATTCTACATTTTACTTTGTGAGAAATCACTTTGAGTCCATAAGAAAGCCAATACTATTAAAAGGGGGTAAGGTACCGTTGGTGAACAAAATGCTCATACGTGCACAAGTGATAGTCACCGCATACACCTAGAAGCTCTTCCACAAAAGTCTGTCCAAAGCCAAATTCTCAAAATCGTTGCAACCAACACTTTCCACTCGGTGCCACCGATTCTCAGCCTCAGACAGACTCAGCCAACCCCTAGCCCTTTGGTGCAACCGATTCTGATTTGGTGCCACCGAGTTTGGATTGCCAACTTTCTATTACGCAAATTCACAAAATCGGTCCCATCGAGTTTGTTGAATCGGCGCCACCGAGTCTGGCAATCTGACTGTTGGTCACCTTATCGGTGCAACCGAGTTTTATGTATCGGTCTCACCGAGATTCAAAAGTTGCTACCTTTGAGGCAACTCGGTACCACCGAGATTAACACATTGGTGTCACCGAGTCTGACTTATTAGGTGTAACGGTTGGATTTTTGGAGACGCCTATATATACCCCTTCACCACCACTCATTCGCAAGAAAAGCACTCAGAACAAATCCCCACCTATCCTATCAGATTTTCTCAGAGAGAGCCACCTACTCATGTGTTGAGATTATGCCATTCCATTCCAACCATATGAATCTTGATCTCTAGCCTTCCCAAGTTGCTTTCCACCCAATCAATCTCTTCCACCAAAGCCAAATCTGTGAGAGAGTGATTGTGTGTCGAGGAGTCTATCATCTTGAAGCACAAGAGCACGAAGTTCATCGACATTATTGAGCCTAATACCTTTTGGAGGGTGGTGCCTCCTAGATTGGTTAGGTGTCGCTTGTGATCCTCCTACTTTGTGTTGTGGAGTGAACCAATAAGTTTGTAAGGGCAAGGAGATCGCCTACTTCGTGAAGATCTACCCCGAGTGAGGCTAGTCCTCATGGACGTAAGCCGTTATGGAATAGTCAAGGTTGCTACTTCGTGGACCCTTATGGGTGGAGCCCTTCGTGGACTCTCGTGGCCGTTACCCTTTATAGGTTGAAGACTCCATAAACGTGGACATATGATAGCACCACCTATCGAAACCACGGGAAAAATCTTTGTGTCCTTCATGTGTTTGATCTCTCTATCTCAACTCTTTACTTCCATGTTCAATGTCTTTTATTTCCACTGCTATACTTGATGACTTGCATGTGTAGGGTCTGCTAGACTTGCTATAATTGCTAAAATCTGCCAACACATAACTTTGCACCTTCTGTAGATTTTAAATTCCTGCTAGTAGTCTATTCACCTCCCTCTAGACAAAATCTTCTAGTGATCCCACACAAGAGAGGGGGAGAGGTAGATGAGTTCTACGGAAGCACGACGGCATGGTGGCAGTTGTGGTGGAGCTATTCCGGCAGGGCTTCGCCAAGCACTACCAAAACTAATCTAGGGGAGACATAGATCTAGAGGGAGAGGGAGGCAGCATGTGGCTTTTTCAGGTGCGGCTGCCCTTTCTACCCTCCACTATATATAGGGGGAAGAGAGGAGGGGTGGCGCTCTAGGGTTCGACGGTGGCCAAGAAGGAGGTGTCCACCTCCCTAGGGAGGAGTCCCTCTCCTCTTGGATAACTCCCACCTACCACCAAGGCGCATGTCCCTGCTACCTCTAGAGTGTGCGTTGGTTTTCCCTTGAAGAGGAAGGGGTGATGCAGTGAAGTAGATAAGTATTTCCCTCAGTTGTTGAGCACCAAGGTATCAATCCAGTAGGAGGAACAAGCAAGTCACCAATGGATGCACCTACACAAACAATCAAACTCTTGCACCCAACGATATAAAGGGGTTGTCAATCCCTTCACGGTTATTTGCAAGGATTAGATCTGATAGAGGTAGATGTGATAGAATGAGGAAAGTAAAAAAGTAAATAAATTGCAGCAAGATATTTTTGGTATTTTTGGTTTATAGGTCTGAAAATATATTATGGAAAGTAGACCCGGGGGGCATAGGTTTCACTAGAGGCTTCTCTCTTGAAGGAAATTATCACGGTGGGTGAACAAATTACTATTGAGCAATTGATAGAAAAGTGGATAATTATGAAGATATCCAAGGCAATGATTATGCATATAGGCATCACGTCTGTGTCAAGTAGACCGAAACGACTCTGCATCTACTACTATTACTCCACACATCGATCGACCCCTGCCTGCATCTAGAGTATTAAATTCATGAAGAACAGAGTAACGCATTAGGTAAGATGACATGATGTAGAGGGATAAACTCAAGCAATATGATGAAAACCCCATATTGTTACCCTTGATGGCAACAATACAATACGTGCCTCGCTACCCCGACTTTGTCACTAGGTGAGGACACCGCAAGATTGAACCCAAAACTAAGCACTTCTCTCATTGCAAGAATTACCAATCTAGTTGGCCAAACCAAACCAATAACTCGGAGAGACTTGCAAAGATATGAAACCATGCATATAAGAATTCAGAAAAGACTCAAATAATATTCATGGATAGTTTGAACATAAACCCACAATTCATCGGATCTCAACAAACACATCGCAAAAGAGTATTACATCGGATAAATATACATGAAGATCATGAAGAACATGATATTGAAGCACAAAGAGAGAGAAGAAGCCATCTAGCTACTAGCTATGGACCCGTAGGTTTGTGGTGGACTACTCACGCATCATCGGAGGGGCAATGGAGTTGATGTAGATGCCCTCCGTGATCGAATACCCCTTCGGCAGATTACCGAAAAAGGCTCCAAGATTGGATCTCTCGGGAACGGAGGCTTCTGGCGGCTGAAAAGTATTTTCATGGCTCTTTTTGGTATTGGGGGAATATTTGGGTATTTATAGGAGGAAGATTAGGGCTAGGAGACCTGCCGGGAGGTGGCAAGCCTGCCAGGCGCAGCCAGGGGGTGGCCGTGCCCCTGGCTTGTGACCTCCTGGTAGAGTCCCCGTCTTGCACTCCAAGGCTCGTAGATATCTTTCCTTCCAGAAAAAATCATTCCGAAGATTTTATTCCATTTGGACTCCATTTAATATTCCATATCCGCAATACTCAAAAACAAGGAAAAAATAGAAAATGGCACTAGGCTCTAGATTAATAAGTTAGTCTCAAAAATAATATAAAATAGCATATTAATGCATATAGAATATCCAAAACAGATAATATAATAGCACGACACAATCAAAAATCATAGATACGTTGGAGACGTATCAGTCCCCTTAGTTGGTCGGCTGCCCAGCCCACCAGGGGATGGTGTGCCACCTTCTAGGCCCATGTGGCCCTCCGGTATGGGTGGGCCCCTCCCGGTGGACCCCTGGAACCCTTTCGACACTCGTGGTACAATACCGAAAACACCCGAAACCTTTCCAGAACCCGAATACCACTTTCCTATATATAAATCTTTACCTCCAGACCATTTCGGAGCTCCTCATCATGTTCAGGATCTCATCTAGGACTCCCAAAAACCTTCGGTCAAAAACATACATAATTCAACAATACCAAATCGTCATTGAACATTAAGTGTGCAGACCCTGCGGGTTCGGGAACTATGGAGACATGACCGAGACACTCTCCTGTCAATAACCAATAGCGGGACCTAGATGCCCATATTGGCTCCTAGATATTCTACGAAGATCTTTATTGGTCGAACCACTATGTCAAGGATTCAGGTAATCCCGTATGTAGTTCCCTTTGTTCATCGGTATGTTACTTGCCCGAGATTCGATCGTTGGTATCTCCATACCTAGTTAAATCTCGTTACCGGTAAGTCTCTTTACTTGTTCCGTAATACAAGATCTCGTGACTAACTTCTTAGTCACATTGCTTGCAAGCTTCTTGTGATGATGTATTACCGAGTGGGCCCGAAGATACCTCTCCGTCATACGGAGTGACAAATCCTAGTCTCGATCCATGCCAACCCAACAGTCACACTCGGAGATACCAGTAGTGCACCTTTATAGTCACACAGTTATGTTGTAACGTTTGATACACACAAGGCATTGCTCTAGTGTCAGGGAGTTGCTTGATCTCATGGTCGTAGGAACAGATACTTGACATGGATAAAGCAGTAGCAATAAACTAACACGATCAAATGCTATCCTTACGGTTGGGTATTCTCCATCACATCATTGTCCTAATGATGTGATCCCGTTATCAGGTGACAACTCATGTCTATGGTCAGGAAACAAAGTACAGACTCAAGCACTCATATACACATGCGTACACTCACCCCTATGAACGCACAAACGCACACCTATGAGCACTCCCAAAAGATTGAGCCGACATATCATCCTCACCAGAAATCCTGAAATAAATCCAGAAATAAATGCGAGCACCAGGACTTGAACCCTGGTGGGCTAGAAATACCACAATCTCGCTAACAACCGACCACTAGTACGGTGCCCGTGCTTTGCCATAGGCTTTTGAAATATATTGCTGGAATTATATAAACATAATGCATGTTAAATTTCACTTGAAGAGAATAGATAGCACGGGCATTATCGGCTAATAATTAAAGTCCACTTTGCTCGCAATGTAAATTGATAACAAGAAAGTCAATCCGATGATGTATACATATAGAACGACTATCCAACTAAAAATCTATACAAATGAAGATCCACTTACGTTTAGGAAGTTCTCGCACAATATCAGGTATATTGTCTTTAGCTTCATTCACACAATATTTGAAAAAGTATAATAAAAAAATGTTACTCAACTCATACTCATCCTACACAAGCAATATATGTAGTTATCACAAATAATTCACATCAAAGGTCTTAAAATGTGTAACGAAGAATACTCATCATGCAAACTGGACCAACTAATTCTTAACCGTTCCACTAGAGCATAAAAAACTAGCCACACACATCTCCGCAATTTCCTAAATTAATATTATCTTGAATAGAATGATAAAAAATGCTTGTATTTTGAATGTTATGATAATGCAACACATAAATTTATTGCTCGTCTATGCTCGTTGGAATAACAAGCGGAAATAAACACTTCCAGGCGGGTTGATATTATCATACCATCTACATATAGCACAATTCCAGGCGGGTTGCTTTATTTCGAGTGCGTCATTGAATTACCTTGCAAATATTTATAATTTCAATAAATACCTCAGAATTTTAACCTCTGGTAGTTTTGATGTATGGAGGTCCAGAATGTATACATGATAACCCACAAGTGTAGGGGATCATTTGTAGACTTTTTCCATAAGTAAGAGTGTCGAACCCAACGAGGAGATAAAGGTAGAATTAATATTCCATCAAGTTCTATCGACCACCGATACAAGTCTACACACGCTAATGATTTCTTTACCTATAACAAGTATGAAACTATTTTGCGAGAACAAAACTAGAAGTACTTTGCAAGATAATAAAGAACATGGAAATAAAAGTTAGGTGTTGTTTTAATAAAAGAACAATAAAAGTAAATAAAGTTGTAGCAAACTTTTTGTGTAAAGCAAGATAAAGATTGTCCCTAGGCAATTAAATATGATACGATATATACTTGTTATATGCAATGAGGGAGAGGCATGGGCTAACATACTTTATCTACTTGGATCGTATGCACTTATGATTGGAACTCTAGCAAGCATCCGCAACTACTAAAGATCATTAAGGTATAACACAGCCATGTCATTAGGTATCAAGTCATCTTTACTCCCATACGCAACAACCCACCTACTCGGGTGTATGCTTCTGTCACTCAAGCAAACCACCATAGGAAAATCATGAGCATATTACAACACCCTATACTAGAGGTCCCTCACATTTGCGCGACATGGAGGGCACCATAGGACAGCACCATATCAACATACAACTCACATCCATAACATCATACCCCAATTAATCCATAGGACAAAAGAGATCTACTCAAACATCATAGGATAGCCAAATATCATTGTGAAATAATATATGGAGTTGAGCACCATGTTTAAGTAGATATTACAGCAGGGAAGAGAGGTGTTACATCGCTGAATAGAGGGGGAGAAAGTTGGTGTTGACTGTAGCATGATTGTTGATGTAGATCGTCGTCGCGATCCATGCCCCGACGGTGTTCCGACGCCACCGGGAGAGAGGGGGAGAGATCCCCCTCCTCCTTATTCTTACTTGGCCTCCCCCCTAGATGTGAGGAGAGTTCCCCCTGTGGTCCATGGCCTCCATGGTAGTAGAGGGGCAGGAGTCCCTCCTAGATTGGATCTCCGTCTCTGTTCTCTTCTGTTTCGCGTTCTTGTTTTCTGGCCGAAAACCGTTTCTTATATTCCCGAAGATCCGTAACTCCGATCGTGCTGAATTTTTTAGGGGATTTTTATCCAAAAATTAGCTTCCTTGCACCTTAAGGAGAGATCCAACTGACTTACGAGTTGGGCACAACCCACTAGGGCGCGTCTGGCCCCCCTGGTCACGCCCTAGTGTCTTGTGGGGGTCGTGGGCCTCCGTTTGCGTTGATTCCACTTCTCAAAATTCAAAAATATTCAAAAAAAATCTTCGTGAATTTTTTATCACGTTTGGACTTCGTTTGATATGGATATTCCGCGAAACAAAAAACATGCAACAAACAGGAAATGACACTGGTCACTGGATCAATAGATTAGTCCAATGAATCGTATAAAATGTTGCCAAAAATATGTGAAAGTTGTATAATATTGGCATGAAACAATCAAAAATGATAGATACGACGGAGATGTGTCAGAATCCCCAAGCTTAATTCTTTCTCGTCCTCGAGTAGGTAAATGATAAAAAGATCATTTTTGATGTGGAATGCTACCTAGTATAATCTTGATCATATATCTAATCATGGCATGAATATTAAGACAGAAGTGATTCAAAGCAATAGTCTAGTTTTGACATAAAGACAATAATACTCACGCATCCCAACAAACAATCATGTCTTCCAAAATATCAAGGCTAAATAACGCTATCCCTACGAAATCATATAGCCTTGTCATGCTATGTCTTCATAACACAAAGTATAAATCATGTACTACCCCGGTGTCAGCCAAGCAATTGGTTCATACTTTGTGACGCGCTTCGGCATTTGCAACTCTCATGCAATACGTGAGCGTAAGCCATGGATATATCACTATGGGTGGAATAGAATATGGTGGTAGGTTTCAAAGGGGTAAAAGTAGAGAAGAAAATCTCGCATCAACTCAGCGTATCAACAAACTATGGAGATGCCCATCAATAGATATCGATGCGAGGAGTAGGGATTGCCATTCAACGGATGCACTAAGAGATATAAGTGTATGAAAGCTCAATATGAAAACTAAGTGGGTATGCATCTAACTCTAAAATGAAAAATTCCCACTAGTATATGAAAGTGACAACACAGGAGACTCTCTATACGAAAAACATGGTGCCACTTTGAAGCACGAGTGTGGAATTAGCATGCCCCTATTCCTTCTTCTTTCTTTTCTTTCTTTTCCTTTTTTTCCTTTTTTCCTTTTTTCCTTTTAATTTTTTTCTTTGTCCAGAGCAACATCCCAACTTGTGGGGGAATCATAGTTTCCATCATCCTTTCATCACTCGGGCATGCTCTAATAACGAATAATGCTGATCATGACACTTCTATTTACTTACAACTCAATCTTACAATGATAGTAGAACAAAGTATGACTCTATATGAATGCAATGATCTAGTGTAGCAAAGATATCAAAAAACAGACAAGCCATCAAAACATCATGCTAGCTATCTTACAATCATGTAAGGCAATATGACAATGAATGCTCAAGTCATCAAAACGGAGGTGGTGGAAGTTGCATGGCAATATATCTTGGAATGGCTATGGAAATGCCATAATAGGTAGGTATGGTGGCTGTTTTGAGGAAGATATAATAAGGCTTATGTGTGATAGAGTGTATCATATCACTGGGTTTTGATGTACCAGCGAAGTTTGCACCGATTCTCGAGGTGAGAAAGGGCAATGCACGGTACCGTAGAGGCTAGCAAATTGCGGAAAGGTAAGAGTGTGTGTAATCTATGGACTCACATTGGTCATAAAGAACTCAAATACTTATTGCAAAAGTTTTATTAGCCCTCGAAGCAAACTATTACTATGCATGCTCCTAGGGGGGAGGTTAGTAGGAGTTAACCATCGCGCGCCCCCGACCTTCACACAAAGATAGACAATCAAGGATAAATTGTGATCCAACTTCCTAGCGTAACGGGAGACTATAGGTGCATGCTTCGGGACTCACAAACCTTAACGCCAATATCTTACTCAACACGACCATCCACTAGTACCTCCCACATATCATCATCTCTATATCGCAAAACTATTGCAAGGAATCAGACGTATCATATTCAGTGATCCCTAAGTTTTATGTAGGATTTTATGACTAATCTTGCAAATGACCAATTCCCTTGACTCTCTAAATAGATATAAGTGAAGCAAGAGAGATTAATTATTTCTACAAAATACCATGCTCTAATAAATATAAATGAAGCAAAAGAGCATTCTTCAAATAACGGTTTTCTATGTGAAGGGAAACATGCAATCCAAACTTCATATGATATAAGTGAAGCACGTGAAGCATTCTATAAAGCCATACTCAAAACATATAAGTGAAGTACAATGAGAATTCTATAAATCAACCATGAACTATCTCATACCAGCATGGTGCATAAAATAAAAGTGAAAAATAAACGCAAAATGCTCCAAGTTATGCACATATCACATGAACGAAACGAAACCGAAAACATACTGATACTTGTTGAAGAAAGATGGGATGACTTCCAGGGCATCCCCAAGCTTAGAGACTTGAATCTCCTTGGATATTTACTTTGGTTTCCTTGGGCATCCCAAGCTTTAAATCTTGCATATCCTCCTTCTCCTCATATCGACACCTCCTCGATGTTCGAACACTTCATCCACACAAAACTTAAGAGAAGACTCGTAAGATCCGTTAGTATAATAAAGAAAAATACTAATTTAAGTACTGTTGAAAACCAATTCATATTTTATATTTTCGTTATTCCTTCTGTGTTATAACTTTTCCATGGCTTATACCACCGATAAAATCGATAGTTTCATCAAAACAAGCAAAACAATGCATCAAAAACAGAATTTGTCTTAAATAGGATAGTCCGTAGTAATCTGAACTTTTAACATACTTTTGTAACTCCAACAATTCTAAAAAATATAAAGAAATAAAAAAATTGTATAGAAATACTTTTTAAAATTTTCAGAAACTTTTGATGTTCCAGTAAAAAATGAAAATTCACGCACCACAGTCAAAGTTTCTGTTTTTACACCGCATATACCAACAAGCAATATAATCATCCTAAAGGCAAATATTGGCACATTAATTTTATAATAAAATGGATTTTTACAAGGGATAATTATTACTTTTGGAAAAAAAAATCATGATTCAAGATTCTCAAAGTTTCCATGGGCATGAACAAAAGTTCAAGGACGTCCCCCACTTCAACGATGTTTATCATCTCTTCTCACTTTCACCCTTTCCTTTTGTGAAGTTTTAGGTTCCCCTATATTTTTTTGTTTTTAAAATTTATAAAATCACACAACATAAATAAATGACTCTCTAAAACTTTCGGGTTGTCTCCCTGGTAGCGCTTTCTTTAAAGCCATTAAGCTAGGCATAAAGTGCTCAAGTAATGGATCCACCCGGATCCCAAGGTATATCAAAGCCAATTTTAATTAGCAATGATTTGTAATTTAGTAGTGACAATAAAGTGATATATATCATGTGACAATGAAGTCTAACTCTCTTCCTATGCATCGGCATGTCATACAAGAACAATTCATGCACATTAAGTAAAGCCCAATGCATAGTATAAACGGTTTCTTGCAGTTTCATAGTATTGGAAACGGGTTCCTCTCCCATAATAATTGCAAGTAGGAGCAGCAATCACATGCATATTATATTCATCAAAAACATCATGTGTAGTGGTAAAACGCAATCCATCAATATAATCCTTAACAAGAGCAAACTTCTCCAATATAGTGTAGTTGGGAGAATTCAAAAAGATAACAGGACTATCATGTGTGGGTGCAATAGAAAAAAATTCATGCTTAACATAAGGAACTATAGCAATTTCATCTTCATAAGCATAATTCATATTGGCATCATGGCCACAAGCACAGCAAGCATCAAGTTCATCAAAAAGGGATATTTCAAATGAATACATGAGATCATAGCTATCATCATAGCTTTCATCCTTCGGTAAGAACAAAGGGAGATTAAATAATGTATAAGCTGAAGAGTTACTCTCATTAGAAGGTGGGCACGGGTAGCTAGTCCACTCTTCCTGCTTTTGTTCTTCGCTCTCTTCCTCATCTTTTTCATCTAATGAGCTCACAGTTTTAGCAATTTCTTCTTCCATAGATTCCTGCAAAATATCAGTCTCTTCCAGGGCGTCAGTCATTCTTTAAATAAATTCAATAATATCAGCGTTGCAATCATAATTCTCATAGCAATATTTAAGTATGGCAAAAAATTCAGATTCGTAAGGAACATCATCATCATACTTTTCAAGCAAATAAGCAATTTCATAAGCACCTTGAAAAGCAACAAATTCTTCTATTCGTTCCACGTCATAGTAATCATAAATACCTTTAGCATATGAAGCCAAGGTTTAATTATCATTGAATTTACATTGAAAGGGAATGTGTCGAGCTTCTATCTTAGAGCAACAAGTAAAGTCACATCTCGAGCATGCATCCCAAGCAAACCATTCCAGTATTCTAATTTGATCCCATAAGTGTTTCCCTTTTTGAGATAAGAGATAATCCCTAAAGCACTCACCTTGATCCAATGTGTATCCCATTATAAAGTTCTTTGAGGATTTCTTGGGATTATCGAAGGAGTAATCAACGTGTTTCACATAACTAGCATCGAGGGTTTTAGGAGTTTTCCCCATCTCCATGTGTAGCAATTACCACTATTTTTTTGGTGTTTCGTGTTCCATATCCATAGCTAAAGATATAAAACAACTAATAACAGAAAACAAATTACTTAGTGATAAAGCAAACAAGCACACACGAGAATATTCACCCCACGCTATTGATCCCCGACAACGACGCTAGAAAATGGTCTTGATAACCCACAAGTGTAGGGGATCGTTTGGAGCCTTTTTCGATAAGTAAGAGTGTCAAAACCAATGAGGAGCTAAAGGTAGAATTAGTATTCTCTCAAGTTCTATCGACCGCCGATACAACCCTATGCATGCTAACGCTTGCTTTACCTAGAACAAGTATGAAACTATTTTGCGAGAATAAAATAAGAAGTACTTTGCAAGATAATAAAGAACATGGAAATAAAAGTTAGGTGCTGTTTTAATAAAAGAACAATAAAAGTAAATTACTTTGTAGCAAACTTTTTGTGTAATGCAAGAGAAAGATTGTCCCTAGGCAATTGAATATGATATGATAGATACTTGTTATATGCAATGAGGGAGAGGCATGAGCTAACATAATTTCTCTACTTGGATCGTATGCACTTATGATTGTAACTCTAGCAAGCATCTGCAACTACTAAAGATCATTAAGGTAAAACCGAACCATAGCATTAGGTATCAAGTCCTATTTACTCCCATACGCAACAACCCACCTACTCAGGTTTATGCTTCTATCACTCAAGCAAACCACCATAAGCAAATCATGAACATATTGCAACACCCTACAACGGAGATCCCTCACGTTTGCGCGACATGGAGGGTACCATAGGACAGCACCATATCAACATACAACTCACATCCATAACATCATACAACAATTAACCCATAGGACAAAAGAGATATATGCAAACATCATAGGATAGCCAAATATCATTGTGAAATAATATATGGAGTTGAGCACCATGTTTCAGTAGATATTTCAGGAGCGAATAGAGGTGTTACACCGCTGCATGGAGGGGGAGAATGTTGGTGTTGACAGTAGCAAGATTGTTGATGTAGATAGCTGTCACGATCCATGCCCCGACGGCGTTTCGACGCCATCGGGAGAGAGGGGGAGATAGCCCCCCTCCTCCTTCTTCTTCCTTGGCCACCCCCTAGATGGGAGGGGAGTTCCCCATCTGATCCATGGCCTTGATGGCGGCGGAGGGGCAGGAGCCCCACCTAGATTGGATCTCCCTCTATGTTCTCTTTTGTTTTGCGTTCCTGTTTTCTGGCCGAAAACCGTTTCTTATATTCCCGGAGATCCGTAACTGCAATCGGGCTGAAATTTGGAGGGGGTTTTTATACGAAAATTAGCTTCCTTGCGCCCAAAGGAGAGCTCCAACCGACTTACGAGCCGGGAAAAACCACCAGGGCGTGCCTGGGCCCCCTGGCCATGCCCTGGTGTCTTGTGGGGGGCTGTGGGCCTCCATTTGCGTTGATTCCATTTCTCAAAATTCATGAATATTCCAAAAAAATCTCCATAAATTTTTATCGCATTTGGACTTTGTTTGATATGGATATTCTATGAAATAAAAAAGCATGCAACAAACAGGAACTGGCACTAGGCACTGGATCAATAGGTTAGTCCAATAAATCATATAAAATGTTGCCACAAAATATGTAAAAGTTGTAGAATATTGGCGTGAAAAAATCAAAAATTATAGATACGACGAAGATGTATCAATACATGATGTGCATGTTTGATGATGGCATACAACATGTATCAGTCGATGAATGAATGCATAAGATAAATCTACAAGCGGTAGCTATTAGAAACAATAAACCGTGACAAGAATGGACAAACGACCTTATTTACCATGTTGCACGATGAGATGTTGTCTATCATAGGCCATGATCTCCAATAGTAAAAAGGTTATCCCGAAAAAGGCTCAATATAAGGATACGAAGAAAATCTGGACTCAATGCAACTTCTTATTTTTAACCATCCAGAACCACATCATTACATTTCATTTTTTGGACTAAGCAACAGATAACACAAAACCTTTTGAAGTAACAAAAAAAATTATGTGAGCACTTGAAAAAACTGTAACATGTTCAAAAAATAATGAATTAGATACCTTATGCTCCCTTGAAAAGGAGTTTCAAACAACTGAATACTAACCGGCGAAAGGTTGATTAACTCATGCACACAAACATTCAAGTTAGATATTTTAAAGATCTTGTTTGAAGAATTAACAATAAATAAAAGATAACAAAACCCCCTCTGATTTGTTGTAGAAGAACACCGAGGCTATAGGGGGAACTAATAACCAGACACAACAGCCTGAAACAGAGAAACAAATAAATAAGAAAAGAACACTGAAAAACTCAACGTTGATAATCATTAGTAACGTAGATCAAAATTTATATACTGGTGCATGCATCTTCTAGCCACCAACAAGCACACACACCCATGCATGTTCGGTTACAGAAAAAAGAGAAATTACTAACAAAACTCATGAAAATATAGAACTCGTCGAACACATCAAACAATATGTTCATTGCGGGTGATGGTCTTGGATGTAATTGGTACATCAGTGTTGACCTCAAGTCATTTTCTCATGAGGAACTTCTTTCGTCCTTCCTTGAATAATATGTGATCATCACGTGAGGTGTCATACTCGACACTTCTAAACCTCCTTTTTCCCAATTGTAGTCCCGCCATCCCATGCTTCGGGATGTCTGATACGTCCATTTTGCATCATGCTTTTATATTGATATTTATTGCATTATGGGATGTTACTATACATTTTGGTACAATACTTATGCCTTTTCTCTCTTACTTTACAAGGTTTACATGAAGAGGGAGAATGCCGACAGCTGGAGTTCTGGACTAGAAAAGGAGCAAATCTGAGATACCTATTCTGCACAACTCCAAAAGTCCTGAAAATCTATAGAGAATTATTTTGGAATATAAAAAAAATATTGGGCGAAAGAAATACATCAGGGGGCCCACCAGGCAGCCATAAGTCTGGGGAGCGCGCCCTACCCCCTTGGGCGCGCCCCTGAGGCTTGTGGCCCACCTGGCATCCCTGATGCCCATCTTATGCTATATGGAGGGTTTCGACCTAGAAAAAATCATAACAGAGCTTTCAGGACGAAGCGCCACCATCTCGAGGCGGAACTTGGACAGAACCAATCTAGAGCTCCAGCAGGGTTGTTCTATCGCGGAAACTTCCCTCTGGGAGGGGGAAATCGAAGCCATCGTCATCACCAATGATCCTCTCATCGAGAAGGGGTCAATCTCCATCAACATCTTCATCAGCACCATCTCCTTTCCAAACCCTAGTTCATCTCTTGTATCCAATATTTGTCTCAAAACCTCAGATTGGTACCTGTGGGTTGCTAGTAGTGTTGATTACTCCTTGTAGTTGATGCTAGTTGGTTTACTTGGTGGAAGATCATATGTTCAGATCCTTGATCATCATTAATACTCCTCTGATTATAAACATGAATATTCTTTGTGAGTAGTTACGTTTGTTCCTGAGGAAATGGGATAAGTCTTGTTATAAGTAATCATGTGAATTTGGTATTCGTTCGATATTTTGATGAGATGTATGTTGTCTCTCCTCTAGTGGTGTCATGTGAACCTCGACTACATGACACTTCACCATTGTTTGGTCGTAGAGGAAGACATTGGAAGTAATAAGTAGATGATGGGTTGCTAGAGTGACAGAAGCTTAAACCCTAGTTTATGTGTTGCTTCGTAAGGGGCTGATTTGGATCCACATGTTTCATGATATGGTTAGCTTTATATTAATTCTTCTTTCTTAGTTGCGTGTGCTTGCGAGAGGGGTTAATCATAAGTGGGAGGCTTGTCCAAGTAAGGGCAGCACCCAAGCACCGGTCCACTCACATATAAAATTATCAAAGTAACGAACGTGAATCATATATGTATGATGAAAACTAGCTTGACAGAAATTCCCATGTGTCCTCGGGAGCACCTTGCTTTATATAAGAGTTTGTCCAGGCTTGTCCTTTGCTATAAAAAGGATTGGGCCACCTTGCTACACCTTTGTTACAATTTTTACTTGCTACCCGTTACGAATTATCTTATCACAAAACTATCTATTACCGATAATTACAGTGCTTGCAGAGAATACCTTAATGGGAACCTCTTGTCATTTCCTTCTACTCCTCGTTGGGTTCGACACTCTTACTTATCGAAAGGACTATGATAGATCCCCTATACTTGTGGGTCATCAATGTCCAATCGAGAAGCAACTTATTTTCGAATTTTCTGAACGCCCCATAATGTACACTGATGACCCACAAGTGTAGGGGGTCAATCATAGTCCTTTTGGTGAGTAAGAGTGTCGAACCCAACGAGGAGCAGAAGGAAATGACAAGCGGTTTTCAGCAAGGTAGTTTCTTCAAGCACTGAAATTGTAGGTGACAAGTAGTTTGATAGCAAGATAATTGGTAACGAGAAAGTAACAGTAATGGTAAATAAAGTGCAGCAAGATAGCCCAATCCTATTGTGGCAAAGGACAAGCCAAAATGGTCTCTTATAATAAGCAAAGCATTCTTGAGGGCACACAGTAATTTTGTCTAGTCACTTTCATCATGTTGGTTTGATTCGCGTTCGCTACTTTGATAATTTGATATGTGGGTGATCCGGTGCTTGGGTGTTGTTCTTACTTGAAAAAACCTCCCAATTATGATTAACCCCCTCACAAGCATCCGGAACTACGAGAAAAGTATAAAGTTAAAATCTAGCCACATCATTAAACGTTTGGATCCAAAACAACCCCTTGCGAAGTAGCGCATAAACTAGGATTTAAGCTTCTGCCACTCTAGAAACCCATCATCTAATAACTGCTCCACAATGCATTCCCTTAGGCCCAAAGATGGTGAAGTGCCATGTAGTCTACGTTCACATGACACCACTAAGGGAATCACAACATACATATCATCAAAATATCGAACACTTATCAAATTCACATGACTACTTGCAACATGACTCCTCTCGTGACCTCAAGAACAAAGGTAACTACTCACAAATAATATTAATGCTAAAGATCAGAGGGGTATTGGATAGCATAATGGATCCAAACATATAATATTCCACCAAATAAACCATATAGTAATCAACTAAAAGATGTAATCAACACTACTAGTCACCCATAGGTACCAATCTAAGGTTTCGGTACAAAGATTGAACACAAGAGATGAACTAGGGTTCGAGGGGAGATGGTGATGTTGAATATGTTGATGAAGATTGGTCTCCCAAAGATGAGAGGGGTGTTGGTGATGATGATGGCTTCGATTTTCCCCTCCGGGAGGGAAGTTCCCCCGGCGGAATCGCTCCGCCGGAGGGAAAAAGTGCTCCTGCCCTAGTTCCGCCTCGAGACGGCGACGTATCGTCCCCAAAGTCCTCTCCTTATTTTTATAGGTCAAAATACCTTAAATACCAGAAGATGTGCACGACAGGTGGGCTGGGCTAAGCACAACCCACCAGGGTGCACCTGGGGACCTCGCGCGCCCTGGTGTCTTGTGCTCACCAGGTGCCCCCCTCCGGTAGTTATTTGCTCCGATATTTTTCATATATTCCAAATAATTCTCCGTGAAGTTTCAACTTATTTGATGATGTGTAGAATAGGTATCTCTAATACGCTTTTTTAGGTCCAGAATTCCACCTGCCGGCATTCTCCCTCTTTGTTTAAACCTTGCATATTATGAAAGAAAAGGCACTAGAATTTCTCCATAAAGCATTATTATGCTTAGGCATTAAAACATTATAAATAAAAGTAGGAAATCATGCTGCAAGATGAACGTATCAACTCCCCCAAGCTTAGACCTCGCTTGTCCTCAAGAGAAAGCCGATATCGAAGAACATGTCCACGTGATTTGAGAGAGAGTTGTCGATAAAAACAAAATACAGACATAGTAGCATCATGCTTATTATCATAACAACAAAAAACTTTGTCATAGGAACTTCTCATATAACTTTTATTATATATCTTCATCATACTACTTCTCATGAACAAGTAATAGTTCATCACAACATAGAACTATAAAGCATAAACCTTATTGAAAACCAACAAACTTTGTTCTCAATCAACTTTGCAACTACAAATCATCATATTATCAGGAAGGGTCTCGTGTCGGAGCCTTTTGGCAAGTCCACATACTCAACCATCATTTAATCTTGTACGATTGCTAACACTCATAGCATACCCATGAGCAAAAAGTTTCAACCGGACACATAGAAAGATAGGGGCTTATAGTTTTGCCTCCCAACGTATTCACCTCAAGGGTGATGTCAACAATAATAACTCATGCTGACTCATATTCAACTGGATATATGTGCCTAGATCTTTCCTCACCACATGATGCTTGCAAAAAAGAAAATGTAAAAAGTAATAGGGAAGAATACTTTGACTCTTGCATAAAAGTAAATACATAAAAGTAAAGGATAGGCCCTTCGCATAAAAGTAAATACATAAAAGTAATAGGGAAACAGAGGTTGTCATGTGCTTTTTGGTTTGTATGTCAAATCCCTTAATGTAAAATAATGACACGTTATATTGCCCCCTGTGATAGCAACATTTATTATGCAGTTCGTCGCTTTTATTACTTTGCCATCATAAGTTCGTACAACCTCAATTTTCTCTTACACCAATTTATCAAACACATTTAGAAGAAATTTTTATTGCCTTGGTGCATTGATGACAACTTACTTGAAGGATCTTACTCAATCCATAGGTAGGTTTGGTGGACTCTCAAAACATGAGTTTGGGTTTAGGGTTTTTGGATGCACAAGTAGTATCTCTACTTAGTGCGGAATTTTTGGCTAGCAAAGATATTGAGCAAGCACCACATGTTGAAGGATCTATGACAATATAACTTCTATGTGAATATGAACAAACATAAATCATTATGTTATCTTACTTGTCCAACGTCAACAATTTTAGCATATAATATTTAATGGGTGCTCACAATCATAAAAGATGTCCAAGATAGTGTATTTGCATGTGAATATTCTCTTCCTTCATTAATTCTTTTATGAATTGCATCATTGACTAATGCTATGTTTGTCAATCTCCCATAAATTTTACCACTTATACTTTTCCTTATGTGATGTCATTACTTATCATAAGGTTAGCATATGATCTTTTTCATTTATTTTCTTTTTTTATTACAGCAAGAAAGTAAAGAAGCAAAAGCTCAAACTAAACTTTATTATATAACTCTCACTCAATTACACAGATAGATAGATAGATCATGAAACTAGCACTCGAAAATAGATCATACTAAACATTTATTCAACTAAATCATGAAATAGCTAAGGATCAAAATAAAATAAGTAAAGGTAAATAAAAGTGATGGTGATATGATACGGGGCATCTCCCCCAAGCTTGACGCAAGCCAAGGGTAGTGCCCATACCTGTTTACTCAAGTCTCCTTTGGGTGAAGATGATGAAGGTGGTGGTGATGAAGTGGTAGGGTTGTCCTCTGGCTTCCAGGGCAGTGGCTCACCATCAAAAGATGATGCACAAGTCTCTCGAGTCCTGCAACTGGCAGCTAAACTCATACCTTCAAATCTTGCTTCATACTCAAAATTTTGGTTTTGAAGATCATAGATTTGACTTTGCAGAAAATTGATTTGCTTGTTGAAGGTGACGATGATGTCCCTCATGGACTGACCATCCACCCTGTGATCACGGGTGAACTCCGTGATCATGGAGTGATTCGCACTAAGTCCACACTCCATCATTCCTTGACACTTGAAGTTATCTTGTTCCACCGCCTCAAGCCTGGCCACCATGCTTCCCGTCCTCTTGCCCCCCTAAACATCTCGAATGTGGAGCACCCCCTCACAAATCTCAATGGCTTCAGGGGGCTTCATCACCTCCAACAAGTACGGGTTGATGACCTTCTCGAAGAACTTGTCCTTGAAGGGGCTTGGTGGAGCCATGGAGATCTAGATCTAACGAGAAAACAACACGAAACAAGAATAGGGGATTTTTCTGCGGTGCGGTGGTCAAAACAATCGGGGGTATATATAAAGAATTTTTATCTTAGGAAACAATAATATGGAAGGAAAATGGAGTCAGGAAGGAGCCCGAGGAGGGCACAACCCACCAGGGCGTGCGAGGAAGGGCAGGCGCGCCCTGGTGTATAGTGGGCACCTCGGTTGCTTTCCTAGTTATTTATTATTTTCCTAATTTTTGTAACATTCCAAAACTAACAGAAAATATTTTGTGGATTTTTTGGAGTACGTCTACTTACCATATCATGTACCTCCTCTTTTTTAGGATTCTGGAGTGTTCTGGAAGGTTTCTTTTATGTGTTCCTCCGGTGTCATGGTTTGGATAATATTGCTTTCAACATTAATAGGCGTACCTAAGATATAGTGTTTAATTCTTTGTCTATTGACCACCTTAGGGTTAGTACCTTCAGCATTATTAATCTTGATAGATCCGGAGCGATAAACTTCTTCGATAACATATGGTCCTTCCCATTTGGAGAGAATTTTTCCTGCAAAAAATATAAAACGAGAGTTGTACAAAAGAAAATATTATCCAACTTTGAATTCCCTCTTTTGGATTCTTTTGTCATGCCATCTTTTAACCTTTTCTTTGAATAGTTTGGCATTTTCATAAGCTTGGGTTCTCCATTCATCTAGTGAGTTAATATCGAATAACCTCTTTTCATCGGCAAGTTTGAAATCATAGTTGAGCTCTTTAATTGCCCAAAATGCTTTGTGTTGTAACCAATGTTGAGGATATAGCTTATCTTTATCGTCTCGGTCAGCTGGGGATTAGAGATTAATCGGAAATCAGTCGATTAATCAATTTTAGCGGCCAACTACTAATCGGCCATTTTTTGCAAATTCCAGGTTCCCATAGTAAAATATGATGTATTCAACACCAAAACGATATTGGACAGAAGTGGTACCTTGATTCCTAGCCTTTGAATCCTCGTATAATGATAAAAAAAATAGGACAACAATACATATTGTGTAACAAGGTCCAAAAATGCGGATAAACATAGTTTTTGCAAACATAGTGCTATGAATAGGACCGATTTATTGGTAGATTCCCGATAAATCGCTTGTCATAGCGATAAATCAGCCAAAACGATAAATGGTGAAGATATGGCATAATCTTATCGGTCACCCCAAGAGTAGCGATAAATCGGACAATAAATCGCTGAATCGGAATATTCTTTGAACAGTGGTGCTAACTCTAGAGACAAATGACAAGCTTTTCCATATACCATTTTATAGGGAGACATACCCATCGGATTTTTACAAGTTGTTCTATAGGCCCAAAGTGCATCATCTAGTTTCTTAGACAAACTCTTTCGGAACCTATTGCTAGTTTTTTGTAATATTAATTTTATTTCTTTTTTGCTAAGTTCAACTTGACTAGTAGATTGAGGATGATAGGTGATGCAATTCTATGGTTAACATCATATTTATCAAGCATTTTATGGAAAGCACCATGAATAAAGTGTGAACCACCATCAGCCATTAAATATCTAGGGACTCCAAACCTCGGGAAAATAACTTCTTTAACCATTTTAATGGAGGTGTTGTGATCAGCACTACTGGTTGGAATAGCTTCGGCCCACTTAGTAACATAATCAACAACAACCAAAATATGAGTATACCCATTAGAGGAAGGAGAAGGTCCCATGTAATCGAAACCCCAAACATCATATGGTTCAACAACAAGTGAATAATTCATAGGCATTTTCTGATGCTTATCGATATTACCAATTCTTTGACATTCATCACAAGACAAGACAAACTTATGGGCATCCTTGAAGAGGGTAGGCCAATAAAAGCTAGATTGCAATACCTTGTGAGCAGTTCTATCTCCCGCATGATGTCCTCCATAAGCTTCAGAATGACATTTCTATAGGATTTATTCCTGTTCATGCTCAGGTACACAACGTCTAATAATACCATCTACTCCTTCTTTATAAAGATGTGGGTCATCCCAAAAGTAATGTCTTAAATCATAGAATAATTTTTTTCTTTTGTTGGTATGTGAAACTAGGTGGTATATATTTAGCAACAATGTAGTTATCATTATAAACATACCAAGGATTGTTTTGAGAAACATTTATTGCAGCTAACTGTTCATCGGGAAAACTATCATCAATAGGTAGTGGGTCATTAAGAAGATTTTCTAACCTAGACAAGTTATCAGCTACGGGGTTCTCAACTCCTTTCCTAAGAGTGATATGCAAATCAAATTCTTGAAGCAAGAGAACCCACCTAATGAGTCTAGGTTTAGCATCTTTCTTTTCTAGAAGATATTTTATAGCAACATGATCAATGTGAATAATAACTTTTGAAGCAACAATGTAAGATCTAAATTTATCACAAGCAAACACAACTGCTAAAAATCAGTAGTAGCATAATTTCTTTGGGCATTATCTAGAGTTTTGCTAGCATAATGGATAACATTTAATTTCTTATCAACTCTTTGTCCTAGAACAACACCAACATCATAATCACTAGCATCACACATAATTTCAAAAGGTAAGTTCCAATCAGGAGGTTGAACAATAGGTGCAGAAGTTAAGGCTTTCTCCAGTGTTTCAAAGGCTTCTACACAATCATCATAAAAAATAAATGGAATATCCTTTTGTAAAAGATCAGTGAGAGGCCTAGAAATTTTAGAGAAGTATTTGATAAACCTCCTATAGAAACCAGCATGACCAAGGAAACTCTGAATACCTTTAATATCTTTAGGACATGGCATTTTCTCAATTGCATCAACTTTAGCTTTATCCACCTCAATACCTCATTCGGATATTTTATGCCCCAAGACAATACCTTCATTAACCATAAAGTGGCACTTCACCCAATTCAGGACGAGCTTAGTTTGTTCACATCTCTGCAAAACTCGATCAAGGTTTCTTAAGAAATCATCAAAAGAAGTTTCATAAATGGAAAAATCATCCATTAAAACCTCCACAATCTTTTCAAAATAATTAGAGAATATAGAAGTCATACATCTTTGAATGGTAGCATGCGCATTGCATAAAACAAAAGGCATACGTCCATAAGCATAGGTTCCAGAAGGACAAGTAAAGGTGGTTTTCTCTTGATCAGGTTGTGATACAGGTATTTGAGAGAAACCAGAATATCCATCCAGAAAACAAAAGTGTGTGTGCTTAGATAATCTTTCTAGAATTTCATTAATGAAAGGCACAGGGTAATGATCTTTTCTAGTAGCTTTATTTGTTTTTCTAAAATCAATTAGCATTCCATAGACAGTGACAGTTCTTTGTGAGATAAGTTCATTTTTATCATTAGGAACAACAGTAATACCTCCTTTCTTAGGGACACAATGAGCGAGACTTATCCATCTACTATCAGCTATGGGATAGATTATACCTACTTCCAGAAGCTTTAATATTTCAGTTCTTACCACTTCCTTCATCTTAGGGTTCAATCGTCGTTCATGATTAACAACAGGTTTAGCATCATGTTCCATATTAATTTGTCTGCTGACATAGAGTGGGACTAATGCCCTTAAGATCATCAAGAGTATATCCAATAGTAGCCCGGTGCTTCCTCGGAAATTTTAATAATTTTTCGTCTTCATGTTATAAAATGTTAGCACTGATAATAACATGATATATCTTTTTCTCATCAAGATAAGCATATTTCAAAGTGTGAGTCAATTGTTTTAATTCAAACATAGGATCACCTTTAGGTGGAGGAGGACCTCCTAGAGTTTCAGTAGGCAAATTGTGTTTTAAGAGAGGTTGTTGTTCAAAGAAATGTTTATCTATTTCATTTCTTTCATGCAAATGCATATCATTTTCCTGGTCTAGCAAATATTGTTCTAGTGGATTAGTAGGAGGAACGACAATAGAAGCAAGACCAATTATTTCATCCTTATTAGATAATTCTTTATTACGAGGTTGTCTACTAAACTTGGAAAAGTTAAACTCATGAGACATATCACCAAAATTAACACTGACGGTTTCTCTTTTGCAATCCATCTTAGCATTAACACTGTTCAAGAAAGGTCTACCAAAGATAATGGGACAAAAGTCATCTTGTGGGGAACCAAGAACTGGAAAATCAGTAGGGTATTTTATTTTCCCACACAAGACTTCAACATCTCTAACAATCCCAAGTGGTGTGATGGTGTCTCTATTAGCAAGTTTAATAGGAACATCAATGTCTTCTATTTCAGCAGGTGCTATTCATAATTTCTTGGTATAATGTAAAAGGAATAGCACTCAAACTAGCACCCATATCACATAAACCATGATAGAAATGATATCCTATTTTAACTGAGACAACAAGCATGCCAACTACGGGTCTATGTTTACCTTTTAACTCGGGTTTGGCAATTATAGCATCTTCATCACAAAACTAAATAACATGCCCATCAATATTTTCTACCAAAATATCTTTAACCATAGAAATACTAGGTTCTACTTTAATTTGTTCAGAGGGCTTAGGTGCTATAATATTACCTTTGTGAACCACAGTTGATACCTTAGCATGTTCCTTTATCCTGACAGGGAAAGGTGGGTTTTCAATATAAGTAGTAGGCACAACCGGATCAACATTGTAATTGATGGTTTCATCTTTAGCTTTGATTGGTTCTTTAATTTCTTATTTAATAAGGGGATGATATTGAAACCACTTATCCTTAGGGAGATCAACATGAGTAGCAAATGATTCACAGAAAGAAGATACTATCTGAGAGTCAAGTCCATATTTAGTGCTAAACTTGTGAAAAGCATCGGTATTCATAAAAGATTTAACCCAATCAAAATCAAGCTTAATATCTGACTCATTACCTTCGTCGAGTTCCCAATCTTCAGATTTGTGTTTAATTCTTTCCAAGATATCCCACTTGAATTCAATAGTCTTCTGCATAAAAGAACCAGTACAAGAAGTATCAAGCATGGATCAATCATTATGAGAAAGCCGAGAAAAAAATTGAATACTAATTTCTCTCGAGAGATCATGATTGGGGCATGAATACAACATTGATTTAAGCCTCCCCCAAGCTAGAGCGACGTTTTCTCCTTCACGAGGGCAAACATTATATATATAATTTCGATCATGATGAACTAGATGCATAAGATAAAACTTTTGGTGGAATTCCAATTTCAATCGATTCCAGTTCCATGATCCAATATCATCATATACCCTATATAATGTCAATGCCTTTCCCTTGAAAGATAAAGGGAGAACCTTCTTCTTAACTTCATCGCCGGATAAACCTGCAAGCTTAAATAATGCACAAATTCCATCCACATGTATTAGATGCATATCAGGATGTCCAGTTCCGTCTCCTGCATAAGGATTAGGTAGCAGTTGTTCTATCATACCCGAAGGAATTTCATAACCAATATTTTCAGTAGGTGTAGTAGGTTGAGGGGTTGTGTTCCGGTCGAGGTGAAGATACGCCGAACAAACCCCTCAAAGAATTGTTTTCCATAGTAGCAAGTGACGATAAATTTCAGCATGTAGTATATTTTTTCCTTACCGTTTTCCACTTACCAAGAGCGCTTCACTCCCCGGCAATGGCGCTAGAAAAGAGTCTTGATGACCCACAAGTGTAGGGGGTCAATCATAGTCCTTTTGATAACTAAGAGTGTCGAACCCAACGAGGAGCAGAAGAAAATGACAAGCGGTTTTCACCATGGTAGTTTCTGCAAGCACTGAATGTAGGTAAGAGGTAGTTTGATAGCAAGATAATTGGTAACGTGGAAGTAACGGTAATGGTAATAAAGTGCAGCAAGATAGCCCAATCATTTTGTGGCAACGGACATGCCAAAACGGTCTCTTATAATAAGCAAAGTGTTCTTGAGGGCACACGGTAATTTCGTCTAGTCACTTTCATCATGTTGGTTTGATTCACATTCGCTACTTTTATAATTTGATATGTGGGTGAACCAGTGCTTGGCTGTTGTTATTACTTGAACAAACCTCCCACTTATGATTAACCCCCTCGCAAGCATCCGCAAAAACGAGAAAAGTATTAAGATAAAATCTAACCATAGCATTAAACGTTTGGATCCAAATCAGCCCCTTACGAAGTAGCGCATAAACTAGGGTTTAAGCTTGTGTCACTCTAGCAACCCGTCATCTAATAACTACTCCACAATGCATTCCCTTAGGCCCAAAGATGGTGAAGTGTCATGTAGTCAACATTCACATCACACCACTAAGGGAATGACAACATACATATAATCAAAATATCAAACACATATCAAATTCACACGGCTACTTGCAACATGACTTCTCCCGTGACCTCAAGAATAAAGGTAAATGCTCACAAGTAATATTAATGTTGAAGATCAGAGGGTAAATGCTCACAAAGAGTTCACTCCAAAGTCACAAATAGCGGAGAATAAACGAAGAAACTATTGTAGGGTACGAAACCACCTCAAAGTTATCTTTTCCGATGAATCTTATGAGGTATCCCTATAAGTGTCGCAAACAGCCCTAGAGTTCATACTAAAATAGCACCTTAAGATACACATCAACCAAAACCCTAATGTCACCTAGATAATCCAATGTCACCAAGAGTTCCCATGGGCTTGATTATGTGATATGCATCACACAATTTCAGATTCATCATGTTCAATCCAACACAAAGAACTTCAAAGAGTGCCCCAAAGTTTCTATCGGAGTCAAGACAAAAACGTGTGCCAACCCCTATGCATAGATTCCCAAGGTCACGGAACCCGCAAGTTGATCACCAATACATACATCAAGCAGATCAATAGAACATCCCATTGCCACCACGGATATCCTATCGCAAGACATACATCAAATGTTCTCAAATCCTTTAAAGACTCAATCCGATAAGAAAACTTCAAAGGGAAAACTCAATTCATCACAAGAAGATAGAGAGGGGAAAACTCCATATGATTCATCTATATTAATAAAGCTCGCGGTACATAAAGATCGTGTCATCTCAAGAACACGAGAGAGAGAGAGAGAGAGAGATCAAACACATAGCTAGTGGTACATACCCTCATCCTCGACGGTGAACTACTCCCTCCTCATCATGGAGACCGTCGGGATGATGAAGATGGCCTCCGGTGATGGTTTCCCCCTCCGGCAGGCAGCCGGAACGGGCTCCCGATTGGTTTTTCGTGGCTACAGTGCCTTGCGGCAGCGGAACTCCCGATCTAGGTTTCTTTATGTGGGTTTTAGTATTTATAGGAATTTTTGGCATCGATCTCACGTCAAGGGGGGCACTCGGGGAGTCCACAAGCCACAGGGGCACGACCTAGGGGGCGCCCAGCAGGCTTGTGGCCTCCTTGTCCACTTCCTGGTCCAGCTCTTGTACTCGGGGGTCTCTTTTGTTCCATAAAAAGTCACCGTAAATTTTTAGCCCATTCCGAGAACTTTTATTTCTCCACAAAAAACGACACCGTAGTAGTTCTGCTGAAAACAGCGTCAGCCCGGGTTAGTTCTAATAAAATCATACCAAAATCATATAGAATTATTGTAAACATGGCATGAATACTTCATAAATTATAGATACGTTGGATACATATTAGAGGGGTACTGAATAGCATAATGGATCTAAACATATAATCTTCCACCAAATAAACCATATAGTAATCAACTACAATATGTAATTAACACTACTAGTCACCCACACGTACCAATCTAAGGTTTCGGTACAAAGATTGAACACACGAGATGAACTAGGGTTCGAGAGGAGATGGTGTTGTTGAAGATGTTGATGAAGATTGGCCTCCCAAATATGAGAGGGTTGTTGGTGATGACGATGGCTTTGATTTCCCCCTCCAGGAGGGAAGTTCCCTCGGCGGAATCGCTCCGCCGGAGGGCAAAAGTGCTCCTGCCCCAGTTCTAGGTCAAATACCTTAAATACCAGAAGATGGGCACCGAAGGTGGGCTGGGCTGAGCAAAACCCACCAGAGCATGCCCTGGTGTCTTGTGCTCACCAGGTGTCCCCCTCCGGTAGTTATTTTCTCCAGTATTTTTCATATATTCCAAAATAATTCTCCACGAAGTTTCAGCTTATTTGAGGATGTGCAGAATAGGTATCTCTGATATGCCTTTTTAGGTCCAGAATTACAGTTGCGGGCATTCTCCCTCTTTGTGTAAACCTTGCAAATTATGATAGAAAAGGCATTGGAATTACTCCACAAAGCATTATTATGCATAAAAACATTATAAATAACAGTAGGAAATCATGATGCAAAATGGACATATCATACTGTTACTTCTCGAGCATGCGTTTGTTTCCCGTGAAGAGGAACGGTTTGATGTAGCAAAGTATATAAGTATTTTTCCTCAGTTTTTGAGAACCAAGGTATCAATCCAGTAGGAGATACAAGCGAGTCACCAATAGATGTACCTACATAAAGAATCAAACTCTTGCACCCAACGCTATAAAGGGGTTGTCAATCCCTTCATGGTTACTTGCAAGGATGAGATCTAATATAGATAGATATAATAGGATGCTTGAACGGAAAGTAAAACTAAAAGTAAAAATAATGAGCAAGTATTTTTTGTATTTTTGGTTTTACATCTGAAAGTATAATATGGAAAATAGACCCGGGGGCCATGGGTTTCACTAGATGGCTTCTCTCATGATGGCAAGTATTACGATGGGTGAACAAATTACTGTCGAGCAAGTGAGAGAAAAGCAAACAATTATGAAGATATCCAAGGCAATGATTATGCATATAGGCATCACATCCATGACAAGTAGACCTAAATGATTCTGCATCTACTACTATTACTCCACACATCGACCGACTCCTGCCTACATCTAGAGTATTAAGTTCATGAAGAACAGAGTAACGCATTAAGTAAGATGACATGATGTAGAGGGATAAACTCACGCAATATGATGAAAACCCCATCTTTTTACCCTTGATGGCAACAATACAATACGTGCCTCGCTACCCCTACTTTGTCACTGGGTGAGGACACCGCAAGATTGAACCCAAAACTAAGCACTTCTCCTATTGCAAGAATTACCAGTCTAGTTGGCCAAACCAAACCAATAACTCGAAGAGACTTGCAAAGATATGAAATCATGCATATAAGAATTCAAGAAAGACTCAAATAATATTCATGGATAATCTGAACATAAACCCACAATTCATCGGATCTCGACAAACGCACCGCAAAAGAGTATTACATCGGATAGATCTCCATGAAGATCATGAAGAACATGGTATTGAGAAGCAAAGAGAGAGAAGAAGCCATCTAGCTACTAGCTATGGACCCGAAGGTCTGTGGTGAACTACTCACGCATCATCGGAGGGGTAATGGAGTTGATGTAGATGTCCTCCGTGATCGAATCCCCCTCCGGCAATTACTAGAAAAGGCTCCAAGATTGGATCTCTCGAGAACGGAGGCTTTTGGCGGCGGAATTTTTTTTCGTGGCTCTCTTTGATAATTATGGAATATTTGGGAATTTATAGGCCGAAGATTAGGCTTAGGGGGGCTGTCTGGGCCCACAAGCCTACCCGGCGCATCCTACCCCCCTGGCCGCACCCTTAGGGCTTGTGGCCCCATGGTGGCTCCTCTGCCTTGGTTCTCAAGTCTCGTAGTTTCCTTTCGTTCTAGAAAAAATAATTCCAAAGGTTTTATTCCGTTTGGACTCCGTTTAATATTCCTTATCTGCGAAACTCAAAAACAAGGAAAAAACAGAAACTGGCACTAGGCTCTAGATTAATAGGTTAGTCCCAAAAATAATATAAATAACATATTAATGCATATAAAACATCCAAAATAGATTCGTAAGATTCAAAAAAATAGTCTAATATTGACATAAAAATAGTAATACTTCGAGCACACCAACAAGATAGTCGTGTCCTTTCAAAATAACATGGCCTTAGAAAGTCATCCCTACAAAATCACATGGTCAGGCTATGCTCCATCTTCCCCACACAGTATCTAAATCATGCACAACCCCGATGAACAAGTCAAGCAATTGTTTCACACTTTTGGTGTTCTCAAAACTTTTCAACTCTCACGCAATACATGAGCGTGAGCCATGGATATATCATTATAGGTGGAATAGACTATGGAGGAGGTGCAAGGGAAAAAAGGAGAAGATAGTCTCACATCAACTAGGCGTATCAACGGGCTATGGAGATTCCCGTCAATAGATATCAATGTGAGTGAGTCGGGATTGCCATGCAACAAATGCACTTAGAGCTATAAGTGTATGAAAGCTCAAAAAGAAAACTAAGTGGTCATGCATAATGAATATCCACTAGTTATATGAAACTGACAAAATAGGAGACTCTCTATCATGAAGATCATGGTGCTACTTTGAAGCACAAGTGTGGAAAAAGGTAGTAGCAATTGTCCCTTCTCTCTTTCTCTCATTTTTTTATATTTTTTGGTGGGCTTCTTTGGCCTCTTTTATTATTATTATTTTGGGCTTCGTTGGCCTCTTTTATTTTTTGTAAAGTCCGGATACTCATCCCAACTTGTGAGGGAGTCATAGCCTCAATCATCCTTTTCTCTCACGGGACAATGTTTTATTAATGAAAAATCATCATACTTTTATTTACTTATAACTCAAAGAAAAAGAAATTACAACTCGATTCCTATGACAAAATATGACTCTATATGCAATATGAAGTGATGATGCAAGTCATAGAAAAACTACATGGTGGAAGTTGCATGGCAATATATCTCGGAATGGCTATGGAAATGCCATAATAGGTAGGTATGATGGCTGTTTTGAGGAATATATGGTGGCTGTTTTGAGGAAGGAGGGTTTGGTGTATCGGTGAAAGTTGCACGGTACTAGAGAGGCTAGCAAAGGTGGAAGGGTGAGAGTGCGTATAATCCATGGACACGACATTAGTCATAAAGAACTCACATACTTATTGCAAAATTCTATTAGTTATCAAACAAAGCATTAGATGCATGCTCCTAGGGGAGAGGTTGGTAGGAGTTAACCATCGCGTGCTCCCGACCCGCACACAAAGGTCGACAATCATTAAACAAATCATGCTCCGATTTTGTTACATAACAATTCACCATACGTGCATGCTACGGGAATCACAAGCTTTAACACACGTATCTCTTCCAATTCACAACTACTCACTAGCATGACTCTCATATTACCATCCCTATTATCTCAAAACTATATGCAAGGAATCAAACTTCTCATAGTTTTTAATGCACTTAATATGAAAGTTTTTATTATATCCCTCTTGGATGCCCATTATATTAGGACTAAATTCATAACTTAAACAAATTACCATGCTGTTTTAAGAAACTCTCAAAATAATATAAGTGAGGAGCGAGAGTTCAATAATTTCTATAAAATATAACAACACCATGCTCTATAAATATATAAGTGAAGCACTAGAGCAACATTGCCTAGCTCAAAAGATATAAGTGAAGCACATAGAGTATTCTAACAAATTTATGATTCAGTGTGCCTCTCTCAAAAGATGTGTGCAGCAAGGATGATTGTGGCAAACTAAAAAGCAAAGACTCATATCATACAAGACGCTCCAAGCAAAACACATATCATGTGGTGAATAAAAACATAGCCTCAAGTAAATTTACCGATGGATTGAAGACGAAAGAGGGGATGCCTTCCGGGGCATCCCCAAGCTTAGGCTTTTTGGTATCCTTGAATATGACTTGGGGTTCCTTGGGCATCCCCAAGCTTAGGCTCTTGCCACTCTTTATTCCATAGTCCATCGAATCTTCACCCAAAACTTGAAAACTTCACGACACAAAACTCAACAGAAAACCCATGAGATCCGTTAGTATAAAAAGATAAATCACCACTTTAGGTACTGTTTTTTTATCCAATCAGAGAGCTTTATTCAACGGAAGAACTCCTGTCATCATCATCCAATAAGGTGGTGAGTAGGAAAGAGGGTCTCGAACCAGTCCAACTTTTGGTTACCATCAAAGTGCATGCATGTTTTGCACAAAGATGGGCCAGTACATTGGCTGACCGTTTTACATGTTGAATATCAAAAGAAGAAAACGAGGAAGCTAGCTCTCCAATTTCTAATAACACTGGTGCCACCACAGATAACCTATAGTGACGATTTTTCTAGAGATTAACAATCTCCAGGCAGTCTGTCTCCATGATCACATGTGAGAATCCGCGCAAGGTTACAAAGATCACCCCTGCTCACAGTGCCAATGTCTCACCAATGAACGGATCTGTCACCCCAACATGGGGTTGACTCCAAGCTACAAGCAAGGCGTTGTTGGACCGAGCCACTCCACCAACTCCCACCTTGTCAGAATTCATGCTCAAGGCCGCATCGGTGTTAATCTTTACCACCCCATCATCAGGCGGATCCCAACCATGTCCTGGAAGGATGGAGACATGGGTGTGGGGTATATCAAGCAATGCCAGATCATCCCTAATGTGCCTTACCGAAGAGAAAGGATCGAGCTTATCATCATCATGAGCAATTCTGTTTCTTGAGTGCCATATCGCCCACATTACTGAAATCATTTGAGCTCTCTTGTTATCAGAAAACTGCCCATCACAGATGATATCCCGGGTCCATGTATTAGGGTGCAAGCGAGGTCTTTGAATTCCAAACAACGTGTACGCTTGTGCCCAAAACAACTTGGCATGAGAGCAATGCACTAAAGCATGCATCAAGTCTTCTTACATTGCATCTACTGATGACTTTGATATGACGATGCTGAAGAGTGCACTCATCTGGTAGAATGCCACGAACAACTCTCCACCAGAAAACCCGCACTTTTGGCAAATCTTTGAGCTTCCATAGCGACTTCCACATCTGTTCATCAGTCTGTGAGGCGCCGGTAACCGTCCCTTCCTCTAGAGCAGCACGCTCTTTATGAGTCACAAGAGCATAGTACGCAGATTTGACAGAGTAGATACCACTTCTTTCATGGGCCCAAGCAAGAAAATCATCACCACCACCGGACCGTAGTGTGATATTCAAAATAGCATCAGCTTCGGGCGCGATAAAGACATTACGGATCAGATCTCGCAGCCATGACCAGTTCTTTGTATCGATAAGCTGATCAACCGTACCAAGTGTTGTACCCCCTGGTATCACCGAGGAGTCAAAGTGGAGAGGCCGGGGATCCACCGATCCTCCCAAATGGAGATGGTGTTTCCATCACCCACCCTCTTAATCAAGCCAATTGTGAGTGCCTCCCTGCCCGCAAAAATAGCACGCCAAATCGCCGATGATGTTTGCGGTATTGTAGCTTCCATGAACTCACATTCAGGAAAATAACGCCCCTTCATGACCCATGCACATAACGAATCTGGGTTAGTAATAAACCTCCATCCATGCTTACCAAGCAAAGCCAAGTTGAACAGCTCAAGATCACGAAATCACATGCCACCTTGGGCCTTAGGGGATGTGAGTTTTGTTGGAAATATGCCCTAGAGGCAATAATAAAATGGTTATTATTGTATTTCCTTGTTCATGATAATTGTCTATTGTTCATGCTATAATTGTGTTAACCGGAAACCGTAATGCATGTGTGAATACATAGACCACAACGTGTCCCTAGTGAGCCTCTAGTTGGCTAGCTCGTTGATCAATAGATGGTCACGGTTTCATGACCATGGACATTGGATGTCGTTGATAACGGGATCACATCATTAGGAGAATGATGTGATGGACAAGACCCAATCCTAAGCATAGCACAAGATCGTGTAGTTCGTCTGCTAAAGCTTTTCTAATGTCAAGTATCGTTTCCTTAGACCATGAGATTGTGCAACTCCCGAATACTGTAGGAATGCTTTGGGTGTGCCAAACGTCACAACGTAACTAGGTGGCTATCAAGGTGCACTACGGGTATCTTCGAAAGTGTCTGTTGGGTTGGCATGAATTGAGACTGTGATTTGTCACTTCGTGTGACGGAGAGGTATCTCTGGGCCCACTCGGTAAGACATCATTATAATGAGCTTAATGTGACTAAGGAGTTAGCCACAGGATGATGTGTTACGGAACAAGTAAAGATACTTTCTGGTAACGAGATTGAACAAGGTATGGGGATACCGACGATCGAATCTCGGGCAAGTATCATACCGGTAGACAAAGGGAATTGTATACGGGATTGATTGAATCCCTGACATCGTGGTTCATCCGATGAGAGAGGTGTCTCGGTCATGTCTACGTGCCTCCCGAACCCGTAGGGTCTACACACTTAAGGTTCGATGACGCTAGGGTTATATGGAAATAGTGTACGTGGTTACCGAAGGTAGTTCAGAGTCCCGAATGAGATCCTGAATGTCACGAGGAGTTCCAGAATGGTCCGAAGGTAAAGAATGATATATAGGAAGTGAGGATTTGGCCACCGGAAGTGTTTCAAGAATTACCGGTAACGTACCGGGACCACCGAAAGGGTTCCGGGGGTCCACCAAGTGGGGCCACCAGCCCCAGAGGGTTGTGTGGGCCGAGAGTGGAAGGTACCAGCCCCAGAGTGGGCTGGTGCATGCTCCACCCTCGCCCAAGGCACAGGAAAGGTGGGAGGGAGGGGAAACCCTAGACCTAGATGGGCCTAAGACCCACTAGGGCTACACCCTCCCCCTCTCCCCTCTTGGCCGTCGGCCAAAGGCCATCTAGGCCTGCCGCACCACCCTAGGGTGGGAACCCTAGGGGCCGCGCACCCTCCTCCCCTCCTCCTATATATAGTGGGGGTTTTGGGGGGCTGCCAACGCACGAGTTCCTCTCCTCTCGGCGCAGCCCTACTCCTCCCTCTCCTCGTTCTCCGTAGCGCTTGGCGAAGCCGTGCCGGAGACCACGCTGCTCCACCGTCACCACGCCGTCGTGCTGCCGAAGCTCTTCCCAAACCTCTCCTTCCTCCTTGCTGGATCAAGGCATAGGAGACGTCACCGGGCTGTACGTGTGTTGAACGCGGAGGCGCCGTTGTTTGGCGCTAAGATCGGAGTCCACCGCGATCTGAATCGCTACGAGTACGACTCCACCAACCGCGTTCTTGTAACGCTTCTGCTTAGAGATCTTCAAAGGTATGAAGATGCAATCTCTTCCCACTCGTTGCTAGTTTCTCAATAGATAGATCTTGGTGAACACGTAGGAAATTTTTTGATTTACTACTACGTCTCCCAACAGTGGCATCATGAGCTAGGTCTATGCGTAGAATCTATGCATGAGCAGAACACAAAGTTGTTGTGGGTGTCAATCTTGTTAATTTGCTTACCACTACTTGTCTTATCTTGATTCGGCGATATTGTGGGATGAAGCGGCCCGGACCAACTTTGCACGTACGCTTACGTGAGACCGGTTCCACCGCCTGACATGCACTTGTTGCATAAGGTGGCTAGCGGGTGTCTGACTCTCCCACCTTAGTCGGATTGGATTCTATGAAAAGGGTCCTTATGAAGGGTAAATAGCAATTTGCATATCACGGTGTGGTTTTGGCGTAGGTAAGAAATGTTCTTGCTAGAAACCTATAGAAGCCACATAAAAACACACAACTACAAATTAGAGGACGTCTAACTTGTTTTTGCAGCATATGCCTTGTGATGTGATATGGCCAAAGGATGTGATGTGATGCATTGTGATGTATGAGATTGATCATGTTCTTGTAATAGGATTCACGAGTCGCATGTCAATGAGTATGACAACCGGCAGGAGCCATAGGAGTTGTCTTATTTTATTGTATGACCTGCGTGTCAATCATAAACACCATGTAATTACTTTACTTTATTACTAAACGTTAGCCATAGTAGTAGAAGTAATAGTTGGCGAGACAACTTCATGAAGACACGATGATGGAGATCATGATGATGGAGATCATGGTGTCATGCCGGTGACAGTGATGATCATGGTGCCCCGAAGATGGAGATCAAAGGAGCAAGATGATATTGGCCATATCATGTCACTATATTGATTGCATGTGATGTTTATCATGTTTACATCTTATTTGCTTAGAATGACGGTAGTAAATAAGATGATCTCTCAATAAAATTTCAAGAAAGGTGTTCACCCTAACTGTGCACCATTGCTAAGGATCGTTGTTTCGAAGCACCACGTGATGATCGGATGTGATAGGTTCTAACGTTCGCATACAACGGGTGTAAGCCAGATTTACACACGCGAAACACTTAGGTTGACTTGACAAGCCTAGAATGTATAGACATGGCCTCGGAACACGGAAGACCGAAAGGTCAAACATGAGTCGTATAGAAGATATGATCAACATGGAGATGTTCACCATGGATGACTAGTCCGTCTCACGTGATGATCGGACACGGACTAGTTGACATGGATCATGTAACACTTGGATGACTAGAGAGATGTCTATCTAAGTGGGAGTTCATTAAATAATTTGATTATGTCAACTTATTTATCATGAACTTAGTCTAAAATTGTCTTTACAATCTATATTGTAGATCCAATGGCCAACGCTAATGTCACCCTCAACTTCAACACGTTCCTAGAGAAAACCAAGCTGAAAGATGATGGAAGCAACTATGCGGACTGGGTCCGTGGCTTGAGGATCATCCTCATAGCTTGCAAGAAATTTCGCAAGGGTTTGGGCTGATTTGAGACACAACTTGTCTCTCTCTCGGCGCAACCCTACCCTTCCTCTTCCTCGTTCTCCGTAGCGCTTGGCGAAGCCCTGCCGGAGTCCATGTAGCTCCACCGTCACCACGTCGTCGTGCTACCGGAGCTCTCCCTCAACCTCTCCCTCCTCCTTGATGGATCAAGGTGCGAGAGACGTCACCGGGCTGTACGTGTGTTGAACGCAGAGGCGCCGTTGTTCGGAGCTAAGATCGGAGTCCACCGCGATCTGAATCGCTACGAGTACAACTCCACCAACCGCGTTCTTGTAACGCTTCCGCTTAGCGATCTTCAAAGGTATGAAGATGCAATCTCTCCCCACTCATTGTTGGTTTCTCCATAGATAGATCTTGGTGATACGTAGGAATTTTTTGATTTACTACTACGTCTCCCAACACTAGATACAATATTCATGCTCAAAGCTGGTACTAAATAACAATTATTAAGGTTTAACACTAATCCCGAAGGTAGATGTAGAGGTAGCGTGCCGACGGCGATCACATCGACCTTGGAACCATTCCCGACGCGCATCGTCACCTCGTCCTTTGCCAGCCTCCGCTTATTCCGCAGCTCCTGCTTGGAGGTACAAATGTGAGCAACTGCACCGGTATCAAATACCCAGGAGCTACTACAAGTGCTGGTTAGGTACACATCAATAACAAGTATATCACATATACCTTTAACATTGTCGTCCTTCTTATCAGCTAAGTACTTGGGGCAGTTCCGCTTCCAGTGACCGGTACCCTTGCAATAAAAACACTCAGTCTTAGGCTTGGGTCCATTCTTGTTCTTCTTCTTCCCGGCAACTTGCTTACAGGGCGCAACAACAGCTTTGTCGTCCTTCTTGAAGTTCTTCTTACCCTTGCCTTTCTTGAAACTAGTGGTCTTATTCACCATCAACACTTGATGCTCCTTTTTGATCTCGACCTCTGCTGATTTCAGCATCGAGTACAACTCGGGAATGGACTTCTCCATCCCTTGCATGTTGTAGTTCATCACAAAGCTCTTGTAGCTAGGTGGAAGCGACTGGAGGATTCTGTCAATGACCAAGTCATCCGGGAGATTAACTCCCAGCTGAGTCAAGCGGGTGTGTAGCCCAGAGATCTTGAGGATGTGCTCACTGACAGAACTATTCTCCTCCATCTTATAGCTGAAGAACTTGTCGGAGACGTCATATCTCTCGACCCGGGCATGAGCTTGGAAAACCAGTTTCAGCTCTTGGAACATCTCATATGCTCCGTGTTGCTCAAAACACTTTTGGAGCCCCGGTTCTAAACTGTAAAGCATGCCGCACTGAACAAGGGAGTAATCATCATAGCGAGAATGCCAAGCGTTCACAACGTATTGCTCTACTGGGAGAAGGGGTGGGTCACCTAGTGGTGCATCAAGGACATACAATTTCTTGCAAGCTATGAGGATGATCCTCAAGCCATAGACCCAGTCTGCATAGTTGCTTCCATCATCTTTCATCTTGGTTTTCTCTAGGAACGTGTTGAAGTTTAGGGTGACATTCACGTTGGCCATTGGATCTACAATATAGATTGTAAAGACAATTTTAGACTAAGTTCATGATAATTAAGTTCACATAATCAAATTATTTAATGAATTCCCACTTAGATAGACATCTCTCTAGTCATCCAAGTGACACATGATCCATGTCAACTAGCCCGTGCCCAGTCATCACGTGAGACAGACTAGTCATCCATGGTGAACATCTCCATGTTGATCGTATCTTCTATACGACTCATGTTCGACCTTTCGGTCTTCCGTGTTCCGAGGCCATGTCTATACATGCTAGGCTCGTCAAGTCAACCTAAGTGTTTCGCGTGTGTAAATCTGGCTTACACCTGTTGTATGCGAACGTTAGAACCTATCACACTCGATCATCACGTGGTGCCTCGGAACGATGATCCTTAGCAATGGTGCACAGTTAGGGTGAACACTTCTCTTGAAATTTTATTGAGAGATCATCTTATTTACTACCATCGTTCTAAGCAAATAAGATGTAAACATGATAAACATCACATGCAATCAATATAGTGACATGATATGGCCAATATCATCTTGCTCCTTTGATCTCCATCTTCGGGACACCATGATCATCACTGTCACCGGCACGACACCATGATCTCCATCATTGTGTCTTCATGAAGTTGTCTCGCCAACTATTACTTCTACTACTATGGCTAACGTTTAGCAATAAAGTAAAATAATTACATGGAGTTTATGATTGACACGCAGGTCATACAATAAAATAAGACAACTCCTATGGCTCCTGCCGGTTGTCATACTCATTGACATGCAAGTCTTGAATCCTATTACAAGAACATGATCAATCTCATACATCACAATGCATCACATCACATCCTTTAGCCATATCACATCACAAGGCATATGCTGCAAAAACAAGTTAGACGTCCTCTAATTTGTTGTTGCAAGTTTTTACGTGGCTGCTATAGGTTTCTAGCAAGAACGTTTCTTACCTACGCCAAAACCACAACGTGATATGCCAATTGCTAGTTACCCTTCATAAGGACCCTTTTCATCGAATCCAATCCGACTAAGGTGGGAGAGACAGACACCCGCTAGCCACCTTATGCAATAAGTGCATGTCAGGCGGTGGAACCAGTCTCACGTAAGCGTACGTGTAAAGTCGGTCCGGGCCGCTTCATCCCACAATACCGGCGAATCAAGATAAAACTAGTAGTGGTAAGCATATTAACAAAATCGACGCCCACAACAACTTGTGTTCTACTCGTGCATAGATTCTACGCATAGACCTAGCTCATGATGCCACTGTTGGGAGACGTAGTAGTAAATCAAAAAAATTCCTACGTATCACCAAGATCTATCTATGGAGAAACCAGCAACGAGTGGGGAGAGATTGCATCTTCATACCTTTGAAGATCGCTAAGCGGAAGCGTTACAAGAACGCGGTTGGTGGAGTCGTACTCGTAGCGATTCAGACCGCGGTGGACTCCGATCTTAGCGCCGAACAATGGCACCTCCGCGTTCAACACACGTATAGCCCGGTGACGTCTCCTGCACCTTGATCCAGCAAGGAGGAGGGAGAGGTTGAGGGAGAGCTCTGGTAGCATGACGGCATGGTGACGATGGAGCTACGTGGACTCCGGCAAGGCTTCGCCAAGCGCTACGGAGAACGAGGAAGAGGAAGGGTAGGGCTGTGTCGAGAGAGAGAAGTCATGTCTCAAATCATCCCAAACCCTTGCATATATATAGGAGGAGGGATAGGGAGGGCTGCCTTGGCCCCTCCTCCAAGGAGGACAGGTTCGGCTGAACTAGGGGAAGAGTCCACCTCCCACAAGGGAGGTGGATCTCCTCTTTTAAAACCCTTTTGCCCTTTATCTCTTGATCCCAGCCGCATGGACCTTTCTAGAAGGTCTTGGCCAGCCCAATAAGGGTTGGCACACCTCCTCTAAGGGCCCACAAAGTCCTATGGTCGTCACACCCCTCCCGGGGGTCCTCCGGCACCCTCCCGGCACTCCCGGTACACTACCGATGAGCCCGAAAACTTTCCGGTGACCAAAACTGGACTTCCTATATATCAATATTTACCTCCGGACCATTCCAGAGCTCCTCGTGACGTTCGGGATCTCATACAGGATCCGAACAACCTTTGGTAATCACATATACCATTTCCCTATAACCCTAGCGTCATCGAACCTTAAATGTGTAGACCCTAAGGGTTCGGGAGACATGTAAACATGACCGAGACACCTCTCCGGTCAATAACCAACAACGGGATATGGATACCCATGTTGGATCCCACATGCTCCACAATGATTTCATCGGATGAACCACGATTTCGGGATTCAATCAATCCCGTATACAATTCCCTTTGTCTATCGTTATGATACTTGCCCGAGATTCGATCGTCGGTATCTCTATACCTTGTTCAATCTCGTTACCGGCAAGTGTCTTTACTCGTTCCGTAATACATCATCCCATGGCTAACTCCTTAGTCACACTGAGCTCATTATGATGATGTCTTACCGAGTGGGCCCAGAGATACCTCTCCGGCACACGGAGTGACAAATCCCAGTCTCGATTCGTGCCAACCCAACAGACACTTTCGAAGATACCCATAGTGCACCTTTATAGCCACCCAGTTACGTTGTGACGTTTGGCACACCCAAAGCATTCCTACGGTATCCGGTAGTTGCACAATCTCATGGTCTAAGGAAATGATACTTGACATTGAAAAGCTTTAGCAGACGAACTGCACGATCTTGTGCTATGCTTAGGATTGGGTCTTGTCCATCACATCATTCTCCTAATGATGTGATCCCGTTATCAACGACTTCCAATGTCCATGGCCATGAAACCGTGACCATCTATTGATCAACGAGCTAGCCAACTAGAGGCTTACTACGGACATGTTATGGTCTATGTATTCACACATGTATTACGGTTTTCGGTTAACACAGTTATAGCATGAACAATAGACAATTATAATGAACAAGGAAATACAATAATAACCATTTTATTATTGCCTCTAGGGCATATTTCCAACATCTGGATCTCGCTTGATGCGAGATGGCTACTCATTTAAATCTGAGAATAATGGTTGTTCTATTTATATGAGAGAAATGTTTTATGGTCATGCCCCGCTAGTCAATAGTTTATTTTTGATGAATCTCGAACATGATGTTCCGCATGTCCATAGTGTGAGTACCAAAAGGTGTAAGGTTGATAAGGATAGTCCCACTTACATGTGGCACTGCCGCCTTGGTTATATTGGTGTCAAACGCATGAAGAAGCTCCATGCTGATGGACTTTTGGAGTCTCTTGATTCTGAATCATTTGACACATGTGAGCCATGCCTCATGGGAAAGATGACCAAGACTCCGTTCTCCGGAACAATGGAACGAGCAACTGACTTATTGGAGATAATACATACCGATGTATGCGGTCCAACGAGCCTCAAGGCTCGCGGTGGCTACCGTTATGTTCTCACCCTCACTGATGACTTGAGCAGATATGGGTATGTATACTTAATGAAACACAAGTCTGAAACCTTTGAAAGGTTCAAGGAATTTCAGAGTGAGGTAGAGAATCAATGTGACAGGAAAATAAAGTGCCGACGATCTGATCGTGGTGGAGAATATTTGAGTCACGAGTTTGGCACGCACCTAAGGAAATGTGGAATTGTTTCACAACTCATGTCACCTGGCACACCTCAGCGAAATGGTGTGTCTGAACGTCGCAATCGCACTCTATTGGATATGGTGCGATCTATGATGTCTCTTACCGACTTACCGCTATCATTTTGGGGATTTGCATTAGAGACTGCCGCATTCACTTTAAATAGGGCACTGTCAAAGTCCGTCGAGACGACACCGTATGAATTATGGTTTGGAAAGAAACCTACGCTGTCATTTCTAAAAGTTTGGGGATGCGATGCTTATGTGAAGAAACTTCAACCTGAGAAGCTCGAACCCAAAGTGGAAAAGTGCGTCTTCATAGGATATCCAAAAGAGACTATTGGGTATACCTTCTACCTCAGATCCGAAGGCAAAGTCTTTGTTGCCAAGAATGGATCCTTTCTCGAGAAAGAGTTTCTCTTGAAAGAAGTAAGTGGGAGGAAAATAGAACTTGATCAGGTAATTGTACCTCCACTCGAACCGGAGAGTAGCGCAGCACAGGAAGTTGTTTCTATGGAGCCTGCACCGGCTAAACAGGAAGTTAATGATGATGATCATGAAACTTCAAATCAAGTTACTATTGAACGTCGAAGGTCCACTAGGACATGTTCCGCACCAGAGTGGTACGGCAACCCTGTCCTGGAGATCATGTTGTTGGACAACAGTGAACCTTCGAACTATTAAGAAGCGATGGTGGGCCCGGATTCCAACAAATGGCTTGAAGCCATGAAATCCGAGATAGGATCCATGTATGAGAACAAAGTATGGACTTTGGTGGACTTGCCTGATGATAAGCCATTGAAAATAAAAGGATCTTTAAGAAGAAGACTGACGCGGATGGTAATGTGATCGTCTATAATGCTCGGCTTGTCGCTAAGGGTTATCGACATGTTCAAGGAGTTGACTACGATGAGACTTTCTCACCCTTAGCGATGTTGAAGTCTGTCTGAATCATGTTAGCAATTGCCGCATTTTATGATTATGAGATCTGGCAAATGGACGTCAAAACGGCATTCCTTAATGGCTTCCTTAAGGAAGAACTATATATGATGTAGCCGGAAGGTTTTGTCGATCCTAAAGATGCTAACAAAGTATGCAAGCTCCAACGCTCCATTTATGGGCTGGTGCAAGCATCTCGGAGTTGGAACATTCGCTTTAATGAGGTGATTAAAGCGTTTGGGTTTGTACAGGTTTATAGAGCCTGTATTTACAAGAAAGTGAGTGGGAGCTCTATAGCATTTCTCATATTATATGTGGATGACATACTGATAATGGGAAATGATATAGAACTTTTGGAAAGTGTAAAGGCCTACTTGAATAAAAAATTTTGAATGAAGGAACTTGGAGAAGCTGCTTACATATTAGGCATCAAGATCTATAGAGATAGATCGAGATGCCTCGTAGGTCTTTCACAAAGCGCATACCTTGACAAGATATTGAAGAAGTTCAATATGGATCAGTCCAAGAAGGGGTTCCTGCTTGTGTTACAGGCTGTGAGATTGAGTACGACTCAATGCCCGACCACGACAAAGGATAGAGAAGAGATGAGTGTCATCCCCTATGCTTCATCCATATGCTCCATTATGTATGTCATGTTGTGTACCAGACCTCATGTGAACCTTGCCATAAGTTTGGTAGGGAGGTACCAAAGTGATCCGGAGCGGAACACTAGACAGCGGTCAAGAATATCCTGAAGTACCTGAAAAGGACAAAGGACATGTTTCTCGTATATGGAGGTGCCGAAGAGCTCGTCGTAAAGGGTTACGTCGATGCTAGCTTCGACACAGATCCGGATGACCCCAAGTCGCAAACCGGATACGTGTATATTTTGAACGGAGGGTGTCGGGGATATACCCCGCGGTAACCCGGCCTGGCGACTCACAGGAGACCCGGAAAGGACATGACATTTTATTAATGACCCGGCAGGCGGACCACAGGACGACCAGGCCCAAGACCCGGCGTGTAAGCCGGCGCCAGGCGGCTCACAAGAGAAGGCTCAAAGAGAGAAAGACTCCCTGCCGAAGGTTACAAGACCCAGAATAGGATTCTAGAGAGACTAGTCCTACTCCTACTCCTACTAGGACTGTATTTGTAAACCTACCCTCTCCTCCTATATAAGGAGGGGTAGAGCACCCCTAGAGGGGGAAGAGAGACAAGTCCACAAGTTTAGACAACACAAGAGATTAGAGATAGACAGATTAGAGGCTCTCGTGATTAGAGGTTGCAAACGGCACCCCTGTAACCCAGAGATCTTCTTCATCATCAATACCAGACAAGCAGGACGTAGGCTTTTACCTCCATCGGAGGGGCCGAACCTGGGTAAACTCCGTGTCTCTCGATTCCGATCAACCCCTTCAAGCCGCCACGTAGTTGCGTCTTTGCCCCGAACCTAAGTCCGTTCACCCGGACATCTGTCGTGACAAATCCACGACAGTTGGCGCCCACCATGGGGCAGTGCATGGTGGTGTTGTGTTATTGGAGGGAATTTTCCAGGGTTCGAGAAGTTTGCGATTTGCCGGATGAAGCAGAACCGATACGGAAGGATCTATATCAACTCCGAGTCCGGATCCGCCCGCCGCAGGAAGCTGTGCCTCTCTGGCCTCACCTCCGCGTGGTACCCCGGCTGAACCGGCCGCCACCTCGCTTCACGTCACCTGAGCCGCCGCGGTCGCCGCGTTGTGCCCCGGCTGGCTCGACCACCGTTTCGTTAGCTGCACCATTTCTCCTCTACGGCTTTGCCCCGCTGCGCTTGTCTTAGTCGCCATGAGTCGACACCACCGTAGCCTCGCCTTTTAGCCGCCGCCGAGCCGTCTGGCTGCTGCCGCAACCCGCCGCCGCCTCTGCTCTACTTCGGCTTTCGAACGCCCCGTGTTGAGCCGCAACCCGCCGCCTCCTCGCCGAAGCCGAGCCTCACAGCTGTCGCCGCCTCCAGCTCTCCCGCGCCCGTCGGCCGCCGCTGCCTTGCCTCACCTCCTCGTCGCTCCGTCGGCTGTCTCGCCTCACCCTGACCCGGTGTTCGGCCGCCACACTCGTTGCTACCTGTGTCGTACGGTCGGGAGAGGATAAGGCAAAGGAGAGAGGTGGAGGCTGGTTGGACGTGTTTAAAAAAAGAGGGGTCTGGTCAGCTCAGAAGTTGTCAGGGCGCACTTCCGCCATCGTCAATCCCGTGACGGATGAATTCTGACAAAACATACCAGGTGATATTTATCCTATTAATTTCTTGGTGTACTTTTCATCTGAGAACAATTACTTTGTCTTGGAAATATTTTTACGCAGGACAATTATTCATGTGGCATTATACCGTGGAGTTGGAGCGCACACCAGTGTGTCGCGTTGCTCATTATAGTGCACGCTCACCCGCCAGTATGAGCTACCCAATGGACGTGGCAAGCCACCGCATTCGCGATATGGTCTTCACCAACAACCCCATGGTCGACTCTCACCATCAGCACTGGCTTACAATGCCATGGCTGACTCTCGCCATCCGCACCAGTTTACAACACCGTGGCCGTCTCTCTCCACCGTGCCGGCTTACAGCGCCGTGGCCCCCTCTCGCCATCACGCCGGCTTACAACGCCGAGGCCATCTCTCATCGACCGCGTGGGCTTACTGTTGGGGAACATCGCATGGGAAACAAAAAAATTCCTACGCACACGCAAACCTATCCATGGTGATGAGCATCTACGAGAGGGAGAGTGGATCTACGTACCCTTGTAGATCGCTAAGCGGGAAGCGTTAAGAAACGCGGTTGGTGTAGTCAAACATCTTCACGATCCAAATCGCCGAGCGTCCCGCGATCTCATCACGATCCGTCCCGCGATCTCATCACGATCCGTATCACGATCTTGATCACAATCTGTCCCGCGAACTCATCACGATCTGTTCCGCGATCTCATCACGAACTGTCTCACGATATCGATCACGATCCTTCCGATCTAGCGCTGAACGGACGGCACCTCCGCGTTCAGCACACGTGCAGCTTGATGACGATCTCCACCATCTTGATCCAGCAAGAGGAGGTGGAGAAGAGAGAGAGAGTTCACCGGCAGCGTGACGGTGCTTCGGTGATGGTGGTGGTGGAGCAATTCCGGCAGGGCTTCGCCTAAGCGCTGCAGAAATCCGATCTAGAGGAGCACCGGTGAAACGGGTAGCACGTGGCCGTAAAATCTACCCAAAAGCCACCCAATCCACTAGTATATATAGGAGGGAAGGAGAGGGAGGGCTGGCGCATAAGGCACCACCCTTTGGAGTTGGCCAAGGAAAGGTGGGAGAGGAGGACTCTCCTCCTCCAATCCTAGTAGGACTAGGATTGCTCCTTTTTGGCCTTTTCCACCTTTTTCCTTTAGGAAACCTACTCCCTGCGCCATGGGCCTTATGTGTCTGTCTCACCAGCCCACTAAGGGCTGGTTATTACTTTCCCACAGCCCATGGACCCCTTGGGGTCGAAATACCCCTCCCGGAGGTCTCCCGGTACACTACCGGCACTCCCGGTACACTACCGATGAGCCCGAAACTTTTCCGGCGACCAAACTGGGACTTCCTATATATGAATCTTTACCTCCAGACCATTCCGGAGCTCCTCGTGACGTTTGGGATCTCATCCGGGACTCCAAACAACCTTCAGTCACCACCATACACAACTCTACACTACCGAAACGTCACCAAACCTTAAGTGTGCAGACCCTGAGGGTTCGAGAACTATGTAGACATGACCGAGACACCTCTACGGTCAATAAGAAATGGCGGGACCTGGACGTCCACATTGGTTCCTACATATTCTATGAAGATCTTTATCGGTCGAACCTCTATGTCAAGGATTCAGTTAATCCCGTATAACGTTCCCTTTGTTCTTCGGTATGTTACTTGACCGAGATTCGATCGTCGGTATCTCCATACCTAGTTCAACCTCGTTACTGGAAAGTCTCTTTACTCGTTCCGTAATACAAGATCCCGCAACTAACAATTAGTCACATTGCTTGCAAGGCTCATGGTGATGTTGTATTACCGAGTGGGCCCTGAGATACCTCTCCGTCACACGGAGTAACAAATCCCAGTCTCGATCCATGCCAACTCAACAGACACCATCGGAGATACCTGTAGAGCACCTTTATAGTCACCCAGTTACGTTGCGACGTTTGATACACACAAGGCACTCCTCCGATATCCGTGAGTTGCATGATCTCATGGTCATAGGAACACATACTTGACATGCGGAAAACAGTAGCAATAAACTGACACGATCATATGCTATGTTTGTAGTTTGGGTCTTGTCCATCACATCATTCTCCTAATGATGTGATCCCGTTATCAAATGACATCTCATGTCCATGGCTAGGAAACCTTAACCATCCTTTGATCAACGAGCTAGTCCATTAGAGGCATACTAGGGACATGGTTTTGTCTATGTATCCACACATGCATTTAAGTCTCCGATCAATACAATTATAGCATGGATAATAAACGATTATCATGAACAAGGAAATATGATAATAACTAATTTATTATTGCCTCTAGGGCATATTTCCAACAGTGTCCCACTTGTACTAGAGTCAATAATCTAGTTCACATCACCATGTGATTCGCATTGTTATGAATCTAACACCCAATGAGTTCTGGGGCTCGATCATGCTTTGCATGTGAGAGAGGTCTTATAGTCAACGGGTCTGCGATATTCAGATCCGTGTGTACTCTGCAAATCTCTATGTCAAACCGTAAACACTGCTACCACACTCCACTTGGTACTATTTCCAAATGGCTGCTCCACTATACGTATCCAGATTGCTACTACTAGTCATCCGGATAGGTGTTAAAGCTTGCATCAACGTAACTCTTTACGACGAACTCTTTATCACCTCCATAATCAAGAAACATTTCCTTAGTCCTCTGGTTACTAAGGATAATTCCGACCGCTGTCCAGTGATCCACTCCTGGACCACTCTTGTACCCCTTGACAGACTCATGGCAAGGCACACACAGGTGCGGTACACAGCATGGCATAATATAGAGCCTATGTCTAAGGCATAGGGGACGACGTTCGTCCTTTCTCTTTCTTCTGCCGTTGTCGAACTTTGAGTCTCACTCAACTTCACACCTTACAAATCAGACGAGAACTATTTCTCTGGCTGATCCATTTTGAACTCTTTCAAAATCTTGTCAAGGTATGCACTCATTGAAAGTCTCATCAAGCATCTTGATCTATCTCTATAGATTTTGATGCTCAACAATTAGGTAGCTTTATCCAGGTCTTCCTTTGAAAAACACTTTTCAAACAACCTTTTATGCCTTCTAGAAATTTTACATTATTTTCAATCAACAATATGTCAACCACATATACTTATCAAAAACTCTATAGTGCTCCCACTCACTTTATTGCAAATACAAGTTTCTCGTAAACTTTGTATAAACTACAAAAACTTTGATCACCTCATCAAAGTGTATATTCCAACTCCGAGATGCTTGCTTTAGTCAATAGAAGGATCACCGAAGCTTGCTCATCTTTTAGCATCCTTAGGACTGACAAAACCTTCTGGTTGTATCACATACAACCTTTCCTTAAGTAAACAGTTAAGGAAACGATGTTTTGACATCCATCTGCCAGATTTCATAATTGAAAAATGCAGCAACTGCTAACATAATTCCAACAGACTTCAGCATCGCTACGAGAGAGAAAGTCTCATCGCAGTCAACTCTTTGAACTTGTCACAAACAACTTTGCAACAAGTCGAGCTTTACAAATGGTGACATTCACCATCAGTGTCTGTCTTCATTCTAAAGGTCCATTTGTACTCAACGACCTTCCGTCTAACGAGCAAGTCTACCAAAGTCTATACTTGGTTTTCATACATGGATCCTATCTCGGATTTCATGGCCTCTAACCATTTGTCGGAATCCGGGCCCATCATCGCTTCTCCATAGCTCGTATGTTCATCGTTGTCCAACAACATGATCTCCAAGACAGAGTTGTCGTACCACTTAGGAGCAGTACACATCCTTGTCGACCTGCGAAGTTCGATAGTAACTTGATCCTGAAGCTTCATGATCATCATCATTAACTTCCTCTTCAACTAACGTAGGCTTCACAGAAACATCTTTCTGTGTTGCGCTACTCTCTGGTTGAACAAAGGTTTAACAACCTCATCAAGTCTATCTTCCTCCCACTCAATTCTTTCGAGAGAAACATTTCCTCGAGAAAGGATCCGTTTAAGCAACAAACACTTTGCACTAGGATCTGAGATTGAAGGTTCACCCAACTGATCTTAGGGTATTCTATGAAGATGCATTTGTTCGCCTTGGGTTCGACCTCATTAGGTGAAAACATTTTCCACACAAGTGTCACAGCCCCAAATATTAAGAAATGACAGCTTAGGTTTCTATCAAACCATAATTCACACGGTGTCATCTCAACGGATTTAGATGATGCCCTATTTAAAGTGAATGTAGTTGTCTCTAATGCATAACCCCAAAAAATTATAGTAGTAAAACGATAAGAGACATCACAGTATGCACTATATCAATAGAGCATGACTATGATGTTCGGACACACCATCACACCATGGTGTTCCAGGTGGCGTTAGTTGTGAAACAAATTTCACATTGTCTTAAGTTGTATGCCAAACTCGTAACTCAGATATTCACCTCCACGATCATATCGCAGTCATTTTTATCTTCTTGTCACGATGATCTTAAACTTCACTCTGAATTTGCTTGAACCTTTCAAACAATCCAGACTTTGTGTTTCATTAAGTAAATACACACTATATATACTCAAATCATCAGTGAAGGTAAGAAAATAACGATATCCACTGCACGCTACAAGACTCACTAGATTGCATACATCAACATGTATCATTTCCAATGAATCACTTGCCCGCTCCATCCAACGGGGTCCTTTAGTCATCTTGCCCAAGAGGCATGGTTCGCATGTCTCAACCGATTCGAAATCGAATGAGTCCAAATATCCATCAGCATGGAGTTTCTTCGTGCGCTTTATACCAATATGACATTTAGCGGCAGTGCCACAAGTATGTGGTACTATCATTATTAACTTTGTATCTTTTGACATCAATGTTATGAACATGTGTACTACTACGATCAAGATTTCAACAAACCATTCTCACTGGGTGCATGACCATTGAAGGTATTATTCATGTAAACAGAATAACCATTATTCTCTAACTTAAATGAATAACCGTATTGCAATAAACATGATCTAATCATGTTCATGCTCAACGCAAAACACCAAATAACATTTATTTAGGTTCGTCACTAATCCTGAAGGTAGAGAGAGCGTGCGATGTTGATCACATCAACCTTGGAAACACTTCCAACACATATCGTCACCTCACCCTTAGCTAGTTCTCCGTTTATTCCGTAGCTTTTATTTCGAGTTACTAACATTTAGCAACCAAACCGGTATCCAATACCCAGGTGCTACTAAGAGTACTAGCAAGGTACACATTAATAACTCGTATATCAAATATACTTCTATCAATGTTGCCAGCCTTCTTATCTACCAAGTATCTAGGGTTGTTCCGCTTCAGCGACCGCTCACCTCATAACAAAAGCACTTAGTCTCGGGTTTGAGTTCAACTTTGGGTTGCTTCACTGGAGCAGCAAATGACTTGTTATCCATGAAGTTTCCCTCCTTGCTCTTGCCCTTCTCGAAACTAGTGGTTTGATTAACCATCAACACTTGACGCTCCTTCTTGATTTCTACCTTCGCGGTGTCAAACATCGTGAACAGCTCAGGCAGCAACATTTCTTTCCCTGGCATTTTATAGTTCATCACCAAGTTCTAGTAGCTCAGTGATAGTGACTTGGAGAACTACATCAATCACTATCTTATCTAGAAGATCAACTCCCACTCGATTCAAGCGATTGTAGTACCCAGACAATCTGAGTACATGCTCAACGATTGATCTATTCTCTTTCATCTTGTAGGCAAAGAATCTTGTTGGAGATCTCATATCTCGCAACACGGGCACGAGCCTGAGATCACAATCTCAGCTCCTAGAACATCTCATATGTTCCGTGACGTTCAAAACGTTTCGAAGCCTCAATTTTAAGCCGTAATGCATGACGCACTAAACTATCAAGTAGTCATCGGAACATGCCTGTCAGATGTTCACAACATCTACAGATGACGCTAGAGGGGGTGGCGCACCGAGCGGTGCATTAAGGACATAAGCCTTCTGTGCAGCAATGAGGACAATCCTCAGATCACGGACCCAGTCCGCAATATTGCTACCATTATCTTTCAACTCTATTTCTCTAGGAACATAAAAATACAAGGAAGCTATAGCGTGAGCTAGTAATCTACGACATAATTTGCAAAGACACTATTGACTATGTTCATGATAATGAGTTCAATTAATCATATTACTTAAGAACTCCCACTCAAATTGACATCCCTCAGGTCATCTGAGTGTCACATGATCCAAATTCACCAACTCAAGTCTGATCATCACGTGAGTTAAGGTGGCTTCATTGGTGAACATCATTATGTTGATCATATCTACTATATGACTCATGCTCGACCTTTCGGTCTCTTGTGTTCCGAGGCCATGTCTGTACATGCTAGGCTCGTCAAGTTTAACCCGAGTGTTCTGCGCATGCAACACTGGCTTGCACCCATTGTATGTGAACGTAGAGTCTATCACACCCGATCATCACGTGGTGTCTCAACACGACGAACTTTCGCAACGGTGCACACTCGAGGAGAACACAATTTTATCTTGAAATTTAAGTGAGGGATCACCTTATAATGCTACCGTCGTACTAAGCATAACAAGGTGCATAAAAGGATTAACATCACATGCAATTCATAAGTGACATGATATGGCCATGAACTTGTGCTTTAGATCTCCATCTTGAAGGCACCGACATGATCTTCGTCATCACTGGCACGACACCATGATCTCCATCATCTTTGATCTCCATCAACGTGTCGCCATCGAGGTTGTCACGCCCTGCATGCTTCTACTACTATTGCTACCGTTTAGCGATAAAGTAAAGCATTACATAGCGCTTAATGATTGACACGCAGGTCATACAATAATTAAAGACAACCCTATGGCTCCTGCCGGTTGTCGTATTCATCGACATGCAAGTCGTGATAATATATACATCACATCATCATCTCATACATCACATATATCACATCATGTAATTGGCCATATCATATCACAACATACCCTGCAAAAACAAGTTAGACGTCCTCTAATTGCTGTTGCATGTTTTACGTGGCTGCTACGGGTATCTAGCAAGAACAATTCTCACCTACGCATAAACCACAACGGTGATACACTAGTTTGCTTTTCAACCTTCTCAAAGACCGCCTTTGTCGAATGTGATCCAACTAAAGTGAGAGAAACTGTCACCCGCAAGCCATCTAGGCAACAAGTTGCGTCGAGGGAACCGGTCTCTCGTAAGCGTACGAGTAATGTTGGTCTGGGCCGCTTCATATCACAATCCCGCTGAACCAAAATATGACCAAGGGAGGAAGCAATCTAAGCATCAACGCCCACAAACCTTTTGTGTTCTACTCGAGATCTCATCGAACCATAAACCTAGCTCATGATGCCACTGTTGGGGAACGTCGCATGGGAAACAAAAAATTTCCTACGCACACGCAAACCTATCCATGGTGATGAGCATCTATGAGAGGGAGAGTGGATCTACGTACCCTTGTAGATCGCTAAGCAGGAAGCGTTAAGAAACGCGGTTGGTGTAGTCGAACATCTTCGCGATCCAAATCGCCGAGCGTCCCGCGATCTCATCACGATCCGTCCCGCGATCTCATCACGATCCGTCCCGCGATCTCATCATGATCCGTCCCGCGATCTCATCACGATCCGTCTCACGATCTTGATCACAATCTGTCCCGCGAACTCATCACGATCTGTTCCGCGATCTCATCACGAACTGTCTCGCGATATCGATCACGGTCCTTCCGATCTAGCGCCGAACGGACGGCACCTCCGTGTTTAGCACACGTGCAGCTTGATGACGATCTCCACCATCTTGATCCAGCAAGAGGAGGTGGAGAAGAGAGAGAGTTCACCGTCAGTGTGACGGTGCTCCGGTGATGGTGGTGGTGGAGCAATTCCGGCAGGGCTTCGCCTAAGCGCTGCAGAAATCCGATCTAGAGGAGCACCGGTGAAACGGGTAGCACGTGGCCGTAAAATCTGTCCAAAAGCCACCCAATCCACTAGTATATATAGGAGGGAAGGAGAGAGAGGGCTGGCGCACAAGGCACCACCCTTTGGAGTTGGCCAAGGAAAGGTGGGAGAGGAGGACTCTCCTCCTCCAATCCTAGTAGGACTAGGATTGCTCCTTTTTGGCCTTTTCCACCTTTTTCCTTTAGGAAACCTACTCCCTGCGCCATGGGCCTTATGTGGCTGTCTCACCAGCCCACTAAGGGCTGGTTATTACTTTCCCACAACCCATGGCCCCCTTGGGGTCGAAATACCCCTCCCGGAGGTCTCCCGGTACACTACCGGCACTCCCGGTACACTACCGATGAGCCCGAAACTTTTCCGGCGATCAAACTGGGACTTCCTATATATGAATCTTTACCTCCAGACCATTCCGGAGCTCCTCGTGACGTCCGAGATCTCATCCAGGACTCCGAACAACCTTCGGTCACCACCATACACAACTCTACACTACCGAAACGTCACCAAACCTTAAGTGTGCAGACCCTGCGGGTTCGAGAACTATGTAGACATGACCGAGACACCTCTACGGTCAATAACCGAGCCGTCTGGCTGCTGCCGCAACCCGCCGCCGCCTCTGCTCTGCTTCGGCTTTCGAACGCCCCGTGTTGAGCCGCAACCCGCCGCCTCCTTGCCGAAGCCGAGCCTCCCAGCTGCCGCCGCCTCCAGCTCTCCCGCGCCCGTCGGCCGCCGCTGCCTTGCCTCACCTCCTCGTCGCTCCGTCGGCTGTCTCGCCTCGCCCTGACCCGGTGTTCGGCCGCCACACTCGTTGCTACCTGTGTCGTACGGTCGGGAGAGGATAAGGCAAAGGAGAGAGGTGGAGGCTGGTTGGACGTGTTTAAAAAAAGAGGGGTCTGGTCAGCTCAGAAGTTGTCGGGGCGCACTTCCGCCATCGTCAATCCCGTGACGGATGAATTCTGACAAAACATACCAGGTGATATTTATCCTATTAATTTCTTGGTGTACTTTTCATCTGAGAACAATTACTTTGTCTTGGCAATATTTTTACGCAGGACAATTATTCATGTGGCATTATACCGTGGAGTTGGAGCGCACACCAGTGTGTCGCGTTGCTCATTATAGTGCACGCTCACCCGCCAGTATGAGCTACCCAATGGACGTGGCAAGCCACCGCATTCGCGATATGGTCTTCACCAACAACCCCATGGCCGACTCTCACCATCAGCACCGGCTTACAACGCCATGGCTGACTCTCACCATCCGCGCCAGTTTACAACACCGTGGCCGTCTCTCTCCACCATGCCGGCTTACAGCGCCGTGGCCGCCTCTCACCATCGCGCCGGCTTACAACGCCGAGGCCATCTCTCATCGATCGCGTGGGCTTACTGTTGGGGAACATCGCATGGGAAACAAAAAATTTCCTACGCACACGCAAACCTATCCATGGTGATGAGCATCTACGAGAGGGAGAGTGGATCTACGTACCCTTGTAGATCGCTAAGCGGGAAGCGTTAAGAAATGCGGTTGGTGTAGTCAAACATCTTCGCGATCCAAATCGCCGAGCGTCCCGCGATCTCATCACGATCCGTCCCGCGATCTCATCACGATCCGTATCACGATCTTGATCACAATCTGTCCCGCGAACTCATCACGATCTGTTCCGCGATCTCATCACGAACTGTCTCACGATATCGATCACGATCCTTCCGATCTAGCGCTGAACGGACGGCACCTCCGCGTTCAGCACACGTGCAGCTTGATGATGATCTGCACCATCTTGATCCAGCAAGAGAAGGTGGAGAAGAGAGAGAGAGTTCACCGGTAGCGTGACAGTGCTCCGGTGATGGTGGTGGTGGAGCAATTCCGGCAGGGCTTCGCCTAAGCGCTGCAGAAATCCGATCTAGAGGAGCACCGGTGAAACGGGTAGCACGTGGCCGTAAAATCTACCCAAAAGCCACCCAATCCACTAGTATATATAGGAGGGAAGGAGAGGGAGGGCTGGCGCACAAGGCACCACCCTTTGGAGTCGGCCAAGGAAAGGTGGGAGAGGAGGACTCTCCTCCTCCAATCCTAGTAGGACTAGGATTGCTCCTTTTTGGCCTTTTCCACCTTTTTCCTTTAGGAAACCTACTCCCTGCGCCATGGGCCTTATGTGGTTGTCTCACCAGCCCACTAAGGGCTGGTTATTACTTTCCCACAGCCCATGGACCCCTTGGGGTCGAAATACCCCTCCCGGAGGTCTCCCGATACACTACCGGCACTCCCGGTACACTACCGATGAGCCCGAAACTTTTCCGGCGACCAAACTGGGACTTCCTATATATGAATCTTTACCTCCGGACCATTTCGGAGCTCCTCGTGACGTACGGGATCTCATCCGGGACTCCAAACAACCTTCGGTCACCACCATACACAGCTCTACACTACCGAAACGTCACCAAACCTTAAGTGTGCAGACCCTGAGGGTTCGAGAACTATGTAGACATGACCGAGACACCTCTACGGTCAATAAGCAATGGCGGGACCTGGACGTCCACATTGGTTCCTACATATTCTATGAAGATATTTATCGGTCGAACCTCTATGTCAAGGATTCAGTTAATCCCGTATAACGTTCCCTTTGTTCTTCGGTATGTTACTTGCCCGAGATTCGATCGTCGGTATCTCCATACCTAGTTCAACCTCGTTACTGGCAAGTCTCTTTAATCGTTCCGTAATACAAGATCCCGCAACTAACAATTAGTCACATTGCTTGCAAGGCTCATTGTGATGTTGTATTACCGAGTGGGCCCTGAGATACCTCTCCATCACACGGAGTAACAAATCCCAGTCTCGATCCATGCCAACTCAACAGACACCATCGGAGATACCTGTAGAGCACCTTTATAGTCACCCAGTTACGTTGCGACGTTTGATACACACAAGGCACTCCTCCGATATCCATGAGTTGCATGATCTCATGGTCATAGGAACACATACTTGACATGCGGAAAACAGTAGCAATAAACTGACACGATCATATGCTATGTTTGTAGTTTGGGTCTTGTCCATCACATCATTCTCCTAATGATGTGATCCCGTTATCAAATGACATCTCATGTCCATGGCTAGGAAACCTTAACCATCCTTTGATCAACGAGCTAGTCCATTAGAGGCATACTAGGGACATGGTTTTGTCTATGTATCCACACATGTATTTAAGTCTCCGATCAATACAATTTTAGCATGGATAATAAACGATTATCATGAACAAGGAAATATGATAATAACTAATTTATTATTGCCTCTAGGGCATATTTCCAACACTTACAACGCCGTGGCCGTTCTCGCCACCGCGCCGGCTTACAGCGCCGTGGCCGTCTCTCGTCGTCGTGCCGGCTTACAACGTTGTGGCCGTCTCTCGCCACCACACCAGCTTACAAACGCCGTGGCCGTCCCTCGTCATTGCGCCAGCTTACAATGCTGTGGCCATCTCTCGCCATCTGCGCCGGTTTACAATGCCATGGCCATTTCTTATCATCTGCGCTGGCATACAACGCCGTGGAGTGTTTCACAATAGGACCGATTTACAACGCCACGGCTGGTTTCTACGTCTGCATCAACATGCCAGTAGCTACATACATCAGTATGAGCCGCCCAGCTGACGCGCGCAAACCGTCGTCCGCAGTCCAATTTACATTGACATATTAGTGTAGTGCTCGCATATATGAGTCGCCCAACGGGCAGGCAAGCCGCCACCATTACAATCTGGTTCACTTCAACAAACAGTCGGAACGATCCATCGACCGGATCATTGAAGCAATTCATATGGGATCATCTATAACCCGCCACGGCCAAACCTCAACTTTCAGTGGAGATTCTCAAGTCGCCTCTTCGAGACAACTTAAGACTCGGGGGCTACAGACATGGCAAGGCACATTTGGTCGTTTTCAACTAGAACCCCGGGTCATGGCAAAGTTAACCCGATCCTGGGGGCTACTACATTTTTGGTGGAAGATTAAAAAATTTGTCCAAGAGGACGAACCGCCGTGATGCACCATTCAAACATAGGCGCCTGAATTTATTTGGAGCCTCTGTCGTTCCTTCATACAAGAAGGCGACTTACAAGATGGCGACTTACAAAAAGAATTCACAAATATTCCAGTTGACATGTCAACCGCGACTGCTGAGGGCGGCTTCTTACCTTCCGGTATCGCTTCTAATGCCTTATCGGCCGGCTTTATGCCAAATCTTCCGGCTAACACGATTAGCCACGGCCGAGGACGGCTTCTTACCTTCGGATATCGCTTCTAACGCCTTATCGGCCGGCATTATGCCAAATCTTCCGGCTAACACGATTAGCCGCGGCCGAGGGCGGCTTCTTACCTTCGGGTATCGCTTCTAACGCCTTATCGGCCGGCTTTATGCCGAATCTTTCGGCTAACACGATTAGCCGTGGCCGAGGGCGGCTTCTTACCTTCGGGTATCGCTTCTAATGCCTTATCGGTCGGCTTTATGCCAAATCTTCTGTCTAACACGATTAGCCGCGACCGAGCGTGGCTTCTTACCTTCGGGTATCGCTTCTAATGCCTTATCGGCCGGCTTTATGCCAAATCTCCGGCTAACACGATTAGCCGCAGGCTGAGGGCGGCTTCTTACCTTCGGGTATCGCTTCTAATGCCTTATCGGCCGACTTTATGCCAAATCTCCGGCTAACACGATTAGCCACAGCGGAGGGCGGCTTCTTACCTTCAGGTATCGCTTCTAATGCCTTATCGACCGGCGTTTACGCCAAATTGCTAAAGGGGGCTTCTTACTGACGGGTATCGCTTCTAACACCCTATCGGCCGGCTTTATGCCAAATCTACGGCTAACAGGATTAGCCACGGTTGTAGGGGTTCTTACCGACGGGTGTCTAACACCCTAACAACCGGCGGAGGTCGGATTCTTACCTCCGGGTATCGCTTCTAATGCCTTATCGGCCAGGCTTTATGCCATCTCCGGCTAACATGATTAGCCATGATTGTCTAAGGGGGCTTCCCACCTACGGGCGTAGCTTATCTAACCCTAACAACCGGCATTCGCGCCATATTGCTGAGGGTGGCTTCTTACCTCCGGGTATCACTTCTAACACCTTATCGGCCGGCTTTATGCCATCTCCGGCTAACACAATTAGCCATGGTTGTCTAAAGAGGGCTTCCCACCTCCGGGTGTAGCTTATCTAACCCTAACAGCCGGCGTTCGCGCCAAAAATGTTGACAAGTCAAACATTGCATCATACATTGCATCATACTTTGCATCATACATTGCATCGTATTCACATGACATATCGGCCTATCAAGCCGGATCAGAGCAAGATTATGAAAGAAGGAGCAATGTTATGAAAGATATAACATCTCCGGGTTGAGCTTCTTCAAGCCACCCTCACAACAATGCAGAATATATTTTGTCTTGTTTATTTTTTACAGGTATTATCTCTTAAGATGAGTTGCCGTTAAGTGTTCTGCAAGAGCAAATGGATCTTTTAATAGCCAACATAGCTGGATCTTCATGGTTTATCATAACCAGTACTAAATGATTGGGGTTTTCAAGCCAGCTCAGAGAAATTATTATTTTTTCAAAGAGCCGCCCTGTCAGATATAATGTTGTGTCATCTAATTGGCCGGTTCTCGGATTTCTTCAATCGTACTCTGTAGTAATCTACAACACTCATGGATTTCTCCAAATATATATTTGTCGGGTTGCATCGCAACCACGAGCAGGGATTTCATGTCAAAGACAAATGAATTATTCCAGGATATTCATTCCGGGTTATATTACAACCACGGTCAAAGATTCATCCAACAAGTTGTGGTGAGTCATATTATTCTCACATAGTCCCGAGTCGCCGCAGGCAGACAACCCGACACTTGGGGGTTACATTATTCAAGTCTAGTTTATATCAAATATGCAAGTCCCATGTCGCTGCAAGCATGCACCACGACACTTGGGGGCTAATGCAAGCCGGTTTTCAAATCATTACATTGTCAGCAAGACCACATTATCTCAAGGAGATGAGCCGGTCTTTCTATATTTTTTGCCATCTCAGTAATTCTTACTGACCCGGTACTTGGGGGCTACACCGCTCAAATCAAATTTTCTAAAAAGTCCCAAGTCGCCGTAGGCGTGCGACCCGGCACTTGGGGGCTACAGTATTCAGCTATTCAAATAGATTAAGAGATTCAAATTGAAGACCCTGCCCATCACATGATGATGAGCCAACCCTTGGGGGCTACACCTGTTGAAGTTTCATAAAGTATAAGATAGTTATAAGTCCCAGGTTGCTGCAGGCAGGACAACCTGGCACTTGGGGGCTACACAGTCCAAAATATTATTGCAAAGCACCAAGTTATCATGGATAATCTCGGAGCTTGGGGGCTACAGGTAATATGCAGATATCAAAAACTTTGAGGAGAATTTTCAAGATGTTAATTATGGAGTTCAGTTGTTAGACCCGGCGTCACCAATGGTAATGACCCGGCATCATCAATGATTATGACCCGATGGAGATGACCTGGCATCATCAACTAATGATTATGACCTAGCGGAGATGACCCGGCATCATCAATGATTATGACCCGGCGGAAATGACCCGCCAAGAGTATTGGAAGCCGACTCAATGGCATTTGGGTGTTCTATTATCAATATTTTTCAAAGGACATTGACAAGCAAGATGATTATAAAAGACGACTATTTCATATGCAGAAAAGACCCAGATTTCTGAGGAGCCATTTCATAAACCGGCCAAAGGAGCAAGCCGGCTACTTAACATATTTATTATTCTTATTTCAGGATCTTAGCATGAACAAATTCAAACTAATCTGGGGGCTAATGTTGGGGATATACCCCGTGGTATGATCCGGCCTGGCGACTCATAGGAGACCCAGAAAGGACATGACATTTTATTAATGACCCCGCAGGCGAATCACAGGACGACCAGGCCCAAGACCCAGCGTGTAAGTCGGCGCCAAGCGGCTCACAAGAGAAGGCTCAAAGAGAGAAAGCCTCCCTGCCGAAGGTTACAAGACCCGGAATAGGATTCTAGAGAGACTAGTCCTAATCCTACTCCTAGTAGGACTCTATTTGTAAACCTACCCTCTCCTCCTATATAAGGAGGGGTAGAGCACCCCTAGGGGGGGAAGAGAGACAAGTCCACAAGTTTAGACAACACAAGAGATTAGAGATAGACAGATTAGAGGCTCTCATGATTAGAGGTAGCAAACGACACCCCTGTAACCAAGAGATCTTCTTCATCATCAATACCAGACAAGCAGGACGTAGGCTTTTACCTCCATCGGAGGGGCCGAACCTGGGTAAACTCTATGTCTCTCGATTCTGATAAACCCCTTCAAGTCGCCACATAGTTGCGTCTTCGCCCTGAACCTAAGTCCGTTCACCCGGACATCTGCCGTGACAAATCCACGACAAAGGGGCAGTTAGCTGGTGCAGCAGCAAGCAAAGCATCGTGGCGGCATCTACATGTGAAGCGGAGTACATAGCTGCTTCGGAAGCAGCAAAGGAAGGAGTCTGGATGAAGGAGTTCATCACCGACCTAGGAGTAATTCCCAATGCATCGGGCCCGATGACTCTATTCTATGACAACACTGGAGCTATTGCCCTTGCCAAGGATCCCAGGTTTCACAAGAAGACAAGACACATCAAGCGCCGCGTCAAATCCATCCGTGATTACATTCAGGAGGGAGATATAAATATTTGTAAAGTACACACGGATCTGAATGTCACAGATCCGTTGACTAAACCTCTCTCACGAGCGAAACATGATCAACACCAGAATGTTATGGGTGTTCGATTCATCACAATGTAACTAGATTATTGACTCAAGTGCAAGTGGGAGACTGTTGGAAATATGCCCTAGAGGCAATAATAAAATGGTTATTATTGTATTTCCTTGTTCATGATAATTGTCTATTGTTCATGCTATAATTGTGTTAACTAGAAACCGTAATGCATGTGTGAATACATAGACCACAACGTGTCCCTAGTGAGCCTCTAGTTGGCTAGCTCGTTGATCAACAGATGGTCACGGTTTCATGACCATGGACATTGGATGTCGTTGATAACGGGATCACATCATTAGGAGAATGATGTGATGGACAAGACCCAATCCTAAGCATAGCACAAGATCGTGTAGTTCGTCTGCTAAAGCTTTTCTAATGTCAAGTATCGTTTCCTTAGACCATGAGATTGTGCAACTCCCGGATACTGTAGGAATGATTTGGGTGTGCCAAACGTCACAACGTAACTGGGTGTCTATAAAGGTGCACTACGGGTATCTCCAAAAGTGTCTGTTGGGTTGGCACGAATCGAGACTGGGATTTGTCACTCCGTGTGACGGAGAGGTATCTCTGGGCCCACTCGGTAAGACATCATCATAATGAGCTCAATGTGACTAAGGAGTTAGCCACGGGATGATGTGTTACGGAACGAGTAAAGAGACTTGCCGGTAATGAGATTGAACAAGGTATGGGGATACCGACGGTCGAATCTTGGGCAAGTATCATACCGGTAGACAAAGGGAATTGTATACGGGATTGATTGAATCCCCGACATCGTGGTTCATCTGATGAGATCATCGTGGAGCAAGTGGGAGCCAACATGGGTATCCAGATCCCGCTGTTGGTTATTGACCGGAGAGGTGTCTCGGTCATGTCTACGTGCCTCCCGAACCCGTAGGGTCTACACACTTAAGGTTCGATGACGCTAGGGTTATAGGGAAATAGTGTACGTGGTTACCGAAGGTAGTTCGGAGTCCTAGATGAGATCCCGGAAATCATGAGGAGTTCCAGAATGGTTCGGAGGTAAAGAATGATATATAGAAAGTGAGGATTTGGCCACCAGAAGTGTTTCGAGAATTACGGGTAAGTACCGGGACCATCGGAAGGGTTCTAGGGGTCCACCAAGTGGGGCCACCAGCCCCAGAGGGCTGCGTGGGCCGAGCATGGAAGGGACCAGCCCCAAAGTGGGTTGGTGCGCCCTCCACCCTGGCCCAAGGCACAGGAAAGGTGGGAGGGAGGGGAAACCCTAGACCTAGATGGGCCTAAGGCCCACTAGGGCTGCACCCTCCCCCTCTCCCCTCTTGACCGCCGGCCAAAGGCCATCTAGTGTTGTCGCACCACCCTAGGGGCTGCGCACCCTCCTCCCCTCCTCCTATATATAGTGGGTTTTTTGGGGGGCTGCCAACACACGAGTTCCTCTTCTCTCAGCACAGCCCTACTCCTCCCTCTCCTCGTTCTCCGTAGTGCTTGGCGAAGCCCTGTTGGAGACCATGCTGCTCCATTGTCACCACGCCGTCGTGCTGTTGGAGCTCTTCCCCAACCTCTCCTTCCTCCTTGCTGGATCAAGGTGTAGGACACGTCACCGGGCTATACGTGTGTTGAACGTGGAGGCACCGTTGTTCGGCGTTGAGATCAGAGTCCACCACGATCTGAATCGCTACGAGTACAACTCCACCAACCGCGTTCTTGTAACGCTTCCGCTTAGCGATCTTCAAAGGTATGAAGATGCAATCTATTCCCACTCGTTGCTGGTTTCTCCATCGATAGATCTTGGTGAACGCATAGGAATTTTTTTGATTTACTACTACGTCTCCCAACAAGTTTGTCCCATGACACCAAGTGCATACTCCTTCGATCCAGGGAACCACTCCACCAAATTTTTTCCATACTTGCAATAAGGCTCTTACAAAACTTCTTAGTAAGCTTGAAACAACTCATACTGAATGTTGGGATTGCCTGAATGACAGCTTTGATTAGTGTTTCTCGTCCGGCACATGCTAGGAGTCGTTCAGCCCAACCGTTCATCTTACTCCTAGATCTCTCACCAATGTGATCAAAAGTATCACTAGTGATGCGTCCGACCGTTGTTGGTAATCCCAAGTACTTGTCTCTGAATGCCTCAACCAGGATGCCCAAAACTAGCTTCACAGTATGTCTTCTAGCTGTTGGTGTGTTTGGCGAGAAGAATACTACACTCTTATCTCTATTGACAGACTGACCAGAACATGAAGCATATATAAACAATATCTCATTCAGTTTATCTGCACTTTCCTGTGTTGCATTGATGAAAATTAGACAATCATCAACAAATAATAAATGTCACCCATGGTGCACGAGGGGACACTCTTATGCCTCTATCAGCATTGGGAGCTCCATAAAAGTTTAGCAAGGAAGTGAGTCCTTCTGCACATAGGAGAAAAAGAAATGGTGATACAGGATCTCCTTGTCATAGTCCACAAGATGGTGTGAAGTATGGTAGGAGCTCTCCATTCACCCTCACAGTGAATCTGACTGAGGTGACACATCTCATGATCAAGTTCACAAAATTACTGCTAAAACCAAGCTTGAGCATGATGGCCTCCAAGTAATGCCACTCTACGCGATCATAGGCCTTCATCATGTCTAACTTGACAGCACAAGTATAATTCTTCCCTTTTTCCGCCTCCTCATTGTGTGGACACTTTCAAAAGCTACCACCACATTATCAGTAATCAAGCGGACAGGGACAAAAGCACTTTGTTCCTCTCCTACTACTGCACCCATAATCTCTTTCATGCGGTTAGTAATCATCTTGGACACAAATTTATAGGGCACTGGATACAAAGAGATGGGGCGGTATTGAGCAATAGTCTGTGGATTTCGTACCTTCGGAATAAGTGTAATAGAAGTGTCATTAAAACCCACGGTAGATCTCCACCATTCAGAAAACCAAGTATAGCCGGCACTAGAACATCCTTGGTAATATTCCAATGCCTCTGAAAGAAACCTGCTGTAAACCCACCGACACCAGGAGATTTGGAGGCGCCATTTGAAAGAGTGTTGTACGAACCTCCTCGGCCTCAAAGGGTTTATCCAGGGCTTCGTTCATGTCCCCTATTACACGTTCCGGGACCAAATGCAGCAACGCATTCATATCATTATAACCTTGAGACATGTACAAGTTTTGATAGAACGCCTGCACCTCAGCCTTATCTTCCGCTTCAGACTCGCAAAAAGTACCATCCAAGTGACGAAGATTGGCTATCCTATTAATTCGCTTCCGCTGCGCTGCCTGCGCGTGGTAGTACGCCGTATTGCGGTCGCCCTGACTTTAGGTACTGTTGTGAACTTCTTCTTTAGTTGTATTTGTGTAATATCTACTATATTCTAACTTTTCCATGACTCATACCCCCCGATACGACCCATAGATGCATCAAAATAAGCAAACAACACAAAAAACAGAATCTGTCAAAAACAGAACAGTTTGTAGCAATCTGTAAACTTCGAATACTTCTGAAACTCTAATAATTCTGAAAAATTAGGACAATCGGGGAAATTTGTATATCAATCTTATGTAAAAAAAATAGATCAATTCGACGCTCTGAAAAATTTGGAAACTTCATGGACTGAGCGCAAAAGTTTCTGTTTTTCAGCAAGATCAAATCAATAACTACCATAGATCACCCCAAAGGTTTTACTTGGCTCAAACACTAATAAAAACAAAAAAACACAATTACTACAGAAGTGATAATTTTCCAAACACACCAAAATAGAAGCAAAAAGCAGAAAGCAAAATAAAATTGGGTTGCCTCCCAACAAGCGTTATTGTTTACCGCCCCTAGCTAGGCAAAACGCAATAGATCTAGGTATTGTCATTTTTGGTATGCAATCCATAAGTAGCTCTCATGATAGATTCATAAGGTAATTTTATTTTTTTCTATGAAAGTGTTCTATGCCTTTCCTTAATGGAAATTGGGATCTAATATTCCCTTCCTTCATATCAATAATTGCACCAATCGTTCTAAGGAAAGGTCTACCAAGAATAATAGGACATGTAGGATTGCAATCTATATCAAGAACAATGAAATCTATGGGCACATAATTACTATTTGCAACAATAAGAACATCATTAATTCTTCCCATGGATTTCTTTATAGTGGAATCCGCAAGATGCAAATTTAAGAAACAATCATCAAATTCACGGAAACCTAACACATCACATAAAGTTTTTGGAATCGTGGAAATGCTAGCACCCAAATCACACAAAGTATGGCACTCACAATCTATAATCCTAATCTTAATAGTAGGTTCCCACTCATCATATAGCTTTCTAGGTATAGAAACTTCCAACTCAAGTTTTTCTTCAAAAGCTTTCATCATGGCATCAACAATATGTTTAGTAAAAGTCTTGTTTGATTAAAAGTATGAGGAGAGTTCAACATGGATTGCAATAAGGAAATACAATCAATTAAAAAGTAGATATCATGATTAAAGTCCTTGAAATCCAAAAGAGTGGGTTCATTACTATTTAAAGTTTTGACCTCTTCAATCCCACTTTTGTCAATCTTAGCAGCAAGATCTATAAACTCTGAATCATTGGGACGCCTTTTAACTAAAGTTGACTCATCTCTACTCCCATCCTTATCAATATTAACATTGGAAACAAAGATTCAATAGGAGTCACATCAATCACTTTAAGATCTTCATCAATATTATCACGAGAACACACTTTTTTAAGCCATTCACGTTTAGCACGTACTCTAGCGGTTCTTTCCTTACACTCATCAATAGAAATTCTCATAGCTTTCAAAGACTCATTAGTATCATGCTTGGGTGTAATAGGTCTAATTTTTAAAGAATCAATCTCAAGACAAATTCTATCAACGTTCCTAGCCAAATCATCAATCTTGAGCAATTTTTCTTCAATCATAGCATTAAAACCTTTTTGCATACTAATGAATTCTTTAATATTACTCTCAAATTCAGAGGGTATTTTATTATAATTTACATAAGAATTTCTGTAGGAATTACCATAATTATTAGAGGAATTACTAGGAAACGGACTAGCATTAGAATTACCTCCATAAGCGTTATTACCAAAATTGTTCCTACCAACAAAATACACATGCATAGATTCATTATTATTTCCAATCAAAGAAGGCAAGGGAATATCTTAGGATCAATAGGAACACTCTTCCTAGCAAACAATTTCATCAATTCATCAATCTTTTCACTCAAAGTATTAATCTCTTCAATAGCATAGACTTTCTTACTAGTAGGAGATCTTTTGGTGTGCCATTGAGAGTAGTTTGCCATAATATTATCTAGGATTTTAGTATCTTCTCCTAATGTGATTTCCATAAAAGTACCACCCGCGACAGAATCTAAGAGATTCGTAGAAGCAAAATCCAATCCAGCATAGAAAATTTGTATAATCATACATAAACTCAAACCATGCGCGGGGCAATTCCTAATCATAAGTTTCATCCTTTCCCAAGATTGTGCAACATGCTCATGATCAAGTTTCTTAAAATTCATTATATCATTCCTAAGGGAGATGATTTTAGCGGGTGGAAAGTACTTGGAAATAAAAGTATCTTTACACTTATTCCATGAATCAATACTATTTTTAGGCAAAGATGAAAACCAAGTTTTAGCACGATCTCGTAGTGAGAACGGGAATAACTTCAATTTAACAATATCATTATCCACATCTTTCTTCTTTTGCATATCACACAACTCAATGAAAGTATTTTGATGTGATGCAGCATCTTCATTAGCAAGGCCGGAAAATTGTTCTTTCATAACAAGATTGAGCAAAGCAACATTAATTTTATAAGATTCCGCACTAGTGGTGGGAGCAATAGGAGTACTAATAAAATCATTATTATTAGTTTTGGAAAAGTCACACAACTTGGTATTCTCTTGAGTCATCGTGATAAAGCAAGCAATCAAGCACACAATCAAGCAAAAAAGCAAACGAAAAGACGAACGAAAAAGGGCGAATAAAAAGGCAAATCTTTTTTGTATTCTTTGAAAATCGTTTTAGAAGTGGGGGGAGAGGAAAACGAGAGGCAAATGGCAAATAATGTAAATGCAAGAAATGAGTTTGTGATGGGTACTTGATAGGCTTGATGAAGATCTCCCCGCAACCAAACCACAAATTGGCAAGTTGAAGAGAGAGTTCTTATCTTGACTTGCTATGCATCTCCCCGGCAACGGCACCAGAAATTCTTCTTGCTACTTCTCGAGCATGCGTTGGTTTCCCGTGAAGAGGAACGGTTTGATACAGCAAAGTAGATAAGTATTTCCCTCAGTTTTTGAGAACCAAGGTATCAATCCACTAGGAGACACAAGCGAGTCACCAATAGATGTACCTGCAGAAAGAATCAAACTCTTGCACCTAACGCTATAAAGGGGTTGTCAATCCCTTCACGGTTACTTACAAGGATGAGATCTAATAGAGATAGATATAATGGGATGATTGAACGGAAAGTAAAACTAAAAGTAAAAATAATGCAACAAGTATTTTTAGTTTTAGATCTGAAAGTATAATATGGAAAATAGACCCGGGGGGGCATAGGTTTCAGTAGATGGCTTCTCTCATGATGGCAAGTATTACGATGGGTGAACAAATTACTGTCGAGCAAGTGAGAGAAAAGCAAACAATTATGAAGATATCCAAGGCAATGATTATGCATATAGGCATCACATCCATGACAAGTAGACCTAAATGATTCTGCATCTACTACTATTACTCCACACATCGACCGACTCCTGCCTGCATCTAGAGTATTAAGTTCATGAAGAACAGAGTAACGCATTAAGTAAGATGACATGATATAGAGGGATAAACTCAAGCAATATGATGAAAAACCCATATTTTTACCCTTGATGGCAACAATACAATACGTGTCTCGCTATCCCTACTTTGTCACTGGATGAGGACACCGCAAGATTGAACCCAAAACTAAGCACTTCTCCTATTGCAAGAATTACAAATCTAGTTGGCCAAACCAAACCAATAACTCGAAGAGACTTGCAAAATATGAAATCATGCATATAATAATTCAGGAAAGACTCAAATAATATTCATGGATAATCTGAACATAAACCCACAATTCATCAGATCTCGACAAACGCACCGCAAAAGAGTATTACATCGGATAGATCTCCATGAAGATCATGAAGAACATGGTATTGAGAAGTAAAGAGAGAGAAGAAGTCATCTAGCTACTAGCTATGGAGCCGAAGGTCTGTGGTGAACTACTCACGCATCATAGGAGGGGCAATGAAGTTGATATAGATGCCCTCCGTGATCGAATCCCCCTCCGGCAGATTACCGAAAAAGGCTCCAAGGTTGGATCTCTTAGGAACGAAGGCTTCTGGCGGCGGAAAAGTGTTTTCATGACTCTTTTTGATAATGATGGAATATTTGGAAATTTATAGGCCGAAGATTAGGGTTAGGGGAGCTGCCGTCGGCCCACAAACCTGCCCAGCGCGGCCTACCCCCTGGTCATGCCCCTAGGGCTTGTGGCCCCATAGTGGCTCCTCTGTCTTGGTTCTCAAGTCTCGTAGTTTCCTTTCGTTTCAGAAAAAAAACATTCCAAAGGTTTTATTCCGTTTGGACTCCGTTTAATATTAATTATCTGCGAAACTCAAAAACAAGGAAAAAACAGAAACTCGCACTAGGCTCTAGATTAATAGGTTAGTCCCAAAAATAATATAAAATAGCATATTAATACATATAAAACATCCAAAACAGATAATATAATAGCATGGAACAATCAAAAATTATAGATACGTTGGAGACGTATCATATACACACACAAAAATGCATGAGAACCCCTATTAGAAAACTAAGAAAAACGCTAATTGGGGAAATAGTGAAATCATACATAACATCATCTATAGTTCAATGTTAGTCGATGCAGTGTATGATGGATGACCCTTGCTACCCATGGTGGAGCGGAATAGGTTGCACAAGTTGATGAACTGGTCATCCTTGAGGTCAACATACCTGCTAAACATATCGACCCCCTAGGCTTCGTCAAGAGGGTTGGTGCCGTCACAGTTGATATAGGTGAGGCACACCTCGGCACCGGCGAATCCATCTTGAAGATAAAAATGGATGCACCGCATCACATAAGCATGTTCGTGGACATATCATAACCCAGTAGCATTGCACAACACCATATCCAAACCATTCGCACATCCAGTTACAATTTTATTTTTTCTAACTTGTGGCAAAACATTCATTACATATGGAAAATAATTTTTAAAAGAGTTTTTTATGGTAGTTTTAGGTTTCTTGTGAAATTTCTGACAATGGTTTGATTAAAAATAGTTCCAAATGGAAACTCTGGATAAGGGTAATGCATATTGATCATCCCAAAGGATAGAGTGCGGAGAAGAAGAAAAAACACATGGGTAGTGTGAACTGCTTTGGTTTCCCAAAACAAAGCAAAAGTGTACAAACAAACCTACAAAATCTGACTTCCATGAAGGCTATAAGACTGCATGGAGAAAATCCATCACCCTACAAGAGCACTGTAACCTTTTTTTGCCCCCACTCTAACCTATCATGAATTTATTTTCAACCAACACTTCATCACAAACCAATCTGACAATTCTTACCATACCAATAAATCCCTAATTGGTACTGAACTATTCATTTCACGTCCATCCACAAACATTCCTAGCTGAAACATCCACCTGCCCCAGTTCGTCAGGATCATCATCACAATGATTCTGAGCATCGCTCCTATCTTATTCAGCTAAATGAAAAGCATTAGCAGAAGACTCGGGTTGCACGAATTCATCTCATGAATCTCATCTAAGACAAGCACTCCCAATCCCGTCAATCCCACTATCTAATATTGATGGGCACAATTCATGCACACCCTGATCAGACTGGAACTGTTGTACCACATAAAATATGTTGAGAAGTGAAATGAAACTCTAGTTGACCACCACAAATCAATATGAATGTTCAGCCTAAATCCCCAAATTGACCAACCTAATAAACACATACAAGGATCTGAGTTTTTATTTACCTCTCACCCCTTTCCTGAATAAAGAACCGAACCAAAACGCCACTCTCAGAAGCGTCCTCACCAGAGTCTAATGCTCGGGAACGTACTCCGTCTCGAGCTTGGGCTTGGGTGATGCCTTGGTGCGCCTCAGCCGAAACCACGCGACCAACTCATTTGCCACCGTCACCCATATCTCTCTGGATGGTGGCTTGGTGCCACTGGCTGCCACCACCGACTCCATTTGCAGCACGCTTCTTGCCCCAGCGCATGGGTGCCACGATGACCCTGGCGGGACGATGATGCTTGTGGCAGGCAAGAGCGGCACCGAGTTTGATTTGCTCGAGTCTCGGGCTTAGGCTTGGGCAATACCTTGGCGCGCTTCGTCCGCACCTTGGCGGCGGCGTCTCCTCTCGGATCTCGACGGCAAGGAAGGGTTTCTCTATAATAATCGCTATAATGGCTGGGGCGTCCTTGACAATCGAGGAAGTAAATAGATCGAGGGAGCCTCGTTTCCTGGTTTTTTTTGTTAGGTACGAGGGAAAGGGACGAAAAAAGTCCAGACAATGAGAGAAAAAAACAAACAAAGGTGAGAGATAAGATGAAAAAAACCATCGAACAGAAACTATCAAGTCCCCTTTAGAGTAGAAGATTAATTACACAAATAATGAATGGCCTACCTAATTCTATACATGCCTAATTAACTGCCAACCGAATCAATTAATTATCCGTCTAATTGGGGAAAAAAAATCATCACCCCTAATTATCTATAGGTATATAATTAACTCTACCTAATTAATTAATCACATTGATGACTCCATTTCCAAATTGATTCGCTGCAATTTTTTTCCTATTTAAACGAAAATATTAGCCCAGATCATGCACGATGAACCGCCCGTCATTGCCGCATCCGAGAAGGAGCAAGGGCGGCCGTCGTCATTGGGTTGTGTTCACCGCGACCCCACCTTGTGGTCATCCACATCTCACGATGTCCAACGACATTGTCACGAGAATGGGTGCCCGGGGACGGTGACGCATCCAGAGGGAATGTGTGAATAGGGCGGTTGGTTGTTCCCTCTCCTTGTCGTATTGGATCCCTTTATGTGAACTAGCCAAACTGACCGGGGGGACGAACGAACAAAGGAAAGACAGTAGAGTTCGAAGAGGGGATGGGAGGAATTAGAGAACAAAAGGAAAGTTATGATTCTGCTCAAAGTATTGATTGAATTATATTTGGATAAGAATGTTCACATACATATTCGTCGATTAGTCAATCAGATTTTTGATTAAACTATGTTATTTGTTTCTTAAAACAGATTGCATTGACTGGAGATCATTTGTATATTAGGAAAGTGTTGGTTTATAATGAAAGAGTGGAGATGATTTTTTTGCTTAAAATATGTTATTTGTTTCCTATAATAAATTGCATTGATGGAAGATCTTTTGTATGTTAGGAAAATATTGATTTTAGGAAACGTGCATGAAATTGGATTTTATTATTTGCTAATGTGACATTGTTGTCTACCCGTTAGTAACATGTCTCGTTAGAAAATTTTAAAAATGTCAGGAAAGTTTTCTAATGGGATGGTGAAAAACCAATGCGAGAAGATGATGGGACGTTAGACAAAAATGAACGAGACGAAAATAAATCGGACAAAAATAAAACCGTGGATGCTATTATACCAACTGAGCTTGTAGAGCATCTCCAAGAGGCACGCAACCGCGCAACGCACTAAATTACTTTTAGAGCGTCGAAAATAGCATTTTTTAACGTCAAACAGAGCGCTTGCTTGCTCTAGTGGGCATTGTAAAATGCGTCGCGATGCTATAGCTCCAACAGGCGCGTTAAAATTACAACGCGTGCCCAACACAAACAACATATCTCACTCAAAATAGAATCGAGAAGATCAAACACATAAAAAATCAACAATAAATAGTTTAATTATTATCACACAAGCGTTCATGATATCAAAAGATCTTTCGGTCCCAAAATCTAGTTGGTCCTCTCATAATAGCAAATTGGGCTTGCAAATTCCAAAAGCACTCTCCATATCTTTCCTAGCCGCCAACTGAGGATTGCGGAAATCAAGATTTTTCTTACCTTGTGGTGCCGTTAATGGCTTCACAAATGTTTGCCACCTTGAATAGATGCCATCTGCAAGATAGTAGCCATAATTGTATGTATGGACATTTGCTACAGACTCCGCCAGTGTAGTTTCATCATTTGCAATCTTATTCATGAGTGGTGACAGATTAAGAACGTTGATATCATTCAAAGATCCAGGCATTCCAAAAAAAACATGTCAAATCCAAGTCTCCCGATCGGCCACTATTTCAAGGATTATAGTGGAACCTTTTTTCTGGCGGTGGAATTGTTTATGTCATGCCTTAGGATAGTTTTTCCAACTTCAATGCATGCAATCTATCGAGGCAAGCATACATGAGAACCCGCGAGCTTTGTTCATCTTCAAAATCCTTGCCGTGTCTTCAGCATTGGGAGATCTTAAATATTCCATGCCAAACACTTGTACAATTCCGACTGTGAAGCACTTGACACACATGATGGTTTAACTCTCACCCATGACCAAATGATCATCAATGAGAACCTCTGGAATACCGTATGTTAACATACGCAAAGCGACTGTCACCTTTTGAAATGTTCTATGTCCAAGTTCTCCGACTGCATTCCTCCTTTGCTGAAAAAATCGATCATGTATAGCCAGTTTCTCTGCATTGCGTTTGAATAACTCGATGCTCATCCTAAGACGGCATCGAAAGTAGGACTCGGGGTATGTGGCATCCTCCGCAAAATAGTTCATCATAAATCTGTTGTGGGCATCGATCTTATCCCTCCATAATTTTTGACGACCCATAACCGAAGCATCGTGCTTCGGCTTTTTATTGACGTGCATACCTATGATTATTGTGAGGTCTTCCTCCTCTTGAATATCAAATTCTTCATCGAAAGAATCGTAGGACGAACCCATCTACAATATTGAATTTAAACTAGTTTAAAACTACAAACAACATGCATAATTCATCTAAAAAAATAAAGTTGAAGCAATGCATACCTTGCAAGCGTTTTGTCAAATACCTTGTGGGCGCCGAGCTGCAAACGGCCGTTGGGCGCTGTTCGTCCAAAGAATGGTGCGCTCGAGGGGCGACGGCAAGGAGAGGAGGTGGAGGAAGCAGTGGCGACGCACGGGGATAGTCGAGGGAAACATCGATATGCGCTGTTCGTCGGAAGAATGGTGCGCTCGAGGGACGGCGGCGACAAGAGAAGGTGAAGGAAGCAGCAGCGGCGCCCGGGGATAGGCCAAGGAAGCGCCGCGGGGTCGTCGGAGCAAATGGGGAAAGTCGCGGGCGACGGCACCCGTGCCTGGTGGTCTCAGATCTGGCGGTTGGTGAAATCACACGTGGATTGTCACTGTCCAACGCGTGAAAGCGAGCGCAACAAATACACTGCGCACGATGCCGTTTTCCTCCACGCGCGCAACCAAGTTTACCGCGCGCATGATTTTAATGTGCCTGCTAAAGCATCAGTTTCAGCTCCGCACGCACATAAAAACGGTTTTTTACATCACGCTAAGTAGCACGTGTGTTGAAGATCTCTTATACTTTCTCCGCTACCTAATGTAAGATATTTTTTTTTGACACGTTCGCGATTTTGCGATTTCGCGAAGCTTTATTTGTTGTTTTTCTCCCATCCCACCATGGTACGATCAGACTGGGCTGCAAACTGTTTTTGGGCCGATGGCTTCGCCTGTTCCGCTGTTTGTATCATGTTTTTGGGCCGACTCCTACCCCGTGTGGCCTTCCACGGGGGTTCGAGCTGTTGTCCGTCGGGTGCACAAGTAGCTCGTTTGTACTGTACGTCACAAGATCTCGTTCCACCGAAACCTAGCACCCCATTCTTCTCCAACTCTCCAGTCCCACTGCCCCCCCTCCCCCACCCCCCGCCGCCGCCATGGCGATCACCGCCCAGGTCCCCGACATCATGGGCGAGCGCCAGTCCGGCCAGGACGTCCGCACCCAGAACGGTAACGCCCCTCCCCCTCCCGCACTTCACGCCTGATTCCGCGGGATCGCGCGGTGTGCCGCGAAGATCTCCGCCGGCTGCAGTCTCGGCTGCTCAATCTATGTCTAACTCGCCGCTCAATCTCCTCCGGCTGCAGTCTCGGCGTGCCAGGCGGTGGCCAACATCGTCAAGTCCTCGCTCGGCCCCGTCGGGCTCGACAAGGTACGCACGCTCCGTCCACTCCGCAAACCAACCCTGTTACTCAAGTACAGCAGTAGCAGATGGGTAGTCAGGATCAGTGGAGTAGGCAGGTTCTGGATCCACAGTAGTTTCGTGAAAACAGCCCTTTGTTACAGTCCACTAAGCTAGCGTATGCGACCTGCAGATGCTGGTGGATGACATTGGCGACGTTACCATCACGAATGACGGAGCCACCATTCTGAGGATGCTGGAGGTGGAGCATCCCGCGGCGAAGGTGATGCCCGGCAGGCATAGCTGACCTTGTTTTGTTTGAACCGTTGCCTTGTTCTTAGATTTTGCTGTGGTCCTTTTTTGCTTGTAGGTTCTCGTGGAATTGGCTGAGCTCCAAGACCGGGAGGTTGGAGATGGAACTACCTCTGTCGTCATCATCGCTGCAGAGTTGCTCAAGGTAATGGATGGAGCTTCGATGCCAACTTTTTCTTGTCTACGATTTTCTCTGCTATTGTGCTGTGCTTACACATGATGCTCCTTTTCATTTTACCAGAGAGCCAATGAGCTTGTGAGAAATAAGATTCACCCGACCTCTATTATTAGCGGCTACAGGGTAAGCTTATAATTATATGTTTGTTGCAGTACCCCTTCCATTTTGAACTAAATACGCGATGTCTTACATTACTAATACACCTTTTACCTTCATATTCTGCCAGCTTGCTATGCGTGAAGCATGCAAGTATGTCGAGGAAAAGCTGTCTGTCAAGGTAAATGAATACTCTACGAGGAACAAATGGCAGTACAACTTTGTTCCATTCCATGCTCACTCTCACTAACATGAATATTCGTCCACACTTGTAGGTGGATAAGCTTGGAAAAGACTCCCTTATAAACTGTGCAAAAACTAGCATGTCCTCCAAACTGATTACAACGGACGGTAATTTCTTTGCAAATCTGGTAAGTCCCTATGCTCACGTGTTCTTCAGGTTTCTTGATCATGCCTTGTTCCTTACATAACTGTGCATAGTGGAGCTCAGAAATTGATGGTACAGTTGTCGTATATTGATTTTGGCGTTTGTTAAACCTAACCTATTTATTTAGTCCATGCATGCATTTTCGGCCCCCGGTCTATTATTTACTTTGATAATGCTGCCATGTTATGGTGTTTATCTGACAAGTTACTCATCCTTGGAACCAAATGCTAGGCGTTCCGTTGTCTTTCCATTAGCCTTGGGCATAACAATGTTATAATCATTAATTAACGTGTCATTGGTTTCTTAGGTTGTAGAAGCAGTTCAAGCTGTGAAGACTACAAACTCCAAGGGAGAAGTGAAGTATCCAATTAAGGTAAGCAAAGTGCATTTGGTTACAATACTACATTAAATGAAAGCTTTCTATTCGTAATTGCTATATATCAAGTTATGTCAATTGTGCTATTGTAGTTGTAGATTTAAGTTGCTGGATCCCTTCTCTCTGAATGTAGATATAAGCTGCACAGCCTTTGTGGACTCTTTAGGCAAAATTTATTTTACAGTTTGTGTTGTTGTTTTGCTTTATGCACCAATTGTATTTCCTGCTGGATGCATTAGACATCTTGATATTACACGTGCTAGTGTATAGTAATCTTACATCTACCTTAATGCTGGACTGTCCTTTGCCTGATATTCATTCAATTCTACTGCCACTTAAAGTTGTTCTCCTGTATTAATACTGTAATGCCTTCTTATGTATTGGACATGATGTTTGATTCATTTAACATGCGGTCAGGGGAATTGTTCTTTGTGCCACTTACAATTTTGCTTGTAAACTGCTGTGTTTTGTTGTGCAGAGTATTAATATTTTGAAAGCTCATGGTAAAAGTGCCAAGGAAAGCTACCTTCTGAATGGTTATGCGCTGAACACTGGCCGTGCAGCTCAAGGAATGCCTACCAGAGTAACCCCTGCTAGAATTGCTTGTCTTGATTTCAACCTTCAGAAGACGAAAATGCAAATGGGTGTTCAAGTCCTTGTATCTGACCCAAGGGAACTGGAGAAGATCCGTGCGAGGTAAATGCAACTTTTTATAGTTTGCAGTTCATTATTATGTTTCTTTTTGTTATCTCCAGAATTAATCTGCAATGAATTTGCTCTCTCCGATAACCTGTTTGTTTCTAATTTCCTGTGATGGGTCTTCATGCCTTTTGCCATTTACAATCAATTTATTTTCTATTTTAGGGTACTCAATAGTACTTAGCTTCTTTTCGCAGAGAATCTGACATAACAAAGGAGCGAATTGAGAAAGTTCTCAAGGCTGGTGCTAATGTTGTATTTACCACCAAGGGAATTGATGATATGTCATTGAAGGTATGTTTTCATACCTCATGCAGAAGTTAGATTGCTTTTCCCATACTTAATATAATTTTGTATACTGTTTGCTAGCACACAAGCAATTTATGTATTTGGTTGGACTGGTCCACGTTAGTGAATGTCATATTTTTCTTAGCTGCTGCTACTTTTGGGGTGGTGCAAAAAGAATCTGTCATACTAAAGTTAGCATAATATGTTTGTTAATTTAGCCTTATGGCAGAATTTATTGCATATCACTGTCACCTTACATTCCCTTGCAATAGTACTCAATCTGAAGTTTTTGTCCTCGGAAGTGTCTGTTTAATAATTGATTTGATTTTTATGAATTTGAGAAGATGTACTGGGTTGTTGTGTATGTGGATGTCACTTTGTGTTGACTGTAACTAAACCTGCTGTATTGGCGTTTGATGAAACATCATTTCAGTACTTTGTTGAGGCTGGAGCAATTGCAGTAAGACGTGTGCGTAAGGAGGATTTGCGCCATGTTGCCAAGGCAACAGGTGCAACAATGGTATGACTTATTTTTTCATATTGTCATATTGCCGATTAGATACTCCCTCCGTTCCATAATGTAGTGCGTCCACGCTTTCCCAAATCTAAGTTTGACCATGAATTTGAGTATTTGACCAACGAGACCGATTACGGCGGGGGTAAAAATTATACCACTGAATTCGTATTTTCGATATGAATTTAGTGGTATAATTTTTACCCCTGCCGCAATCGGTCTCGTTGGTTAAATTCATGGTCAAAGTTCAAGCTCGGAAACCAAGGACGCACTACATTATGGAACGGAGGGAGTATTTATGATCAAGGAATATTTTCATAATTTACACTCTTTAATCTCATTCATGACTTAACTTGATTTTGTTGAAACATTACTAAAGTTGCTTCTGTTTTAAAGATTCTAAAGAAATTTGCAATATCGAAATGCATATATTTGATGATTTCCTGTTTCTGAATATTTGCTATTCCAGCGTAGCAGCCTACCAATCTTTAGCTGTAGGACTTTATTAGTAATAAAACAAGCAAACAATTACTTTCTCAAGCCAAAATGAACTGCTTGTCAGTATCCTAAAGTAATAAGAATCTGCAGGTGACTACTTTTGCTGACATGGAGGGTGAAGAAACATTTGATCCATCATTCCTTGGACATGCCGACGAGGTCGTTGAGGAAAGGATTTCTGATGATGAAATAATTCTGGTGAAAGGCACAAAGAACACAAGTGCGGTAAGTATTTCTGCATGCAAATGTTGACCTAGCTTTACTACGACGAATAACAACAGAATTAGTTTCAAAGCTAGAGGCATCACAATTGCATTTCTTTTATGCAGGTTTCCATCATACTCAGAGGAGCAAATGACTTCATGCTAGACGAGATTGAACGGTCTTTACACGATGCACTGTGCATTGTGAAGAGAACTTTGGAATCCAATACGGTAGGAGCATTTGCTGCTGTTCTTCCTTTACTTGTCGCTTTGTTGTTTCCCTGTTGTCATGATTTGTATGGAGTGTAAGATCAATCTATTTATTGTCTATCTTTAGCATTTTTCTTGTTACTAAGTGTGACTCAGGAGTTAAAAATTTAGCCGGTGCTTTCTTGTTCCCAATCTTGATATTTTTCCAAGATTCTTTTGTATATCATGCCTGTTGCTGGTCCATATTATGACATTTTTTGCAGTTTCCTTTGAGGCCTTATTTTCAATAGCCCCAATCCCAGTTGTTGAGTGCTTGATGGAGAATAGGAACAGTTAAAAGGCATAATTTAAATGAACCAATTTATTCTGTAATATTTGCATATCTCGTCTGCCATTTTACATAATAGTGCTATCACTAGATCTTCTTTCCTGGTCGGTGAAATATAATTCTGTAAATGGTCGTTTTCTTGTAGGTAGAAACTAATTATTGTCAGTAGTGTATTTAACATGTGGTCATGCAGGTAGTTGCTGGTGGTGGTGCTGTAGAAGCTGCATTATCTGTGTACCTGGAGAATCTTGCTACAACTCTTGGATCCAGGGAACAACTGGCGATTGCTGAATTTGCAGAATCTTTGTTGATCATACCAAAGGTTTGCTCAGTTATCTTTGTACCTATGATACTTGTATACTGAACCGCACGATGTACTAACGGGAGCAAGGCTGTGTGATGACAGGTTCTCGCTGTTAATGCCGCAAAAGATGCAACTGAGCTTGTTGCAAAGCTTAGGTCATATCATCATAAAGCTCAAACAAATGCTGATAAGCAGCACTTATCAAGGTACTTCTTAAACTTATTTATCTCTGTTAAAGATGTAAGCGGATTATGGCTCCACTATGTTGCCTAGTTTCACCACCCTCTTGAGGAAAATAGTCATGCATTCTGGGATGTGCATATTGAGCAATGATATACTATAAGACAATATCCCCTTTGTTTCCTGTACAGTACACTGCAAGCTCCATCTCAAGTGTACACTGAGCTTTTTTTTTTGTATTGCACCAGAGTACTTACGGTTTTAATTTTGAACTTAGTCGTTGGATAAGTGCACCTAAATGCATAATTTGGTAACAGTAACTGCTTCTAGATAATTTTTTTGTTCAGTCATCATTCAATTTACTTGCCCACTGCTGTTTTGTTCTGCTACTGCACATGTTCAGTTTGTGTCTTACGCTAGTGCACACGTTCAACTTTGTTTGAATTTGCTGCAGCATGGGTCTTGACCTGACAAAAGGTGTAATCCGCAACAACCTTGAGCATGGTGTGATCGAGCCAGCAATGAGCAAAGTGAAGATCATCCAGGTTGGTTGTTGGCCGCTTGTCACCCACCGTGTTCATGCCGAGATCCATGGCACATCTCACATACCTTTTTTGCTTTGCAGTTTGCCACGGAAGCAGCCATTACCATTGTGAGGATTGACGACATGATCAAGCTTGACAAGGAAGAGTCTGGCCAAGAAGAGTAGCCACATGCCACTTTGCGATCCCTGGCTGCTGTTTGTTATGCCATGGCTGTTTGCTATAGACTCTTTAGATTGCTGCTTGTGATTTTCCTTTTCCTCTTTGTATTAGCGGACGTAGAATGTTGTACGGAAGATGGATGCGCGAGTGTGTATCGTTGTGTGTGGGTAGTAGAAGGACTCGTGAATGGAAGCAAATTTTGCCTGCAGCTTTGTTAGGGCGCGCTGATGATGGTTTATGCAAGTAACATTGTTGTCATATAGTATGTCTTTATCCACTGCTTCACAGGAAGCTGCTGCTGCATCATGTTCGGCCCATTTAATATGCTGTTGCTTGGATTTATATGTGAGCAATTAGACGCATAATACTTGAAAAGGATGTTTAGCCAAAATAAAGTAGAGCTAAATTTGGTCTAATCTCTACCTAATAATCCACCAATGCCATCAATAAATTAAAAAAGGGATTTTTTTGCTTCGGAAATCGCGTCCGTTTTGGTTCATCTAGAGAAAACCATATGCTGGTGGGCGTACGATATAACTGCTCGCCCAAGCATCACTTGGCAGATGGCTCCCGACCTACTCTATATTTAGCCTTTCTTTTTTTGGGCAGATTTAGGTATCTCTTAAAAAATCGTAACTTTTAAACCCTATCTTTAAATCTAACATGTTATATATGAAAATCTCTCAAAAAATGTGTGGATTTCAAATATCCAATTATATTGCATGTTAATCATTTCTAAATTGCTTTAGGATGCAAACTTAACTTATATCCAATATCTTCTCCATATAAGGTATTTTGAAAATGCCTATTATATATGTTTCCTACCTTATTCAAATTTACCAGATATGACAGTTTGATGCTTTCATAAAATCTATTATTGGCACCATAGGGGATGCTGATTCCTATCAACAACCATGTCCTAAAGGTTAGAACAAATACATTTATTTCGCACAGTAAACCACCAACCCCTATATGATGAGGCACATTAAACTGTTGATACGAGCTTTATGTAAACCAATGGGTTAACGTTGATTTTCATATTGTTTGAAATTATGCCTATAAAGATTCTCTTAAGAATATTGTTTGCTGATGTTGTCAAATGTGCGTATGAGGGATGACTTTTTCCTTCGCACGTGCATGTTTTGCTAGTAATAATAAAGCACATAATGCTTCAGTTTGTTTGCCATGTCGTTTTGTAGAAAACCCCCTATAGTTACTACTTTCTTCATTCCATAATATAGTGCGTTCTCGGTTTTTGAGCTTTAAGTTTGACAATGAATTTAATCAACAAGACCGATTGCGGCGGGAGTAAAAATTATACCATCGAAAACTTGATTCGAATACGAATTCAATTATATAATTTTTACTCCCGCCGCAATCGGTCTCGTTGGTTAAATTTGTGGTCAAATTTAGATTTGGGGAAGCGCGGACGCGCTACATTGTGGAATGGAGGGAGTAGTAATTAAGACAAAGTAAAATTTTAAGTGGTAAGCAGACAAAAATATCGTTTTGCAGAAAAACCTCCTGTAGTTTTTTAAAATTAACCCGCGGTACGATTTTAAGTGAACCAGAGAAAATGTTTCCGGTTTTGCAAAAGGCCCCCTGCAGTTTTCTAAATTCAACCCGCAATCCATATCATATGTTTTAAAAAAATAGTCATATCTTTTAAACCGGAACTCCGATTTTAACATGTTATACATGACATTTGATTAAGAAAATGAGTATAATCTGAATATTATGTTATTTTACCTGTTTAACATTTTAAAAATGTCCCTAAAAACATTTTAAAAATGTTGTTGTGGGTTCAACCTTAATAAATGGTGCATGATCTGTCTTTATTTCGTATCGGTGCAGATCCAAACAGAAAATGAACAACTCGGCAAAAACATACTGGAGATGAAAGAATCCATCTATAAAGAATGTGGACCTATTTAGATTTTGAGTCATGATTATAGGATTAGGGACGTGTGTTTGTTTTTTGTTGCAACACACGGTCTTTTTTGCTAGTAGTTTGAAATATTTGTATGTAAATTTCTTTCAATACATGGTCCACGTTTGTGTTGGTAGCTTGCGTAAGTTTATTTTTCCATAATTTTAATTCTTGCACAGTCAAGGTTATAATCATTATGTGGCAATAATGCAACTTGAGTCGCAAAATATTTGAGCATGTATGTCGAATTATGTTGGCAACATTGTTTCTTTTGAATCAGACAGATGCGCATGTTTGTGCAAGTTTCCTTTTGCGGGAAGATGCACATGATGTTTCAGCTTAGTAGTTTTGGACGTACAGACTGGATCTGTGGTGTGCAGCGGACTCTACCTATGTGCAGTGATGAGTTAGATCTGACTTAAAATAGAGGGGGGGGGGGGGGTTAGGAGTTGGGCATTCTCTATAATACGTACTGTTGAAGTGGATTCAATAAATAAATTCAGGAGCACGTTGAATCTGTGATCCAAGAGCATCTAACAGTTGTCACTCGGTAAGCCTTGCAAACTAGGTTAAGTCGAATCTGAATCAAACTGCCATGCGAGCACGCCATTGTATACCTACCCTCGCATCGAGCGTGATATGCAAGACACACCTCCAATTCTCATCCAAAGTGCTCAAATTTGACCTAACTCGGAGTCACCATGATGTGAGCTAGACAGTCTGGTCATTTCTGTTTTTTGATTCGACATCATCTTGAGTAGTACGTTTTTATTGGTCTCTCTTATCATATACTCACTCCTTTCGTTCCTAAATATAAGTCTTTTAAATTTTTTACAAGGGACTACATACGAAACAAAATGAGTGAATCTACACTCTAAAGTATGTTATATACATCCGTATGTAGTCTTTTAGTGGAAACTCTTAAAAGACTTATATTTAGGAAGGAAGAGAGTATAATATAATGCGTTCGCGCTTTTCATGATTTAATTTTAACTATAAATTTAATCAATGCGGATAATTATGGCGGGAGCAAAAAAATATACCATTGACAATTTTTTTCAGATACAAATTCAATTGTACAATTTTTGCTTCCGTCACACTTGTCCACGTCTGTTAAATTTGTGATCAAATTTAAATTTTAAAAAACACGAACGTATTACATTATAAAATGAAGGAAATATAACCTGCAAACTGCGTTACGACTAACGAAGCAGTGGTACTCGTGCAACGCAGCCGTCGTCTTAGTTAAGTAGAGTGTACTGATTTCGTATTTGAAGTTATAGAGTCGTCACTCGTCACTACTGATTGGATAGAGTGTGTGTGCGCCCCGCGGTCGGTCCTACCAGCCGAGAAAACACTTCTTCTTTTTTAGTATAATCCCTTTCCTTCAAACACAACGACGACTCAGATTAAATGATACCTTTTCATAAAAAAGGGCAAGATCGTCTTCCTCCGGTCCGATGTATGCGCGTCAGTCCCGCGGTGCCAGCAAACGGTCGAGTGACATACATGTACGATGAAGGATACGCGTTGTACCCGCGTCAGCCGGCGTGACGCGTCGTCCCCACGCCAGCCCGCGTCGCCCTGACCGCGGTCAAACCAGGCGCCGTCTCACCGGTTCCAGATTCGCTGTCGGTTCCCAATGCCGCCGCCATTAATCCCGCCTGCGTCGCCCGTCCGTGTCGCCCCGGGGCCGTGCCGTCAGTTCCCATCACATTTAATGCCCGCCATCGTCGCCTATTGACCGTCAGCCCGCCGTCTCCCGAGGCCCCAAGGTTGCGTCGTCAGTTCTCGTCGCATTAACGCCTGACGCCGCCGCTTATTGACCGTCAGCCTGCCGACTCCCGAGGCGACGCGTTTACTTCGGGGGAGTAACGCCAGCCAACGGCCCCATCGCCACCCATCCCTGGCGGGCTATATAAAGTCGGCGCCATCCCCCGGCCTGTCACCCAAAAAACGCGTCGCTCTCCTATCCACCCCCGTCGCCTCGCTGCTCCTCTCGCCCCGTCGTCCCGCCTCGCCTCCCCCCTTCGACGATGGTGTCCTACGCCGACGGCAGCAGTCCCGGCGGCGGAGACGGCCCGCCGAGCATCTGGCCGACGAGCCTTGACGGGCTAGCGACGGAGAAGCTCCACCGCTTCGCGCTGCTTGTGCCGCCGGGGTGCCAGCTCGCGAAGCCGTGGAAAGTCGGCAAGGACGGCTACTCGACGCTCGGGGCCGGCGCGACGGAGGAGGAGTGGTATACCCATCACGGCGGCCGGTGCAACATCCACGACCGGCACGCGTTTTGGGGGCGGCAAGTCATACGTTGACGTGATCAACCAGTCCTGACGCGCGGCGGCGGCCGCGGGCAACCCCATCAACTCCGGCTGCAGCTAGCGCCGCCTGAGGCGTCGGGCGCTAACCCCCCAGCCCCTGTCGGTGGCCTCGCCGGAGTTTGAGCTCCCGCCGGAGCAGGTCATCCTCCGCGAGGACGGCGACCCCAACGATTCCCCGGGGGTGCTCGTAGTCCTCCGTGCCTCTCAGGCGGCGGCAGCGGCGGAGATCGCGGCGGCGGAACAAGCGGCGAATCTGTAGGACCGAAAAGTAGGTCTAGAGGGGGGGGGTGATTAGACTACTTGACCAATTAAAAGTTTTGCCTATGCCAAGTTTTGGGTTGACAGTTTTTAGCATTTCATGGCAAGTCAAGTACACCGTACACATGCAAGTCTAAGAGTATATAGCAGCGGAAAGTAACAACAAGCATGTATAGAAGGGATAGGGTAGGAAGATCAAACGCAATTGTAGACACGATGATTTTTCCCGTGGTTCCGATAGGTGGCACTATCGTACATCCACGTTTATGGAGTCTTCAACCCACGGGGTCGCGAGAGTGCACGGAGGGCTCCACCCAAAAGGGTCCACGAAGTAGCAACCTTGACTATTTCATAATGGCTTCCGTCCACAAAGGAATAGCCTTACTATGGGTATATCTTCACGAAGTAGGCTATCTCCTTGCCCTTACAAACTTCTTGGTTCACTCCACAACACGAAGTAGGAGGCTCCCAAGCGACACCTAACCAATCTAGAAGGCACCACCCTCCAAAAGGTAATAGGCTCGATAATGACGATGAACTCCTTGCTCTTGTGCTTCAAGATGATAGACTCCTCAACACACAATCTCTCTCTCACAGGTTTGCTTGGTAGAAGAGATGGGATTGGTGGAAAGCAACTTGGGGAGGCTAGAAATCAAGATCCATATGATTGGAGTGGAAGATCTTGACCTCAACACAAGGGTAGGTGGTTCTCTCTGAGAAAATCTGATAGGATATGTATGGAATAGTCCTGAGTGCTTCTCTTTCGAGTAAGTGGTGGTGAAGGGGTATATATAGGCATCCCCAAAAATCAATACACACAAAATGACCAACTCGGTGGCACCGATGTGTTAATCTCGGTGCTACCGAAGTGACCAAAAGGTGGCAACTTTCGAATCTCAGAGGGAACGATATACAATTCTCGGTTGCACCGATAAGGTGACCAACGGTCAGATTCCCAATCTCGGTGACGCCAATCCAACATTCTCGGTGGGACCGAAAATGTGAATTTGCGTAACAGAAAGTTGGCAACCTAAACTCGATGGCACCGGTATAGAATCGGTTGCACCGAAGTGGCTAGGGTTTGACAGAGTCTGTCTAGGCTCTGGAATCGGTGGCACCAAAGTGGGAAAGTTGGTTGCACCAATTTTGAGTGTTGGGTATAGAGCAGACTTTGGTGGGAGAGTTTGTGGATGTTTTTGGCGACTATCACTTGTGCACGTTTGAGCATATTGTTCACCAACAAAACCTTACCCCCTTTTAATAGTATTGGCTTTCCTATGACTCCAAGTGATTTCTCACAAATATAAAATGTAGAGTCCTCTTGCTTGAAGCTTGGACAACCTGTTTCCTTGCATCTTGGGGTTTGTTCACAATCTCCTTTTGCCAATCCTCTCATTAAACATTTCCTGAAATATACTTGGTGGAAACATTAGTTCAATGACTTATATGTTGTTATTAATTACAAAAACCACCAAGGGAGCAAATGTGCTTTCAATCTCCCCCTTTTTGATAATTGATGACCACATATAGATCAAAGCTTCGACATATGATAAAATCAATGAAATTAATCGTCGCTTTGAGAAGTATGTGATAAGCAAGAGCTCCCCCTAAATTTGTGCATTATTTTGAATTTGCGTTTGAATGCAAATGCATAATCGATTAGGTATATGGGGCACTTATTCCATGTCACATACAACTTGGTGGTGTGCAAGAATAATTATAATGAATAACAACGCACAACACAATCAAACAAAGGTGAATAATCATCTCATGAGCATTAAGATGATAGGAAATAGTATCATCACCCATAATAACATAGTAGCATAACACACACGTATCTCACATCAAACCAAAAGAACCAAATATTTTTGAAAAGCAATAAAAACCAAATCGCTCTCTCGCTCGAAGCCTAAAGATCTATATACACTTCTCCCCCTTTGGCAACAAGTGACCAAAAAGTTCAAAGGCATATATCTAAGCGTTCTTGGGTATATCTCCTCCGGTTGTTGATGAAAGAGTCGAGATGACAGCGTCGACGAAGATTTCTGCAGACGTGGTGGATGGTGCTGGAGTGGTCACTGATGGAGCTGATGTTGATGGAGCTGATGGAGCTGTTGGAGCTGGCACTATGGCTGATCTAGCCTGAGTAGTAAACTAAGTGCCTGGCCCTAGAGGTGAATCATCCTCATCATCCTCATCATCATCCTCATCTGAAGTAGAAGAGACCCGAGGGATCTGCATGGAGTCAACTTCATGCTGGAGTTCTGTGACTATCTTCGTCAGCCCATCCACCTTATTAGTAAGGGTCTTGATTCTGGTCTCAAAGATCCTGACTAGGCTGTTCTGGTTGTCCAGAATCCCCTTGATGTCCTTTTGCATGGCTTGAACAGATGATATCAACAGATCCATTTGCTCGCTCCTTGATCGAGGGGCTTGAGCACTAGTGTCTCTAACTGCCTCTGCCTCTGCCTCTGCCTGAGCTGTAGCTGAAGTGGGATGATCAGCGTCCATCACCACAACATTGCCCTCGAGATCTGGCTGTAGGGGCAAATGTGGGTGATCCAGGGCAAATATGTGCTTCTCCAGTCTTGAGTTTATGAGCATCTGGATATAGGGTGCATAACAACATGAGCACTTCTGATCAACAACAACTCTCTTGATTGTCTCTACAATCAAGTCCATGACTCTAATCCTGGTGTGAGTATCAAGGTGGATCAACAAGTTGATGGAGTGGCCTCGGATCATCTTGTCATCTCCGGACTTGGGCATCGGGGTATGCCTCAGAATGGTGTTGATAGTGCGTAGGCCAGCCTGGAGAAAGTAAATAGACCCTAGCTGGTGAGACTTCACTTTGTCAGCAGGAATCTCCTTGTACATATTAGCCATAGCATGGTGACTAGCCTTGGATTCTGAGTAGACATCCAGGTCACCATCCCGTGCTTCAGGAACTCCTAAGATCTCAGCCCATTCTTCCACTATTGATTCGTATCTTGCACCTTCGGTCATCCACACAATTCTACCATCTCCGTAGAAATGTGCAGTGGAGTAGAACTGCATGATCATCTCTTCATTCCATGCTGTGAATTCTCTACCAACGAACTCATCAAGACCTATGCAGTGGAAGTTGTCCTGGACACTTGGAAAGTAGTCCTCATTCTCCTTGATGAACTTCCAATCAACGTACCACATATCACTGACAGCTGGACTCTTGTCAAAGAGCACAGTCTCATAGAAGTCCTGCTGCTCTCTGGTATAGAACCTGTAGTCCATAGCCATTTTCTTCCTCTGGGCATAAGGATCAATAGCTCTCCATGCCCTCAGTCCTGAGTCCTTCCTTTTCTTCATGTCCTCAGCTAGTGGGTAGCTGGCATTATGAACTGGGAGGTGTGGTCTGAGCTTCATTAATGTTGTCAGATCACCATCAGCTTCAGCTCTGGAGGCAGTCCCTTTGTTCTTCTCAGAAGTTGGAATCTGCCTGGTTGTCCTCTTGGGCTTTTCAGCAGGATGTGCTGGTTTTAGGCATAGCATCAGACATCAACTTCTTTGCCTTCTTCTTGGGAGGAGCCTTTGTAGCTAGCTCAACCTCCTCTTCTTCTGCAGCAACAGCTTCTTCAGGATCCTCAAACATGGAGGTAGGCCTGCCAGTCACATGAATGATCCTCTTCCTGGCCTTTTTCTCTCCTGCCTTCTTGGGCATAGTTCTCTTGAGGATCTCAACAGACATTGCTGCTCTGGCAGTCTCATGAATCTTGAAGGTAGAAGCTGGTGCATATATTTTGCTGACAACCCTTCTTGAGGAAGTAGCTTCAGTTGCAGCTTTCTTGGCAGCCTTCTCTTGCTTCTTAGCAAGAATCTCCTTAGGGGCAAAGTCTGGATCCTCTTCATCTAAGTTCAACCTCTTTCTGGTTCTGGTGGCAGCCTTGGGCAACCCATGTAAGCTGGGGGTGCTTAGATCTAAGAATGAACTGGGCTCTAGGCTTGTGCATGAACTCATGTCTGCTCTCTGCTCTGACCTGTTCTGATTGTCTTCAGAACCTGACATGCTGACCCTGTGAATAGAGTGTAGATGAGCATAAGGAGATGAGTCATCACAAAATGAGACTGGATTTTGAAAATTGAGCAATGAGTTTTAAAAAGTTTTGCAATCTGTCAAATAGATATCGGTGCAGCCGAAAAGAATTTTTCGGTGGGGCCGAGACAGACCAACTCCTTAACAGGAACTTGGCAGCCTTTTCGGTAGGACTGAAAAGTGCCACTCGGATCCACCGAGTCAGTTCTCAGCCACACAGAAAAGCATATCGGTGAGACCGATATTTTCATTTCGGTTCCACCGAGATTTATCGGGCGGACGACAAAACCCTAGAAAATCCATCTAACTCGAGTTTTTGCAATTTCTAGTGGATAGATGTATGAGCAATGGGTGGCTTATAGAGAAAACTAGGTCCAATGTGCAAGAATCAGAATGGGAGCGCACTAGAGATCGAATCCATACCCTAGATTGGCGCGGATCCTCTATGACGGCGACGTTGGCGAAGATTACGTCGACGGCAGTGATTCCCAGCGGCGGAGGAGCTCGGGAAGTCAAGGGCGATGACCAGGGGTCTTTGGGGCGACAGCTTAGGGTTTTGGAGCGCGACGTATGAAGATGAAATTTCAAAGCGTCGGGGTCCAGAGTTATATACCCACCACTGTTGGTGACACCGATTCTAAGTTTTCGGTGTCACCGAGTGCCTCATCTGTCAGCTGACAGGGACACTCGGTGTAACCGAGAAAATGGAATCGGTGGTACCGAGATTGAAAAACCAGATCAACCCTAGGCAATCGGTGAGACCGAGATTGTGGGGTTGGTTCCACCGAGTTGTACTTGGGAGGTTTTAATGGTCAGTCCTTGTCGATACGGAACTCCGAGTGCTCCACACACAGAGGGATCGAAAAGCACTTGTTCAAATTTTGTGATGCAGCATGAATGGAATATGAGGTGAGAAAGCATAGATAGCTAAAGAGTGGTCCTAGGAATTCTTGTCCATCCAATTGGCAAAAGATAAATCAAAGGCAAATAGCAACAATCGGATGCCCTCGAATGAGAAAATAAATGCAAACCAACATGCTCACACAATAAGCTGTCAAGAGAAATCATGACGAACATGCACAAACACACTAGCATCTAACAAGCACTTGGGCGATGACAAAGTCATCTATATATGAGTATTTGACTTAGGAGCCAAGTAAGAGTACTTGATCATAGGTCATACTCATCGTTTGTAAGCACAAGTGGGGTTACCACTTTTTCATAAAGCATTTAATGTTGTCACATACTAAGAGATGCTTTGACTCAAGAATTAGAGTAAAGCTCCCCCTTAATGTGACATCCCCCATAAGAGGGATAAACTAACCTTGGGTTTTGTCGATGAAGACTTCATGTTGGTGAGGTAGTTGTGGATGCTCAATGTTGATGAAGATCATCAAGAGTTGGGAGCATCTTTGTTGTTTCCTTACTCCTCTCACCTACATGGGTTAGTCCCAACACACAAGAGACAAATACACGTATATCTATGGACATGGAGTGCAAAGCATGTGTTATGATGTCCATTGATTTTTTGAATACCTTGTCCCTTTCTTACCTTTGAGGGAATGTGTGACTCCTTGAACTATTGTAGTGAGTTGATGTTGATTACAAAAAGTCCTTGCCAATAATGAATGTGAGTGAATCTCATTGGTGGAGTCACCCCTCAAGAACTTACTAGTTCTTCTTCTTGGGAACTCACATCAAGTTGATGGGGATCCTTGGTGTTGAAGTAGCCTTTGTAGTAGTTGAGCTTGAAGTAGCCTTGGGAACCCACTCCACAAAAGCTAGGGATTCATCTTCATATGATTCAATGTCTTCTTGAAGCTTGCTCTTGCCCTTGAGCTTGTGGTCTTGTGGTGGAAGGTCATCTTGAGTTTTTGTCCCCTTGGGAAGAGTATTTTCATACTTCTCCTTTTGAGGAACAAACTTGGGCTTGGGATATTGACCTTCTTCACACTCAACTCCATTAGCGTTGAAGTACCCAACACCATAATTCTTCCGGTATCCTCCGTGCTTGCGTACATTTCCTCAAATTGCTTACATCCGGCAAGACTTTTGTAGATACCCTTTTCTACAATTCCTTTTGATAAAGCATTTTCTTGCTCAAGTGTAACTTGGCTAAGAGAATCATCATTAGTGGAATCAATAGAACTACTAGAAGCAACATCATTGGGTTTAGCATTTTTATTGTTGCTACTAGATAAAGAACCTTTCTTGCCTTTGTTACTAGATTGCTTAGTTTTAACTTGAGGCATGAAGGTAGACAAGAGTAGTCGTTTGGCTAGATAAGATGAGGTATTCTTTCGGAGATCGTCATTGATGGCTTTGAGAAACTCATGCTCTTGCTCCAAGTTGAGCTTCTCGAAGCGTAGCTTCTCATGAGTTCTCACAAGCTCTCTATGATTTTCGAGAGTGGATTCATGAGCTAACTTAAGAGTGTTTAGTTCTTTAGTTAGTTGTTCTATTTTCATGTTATCATCATCAAATGACTTATCTTGACTAGCATGAGAATTATCAAGTTCATTTTGATCAACATCACTAGTTTATCACAAAGCAAGTCATCATCACAAAGTAAATCATCTTCATCACTATCAAAATCAAGATACTCGGGGTGTGATACTTTGGGGCCTTTAGCCATGAAGCAACTTCCACTCCCTTCGTTTGGTGAGTCAAATAGATCCTAGGAGTTGGTAGTCACTAGAGCAATTCCGGCAACACCTTCATCTTGACTATAGTCAGAGTCGGAGTGATAGCTTCTCTCAGAGTGGTTATCGGAGTCGGAGCCTGAAACCCATTCACCAACATGAGCTTGATGTTTTCTTCTTGTGTAGCTCTTGGTGTACTTGTCCTTCTTCTTCCAATCTCTACTTCTCCTTGAGTGTCTTCGTTCATAACGATCATCTTTACTCCTTCTCTCTCTTTGTGGTGATTCATTCCTTGAGCTTCATCTTCGAGGTGACTCTTCTCTCCTTTTGTAGGGAGTCGTGCACTCATTTGAGTAGTGTCCGGGCTTCCCACAATTGTAGCAATTTCGGCCACAACTTGACAAACGCTTCTCCTCATATCTTGAGTTAGAGTTTCTTTCTTTGCTTATATTATTGTAGAACTTGTTGAATTTCTTGACCATGAGGCTTATCTCTTTATTGGTGACAAGGTTGTTGCTTGAAGTTGCGGGAGCATCACTTGTGGCTTTGTAAGCACCGCTAGACTAGTGATGAAGCTCTTCTTTATCTTCGAGTGTCATGTCATGAGCAACAATCCTTCCAATGACTTCTGTAGGCTTGAGATCTTTGTAGTTTGGCATGATTTGGATTAATGTGCACACCGTGTCATATCTCTCATCCAAAGCTCTAAGTATCTTCTTGATGATGAATTTGTCGGTCATTTCTTCGCTTCCTAAGCCGACAATCTCATTGGTGATGAGAGCTAGCCTAGAGTACATCTCTACAACTCCTTCACCATCCTTCATCTTGAACTTGTCAGGCTGACCTTGAAGAACATCTAACTTGGATTCTCTCACGGACTCGGTTCCTTCGTGCATATCAATCAAAGTATCCCAAATTTCTTTTGCATTCTCAAGACAGCTGATTTTGTTGAATTCTTCGGGGCATAAGCAGTTAAAGAGAATGTTGCATGCTTGAGCATTGAGTTGCAACATCTTCAATTCATCCGCAGTCGCTTCACGATCCGATTCCCGTCCATCCGCAAAGAACTCACCTTGCAAGCCAACACGAACAACAGCCCAAACGGCGGGGTTACGACCAAGAATATGCATTTTCATTTTATGCTTCCAACTAGCAAAATTAGTACCATCAAAGTACGGACCTCTACGGTGATAACTTCCTTCACTAGACGCCATACTTCTCCTAGGTTGTGAGACCTAAGCAATGGAGACCAATGCTCTGATACCACTTGTAGGACCGAAAAGTAGGTCTAGAGGGTGTGTCTGTGTGATTAGACTACTTGACCAATTAAAAGTTTTGGCTATGCCAAGCTTAGGGTTGACAGTTTTTAGAATTCCATGGAAAGTCAAGTATACCCTACACATGCAAGTCTAAGAGTATATAGCAGCGGAAAGTAACAACAAACATGTATAGAAGGGATAGGGTAGGAAGGTCAAACGCAATTGTAGACACGATGATTTTTCCCGTGGTTCCGATAGGTGGCGCTATCGTACATCCACATTTATGGAGTCTTCAACCCATGGAGGGTAACGGTCGCGAGAGTCCACAGAGGGCTCCACCCAAAAGGGTCCACGAAGTAGCAACCTTGACTATTCCATAACGGCTTCCGTCCACAAAGGACTAGCCTCACTATGGGTATATCTTCACGAAGTAGGAAATCTCCTTGCCCTTACAAACTTCTTGGTTCACTCCACAACACAAAGTAGGAAATTCCCAAGCGACACTTAACCAATCTAGGAGGCACCACCCTCGAAAAGGGAATAGGCTCGATAATGCCGATGCACTCCTTGCTCTTGTGCTTCAAGATGATAGACTCCTCAACACGCAATCTCTCTCACACAGGTTTGGCTTGGTAGAAGAGATGGGATTGGTGGAAAGCAACTTGGGGAGGTTAGAAATCAAGATCCATATGATTGGAGTGGAAGATCTTGACCTCAACACAAGGGTAGGTGGTTCTCTCTCAAAAAAACCGATAAGATAGGTATGGAATAGTCCTGAGTGCTTCTCTTTCGAGTAAGTGGTGGTGAAGGGGTATATATAGGCATCCCCAAAAATCCAACCATTACACACAAAATGACCAACTCGATGACACCAATGTGTTAATCTCGGTGCTATCGAAATGACCAAAAGGTGGCAACTTTCGAATCTCGGAGGGACCGATATACAATTCTCGGTTGCACCGATAAGGTGACCAACGATCAGATTCCCAATCTCGGTGATGCCGATCCAATATTCCCGATGGGACCGAAAATGTGAATTTGCGTAACAGAAAGTTGGCAACCTAAACTCGGTGGCACCGGTATAGAATCGGTTGCACCGAAGTGGCTAGGGTTTGGCAGAGTCTGTCTAGGTTCTGGAATCAATGGCACCGAAGTGGGAAAGTTGGTTGCACCAATTTTGAGTGTTGGGTATAGAACAGACTTTGGTGGGAGAGTTTGTGGATTTTTTTGGCGACTATCACTTGTGCACGTTTGAGCATATTGTTCACCAACAAAACCTTACCCACTTTTAATAGTATTGGCTTTCCTATGACTCAAAGTGATTTCTCACAAATATAAAATGTAGAGTCCTCTTGCTTGAAGCTTGGCCAACCTATTTCCTTGCATCTTCTGGTTTGTTCACAATCTCCTTTTGCCAATCCTCTCATTGAACATTTCCTGAAATATACTTGGTGGAAACATTAGTTCAATGACTTATATATTGTTATTAATTACCAAAACCACCAAGGGAGCAAATGCGCTTTCAGAATCCACAGCCCGTCGTCCAGTAAGACAACGACGATGGGATCGACTAGGACAACATTGGCAACAACTCGGACGATGACGATAGCGTGGACGGGGATGGCGCGATGGAGGAGTCGGACGTCGTCAACCTCGACGAGTCCAATTAGATTCGTGACAAATCGCGAAGTTTATTAGATTGTTTTAGTAATGTTTAATTAAATTTCGCTTTTAGTTTATTAAAAAAAGTCGTGTTATGTTCGAATGAACTATGGTTATCTAAATTAACTGGTGTTATGTTATCTAAATTAAGTGTTGTTAGAAAAGTGTTGTTGTTGTTATTATTTCTTCGAATTTACCGATAGTAAATTGTTTCAATTTGAATGAAGATTGTCTCAACTTTTATATTTCTATATAATTTTAAAGAATTTGCGTGGAACTTGTCGTAACGATGTTAAGGACCAAACGTGCATTCAGTTGACATTCCCCCTTCCGTCCACACCGACACCGGTGGTTTGCATATGATGTACATGCATGCATGCATGAAATGTACCCAACTTTTGCCAACACTTGAGAATGCACATCCAATTGTGCCACGCAAAATTTGAACAAAATCAAAGACCAAACGCACGTTGTGTCACGTCCGGCATATGTTTTTGCCTAGAAATTCACAGAAAAGGCATGGATTGTCAGAAAATAAAACAAATTGACGTGCCTCCTTGTGAAGTTCATTAGGAAGCGTGGAAAAAATTGGGTCCGTTTGATGAAGGGGAGTAGCAAGATCGCATTGTAGCACCCCTTCCGTCCATATCGACACCAGTGATTTTCACATGATGTACATGCATGCATGCATGAAATGTACCCAACTTTTGCCAGCACTTGAAATGCACATCCAAGTGGGCCACGCAAAATTTGAAAGAAATCAAAGACAAAACGCACGTTGCGTCACGTCCGGCATCTGTTTTTGCCTAGAAATTCACAGAAAAGGCACGGATTGACACAAAATAAAAAATTGACTTGCCTCCATGTGAAGTTCATTAGGAAGCGTGGAAAAAATTAGGTCCGTTTGATGAAGGGGAGTAGCAAAATCGCATTGTAACACCCCTTCTGTCCATACCGACACCGGTGGTTTGCATATGATGTACATGCATGCATGCATGAAATGTACCCAACTTTTGCGAGCACTTGAGAATGCACATCCAAGTGTGTCACGCAAAATTTGAACGAAATCAAAGACCAAACGCATGCTGTGTCACGTCCGACATCTGTTTTTGCCTCAAAATTCACAGAAAAGGAACGGATTGACAGAAAAAAATTGGCGTGCCTCCTTGCGAAGTTCATTAGGAAGCGTGGAAAAAAACTGGGCCCGTTTGATGAAGGGGAGTATCAAGATCGCATTGTAACACCCCTTCTGACGGGGATATACCCCATGGTATGACCCGGCCTGGCGACTCACAGGAGACCCGGCCGAAGACATGACATTCTTATTAAAAGACCCGGTAGGCGAGTCGCAGGATGACCAAGCCCAAGACCAGGCTGGTGAGCCGGCGCCAGGCGGCTCACAAGAGAAAGCCCACAAGAGAAGGCCCGAAGAGAGAAGGATTCCCTTAAAGGAAACAAGACCTGGAGTAGGATTCATGAGAGACTAGTCCTAATCCTACTCCTAGTAGGACTCTATTTGTAAACCTACCCTCTCCACTTATATAAGGAGGGGTAGAGCAGTTCTCAAGAGACACAAGTCTACAAGTTTAGACAACACAAGAGATTAGAGGCTCTCGTGATTAGAGGTAGCAATTAGCACCCTTGTAACCGAGAGATCTTCATCATCATCAATACCAGACAAGCAGGACGTAGGCTTTTACCTCCATCGGAGGGGCCGAACCTGGGTAAAACTCCGTGTCTTCTCGATTCCGATCAACCCCTTCAAGCCACCACTTAGTTGCGTCTCGCCCCGAACCTAAGTCCGTTCACCCGGACATCTGTCGTGACAAATCCACGACAGTTGGCGCCCACCATGGGGCGGCTTTGCACGGTGTTGTGTTCTCGAAGGGATCTCTTTTAGGGATCAAGAAGCTCGCCGGATAAAAAAAGCGACATTGAACAATTGTACACGATGGCACGGCATGGGAGAACCTTGGGTTACACCTTTATGCCATCGCCGCAACCTGTGATCTGCCAAAGCCATTGGAAGGTGGCAGTTGATCAGATTCGCTCTCTACTGGGATGATGCGGGGAAAGTTTGACGGCGTTTTCCAGCCGATGTACCATAGCAATCCGCCAAAGACGCCAAGAATTTCCGTTGCAGTTCCAACGTCCGAGTCCAACTTCTACTGCGCAACAAAGTTATTGGATCAAACATGCGAGCCAAGAAGGGATTTCACATCCAAAGTAAAAAAAGGGCTCTCTCAACCCGGAGACAGACACACACAGGGACTCGGTCTCTGCCTCACGACCGAGCCAACCTCGCCTCTCCCACCGTGGCCACTTCGACCCTGGGCGTCGCCGGATCACGCCGGCCTTGCTCCAGCTCGCGCGTGCGCATGCCCGCGCCGGCCCAACCTGCTCGACTCTGCTGCTGTGGCCGTTGTGGTCTCGCCTCACCACGCTCGCCGCCGCAAGCTCCACCTCTGCCGCGGACCAGCGCCGCCGAGCCGCCGCCGCAAGCCCCGCCTCTGCCGCGGACCAGCGCCACCAAGCCGCCGCCGCGAAGCTCCGCCTCTGGCGTGATTCCGAGCTGCTTCGGGCCGTCGCCGGCTTGCTCCACCCACCTCCGCCTCACGTGTACCCCACGCAAGTCGCTTCCGTAGCGCTCTTTCGAGCCGCCATTGGTACTGAGCCGGCCCGCCCCGACCACTTCTCGCTCGCGAGCCCCGCGCGTTGCGCCGCTGTGACCCGCCCGCCGCCTCGCATGCTCGCCGAGCCGGCGCTCTGCTCCGCTCCTGCCTCGCCACACCCGCCGTGCCGTGGTCACGTTGCCTCGTCCCACCATCACGCGAGCCGCCCGGCTGCTGTGAGCCGCCTGTTCGCGTCGCCCACCATGGCTCGCCTCGCCTCCTCCCTGCACAGGCTCAACACGCCCGGTTGCACGCTCCTCTGCTCTGCCCCTCGCCGTCCGTTGCCCTGTGGCCGACCTGCCTTTAGCTTTCCCCTGGAACGAGCGGAACCCCGCCTCTGAGCATATCTGCACACGTCATTTCTTACTTGTTCGTGCTGCAGTTTTTGTCCAGAGAAGATAACGCCGGTTGACCCAAAAAAAAGGGAACAGGTCCGTGGACAAGGGAATACACGTGATGCATTACGTGGAATACTACTATTCTCAAGATCAATTTTAAACAGATCTAGGCCAGTGTTTGAACAACGCTGGATGATTCGACGGGCGCGTCTGTCTCGCCTGATGCGGCAGCTCGCCTCCGTTGTGGTTTCCTGTGCGTTCACACCCCTGTCTCCTACGGTTGCATCCAAGCCGGCCCACTGTCGAGCCACCACAGCAACCTCCGCCTCTGTCATGGCCTCACTTTGCCTCTGCCATGGTTGTTCACTCGCTCGAGCCATCCTGTCCGTAATTGGACGAGGCTTGGTATGAAGAAATCCAGCCTGAGCGGTGCTGTGCATTGGATCAAATGTCGTTTCCAACACATCAGGTGATATTTGTCCAGTCTATGTTAATCGCATATATTAATTTCATTAAGGACAATTATCTTTGCATGTAATATTTTTTATGCAGGACAGTAATTCAAAGTGGCTTTATACCGCGGAGATGGAGGCGTGCCAACATCATCATGCACCGATGTGCTGTGCAGGCTTACGACGCCGCGACCGTCTCTCGCGACCACACTGGATTACAATGATGCGACCGTTTCTCGTGACCACACTGGATTACAATGTTCCAGCCGTCTCTCGTCACCCGTGCTGGCTTTCAATGCTATGGCTGTCTCTCGCCATCCATGCCGGCTTACAAACACTGTAGCGTCTTTAACAATAGTACCGGCTTACAATGTCGCGGGTGACCTCGGGCGAGTCACCGATTGCACCAGTTTATAACGCCACGGTCAACCTCAAACTTCCAGTAAAGATCCTCAAGCCGCCTCTTCGAATCAACATAAGGCTCGGGGGCTACAGACATGGCAAGACACATTTGGTTGTTTTCAATGAGAAGCCCGAGTCTTTGCAAGATGAAATTTTCCGGCTCAAAAATTTGAGTTGAAGTGGTCTGTTCGCCGTCAAAACGGCTGATCTATCATCCGGCTTTATGCCCTATCAAACACTATTGTAGGGAGGCTTCTTGCCTTCGGGTATAGCTCACATCTCCCCTGCATAGTTGGCTTTTACGTTGGTGCAAGGAGGCTTCTTGCCTTCGGGTATAGCTCACTTCTCCCTTGCACAGCCGGCGATATGCCCAATTAAGCACTGTTGCAAAGAGGCTTCTTGCCTTCGGGTATAGCTTACTTCTCCTTTGTATAGCCAGCTGTTATCAAACTGTTGCAAGGAGGCTTCTTGCCTTCGGGTATAGCTTACTTCTCCCTTGCACAATTGGCTTTATGCCTAGTTTGGTTACATTAAGCGCTGTTGTTGATGGAGGCTTCTTACCTTTGGTATAGCTTACAGGACCCTAAGACAACAGCGTGTACACCAAATTCCAGTTGCTTATCAACTGCGACCATCGAAGGGGGCTTCTTACCGACGGGTATCGCTTATCTCACCCTAATGGCCGGCTTTATGCCACTTCCGGTTACTTATTAACCGCGGTTGTCGAAGGGGGCTTCTTATCGACGGGTTCGCTTATCTCACCCTAACAAACGGCGTTTACACCAAAATTCAGTTGCTTATCAACTGTAGCTGTTGAAAGAAGATTCTTGCCTTCGGGTATAGCTTACTTCTCCTTTCAAACAGCCGGGTTTATGCCGTCTCAGGCTAATTATTAGCCGTGACTGTCGATGAAGGCTTCTTGCCTTGGGGTATAGCTTACATCTCCCATCGACAGCCGGCATTCGCTGTACTCTTACCAGTCAATCTCGCCTAGAGACCCTGAGCCGGTTCAAGAAATTGATGGCTAATCTCGCCTAGAGACCCTGAGCCGGTTCAAGAAATTAATGGCCAATCTCGATAGAGACCCTGAACTGGTATGAGTTCAAGCATCGAGTCCACCTAGAAGAACCATTATATGAGTTTTTTGAGGAAAACAAGATCATCATCACATATTGCATCATGTCGGCTTATCAAACCGGGTCAGAGCAAGGTTATGAGAAAATGAGCAATGTTATGAAAGGTATACATCTCCGGGTTGAGCTTCTTTAAAGCCGCCCTCACAAAAATGCATAATATATTCTGTCTTGTTCGTTTTTGCAGGTTTTATCTCTTAAGATGAGCCACCGTTAAAGTATTCTGCAAAAGCAAATGGATTTTTTAAATAGCCAACATGCCTGGATCTTCATGGTTTATCATAACCAGTAATAAATGATTGGGGTTTTTCAAACCAGCTCGGAGAAATTATTATCTTGCAAAGAGCAGCCCTATCAGATATAATGCCGTGTCATCTAAATTGGTCGGTTCTCGGATTTCTTTAACTGTGCTCTATAGTAATCTACAACACTCTCGGATTTCTCAAGCTTATATTTCCCGGGTTGCACTGCAACCACGAGCAGGAATTTCATGTCAAAGACAAAGGAATTATTCCAGAATGTTCATTCCAGGTTATATTACAACCATGGTCAAAGATTCATTCAACAAATTATGGTGAGACGTACTATTCTCACATAGTCCCGAGTTGCCGCAGGCAGACGATCCGGCACTTGGGGGCTACATTATCCAAGTCCAAAGTTTATATCAATTATGTAAGTCCCATGTCGCTACAAGCATGCACCACGTCACTTGGGGGCTAATGCAAGCCGGTTTTTAAACCATTACATTGTCAGCAAGACCATATTATCTCAAGGAGATGAGCCGGCCCTTCAATATTTTTCTAAAGTCCCAGCCCAGTAATTCTTACTGACCCAACACTTGGGGGCTACAATATTTAGTCGTTTAAAACAGATTATGAGGTTCAAATTCAAGACTCGGCACATCACATTCGGATGAGCCGGCCCTTGGGGGCTACACCCGCCGAAGCTTTCTGATGAGCCACCCCTTGGGGGCTACACCCGCCGAAGCATTAAGATATAAGGCAATTATAAGTCCCAGGTTGCTGCAGGCAGGACAACCCGACACTTGGGGGCTACACAGTCCAAAATGTTATTTGCAAAGCACCAAGTTATCATGGATAATCTCGGAGCTTGGGGGCTACAGGTAATATGGACATATCAAAAACTTTGAGGAGAATTTTCAAGATATTAAATATGGAGTTCAGTTGTTAGACCCGGCGTCACCAACACTTATGACCGGTGTTATCAAAAGATCATCACCCGCCAGAGTTTATATAAGCCGCCCTGCTTCACAAACGAGGGAAGTCCGGTTCTACATCAGATGGATTTTCATCCCAATATTTATCAAGTCAGTAGGATTCTAGTTATTTAACCCGGAGTCACCAACGATAATGACCCGACATCATCAATGATTATGACCCGACGGAGATGACCTGCCAAGAGTATTGGAAGCTGACTCAATGGCGTATGGGTGTTCTATTCTCAATATTTTTCAAAGCAAATTGACAAGCAAGATGATTATCAAGACGACTCATTCATATGCAGAAAAGACCCGGATTTCTGAGAAGCCATTTTATAAGCTGGCCAAAGGAACAAAGCCGGCCACTTAACATATTTGTTACTCTTGTTTCAGGAGCTTACCATGAATAAATTCAAGCTAACCTGGGGGCTAATGACGGGGATATACCCCATGGTATGACCCGGCCTGGCGACTCACAGGAGACCCGGCCGAAGACATGACATTCTTATTAAAAGACCCGGTAGGCGAGTCACATGATGACCAAGCTCAAGACCCGGCTGGTGAGCCGACGCCAGGCGGCTCACAAGAGAAATCCCACAAGAGAAGGCCCGAAGAGAGAAGGATTCCCTTAAAGGAAACAAGACCCGGAGTAGGATTCGTGAGAGACTAGTCCTAATCCTACTCCTAGTAGGACTCTATTTGTAAACCTACCATCTCTACTTATATAAGGAGGGGTAGAGCACCCCTAGAGGGGGAAGTTCTCAAGAGACACAAGTCTACAAGTTTAGACAACACAAGAGATTAGAGGCTCTCGTGATTAGAGGTAGCAATTAGCACCCTTGTAACCGAGAGATCTTCATCATCATCAATACCAGAGAAGCAGGACGTAGGCTTTTACCTCCATCGGAGGGGCCGAACCTGGGTAAAACACCGTGTCTTCTCGATTCCGATCAACCCCTTCAAGCCACCACGTAGTTGCGTCTCGCTCTCGCCCCGAACCTAAGTCCGTTCACCCGGACATCTGTCGTGACAAATCCACGACACCTTCCGTCCATATCGACACCGGTGGTTTTCACATGATGTACATGCATGCATGCATGAAATGTACCCGACTTTTTCCAGCACTTGAGAATGCACATCCAAGTGTGCCACGCAAAACTTGAACGAAATCGAAGACCAAACGCACGTTTTGTCACGTCTGACATTTGTTTTTGCCTGGAAATTCATAAAAAAGGCACGGATTCTCAAAAAATAAAAAACAATTTTTGTGCCTCCTTGTGAAGTTCATTAGGAAGCTTGGAAAAAAATTGGGTCCGTTTGATGAAGGGGAGTAGCAAGATCGCATTGTAACACCATTTCTGTCCATATCGACACCGGTGGTTTTCACATGATGTACATGCATGCATGCATGAAATGTACTCAACTTTTGCCAGCACTTGAGAATGCACATCCAAGTGTTCCACGCAAAATTTGAACGAAATCAAAGACCAAACGCACGTTGCGTCAAGTCCGACATCTATTTTTGCCTGTTTTTACCTAGAAATTCACAGAGAAGGCATGGATTGTCAGAAAATAAAAAAAATGGCGTGCCTCCTTGTGAAGTTCATTAGGAAGCGCGGAAAAAATTGGGTCCATTATATGAACGGTAGTAGCAATATCGCATTGTAACACCCCTTCCATCTAAACCGACACCGGTTGTTTGCACATGATGTACATGCATGCATACATGAAATGTACCCAACTTTTGCCAACACTTGAGAATGCACATCCAAGTGTGCCACGCAAAATTTGAACGAAATTGAAGACCGAACGCACATTGCGTCACATCCGACATCTGTTTTTGCCAGTTTTGACTGGAAATTCACAGAAAAGGCACGGATTGTTAGAAAATAAAAAAATGGACAGGCCTCCTTGTGAAGTTCATTAGGAAACGTGGAAAAAAATTGGGTCCGTTTGATGAAGGGGAGTAGCAAGATCGCATTGTAACACCCCTCCCGTCCATATCGACACCGGTGGTTTTCACATGATGTACATGCATGCATGCATGAAATGTATCCAACTTTTGCGAGCACTTGAGAATGCACATCCAAGTGTGCCACGCAAAATTTGAACGAAATCAAAGACCAAATGCACGTTGCCTCACGTCCGGCATCTGTTTTTGCCTGGAAATTCACAGAAAAGGCACGGATTGTCAGAAAATGAATAAATTGACGTGCCTCCTTGTGACGTTCGTTAGGAAGCATGGAGAACAATTAGGTCCGTTTAATGAAGGGGAGTAGCAAGATCGCATTGTAACACCCCTTCCGTCCATATTGACACTCATGGTTTTCACATGATGTACATGCATGTATGCATGAGATGTACCCAACTTTTGCCAGCACTTGAAAATGCACATCCAAGTATGCCACACAAAATTTGAACGAAATCAAAGACCAAACGCACGTTACGTCACGTCTGGCATATGTTTTTGCCTGTTTTTACCTGGAAATTCACAAAAAAGGCACGGATTGTCAGAAAATAAAAAAATGATGTGCCTCCTTGTAAAGTTCATTAGGAAGCGCGGAAAAAAATTGGGTCTGTTTGATGAAGGGGAGTAGCAAGATCATATTGTAACACCCCTTCCGTCCATACCTATCCCGCTGGTTTGCACAGGATGTACATGCATGCATGCATGAAATGTAGCAACTTTTTCCAACACTTGAGAATGCACATCCAAGTGTGTCGCGCAAAATTTAAACGAAATCGAAGACCAAACGCACGTTTCGTCACGTCCGGCATCTGTTTTGCCCGGAAATTCACAGAAAAGGCACGGATTCTCAGAAAATAAAAAAAATTGACGTGCCTCCTTGTGAAGTTCATTAGGAAGTGTGAAAAAAATTGGGTCCATTTGATGAAGGGGAGTAGCAAGATCGTATTGTAACACCACTTTCGTCCATATCGACACCGGTGGTTTTCACATGATGTACATGCATGCATGCATGAACTGTATCCAACTTTTGCCAACACTTGAGAATGCACATCCAAGTGTGCCACGCAAAATTTGAACGAAATCGAAGACCAAACGCACGTTGTGTCTAGTCCTGCATCTGTTTTTGCCTGTTTTTACCTGGAAATTCACAGAAAATGCACGGATTGTCAGAAAATAAAAAAATGACGTGCCTCCTTGTGAAGTTTATTAGGAAGCGTGGAAAATTTTGGGTCCGTTTGATGAACGGTGGTAGCAAGATCGCATTGTAACACCCCTTCCGTCCATACTGACATCGCTAGTTTGCACATGATGTACATACATGCATGCATGAAATGTACCCAACTTTAGCCAACACTTGAGATTGCACATCCAAGTGTGTCACGCAAAATTTGAACAAAATCGAAGACCAAACACATGTTGCGTCACGTCTGACATCTGTTTTTGCCTGGAAATTCACAGAAAAAGCACGGATTATCGGAAAATAAACAAAATTGACGTGCCTCCTTGTGAAGTTCATTAGGAAGAGTGGAAAAAATTGGGTCCGTTTGATGAAGGGGAGTAGCAAGATGGCATTGTAACACCCCTTCCGTCCATATTAACACTGGTGGTTTTCACATGATGTACATACATGTATGCATGAAATATACCTAACTTTTGCCAGCACTTGAGAATGCACATCCAAGTATGCCACGCAAAATTTGAACGAAATCAAAGACCAAACGCACGTTGCGTCACGTCTGGCATATGTTTTGCCTGTTTTTACCTGGAAATTCAGAGAAAAGGCACGGATTGTTGGAAAATAAAAAAAATTGATATGCCTCCTTATGAAGTTCATTAGGAAGCGCGGAAAAAAATTGGTCCGTTTGATGAAGGGGAGTAGCAAGATCGTATTGTAACACCCTTTTTGTCCATACCTACACCGCTGGTTGCACATGATGTACATGCATGCATGCATGAAATGTACCAACTTTTTCCAGCACTTGAGAATTCACATCCAAGTGTGCCACACAAAATTTTAACGAAATCGAAGACCAAATGCACGTTTCGTCACGTCTGACATCTGTTTTTGCCTGGAAATTCACAAAAAAGACACGGATTGTCAGAAAATAAAAAAAGTTGTCATGCCTCCTTGTCAAGTTCATTAGGAAGCTTGGAAAAAAATTCGGTCTGTTTGATGAAGGGGAGTAGCAAGATCGCATTGTAACACCACTTCTGTCCATATCGATACCGGTGGTTTTCACATGATGTACATGCATGCATGCATGAAATGTACTCAACTTTTGCCAACACTTGAGAATGCACATCCAAGTGTGCCACGCAAAATTTGAACAAAATCAAAGACCAAACGCATGTTGCGTCAAGTCCGGCATCTGTTTTTGCCTGTTTTTACCTGGAAATTCACAGAAAAGGCACGGATTGTCAGAAAATAAAAAAAATGACATGCCTCCTTGTGAAGTTCATTAGGAAGCGCAGAAAAATTTGGGTCCGTTTGATGAACGGTAGTAGCAAGATCGCATTGTAACACCCCTTCCATCCAAACAAACACCGGTTGTTTGCACATGATGTACATGCATGCATACATGAAATGTACCCAACTTTTGCCAACACTTGAGAATGCACATCCAAGTGTACCACGCAAAATTTGAACGAAATCGAAGACCAAACGCACATTGCATCACGTCTGACATCTGTTTTTGCCTGTTTTGACTGGAAATTCACAGAAAAGGCACGGACTGTTAGAAAATAAAAAAATGGACGTGCCTTCTTGTGAAGTTCACTACAAAACATGGAAAAAAATTGGGTCCGTTTGATGAAGGGAAGTAGCAAGATCGCATTGTAACACCCCTTTCGTCCATATCGACACCGGTGGTTTTTACATGATGTACATGCATGCATGAAATGTACCCAACTTTTGCGAGCACTTGAGAATGCACATCCAAGTGTGCCACGCAAAATTTGAACAAAATCAAAGACCAAACGCACGTTGCTTTACGTCCGACATCTGTTTTTTCTTGGAAATTCACAGAAAAGGCACGGATTGTCAGAAAATAAAAAAATTGACGTGCCTCCTTGTGAAGTTCGTTAGGAAGCGTGGAAAACAATTAGGACCGTTTGATGAAGGGGAGTAGCAAGATCGCATTGTAACACCCCTTCCGTCCATATTGACACTCATGGTTTTCACATGATGTACATGCATGTATGCATGAAATGTACCCAACTTTTTCCAGCACTTGAAAATGCACATCCAAGTATGCCACACAAAATTTGAACGAAATCAAAGACAAACGCACGTTGCGTCACATCTGACATATGTTTTTGCCTATTTTTACCTAGAAATTCACAGAAAAGGCACGGATTGTCAGAAAATAAAAAAAATTGATGTGCCTCCTTGTGAAGTTCATTAGGAAGCACAGAAAAAAATGGGTCCATTTGATGAAGGGGAGTAGCAAAATCGCATTGTAACACCCCTTCCGTCCATACCTACACCGCTGGTTTGCACATGATGTACATGCATGCATGCATGAAACGTAGCAACTTTTTCCAGCACTTGAGAATGCACATCCAAGTGTGCCACGCAAAATTTGAACGAAATCGAAGACCAAAAGCATGTTTCATCACGTCCGACATCTGTTTTTGCTTGGAAATTAACAGAAAAGGCACGGATTATCAAAAAATAAAAAAAATGACGTGCCTCCTTGTGAAGTTCATTAGGAAGCGTGGAAAAAAATTGGGTCCGTTTGATGAAGGGGAGTAGCAAGATCGCATTGTAACACCACTTTCGTCCATATCGACACCGGTGGTTTTCACATGATGTACATGCATGCATGCATGAAATGTACCCAACTTTTGCGAGCACTTGAGAATGCACATCCAAGTGTGCCACGCAAAATTTGAATGAAATCAAAGACCAAACGCACGTTGTGTCAAGTCCGGCATCTGTTTTTGCCTGTTTTTACCTGGAAATTCACAGAAAAGGCACGGATTGTCAGAAAATAAAAAAAATGACGTGCCTCCTTGTGAAGTTTATTAGGAAGCGCGGAAAATTTTGGGTCTGTTTGATGAACGGTAGTAGCAAGATCGCATTGTAACACCCTTCCATCCAAACCGACACCGGTGGTTTGCACATGATGTACATGCATGCATACATGAAATGTTCCCAACTTTTGCCAACACTTGAGAATGCACATCCAAGTGTGCCACGCAAAATTGGAACGAAATCGAAGACCAAACACACGTTGCGTCACGTCCGACATCTGTTTTTGCCTGTTTTGACTGGAAATTCACAGAAAAAGCACGGATTGTTACAAAAAAAAGGACCTGCCTCCTTGTGAAGTTCATTAGGAAACATGGAAAAAAATTGGGTCCGTTTGATGAAGGGGAGTAGCAAGATCGCATTGTAACACCCCTTCCGTCCATATCGACACCGGTGGTTTTCACATGATGTACATGCATGCATGCATGAAATGTACCCAACTTTTACGAGCACTTGAGAATGCACATCCAAGTGTGTCACACAAAATTTGAATGAAATCAAAGACCAAACGCACGTTGCTTTACGTCTGGCATATGTTTTTGCCTGGAAATTCACAAAAAAGGCACGGATTGTCAGAAAATAAAAAAATTGACGTGCCTCCTTGTGAAGTTCCTTAGGAAGCGTGGAAAACAATTAGGTCCGTTTGATGAAGGGAAGTAGCAAGATCGCATTGTAACACCCCTTCCGTCCATACCGGCATGGGTGGTTTGCACATGATGTACATGCATGCATGCATGCATGAAACGTACCCAACTTTTGCCAGCACTTGAGAATGCACATCCAAGTGTTGCCACGCAAAATTTGAACAAAATCGAAGACCAAACGCACGTTGTGTCACGTCCGGCATTTGTTTTTGCCTGGAAATTCTCAGAAAAGGCACGGATTTTCAGGAAAAAAAAATTGACGTGTCTCCTTGTGAAGTTCATTAGGAAGCGTGAAAAAAAATTGGGTCCGTTTGATGAAGGGGAATAGCAAGATCGCGTTGTAACACCCCTTTTGTCCATACCGACACCGGTGGTTTCCACATGATCTACATGCATGCATGCATGAAATGTACCTAACTTTTGCGAGTACTTAAGAATGCACATCCAAGTGTGTCATGCAAAATTTGTATGAAATCGAAGACCAAACGCACGTTGCGTCACGTCCGACATTTGTTTTTGCCTGGAAATTCACTGAAAAGGCACGGATTGTCCAAAAATAAAAAAAATTGACGTGCCTCCTTGTGAAGTTCATTATGAAGCGTGGAAAAAAATTGGGTCTGTTTGATGACGGGGAGTAGCAAGATCGCATTATAACACCCCCTCCGTCCATACCGACACCGATGGTTTCCACATGATGTACATGCATGCATGCATGAAATGTACCCAACTTTTCCCAGCACTTGGGAATGCACATCCAAGTCTGCTACGCAGGATTTGAACGAAATCGAGGACCAAACGCACGTTGCATCACGTCCGACATTTGTTTTTGCTTGGAAATTCACAGAAATGGCATGGATTATCAGAAAATTAAAAAAATTGACGTGCCTCCTTGTGAAGTTCATTAGGAAGCATGGAAAAAATTTGGGTCCGTTTGATTAATGATTATGTAACAAGTTAAAATTTAAAGTAATTATAAAACATATAAGGCGTCGTCTTAATATTAAAAGAGCAGAATAGCTAGACAACTGTCGATGTTGTTAGTGGCCCTGCCATGATCTCAGCTAACGTCGCCATAGGAGAATATCCGCGCCCGACGGGATTACCAACGTACATGCAATATGTTTCCACACCTAGCCCTACCCCGACATGATCTCGCCACTGCGCTGCCGCTCTAAACTTCCCCGCTGTCGCCATCCTCCCCCGTCGCCCCGCCAACCCCCTTCCCCAGCTCTAGACTGCCCCACCGCCGCTGCGTTATCTCCCCTCTCCCCCGACTGTCCGTCCACCCCGTCCACCATTGCACCTCTACGTCCGTACGTCACTGTCCGTACTTCCGCCATCCATCGTCGGACGCCCATTGCCACCCCGCCCGTCGTTGCACCGTCCGCCTTCGGCCTACCCCTTTGGGTAAGTACTTTTACGATGTTTTCATGTTCGTATTCACATGTGTAATGAGTTGAATCGTATGTGACAAATTTTTTAAATTATGAAGGATGGATATCGATGGCGTGATTCCATGTTCAGTTGAGAAGTGGGTTAGCTTTGTTGACAAACTTTCAGCAAGTCAAAAAATTACGTTTTATGAAACGGATTTGCAAGGCATGTTACAAATACCGTCCGTAAAGATGCATGAATTTTAACTTCACTTTTTGATCCAAGGCTACAATCGTCATAGTAAAAAATTCATGGTTCAACAGGCATATGGGAGTAAAGGCCTTATTTTAGTAGGGCCTAATGATGTTTTTTTTCTATATTTGGTTTGAAAAATCAAGGAGTTTATGTTGTTGGTTTTCTTAGAATGGAAGGGCAAAAAGCTATGAAAAAAATATCAATTAATTTTGTGGACACAAAAAAGGGTAAGATCATGATTGATGATCTAATCAATAAGATTGTGAGGAATGAAAGCACAGATGATGACTTTGTCCGGATGACGTTTCTAGTTCTGTTGGGGACAGTAATTGCACCAGTCTCTCATGAATATATTCCGAAGGAGTATTATGCCTTAGTTAAGGATAAAAAGATGATAAGTAAGTTCAACTGGAACGAGTTCACTTTGAAGTTCTTCTTGTCGGAGGTTGGAAAGGTTCTAGAGGATGGTCGTGTTAGGGAATGGCCACATGGGAATCTTGCCCTTTTGCAGGTATATTTTATTCATTGTTTTCAAATTATTACCTATGCAATGTTACTCAAATATGTATTCTTCAAACATATTTGGTGTATTGCAATATGCATATTGGGAGAAGGTACAACCAGTTATATGTCCAAAATATGATCCGTTGTCACTTCTGAGCCCCTTGATGAGGAACTGGACGGAAGCTATAGCGGAGAGAAGAGACAAATATGACTATGATTATGATCGCGATGTTGGGACGGTAAATGCATACTATATTCTTTCAATGTTACATTTCCATGGTTCAATTAATTGTGTAAACTTTGATGTATAATTAGTGCTCTCTAATTATCGTTCTTGTAGATTGATGACAATATTACAGAGGAGTATAGGATGAAAAAAATGCTCAAGAACAAGCTGAAAAAAATAAAAAATCAAGTACCAAAAATTCTACTGTTAGTGGAAGGAAGAAAGAGGGCAGCACATCAGAGGCTTCTGTGAGCCAGAAGCCTATTATGGACCGCATTTTAAATGAGCTTAAAGAGATACACAAGGACATGCTTCGTTTGCCAGAGTTATGCGCACGGGTAACAATACAACACATTTTTTACTATCATGCGTAATGTATTTCATTGACTTACATAACTAAGATGAATAAATGTTTTTCGAGAGGATGTTTGAGAAAATGAACAAAACCGGTGTGTTCTACAGAACCGGTTACATGGAAGAAGAAGAAGAGAATCTATACGATGACATTAATGAATCTACAAATGATAGTGCATTTCGTGAGAAGGAGTTTGTTTATCATGATGATATGGACGACTATCGCACACCTTCTTATGGTAAAATGAATAAGAAAAATGACGATGATGGTGGTGATGTGAATTCTCATGGTAAGGTACCTTATTATTGCACTCCTGAGTATGTGGGTAGTTTCAAGGGTGATATGAGTGATCCTATCAAAGTACCCGACATATCAGATGAGAAGGCAAACACGTCTTTAGAGACAAATGAAATATTATCACACGAATCAGGTCATTCTAACGGGGTAGGTGAGGAAGTGGAAGAGGTGCTTCGCAAACGTAAATGCACGGCATCAAAAGCCACAAAGTCTCTTTTTGTTGTTCTTAAACCCATGAAGCGTGCAAAACGTTCTGCCAAAGCAACTAAGATTGTTATGAATCAATATTTTTCAGTGACGCAAAGTTTATTGTATAGTTATGTTTACTAATGTTTGATTTATGATTTGCAGAACTCTTTAGTAAAGAAGATGTTAATAAATCTAGTGATGACGTTGATGTGATCAAAGCGAGTGTTCAGTTCGTATGCGCATGTGAGCGCTCAAAGAAACATAGCATTACACAAATTTTTAATGATGGTTCGGTCAACGTTTTGACTGCGAAAGAGCTTGTCAGATTCTTAACCACGGATGGCTAAGCGGCGATGTAAGTTATTTTCAGTTTTAACATATTTTTCCAGCAAATTACAATCATTACATTTGTTATATCATATTCAGGTTATCAATGCGTACTCATCTTTTTTGCTGGGGAAAGCTAAAGACGAACATTACATTTGCCGACTTGGAGGGTGAAGTGGCTGCTTGATTGTAGAACTGATAAACAGGGCGACAGTAACGACTATGAAACAGTGTCAAATAAAAATGAACCCGTGAATAGATGTCTTAACGAGTATTTCAAAACACCTAAGGTATGTTCGAGTGGTTGTAAGGTATACAAATAATGCAATAGTATAACAAATGCTACATTGATTTGGGTTATATTCTCTTGTCCTTATGCAGGCTTATATGGCTATTAACAAGGATGACAGCTTGGGTTACGGTCGTCATGCATAAGGAAAAGGAAGAGTTCCAGGTTCTAGACTCGTTGATGGGAAAAGAACTTGACAGTAGAACCAGAAAACTCGTTGAGGACTTGGTAGGTTTTAATACACATTTGCATTGCCAAACCATCATGTGTTTACCTTATTTACTGAAAGTTTCTCGCGTTGTTATTTTTATTTTTAGAGAAGAAAAATTGGAGCAGATATTGCATAAGCAAATGCAACCGAAGCTGTTCAACATCCGATTGTATCCATATGGCCTATTAAAACCTACGGAATGCCTCAACAAGAAGATGGGTGAGTATGTAGTTGAATATAATGTTCGTGTATTACACGTGTGATGCATAATTATTTATTGTTAATTATATGCACCAGGAACTCATGTGGATTATTTGTTCTTCATTGCTTTAAAAAATGGAATGACAATAAATCGACTGCCTCATTTTCTCAGGTATAAAACTAATATTAATACTCTTTACTATGAACACTTTATAGTGTACTAACATGATTTGTTTTGAAGAGATCAATTGATGCTTCGAGGGAACTAACGATACGCAAATTATTTTTTCTAAAAAGAACAAGCTTGGGGAAGTAAAAAAACAAAGTTATTAGAATTGCAAGAAAGAAGAAATAGATGACACCGGAGAAGATTCACGGGTGCTTGTGTTTACTACCGGATTAGATTATTCTAGTGTTTTTCATACTTCGTTGTGAACATTTTGTAAAAGACATATATATTTTCCACATATACTTCATGATATTTTGTGGTTGAAAGATTTTATACGTAATGATAATTGTCATGTTTTTTAAATATATAGAATATTATGTCATTATTAAAAATACTATAAAATTTGCTATCTCTATGTCTCATTAGTAATGTGTTTAAGATGAAAAAACGGCGGTAACTGCGCTGGCGCCATTGGTGCACGTAGTTGGCCGCGCGACGTACAATTTTTTGCACGACGGGCTATAGCGTCGAGGGCCGACCCAACTAAGACGATGGGCGTGCGAAACTGGCGACGCGTCGTTTTAAGTCCCACCTCGCCGGCCCAACTGAGATGAGGGCGAAACCGGCGACGCATCGTTTTTAGTCCCACCTCGCCGGCCGAAGGGAATGACGACCTGTTTATATACCCCGCGACCCCCGGCGTTGTTGAATGTCCTATTATGTGACCGTCGGCCCCGGCGTTGTTGAGAAAACAGATCCCAGCGTCGCCGCGGCACGGTAAACGACGGGCATATTTTTTTTCATGAGAAAAAACAACACAATTGACGACGGCTTAAGTGCAGAGTTAACGATGACAAATTATGACAAGTCGTATATCTTAAATAACAGGAAAAACATATACATATTGTCTTATATAACATAATAGTCTTGATTACACATATAATAAAGTCTCATAAGTTTGCATCAAGCGAATACAAAGATAAGTATTGTATTCCATATTATTGAATAAAGTAAACTCTTGTGATTTGTATAAATGAATGAAATAAAACACTTGCAATAACACCGCTTGTGTCTTCAATCCCAGTTACTGCATAAAATAAGTTATAGATTGTAGGAATAGTTACAGAAACAAAACAAAATAAATAAAAGAAACAAACAAAAATACATACTAACACGTACTCTGGATTTCGGTTGCAAGTGGCCTTGTTATGGCCTCCAAGTCTGCATAGGCTACATAGACGTCTGGTTTTCTCATCAAATGATTTTGGTCTTCCATTTTTAGTCACCTTGGGACCATTCTTACCACGACCTCTATTGTTCTGCTTAGGAGCCCCTTTGGTGGACACATTCATTGGATCATGAATCAGAATATGATCCTGATTAGGCTGAAATTTATCATTATTCACAAAGCTGTTGTAACAGCCCGGGATCGACGCTCCAGAAGATTCCTCTTTCATTTCCATTCTCGTATGTGTTTCGTTTGGTTGTCGCATCCATCATCGCATCATTCGCATCATCTTGCATAGCATCGTCACTCGTTTTTGAAAACTTGCGTCCATTCGTGTTCACCGGTTCTCTCAGTTCATGTTGTTGTCTGTTTTGAGTCCAACCACACACGCACGCGCCCGAGACATGTTTAAAAAACCCGTTTTTAAAGTGCGCAAAAATATTCTCTGATCGGGTCGAAACTGGGAGTGTGGTCTTATTTCATTGTAGGTGGACCGCCTGCCAAATTTGGTCGCAATCAGAGTTCGTTTGATATCCCAACGGTTGCCTGTAACGGCACCGTCATCGGGTTATTCGTCAGATGTTTTTGGTGTTTCAAAACTCGTGTCACGGGCCGCAACTTCCCTCTCATCCCCACCTATCCCAACTACACAACCCACTATCCCAATCTGTCCCCTCCCTCCGTTCGGGCCATTGGATCACGATCGGACGAATGAGGTCCAATCCATCCTAGTGCCATTCCCTATTTAAACCACCCCATGGAGAGAGCCCCCTCACTCTCTAGGGTTTCCCCCATGTAAAATTGCAGCCACCCCTTCCAAAACCCCACCATCTAGCTCCACCTCCTCCAAATCCCGTAGCCCTAACCATCTACCAAATTTTAGCCTTTAGATTTTGATCTAAGGGCTCAAAATCGCCCATTTGTCCCTGCCGAACATTGTCCGCGGCCAACCCGGACATGTCCGGGCAACCATAGAGCCCCAGATCCCTCGCAACCGAGCCCGAGCCTCCCATGGGGCCCGTGCGCCTCGTCCTCGCGACCTCGCCGCTTGCCGGTGATGCTGCTGGAGGTCCGCCGCCGCCTCCATGCATGACCCTGACTCCCTCCCGTGTTGCGCCATGCCCCACCGCCGCCGTGCAAGCCGTCCGTCGCCACCCATGGTTGCCCAAGCTCGAAGCCCGTCACCGGTGCCCCCAAGACGCCGCCGTTGGACACTAGCCCGGACCTAATCTGGCCGCCGGAGACCGGATCCGCCCTTCCCCGACCACGCCGGCCCAAGCCCTCGCCGGAGCCTCGGGGACCGCTAGTGCCGGAGCCGCCGCCTCCCTCCTCTGCGCCTCGTCGAGAGGACAGGGACGAGGCGAGCGCCCCGCTCTACACTAGGTGGGCTTCCCGTGTGGGCCTCTCCAGCGCTCCGTCGGCCTGCTCCCTTAGCGTCGGTTGGCCTCCCATCTCCAAGTCCGGCCCAGTGGCCTCTGGTGAGCGCCTCCTCTAAAACCCGCTCATGTGCGCATGTTAGTATCGGTCGCCCTAGTCCACTATTTGGGCCCTATTGCAGATTCGGCCCATAGTGTTTTTTCCCTGCGTGCAATTTTGTCAAATTATCCTAAGATTACTGTTTTACAGAAAAGTCCCTCATTTTCATACATTTAATAACTTTTCATCCGTGCATCGCATGTAAAAACTTTATATATGTAAAGTGACTAGAATTTTGTGTAGATTCATAATAACCAACTCTCACATGTGTTTGAGATGTTTAACTTGCTGTTTTCATGCAATTTGTGTAAATGCCATGGTAAAATGAATTGTTTAATAACTTCTAAACCGTAGCTCCGATGCAAATGTTTTATATATGTAACTTGACTAGAAAAATGTGACCTTTATTTTGCTATTTAACAACTCTAAAAAATGCTTAGATCAGATCTGGTCCAATTTTGAAATTAACATTGGGGTCATTTCGGAAATGCTATAAGTTGTTTCCGGTCTCATTTAATATGGTTAGATGTAGTAGTTGTTTATGCTTCACCTCTTGCAAAGTCTAAAAACATTTAATATTGATGAGTACCTAAACGGAAGTAAACTAAATAATTCGAATGTGGAGTTTCGTCAATATGCAACTCGTTGTTGCATATTGAGCATCACTCTAATGTGTAGTAGTTGTTTGAGGTGAATTGACATGCCTTGCATATTTAAACCGGACATGCATCACATTTGTTTGCGCATCATGTCATGCATATGTTGCGGTGCTATCGCGTGTTGATTGTTGTTTCCGGTTTGCTTCTTCTCGATAGAGTTTCGAAAGCGTTCGAAGTGTGAGGATTCGTTCGACTACGTTGTCTCGTCTTCTTCATGGATTTTTTCTTCTTCCAAGCGGGATCTCATGCAAGATGACACATTTCCCTGGATACCACTACTATCATTGCTATGCTAGTTGTCTCGCTTCCATCGTTATGTCTCGCTACCTACCAGTTGTTTGTCAAGCCTCCCAACATTGCCAGGATAAGCCTCTAAGCCTCCATATCCCAGCAAACCTTTGTTTGGCTATGTTACCGCTTGCTCAGCCCTTCTTATAGCGTTTCTAGCTGCAGGTGCAATTGCTTCCATGTGATACATGGTCATTCTTTTGTTATCACAATATTATTGCTATTTAATTTAATGCACATATATACTTGGTAAAAGGTGGAAGGCTTGGCCTTTTGCTCGGTGTTTTGTTCCACTTTTGCCGCCCCTAGTTACTTGTGAACCGGTGTTATGTTCCATAATTGAGCACTCCTAACATGCTCGGGGTTGTTATGCGGACCCCCTTGATTTTCCTTTTAAGATAAAGCTTGTTTGGCAAGGCCCAACATTGGTACTACATTTGCCTAATAATTAATAAAATGCATAGGGACCCGCCGGCACCCGCGGGTAATTTAATCAACCCCAGGGCCAGTGCTCCTCATGAGTGTTGGTCCAAACTAGAGCACCGTGCGGGGCCAACCCGGGGCAACTCGGGAGATTTATATTAGGCCACCGTACACTTCGCTTATCTATCGTGTCCTGAGAACGAGATACGCGGCTCCTATCGGGTTCGTCGACACGTCGGGTGGCCTTGCTGATTTGTTTTACCTTTCTCGAACGTCTTGAGTGAGGAATTCCAAAAATACTTTGGGCTATCTCGAGGTGGCGGATTCCTTGTGGAATTGCCTAGGAAGATCACGAGATCCGTGGTTGAGGTTATTCCCGCTGCGTGTGGTTAATTTGTGATGGATGAGTTGGAGCACCCCTCCAGGGTTAAATCTTTCGGAAAGCCGTGCCCGTGGTTATGTGGCAAATTTGGAAAACTTGTTTAACATTCGGTCATAGAAAACTTGAAGTAAACACTAATAAAATACACCAACTGTGTGCATAACTATGACTGTCTCTTCTCGTGAGTCCTTATCCGAGAGAGAACACGGTGGGGTTATGTTTGATGTAAGTAGGTGTTCAGGATCAGTTAGTGATCATTACTACCTCACGTCCTTTATTCGTAGACCATCATACTTTATTTTCTGTATTCGTAAGTTAGCCACTCAAACAAATACTTAGTCGCTTGCTACAACCTCACCACTTAACCATACCTCACCCATTAAGCTTTGCTAGTCTTGATACCCTTGGAAATGAGATTGCTGAGTCAGTGTGGCTCATAGATTACTACAACAACAGTTGCAGGTACAGGTAATGCGATGCTTTGACGTGAGAGCGATGCTTGTTTGTTTGGAGTTCTTCTTCTTCTTCTTCTTCAATATAGGATGGGTTCCAGGCGGCAGCCTGGGATAGCAAGGATGGATGTCATTTTGTCGTTTGATTTCGTCTGTAGTCGGACCCTGCTCTTCTGTATGATGTTTGCATATGTTGTTGTATTGATGTGATCTTGATGTAGCTTGTGGCGAGTGTAAGCCAATTCCATATACTCATCTCTTCTGTACATGTACTTGTAATGATATCCATTCTTGCAACACAACAAGATGCGCTTCTATCCCTGTCGAGGACCTCATGCCAAAATGAGGATAGGATCGCATCTTGGGCGTGACAAGTTGGTATTAGAGCCTGTACCGACCTAGGAGCCCTCTTGATTGATCGAACTTGGTCAAGTTGAGTCTAGTGAAAAACTATTTTGAGTCTAGTTATATCAGAGAGTAAGATTCTTTTTACCCCCTTCTATGCTCTAGTGAGGAATTACGACTTAGGAATTTTGATTCTACCCTCTTCTCACTCAATTTTTTTCTAGAATCATGCGGATATTTTGGAATCTATATGATGCCGATGTGATGGAGCTCTGTACTTGGTGCCTCCTGTTATCGAGGAGTAGAACTCTAGGGGATTCTTGACACATCGTTATCGTTCAATTTCTTAGTATCTCACGACGGAGGATGTTCGAAACTACTTCAATACTTTTCGTGGCGAGATAAGGTCGGAGTCACCCAGTACTGGGGAGGTGTCTGGGGTACTGCCATGTTTGGTATCGTTGTGTTTTTGAGGGTCCGAGATAGATGGAGTTCCGAAGCCTCTGGTTTTGTGTTGACGGATGGATACTGTTGGAGTGTAGGGCTTGTTAGTTGTGTGAGATATTTTGCCTCCCTGTATCCCCAACACCTGATTGCATAACCGGAAGATTTCGGGAGTTCTTAGGTAGGAATTCAAGTAGTTACCTAGGCTATCTTCCAAAAGATCGTGATGTGAGGTTGGGGTTCGATATCTAGTGGATTCGTTTGTTCACGGTCTTTCTTACAGAGGACAGTCTCTATATATGTCATCAGATATGCTTTGTCAAGCCTTGTAGTTCGCTACGCCTAGGGAGCATATTCGAGCGTCATTTCAATATGACAATCCAATGTACGATCGATCCCGTGCGAACCTTACCACGAAAATATCGAATGGAATATTTGTCATGAATTTGTTCTGGCTTGTTTCGTAAGCATCATCCTTTGTTTTGTTGGAGTATGGTAATTTGATTTGCTTTGATGTCAATTGGTGATCTCATATATTTCCGGAGCAGTGTTCACATATTTCTGTGGGATTACTAATTCTTATGCTCAATCAAGTTATCATATCAATTCTTTTCCTACCGGTGTGCTTTTCTTCAAGATAATTCTATCCTCTTCAATATTTGCAAGATCAATCCTCTTATTTCCTTCTGGAGTTCTGTTGGGAGACGTAGTAGTAAATCAAAATTTTCCTACGTGTCACCAAGATCTATCTATGGAGAAACCAGCAACGAGTGGGAGAGATTGCATCTTCATACTTTTGAAGATCGCTAAGCGGAAGCATTACAAGAACGCGGTTGATGGAGTCGTACTCGCAACGATTCAGATCGCGGTGGATTCTGATCTAAGCGCCGAACAACGACACCTCTGCGTTCAACACATGTGCAGCCCGGTGACGTCTCCTACGCCTTGATCCAGCAAGGAGGAAGGAGAGGTTGGGGAAGGGCTCCAACAGCAGCACGACGACGTGGTGGTGGTGGAGTAGCAAGGTATTCCGGCAGGGCTTCGCCTAAGCGCCGCGGAGGAGGAAGAAGAGAGGTAGGGCTTTGCCGTGAGAGAGAGAGTTCAGAACTGTTCTCAAAAGGCCAAAACCTCAAGTATATATAGGAGGAGGGAGAGTGAGGGCTGCCTTGGCCCCTCCTCCAAAGAGGAGGGCTTCGGCGAAGTGGGGATAGAGTCCACCTCCCACAAGGGAGGTGGATCTCCTCTTTTAAAACCCTTTGCCCTTTATCTCCAGATCTCCAGCCACATGGGCCTTTCTAGAAGGTATTGGCCAGCCCAATAAGGGCTGGCACACCTCCTCTAAGGGCCCACAAATTCCTATGGTCGTCACACCCCTCCCGGGGGTCCTCCGGCACCCTCCCGGCACTCCCGGTACAATACCGATGAGCCCGAAAACTTTCCGGTGACCAAAACTGGACTTCCTATATATCAATCTTTACCTCCAGACCATTCCGGAGCTCCTCGTGATGTCCGGGATCTCATCCGAGACTTTGAACAACTTTCGGTAATCACGTATACCATTTCCCTATAACCCTAGCGTCATCGAACCTTAAGTGTGTAGACCCTACGGGTTCGGGAGACATGTAGACATGACCGAGACACTTCTCCGGCCAATAACCAACAGCGGGATCTGGATACCCATGTTGGCTCCCACATGCTCCACGACGATCTCATCGGATGAACCACGATGTCGGGGATTCAATCAATCCCGTATACAATTCCCTTTGTCTATCGGTATGATACTTGCCCGAGATTCGATCGTCGGTATCTCTATACCTTGTTCAATCTCGTTACCGGCAAGTCTCTTTACTCATTCCGTAATACATCATCCTATGACTAACTCCTTGGTCACATTGAGCTCATTATGATGATGTCTTACTGAGTGGGCCCAGAGATACCTCTCCGTCACACGGAGTGACAAATCCCAGTCTCGATTCGTGCCAACCCAACAGACACTTTCGGAGATACCCGTAGTGCACCTTTATAGCCACCCAGTTACGTTGTGACATTTGGCACACCCAAAGCATTCCTACGGTATCCGGGAGTTGCACAATCTCATGGTCTAAGGAAACGATACTTGACATTGAAAAGCTTTAGCAAACGAACTACACGATCTAGTGTTATGCTTAGGATCGGGTCTTGTCCATCACATCATTCTCCTAATGATGTGATCCCATTATCAACGACATCCAATGTCCATGGTCATGAAACCATGACCATCTATTGATCAACGAGCTAGTCAACTAGAGGCTCACTAGGGACATGTTGTGGTCTATGTATTCACACATGTATTATGGTTTCCGGTTAACACAATTATAGCATGAACAATAGACAATTATCATGAACAAGGAAATACAATAATAACCATTTTATTATTGCCTATAGGGCATATTTCCAACAAGTTCGTCTCATCTGTCCCAAGTTTTCTTTGTTTTTTCCCACCCTCCCGCCCTTTTTCTTTAATGATTAAATTATCATCCAAGTGTCTTTTTTAGTCATGTGATCCTTCCGCTATCATTTCTTCCGTATTGTCTCCAGTGATTCAGTGTGAAGAGTCTCAGGAATTTCAATTTCAAGATCTTTCCTCATATTCTTTGTTCTTGTTATTATTCTTCTCTGGTGGATTAATTCAAGCTCTCGGTGTTCATCATATCCTTTCTCATTCGTTTAATGGTTTCCATGTTGGGAATTCTTATTCAAGCCTCTCTAGGTTTTCATATCTCCCTGTTCTATCCGGAGTGCTGCAGATATCTTAGAAGATTCATGTTCGCATTCAATTCCTTTCAAATTATTTCGAGGGTTCTCACCTCATCAAGTTTCCATTTGTATCGGTGCAATCTCTCTTTCTGAGCATTCATTTCAATGGTGGTTTCCTTTCAGTGGGCCCATAACCCACAGGTTTTCCCCAAGATCTTACCTGGCTCTTCTAATATTTTCGGAGATGTTCTCAAGTTCTCCTCTAATATGACGTAAGAATGAATTTCATTAGTCATATGCCTCCTCAAAGCTAGCTTCTAAATCATTTCCATCACTGGCTCAACTTTCTTTATTCATTGTTTCGGAGTGCCTTGGTAAATCATGGTGTTGTTTCTCGTCATCATTCTTACCATTGAAGACCGAAGGAGAGTTTCTCTGAAATATTGGTCCATCCTTGGATATCCATGCTTTCAGCTTGATGCTATCCTCTTGAATTGTTTCGATCATGAGTAATTCGTTCCATATCTATCTGGTGCATTTAGAGTTGTTTTCATTTCTCGATCCTCCCAAAGGCCATCATTTAAGAAGTCTTCTTCATTCTCAGCTTTCAGCTTTCATTCTCAAATTCTTCTCAATTGTTGTTCCTTCGTTCGTATCTCAATTATTCCGATGCCTTGTGAAGTTTTCTATTAGGTGGATCATGCTCTCTTTGTTCTCATGTTCTATCATTCATTTGTATTATCCTCTTTAGTTTCTAATTCTTGCCGGTGTTCTCGTTCAAGACTTCTTCAAGATTGTGTTCTACCTCTCTCTTCAATCTTTTCAAGAAGAATAAGTTGTGTGCTAAATCCGTTGCTTGTCATCAATTTAATTTGATGAAGGATAAGCATAGCATAATTCTTATTATGTTTCATCGAAGTGATTTAATTCTTCTTCCATAGTTGTGCATCATATCGAAAATTCTCAATTCTAAGTGGTTCTTCTTTTCTATCTCTTCACGAAGCTTCATCTAAATCATAGCAAGTCCTCAATCTTGTCGTTTCGTAACCTTCAATTCTTTACTATCATTCTTTCATTCGAGAGTTCATCCTGATGCTTCTTCATGGTGGTTTGTCAAGGAGTTAATTCTTTCTTGAAATATTCATCAAGATTCTTGTTGGAGGTGCTCAAGTGTTCTTTATCTTGTATTTCTAAGTTCAATTCCTTCTCCATTGTCTTTTGAGATGGTTTTATTGAATTCTTGAGGAGTCTCGAAGGAAAATTGTCAAGAATGAGATAAGTAAACCCATCATGTCTTCTTGGAGTTATCTGGGATTGGATTTCACCTAAAGCATTTCCTAAGGATTGTTGCTATCATGGTGTCATAAATGCTCCAAGTTTCATCCTCTTCTTGGTGACAGAAGTTTTTTATATCTTGTTGCTCTCAAGCAATCCTTATTTTGTCAGTGGCTGGTTGTCACCTCATTATGTTGAGATGTTGTCTATAAGCCCACAACAAGCTTATTCTTTTCGTTGTTGGTTTTCAACAACTCCGTTCAACCTATGCTTCTCAAATTCATTGGTGGTAAAAGTTGTCATTTTCTTATCCGTTCTCTTCTCTCCAAAGATCTAGCTTCTATTCTTTTGTTCCGGAGGCATAGTGGTGTTGCTCTTTTCAACTCACATCTAGTTTGATTAAGATCATGTTCTTCCCTTGTTTGTCCATTTACTGGAGTGCTGTGAAATCTTTTCATGATCCCTCCATCTTATGAAGTTTTGATTCCAATCCAACCAAAGTTTGGTGTCTCTCTTCAATTTATTTCCATCATATCAAATTTTGCCCCTCTATCCTATCGAAGTGCTGCCGAAATTCTCTTGTGAATTCATGCTTGTTCCTCATGTCATTCTTCATCTCTTTGCAACCTTCAAGATTCATTGGTTTCACTCATTTTTCAAAGAAGCAACTAAGTTTTACCTCTTGCTCTTTCTCTTCCCCTTATAATCTACATATCGGGACGAGATCCTCGTGTAGTGGAGGAGAGTTGTAACAGCCTGGGACCGACGCTCCAGAAGATTACTCTTTTATTTCCATTCTCGTATGTGTTTTGTTTGGTTGTCACATTCATCATCGCATCATTCGCATCATATTGCATAGCATCGTCACTCGTTTTTGAAAACTTTCGTCCATTCGTGTTCGCCAGTTCCTCTCATTTCGTGTTGTTGTTCGTTTCGAGTCCAACCACACACGCACGAGCCCGCGACATCGTTTAACAAAAACGGGTTTTAAAGTGCAAAAAAAATATTCTCTGATCGGGTCGAAACTGGGAGTACGGTCTTATTTTATTGTAGGTGGACCGCCTGCCAAATTTCGTCGCAATCAGAGTTCGTCTGATATCCTAACGGTCGCCCGTAACGGCACCGTCATCGGGTTATTCGTCGGATGTTTTTCGGTGTTTCAAAACTCATGTCACGGGCCGCAACTTCCCTCTCAAACCCACCTAGCCCAACTACACAGCCCAATAACCCAATCTAGCCCCTCCCTCCATTTGGGGCCATCGGACGGATGAGGTCCAACCCACCCTACTGCCATTCCCTATTTAAACCACCCCATGGAGAGAGCCTCCTCACTCTCTAGGCTTTCCCCCATGTAAAATTGCATCCACCCCCCCCAAAACCCCACCTTCTAGTTCCACCTCCTCCAAATCCCATAGCCCTAACCACCTGCCCAATTTCAGCCTTTAGATTTTGATCTAAGGGCTCAAAATCGCCCATTTGCCCCTGCCGGACATTGTCCGCGGCCAACCCGGACATGTCAGGGCGACCATAGAGCCCCAGATCCCTCACAACCGCGCCCGAGCCTCCCATGGCACCCAAGCGCCTCGTCCCCGCGACCTTGCCGCTCGCAGGCGATGCTGCCGAAGGTCCGTCGCCGCCTCCACGCGCGACCCCGACTCCCTCCCATGTTGCGCCATGCCCCACAGTCGTCGTGCAAGCCGTCCGCCGCCACCCATGGCTGCCCGAGCTCGAAGCCCATTGCCCGTGTCCCCAAGATGCCGTCGTTGGATGCCAACCCGGACTGGATCTGGCCGCCGGAGACCGGATCCGCCCTTCCCCGACCTTGCCGGCCCCAAGCCCTCGCCGGAGCCCCGGGGACCGCCGGTGCCGGAGCCGCCGCCTCCCTCCTCTGCGCCTCGTCTGGAGGACAGGGACGAGCCGAGCGCTCCGCTCTGCACCGGGTGGGTCGCCCATGTGGGCCTCTCCAGCGCTCCACCAGCCTACTCCCGTCACGTGGGCCAGCCTCCCATCGCCATATCCGGCCCAGTGGCCTCTGGTGAGCGCCTCCTCTAAAACCCGCTCATGTGCGCATGTTAGTATCGGTCGCCCTAGTCCACTGTTCGGGCTTATTGCAGATTTGGCCCACAGTGTTTTTTCACTGCGTGCAATTTTGTCAAATTATCCTGAGATTACTGTTTTACAGAAAAGTCCCTCATGTTTATACATTTAATAACTTTTCATCCGTGCATCGCATGTAAGAACTTTATATATGTAAAGTGACTAGAATTTCATGTAGATTCACAATAACCAACTCTCACATGTGTTTGAGATGTTTAACTTGCTGTTTTCATGCGTTTTTTGTAAATGCCATGTTAAAATGAATTGTTTAATAACTTTTAAACCGTAGCTCCGATGCAAATGTTTTATATATGTAACTTGACAAGAAAAATGTGTAGAATCTCATGGTGACCTTTATTTTTCTGTTTAACAACTCTAAAATATGCTTACGACAGATCTGGTCCAATTTCGAAATTAACATATGTGGTCATTTAGGAATGCTATAAGTTGTTTCCGGCCTCATTTAATATGGCTAGATATAGTAGTTGCTTATGCTTCACCTCTTGGCAAGTCTAAAAATATTTAATATTGATGAGTACCTAAATGGGAGTGAACTAAATAATTTGAACGTGGAGTTTCATCAATATGCAACTCGTTGTTGCATATTGAGCTTCACTTTAATGTGTAGTAGTTGTTTGAGGTGAATTGACATGCCTTGCATATTTAAACCGGACATGCATCATATTTGTTTAAGCATCATGTCATGCATATGTTGTGGTGCTATCGCGTGTTGATTGTTGTTTCATGTTTGCTTCTTCACGATAGAGTTCCGAAAGCGTTCGGAGTGTGAGGATTCGTTCGACTACGTTGTCTCGTCTTCTTCATGGATTCATTCTTCTTCCAAGCGGGATATCATGCAAGATGACACATTTCCCTGGATACCACTACTATCATTGCTATGCTAGTTGTCTCGCTTCCATCATTATGTCTCGCTATCTACCACTTGTTTGTCAAGACTCCCAACATTGCCATGATAAGCCTCTAACCCTCCATATCCCAACAAACCTTTGTTTGGCTATGTTACCGCTTGCTCAGACCTTCTTATAGCATTTCTAGCTGCAGGTGCAATTGCTTCCATGTGACAACATGGTCATTCTTTTGTTATCACAATATTATTGCTATTTAATTTAATGCACATATATACTTGGTAAAAGGTGGAAGGCTTGGTCTTTTGCTCGGTGTTTTGTTCCACTTTTGCCGCCCCTAGTTACTTGAGAACCGATGTTATGTTCCATAATTGAGCGCTCCTAACATGCTCGGGGTTGTTATGGGGACCCCCTTGATTTTTGTTTTAGGATAAAGCTTGTCTGGCAAGACCCTACATTGGTACTATATTTGCCTAATAATTAATAAAATGCATAGGGACCCACCGACACCTGCGAATAATTTAATCAACCCCAGGGCCAGTGCTCCTCATGAGTGTTGGTCCAAACTAGAGCATCGTGCGGGGCCAACCCGGGGCAACTCGGGAGATGTCTATCAGGCCACCGTCGCTTCGCTTATCTGTCATGTCCTGAGAACGAGATACACGGCTCCTATCGGGTTCGTCGACACGTCGGGCGACCTTGCTGGATTTGTTTTACCTTTCTCGAACGTCTTGAGTGAGGAATTCCAAAAATACTTTGGGCTATCTCCAGATGGCGGATTTCCTGTGGAATTGCCTAGGAAGATCACGAGATCCGTGGTCGAGCTTATTCCCGCTGCGTGTGGTTAATTTGTGATGGATGAGTTGGAGCACCCCTGCAGGGTTAAATCTTTCGGAAAGCCATGCCCGCGGTTATGTGGCAAACTTGGAAACTTGTTTAACACCCGGTCATAGCAAACTTGAAGTAAATTCTAATAAAATACACCAACTGTGTGCATAACCGTGACTGTCTCTTCTCGTGAGTCCTTATCCGAGAGAGAACACGGTGGGGTTATGTTTGACATAAGTAGGTGTTCAGGATCAGTTAGTGATCAGTACTAGCTCACATCCGTTATTCATAGACCACCATACTTTACTTTTTGTATTCGTAAGTTAGCCACTCAAGCAAATGCTTAGTCGTTTCCCGTAGCCTCACCATTTAACCATACCTCACCCATTAAGCTTCGCTAGTCTTGATACCCTTGGGAATGAGATTGCTGAGTCCCTGTGGCTCACAGATTACTACAACAACAGTTGCAGGTACAGGTAATGCGATGCTTTGACGTGAGAGCGATGCTTGTTTGTTTGGAGTTCTTCTTCTTCTTCTTCTTCTTCAATCTAGGATGGGTTCAAGGCGGTAGCCTGGGATAGCAAGGATGGATGTCATTTTGTCGTTTGATTTCGTCTGTAGTCGGACCCTGCTCTTCTATATGATGTTTGCATATGTTGTTGTATTGATGTGATCTTGATGTAGCTTGTGGCGAGTGTAAGCCAATTCCAGATACTCATCTCTTCTATACATGTACTTGTAATGATATCTATTCTTGCAACACGATGAGATGTGCTTCTATCCCCGTCAAGGCCCTCGTGCCAAAATAAGGATAGGATCGCATCTTGGGCGTGACAGCTGTGCTGACTAGGTTCTTCATTCCCCAAGATGTCCTTACTTGCTATAATTTGTTCCATTGCTGCCAACATCTTGTCGAATAAGAATGTGTTATGACATGCGATATGAGAAGCTTCTGCATATACAATGCTCAACTTACTATATCTAGCTCTGGCCTCAGTACCAGTCCAACCCCATGAAAACAGATTGCTAGTGTGCTTCAGGGCAATCCAGATCTTGATTTCTTTGTGAACCTTCGTAGGACACAACACTTAAATATTGTAGGTAAGTTGAGTGCATTCAAAACATGAAGAATATGTTTGCAAGGAAGACCTTTGCGAGTCATACTTTGATAACTGCACTTTATAGTTTCTGCGGAGTTACTTGGTGCATAGTCCACAGTAAAACTGTGATCCTTGTTATTTTTCCATGCAACCACGAATCTGTGTCTGTCGGCTCCTCTCAATCTATCAATTACCTCAAGCTGATGTACCTTCTTTAAATCTTCCAACGAGATGTACAAGTTTGCCTTTGTGAATACTTTGGCAGCAAACACCTCAATGGTCTTACACTCAGTCACTGCTACTGGTAGAGTCTGTGAGGCCATGCAATCATCATGCGATTCATTCTCGCGGAGGCCCATAATGCAATTCTCATAGTGTACAATCATGTCAACAATTGTCATACCGTAGTTAAGATGTAGGTGCGGACATGAGTTAAGGCTCTCGCTCCTATGATTACTCTGCATACCAAGAAATAACCCACCAGACAAATATGATGCAGCCCAAAGCTTCTTCTTCGTGTACATCCTATGTAGCCATGTTTTTCTTTTCTCCGTCTGCCATTTACGAACAAACGCGGCCCATCTCTCCTCGAAAACTGTATGTGTGGTGGCGTAGTACAGGAGTGACCTGAATTCCTTCAGTGACTTGTGGTGGAGGTGTTTTTGCATGTTCTTTTCAATATGCCATGAACATAGACGATGCCATCCGTCAGGAAGCACCTTCCTGATAGCCCTTATCATGGCTGCATCTCCATCAGTAATTACGGACTAGGACTTCTTCTGATAGTGAGCTTTCAAAAACGTCTCTAGCAACCAAACATACATACCTTGAGTCTCATCTGAAACAATGGCACATGCAAATACCGTAGTGCAACGGTGATTATTGAGACCGACAAAAGGGATAAACGACATTCCATACCTATTCATCTTGTACGTACTGTCGAACACAGTGACATCAACGTAGTCAAGATAATCCCGATGTGATTGCGAATCACACCAGAAAAAGTTGTTCAACCTACGTTCAGCGTCAACAGTATGCTCAAAGAAGAAATCCGGATCCCTGTCCTTTCTAGCTATCATGATTCCTATAGCAGTGTCAGCATCACCCTGAGCAAGCAGTTTCATCTTCTCCCCGTAGCACATATTATACAGCTTCCTCCTTCCAAACCCTGTCTTAGCATACAAACCGTACCTGCTGACAAAGTTATCAAAAATAATGTGCTTTCTTATCCCAGCTCCTGCCGTAGCTAATATCTCTGCTTGCTGAATTTTTTTGATCACATTGTGAGATCGGAGGAAATTGACTTCGTTCGGTCTTGCAAGAACGTGGCGGTGATCATCAAAGAAACTGCTGACATACCAAAGTTCACTCTTTCTATCAAGCTTCACTGTTAAATGGCTTCACAGAAGCATCGACTCTCCGGTCTCAGTCTGCGGGTCAGCCTTCCATGGTACAAAATTTGGCCTGTCATTTTCCTGCCATGGAACAGATATATCTCCTCAAGCGCAAAACTTTTGAAGAACCTTTTGCAAAAACATTCAAGTCCCTCCTAATACTGAACCCACGATCTTTCACGTACGCCTCTCCTTCTGACCTGAATGTCTTGGCCATCACTTCCCAATGCCTATCCAGTGACTCTTGCTGATATTCATCATAGCCGATGTCAAGGTCAAACTCAAGACCGTCAACATGCTCATCGTGCCCACTAGGACCATCAACACCCCCCCTGCAAAATAAGACATATGACCATGTTCGTGAGTCTGTTGCTATGTTGTTAGTTTTTATGAATAATTTGAACACTATAACTTACTTCGCTCACACTTCCTTCATTAGATGCATCGACATCGTCCTCATCATTGTCATCATCCTCATTATTGTCATCATCCTCATCATTGTCATCATCCTCATCATTATCATCATCTAAAGTTCTCGGCTGAGTGTCACCATCGGTATTTCTCTGTGCAGATTCAAATGTGTAAGTGGTAATACAATTTGTATGCTAGTAATTATACAACATATTTGAAACGTACCTGGGTTCCACTTTTAGCATAAGATTGTTCATCTATATCGTAATCGTCATTGTCATCATTGGCATGCACCTATTTAAATTCGATAGCAAATGTAAGTATCAATGTATTAGCTTATATTCCATAATTTTTAGTCAATGTACACAACACTTACGTTACCACTATATGATTCATCCTGACTCATATAGTTGTGCCCGCCGCTGTGCGTTGTCGCCGTGTTTCTTAGGGACCACGGTGATGGTGACGGTGAGAAGGGCGTCGAAGCGTCGGTGGCGGAGGTTAGCACGTCCACCACGGCGGAGAGGTGCGAGGGGAGTCACGTCGGCGATGGAAACAACGGCGGAGACGACGGCGAAGACGTACGGGGTAGCTTAATGGCGACGGCGGAGACATCGGCGAAGACATGATGGGTGGCGTAACGGCGGCGGCGGAGACGTGCGGGGTGACGTAACGGTGGCGGAGACGCGCGTGGTGGATTCACGGCGGCAACGAAGACATGGGGGTGGAGTCACGACGACGGCGGAGAAAAAAGGTAGGGTTTCTATTGTTTTTTTTTCTCTTCCAAACTAACCGCCGACGTGTGGGCTGATGTGGCGTCCGGCCGACGTGACGTATGTGGAGATCGGGCATACGATGAGTGGGGAAACGTACGACGGGCGAACGGACGGGCGACGGATACTGTACACAATATATAATAAAGACCATACTGTGGGGGTTTGTACCGAAGTCCTTCTGTGAAAATCCACGATACCGGCCCGCTCTTCACTCTAGAAGAGGACAAACTCACTCAATCAGTTTCTGAAAGCTCGCATGATCGATCCGACAGCGAGTAGTTGGTTGCATTTTGACAGTTTTTCTAATCTTATTATTTCGAGCACCAGTCAAAGAAACGCACTCTAGAATCATCCTTTTTTACTACGTATAGGCCACGTACACCGGAGAGTCTTTGTTTACGAACGGCACGACAAAAACGAAGCGAGGGAGGAACACACAAAGCATGGAAGTAATTAGGCGCTTAACTTTGATGGACGGAGGCGGAAAAGCTGTTCACGTGACGTCATCCCTCAAATCGCTCGTGACGTCCGCACGAATGACTAGTCCAGGAGAGACAGAGATCGATCCGGGGGGATGGATGGCCGGAGGGGAGGGGATGGGAACGGCCCTGTCGACGTCGACGTCGACGGGCCCCCCGAGCGCCAGTCGGACGGGACGGCATCAATGCACGCTGCTGCTGCTCTCTATAGGCCTCGCAGGATGTGGCGCCCAACGAGGATCTAGGCCATGGCTTGCGGCTGGCCCGCCCGGCTCTGCTCCCCCCCAGCAGTGCCCGTCTGGTGTTCGAACAAATGCCTCAGCGGCCAGCGGGGCGCCGGCAGCGGAGCCGACCCTACCAGCGAGTGCACCGGTGGCACTAACTGTACCTACATCTACCGTGGCCAGTTCCCCGGTGGTGGAATCCTTCACCCTCCGCCATTAACTGCCGTGCGTTAATGGCCGGACAAGAGCCAGAACACGAGCGGCCACGGAACGGCGCTTAGGCCGGGAGGCGAAAATGTCAAAAGACGGCGACGCCCGAGGCGCCAGTGAGGTCGGTCGGAGGTGACCTTGCTGGAGCCAAGTGGATGATGGTACGTTTTTTGGCTTTCCGCGATCGGTGACTAAATCAAGGATTTGTCAACTCGGAATTCCTCTCAACGTCTGTGAACCCAGTCAGCAGTCAGCGGTCAGCACACACCCTCCCCGCTCACCATCGCTGTCCGCAGATTCCATTTCAGTCACAGCCTCCTGATGGCCAATGCCAGGTACTCTACCGGCCACTCTTGCTTATCTACAGCACTGTGTGTTCCAAACCAACTATGCAACAGTCACGCAGCCCCATCGTCTATTTGTCTGGCTGTACTACTAGTATTTGATAGCCGAGGTGCGTGTTTGCTCATTATTTTTCGGTGCATTATAGGTTTCTCCAACTCCAAAATGGTGCTGATGAGACCATATCCTTATGCGTGTGTGCATATCGCATACGACTGGGTCCAGCCTAATAAGCTATCAGATGATTGATTGCCTGGTACATTGCCGTGGGGGTCCTGCCTTGTTTGTTTCTGCCATTTGCTTGATTGATTTCATCGCTCTTTCCTTCCCTTCCCCCTTTTGTTCGCCGTCCACACTTCACACCATCCACACCATCGCCGAGGCCGGAAAACCTCTGACATCTTTCAACTCTGAAGCACACGAGCGCCCCTCACTACCCTGAACAGCGGTCGCTCTGGGCGCACGCTCAAACTCGCAACCGCAGCATTGCAACGCCTCCCCGTTCCAGGTACGTCTCTTATTTTCTCTTACTGTGCTCGGTTCTTCGACATGGATGTGTAGCTTCCATTGCCAACAGTCTTCCACTTCTCCACTCGCAGTCAATTGTACTAGTCACCCTGATCTGGGTACAAGCTCCAACCTGCAACCTCGGCTAGGGGCTGGATGTATGATGGCTAGTGAGGGCAGCCGTTCGGTGTGTGTGACCATGTCTGTGTGAGGAGCATTGCGTTGCCGCTTTCCCCTTCCAGGTATGATTCTCAGTTTCTCTTACTATGCGTGGTTGTGAGACATGGATGCATTACATCCATTGCCAATAGCCTACCACTTCCCCCATTTGCAGTTGGCTTTACTAGCTAGTGACTCCCTCTGCTTTTATTTACCCTGCATGTTAGCCTTGTCGTAAGTCAAATTTCTAAAGTTTGACCAAGTTTATAGAAAACAGTATGAACATTTACAGTAACAAGTATATATGATGTGAGAATTTAATCAATGATGAATCTAATGGCATTGATCTGGCATTGTAGATGTTAAATCATTTTTTCTGTAAAAGTTCAATGGGAAATATCCAGACCACTTATTTTGGTGGATCAGATTACAATGGTGAAGTTCAATCATGTACATAACTGTTACTACTGTTGTAGTGTGAGAAACACGGACACGGCTTATTTCCAACCATAATCATTAGATTAAAACCGAATAAAAAATATAATTATGTTCTCATATATTAACATATGTATTGTATTATCTAGCAAACATCACAGGAAATTCGTCTAATAACGATATAAACAAGGGGTTTGTCCTTCTTAAGACTCTAAGCTTACAATTTGCTTTCGTTTTTCAACACTAACCCAGTGTGTACTCCTGTGGTTGACTGGGGCCAACTTACTACACCACTAGCTCACACTCACTTTCTGGAGAAGTCCATATGATTGTTACTGTTTTTATTTAAAATAATTCATATTGTGGTTATCATTGTGTGGTCAAGCAGTCAAGGTAGCCTTTAACGCGCTCTCCTCTTGTTGTTTTCCTTTGGGACATAGACTTCAGCAAGCCCCTCTTCTTCCTAGCTTCCTTCTTTGCCTTTTCTTCTCCAGCACAGTCCTTGAATGATATCCAAATCTTCCATAGATCTTCTCTCACCCAAGAAACTCTTGCCCAATTCTGCAGATGCAAGCATTGTTGAGGCTGGAAGTCCCCAGTTACCTTTGAAGCATACGAGTGTACTCACTTGTCTGAGCAGCAAATCTGTCCATCGCTCTGGGTACAAGCTCAAACTTGCAACCTCAGCTAGCGACTGATGTATGGCTAATGCCTTTCCGTGCCAGGTATGATCCTTACCTTCTCTTCCTGTGCTTGGTGTTTAGAAATAGATGTATGATTTCCATTGCCAATAGTCATCTACTTCTTCGATTGATTTTAATTTTCCTAGTTGCCCTGTAGGATCTGCTAGTATTTGGACAAGAAGTAATAAATATGTGTTTCTAGAAACAATCGGACCTATGTAGGCTGCTTATTTTGGTGCGTCAAATTACGAAGGTTAAGTCCAATCATGTATATTGCTGTTATTGTTGTATAGGAGAAACACAACACTAATTGCAAGCTGCACAGGAAGTTCATCTAGTTATAGTATATACAATGGGGTTGACCCTTTTAAAGCTTCAATAAGCTGGCAATTTGCTTCCGTCTTTTAACAGCAACCCAGTGTGGATGGGGCCTCTTAATACAACACCAACTCACACCTTCTTTCTGGAGAAGTTTATGTACATGAGCTAATGATTCATATGGTGATTACTGTTTGAAAAATAATAAATATTGTGGTTATCCTTGTGGGGTCAAGCATGGAAGGCAGCCTTTAACGCAGTCTCTTTCTGTTGTTTTCGTTTGGTGTATATACTTCACTAAGTCGCTGTCACGCCCAAGATGCGGTCCTATCCTTATTTTGGCACGAGGGCCTCGATGGGGATAGAAGCGTATCTCGATGCGTTCGCAAGAATGGATATCATTACAAGTACATGTACAAAAGAGATGAGTATATGGAATTGGCTTACACTCGCCACAAGCTACATCAGAGTCACATCAATACAACAACATACTCAAACATCATACATAAGAGCAGGGTCTGACTACAGACGAAATCAAACAATAAAATGACATCCACCCTTGCTATCCCAGACTGCCGCCTGGAATCCAACCAAGATTGATGAAGAAGAAAAAGAAGAACTCCAAATCAAATCAAGCAACGCGCTCACGTCAAATCATCGCCTTACCTGTACCTGCAACTGTTGTTGTAGTAATCTGTGAGCCACAGGGACTCAGCAAACTCATTTCCAAGGGTATCAAGGCTATTAAAGCTTAATAGGTAAGGTATGGTTAAGTGATGAGGCTGCAGCAAGCGACTAAGCATTTATATGAGTGGCCAACTTACGAGTACAGGAAGTAAAGTATGGTGGTCTACGCACAACGGACATGAACTAGTAATGATCACTAATTGATCCTGAACACCTACTTACGTTAAACATAACCCCACCGTGTTCTCTTCCGGATAAGGACTCACGAGAAGAGACAGTTACGGTTACGCATACAGTTGGTGTATTTTATTAGAGTTTACTTCAAGTTTGCTATGACCGGGTGTTAAACAAAATATTCAAATTTGCCACATAACCGCGGGCACGGCTTCTCAAAAAGATTTAACCCTGCAGGGGTGCTCCAACTCATCCATCATAAATTAACCACACGCAGTGAGAATAACCTCAACCACGGAACTCGTGATCATCGTAGGAAATTCCAAAGGAAATCCGACACCTCGAGATAGCCCGAAGAATAATCGGAATTCCTCACTCAAGACGTTCGAGAAAGGTAAAACAAATCCAGCAAGGCCGCCCGACGTGCCGACAATCCCGATAGGAGCCGCGTATCTCGTTCTCAGGGCACAATCGGATGAGCGATGGTTACCACGCCAAACACCGAGTTGCCCCGGGTAGCGTTAATAAGCTACTCTGGGTTGGACCAACACTCATGAGGAGCACTGGCCCGGGGGTTGATTAAATTATCCACGGGTGCCGGTGGGTCCCTATGCAAGTTTATTAATTATTAGGCAAATGAAGTACCAATGTTGGGCCTTGCCAGATAAGTTTTATCCCAAAACGAAAATCAAGGGGGTCCCCATAACAACCCCGAGCATGTTAGGAGCGCTCATTTATGGAACATAACACCGGTGCACAAGTAACTAGGGGCGGCAAGAGTGAAACAAAACACCGAGCATAAGGCCAAGCCTTCCACCTTTACCAAGTGTATATGTGCATTAAATTAAATAGCAGCAATATTGTGATATAACAAAAGAAGGTTCATGTTGACACATGGAAGCAATTGCACCTGCAGCTAGCAACGCTATAAGAAGGGCTAAGCAAGCGGTAACATAGCCAAACAACGGTTTGCTGGGATGTGAAGGGGTTAGAAGATTTTCATGGCAATGTTGGGAGGCTTATCAAACAAGTGGTAGGTAGCGAGACATAACGATAAAAGACGAGACAACTAGCATGGCAATGATAGTAATGGTATCTAGGGAAATGTGTCATCTTGCCTGAGATCCCGCTCGGAAGAAGAACGAGTCCATGAAGAAGACGAGCCAACGTAGTCGAACGAATCCTCACTCTCCGAACGCTTTCGGAACTCTATCGAGAAGAAGCAATCCAAAACAAACAATCAACACAAGATACACCACAACATATGCATGACACGATGCGCAAACAATATGATGGATGTCCAGTTTAAATATGCAAGGCATGACAATACACATCAAACAACTACTACACATTAAAGTGAAGCTCAATATGCAACGAGTTGCATATTGACGAAACTCCACGTTTGAATTATTTAGTTCATTCCTGTTAGGTACACGACAATATTAAATGTTGGTAAACATGGCAAGGGATGAAGCATAAGTAAACTATCTATCTAGACATCTTAAATAAGGTCGGAAACAACTTATAGCATTTCCGAAATGACCCCATATGTTAATTTCGAAATTGGTCCAGATCTGAACTAATCATATTTTATATTTGTTAAACAGCAGAATAAAGCATACCATGTTATTCTACACGTCATTCTAGTCGATTTACATATATAGAACATCTCAAACGGAGCTACGGTCTAAAAGATATGAGCAATACAAGATGCACATATCATGAATGCAAATGCATGGAAAATACAATCACAAACATTTCAAATCATGAATGCAGCAAGTTATTATAAAACTACATGAGATGCTAAGCAAGTTTCATATATGGAATGTCCAAAACGGAGCTACGGTTCAACCACAATCAACGAAACAAGTTTTAGTTGAAATCTGCCAAAAATAGCAACTTGGCATTTTAAACACATGAAAACAACAAGTTATAATATCCCAAAATGTACAAACTAAGCATGGGGTAATAGTATGCAACATCCACTTCATTTCATCTTCGCAAATCATATTCAAAACATGCATGGATCACTTGGTAGGAAGCTCACAAGAAGGCTACTTGAAAACAATTTCAGACTTGGTGAAAATAGCAGTTTTGACAGTGCAGTTTTTAACACGAAGGCATATTGATAGCAGTGAAACTATATGCTACATGGCATATTATGGCATGAAACTTAACAGCATGCTAGAGGACAATATCAGCAACAAATAACTCCATTACACCTACCACAAAAGAGTTCTAGATCACTGGTAAATCACATGGCAAGACAACAACAAAATATTACAGATTCCAGACTTTGAAATATTTAGGACTCTCAAAACAACAGAATTTTATAGCATGTTGACAACAAGAAAACAACACCTAAACATGCATTTCTATGACAAGCAAAATGTCCAAGGGCTAGGACATATATCAAAGGGCATTTCTCATGTTGAAACTTATTACAAAACATGCATGGATTAAATTCCACGAAAATGACAAAAGGGCATCACGGCATAAGTAACATGCACACAAAAATGCTCAAATGACAAAACTAAATGCACAGTTAAATACTAGGGATTTTTCTACCCCGAAAACAACTATAATATGCATGGGTTCATGTAGAAAATTAATCACAATTAAATATGCGAGTATTAGGCCTAATCACGTTAAAGCAATTCATTACTACAAATTAAATGCAAACATCATGCCAACCATTTTATCATGCATGAAAGTGCGGTGCAAACGAGATGAACATTTTTAATATGTGATTTTATTAATTCCGATGCGCGTTAATAATTATGACAATGCAATATATGTGCGAATATGCAAAAACAACACAAATGGCATGTTAGATATTTTTAGCACGGATGCAACTGGCATATTAATAATCTACATGCTTTTCTAATCATCTCCCATATATAAAATATTTCGAACGATGCACGGATAATTTACTATTAACGTTTTTAATACGCGAAAACATAATAATAAAAAAAACAAAAAGGGGGGGGGGCTGCTCACCAGGCCTCATGGGCCGGCCTGGGCGACAAGGGAGCAGCTGGGCCGGCTCGGGCGCTGCTGGGCCGAAGGAGGGAGCCGGCCCACGCGCTGGCATGCACGGGCGAGCGGTCGTCGTGCTCCTCCCGAGCGGGGAGTGAGCGAGCGGCGGCGGCGATGGCTGGGCGAGGCCGGAGGCGGGCGCGGGCAAGCACGGGGTCGCGGAATCGGACGGATCCGGTCCGGGGGTCCCCAGATCCGGCGACAGCGGCGGCCGGCAGCAACTCCACAGGCGGCGGCGATCTTCCTGCGGGAGAGAGAGCCGACGGGAGGGTTAGAGGGAGAGAGAGAAAGGAAGAGAGAAGGGAGAGGGCGGCGGCGAGGTCCTGGCGGCGGGGACCGGCTCCGGCGGCTTGCTCCGGCGAGCACGCTCCGGCGAGGCCGGTGGAGCTGCGGTTGCAGCTCGGGAGGAGCTGCGGGACGCCATGGGAGAGCTCGGGGAGCTCGGGAACGGCGGGATCCGGGCCCGGATGGGCTTGAACGGGCCTAGATGGGCTCGGGCGGGCTGGCGGCTGGAGGAGGGAGAAGGGGCTGTTGTTTGGCACGCGGAACGAGGTGAAGCTAGGGTTAGGGGTCCTATATATAGGTTTAGGGGCTAGGGTTAGCTGACGTTGTCCGTTTTCGGACCGTCGGGTGTCGACTCGACGGACTGGAAGCGGAGAGGGGCTACAGTGGCTGTGCAGATGGTCTAGGTGGGGAAGAGAGAGAGAATGGTGACCCGTGCCACAGAGGTTTAAAAACACTGGCACGTCTGATAATAAAACGATGACCTCACTGCTACGACTGTCCGACGGGGTATCTAACGAACTCGGAACGCGACGAAATTCGACGGGCGGTCTACCTAGACTATAACAAAACCGCACGCCAAGTTTCGACCCAATCCAAGAATATTTTGCGCGCACTTAAAAAGGGTTTTATTTAAATGGTGCCGCGGGCGCGTGCGTGTGTGGTTGGTCTCGAAACGGGCAACGACAAGAACGACAAGAACCGGCAACTACGAACGGATGCAAGTTTTTCGAAAATGAGTGATGATGCAATGCATATGATGCGATGATGAATGCGACAACCAGACGAACACATGACAAGAACGGAAATAAAAGGGGAATCTTATAGAATCTTCTGGAATCTCGGTCCCGGGCTGTCATAGTCGCTCTTCTTTCTAGCTGTCTTCTTTGCCTTTTCTTCTTCAGCACAATCCTTAAATGATATTTGAATCTTTCATGTATCTTCTCTCATTCAAGAAATTCTTATCCAATGCTGCAGATGCAAGCTTAGAGAGCAACTGAGAGGTTGAGACTTGCAATTTTGGTCAGAGAGCAATCACATGGAAAACGGCAGGCAGTCCGAGCACACCATTGATCTGCCCAACACTGGGAATCATTTGAGTGAAAGCAGCAATGATGGGTTTGGCATGGTTACTAACAGCACTAGGCAAGATTCAGTTAATGGATTGTCCAGCAGGTATTTGTTACCCAGCAGCCCTGAACAAATCCCTGTTGATTTTGAGCTCCTGTGGAGACTGCGGAAGTATTTAGTACTGCTCGGAGTCTTAGCAGTTAGTGTGACATACAATGCTGGATTAACACCACCAGGGGGATCTTGGACACTAAACACGGATGGCCATGATGCTGGTGACCCTGTCCTGCATGTTGGCTACTCTCTGAGATATGAGGTATTCTTTTACTGCAACGCAACAGCCTTTGCTGCATCTCTTGTCTTAGTCATCTTGCTTCTAAGTAAGAGCGTGACGAAGCGGAATATATGGCTCCGTTCAATGCAATTGACCATGCTTCTGGACTTATTTAGCCTGCTGGGGGCCTTTGCTGCTGGAAGCTGCAGGGCACGGAAGTCATCCATTTACATCTGGATTCTAGTCTTTGCTGTTTTTGTGTATGTTGTGATTCATACCCTAGTATCCAGAAGGGTTATCCCGAAATCATTGAGAAAGAAGCTGAGGACAAGGATGGATGAAATTCGATCCAGACGTGCTGGCAATGTCAGTTCCGCGCAAACAAGCAGCCATCCAGAGGAAGATGTTGAGGAGGACCGTAAGTTCATATTGATGCTTGCAACTTTTGCTGCTACTATCACATACCAAGCAGGATTGAATCCACCTGGAGGCTTTTGGGCTGAAAATCCTTACAAGCATCCTCCAGCTACCTCTATTCTCCGCAGTAACTACCTTCACCGGTATAATATTTTTATTAGCTGCAACGCGACTTCTTTTGTGGCATCTTTGGTCACAATCATTCTGCTTCTGAGCCCAGAATTGAGTCGCCATGGAATAAGGTCCAAAGCAGTGATTGTGTGTGTCGTATTTGACCTATTTGGTCTGATTGGGGCCTATGCTGCAGGGTGCTGTAGGAGTGTAAGGACATCTTTCTGTGTTGTGTTCATTACTGTCATCGTATGGATCTGTTTTGCGCTGTTAGCTGCGACATTTGTTTGTAAATCTGTAGCAGACTGCCTGAAAAAGATCAAAGATCTTGAGTGCATCAATAGATTTGGTCGGGTCTTTTCACTGGAATTTGGTCAAAACAAACCAGGAAATTCAGAGCAAGATCCTGGTCAGCATACTACAGACCATGCAACAGTTGCGTCAGAAGAAGGCAGTGCTTCTGAAACAGAAAACCGTGTTCAAAACATCAAAGAGGATGGAATCCTTAGGGAGCATCAGCATGCAGACAGCCAGAAAATTGCAAATACTGAGGAGGCTGAGCCCAGCTCAGAGCAACCATCGGCCAGTGACCCGCAACCAGGAAATATCACAAATATTGTGTACAACCCAGAGGATCAGTGTACAGACTGCCAATCAGTTGCAAATGATGCAGTCTCTGTCAGAGGACAACCGTCAATCAAATGCCACGAAGCTACAAATACTGTGGGCAGCATGCCTAGTACTGATAATCATTCCGCAGACAATCAGCAAGATGCAAATAAGAAGGAACAGCTGTCACCAAACAATGGCCCAAAGACTGCAAATATTGTTGACGATATGCCCAATAAGCAAGTTGCAGATACGAAAGGTCAATCTTCATCAATTGATGAATGCAAGGATGCAGTTATTGTAGTGGATGATTCATCTGAACAAACAACGTCAGATAATTACTGTAATGGAGCCACCAACGACCACCCAGTACAGCAAGTGCATTCTGATGAGCCTATGGGAGCCAGTGAGATTGAGATGGTTGGAAGTAATAACACTGTTGTGCCTTCCGAGAATGGCGATGTTGACAAGAAAGGAGGTCCCACTGAAGATAGCAGCAAAAATAATTCTGATGACGGACCAACTTTGGAACATATGAAGAAGTCCCGCACATACCTACTTCTTCTTGCCATTCTGGCAGTCTCTCTGACATATCAATCAGGTTTGAATCCGCCAGGTGGCTTCTGGTCAAGAACAGAGAATGATCATTCAGCTGGTGATCCCATCCTTGAGGACAATCACCATCCACGTTATATTGCATTCTTCTATCTAAATGCAGTCGCGTTTGTTGCATCCTTTGTCATGATCATTATGCTCCTGAATAAGAGGATAAGCGAGAAGGTTACAAAACAATTTGCTCTGCAGATAGCAATGATCGTGGACCTTCTTGCCCTAATGGGGGCTTATGTTATGGGAAGCTCCAGGGAGACAAGGAATTCCATGTACATCTCATTGTTGGTGGGCCTTGTACTTGCTTATGTTGGTATCCATCTTTTGATAGCACATGTAATCCCTGAAGGGTGGAAAAAAGTGGTGGCTGAAAAGCTAAAGCTGTTCTCGTGCAAACATTTGTGGCCCGAATCGCATCAGGCCGTCGAAAACCAGACTGGGGATGTTGACGGGAAGGAGTTGGAGCAGAGGCGTAATCTGCTATTTATTCTTGCTGTTCTAGCTGCCACTGTCACATACCAAGCTGGTATAAACCCTCCAGGAAGTGTATGGTCAGATGACACAATGGTCAGTGGCACACCAGGCAATCCAATCCTTCAGCACAATCATTCAAAACGTTATGATGTGTTCTACTACTCAAATTCAGTCACATTCGTGTCATCTGTAGTTCTCACGATACTACTTGTGAACAAGGAATCATGCGAGCGTGGCATCGAGTGCTATGCACTGCGAGTATGTCTGGTGGTGGGCTTGGTTGGCCTCTTGATTGCCTATGCTGCAGGAAGCTGCAGGAAAGCAAAAGAATCGAAGTATCTCATCATCATCGCTGTTGCAGTTCTGGTCTTCCTTGCGATTCAAGTCCTTATACTCTCTTCGACACATGGTACAGTATGGGGGCCGTTTAGCAAATCCTTGGAAGACTTTCTGAAACGGCTTCTTCGTCCAAAAGAGTCCATGCAAGAAACTGTTTCTGAGCGGCAAGAAAGTTCGGATCAAAATGAGAAAGAAAAGAGAAAGAGACACAAATACCTGATGCTCATTGCAGTTTTAGCAGCCTCCATCACATACCAAGCAGGCCTGAACCCGCCTGGTGGTTTCTGGTCTGATGATTCCAACCATGTTGCAGGCAATCCAGTCCTTCATGATATTCATCCCTGGCGCTACAGAGCATTCTTCATCTTCAATGGTATCTCCTTCATGACATCTATTGTGGTGATAATGTTTCTGTTGAAAAAGTCTGTGAGGAGGAATGGCGTTCTACTGGAGGTATTGCATTTGATCATGATACTGGATCTGCTAGCTCTTATGACAGCTTTTGCTTCCGGAATCTGCCGAAAATTCAGGACTTCAATGTATGTCTATGGGCTAGTAATTGCGGTTGCAGTATACCTTGTGGTTGCAATAGCTGTAACGAGCAGCATTGCAAAGTGTCTGAAGACCAAAGGAAAGAAATGGGCACACCTTCCGAAGACGTCCTGAAAATGCTTCCAGAACAAACTCGCCGAAAGCTGGACCAAGGGTTTGAAGGCCCCCATTTCTATGGGACGAGTCGAGCATCTGTTTCGTCTATTTTAATTGGTGCGTTGTAATCAGCCTTCTTTTCCTTCAAAAAAAAATCCAGATTAACTTGAAAGCTGGCACTGTTTTATATTCTTGGATCTTGGACATTATTTTAGCATAATTGAAATTCGGAATTGAACGATCAACTGCATATCTGTTAGGTGTTCATATAGTTGGCACTGTAATGGAACTACAGGCATGCAATGCAGATTATTTTCGTTTTGTTTTCTTGGAAAACTATATTTAGATTATACAGGCACATATACTACATATTTTTTAAATAATTATCTTCACATGAAATATTATCACTTTAGCCTTCTTTTTTGGCCCCTTCTCACTACATTGAAAACTCCGCCAATGCACGAATGATACTCTTCTGTACATAATTCTAGCAATTCAAGTAGAAATTATCCTAGGCACGCGGCTTGCTCTATACTTATGCAGCTCTATCTCTCCTCACAAGTGGAGCTATTTAGCCATTTCTTGGATGATTACATCCAAAAGAGGCTTGACTAGCAGGCTTATCTGGTTTGCAGAAAGTATGTCAGTCAGTACTTCGAGCTTTGCAAGGGAAACCGATTGGCAATGTGTATTTTGAAGAGGTTGGCATCACCAGGTTCTGTAATTTATGAAAAAATCATTCTTCCCTTCTATTACAGTTATTCTTAAGTTCTGTTCTCTAGTAAGAAAACTAGATGTGCCGAAAAAAAAAGTAAATTTTGTTTGAGTAAATGCATGCTTTAATGCCTGTTCGGCCAGTTTGGATTTGAAATGTAGCTTTTGCATGTTTCATTTCTTTCAATCTGAAACAAAATTCATGTTGCATTTGCCTTGTAAACAAAAGAATTGGTAGACGTGAGCTATATCTCGTATCCGGTTAACCTGGCAATCACCTGGGCAAAAGAGCATGATTGCTACTTAGAAGCTTGATTGCTTCTTTGACAACTAATGCCACTCTTGATGCTTCTATAGATACTTCCTCCATTCTATAATGTAGTGTGTCCATGCTTTTTAAGATTTAAGTTTGATTGTAAATTTAACCAATGTGGGTGACTGCGACGGAAAACAAAAATTATATCATTGAATCTATATTTGAAATAAGTTTTTAATGGTATAATTTTTGCTGCCGCCGCAGTCACGTTAGCTAAATTTATGGTCAAACTTAGATCTTAAAAAGCGTGGACGCAATACATTATAAAATGAATGGAGTACAATATATACATATAAAATTCTATTTTTCTGCCTCAGAACCAACTCTGGCTGCCGCCCTTGGGACTTGCTCACAAGTAGTATGGGAATTCTTTCTGGCTTTTTCCTTTTTTCAGCACGCTCTTCACTGGGAAACACTGCAGGTTGCAGCCTTCTGAAAGTTTGGCATTGTCAAAAATTATGGCAGGTTTTGTTCTGAAGGATGTCAGTGCCTAAACGTTGAGGACGGAGGAATTTACAGCAGAACTAGTCGGTCCTAGCTGACGAAAACCACGAGACCGGCCTGCTCTAGAAGAGGGCAAACTTAATCAGTTTCTGAAATTTCGCACGTTCGATCAGACAGCGGGTAGTGGTTCATTTTGACAGTTTTTCTACTCTTTATTTTCTAGACAGCAGAACGCGGTGGGTTGGTGTACTCGGGGTGCAGATTCCTGTGCTTTCTCAGTGAGAAAAGAAATGCACTCAAAGGTCTTTGTTTATGAGCGGCGCAACAAAAAGCGAGGCGAGGAAGAAATATCGAACATCTACAGCCGGACCCTGCACTGACTGGTCAGAAAATCACGATCCAGACGCATCCCTCATAACAACGACACCACGAATGTCGTCGCCGTAGGGCACGGCACCGCTGGCAGCATCGCCGGCAACAACGATGTAGTATACGTGCGTCATCCTATCCTGTGCAGCATGGTCTTCAAGCAATTCACCATGGTTGTATATCCCACGTCAATGGCTAGAATGGCAACATTAAAAAGAAACAATTAACCAGCCTATGGCACATGAAAGCTTAGAAACCTTGGAAGGCTGGATCAAACATACCTTGTGTTGTTGTGGATCGTATGTCTTCCCAAGCGGCCTCACATCCGGCAAATTCCTTTTCCCCTCCACCGCAACCTAGCACCTTTCGGTAAGAACTCGAGATCCCTCCTATCATCGTTTGTCGCCCGCCCAGCCTACAAAAATGGCGCCGATGTCTAACGGAGGACGCAGGTGTGGTGGTCGAGGGGGCCGAGGTGGCTTGCCGCCGCAGAAGCGGGGCCATCATGACGAAGAGGTCGGGAGCTCCGCCACCCCCCCACCCCGCTCCCCGTCAATGGAGGAATGTGTTGGGTTCTATCGTAGGTGCATCTCATGCAAGTTAAAAAAAATCTACGCGCAGAACATCCAAAAACATGCTACGGATCACAAATTGTTACCACTAGATGCGCAGTGCCGTGCAACGGAAGTAGAGTTAGGGCAGCGCGTTCGTGTGATCCGTCTCCTCCTCGTCCAAGCTCCCTCGAACAGCCGGTCGCCGTATCTCACGTATAGATTCGTCGGAGCGACGCAAGTGCACCGCCTCTAACGGTATCCGCGCGTGCAGGAGGAACACCCGTGCGGCGGACTGCTAGGTCCGATCACACGGTCAGTGACGGCGAGTGGAGGTGGCTAGTTGCAACTCATGCAAAGCCCTAATGATGGTGCCGAAGCGATCAACCGGATGGGTGTGCCATACCTTCACTATATATAGACATCCGACACGGGCTCAACTCTTGGGCCTCGCACGGATCCTAAAGCCCACGTGTTCCTTCCCTTAAGCGCGCGACCCCTTAGGTTCTTATTCACTTGGTCGCGAGTCAGATCACATCCGACTCGACCAGTCGGTAGCGGCCTCTAGCAAAACATGCCGACTCCAAGTGTCCGATGAAGCTGGTTAGGCGAACCTATACTTCACACTTCTGTTCCCTTTGCCACACGATATATGTTGTCGTGCACACGGCGATGTGGTCACCCTTGTTGCAGCACGACCTCTTTCTCGTTCCGGTGAATCCGACCAACATTCAGATTATCTCATAATCCTCATCGCATGGCCATGCTTATCCAGGTCGGATCACTCGAGGGCCCCAGAGTATATCTCTCCTAGTAGGAGGGGTAAATTCCATCTTGCTCGACCATGTCTCATAGCATGGGTCTAGACAAGCCCGAAACCTACCTTTGTAACTACCCAGTCATGGAGTAGCGTTTGGTTGGCCCAAAACAAGTATGTCACCATCTCGAGTACATGCGTCAACTCAGGTCTTAGGACATAGAACGTATGTTGTACTAGAGACTCACAGATGACCTATCGTTGCGTCTCATAGTTGGGTCTGTCCAACTCAGACATTATCTCGACTCGGATCCGACTATGTCGAATCCGACTAGACCTTTATGAGTCCATATTATCTGGCTAGCATCCAATGCTACATGATTAGTGAGACCGGACCATCCACCGTGTCATATGCTAGTCTGATTAGTTGTGCATCCACACAACCCTTTGGACTAGGGACCATTTAAGACAGTTATTATACAATGCATAGTCTCACAAACAAGTCACATACTTATTAATACACATCAATGATAATGTCCAAGAACTATCTTTATTCATAAACACATAGGAAATATCATCATACATGATTGCCTCTAGGGCATATCTCCAACAGTCTCCCACTTGCACTAGAGTCAATCAAATAGACATCGAATGCCCATAGCTCTAACGTGCCCCTCATGCTTGGGTTGTGGAAGCGGCTTAGTCAACGGATCTGCAACATTTGCATCCGTATGAATCTTGCACAAATTGGTATCACCTTTCTCTACGAGCTTTCGTATCAAGTGATATTTTTGGTCTATGTGCCTGGTCTTGTGGTGTTGTCTCGGCTCCTTGGCCTGTGCGATGGCACCTGAATTATCGCAATAAAGGTCCAACGGTTTTGACCAGCCCGGGAACACACCAACATCTTCCAGGAACTTCCGAATCAAAACACCTTCCTTTGCGGCTTCACAAGCCGCAATGTATTCGGCCTCTGTTGTGGAGTCGGCCACCGTATCTTGCTTGGAACTCGTCCAGCTCAGTGCTCCTCCATTCATGACATACATGAATCTAGTTTGCGATCGACAATCATCCCTATCGGTTTGGAAACTAGCATCAGCGTAACCCTTTACGCAGAGCTCCTCCTCACCTCCATAAACTAGGAACATCTCTTTAGTCCTTTTTAGTTTCAGGTACTTCAAGATAGTTTTCACCGCTGCCCAGTGACTCTCACCTGGGTCGCCCTGGTATATGCTTGTTAAGTTTATTGCATAGGCAACATCAGGCCGTGTACATAGCATGGCATACATGATGGATCCAATTGCCGAGGCATATGGAATCCTACTCATCCGGTTTCGCTCATCAGAAGTCGTAGGACTCTGAGTCTTGCTTAGCCTTACACCATGTGAGACGGGCAAGAACCCTTTCTTGGCCTCACTCATGTTGAACCTCTTCAACACTTTGTCTATGTACGTGCTCTGGCTTAAGCCAAGCAGCCTCCTCGATCTATCTCCATAGATCTTGATGCCTAAAATGTACACTACCTCTCCAAGGTCTTTCATCGAAAACTTGCCATTCAATGATTCCTTGACTGAGTTCAACATCGAAACATCATTTCCGATCAGCAGTATGTCATCCACATACAAGATCAAAAATACTACCGAGCTCCCACTAGACTTCTTGTATAAACAATAGTCCTCTTCGTTCTTGATGAAACCAAGGTCAACGATGACTTCATCAAAATGAATGTTCCAACTCCGAGCTGCTTGCCTCAATCCATAAATGGATCTCTTGAGCTTGCATATTTTACCAGCATTAGTTGGATCGACAAAACCGTCGAGCTGTATCATGTATACATCCTCTTTTAAATTTCCATGAAGGAAAGCCGTTTTGACATCCATCTGCCATATCTCATAATCGAAATACGCAACTGTAGCTAGTATGATCCTCATTGACTTTAGCATCGCTACCGGCGAGTAGGTCTCGTCGTAGTCAATTCCTTAAACTTGTCCGTAACCTTTAGCGACAAGCCGAGCTTTGTGGATCTGAACATTTCCATCCACATCGGTTTTCTTCTTAAAGACCCATTTGCAACCAATGGCAACTACGCCAGGTGGCGGATCAACCAAGTCCTAGACTTGATTCTCATCCATGGACTTTAACTCGGATCTCATGGCCTCTAGCCATGCCTCGGAATCTGGGCTCACCATCGCTTCTGCATACGTGGCTGGCTCATTGCTTTCCAGCAACAATACATCGCGCACTCTGCGCAATCTTTTTGACCTTCGTGGCTTCGGTGCCGGCTCCACTAAGGGTTCCCTGATCAACTCCAGTATGATCTCATCACTAGCCGAGTCATCCCTGAGTGCCTCTCGTATTGAATTCATAACCTTGACTCATCAAACATGAGGCAGAAATAATGTTCCAACTAAGTGTAGGAATGTAATAACAATTATTCAATTCCAAAATAAATCCAGAAGGAAGCTTGAGCTGCATCGTGCCGACCTCCAACGCAACAACTCTTGCTTTGTTGCCGACCCTGATATCAATCTCCCCTTGTGCCACATGCCTAGTTCTTACCAGCCCCTGCATCGAGTTGCAAATATGAACAACCGATCCGGTATCAAATACCCAAGAGCTACTAGGTATGTCAGCAAGGTAAATGTCTATAACATATGTAACAAGTGTACCTTTGCCTGAAGAAGCATCTCCGACCTTCTTGCCGTGCTCAGCAAGCCACTTGCTACATTCCTCTTCTAGTGACCAGCTTCCTTGCAGTGAAAGCAAATGGTCTTTGAGTTTGGTCCGGACTTTGGCTCAGCGGCGGAGACAGCCTTCTCCGTGCCCTTTGACTTACCCTTTTTTTGGACCAACTCTTCTTGAACTTAGCCGAGTTCTGCACCATCAACACTTGATGCGTGCCTTTCTTAATATCTTGCTCTGCCACCTTGAGCATCCCATGCAATTCAGTGAGCTTCTTATCCATGCCGTGCATATGATAGTTCGAGACGAACGTCCCATAGCTAGGTGCAAGAGAACCCAAAATTGCATCCGTGGACAGCTCGTCCCCAAGTGAGAAGCCTAACCGGTCCAAAGCTTGCACGTACCCGATCATCTTGATCACATGCGGGCTCAGTGGATCACCCTCCTTCAGCTTACAATCCGTCAAGGACTGCCAGATGTTGAACCTTTCGGTCCTAGCCTGCACCTAAAACATGCTCTTCAAACTCTCGATCATATCGAAAGCCTGAATGTTTTCGAAATGCTGTTGCAAATCGGGCTCCATAGAAGCCAGCATGGCAGCTGATCTCGTTTGATTCATCAATGAGTTTTTAGTGGGCATTCTTGGTTGTGGCGTTAGCATTCTCGGCAGGTTCCTCTGAAAGTGGATCCTCTAGAACATGTTCCTTTTTATCGTGCTTGAGAACAATTCTCAGATTTCTATACCAGGTGGTAAAGTTTGTTCCATTCAGTTTATCCTTTTCCAGAATTGATTTCAATGCAAAGTTGGGTTAAGAAGGTGGTGCCATTGATCTACAACAGAAAATATGCAATCACTAAGCAATGTGTTTATGTAGAGTAATTCAAGCCTTAAACAGAACTACTCCCACTGAAGTCAGCATCCCTCCGCAAACTCTCAGTGATTCAGGACCCGTCTAGCGCGAGCGACTAGTGAGTTTTAGCATCACTGCTAGCCAACTTGCCTATTCGGTAAGCAACTCCTTGCTAATCGTATCTCTATACGACTCTTGTCGGTTGGGTAGATATCTCATACCCCGGCTCCCAACCTTCTCTGCCACAAGGCCCAAAACCATTTTGATAGCCTTGTCAAGTTAACCCGATGCAGTGCATGTCCATGTCCGACACGAACCTTCCAGTTCAAGGACACCTAGTAGCATCTCAATTTTATAAGCCCACCACTAGACGTACTTGACGTGCGAAGGTGCAACATCCGGAATGGCAATGTGCTTGATATTAATGAGGGATCTTTCTACCATACTAACATGCATAGAAATAAGAAGCAATATTAATCACATATAAACATAAATATGTGAAATAGTATGGCTCCTTCATGGACATCCTTCCAGGTCGGCTCCAACTCTGATGACCAAGTCGGAACTCCATATTATCCGTCTCACCAGGACGCCAAAGCCTCGAACTTGATCTCTGTCCTCCAACTACTACAACTAGTAATGAATTTACAGAGAATCACAAGTCAACACGCATGTCGTTATACAATATAATGACAACACTTTGGCTCCTGCCGGCTGACAATCATGACACGCAGGTCATGTTTAATTACACACATGCATCACATACATATGATCCATACTATTCACATCAAACCTGCAAACCAAACTTATGCATAGAATCAGATTCTACCGGTTTGTGTGATCGTGTACGAAATACAAGGGGCTACGCACACGGCGGTCCCGATGGCGGATCATCACGAACCCAATTCGAATTTACGTTTCACGGTTAACCCCGATGGCGGATACCGACCGGTAGGGGTAGGTTGTGTCACGACCTCATCGATTCCGATTGATAGAAAACATAGCCTCAACAATCCCGATGTGCAGTTGATCTCATCAACTGTGCACATAGCCGATCTCATGAATGATGATAGATCACATCTATCGCCGCCACATATCACATATGCTACCGATCTGAATCCAAAACCTATAACAGAGGCTCTGATACCACTGTTGGGTTCTACCGCAGGTGCATCACATGAAAATTAAAATTTTACTATGCACAGAACATCCAAGAACATGCTACGGAGATGGATCACAGATTGTTACCACTAGATGCGCACTGCCATGCAGCGGAAGTAGAGTTGGGGCAGCGTGTTCATGTGGTTCGTCTCCTCCTCGTCCGAGCTCCCTCGAACAGCCGTTCCAATCTCCCTCAAACAGCCGATCGCCGTATCCCACGTACAGGTTCGTCGGAGCGGTGCAAGTGCACCGCCTCTAACGGTATCCACGCGTGCAGGAGGAACACCCGTGCGGCGGACTGCTAGGTCCGATCACACGGTCGGCGGCGGCGAGTGGAGGTGTCTAGTTGCAAATCATGCAAAGCCCTAATGACGACGCCAAAGCGATCAACCATATCGGTGTACCGTACATCCACTATATATAGGCATCCGGCGCGGGCTCAACTCTTGGGCCTCGCACGGATCTTAAAGCCCACGTGTTCCTTCCCTTAAGCACGCGACCCCTTAGGTTTTCGTTCACTTGGTCGCAAGTCAGATCACATCCGACTCGACCAGTCGGTAGCGGCCTCTAGCAAAACATGCCGACTCCAAGTGTCTGATGAAGCTGGTTAGGCGAACCTGTACTTCACACTTTTGTTCCCTTTGCCACACGATATATGTTGTCGTGCACAAGGCGATATGGTCACCCTTGTTGCAGCACAACCTCTTTCTCATTCCGGTGAATCCGAGCAACATTCGGATTATCTCATAATCCTCATCGCATGGCCATGCTTATCCAGGTCGGATCACCCGAGGGGCCCAGAGTATATCTCTCCTGGTAGGAGGGGCAAAACCCATCTTGCTCAACCATGTCTTGCAGCATGGGTCTGGACAAGCCCGAAACCTACCTTTGTAACTACCCAGTCATGGAGTAGCATTTGGTCGGCCCAAAGCAAGTCTGTCACCGGCCCAAGTACATGCGCCAACTCAGGTCTTAGGACATAGAACGTATGTTGTACTAGAGACTCATAGATGACCTATCGCTGCGTCTCATAGTTGGGTCTGTCCAACTCAGACCTTATCTCGACTTGGATCCGACTATGTCGAATCCGATCACACCTTTCTGAGTCCATATTATCCGGCTAGCATCCAATGCTACATGATTAGTGAGACTGGACTATCCACCATGTCATATGCTAGTCTGATTAGTTTTGTGCGTCCACACAACCCTTTGGACTAAGGACCATTTAGGACAGTTATTATACAATGCATAGTCTCACAAACAAGTCACGTACTTGTTAATACACATCAATGATAATGTCCAAGGACTATCTTTATTCATAAACACATAGGAAATATCATCATACATGACTGCCTCTAGGGCATATCTCCAACAGAATGGTGCCGCATGCAGTCACGGGAGTGCAACACCCTCTCCCGCAGCGGCGGGATGCTAGCATGGAGGAACTTCAACTGCCTGCAAGAGCTCCTCTGATAGATGACCAAGCGCCTCCGGGCGGTGGAGCGTGAGTTCTTTGAAGCGAAGGAGGTGGTTGCGACCGGAGAAGAAGGGGTCACCATGTTGCTGGCGGTGGCGCATGAAGAGTACGACTTCCCATTCACCCTCTCCAGATCCGCCATGGAGTATCAACTTCATGTCAAGAAGGATGATGAGTAGTGGATTAAGTTTTTAATCTAGTTTGTTTTCAAGTTTGTCATATGTGCAATGTTTAAATCCGGGGAAGTATGTGGTGGGAACTATATAGTATGTTTAAATTATGGGGTATGTGGTTGAAGGATATGATCTTTCGTGTCGTCCACGGTACTGCAAATTCGGTTTATAGTATCCCGTAAAGAAAATTTATGATATAACAGTTTACGTGATTTGCTAGAGATGCTCTAACCAGTGGCCCTCCTATACATCCCACATCTGGGGTTGATACGAGGAGGTCTGGACATGCCCTGGCCAGTTCGCTACGCCGGATCTGGCCCACGTGGGCCTACCCCGTCCCCATAAATATCCCATACTAGACAATTTTGGACGAAACTCTAGCCATTTAGCACTTTGCTCCACTTCGATTCCACACTACTCCACCCTTCCCTAGCCCCTCTCTAACAATCTCTGGCCTCCTCTGGCATGGCGGGCATTGGATTCGACTTTCGACAAGTCTGAATCCGTTGATTGGGCAAGGGACGAGGAGGAGTTCGACGTCTGCCTGGCTCTCCGCTGCTCCTAGGAAGAATGCGCCTAATCGCGGACCAAGGCACTTAGGTAGGAATCATGAGCCAACGCAAAGTGGCACTTGGATTCGCCCACATCGGTAGCTCGAGGCGCATGACCGCGGAGGATGGCCTTAGGCTGGCAACACACCTCTTGTATTGAAGTCTCGTTCCCTTAACGTCAGGTTTCAAGTCTGAGGTCAACACCGGCAGATGGCCCAACCATCCAACCATGGATGCCCCTAGGAGCGATGTGCCTTCGAGCGAGGGAGAGGGCGCGGAAAACAACGAAGGAGGAGTAGCATGCCACATCGGACATGACTGAGGATGCCTTCCAAGCCCGCATCTTTATGATGCCTTCCAAAACCAGACATGAATGAACTTTCTGCATGTATGATGAAGTAGACAGATGCCATGTAGTCTCTTCGTTCCTAAATACAAGATTTTTTTGGGATTTCATTACGGACTACATACAAAGCAAAATGAGTGAATCTACACTATAAAATGTCTATATACATCTATATGTAGTATGTGTTGGAACAAGCGGTACGCTACGCTAGCGCCAAATAAAGATTTCTACCGTGCACCCAAGAACATGCTGTTGGAAATAGACCACGAGATCATATTTACCACTAGACGCATAGTCATCGTAGCGAAAGTAGAGTTGGTGATGCATGTAGTCGATCAACCGAGTTGTTTTCTACTCCTGTAGCCGATCTCCCACGAGCACTGATCTCCCATGAACAGCTCCCCGCGTATTCCTCGAACGGATTGTTCAAGCACTGCAAATGCGATGCCTCCAAGGTATCCACACTTACGGGGGTAGTGTCGGGCGGCGGACTGCTAGGTTCCATCGCACGGCATGGTGGCGTGGGGAGTGGCGGTGGCTGTCAAGGAAGAAAAAGGATCACCCCTGAAAAGTGCACCCACTCCCCTTTATATAGACCTTCGAGGTGGGCTCAACACTTGAGGCCCACGATGAGCCTAGTGCCATTTTTCATTCGTATCCAATTCGAATGGCCTGCAATCCCTTAAGTGTGCGACCCTATAGTTTCACATACACATGGAAACGATCCGAGTCGATAGTCGGTAGCGGCTCCTAGCAGAACGTGTCAACTCCCATGTGTGCGCAAAGTTGTTAGAAGAACGTCGACAATGTGTCATATACAATATTCCTTTTGTCTCATGATATCTGTTGTCGAGCTCAAGGCGAGTGCTTGTCACCCTTGTGGTAGCTCGACATCTCTTCTCGAAACCGTGATGCAGATTCCCGAATAGGGATAACACTTAACCCATGTCGCATGGCCATGTTTTCTGAATCTGATCACTCGAGAGGGCCAAGATAATATCTATCCTTATAGAGGGGCAAATCCCATCTTGGCCAACCATGTATGGCAGCATGTCTCACGACTCACCTGAAAGCTACCTTTATAACTACCCGGTTACGGAGTAGTGTTTGATAGACCCTAAGTGAGTCAATCCTCATTCCAAGAACATGCAAGGACCTCAAGTCTAGAACATGTCATATACATTGTACTTGAGACTGACAAATGACAATATCCCGTTGTGTCTCTAAGTGGGTCTGTCCGACTCGGTGAGCTCGATCCCTGAGTCCATACTATTAGTTTAGCATCTCTATGCACATGACTTGTGGAACATAGTCATCAACTGAATCCTATACTAGTAAAGGATATGTGTCTGCATAACCTTAACAACTAGGGACTATTATAACAATCATCATTCAATATAGTCTCACAAATAACTCACATACTTATTGATACATATCAGTTATGATGTTTAAGGACAATACAAAATAGTCATGAATACATAGGAAATTAAATCATCACATGATTGCCTCTAGGGAATATCTTCAACAATATGCAGTGAAATCTCTAAAAGGACTTATATTTAGAAACTTATATTTTGGAACGTAGGGAGACAATATTTAGGAGAAGTTCACCAGGATGCTAAGGGCATCTCCAAGGCAGACTCGCAAACCTCCCGCAACCATCCGGACCGCTCGGCCTGGATCTAGGAAGCCATCCAATGTGGTCATGTATCGCTGCAACACAGTCCGATTTCTCCCACAAACCGGAGACAAATGTGGGGAGGTCTGTAGGACTCCGGACCGCTACTTCGCCCGATTTTGACCACCCTGGCCCGTCCAAAACCCCTCCCACTCCCGCACGCGCTTCCCGCCCCATGCCAGGTGCCTGGATTCATGCAGCTGTAGAACACGCCGCTCCACATTGAAGGTGGCTCAGGGTGGACACGACTTGTCACTGCCCCCGTCATTGAAGTGTCCCGCCGGCCGAGGGCACCACCCGTTGCACGCCTGGTGGAATACGCCTCATCGCCGCATTCAGGCGCCTCCATTAAACCCCTGTGGAAGCCGACAAACCTACTCCGGCTACACGTCCGGTCATGAGCAGGCTGTCATTAAATGCAAAGCTGACCTAGGTCCTCCTGTCTACCTTCTATTTAAACAAAGCCAGATGCCAGGCAAGAATCACACACCTCCTCCACTTCCCTATCTCCTCCTTGACCATTTCCACACTCCTCTGATGGCTTCCGAAGAGCAGTTCTTCAGCATACAAGCCGCCTGGGTGGCCCGTCGGTCCCGTTGGATATGAGCACAAGCGAGGCAACTCGCTGCTCCATCTCCCTTGCCTAGACCGACAGAGCTAGTTGCCGCCCCAAGCCGACACATGGTTCAACAACTCGCCGCTCCATCCCAGCTTGATGTGGAGTGGCGAGTTGCTCCACGTCGGCACAAAGGGGAGCTCGGCGGTGACTGCCCTAACGTGTCTGTGACCATGCCTCTCGTGCCTGCGCTAGCGTCATGCAGGCGGAGACAGAAGTCGGGTGTGCAGCGAGCGACGAGTCGGTGGTCAGCCCCTCCGGCCCGCCATCATCATCAAGGAGAGGTAGAACACGGAAGGTCATCGCCGTTTGGGTTCCATGAAGGCCACCGCCGAGGTGACGACGACGTACAAAGCTGGTGTCTTGCCCGGTTCTTATCTTGCGAGGAACTTTATCGACCCCGCATGGGCTGCACGGAAGCGGAAGTGCCTGCTTCCCGTCCCGCTAAAGCATGAGCCGAGGGTTCTGCTCTGACGAGTGGTGGTGAAACGAGGCGTCCTTTGCACCGAAGAACATGCTTCCGGGGCTCCTGACAGTCCGGTCAGCGGGCTGCCGGACATGAGGAAGACAAAGGGATCCGACGTGGCCAGCTATAGACTAGTGTAATGTATCCAAGTCGTGGGGGTGGATCTCCGCATGATTTTACGGGCACATAGTTTTACCTTTTTAGTTAAAATATGTTTGAATTGTAATGGGTTTATACGAAATCTATCACGTTTGCATGAAATTCGGCCGTGTTTGCATAAATTTTGTCTGATTGGTTTGAGTTGTTGTCAACATGTATATGGTTACAGTTGGATGTCGTTCTATCGCATATATGTTTGCGCTCTGATCTCGTGTCCGCAAGAGGAAATTTATAGGTTGTTGTTGGAGATGCGCTAAGAGCAACTCCAACCAGGTGACACATTTCGTCCGTGCGCGTCCATTTGGGTCGCCGCAGACAGAAAACATGGCCCAACGCGTCAACCCAAACGAACGCACGTCCGTTTTTGAAAAAGTCCGCCCGTGACCCATTCCAGGCCTAATTTTGGTCCACTTTTGCATCGGCACGGACACGTGCGACGCCCGCCTTCTCTTCCCCCTGGCATGCCAAATCACCTGCTCGCTTGCCCCTCGTCTCTTCCTCCTTCGCCTCCTTCGCCTCCAAATCACCTGCTCGCTAGTTGTCTCTTCCTCTTCCCCCTGGCACGCTCGTTGTCTCTTCCTCCTTCGCCTCCAAATCACCTGCTCGCTTGCCCCTCGTCTTCCATCCCCTGCCGCCCACTTCCGCTGTCACCGCAGGCCATCCGCCCACTTCCGTCGTCAACGCCGGCCATCCGCCCACGGACTCATCCTCCTCACCTGCCGCAGCCGCCCAGCTTCGCCAGTTCCTCTTGGTGGGGCTGATGTCTACTACGCAACTTTATTCTTCTAGACTCGTGTTGGGCCTCCAAGCATAGAGTTTTGTAGGACAATAGCAATTTCCCTCAAGTGGATGACCTAAGGTTTATCAATTCGTGGGAGGTGTAGGACAAAGATGGTCTCTCTCAAACAACCCTGCAATCAAATACAAGAAATCTCTTGTGTCCCCAACACACCCAATACAATGGCAAATTATATAGGTGCACTAGTTCGGCGAAGAGAATGGTGATACAAGTGCAATATGGATGATATATATAGGTTTTTGTAATCTGAAAATATAAAAACAACAAGCTAGCAAGTGTAAAACATCGAGAAAAACGGTGTATAAATGCTTGGAAATAAGGCCTAGGGTCCATACTTTCACTAGTTCAATCTCTCAACAACGCTAATATAATTGGATCACATAACCATCCCTCAACATGCAACGAAGAATCACTCCAAAGTTCTTATCTAGCGGAGAACATAAGAAGAAATTATTTGTAGGGTATGAAACCACCTTAAAGTTATCCTTTTCGATCGATCTATCCAAGAGTTCATACTAAAATAACACCATATGATACACACCAACCAACTCTAATGTCACCTAGATACTCCAATGTCACCACAAGTATCCATGAGTTAATTATACGATAAGCATCAAACAATTTCATATTCATAATACTCAATCCAACACAAAGAACCTCAAAGAGTACCCCAAGATTTCTATCGGAGAACGTGGTATGAAAACGTGCAATCAACCCCTCTCCATAGATTCCCAAGTTCATCGGAATCCGCAAGTTGATGCCTTAACATATATCAAGTGAATCCATAGAATCCCCAATGTCACTACGGGTATCCCTTGCAAGACGTACATCAAGTGTTCTCAAATCCAATATTCAATCCAACATAATGAGATCTCAAAGGGAAAGATTCAATTCATCACAACAAGATAGCAAGGGAAACACCTCATATGATCCAACTATATTAACAAAGCCCGCGATACATCAAGATCATGCCAAATCAAGAACACAAGAGAGAGAGAGATAGAGAGAGAGATTAAACACATAGCTACTAGTACAAACCCTCAGCCCCAAGGGAGTACTACTCCCTCCTCATCATGGAGACCATAGGGATGATGATGATGGCCTCCGGTGATGATTTCCCCTTGCGGTAGGATGCCAAAACGGGATCTAGATTGGTTTTTCGTGGCTACAGAGGCTTGCGGCGGCGGAACTTCTGATCTAGGGTTATTTCTGGGGGTTTCTGAATATATAGGATTTTTTGGCGTTGGTTTCACACGAAGATGGGCCACGAGGAGCCCACAAGACAACTAGCGCAAGCCAAAGGGGGCTAGCGCGCCCTGGTGGGTTGTGCCCACCTCGTGGCTCTTTTGGCCTCCCCACAAAGCTTCTAGTGCCTCTTTTGTTCCAAAAAAATCGTCAAAAAGTTTCGTTACATTTGGAGAACTTTTATTTCTGCACAAAAAACAACACCATAGTAGTTCTGCTAAAAACAGTATCAGTCCAGGTTAGTTCCATGCAAATCAGACCAAAACCATATAAAATTGTTATAAAGATGGCATGCATGCTTCATAAATTATAGATACGTTGAGACACATCAGCATCCCCAAGCTTAATTCCTACTCATCCTCAAATAGGTAAATGATAAAAGAAATAATTTATGAAGTGTGAATGCTAGCATAATACGTAAGTTTGATCAATGATAATTTCAACCACTTTTCCTAGCATCATAACAGCAAATCTTTCTCATAAAACTCATCATGATAAAGTAGCAACCAATTCACATGTTATGGTTCAAACAATGAATTTTCTTGAAACTTAACAACCTATGTTCTTAGTCATCAAACAATTGCAATTCAACTTATTCTCAACAAAGTCTAAGTAAGAGCTCCACATACTCAATCATCATATAGTCTTCTATGATTGCTAGTACACAAAGCATATTTTTAGAACAAATGTCATCCATCGAACACAGACAAAGATAAGGGCTTAATGTTTTTCCTCCCAACTCATTTATCATAGATATAATTGTCAACAATAATAAGTCATGCATTACAGAAATGCGGCACTTTGTCGTCTGCCATGGAAGACGACAAAGGATACAACAGCGGACGGCAAGCTCCTTTGCCGTCTGCAAGCAGACGACCCCCTATCCGGCACAGAAAGCTATGGTAAAGGGATGCTTTTCCATATTCTTTTGAACAATGGATGACAAAGATGTTTGCCGTCCACCATGCAGGCCCTGCTGACGGCAAAGCCTGTGGACGACACATGAACCAAGTTAGCCCTGTTAGGTGGCTAACGTCAGACTTTGCCGTCTGCTCGCAGATGGCAAAGGGAGCAGCTCCTTTGCCGTCTGCCAGAGACAACAAAGAGGTAGGACTTGCCAGTTGAACAAATGCAGTCCTTTGCCGTCTGCTAGCAGACGACAAAGAGACCAAATGGCCCAGACCTGGTGCTCCCAGGTTGCATAAGATGCTGCCACGTGGCCCCTTTGCCATTTGTGGCAGATGGCAAAGCCCCCTTTGCCGTCGGTGGCAGACGACAAAGTGACTATATTGCCTATTTTTAATTTGTTTTTTGATATATCCAAGCATTTTCACAAGAAAATGTATGATATCCATGCCATATAGATATATTTCACAAAAACTATATTCATGCCATATGGATATGACCATCCAACAAACATATCAAATCAAAAGTGCAAGTTTCACCATATTACAATAGTTTCATCCATACATACATAGTTTCATCCATATTACAATAGTTTCATGCATAGGTAGCAAGTTTCACATAAGTTCAAATCAGCAAAATTGGAAATAAGAAATTTAGAAGAAGAATACTAGAAGAAGTAGTAGAATAATAAGATCTAGAAGAAGAAGAATAAGAAGAGTGTTTTTCTTCTCTTTCTCTTTCTCCTCTTGTTTTTCTTCTTCTCATTGCTTATTTGTGTCATTTTAGAGCTAACCTAGGTAATTATGCCATTTTGACCTAACTAAGCTTATTGTGTCATTTTGCAAGAAAATAAGTTAAGTATATGGCATTTATGAGGTTACCAAGGTAATTATTCCATTTTTGAGTTAACTAAGCTTATTATGTCATTGTGGAGGAAACAAAGCTAAGTATACATCATTTTAGAGCTAACTTAGATAAAATAGGGCATTTTGGAGCTAATTAAGATTATTATTTCATTTTGGAGGAAACAAATCTAAGTATAGGTCATTTTAGAGCTAACTATGGTAAACTGGATCATTTTGGAGCTAAGTAAGCTTATTATGTCCCTTTGGAGGAAAATAAGCTAAGTATAAGAAATTTATGAGCTAACCAAGGTTATTATGCAATTTTTGACCTAAGTAAACTAATTATGTCATAAATGAACTAAATAAGCTAAGTATAGGTGATTATGCATTTGTTAAGCAAAACACTAGAGAAAACTTACCGTCCTCGTCATCACGGAGGTGAAGCACTGGGGTGGTTCGGGCCGGTTTCACCTAGAGAAGGGTCATGCGATGCGGCTCGGGAGTTATGCTGCACCAAAGATAATTTGCAATGTCTCGTTAGCATGAGACACTGAAATGTTAAGACTAGTAACTAATGACCATTCAAATGAAACTCACCGTTCCTGCTGCGGCAATGACTGGCATCGGCAGACGGGCCTAGCCGGTCTTCTCGCACATAGACTGCATATTTGTTTTTGACAAGTCAATCATATTAGTTATTAATGAAACGAACCTTACACGCATGATTTGGCTAATATGAAGAAGAAACTTACCATGAAGAGCTCGTACATGGCCCAGTGAGACGCCTCGTTCCGTGCCCTCTCCTCCTCCAACAACCTAGCCGTCCTCTCCTCCAACTCCCTCTCCTTCTATGCCTCCGACCGATCCCTATCCTCCAGAAGTGCCTGGGGTTGCCTCTCTGTCTCTCTAAAGAGCAACCTACAAACCAACTCCTCGTTAGCATTGTAATCATCTTTGTTCGCACACACAATGTAATGCAGGAAAGATATCTGAGTCCATTTAACTAACCTCGATGGCGAGCTTGATTGGCCGTGGACGAGGCCTTATCTGAGGACAGGAGCTCGTTTGGCGCGTCTTGATCTCCTGGAGAGTGCGAGGACAACGTATAAGTTCATCTCCAATGGCTATCGAGCCATGGGGCCTCTCGCCGCCAGCTATCATCACCAACTCTAGATCAATAGGATGCTAGCTCTGGTTAAAGTCCTCCCCATTCAACGCCTTTCCCACATCTCTGTACCTCACGAGCTTGTGGTGGGAGGATATGTTGGTGAAGTTCTCAGGATGATCGAGGTTAGACTCAGAGAATGCCTTCGCCTTCTTGTACAAGACAGTATGGGCCATGGCATAGAGGTCGTACACCTCTGGCACCTCCATGTAATTGTGATCCGCCTGAAAGGATCGAGATGGACCTAGAGGAGGGGTGAATAGGTACAATTACAAATTTTAATTGTTACTTAGCAATTTTTAGGCAATAATGCAGAATATGAAAGTAAGCCTAAACAATTGCAAGTAAGATGCTAAGAGTTACGCCAAGAAAACAAGTACCACAAGTATATCAGTAAGCAAGCACAATAAGATATAAGTAAAGACTAAGAGACAAATAACCACACATAGAGAGTTAGGGTTAGGAATAACCACAACTCCGAGAGATGAGGATGTATGCCGATGTTTACTTCCTTGGAGGGAAGCTACGTCACCGTTTAGAGAGGTGGATGTTACCACGAAGGCACACCAACGCCACGAAGGCTCACCCTATTCTCTCCTTGAGATATCACCACGAAGGCGATTCCCAACCACTAGTGGTAGACCTTGGGGGTGATCTCCAAACCCTTACAACCTTTCCGGGGGGTAATCACAATGGTTTGATTCCTCACCGAAGAACTCCTACCGCCTAGGAGTCTCCAACCTCCAAGAGTAACAAGATCAAAGGGAAAAGCTCAAGACTTGCTTAAATCACAAATTCCTTTGGTGAGAAGAAGGGGAAGGAGTGGATCTATCACTTGATCGGACAACTTCTCTCAAAGTCTCTCAAATTCCCTTGGGATCTTGGATTTGATGTATGAGGTTCAGAGAGAGAGTAAAGTGTGTTCTTGTGTGTGCTCAATGTGAATGGTCAACTTTATCCCATGGGGGAAGAAGACTATATATAGTACAGTGTAAAAAACTGACCGTTGAGACACTTAACGTACTACAGTTGACGGACGACCGGATGATACCAAACGTCCGGTGGCACAACTTGGACCGGACGTCCGAATAGCCGCCGGCCGTCCGGTAACTGGGAATTCATTCAGGCTTGGGAGCAACACGAGATACATGGCCACTGGACGTATGGAACGTGTCGATTGTCCGGTGGGTACCAGAAATCTGCTAAAAGTGTTCTGTTGAGGATGTACCGGATTTCTTGAGAGAAACGGACGTCCGGTGTCCGGTCGTCCGGAGTGGACCGGAAATCCACTAATTCTTTTCTATTAAGATGCACTAGACATTCGGAGAGTGTCGGACACCAGGTAGGCAGTGAGAGGTCGAACGTCCGTAGATTTCTGGACGTCCGGTGACAACAGAGCACACTGACTCAATTACACAACAAATTTTGTGCACTAAGAAGTGGGTACTAGAGATGAAACAAAGATGTTGTGAGAGGATACTTTGTGGGTTTTGAGCAAGTCTTTCACGAAATCCGATGATCCCCTCTTAATAGTGCGGGATCCCTATACTCAAGAACAATCCGAAAAAGAGCCAAAGCTATTGTCTTGTATCTCCACTCTTGAGTGATATACATTTATCCGTAGTCATGATCCACACACGGTCCTTGAGACATAATCTTGAGATATACTTGATAGACATGATTAGTCCCCTATATGCATGTTGTCATCAACATCAAAATAAGATTAAGGGCATGATTGCACTTTCAACGCCTAAAAGAGAGAGAGAGGAACAAAGTATTAGTAAAGAGCTCAAGCTAGCATCAAGAATGAATTGCGTTAATCATGAAGCAAACCACATACCCAGTTCCGCCCGAATTGATATAAGTTGGCGCTGCCTTGATGGTGTGGCGTACCATCCATTTTGGCATGCCGGTCCTTGGCGTTGTTTTGGACGGCTAGCCATTGGTCTGAGCACTGCTATCTCTTGAGCTTGCGTTGGTTTTCCCTTGAAGAGGAAAGGGTGATGTAGCGAAGTACATAAGTATTTCCCTTAGTTGATGAGAACCAAGGTATCAATCCAGTAGAAGGAACAGGCAAGTCACCAATGGATGCACCTACACAAACAATCAAACTCTTGCACCCAACGCTATAAAGGGGTTGTCAATCCCTTCACGGTTATTTGCAAGGATTAGATTTGAAAGAGATAGATGTAAAAGATTGTGGAAATTAAAAAGTGAATAAATTGCAGCAAGGTATTTATGGTTTATAGATCTGAAAATATATTATGGAAAGTAGACCCGGGGACCATAGGTTACTAGAGGCTTCTCTCTTGAAGGAAAGTATCACGGTGGGTGAACAAATTACTGTCGATCAATTGATAGAAAAACGAATAATTATGAAGATATCCAAGGCAATGATTATGCATATAGGCATCATGTCCGTGTCAAGTAGACCGAAATGATTCTGCATCTACTACTATTACTCCACACATCGAGTGACTCCTGCCTGCATCTAGAGTATTAAGTTCATGAAGAATACTGTAACACATTAGATAAGATGACATGATGTAGAGGGATAAACTCAAGCAATATGATGAAAACCCCATCTTGTTACCCTTGATGGCAACAATACAATACGTGCCTCGCTACCCCTACTTTGTCACTGGGTGAGGACACCACAAGATTGAACCCAAAACTAAGCACTTCTCCCATTGCAAGGTTACCAATCTAGTTGGCCAAACCAAATCAATAACTCACAGAGACTTGCAAAGATATGATATCATGCATATAAGAATTCAGAAAAGTCTCAAATAATATTCATGGATAATATTAACATAAACCCACAATTCATCGGATCTCGATAAACACACCGCAAAAGAGTATTACATCGGATAGATCTTCATGAAAATCATGAAGAACATGGTATTGAAGCAAAAAGAGGGAGAAGAAGCCATCTAGCTACTAACTATGGACTCGTAGGTCTGTGGTGGACTACTCATGCATCATCGGAGGGGCAATGGAGTTGATGTAGATGCCCTCCGTGATCGGATCCCCTCCGGTAGATTACCGGAAAAGGCTCCAAGATTGGATCTCTCGGGAACGGAGGCTTCTGGCGGCTGAAAAGTATTTGCGTGGCTCTTTTTACTATTGCGGGAATATTTGGATATTTATAGGATGACGATTAGGGCTAGGAGTCCTGCCAGGAGGTGGGAAGCTTGCTAGGCGCGGCCAGGGAGTGGCTGCACCCCCTGGCTTGTGACCTCTTGGCAGCTTCCCTGGCATGCACTCCAAGCTTGGTAGATCTCTTTTGTTCCAGAAAAAAATCATCGCGAAGATTTTATTCCATTTGGACTCCTTTTAATATTCCATATCTGCAATACTCAAAAACAAGGGAAAAATAGAAACTGGCACTAGGCTCTAGATTAATAGGTTAGTCCCAAAAATAATATAAAATAGCATATTAATGCATATAAAACATCCAAAACAGATAATATAATAGCATGACACAATAAAAAAGTATATATACGTTGGAGACGTATCAGCATCCCCAAGCTTAATTCCTGCTCGTCCTCGAGTAGGTAAATGATAAAAACAGAATTTTTGATGTGGAGTGCTACCTAACATATTTATCCATGTATTATTCTTTATTGTGGCATGGATATTTAGATCCGTAAGACTCAAAGCAAATGCTTAATGTTTACATAAAAACAATAATATTTCAAGCATACTAGCAAAGGAGTTGTATTTCTTCAAAATATAATGGCAAAAGAAAGTTATCCCTACAATATCATATAGTTTGGTTATGCTCCATCTTCCCCACACAAAGTATTTATATCATGCACAACCCCGATGACAAGTCAACCAATTGTTTCACACTTTTATTTTCTCAAACTTTTTCAACTCTCACGCAATACATGAGCGTGAGCCATGGATATAACACTATAGGTGGAATAGAATATGGTGGAGGTTGTGAAGGAAATGTTGGGAGACGTAGTAGTAAATCAAAATTGTCCTACGACCACCGAGATCAATCTATGGAGAAACCAGCAATGAGTAAGGGGAGAGTGCATCTTCATACCTTTGAAGATTGCTAAGCAGTAGCGTTGCTAGAACGCGGTTGGTGGAGTCGTACTCGCAACGATTCAGATCACGGTGGATTCCGATCTAAGCGCCGAACAACGGCGCCTCCATGTTCAACATGTTGGGGAACGTCGCATGGGAAACAAAAAATTTCCTACGCACATGCAAACCTATCCATGGTGATGAGCATCTACGAGAGGGAGAGTGGATCTACGTACCCTTGTAGATCGCTAAGCGGGAAGCGTGAAGAAACGCGGTTGGTGTAGTCGTACTTCTTCACGATCCAAATCGCCGAGCGTCCCGCGATCTAATCACGAACCGTCCCGCGATCCAATCACGAACCGTACCGTGATCTCGTCACGATCCGTCCCGCGATCCGATCATGAACGTCCCGTGGCCTCGATCACGATCCTTCCGATCTAGTACCGAACGGACGGCACCTCCGCGTTCAGCACACGTGCAGCTTGATGACGATCTCCACCGTATTGATCTAGCAAGAGAAGGTGGAGAGGAGAGAGAGTTCACCGGCAGCGTGACGGCGCTCCGGTGATGGTGGTGGAGCAATTCCGGTAGGGCTTCGCCTAAGCACCGCGGAACTACGATCTAGAGGAGAAACTATGCACCGGTGGAACGGGTAGCACGTGGCCGGAAATTCTATCCAAAAACCACCCAATCCAGTAGTATATATAGGAGGAGAGGAGAGGAGAGGCAGCCAAGGCCTTTGGGTCGGCCAAATAGGAGGTGGGCAGCAATCCTACTTCACCTCCAATCCTAGTTGGAGTAGGATTGCCTCCTATTGGCTGATTTTTCACCTTTTCCTTAGCCTTTTTCTCTCCCTGCGCCATGGGCCTTTTGTGACTGATTCCCCAGCCCACTAAGGTCTGGTTCTTGTTCTCCCACAGCCCATGGACCTCTTGGGGGTCGAAATACCTCTCCCGGAGGCCTCCCGGTACACTACCGGCACTCCCGATGAGCCCGAAACTTTTCCGGCGACCAAACTGGGACTTCCTATATATGAATCTTTACCTTAGGACCATTCCGGAGCTCCTCGTGACGTCCGGGATCTCATCCGGGACTCCGAACAACCTTCGGTCACCACCATACATAACTCTACACTACCGAAACGTCACCGAACCTTAAGTGTGCAGACCCTGCGGGTTCGAGAACTATGTAGACATGACCGAGACACCTCTACGGTCAATAACCAATGGCGGGACCTGGACGTCCACATTGGTTCCTACATATTCTACGAAGATCTTTATCGGTCGAACCTCTATGTCAAGGATTCAGTTAATCCCATACAACGTTCCCTTTGTTCTTCGGTATGTTACTTGCCCGAGATTCGATCGTCGGTATCCAATACCTAGTTCAACCTCGTTACCGGCAAGTCTCTTTACTCGTTCCGTAATACAAGATCCCGCAGCTAAAAATTAGTCACTTTGCTTGCGAGGCTTATTGTGATGTTGCATTACCGAGTGGGCCCCGAGATACCTCTTCGTCACACGGAGTAACAAATCCCAGTCTCGATCCATGCCAACTCAACAGACACCATCGGAGATACCTGTAGAGCACCTTTATAGTCACCCAGTTACGTTGCGACGTTTGATACACACAAGGCACTCCTCCAATATCCGTGAGTTGCATGATCTCATGGTCATAGGAACATATACATTGACATGCAGAAAACAGTAGCAATAAACTGACACGATCATATGCTACGTTTGTAGTTTGGGTCTTGTCCATCACATCATTCTCCCAATGATGTGATCCCGTTATCAAATGACATCTCATGTCCATGGCTAGGAAACCTTAACCATCCTTTGATCAATGAGCTAGTTCACTAGAGGCATACTAGGGACATTGTGTTGTCTATTTAACCACACATGCAATGTGTTTCCAATCACTACAATTATCATGAACAAGGAAATATAATAATAAACACTTTACATATTGCCTCTAGGGCATATTTCTAACAGTCTCCCACTTGAACTGGAGTCAATAATCTAGTTCACATCACTATGTGATTTACATGGTAATGAATCGAACACCCATACAGTTCTGGTGTTGATCATGTTTAGCCCTTGGAAGAGGTTTAGTCAACGGGTCTGCCACATTCAGATCCGTGTGTACTTTGCAAATATTTATGTCCTTCTCCTCGATGTAGAACCCGATGGAGTTGAAGCGTCGCTTTATGTGTCTAGTCCTCTTGTGAAACCTTGGTTCCTTGGCTAGAGCAATGGCACCAGTGTTGTCACAGAACATGTTTATAGGATTCAGTGCATTGGGCACTACTACAAGATCTCTCATGAACTGCTTCATCCAGACACCTTCCTTCGCTGCCTCCGAGGCTGCGATGTACTCCGCTTCGCACATAGAATCAGCTACCACGCTTTGCTTGGAACTGCACCAGCTTACCGCTCCCCCGTTAAGAATAAATACGTATCCGGTTTGCGATTTAGAATCGTCCGGATCAGTGTCAAAGCTTGCATCGACGTAACCCTTTACGACGAGCTCTTCATCACCTCCATAAACGAGAAACATGTCCTTAGTCCTGTTAAGGTACTTAAGGATATTCTTGACCGCTTGCCAGTGCTCCATTCTAGGATCACTTTGAAACCTTCCGGCCATACTTATGGCAAGGCTGACATCGGGTCTTGTGCACAGCATTGCATACATGATAGAGCCTATGGCTGAAGCATAGGGGATGACGCTCATCTTTTCTTTATCTTCTGCAGTCACTGGGCATTGAGTCTTACTCAACTTCACACCTTGTAACACAGGCAAGAACCCTTTCTTGGACCGCTCCATTTTGAACTTCTTCAAAACTTTATCAAGGTATGTGCTCTGTGAAAGTGCTATTAAGCGTCTCGACCTATCTCTATAGATCTTAATGCCTAATATGAAAGCAGCTTCTCCTAGGTCCTTCATTGAAAAACTCTTATTCAAATATTCCTTCACGCTTTCCAGCATTTCTATATTGTTTCCAATCAACAATATGTCATCCACATATAACACTAGAAACGCGATAGAGCTCCCACTCACTTTCTTGTAAATACAAGCTTCTCCATAAACTTGTATAAACCCAAACGCTTTGATCACCTCATCAAAGCGCTTATTCCAACTTCGAGATGCTTGCACCAGTCCATAAATGGATCGCTGGAGTTTGCAAACTTTGTCAGCACTCTCTGGATCGAAAAAACCTTCGGGTTGCATCATATACAACTCTTCCTCAAGGAAACCGTTGAGGAACACCGTTTTTACATCCATCTGCCAAATTTCATAGTCGAAATAAGCAGCTATTGCCAACATGATTCTGACAGACTTAAGCATCGCTACGGGTGAGAAAGTCTCATCCTAGTCAACTCCTTGAACTTGTGAAAAACCCTTTGCCACAAGTCGAGCTTTATAGACGGTGACATTACCGTCCACGTCTGTCTTCTTCTTAAAGATCCATTTGTTCTGAATGGCCTTTCGCCCTTCAAGTAATACTTCCAAAGTCCATACTTTGTTTTCATACATGGATCCCATCTCGGATTTCATGGCCTCTAACCATTTCTCGGAATCTGGGCCCATCACTGCTCCTCCATAGCTCGTAGGTTCATTGTTGTCTAACAACATGACCTCCAAGACAGGGTTGCCGTACCACTCGGGAGTAGTACGCGCCCTTGTCGACCTACGAGGTTCAATAGCAGCTTGATCCGAAGCTTCATGATCATCATCATCAACTTCCTCTTCTACCGTCGTAGGTTCCACAGAAACATCTTTCTGCGCTGCGCTACTTTCTGGTTGAAGTAAAGGTTCAACAACCTCATCAAGCTCTATTTTCCTCCTACTCAATTCTTTCGAGAGAAACTCTTTCTCAAGAAATGTTCCGTTCTTAGCGACAAACACTTTGCCTCGGATCTGAGATAGAAGGTATACCCGACTGTCTCTTTCGGGTATCTTATGAAGACGCATTTCTCCGCTTTGGGTTCCAGCTTTTCAGGCTGAAGCTTTTTGACATAAGCATCACATCCCCAAACTTTAAGAAACGACAACTTCGGCTTTTGCCAAACCACAGTTCATATGGCGTCGTCTAAACGGATTTCGATGGTGCCCTATTTAAAGTGAATGCAGCTGTCTCTAATGCATAACCCCAAAACGATAGTGGCAAATCGGCAAGAGACATCATAGAACGTACCATATCTAATAAGGTCCGATTACGACGTTCAGACACACCATTACGCTGTGGTGTTCCGGGCGGTGTCAACTGTGAAACAATTCCACATTGTCTTAAGTGAATGCCAAACTCATAACTCGGATATTCACCTCCTCGATCAGATCGCAAAAATTTAATCTTTTGTTACGATGATTCTCAACTTCACTCTGAAATTGCTTGAACTTTTCAAACGTTTCAGACTTGTGTTTCATCAAGTAAATATACCCATATCTACTTAAGTCATCAGTGAAGGTGAGAAAGTAACGATATCCACCACGCGCTGCAACATTCATTGGACCGCACACATCAGTATGTATGATTTCCAACAAGTCACTTGCCCGTTCCATTGTTCCAGAGAACGGCGTTTTAGTCATCTTGCCCAAGAGGCATGGTTCACATGTGTCAAGTGATTCAAAATCAAGTGACTCCAGAAGTCCATCAGCATGGAGCTTCCTCATGCGTTTTACACCAATATGACCTAAACGGCAGTGCCACAAGAAAGTGGTACTATCATTATCAACTCTACATCTTTTGGCATCAATGTTATGAACATGTGTCTCATCACTATCAAGATTCAATATGAATAAACCCCTAACATTGGGTGCATGACCATAAAAGATATTACTCATATAAATAGAACAATCTTTATTCTCTGATTTAAATGAGTAACCGTCTCGCAATAAACAAGATCCAGATATAATGTTCATGCTTAACGCAGGCACTAAATAAAAATTATTCAGGTTCATCACTAATCCCGATGGTAATCGAAGAGAGAGCGTGCCGACAGCGATCACATCAACCTTGGAACCATTTCCCATGCGCATCGTCACTTCGTCCTTTGCCAGTCTTTGTTTATTCCGTAGTTCCTGCTTTGAGTTGCAAATGTGAGCAAGCGAACCGGTATCAAATACCTAGGCACTACTACGAGAACTAGTAAGGTACACATCAATAACATGTATATCATATATACCTTGTTTGCCGTTGGCCGCCTTCTTGCCAGCCAGGTACTTGGGGCAGTTCCCCTTCCAGTGACCCGTTCCTTTGCAATGAAAGCACTCAGTTTCTGGCTTAGGTCCATGCTTAGGCTTCTTTGTAGGAGTAGCAATGCTTTGCCATCCTTCTTGGTTTTACCCTTCTTGCCTTTGCCCTTGCCATTTTTCTTGAAACTAGTGGTTTTATTGACCATCAACACTTGATGTTCTTTCTGGATTTCAGACTCAGCGACTTTCAGCATCGCAAACAACTCGGCGACTGACTTGTTCATCCCGTGCATGTTATAGTTCATCACAAAGCTCTTGTAACTAGGTGGCAGCGATTGAAGAACTCTATCAGTGATTGCCTCCGGTGGAAGGGTAATACCCAACTCCGCTAGACGATTTGAGTACCCAGACATTCTGAGTATGTGCTCACTAATAGACCCGTTCTCCTCCATCTTGCAAGCATAGAATTTATCGGAGGTCTCATACCTCTCGATCCGGGCATTCTTCTGAAAGATAAACTTCAACTCCTGGAACATCTCATATGCTCCATGACGTTCAAAACATCTTTGAACTCCCGGTTCTAAGCCATACAATATTGCGCACTGAACTATTGAGTAGTCTCCAGCACGAGCCTCCCAAACGTTCTTAACGTCTTCGGAGGTCATGTCTTCTGGTTGGTCACCAAGCGGAGCATCAAGGACATATTGTTTCTGGGAAGCCATGAGGATAATCCTAAGATTACGGGCCCAATCAACAAAGTTACTTCCATCATCTTTCAACTTAGCTTTCTCTAGGAACGCATTAAAATTCAGGGGTGCTACTGCGCGAGCCATTGATCTACAACATAAATATGCAAAGGTTACTTAGACTATTGTTCAAGATAATGAGTTTAGTTAATCAAATTACTAAAGCTCCCACTCAAATTGACATCCCTCAGGTCATCTGAGTGTCACATGATCCAAATTCACCAACTCAAGTCCGATCATCACGTGAGTTAAGCTGGTTTCAATGGTGAACATCATTATGTTGATCATATCTACTATATGACTCATATATGACCTTTCGGTCTCTTGTGTTCCGAGGCCATGTCTGTACATGCTAGGCTCGTCAAGTTTAACCCGAGTGTTCTGCACGTGCAAATCTGGCTTGCACCCGTTGTATGTGAATGTAGAGTCTATCACACCCGATCATCACGTGGTGTCTCGACACGACGAACTTTCGCAACGGTGCCCACTCGGGGAGAACACAATTTACCTTGAAATTTAAGTGAGGGATCACCTTATAATGCTACCGTCGTACTAAGAAAAACAAGGTGCATAAAAGGATTAACATCTCATGCAATTCATAAGTGACATGATATGGCCATGAACTTGTGTTTAAGATCTCCATCTTCAAAACATTGGCATGATCTCCATCGTCACCGGCACGACACCATGATCTCCATCATCTTGATCTCCATCAACGTGTCGCCATTGGGGTTGTCACGCCCTGCATGCTTCGACTATTATTGCTACCGTAGTGATAAAGTAAAGCATTACATAGCGCTTAATGATTGACACGCATGTCATAAAATAATTAAGGACAACCCTATGGCTCCTGCCGGTTGCCGTACTCATCGACATGCAAGTCGTGAAATTCTATACATCACATGATCATCTCATACATCACATATATCTCATCATGTAATTGGCCATATCACATCACAACATACCCTGCAAAAACAAGTTAGACGTCCTCTAATTGTTGTTGCATGTTTTAGGTGGCTGCTACGGGTATCTAGCAAGAACGATTCTCACCTACGCATAAACCACAACGGTGATACATAGATTGCTTTTCAACCTTCTCAAGGATCGCCTTTGTCGTATCCGATCCAACTAAAGTGAGGGAAACTGTCACCCGCAAGCTATCTAAGCAACAAGTTGTGTCAAGGGAACCGGTCTCTCGTAAGCGTACGAGTAATGTTGGTCCGGGCCGCTTCATCTCACAATCCCGCTGAACCAAAATCCGACCAAGGGAGGAAGCAATCTAAGCATCAACGCCCACAAACCTTTTGTGTTCTACTCGAGATTTCATCGAACCATCAACATAGCTCTGATACCATTGTTGGGGAACGTCGCATGGGAAACAAAAATTTTCCTACGCACACGCAAACCTATCCATGGTGATGAGCATCTACGAGAGGGAGAGTGGATCTTTGTGCCCTTGTAGATCGCTAAGCGGGAAGCGTTAAGAAACGCGGTTGGTGTAGTCGTACTTCTTCGCGATCCAAATCGCCGAGCGTCCCGCGATCTAATCACGAACTGTCCCGCGATCCAATAACGAACCTTCCCGCGATCTCTTCATGATCCGTCCCGCGATCCGATCACGAACGTCCCGTGGCCTCGATCACGATCCTTCCGATCTAGTACCGAACGGACGGCACCTCCGCGTTCAGCACACGTGCAGCTTGATGACGATCTCCACCGTCTTGATCCTGCAAGAGAAGGTGGAGAGGAGAGAGAGTTCACCGGCAGCGTGACGGCACTCCGGTGATGGTGGTGGAGCAATTCCGGCAGGGCTTCGCCTAAGCACCGCGGAACTACGATCTAGAGGAGAAACTATGCACCGGTGGAACGGGTAGCACGTGGCCGGAAATTCTGTCCAAAAACCACCCAATCCACTAGTATATATAGGAGGAGAGGAGAGGAGAGGCAGCCAAGGCCTTTGGGTCGGCCTAATAGGAGGTGGGAAGCAATCCTACTTCACCTCCAATCCTAGTTGGAGTAGGATTGCCTCCTATTGGCTGATTTTTCACCTTTTCCTTAGCCTTTTTCTCTCCCTGTGCCATGGGCCTTTTGTGACTGATTCCCCAGCCCACTAAGGTCTGGTTCTTGTTCTCCCACAGCCCATGGACCTCTTGGGGTCGAAATACCTCTCCCGGAGGCCTCCCGGTACACTACCGGCACTCCCGATGAGCCCGAAACTTTTCCGGCGACCAAACTGGGACTTCCTATATATGAATCTTTACCTTAGGACCATTCCAGAGCTCCTCGTGACGTCCGGGATCTCATCCGGGACTCCGAACAACCTTCGGTCACCACCATACATAACTCTACACTACCAAAACGTCACCGAACCTTAAGTGTGCAGACCCTGCGGGTTCGAGAACTATGTAGACATGACCGAGACACCTCTACGGTCAATAACCAATGGCGGGACCTGGACGTCCACATTGGTTCCTACATATTCTATGAAGATCTTTATCGGTCGAACCTCTATGTCAAGGATTCAGTTAATCCCGTACAACGTTCCCTTTGTTCTTCGGTATGTTACTTGCCCGAGATTTGATCGTCGGTATCTCCATACCTAGTTCAACCTCGTTACTGGCAAGTCTCTTTACTCGTTCCATAATACAAGATCCCGCAACTAACAATTAGTCACTTTTCTTGCAAGGCTTATTGTGATGTTGCATTACCGAGTGGGCCCCGAGATACCTCTCCGTCACACGGAGTAACAAATCCCAGTCTCGATCCATGCCAACTCAACAGACACCATCGGATATACCTGTAGAGCACCTTTATAGTCACCCAGTTACGTTGCGACGTTTGATACACACAAGGCACTCCTCCAATATCCGTGAGTTGCATGATCTCATGGTCATAGGAACATATACATTGACATGCAGAAAACAGTAGCAATAAACTGACACGATCATATGCTACGTTTGTAGTTTGGGTCTTGTCCATCACATCATTTTCCCAATGATGTGATCCCGTTATCAAATGACATCTCATGTCCATGGCTAGGAAACCTTAACCATCCTTTGATCAACGAGCTAGTTCACTAGAGGCATACTAGGGACATTGTGTTGTCTATTTACCCACACATGCAATGTGTTTCCAATCACTACAATTATAGCATGGATAATAAACGATTATCATGAACAAGGAAATATAATAATAAACACTTTATATATTGCCTCTAGGGCATATTTCCAACACAACACACATGCAGCCCGGTGACGTCTCCTATGCCTTGATCCAGCAAGGAGGAACGAGAGGTTGAGGGAGAGCTCCGGCAGCACGACGGCGTGGTGACAGAGGAGCTACGTGGTCTCCGGCTGCCCCAAGGGCTCCACTATATATAGGAGGAGGAGGAGGGAGGGTTTCCCATCCTAGGGGCCGGCGGCAGCCCCAGATCCCATCTGGTGTGGCGGCCAGGAGGGGAGAGGGGTGCGACAGCCCAAGGGTGGGCCTTAGGGCCCATCTGCTCAAGGGTTTGCCCCCTCCACCCTTGTGCTGCAACTTGGGCCCTTGTGGGGGACGCACCAGCCCATCTAGGGGCTGGTTCCCTCCCACTTGAGGCCCATGCAGCCCTTTGGTGCCAGTGGCTCCACTTAGTGGACCCCCGAAACACTTCCGGTGGTCCTGGTGTGTTACCGGTAATGCCCGAAACACTTCTGGTGACCAAAACTACACTTCCTATATATTAATCTTTACCTCCGGACCATTCTGGAACTCCTCGTGACACCCGGGATCTCATCTGGGACTCCGAACAACCTTCGGTAACCACGTACACTATTTCCCTATAACCATAGCGTCATCGAACCTTAAGTGTGTAGACCCTACGGGTTCGGGAGACATGTAGACATGACCGAGACACCTCTCCGGTCAATAACCAACAGCGGGATATGGATACCCATGTTGGCTCCCACATGCTCCACGATGATCTGATCGGAAGAACCATGATGTCGGGGATTCAGTCAATCCCGTATATAATTCCCTTTGTCTACCGGTATGATACTTGCCCGAGATTTGATCGTCGGTATCCCTATACCTTGTTCAATCTCGTTACCAGCAAGTCTCTTTACTCGTTCCATAACACATCATCCCGTGGCTAACTCCTTAGTCACATTGAGCTCATTATGATGATGTCTTACCGAGTGGGCCTAGAGATACCTCTCCGTCACACGGAGTGACAAATCCCAGTCTCGATTCGTGCCAACCCAACAGATACGTTTGGAGATACCCGTAGTGCACCTTTATAGCCACTCAGTTACGTTGTGACATTTTGCACACCCAAAGCATTCCTACGGTATCTGGGAGTTGCACAATCTCATGGTCTAAGGAAATGATACTTGAAACTAGAAAAGCTTTTAGCAGACGAACTACACGATCTTGTGCTATGCTTAGGATTGGGTCTTGTCCATCACATCATTCTCCTAATGATGTGATCCTGTTATTAACAACATCCAATGTCCATGGTCATGAAACCGTGACCATCTATTGATCAGCGAGCTAGCCAACTAGAGGCTCACTAGGGACATGTTGTGGTCTATGTATTCACACATGCATTATGGTTTCTGGTTAGTACAATTATAGCAGGAACAATAGACAATTATCATGAACAAGGAAATACAATAATAACTATTTTATTATTGCCTCTAGGGAAAATTTCCAACAGTCTCCCACTTGCACTAGAGTCAATAATCTAGTTACATTGTGATGAATCGAACATCCGTAGAGTTCTGGTGTTGATCATGTTTCGCTCGTGAGAGAGGTTTAGTCAACGGATCTGCGACATTCAGATCCGTATGTACTTTACAAATATCTATATCTCCTTCCTAAATGTAATCACAAATGGAGTTGAAGTGGCGCTTGATGTGTCTTGTCTTCTTGTGAAACCTGGGCTCGTTGGCAAGGGCAATAGCTCCAGTGTTGTCACAGAATAGAGTCATCAAGCCCGACGCATTGGGAATCACTCCTAGGTCGGTGATGAACTCCTTCATCCAAACTCCTTCCTTTGATGCTTCCAAAGCATCTATGTACTCCGCTTCACATGTAGATGCCGCCATGACACTTTGCTTGCTGCTGCACCAGCTGACTGCCCCTTCATTCAAAATATACACGTATCCGGTTTGTGACTTGGAGTCATCCAAATCTGTGTCGAAGCTAGCATCGACGTAACCCTTTACGACAAGATCTTCGGCACCTCCACATATGAGAAACATGTCCTTGGTCCTTTTCAGGTACTTCTGGATATTTTTGACCGCTATCCAGTGTTCTGCTCCGGGGTCACTTTGGTACCTCCCTACCAAACTTATGGCAAGGTTCACATCAGCTCTGGTACACAGCATGGCATACATAATAGAGCCTATGGCTGAAGCATAGGGGATGACACTCATCTCTTCTCTATCCTTTGCCGTGGTCGGGCATTGAGTCGTACTCAATCTCACACCCTGCAACATAGGCAAGAACCCCTTCTTGGACTGATCCATATTGAACTTCTTCAATACTTTGTCAAGGTATGTGCTTTGCGAAAGACCTATGAGGCGTTTTGATCTATCTCTATACATCTTGATGCCTAATATGTAAGCAGCTTCTCAAGGTCCTTCATTGAAAAACACTTATTCAAGTAGGCCTTTACACTTTCCATGAGTTCTATATCATTTCCCATCAACAATATGTCATCCACATATAATATGAGGAATGCTACAGAGCTCCCACATATAATATTAAAGCGAATGTTCCAACTCTGAGATGCTTGCACCAGCCCATAGGTGGAGCGCTGGAGCTTGCATACTTTGTTAGCATCTTTAGGATCGACAAAAACTTTCGGCTGCATCATATACAGTTCTTCCTTAAGGAAGCCATTAAGGAATGCCGTTTTGACGTCCATTTGCCAGATCTCATAATCATAAAATGCGGCAATTGCTAACATGATTTGGACGGACTTCAGCATCGCTACGGTTGAGAAAGTCTCATCATAGTCAACTACTTGAACTTGTCGATAACCCTTAGCGACAAGTTGATCGTTATAGACGGTGACATTACCATCCGCATCAGTCTTCTTCTTAAAGATCCATTTGTTTTCTATGGCTCGCTTATCATCAGACAAGTCCACCAAAGTCCATACTTTGTTCTCATACATGGATCCTATCTCGGATTTCATGGCCTCAAGCCATTTGTTGGAATCTGGGCCCGCCATCGCTTCTTCATAGTTTGAAGGTTCACCGTTGTCCAACAACATGAACTCCAGGACAGGGTTGTTGTACCACTCTGGTGCAGAACGTGTCCTGGTGGACCTTTGAATAGAAACTTGATCTGAAGTTTCATGATCATCATCATTAACTTCCTCTCCAGCCAGCGCAGGCTCCACAAAAACAACTTCCCGTGCTGCACCACTCTCTGGTTCGAGTAGAGGTACAATTACCTCATCAATTTCTATTTTCCTCCCACTTACTTCTTTCGAGAGAAACTCTTTCTCTAGAAAGGATCCATTCTTGGCAACAAAGACTTTGCCTTCGGATCTGAGGTAGAAGGTATACCTAACTGTTTCTTTGGGGTATCCTATGAAGACACACTTTTCCGCTTTGGGTTCGAGCTTCTCTGGTTGATTTTTCTTCACATAAGCATCGCATCCCCAAACTTTTAGAAACGACAGCTTAGGTTTCTTTCCAAACCATAATTCATACGGTGTCGTCTCAACGGACTTTGACGGTGCCCTATTTAAAGTGAATGCGGGAGTATCTAATGCATATCCCCAAAATGATAGCGGTAAATTGGTAACAGACATCATAGATCGCACCATATCCAATAGAGTGCGATTACGATGTTCAGACACACCATTTCGCTGAGGCGTGCCACGCGGCGTGAGTTGTGAAACAATTCCACATTTCCTTAGGTGCGTGCCAAACTCGTGACTCAAATATTCTCTACCACGATCCGATCGTAGGCACTTTATTTTCCTGTCACGTTGATTCTCTACCTCACTTTGAAATTCCTTGAACTTTTCAAAGGTTTTAGACTTGTGTTTCATTAAATATACATACCCATATCTGCTTAAGTCATCAGTGAGGGTGAGGAAATAACGGTATCCACCGCGAGCCTCAACGCTCATTGGACCGCATACATTGGTATGTATTATTTTCAACAAGTCAGTTGCTTGCTCCATTGTTCTGGAGAACGGAGTCTTGGTCATCTTGCCCATGAGTCATGGTTCGCACGTGTCAAATGATTCAAAATCAAGAGACTCCGAAAGTCCATTAGCATGGAGTTTCTTCATGTGTTTGACACCAATATGACCAAGGCGGTAGTGCCACATGTAAGTGGGACTATCGTTATCAACCTTACACTTTTTGGTACTCACACTATGAACATGTGTAACATCATGTTCGAGATTCATCAAAAAAAACATTGACCAGCAGGGCATGACCATAAAACATTTCTCTCATATAAATAGAACAACCATTATTCTCAGATTTAAATGAGTAACTATCTCGCATCAAACGAGATCCAGATACAATGTTCATGCTCAAGGCTGGTACTAAATAACAATTATTGAGGCTTAAAACTAATCCCAAAGGTAGATGTAGAGGTAGCGTGCCGACGGCGATCACATCGACCTTGGAAGCATTCCCGACGCGCATCGTCACCTCGTCCTTTGCGAGTCTCCGCTTATTTCGCAGCTCCTGCTTGGAGTTACAAATATGAGCAATTGCACCGGTATCAAATACCCAGGAGCTACTACGAGCTCTGGTAAGGTACACATCAATAACAAGTATATCACATATACCTTTAATGTTCCCGGCCTTCTTATCCGCTAAGTACTTGGGGCAGTTCCACTTCCAGTGACCGGTACCCTTGCAATAAAAGCACTTAGTCTCAGGCTTGGGTCCATTCTTGTTCTTCTTCCCGGCAACTTGCTTACCGGGCGCGGTAACCATTTTGCCGTCCCTCTTGAAGTTCTTCTTACCCTTGCCTTTCTTTAAAGTAGTGGTCTTATTCACCATCAACACTTGATGCTCCTTTTTAATCTCGACCTCCACTGATTTCAGGATCGAGTACAACTCAGGAATGGACTTTTCCATCCCCTGCATGTTGTAGTTCATCACAAAGCTCTTGTAGCTAGGTGGGAGCGACTGGAGGATTCTGTCAATGACCGAGTCATCAGGAAGACTAACTCCCAGCTGAGTCAATCGGTTGTGCAACCCAGAGATCTTGAGTATGTGCTCAGTGACAGAACTATTTTCCTCCATCTTACAACCGAAGAACTTGTCGGAGACGTCATATCTGTCGACCCGGGCATGAGCTTGGAAAACCAGTTTAAGCTCTTGGAACATCTCATATGCTCCGTGTTTCTCAAAACAATTTTGGAGCCTCGGTTCTAAACTGTAAAGCATGTCGCACTGAACCAGGGAGTAATCATCACAGCGTGACTGCCAAGCGTTCGTAACGTCTTGATCCGCTGGAAAATGGGTGGGTCACCTAGCGGTGCATCAAGGACATACAATATCTTGGAAGCTATGAGGATGATCCTCAAGCTACGGACCCAGTCTGCATAGTTGCTTCCATCATCTTTCAGCTTGGTTTTCTCTAGGAACGCGTTGAAGTTGAGGGTGACATTAGCGTTGGCCATTGGATCTACAATATAGATTGTAAAGACAATTTTAGACTAAGTTCATGATAATTAAGTTCACATAATCAAATTATTTAATGAACTCCCACTTATATAGACATCTCTCTAGTCATCCAAGTGATACATGATCCATGTCAACTAGCCCGTGTCCGATCATCACGTGAGACGGACTAGTCATCCATGGTGAACATCTTCATGTTGATCGTATCTTCTATACGACTCATGTTCGACCTTTCGGTCTTCTGTGTTCCGAGGCCATGTATTACATGCTAGGCTCATCAAGTCAACCTAAGTGTTTCGCGTGTGTAAATCTGGCTTACACCCGTTGTATGCGAACGTTAGAACCTATCACACCCGATCATCACGTGGTGCTTCGGAACAACGATCCTTAGCAACGGTGCACAGTTAGGGTGAACACATTTCTTGAAATTTTAGTGAGAGATCATCTTATTTAGCTACCGTCGTTCTAAGCAAATAAGATGTAAACATGATAAACACCACATGCAATCAATATAGTGACATGATATGGACAATACCATCTTGCTCCTTTGATTTCCATCTTCGGGGCACCATGATCATCATTATCACCGGCACGACACCATGATCTCCATCATCGTGTCTTCATGAAGTTGTCTCGCAAACTATTACTTCTACTACTATGGCTAACGATTAGCAATAAATTAAAGTAATTACATGGCATTTATGATTGACATGCAGGTCATACAATAAATTAAGACAACTCCTATGGCCCCTGCCGGTTGTCATACTCATCGACATGCAAGTCGTGAATCCTATTACGAGAACATGATCAATCTCATACATCACAATGCATCACATCACATCCTTTGGCCATATCACATCACAAGGAATATGCTGCAAAAACAAGTTAGACGTCCTCTAATTTGTTTATTGCAAGTTTTTACGTGGCTGTTATAGGTTTCTAGCAAGAACGTTTCTTACCTATGCCAAAACCACAACATGATATGTCAATTGCTATTTACCCTTCATAAGGACCCTTTTCGTCGAATCCAATCTGACTAAGGTGGGAGAGACAGACACCCGCTAGCCACCTTATGCAACAAGTGCATGTCAAGCGGTGGAACCGGTCCACGTAAGCGTACGTGTAAAGTTGGTCCAGGCCGCTTCATCCCACAATACCGCCGAATCAAGATAAGACTAGTAACGGCAAGCAAATTAACAAGATCGACTCCCACAACAACTTGTGTTCTACTCGTGCATAGATTCTACGCATAGACCTAGCTCATGATGCCACTGTTGGGAGACGTAGTAGTAAATCAAAATTTTCCTACGACCACCAAGATTAATCTATGGAGAAACCAGCAACGAGTAAGGGGAGAGTGCATCTTCATACCTTTGAAGATCGCTAAGTAGAAGCATTGCTAGAACGTGGTTGGTGGAGTCGTACTCGCAATGATTCAGATCGCGATGGATTCCGATCTAAGTGCCAAACAACGGCGCCTCCACGTTCAACACACGTGCAGCCCGGTGACGTCTCCTATGCCTTGATCCAGCAAGGAGGAAGGAGAGGTTGACGGAGAGCTCCGGCAGCACGAAGGCGTGGTGACAGAGGAGCTGCATGGTCTCTGGCAGGGCTTCACCAATCACTACGAAGAATGAGGAGAGGGAGGAGTAGGGCTGCGCCATGGGAGAGAGAGATGCGTGTCTCCGGCTGCCCCAAGGGCTCCACTATATATAAAAGGAGGAGGAGGGAGGCTGCGCCCTAGGTTTCCCACGCTAGGGGCCGATGGCAGCCCCAGATCCCATCTAGTGCGGCGGCCAGGAGGGGAGAGGGGTGCGGCAGCCCTAGGGTGGGCCTTAGGGCCCATCTGCTCCAGGGTTTGCCCCCCTCCACCCTTGTGTTATGCCTTGGGCCCTTGTGGGGGGCGCACCAGCCCACCTAGGGGCTGGTTCCCTCCCACTTGCGGCCCATGCAGCCCTCTGGTGCTAGTGGACCCACTTGGTGGACCCCTAGAATGCTTCCGATGGTCCCGATACGTTACTGGTAATGCCCGAAACACTTCCGGTGACCAAAACATCACTTCATATATATGAATCTTTACCTCCGGACCATTCTGGAACTCCTCGTGATGTACGGGATCTCATACAGGACTTCGAACAACCTTCGGTAACCACGTACACTATTTCCCTATAACCCTAGCGTCATCGAACCTTAAGTGTGTAGACCCTACGGGTTCGGGAGACATGTTGACATGACCGAGACACCTCTCCGGTCAATAACCAAAAGCGGGATCTGGATACCCATGTTGTCTCCCACATGCTCCACGATGATCTCATCGGATGAACCATGATGTCAGGGATTCAATCAATCCCGTATACAATTCCCTTTGTCTACTGGTATGATACTTGCCCGAGATTCGATCATCGATATCCCTATACCTTGTTCAATCTCGTTACCGGCAAGTCTCTTTACTCATTCCGTAACACATCATCCCATGGCTAACTCCTTAGTCACATTGAGCTCATTATGATGATGTCTTACCGAGTGGGCCCAGAGATACCTCTCCGTCACACGGAGTGACAAATCCCAGTCTCGATTCGTGCCAACCCGACAGATACTTACGGAGATACCCGCAGTGCACCTTTATAGCCACCCAGTTATGTTGTGATGTTTGGCACACCTAAAGCATTCCTACGGTATCCGGGAGTTGCACAATCTCATGGTCTAAGGAAATGATACTTGACATTAGAAAAGCTTTTAGCAGACGAACTACACGATCTTGTGCTATGCTTAGGATTGGGTCTTGTCCATCACATCATTCTCCTAATGATGTGATCGTGTTATCAACGACATCCAATGCCCATGGTCATGAAACCGTGACCATTTATTGATCAGCGAGCTAGCCAACTAGATGCTCACTAGGGACATGTTGTGGTATATGTATTCACACATGTATTACGGTTTCCGGTTGATAAAATTATAGCATGAAAAATAGACAATTATCATGAACAAGGAAATACAATAATAACCATTTTATTATTGCCTCTAGGGCATATTTCCAACAGGAAAGGGAGAAGATAGTCTCACATCAACTAGGCATATCAACGGGCTATGGAGATGCCCATTAATAGATATCGATGTGAGTGAGTAGGGATTGCCATGCAATAGATGCACTAGAGCTATAAGTGTATGAAATCTCAAAAGGAAACTAAGTGGGTGTGCATCCAACTTGCTTGCTCATGAAGACCTAGGGCAATTTGAGGAAGCCCATCATTGGAATATAGGAGCCAAGTTATATAATGAAAAATTTGTTGGAAATATGCCCTAGAGGCAATAAATAAAGTGTTTATTATTATATTTCCTTGTTCATGATAATTGTTTATTATCCATGCTATACTTGTATTGATTGGAAACACATTGCATGTGTGGATATATAGACAACACTTTGTCCCTAGTGTACCTCTAGTAAACTAGCCCGTTGATCAAAGATGGTCAAGGTTTACTAGCCATTGACATGAGATGTCATTTGAGAACGGGATCACATCATTAGGAGAATGATGGGGTGGACAAGACCCAAACTATAAACATAGCATATGATCGTGTCAGTTTATTGCTACAGTTTTCTACATGTCAAGTATATGTTCCTATGACCATGAGATCATGCAACTCACTGACACCGTAGGAGTGCCTTGCGTTTATCAAACATCGAAACATAACTGGGTGATTATAAAGGTGCTCTACAGGTATCTCCGAGGGTGTCTACAGGGTTGGCATGGATCAACACTAGGATTTGTTACTCCGTGTGACGAAGAGGTATCTCAAGGCCCACTCAGTAATACAACATCATAATAAGCCTTGCAAGCAATGTAACTAAGTGTTAGCCATGGGACCTTGTATTACGGAACAAGTAAGGAGACTTGCCGTAACGAGGTTGAACTAGGTATGGAGATACCGACGATCGAATCTCGGGCAAGTAATATACCGAAGAACAAAGGGAACATCATACGGGATTAACTGAATCCTTGACATAGAGGTTCGACCGATAAAGATCTTCATATAATATGTAGTAATCAATATAGGAATCCAGGTCCCGCTATTGGTTATTGACCGTAGAGGTGTCTCGGTCATGTCCACATAGTTCTCGAACCCGCAGGGTCTGCACACTTAAGGTTCGGTGACGTTTCGGTAGTATAGAGTTATGTATGGTACAGAAGGTTATTCGGAGTCCCAGATGAGATCCTGGACATCATGAGGAGCTCCAAAATGGTCCGGAGGTAAAGATTGATATATAGGAAAGTGGTTTTTGAACTCCGAAAAAGTTTCGGGCATTTCTAGCAGTGTACCGGGAGTGACGGATGTGTTCCGGGGGACCACCAAGTTGGGCCCACACACCCCAAGGGGCCACATCAGCCTTAGAGGTGGCGCACCAGCCCCTGGTGGGCTGGGCAGCCAGCCCATAAGGCCCTATGCGCAAGGGAAAGAGGAGGAGGAGTAGGGGCCAAGTAGGAAAGGAGTCCTACTAGGAGTCCACCTCCCTTATGGCCCCTTGGACTCCTCCCCTTAGCCTTCGGCCAAAGCTCTCCTTGTAGGAGGGGCAAGGCTTCCTCCTCTCCCCTCCCTCCTATATATACTAGAGGATTTTGAGGGCAGCCCTAACCCTGATTGCCACGTGCTGCCCTCTTCTTCCTCTAGATCGTTTTCTCCTCTAGATCGGTTTTCAGGGGTGCTTAGGCGAAGCTTTGTTGATTTTGCTCCACCACCATCGCCGCAATGCCATCGCGCTGCCGGAGAACTCGTCTAGCTCTCCGATCCCTCTTGCTGGATCAAGAAGGTGGTGATCGTCATCAAGTCGTACGTGTGCTGAATGCGGAGGTGCCGTCCATTCGGTACTTGATCGGGAGTTCATGGGACGACTTGCGATTTGGATCGCGGAGACATACCACTACATCAACCGTGTTCTTTAACGCTTCCGCTTAGCAATCTACAAGGGTACGTAGATCCAATCTCTCCTCTCATAGATGCTCATCTCCTAGATTAATCTTGGTGAAGCGTAGAATTTTTTTGTTTCCCATGGAATGTTCCCCAACAGTGGCATCATGAGCTATTTCTATGTGTAGATGAGATCTTGAGTAGAACACAAAGTGTTTCTGGGCATTGATATTCAGGTTGCTTCCTTCCTTAGTATTTTCTTGGTTCAGCGGTATTGTGGGATGAAGCGGCTTGGACCAACTTTACTCGTACGCTTACGAGAGACCGTGTTCCATCGACTGACATGTGACTTCGTCGCATAAAGATGGTTGGCAGGTGTTTTTCTCTCCCACTTTAGTTGGATCGGATTTGATTAAGGCTGTCCTTGTAGAAGGTTGAAAAGCAATCTTCATATCATCGTTGTGGTTTTGCGTAGGTAAGAATCGTTCTTGCTAGATACCCATAGCAGCCATGTAAAACATGCAACAACAATTAGAGGACGTCTAACTTGTTTTTGCAGGGTTTGTTGTGATGTGATATGGCCAATTACATGATGCGATATATGTGATGTATGAGATGATCATGTTTTTGTATAGAATATCACGACTTGCATGTCGATGAGTACGGCAACCGGCAGGATCCATAGGGTTGTCTTTGATTATTGTATGACATGTGTGTCAATCTTTAAGCGTTATGTAATGCTTTACTTTATCGCTAAATGGTAGCAATAGTAGTATGAGCATGCTGGGCGCGACAACCCCGATGACGACACAATGATGGAGATCATGATGATGGAGATCATGGTGTCATGCCGGTGACGATGGAGATCATGCCAGTGCTTTGGAGATGGAGATCAAAAGCACAAATTCATGGCCATATCATGTCACTTACTTTTTGCATGTGATGTTAATATTTTTATGCACCTTGTTTTGCTTAGGACGACGGTAGCATTATAAGGTGATCCCTCACTTAAATTTCAAGATGAACTGTGTGCTCCCCGAGTGTGCAGCGTTGCGAAAGTTCGTCGTGTCGAGACACCACGTGATGATCGGATGTGATGGACTCTATGTTCGCATACAACGGGTGTAAGCCAGTGTTGCACATGCAAAACACTCGGGTTAAACTTGACGAGCCTAGCATGTACAGACATGGCCTCAGAACACAAAAGACCGAAAGGTCGAGCATGAGTCATATAGTAGATATGATCAACATGATGATGTTCACCATTGAAACCACCTTAACTCACATGATGATCAGACTTGAGTTGGTGAATATGGATCATGTGTCACTCAGATGACCTGAGAGATGTCAATTTTAGTGGGAGCTTTAGTAATTTGATTAACTAAACTCATTATCATGAACAATAGTCTTAGTAACCTTTTCTTATTTATGTTGAAGATCAATGGCTCGCGCAGTAGCACCCCTGAATTTTAATGCGCTCCTAGACAAAGCTAAGTTGAAAGCTGATGGAAGTAACTTTGTGGACTGGGCCCGTAATCTGAGGATTATCCTCATGGCTTCGTAGAAGGCATATGTCCTTGATGCACCGCTTGGTAACCAACCCATAGACTTGTCATCCGAAGACGTTAAGAATGCTTGGGAGGCACATTTTGGAGATTACTCAATAGTTTAGTGTGCAATATTGTATGGTTTAGAACCGGGACTTCAAAGACGTTTTGAACGTCATGGAGCATATGAGATGTTCCAGGAGTTGGAGTGTATCTTTAAGAAGAATGCCCGGATCGAGAGGTATGAGAGCTCTGATAAGTTCTATGCTTGCAAAATGGAGGAGAACGGGTCTATCAGTGAACATATACTCAGAATGTCTGGGTATTCAACTCGTCTGGAGGAGTTAGGGATGCCCCTTCCGCCAGAGGTGATCACTAACAGAGTTCTTCAATCATTTCCACCAAGCTACAAGAGCTTCATGCTGAACTATAACATGCATGGGATGAATAAGTCAGTCGCCGAGCTGTTTGCGATGCTAAAAGTCGCCGAGTCTGAAATCCAGAAAGAACATCAAGTGTTGATGGTCAATAAAACCACTAGTTTCAATAATACTGGCAAGGGCAAGAAGGGTAACTCCAAGAAGGGTGGCAAAGTAGTTGCTCCTCCCGTGAAGAAACTCAAGGCTGGACCCAAGCCAAAAACTGAATGCTTTCATTGCAAGGGAACTAGTCACTGGAAGCGGAACTGCCCCAAGTATCTGGCTGACAAGAAAGCAGCCAACAACAAACAAGGTATATATGATATACATGTTATTGACGTGTACCTTACTAGCTCTCGTTGTAGTGCCTGGGTATTTGATACCGGTTCGGTTGCTCACATTTGCAACTCAAAACAGGAACTACGGAATAGACAAAGGCTGGCAAAGGACGAAGTGACCATGCCTGTGGGAAATGGTTCCAAGGTTGATGTGATCACCGTCGGCACGCTCTCTCTGCGATTACCATCGGGATTAGTGATGAACCTGAATAATTGTTATTTAGTGCCTGCGTTAAGCATGAACATTATATCTGGATCTTGTTTATTGTGAGACGGTTACTCATTTAAATCAGAGAATAATGCTTGTTCTATTTATATGAGTAATATCTTCTGTGGTCATGCACCCAATGTGAGGGATTTATTCATATTGAATCTTGATAGTGATGATACACATGTTCATAACATTGATGCCAAAAGATGTAGAGCTGATAGTGATAGTACCACCTTCTTGTGGCACTGTCGTTTAGGTCATATTGGTGTAAAACGCATGAAGAAGCTCCATGCTGATGGACTTTTGGAGTCACTTGATTTTGAGTCACTTGACACATGTGAACCATGCCTCATGGGCAAGATGACTAAAACATCGTTCTCTGGAACAATGGAACGGGCAAGTGACTTGTTGGAAATCATACATACTGATGTGTGCGGTCCAATGAATGTTGCGGCGCGCGGTGGATATCATTATTTTCTCACCTTGACTGATGACTTAAGTAGATATGGGTATATTTACTTAATGAAACACAAGTCTGAAAACGTTTGAAAAGTTCAAGCAATTTCAGAGTGAAGTTGATAATCATCATAACAAGAAGATTAAATTCTTGAGATCTAATCGAGGAGGAGAATATGTGAGTTATGAGTTTGGCAGTCACTTAAGACAGTGTGGAATTGTTTCACAATTGACACCGTCTGGAACACCACAACATAATGGTGTGTCTGAACATCGTAATCAAACCTTATTAGATATGGTGCATTCTATGATGTCTCTTGCCGATTTGCCACTATCGTTTTGGGGTTATGCATTAGAGGCAGCTGCATTCACTTTAAATAGGGCACCATCAAAATCCATTGAGACGATGCCATATGAATTGTGGTTTGGCAAGAAGCCAAAGTTGCCGTTTCTTAAAGTTTGGGGATGTGATGCTTATGTCAAAAAGCTTCAGCCTGAAAAGCTGCAACCCAAAGCGGAGAAATGTGTCTTCATAGGATACCGGAAAGAGACAGTTGGGTATACCTTCTATCCCATATCCGAAGACAACGTGTTTGTCGCTAAAAACGGAATATTTCTTGAGAAAGAGTTTCTCTCGAAAGAATTGAGTGGGAGGAAAATAGAGCTTGGTGAGGTTATTGAACCTTTACTTCAACCAGAGAGTAGCGCAGCGCAAAAAGACGTTTCTGTGGAGCCTATGACAGTTGAAGAGGAAGTTAATGATAATGATCATGAAGCTTCGGATCAATTTACTATTGAACCTCGCAGGTCGACAAGGGCGCGTACTGCTCCTGAGTGGTACGACAACCCTGTCTTGGAGGTCATGTTGTTGGACAACAATGAACCTACGAGCTATGGAGGAGCGATCATGGGCCTGGATTCCGAGAAATGGTCAGAGGCCATGAAATTCGAGATGGGATCCATGTATGAAAACAAAGTATGGACTTTGGAAGTATTACCTGAAGGGCGAAAAGCCATTCAGAAAAAATGGATCTTTAAGAAGAAGATGGACGCGGACGGTAATATCACCATCTATAAAGCTCGACTTGTGGCAAAGGGTTTTTCACAAGTTCAAGGAGTTGACTACGATGAGACCTTCTCACCTGTAGCGATGCTTAAGTCCGTCAGAATTATGTTAGCAATAGCTGCATATTTCGACTATGAAATTTGGTAGATGGATGTCAAAACAGCATTCATCAACGGTTTCCTTGAGGAAGAGTTGTATATGATGCAACCAGAAGATTTTGTCGATCCAGAGAATGCTAACAAAGTTTGCAAACTCCAGGGATCCATTTATGGTCTGGTGCAAGTATCTCGGAGTTGGAATAAGTGCTTTGGTGAGGTGATCAAAGCGTTTGGGTTTATACAAGTTTATGGAGAAGCTTGTATTTACAAGAAAGTGAGTGGGAGCTCTATAGCATTTCTAATATTATATGTAGATGACATATTGCTGATTGGAAAAAATATAGAAATGCTGGAAAGCATGAAAGAATATTTGAACAAGAGTTTTTCAATGAAGGACCTAGGAGAACCTGCTTTCAAATTAGGCATTAAGATCTATAGAAATAGATCGAGACGCTTGATAGCACTTTCACAAAACACATACCTTGATAATGTTTTGAACAAGTTCAAAATGGATCAGTCCAAGAAGGGGTTCTTGCCTGTGTTACAAGGTGTGACGTTGAGTAAGACTCAATGTCCGGTGACTGCAAAAGTTAGAGAGAAGATGAGTGCCATCCCCTATGCTTCAGCCATAGGCTCTATCATGTATGCAATGCTGTGCGCAAGACCCGATGTCATCCTTGCCATAAGTATGGCTGGAAGGTTTCAAAGTGATCCTGGAATGGAGCACTGGACGGCGGTCAAGAATATCCTTAAGTACCTGAAAAGGTTAAGGAAATATTTCTCGTTTATGTAGGTGATCAAAAGCTCGTCGTAAAGGGTTAGGTCGATGCGAGCTTTGACACTGATCCGAATGACTCTAAGTCGCAAACTAGATACGTATTTATTCTCAACGGGGGAGCGGTAAGCTGGCGCAGTTCCAAGCAAAGCGTGGTAGCCGATTCTACATGCGAAGCAGAGCACATCGCAGCCTCAGAGGCAGTGAAGGAAGGTGTCTGGATGAAGCAGTTCATGACAGATTTTGGAGTAGTGCCGAGTGCACTCAATCCAATGACTCTATTCTATGACAACACTTGTGCCATTACTCTGGCCAAGGAACCAAGGTTTCACAAGAGGACCAGACACATAAAGCGACGCTTCAATTCCATCCGCAATTACATCGAGGAGAAGGACATAAATATTTGCAAAGTGCACACAGATTTGAATGTTGCAGACCCGTTGACTAAACCTCTTCCAAGGGCTAAACATGATCAACACCAGAACTGCATGGGTGTTCGATTCATTACAATGTAAATCACATAGTGATGTGAACTAGATTATTGACTCTAGTGCAAGTGGGAGACTGTTGGAAATATGCCCTAGAGGCAATAAATAAAGTGTTTATTATTATATTTCCTTGTTCATGATAATTGTTTATTATCCATGCTATAATTGTATTGATTGGAAACACATTGCATGAGTGGATATATAGACAACACTTTGTCCCTAGTGTGCCTCTAGTAAACTAGCCCGTTGATCAAAGATAGTCAAGGTTTCCTAGCCATTGACATGAGATATCATTTGATAACGGGATCACATCACTAGGAGAACGATGGGGTGGACAAGACCCAAACTATAAACGTAGCATATGATCGTGTCAGTTTATTGCTACAGTTTTCTGCATGTCAAGTATATGTTCCTATGACCATGAGATCATGCAACTAACTGACACCGGAGGAGTGCCTTGTGTGTATCAAACGTTGCAACGTAACTAGGTGACAATAAAGGTGCTCTACAGGTATCTCCGAGGGTGTCTATTGGGTTGACATGGATCAACACTGGGATCTATTACTCCGTGTGATGGAGAGGTATTTCAGGGCCCACTTAGTAATACAACATCACAATAAGCCTTGCAAGCAATGTAACAAAGTGTTAGCCAAGGGATCTTGTATTACGGAACGATTAAAGAGACTTGCCGGTATCGAGGTTGAACTAGGTATGGAGATACTGACGATCAAATCTCGGGCAAGTAACATATCGAAGAACAAAGGGAACATCGTACGGTATTAACTGAATCCTTGACATAGACGTTTGACTGATAAATATCTTCGTAGAATATGTAGGAATCAATATGGGCATCCAGGTCCCGCTGTTGGTTATTGACCGTAGAGGTGTCTCGGTCATGTCTACATAGTTCTCGAACCCGCAGGGTCTGCACACTTAAGTTCGGTGATGTTTCGGTAGTATAGAGTTATGTATGGTGGTGACCGAAGGTTGTTCGGAGTCCCGGATGAGATCCCAGACTTCACGAGGAGCTCCGTAATGGTCCGGAGGTAAATATTGATATATAGGAAAGTGGTGTTTGAACTTCGGAAAAGTTTCGGGCATTTCCGGTAGTGTACCGGGAGTGACGAATGTGTTCCGAGGGACCACCAAGTGGGGCCCACACACCCCAAGGGGCCACATGGGCCTTAGAGGTGGCGCACCAGCCCTTGGTGGGCTGGGCAGCCAGCCCATAAGGCCCTATGCGCAAGGGGAAGAGGAGGAGGAGTAGGGGCCAAGTAGGAAAGGAGTCCTACTAGGAGTCCACCTCCCTTGTGGGAGGTGGACTCCTCTCCTTAGCCTTCGGCCGAAGCCCTCCTTGTAGGAGGGGAAAGGCTGCCTCCTCTCCCCTCCCTCCTATATATACTAGAGGATTTTGAGGGCAGCCCTAACCCTGATTGCCACGTGCTGCCCTCTTCTTCCTCTAGATCGTTTTCTCCTCTAGATCGTTTTTCAATGGTGCTTAGGAGAAGCCCTGCTGGAATTGCTCCACCACCATTGCCGAAACACCGTCGCGCTGCCGGAGAACACGTCTACCGCTCCGCTCCCTATTGCTGGATCAAGAAGGTGGAGATCGTCATCAAGCCATACGTGTGCTGAACGCGGAGGTGCCGTCTGTTCGGTACTTGATCGGGAGTTCGTGGGACAGCTTGTGATTTGAATCACGCAGACGTACCACTACATCAATCGCGTTCTTTAACGGTTCCGCTTTGCGATCTACAAGGGTACGTAGATCTAATCTCTCCTCTCATAGATGCTCATCTCCTAGATTGATCTTGGTAAAGCGTATGAAATTTTTTGTTTCACATGCAACGTTCCCCAACAAAATTCCCACTAGTATATGAAAGTGAAAAAATAGGAGACTCTCTATCATAAATATCATGGTACTACTTTGGAGCACAAGTGTGGAAAAAAGATAGTAGCATTGTCTCTTCTCTCTTTTCTCTCACATTTTTTTGGTGGGCATCTAAGGCCTTTTTTATTTGGGATTCGCTGGCCTCTTTGATTTTTCATAAAGTCCGGAGTCTCATCCCCACTTGTGAGGGAATCATAGCTTCCATCATCCTTTCCTCATATGTGACAATGCTCTAATAATGATGGTCATCACACTTTTATTTACTTACAACTCAAGATTACAACTCGATAACTAGAACAAATTATGACTCTATATGGATGCCTCCGGCAGTTTACCGGGATGTGCAATGATCTAGCATAGCAAATGACATCAGAAAACGGACAAGCCATGAAAACATCATGCTAGCTATCTTACAATCATGCAAAGCAATATGAAATGGCGATGCGTGCCATAATAAATGGAACGGTGGAAGTTGCATGGCAATATATCTTGGAATGGCTATGGAAATGCCATAATAGGTAGGTATGGTGGCTGTTTTGAGGAAAGATTTATGGTGGCTGTTTTGAGGAAGGTGGGTTTATCGCACCAGCGGAAGTTGCGCGGTACTAGAGAGGCTAGAAAAGGTGTAAAGGTGAGAGTGTTAGATGCATGCCCCTAGGGGAGAGGTTGGTAGGAGTAAACCATCGCGCGCTCCCGATACTCACACAAAGGTCGACAATCCATAAAAAAATCATGCTCCAACTTCCTTACATAATGGTTCACCATACGTGCATGCTACGGGAATCACAAACCGGGCGAGTCCCAGATTAGGGGGTCCTTGGACGGTCGACCTATTACTTATGGGCCGGACTATATGGGCCGCAAGGAGAACATTGGATGACCAAGTCACTCACGCTAGGATGGAGACCTCAAGGAGCCGTGACGTATCCTCTAAGACGTCGACCGTAGATAGGCATGTTTTCGGCATGTAACTGACCATGTGTAAACTCTAGGTACCCTCGGTGTCTATATAAGCCGGAGGGTTTTAGGTGGTAGGATAGAACAACTCATCTAGGGTTAGCTATTCGATCTTGAGGTAGATCAACTGTGTAACCCCCATCATCAATACATCCAAGCAGGACGTAGGGTATTACCTTCATAGGAGGGCCCAAACCTAGGTAAATCTGTGTCCCCTTCGTCTCCTGTTACCATTGATCCTAGTCTCACACTTCGGGACCCCATACCCGAGATCCGTAGGTTTTGACACCGACATTGGTGCTTTCATTGAGAGTTCCTCAATGAACGCCTAAAGAATCGATGGCTCGCCTCGTCACGAGTAACGAGATCGGCATCCAAGGGATTCTTTCCCCCAATCAGAATCTCGTGGGCGGCAACACCTTGTCGCGCCACCCCGATCAGCCAGCCTGGCTAGATCGGGAACTTTTCCCCCGATCAAAGGATCACGTTCGTAACCTTAGAGTTCGTCGCTGATTTTTGGGGAACACTTGTTTTAATGGAACCCTCAACCCTTGAGGAGAAGCCTGCAAGTCCGGACGCCTTGATGCCGAAGACATCAGGCCCCATGGCTAAACTAAGAAGGGATCCGCTTTGGTTCTGCTCCGGGGCAGTCATGCCGATATTGAATCTGCTCGCCTCAGTGACACGCATCCCACCATCGCATCGTTCTTAAACGAGTTGTTCGATCTGGTCCAGGCCATCCGGGTATCGGAGGACCAGGTTCCGGTTTATGACTGGCTCAGGATCGGGCCTGATGACAGGGAGATTCATGTCCCTATAATAACCCACCTTCTCACTACCATCGAGTGCCCAGCCGAGGATTTGTCCCGACCGCCTGAACTAAAAACAGTCTACACCCTGGCCTCTGACCATTGATACTTCATCAGCGAGACGGAGGCCCAGAGCCACCCAAGAGCCGGATCATTACTGGTCCAGGATCTATCACACAATTCAAAATCTGCTTTTCTGAACATTCAATGTGACGTGGGATCGAATTTTTCCCCACCCACCACCCAAGACGATCACCCCAGTATTGCACCGAAACCTGCATCCTTGGAATTTCGGGATATTAAGCACCTACAGGGGGAATCGGTCCATCACTTTTGGGCAAGACTCCTACTCTCTAGGAGCAGAGAAAAAGGTCTCAGTGACCAAGAGATAATGGCAATTTTCATTCGCAACTACCATGATGAAGAGATTCTTAACGCCCTGGCCCACAGACACATTCGTGACTTCTAGGAGTTGTCCGAGTTGGTACAAAAATACAGTGCCATGGAAAGTGCTTGGCAATCCAAATGGTTGTTTTTAGAACCAACTTTCCCCAAACACCCTAGTGGAGATTGGAAAAAAGAGGGTACCTCCACAGTGGCTAGCCAGATACGAACCCATCGAAAAAAGAAACATGCCTCCTCCAGGGGTCGGCACTGTCCTCGCCTGACTACTGGATAAACCTTGCCCTATACATTCCGTGTTATTAAACACGAGCCCGACTCATAGCCTTAGAGCTTGCTGGGTCGTCAGGCAGGTGGCAAAAAGTGGTGAGGCCATCCTTGAAACAACTTTGACGAATGGGCACGCCTCATCGTCATCCGAACACAATGTCGAAGTCCTGACGGTCTATGAAACGTTCCCCTAAAGGAACAGGAGAAAAAGGGCCATTAGAGAGCTCGAACAGGTCTACCATGCGGCAGTAACTAGCGCATGGGTAGACATACCGATTACCTTCAAAGATACTAACCAGCCGGCCATTCTTTCAGGTCACTCACCGACCACACTAGTCTTGAACCCCATTATCAGTGGGTACATGCTACATAAGGTGTTAATGGACGGCGGCAGTGGTTTAAACCTAATCTATGAAGGTACCTTGGAAAAAATGCAATTCGACCGATCTCGCATCGAGCATACCAATACAACTTTCTGAGGAATAATTCCAGGGAAAGAGGCGCGATGTTTCAGACGTATCGTCCTGGACGTAGTGTTCGGCAAGCCCGAAAACTACCGATCCGAAGAACTTCTCTTCCACATCGTACCATTCCCAAGCGGCTATCACACCCTATTGGGACATGACGCCTTCGAAAAGTTCCAGGCTATACCCCATTAAGGGTACATGAAACTTAAAATGCCAGGACCAAATGGAGTGATCACAGTCTCCGGTGATCCGAACATAGCCCTTCGGGGAGAAAACAAAACGGTAGCACTCGCCCTCGAGGCATTAGCCGAGGCTTTCGCTGCCGAAGAACTGACCGTGTTATGGTCAATAGTTAACAAGGATGACGTGATCCTTAGCAAAATGCCCAAATCTACATCCTTCAAACCCGTAGAGAAAATCGTTAAGTTTCATCTGACAGACCCCAATAAGACAACGTCCATCGGAGCCCATCTTGATCCCCTTATCGACGAAGCACTGCGGATTTTTTTGAGAAAATTGGGACATTTTTGTTTGGCATCTTGCCGATATGCCCGGAATCCCATGACAGCTTGCTGAACACGGTCTGAATATTATCGCAGGCTCTAAGCCCATTAAGTAGACTTTGCGTCGCTTCTCCGAACCCAAACGACAAGCCATGGGTGAAGAATTGGCTAAACTGTTAGAGGCCGGTTTCATTCGGGACATCAAGCACCCCGAATGGTTGGCAAACCTGGGGATGGTACCAAAGAAAGAGGAGTCCTAGTGGTTGTGTGTCGACTTCAAGGACCTCAACAAAGCCTGCCCTAAGGACCCTTTCCCCTTACCACGCATAGACCAGATCATCGACACCACAGTCGGACATGATTTGTTGTGTTTCCTCAACGCTTACTCCGGATACCATTAGATTAAAATGAAGGAATCCGATCAAGCGACAACCACATTCATCACCCCATATGGGCCATTTTGCTTCAACACGATGCCTTTCAGGCTAAAAACCGTTGGGGCCACATACGAGCGCATGATCCACACGTGTCTCGTGACACAGGTCGGTAAGGCAGTCGAGGCATACGTGGGCGATGTGGTAATCAAAACCAAACACGTCAGCCAATTGATCAACGACTTACATCAAACTTTTAATAGTTTGCGCAAGTATGATATAAGACTCAATCCGGAAAAACGTGTATTCGGAGTTCCTTCTGGTAAGTTGCTTGGATTCATCATCCAGCTAAGATCCACGCCTTATCGGAACTTGCAATTCCCAATGACGAGGATATGTACCTAGGGTAGGGTCTTAGGCAAGGCCCACCTACCCTACCTAAGGACACTACATGGGATGACTTGAAGATCAAGCATGAACTTCTGAGTGGATCCCTGGAGATGTCCAAGACCACTCGATAGTAATCCACTTGGAGCTTCTCCTCTCACTCGGCAGTCGCTTGTCACTCGATAGACCTTGCTTCACTCGACGCCAGAAGACCAGGAACCATCATCAAGAGCCCAACGGGCAGACGCTGGCTTAATGGCCCTTAATAGCTTTACTACATACATTACCTGTAACGGCAGACTTTACACCCCACGACCAAACCCTTTGATGCGGGGCCATTATGAGGGGTTGTGAACTCTATATAAGTCTCCCCTCCCCTCCTGCACAAGGGTTAGAAACTATTGTAATCTCTTCATTCCACTCGACATAAAGCTCCCGAGCACTGAGACGTAGGGCTGTTACCTCCACGAGAGGGGCCTAAACTCATACATCTATGTGTACACCCTCGCCGTAGCTAGGACTCTGCCCTCTCCATTTGTACCCCTACCACCTACTGTCAGGCTCGTTCCCACGACAGTTGGCACCCACCGTGGGGCAGGCGTCTAAGCGACTTCCGGCGAGGTTGCGTTTTTCATCCTTCAACATGTCTTCCGGCAGTGTTTTTGCTCTGGGCCACGAGATCCGTTTCGGAGTGCTCACTTTCATCGCCGACGATTCGGCATGGCTCCAGGAGGCGCCTCTTGATGTCAAGGCGCTCCTGGTCCGTGGGGCCGCGCATTTCCACGCGAGTCCATGCGGCGTGTTGCTGCGTCAGCCGTCGACCTCTTATGCATCGGCTCTTCTCGCCGTTCGCGGTCGCAAGCGGTCCGGCCGCTCACGACTGCAGCGGTGGGTCGAACACGCAGTGGTGTGTCAAGCTTCTTCGTAGATTGCCGCACTCGAACCTGCCGAGTCCCTTCATGGCGTGTTCGAGTCGGATTCCGATCCATCCGACGTGCCTTTCGAGTGCGAGAGGTGCAATCCCACAGCGGAGGTCTTGATGGCGGGCTCTCATCAGAGCTCACCGCCTGGCTTTGGTCGTGGCGAGCACGAGGCTGGTGGCCCGTCGAACGTGTAGTCGCGTCGCGATGAGAAGGTCCTTCATACCCCCATCGTCGGTGCGACCGCCGAGGCCTAGGCTTTGGAGGCCGTGCACGTTCGTCTAGAAGAGCTCCAGGCAGAGATCGATGAGCGTGCCCATCCATGCCCGCCGCGCCCCAGTCGACGTCAGCGATAGCTATTCCCGACTGGATCTCACGATGGCGTCGAGGTATACCAAACTCCCATGCTTAATGTTGTTGTTGCTGCTAGGATAGCAGATTCCATTCAGCCGTCCCGGTCAGAGGCTGGTACAGGGCTGTTGCAGATCAGAGCACTATTAGATGCAGCACAATGTCAGAATTCAGCAGTTTGTCAGTCTCGTCACAAGATACACAGCAATTCACCCAAGGCAGAGACCGTTCAGTCAACACATAGTCCTGGGTCGTCCTTATGTCGTCAAGGCGGCGGTTATCGTGAAGGGCAAGACAGAGATTAGCATCACCTCGAAGACCACCATCGAGTGCCAACTCCTCCGCGGAGTGGTCCGTACGGGCCCCGGCACCAGGACGACAGGCACTCCTTCGGTGACGAGTGGAACGCGGACTTTGATGCCCATGCATACCTTCTTTAGAAGCGGATCGACAAGAGCAGAGCCTACAGAGAAGGACACGACAGAGATGTCCCGAGTGGAAGCTCAGTTGCAGTGTCTGGTCCAGAGTGTTTTAGCAGAGCTATATGTTCTGTGGAGATTCCCCCCAACTTCAGAATGGCGGCGGGGATCGGAAAGTTTTCTGGTGAAACAAAACCAGAGACTTGGCTAGATGATTACCGAGTGGTTGTGCAGATTGGCGGCGGGAATGACAATGTCGCAATGAAGCACCTGCCTCTTATGTTGGATGGTCCAGCTCGAGCTTGGTTGACTAGTTTGGCTCCTTCCAACATTCATTGTTGGCAAGATCTTGCCCGAGTGTTTGTCTGGACCTTCGAGGGCACTTGCAAGCACCCCGCAGGTCTGGTCGACTTACAACACTGCGTCCAGAAGCCCAGTGAAACCTTAAGGGACTATATTCAGTGATGGTCCACCCTGCATCATACGGTGGAAAATGTGTCGGAACACCAGGCTATTTGTGCCTTCAAGGCCGGTGTGAGATATAGAGAGATGTACTTGAAGTTCAGGCGCACTGGTGACATTTCACTCGGCAAGATGATGGAAATTGCCACTCGCTACGCCAATGGCGAGGAAGAAGATCGCCTCCATAGCAGCAAAGGAAAGGCGGTCGCCAACGAGTCTGGTGGCGGCAACAATAGGAAACAAAAGCGGAAGGCTGAAGACCCAGCTCCGGCAGAGGCGGCAGCACTGGCGACTCAGTCGAAGAACAAGCGCAAGGCCAAAGCTCAGTATGCCCCCAAGAAGGGGAAGGGTTAGCCAGGAACCGATATCTTGGATCAACCGTGTGTGATTCACACGAAGAAAGATGCAGAAGGCAACCTGATTTTGCCCAAGCACACCACTCGACAGTGTCGAACCCTCATCCAGCAGTTCAAGGGAGAGCAGTCGAGTGGGGAATCTCTTGAAAAAGAAGATGAAGATGAAGAAAAGGACACATTCCCGGATGTCACTCGGCCAGATAGCATTGGATGTGACATTCAGAGATAGCAGAAATTTCTGAAAAGAAAAGTTGACGTTTGAAGTCGTGGATTTCAAGAGTGCTTACCACGCCATTTTGGGTCGAACCGCTTATGCACGTTTCATGGCCCAACCCTAAGGGCGTGATCACGGTCACTGGCAATCGACAGCGGGCCGAAGAGTGTCTCCAGCAAGGGTCCAAGATCGTCGATCAACAGATGGCCATGGTCGAGCTGGAGGAGTACAAGAAAACCACTGACCCTGCTGATTTGCTCTGCGCAAAAAAGTCGGATTCCGAGTCGGCATTTCAATCGGCAGGAGAAGTGAAGAAGGTGCACATCCACCCGACGGATCCAACCGCTGCCCCGATGAATATCTCGACAACACTTGATAGCAAATAGGAAGCCGAGCTCATCCAGTTCCTCCGTGAGAACTGGGATATCTTTGCATGGAAGCCTGCTGACATGCCGGGGATTCCCAGGGAGCTGGCTGAGCACCGTCTGTGAGTGGATCCGAAAGCCAAGCCCGTTAGGGAGCATTTGCGTCGATCCGCGACTGAGAAGCGCAAGGCAGTCGGAGAAGAAGTGGCCCGTCTCTTGCAAGCCAAGTTCATTCGGGAGATTTACCACTCCGAGTGGCTCTCGAATGTTGTGATGGTGCCCAAGAAAGATAAGTCGTTGCGCATGTGCATTGACTTCAAACATCTCAATAAGGTGTGTCCGAAAGACCATTTTCTGCTCCCTCGCATAGATCAAATTGTTGACCCGACAGCGGGGTGCGAGCGATTATCGTTTTTGGATGCCTATTTTGGGTACCATCAGACCCGTCTGTTTGGCCCAGATGAAATAAAAACAGCCTTCATCACCCCGTTTAGGTGTTTTTGCTACATCACCATGCCTTTTGGTCTCAAGAATGCCGATGCTACTTTTATGCGCATGATTCAGAAATGTTTACTCGACCAGATCCCTCGGAATGTTGAGGCGTACATGGACGATATAGTGGTAAAGTCCCGCAAAGGTTCCAACCTACTGGCTGACTTGGCTGAGACATTTGCCAAACTGTGGCGATTCAACATAAAGATGAATCCAGCCAAATATACCTTCGGTGTCCCTGGCGGCAAGTTACTCGGTTTTCTCGTTTCCGAACGAGGAATTGATGTCAATCCCGAGAAGATCAGCGCCATTACCCGTATGAAGACTCCCGTGTGAGTGCACGATGTTCAGAAGCTCACAGGTTGCTTGGTGGCATTGAGTCGATTCATTTCTCGTCTTGGTGAGAAGGCTATGCCCTTGTATCAGTTGATGAAGAAATCAAACACATTCGACTAGACTCCTAAAGTTGAAGCAGCGTTTGTTGAGCTCAAAGCTCTGCTATCCACCCAGTCGGTGCTTGCCGCTCTTGCCAGCAAAGAGCCCTTGCTCCTATACATCGCGGCCACAAATCATGTCGTCAGTACAGTGCTGACTGTCGAGCGAGAATAGGAAGGCAAAGCCTATAAGGTTCAGTGGCCAGTTTATTATGTCTCGGAAGTTTTGTCCCCCTCAAAGTAGAGATATCCTCATTATTAGAAGCTGGTGTATGGTATTTACTTATCAGCGAAGAAGGTGGCACATTATTTCCAAGACCATTCGATCTCAGTCGTCAGTGATGCAGCTTTATCAGAGATTTTCAATAATCGCGACGCATCAGGTCGAGTGGCTAAATGGGCAATAGAGCTGGGAGACTTCGACATCAGATTCGAGGCCAAGAAGGCAATCAAGTCCCAAGCATTGGCAGATTTCATGGCCGAGTGGATCGAACAGCAACAGCCTATCCAATTTCACTCGACGCATTGGACAATGTTCTTCGACGGCTCCAAAATGTTGAATGTGTCCGGTGCTGACGTTGTTTTGATATCCCCCAGAGGCGACAAGCTCAGCTATGTCTTGCAAATTCACTTTGATTCCTCCAACAATGAGGCAGAGTATGAAGCACTTTTGTACGGGTTGCACATGGCTATCTCGCTTGGCGTGAAGCGCTTGATGGTTTATGGCGACTCATATTTGGTGGTGAATCAAGTGATGAAAGAGTGGGATGTTAGAAACCCTGCTATGACTGGATACTGCAATGCAGTCCGGAAGCTGGAGAAGAAATTTGAAGGTCTGGAACTTCACCATGTTCCTCAACTGAAAAATCAGGCAGCTGATGAGCTATCCAAGATTGGTTCCACTCGACGGCCTGTCCCCAGCGAAGTGTTCCTGGAGCATTTGCACACTCCTTGGATTCAAGAGGATCCCTTCATTGAAGAGCCCCTGCAAACCTTAAGCTCCTATGACTCGACTGAAGTCGATGTTCCTGCCGTGATTGTCCTGGTCATGGAGGTGCTAGTTATCATTCCCGACTAGATTGTACTGTACATAGCCTATATCCTCAGACAGGAGCTTCCTGAAGATGAAGCAGAGGCTCGACAGATTGTGCGCAGGTCCAAGGCTTTCACTGTGATGGGAGATCAGCTATTCAGAGAAAGTGTGACTGGTGTCACCCAGCGTTGCATTTCACCCGAGGAAGGTCGAATGATTCTAGATGAAATCCACTCGGGAGCTTGCGGACACCATGCGTCTTCAAGGGCGATCATCTCTAAAGCATACCGAGCGGGGTTTTATTGGCCACAGGCTAATGAAATGGCTAAGGACATTGCTGATCATCGCGAGGGCTGTCAGTTCTATGCAAACCTATCACACAAGCCAGCGTATGCTCTGAAGACAATTCCACTCGCCTGGCCATTTGCGGTTGGGGGCTCGACATGGTTGGTCCTTTCTGACCCGGAAAAGGAGGATTCACCCACCTGTTGGTAGCAGACGACAAATTCACCAAGTGGATTGAATCCAAGCCCATCAAGAAGCTGAATTCCCGCATGGCGGTCACGTTCATGAGGGAGATCATTATCCGGTTCGACATTCCCCACAGCATCATCACGAACAATGGCACTAATTTTGACTCGGAAAAATTCAGGAGATTTTGTAACTCCCAAGGCACCCAAGTGGATTACGCTTCCGTTGCACATCCTCAAACCAATGGGCAAGTTGAGCGGGCTAATGGTCTCATTCTACAAGGTCTGAAGCATCGTCTCATGCGCGATTTGGATCATGTCGCTGGTGCATGGGTAATTGAGTTGTCGTCTGTTTTGTGGGGGTTGAGGACAACGCCTAATCGGTCGACTGGACGAACTCCTTTCTTCCTTGTCTATGGTGCTGAAGCTATACTACCGAGTGACTTGGCCCACAATTCTCCTCGAGTGGAGCTGTATTCTGAGGCCAAAGCCGAGCAGGCCAGACAAGATGGGGTAGATCTTCTGGAAGAAGAGCGTGAGATGACTCTGATCCGGACCACAGCCTATCAGCAAGACTTACGGCGCTTCCATGCAAGGAATGTCATAAGCCGAGCGTTCCATGAAGGAGATTTGGTGCTCTGAGTGAATCAACACTGACCTCACAAGCTAGCTCCTGCATGGGAAGGCCCTTTTGTAGTCACCAAGGTGCTAAACAATGGAGCCTATCACTTATATAATCTCATGAAGCAAATGGATGAGCCACGAGCTTGGAATGCAGACCTGCTTCGACGTTTTTACACTTGAGACATTAGTTTTCTGATGTAATAAGAGTACTTCATCAATGCAATTTGTGTCTCTGCAATTAATACCTCGTCGATTCCAACTGTGCAGTTATTTACTTGGGGATACTCCGAGCGACGAGCAATCCTCGCACTCAGTGGCTTAGCTGCGAAACATGTTTCGCCTAAGTTAAAAACCCTATCGGGTGGATAGTAGTCCATTCACTTGACGGCCTATTTGCGAAACCGTCTTTGCTTGGGTTCAAAAATAATAATAACTCATCGAGGCGATGGTAATCCATCCACTCGACAGCTTAGATGCGAATCGACATTGGCCTAAGTTCAAAATACTCCGAGTGATGAGCGATCCTCACGCTCGGAGGCTTAGCTGCGAATACATTTGGCCTAAGTTAAAAACCTCGTCGACTGGATAGTAATCCATCCACTCGACAGCTTAGATGCGAATCGACATTCGCCTAAGTTCAAAATATTCCGAGTGATGAGCAATCCTCACACTCGGGGGCTTAGCTGCGAATACATTTCGCTTAAGTTGAAAACCTCGTTGACTGGATAGTAATCCATCCACTCGACAGCTTAGATGTGAATCGACATTCGCCTAAGTTCAAAATACTCCGAGTGATGAGCGATCCTCACGCTCGGGGGCTTAGCTGCGAATACATTTTGCCTAAGTTAAAAAAATCGTCGAGTGGATAGTAATCCATCCACTCGACAGCTTAGATGCGAGTCGACATTCGCCTAAGTTCAAAATACTCCGAGTGATGAGCAATCCTCACTCTTGGGTGCTTAGCTGCGAATACGTTTCGCATAAGTTAAAAACCTCGTCGGGTGGATAGTAATCCATCCACTCGACAGCTTAGATGCAAATCAACATTCGCCTAAGTTCAAAATACTCCGAGTGACGAGCGATCCTCACACTCGGGGGCTTGGTTGCGAAAGCACTTCGCCTAAGTTAAAAACAAAAGCAGTCGAATAGACGATTGAAAGCCAAAGCACGAGCAAAATCCAAAGGATAAAACCACGGATAAACGTCTTGTGCAGAAGCAAATGTGCTCAGACCTGAGGCCTGAATAAATTTTTAAGGGATACAGTTCCACTCAGCATACCGAGGCAAATTTAACTATTTTTTCCAAAGACTCAAGTTTCTAGGCAGGCGACGGACTGGCGAGCTCGACAAAAGTGTCCAGGTCGATGCCGTCGGCGATTCTGATGGCCGCCTCAATGAAGGTTTCCATGAAGTCCTCGAACTGGAGTTTCTTCGTGTTGACCACTTGGAGCTCCTTTAGCTTCTCCTCCCTCACGTCCCTACAATGGACCCTGACTAGTGACAACGCCACGTCGGCCCCGCAATGAGCAGCAGATTTTTTTCAAAGCTTGCACTCGATTGGGAAGTTCGTTCAGGCGCGCCATCATGGAGTTGAGGTCGAGCTGAAGAGTGTCCTCAGGCCATAGATCCTTGTCGATTCTTTCCATGGCAGATTTTAGTCGGGCGACATAGGCCTGGGCACCCTGGAGCCGAAAGTTGAGACGCATCATGTTCATCGCCACCACATCAGCAACTGGCGACTTGGTGGGGTCAAACATGGGCTCAATCTCCTCTGTTTCCTTTTCAAAGTCCTGACAGAATTCTGTTGAAGAAGGGGAATCGGTGAACTGCAACCCTCAAATTTTTTTTTGCAAATGTCAGTCGACAAGAAATACTCACCGTCGAGTAGAAGATACATCTTCCTCGAGAATTCGCCCAGATGCTTCTCCAGGCCATTACTCCTCTTGGATAGTTGCTCGGCCTTCTTGACAAGGTCGGCACGCTCCTGCTTCAGCTTGGCGTTCTCCTCTTCCAGCTTCTGGACGGCCGGCAACTTCTGCTCTGCAGCTTCAGTTTTGTCCTTGGCCACTTGTTGGGCGCCAGCAAGTGCTTTGTCCTTCTCCTCCAGTGTCCTCTTCATGGAATCAAAAGAAACAACATTATTGAGTCGCGCTTGGAGTCGACGGTTTTCATGGTGCACGTCTGTTTGAGCAAGAGCACTCGGTTCAAAACATGAAAAGGTGAAGATGGGAATGCTGACAGTCGGCACTTATTACCTCCCAGAGACTTTAGCTCAGCACGTGCTCGCTCCAGGCCGTTGTTGGCAACTGCCAAGTCCACCTGCAATTGGTTCTTCTCCTCCTCCATCTCCTTGTACTGTGTCCCAAGTTCGCAAGCCGTTTGGAACCAACAAAAGACAGGAGTTCAATCAACAAGTAGTTCTTGGATAGTCGGCTGAGTTATTAAAACCGGCGAATGCCCATGTTGGAAGAATTCAAACAGAAAGCTATCTCTATTAAGACCCTTGCCGATGCAAGCACTCGACAGCGGTCTCGGGGACTACACCCGGTGGGTGCGCTAAGAGCGCCCCCACTGAGACGGTTAACTCTCGATCCATCAAGTAACTCGTCAGAAAACACACTCGACAAGGTCAGCCATGTCGTGACACTCAACCCGTCGAGTGACGCACCCACCCTACTCTATAGAGTGCAACCTATCCTTATGCAGCATCATATCATGGTTTGTAAAATAATATCCATGAAACCTGCAAGGTAGATGCGGAATGGTGTGATTCAAGGCGAAGTGTATCCTGTGTACAATAGACTCTAAGACCCCTACCGATGCAAGCACTCGATAGCGGTCTCGGGGACTACACCTAGTGGGTGCGCTAAGAGCGCCTCCACTGAGACGGTTAACTCTCGATCCGTCGAGTAACTCGTTAGAAAAAAAAACTCGACAAGGTTGGCCCTGTCGTGACACTCAACCCGTTGAGAGACGCACCTCCCCCACTCTATGAAGTGCAGTCGATCCCTATGCAGCGTCATATAATGGTTTCATAATAATATCCATGAAACCTGCAAGGTATCTATGGAGTGGTGTGATTCGAAGACAAAATGTATCCTGTATACTCTAAAGACCCCCGCCGATGCAAGCATTCGACAGCGGTCTCGGGGACTACACCCAGTGGGTGCGCTAAGAGCGCCCCCACTGAGACGGTTAGCTCTCGATCCATCGAGCAACTCGTCAGAAAAGACACTCGACATGTCGAGCGACAATAGTACCGCGTGTACTACCAATCCTAGTCCTACTCGACTACGATCCGATCTATTCGACTGGAGAAAGTTCAAACATTCTACGGCGATCACCCAGTGGGTGTACGGCAACCAAGAAAAGACAAGAATTCAATCTGACAATGGACTTACAATCGAACTTACTCGGACATTGGTGCGGAGGGCTGCGCTGACGTCAAAAGCCAGTTTGCTGTCCTCGTACGCCTCCTTGGTCCTCAGCATGAGTTGCTCCGCATGGATCATGGCTTCCTTTGCAGCTCCGGTTTGGTCTTCCGGGGTGCAATGCAGAGGGAAGGCCGTCACAGGTGGGGTCGGCGTAGTCGCTGGAGCAGCTGAGGCAGCCTGAAGAGGTCCGGTCGGAGTCGACGTCACGACGGTCGAGACGGTTGGAGGAGCATGCGACAGAGGTGCTGCAGGCTCAACCCTGGGTCGCGTCGAGTCACCTCTCCTCTGGGAAGACTCCGCAGTTGGGTGCTAAGGTGCTTGCGATGATGAAATCCTTCGGGTGCGAGTGCGCGAAGTGTCCAGCGGCCCCTCATCGTCCTCCACTTGAATGACCTCTGCAACAACCGACAGCCTCAACATCTGCATGTGTCGAGTCCTATCCGGACAAACTAACAACTTTATTACCTCTATGAGAAGTGGCAGTGTCAGCGGTATCAACATCCATCGCGTCCTCTTTAACTCGACGAGGCGAGGTCACAGATGTTGCAGCTCTGATGGATTAGATAGCTTTCACTCAGATATAACTCGAGACTTTAGTCGACAGAACAATTCGGAAATGAACACTTATGTGGAGACGACAGGTATGGCCACCCTCATGCGGGGCAGTGCTTTGCGAGGCTTGGAGGTGGCTTGCTTGGGCTGCTTGGCCAGTCTTTCATTCGACTCGATAGATGAGGGGCGGCTCCGTTTTGGGTTCTTCTCGCTTGGGCCTGAGGCCTTGTCCTTAGCAGCTGCCGGATCGTGGAGGGCCTTAGTGCGGCCTTCATGACAAGGGGGCGACTCGACTCCTTCCTCTTCGCCAGAATCTTCATATTCATCCTTAGAGTCGGAAAGTCTGTCGCCGTCCACGCTACCGCCCTCGCTCACCATGCCGTCATCCACGTGGTTCCCGTTGGGAATGGGTGAGTGCATGTTCGTCCATTCCTGCATAATTCAAACAAGAGAGTCACACTACAAGTCAATACATCACTCGACGGTATAAATGTATCAGTTGACATCACATGTCTCACCAGGTTCTTCGGTGGGTTTTCAGCCGAGTAAGGCCGGATCCTCTTGGCTCCCGAGGGGTTGTCACAAGCCCAGTGATGCTCCGAAGCCACTGCTCGACAGTCTCCTGTGTAACTTCTTCTGGATGTGTCTTGGTCGAGTCCCCCGGACCTGCGTAGTGCCACATGGTGTGGTCTCTGGCCTGGAGTGGCTGAATACGTCGACCGAGGAACGTTTCAAGCAGATCCATGCCTGTCACCTCGCCCTGAATCAGCTGTACCATTGCCTCGACTAAGATACCTACTTGGACATGCTCCTTGTCGGTCACCTTCAGGGACTTGGGGGCAGCAGGTCGGTTAGGTGAAAATGGGGGAAGACCAGTCGACATGTTGGGTGGTGCTACATCTTTGCAGTAGAACTAGGTCGACTGCCAGCCTCGGACAGACTCGGGAAAAGTAATGGAAGGAAAGGAACTACGTTACCTTTTCTGGACCCCTAAACCTCCACACAACTGGAGCACGTGAGTCTTCTAGTCGGTGGCAAGGGCTTTCTTCACAGTCTGTGATCTGACCGTGAAGAGATGCTTAAACAACCCCCAATGGGGAGAGCACCCTAGGAAACACTCGCACAAGGTGACGAATGCAGACAAGTACGCCATGGTGTTCGGCGGAAAGTGATGCAGTTGCGCACCAAAGAAATTTAGAAATCCCCAAAAGAATGGGTGGGGTGGCATGGAGAAACCTCTTTCTACATGGGAGAGGAGAAGAACTCGCTCCCTGTTGCGCGGCTCCGGCTCGCGCTCCTCCCCCGGCAGCCTCCAGGAACCGTCTGCCACTAGCCCATCAGAGACGACGCCCTCGAGGTCGGTGCGAGTGACAACAAAGGGGAGAAAATCCCCCTGCATCCACCCCGCTGGCGCAGTGAACCGAGCAGTCGAGGGCTTCTTCCCCTTGAGCTTCGACGTCCCCTTCTTTGCGCGCTCCAGCTTCTCCAACGCGTTCTTCGTCATCGATGTGGCGGCTCTGGTCGGAGGAGAGCGGTGTGCTGCATTGGGGAGCAGAGGAGGCGGATGAAGAGAGGGAGAATCGGCGGAAGGTACTGTGCAATCCGCGGCTCAGGAAGCTTTATATGCTGCCGAGTGTCTCACTGACCAGTGGGCCTACGAGATAACCGCACACGCCAACCGCTGACGACGCCCAGTGTGTGGCGACATGACTGGCGCGAGAATCGAGGCATCACGCCTCCACTTGCCCTGATCGTGGCGTCATCTTTGCGCATGCGCGCGCTTCCCAAATTTTCATATCCCGGAGAATCTGGGCCCTTCAGACCGACCCGTCACCTCCCCAAGATGCGCCCGATTCACTCAGACACTTTTAAGTCTGAATGGATCCAGGCGAGCGGAGAAGAATTCAATCGACGTAAATTTCGTTGAAGACCCGAATATCATTCGGAAGATCTCGCATGTCTATCCTAAATAAGTGTCGATGCTCAGAGTTCATTCGACACAAGTTTCATGGAAACCCCAAATACCATTCAGAGGATTCAATGCATTAACTAAAGGTTGACGTCGATACCTCCTTCCACCACTCGAACCCCGATCCATTCGGGGGCTAATGACGAGGATATGTACCTAGGGTAGGGTCTTAGGCAAGGCCCACCTACCCTACCTAAGGACACTACATGGGAGGACTTGAAGATCAAGCATGAACTTCCGAGTGGATCCCTAGAGATGTCCAAGACCACTCGACAGTAATCCACTTGGAGCTTCTCCTCTCACTCGGCAGTCGCTTGTCACTCGATAGACCTCACTTCACTCGACGCCAGAAGACCAGGAGCCATCATCAAGAGCCCAATGGACAGACGCTGGCTTAATGGCCCTTAATAGCTTTTACTATGTACGTTACCTGTAACGGCAGACTTTACACCCCACGACCAGACCCTTTGATGCGGGGCCATTATGAGGAGCAGCGAACTCTATATAAGCCGCCCCTCCCCTCCTGCACAAGTCTTGTAAACTATTGTAATCTCTATGTTCCATTCAACATAAAGCTCCCAAGCACTGAGACGTAGGGCTGTTACCTCCACGAGAGGGGCCTGAACTCATACATCTGTGTGTACACCCTTGCCGTAGCTAGGACTCTACCCTCTCCATTCGTACCCCTACCATCTACTGTCAGGCTCGTTCCCACGACACCCACAGAGCTGAAGCATGCCTAGAGATTAGCTGGGTGCATGGCAGTGTTAAGCCGCTTTATCTCCCGCCTCGGAGAGAAAGCTTTGCCGCTCTATGAACTGCTGAAACGGACCAACAAATTCGAGTGGACCGATGAAGCAGCGGCCACGCTAGAAGACATCAAAACACTACCGGCAACCAATCCCATACTCACAGCATCATGCATTGGTGAGCCCATGGTGTTATACATATCGGCAACCAATCAAGTTGTCAGCGCAGTGCTCGTAGTTGAACGAGATGAGGAAGGACACAAATTCCAGACTCAGAAACCGGTATATTACATGTGAGAAGTGCTAACGCAGTGCAAGTCAAGATATCCGCACTAGCAAAAGATATCCTACACAATGTTTATGGCATCAAGGAAACTCCGACATTACTTCCAAGAGTGTGCGGTAACAGTGGCGTCCGAAGTCCCCCTGAATGATATAATCAACAACAGGGACGCCACCGGCCGCATAGCCAAGTGGGCCATTGAGCTCCTTCCCTTTGAATAACCTATAAGCCATGCCATGCGATAAAATTTCAGGTATTGGCAGACTTCCTGTCTCAATGGACAGAGGTCGAGCTTGCCAAGGAATACAGTGCATACTCCCATTGGACAATGTACTTCGATGGGTCCAAAACTTTGGCCGGACTGGGGGCTGGAGTCATCCTCACATCCCCGACAGGCGACAACGTGCGATGCATGTTGCAAATCATGTACACCGACACCAACAATGCATCCGAATACGAAGCTCTCCTTCATGGTCTTCGGATGGCAGTATCAATGGGCATACGACGGCTGGAGGTTTGGGAGACTCCAACCTAGCCATCTCCCAAATTAATGGCGAATTCGATGCCAAAAATCCGAAGATGGGGGCACACAGAAATGTCGTTCTAAAGATTTCTGCTCGGTTCGAGGGGTTGGAATTTCACCATGTCGCTCGTGACAACAACCAAGCCGCTGACATACTGGCCCGTATGGGAGCCAAGTGCGACCCTGTCCCAAGAAACACCTTTCTGGAACGGCTATTTAAGCCATCCATAGTGTGGCAGGATGAGGACAAGGGCGCTAGTCCGGACACGGCTGACAAGGTTGCCCCCCCCCCACAGAAATTGAACCAGACAATAACATCATCGATGACTCCTTATTGAGTGAAACGTCTTCGGCTCACGAGGTAATGGCAGTAATGGCGCCATGGATAGAGCCCTTCCTCACCTACCTTCTTTGCAAGGAACTTCCCGACAATCAGACAGAGGCACGGCACATAGTTCGGCGATCCAAGGCCTACAAAGTACACGAGGGCGAGTTATACAAGAAGCACCACCGGAATATTACAGCGGTGTATATCCCAGGAAGAAGGGGGGAGCTCCTCGCCGAAGTTCACGCAGGCATGGATGACCATCACCCCACGGAAAGAGCCTTAGTTAGCAAGGCCTTCCGAGCTGGTTTCTTATGGCCCACAGCTCGGACGGACGCCCAGTCGCTTGTCAAACATTCATAGGGTGTCAACTCTTCGCAAACCAAAGTCATGTGCCCCCAATGGCTCTTCAGACTATTTCGATCACTTGGCCTTTCGCTGTCTGGGAGCTGGACATGGTCGGACCCCTTAAAGGGTGGACCAAGAAAAATAAATACCTACTGGTCATGGTTGATAAATTCACTAAGTGGATAGAGGCAAAGCCCGTCAAATTGACCAAGTCCGGACCAGTTATCGACTTCATCTCCGGCGTGGTACACCGTTACGGTATCTTGCACAGTATAATAACGGATGATGGATCCAATTTCACTGCCCAAGAGGTCAAGAACTGGTGCGCCAAAATGGGCATTAAGCTAGATTGTGCACCAGTCTATCATCCGCAGACCAATGGATAAGTCGCACGAGCAAACAGCCTCATTATGAGCGGCATTAAGCCACATTTGGTCCAATCTCTTCACGAATCCGACTGCCATTGGGTGGAGGAGCTCAACTCCGTTTTATGGGGCCTACGCACCACCCCGAACAGATCGACGGGTTACACGTCGTTCTTCATGGTCTATGGGGCTGAAGTAGTCCTCCCCTATGGCATTATTCACGACGCACCAAGAGTGCGCATGTACGAAGAAAAGAAGGCCGAGTTAGATTGGCAGGACGACCTAGATGTCTTAGAAGGAGAGCGCGACATAGCTCGGGCTCGCTCCGCGTTTTACCACCAACAAGCACGATGCTACCAGAGCAGGGAGGTAAGGGTAAAATCATACAACGTAGGCAAACTTGTCCTATGGCTTCTGGAGAAGCAGAAGCATAAACTCAACCCCAAATGGGAGGGCCCCTTCATCATCGATGAAGTACTCCTGGGAGGAGCATATCGTCTTTGGAGCCCGCCGGACAATCGCCTTGAACCAAACCCATGGAACGCAGCTCGTCTTTGATGCTTCTACGGATAAACCGGTGTCATCCAATCCTCTAATATTTTTCTTTTTTTTCTCTCGTATTCCCTTTTTCCTTTATCTTTCTCTCTCACTTTGCTGTTCGATAGGATTGCTTTTCTTTTTCCCTATGTTTGGTTAAACCGATCTTGTACTATGGCTAAAGTGTTAAATCCGAATATATCACTGGGGGCTTCTTCTCGAAGCCAACATTTTCTACATTGTAATTATTTACTCACACTTATCGTGTACACACGTTTTCTTTGTCACGCTCAAGCCATCATATGCATTAATTCAAACTAAGACTTTGCCAAGCCGGGTTGCCTCGCGCCTGTGGTTACCCCCTATGTCCCCGATTGTTTGGTTACGGGGTAAAGGGAGCACCTCTGCGATTGTTACGACCAGGTCGTCGGGATACGTACCTCAGACGGGTGAAGCCAAAAGCTAGTTATCTTACATAGACAATTGGTTGGCTGTGACGAAAACACCTAATACGGCTATGGTCATCGTTAATATTGCCTGGGTCATTTTTTGCTAAAAAAAACCTTAGCCGTATACCAAAAGTACATGGCCTTCTCTCTACAATTTTCGTAGAAGTCCCGGTGAAAGGTATTGGTAGAGGTGCTATTTTCCCCGGAAGATGTTTCTTACGCTACGCAGTAATATAACATACCTCTCTGTGTGCTTTCTGTCTGTTCGCACCGTATGGTCGGATTGTCTGGTTCCCCGAACACAAGTCGTTCTTTTTGAGTGAAGAATTACGAAGAACACTCCCGAGCTCTTCACACGGGAGGTAGAAGCCGATGGCCGGTTAAGACAAAGTTTACAACACGGATTGTTCATACACTAATGTATATCATTACACATTCGGCTGCTGATCGAGATCATCGATTATGGTATCGAGGGAGCAGTACTCTTGTGAAAGACGGGCGACAGGCATCACCTGATCATACACCAGGTGCAGTGGTACTTCTTGTCCATCCGATCCCACGGGGCCAACCCGCGCCATACGCTCGGGATTAAGTCCGGTGTAACGGGTCTTGATCATCGCCCATGCCTCCCGTGCTCCCTCCCGGCAAGCCGAAGTCTTCCACAGCTCAAAACTCCTCCAAGCTCCCTTGAATCGATTGAAAAGTTTGGATAGCCCTTCGGGAGGCTGTTCAGCCGGCCATAGCGCATGCACCATGTTCTTCATTACTTTCCATGCATGCCCATGGAGGGCGGTCAACTCTTTTAGCAAGTCTCCCTGGTATGATCTGATCTCCCCTTCAGGATGCCCGGACAGGAGGCCTGTACATGAGGCGAATGCTTACTTTTACTTCCTTCATAAGATAAACGTATGAGTGATCAAATCACACTCACCGAACATGCCCTTCTGAAGTTTGTGGTTTTCTTCCTAGGCCTGGGCCAATTGAATTTTCAAAATTTTAATTTCTCTGGCCTGCTTTTGCACAACAAGACAACCAGCCTGATGCTGGGACTCGGAGTATCGTTGAGAGTCTCGGGCCTCCTCTAGCTGCCTTTCCATATGCCCTAATGATTCAGCTACAACCGGCATCCTTGCGTCAAATACGGTGAAATATTAAGATTGGCAGTAAAGGTATACTCACCATGGGCCTCCCGGGTGCTCTTCACTTGCTCTAGTTCGGCCTTCACAGACTGCACTTTCGTGTGGCTATCTTCCAGCTCCTTCGCTAGTCGCTCGGTCTGTTGCTTTGAAGCCTGCATTAGCAGTAACACAGCACGAAGATCCTTAATTCGGTTGTTTCAAACCAATTTAAGGCTTGGGGGCTACTGGGTTTAAGTGAGTGTTCGGACTCTATAAAAACTGATCACTTACCTGCATGCTGGCCGAAATCAACTTCATAGCCTCGCCAAACCCAGCTCGGGCAGCACTAATGAGTCCATCCGCCGATTGAAGGGCGCCAAACTCTTGTTTGGAAAATGTTGGGTGCCACATAGCCTCCCATCGTCGTTGATGATTCATGGCGCTTCCCACTTCCGATTTAGTAACGGATACACCGTCACCCGAATCGGTAGGTACTGGATTGGCCATGGGGGCTCCGGTGGCAGGACCAGCATGAGTTGTGGCTCTGGCATTTGGGGGCTCACCGACGGGAGAAGACTGGGCGTTTTGCCTAAGTATTTCAATGAAAATAAATTGCTGTAAGGGTCTGTTGATTATGATAATCAGTGGATGAACGAATAATGTACCTTGGGGTTGAGCGGGCAGGCTGATTCGTCCTCATGGCCAGCTCTTTGATAGAATCCCTATGAGCTTCCGATTCGTCCACGGTCTCGGTTGTCGGCGCATGGAGCGCAGACCGATGGCGTTTGGGAGTTGGAGTCGGCTCTTTCGGGGTGTTGGTGGTGGTTTGCCTCTTATGGGATGAGCTCTTATTTTTCTTGTGCGTGGTGATGATGGAGAATGACCCGGGGTAATCGACTATGATAGCCACCGGGGATTGGTCGAGGCTGACCTGATAATAGACGTCGTCTTCAAAATCAATTAGAAGATCCAGGTCCTCATGAAAACTCGGATCATCATCGTGTGCGTAGCTTTTAGGCCGAGGAGCCGGACAGTTGACTGTCTCTCCTCCATTCCTATTCGCGCAAGACTCCGGTCAAACAAAGTACAAAATGAAATTTCAGAACTATGTTTGTACAGGGAAAAGGGCTTACCCATTCGATAGGATTGTGGGATGATTATCCTTCTTTGGCCACCCGCTAAATAAAGTCCTCTTGCTCCCCTTTATACAGAACGGCAAGGGAGGTGGCTAACGCCGCCTGGTTGGCGGGCCCTAGTCTTCGGGAACGCGTGGTGTCGCTTGTCCCATTGTAGTGTCGCAAGGGGTGGACCCTCTATTGGAGGGGTTGTACACACCGGGTGATGGCGGCGGCCATGACATCGACCATGGTTAGTCGATGGTGGACAAGCATCCGCACCTGAGCCGCCAGCATTAGACTTTGACGCTTTCCTACTGGGCTGGACTCCTTGGCCGCCAGTTATAACTTTTCTTCAAGGGATCGTCAGAGTATTCGGGTAGACCTGTCCAAGATGGCTCGAACAGGGGGACGTCTTCAATATAAAACCATTCTGAAGTCCACTCTTCGGATTCCTTTGGGGTCCCCATCGGATATCCCGTCCCTGCTATGCGGCACACTTCGGCTCCGCCAACCTCCAGAATTGTCTTGTCCCGAGTCTGGGGGACGAGACAGAAATATTTTCTCCACAATCCGAAGTGCGCCTCGCAGCCTAAGAACATCTCCCAGAGGGCCACGAAGCCTGAGATGTGCAAAATGGACCCCGGGGTAAGCTGATGGAGTTGAATACCATAGCATTTCAGTATCCCCTTAGAAACGGGTGGATGGGAAACCCGAGGCCCCACAGGAGAAAGGGGATGAAGCATACACATTCCCCCCTGTGAGGATTGGGGAAATGCTCGGTGAAGACCTCGTCGCTGTAAGAAATTAGGCCTACACGAGTCACCACCAGATCTAAAGAGGGAAGATACCCCTGGATCTCTAGATTACGGAGTCGTAGGGTCGCTACGGAGCAGCTGGTCCAGTCCTTTGGACGTGAGCCGTAGGGGCGCGCAGAGGAGCTAGGGTGCTGGCCATGGTGTTCGAGGATCTTCTGCTAGGAGTTTTTTCCGATGGAGCGGAAGAGGATGTGGTCTCAACCACAATTTTGTTTGATTAAATGGGTGGTCCCTCCGTTGAAGAGGGGTAAGATTGTAAAAATCACTGACCACTCACCTCCCCATGACGCGTGAAAATCGAGGAACATGGGCGGTTATTGTAATGAACCTACGCCCATGACGCTTGGGATCTTACCAAAGATTGCTCAGTTGCCGAACAAGGATAAGTGAGGGACTCGCCTCGCAAGCCGAAGATGACGACACGAGGAGGATGACCAGATATACATCGTCCTTGAAGGTAGTTCGGGGGCTACTGAGGGAGTCCCGGATTAGGGGGTCCTCGGACGGTCGACCTATTGCTTATGGGTCGGACTGTATGGGCCACAAGGAGAACATTGGATGACCAAGTCACTCATGCCAGGATGGAGACCTCAAGGATCCGTAACATATCCTCCAAGATGTCGACCGTAGATAGGCATGTTTTCGACATGTAACCGACCATGTGTAAACCCTAGGTACCCTCTGCGTCTATATAAGCCAGAGGGTTTTAGGCGGTAGGACAGAACAACTCATCTAGGGTTAGCTATTCGATCGCGAGGTAGATCAACTCTGTAACCCCCATCATCAATACATCCAAGTAGTAAGTAGGGTATTACCTCCATAGGAGGGCCCGAACCTAGGTAAATATGTGTCCCCTTCATCCCCTGTTACCATCGATCCTAGTCTCACAGTTCGGGACCCCCTACCCGAGATCCACCGGTTTTGACACCGTCACAAACCTTTACACAAGTATTTTTACAAATTCACAATTACTTCCTAACATGACTCTTAACATTACCATCTTTATATCTCAAAACTTTATGCAAGGAATCGAACTTCTCATAATACTCAGTGCACTTAATATGGAAGTTTTTATTATATCCCTCTTGGATGCCTATCATATTAGGACTAAATTCATAACCTAAACCAATTACCATGTTGTTTAAAGACTCACAAAATAATATATCTGAGGTACGAGAGTTCAATTATTTCTATAAAACCAAACATTGCCGCGCTCTAAAAAGGTACAAGTGAAGCACTAGAGAAAAATTGCCTATCTCAAAAGATATAAGTGAAGCACATCGTGTATTCTAACAAATTCACGATTAATGCGTGTCTCTCTAGAAAGCAAAGACTCATATCATACAAGACGCTCCAAGCAAAACACATATCATGTGGTGAATAAAAATATTGCCTCAAGTAAATTTACTGATGGATTGAAGACGAAAGAGGGGATGCCTTCGGGGTGCTGGAAATATTCCCTAGAGTAAATAATAAAATGGTTATTATTATATTTACTTGTTCATGATAATTGTTTATTATCCATGCTATAATTTTATTGACAGGAAACACATTGCATGTGTGGATACATAGACAACATTTTGTCCCTAGTATGCCTCTAGTAGACTAGCTCGTTGATCAAAGATGGTCAAGGTTTCCTAGCCATTGACATGAGATGTCATTTGATAATGGGATCATATCATTGGGAGAATGATTTGATGGACAAGACCCAAACTATAAACACAGCAAATGATCGTGTTAGTTTATTGCTATAGTTTTTCTGCATGTTAAGTATCTGTTCCTATGACCATGAGATCATGCAACTCACTGACACTTGAGGAGTGCCTTGTGTGTATCAAACATCGCCACGTAACTGGGTGACTATAAAGGTGCTCTCTCCGAGAGTGTCTGTTGAGTGGGTATGGATCAAGACTGGGATTTGTTACTCCGTGTGACGGAGAGGTATCTTGGGGCCCACTCGATAATACAACATCACAACAAGCCTTGCAAGCAATGTGACTAAAGTTTTAGCCACGGGATCTTGTATTACGTAATGAGTAAAGAGACTTGACGGTAACGAGATTGAACTAGGTATAGAGATACCGACGATCGAATCTCGGGTAAGTAACATACCGAAGAACGAAGGGAACAACATACGGGATTAACTGAATCCTTGACATAGAGGTTCAACCAATACAGATATTTGTAGAATATGTAGGAACCAATATGGGCATCCAGGTCATGCTATTGGTTATTGACCGTAGAGGTGTCTTGGTCATGTCTACATAGTTCTCGAACCCGCGGGGTCTGCACACTTTAGATTCAGTGATGTTTCGGTAGTATAGAGTCATGTATGGTGGTGACCGAAGGTTGTTTGGAGTCCCGGATGAGATCCCGTACGTCACGAGGAGCTCCGAAATGCTTCGGAGGTAATGATTGATATATAGGAAGTCCTGTTTCGGTCACCGGAAAAGTTTCGGGCTCATCGGTAGTGTACCGGGAGTGCCAGGAGGGTACCGGGGGACCATCAGGAGGGGTGTTTCGACCCAAGAGGCTACATGGGCTGTGGTAGGAGGTATACCAGCCCTTAGTGGGCTGGTCGAAGCCCCTCAAGAGGCCCATGCGACTGGGAGGAGAAACCCAAGGTGGAAAGGAGGTTTCCAATTGGGAGAGAAGGAGTCCTAATCCTACTAGGATTGGAGGACTCCTCTTCCCACTTCGGCAGAACCAAGGGTTGGCACCTTGGGGGCCAAGTCTTCTCCCTCCTTCCTTCTATATATACTAGAGGTATTGAGAGTTTTTCACAATAGAAATCAGCCACGTGCTATGCTCTCCACTAGATCGTAGGTTCTCCTCTAGATCGTTTCACCAGTGCATAGGCGAAGCCCTGCTGGAATAGTTGCACCACCAGCGTTGCCATGTCGTCGCACTGCCGGAGAACTCATCTACCTCTACAGTCCCTCTTGCTGGATCAAGAAGGCGCAGATCGTCATCAAGCTGAACATGCGCTGAACCGGAGGTGCCGCCCGTTCGGCGCTAGATCGGGACGAATCGTGATTGGATCGTTGGACGCTTGGCGATTTGGATCACGAAGACATTCGACTACATCGACCGCTTTTCTTAACACTTCCCGCTTAGCGATCTACAAGGGTATGTAGATCCACTCTCCCACTCATAGATGCTCATCACCATGGATAGATCTTGTGTGCGCGTAGGAAATTTTTTGTTTCCCATGCAACGTTCCTCAACAGTGGTATCAGAGCTAGGTATACGTGTAGATGAGATCACGAGTAGAACACAAAGGATTTTGTGGGCGTTGATGCTTAGATTGCTTCCTCCCTTAGTCGTGTTTTGGTTCAGTGGTATTGTGGGATGAAGCAGCCCGGACCAACCTTACTCGTACGCTTACGAAAGACCGGTTCCATTGACTGACATGTAACTTCGTTGCACAAAGATGGATGGCGGGTGTCTGGCTCTCCTACTCTAGTTGGATCGGATTCGACAAAGGCGGTCCTTGAGAAGGTTGAATAGCAATTTATGTATCACCATTGTGGTTTTTGCGTAGGTGAGAATTGTTCTTGCTAGATACCCATAGCAGCCACGTAAAACTTGCAACGACAATTAGAGGACGTCTAACTTGTTTTTATAGGGTATGTTGTGATGTGATATGGCAAATTACATGATAAGATATATGTGATGTATGGTATGATCATGTTTTGTATAGAATATCAAGACTTGCATGTCAATGAGTACGGCAACCAGCAGGAGCCATAGGGTTGTCTTTAATTATTTTCGTCGTTTTTGCTTTACTTTATCGCTATGAGTTAGCAATAGTCGTGGAAGCAATAGTCGGTGCGACAACCTCGATGGTGACACATTGATGGAGATCAAGATGATGGAGATCATGGTGTCATGTCAGTGACGATGGAGATCATGTCGGTGCTTTGAAGATTGAGCTCAAAAGCACAAGTTCATGGCCATCTCAGGTCACTTATGATTTGCATGTGATGTTAATCCTTTTATGCACCTTGTTTTCCTTAGGACGACGGTAGAATTATAAGGTGATACCTCACTTAAATTTCAAGATGAATTGTGTTCTCCCCGAGTGTGCACCGTTGCGAAAGTTCATCGTGTTGAGACACCACGTGATGATCGGGTGTGATAGACTCTACGTTCACATACAACGGGTGCAAGCCATTGTTGCACATGTGGAACACCCGGGTTAAACTTGACGAGCCTAGCATGTACAGACATGGCCTCGGAACACAAGAGACCGAAAGGTCGAACATGAGTCATATAGTAGATATGATCAACATGATGATGTTCACCATTGAAACCACCTCAACGCACGTGATGATCGGACTTGAGTTGGTGAATTTGGATCATGGATCACTCAGATGACCTGAGGGATGTCAATTTGAGTGGGAGCTTTAGTAATTTGATTAACTAATCTCATTATATTAAACAATAGTCTTAGTAACCTTTGCATATTCATGTTGTAGAGCAATGGCTCGCGCAGTAGCACCCCTATATTTTAATGCGTTCCTAGACAAAGCTAAGTTGAAAGATGATGGAAGTAACTTTGTGGACTGGTCCCATAATCTAAGGATTATCCTCACGGCTTCCCAGAAGGCTTATGTCCTTGATGCATCGCTTGGTGATCCACCCACTCCAGGTGAGTCTGCAGACGTTGCGAATGCCTGGCAGACACGTTCTGATGATTACTCAATAGTTCAATGTGTAATGTTGTATGGCTTAGAACCGGGACTTCAAAGACGTTTTGAACGTCATGGAGCACATGATATGTTCCAGGAGTTGAAGTTTATCTTTCAAAAGAATGCCCGGATCAAGAGGTATGAGACCTCCGATTAGTTCTATGCTTGCAAAATGGAGGAGAACGGGTCTGTCAGTGAACACATACTCAGAATGGATGGGTATTCTACCCGTTTGGCCGAATTGGGGATGCCCCTTCCGGCAGAGGCGATCACTGACAGTTTTCTTCAATCATTGACACCTAGCTACAAGAGCTTCGTGTTGAACTATAACATGCATGGGATGAACAAGTCAGTCGCTGAGCTATTTGCGATGTTATAAGTCGCTAAGTGTGAGATTCGGAAGGAGCATCAAGTGTTGATGGTCAATAAAACCACTAGTTTCAAGAAGAATGGGAAGGGAAAGAAGGGTAACTCTAAGAAGAGTGGCAAAGCAGTTGCCGCTCCCGTGAAGAAACCCAAGGCTGGACCCAAGCCAGAAATTGAGTGCTTTCATTGCAAGGGAGCTGGTCACTAGAAGCGGAACTGCCCCAAGTATCTAGCTGACAAGAAGGTGGCCAACAACAAACGAGGTATATGTGGTATACATGTTATTGATGTGTACCTTACCAACTCTCGTTGTAGTGCCTGGGTATTTGATACCGTTCGGTTGCTCACATTTGCAACTCAAAACCGGAACTATGGAATAGACAAAGGCTCACAAAGGACGAAGTGACGATGCACGTGGGAAATGGTTCCAAGGTTAATGTGATTGCCGTTGGCATTCTCGCTCTTCGATTACCATCGGGATTAGTGATGAACATGAATAACTGTTATTTAGTGCATGCGTTAAGCATGAACATTATATCTGGATCTTGTTTATTGTGAGACGGTTACTCATTTAAATCAGAGAATAATGCTTGTTCTATTTATATGAGTAATATCTTTTATGGTCATACACCCAATGTGAGGGGTTTATTCATATTGAATCTCGATAGTGATGGTACACATGTTCATAACATTGATGCCAAAAGATGTAGAGTTGATAATGATAGTACCACTTTCTGGTGGCGCTGCCGTTTAGGTCATATTGGTGTAAAACGCATGAAGAAGCTCCATGCTGATGGAATTTTGGGGTCACTTGATTTTGTATCACTTGACACATGTGAACCATGCCTCATGGGCAAGATGACTAAAATGTCGTTCTCTGGAACAATGGAACGGGCAAATGACTTGTTGGAAATCATACATACTGATGTGTGCGGTCCAATGAGCATTGAGGCAAACGTTGGATATCGTTATTTTCATACCTTCACTGATGACTTAAATAGAGATGGGTATATTTACTTAATGAAACACAAGTCTGAAACGTTTGAAAAGTTCAAGCAATTTCAGAGTGAAGTTGAGAATCATCATAACAAAAAGATTAAATTCCTACGATCTGATCGAGGAGGTGAATATCTGAGTTATGAGTTTGGCGGTCACTTAAGACAATGTGGAATTGTTTCACAATTGACACCGCCTGGAACACCACAGCGTAATAGTGTGTCCAAACATCGTAATTGAACCTTATTAGATATGGTGCGTTCTATGATGTCTCTTGCCGATTTGCCACTATCGTTTTGGGGTTATGCATTAGAGACAATTTCATTCACTTTAAATAGGGCACCATCGAAATCTGTTGAGCCGATGCCACATGAACTGTGGTTTGGCAAGAAGCCAAAGTTGTCATTTCTTAAAGTTTGGGGATGTGATGCTTATGTCAAAAAGCTTCAGCCTGAAAAGCTAGACCCCAAAGCAGAAAAATGCATCTTCATAAGATACCCAAAAGAGACAGTTGGGTATACCTTCGATGTTAGATCCAAAGGCAAAGTGTTTGTCGCCAAAAATGGAACATTTCTTGAGAAAGAGTTTCTCTCGAAAGAATTGAGTGGGAGGAAGATAGAACTTGATGAGGTTGTTGAACCTTTTATTCAACCAGAGAGTAACGCTGCACAGAAATATGTTTCTGTGGAGCCTACGGTAGTTGAAGATGAAGTTAATGATGATGATCATGAAACTTTGTATCAAGTTACTATTGAACCTCGTAGGTCGACAAGGGCGTGTGCTGATCCTAAGTGGTACGACAACCCTGTCTTAGAGGTCATGTTGTTAGACAACGACGAACCTACGAGCTATGGAGAAGCGATGATGGGCCTGGATTCCGAGAAATGGTTAGAGGCCATGAAATCCTAGATGGGATCCATGTATGAAATCAAAGTATGGACTTTGGAAGTATTACCTGAAGGGAGAAAGGCCATTCGGAACAAATGGATCTTTAAGAGGAAGACGGACGCGGACGGTAATGTCACCGTCTATAAAGCTCGACTTGTGGCAAAGGGTTTTTCACAAGTTCAAGGAGTTGACTACGATGAGACGTTCTCACCCGTAGCGATGCTTAAGTCTGTCAGAATCATGTTGGCAATAGCTGCTTATTTTGACTATGAAATTTGGCAGATGGATGTCAAAACGGCATTCCTCAACGGTTTCCTTGAGGAAGAGTTGTATATGATGCAACCAGAAGGTTTTGTCGATCCAGAAAATGCTGACAAAGTTTGCAAATTCCAGCGATCCATTTATGGGCTGGTGCAAGCATCTCGGAGTTGGAATAAGCGCTTTGATGAGGTGATCAAAGCGTTTGAGTTTTTACAAGTTTACGGAGAAGCTTGTATTTACAAAAGTGAGTGGGAGCTCCGTAGTGTTTCTAATATTATATGTGGATGACATATTGCTGATTGGAAACAATATAGAAATGCTGGCAAGCGTGAAGGAATATTTGAACAAGAGTTTTTCAATGAAGGACCTAGGAGAAGATGCTTTCATATTAGGCATTAAGATCTATAGAGATAGATCGAGACGCTTAATAGGACTTTCATAGAGCACATACCTTGATAAAGTTTTGAAGAAGTTCAAAATGGATCAGTCGAAGAAGGGGTTCTTGCCTATGTTACAAGGTGTGAAGTTGAGTAAGACTCAATGCCCAGTGACCGCAGAAGATAGAGAGAAGATGAGTGTCATCCCCTATGCTTCAGCCATAGGCTCTATCATGTATGCAATGTTCTGCACAAGACCCAATGTTAGCCTTGCCATAAATATGGCCAGAAGGTTTCAAAGTGATCTAGGAATGGAGCACTGGACGGCAGTCAATATTATCCTTAAGTAACTGAAAAGGACTAAGGAAATGTTTCTTGTCTATGGATGTGATCAAGAGCTCTTCGTAAAGGGTTATGTCGATGCAAGCTTTAACACTGATCCGGATGACTCTAAGTCGCACACTGGATACATATTTATTCTCAATGGGGGAGCGGTAAGCTGGTGCAGTTCCAAGCAGAGCATGGTAGCCGATTCTACATGTGAAGCGGCGTACATCGCAGCCTCGGAGGCAGCAACGGAAGGTGTCTGGATGAAGGAGTTCATAACGGATCTTAGAGTAGTGCCCAGTGCACTGAATCCAGTGGATCTGTTCTGTGATAAGACTGGTGCCATTGCCCTGGCCAAGGAACCAAGGTTTCACAAGACGACTAGACACATAAAGCGATGCTTCAATTCCATCCACGAGTACATCAAGGAGGAGGACATAAATATTTGCAAAGTGCACATGGATCTAAATGTTGCAGACCCATTGACTAAACCTCTTCCAAGGGCTAAACATGATCAACACCAGAACTGTATGGGTGTTCGATTCATTACAATGTAAATCATATAGTGATGTGAGCTAGATTATTGACTCTAGTGCAAGTGGGAGACTGTTGGAAATATTCCCTAGAGGCAATAATAAAATGGTTAATATTATATTTCCTTGTTCATGGTAATTGTTTATTATACATGCTATAATTGTATTGACAAGAAACACATTGCATGTGTGGATACATAGACAACATTTTGTCCTTAGTATGCCTCTAGTAGACTAGCTCGTTGATCAAAGATGGTCAAAGTTTCCTAGCCATTGACATGAGATGTCATTTGATAATGAGATCATATCATTGAGAGAACAATGTGATGGACAAGACCCAAACTATAAACATCGGATATGATCATGTTCGTTTATTGCTATAGTTTTTCTGCATGTCAAGTATTTGTTCCTATGACCATGAGATCATGCATCTCACTAACACTTGAGGAGTTCCTTGTGTGTATCAAACGTCGCAACGTAACTGGGTGACTATAAAGGTGCTCTATAGGTATCTCCGAGAGTGTCTGTTGAGTGGGTATGGATCAAGACTGGGATTTGTTACTCCATGTGACGGAGAGGTATCTCAGGGCCCACTCAGTAATACAACATCACAAAAAGCCTTGTAAGCAATGTGACTAAAGTGTTAGCCATGGGATCTTGTATTATGTAACGAGTAAAGAGACTTGCCGGTAACAAGATTGAACTAGGTATAGAGATACCGACGATCGAATCTCGGGTAAGTAACATACCGAAGAACAAAGGGAACGACATACGGGATTAACTGAATCCTTGACATAGAGGTTCAACCGATAAAGATCTTCGTAGAATATGTAGGAACCAATATGGTCATCCAAGTCCCACTATTGGTTATTGACCGTAGAGGTGTCTCGGTCATGTCTACATAGTTCTCGAACCCGCAGGGTCTGCACACTTAAGGTTCGATGACGTTTCGATAGTATAGAGTTATGTATGGTGGTGACTGAAGGTTATTCGGAGTTCCGGATGAGATCCCAGACATCACGAGGAGATCCGGAATGGTTTGGAGGTAAAGATTGATAAATAGGAAGTCCTGTTTTGGTCACTAGAAAAGTTTCGAGCTCATCGGTGGTGTATCGATAGTGCCGGATATACTATTGATAGTATAGAGTTATGTATGGTGGTGACTGAAGGTTATTCGGAGTCCCGGATGAGATCCCAGACGCCACGAGGAGATTCGGAATGGTTTGGAGGTAAAGATTGATAAATAGGAAGTCTTGTTTTGGTCACCGGAAAAGTTTCGGGCTCATCGGTAGTGTATCGATAGTGCATCCGTTAATACCCCCCATGGTTCATATTGGTGTAATAACCATGGAGAAGTTATTTATATTGGTGTAATACCTACTGTATTATAACTTCTCCATGGTTCATACCCCCTGATACAACCCACAGATACATCAAAATAGGTAAACAACTCAAAGAAAATAGAATCTGTCAAAAACAGAACATTCTCTAGCAATCTGAAAACTTCGTATACTTATGTAACTCAAACAATTAGAAAAAAATAGTAAAACCTGGGAAATTTTTATATAAATCTTGTGTAAATATGTCAGACTCATACGACGCACTGAAAAATTTATAATATTCCTGTACTGGGTGCAAAAGTTTCTATTTTTCAACAAGATCAAATCAACAACCACCATAGACCATCCCAACGGTCTTACTTGGATCAAACACTAATTAAAACACCAAAACACAATTAATACATAATTATTAATGTGGGAAATACTCAAAAACAAAAGCAAAAATAGAACATAAAAAATAAAATTGGGTTGCCTCCCAACAAGCGCTATTGTTTAATGCCCCTAGCTAGGCATGATGATTTCAATGATGCTCACATAAAAAGTAGTAATTGGAATATGCAAGAGAACATCATGAATCTCATGACAAACACATTTAAGTCTAACCCACTTCCTATGCATAGGGATTTTGTGAGCAAACAATTTATGGGAACAAGAATCAACTAGCATAGGAAGGCAAAACAAGCATAGCTTCAAAACTTTGAACACATCGAAAGGAAACTTGATATTATTGCAACTCCTACAAGCATATGTTCCTCCCTCATAATAAATTTCAGTAGAATCATGAAGGAATCTCACAATAACTATCACACAAAGCATTCTTTTCATGAAAAATTATAGCATACGTGTCATCACCAAAACATGGGGAACAAAAAATATCATCTTCATCAAGCATATCATCCCCAAGCTTGTGGTTTTTTCATATCATTAGCATTTGGGATATTTAGAGAATTAATACTAACAACATGGCAATCATGCTTTTCATTCAAAGAACTATCATGAATCTCCTTATAAATTCTTCTTTCAATACTTCATCAAAATTTTCAGATTCATGATTTTCAAACAAAACTTCATAGAGATAATCAAGTGCACTCAACTCACTAGCAGTTGCTTCATCATAATTTGGTATTTTGAAAAGATTAGCAAGTGGATGAGGATCCATATCAATAGATTGTTAGCAAGCAAAGATGCAAGCAAATAGAAGGCACATGGCAACACAGGCAAACAAGAGATCCGACGAGAAAAAGGCAAATGAAAAAGAGAGGGCGAATAAAACGACAAATCTTTTTGGTATTTTCTAAAAATCGTTCTAGAAGTGGGGGAGAGGAAAACAAGAGGCAAATGGAAAATAATGTAAATGAAAGAGATGAGTTTGTGATGGGTACTTGGTAGGCTTGATGTGTATCCTCCCCGACAACGGCGCTAGAAATCCTTCATGCTACCTCTTGAGCTTGCGTTGGTTTTCCCTTGAAGAGGAAAGGGTGATGCAGCGAAGTAGATAAGTATTTACCTCAGTTGATAAGAACAAAGGTATCAATACATTAGGAGGAACAAGCAAGTCACCAATGGATGCACCTAACAAACAATCAAACTCTTGCACCCAACGCTATAAAGGGGTTGTCAATCCCTTCGTGGTTATTTGCAAGGATTAGATCTGAAAGAGATAGATGTAAAAGATTGCGGAAAGTAAAAAAGTAAATAAATTGCAGCAAGGTATTTTTGGTATTTTTTGTTTATTGATCTGAAAATATATTATGGAAAGTAGACCTGGGGGCCATAGGTTTCACTAGAGGCTTCTCTCTTGAAGGAAAGTATCACGGTGGGTGAACAAATTACTGTCGAGCAATTGATAGAAAAGCAAATAATTATGAAGATATCCAAGGCAATGATTATGCATATAGGCATCACGCCTATGTCAAGTAGACCAAAACGATTTTGCATCTACTACTGTTACTCCACACATCGACCGACTCATGCCTACATCTAGAGTATTAAGTTCATGAAGAACATAGTAAGGCATTAGGTAAGATGACATGATGCAGAGGGATAAACTCAAGCATTGTGATGAAAACCCCATCTTTTTATCCTTGATAGAAACAATACAATACGTGTCTCGCTACCCCTACTTTGTCACTGGGTATGGACACCGCAAGATTGAACCCAAAACTAAGCACTTCTCCCATTGCAAGAATTACCAATCTAGTTGGCCAAACCAAACCAATAAATCGAAGAGACTTGCAAAGATATGAAATCATTCATATAAGAATTCAGAAAAGACTCAAATAATATTCATGGATAATCTGAACATAAACCCACAATTCACCGGATCTTGACAAACACACCGCAAAGGAGTATTACATCGGATAGATCTCCATGAAGATCATGAAGAACATGGTATTGAAGCACAAAGAGAGAGAAGAATCCATCTAGCTACTGGCTATGGACCCCTAGGTCTGTGGTGGACTACTCACGCATCATCGGAGGGGCAATGGAGTTGATGTAGAGGCCCTCCGTGATCGGATCACCCTCCGGCAGATTACCGGAAAAGGCTCCAAGATTGGATCTCTTGGGAACGGGGGCTTCTGGCAGTGGAAAAGTATTTGTGTGGATCTTTTTGTTATTGGGGGAATATTTGGGTATTTATAGGACGAAGATTAGGGCTAGGAGTCCTTCCAGGAGGTGGCAAGCTTGTCAGGCATGGCCAGGGGGGTGGCCGCTATCGGTGTCAAAATCGGCGGATCTCGGGTAGGGGGTCCCAAACTGTGAGACTAGGATCGATGGTAACAAAAGACGAAGGGACACAAATTTACCCAGGTTCGGGCCCTCCTATGGAGGTAATACCCTACGTACTGCTTGGATGTATTGATGATGGGGGTTACCGAGTTGATCTACCTCGAGATCGAATAGCTAACCTTAGATGAGTTGTTCTGTCCCTACACCCTAAAACCCTCCGGCTTATAAAGACGTCGAGGATGCCTAGGGTTTACACACGGTCGATTACATGCCGAGGAGGTAAACATGCCTATTCGCTACATCAAACGTGGAGTACAAGCTGTGCTTCCTGAAGCTTCCATCTTAGAGACTGGGCCTTCAAATATTCCTGTGTTCGATAAGTGGCCCGTATAGTCCGGCCCATAGAAATAGGTCGGCCTTCCGAGGACCCCTTAGTCCACGACTCTCTCAGCCACGCCCCTAGCTTGTGACCTCCTGGTAGCTTCCCTGTCATGCACTCCATGCCCGATAGATCTCTTTTGTTCCAGAAAAAATCATCGCAAAGATTTTATTCCATTTGGACTCCGTTTAATATTCCATATCTGCAATACTCAAAAACAAGGAAAAAAACAGAAATTGGCACTAGGCTCTAGATTAATAGGTTACTCCCAAAAATAATATAAAATATCATACTAATGCATATAAAACATCCAAAATAGATAATATAATAGCATGACACAATCAAAAATTATAGATACGTTGGAGACGTATCAAGCACCACTCATCCACCAACGCCTCCCAATAATCCATCTTATCTACACACCATCTCAGGGGCACCTAAGTGAGTAAAGAAATTTTTGAGCACTAGACCTACAAATCAAATCAAGAAACTAAGTACATGGCCTTAAGAAAAGGTAATTACCTTCATGTATTGCTCCTTCTCTATAATCTTTTTGCGGCACGTTGACCTTTCCTTCTTAACTTTCCACAAGGCGTAGTAGTCTCGAACAACCTACGATCGAGCCTTGTGTCGTAAGTTCTATAGTAGGCGCCTGCACTCAGCATCGATAACCTTTGCTGCAGCCTCCTCATATCCCTACACACACATGTAGAAGGTCTGCAATCAAATGAGACAACATTGATTAGTACAATAAATAGCTATTGTTAATTTTTAATTGTGTAAAGGAGAAATTACCCAAAACTGTCTAATCACCATGTCGGGCCTCGTGTGGCACAAGACACCATCGATCCTCTCCTCCGATGGGGCCGAGGCAGCCAAGTAGTGCTCCCACGTCAATCCTAGCTCTCGAGCCTGCCCCTCATCGGGCAATGTGACAAACCCCGGAAAGTTTTGCTGGCAAATCACACCAAGGACGGAGTTGGGCCTCCGGGCATACTTGGTGTGAATCCAACCCCTGTAGTATGACAAAGCCAACACATTAGATATTTGAAGAAACGTGAAGGCGAAAGGTTAAAAAAGAGTAAATGCACTTACTTCTCCCCATTAGGCCTAATCGACCACCTCTCCTCGTGGGTCGCCGGCACGGGCGGGAGTCATGTACTAACATGTTGGTAGATGTTGCCCCCCCTCAACCACCTCATCCTCGCTACCAGAAAACCCAACCCCGCCACCATCAGCATGGCCACTCGACTCCGGCCAGCTATCCCACTGGGTCTGCTGGGACGTACCCTGATCCCTGCTCTGCTCCGAAGTCTCGTGGGACGAAGCCTGTTGGACAGGAGTCTCGTCGGACGAAGGCTCGTCAACCCGAGGCTCATGGACCGGAGTCCATGTAGCCTCCTCCTCAAACGGGTCCACCCTAGCAGTCCTGTGCCCGGGTGAATCAACTAGGGGTGGCGGCAAGGAAGGAGTAGCAGCCTGTCTACCTCTCCCATCATGGCCACATGTACCTCTACTACCTCTCTTCTTCCTCCGACCTCCTCTCCCGACGGGCAATGACGCTGATGAAGAAGCGACTGCCTATGTCTGCATACAGTCGAGCAACGCTCTCTGAAGATGCTGGGGTGGAATGTAAGTACCCCTCCCACCACGCACCGACGAAGGACCCACGGAACACTTTGGACCCGCGCCCACCATCTTTCAACACCTGCCATGACAAAGAGTAAACGATATTAGTACAACATAAAAAAATTGAATACCAACATGAATAATAAAATTGAATACCGACATGTATATAATTTAAGTGTATCATCATCACGTATATAATAAAAATTGAATACCTGACATGAACTAATGATAATCTTGATCGTCTATATATGCTCCAGGATCAATAAATGCATCAGCATCATCATTATCATCAATAAATGCATCATCATCATCACTATCGGGAACAACATGTGGAAGGCCTCCTTTATGTAATCGGTCAAGCATTGAAAGGTCATCTGTAGGAGTAACCTCTTCTTGTTCTGGCTCTTCTTGTTTCGGCCCAGGGATGAAGTCGGATTCACAGTCACTATCTACTTCAATGTTCTGGGGTGAAGTAGAGCGGTTCTTGAAACGTTTTTTGGAAAGACGTGTTTCTCGGAAGAATTCTCCTTCATATGTGTCTGGGTTAATGTCAGGTTCATAATCCTCTTCATTGAGGGGATGTGGTCTAAAATGTGGCGGCACTTCATAAGAGACATCCCAACCATTCAGATTTGGATCAGTTTGGCAGGCCCACGGTAGATAGAAAACTTGGGTCACCTGTTGAGCCGTAATATAGACATCGGGAACATCTAAATGGGTGCTTTGTTTGATTTCGACTAGCCCTATATGTTCATGATCCCTTCTAGTCTCCTTCGGATGGAACGAATAGCATTTGAAGACTACAACGTTTGGTGGGTTTTCACCATAGAATAGAAGTTCATAAATTGCTTCAACTCTTCCATAATACTCGGTAACTCCTTCGCCGATAGCAGAGACACGACAATTTGTAGACTTACGGTCGGCCATAGATAGCTCTTTGCCAAAGTTACGAAAGCGATACCTGTTGATGTCGTATTTTTGAAATGAATAGACCTTATACTCAAAACCATTAGCAACTTGTCTCAGTTCGGCGTCCATAGACTCTAAATTAGCCTACAAGTTTAATACGAAGGGATTGTTGCATTAGCCACAAATTAGACGTGGAAATGAAATGGTCTAATGGAAATTAGCATTTGTTTGAACCAAGAGATGAAACAGGGATAGCCCCCTCCATGCTTTGTCAGAAGTTCATACTCTTCGATGGAATCCTTTTGGATCGCCGCTCCATCCGAGAATTTGGTGACGTATCGACCATATCAAATATCCGTGAATAAGATGTTGGAAATATGCCCTAGAGGCAATAATAAATTAGTTATTATCATATTTCCTTGTTCATGATGATCATTTATTATCCATGCTATAATTGTATTGATCGGAGACTTAAATGCATGTGTGGATACATAGACAAAACTATGTCCCTAGTATGCCTCTAATGGACTAGCTCGTTGATCAAAAGATGGTTAAGGTTTCCTAGCCATGGACATGAGATGTCATTTGATAACGGGATCACATCATTAGGAGAATGATGTGATGGACAAAGACCCAAACTACAAACGTAGCATATGATCGTGTCAGTTTATTGCTACTGTTTTCTGCATGTCAAGTATGTGTTCCTGTGACCATGAGATCATGCAACTCACGGATATCGGAGGAGTGCCTTGTGTGTATCAAACGTCGCAACGTAACTGGGTGACTATAAAGGTGCTCTACAGGTATCTCCGATGGTGTCTGTTGAGTTGGCATGGATCGAGACTGAGATTTGTTACTCCGTGTGACGGAGAGGTATCTCAGGGCCCACTCGGTAATACAACATCACAACAAGCCTTGCAAGCAATGTGGCTAAGTGTTAGTCACAGGATCTTGTATTATGGAATGAGTAAAGAGACTTTCCAGTAACGAGGTTGAACTAGGTATGGAGATACCGACGATCGAATCTCGGGTAAGTAACATACCGAAGAACAAAGGGAACGTTATACGGGATTAACTGAATCCTTGACATAGAGGTTCGATCGATAAAGATCTTCGTAGAATATGTAGGAACCAATGTGGACGTCCAGGTCCTGCCATTGGTTATTGACCGTAGAGGTGTCTCGGTCATGTCTACATAGTTCTCGAACCCGCAGGGTCTGCACACTTAAGGTTTGGTGACGTTTCGGTAGTGTAGAGTTGTGTATGGTGGTGACCGAAGGTTGTTCGGAGTCCCGGATGAGATCCCGGACGTCACGAGGAGCTCCGGAATGGTCCGGAGGTAAAGATTCATATATAGGAAGTCCCAGTTTGGTCGCCAGAAAAGTTTCGGGCTCATCGGTAGTGTACCGGGAGTGCCGGTAGTGTACCGGGGGACCTCCGGGAGGGGTATTTCGACCCCAAGAGGTCCATGGGCTGTGGGAGAATAATAACCAGCCCTTATTGGGCTGGAAAAACAGCCACACCAAGGCCCATGGCGCAGGAGGCAAAAGTCCTAATTGAAAAGGTGGAAAAAAGGCAAAAAAGGAAGAGTCCTACTCCTACTAGGAGTGGAGGAGGAGTAGGACTCCTCCCCCTCTAGTTTGGCTGACTCCTATTGGAGTTTTTACTTGTGCCAGCTCTCCTCTCTCTCCCTCCTTTATATACTAGTGGATTGGGTGCTGTTTGGACACAGTTTACCGCCACGTGCTACCCGTTTCACCGGTGCTCCTCTAGATCGGTTTTCTGCAGCGCTTAGGCGAAGCCCTGCCGGAATTGCTCCACCACCATCACCGGAGCGCCGTCACGCTGCCAGTGAACTCTCTCTCCTCTCCACCTCCTCTTGCTGGATCAAGATAGTGGAGATCGTCATCAAGCTGCACGTGTGCTGAACGCGGAGGTGTCGTCCGTTCGGCGCTAGATCGGAAGGACCGTGATCGAGATCGCGAGACGGTTCGTGATGTGATCACGAAACGGATCGTGATGAGTTCGCCGGACAGATCGTGATCAAGATCGTGAGACGGATCATGATGAGTTCGCGGGACGGATCATGATGTGTTCGTGGGACGGATCGTGATTGGATCACGTGATGGATCGTGATGAGATCGCGGGACGCTCGGCGAAGATGTTCGACTACACCAACCGCGTTTCTTAACGCTTCCCGCTTAGCGATCTACAAGGGTACATAGATCCACTCTCCCTCTCGTAGATTCTCATCACCATGGATAGGTTTGCGTGTGCGTAGGAAAATTTTTGTTTCCCATGCGACGTTCCCCAACAGTGGCATCATGAGCTAGGTTGATGGTTCGATGAGATCTCGAGTAGAACACAAAAGGTTTGTGGGTGTTGATGCTTAGATTGCTTCCTCCCTTGGTCGTATTTTGGTTCAGCGGGATTGTGAGATGAAGCGGCCCGGACCAACATTACTCGTACGCTTACGAGAGACCGGTTCCCTCGACGCAACTTGTTGCCTAGATGGCTTGCGGGTGACAGTTTCTCTCACTTTAGTTGGATCGGACCTGACAAAGGCGGTCCTTGAGAAGGTTGAAAAGCAACTAGTGTATCACCGTTGTGGTTTTTGCGTAGGTGAGAATTGTTCTTGCTAGATACCCGTAGCAGCCATGTAAAACATGCAACAACAATTAGAGGACGTCTAACTTGTTTTTGCAGGGTATGTTGTGATATGATATGGCCAATTACATGATGTGATATATGTGATGTATGAGATGATCATGTGATGTATAGATTATCACGACTTGCATGTCGATGAGTATGACAACCGGCAGGAGCCATAGGGTTGTCTTTAATTATTGTATGACATGCGTGTCAATCATTAAGCGCTATGTAATCTTTACTTTATCGCTACGATAGCAATAGTAGTAGAAGCATGCAGGGTGTGACAACCTCGATGGCGACACGTTGATGGAGATCAAGATGATGGAGATCATGGTGTCATGCCAGTGACGATGAAGATCATGCCGGTGCTTTCAAGATGGAGATCTAAAGCACGAGTTCATGGCCATATCATGTCACTTATGATTTGCATGTGATGTTAATCCTTCTATGCACCTTGTTTTGCTTAGGACAACGGTAGCATTATAAGGTGATCCCTCACTTAATTTCAAGATAAATTGTGTTCTCCCCGAGTGTGCACCGTTGCGAAAGTTCGTCGTGTTGAGACACCACGTGATGATCGGGTGTGATAGACTCTACGTTCACATACAAGGGGTGCAAGCCAGATTTGCACGTGCAGAACACTCGGGTTAAACTTGACGAGCCTAGCATGTACAGACATGGCCTCGGAACACAAGAGACCGAAAGGTCGAACATGAGTCATATAGTAGATATGATCAACATGATGATGTTCACCATTGTAGCCACCTCAACTCACATGATGATCGGACTTGAGTTGGTGAATTTGGATCATGTATCACTCGAATGATCGGAGGGATGTCAATTTGAGTGGGAGTTCTTAAGTAATATGATTAATTGAACTCATTATCATGAACATAGTCAATAGTGTCTTTGCAAATTATGTTGTAGATTACTAGCTCACGCTGTAGCTCACTTGTTTTTATATGTTCCTAGAGAAATAGAGTTGAAAGATGATGGTAGCAATATTGCGGACTGGGTCCATGATCTGAGGATTGTCCTCATTGCTGCACAGAAGGCTTATGTCCTTAATGCACCGCTCGGTGCGCCAACCCCTCTAGCATCGTCTGTAGATGTTGTGAACATCTGACAGGCACGTTCTGATGACTACTTGATAGTTTAGTGCGTCATGCATTACGGCTTAGAATTGAGGCTCCAAAACTTTTTGAACGTCACGGAACATATGAGATGTTTCTAAGAGCTTAAATTAGGATCTCAGGCTCGTGCCCGTGTTGCGAGATATGAGATCTCCAACAAGATTCGTTGCCTACAAGATGAAAGAGAATAGCTCAATCGTTGAGCATGTGCTCAGATTGTCTGGGTGCTACAATCGCTTGAATCAAGTGGGAGTTGATCTTCCAGATAAGATAGTGATTGATATAGTTCTCCAAGTCACTGTCACTAAAGCTACTAGAACTTAGTGATGAACTATAAAACGCCAGGGATAGAAATATTGATCCCTGAGCTGTTCGCGATGTTTGACACCGCGAAGGTAGAAATCAAGAAGGAGCATCAAGTGTTGATGGTTAATCAAACCACTAGTTTCGAGAAGGGCAAGAGCAAGGAGGGAAACTTCATGGATAGCAAGTCAGTTGCTACTCCAGTGAAGCAGCCCAAAGTTGAACGCAAACCCGAGACTAAGTGCTTCTGTTATGAGGTGAGCGGTCGCTGAAGCGGAACAACCCTAGAAACTTGGTAGATAAGAAGGCTGGCAACATCGACAGAAGTATATTTGATATAACGAGTTATTGATGTGTACCTTGCTAGTACTCCTAGTAGCACCTGGGTATTGGATACCGGTTCAGTTGCTAAATGTTAGTAACTCGAAATAAAAGCTACGGAATAAACGGAGAACTAGCTAAGGGTGAGGTGACGATATGTGTTGGAAATGTTTCCAAGGTTGATGTGATCAACATCGCACACTCTCTCTACCTTCAGGATTAGTGACGAACCTAAATAAATGTTATTGGTGTTTTTGCGTTGAGCATGAACATGATTAGATCATGTTTATTGCAATACGGTTATTCATTTAAGTTAGAGAATAATGGTTATTCTGTTTACATGAATAATACCTTCAATGGTCATGCACCCAGTGAAAATGGTTTGTTGAAATCTTGATTGTAGTAATACACATGTTCATAACATTGATGTCAAAAGATACACAGTTAATAATGATAGTACCACATACTTGTGGCACTGCCGCAAAATGTCATATTGGTATAAAGCGCATGAAGAAACTCCATGTTGATGGATCTTTGGACTCATTCGATTTCCAATCGGTTGAGACATGTGAACCATGCCTCTTGGGCAAGATGACTAAAAACCCCGTTGGATGGAGCGGGCAAGTGATTCATTGGAAATGATACATGTTGATGTATGCAATCCAGTGAGTCTTGTAGCGTGCAGTGGATATCGTTATTTTCTTACCTTCACTGATGATTTGATGATTTGAGTAGATATAGTGTATATTTACTTAATGAAACACAAGTCTGAATCGTTTGAAAGGTTCAAGCAAATTCATAATGAAGTTTAAGATCATCGTGACAAGACGATAAAAATAACTGCGATATGATCGTGGAGGTGAATATCTGAGTTACGAGTTTGGCATACAACTTAAGACAATGTGAAATTTGTTTCACAACTAACGCCACCTGGAACACCATAGTGTGATGGTGTGTCCGAACGTCATAGCCATGCTATATTGGATATAGTGCGTGCTATGATGTCTCTTATCGTTTTCTACTATAAGTTTGGGGTTATGCATTAGAGACAACTACATTCACTTTAAATAGGGCACCATCTAAATCCTTGAGATGACACCGTGTGAATTATGGTTTGATAGAAACCTAAGCTGTCATTTCTTAATGTTTGGGGCTGCGACACTTGTGTGGAAAATGTTTTCACCTAATGAGGTCGAACCCATGGAGGACAAATGCATCTTCATAGAATACCTAAGAACAGTTGGGTGAACCTTCTATCTCAGATCCGAGTGCAAAGTGTTTGTTGCTAAAATTGGGTCCTTTCTCGAGAAAAAGTTTCTCTCGAAATAATTGAGTGGGAGGAGGATAGAACTTGATGAGGTTATTGAACCTCTACTTCAACAAGAAAGTAGCGTAGCACAGAAAGATGTTTTTGTGAAGCCTACGTCAGTTGAAGAGGAAGTTAATGATGATGATCATGAAAGCTTCGGATCAAGTTACTATTGACCTACGAGGAAATTAGGGCTTGATAAGGTTATTGAACCTTTACTTCAACCAGAGAGTAGCGCAGCGCAGGAAGTTGTTTTTGTGAAGCCTATGTTAGTTGAAGAGGAAGTTAATGATGATGATCATGAAGCTTCGGATCAAGTTACTATCAAACCTCGTAGGGCGACAAGGATGTATACTGCTCCTGAGCGGTACGACAACCCTGTCTTGGAGGTCATGTTGTTGGACAACGATGAACCTACGAGCTATGGAGAAGCGATGATGGGCCCGGATTCCGACAAATGGTTGGAGGCCATGAAATCCAAAATAGGATCCATGTATGAAAACCAAGTGTAGACTTTGGTAGACTTGCTCGTTGGACGGCAGGTCGTTGAGTACAAATGGATCTTTAAAATGAAGACAGACACTGATGGTGAATGTCACTATTTGTAAAGCTCGACTTGTTCCAAAGATGTTTGTGACAAGTTCAAGGAGTTGACTACGATGAGACTTTCTCACTCGTAGTGGTGCTAAAGTCTGTTGGAATTATGTTAGCAGTTGCTGTGTTTTCAATTATGAAATCTGGCAGATGGATGTCAAAACATCGTTTCCTTAATGGTTTACTTGAGGAAAGGTTGTATGTGATACAACCAGAAGGTTTTGTCAGTCCTAAGGATGCTAAAAGGTGTGCAAGCTTCGGTGATCCTTCCATGGACTGAAGCCAGCATCTCGGAGTTGGAATATACGCTTTGATGAGGTGATCAAAGTTTTTGTAGTTTATACAAAGTTTACGAGAAACTTGTATTTGCAATAAAGTGAGTGGGAGCACTATAGAGTTTCTGATAAGTATATGTGGTTGACATATTGTTGATAGGAAATAATGTAGAATTTCTGGAAGGCATAAAAGGTTGTTTGAAAAGTGTTTTTCAAAGGAAGACCTGGATAAAGCTACCTAATTGTTGAGCATCAAAATCTATAGAGATAGATCAAGATGCTTGATGAGACTTTCAATGAGTGCATACCTTGACAAGATTTTGAAAGAGTTCAAAATGGATCAGCCAGAGAAATAGTTCTCGTCTGATTTGTAAGGTGTGAATTTGAGTGAGACTCAAAGCTCAACAACGGCAGGAGAAAGAGAAAGGACGAACGTCATCCCCTATGCCTTAGCCATAGGCTCTATATTATGCCATGCTGTGTACCGCACCTGTGTGTGCTTTGCCATGAGTCTGTCAAGGGGTACAAGAGTGGTCCAGGAGTGGATCACTGGACAGCGATCGGAATTATCCTTAGTAACCAGAGGACTAAGGAAATGTTTCTTGATTATGGAGGTGATAAAGAGTTCGTCGTAAAGAGTTACGTCGGTGCAAGCTTTAACACCTATCCGGATGACTAGTAGTAGCAATCTGGATACGTATAGTGGAGCAGCCATTTGGAAATAGTACCAAGTGGAGTGTGGTAGCAGTGTTTACGGTTTGACATAGAGATTTGCAAAGTACACACTGATCTGAATATCGTAGACCCATTGACTATAAGACCTCTCTCACATGCAAAGCATGATCGAGCCCCAGAACTCATTGGGTGTTAGATTCATAACAATGCGAATCACATCGTGATGTGAACTAGATTATTGACTCTAGTGCAAGTGGGAGACTGTTGGAAATATGCCCTAGAGGCAATAATAAATTAGTTATTATCATATTTCCTTGTTCATGATGATCGTTTATTATCCATGCTATAATTGTATTGATCGGAGACTTAAATGCATGTGTGGATACATAGACAAAACCATGTACCTAGTATGCCTCTAATGGACTAGCTCGTTGATCAAAATATGGTTAAGGTTTCTTAGCCATGGACATGAGATGTCATTTGATAACGGGATCACATCATTAGGAGAATGATGTGATGGACAAAGACCCAAACTACAAACGTAGCATATGATCGTGTCAGTTTATTGCTACTGTTTTCTGCATGTCAAGTATGTGTTCCTATGACCATGAGATCATGCAACTCACGGATATCGGAGGAGTGCCTTGTGTGTATCAAACGTCGCAACGTAACTGGGTGACTATAAAGGTGCTCTACAGGTATCTCCGATGGTGTCTCTTGAGTTGGCATGGATCGAGACTGGGATTTGTTACTCCGTGTGACGGAGAGGTATCTCAGGGCCCACTCGGTAATACAACATCACAACAAGCCTTGCAAGCAATGTGGCTAAGTGTTAGTCACGGGATCTTGTATTACGGAATGAGTAAAGAGACTTGCCAGTAACGAGGTTGAACTAGGTATGGAGATACCGACGATCGAATCTCGGGTAAGTAACATACCGAAGAACAAAGGGAACGTTATACGGGATTAACTGAATCCTTGACATAGAGGTTCGACCGATAAATATCTTCATAGAATATGTAGGAAACAATGTGTACGTCCAGGTCCCGCCATTGGTTATTGACCTTAGAGGTGTCTCGGTCATGTCTACATAGTTCTCGAACCCGCAGGGTCTGCACACTTAAGGTTTGATGACGTTTCGGTAGTGTAGAGTTGTGTATGGTGGTGACCGAAGGTTGTTCGGAGTCCCGGATGAGATCCCGGATGTCATGAGGAGCTCCGGAATGGTCCGGAGGTAAAGATTTATATATAGGAAGTCCCAGTTTGGTCGCCGGAAAAGTTTCGGGCTCATCGGTAGTGTACCGGGAGTGCCGGTAGTGTACCGGGGGACCTCCGGGAGGGGTATTTCGACCCCAAGAGGTCCATGGGCTGTGGGAGAATAATAACCAGCCCTTATTGGGCTGGAAAAACAGCCACACCAAGTCCCATGGCGTAGGAGGCAAAAGTCCTAAAGGAAAAGGTGGAAAAAAGGCTAAAAAGGAAGAGTCCTACTCCTACTAGGAGTGGAGGAGGAGTACTCCTCCTCCCCCTCTAGTTTTGCTGACTCCTATTGGAGTTTTTACTTGCGCCAGCCCTCCTCTCTCTCCCTCCTTTATATACTGGTGGATTGGGTGCTGTTTGGACACAGTTTACGGCCACGTGCTACCCATTTCACCGGTGCTCCTCTAGATCGGTTTTCTACAGCGCTTAGGTGAAGCCCTGCCGGAATTGCTCCACCACCATCACCGGAGCGCCGTCACGCTGCCGGTGAACTCTCTCTCCTCTCCACCTCCTCTTGCTGGATCAAGATGGTGGATATCGTCATCAAGCTGCACGTGTGCTGAACACGGAGGTGTCGTCCGTTCGGCGCTAGATCGGAAGGACCGTGATCGAGATCGCGAGACGGTTCGTGATGTGATCACGGAACGGATCGTGATGAGTTCGCGGGACAGATCGTGATCAAGATCGTGAGACGGATCACGCGGGACGGATCATGATGTGTTCGCGGGACGGATCGTGATTGGATCACGTGACGGATCGTGATGAGATCGCGGGACGCTCGGCGATTTGGATCGCGAAGATGTTCGACTACACCAACCGCGTTTCTTAACACTTCCCGCTTAGCGATCTACAAGGGTACGTAGATCCACTCTCCCTCTCATAGATGCTCATCACCATGGATAGGTTTGCGTGTGTGTAGGAAATTTTTTGTTTCCCATGCGACATTCCCCAACATAAGAGCAGTTCAAAGGAATTAGAAGTTGCAAAACAATGTACCGAGAACTTACTCGGTGTATGGCCGCACTTCTGTTAGGAAGATATACAATGAAATGGTCCACCATTCTTTGACATCCAACGCTATTGCTTTCGAAGCACCGGCTGGTGCGAGCTTCCCTTTGAATAAGCTAAGGTTGGATTGACCTTTTTTAGGCTCGCCATCAAGGTACCGAGGCTTTGAATTATGCAAATGACGTTTTTTGGCTAGTGTGTTGTCACAAAGTTTGCCACCTCCTCAATAATGAATGCCTCGGCCATCGATGCTTCAATTCTACATTTATTTTTATATTTTGCTCGAAGCGTCTTCTGCATCCTCTCAATTGCGAAGCACCACGATTTTGCACGCCCCCCAATCTTGCCTCGGTTAGGAGATGCAAAATCAAATGCTGCATTGGATTAAGGAAGCCCGGTGGAAAGATCTTCTCTAACTTGCAAATCAACTTCGGCGCAAACTCTTCCATTTCATCTAGCATGTCAGGCGATAGTTCTTCCGCACAAAGAGAACGGAAGAAATAGCTCAGCTCTGCCACTACTAGCCATTCATCCTCAGGGATACATCCACGCAACATCACCAGCATTACCCGTTCAAGCCATATGTGCCAATCATGACTCTTGAGACCAAATATTTTCAATTTGTCAAGACTCGCCCCCCTCTTTAGATTTGCTGCATACCCATCGGAGAACATCGACTGTATTTTCACCCACAAGATCATTTCCCTCATATTTGGCCTTCCAAGATTGAACCATGCCTTTAGCTTTGTCTAGTTCTGCTTTCCTTTCGGTTATCGCATGTTTTGTAACGGTCTATCACGTAGAGCCTCCAGATCGACTCTAGCCTTAGGAATATCCTTTGACTTCCCCTCTATGCTGAACAGTGTACCAAAAAGGGCCTCAGCGGTATTCTTTTCAGTGTGCATGACGTCGATGTTGTGTGGGCAAAGGAGGTCTTTGAAGTAAGGCATATCCCATAAGCATGTCTTGTGAGTCCAGGCATGTTGCGAATTATACCCTTTCAAATACCATGGATGCTCTGGATTAGGCTTTAGAGCATTTAAATGATCTAGGGTCTGTTGGTCTGTCAACGCAGGTGGTGCAGAGTTTTTGATAACTCTACCTGTGATGAAATTCTTCTTGTCTTTTCTGAACTTATGGCGAGGATCCAGGAACTGTCTATGAAAGTCGAAGCAAGAAAACTTGCAACCCGCCTACAGCCAATGTAACTGAAGAGCTGCCTTGCATGTGGGGCATGGGAACCTTCCATGCACACACCAGCCAACGAATAGTGCATAAGCCAGCAAGTCATGCATCGAGTACATGCACCACACATGCATGATGAAGTTTTGTTTTGTAGCGGTGTCGTATGTCTTAATCCCATTATCCCAAGCTTCTTGCAATTCATCCTGAAGCGTATGCATGTACACATTCATATTCTTCCCCGGATAGTTGGGCCGTGGAATTATCAACGTTAGGAAAATGTTCTTTCTTTGCATAATCTGTTCGGGGGGGGATTGAGTGCAATGACAAATACAGGCCAACAACTGTATTGGGTTGCCGTCATACCAAACACATTAAACACATCCGTGCTGATGGCGACTCGAGGATGCCTTGGATCAGCTGCTTTATCCTTATGTAATGCATCAAAGTGCTTCCACGCAAAAGCGTCTGAAGTGTGTACCAACATCTGATTCCCGTCTACATCTAGTTCGGTTCTTTTGACCAATTTGTGCCATGTCATCTGTCGTGCCGTCTCTTCGACCATGAGAAGACGTTGAAGTCTTGGTACGATTGGCATATAGCAAAGAACATTAATGGGGATTTTGGTCTGAATCTTCTCACCCATGCCGTTGTCTACCACAATATACCTGGAAGACTTGCAAATGGGACAATAGTTCAAGTTCGCATAAGGCACATCCATTCTCACAGTCATCTATCTTCCCATAGGGCATCTTAAGTACACGGAGGATTTTGTTTGACTGGTACAGGTTTGCAGGCATTACATGGCCTTTGGGTAGAAAACGTCCAAATATTGTCATCATCGCGTCATAACATTCTCTTTCCAGGTTGAATTGAGCCTTCAGAACCATTACTTGCGCGATGGCATCCAACTGACAAAGCTCAGTGTGCTTGTGGATTCCTCCATCTCATCATCCGAATCCCGAGCATCATCAAAGTCTTGCACCATGTCTTTGATCCCGGTACCATGCTCGTCCGTGCTATGACGAACCACCTCACCTCTGGCATGTTGGGCAGACTCACCATGAAAAGTCCACACCGTATAATGAGGCGTAAAACCCCACTTCTATAGGCGTTTACCCATATCACCCTTTGTCCTATTTTTAAAGTTGTCGCACCGGACATAGGGGCACCAGGTTCTTTCCTGGCCATTTGCAAATGCGGCTCTCACAAACCCCTTGGTTTTTGTAAACCATTCATTGGTCATGTCTTTCTGACTAGTGTGACCGGTGTACATCCACGCACGATCACTCATCTTTCCTAGCTACTGGACACACAAGAAATATATATATATATATATATAATTCAGCATATATATTCATCAGTTAATCAAGATTGTCAATTTTATTATGTACATGCAACCTACACGCTAATAGGTAAAGATAGGTCCTAATCCCACATACGTATTTGTAGATTGGGTTCGTTTTCCCATGCTCTGCTCCGGATCCGATGCAGAATTCCTTGGATATTACCTTGGAGGTGCTTCGGATCCGATGCTAATAGGTAAAGATAGGTCCTAATCCCACGAAAGAGGGGATGCCTTCCGGGGCATCCCCAAGATTAGATGTTTGAGTATTCCTTGGATATTACCTTTGGGGTACCTTGGGCATCCTCAATAGGTACTTGCTGCTCCTTATTCACCTCATATCGGTATCTCACCTAAAACGTGAAAACTTCAATCACACGAAACTTAACGGAACTTCGTGAAATGGGTTAGTGTAGTAAAGATATATCATTCACTTAAGTACTATCAAGACAAGATTTATAATTGTTCCCACATAATACCTATTGTATTCCATCATTCCCATAATTTATATCACCAAATATAAGCTACGTAAACACTTGAAATAAGCAAACTATGCATGCAAAACAGAATCTGTCAAAAACAAAACAGTCTGTGAAGATCTGAATGATCACCATACTTTTCTAACTATAAAAATTATTAATAATTAGGAAAAATCATAGAATTTGCATAGAATTTTTTTGTAAAAAATTCAGAAAATTTGACCCTCCAATAAAATCAGATAATTCATATACTGGACGCCAAACTTTCTGTTTTTGCACAGAATCAAACAAGCAAGTATCCACGCTATCCCAAAGGCTTTACTTGACACTTTATTGAAATAAAAAGCATAAACATGATTACTACAATATCTTAATCATGTGAACACATAAAAAATAGAAAGTAAAAGTGTTGGGTTGTCTCCTAACAAGCGATTTTCTTTAATGTCTTTTAGCTAGACATGATGATTTCAATGATGCTCGTATAGGAATAAAAGTTGAAAATGCAAGAGAGCATCATGAATCACATGACAAGCACATTTAAGTCTAACCCATTTCCTATGCATAGGGATTTTGTGAGCAAACAATTTATGGGAGCAAGAATCAACTAGCATAGGAAGGCAAAACAAGTACAACTTCAAAACTTTGAACACATAGGGAAGAAACTTGATATTATTGCAATTCCTACAAGCATATGTTCCTCCCTCATAATAATTTCCAATAGAATCATGAAGTAATTCAAAAATATAAATATCACATAAATCATTCTTTTCATGATGCACAAGCATATAATTTTTATTACTATCCACACAAGCAAAATTCTTCTCATTCATAGTGGTGGGATCAAACCTAACAAAATAACTATCATGAGACACCTGATTGACATAACCACATTGAATATTAAAATCATGATGACAAGTTTCATGGTCAATATCACTCCTTATAGCATACATGTCATCACAATAATCATCATACATAGGAGGTATGCTATAATCATAATAGTTTTTCTACAACGTTCTTTTGGAGTTAGATGATTCTTCATCTGATGATGAGGAGATGGTGGAGTCTGCATTGGTCGTCAATGATCACATAAGTATGGAGCGGCACAGTTTAAGGGCTCCATGCCGGGGCACACGCTGGCATTGAATCACTACCGGGAGAGTGGCCATTTCCTACTCTGGAAAAATTACTTTGATACCCGAAATCCTCTCTTCAAACATCACCTATTCTGTCACCGTATTCGGATGGCTAGACATGTTTTCAACCGTATTCGAGAGGGGTTGATTGAGTACGATAACTATTTTGAGTGCAAGACGGATGCCCTTGGAAAGATTGGCTTCTCGTCTTATCAAAAATGCATTGCTGCCATTCGGATGTTTGCCTATGGAGTCCCTGGCGATCTCATTCATGAGTATGTCCGGATGAGTGAGTTCACCTGCCTTGAGTCCATGTATAGATTCTATAGGGCTGTCATAGATGTCTTTGGTCCGGAGTACTTGAGAGAGCCAATAGTGTCGATACAACACGGTTGTTATCTATGAATGGCAGTAGGGGGTTCCCGAGGATGCTTGGTAGCATAGATTGTATGCACTGGAATTGGAAAAACTGCCCTTTAGCTTGGCAAGGGCAGTATAAGGGCTATGTCCGAGCTTGCATTGTCATACTTGAGGCCGTGGCTTCCCAAGATCTTTGGATTTGGCACGCTTTCCTCGGCATGGCCAGATCTAACAACAATATCAATTGCTCCAACGATCTCTGGTGTTTGCTAGGATGACAGAAAGCAATTGCCCAGAGGTTAATGTTGAGATCAACGGCCACCAATACACCAATGGATACTATCTAACTGACGGTATCTATCCACATTGGTCTACTCTTGTGAAGACAATCTCCATCCCTATAGGAGAGAAGAGAAAGAGGTTTGCTCAGGAGCAAGAGAGTGTTAGAAAAGATGTAGAGCATGCCTTTGGCGTTCTTCAATCTCGATGGGGCATCGTTCGATATCCTGCTAGAACTTGGAACACCAAAAAGTTATGGAAGGTGATGACAACTTGTGTGATCATGCACAACATGATCGTAGAGGATGAGCGTCCAGAATGTCTCTGTGATCAAGGGTTTGAGTTTCAGGACGATAATGTTGTGCCTGAGTATGAAGGAGGGGCAACGTTTGTAGAGTTCGTCGAGTTTCGTCATAAGATGCGTGATTAGAATACTCACATGCAGTTGTAAAATGATTTGGTTGAGCATATGTGGATTCATGTCGGCGACTAGTAAATGTATCGAGAACCTTTTCTTTTAAATGTATTTGAGACAATTTAATGTTAAACTATAAGATATTTTTGTGTACTTCCCGAACTATGCAATGTTTTGTATTGAACATTCAATTTAGAAATAAAATTTATTTTTTATGATATTTTAATCAAAGCGATAAAATTTGACCTGTCATGCGGACAAAAAAATGAGTAAGTCAAGTTAAACGCATGACGAGACGATCCAAAGCGGACAAGGTTGTTCTCACCGTGAGGTAAACTTGGTGGGAGCGTTACGTCATTCCTTATTTTCCTGGTGATGTCAGCTACCACAAATGACCAGTCCAGGAGGCCGGAGATGGATGGCCGGGGAGAGGGGATGGGAACGCCCCTGTCGACCTCGACGGGGGCCCCGAGCACCAGTCGAACGGGATCAACGCACGCTGCTGCTGCTCTCTCTAGGTCTGTCAGGATAAGCCGCCGAACGAGGATCTAGGCCCTGGCTGCGTCTGGCCCGCCCGGCCCTGCGCAGTGCCCGCCTGGTGTTCGAACAAATGCCTCAGCGGCCAGCGGGGCGCCGGCAGCGGAGCCGACCGTAATAGCCACCGCATCAGTGCTGCTAGCCACTCAGCAAGCGCACCAGTGCTGCTAGCTAGCTAGCTACCGCGGCCAGTACCTAAGCACGGCACGGCAGTTAATGGCCGGCCGGAGAAGAGCCAAAGGCACCAGCGGCGCTGGCCGCTCCACGGAACGGCGGTTGCACGCGGAGCAAAGACGTCAAAAGACGGCGACGCTCGAGGCGCCATGCAGGGAAGTCGGAGGCGACTTGCTGGAGTCACGGTAGCTTCTGAACGCCGGCGTGAGGTGTGAAGTGTGAACCCACGGTGCGTGGTGGTTGTCGTGTACCAGTCAAACAGTCAACACACCCTCTCCGCCTACAGATTCCGTTTCACCTCCTCCTGGTACCGTACCAGGTTAGCATTATTCTACTGCCCAACTCTTGCTTATTACTATCTATGTAGTACCAGATTATTTAACGGTTGAGATGTGTGTTGATTCGTTCATTGTTTCTGGTGTATTATTAGGTTGTTTTCTACCTCCAAAGTTGGTCCAAAGTGGTCCTTCCCCTGAGGAGATCATATACGAATACATTCCCTTAATCTGGATGACGACCGTTTCTTCATAGGACTGGGTCCAACCCCAACCTAAGGGCATGGCCATCGCGTAGCCCCAACACCGCTGCCTCATGGGCCAGCTAGGTTCGAACTCCATCCTGGCAATAAAGCGTTAGCCTGAACGTAACAGCCGCTGCTTGCAGAGGAGGCTGCTGCTTCAACGAACAAAGCCAGTAAAAGCAAGGAAAGAGAAGGGAAAGAGAAAAAAGGATGTACCAAGTTGAGAGGAAAAAGCAAAGAATGACGCAAGTAGGACGTGTGAAGCAGCATGTGGGGTTGGACGTTAATCAGTATGGTCAATGGCCATAGTACTCCAAGCCTAGGTGGATGTACTGGGGCAGCACCTTGCTGCTGCTTCCGTTGTACATGCCCAATAGGCCATCAGATGATGATAGCCTGATAGTACATTGCTGTGGGGTCTTACCTTGGTTTCTTTCCGTTGTTTAACTGATGACTTCACCGGTCTCCCCCCATCCTTTTGCTCACTGTCCACACCACCGTTCACACCATTATTGACGCTGGAAGAACTCAGGAGCACACAAGGTGTCCCTCACTAGTCTGAGCAGCAGCCGTCGCTGTGGATACAAGCTCAAAGCCGCAACCTCAGCTGGGCTCACGGGGCAGTCATTCAGTGTGAGCAACTGAGCATTGCGAAGCTTCCCCATTTCAGGTATGGTTCTTGCTCTCTCTTCCTCGGCTCGGTTCTTCAACATGGATACGTAGCTTCCGTTGCCAACAGTCTGCCACCTCTCCACTCGCAGTTAATCGTACTAGTTACCCTGATCTGGGTACAAGCTCAAACCTGCAACCTCGGCTAGGGGCTGATGTATCATAGCTCATGAGGGCAGCCGTTCTGTGTGACTATGTCTATGTGACGAGCATTGCCTTGATTTCCCGTTCCAGGTATGGTTCTTGGTTTCTCTTCCTATGCTCGGTTCTTAGACATGGATGCAGTGTTTCCAGGGGCAGATCTAGCGGGGGTTCCATGGGTGCCATGGCACCCCCTCGGTAAAATGCAAAACAATTTATCTCATATACTTGATACTAGTTTTTAAATTTTTAAATCATGTCTTGTGACTATTTGTTAAACTTATGATGATATCCAGATTAAATTATACGATTTGTAGTGTGTTTTTCACAAATTTTGAAGGACGTGTTAAAGTTATGTTGCTCATACATTCTAGATGTAATCTGTGCCCCCCCCCCCCCCCCACACACACACTCTATGATCTTGGGTCTCCCACTGATTATTTTCATCAGCTATTAAACCTCTCTACTTGCAGTTAGTCTTACTAGTTACCAAATATAATCTGGCATTATCTAAAAAAAATAAGCAGCTGCTAGTTCTTCAACGAACAAACACTTGTTTATATGTTTCTTTTTTGTGTGATAGCAATCGGATCTAGGTATTGAGAGAAAACAAAGGGAAATATCTGGACCGCTATTTTGGTTATCGCTCTGGATACAAGCTCATTTGCAGCCATTTATGTGTAATGAGGGCAGCCTTCCCGTGTGACTGAGCATTGCAATGATTTCCATGCCAGGTATAATCTTTTACTTTCTCTTTGTGTGTTCGGTTGTTAGGCTTAGATGCGTCTAACTTAACATTGAATGCAATTAATTTTACTAGTTACCCTGTAGAATCTGTTAGTGTCTCCACCAAAAAGTATTAATACTTGTCTCATGTGTGTTTTGTGGTAGTAATAGCAGTTGGAAGAAAAACAGAGGGAAATATCTAGATCACTTATTTTGGTGAGGTCGGATTATAACAGTAAAGTTCAATCATGTATATGATGTTATACTATATAACACTAAGCTCCCTAGTTTTAAAGAGCTCACATTCAATTGAGGTCTCCAATTAAAATTGGGTCAGCCGATTTTGACCGGGTCAACAATTTCTCAAAGCTTTCTTATTCAATTCTTTTATACTATACACTGTGCTTCCAAGTTTTAAGGCCTCACAATTAATTGAGCTATTCAATTTAGAATTGGGTCATTTGATTTTGACCGGGTCAACAATTTCTCAAGCTCTCCCATACAATTATCTTAATTCACTATGTTCTCTAATTTTGAAGCTCTTTCATTCAATTGAGGTATTCAATGTTGGTTTTTTACAATTTTGAACGGACCAATGATTTTTCAAATCAATTAGCAGCAACCGGCCTATAAAAACATATCAATCATGTACACGCTCCCACCACCTAGAAAAAAGAAGCGCTACTTACCATGCGATATTGTAGCACCAATATAGTAAATGCAACCACCGACATAAAAATTTCCCCACACAAATATAGGTTCGTTAGCGGATAACACACAATCACACCATGAAAGGACCACCAAATCACCACACTATAAATAAAAATGAAGCATAATCTATCATCTCCCTCACCCGCCAAACTAAATATTCCATCAGTTCCAAAATATAAGGGGTATTAGTTTTTTGAAAAGTCAAGTTTCTTTAACTTTGACTAAGTTTACAACAAAAATATCGACATCCACAATATTAAACAAACTAAGTATGAAAATTTATTTCATGATGAATCTAGAAATACGATTTGATATTATGGATTTTGATATATTTATCTACAAATTTAATCAAATTTAGAAAGTTTGACTTTTCAAAAAAACAATACGCCTTATATTTTGAAACGTAATGATTATTTTTTACGAAACCCAATAACACCTACGGCGCAGCAAAGCGCGCTCAACCCTTCTAGTATTGTTGAATGAGAAACACAATGAGTTTCCAACAATAAACTTTAAAATTGTATGACCAATAGCACTCTATGCTCAAACATGGACATATGTACTTATTGTAATACGTAGTCATGCAAACCACACAGGAAATTAATCTAGTTACAGTATATACAATGGGGTTTATCCTTTAAAGATTTTAATAAACTGATAATCTCCGTTCGTCTTTTAACACCAGCCCAGTGTGGACTCTGATAGTTGATTGGGGCCAACTTAGTACAACATTAACTACCTTTTTTTCTGGAGAAGTCTGTGAGCATGATCTAATAATTCGTGTGGTGGTTACTGTTTGAAGAAATGATTCATATTGTGGGGTCTAGCAGGCAAGTTAACCTTTAACGTCCTCTCTTTTGTGTTGTTTTCGTTTGGGACACAGAATTCACCAAGTCCATCTTCCTAGCAACCTTCTTTGCTTTTTCTTGTTCAGAACCATCCTTGAATTATCTTTGAATCCTTCAGATATCTTCTCCATCCAAGAAACTCTTACCCGATGCTCCAGATGGAGGAATAGAGAGCAACTGAAAGCCTGAGACTTGCGATTTCAGTCAGAGAGTAACCACATGGCAGACAGCGAGCAGTTCGTGGTCACCGTCGGTCCGATCAACATCAACACCACGGGTACCCAGGGACAAGGGAATGATTTAAGTGAAGACAACACGATGCAAGATCCCAGCAATGTTGTGTCCAGCGGAAATTCCCCTGGCCATGAATCCAGCCCCAGGATCAATGATGAATTTGAGCTCTTGTGGGGACATCGTAAGTATTTGGTACTTCTTGGAGTCCTAGCAGTTGGTGTGACATACAATGCTGGATTAACACCACCAGGGGGATCGTGGACACTAAACAAGGATGGTCATGATGCTGGTGACCCTGTCATGCATGATGGCTTTTCTGAACGATATGAGGTGTTCTTTTACTGCAATGCAGCAGCCTTCGCTGCATCTCTTGTCTTAATCATCTTGCTTCTCAGTAAGACTGTGACAAATCAGAGGATGTGGCTCCATTCAATGCAATTAACCATGACACTGGACCTATTCAGCCTGCTGGGGGCTTATGCTGCCGGAAGTTGCCGGGCAGTCAAGTCATCCATTTACATCTGGGTTCTAGTCTTTGCAGTTATCATATATGTTGGGATCCATACCCTAATATCCACAAGGTTTGTTCCAATAGAATGGAAACAGGAACTGCAGAGAATGATAAATAGAGTTCTAAACCAACGGGGTTCCCTTGGCATGCAAGAGAGCACCCCTCTAGGGAAAGGCGTTGAAGAGGCTCGCAAGTTCATTTTGACGCTTGTAATTTTTGCTGCTACTATCACATACCAAGCAGGATTGAATCCACCGGGCGGCTTTTGGGCTGAAAATGACCATGGTTCTAATAAGGTGCATTTAGCATTTCCTCCTTACAAGCATCATCCGGCTACTTCTGTTCTCCGGAGTAACTATCTTCATCGTTATAAAATATTCATCACTTCCAATTCAACTTCCTTCGTGGCATCTTTGGTCATAATCATACTGCTTCTGAGCCCAAAACTGGGTAGACATGGAATGAGGACCAAAGCAGTGATTGTATGTGTGGTAGTGGACCTATTGTGCCTAATTGTTGCGTATGCTGCAGGATGTTGTAGAGAGGTAGTAACATCATTCTATGTGGTGGTTATTTTCGTTATAATTTGGATCTCCTTCGCAGTTTTAGCTGGATTCCTTGTTCAAGAACCTGTAGCAAATTGGCTAGAAGAGGTCAGTTCAAGCAGCTTATGTTGCGTGAATTTTATTGGCCGTGCACTTTCATTGAACTTTCGTGGCCACCAATCGATCAATGCAGAGCAGGGGAATTCTGTGGCAATGAATGATCAATCTCCAGCCCGTTCAACTGATGCGCCTGCAGAAGATAATACTCCTGAGCAACAAGACCAGCCCGCAGACAATCAGCAACATTCAAATATCAGAGAGGGTGAATTCCATGAGGAGCATGCACCTGCAGAAAAAAGTCAAATTCCAGATGTTCAAGTGGCTGTGTCTAACTCACAGCATCCGTCAAGGAACAGCCAGCGATCAGCAAATATCCAGGATGCTGTCTCCAAGTGTGTTGCAAAACTGGAGGATGTGTCCAGCTCACAGCATCCTGCAGGGAACTGTCAACGACCAGAACATGCCAAGGATGTTGTGTCTAACATGGAGTGCCCATTACTAAGCCACCAGCAAACTGAAAATAGCATGTGCGGTATGTCAGCTAACCAGAAAATTGCAAGTATGAGGGAGCAATCTTCATCTGATGATCCCGACATGACTGCTCTTCCAGTTGAGCAAAATATGTCAGGCGGGCAGAGTAATGGAGACACTGGTCATGACATAGTGGATGAAGTGCTTTCTGCACCTGTGGAAGCCACTGGCAATGTGGACCGTGCTGAAGAAAACAATCTGGTTGAAGATAATAACCCTAGTGCTGAGATTCTTGGCAGTGATGACCATCCTACATATTCTGAGAATGGCCATACTGACAGCAATCAAGGAGTGCGCATTCAAAATGCTGACAACATCCAAGCTGAGAAGCATCTGAATAAGACACGCACATGTATGTTGCTTCTTGCCATTCTTGCAGCATCTCTGGCATACCAATCAGGCCTGAATCCACCAGGCGGCTTTTGGTCAAGAAGTAAAGACCATCATTCAGCTGCTGATCGCATCCTTGAGGACACTCACCATCCCCGGTTCATTGCATTCTTCTATCTCAATGCAATCGCTTTTGTGGCATCCATTGTCATGGTCACTTTGCTCTTGAACAAGATGGTGAGCGACAAGGTTACCAAACGGCGTGCATTGCCAATAACGATGATAGTGGTTCTACTTTCCCTAACCGGAGCTTTTGCTCTGGGGAACTGCAGGGAGGCAAAGAAGACTATTTTCATATCGGTGCTCGTATGCAGTGTACTTGCTTATGTTCTCATTCATGTCTTGATAGCAGTACATATAATTCCTCCAGAATGGAGAAGGCAGGTGGCAGATATGCTAGAGCACTCAGTTAGTCATTTTTGTTCAGTGCCGCGTCAATCAGGCCACAGCCAGACTGGGGCTGATACTAGTGGGAAGGAGTTGGAAAGGCGGCGTAATCTGCTATTGACCATTGCTATTTTGGCTGTGACTGTCACATACCAAGCTGGCATGAATCCTCCAGGAGGTGTCTGGTCTGATGACAAGGATGCCACGGGAACTCCAGGCAATCCAATCCTTCAGGATACCCATCCAAAACGCTATGATGTGTTCTACTACTCAAATTCAGTTTCATTTGTGTCATCTGTGGTTGTCACAATATTACTTGTGAATAAGGAATCCTGCGAGTATGGAATCAAGTCCTATGCACTGCGAGTGTGTTTGGTGGCGGGATTGCTTGGCCTCCTCATTGCCTATGTTGCAGGAAGTTGCAGAAATATTAAACAGTCCATCTATCTGAGCATCATTGCTATGGGAGTTCTAGTCTCCCTTCTGATTCAAGTTCTGCTCTCTTCGATGCATGATACACTAGGAAAACCAGTGGCTAAGTGTCTAGGATTTCTGCACGATCTTCTCTTCCATGCAGAGAGTGAACAAGTAAACACTCCCGTGAGTCCAGAAGCTTCAGTTGACTTGAGTCCAGAAGCTTCAGTTGACTTGAGTCCAGAAGCTTCAGTTGACGTGATTCCAGAAGCTTCAGCTGACATGAGGCCAGAAGCTTCAGCTGACGAAGAAAAAAAAGTGAGAAAGAGACACAAGTATCTGATGCTTCTTGCAATTTTAGCAGCATCAATCGCATACCAAGCTGGTCTGAACCCACCTGGTGGATTCTGGTCTGATGATGAGGGCCATGTACCAGGTAATCCAGTCCTTCGTGATATTAATCACCGACGGTACAAGATATTCTTCTGCTTCAATTCTTTCGCATTCATGGCATCCATTGTCGTGATCATGCTTCCGCTGAGTAAATCTATCAGGAACAAGGCTGTGCTACTTGGGGTATTGCACTTGATCATGATACTGGATATGTTGGCTCTCATGACAGCTTTTGCTGCGGGAAGCAGCCGCAAATTGAGGACTTCAGTGTATGTCTATTTACTAGTTGGCGGTGTTGTAGTAATCCTGCTGCTCCTAATTATTGTGTCAAGTGCAATTGCAAAATATCAGAAGGCAAGAGAGGAAAGTAGGATTAACCCCCCAAGACGTTCTGAACCCGTTTCAGGAGCAAACACACCGGCACGACCTGAAGTTTGATGCTCCCTTTTTACAAGAACTCTATTCGTCTAGGAATCTATATTTCTGTATTATCTGCAAACAATTTGTGTGTCTCCTATCAGCATATTTCTTCTTGTTCAGATTTGACTTGAACACTGGTGTTGCTGCCTGCTGTATGTTCTTGGAAATTATTTTAGCATGCTTGAAATTTGAACTCGCTACAAGTAGGCAATGAGGGTTATCTTCATTATCGGCATGTGATGAGCAAATTCTCGGAGCAACTTACTGTTTTCATCTTTTTATACTCGCTATATGCCTAGCCAGAACACTGTCTTTTGAAACTACTATAAGGCGGGTTATACACTTTTGTAAATTCTCTATTCCATTTTTCTGGTGCAAAGTGTTTATTTCCCTCTTATACCCTAATATTTTGCTTGTTATTCCATATTTGTTAGCTTGGTCTTTTTCAACGTTCGCCTGGTCTAAATACAAGGTAAAATACACTGTTATATTCAAATAGTGAAATTATAATGTACTTCCTCTGCTCCAAAATATATGGTGTGACATTTGTTTAAAAGTCAGATTTACCTGCATTTTACCGAATTTATATAAATAGAAAAATCCGCGACAGCAACAGAGTACATCTATATGGCCATGTAGACAAGAATCTTCTATTCTCTTCCACTAAGCCATGCATTTTAAGCTGGTCACATAAGCAAGTCATGCATTTATTTTTATAAGATATAATTATTTTTGTATTAATCTATGCATGCAACGATGCCACATCATACATGCATGTTAGTCATACTTCGCATTTTTTGTTCGAAATGACATTCTTAGCTGTAATTTAGAAGTTTTTTTTCATATTTTAGACACATTTTAAATTAATTTTCAAGCTTATATTTCTTTTTATTAGATTTAATTGTTTTTGGCAACTATTTATGTATTATTATTTTTAACGAAATTAATGCAGCAATGCGCGAGGCATCATCTAGTTTAACACGATGTCGATGCTAGTCCAGTCGGGTCTGGGGTGAGTACGATGACGTACTGACGTAGCTGAAGGGGATGTGTTTGAGGCTTTGAGCCGATGGTCATGGCTTAACACAGTTCATCCGTAACCGTAATCAAGCACGACTATTTTCCTAGTCCTATTTGATCTCTCGGTTTTCTCCCTGCCATCGAACCAGGAGAAAACCATCGGAAAGCAAAATGCCAGGGCCTAGGAAGCGATCGACGTCGACAAGAACTCTGAGCCGACGTCGACGGGACTTCGAGCCTGATCCCATCGAGCTCGGGGACCGCTAGTTGGTGGGTGAGGCCTGGGTGACCCGGCCTACGCTTTCGCTTTCACGGTGTTCGACAAAATGTCAAAGCGAGCCTCGACGCTCTCCGGCTCAGCGGTGCACGCTCCGAAGGTGACCGGTCGACGTGATGTCCGCGCGGAGCCTTTGTTTCCGGCGTCGGCATCGGTGTCTCTGGGAAAATAGGGCGGTCATGAAACGAGCCTGGAGGTTTCCAGTGCAGTGGCTCAAGCAGCGATGGCAACCGGCTTTGAGCATTGCAATCGCTTCCCTTTTTTTCTTTTGAGTTAATATCACACGAAGCCACCTGGCGCCAGCTCGGCGGGGTCAGTCAACCCTGGATTTTTTGCATTCCGCCCCCCGCCCTTAGCTCAATTCAACCTGCACTGCACCTCGTTCACGTCGAAGAGGGCACCTGTAATTATTGCTCCCCAACCAATCATTGGTCCACTCGTTGTTGCTCTCGTTAGTTCTTCTGTTTCCTGTCGGGAGGCCGATTGCTGCCCTGCTTCTGGCCGACGTCAGCGGCCATGGCGTCCTTGCCGGAGTGGACCGGCGGTTCATTGCCGCCGCCGTCCGTTCACCTTGTCCGGCTGCACGGTGTCTACCCTCCGGACTATGGTTCGCACCAGCTTGTTCTCCTCCCCCCCCCCACCCCACCCTCACACTTTTTGCTCCTCTGCTTCACTAGATGTCCTTCTCTGCTCCGTTGGAACGGTAGATTTGGCTAGCCTTTGAGGCTTTTCTGTTGTTAGGCAATCTCTTTGGAGTAATCATGTTTGTTCTCTGCGTTGATTTTACTCTAGGGTTTTGGCATGTACAAAAGGGGATTTTGTTGGCATGTACTCTAGGGTTTTGGCATGTACTCTGGGTTGAAGTTGAATGCACAAGTTCCTGGGAGTGGTTTCTGACCACTTTGAAAGATGATCTGAACATCATTAACACGGCTCCTTTCACAATCATGAGTGACAAGCAGAAAGGATTAATAAATGTTGTCCACAAGGTTTGGCTTGATTCAGAACACAGGTTTTCTGTGAGACACATCTACCAAAATTTTAATGAAAAGCACGAAGGAGAGGTACTGACGCAAGACCTGTGGGCCATTGCAAGATCAACAAACAAGGTAAAATGGAGAGAAAACTGCCAGAAAATGGATGACCACTGCCCAGCTGCTTTCCGCTGGACTGAAAGGATGGAGGCAAAGACATGGTGCAAGGCATTTTCAGTGAGTTTTCCAAATGTGAATCCTGCTTAACAATAACTCTGAAGTGTTTAACAGTTACATTCTTGAGGGCAGAGAGATGGCAGTGCTAAGTATGCTTGAGTACATATTCTACAAGATCATGAACAGGTTAGTCAGCAAACAAAGGGAAGCTATTGAAAAGTGGACAGTGCATAGGATATGGCCAAAGATAAAGGAAGAAATTAGAAAAGAACACTGAATTTGCTGCAAACTGTCATGTGTCAGAAGTTGGGCAAAAAAATTCAAAGTTATGTCTAGTAACTCAACCTACATAGTAGACCTATGCTTGCATACCTGTGATTGCAGGAGATGGCAGCTCTCTGGAGTACCGTATGGTCATTCTGTAGCATGTTGCAGGGAGGAGAGAATTGATCCAGAGACAATGGTTCATGAATGCTACACTATTGATACATATCTCAAAGCTTATGGATATACTCTGGTTCCTCTTGCAGACCCCAAAGAGTGGGAAAACGGAATGGGTATAAGGTGTTTCCACAAGTGTTCACAAGGCAGCTGGGTAGGCCAAGGAAAAATAGGAAACAAACACCAAAGGAGAACATGGGGAATGGTGTAAGGGTTTTGAACAGAAAAGGTGTTACAATGCACTGCTCCATATGTGGGAGAGCTGATCACAATAGAAATGGGCATTACAGGTGGCAGGAAGCTCAGTTTCAAGAAGGGATGGAGGTAGTTGATGAGAACTATGATGACCCAACTTTCCTTCAGGTAAGTGCACCACAACTGAATATGCATTTAACTGAATTTGACTGAATATGCATTTAACTGAACTTGACTGAATATGCATTTAACTGAACTAGACTGAATATGCATTTAACTGAATTTGACTGAATATGCAGAACATCTTCCCCTAGCATCCTGATCCTATATTGGATCCTGCTGATTCACCAACAAGCATGGTGTTTAACATAGCTCAGAGAGAAATTGCAAGAATAGCTCCTCACAGGGTTCATGGCCCACTACCAGAGCAATCTTCTTTTGTTGTTGCTGCTGGAGCTGCAATACCACAACCAAGGTGACCACATAAATGAACATAGGAAGGCAGACAAGGGCAATAACAACAACTGGAACAGGAGAAGGCTCTGGAACGACAGCCAGGGGGAGAGGAAGCAATAGGCAAAGAGTTGTAGGTGCTGCTAGGGGAAGAGGTGATAGAAATGTTGCAGATCTAGCTGCTGGGACAACATCAGGAAGAGGGGCAGAAATGTTCATGCTTGGAGAGGAAGAGGAGCAAGAAATGCAGGGAGGGGTAGAGGAGGAAGAATTCCATATGGAGCAGCAGGTGGTGGAGGAAGAATTCCACATGGAGCAGCAGGTGGTGGAGGAATAAATCCAGATGATGGGAGAGGAAGCATTCCAGGACAGAGGGCATACTAGTTGCTGTTTGGAGAAGATTTGGGAGCCAAATTCCTGACCTAAATGCTCCTCCTGAAGATTGTTTCCTATCACAGGAAGCACCTGATACCTGATGCAATGGCAATTTTTAGTTCCATCTTTTTGATAAGGCCTACAGTTATGTAACTGATAAACTGGTCTTTTTGATGTCAAGAAGCAGGGCTGAAGGCCCCTTTTTGATGGCAAACAATGGCAGTTGTTGTCATATTTTTTGGTGACAAACAATTACAATTTTTGTGACATAACATTCTGGTGGAGATATATGGTTAACTGATGGAATTTTTGTATGATGAGGAGACCTTATTTATTTTGCTGTATTTGTGCCACCTATTTTTTTGCACATTCATTTTCTGATGGATGTTCTATATGATCCTATTCTAGTTGGCACATTCATTTTTGCAAAAAAAAGTGTGAGGTCTCGGGCTCGAACCGAGTACCTCATGTTTGATATGCTGCTCGCAGTGCCAGTGGGGTAGTAATAGTGCTTTGTTTTGATTCTAGTGATAGTAGAAGTAGTGCTGCATTTATTCTACTATATAATAATGTGACAACGTCATGGCATGCGTGCGTTGCAGACGATGGGTAGTGCACAGGAGTTGCTTAACCACTTGACGGTTCAGTTTCCAACGCTCTAAATACGTGTCCAACCACTGCTTCACCTCGCACTCACCATCTCTTCGCGCTCCCTTATCCCCATTGTTCCCCATCTCTGCGGAGAAAACCCTCGCCGTCCACCAAGCAACAACCCGCCACCACGCCATCGTCGACGCGATGGACAGAAGCATTGGCTGGCAGCAGACCATTGAGGATCTCGCTGGCAACAACACGGAGATCCGCGAGCAGCTTCGGGAAATCACCTGCTGGTTCCCAAGCATGGGCATGATGCGCAACCACGCACGTGGCCTTGTCAAGGTCATGCGCGAGGACGAGAAGGCCCGTGCCTTCCCCAAGGGCAACGGAATCCCTTCCTACGTCGTGCTGCTTTGGGCAATGCGGGAGGTCCAGCGCTCCCCTGACCCGAACCAACGCGCGAGGTGGTGGATGTACCGCTCCTCCAAGATGACGCCGCCGCAGCCGGATACTACACGGGTTGCCTCCCAAACGGAGACCGCCGACCAGTTCGTCCTCGCCCTCCCTGTGCCAGTCAATGCCAGTTACTGGGACCGCAAAAATCCGGTGGTCCTCTTCCCCAACGAGGAGTCTGACGAGGAGGAGGAGGAGGTGGATGAGGTGATTGTCCTCTCTGATGGCGAGGAGGAGGAGGAGGAGGTGCAGATGGTTTCGCCGGTCGTCGCTGCCAAGGAGGGTGATAGAGACCGCCCCATCAAAGTGGAGCAGCTGCCGGAGGTGCCTGATGCGTCGGCCGTCATCAAGCAGGAGGTGGTGAAGGAGGCCAAGCACGCAGAGGACAACAAGAAGAAGAGAGGCACAACGAAGGGCGCAGTTCAAGAGGTGCGCCGCTCAGAGCGCCTGAAGCTGCTTAAGAAGAACTGAAGATGCTGCAGTTGTTGAAGAAGAACTGAAGATATGCTAGTCTATGGTAGGAGTGTCATCTGTTTAGGTATGCTGGTATATATTTCAGCATATAAGTTAGAAAAATATTTTGGTTATGTGTGATGTTATATTGAAGCACATAAGTTATTTGTATTGGATGAATGTGAACCATGTGTTGTTGTGAACATGAAGTTGCTATGTTGCTATGGTGCTATGTTGCTATGGTGCTATAGTGCTATGTTGCTATGTTGCTTTGAACATGTGTAGGAAAAAAACATTTAGTCACTCAAATTCATCAAGGATTTCCTTAAGCTTCCTTATCTTCTCTTTTGTTTCCTCCTTATGCTTGAACATTGCTCCAATGGTGTACACCAGCTACTTCTTCTCTTGGTTCAACTGATCCCTCTGTAACATCAAATTGTCCCTGTCTTCCAAGGATTTTGTTCTTCTCAATCTTGAATGAGTTCATCTCCTACTTCATCAGGTCTCTTTCTTTCTCTGCCTTCACCCTTAACACCTGATGAATGTTGGTGGCAGATTTGTCACATAGGCTTTTCTTCTCCAGCTCTTCTTTTAGGTCACTAAGAGCAATATGTCCATTGTCTAGCTGGGCCAATGCCTGCTCCTTGTCACCCACTGAAAGTGCATTATATCGGCTAGAGGGGGTGTGAATAGGCGATTTTTAAAAATTCATCATTTGAGGAATTTCAACTTTGAGGAATTTGAAATGTGATGAATAACTAGCAGCGGAATAAGTACTCAAGTGCATGAGGAACATAGTGACAACATAGTCTTCATGATGAAATGAAACATGCACAAATAGAGGGTAGCGTGATATAGGATAAGTAGTGATGAACAAGGTAACTTGACGAATTTGAGGTGAGGAATTTGTGAAAGTCTTCAGTCAAATTCTTCAAACTGTAACAATCAATTTCATCAACAGATATATGAGGAATAGAGGGGTTGAGGAAATAGAACCAGATAGCTTGATGAAGACAATGGTTTGATGACCCAGTTCCAACTGCTGTGACAGTTGTACGTCTGGTTTGGAGCGGCCTGGTATTTAAACCAGAGGACACACAGTCCCAGGACACACAGTCCTTACCGTATTCTCCTTGAGCTAAGGTCACACAGTCCTCGCCCAACACTCATGGTAAGTCCTCAGGGTAGACTTCCAAAACCCTCACAAACTGGTCACCCGGCGATCCACAATTTGCTGCTGGATGCTCTAGACCAAGGTCACTTCATGGTCCCCAATTGACTGCAGGAGCACTAGACCATGACGCCTAACCGTCTGGAGGATACACAGTCCTCAAAGGTAACAAGCGTCGGTTCCACACAGGAATTTCTTCAGTGATGCTCAATCACTATGGGTTTTATGGTTTGGTTGTGGGTTTTTCCTCACTGATGATTTTCTCTCAAAGTCCTCAGAGGATGGGTTGCTCTCAAATGACAAGTGTCAGTTTTCTCTCGAAGCAGCCAACCAGCTAGTGGTTGTGGGGGTCGGCTATTTATAGCCAGGGTCCAACCTAACATGATAAGACATAAATGCCCCCAATGATATGACTGTTATGTGCACAAGAACGATTGGGGACAGCTGGCGCTAAGCACAGCAACGGTCAGAATTTCAAACTATGAAAGTCCTCAGCTTATCATGATCCTCACTTGTAGGCAATTCGCACTGGCGAAATCCTAACTCCTCAGTCAGATCAATTTCCTCATAGACCAGAAGACCTTCGTCTCTGTCACTAAAAAACTTGTCTGAACCATAAGAGATTTCCAAAGGCTTCACTCGAAGAATTGTATGGGTTGAGGATTTTGGAGTTGAACATCAGTTGGAAATTTTCCTTAGTATTACCTCGGCCCCCTTTAACAGTACGGTGTTTCCTGTGACTCAAATAAAGGAAATGAAACTACGAAAATAAAAGTCTTCACGCTTCATATTCCTCATTCATATCTTCAAGGTCACACCAACTTCTTCATTTTCAAAGTCTTCACAAAGTCTTCATCAAAGTCTTCAGAAAGTCTTCAGGAAAGTCTTCACTTGAAGACATACATTTTTAGGGGTCGATAATCTCCGAATATATAAAACTCCTCATCGACTCATAGAGCCTGTGTACACTCACAAACTCATTAGTGCCTTAACCTATAAGTCTTCAATACACCAAAATCACTAAGGGGCACTAGATGCATTAACAATCTCCCCTTTTTTGGTGATTGATGGCAAATAGGTTAAGTTTTCAACGGGGATAAACATATGAAGTGAAAGTACAGATTTTGAGGAATTTGATTGCAAGATAAAGAAGAGCTCCCCCTGAAGATGTGCATATTTGAGGAATTTGCTTTGGGCTGCAAATGCACATGGCAGGTTCAAAACATGGAGAACTCCCCCTATGTCTTGTAATTCATACACGCATTTGAATATATGAAATGAAGAATTTGAAATGTGTGAGGAAAATGGTGTTTGACGAAATTCAGCATGCATGCATTAAGGTATTTGAGGAAATAAACATGCGAGGAAATAGTTCAAAAGTGTCAGACCACCATCGGACTTAAGTTTACAACTCAATAACCAAAAACTTCAGAAGAGCGAGAGTTGTAACTTAAACAAAAATAGCCCATATATATATGTAGACCCGCTTGAAGACTAACTCAAATTTTCTCCCCCTTTGTCATCGAGGACCAAAAGGGAAGAAAAAGTGATGACTAACGCCCCATGAGGAATTTCATCTTGTTGGTGAAGAAGGAGCGCCAGCGTTGTCGGGGTCGATTGTTGATGCAGGTCCAGCAGCAGTATCGTCAATGTCTTCATCTTCATCGTGCTCGCGAGATGAAGAATAGGAACTGGTCACCATTAGAGGAACTTGGACTTTCTTGAACTTCTTCTGAGGACAGCGAGCGAAGTCAGGATATTCTTCAAAGTTTAGCTCATCCAATTCTTCAGAAGACATGATGTGATTTAGCACAGCCCAAGAGCGCTTGAGGTTTTCACGAGCATAGTAGTGGTTCCTCTTGACAGTGTTCTGCGTCACAACCATATTCTGCACAATATTCCCAAGTTGACGCTTTACCCATTTATGATTGCGATCGACCTTCTGATGAAGACTTATAAGAAGTTCGCGGTCAGTCATGAATCGAGGGGCACACTCTTTAGGAGCTGAGGCCTTTGCATCAGAGTCTTGTGTGGCAGTGTCATCATTTGTGGAGAAGGAAGCGGCCTTGCGAAACTGTCCATCCAGGGGACGTGTTCCTTCATCAATAACAGACTTGCCTTTCCCTTCAACTGATGAAATTGTACTCTTGATGACTTCAATGGGTGGTAGGAAACTGAAGTGATTCTGGAAATCAGCCTTGTAGTGCACTAAGGACTTATCCCTGATGAATTTCATAATCCAGGGAGTATATGGTTTCTGCTCAAATGGAGCGACTGCAGCACTGGCCAAAGTCCTCATGAAGAAATCATGCAAGTTAATGGGAATACCATGGATGACGTTGAAGAGCATATTCTTCATGATTCCTTCAACTTCTTCTTCTTCAGAGTTGTGACCCTTCTGAGGACATAGTGTGTTTGTCAATATGCGATAGACTGTGCGAGGCACATAGAGCAGATCCTTCACTAAGAAGACTTGGCGTTGAGGCTTTCTAGATGGCAATGTCTTCATCAGCACATTCATTAGTTGATTGGGTAGAGGAGGTTCATCAAACAACTTGCGAGCTTTTTCTGAGGGAATTTGGACTGGGACACACTGAAGCAATTCAGAGCTTGAGCAGTGAAGTGTGTTGTGCCAGTCATCCAGTCCAATATCCAAGAGTTGATGTCTGAGGAATCTCCGCTGATATGCAACGTGGCATAGAATTAAGAATGATTTCCTCATTCCAATCGCAGATGTCAACACAAAATGGAAGGAGTCCAACATCATATAGAACTTGAAGCACAGGAGTAAATGATGGAAGACTTTCCATGTCAACGTGAGGAATCTGATGGTGCTCGAAGACTTTCTTCTTCTCATAGAGTACTGAAGCATAGTAATTCAGTTGAGTTGCAGTCCAGAACCTGTTTCGACCAGCCCTTGCAGAGTCATAGGTGTTAGGTCCAAAGAAGAATGAGTGTTCATTGAAGAAATTCCTCTTGAGGAATTTGGGACGAACAGTGCCTTTGAAAGGCAGTCTTGGTTTGGGTTGAATATTTGTTCGTGTACGCCCCTTGATCTCCGTTGGCATGGAAGGAACAACAGATTGAGTGATTTGTAGAGCTGGTTCCTCAGCAGTGGCCGGAGCATCAATTTCCTCAGCTGTTGCAGCTAGAATTTCTTCAGGGTCTCGAAGGTACAGGTGTTCAGAGTCTTCAGGTATTTCTTCAGTCTGTGCAGTTGACTGAGGAATCAGCTTCAGAGGTGTTGCCATTGGTGAATTGGGATGTGCAGATTCCCAATATTCATCATTGATGATAGGAGTAGTGTCACCAATGTCAACTTCTTCATCAATTTCTTCAGCACCAGCAGTTAGCAGAAGCTGGGGTGATGATACCTTGAGAGTTGATGCAGTGTCATCAATGACAATTTCCTCATCAAGAGGCTCTGAGGAAGCAGCCGAATGATTTTCTTCTTTGTGAGGAATGTCATATGCTTCCCCAATTGGCACAATAGCATAGGCTGGTGCCGAGGAAATTGGAGTTGCATCAAGTGGTGTAGCTGAGGAACTTGTCAAAGTTTTCGACTTCTTCAACACAGGGGCTTCAAAAGTTGATGCTTTTCTTTTGAGGGGATTTTACTCAGTAGTAGCAATTTCTTCAGGAACGACTGATGCAGCCGTCCTGGTTGGTTCAGTTTCTTCAGGCACAACATTGGAGGTTGCCCTGGCATGTTCATCAGTGGTCTGAGTTTCCTCAGCCGCACTGGCAGTTGCTTCTGGGGCAGAAGCATTTCTTACTGCAGTTTCATCAGGCTGAGCATTTTCATCAGCTGCCTGAGGAATTTCATCTGTAGTCCGAGCAATTTCTTCAGACTGAGTCATTTGTGGTTGCGAACGAGCTGCAACCCTGGTGTTGTGATCCTTTACAGCTGCATGAGCAGCCTTGACGAGTCTGACCTTGGTGCCCCTCCATTCAGCATCATATCTTTGTTGATCCAAAGAGAGAGTGTGAATCTCGGACTGAACTGTGACGAGTTGATTTGGGGTCAAGTTCATCACATTTTCACACATAAACTTTTCTTTGCGAGTCTTGTTCCTCTTAGCTCTCTGAGCTTGCTCTCTTTTCCATTGTTCTTCAAAGATGAAGTGGGTGAGGACATGATCCACTTCAGGAGGCAGATTTAGTGAGGAAAGTGGAGTGCTTGGGTCCTCATGCCATATATCAATGAAGTTGAGGATCAACTTGGGATCCAACATGAGAGGAACAGAGCTACCCTTTGCTTTAGCAGCCCTGTGCTGACTTTGTCTGATGATTTCTACCAATTCCTCATCATCAGCATCATCATCATTACCCTCTGAAGAATCTGAGAGGACTGTGACCAGAGCCTTGCTGGTGTGAGAGCTTGGTCTTTGACCACGTCCAGCTGTCTTCTTCAGTTTAAGCGCAGAGGGACTTGTTGAAGACTTTGCAGTAGTGGAGGGGCTTGCAGTGAGCTTCGGAACTATTGTGAAACCCTCAGTCCTTTTGCATGTTGCCAGATGCACTGGGGTTGAGGACTTCTTGGCTGTTGCAGATGACCGAGCAGCAAAAGTTCCAGGTGCTGAAGGTTTTCTGGGCTGAGGTCTTTGACCTTGAGGAATTTGCACTAAGGATTTTGAAGAGCCAATTTTCAGAGCAGATTTCTTTACCATCTTCTTCGGAGCACTAGCAGAAGCTCCGGCAGAGGCATTAGCAGCAGAATCCTCGTTGAATTTCTTCACTGCCTCTTTGGCTTTCCTTGCCAACTTGGCTTGTTGCTTCTCCCACATGTCAGGAAAGTCCTCACCAGTTTTGAGGCTAGTAGGATCAGCAGTTTGGTTTGGAGCAAGAGGAGGCCTGCTGCAAGGTGGTTTCATAGCGAATTTCATCATGTATTTTGGAGTTACATAACGATATTCTCTCCATTCTTTGGCCTACCTCCTCTCAATCTTTTGCAGACGGATCTTCCTCTGCTTGGTCGTCTCCTTTCCATGAGTTTCTTCGTCAGGTGTGCAATATTCATCATACAGATCCTCAGGGATCTCAAATGCAGTGTGCACATCTGGCTTTTTCCCTCCTTTCTGAGGTTTCTTTCCATCAGATATTTTCTTCGCTTGAGGAATATGAACTCTTGAAGATTCTGAAGAGGTACACAGTTTTTCTTCAAGTAGCGCTGCAAATGAGTTAAGTTGATGAGAACCTAGTGATTCATCAGCGGACATGTTGTACCTGTGAATAGAGTATAGGTGCGAAGAATTTGAAGAGGTCATATGCGTTCTCAGTAATTTTAGGAGAGATAGGTGTGAGGAATTTGACCATGGATGTCTTGAGGAATTTTACTAAGTGTTCTTAGCCTTAGGTTCCAGAGTTGTGCAAATTTGAGAATTCGCACAATTGTGGAATCTTGAAGAAAGTCATTACTTAGGGAAAATCATCAAGTATCAAGTATGAGGAGATGTAAGGTGCTTGTGTATTTGATTTATAACGTATAAACACCTATTGAGGAATAGTAGTTGTAGTTGAGGATCAAACAGGGGCAGTAAAAATAAATTTTAATTACCCTGGTGAAGAACACGACGAACACAGAGATGAAATGAGGAGGTTCATCCGTTCAGATCTCCCATGCCCTAGCTTGGCAGAAGGAGACAGCTACAACGGCGGCGGGATGAAGATTTCCGTGGCCAATGCGAGTACGGCGACGACGAGGTTGAGGCAGCGAAGCTCTTCCTCACCGGCGACGATGACTTTAGCGGCAGCGCTAGGTTGGAGCTCGGGAGAGAGATGAGATGCGGAGTAACCGAGCACAGTTGATGGGAAGGGGGCATTTATAGAGGAAGTGAATACTGATCCTCCTGAAGATTTTGGACAGGATTGCCCCTGACCTTTGCTCTCCACGCGACAGGTGTCACCCACGATCTGGGTAGTGACGATTGTGGAGGATCGTGAGTTATCCAGGCGCGGGAATCAAAACAGTTTGAGCGGGAACCGCCGAAAATTTTGGTAGAGAAGATTTCAAAGTTTTCGTTCGCAAATTCTTCAGCTGTCAAGGACACAGTGAAGACTTTGAACAAGTTTCAAAGTAGAACGCATATGAGGAATTTGTGAACAGACTGGGTTGAGTTTAGCATAGACGGGGAAAGGGTCCGATCACATTCACTTAGATGAAAATCAACTTGAAGAATTAGCAATAAGTGAATGCTGTTGAGGACATTGAAAAACTCAAATATATATATATATATATATATATATATATATATATATAGTCAATGAAGAATATGAATCTTAAATTTTTTGAAGAATTTGAAAAGTTGATGAATTTGAAGACTTGAGGAATTTGATAATTTGAAGAATTTGCAATAGTGCTCAATTTTGAAGAACTTCAACTTTTGGTTGGTGGCGTAACCCACCATATAAGAATGATGATTTCAGACACCGCTTAAAATTGTCGTAGAGTTCTGAGAATCAAATTCTTCGTTAATTTCTTCACACTTAGAGATTTATTCTTCATTGATTTAAGAAAAAACATTACTTCGTGTGTTGCACATCTAAGTCATCAATTTTTCATGCGTGTTAGGATGTGTGTTCTTCATCAAAGAACATTCGAAGATTCTAAGATATTTAGCTCACACCGCAACTTGCAAAACCTTTTTTCATCCAAGGGCTTTGTGAAGATATCGGCCAGTTGTTCTTCAGTAAGAATGTGATTGATGGAGATGTCACCCTTGAGTACATGATCTCGGAGAAAGTGATGACGAATTTGGATGTGCTTGGTCTTGGAGTGCTGAATAGGGTTGTACGCAATCTTGATGGCACTCTCGTTGTCATAGTAAAGAGGCACATTCTTCAGCTTGATGTCGTAGTCCTTGAGGGTTTGCTTCATCCATAGTAACTGAGCACAACACGAGCCAGCAGAAATGTACTCAGCTTCTACAATAGAAAGTGAAACGCGGTTCTGCTTCTTCGAGGACCAACAGACTAAGGATCGTCCGAAGAAATGACATGTGCCTGAGGTTGACTTGCGATCCACACGATCTCCAGCATAGTCAGCATCAGAGTATACGACGAGGTGAAGATTTGAGCCCTTGGGATACCACAATCCAAGTGTTGGTGTGTGAGCTAAGTATCGAAGAATATGTTTCACAGCCTTATGGTGTGATACCTTCGGTGTTGCTTGGAATCGAGCACACATGCAGACACTTAGCATTATATCAGGCCTAGATGCACATAGGTACAATAAGGAGCCAATCATGGAGCGGTATACCTTCTGATCGAAATCTTTGCCATTTTCATCAGTGCAGAGATGGCCTTTTGAAGGCATTGGAGTTTTGACATCTTTGCAATCTTGCATGTCGAATTTCCTCAGAACATCTTTGAGGTATTTCTCTTGTGAGATGAAGATGCCATTGTCTTGCTGACGAATTTGAAGACCTAAGAAGAATTTCAACTCTCCCATCATAGACATTTGATATTCTTCACTCATCATATAGGCAAATTCATGACTGTAACGTTTGTCAGTACATCCAAAGATAATATCATCAACATATATTTGGCATATGAACAGTTCATTGTCATAGGATTTTATGAAAAGAGTAGGGTCGAGTGAACTAGGTTTGAAGCCTTTCTTCATGAGGAATTCCTTCAGAGTGTCGTACCATGCCCGAGGGGCCTGCTTAAGGCCATAGAGGGCCTTGTTTAGTCTGAAGACTTTGTCAGGATGCTTAGGATCTTCAAAATCTGGGGTTGAGCAACATATACTTCTTCCTCAAGCTTACCATTGAGGAATGCACTTTTCACATCCATTTGATATAAGATGATATTATGATGGTTAGCGTAAGCCAGTAATATGCGAATAGCCTCAAGTCTAGCAATAGGTGCAAAAGTTTCATCAAAGTCAATTCCCTCAACCTGTGTATAGCCTTGAGCTACAAGTCGAGCCTTATTCCTCACCACAAGACCATTTTCATCTTGCTTGTTGCAGTAGATCCACTTGGTACCTATGATGTTATGCTTGCGAGGATCTGGCCGCTTGACAAGTTCCCACACGTTGTTGAGCTTGAACTAATGCAATTCCTCTTGCATAGCTTGAATCCATTCGGGCTCCTTGAATGCTTTATCAACTTTGGTGGGCTCTAAGATAGAGACAAAGGCAAAGTGCCCACAAAAGTTAGTTAGATGTGAAGCTTTTGAGCGTGTGAGAGGACCTGGTGCATTGATGTCATCAATGATTTTGTCAATCTGCACTTCATTTGCTACTCTTGGATGAGCAGGTTGACAAGACTGAGGAGTTTCATCAGCACCATTTTCTTCAGGTATATCAACATGAGTCTTCGTTTGTTGGAATGATTTCCTCAGTGGGTATGACATCTTCAGTTGCCTTCAGCTTGATGGATTCCTCAGGAGATTGTTCATCTAACACAGAAGGCAGGTGCTCTCTTTGCGAGCCATTAGTTTCATCGAACCGCACATCTATAGTTTCAACCACCTTGTGATGGTAGGTGTTGAAGATTTGTAGGTGTGCGAGTCCTTTCCATAACCAAGCATAAAACCTTCATGTGCTTTCGGTGCAAACTTAGAACTATGGTGAGGATCTCTGATCCAGCATTTTGCACCGAAGACTTTGAGATAACTTACATTGGGTTTCTTGCCTGTCATGAGATCATATGAAGTATTCTTGAGGAATTTGTGAAGATATACCCTGTTGATGATGTGGCATGCAGTATCAATTGCTTCAGGCCAGAAGCGACGAGGGGTTTTGTATTCGTCAAGCATGGTTCGAGCCATCTCAACAAGAGTCCTGTTCTTGCGCTCCACGATGCCATTCTGCTGAGGAGTGTAAGGAGCAGATAACTCATGAGTAATACCAAGTTCATCAAGATATTCATCAATGTTAGTGTTCTTGAATCCAGTCCCATTATCACTCCTGATATGGTTGATCTTGACGCCAAAGTTGGTGGAGGCCCTTGAAGCAAATCGTCTGAAGACATCCTGCACTTCATTTTTGTACAGAATGATATGCACCCATGTATAACGAGAGTAATCATCAACAATGACAAATCCATACAAACTTGAAGAATTTGTTAGTATGGAGTAGTGAGTGGGACCAAAGAGATCCATATGAAGCAATTCAAAAGGTCACGTAGTGGTCATGATTGTCTTCGAGGGATGCTTGGATCTGGTCATCTTCCCAGATTCACATGCACCACAAAGGTGGTCCTTGAGGAATTTGACACCCTCGATGCCAATGATGTTCTTTTTCTTCACGAGTGTGTGCAGATTCCTCATACCAGCATGTCCAAGTCGTCGATGCCACAACCAGCCTTCTGAAGACTTTGCAAGTAAGCAAGTGGCAGGTTGAGGACCTGTAGAGAAATCAACAATATACAAGTATCCTCTCCTAAAGCCTTCGAAGACTTTGGAATTGTCAGATTCCATGATGACAACACAATGATATTTTCCAAATACGACAACCATATCAAGATCACAAAGCATTAAGACAGACATAAGGTTGAACCCGACGGATTCAACAAGCATCACCTTGTCCATGGTTCGGTCCTTTGAGATAGCAACCTTACCAAGTCCCAATACCTTGCTTTTTCCTTTGTCTGCGTAGGTGATATGCTTCAGAGGAGATGGAGTGAGTGGCAAATTCATTAGTAGATTCTTGTCACCCGTCATGTGGTTTGTGCATCCACTATCGAGAACCCACTCAGTAGCTTTGAGAGTATCATCCTGCAGATGAGTTAGTACAACTTACGAACTCATATGCTTCAGAGTGAAGAATATGATATCAATTTCATCAGACAGAATTTCATCACACAAGATAGTAAGCAAGTAGAGTGAGGACGTGAGAAATGAAGAATTCATTTCATCATGGTTAACTTGCGTCCTTTCAAGCATTTCCTCAGGTCTCCAGCAAATTCATCAGATGTTCAAGTTCATCCGGAGACCTGACCCTGCATAAGATGTCAGTTTGTTTTCTTCACCACCCACATCTGGAGGGGTGGCAAAGAATTCATCATTCTGTGAGCACCATGTGAGAAGGGAGGCATTGAAGCAAGTGCGCTTCGTTTCACAGGGCGAGAGTTAGAGTATTCAAATGAATAGGCAGAGAAATTCTTCGAGGACTTATGAACATAATGGTTTGAAGAATAATGCACATATTCATAACTCTTAGGTTTTCCCTGCGAAACAGAGGCATTAGCACGAGAATGATGATTTTGACCATTTGAGGAATCTGGTCCAAGTGAGGACTTTGGTCCATATGAGGAATTTGATCCGGGGTTCCGATTCTTCATGAGTGGTGTCGTGAGGACATTCACTTGAAGATTTTGTAGGTAGCTCTTGGGAACCCATATTTTCTTCATAGGAGAACCGTTCCTGTAGTTAGTTCCAACATATCTAGCAAATACTTCACTTGACTTATTTTTGAAGAATCTGTAATTGGAGTCAAGTGACTCAACAGAGGAATATGATGTTTCACAAGTAAAGCCAGATAAAGTGGATGGATCCACAGGAGATCCTTTTGTAGCAACCCATGAGGTTTTGGGGTACTGCTCAGGTGTCCAGTAGGATCCATCAGCGTTGAGTTTCCTCACAAAGGCAATACCCTCTTTCCTAGGGTTCCTGTTCAGAATCTGCTTCTTGAGGACATCACAAAGGGTTTGATGCCCTTTGAGACTTTTGTATATGCCTGTCACATACAATTCCTTCAACCCTGCATTGTCATCAGTGATACTAGTGGTATCCTCAGATGAGGAATTTAAGACCACGGGAATAGTTGAAGAAATTGCAGCAATAGAAGCATTTGAACATTCAGGTGAAGAATTAGCAGTTTCACGTTCGATGCATTTCAAACAAGGTGGAACAAATTCTTCCTGAGCAGTACTGATCTGTTGAGCCAGTAAGGAATCGTTTTCCCTTTGGACATCCTCATTTGACACCCTCAGCTTTTCAAGATCTTGCTTTCTTTGAAGAAATTCATATGAAAGCTTCTCATGATCGGCTAAGAGGTCGTTATGATGACTCTGAAGGTTATCATACTTTGTCTGAAGACTTTTAAGATCAACAGACAGAGTTTGAGTCCGATCCACTTCACGGTTTAACAGATCATCGCTTTTGTCTAGCATTTTCTGAAGCTTTTCAAGTGCACCTTGTTGCTTAGTGGCAATTTTAACAATTTTAGCATAGCTAGGTTTCACATATTCATCAGATTCACCTTCACTTGATTCAAATGAGGAATGATGTTTGTGTACCTTTGAGCCTTTTGCCATAAAGCAATAGGTGGGAGCAAAATCATCATTGCTGACGTCAAAGTCGTTGGAGTGGTCATATTCTTCATTGTTGAAGATGGACTTGCTGACGGACGCAGTAGCGAGAGAAAGGCTAGCGACACCAGATTTTGATTCCTCCTCAGATTCTTCCTCTTCTTCATATTCTTCATATTCTTCCTCAGAATCCATTTCCTTGCCGATGAATGCTCGAGCCTTTCTGGAACCATTCTTCTTGTGCTTTGAGGACTTTGAAGATGAGGACTTTGCAGATGAGGACTTTGAAGATTTCTTCTTTTTCTTTGAGTCATCAGAACTATCATCTTTGTATTTCTTCTTCTTCTTTGAGTCTTTTTCCCAGAGAGGACAATCAGAGATAAAGTGGCCAGGCTTCTTGCAATGATGACATGTTCTTCTTTTGTAATCTTCTGAGGAATCTGATTTCCTCAAGCCACTTATTGATGACTTTCCAAATCCACCTCGTCTTGAGAACTTCTGGAATGTCCTCACAAGCATAGCTAGTTCCTGACTTAGTTCTTCAGGATCACCAAGGCTGCTGTCAAAATCTTCTTCTTCAGATGAGGAAATTGCTTTTGCCTTCAGAGCACGAGATCTTCCATAGCTTGGCCCATAGAGGTCTCTTTTCTCAGCTTGTTAGAATTCATGAGTATTGAGTCTCTCAAGAATATCAGTAGGATCAAGAGCTTTGTAGTCTCCATGTTCTTGAATCATCAAAACTAGAGTATCAAATGAGGAATCGAGAGATCGTAGCAGTTTCTTCATCACTTCATGGTCAGTGATATCAGTGGCACCCAGTGCTTGAAGTTCATTGGATATATCAGTGAGGCGATCAAATGTTTGCTGAACATTTTCATTGTCAAGTCTCCTGAAGCGGTTGAAGAGATTGCGAAGAACATCAACACGAGAGTCACGTTGAGTGGAAACACCTTCGTTGACTTTGGACAACCTATCCCAGATAAGCTTAGAAGATTCCAAAGCACTCACTCTGCCATACTGACCTTTGCTCAGATGACCACAGATGATATTCTTCGCTTGAGAATCGAGTTGCTTGAATCTCTTCACATCAGCAGCTGTAACAGTGGGAGCGACAGAGGGCACACCATTTTCCACAATGTACCAGAGATCGTTGTCAATAGCTTCAAGGTGCATACGCATCTTGTTCTTCCAGTAGGGGTAGTCTGTCCCATCAAAAGTAAGACATCCCGCGGAAACCTTGATCATACCTGTAGTCGACATAACTAGAACTCCAGGTGGTTAAACCAAAATCACACAGAGCGAGGGAGTACCTGCTCTGATACCAATTGAAAGTGCGTTATATTGGCTAGAGGGGGGTGAATAGGCGATTTTTACAAATTCATCATTTGAGGAATTTCAACTTTAAGGAATTTGAAATGTGATGAATAACTAGCAGCGGAATAAGTACTCAAGTGCATGAGGAACATAGTGACAGCATAGTCTTCATGATGAAATGAAACATGCACAAATAGAAGGTAGCGTGATATAGGATAAGCAGTGATGAACAAGGTAACTTGAAGAATTTGAGGTGAGGAATTTGTGAAAGTCTTCAGTCAAATTCTTCAAACTGTAACAATCAATTTCATCAATAGATATATGAGGAATAGAGGGGTTGAGGAAATAGAACCAGATAGCTTGATGAAGACAATGGTTTGATGACCCAGTTCCAACTGCTGTGGCAGTTGTACGTCTGGTTTGGAGCGGCCTGGTATTTAAACCAGAGGACACACAGTCCTTACCGTATTCTCCTTGAGCTAAGGTCATACAGTCCTCACCCAACACTCATGGTAAGTCTTCAGGGTAGACTTCCAAAACCCTCACAAACTGGTCACCCGGCGATCCACAATTTACTGTTGGATGCTCTAGACCAAGGTCACTTCATGGTCCCCAATTGACTGCAGGAGCACTAGACCATGACGCCTAACCGTCTGGAGGATACATAATCCTCAAAGGTAACAAGCGTCGGTTCCACACATGAATTTCTTCGGTGATGCTCAATCACTATGGGTTTTATGGTTTGGTTGTGGGTTTTTCCTCACTGATGATTTTCTCTTAAAGTCCTCAGAGGATGGGTTGCTCTCAAATGACAAGTGTTAGTTTTCTCTCGGAGCAGCCAACCAGCTAGTGGTTGTGGGGGTCGGCTATTTATAGCCAGGGTGCAACCTGACATGATAAGACATAAATGCCCCCAATGATATGACCGTTATGTGTATAAGAACGATTGGGGACAGCTGGCGCTAAGCACAACAACAGTCGAAATTTCAAACTATGAAAGTCCTCAGCTTATCATGATCCTCACTTGTAGGCAATTCCCACTGGCGAAATCCTAACTCCTCAGTCAGATCAATTTCCTCAGTGACCAGAAGACCTTCGTCTCTGTCACTGAAAAACTTGTCTGAACCGTAAGAGATTTCCAAAGGCTTCACTCGAAGAATTGTATGGGTTGAGGATTTTGGAGTTGAGCATGAGTTGGCAATTTTCCTTAGTATTACCTCGGCCCCTTTTAACAGTACGGTGTTTCCTATGACTCAAATAAAGAAAATGAAACTACGAAAACAAAAGTCTTCACGCTTCATATTCCTCATTCATATCTTCAAGGTCACACCAACTTCTTCATTTTCAAAGTCTTCACAAAGTCTTCACCAAAGTCTTCAGAAAGTCTTCAGCAAAGTCTTCACTTGAAGACATACATTTTTAGGGGTCGATAATCTCCGAATATATAAAACTCCTCATCGACTTATAAAGCCCGTGTACACTCACAAACTCATTAGTGCCTTAACCTATAAATCTTCAATACACCAAAATCACTAAGGGGCACTAGATGCACTAACACCCACCATCTTAGCAAAGTCCACCTTAAAAAAAATTCAGTTCATTCTCCATCCTTTCCTTCTCTCTCAAGATCCTAAAGTTTTCTTCGGCACTAAGCACATTCTGCCTAAGCCTTAGACTGTTCTCATCATAAAACATGCCCCAAATCCTAGCTAGACTCAACTTCAAAGGGGCAGGCCACTCAGGATCAACCCAATGCACAAAGGGGCATCTAGGTCCTTCCTCCAATTCAGTAAAAATACAATGAACAAATAAGCAAAATAAATATAGTGCAGACTGGAGATAAATCAACAAATTCAGATGGTATGGTTAACTGAATATTTGCATGTGAATTGCAATTATTCAGTTAACTCAATATATGTTCAGTTAACTAAATATATGTTCAGTTAACTAAATAATTGCAGCTGACAAACAAATATTCAGTTAACTGAACATATCTTGAGTTAACTGAATATTTGTGTGTCAACTGCAATTATTTAGATAACTACAGGACAAAATGTTCAGTTAAGTGTTAGTGGCATTTAGTCAGATAACTGAATAAGTGGTGGTTAACTGAATATGTAAACAAAGGTTCAAATAATGTCAATACAACAAACACATAAACAACAGGATTTACTTCAGTTAGCTAAAAAAGAATTCACCTTCTCTGCACAACCCAAGAATCTCCTACCACTATCCATTGACTCAAATGCAACAAATCTCTCACACACATCACGGTGTTCGCATCTAGCTGGTAGATCTGTAGCAAGCCCTCCCCATTCCGAGCAAACAATGGTGGCAGGTGGCTAAACAAAACAGATCGGCTAAGTACAAGTGGCCAACTCAAAGAACCATAGCACTCAAAGAACCTAGCTGCAGGAGGGAGATGCGAACCTGGCTGGTGACTGAGTCCCCGTCAGACGAGGAGCTGGAAAGGTCGTTCCAGGAAGACATGCCGACATGCTCAACGGCGATGGCGAACGGGGACGGCAACAACGACAAGAAACCTGTGAGGAGCAGAGGAGTGAGTGGCAGGGGAGGACACGAGGTGGGAGAGAGACAGCGTCGGCAACGCCGGGTTCCAACATTTTACAATAGTCTAGTTGATAGAATTGATGTGCAGCGCGGGTTGAATTGAGCTAAGGGCAGGGGGCGGAATGCAAAAAAGCCAGGGTTGACTGACCCCGACGAGCTGGCGCCAGGTGGCTTCATGTGACTGGTCCATGACCAAACTTGCACATCCTATGCAAGTTCTAGGACTAAATAGTCCAGTTTTGCAAGTACTAGGACTAAACCATCACATTCTATGCAAGTTATAGGATTACCGATGCTATTAACTCTTTTCTTTTCTTACGATGGGTGTTCCAGCCTTTGTTTGTCTTTGTCCTTTGCAAGTCTGCAGCTCTCGCCCAACCTCTTAAATAAAGCCACACTCTTTCTTCAGGTCAAAAATACTTGAGAACATAAACATGGTTATTGATGTGGGGCCGTCAAGGGACCCGGGCCCCATGCTCTTTCTACATCTCCTTTTTCATTCTGGATAGTATTTTTCTTCTTTCTATGCCTCTTGTTTGGTTATTGACCTCACATGTCTTCTCTTCTCCCGTGTGTCATTATCATATCCACTATTTTTTCTTTTCACACTTCACACACACCACCAGCCTTGGGCTATCTTTGGCTCCTGAAAGTAAAGTATGTTGGGTGTGTTCAGCTGGTCGTGCTTCTGTCCAGCATTTCTCATGCCATGACTGGTTGACGCAAAATGCTTAATTTATTGAAGAATGTATTTCTTCCGTTCGGAATTACTTGTCACAAAAATAAACGTATTTAACTAAAATACATCTGAAGAAAGTATTTCATACTACTATATATAATTCTGTAATACTGAAAATTGTTATTAGTGGCGTCTGGTAATTTTATTGGGCTATTGGCACTGTAACCTCTATCCTGGTGTAAGGAACAAAAACTGTATCCTTCTACTAATGACCTATTCGTTTTTCTACTCCATCCGTCTCAAAATAAATGATTCAAATTTTTATTAATTTTAATTTTAAATTAGTATAAAGTTGAGTCACTTAATTTAAGACTGAGAAAGTAGATTTTATTTACTCCACCCACCGCATCGAGACAAAACCACCAGAAAAATGGCCAGGAGGCGATCGACGGGGAGAACTTCGGATCCCGCCGACGTCGACGTCGAATCCCGAGCTTGACCCGATCGAGCACGGGGACGGGGAATCTATGGTTGGTGCTGGGGCGTCGTGGCTTGCGCGACCTAGCGCACGCTATCAGCGCCGCGGGGGTGGTACCCCACCCTGTGCAATCGAGGTGCTCGACGAAATGTCGAACCTTGCCTTGACGCTCTCGGACTCAGCAGTGCACGCTCCAGAGGTGATCGACACAATGTCTGAGCGGAGCAGCCGTATCTGGCGTGCCCGGTATTGGTTGCTCCGCTCCGGGCTTCATGGCAGCCGCGGCCATTTCCATGCGGGGAGCTTCCAAGACGGGAGATGTTTGTTGCAGATCATGAGTGAGGCGTTCACGGAACACCTCTGATGATTCCAGTGACTTGAGCAGCGATGGTGACACGGGCTGTGATCTACGGATCAAGATACACATCACTCTAGGCTGAATCACACCTTTGAGCACTGCGATCTCTTCCCGTGTCCAGGTATGGCGTCCGTTTTGGCAATCAAAACATAGTGCTAGACTGTCATCTTTCACTGTCGAGGAGATGTTTGTGCCGCTCTTACTTTTTCATACCTGTCGTTTTTGGCACAGCACGCATTTTATTCCAGATTAAGTGCTCCCGTGATGTGATGCTTCTGCAAATAGGGGTGCCAATCATGTATCTTTGGGTCCTCTTTCTCATAATCGTCTGGGTCCAACTTTTGTTTGTCCTTCACAAGCTTGCAGCTCGCACCCAACTCCTTAATTAAAGCCACTTGAGCATGTAGATGCTACTTCAGATTTCATCAGAACATAAACGTGGTTATTGCCATGGGGCCGTCAAGCGACCTGATCAGCATTCACCGGGCCCCATGATCTTTCTGTATTTCCTTTTTCTTCTTAAAGTTTTTCATGCTGTGTTTCTTGTTTGGAGTCTTTCGACATTGACTTCACAGGTCTTCGCCCGTGTACCATTCTCATCTCCACTGCTCTTCTTCTTGTTCACACCAAACAACCAAGATATCTTTGGCTGCTGGGAGTATGTTGGGTTGTTCAGTTGGCCGTGCTTCTGTCCATCACTCACTTCTGAAGCCATGATTGAGGGCGGCTCACACATGCAGCCTCAGCCGGGGAACGCTCGCACGGCGAACGGTGAGCAGCCTGAGCCGGCCACCATGCCGGTGAACGGTATGGCTGCTTCGGGACCAGGCAATGGTGAGACGGCAGATGTAGCAGCAGACAGCGAAGAGACGGAAGGCGTCGAGGCAGCCACCGACATCAATGGGCAAGGTTCGTCCAGCAGGTCAGCAGTAGCCGGTAGCCATGAATCCAGAATCAAGGGTGATTTCGAGTTCTTGTGGAGGTTGCGGAAGTATTTGCTGCTTCTTGCTGTGTTGGCCGTTGGTGTCACTTACAATGCTGGGTTGAGCCCGCCGGGGGGATTTCAGATGGACGACAGACTTGACCCCCATGCCGGTGATCCTGTCCTCCCACTCAGATTCTTCCGGCGATACGAAGCGTTCTTCTACTGCAACGCCACAGCCTTTGCTGCTTCTCTAGTCTTGATCATCTTGCTTCTGAGTAGGGGAGTGACGAGTAAGCATGTCTGGCTTCGCTCGATGCAGTTTACCATGATACTGGATCTTTTCAGTCTTATGGGGGCGTATGCTGCGGGGAGTTGCAGAGCACTGAGGTCCTCCGTTTACATATTGGTGCTGGTCTGTTCTGTTTTCGTCTATGTCGGGGTTCATATCCTGTTGTTTATGAGGGTGGTTCCACAGTGGTTCAAAGAACAGGTGCGGAAAACCCGGCGTCTCATTCTGAAGAAGCTGCAGCGCATGCTAAAGAAGGTGCCATCTATGTGCCCTGTCTCTGATTCTGACGGGCAAAGGAGCAGCCGGGATTACAAAAGGGAAATCGAGGAGGCTCGCAAGTTCATCTTGATGCTTGCAACCTTTGCTGCTACTATCACATACCAAGCTGGGATAAGTCCACCCGGTGGCTTTTGGGGTGTGAATGATCATGAACACCGCCCAGCTACTTTTGTTCTCCGCAAGCACAACCTCCTCCGCTTCAATATTTTCACGTGTTGCAATGCGACCTCTTTTGTGGCGTCTTTGGTCACAGTCATACTGCTTCTGAGCACGGAACTGAGCACGCATGGGATAAGGACTCAAGCGCTGTATGTGTGTGTCTTAGTTGATCTGTTTGGGCTCATTGGTGCTTATGCTTCAGGGAGCTGCAGGGATGTTGCAACATCATGGTCAGTGATACTCATAATTGCTGTGGTTCTAATCTGTGTTGTGATTCTTGTTATCTGCCTTCATTCCAAAACTGTAACAGTGTGGATGGATAAGTCGCTGAAGCCAACATTTGAAAAAGTGGTGAGTATGCTGTCATTGCGAGGGCAGGATGATTCTCCAAGAACTCACCAGCAATGTACAGGGCTTGATTGTCAGAGAACCCACCATCAAGATTCAGAGTTTGATTCTCAGAGAACTCACCAGCAAGATACAGAGCTTGATTCTCGGAGGAATCACCAACAAGATACAGAGCTTGATTCTCAGAGGAATCACCAACAGGATACAGAGCTTGACTCTCAAAGAACTCAGCAGCAAGATACAGAACTTGATTCTCAGAGGATTCGCCAGCAAGATGCAGAGCTTAATTCTCCGAGAACTCACGAGCAAGTTACAGAGCATGTAGTTCGAGATACAGAAGTAGAAGGTGGCATGTCTGGTTTGCAATGCCAACCTGCTGACAGCAATCTTGTATCAATTGGAGATGTGATATCTGCATCAGCCAGTGATTTGAATAGCATGGAGGACATCATGTCTACAACGCTACATCAATCTCATGATCAGAGTGAGCAAGCTGCAATTAAAGCCGTATGCTCATCATCAACAAATGCCATAACTACCGAGGAAGTTCCCATGTCCGACATTGAAGCACAATCTGCTTGCAATCGACAGGTTGCAATCCCCATGGCACTACCTTCACCAAGTGACGGTGGAAAGTCTATCCAAGGTGCTCTACTATTGCAGGGCTCGATGGATCAAAATGCAGCATCTGGTAACCCGAGGATAAATGCTGATGATCCGGCGATGGGATGTGAATTACCCGACAACCATGGGGACAGCACAGAACAGAATGCACAGCCAATGTCCAATAACGCTACTGGTGCAGATTATGGTGAGGTTAGATTAGAGATCGACAGCACTACCAATGATCAAGCCACACGTCATCAGAGAAGTATTGGCTGCAGCTGTAGAGATCCAGATGATGCTCGTCTGAAGAAGTCACGCACTTACCTATTGCTTCTTGCAATTCTTGCTGTGTCTTTGACATATCAAGCTGGTTTGAATCCACCAGGTGGCTTCTGGACATCAAATGCCACTAAACACTCTGCTGGTGATCCCATTCTTGGGGACAGTGGTCGCTTCTGGACATCAAATGGCAGTAAGCACTCTGCTGGTGATCCCATTCTTGAGGACAATTATCATAAGAGATACCTTGCCTTCTTTTATTTAAATGCCACTGCATTTGCAGCCTCCCTTGTCATGATCGTTATGCTCCTGAGCAGGAAGATGAGCAACAAGGTTACAAAACGCCGGGCACTACAGACAGCAATGATAACTGATTTGCTTGCTCTAATGGGGGCCTTTGTTGTTGGGAGTTGCAGGGAGAAGACAAAATCTATTTACATATCGGTGGTGATATTTATCGTGGTTGCATATGTTCCTCTCCATGTTCTAGTGTTTAGGCATAATGGATGGTTGAAAGAGTGTGTTACCCAGAGGATGAAGTTTGCACAGCCAAAATCCCCTCAGACAGATAATGAGTTAAGAGATGCCAAGGAGAAGGACTTGGAGCGGAGGCGGAATTTGCTCTTTATTCTTGCTATTCTGGCAGCAACTGTCACGTACCAAGCTGGTCTGAACCCTCCAGGAGGCATTTGGCCTGATGAGAACAGTAAGGGTGGCACACCAGGCAATCCAGTTCTTCAAGACAGCCACCCAGAGCGCTATGATGTTTTCTACTACTCGAACGCAGTCTCGTTCGTGTCATCTGTGGCTGTCATCATTCTGCTTGTTAATAGGGAATCATGTGAGGATGGAATCAAGTCGTACGCAATTCGTGTGTGCTTGGTAGCGGGTTTGCTTGGCCTCCTGGTTGCTTATTCTGCAGGAACCTGCAGGAAAGCGAGACCGGTGATATATCTTATTGTCATAGCCTCTGCAGTTCTAATATGTCTTGTGATCCAATTCCTTATACTCTCATCAACACAAGATGCATTAGATGGGCGACTGAACTGGTTAAGGGATTGGTTGCGGAAGATTCTTCATCTAGAGTCCGACGCTGAGACACCGCTGGACAGTTCAGATGAAGAAAACAAGGAAATTAATGCTCAGGGGTCAGGCCACCATAGCAGCGAGAAGAAGGAAAAGAAGAGACAGAAGTACTTGATGCTTCTTTCGGTTCTTGCTGCATCCATTGCGTACCAAGCTGGTCTAAACCCGCCTGGTGGCTTCTGGCCTGATGACACTCCCAATGGTTACAAGGCTGGCAACCCAGTGCTCAAGGACATACACTCCTGGCGCTACATGGTATTCTTTGTCTTCAATTCCATCTCCTTCATGTCGTCTATCGCCGTAGTCATGCTTCTGCTGAGTAAATCTGTGAGACAGAAGAAGGTCCCGCTCCAAGCATTGCACTTCATCATGATACTGGACCTGTTGGCTCTGATGACAGCTTATACAGCTGGAAGTTGCAGAAAGTTCAGGACTTCAATATTTATCCTCGTGGTGGTATGCTGTGTGATGGTGTACCTTTTGATTGTTATTCTCTTGTCAAGTGGTATAGCAAGATGGCTGAAAAAACAGAAAAACAAGGTGGCTTCCTTGCTGCCGGAGCCTAGCCATGTTGCTGCAACTTCAGCATGATACTGGACCTGAATGGAATGTTTGAATATCTTTCTTCTTCACCATTGTAATGCCCATTGTACTCCAATCAGAAACCATATAAGTATTTATCAGCTGTAGGCTTTTGTTCAGGATAAAAGCGTTTATGTTCTTAGTTCTTGAATAAATATCCGGTTGTGAGAGATGTCTTAAGGCTGCAATGAAGACCTTTTAGATCACTACTTTAGTGATCTAAAATGTTTTATATTTCTTTGCAGAGGGAGTATCTCTTAGTTAAGACGTAGCTGACCTCACCTATGGTATGGAAGTATATATGGCCTGGATGTAGAGGTGGGGCATGCTTAGAATTGTGTCTTTATCTGTAATGGATTGGTTTGGTGAAGAAAGCTTGCAACTCCTGATTTTCTTGTGCTTCAGTGAAGAAATGTCTTTATCTGTAGTGGCGCATGCATGTACATGCAAATGAATTGGCCTTTTTGCATGATCAGTTTCGAAGAAATGTCTCCTTATTTCATTCGGTCGAGGAGTCTTCTTGATCACCGATATGCATCTCGAGAAGGATGGCACCACCAAGTTCGGCAGTTTGTGATATTCCTTCCCTTCTATTTCAGTTATCATTAAGCCCTGCGATGTGGCATTAGCATTTAGTAACAAAGTAGGGTATGTCTGCATCAAATAAGGGCAAATAGCTGAGTTTCGTTTGAGCAATCGCTGACTTCAATGTCTCCTCAACCAATTTTAGATTTGAACTGTTGCTTTTATATGTCGCATTAGCCTGCTAAGACAGAAAAAGTCGCGGGGTGTTCTGTCTCCAATCTGGTTAACAAGGGGGTTTTCCATTAAAAGTTCCGACCATCATTCCTCAATTATATCTCAACTGCGTGCCTTTATTTAGCAGCAGTTGTACCCAAATCAGGAAAGCAAAGGATCACAACTATGTTGAATTTCAGCATCTTCTTTTCCAGCACTACTTATTCTGAGATCTCTTTGCTGTTGTTGTTCAGTGTTCATTGACTCTTTTCTGCCCCAGGATACTAGCACCTTTTGAGGGCTATCAGCCTATCACAGACGGAGACGCTGACAACTCTCGTCAGGTAAAACGACGGTCTTCAGTCACCAAATAATCTCTTCACTAAGGTGCGTCCGCTTTTAAATCCCCTCGCTAACATACATGGCCGCTGCTTTCTGGTTCGCCTTTTTCAACATTCTCTTTTCTTGCAAATTAAAGTCCTTCCTGAGGCTTTAGAATTTGTCAAAAATTATGGCGGGCCTTTCTGGTTCCGCTGGACGCTGGTAGTACTTAGTATATACGTACCTTGGTGTGTTCCAACCATGTGGACTGCACATGCTACCCCCTCGAGTGACGGGGCTTGGTGCCACTGCAAGTCCCTGAGACACTGAAGGCCTTTGATGGCGCCATCAAGAACACGGCGAGGAGCTCCTCCATGTGTGGCATGTGCTGCTGCACTGTGCCCTATGCGTTTTTTCCTGTGTAGGGTTCGCAGGAGCGGACGATTGGTTTTCAAGCGGGAGTAGTGATTCCGTGGTGGTACATGTACACCATTGGCATGGCATGGTCCCGTTGATGATGGGTTGATGGTGGTGGTGGCTTTAGGAGATTATTGGTTTGCTGGGTTGTCGAAACCTTTTGTACTTTTTTTTTAATCAGGATTGGGTGTCACACTGTCACAAATAGCCATGCTAATGGCAAGCCATTGACCTATATAGCTAAGCTAATGGGGCTCTGGAAGACAGAGGTTCAAAAAATGTAGAGTGGTTTCATAAGTCATAGCGTTGGAACTTGTGATTCTGGGGAGGTTGGAATCGACAGCTTTGCCAATAATCTGCGGAAAGTAGAGGATTATGGGCCGGAAAACAGGAGCATCTCTGAACATAGGTCGTGAGTTGTGACTGCCCCCACAGGCCACCGCACAAGTTGAGAGCAGAAGAGACACTTGCGTGACACTGTATCAAAGATGACAGAGGCATTGCCAATGGCAATGTTTTCCCTCAGTACTGTACCACGTCTGCAGGTGTCGATTTTTTCTGCATTTTTCTCCAAACCCGGGACCATTTTCTTCGGCATTTTTTCCAGCCCGAGACCATTTTCTTCCCGCTGCGGCGGTTCATGAACGTGCCCCGGTATCTATCCAACCGTCCACGTTCACTGGATGCAAGCAAAGTCGTAACGCCATGTTGATTTCGACGGCGGCACCACCGCCGCAGCGCAAAGCCATGCTATGTGTCCGCATGCTCACCGCGTAATATAATTAAATAGATCCGTCTGATTAGTAATTAGGCCCGTCGCGCATCACGTGCTCTTTGGCAAATCATCAGAGGATGGATGGATGGATGGATGCATTGGATGCCTCAGGATTCAAACTGTTGCATTGCGTTCTCCTAGAGAGAAGATTTTTCTGCTCAAGATTCCAAGGTCCCCACATTGATCTTCGTCACAGAAAACTCAAAAACTCTGCGTGTCCAGTGGCCACATGGCTGCCTGGCTCACTCTTCTCAGAACAATCTGCCTAGGCCACACATGCTATGGGCTATGCTGATAATCTATGCACGGCGACATCTTGCGTAAGATACAAACGAGTTAAGATGCAAAGCATCATCTGTAAGTAACACTGCTACTGAACACATCTTCTTATCCTCTGCCGTTTTGCAAACTGTCCAGGGAGGCGCTCGGAGCTTCGAAGATTAGCTACCCTCGGATCTCGATGGTCGAAGGCGCGATGCGCGGGTCTGTCGACTGGTCGAGGCTCGGTGCCTCGGTGGGTTTAAGTCAGCTCAAGGTGAGCAATGTTAGGACTCGTGAGTTATAAGATGCGGTTAACCCTAGACTGGGATGTTAGCACCGTTTATGATGGTCCCGCTCTTAATGCTATGAACTGCTGCAGGCTGCTATCATCATCACCGCCCCGCTATATTCGCACACTGGCGCAACTCTAATTCATGGGGTCCAACTAAAATGGACCATGTGATGTTTATGAAGAGAAGGAAAGAGAAAAAAACTCGATGGGCCATTTCTTTCGTGTTTTCACACACAAAAAATGTTTGCGCTGGGCCACCCTGAATGGCACTTGATAGCCGGTACCACCTACTGCTGTGTGTGTGTGACTCTTATTACTGGTGATGTTTTGAGACGGTGGTCATGAGCTTAGGTTTGGTTTTATAGTAGAGTAGTAGGGTGTGTCAGTGAGAGGATAACGAGCATGTGGCCCTTGCGCTCTGCTCGGTCCGTTTGTGTTTTGTCATGATGAAGATGCTTTGCCCTGCAAGTGTTCATACTGTATTTAGGCTACTTTTAATGCATTGGTGTTAAAATGAGGTGCTAAACACGTTTAAAAATTTAACAACCAAAGCCCCAATGCATAGGTGCTTAACTTGTTGTAATTAAGCACATTATATTTAATGATTTAGGTATTAAATTTTTTCATGCGTTGGTGAACTTCCTTTCATTTAAGTATTTTGCCTAGGTTCACGCGCTTGGCATTGTTTCTTCCTGGGTCACCACATTCATCTCTCTCCTCTTAAATACCATGCCACATCAGTTTTTTACCTATGTGACAGCCTTAGCACCTGTATAAGGTGGAGCATTGGGAGGGACCTTACTCGGTGCGTCCAGTGTATGATGTTATTAAGGGTGGCCTACTACTTCTTACTACCACCTTTCTGATTTATTAGAGCATCTGTAGCCGGACCCCTCAAATCCGGCTCAAACGCCCGTTTAGGTCGTCCGGTCACTAACCGTTCATAAAAAAAAATAAGCCAGACGGGCCTCTAAAACCAGCCTCAAACGTCTGAATTGACCTGCACCCCATATCCAGCCCAAATATGGGGCGGATATGGGGGCGCCCGGGCACGCCTGCCACGTCAGCCTGACGGCCTGGCCTCACGCGGATTCGCCCGAAAATCCGACGGTCCGGCGGGCGCCTCGACCGGCGCCGCCGTGTGAACGCCGTGTGGCATCGCTTCGGCTCCCCGCCCTTATCCATAGTCGGCTATTTAAGCCGGTTGGCGTCTCCCATACCTAGCACATCCACCTCCTCCCTTCCCCTGCCACCGCCATCCGAGCTCGTCACCCATGCCCCCACGCCGTCGACGCTACACAATCCAGCACCGTCTCTGTCTCCTTGAGTAGGTCCACATCCGGAGGGAGGCGGGGCTACCTCTGAATCTGGAGGAGGATTTCGAGGAGGTGGAGGACGAAAACGAGGAGGAGCTGCAGTGGAAGAGGAGGAGGAGCAGGAGCCGGCGGTGGAGGCGCCGCCGCTAACTGTGTGTGTGTGGGGGGGGAGGGGGGTACCAACAGGAGCCGACAGAGGAGGCGCCACCACTAGCTGTGGGGGGGGACCAACAGGAGCCGACGAAGGAGGCGACTTCACAGGATGTGGGAGAGGAGGAGGCGCAAGCGGTCGTGGATCTGTGGCTCGAGCAGCTGGCCATCCTGAACTCCATCCGCTCAGTGGCAACTATGGGGGCCAGACGGCTTCGTCGGCAGCAGATGGAGGCGGCGCAGGCGGCTCAAGTCATCTCTGATGATGATGATGAGTAGTATAGTAGTACGTAGACATTTCATTCTGCATGCTTTTGTATGAAAGTAGGGATGAAATATGAGAGACTTGGATGTGAAAAAGCGTATTTGAGGCATGATCGGTGGGCGTTTGAGGGACCGAATTTGCAAGTCCGGCCATAGATGCTCTTAGGCCCACACGTATTTCTTGGTTGATTATTTGATTATAATATAATACATGTTATATATTACAAAAGTTATACCATTACATTCTAATGATATGACTTTTATGGTGTATAATTCATATTAAGTGAAATGAGGGACCTAAAGATACGTGGAGGACGTGTAAACCGGAGAGGAGGGAGTATTTTTTTACTGTAAAGTTAGTACGATTCCTTGAAAAATGACATTAGGGTTTTTATCGCTCAATATATGTACGAGACATGCTCTGACAAAAGCGACTACACAAATGATATCCTCTACTTCCCACTCGAAACTTGGCATGCGCGAATTTGGCCACGCAGTTTGCATAGTGTTGGTCGCTTTAGAATGTCGAGAACCTAAATTTCATGATAAAATGCTCATAGAAATGACGAATTTCCTTGGGTTAACATATTTATCTTTGTAAAGGTGATTGTGGCATATTTTAGGGGTGGCCATGCTCTACCAAAACATATCCAGATATCCTTATTGTCTGCCAATTTTTAAAACTGTTTAGGGAAGCGCGGCACCAAGATGCTCGATACTTTTCTGATTGGCTACATCAGATCTATAATTGTCGAAGCCATGATGGTTTGATTGTTTAATGCTTTGAGACTCAGTGGGTTTAATTAACTCATGGTAAGTGTTGGGGATATAACCCCGCGGTATGATCCGTCCTAAAGACTCCGGGTTATGATTGACGGTTCATACACTAGCCCAAGGTGAGCCTGTGGTCCTAAAGCCCAGGAAGCTTGGCGGCTCATAAGATGGGCTGGACAGTGGCCCAGAAGACCCGGGAGTGTAAGCCACCCGGAGACAACTTGGACAGAAGATAGAGGAAGACTCGGATAGACAATGAGAGTCGGGACCCAATTGTATGACCCGTGGTCTAGATCTCCTATATAAGGGTAGACCCGGGGCGACTTAGAGGGGGGGGGGTTATCGAATATTAGGCCAAGCGTTTGCTCCCTTGTAATCGATACATCAAGCAATAAAAACACAAGCAGGGCGTAGGCTATTACCTCGAGTTCAGGGGCCGAACCTGGGTAAATCCGTGTCTCTCGTTCCTATCAACCCCTTTGAGTCCATCACGTTAGCGATGGCCTCGAACCGAAGTCCGTTCACCCGGACATCTGCCGTGATAAAACCACGACAATTGGCGCCCACCTTGGGGCTTGCGCTCGGTGGTGTTGAGTTCTTAAAGGGCTCTCTCCCGGGACTCGAGGGATACGTGGTTGGTAGAATGAGCAAGAGTCGCCGTGGCCGGCTCTCCATCGACGACGCCGACTGGGGCCTGGATGCCGGCTCTGTGGAGTATGGCTTCCGGGTTCCATTCGGTTGGATCCACATGTTCATCAGAAAAGTTGATGGAGCAACACCCGGGCCGGACGTCTGCACCAACCTCATCGAGCCAGCTCGGCGTCTGCAACCTACTCGTAGCATGCAACCCGCCCGCGTTAGCCCGGGCCGGAAGCACGTTTTCGTGGGCTTTACTCAAGGTATGGATTTGGAAGCTTCCGGATCACACGACACTCTCGTTTACTCAGAGGACAAATCTTCAAGCGAAGAAACAGAGTCGGTCTACAGGCTTCACAACGGCGGGCTCGGGGGCTTTGATGGGCTTTGCCTTGAGTCGGATCGCTCTGAGGCGGAAGATTTTGGGCTGTCGGTTCATGCTGCCGTGTTCATGGCAGGGTCAGTCCCAGGCACAAATAGTACGCCCGCAGGGGCCGCCACCTCAGGCAATAACCCGCCGCCACCGGCTCAAGTTCTTTTGGAGCTGATGGACGAGCTCGCGGCCCTAATGGCTACTGATGTTACACCGGACAATCAAGCGGCTAGGAACTTGGAGATTGCAAGGATCAAAGACCGAATGGCGGAAGAGCAGCAGAGGATGGCTGAGTTAAAAACCCAGATGGGGCAACATGCAGAACGCATCAAGACAGACGCTTTCCGTCTCGGACTGGAGCAACAGTCGACAACCGCGGTTCATGGATGAGGCATCAATCTCGTTTGCCGAAACGTTATGAGGCAAGAAACCTCTTTGACACACCAGGGACAGGGCAAATAGCGGATGCACCTGGAAGCCGCCCGGCAGCTCGGCCAGTGACTCGGCCGACCCGGCGAAATCAGGCCTCGTCTGCGGCCTTTCCAACACCGGCGGGTCATTATTCTAACCCGGCCGAGAATATGGTGGTAGCGGCCACCCAGCTTGAAACAATTCCTATTCCGGATGAAGCGCCCTTTGCGGAGGATGTGCGAAACGCCATTGGATACTTGCAGACGGCGATGGCCCAGCAGGAAAAGTACACCTACAAGCAGAGCCGTGTTCATTCAACCCCTCTCCCTAGCCGGAGTTTTAGTCGGCGTTACGAGTCACCGGCGGGTTCCAGTGCAATCGGCACCGAGAGATTCCAACGGGTCATCGGCTGGCTATGGATGCAAGAGGCCAGCAAGAGGTGATAGCTTTAGCCGAGGCGGCTCGCTAGGAGCCCGCGCCATCCGTGTCAGTAGGAGTTGGAGGAAACACCAGAGGGGGGGGGGTGTGTGCCATGTTTATCACCAGCTCTGCGGAGTGAGCGGCTGCCAAAGGATTTCAAAGGGCCTCGCAAAGTTCCAAATTACACCGTTGATTTGCCACCAGAGGCTTGGGTAGAAAGTTATGAACTAGCCATGGAGATGCTAGACGTTAGTGAGGCTGTTTGTGCCAAATACTTCATCATGATGCTTGAAGGACCGGCCCGCACATGGTTAAAGGGATTGCCACCCAATACCGTTAACTCATGGGCAGAGCTGAGAGACAGATTCATTAAGAACTTTCAAGGAACGTGTAAACAGCCCATGACCATCGTAGATCTTGATCACTGTGTTCAACAGGAGAATGAGTCAGCTCATCATTGGGTACGGCGGGTCTCGACCATCATCCACTCTTCGGAGCAGATCACGGCGGCTCAGGTAGTACTGATCCTAGAGAAGAACTGCCACTTTGTCCCGCTAAAGCAGAAGCTTGGCCGGATCAAGCGCACATGTCAATATATGGGAGAGCTCATGACGGCTCTCACGAAATACGCCGATTCTAACAACATGAAGGATCCGAGCTCCGACGAGGAGAAGGCCGGCCAAGGCAAGAAGGGCAGTCAGAGCAAGGTTACAACAAACAATGGTAGCCAGAGCAAACGTAAGAATCCTAAGGCCGGGTTAGAACTGGTGGCCAATTGAAGTACCAATCAGAATCACTCCGAGGGCAACAGGAGGTTTAGGCCACCTTTTAATAAGGACAGGCCTGCCTTTAATTTGGAGGAGGCGCTAAAGGGTCCTTGTTCGGATCACGGCCAGCCCGATAAGCCGGCGAACCACACATGGGGAGAGTGCCATTTCATGCAGAAACTTAAGAATCACTTTACACACCCCAACAATTAGGACGGTGGCCCGCCGGGCAGCTCTGGACACGGCGGGTCAGGGGATGGTTTTGGGTCCGGCGGCTCAGGGGCTGGTCACCCAGGTCAAGGTAATCAAGGAGGACACCAACAACATTCTGGTAACAACAATCAGCAACAGCGTAATCAGTCTGGTTATCAGAGTAACCCGAAGCAGCTTAGCTCCGGTCAGTATCATCTTTTCACGACCAGCCTCAACAAAAGGGATCAGAAGTTGCGCAAGCGGGCGGTCAATGCGGTTGCACCAGCCCTACCATAGTATTTACGATGGTCTGAGTATGATATAACATGGAGCCGGAAGGATCACCCGCCGCATGTCGATGACCCAGGGCGGCTGGCTTTGGTTGTGGCCCCCCAAGTGGGAGGGTATATGGTGAATAAAGTGTTAATGGATGGAGGTAGTAGTATTAATATCCTCTACTACGATACTTTTCGGCGGATGAAATTGCTAGACAAGGATTTAAAACCCTCATCCACCTTTTTTCATGGTGTGGTGCGAGGCAAGTCGGCGTATCCGGTGGGCAGGATTTCTTTGGAAGTGGCCTTTGGTGACGAGTATAACTACAGGGTGGAGTCCTTGTGGTTTGAGGTGGTAAAAATCAAGAGTCCTTACCACGCACTGTTTGGACGTCCGGCTTATGCAAAATTCATGTATAGGCCTTGCTATGTATACCTACAGCTCAAGATACCCGGCTTAAAAGGTACCATTACTGTTCATGGTGACCGAAAGATGGCCATTGAGTGTGAGGAAGGAGATGCGGCTTACGCAGAGTCCAGTTGTGCTTAGGAGGAGCTTACATTTTACAAGGAGAATATTGACCCGGAGGATATGACCCCGCTGAAAAAGCCTACCACGGAGGTTGAGCCGCCCCTTAAGTTTTCAGTGGATGATACTAAGGCAGTAGATTTCACTCCGGGCGACTCATCCAAACAGTTCATCATTGGAGCTCACATGGATCCCAAATAGGAAAGCGTGCTCATCGAATTCATCTGTGAGAATCGAGACATCTTCGCATGGAAACCTTCTGACATGCCGGGTGTACTGAGAGAGTTCGCTGAGCACAACCTTAATGTGGATCCGAAGATTAAGCCAATTAAGTAGTTTCTACGGCGGTTTAATGAGGAGAGACGCAAGGCCATTGGGGAAGAAGTTGCCCGGCTCTTGGCAACAGGTCTCATTATTGAGTTTTTTCACCCGGAGTGGTTGGCTAACCCGGTGCTGGTGCTCAAGAAGAACGGCACGTGGCGTATGTGTGTGGACTACACGGACCTTAACAAGGCTTGCCCGGCCGATCCGTTTGCCCTCCCTCGTATTGATCAAATCATTGACGCTACGGTGGGTTGTGAAAGCTTGTGTTTTCTGGACGCTTACTCAGGCTATCATCAGATCAAGATGGCGGTTAAAGACCAAGAGAAGACAACTTTTATTACACCTTTCGGGGCTTTCTGTTATGTATCTATGCCTTTTGGGCTCAAGAGTGCCCAGGCGACTTATCAGCGATGTGTGTAGAACTACCTTCACAGTTAGATTGGCCGCAACGTCCATGCTTACGTAGATGACATCGTGATCAAATCCAGGAAGAAGGAGACCCTTTTGGGTGACTTAAAGGAAACCTTTGATAATCTCTGGGTCTATAAGATGATGCTTAACCCGACTAAATGTGTCTTTGGTGTTCCGGCTGGCAAGCTCCTGGGGTTTCTGGTTTCTGAACGTGGCATTGAAGCTAACCCGGATAAAATCAAGGCCGTCACTTCTCTGGCAGAGCCGACCTGTATTAACGATGTCCAGCGCTTGGCAGGGCAGATCGCCATGTTGAGCCGTTTCATAAGCCGCCTTGGAAAGAAGGCTATTCCTTTATATCAGATGATGAAGAAGACGGATAAATTTGTGTGGAGCAAGACGGCGGCTGAAGCACTTGAGGTGCTCAAGAAACAGTTGACTGAGCCACCGATGCTGGCTGCTCCGGTTGAGAAAGAACCGTTACTTTTATACGTGGCGGCTAATAATCGGGCAGTAAGTGCTGCGGTTGTGGTCAAGCGCAAGGAGTCTGGAAAGGAGTATCCGGTTCAAAGGCCGGTTTATTGTATCAGTGAGGTCCTGACGGAGTCTAAGCAAAGGTACCCGCATTGGCAGAAGCTGGTATATGGGGTTTTCATGGCCAGCCGCAAATTAAAGCACTACTTTTTAGGGCACCAGATAACCATGGTTAGTTCTGCTCTGTTGGGGGACATAATCTAGAACAGAGAAGCCACTGGAAGGATTGCTAAGTGGGCATTGGAGTTGGGATCTCTTAATATAAAATATGTGCCGCGTACGGCCATCAAGTCCCAAGCTCTTGTGGATTTTATAAATGATTGGACGGAATGTCAAGCCCCTGAGGAAAAGCCGGATGATACATACTGGACTATCCACTTTGATGGATCCAAGCAGCTAGAAGGTTCAGGCACAGGAGTTGTTTTGACGTCTCCTAAAGGTGATAAGTTTTGTTATGTGCTCCGGCTGATGTTCCCATGCACTAACAATGCGGCTGAGTATGAGGCTCTGCTTCATGGGCTTAGATTAGCCAAGGAGATGAATTTAAGTCGGGTAAGGTGTTTGGGCGACTCGGATTTGGTGGCTCAGCAGGTTTCGGGTACTTGGGACTCCAAAGACCCACGGATAGCGGCTTATCGGCAGGCGGTTGATATCAATGCCAGCCACTTCAAGGGGTATCAAGTGGATCACATTGATCGTCGCAAGAATGAGGCGGCAGATGCGCTGTCACGGCTAGGCTCCCAACGAAAGCCGGTGCCGCCCAATGTATTCCTGGACGTCTTACATCATCCGACTGTTAAGTTACCTTCGGAAGAGGATTTGGCTATTCCTGATTCGGAAGGGGAGTTAGTGGCGGCTTTGCACGCTATCCTAGATTAGACTGTCCCCTACCTAGCCTATCTGACCCGGAGCGAGTTACCTGATGATGAAGACCTGGCCAGACAGATTACCCGGTGCTCAAAATCAATGACGATAGTTAATGGTGAGTTGCACAAGTGCAACATGACTGGCATTTCTCAACGCTGTGTCTCGCCTAAGGAGGGTCAAGAAATCTTAAATGAAATTCATGTCGGAGATTGTGGACATCACGCCGGCTTGAGGTCGCTGGTAGCCAAGGCCTTCCGGCACGGGTTCTTCTGGTTGACAACTCACAAGGAAGCAGAGGACTTGGTTCGCAAATGTGACAGCTGTCAGAAGTTTAGCCGGCGTGCTCATGTTCCGGCTCAAGAGTTAAGGATGATATCAATTACATGGCCGTTTGCAGTCTGGGGGCTAGACATGGTAGGACCTTTCAAAAGATCCAAAGATAATAAAACGCACCTCTTGGTGGCGGTCGACAAATTCACCAAATGGGTGGAGGCAGAGCCGGTTAGCAAGTGTGACGCGGCTACGATGGTTCAATTTGTTAAGAAGCTGATTTACCGTTTTGGTTACCCTCACAACATTATCACCGACAATGGCACAAATCTATCTAAGGGGGCTATGAAAGAGTTCTGTGACAAGGAGCACATCCGGCTGGATGTTTCAGCAGTTGCGCATCCACAGGCTAATGGTCAGGCAGAGCGTGCTAATCAAGAGATTTTAAGAGGCATCAAGCCACCGCTTATGGTTCCTTTACAACGGACGCCCGAATGTTGGGTAGAAGAATTTCCTTCCGTCTTATGGAGTGTCAAAACTACCCCCAACAGATCTACATGCTATACACCTTTCTTTATGGTGTATGGTGCTGAAGCAGTATTGCCGAGTGACATCTGACATGATTCGCCACGTGTAGCGGCTTATGTTGAGACGGATAATGAGACGGCACGTCAAGACGCGTTGGATGCTTTGGAAGAAGCATGGGAGTTGGCGGCTGCCCTATCGGCGATCTATCAGCAAGACCTGCACCGCTACCATAGCCGCAGAATCAAGACCCGGACATTCCAGGAAGGTGACTTAGTGCTCCGGCTAATTCAGGACCAGACATGCATGCATAAGTTATCTCCTCCTTGGGAAGGACCCTTTGTGGTCAGTAGAAATCTCAACAATGGGTCATACTATCTCGTCGATATCAGGGATGACTCAAAGGCGATGGGTCAGGAAACCCGCCGGCCATGGAACATAGCACATCTACGGCCGTATTACACATAAGGGCGTTGAGACTTGCCATTGTATACTATCATTGTACATACCGTATATAAATAAGATAACATCCCCGCAAGACGAGACATCTTTTGTTACACACATCATTATTCATACAAGAAGAGTTCATAAAAATTCTAGTTGATAGATCAACTGCGGCGGAGGGCGGCTTCTTACCTTCGGGTATCGCTTCTAATGCTTATCGGCCCGCCTCTATGCCAAAATCTCTGGCTAACATGATTAGCCGCGCAGGAGGGCGGCTTCTTACCTTCGGGTATCGCTTCTAATGCTTTATCGGCGGGCGTTTACGCCATATTGCTGAAGGGGGCTTCTTACCGACAGGTATCACTTCTAACACCCTATCGGCCGGCTTCATGCCAAATCTCCGCCTAACATGATTAGCCGCGGTTGTAGGAAGTTTTTTACCGAAGGGTATCTAACCCTAACAACCGGCATAGGGCGGCTTCTTACCTCCGGGTATAGCTTCTAACGCCTTATTGGCCAGGCTTTATGCCATCTCCGGCTAACCAGATTAGCCATGGTTGTCAAGGGGTCTTCCCACCTCCGGGTGTAGCTTATCTAACCTTAAACAACCGGCGGAGGGCGGCTTCTTACCTCTGGGTATAGCTTCTAATGCCTTATCGGCCAGGCTTTATGCCATCTCTGGCTAACCAGATTAGCCATGGTTCTCAAGGGGGCTTCCCACCTCCGGGTGTAGCTTATCTAACCTTAAACAACCGGCGGAGGGCGGCTTCTTACCTTCGGGTATAGCTTCTAATGCCTTATCGGCCAGGCTCTATGCCATCCCCGGCTAACCAGATTAGCCATGGTTGTCAAGGGGGCTTCCCACCTCTGGGTGTAGCTTATCTAACCTTAAACAACCAGCGGAGGGCAGCTTCTTACCTCCGGGTATAGCTTCTAATGCCTTATCGGCCAGGCTTTATGCCATCTCCAGCTAACCAGATTAGCCATGGTTGTCAAGGGGGCTTCCCACCTCCGGGTGTAGCTTATCTAACCTTAAACAACCGGTGGAGGGCGGCTTCTTACCTCCGGGTGTAGCTTCTAATGCCTTATCGGCCAGGCTTTATGCCATCCTCGGCTAACCAGATTAGCTATAATTGCCAAGGGGGCTTACCACCTCTGGGTGTAGCTTATCTAACCTTAAACAACCGGGGAGGGCGGCTTCTTACCTCCGGGTATAGCTTCTAATGCCTTATCGGCCAGGCTTTATGCCATCCTCGGCTAACCAGATTAGCTATAATTGCCAAGGGGGCTTACCACCTCCGGGTGTAGGCTACCTAGTCTTGGCTACCGATGTCTTCTATGTTAACAAAGCAACATAAGGGCTCAAGACAGCATACAAAGGCAATGACAGTTGAAGAGCCGGATCATTTTATACAGCAGAATAGAACAAGATTTAGCAGAAGCAAAAGTGGCATCTAGTCTATTACATACACTCCCTAAGGAGCCCAAAATTTTGGACAAGTTTTGTTTCAACGCCACACGGCGAGTCATGGAGAGTCGGCTGTTACAAGTTTTTCAAGGTAAGGGATAGCTAGTTGCCGGGTCATCCTACTCTGGCTCTTCGGTGGCCCCGATCTGGAGATTGTCCAAGTCCCAGTTGCAGTTCGTTAGAGCTGCAAAAGAGCCTTCTTCAAAGTAAGGAGACGGATCAAGGTCAGGAGCGAAGAGGTCCTTACTGCGGGCTGGTGTTAAGTCCTTGCACTCGTAAAGCGGGCCATGGATTCTCTTTTGATCAGGGCCATAAGCCGCCTGGTAGGTCGTCAGGTCAACTTCCTCCGCTAAGACGGAAGCCATCACTCTGGAATCCTTTACGCATCGGCTGTAGTCAGCATCGGTGAACTCAGAGCCGTCGTCTTTCTTGGAAGGGAATCCATCCATCATCTCGACTGAAGTCAGCTCCGGAGAGAAAGCCAAGGCCCGGCTGATGCCCGCAATCACCCCTTGGCAGGTGGCTGATTCTTTAACTCGACAATCTGCTTGGGCATGGTGGACAAGAGCTCCAGGACGCCCTTGAGAGTCGCAGGAATCTTGTCTTTGTACTGCATAGCTTTGATGATGCACACTACACCGTAGTAGAGTTGCTCTGTCAGGGTGTAGACGGCTTTCAAGGGCAGCAGGCTGTCAGAGGCCAGTTGGCGGCTCCTAGGGCCTGTGTAAGTCGGAGATTTCATGGTAAGTCGCCAGCACAAGTATTATATGCCAATTGAGTGAAAGTTGTCGGAAACTCACCAAAGAGGGCGGCTGTCATTTTGGTGATGTGGCGTTCCAAAGATTGGAGCTCATCTGATACGATCATCAATCGCTGGTCAACATCATCCGCCCGCTTAGTCAATGAAACTTTTTCAGAGCCGGTTGACTCTTTGAAAGCGGTAAAGTCGGCCTTGATTTTAACCAACTCCTCGAACAGGAGCTGGCATTTCTCATCAGTGGCACTCCGGGCAGCTTGTTGTGCAGCCAAATTGGCTTTTAAGTCGGCCAATTGTGACCCGGCTTCAGTTAAGGTTTCCTGTGACACATCAAAGTATAGAATAAACGGGCAAGTCTCAAACAGATTGCAAGCAATATGTGTGACACTTGGGGGCTAATGTCTATTTTCAGAAGTTCGACATGAAAGTCCTGACTCAACCTTTGAACAAGATTGAGCCAACCCTTGGCGGCTAGTATTGGCTCTCTTATTTATCTTCTAAGAAGTTCTGGTTCAAAATTATCAATCATTGAGCCGGCCCTTGGGGGTTATATACTGGTTTTTCATAACGAGGATGATCATAAAAGTCTCGGCTCAACCTTTGGAAAGATTAAGCCGACACTTGGGGGCTACGTAACGATATAAGGAAAAAGGAATACCTCATATTTCTTCTTCATGAGGTTAACTAGGTGGAGCTCCAGATCCCGGCTTGTGGCTAGCCGGTTCATATAGCTAGCATGAAGCTCCTCGGCTGTCATCTTCTCAAAAGCAGAAGATTCAAACTCCAACTTCTTCGAGGCTTCAGACGTTTCTTTATGCTTAGTCAGCACGTGAGCCGGGGGAGACTAGAAGCCAGAGCCGGTAATCATGACGTCCGGAGTGGCAGCATTCTTGGTCATCTGGGCAGGACTTGGTGGCTTTGAAGGATTCCTTGGAGGGCTCTCTGGGATGATGTCTTCCACAGTCGGCCCAGTTGATGCGGCTGGCGGATCCACATCCGGTCGTGACTTGCCTAGTTGTTCGTGTTCCGGCTCTTGGGCCGCGGGGCTAGGTGAGGACTTGTTCGTCTTTCGACGCTTTGCCTAAGCCCTGGAGAGCACGAACGTCAGAAACTAGGGATTACAGCCGCCAAAGGGAACATAAGTGCATGGTTAAAGGAAGTACTTACAACGGATTGATCTTAGGAGGCGGCAGGGCGGTTGCCGTAGAATCGCCAGAGGAAGGTGACCTTTGAGAGATAGTTGAGAAAAGATAAGACAGTATTGAAATGGCAAAGCAAACAAGTCAAACAAGAGATATATACCTTTGCAGGGCGTTTGTTTGGAGCCGGGGAGTTCGGTAAACCGGACACGAGATCTGTAGAGCCGGTGCTGCGGGTCTGGCGACGATCAGCCTATTATTGCTTTTTAAAAAGAAATTGAGGGTCCAGATAAGCAAGAGGGTGAGAGAGAGGAACTTTCCTAATAACCCGCCGCGGCTTCCGAGGGATAAAGTATTCTGAGCCGGAAGAAACATAGATTACCTCAGGGGCGTTGGCGTGGCTGGTCTCCACGTCATCCTGTGAGTAAAACAGGTGTTAGTAAAATGAGAAAACAAAGTCTCAAAAAACAGCTAAAATTGTACCTCTAAGCCGGATGATTGTGGCGGGTCAAACCATCCCTCTTGCGGGGCGTCCTTCCTGGGCTTCTTAGCCGGGGCCTTTTTCTTGGTCTTTTTCAAGGGAGGGATGTATTCCTTCTTCCAGAAATCAGAGTCAGCCTGAAAGAATAAGCCAGTTAAAGGCGGTAGATCAGCAAGATACAAGTAAAGTCCAAGAGACGGATGGGAAGAAATTGCCTTACATCTGGGGCCGGATTAAGGGCACTAAAGGGGATCAACCCAATAGCGCTGCAGGCACCGGATGTCTCATGAACGAGACTTCGGATAGCAGTGGTGATGTCGTCTTCTGTCAAGGTTGACCGGCTGAAGCAGAGTGAGTTGTCATATTCGCCCTTGTACTCGCACATAAGGCGGCTTCTTTGGCTTAACAGCATGATTCGCTAAGAGATCCAGCAGCGGATCAGGTCCAGTCCGATTAAGCCGTTAGCCATGAGGGCCCTAATCTTGGCATGAGCCGGCTCGTATCTTGTGCGCTCTGAAGCTGACAGCCGGCCAGGAAGTTCTGACGTTGTCTTGAGCCGGGAAGGATGGTAACCCGACAGTGGACGTTCACCCTTTGGAGAAGTATCTTTGCAATAGAACCACATTTTATTCCAGTCCTTTGGGTGGCTCGGTAGCTGCATAGCCGGAAAGGTGATGTCCCGGCGCCTTTCGATAGAAATTCCTCCCAGCTCTAGACTCGGACCAGCCTTCACTTCAGTTTGACGGTTGGCATAGAAGAACTCCCGGAACAGGCCTACCGATGGCTTGGCTTGCAGATAGACTTCACACAACACTTGAAAGTTGCAGATGTTTGAGACGGGGTTGGGGGCGAGGTCTTGAGGATGGAGTCTGTAAAAATGAAGGACATCGTGGAAGAATTTTGAGCCGGGAGGCACGAAACCCCGTTCAATATGGTCCGAGAAAACGACCACCTCTCCTTCTTGGGGAACGGGCCTCAGTTCATCACCCAGGACCCGCCAGTGGATGGCATCTTTGGAAGGGAGAGTGCCAGCGTGAACAAAGTCCATCAAAAATTCTTCCGTAACGCACGACCCAACCCTGTTACAGGAGTTCGAGGCACGAGACATTCTGCCGGTTCAAAGATTACGGAAATGAAAACACGGCGAGTCAAGAGGAGATTAAAATCTATGGCGGCTTACGAGCTTAAAGATTCTATGTATAAGATGCTATACTCCGGCTGATGAGAGCCGGCGCAGAGGGGGGGAAATTTGGCTAAGTCCCAAAAACCAGGTTTCACAAACTAATGCTATATTTATGGATCTACAAAAGCAGGAAAAAAGGTTCCTATTTTTAGACCTAGTGAAGAACAGACGAAGCAGACGAAAACTGAAATGAGGAGAAGGAGCTGCGATGGGCCCGTGCATTGTGCACGATCACCCCGCACGTAGCGGCGCGGCCGGCGTGAGCGTCAAGGGTGCAGCCGATGTCGGAGGACCCCGAGCAACGGCGGCGGAAGAACCCGCACGAGGGCGACGGGCTTCTTGCAAACCCTACCGGCGCGGTAATGGATCTATGGAGAAGCATGGGATTACCGGTGACGACGCAGTGAAACACGGATGAAGCTCTGATTCGCACAGGTTGATGCAGCGGCCTGGCATCGACGGAGCGGAGGCGGCGCACGGAGCTGGAAGTGATGGAAGTAGTTGCGCCAGAGGAGGAAGATGAGGAAGCGAGCGGGAGAAGTAAAAGACCGCCTGGGGCGGTCCTATTTAAAAGGAGAAGGAAGAATGAGTGCAAAAATCCAGGCGACGGAAACGTTTCGGCCGAGGCGGACGCCTCGATTTTTGGGATAATCACTTAATGCGAAGATTTGATGGGTACATTAGCGAATCTTTCTTGCAGGTCTAAAAAGACGTCATGGCGGGTCATCCCGGGCGACTCGCCAAAAGAGCAAGACAAGAGGGTGAAGTGAGCAAGCTCAAATCAACCTAGGGCCTAATGTCGGGGATATAACCCCGCGGTATGACCCGCCCTAAGGACTCCGGGTTATGATTGACGGTTCATACACTAGCCCAAGGTGAGCCGGTGGTCCTAAAGCCCAGGAAGCTTGGTGGCTCATAAGGTGGGACGGACAGTGGCCCAGAAGACCCGGAGTGTAAGCCACCCGGGGACAACTTGGACAGAAGATAGAGGAAGACTCGGATAGACAATGAGGGTCGGGACCCAATTGTATGACCCGTGGTCTAGACCTCCTATATAAGGGCAGACCTGGGGCGACTTAGAGGGGGGGGGGGTTATCGAATATTAGGCCAAGCGTTTGCTCCCTTGTAATCGATACATCAAGCAATAAAAACACAAGCAGGACGTAAGCTATTACCTCGAGTTGAGGGGACGAACCTGGGTAAATCCGTGTCTCTCGTCCCTATCAACCCCTTTGAGTCCATCACGTTAGCGATGGCCTCGAACCGAAGTCCGTTCACCCGGACATCTACCATGATAAAACCACGACAGTAAGCAATATCAGGATTTATGATACGTTTATACTTGGTCAAACTTAAAGATGTTTGATTTTGGACAAACTATAGAATTTCAAAAAAATGAAAGGAGATGGAGTAAGAGGTAATTAACCATAGAGTGAGATATTGCCTCATCTCCAAAGGTTTGCATGAAAAGAGAGGGATGGTTACGCCCTCGTGTGGGTTTTCTCAAACTAAATGTTGATGCTTCTTTTGACCCCGACCTGCTTACAATCATAATTGGGCGGTCCTAATAGGCGAGAAAGGAAGATTCCTTATTGGGGGGAATGGAAAGATAGATTGTTGCACGAATGTATTGACGACGAAAGCTTAGGCCTTAAAGTTTGACCTATCGCTTGCACAAAGGACGAGATGCAATCGTATTATAATAAATTCAGACAACATGGAGGTGATTCATACCATGAATAAAGGGGGGCGATTGGTGGGACCAACATCGAATTGGTTAGATTTGAGCATTGTAATAGAGAGGCTAGTAAAGTTGTTCATGAACTCACTAGATTGGCTAGATTTTCTTTACATTTGTGTTTGGTTTGAGGATCCTTTAAATCAAATTTACCAACCCTCATAAATGATGTAATGGTTATTGCAAATGAATAAAGTTGGCGGAGAGGTCTCACGACATCAAGGCCAAGAAGGAAGAGACATCCATCAAGCGCAACGTCGTGAAGGACGAAATAAGACCATGAGGTTTCACAAGTTCATCATGGTGCAAGAGAAGTTGATCAAGCTTCAAGATAAGAAGGTTGGGCTTGCGACCACTTCAAAGGAAATGAAGATGTTGACCATGAAGATTCTGACTTAGATCCCAATGATGTGAAGATCATGCAAGCTTGCCATGCTAGGATGCTGAAGCGCTTGGCAGACGAGGACGAGGAGCAGGTCGGTGAGGAGGAGTCAGTCGCATAGTGAAGTATGTGGCAGGGACAGCCGGTCTGGGAGGCAAAGAATTTAGATTTTTCGCACGGATAACCGGACTTTCAACTTTTGGGCTCGACCGCATGTACAAAATTTTATGAACATCCGACATCTGGCACATTTTTGTTGTGATTGCATATGGTTGCACTTCATATAAATTTCTATTGATATGTATATGCATGTCAAATGGAGGAGGCCGGACTTGTGCGAATATTTTATGTATAGGGTTGGATGACCTCTGCTAGCACTATTCGCGGACATGCCCAGGCATGTCTACGGACGTTTAGGTGTCCATTTTGATGGACTACGTTGGAGATGTTCTTATTGGTGAGGATTTCACCACTAGGAAAAGGCTTATAGGTGAACCCCAATTAGTGGCAGGCGGGACAAGTCACCCGCCACAGCTACTTTGAAACGTTAGCAGTGGCGGGTAATAAGATGGACTCGCCACAACTATCTCAACAGTAGTAGCGGGTGTTTCCCACTTCCTGCCATACATAGTACATTCCATATGTTTTTTTTGCATACCTCTGCTATGGCGGGCATGCCTCTACGCCCACCAAAGTATTTTACCTAGCTATGGCGGGTGGCCTCCGTACGCCCGCCACTGTTGTTAGCTCTCCCGGTGCGTACTATGGCACAATACAACTGTGGCAGATAAATATGTTCGCCCACCACAACTAAACCTCCTTCCACATCTTCCCTCCTCAAATTACAAACCCTTTCAGCCTCTCGCAAAAAATAGTTTCATTTTTCATTACCCGTCGCCCTCAACCCCAACCCCGTGCCTCGCCGCCGCCGCGCCTCTCCTCCGCCACCTCGCACCCTTCTCACCGCAGGGGCCCGACCCTCATCGCCGCCCGCCTCCTCCATGGCGGCCTTGCCTTCATCCCCATCCACCTCTTCCACCGTGCCCCCTCTCGCCGCTGCAACCCCACCCAACCGTAGTTGGGACCCTCCTGCGCACCGTCAGTCATCTCGACCATCGGGGCCGGCTTCCACACCGTCCACTACATCGACCACCGGATCCGTTGTCCGCAACGTCGGATCCTCCATCCACACCGCCGGATTCGCTGTCCAAGGTAACCAGGTATATTTCGTCACCCACTCTAGATGCACTCTAAATTTCTCGCACTTAATATGTGCATTGTTAAGCATAGGCAATTGTACGTGTAATTTTCAGATTCAATGCCAAATGTTTTAGGAATATGATTTGTTCCAACCTTTTTAATAGGAAATCATATGCTAAGTGCAAATGTTTTGGCGAAAAGTTGATTAAATTCTTTTTCACCAAATTTCTCACAGTTAATATGCCCATTGTGAAGCAAAAGTCATGCCAAAATTTGCACATGTAAGGATTTGATGATATGCATTCTGTCTTACAACATTTACAGGGATTCCATGGCTCCTAGATGTTCTCGTGAATAGGAGTTGGAGTGGCGAAGGGAGTTGGTGGTGCGGGGAAAAGGATTGACGATGTAGTGTTCACATGGAGAGATTGTATGCGAGAGCTGAAAGAGGCGGAGAATATGGCACGTGAGACTGAGAGTAGTTACTAGGAGCACAAAGTCAATATGTGCAAGAGTTGTGCCAAAACACAACTAAAAGTTGTGGCAGGCGTCATCTTCCCAGAGGCCAACGCCGCAGATCAAGCTCGGATGCCTCCTCAGAGTAGTCCCCATTTGGTTATCAAATGGGTGTTGCAACAAGTGACATCTTTGTGCCCGGCTAAGATAGCCCGATGGGGAAGTGTTGTCGGGTTACTTCCGCCGAGAATGCCCCCACCGCCACCAGATTTTGCTCATTAATAGTATTGTAGTAAGATTAAGCTCTAGTTTAAGATTTAGTTTTATCATTATTGGTCTCGATCTAGCAGTTCGGTCTGGACTTGTAAGGTTTATGAAATCTAGTCATCTTTATTAACTCAGGTTGTCATCAACAATGATATATATACACCCACCCAAGTGTTTCTTTCATTTATGCTAATGTGTGTCAACAATGACCACTTTCAAATATTACTTTAATCCCCATGAATGGATTAATGGTGGGTAGTACCAACCACCTCCCGTTGCAGATTGCATGAACAATAGCGGGTTATCTCGTGTTGCCCGCCACTGTAGAGGCTCTACCAATGGCGGGTAGGCGCCCGCCACTGATGAGGTTATAGCAGTAGCGGAAGGTCAGTGGCGGGTGCCCCTGGAAGCTTGGCCCATCACTGATGACCTTTTGCACCCGCCACTGCTAGGCATTCCTGTAGTAGTGATTGGGACTATCATGAGCTTAGGTTTAGTTATAAGTGTGTGTGGGTGTGTGGGTGAGAGAGAGAGAGAGGGAGGGAGAGAAAGAATGATCATGTGGTCTTGTGCACTTCTTGATATTAGTGTGTGTAGGTACATAGTCGAAGGGGTATAACCTATGGTAGTGAATGTATTAAGTCTACCAACAACTGTCTAGGGAATGTTGTTGAAGGCCCCCCTCATCTAGATGAAATGCCGTTATATAGGGTCTTGTTTTAGGGTAGCCTTCATATATATTGAACTTCTTGGTGTGTAAGTCTTAGACTCCTATGTATTTGATAGTCTCGTGGTTCCCTTTAAGAAAAGCTAGGGTGGCACATTTTAGGGAACCAACCGCCTAGTCATGAACCCCTTGCATCACATACATACAGGCTAATATGGCTCGATATGCACCACACATGAACATGATGAAACCACTTAACGTCATACGACACCAAGAGAAGAAGTGGGATGTCATCGTCGAACCTAACATGTCCACTGCATAACATGGTGGATCTAGCAAAGTACGCCAGATTTAGCCATCCCATGCCATTTCACGTTTGGAACTGGTAGGAACCTCATTGAGTTGGTCCATGACACAACCGCCGCAAGTCGGAGACCATCCTACCCGACAGAATGGGCCACAACATGCCCAGATCCACGCACAATCGTGCATGATATTTTTCACCGACCAACCTCTATAAGGCCCTAGCGTTGCAGCAGAGTACCACCCACACTAGATTCAACACTGCCAAATAGACATGCCACCAACACCATAAACACAACTCCATTCTCCTTCGGACAACCTCCAGCATGCACTATTGCACCTCAACCACATGTAGATCGGTGATGCACTTGCCTACCACCGACCACAATAACTAGGGCGGCTGGGCCCATCTTGAAAGAGCATGGTGTCTGTTGGGGATATAACCCCACGGTATGACCCGCCCTAAGGGCTTCAGGTTATACCTGACGGCTCGTGCACCGACCCAAGTGTAAGCCGTAGGCTTAGAGCCTAGGATGCTTGGCGGCTCATAGGATGGGCCGGAAGGTGGCTCGGACAGAGAAGACCCAGGTGTGTAAGCCGCCTAGGGACAATTTGGACAGAGAAGATGGAGGAAGACTCGGATAGGCAATGAGAGTCGGTTACAACTTGTATGACCCGTGGTCTTGACCTCCTATATAAAGGTAGACCCGAAGCGACTTAGAGGCAGGTGATCGAGAATTAGGTCAAGCTTTAGCTCCCTTGTAATCAATACAACAAGCAATACAAGCACAAGCAGGACGTAGGCTATTACCTCGACGTGAGGGGCCGAACCTGGGTAAACTCGTGTCCTTCAACCCAATCAACCCCTTTGAGTCCATCATGTGAGCGATGGCCTCGAACCCAAGTCCGTTGACTCGGACATCTGCCGTGACAAAACCACGATAGTGTCCCCATGTTTGGTTTTGGTAATTGATGACAATCCCTATAGACTAATGGTTGCCTGAAATTATATTTGAAGGGTTTGTCCATAGGCAATGTTTGAAGACATTTTGTTGGCTTCAAGGTTGAAAGAAGGAGATTATGTGATGATCAAGATGTTATTCAAGGATTTATCCAAAGGCTAGACATGTAAGAGCCTATTGTCAGCATGTCTCGAAGAAGAAGATTGTATGAACATTCCTATTTACATTCAAGACATCATCTTAATGAAGAGAGAAAATAATATTCAAGGTTGATCAAGACTAAGTACAAAGAGTGATTCAAGTTGATCAACGCACAAAGCATAGAATATGCACCAAGTGGGATCATGTGACCGATGGTATGGTAAGCATTATCCATTACCTTTGTGTACTAACCCATGATCTATGTGGGGTTTGTTTGTGGGGTTAGGTTGTGTTGTGCAAGTTCAAGTGGAGAATCATGAAGAGATCACATGCTTGAAGCTTGACATCCATTCTCGTGATAACAGGCATGTGAAGATGTGACTAAGATAGGCTCACCCATAGTGGAGTATGAGAGATGAATTTACTAATCTTCATCAAGCCAACACAATAAAGAAAGGTGGTCCAACTTGAGGAAGTAAAGATCGTCATTATCTAGCTCAAGTGGACTATGCGCAAGGCAAAGGTTTGACCTTGATAGGTTTTCTATTTTACCGGTCTCATGGTGTTAGTTGGGAGGTAGGATTATAGGATTGGTTGCCGTACTATCAAGGGGGGCTCTCAAATGAGTAGCTTGATCATATAGTTCATAGAGAGCTCAAACTATTGCTTCCTCGGCATCATATTTCTTGGTTATGGTTTTGGTTTTGTCTATGTGAGTTTTATAGCTTGTGTTCATCTTGATGACAAGCTCGAGTCCATCAAAAATGGATTTCGTATGCATCATCTATCGAGTTTTCGATGTTGGAGTTTTTGCCCGTTCTTCACTAATGGAGGTACCGTACCTCTATATCATTAACATATCTCTCTTGCTACTTTTGAAGATCTAGCAGTAGCACGGGAAAATAAAAGGCGTTGCAGGTATGGTTACCCACTCGACTATGCATAGTAACAGTGCGCTTAGTGGAAGCACGTTATTGATAACTCTATATCAGTAGCGCTCTTCTCCTTCCCGCGCTACTTGTAATCTACCCTTATCATCTTCCCCCACCCGCGTTGCTCACTCTCCCCTCCATAATCTCTCTCTCTCTCCCGCACACCATGTCATCGCCACCGTTGCCGCACCGTCATCTCCTCCATTGCCGCAAGCCTCCTCCAAGCCCTCCTCTCGCCTCCATCCTCGCCCCCGGCCCTCACCCTCCTCCCCCCTCCATCTTCTCCCTTCTCCCTCCTCCGGTCGCTGCCCCTTCTCCTTCTCCGGCTATGACGTGGCTTGAGACTGCGTCGGTATTTCCCCAAAGAGGAAGGGATGATGCAACACAACAATGTTAAGTATTTCCCTCAGTTATGAAACCAAGGTATCAATCCATAGAGGAAGATCAAGAACCTACATAAGCAGCATATGCACACAAATAACAAATACTTGCAACCCAACGCGTAAGAGATGTTGTCAAGCTCTCAACGGTAAAAAGATAGATTAGGTAGTGATAGTTTTGGTAAATAGATCACGCAAGAACACAAAATAAAATAGGTAAACAAAAAGTGAAGCAAGGTATTTTTGGTTTTTTTGGATTAATAGATCTAAAAACAAAATGGCAAAATAGTAGATCGGAAAGCAATATGTTGGAAAAGTTGATCCGGGGGCCATAGGTTTCACTAGTGGCTTCTCTCATTAGTATGGCGCACGGTGGGTAAAAAATTTACTGTTGGGCAGTTGATAGAAGATCAAATAATCATGACGATATCCAGGCAATGATCATTATATAGACATCACGTCCAAGATAAGTAGACCGAAATGATTCTGCATCTACTTCTATTACTCCACACATCGACCGCTATCGAGCATGCATCTAGTGTATTAAGTTTATGGGAAAACAGATTAATGTAATAAGAATGGTGATATGGTGTATACAAGATCTATTCATGTAGGAATAGACCCCATCTTGTTATCCTCAATGACAATGATACATGCGTGTCTTGCTGGCCCTTCTGTCACTGGGAAAGAACACCGCAAGATCGAACCCATCACAAAGCACCTCTTCCCATGGCAAGAAAAATCGGTCTAGTTAGCCTAACTAAACCAAAGATTCGAAGAAGAAATAGGAGGCTATGATTAATCATGCGAATAAGAGATCAAAGAAGACTCAAATCATATTCATGGATAGAAACGGATAATGAACTCAAAATTCATCGGATCCCGACAAACACACCGCAAAAGTCATTACATCAAATAGATCTCCAAGAGATCATTGTATTGAGAATCATAAGAGAGAGAGAGATAGGAATCCATCTAGCTACTTCCTACGGACCCATAGATCTATGGTGGACTACTCACGCATCATCGGAGAGGCACCATTGATGAAGATGAATCCCTCCATGATGGTGTTAGATTGGATCTCGAGGTTTTAGAACTTGTGGCAGCTGGAATTGTGTTTCAACGACTCTCCTAGGGTTCTCCGAATATTTGTGAATTTATAGGGTCGATAGTTGGTGGAGGGGGTCCCAAGGTGGGCACCACCCACGAGGCCACGTCAGGGGCCTCAAACGTGCCCTGATGGGTGTTCCCCACCTCAGGCCACCTCTCTGGCACTTGTCGAGCCCATCTGGTGTCTTCTGGTCCAAAAGCAATCTCCAAAAAAATTCTGGACGTTTGGGCTTCGTTTGGTATTGATTTTATGCGAAGTAAAAAAAAAGCAAAAACAACAACTGACACTTTGGCACTATGTCAATAGGTTAGTCCCAAAAAATGATATAAAGTTTCTATAAAATGATTGTAAAACGTCCAAGATTGATAATATAATAGCATGGAACAAGAAAAAATTATAGATACGTTGGAGATGTATCGACATCCCCAAGCTTAACTCCTACTCGTCCTCGAGTAGGTAAATGATAAAAATAGAATTTTTGATGTGGAATGTTGCCTAACATGTTCATCACATATTGTTTTCTTTGTAGCATGGACATTTGGACTTCTATATGGTTCAAAGCAATAGTCTAGTTTTGATATGAAAACTTTAATACTCAAGCATATCAACAGGCAACCATGTCTTTCAAAATATCAACACTAAAGCAAGTTATCCCTAGCCCATCATGCTCAATCATTGATCTGTTCATGAAACACACTCAAATATTAGCTACACCTAATGTTCAAGTATGATCGTAGTGCCTCCTAGTTGGTGCTTTATAAGAGAAGATGGAGACTAAAATTGAAAAATAAAAATTGCATAAAGTAAATAGATAGGCCCTTCGCAGAGGGAAGTAGGGATTTGTAGAGGTGCCAGAGATCAAGGTTTAAACTGATAGACAAAAAATATTTTGGGTGGCATGCCTTTCTTGTCGACGAAAACGCGTGAGAGATTTCAATATCTTTCCATGCTAGATATATCATAAGCGGTTCCCAAACAAAAAATAAAGTTTATTCCTTTTTCCACCATACTTTCACTTGCCATGGCTAGCCGAATCCACGGTTGCCTTCCATACCAATACTTTCCAAGGAATTTATTATTTGATAACGTAAAGTAAAAAATTCTTTATTTTCATTTCATTTCGGGAATGGGCATCCCTATTACCGCCATACTCTCGTGCAATGACAAGTGAATAAACACTCATTTTGAGAATAACACATCTAGCGTGGAAAAATATCGGTCACCCCCTACCGTTTCATGAGCGATACGAGCACACAAAAAGGAAAAATTATTTTGAAAATTAGAGATGGAACATACAAATTTGCTTGGAACGGCATGGAAATACCGTATATAGGTAGGTATAGTGGACTCATATGGCAAAACTAGTTTTAAGGATTTTGGATGCACAAGTAGTATTTTTACTTAGTACAAGTGAAGGCTAGCAAATAGATTGAGAAGCATCCAATTAAGAAACAAAAAATCACATAAGCGAGCATTAAACATACATAACACCGAATAATGCACCATAAGTAGGATGTAATTTCGTAACACAATTGTTGACTTTCGGCAGGACGCATGTCATCGTCGAGGCCACCACTGCGTCACACCCGGAAGCTTTGCAGGCGAAGACCACCTTTAGTCAGGATAGGATGTACCTCTTGTCCCCTTTCAAATTTGGCTGTTGTGGGATCCCTTCCTACCTGTGCGATAAGGGAAGAGGACCGTGACCACTATAAAGAAGGACGAGCTCCCATCATAGAGGGGGGTCGGATCCAGTTCATCATAGCCAAGAGCCCTCGTGAGGCCACCCAACCACTGTACTAGTTCATCCTTAGCCTCCTAGTGAGGCCAATCCACCACAAAGCAGGAGTAGGGTTTCACACCGCAAGGTGTCCCAAACCTGGGTAAATCCTTGCGTTCATCTTCTTCCCCGCTCACACTTACTCGACACGGCTAGCCGTAGGGTGACAAGCTTGAGACTCCGAGCCGGTTGACATCTACGCACACGCCCAAGTGTTCGAACCTCGCCGAGTTTTGCGAAGCCCCGATTCTGACATTTCACGTGCCAGGTAGGGCCGTATCATAATCTTCCTTTGGTTCCACTACGTCTCCGCTCCGTCGCTCCCATGGCCAATGCCGGCGGAGTTTGTGCTGAGCGCCGGGCCGCTCGAGTCACCCAGACGGCGCCCGTGGGCTGCGGCATCCCATGCCACTCCATCTCTCCCATAGCCAACACCATCGCCGACAGGATACTCATGAGAGGCAGGACTCGAAGTCACCACTCTCCGTGCGGTGTGGCGGCCGCACTTCTCCTCCGACCCCCAACCCCGACATAGCGTCGACCCCTCGTGCTCGCCCTGGGCCGGCAAACGCATAGGCTGCATTGCTTAAGGCACGCAAAGAGCCTCACAGTCATTTTGCTGCATGTCTCGCGGCTCCCGGGCCTCGCACGGTTGCTCGCATCCTTAGTAGATCGCGGGCGCCCGCGTCCGGTCGCCACGTCAAGGAGATCCTACGCCAGGCGGGCATAGCTCAGCCGCGACCTGAGGCCCGTAGGGTAAGATGAAGCCAGCGACCATCATCATCGTCGAATCTAGAGACTATCCCAGGATGTCGTCGTTTTCTCATGACAGATGTCATAGGGTGGCTTATCATAGGTGGTTGGGGCCGGAGGACGCCAACGGGATCCAGGTGCGAGATTGGGCACAGGCGGTGATGACACATGATGTACCCAGGTTCAGGGACCTCCGAGGGAGGTAACACCCCTAGTTCTGCTTGGTTTAGTTGGATGGCTGACTATGTATACAAGGGCGCTCCTGGAGCTGCATTTGGAGGATGAAGAAGGAGCATCTGGCTCGTCTTCCTCCACTGCTAGAGGGGGTTTGAGAGCTATGTGTGTGTGTGTGCGGGGATGACCGTCCGTCCCTGTTGCTTGGGGGGCTCGAGGTGTTTTGTAGGACACCCCCGGCTCTTATAATATGTTCTAAGTATAGGGGCGGGGGGACCCGGTTGGCAGTCTCTCCGGCTGGTCAGGGGGTCCCACCATTCGTGCCGTCTCATCGTTGGTGGGGTCCGCTGACTGAGCGGTCCCATCACCCGTTGGGGCCCGCCAGCCGGCTCTGCGATTGGCCCTCGCCCACCTACCGCGGCACGGGTCGCTCGGGGGGCGTCGCCTAGCGCCAGCCGGTCGAAGTCTCCGATACGTCCGGCCGCGTTGTAGCCACGCCGAGGCAGGTAATCGAGTGGGCGAGGGCGTGCCGATACTATTCCCTCGCCCGGTCGCGCTCGCCGAGGTCAGTGGCCGGGACGGTCGGACTGTAGCCACGCGCTGCAGTGCGTCAGTGGCCACTGTGTTGTCCGTGTTGTGTCGTTGTACGCGCACGTAGAGGGATGGGGGAGGCGGCTCAGAGGCAGCCGACCGCGCCCAGCCGGCCGAGAGTTGGGCCGGCTCCTTGACCAGCCGTCCGGGGCGCCAGCCGGCGCTAACTCGAGCCGAACGTCCTCCAGCCGGCCTCGACCAGCCGGCCGCGTAGTTTTTCTTCGAAGCGAAAGGGGGAGGACCCCGTTACTTTGGCCTGCCTAGGGGTAATAACCACGTCAGTAGTCCCCGAAGTTGGCAGGGGCCTGCGTCCGGCAAACGGAGGGGAGCCAGCGGCTTCCCCCTAGCTAAACCCGCCTTCGGCTCGAAGCCGAAAGGGCAGCCGGGTCAGCCGTTGGACCCAACGCCTCGTGTACCGACGCGCCGCCCCGGGACCCGCACCGGCACGCAATGCACCACGCGACGAGTGATGATGCCGCGGGTCCCACACACGCGGGGAAACAGGACGTCGCCTAGGCCTAGCCCGCTAGGACCCTAGGCGTATCCCAGTAGGCCTCGGGGCACATGCCAGGATCCTTTGCGCCCCGAAGCGGCCGTTACGGCCCGGGGCCACCCACGCGCGTGCGGAGTTTCCCGGGGAGTGGGCGCAGTTAATCCCCGGTCGTGGCCTCCCCTATAAAAGGAGAGGAAGGGCAGGGGCAGAGATACCCGCATCTCACTCGCCCCCTTGTTGCCCGTCTTCCTTGCTTCCTTGCCTTTCCCGCGCGACACCGTGCCCGAACACAGTCGCGCTCGCACGCCGCACCGCCGCCGCGATGGCTGATGGACGCGGCGGGAGCTGGGCTGGCTCCATTGTGGTCGAGGCGGACATCGCCGAGGTCCGCCATGCGCGCATGCTGCCGCCGGAGGAGTGGGTGGTTGCAACCGCGCTGGGCGACGAGGTGGCGCCGGCGCCACAGCCAGGGGAACATGTCGTGTTCCTCTGGCACTTCTCCAGGGGCTTTGGGCTCCCAGTGAGTCTCTTCTTCCGCTTTCTCCTCGATACCTTCGACCTGCAGCCGCATGATCTCGGCCCCAACTCGATCTTGTACCTTTCCGCTTTCGTGACACTGTGCGAGGGGTACCTCGGCGTTCTTCCCTTCATCGATTTCTTCAATCCGCTTTTCTATCTCAAGGCGTTGAAAAGCGACGCCTGTGGAGGCACGATGGTGTGCTACCGCGGCAGCATGCGCTTCCCCCCTCTTTCTCTCATCGACTCCGTCAAGGGGTGGCACCGGACGTTCTTCTACGTGAAGAACGCCGACCCGAAAATAGACCACATCCGACTGCCGCCATTTGTCGACAGGCAGCCCACCCAGATAAACTGGCTGGGGGCAGCCCCGCGTGGCATGGCCCTGGAGGAACTTGGTCGGCTCACGCAACTGAAGAGCTCCGAGGGGCTGGTCACCGCCGAACTGGTGGTGGCCTTTATCTCGCGCCGGGTGTTGCCCCTCCAGCTAAGGCCGCATCGGATCTGCGACATGTCCGGCCGGTACGTCCCCTGCCGGCTGTCCACCATCGAGCTGACGCCGGTCAGGTGGCAAAGCAGGTGAATGCCCTTACGGCATTCAAGCTACAGCCCGCGTCGTGGTCCTTTGGCATGGATCCGTACGACCACATCAACCGTTCCCCTGGTAAGTCTTTCGTCGAGGCTTCTTCTTCTTTGTTTGATACTTCCCAGCCGGCAGCCGGGTGGAGAGCTTACTTTGATGTGCTGACCGCAGCTGCTGGTGCGACAAAAGACGCCGGATGCCCCGCATCCTTAGATCTTCGAGGCAGAGCGTGAAAACTCTGAATCCGAAGACTACGAGATGGGAGGCCACCCGGAGGAGGGGTTGGACTCCTCGGGAGGAGTCGACGAGCCGGCAGGCCCGCGAACCGACGCTCCCAGTGGAGCCGGAGGGTCCGGCACGGCCGAGGAGCCCAGCGGAGCGGGTGAGTTCCCTCTTGCCCCGACGATCATGGACTGGACGGACGACGGCGATGACGATAATGAATTAATGATTCTGAAGGAGCCTCCTCCCTCAGCGCGCCAGGGTCGAAGGAGCGAGGAGCGGCCGTCTCAAGCCTCGGCGGTCGGAGCAGCCGGCCAGGGGAAGAGGCCGGCTCAGGGGGGCCGGCGGCTCCGCCGCCTGGCCTGAAGCGGGTGAAGGTGGCCGCACAGAGGCCGCCGCCACGCGCCAAGCGGGCCTTGCCCCTCGTCATCGGGTAATTTTTTTTCCTTAGGTGAGTTTTCTTCCGGGTCGCCAGCCGTTAAATAACCAGTCCTTGGGCACTGTAGTGACCCCATCGAGCTCCACAAGGAGGAGCTGGCAGGGGATCCGACGGATGCCGCCAGCCGGCTGGCCTATGAGCATGCGGCCACCCAGTCCGGGATACGAGGAGGGGCCTTGCACTCTAGGACCTCGAGTAGCCGGAGGCGGAGAAGGTCGGCGGATCCCCCACGAGCGTCGGACTCGGCGGCGGAGTCGACTCGCATGTCGAGGCCTTCGTCGAGCGAGCCACGAGTGGCGGCCATGGATCCGCCAGCGCCCCCGTCCATGCAGGAGGCGACCCAAGTGGGGGCGACGACAGCGGAGCCAGCTCCCGAGGCAGCCCGACCCAAGGTGCCGGAGGTGACCCCGCCTGCGGCCGAGCTGGCCCGGATCAAGGTGCCGGAGACCCCGGTGGCCTCAAAGGCGGCGCCAGAGGTGGCGGCCATGGAGGTGGAGGTGCCCTCCGTCGAGATCGTCGCGCCGGAGCGGCAGGAAACGGAGGCGGCGACGATGCTGGGCAGGGGGCCGGCAGGAAGCGACTCCCGGACCCTTGCCGTCATCAACCCGCCCCCGGCGGCTGGCATAGCGGCGAGCCCGGGTGGCAGCGGCGGCCAGGCCCGGAGGACCCTGTGGTAAATGCAGGAGGTGCTCCGAGTCTGGGAGGCGTTGGCGCATGCGCCAGCCCTACCGGCTCCCCAGGCGGGCGGCCCGGTCCCCTCCTTCGGGGACTTGGGGAGCGTCTTGGACCGGTGCCGGTAGGAGCTGGCCCGGTTCGCGGAGGCGGCAGACGCCGCGCTGTAGCGTGCAAAGGTAAGCTCGATAGCTTTGTCTTAGAGTTTTCAGTGGGGGCGCGCAAGCGCACCCACTGGGTGTAGCCCCCGAGATGTGGGCTGGCTGGCCGACTGATGGGCAGCCGGGCCGGATCTCTTTTCAGCGCGTCTTGATCTGTTGCCTCCTTTCAACAGGAGGGAACCTCCCTGTGGCAGAAGCTATTTGAGGAGGCGGTCGCCATCCACAACCGTGGAAAATACGACTTCTACTACCTGGAGGAGGAGTTGGCGCGCGTGCAAGGTCAGTTGAACTTCGCAGGAGGGGAACATAGCCCCCGAGAACCGGCTGACGCCTGTCATGTCTTGCAGGTGACCTGGCCACCCTTTGGGAGGAGAAGGCCGGGCTCGTCACCGAGCGGGACCGGCTGGCGCAAGACGTCCAGGCGGCCATGCAGGAGAAGGACCGGCTCGCCATGCTGCTAGTGGACGGGGAGGCGGTCCGGGACTGGCTCAAAGCCGAGGCGACAAAGGAGGTGGCAGCCTGGGAGAGGGCCGTCAAGGAGGCGGCTGATGCCGGTCGGAGGACCGCCGCCCTCCAAGACGAAGTGACCTGTCTCAAGAGGACGCTCAAGGAGGTCCGGGGCTCCCTTGCCGCATTGGAGGCATTTGTGGAGGCGGAGCGGACGACCATGCTCAACTTCTCCCTTGGGATGGACGACGCCATTGAGGGTAAGTGTTTTTCCCTCTCTTCTCCAGCCGGTCGCTTTTTCCCTTTGCCGATTCTTGTGTTTCGATTTGCCTTTCTTCCTTCTTTTTCTTTGCCTCAGGGCGCTTCCCAAAAACTCAGCATCGTGCTGCACGCTCCGTCGAGGAGCACCGGGAGTAGCTTCAGGAACGGGGTCGCTCCATCGAGCAGGAGGCCCCGTGGGACGTGGACGAGATCGGGCTCGCCATCGAGATGCGGATGACCCATCTTGAGCAGAGCGTGGATCGGCTGAAGACAGGCGGCAAAGAGGTTATTTCCGCGTTGTGGCTGGGTCGCGGGGGTGCTCCGACGAACTGTGTGGCCCAGTGGCTGGAGCATGCCGTCCCCCGCCTCAAAGCCTGGAAGCCGTCGGCCGCCCAAGCCGGGGCGCAGATGGCGCTCCGGTTCGTTATGTCGTGGTATCGTAGCGTGGATCTGGGCCGGCTGGCGAACATGCGGGACGTGCCGGCCGTGGAGCGGGAGGCTCGTGAGCCGGCCCTTATCCACCGGGACAACGAGCTCACGTTGTATGTTGACGCGGACGAGTTCCAGCCGGCCCTTGGCAAGGACGGTGAGCCGTTGCCCGAGGACTCCTTCGGCATCCCTCAAGGCCTGACGGATGATGAGGTTGCCGACGAGAGCACCGACTCGAGCGTCAAGATGGCCGATACCGAGGAGCCCGCCTCAAAGGCCAAGGAGGCTGACCCGAAGGCCGCGACCACCTCCGAGGCAAGAGCTGATCCGCCCAGCAACGCGCCGGCTGGGGGCACGTCGGCTGGCGACGCGCCGGTGGCCTGAGCCCCTGGGCGTTTTTATCTTTCTCTTTTCTCTCCCTCCAAGTTAGGCTCGAATCCACCCACCGGGGGTGTTTTATGTAATGAACTATGCTGGCCGTGAGCCGCTTTTGTCTTAACATTTAAGCTATGAATATTTAGCGTGTTTGCCGTGTTACTCATGCCGACTCGTCCTTATCCTTTTTTGCCTGCTTGATTCTTTTCGGTCCTTCTCCTTTTCTCCTTTGGTTTCGGCCCCGCCAGCCCGACAGCCGGGAGCCGGACTATAGCCGGGTCGGGGCGTCCGCCTCAGGGGAGCCGGGTCAGAACTTAGGAATCGCGAGGGCCTTTCGGGATAAGTAGAGTGGTAGAGATGCGACGATGGTCCGGCTGGGCCTAGTCGGGGTCTCCCTTCGTTTGACCTTTCATGTGAGCCAAACCTTGCCGCCCCGAGGCCCCGTCAGCTGGACAGTCGGGAGCCGGTTCTGTAGCTGGTAAGGGTGGGGAGGCTTGGCCGGCTCACATTACTTAGCCAATTTTTGGAGAAACGTTCTAGGTCTAGCCGGCTAGCCCCCGGGCCCGGAGCCGGGTCGGGGAGTCGGCGAGTGAGGGAACTTTTGAGGGAAACGAAATAGGGTGCGCCCCAAGAGCCGGCCTGGGGCGCCCATTGCATTCATAAGCCCAAAAGGGTGGGGATACATACATACATTGGTTTTTCTCAATAGTAAAAGAGGCGTAGGAGTGCCGCATTCCACAGGCGCTTCGTCTCCTCACTAGAGGCATCTCTCTTGCGCTTCTGCGGCTTCTAGGCGTCTATTAGGTAGTATGCATTATTGTGCAGTGCCTTGCTGACGATGAAGGGGCCCTCCCATGGGGAAGACAGCTTGTGTTGTCCGGCTGTTCGCTGGACCCGCCTGAGGACCAGGTCCCCTTCGCGAAAGGAGAGTGGCCGGATCCGCTTGCTATGGTAGTGCCGGAGCTTCTGCTGGTAGATTGCTTTCCGGCTTAGGGCCAGTTCGCGAGCTTCCTCGAGTAGGACGACACCGTCTTCTCTTGCCTCCCTTGCGTCCTTCTTCGTGTATAGGGCGAGCCGAGGTGAATCGAACTCGATGTTGGTGGGGATGATCGCCTCGGACCGATACACAAGGAAGAAGGGAGTGTAGCCAGTTGAATGGTTCGGGTGGTCCTGAGACTCCAAAGGACGACCGGCAGCTCGTCGATCCAGTAGCCGGCCGACCTTACTAGCAGTGTCACGAGCCAGGGCTTGATGCCGGACAGGATGAGACCGTTCGCCCTCTCGACCTGGCCGTTTAACTGCGGATGAGCGACGGAGGCCAGGTCGAGCCAGATTCCTTGCTTGGAGCAGAAGCACACGAGTGCACCCTTGGCGAAGTTTGTGCTGTTGTCAGTGATGATGCTATGGGGAACGCCATAGCGCACCGTGATGTCGTCAATGAACCGGACGGCCGTGGGGCTGTCCAACTTCTTGATTGGTCACGCCTCGATCCACTTGGTGAATTTGTCGACAGCCACCAGCAAGTGCACCATGCCACCTCGAGCGGTCTTGAATGGTCCCACCATGTCCAACCCCCAAACGACGAAAGGCCACGAGAGGGGGATGGTTTGGAGGGCCATTGCCAGCAGGTGGCTTTGCGTGCTGAAGCGTTGGCAGCCTTCGCACTCGTCGACCAACTTCTTGGCCACCTCGAGTGCAGTCGGCCAGAAGAAGCCGTGGTGGAAAGCCTTGGCCACTAGGGTCCTGGAGGCGACGTGGTGCCCGCACTCACCCTGGTGGATATCGAGGAGGATCTCCAGACCCTTTTCCGGCTCGACGCATCGCTAGAAGACACCGGTGGTGCTGCGATGGACGAGCTCGTTATTAATGATGCCATAGGCCGTGGCCCGGTGTTGGATTTGCCTTGCCAAAGCCTCATCCGGGGGCAGCTCGCCCCAAGAAATGCCAGGATGGGTTGGGCCCATGAGGGGGCCATGACGGGGACCGGCTTGGGAGTCCCCGGGGCCGGATGACCAGCCCCCGAGGCCGGCGCGCCAGCCCCCGGGACCGGCTCGAGAGCCCCCAGGACCGAATGATCAGTCCTTGGGACCAGTTCACCAGCCCCCGGGGTCGGCCGGTCGATGGTCATCATGACGACTGCATCGTAGGAGCCGGCCGACCCGGGTGCTGCCGGCTTGATTGATGCTAGCAGGGCGGCCGACGGTTTGGGAGCTGGTGGCGAAGGTGCCGGAGAGGCGGCTAGGACCGTTGATGGGCCGGTGGCGCTCGCCGGCACGAAGATTGACTCCGATTATGGGGAAGGCTTGATCGATGGCTTGAGCAGCTGTTCGAGGGAGACGCCGGCTGGGATGGCCTGCCGGGTGGAGCCGATCTTTGCCAGTGCATCCGCTGCCTCGTTGTCTGCCCGTGCGACGTGATGAAACTCACAGCCCTCGAAGGTGCCGGTGGGCTGTTGTACGAGGAAGCGGTAACTGGCCATGTTGGCATCCCTAGCGTCCCATTCGCCAGAGACTTGCTGCACCACGAGGTCGGAGTCGCCGAAGCAGAGGATGCGCCTGATGCCGATCTCCTTGGCGAGCCGGAGGCCATGGACGATGTCCTCGTACTTGGCCACGTTGTTGGAGGCGGCGAAGTGGATCTACAGGGCATATTTGAGTTGGTCACCCTTCAGGGAGGAGAGGACTATGCCGGCACCCAGGCCGGTCCTCATTTTCGAGCCATTAAAATGCATGCGTCAATGCATGGAGTCTGGGGGAGGCGGCACGAACTCCGTCTCCGCCTAGTCGACAAGGAAGTCAGCCAACGCCTGTGACTTGATGGCGGTTCTTGGCTCGTACCGGATCTCGTGATTGGCGAGGGCGATGACCCATTTGGCGATCCGGCCGGTGGAGTCCCGACCGCTCATGATTTCACCGAGCAGGACCGTGGTTACCACGGTGATGGCAAGTTCTTGGAAGTACTGCTTGACCTTCTTGGCGGCGAAGTATATGTCATAGCACATCTTCTGGTAGTGGGGGTAGTTCTGCTTGGACGTGGAGAGGACCTCGCTGAGGTAGTAGACGGGTCACTGGACTGGCAAGGAATTTCCCTCCTCCGACCGCTCGACCACCAGGACGACACTGATGACGCGGGTGGTCGCCGTGATGTAGATGAGCAGGGGTTTCTTCTCAGCCGGCATGGCTAGGATGGGCGCATGGGTGAGAGGCTTCTTGAGGCCGTGGAAAGCCTCGTCCACCTCGTCGGGCTAGTCGAAAATGCCCGGCTTCTTGGTTTGGCCCGACTCGATTAGAGCCGTCTTGCGAAGGAGCCCGTAGAGGGGCAACGCCTTCTCCCCAAACCGGCTGATAAACCGGCTGAGCGAGGTGAGGCACCGGTGAACTTCTGGACGTCACTGAGCCAGGTCGGCTTGGGCATGCGCTCGATCGCGCTGATCTTCTCGAGGTTAGCTTCGATACCGCGAGCAGACACGAAGAAACCCAAGAGTTGACCGTCCAGGACGCCGAAGACACACTTCTCTGGTTGAGCTTGATCTTGTACTCGCACAAGTTCGCGAAGGTTTCCCAGAGGTCATCGAGGAGGCTGAAATTCTTCTTGGTTTTGACGACGATGTCGTTGACATAGACGTGGACATTCCTGCCTATCTGAGGCAGGAGGCACTTTTGCATACACCGCTGGAAGGTGGCGCCTGCGTTCTTTAGGCCGAAGGACATCGTGATGTAGCAGTAGGCCCCAAAGGGCGTGATGAATGAGGTCTTGAGCCTGTCTTCTGGGTCCAGCTTGATCTGGTGGTAGCCGGAGTAGGTGTCCAGGAAGGAAAGCAAGTCGCAGCCGGCCGTGGAGTTGATGACTTGATCGATCCGTGGCAGAGCGAATGGGTCCTTGGGACATGCCTTGTTCAGGCTAGTGTAGTCGATGCACATGCGCCAGGTCTTGTTCTTCTTTAGCACCAGGACTGGGTTGTCCATCCAGTCTGGGTGGAACACTTCCATGATGAATCCGGCTGCGAGCAGCCGGGCGACCTCTTTGCCTATATTACGCCGCTTCTCCTCGGATAAGCGGCACAGGGGTCGCTTGACCGGCTTAACGTCCGGCCGGACGTGGATTTTGTGCTCGGCGAACTTCCTCGGAAAACTAGGTATGTCCTTGGGGGACCATGCAAAGATGTAGCGACCCGACCTGAAAGGTCAAGTCTCCGGTGTTTCCTTACCATCCCAAGATCATGCTGGTACACACACGGTACATCCATGTATATATCAAAGGGAAATCACACAGCATTATATTAATCGAAATCTCATATCGAGTCCTTTATTACAATAAAAATTACAATAAAGTGGCTAAAAGCCAACTCATGAGAATATCTAAATCTTGCGGAAGCGTCGAAGGTAGATGAGTCCATCTGACTCCAAGGGCATCTCACTGAGCATAGAACGTGTCCTCACTCCTGGTCGGAAAAGTACTCTGCAACATGATACGTTGCAGCCGTGTAGGTCAGCATATGGAATATGCCGGCAAAGTCACAGTAGAGGTGTGAAAATAATCAGCTAGTCTATATGCATATATGGCAGGTGGGGTGGTAAGTTTTTGCGTAAAGCCAAGTTTTTTCCTACATCAAGGGAGGGGCTAAGCAAAATATTACTAAGTTGGTTGATTAATGAGATGGTTCCACCAACCAATTCTCATACCCAAAATTATTAAATACCCACATCATCATATTAATTGTGTTGAGAGTTCCGGAAGTTTCAATTCCTTTGGCTCAAGTCGTCCATGAACGTGGACACGGCTAATCGATTAGGTTTGGAATACTCTGCAGAGTTTTGCACACGTTCCCCACAAGATTTGGTCGCCACCGTTTGATTTCTCGCACTTCAGGGTGTTTGAGAAACGGATGACCAAAACATGGTCTTCCAAAGGGTTTCCCTGCGACTCTGTCGGTGCCCATCCTTTCCTACCGTTCTTCTACCTCTCGTAGCACCGCCTGTCCAGGGTCACCACGATTTCCAACCAAGCTAGAGCCCATAATGACTTGTGGCTGTGCAGGTAAGCCTTGGGTGTTGAAGCACCCATCCATCTCTTTGTGCCTGGGTGGACCTTTCCACGTGAATACTGGCGATCTCCAGCATCACCTAGGCAAATCCACTGGTTTCTCCAGGGTGCCGTTCAACCATCATCCACCCAGAGGTATGTTGAAAACTTGGAGTCTTAAATCTTGATCATTATGTAGGTCTTGAAATTATTAACTCTCTCAACTCTCATGAATCACACAACCAACCCCGTCTACTAATAGCATAGCAAAAGGTAAAACAATGTTTCCCGGGGCCAATGTGTCAAGAGGTTGAGGGGGGTACCTACCACATGATACTACTACAATGTAACCAAGTTTCCAACTAACCTATCTTGCATGCAATTGGGGAGATGGTAGAACTAATGCATATAAAACATGGGTAAACATGGTCAAAGTGACTTGCCTGATTGATGATCTTCGTACGTGGGTGACTCTAAGTAACAAGCTTCGCACTCCGGATAATCTAACGAAGCAAACAAGCACTCAATAAGCATACAACAGAATATTGTAACTCACAAACATCAACCAAGAACTAGTAAACAATCAAGACAAAACAATGCACAAATCTCAAGTAGGAAAACACACAAAGTTTTGTTTTCAAAAGGTGAGGAATGAAAACACTACTGACATAATGAAACCATTTGTAATAACAAAACAATTGTTGTCAGCAAGGAAACAATAGAATATTTTATTAATAAACAGAATATAATCGATTTAAGTTTGTTGGGAAAAGTTTAGTAAAGTTTATACAAGTTTGTGATAAACACTATATGAATCAACTATAGTTATATTAACAAAAGAATGAAAAACTAAACTTATTATTTATTTGTAAAACATGTTCTTAACAGGAAATAATTTACAATTAAATCTGTCTTAGAAAATAGAATTAAAATATACAAAACTTTGTTTGAAAACAAAACTATTACTAGTTAGTTGTTTTAATCAAAATAAACCTATTTGAAAATAAGTTGTGATTCCTATGTTAAATAAAATTAAACTAAGCAAATTTATATTTTTATTAACAGTGAGTGGAAACACTAAATGTTTACTAACAGAACCTAATAAACAAATAAAACCAAATTCTAAATCAAACTAATTAAAATTAAGTATATAAAACTATATTGTAATACTAGGCAGATTCTGTTTTTGGTTAAAACATTAATCAAATATATCCTAAATATCTTCAAACTAAGCATAAAGGTAGTCCTAACTAATACCAAACAGTAGCAAAAAGATTCATGTCAAAATCTATTTTCAAACTCTAGTTATTCAGATTTGAAGATTTTAAGCAAATTTGATTCAATTCAAATTTTATAGTTCAAATTTGAAATTTAAAAGTACAGGGTGAAACTACATGTAAAATGTGAGCTATTGCAAAAATAATCAACTCAAAACACGAAATAGATTAAAATATATAAGCAAAACAAATTTTGAAAACATTCTGTTAATTAAAACAAAAACAGAAAAAGAAAAAAAGATTTGCGACGGTCAGGGGGCTACGTGGCGCTGTCCTATTGGCTAACGGGGGGTGTGCGCTCAAGGGTTACGGGCGGGCGACCGGTCCGTAAAGGAAAACGGTTCGGATTAAATCCGATCTAATCTGGGTCGTCGATTCCAGATCGAACGAGTGGGGATGCTCACAGTGTTAAGAGGTCGCCGGCGAGGGATCTCCGGCGAGTCCGGAAGTGGCGAAGTCGACGGCGTGGTGCTCCGATGGTCGGGGAAGACAGTGGAGTGGTCCGGGCGATGGCGACGGGTCTCCGGAGTCGAAAGGTGAGGTCGGTTGGGCGAGGGGTGGTCGGAATCGGTGGCTACGGTCGACAGGAGGTCCGGTGGGGTGGGAGCTCCGGCGAGGAATTGCGTAGCCTTCCGGCGAGAGGGAAGAGGGGTTTGGGAGGGAAATGAAAGGCGGGGCTGGCCGGTACTTATAGGGGGCTCGAGGGGTGCGGGGGAGAAGAGAGGAGAGAGATCCGGTGAAGAGAAAGAAACGGCCGGCGAGGGATCCGGCGCGCGCGCGAGGAAGAGGGTGACCGGTCGGTAGAAACGGTCGGTCCGTGGGACCCGGTGTCAGCGAGAGAGTACGCAGTTACTGCGCGTCGGTCGACCGGCTTCTAATCAATACGCGAGTAACTGCCCGTGGGCCGGCCCGTTTAATACCGGAAACGGTTACCGTTTCCTTTTAATAATTTTCCAGAGACATTCAAAAGCTTTTAAAGCATTCAAATCGTCTCTAAATATAGGGGTATTATATATCAAAATTAACAGAATAATAAATTCTATTTAATGAACATTTCTATTCTGTCATTTGAACACTTTGAAAAAAATTAATATTTTCAGAAATTGCCTAATTGTTTTTAAACCCTTTTTGCAAATATTTTCAAAATAACCCCTGGTTATTATTGTTCAAATAAACCACCAATTAGTCCCTGGTGTGGAGTGTCATGTTCCTCCTCTCTTATTTGAACTTTTAACCAAAATTTCAAATAGGTGAAAGCAACTTAGGGAAAAGTAGAAAGAGCTTTCTGAAATCCAGAAGAGACATTTCAACAAACACATACATTCAAGCGATGCTGCTGCTAGATGCATAGCTATAATCATAACATTCCAAAATGAACTTTTGGGATGTTACAAACCTACCCACCTTAAAATGAATCTCGCCCTCGAGATTCGGGTTGGCTAGAAAATAGGTGCGGGTGGTCTCTACGAAGATCTTCTTCGTGTTCCCAGGTGGCTTCTTCCTCGGTGTGGTGACTCCACAGAACTTTGCAGAACTTGATGATCTTGCTGCGGGTAACCCTGTTGTTAGTCTCAAGGATTCTGACAGGCTTCTCCTTGTAGGTCAGATCACTTTCAAGCTGTATGGCCTGTAGGGGCACGGTGTCTCTCAAAGGGATATCAGCCATCTCAGTATGACATTTCTTCAGCTGGGACACGTGGAACACATCATGAACTTCGGATAATCCTTCCGGCAATTCCAGTTTGTATGCAACTTCGCCTCTACGTTCAAGAATTTTGTAGGGGCCTATGAATCTGGGTGCTAATTTTCCTTTAACACCAAACCTCTTGATTCCACGAAGCGGGGACACACGAAGATAAGCTCGGTCTCCCACTTCATACGTCACTTCCTTGCGCTTGTTGTCAGCATAACTCTTCTGTCGAGATTGAGCTATCTTGAGTCTGTCACGAATCAACTTGACTTTCTCTTCAGAATCTCGGATAAGGTCGAGACCAAAAAGTTGTCGGTCTCCAACACCATCCCACGTCAGTGGTGTTCTGCACCTCCTTCCGTATAAAGCTTCGAAAGGGGCCATCTTCAGACTGGTCTGATAACTGTTGTTGTACGAAAATTCTGCGTAAGGTAAGTTGTCATCCCAACTAGATCCATAATCTATCGCACAAGCTCTCAACATGTCTTCCAGAATCTGGTTGACTCTCTCAGTCTGTCCATCTGTCTGCGGATGAAAGGCTGTACTGAACTCTAGCCTTGTACCCAAAGTTTCATGTAACTGATGCCAAAACTTTGAGGTAAAGTGTGTTCCTCTATCTGACACGATACTCCTCGGAACTCCATGTAAACATACGATCCTGTTCATATATATCTTGGCTAGCTTAGCACTGGTATAAGTGGTTTTCACTGGAATGAAATGAGCTACCTTGGTCAAGCGATCTACCACTACCCAGATGGAATCATAACCTGAACGGGTCCTGGGCAATCGTTAGATGAAATCCATACCAAGCTTTTCCCATTTCCACTCGGGTATCTGCAAAGGTTGGAGTAACCCTGCTGGTTTCTGATGTTCTGCCTTTACTCTCTGACAAACATCACATATTGCAACATGTTCCGCAATATCTTTCTTCATACCTGTCCACCAATAACTTTCCTTTAAATCCAGATACATCTTGGTGTTGCCTGGGTGTATCGAGTAAGGTGAATCGTGGGCTTCCTGAAGTATCAACTTCTTGAGCTCTGGGTCATTGGGCACATAGATTCGGTTCTCAAACCACAAAGTTCCGTGTTCATCCTCACGAAAACCTTTAGCTTTACCATCTTCCATTCTCTGTTTAATCTCAGCTATCTCCTTGTCCGATTTCTGGGCTTTACGAATTCTTTCGGTCAAGGTGGACTGGATCTCTAGTGTACCAACATATCCTCTTGGAACTATCTCTAGCTTGAGCTCTTTGAGATCATCGGCTAACTCTTGGGGTAATCCTCCCGCTGTGAGTGTGTTCACATAAGTTTTATGACTCAAGGCATCGGCTACAACATTAGCCTTACCTGGATGGTAGTGTAATCTCATGTCATAGTCCTTGATTAACTCTAACCATCTCCTCTGTCTGAGGTTCAACTCTTTCTGCGTGAAAATATATTTCAGGCTCTTATGGTCGGTGTAAACATCACAACTATTTCCGATAAGGAAATGTCTCCAGGTCTTGAGTGCGTGCACTACGGCTGCTAGTTCCAAATCATGCGTGGCATAATTCAACTCATGAGGTCGTAGTTGTCTGGATGCATAGGCTACAACTTTTCCATCCTGCATAAGTACTCCTCCAAGTCCTTGACGTGAAGCATCACAGTAAACCTGGAAGTCCTTCCGAATATTGGGCAAAATCAACACTGGGGCTGTGACCAAACGTTTCTTCAACTCCTGAAAACTGGCTTCACATTCCTCAGTGCAAACATACTTAGATTCTTTCTTCAACAACTCTGTCATGGGCTTGGCAATCTTTGAGAAATTCTCAATGAACCTCCGGTAATAACCGGCAAGTCCGAGGAAACTGCGGATCTCCTTAACTGAGGTAGGGGACTTCCACTCGGTGACGGCTTCAACCTTAGCAGGGTCCACTGCTATTCCATCTCCAGAAATAACATGTCCAAGGAATCCGACTTCCGTCAGCCAAAATTCACATTTGCTGAACTTGGCATATAGTTGATGCTCTCTCAGCTTCTCCAGAACTAAACGCAAATGTTCCTTATGCTCTTCCTTGTTCTTGGAGAATATCAGAATGTCATCGATGAACACCACAACAAACTTGTCTAGGTATTCCATGAATACTTTGTTCATCAAATTCATGAAGTAGGCAGGAGCATTAGTCAATCCAAAAGACATGTCCGTATACTCATACAAGCCATACCTCGTGGTGAAAGCTGTTTTGGGTATATCCTGTTCACGAATTTTCAACTGGTGATACCCTGATCGAAGATCAATCTTGGAGAATACTTTGGCTCCTACGAGCTGATCAAACAAATCATTAATCATCGGTAGAGGATACTTGTTCTTGATAGTCACCTCGTTCAAGGCACGATAGTCAACTACCATTCTCAAGGTTTTATCCTTCTTCTCCACCAAAAGAACTGGGGCTCCCCAAGGTGAAGAACTGGGGCGTATATAACCTTTGTCCAATAACTCCTTAATCTGCTTCTTGATTTCCAACAGATCATTTGCGGGCATCCGATAGGGTCTCTTGGAAATTGGTGCTGTCCCTGGCTGTAGCTCTATTAGGAACTCAATCTCCCTATCTGGTGGCATTCCTGGTAATTCTTCCGGAAATACATCTGGAAAGTCTTTTACCACAGGTACTTCCTCCTGAACAACTCCTGTGAGGGCATTTAACCGTGCACTCATCTGGGTGCGTCGGGATACATACTTAATCCTCTTGTTCTCCGGGGTGGTGAGTGAAACAAACTTGCTAGGGCAATCAAGATTTCCTTCATACTTGGTCATCCAATCCATGCCTAGGATTACATCCAGTCCTTGTGACTCTAAGACGATGAGGTCGGTGGAAAAAACATGATTTCCTATATTGAGTTTCAAGGCATGGCATCCTATCCCTGCCATCATCATACCTCCTGGGGAACTTACCTTAATGGGCTGACTAAGGGTTTTGGTGGGCAAGCCATACTTATCCATAACTACCCTTGATATGAATGAATGAGTTGCACCGGAATCAAAAAGTACTGTAACTGGACGTGAATGCAATAAAAACTTACCAACCACAGTCTCGGGTTGATCATAGACTTCTTCCACGTCGAGATGGTTCACCTGGGCACGAGGAAAAGGGTTTGGCTTCTTGGCTGCGGAGTTGCCGTTGTTGTTGCCGTTTCCATTGCCTTGCTTGCTCTGGGGACACTCATTAGCATAGTGCCCTGTCTTCTGACACTTGAAACAGGTAATGTGACTCAGATCCTTTTGAGCAGGAGCGTGACGGTGCTGGTTGTTGTTCCCATTCCCATTATCAGTCTTGAAATTGCCATGGTTGAGACGGGCATTCCCATTCCCTCCATGGTTGTGGCTTCCATGGTTGTGCACAGCATGAGTGTGCTTTCCAAACTTACCGGCCCCTGATCCGGTATTCTCTGAGTACGGGGAGTAGCGAAGCTTCTGATGAGCTCCAGAGCTGAACTTCCCCTGAGTGTACTTCCGCTTGTGGTTCTCAATCTGCTGTTGTTTACCCTCCAGAATAAGGGCCTTGTCCACCAGCTCTTGGTAGTTGTTGAAAGTAGCCACTACCAGCTGTATGCTCAACTCGTCGTTGAGTCCTTCTAGAAACTTTTCTTGCTTGGCCGCATCATCGGCCACATCTCCTGGGGCATAACGGGCCAACATGCTGAACTCTTCCACATATTGGGCCACAGAGCGATTACCCTGGCGCAAGTTGCGAAACTCGCGCTTCTTTAGACTCATGGCTCCAGCTGAGACATGAGCGGTGCGGAAAGCAAGCTTGAATTGCTCCCAAGTCACATCTGCAATAGTATAAGTGGTGGTGTAATTCTCCCACCATGATGCTGCTGGTCCTTCCAGTTGATGTGCGGCAAATCGCACTTTCTCAGCGTCAGTGCATCCAGCGGTGACAAGTTCTCTCTCCACCTTACGGAGCCAGTCATCTGCCACAATGGGCTCAGTACTGCTGGAGAAAGTTGGAGGGTTCAACCTCAGAAAACGGGTGAGATTGTCAGTCTGGGGTGGATGGTGGTTGTGGTTGTTCTGATTGTGAATCAATAACTGCATCAGTGCATTCTGCTGCTGAAGAAGTTGTGTGAGTTCCGGCGGGAAAGTGAAGTCGGTCTCACGTCGTGGAGGCATCTTGCTGTTTTCAGAGGGGTGAGAATTAGAATAGAACAAGGGCCTAAAAGGAGAAATTCACTACCCATATGCAATGCAACAAACATATCACACCAAACACTTATTCATTTATTCAATCAACGTCAAACATCGGGAATACAAATCTCAAACAACTAAGCATCGACCTACGCTTTAACGACGAAAATAAAAGATACATTGGAGGGCATAACTAAGGTTCTCCTCAAAAGTGCATAGTCGTAGGTCCTCCGGTGGTGCTTTCCTCATAGTCTTCATCGTCGCTGATGAAGGGTGCCATGTCTCCTTCGGGGTGAAGGTTTTCCCCCATGTCTAGCTGCTCCTCCAGAGTTGCGATGCGTGCATTCTGCTCATCAATCCTCTCTAGGAAGTCCTTCACTTCATGCTCGTGTTCATAGTTGGCCTCTCGCAGATCAACTTCAAGGTCCAGCTCGCGGTTCATCAGATTCTTGATTGTCTTCGTATCAGCACGAACTCGAAGCTCCAGAGTTCTGATGTGAGTCTCCAGGGTTTGGATATAGGAAATAGTGGTGTCTGTAGTGGGAGGGGTTATGATGTTTCCATGAGCATCTCTGCGGCAAACCATGCTGAATCCTGGTGAAATGGTTCCACCTCTGTATTCCTCCTGGATACGTCCAAGGGCACGATGAATGGCCATGTCTCTTCCAAGTATCCAACTGGGTGCCACGAACTTGAGATCGATGGGTTCCTTCCGATTCCGAAAAGTCTTCCCTGGAATATGCACCTTGATCCTGTAGCGTCCATCTTGGGGAAATGACATGATAGGAATCCCGGTGATGCTCGGCAAAGCAATCCTTATGTCCTTGACGATCCTCATCAGCTCCTTACCAAAGGGCATCGTTGCGTCAGGCTGGCAAAACTCCGTGATCAACACTGGGATGAAGGTGGCCATCTATAAATTTTGAAATAATCGGAGAGGAGTCAGAAACGAATAGATGAGAGTATAAGATATTTAAAGACAAAGAGAAACAATCCTAAGGCTTTCCAATCCTAGAGGTTACGTCCTACGGTCAGCGTGTGCTCTGATACCATTTCTGTAGCGACCCGACGTGAAAGGTCAAGTCTCCGGTGTTTCCGTACCATCCCAAGATCATGCTGGTACACACACGGTACATCCATGTATATATCAAAGGGACATCACACAACATTATATTAATCGAAATCTCATATCGAGTCCTTTATTACAATAAAAATTACAATAAAGTGGCTAAAAGCCAACTCATGAGAATATCTAAATCTTGCGGAAGCGTCGAAGGTAGATGAGTCCATCTGACTCCAAGGGCATCTCACTGAGCATAGAACGTGTCCTCACTCCTGGTCGGAAAAGTACTCTGCAACATGATACGTTGCAGCCGTGTAGGTCAGCATATGGAATATGCCGGCAAAGTCACAGTAGAGGTGTGAAAATAATCAGCTAGTCTATATGCATATATGGCAGGTGGGGTGGTAAGTTTTTGCGTAAAGCCAAGTTTTTTCCTACATCAAGGGAGGGGCTAAGCAAAATATTACTAAGTTGGTTGATTAATGAGATGGTTCCACCAACCAATTCTCATACCCAAAATTATTAAATACCCACATCATCATATTAATTGTGTTGAGAGTTCCGGAAGTTTCAATTCCTTTGGCTCAAGTCGTCCATGACCGTGGACACAGCTAATCGATTAGGTTTGGAATACTCTGCAGAGTTTTGCACACGTTCCCCACAAGATTTGGTCGCCTCCGTTTGATTTCTCGCACTTCAGGGTGTTTGAGAAACGGATGACCAAAACATGGTCTTCCAAAGGGTTTCCCTGCGACTCTGTCGGTGCCCATCCTTTCCTACCGTTCTTCTACCTCTCGTAGCACCGCCTGTCCAGGGTCACCACGATTTCCAACCAAGCCAGAGCCCATAATGACTTGTGGCTGTGCAGGTAAGCCTTGGGTCTTGAAGCACCCATCCATCTCTTTGTGCCTGGGTGGACCTTTCCGCGTGAATACTGGCCATCTCCAGCATCACCTAGGCAAATCCACTGGTTTCTCCAGGGTGCCGTTCAACCATCATCCACCCAGAGGTATGTTGAAAACTTGGAGTCTTAAATCTTGATCATTATGTAGGTCTTGAAATTATTAACTCTCTCAACTCTCATGAATCACACAACCAACCCCGTCTACTAATAGCATAGCAAAAGGTAAAACAACGTTTCCCGGGGCCAATTTGTCAAGAGGTTGAGGGGGGGTACCTACCACATGATACTACTACAATGTAACCAAGTTTCCAACTAACCTATCTTGCATGCAATTGGGGAGATGGTAGAACTAATGCATATAAAATATGGGTAAACATGGTCAAAGTGACTTGCCTGATTGATGATCTTCGTACGTGAGTGACTCTAAGTAACAAGCTTCGCACTCCGGATAATCTAACGAAGCAAACAAGCACTCAATAAGCATACAACAGAATATTGTAACTCACAAACATCAACCAAGAACTAGTAAACAATCAAGACAAAACAATGCACAAATCTCAAGTAGGAAAACACACAAAGTTTTGTTTTCAAAAGGTGAGGAATGAAAACACTACTGACATAATGAAACCATTTGTAATAACAAAACAATTGTTGTCAGCAAGGAAACAATAGAATATTTTATTAATAAACAGAATATAATCGATTTAAGTTTGTTGGGAAAAGTTTAGTAAAGTTTATACAAGTTTGTGATAAACACTATATGAATCAACTATAGTTATATTAACAAAAGAATGAAAAACTAAACTTATTATTTATTTGTAAAACATGTTCTTAACAGGAAATAATTTACAATTAAATCTGTCTTAGAAAATAGAATTAAAATATACAAAACTTTGTTTGAAAACAAAACTATTACTAGTTAGTTGTTTTAATCAAAATAAACCTATTTGAAAATAAGTTGTGATTCCTATGTTAAATAAAATTAAACTAAGCAAATTTATATTTTTATTAACAGTGAGTGGAAACACTAAATGTTTACTAACAGAACCTAATAAACAAATAAAACCAAATTCTAAATCAAACTAATTAAAATTAAGTATATAAAACTATATTGTAATACTAGGCAGATTCTGTTTTTGGTTAAAACATTAATCAAATATATCGTAAATATCTTCAAACTAAGCATGAAGGTAGTCCTAACTAATACCAAACAGTAGCAAAAAGATTCATGTCAAAATCTATTTTCAAACTCTAGTTATTCAGATTTGAAGATTTTAAGAAAATTTGATTCAATTCAAATTTTATAGGTCAAATTTGAAATTTAAAAGTACAGGGTGAAACTACATGTAAAATGTGAGCTATTGAAAAAAGAATCAACTCAAAAAACTAAATAGATTAAAAGATATAAGGAAAACAAATTTTGAAAACATTCTGTTAATTAAAACAAAAACAGAAAAAGAAAAAAAAGATTTGCGACGGTCAGGGGGCTACGTGGCGCTGTCCTATTGGCTAACGGGGGGTGTGCGCTCAAGGGTTACGGGCGGGCGACCGGTCCGTAAAGGAAAACGGTTCGGATTAAATCCGATCTAATCTGGGTCGTCGATTCCAGATCGAACGAGTGGGGATGCTCACAGTGTTAAGAGGTCGCCGGCGAGGGATCTCCGGCGAGTCTGGAAGTGGCAAAGTCGACGGCGTGGTGCTCCGGTGGTCGGGGAAGACAGTGGAGTGGTCCGGGCGACGGCGACGGGTCTCCGGAGTCGAAAGGTGAGGTCGGTTGGGCGAGGGGTGGTCGGAATCGGTGGCTACGGTCGACAGGAGGTCCGGTGGGGTGGGAGCTCCGGCGAGGAATTGCGTAGCCTTCCGGCGAGAGGGAAGAGGGGTTTGGGAGGGAAATGAAAGGCGGGGCTGGCCGGTACTTATAGGGGGCTCGAGGGGTGCGGGGGAGAAGAGAGGAGAGAGATCCGGTGAAGAGAAAGAAACGGCCGACGAGGGATCCGGCGCGCGCGCGAGGAAGAGGGTGACCGGTCGGTAGAAACGGTCGGTCGGTGGGACCCGGTGTCAGCGAGAGAGTACGCAGTTACTGCGCATCGGTCGACCGGCTTCTAATCAATACGCGAGTAACTGCCCGTGGGCCGGCCCGTTTAATACCGGAAACGGTTACCGTTTCCTTTTAATAATTTTCCAGAGACATTCAAAAGCTTTTAAAGCATCCAAATCGTCTCTAAATATAGGGGTATTATATATCAAAATTAACAGAATAATAAATGCTATTTAATGAACATTTCTATTCTGTCATTTGAATGCTTTGAAAAAAATAATATTTTCAGAAATTGCCTAATTGTTTTTAAACCCTTTTTGCAAATATTTTCAAAATAACCCCTGGTTATTATTGTTCAAATAAACCACCAATTAGTCCCTGGTGTGGAGTGTCATGTTCCTCCTCTCTTATTTGAACTTTTAACCAAAATTTCAAATAGGTGAAAGCAACTTAGGGAAAAGTAGAAAGAGCTTTCTGAAATCCAGAAGAGACATTTCAACAAACACATACATTCAAGCAATGATGTTGCTAGATGCATAGCTATAATCATAACATTCCAAAATGAACTTTTGGGATGTTACAAAAGATGTCCCGATTCTCATAGAGGAAGTCGATGAGCTCGCCTTCCTATTTGCTGTTGAGGCAGGAGCTGATGGTGACGCACTGAGCCGGGTTGGCCGGGTCGAGCGAGATTTGCTTGGTGTCTTTGGACGTCTGGAAGGAGGCCTCGCCGACAGATTGTGAGGGAGGAGCCAGCACGGTCGGCTAGCTAGCAGCAAGGGCCACAAGCCGGTCGAGCTGCCGTTTCTCCTCGGCGATCTCCAGGGCCTTAGCTAGTCGGCTTCCGTCTCGAGTGCACTCGAGCGACATCTTGTAGTCACCCGTGATGGTGATGATTCCCTTGCGGCCCGACATCTTGAGCTTGAGGTTGGCATAATGGGGGACCGCCATGAAGCTGAGAAGAGTCGGTTGGCCCAACAACGCGTGGTAGGGGCCCGCGAGGTCCACGACCTCGAACAACACTAGCTCGCGGCGGAAGTGGCCGGGTCCGCCGAAGAGGACGTCAAGTGTGATCTTGCCAACAAGGGAGCAGGACTTTCCAGGCACGATGTCATGGAAGACCGTCCGGCTCGCCTGCAGGTCTTCTATCTTCAGCCCCAGCTTGTGCATAGTGTCGAGGTAGAGGATGTTGATGCTGCTGCCACCATCTATCAGCACCCACGCGAAGCGGCAAGTTCTTTCTGTAGTGGCAATGGTGGGGTCGAGGACCAGGGTGTAGCTGCCGGGATTCTGCATCACCGCGGGGTGATCGGCCTGACTCCAAGTGACCGGCTTCTCCGACCAGTGCATGAACTAGGGAGTTACCGGCATGGTCGCGTTCACCTCACATTGGAGCTGGCGTTGAGCATGTTTGCTCGTCTCTTCACTGGTGAAGACGACGTAACAACCATCTTGGTTGGGGAACTGGTCGATCAAACGACCGTCGTTTTGGGCCGGAGCCGGAGCCGGCGCCGGGGCGACAGCTTGGGCCGGGGCCGGTGCACAGGATGGCGGCGGGGGAGGAGCCGGAAGGCCGTCCCCCCGGGCCAATTGCCGTGAGAAGCTGCACTACCAAAGCGTGTGCGTAGAGGGTTTGGTTCTTGAGTGGTTCTTGCAGGGGAGGTCGAGCATCTGCTCGAAGGTGAGCTTCGGCTGCCAGGCAGCCTTGCCCGTGCGCTGACGCTAGCTGGAAGACTGGGCAGCCGACTCTTGCTCCTTGATGGTGTTGACTTGCCGGCTCCCGTAGTGGGGATCCGTCTGGTCATTCTTGCGTTTGTTGTTCTGTGGCTGCCGATTGTCGGTATCCGGCTGGGATGTTGCCGGCGTCGCCGTTGCCTTGGCGGGCGGGGTCGTCTTGACCCGGATGGCTGAATCAGCCGTGGTGTACTTGTCCGCCTTGGTCATGAGCTCGGCAAGCGTGGCCGGCTCGGAGCATAGAAGCTTATGCTTGAGAGGGGTGCCGTCTCAGCAGCCTTCAATGAAGTACTACACGGCTTGCACTTCATGCACCCCCTCGCAGGAGTTGTGGAGCTTGGTCCACCGAGTGAGGTAGTCTCGGAGGGATTCGTCCGGCCCCTGAACGCACATAGCGAGTTCACGGGGACGGCCAGGCCGCTTGTAGGTACCGGTGAAGTTGCGAACGAAGGCCTCCTCGAAGTCCGTCCAAGTGTTGATTCTGCCGGCCGCTAGGTTGTAGAGCCAGGTGCGGGCCGAGCCGATCAACATGAGGGGGGCGTAGCGAACGGCTACGTGCTTGTTCCCCCTGGCGATGCCAACCGTGATGGTGTAGTCGATCAACCAGTCTTCGGGCTTGGCTGCCCCATTATATTTTCGGGTGTCCCGAGGGAGCGTGAAGCCGGTTGGAAAAGGCTCGGTGCGTATCCGGGGGCCAAAGCAAGCCGGACCAATCGAGACCTCGTCCTCAAGGAGGACGGATTGCGCGAGTTTGTCGATGCATTTGCAAGCGTCGTTCTTGTTGCGGGGGACGCGTGGTCCGAGCCGAGCCGAGAGGCGGCGTGTGCCCGCGGCTGCGCCGGCTGCCGGATGTCGGCGCTTCGTGATGGCGGCCGCTTCGAGGCGGGTTGTTGGTGTGTCGACTGTTAACAGCCGGCTGCTCACTCCCCGACGGCTGAGAGGACCGAGGGTAGTTCATCTCATCCTGGTGGGCGGAGACGCGAGGGGCGCAGGAGTACTAGGCCGCCTGGCGGCCGGCAGTTCCCGTGCCGTCACGCTTGGGCCGGGGGCCTTCAGTGGCAGCGCCGCCCATCGCGAGCAGATGCTGCTGCGCATCAGCAGGATCGATGAGCTCCTTGATGTGGCGCTCGTGAGCGGTACGCTCTTCGCCCTACAAGGTGGCCAATTTCTCGTAGGCCACCTTGAGAGCCCGCAGGTTGGCTGCGGGGGTGTCGTAGGCGGGCATCTTGCCGCCGAGGATTTTGGTGACCACGCGACCGCGGTTGCACAGCCCCATGCCGGCTGGGCTCGGTGCTAGCCGGGGTGAGCCTGTAGGCGGAAGCGTACGCCCGCTGGGCCGCCTCCATGCGGCGCCGCGTGGACGTGAGGGTGGTGGCATCCTCGAACAGGATGCGACGAGCTGCCTCGAGATCGGCCGCGGCGGTGTCGGGGTTCACCGTCGAGGCGATAGGAGTACTCAAGCCCTGGAGGGCCGCACCGAGCGGGTCGGACATGCCGACGCGGGTAGCAGCAGTGCTAGCCGCAGCCCACTCCCGTCCGGAAGCAGTGGAGGAAGTGATGGCCATTACTCCCACGCGACCGTGAGAGCCGCTGGACTAACCGCAGGGCGTGCTGGAGCAAGCCCCACGAGCCCGCGGTTTTTCCTAGACGTGCGACGATGGTGGGGAATGGCGAGGGGTCCCGCCTGGAGCATGAATCTGGCCGGTGCCGCGTACGGCCCCACGGTGGGCGCCAACTGTCATCGTTTTCTCACGACAGATGCCATAGGGTGGCTTATCATGGGTGGTTGAGGCCGGAGGACGCCGACGGGCTCTGGCAACGAGATTGGGCACAGACGGTGATGACACACGATGTACCCAGGTTCAGGGCCCTCCGAGGGAGGTAACACCCCTAGTCCTGCTTGGTTTAGTTGGATGGATGAGTATGTATACAAGGGCGCTCCTGGAGCTGCGTTTGGAGGAGGAATAAGGAGTAGCCGGCTCGTCTTCCTCCACTGATAGAGGGGGTTTGGGAGCTTTGTGTGTGTGTGCGGGGATGACCGTCCGTCCCCGTTGCATGGGGGGCTCGGGGTTTTTTATAGGCCAACCCCCGGCTCTTATAATATGTTCTAAGTATAGGGGCGGGGGGGGGCCTGGCTGGCAGTCTCTCCGGCTGGCCAGGGGGTCCCACCATTCGTGCCGTCTCGTCGTCGGTGGGGTCCACCGGCTTAGCAGTCCCATCTCCTGTTGGGGCCCGCCAGCCGGCTCTGCGATTGGCCCTCGCCCACCTACCATGGCACGGTTCGCCCGAGGGGGCGCCGCCTAGCGCCAGCCGGCCAAAGTCTCCGGTACAGCCGGCCGCGCTGTAGCCACGCCGAGGCAGGTAATCGAGTGGGCGAGGGCGTGCCGGTACTATTCCCTCGCCCGGTCGTGCTCGCCGAGGTCAGCGGCCGGGACGGCCGGACTATAGCCATGTGCTGCAGTGCGTCAGCGGCCACTGTAGCCACAGGGCCGCCCGTTGTGCCGGTCGCGTCATGTCGTTGTACCCGCGTGCAGAGGGACGGGACATCGCATGTCCGTCCCAAGGTCAACGGGGGAGGTGGCTCAGAGGCAGCTGGCTGAGCCCAGCCGGCCGAGAGTCGGGCCGGCTCCTTGACTAGCCGTCCGGGGCGCCAGCCGGCGCTAGCTCGAGCCGGACGTCCTCCAGCCGGCGTCGACCAGCCGGCCGCGTAGTTTTTCTTCGAAGCAAAAGGGGGAGGACCCCATTGCTTTGGCCTACCTAGGGGTAATAACCCCGTCACAGGACTACGGTCGCCACTGGTGCAGTCACCATGTTGTGCACCCCCACCATCAGCTATGTCGCAGTTACCAAGATGCTCATCGACGGTGGCATCATCCTCAATGTCCTCTCTGTGGACACCTTCAACACACTCCAGGTGCCCTACGACTAGCTTGCGTCCACTAGGCCCTTCTCGGGGGTGGCCCAAGGCTCCACCACCCCTTTGTGGCAGGTGCGCCTCCCGGTGACCTTCGACACTCGCAACAACTACTGCACCGAGATGATCGACTTTGACATGGCCCACATCGGCCTCCCGTATAATGCCCTCCTAGGGTAACCGTCCCTCGCCAAGTTCATGGCGGCAACTCACCTAGGGTACAACATCATCAGGATGCCCTGGAGCAGCGGCGTCATCTCCATGGCCGGGTACACCAAGGACGCGGTTCGAGCCCTCAAGATCACCTACAAATCAGTGGAGGCCTCATGCCCAGGCACCGAGGGTGTCGCCCAGGCACCGAGGGTTGCAAGGACCCGCGCCCAGATAATAAGGGCGACACATCAGGTCCTGAGGCTGCAGCGGCCCTAAGCCCCGACGCCGAGGGTGCGGTGCAGGCTCTGGAGGCCGCACCCACGAAGAAGAAACAACTGTTCTCTCAGGACCAAGCTGAGACGAATCAGGTGTTTGTTAACGGCGGAAGCTCGGGCCCCACCTTCACCATTGGTGTTGGCCTTCCCCCGGAGCAGGAGAAGGCGCTGGTCGACTTTCTTCACGCAAACAAGGATGTGTTCATGTGGGAACCGTCTGACCTAGTGGGCATCTCGAGGGACGTGATCGAACATGTCTTGATGGTGTGCCCTCACGCACGCCCGATAAAGCAGAAGGCAAGGTGACAGGCACAAGAAAAGCAGGCTTTCATTGTCCAAGAGGTACGCAAGCTGTAGGAAGCTGGCATTATTCAGGAAGTGTGGTACCTTGATTGGCTGGCCAACCTTGTGATTGTCCCCAAGAAGAGTCGGAAGGATCACATGTGCATCGACTTTACGAGTATCAACAAGGGCTGGTCCGCGGGATCCCTTCCCGTTCCCACGCATCGACCAGATCGTGGACTCTACCGCCGTGTGCGTTCTGTTGTGCTTCTTGGATGCTTTCTCAGGTTACGACCAAATCAAGATGGCAGTGCATGACATCGATAAGACGACATTCCTATCCCCATGTGGCGTGTATTGCTACACATGCATGCCGTTTGGATTGCAAAACGCTGGCGCCACCTTCCAGCGGTTGATGCACATCGCATTGGGGTGGTAGCTCAGGAGGAATGCCTAGGTGTACATCGATGACATCATGGTCAAGTCACGGGAGGCGAGAACCATGATCGAGGACCTAGAGGAGACATTCACCAGCTTGCGTCGGGTGAACCTAAGGCTTAACTCGGAGAAGTGCATTTTTGGGGTCCCATCCGGCAAGCTCCTCGGTTTCTTGGTATTGCACCGAGGGATTGAGGCAAACCCAGAGAAGTCAAGGAAATTGAAAAGATGTGCCTACCTCAGACCCTCAAAGAAATGCAGAAGCTGGCGGGTTGTGTGACCGCCTTGGGACGCTTCATCTCCAGGCTCGGTGAACGTGGCCTCCCCTTCTTCAAGCTCAAGAAGAGGAAGGGCCCTTCCGAGTGGACCCCAGAAGCATAGGCGGCTTTTCAAGAACTCAAGCAGTACCTCACAAACCCTCCTGTCATGGTGGCGCCCCGTGCTCGTGAGCCTTTGGTGCTCTACTTGGCGGCTACTCCCACTCGGCCAGCGCAACACTCGTGGAAATCTAGGAGGAGCACGCCGACGTAGGCGCGAAGAAAGGTGGTTCACAAGGGGACACACGACACTCTCCACCTCAAGACGACGCTCCTCAGGCCCTCGTCGCCTCACCAAGTCATGAGGCACCTGAGTCCTTTGCGCTCCCTGGGGAGCAGGGCGGCACCGACGCCTCACACCTCGTCGAGCACCTGGTGTACTACGTCAGCACCATGTTGTGGGATGCGTGCGCATGTTACCCCATGCAGTAGAAGCTCCTGCTCGTGCTCCTTGTTGCCTTGAGGAAGCTGCGCATTACTTTCAAGGCCGCCCCATCAAGGTTGTCTCTGCGTACCCACTGGAGAAGGTGTTACGCAACCCCAACACTAGCAGAAGGGTTGCGGGGTGGAACATCGACTTGCAGGCCTTCCATCTAGAGTCCAGCACAACCAGGGTCATCAAGGGCGCGTCCCTCGCTGAATTCGTGGCAGAGTGGACGGACGCTCCCGACCGGGGGCTGGATGAGGGCCAGTCCCTCCTGTCCGGCGATGAGGCGCCTGACGGTTGGGTCATGCACTTCGACGACACCTTTGCACGACATGGCGTGGGGGATGGAGTCATACTCATCTCATCGACCTAGGACAAGCTTTACTATGTCGTGCAGCTTTGCTTCCAGCATGGCGAGAAGGTCTCCAACAACATCATGGAGTACGAGGGCTTGATCGCGGGCCTCAAGGCTGCCGTGGCCCTAAGGGTCAAGAGCCTCGCCATCAAGGGCGACTCCCAGCTCCTCGTCAACTTCTCCAACAAGGAGTACAAGCCGAAGGACGAGCACATGGAGGCGTAATTGGAAGAGGTACATAAAATTGAAAAGCGCTTCCAGGGCTTGGAATTGCAGCACGTCCCGTGCGGCGCGAACAAGGAGGCGGACGACATCGCCAAGAGGGCGTCGTGTCATGAGCCTTAGGAGCCTCGCGTCTTCGAGGCTCTTCAAACCATCGATGGTGCCCCCGACCATAGGCCCAGCGTCGCCTTGGCAGGAACTGCCACCGGCCCCGCTCTTAGGAGCCTCGGCCCGTGGACCGGCTATAGGAGCATGCTTGCTCCTAGCGCTGGAACACCAGGCCGATTAGTGGACCGAGGAGTTCAAGGCGTACCTACTTAGCGGCGCCCTGTCGGAGAAGGAAGAGTACGGGAAACGCGTGGTTCGCCAGGCCACTCCCTACTGCCTAAAAGATGGTAAGCCGTACCTCAGGCACCCAAACAACGTCTCGCTGCGGTGAATATCTGAGGAGCAGAGGCGTGAGCTGCTGGCCGGTATCCACGATTGCGACTACGGGCACCATTCCTCGTATCGCACCCTCGTGGGAAAGGTGTTCCTTAGTGGCTTCTACTGGCCCACGACACTCAATGACGCCACCGAGCTGGTCCGATCCTGCGAGGCCTGTCAGTTCCACGCCAAGCAAATTCATCAGCCCACGCAAGGTCTTCAGACCATCCTGCTCCTGTGGATCTTTGCGGTCTAGGGGCTGGATATACTGGGTCCTTTCCCTCGGGCGACCGAAGGCTACCTCTACCTCTACGTCGCCATCGACAAGTTCACCAAGTGGGCGGAGGTGGATAATACATCTCCAACATATCTATAATTTATGAAGTATTCATGCCATGTTTACAATAATTCTATATGATTTTGGTATGATTTTATTAGAACTAACCCGGACTGATGCTGTTTTCAGCAAAACTACCATGGTGTCATTTTTGTGCAGAAATAAAAGTTCTCGGAATGGGCTGAAAATTTATGGCGAATATTTTTGGAAAATATAAAAAATAGTGGAGCGAAAATATTCCGGAGAAGAGTCCTGAGGGAGTCACAAGCAACCCGGGCACGTCCACCCCCTCGCCGCGCCTAGCTGGCCTGTGACCTCCTTGGGAACCTTCTGGACGTGGGACCAACGCCAGATACTCCTATAAATACCCAAACCTCCAAAAAGAAACCCAGATCGGGAGTTTTGCCGCTGCAAGCCTCGAGATCCACGAAAAACCATTTGGGAGCCCGTTCCGGCACCCTGCTGGAGGGGGAAACCATCACCGTCTTCATAATCCCGGCGGTCTCCATGACGAGGAGGGAGTAGTTCACCCTCGGGGCTGAGGGTATGTGCCAGTAGCTATGTGTTTGATCTCTCTCTCATGTTCTTGAGATGACACGATCTTGATGTATCGCAGCTTTATTTATATAGATGAATCATATGGAGTTTTCCCGTCTCTATCTTCTTGTAATGAATTGAGTGTTCCCTTTGAAGTTTTCTTATCGGATTGAGTCTTTAAGGATTTGAGAACACTTGATGTATGACTTGCGATGGGATATCCGTGGTGACAATGGGATGTTCTATTGATCCACTTGATGTTTGTTTTGGTGATCAACTTGCGGGTTCCGTGACCTTGGGAATCTATGCATAGGGGTTAGGACATCTTTTCGTCTTGAATCTCCGGTAGAAACTTGGGGGCACTCTTTGAAGTTCTTTGTGTTGGATTGAACATGATGAATTAGAAGTTGTGTGATGCATATCGTATAATCAAGCCCATGGGTACTCGTGGTGACATTGGAGTATCTAGGTGACATTAGGGTTTTGGTTTATGTGTATCTTAAGGTGTTATTTTAGTATGAACTCTAGGGCTGTTCGTGACACTTATAGGGATAGCTCATAAGATTGATTGGAAAAGATAACTTTGAGGTGGTTTCGTACCCTACAATAATTTCTTCGTTAGTTCTCCGCTACTTGTGACTTTGGAGTGAACTCGTTGTCGCACGAGAGGTATTTACATATGATTCAACTATGTCAGTATTGTTGAGAGAAATTGCACTAGTGAAAGTATGAACCCTAGGCCTTGTTTTCAAGCATTGCAATACCGTTTTTTCTCACTTTTGTTATTAGTTACCTTGTTGTTTATATTTTTTTAGATTACAGCAACCTATATCTACCATCCATATTACACTTGTATCACCATCTCTTCGCCGAACTAGTGCACCTATACAATTTACCATTGTATTGGGTGTGTTGGGGACACAAGAGACTCTTTGTTATTTGGTTGCAGGGTTGTCTGAGAGAGACCATCTTCATCCTACGCCTCCCACGGATTTATAAACCTTAGGTCATCCACTTGAGGGAAATTTTCTACTGTCCTACAAAACTGTGCGCTTGGAGGCCCAACACGAGTCTACAAGAACAAGGTTGCATAGTAGACATCAAGCTCTTTTCTAGCACTGTTGCCAGGGAGGTGAGTGCTTGAAGGTATATCTTTAGATCTTGCAATTGAATCTTTTTGTTTCTTGTTTATTCACTAGTTTGGTTTTATAAAATAAAACTACAAAAAATGGAATTGAGGTTGCCTCATATGCTTCATCTTTTTAATGTCTTTCATGAAAATGATGGAAAGGAAAGTTGTGCTCAAGTGTTAGAAGAAGAAATTATTAAAATGTTTGGCACTAAATATTTGAGTGATGAGCATGATTGCAATGTTGTTAGTATGAATTCTCTGAATATCCATGATACTAGTGATATGCAAAGCCACAAGCTTGGCGATGCTATGTTTGATGAAGATGATATTTTTAGTCCCCCAAGTTTTGATGACCAAAACTATTATAATGATGGCATGCCTCCTATATATGATGATTACGATGATGACATGTATGTTATAAAGAGTGATAATAACCATGAAGCTTGTCATCATGATTTTAATATTCAATATGTTTATGCCAATCGAGTACCTCGTGATAGTTATTTTGTTGAGTTTGCTCCCACTATTATGAATGAGAAGAAATTTGCTTATGTGGAGAGTGATAAAAATTCTATGCTTGTGCATCAAGAAGACAATGCTGTATGTGATAGTTATATTGTGGAATTACTTCATGATGCTACTGAAAATTATTATGAGGGAGGAACATATGCTTGTAGGAATTGCAATAATATCAAGTTTCCTCTCTATGTGTTCAAAGTTTTGAAGTTACGCTTGTTTTGCCTTCCTATGCTAGATGATTATTGTTCCCAGAAATTATTTGCTCACAAAATCCCTATGCATAGGAAGTGTGTTATACTTAAATGTTCTTTTCATGTGATTCATGATGCTCTTTTGCATGTCTCAAATACTATTTCCTACACGAGCATCATTGAAATCATCATGCCTAGCTAAAAGGCATTAAAAAAAGCGCTTGTTGGGAGACAACCCAACACTTTTACTTTATGTTTTCATATATTCACATGATTAATCTACTATAGTAATCATGTTTTGTGTCTTTTATTTTAATAAAGTGCCAAGTAAAGCTTTTGGGATAGTGTGGATACTTGCTTGTTTGATTCTATGCAAAAACAGAAAGTTTTTCGTACAGTATATGAATTATGTGATTTTATTGGAGCCTCGAAAAATTCTGAAATTTTAGAGTCAGGTAAGCTTGGTGATCATTCTTTGCAAATTATGTGATATATACTAATTTTTCAGAATTTTTAGAGTCTTTGCAAATTCTGTGATATGTACTAATTTTAATAGAATTTTTAGAGTCAGGTAAGCTTGGTGATCATTCAGATCTTTACAGATTGTTCTGTTTTTGACAGATTCTGTTTTGCATGCATAGTTTGCTTGTTTCAAGTGTTCCTATAGCTTATATTGAGTAATATAAATTGTGGGAATTATGGAATACAGTAGGTATCATTTGGGAATAATTATGAATCTTGTCTTGATATTACCTAAGTGAATGATTTATCTTTAGTACACTAACCCTTCTCACGAAGTTTCGTTAAGTTTTGTGTGATTGAAGTTTTCAAGTTTTGGGTGAGACACCGATATGAGGAGAATAAGGAGTGACAAGAACCTAAGCTTGGGGATTCACAAGACACCCCAAGGTAATATTCAAGGAAGACTCAAGCGTCTAAGCTTGGGGATGCCCCGGAAGACATCCCCTGTTTCGTCTTCAACACTATCAGTATATCTTACTTGGAGATATATTTTTATTCGTCACATGATATAAGTTTTTCTTGGAGCGTAATTTTATTTTGTTAATCTATGTTAGGTGTTATTCATAATCTTGTTTTCCAATAGAAATTTCCAAGAATTGCATTAGGATGCTTGCATTGCATGTTTTGATTTGTGCTGTGTAAAAAACAGAAACTTCTGCTGTAGGGCTTGAATTTTCATATTTTACTGGAACGTGGAAATTGTTCTGAAATTCTTACACATTGTTTTCATATAAATTTTATAGCATTTCCTAAATTTACATAATTTTTGGAGTGACATAAGTACACTATTTTCATAAATTGCTACGGACTGTTCTGTTTGGATAGATTGCTGTCATAGTTTTGTTATCTACTTATCCTATAGTTTCCATAGCCTATATTGGTAAATATAAATTGTGGATGATAGTATACAAGACCTAATGTTTGAAAATTATTGTGCAACTTGTCTTGGCAGTACATGAAGTGTTGATTTATTCTTATGTGTACTAACCTATCTCACGAGTTCTTTTTGAGTTTTGTGTGGATGAAGTTTTTTGAGAATAGGTGAAACCGGGATATAAGAGGATTGAATAAGATACAAAAGCTCAAGATTGGGTATGTACAAGGCACCCTAAGTAAATATTTCAAGAAATCTCAAGCATCTAAGCTTGGGGATGGTACGCATCCCACCTCTCTTCGTCAACTATCACTTAGCCTATGTTGAGCCTAAATTTTTATTCATTCACCTGATGCGTCCTATTCTAGGAGTGTTATTTTTTATTTTTCTTGTTGTTTGAATAAAATACTCAGATCTGAAAATCTTTATTGAGAGAGAGAGAGAAAGTCCTCACATAGCTACTTAATTGTTTGACTACTCATTGATCTTCACTTATATGTTTTGGAGTAGTTTTGTCATTTACTCTCGTGCTTCATTGAAATCCTATGAGTAAATGGTTGAATGAATTGAATATCATAAATATAAAATTAGATATGTTTTATATACTTATCCCATGGGGAGTACTGACTTCACGTATAAGAAGTATAAGTGGTAAAATTTATTGAAAGTTAGCAAACACCGCATTGGTCACTTGAACAATTCATGAAAGAATATTGAAGGAAGAGAGATTCCACATATAAATATACTATCTTGGAAATCTTATATGATTGTGAATACTCATTAATTATTTTCAAACTTGAGGAAATTAATTGAAGTTAGACAAGCAAGACAACGTAATGAGTTATGCTTGGGTATATTTGTATAGAAGTTATATTGTTATGGATCCTCCAACATGTGGTGCTTTCTTCCACCTGTCGGGGTACGACACCTATGAGATCACGTGGATCCCTTTGTGGTTCGGCAGGGAGATGGTGTGCACAAAGAGCAGATCTGACGAGCAACGCGAGGGATTTTTACCCAGGTTCGGGCCATTGAGAAGCGCAAAAACCTACTCCTGCTTTAGTGTATTATGAGTGTTTGGGCTGTGGCTACAGGAGCGCTATGTGATGAACAGTACACAGCCACTACGCATGTGAGCCAGAAGGTCCTCCAAAAGTAAAGTCCCCCTCCTCCTCTCATAATGCCTTGGGCCTCCTTTTATATGACTAAGGGGTCTCCAACAATGGTGTACAGTACATACACGAGGTATACAGTTGCTACAGTGTTATCATACCTAACACTGACGGCATAGGGCAAACACATTTAATGCTCCGTCAGGCGTTCCTGACCTTCTACGAACGGGACAGGAGCCTGTCCCATCGGCACCGCTTAACCTCCACCATCGCTAGATGCCTTGACACGTATTCAGGAGGGATGACACCTGGTCTCTGCGCTGGCAGAATGGTGAGATCTTGCCGGGTGCACGTCTTGCCGGGGCTTTGCCAACCATCCTGGCAAGGATCTTGCCGGGATCCCAACCTTTGGACTTCTGTCTTCTGATTGTTGTCTTGAACATTTTCTTGATATCTTCATACTTGTATTCAGCTGTCCCCTGGAAGGCCTTGCTGCTAGTGTGGATACAACTGCCCATGCACAAGTAAGGGGTACTAAAAGACCCAAACTTTCGTACACCGACAGGAGCCCCTGGGCCTAGGCCATACACGGGTGTGAGGTGTTGTTGGGCTAGACCCAAACAATGCATGGGCACGCATGGCAGGAGTCTGCGGTCATAATTATTCTGCTTACTGTGCCTCGCCACGACGCACGCTAAGTGCAAGATGTGGGATACGTGTGCGGAGCAGCCATAACCACAGCGCGCTTGCAAAAGCGTTTCACATTGATTAGTAAATAATCAGCCTCGTGCCTTCCCCATAAGAAGGAATCCACAGAGGCACTCGCTCATTTACCTCCTGTCTTTTTCCAATCAAGGAACCTCTGTCGTATCCTTCCTTGAACTTGAAACACAGCTTCTCCCACTCATCCTCCGCCTCCATGCCCTCTCCATTCTCAGGCTCTGCTCCCATAGTCGCCATGCCGCCCAAGGCAGGCAAGGGCAAGGGAACGAAAGCCACCATTACAGAGAGCGAGTTGGCGAAGATGCGGAGGGAGCGTGCCGTCTTCACTCCGGCGATCGATGCGATCGCCTTGAAGGAGCGATACCAGAGCATGTGGGTGAGGGAGACGAAGGCTCATTCTGCTACCCACGTGAGTCCAGGTTCCTCCAAGGGTGGCTCAAATAAATTTCCCTTCTTTGTCGATTACTTTTACTGCGGGCTTTGTCCCCTGTTTTCTGATTTCTTCAATGACATCATGTACACATACAACTTCCATCTATTGCATTTCACGCTAAATGATGTGACATGTATGTAAGTCTTCGCCCATCTCTGCGAAAACTTTGCCAAGTAGTCCCCAACACAACCCTCTTCCGCAACTTCTTTATTCCTTGCATTCAAAAGGGAGAAGCCCTTTCTGGTTCTATCGCCTAGATCCCAAGGGCATGGAACAAGGATGTATACCCAAATGGGCTTTCCACGAGAAGTGGGAAGAATGGCGGGCCAGGTGGTGCTAGATTCAGGAGACAGATCCTCAACCCTTATGTTTGCCTCGACAAACAAAGATGGCACGCGGCACTGGCTGAAGCGACCTCAATCCTCAAGATGAGAAGCTCACAGTTATAGTTACCAGGATTCACCGCCTCAAAGTTGTCGGGCTCACAATAGAGATGATTGGGGCTGATTTTCTTTGCCGGTGCATCGCCCCTCTGCAGAACAAAGGGAGACCAGCCTGGGAATTCCGAAATGCGGCAGACATCATGAGGTTGTGCCCTGGCTTGAACAATAACTTGACGGTCATACAACACGTAGCGCTAGCTTCATGGAAGGGGAAACCAGTTAAGGAGAAGCGATATAGAGGGAAAACTTGCTGGGTAGGGCGAGGTTGCCGGAGAGCAGAGTGGCACCACTGCCGAGGGTCCTTCTGCTGAAGATACAACCGAAGGGCATCTGCATGAGGAGCCCCCAGCTCTCAAGAAGAAGAAGAAGCATGTTCTTCGGAAGACCTCCTCCGATGCCTCTAAGGGATCACTAGAAGAGTGTCTCGAGGGGGGGGGGTGAATAGACTACTAGCAGGAATTTAAAACCTAACCTTTTCCCAAGTTAATTGGTTGGCAGATTTTAACAGTTTTTTGCAAAGCTAGCAAGTCTAATAGCCCTACACATGCATGTCAACAAATATGGCAGCGGAAAGTAAAGACATTGCATATGAAGTAAAGAGTTGAGATGGGTAGATCAAACGCAGTTGGAGACGCATGGATTTTTCCCGTCATTCCGATAGGTGGTGCTATTGTACATCCACGTTTATGGAGTCTTCAACCCACGGAGGGTAATGGTCGCGAGAGTCCATGGAGGGCTCCACCCAAAAGGGTCCACGAAGTAGCAACCTTGACTATTCCATACGGCTTCCGTCCACGAAGGACTAGCCTCACTATGGGTAGATCTTCACGAAGTAGGCGATCTCCTTGCCCTTACAAACTTCTTGGTTCACTCCACAACACGAAGTAGGAGGCTTCCAAGCGACACCTAACCAATCTAGGAGGCACCACCCTCCAAAAGGTAATAGGCTCAGTAATGACGATGACCTCCTTGCTCTTGTGCTTCAAGATGATAGAGTCCTCAGCACACAGTCTCTCTCTCACAGGTTTGGCTTGGTAGAAAAGATGGGATTGGTGGAAAGCAACTTGGGGAGGCTAGAAATCAAGACCCATATGATTGGAGTGGAAGATCTTGACCTCAACACAAGGGTAGGTGGTTCTCTCTCAGAAAATCTGATAGGATATGTATGGAATAGTTCTGAGTGTTTCTCTTTCGAGTAAGTGGTGGTGAAGGGGTATATATAGGCATCCCCAAAATCCAACCGTTACAAACAAAATGACCAACTCGGTGACACCGATGTGTTAAACTCGGTGGTACCGAAGTGACCAAAAGGTGGCAACTTTTCAATCTTGGTAAGGCCGATATACAATTCTCGGTTGCACCGATAAGGTGACCAACGGTCAGATTTCCAATCTCGATGACACCAATCCAACATTCTCGGTGGGACCAAAAATGTGAATTTGCGTAACAGAAAGTTGGCAGCCTAAACTCGGTGGCATCGGTATGGAATCGGTTGCACCGAAGTGGCTAGGTTTGGCTTGAGTCTGTCTAGGTTCTCGAATCGGTGGCACCGAAGTGGGAAAGTTGGTTGCACCAATTTTGAGTGTTAGGTATAGAACAGACTTTGGTGGGAGAGTTTGTGGATGTTTTTGGCGACTATCACGTGTGCACGTTTGAGCATATTGTTCACCAACAAAACCTTACCCCCTTTTAATAGTATTGGCTTTCCTATGGACTCAAAGTGATTTCTCACAAATATAAAATGTAGAGTCCTCTTGCTTGAAGCTTGGCCAACCTATTTCCTTGCATCTTGGGGTATGTCCACAATCTCCTTTTGCCAATCCTCTCTATAGACTGTATCTGAAATACACTAGGTGAAAATATCAGTCCAGGAGACAATGTATGTTGTCATGAATTATCAAAACCACCAAGGGAGCATGTTGTGCTTTCAGCCTCAGCTCTCGAACCTTCCTCGAGTGGTGCAGCCCTCGACAAGGTGGTGGCTGGCGAGGCTACACAATGGCAAGAAGCTCAATAGCAACCCTCCACTTCTGCTGTAGCCAAGTGACCCAGGACCACTCCTTCTCCTCCTCACACGGACATCGTGGCGGAGGTTGACTTCGACCTCTCCGACTTTAGCTCAGAAGAAGAAGAGTAAGGGTCCTCTCACATCTTTTATCCTCTGATTTTACAGCTTCGCTTAACTTGTTTGCCTCTCTTTGGCCTGTCCCCGTAGATATACGGAAACGTTGGCGCAAAGGATGGCGAAGAAGGCAAAGACTTCAACGGGCAATGAGCCGTCGACAAGCACTACAAGTGTGCCAGAGCTGATCAACATCAGCCCGGAGTCCAGCCCACTACGTAGTCCTCAACACAGCCCCCAGCGTGAGTTCGTTACTCATTTCCCACTGGCAAGCGTTGGGACGTGTATCTTCACTGCTAACATCACCGGGCTTGTTAAAGAAGAGCAGCAACAAGGAGAGCCATTAGGGGCTGCCACTAACGCGCCGCTTCCGTTGACTACGCCGCCCAGGGACGGATCTCCGGCAAGGGCTTCTACTGATGAGCCCATTCTTGTTGAGGGGAGGTCGGCAAGCATAGGCACTGGCACTCCTACACCGACAACCGACGTCACCGGGGAAGGAGCAACCACCTCTCAACAGCTTGGCACAGGTAAACCCTTGCCTCAGAGTACTTGTCATATATATATATAGGGAAAATACCTCCTACTACCGGGTGTAACTACACCCGGCCCACTTTTGTTTGGTATGTTGTAGGTAGTATCTAGCATATCGGAGAGTATGTATGCATAGTATATAGTATATAGGAATATTTAGGTAGTATATCTGGTATTTTTTAAGTAGTATGTACCATATTTTTAGCATACTCATTTTTATGTACAAATATGTACGTATTTCATAATATGATAAAAACTGTGAATCAACTATATTATTTTTCATTTAACACACCTTGGGGTATCTTATATATAGTATTTGAACAAACTCAAAGTGAGAAATTAGTATATATACTACCACATGGTAGTATATGACACATGGGAGTAACTACACCCGGTAGTAGGAGGTATTTTCCCTATATATATATATATATATATATATATATTGTCTTCTCGAACTTCAACCTTGGTCTCATCTTGTTTCCTCATCCTTGGCTTCCAAATCTCCCTTGCACGGAACAAATGGATGTCGATGTCGTCATCGAGGAGACCACCAGAAACGCTGCCGCCGAGGCCACCAGGGTTCCTGCTGATGAGGCCGCCAAGGACGTACAGGAAGACACCGCCAAGGAATCTGCTGAGAAGGCCGGCGAGGAGTCCAGTGACCATACTGACGGTATTCCTACCTCAGAAGCACCAGACGCTGCGTCGGTCACAGAGCCCCCAGTTGCCGGTGAGGCGGCTGTTGATGATCAGCCATCAACATCTAAAGCCCCCTCTTGAAGAAGATATCTCAAGGCTGACGAGAACCTGTTTATCAACATACCAAGAACAAAAAAAAGGGGTGTCAACTGAAGGAGAAATCTTTGATGGGGAAATCACCACTGCTGTTGGACTTGAAGTTATCAGCAAACCGAACGCCAACATCCAATCCAATGAAGAATAGCTCCTCCAAACCATGAGCGATAACTTTCAAAAGCTCCAGGCGCTCTACCGCACTCGGAAGGAGAAGTTGGACTCCAGGGCAACAGTTATGCAAGTGGCGGAGGCAGATTTCCAGAAGCGCGTTGAGGAAATGCAAGCCTGGTTCGCCAAAGCTTTCCAGGAGTTGAAAACTAATCAGGAGCAGCTGGGCGAAAGCTGGAATGAACTCCTCTTGAAGTAGTCTGACATCGAGAGGGCACAAGAGGAGGCCTCACAACAAGTTGTTGTAGAGGAGGCTCGTCTGACGGAACACCGTGTCGGGCTTGATGCTTATGAAGAAGCCCTTGCCGCTTGCGAGGGGTCGCTTGCCGACAAGCTTCATAGCAAGGATGAAGAAATTGAAAAGATTGTCATGCAGCAAACCCAGGCGCTGGAGTAGAAACACAAGGAAACCCTCGAGGCTCTGGTTACCGACCACGCCGGCAAGGTGAAGGAAGTCGTCACTGCTGCCGAAGCTACAGAGGCTGCCAAAAACAAGCTTGCCGATAAGGTGAAGAGGCTGGAGGCGGACCTTGAGGACCATGGCAAGGAGATATCGACGCTGAAGACCGACACAGAGAAGAGTCTCCTCAGGCAATGAATCTATTGCTGATCTGGAGCTGAAACTGGCCATGCCAAATGAGTCCCTTGAAAGCAGCACAACTCGTGAGAAGGGCCTGATCAAAGATCTCCAGAATGAGGAGGACCTGCTCAAGAGCGCCGCCGCCACTCATAATGATTATGTGAAAGGTGTGTAGATCTAGACTGAGCGCCTCGTGGATGTGGCGGAAAAGCTTGATGCACAGTTGTCCACCATGGGTCTGCAGAACTTCAACCTTTCTTCCGACGACAGGGTGTCTCTGAGTGCCAGGTTGACCATGTTGTTTGACAGCATAATTGACGCTTTGAAGCAGCTCCATTCTGATTGAGCAACCCACTTGGCGAATGAATCCCGCAAGCTTTGACGGGCCGTCCTCCTCAAGGTGCTTGTCAAAGTGGCGTACAAGAACCCTGACATCAACTTCACCAACGTCCTCGACCGCTTGCTTAAGGACGTGGACGTCAAAGCGCTCGAAGAACTTGTCACACCCATCGTCGACAAGGTGAACCAAGTCAAGAGGGTCAAAGGCCAGCGCAAGGACTAGCTGCTCCACTTTTTCTTGTTGCCACCATTCCATGCCAAAGACAATTTTATATTAAGTTAGAATCGCGACAACTTTTAATGTAATATAACTGGCTATGTTTTGAACGAATGAATGTTGTTCCTCTTTTCATACTTCTCTCTGTATGGTACATGCCCTACGCTTTATCAGAAAACTTGTCGGTGCACACAGCCCTATCGCGAGCGCTTTGAGGAGCGGATCCTTAGCAGCCTGCTGGCGGTGCCGTTGCCAGCAAGATACCTTGACGTTTTAAGTGCACCCGCTTAATTTGTTGAGCGGACTTGAAACAGAGTAAGGGCGCAACCTAATCACGACAAGGTTCCTTCGCGTGTAGGTTTCCCATACAAAAGTCGAAATCGTCCAAGGAAAATAACTTCATAGTAAAAAAATTACTTAGAGTTTTGCAACTTAGCTTTTCATTACAGTACAACTTTCTGCAAGATGTCAACTCCTAACATCGCCTATCGGTGTCCATACCATCACCCCCCGGCAAACTTGTACGTGAGGGAACCTTCTATCCTTTAACAAATAGATAGAAGACAAAATAGAGATATGGAACCTCGGCGGTCTGTCAGTACTTGCTGGAAATAAGCGTAATGCAACATCTCAGATGACAATGCATATAAATAAACATGGACATCGACAAGAGTTGTAGAACACTTATTCTTATTCAACTATGCACAGGGTCTATGATACGTCCATTTTGCATCATGATTTTATATTGATATTTATTGCATTATGGGTTGTTACTACACATTTTGGTACAATACTTATGCCTTTTCTCTCTTATTTTACAAGGTCTACATGAAGAGGGAGAATGCCGGCAGCTGGAGTTCTGGACTGGAAAAGGAGCAAATCTGAGATACCTATTCTGCACAACTCCAAAAGTCCTGAAAATACACGGAGAATTATTTTGGAATATATAAAAAATACTTGGCAAAAGAAATACATCAGGGGGCCCACCAGGGAGCCACAAGCCTGCTAGGCGTGCCACCCCCTGGCCGTGCCCCTGGGGCTTGTGGCCCACCTGGTAGCCCTCCGATGCCCATCTTCTGCTATATTGAGGGTTTCGTCCTAGAAAAAATATCATAAGAGACCTTTAGGGACGAAGCGACGCCGTCTCGAGGTGGAACTTGGGCAGAACCAATCTAGAGCTCCGACAGGGCGATCCTGCCGGTGAAACTTCCCTCCGAGAGGGGCAAATCGAAGCCATCGTCATCACCAACGATACTTTCATCGAGAGGGGGTCAATCTCCATCAACATCTTCATTAGCACCATATCCTCTCCAAACCCTAGTTGATCTCTTGTATCCGATCTTTGTCTCAAAACCTTAGATTGCTACCTGTCAGTTGCTAGCAGTGTTGATTACTCCTTGTAGTTGATGCTAGTTGGTTTACTTGGTGGAAGATTATATGTTCAGATCCTTGATCATCACTTATAATCCTCTGATTATGAACATGAATATGTTTTGTGAGTAGTTACGTTTGTTCCTGAGGACATGGGATAAGTCTTGTTATAAGTAATCATGTGAATTTGGTATTCGTTTGATATTTTGATGAGATGTATGTTGTCTCTCCTCTAGTGGTGTTATGTGAACGTCGACTACATAACACTTCACCATTGTTTGGGCCTAGAGGAAGGCATTGGGAAGTAATAAGTAGATGATGGGTTGCTAGAGTGACAGAAGCTTAAACCCTAGTTTACGCGTTGCTTCGTAAAGGGCTGATTTGGATCCACACGTTTGATGCTATGGTTAGATTTATCTTAATTCTTCTCTCATAGTTGTGGATGCTTGCGGGAGGGGTTAATCATAAGTGGAAGGCTTGTCCAAGTAAGGACAACACCCAAGCATAGTCCACCCACATATCAAACTATCAAAGTAGCGAACGCGAATCAAATGAGCGTGACGAAAAGTAGCTTGACATAAATTCCCATGTGTCCTCGGGAGCGCTTTGCTTTATATAAGAGTTTGTCCAGGCTTTTCCTTTGCTATAAAAGGATTGGGGCACCTTGCTGCACCTTTGTTAAAATTGTTACTTGCTACCCGTTATGAATTATCTTATCACAAAACTATTTGTTACCGACAATTTCAGTGCTTGTAGAGAATACCTTACTGAGAACCGCTTGTCATTTCCTTCTGCTCCTCGTTGGGTTCGACACTCTTACTTATCGAAAGGACTACAATAGATCCCCTATACTTGTGGGTCATCAAGACTCTTTTCAGGCGCCGTTGCTGGGGAGTGAAGTGCCTTTGGTGCGTGGAAATTGGTAAGGAAAAATTTATATAGTATGCTGAAATTTACTGTCACTTGTTACTGTGGAAAGTAATACTTTGAGGGGATTGTTTGGGATATCTTCACCTCGACCGGAAACACAAAGAGTTGTCCCTCAACCTACTGAACCTACTGAAAATATTTATTATGAAATTCCTTCATGTATGACAGAGAAACTGCTAGCTAATCCTTATGTAGGAGATGGAACACTACATCCTCATCTGCATCTAATCTATGTGGATGAAGTTTGTGGATTATTTAAGCTTGCAGGTCTGCCCGAGGATCACGTCAAGAAGAAGGTCTTTCCTTTATCTTTGAAGGAGAAGGCTTTACATGGTATAGGCTATGTGATGATATTGGATCATGGAGCTACAGTCGGTTGAAAATGGAATTTCATCAAAAGCTCTATCCTATGCATCTAGTTCATCGTGATCGGAATTATATTTATAATGTTTTGCCTCATGAAGGAGAAAGAATCACTCAAGCTTGGGGAGGGTTAAGTCAATGTCATATTCATACCCCAATCATGAGCTCTTGAGAGAAATTATTATTCAGAATTTTTATGCTCGGCTTTCTCGTAATGATCAATCCATGCTCGATACTTCTTGTGCTGGTTCTTTTATAAAGAAAGATACTGAATTCAAATGGGATTTATTAGAAAGAATTAAACACAACTCTGAAGATTGGGAACTCAACGAAGGTAAGGAGTCAGGTATAAATCTTAAGTTTGATTGTGTTAAATCCTTCATGGACACTGATGCTTTCCGTGAATTTAGCACTAAATATGGACTTGACTCTGAGATAGTAGCTTCTTTTCGTGAATCTTTTGCTACTCATGTTGATCTCCCTAAGGAGAAGTGGTTTACATATAATCCTCCCATTGAAGTGAAAGTAATGGAACGCATTAAAGTTGAAGAGAAAATTGTTACTTACAATGTTGATCCTGTTATCCCTACTGCTTACATTGAGAAACCACCTTTCCCTGTTAGGATAAAGGAACATGCTAAGGCTTCAACTGTGGTTCGTAAGAGTTGTATTAGAACACCTACACCCCCTAAACAAATCAAAGTTGGACCTAGTATTGCTATGGTTAATGATCTCTTGGTTGATAATATTTATGGGCATGTTATTCATTTCTGTGATGAAGCTGCTAGAATTGCTAGACCTGATACTAAGCATAAACATAGACCAGTTGTTGGCATGCCTGTTGTTTTTATTAAAATAGGATATCATTGTTATCATGGCTTATGTGATATGGGTGCTAGATTAAGTGCAATTACCCATTCCTTATACAAAGAAATCATGCATGATATTGCACCAGTTGAACTAGAGGATATTGATGTTACTATTAAGCCTTCTAATAGAGACACTATCGCACCGATAGGGATTATTAGAGATGTTGAAGTCTTGTGTGGGAAGGTAAAGTATCCTACTAATTTTATTGTTCTTGGTTCCCCACAAGATAATTTTTGTCCCATTATATTTGGCAGACCCTTCTTGCATACTGTTAATGCTAAGATTGATTGTGAGAAGGAAATAGTTACCGTGAGCTTTGGGGATGTGTCCCATGAGTTTAATTTCTCTAAATTTTGTAGACAACCCCATGACAAGGAATTGCCTAGTAAATATGAAACTATTGGTCTTGCTTCTATGGTTGTGCCTCCTACTGATACCTTAGAACAATATTTGCTACACCATGAAAATGATATGCATATGAATGAGAGGAATGAAATAGATGAAATTTTCTTTGAGCAGCAGCCTATTTTGAAACATAACTTACCTGTTGAAATACTTGGGGATCCTCCTCCACCCAAGGGTGATCCCATGTTTGAGCTCAAGCAATTACCCGATACATTGAAATATTCTTATCTTGATGAAAAGGAGATATATCCTGTTATTATTAGTGCTAACCTTTCAGAGCATGAAGAAAATAGATTATTGAAAACTCCGAGGAAGCACCGTGCTATTATTGGTTATACTCTTGATGATCATAAGGGCATTAGTCCCACTCTATGCCAGCATAAAATTAATATGGATCCTGATGCCAAACCAGTTATTGATCACCAACGATGATTGAACCTTAATATGAAAGAAGTGGTAAGAAAAGAAGTACTAAAGCTTCTAGAGGCATGTATAATTTATCCTGTTGCTGATAGTACATGGGTTAGTCCCGTCCATTGTGTCCCTAAGAAGGGAGGTATTACCGTTGTTCCTAATGATAAAAATGAAATGACCCTGCAAAGAATTGTTATAGGTTATAGAATGGTAATTGACTTTAGGAAATTGAATAAAGCTACTAAAAAAGATCATTACCCGTTACCTTTTATTGATCAAATGCTAGAAAGATTATCCAAACATACTCATTTTTGCTTTCTAGATGGTTACTCTCGTTTCTCTCAAATACATGTATCAAGCGAGGATCAAGAAAAAACCACTTTTACTTGCCCTTTCGGTACCTTTGCTTATAGGCGTGTGCCTTTTGGTTTATGCAATGCACCTGCTACCTTTCAAAGATGTATGATGGCTATATTATCTGACTTCTGTGAAAAGATTCTTAAGGTTTTCAGGGTGATTTTTCCGTTTATGGAACTTCATTTGATGATTGTTTGAGAAACCTTGATCGAGTTTTGCATAGATGTGAAGAAACTAATCTTGTCTTGAATTGGGAAAAGTGCCACTTTATGGTTAATGAAGGTATTGTCTTGGGGAACAAGATCTTCAAAAGAGGTATTGAAGTTGATAAAGCTAAAGTTGATGCTATTGAAAAAATGTTGTGCCCTACGGATATCAAAGGTATAAGAAGTTTCCTTGGTCATGCTGATTTCTATAGGAGGTTTACCAAAGATTTCTCTAAGATTTCTAGGCCTCTCACAAACCTTTTGCAAAAAGGTGTTCCGTTTTTTATGATGATTGCGTAGAAGCATTTGAAATTCTTAAGAATGCCTTGATTACCGCACATGTTGTTCAACCACCCGACTGGAACCTACCTTTTGAAATTATGTGTGATGCTAGTGATTATGCTGTTGGTGCTGTTCTAGGACAAAGAGTCGATAAGAAATTAAATTTTATCCATTATGCTAGTAAAACTCTAGACAGTGCTCAAATAAACTATGCTACTACTGAAAAGGAATTTTTAGTAGTCATGTTTGCTTGTGATAAGTTTAGACCTTATATTGTTGATTCCAAAGTAACTATTCACACCTATCATGCTGCTATTAAGTACCTTATGGAGAAGAAAGATGCTAAACCTAGACTTATTAGGTGGGTCCTTCTGCTACAAGAATTTGATTTGCATATCATTGATATAAGTGCTGATAACCCTATGGTAGATAACCTGTCTAGGTTAGAAAATGTACTTGATGACCCACTACCTATTGATGATGGCTTTCCTGATGAACAATTAGCTGTCATGGATACTTCACATAATGCTCCTTGGTATGCACATTACGCCAATTATATTGTTGCTAAATTTATACCTCCTAGTTTCACATACCAACAAAAGAAAAAGTTCTTCTATGATTTAAGGCATTACTTTTTGGATGACCCACATCTTTATAAAGAAGGAGTAGATGGTATTATTAGACGTTGTGTACCTGAGCATGAACAGGAACATATCTTACGCAAGTGTCACTCGGAAGCCTACGGGGGACATCACGTTGGAGATAGAACCACACACAAGGTACTACAATCTGGGTTTTATTGGCCAACTCTATTCAAGGATGCTCATAAGTTTGTCTTATACTGTGACGAATGTCAAAGAATTGGTAATATTAGTAGACGTCAGGAAATGCCTATGAATTACTCTCTTGTTATCGAACCATTTGATGTTTGGGGCTTTGATTATATGGGGCCTTTTCCACAATCTAATGGGTACACTCATATTCTAGTTGCTGTTGATTATGTCACTAAGTGGGTAGAAGCTATTCCAACTAGTAGCACTGATCATAACACTTCTATTAAAATGCTTAAAGAAGTTATTTTCCCTAGATTTGGAGTCCCTAGATATTTGATGACTGATGGTGGTTCACATTTTATTCATGGTGCTTTCCGTAAGTTGCTCGCTAAATATGATGTTAATCATAGAGTTGCATCTCCTGATCATCCTCAGTCTAGTGGTCAAGTAGAATTGAGCAATAGAGAGATTAAATTGACTTTGCAGAAGACTGTTAATAGATCTAGGAAGAATTGGTCTAAGAAACTCGACGATGCATTGTGGGCTTATAGTACTGCTTACAAAAACCCTATGGGTATGTCTCCGTACAAAATGGTTTATGCTAAAGCATGTCACTTACCTCTAGAGCTAGAACATAAGGCTTATTGGGCAATCAAAGAGCTCAATTATGATTTCAAACTTGCTGGTGAGAAGAGGTTATTTGAAATTATCTCACTTGATGAATGGAGAACCCAAGCCTATGAGAATGCTAAGTTGTTTAAAGAAAAGGTTAAGAGATGGCATGATAGAAGGATACAAAAGCGTGAATTTAATCTAGGTGATCATGTCTTGCTGTAAAATTCTCGTTTAAGATTTTTTGCGGGAAAACTTCTCTCTAAATGGGAAGGTCCTTACGTCATCAAAGAGGTATACCGTTCCGGTGCCATCAAGATTAACAACGCCGAAGGCACAAACCCGAAGGTGGTGAATGGTCAAAGAATCAAACATTATATCTCACGTACTCCCATAAATGCTGAAACCAATATCATCAATACCATAACTCCAGAGGAGTACATTAGGAAGACTTACCAGAATGTTTCAGACTCAAAAAAGGAATAGGTATGTGGTATGGTAAGCAAAAAGACTCCAAAAAATTTCAATGGAAAATTTCATCTGTTTTGGAATATCTAAAAAATTAGGAAAATTTAAAGTAGTCTGAATAGTGCACGAGGAGGCAACAAGCCTGCTGAGCGCCCCCCCAGCCGTGCCCCTGGGGCTTGTGGCCACCTCATGAACCACCCGGACTCCATTTTCTTGTGGCATACTCCTTCGGGTCGCTAAAAATTCATTATATAATCTCCCGAAGGTTTTGACTCTCGTATCACGACAATACCTCCCGTTTTCTCTTTTGAGCTGTTTTGCAGCAGATTTAGATGAACATGGCATCCCCAAGTGTTTCGAAGGACAAGTTCTCCAAGAAGGCAATCGGCCCCTATCCTGCGGAGGTGCTGCAACACCCTCAAACCATTGAGGTGCGTGAGGGGGTGTTGCACATCCGTGATGTGGAGGGGCCAAAGAAAACCGAAAGCATGGAGACAAGGCTCGAAGCAATGGAGCAGCAGGTCTTCATGTGCCAAGGGATGGTGGAACGGGGACTCGATGCTAATTAGATGATGATCATGGAATTTACCCACAAACATAAGTTGGACGCCAAGGACGTTGTGGATCACATTTTCAAGCTTTACGAGGGAATCGAGCACCTCCAATCCCAGATCTACGACCTGCAAAACCAAAACTGTGAGTATGAATACATATTTAAGAGAATGAGTTTGGCTGCAAATTTGAGAATTCCGGAGACTCGTTCATCCTTATATGATGGTGAGCCTATGCCTTGGAAGATGGAGGACAACCTTCCAACCTCATCAACAACTCCCACATCATCACCTCCGAAGCAAGGCAACCAAACACATGGGTATGGGAACTCCCCTTGGCTTCTGCCAAGCTTGGCGGAGGTGCCCCGGTATCATATCACCATCACATCTTTTATTTTTATTTTTATTTTCATCATCTTTTCTTAGTTCAATCCTTTTGGTTATATCTTGATCTAGTAGAATAAACTTTTCATATGACCTAGTTTTGAGTCTTTGCTTTATGATTCCTCCTATGTAAGCAAGTCTGTGAGTTATATAATGAAAGGTGCTTTTGAGTTGAGGGCTTTGCTTGTTTGGTATGATCTTAATCTTGAGAACGATAAAACAGAAAGAAGTGTGGAATAAAAGCAAAGAGTACATATGAAAATCTTATGGGGAGTGATGACTTCACATATAAAAAGTATGTCGATTGAAACCTGTTGTGGGTTGACAAACATAGTTGTCGGTCATTGGGGCCATTAAAAGGAAGTAATAAATAAAGAGAGGTTTACATATAAATATATTATCTTGGACATCTTTTATGATTGTGAGCACTCATTAAAATATAATATGTTAAGAAGTTGATGTTGGGCAAGGAAGACAACATAATGGATTATGTTTGCTTATTTCCAAATAGAAGTTATATTCTTATAGATCCCTCAACATGTGTCGCTTGCTTCCACCTCATATCATCCCAAACTTCCGCACCAAGTAGATGTACTACTTGTGCATCCAAACACCCTTAACCCAGTTTTGCCATGAGAGTCCACCATACCTACCTAAGGATAGAATAAGATCCTTCAAGTATGTTGTCATCAGTGCAAGCAATAAAAATTGCTCTCTAAATATGTGTGATCTATTAGTGTGAGGAAAATAAACTTTATACGAACTTATGATAGGGAAGAAATAAAAGCGACAGACTGCATAATAAAGTTCTCTATCACAAGGGGTAATATAAAGTGACATTCTTTTTCATTAAGAGATTGTGCATCCAATTATAAAAGCGCATGACAACCTCTGCTTGCCTCTGCGAAGGGCCTATCTGTTACTTTTATTTTCTAGTACTTACCTTTATGCAAGAGTCGTGGTGATCTATATCACCTTAGCTATTACCGCCTTTATCTTCTGGCAAGTGTCACGTGTTGGGGAAAGATCTAGGCACATATACCCACTCGGAAGTGGATGAGCATGAGTTATTACTGTTGACGTTACTCTTGAGGTAAATAGTTGGGAGGCAACACTATAAGCCCCTATCTTTCTCTGTGTCCGATTGAAACTTTGAACTCATAGGTACCACGTGAGTGTTAGCAATTATGAAAGACTACAAGATGATTGAGTATGTGGGTTTGCTTTACAAGCTCTTATATTGACTCTTTCCTACGTTATGATAAATTGGAATTGCTTCAATGATTGAGATCGTAGTTTGTCAGTTCTCAATACAGTTCATAATTCATACTTTGCCATTGTGAATGAATTATTACATTAACATAAGAAATTATATGTCAATATATGTTGTTGTTCTAAAGATGATCATGATGCCTTCATGTTCGTATTTTATTTTATCGACACCTCTATCCCTAAACATGTGGACACATTTATTTATCTCGGCTTCCGCTTGAGGACAAGCGAGGTCTAAGCTTGGGGGAGTTGATACGTCCATTTTGCATCATGATTTTATATTGATATTTATTGCATTATGGGCTATTACTACACATTTTGGTACAATACTTATGTCTTTTATCTCTTATTTTACAAGGTCTACATGAAGAGGGAGAATGTCGCCAGCTGGAGTTTTGGACTGGAAAAGGAGCAAATCTGAGATGCCTATTCTGCACAACTCCAAAAGTCCTGAAACTCTACGAAGAATTATTTTGGAATATATAAAAAATTCTAGGCAAAATAAATACATCAAGGGGCCCACCAGGGAGCCACAAGCCTTCTAGGCGTGGCCACCCCCCCGGCCACGCCCCTGGGCTTGTGGCCGACATGGCAACCCTCCGATGCCCATCTTCTGCTATATTGAGGGTTTCATCCTGAAAAAATCATAAGAGACCTTTCGGGGTGAAGCGCCGCCGTCTCCAGGCGGAACTTAGGCAGAACCAATCTAGAGCTCCGGCAGGGCGATCCTGCCGGTGAAACTTCCCTCCGAGAGGAAGAAATCGAAGCCATCGTCATCACTAACAATCCTTTCATCGAGAGGGGGACAATCTCCATCACCATCTTCATCAACACCATCTCCTCTCCAAACCCTAGTTCATCTCTTGTATCCGATCTTTGTCTCAAAACCTCAGATTGGTACCCGTGGGTTGCTAGTTGTGTTGATTACTCCTTGTAGTTGATGCTAGTTGGTTTACTTGGTGGAATATTATATGTTCAGATCCTTGATCATCACTTATACTCCTCTTATTATGAACATGAATATGTTTTGTGAGTAGGTACGTTTGTTCCTAAGGACATGGGATAAGTCTTGTTATAAGTAATCATGTGAATTTGGTATTCGTTTGATATTTTGATGAGATGTATGTTGTCTCTCCTCTAGTGGTGTTATGTGAACGTCGACTACATAACACTTCACCATTGTTTGGGCCTAGAGGAAGGCATTGGTAAGTAATAAGTAGATGATGGGTTGCTAGAGTGACAGAAGCTTAAACCCTAGTTTATGCGTTGCTTCATAAGGGGCTGATTTGGATCCACACGTTTCATGCTATGGTTAGATTTATCTTAATTCTTCTCTCATAGTTGCGGATGCTTGTGGGAGGGGTTAATCATAAGTGGGAGGCTTCTCCAAGTAAGGACAACACCCAAGCACCGGTCCACCCACATATCAAACTATCAAAGTAGCGAACGCAAATCAAATGAGCATGATGGAAACTAGCTTGACATAAATTCCCATGTGTCCTCATGAGCGCTTTGCTTTATATAAGAGTTTGTCCAGGCTTGTCATTTGCTATAAAAAAGATTGTTCCACCTTGCTGCACCTTTGTTACAATTGTTACTTGCTACCCGTTATGAATTATCTTATCACGAAACTATCTGTTATCGATAATTTTAGTGCTTGCAGAGAATACCTTATTGAGAACCACTTGTCATTTCCTTCTTCTCCTTGTTGGGTTCGACACTCTTACTTATCGATAGTTCCCATATACTTGTGGGTCATCAGTCTACGCCTGGCTTTGTACAAAGGATTACATTCCTCACCGGCAAGACATGTAGAAAAGGTGGTTGCCGGGGGACCTGGGAACCATGCCTTATGGATAGAACTTGCAAAGATGTTCGATATTCCAGGAATTGCTTACTGAAACACCATCGCTGGTCTTCAGGCGGACTGCGCCAGTCCTGGTGACTCGTACTACCTGATAAGGGCCTTCCCACTTTGGCGTCAACTTGTTTGAATTCTTGGCCGACTGGACACGCTAAATAACAAGGTCACCTTCCTCAAGACTTCGGGCATGAACCTTGCGGTTATGGTAGCGGTGCAAAGCTTGTTGGTCGCGTGCAGATTGCACAGCAGCCTGTAGACGATCTTCCTCAAGGAACATTACGTCATCTTGCCGCAACTGCTCTTGCTCAAGCTCATCATAAGCGAGCACTCGAGGTGACCCGTATATGAGTTCCGTGGGGAGAACTCCTTCCGCCCCGTATACCAGGGAGAAGGGTGTCTGGCCGGTGGCTCGATTTGGTGTCATTCTGATTGATCAAAGAACCGCTGGTAGCTCATCAATCCAGCATCTTCCACACTTGTGCAGCCTGTCAAAAGTTCTTGTCTTAAGACCTCGCAACACTTCAACATTTGCCCTTTCCGCTTGGGCGTTGCTCCTCAGATGAGCAACAGAAGCAAAACACATCTTGCCGCCAAGGTCTTGGACATATTGCATGAAGGTGCGGCTTGTGAACTGTGTGCCGTTGTCAGTGATGACCGTGTTTGGTACACCAAAACAGCAAACTAGTCCTTTCAAGACCTTGACGGATGATTGTGCTATCACCTTTTTCACTGCTTCCAGTTCCGTCCACTTTGTGAACTTGTCGATCACAACATACAAGTACTCAAAGCCCCCGGTAGCACGGGGAAAGGGGCCCAAGATGTCGAGCCCCCAGACCGAAAATGGCCAAGAAAGCGGGATTGTATGAAGAGTTTGAGCTGGTAGTTTCTTTGAATGGAACTGGCACGCTTCACACTTGGTTACTAGTGCAGTTGCATCCTGGAGAGCAGTGAGCCAAAAGAAACCTTGTCAGAACGCTTTACCGACAAGAGATCTTGATCATATGTGGGCGCCACATATGCCTCCATGTATCTCTGCCAATAGCTCCAGTCCATCCTCCCGAGGAATGCACTTCAATTTCGCATCATTTGGTCTCTTTCTGTACAGGACACTGTCCACAAACTTGTACAAATTAGACTTACGGGCTACTTTCTCCGCTTCTTCCTGTTCCTCGGGGAGTTCTCCTGTTTGAAGGAACTGAACAATGTGTTGTGCCCATGTTGGAGCCTGGGGCTCAATGGCAAGGACTATAGGCCTGTCTTCTGTCGTGGGAGCGTTTGTCTCTACGACAAGGGCTTGAGGCCCTATCGGAGCCTATTGCCCCCTGGGAGGCTTGGCGTTGATCCCGACAACTTCCTTGCTGGGAGCTTCTGGGAGTTCTACGGGAAAGTACTGGTCCAAATTTAACTTCCTTCTCTTGTTTTGCCTCGCTGATGGTGCTACGGATGGCTGAGTCAATTGGAGCACAAAATTACCTGGTTCCACAGGTAACTTGAGGGCAACACGCTTCGATAGCTCGTCAGCAATGATGTTCTCTGCACTAGGAACATGCTCTGTTTGCAGACCGTCAAAGCGCTCCTCCAACTTCCTCACTTCATCTACATAGGCTTTCATCAATGGGCTCTAATAATCTTTGTTGACTTGCTTGACGACACGCTGTGAATCACCACTAATGATGTGCTTCTTAATTCCAAGGTCTACCGCGATCCTGAAACCGGCAAGTAGCCCTTCATATTCTGTAGCGTTGTTTGTCGACCTCTCCCAGGGAAATTGCATCTCAATTATATATTTGAGGTGCTCTCCAGTGGGTGCGACAAGTAGCACGGCAGCACCGGCTCCTTACAGGGAGAAAGCCCCATCAAAATACATAATCCATTATTGATTTGTTTCCTTGCCGGGGAGAGTTGTTTCTTGGATCTCTTCGTCTGGCGTTGGGGTCCATTCTGCAATGACTCTACCAAGGCTCTGCTCTGAATAGTTGAAGTACTTTCAAATTTGAGAGCAAAGCTTGACAATTCCAAAGCCCACTCCACAATCCTGCCGGTCGCATCTGGATTTTGTAAAATCTATTGTAGCGGAAAGCGAGTGATGACTACGATCTCATGTGCTTGGAAATAATGGCATAGCTTCCTTGAGGCCATAAGGAGGCCGAAAAGCAAATTTTGCATGCCAGAGTATCTCGACCTAGCCCCCTGCAAAAGGGATCTAACAAAATAAACTAGGCGTTGCACCATCTTCTTCTGTGATGCTTCATTTATCTGCACAAATCCTGCCTTGCCGGCACCAGACTCTGCCGGGGAAGATCCTGGGTCATCCCTTGGCGGTCCTGCCTCTATCGCTGCTTCTTCGTCGACTTCTCTCGGCGCCATTAACACAACACTAACTACTTGATTCGTTGCCGCCAAATATGGCAACAACGGCTCTTGTGGTTTAGGTGCGACTAGTATTGGCGGAGAGGAGAGGTACCTCTTCAAATCCTGCAGCGCTACCTCCGCCTCCACTCCATTGGACTTGCCTTTTTCAAGATTTTGAAAAAGGGTAGGGTGCGCTCGACAGCTTTTGAGATGAACCTACTCAGAGCCGCAACGCAGCTGGCAAGACGATGCACATCTTTGACGCGTCTTGGTGCTTCAATCTGCTCAATTGCCTTGATCTTGTTGGGGTTCCAACTTCCTGATTTCCTCAACAATAAATTCTTGCCGCTCCAAGGCTTGCTGCCTAACTTTCTGCTTGATGGTTCGTGCATGAGGACAGACAACAATATGGTGCTCAATTACCTCCCTGGGAACACGGGGAACATCAGATGGTTGCCATGCAAACACATCGACATTCGCCCACGGGAAGGCAATGAGTGCGCTTTCCTATTTGTCGTTGAGGGTGGAACTTATGGTGAAAGTTCCTCCTGTACCATCCTCCCTGATGGGCATCTTCTTAGTTTCCAGTGGAGCTGCCTTGGATTTCTTGCTCTTGCTGGTGGAGCTCTCTGGCACATCGTCAACAGGAGCGCAGCACTCCGAAGAGGTGCACTTGCCGGAGTGTGTACCAGAGGTCTAGCCCGTCTTCTTCCTCCCAGGAGCTTCAGCGGCAGGAGCAAGTGCCTTGGTGGCAGGTGCTACAACTGCCCCTCGATAAAGTTGGTCGACACAGATAAGTGCATCCTTCTTGTCAAAGTTGATTGTGATGATGCTCATCGGCCTGGGCATCTTCAATACATTATAAGCATAGAGTGATGCTGCCATGAACTTGTCCAGCATTGGACAGCCAAGGATCCCATTATATGGCAATGGAATCTTGTGAACGTCGAAAACAATCTTCTCTGTCCTGAAGTTCAGGTCGCTACCAAATGTTACCGGTAGTGTGATCTTGCCCTTCGGCTGCCTCCTCCCTGGATTAATCCCCTGAAACATGCCTATCTCCTCGAGATCTTCATCAGGAATTTGCAACCTTTTGATCACATCAGGTGAGATTAAGTTCAAACCGTCCCCACCGTCAACTAACATTTTCGTCACCTTGAGGTTGCGAATTGTTAGCGAAACCAACAATGGCAGACACCCAACCGCAGTTGTGGGATCAGGGTGATCCTCGGCATAAAAAATGATAGGCGTGTGGGACCATCTCATTGGTTTCTAGGCTTCAACAGATGGCTCTGTCGCATTAATCTCCCACGCCCACTATTTAAGTTGGCGGTGAGAAGAATGCAACGAGCCGCCTCTGTCGACGCACATGACGTCTGTAGCTTTTTGAAACTCATGCTCATTGGACTCGTCGTCCTCCTTGTTGCCATCATCATCCCCTTCTTCCTTCTCGCGGCCTCGAGCGGGCCTCTCATGTTGTTTGGCCTTGCCACGACGACCTCCTTGACCACCGTGTTTCTTGCTGGCCCCCTCTCTACCATCTTCGGCCTTCTCCTTATCTCGCCTCATGTACTCAGCTTTTTGCCTCTCGGCAAGCTGCTCAACTTTCCGGGAGTTTTGGAGATCGTGGCCCTTGGTGCGATGGATCTTGCAGTACTGCTTGTCGCAGCCCTTCGGTTTGTCGGCAGCCACCAAGGGCTGACAAGGGACGCACCCAGCAACCTCCTTGTCGGGGCTGTCAACCTTCGTATTCTTGGCGGTGTTGAGGTTGCCGGATTCCTTGACGGCAAGCACGACCTTGTCCTTGCGTTTCTTGTTCCACCGTCGGCCTTTCCTTGCCGGGGCGGCGGTGTCTTCCGTCTTCAGTGTCGACTCCAGCGCTAACATCCTCGCCGGGAAGTCTCCTCGCTTCTTCAGCTCGAGCACATTTCTCAGCCAGAGCATAGAGCTTGGCAACATCCCGAGGTTGCGCATGTTCTGATGAAATGCGCTGGTAATAGCAGCAAGATGAACGTCTTGGATGTTGTGATGTATACAACTAAATCTTTGAATGTATTTGCGCAAGGTTTCACCTTCTTTCTGGGGGATGAGATGCAAATCATTTGCCTGGCCAGGAGCTTGGTGGCCTCCGGTAAAGGCGCCAACAAACTCATGACACAGATCTACCCAGGAAGAATTGGAATTCTTCGGCAGATGCATCAACCACGACCTGACGTTGGGCTTGAGCACCAACGAGAAAAAGTTGGCGAGTATCTTGTCGTTGCGAGCCCCGATAGCCTGCACCGCAATGGTGTAGATGCTCAAGAACTCCGATGGGTGAGTCTTGCTGTCGTATTTCTCTGGGACCTCCGGTCTGAACATTCGGGAATTGGGCCACTAGACTCGCTGCAGCTCACGGGTAAAAGCTGGACAACCCACCTCATACGATAGGTCGACAGGATACCCTGGTGTAGGCTTGTCTACAATAGGTCCTGCGTGCTGATACGTCTCCAACGTATCTATAATTTTTGCTTGTTTCATGCTGCTATATTATCATTCTTGGATGTTTTACAATCATTTTACCACAACTTTATATTATTTTTGGGACTAACCTATTAACTTAGAGCCCAGTGCCAGTTCCTGTTTTCTCCGTGTTTTGGGGTTTTATAGGAAAGGAATATCAAACGGAGTCCAAACAGAATAAAAATTTATGGTGATTTTTTTGGACTAGAAGATACCCACGGAGCATCGCGGTTGGGCTAGAAGACCCACGACGCAGTTACAAGCCTCAGGGGCACGGCCACCCCCTAGGCGCGCCCCGCGGGCTTGTGACTCCCTCGTGGTCCATCCTGACTTATTTCCACCGCCATAAATTCCTATAAATACCAAAAAACCCAATGCAAAACCTACATCGGGAGTTTTGCCGCCGCAAACCTCTACAGCCACGAAAAACCAATCGGGAGCCCGTTCGGCACCCTGTCGGAGGGGGAAACCATCACCGGAGGCCATCTTCACCACCGCCATAAATTTTATAGCATGTCCTAAATTGTTATAATTGTTCGAGTTACATAAGTACGCTATTTTCATAAATTTCTACAGACTATTCTGTTTAGACAGATTGCTGTCATAGTTTGGTTATCTACTTATCCTATAGTTTCTATAGCCTATATTGGTAGATATAAATTGTGGAAATGATAGTATACAGTACCTAATGTTGTAAAATTATTATGCAACTTGTCTTGGCAGTACATAAAGAGTTGATTTATTATTATGTGTGCTAACCTATCTCACGAGTTCTTTTTGAGTTTTGTGTGGATGAAGTTTTTGAGAATAGGTGAAACCGTGGTATGAGAGGATTGAAAGAGATACAAAATCTCAAGATTGGGGATGCCCAAGCACCACAAGTAAATATTTTAAGAACTCTCAAGCATCTAATCTTGTGGATGCTACGCATCCCACCTCTCTTCATCAACATTTATCGGTTAGCCTATGTTGAGCCTAAATTTTTATTCGTTCACATGATGCGTGCTATTCTTGGAGTGCTATATTTCTTTTTATTGTTGTTTTAATAAAGTACTTAAGATCTAAAACTAATTATTGATGGAGAGAGAGTCTTCACATAGCTACTTAATTGTTTGACTACTCATTGATCTTCACTTATATCTTTTGAGCTAGGCAATGTTGCTCTAGTGCTTCACTTATATCTTTATAGAGCATGGTGGTGTTATATTTTATAGAAATTATTGAACTCTCATTCCTCACTTATATTATTTTGAGAGTTTCTTAAAACAGCATGGTAATTTGTTTAGGTTATGAATTTAGTCCTAATATAATGGGCATCTGTTGGGGATATAACCCCGCGGTATGACCCGCCCTAAGGACTCCGGGTTATGATTGACGGTTCATACACTAGCCCAAGGTGAGACAGTGGACCTAAAGCCTAGGAAGCTTGGCGGTACATAAGGTGGGCCAAACAGCAGCCCAGAAGACCCAGGAGTGTAAGCCGCCCGGGGACAACTTGGACAAGAAGATAGAAGAAGACTCGGATAGACAATGAGAGTCGAGACCCAATTGTATGACCCATGGTCTAGACCTCCTATATAAGGGCAGACCCGAGGCGACTTAGAGAGGAGGTTATCGAAGATTAGGCCAAGCATTTCCTCCCTTGTAATTGATACATCAAGCAATAAAAACACAAGCAGGACGTAGGTTATTACCTCGAGTTGAGGGGCTGAACCTGGATAAATCCGTGTCTCTCGTCCCTATCAACCCCTTTGAGTCCATCACGTTAGCGATGGCCTCGAACCGAAGTCCGCTCACCCGGACATATGCCGTGATAAAACCACGACAGTTGGCACCCACCATGGGGCTTGCGCTCGGTGGTGTTGAGTTCTCAAAGGGCTCTCTCACGGGACTCGAGGGATATGTGGTTGGTAGAATGAGCAAGAGTTGCCGCGGCCGGCTCTACATCGACGATGCCGACTGGGGCCTTGATGCCGGCTTTGTGGAGTATGGCTTCCGGGTTCCATTCGGAGGGATCCACGTGTTCATCGGAAAAGTTGATGGAGCAACACCCGGGCCGGACGTCTACACCAACCTCATCGAGCCAGCTCTGCGCCTACAACCTGCTCGTAACATGCAACCCACCCGCGTTAGCCTGGGCCAGAAGCACACTTTCATGGGCTTTACTCAAGGTATGGATCTAGAAGCTTCCGGATCGTAAGAAACTCTCATTTACTCAGAAGACGAATCTTCAAGCGGAGAAACAGAGTCGGTCTACAGGCTTCACAACGGCGGGCTTGGGGGGCTTTGATGGGCTCTGCCCTGAGTCGGATCGCTCTGAGGCAGACAATCTTGGGCCGCCGGTTCATGCTGCCGTGTTCATGGCAGGGTCAGTCAGGCACAAATAGTACGCCCGCAGGGGCCGCCGCCTCAGGCAATAACCCGCCGCCGGCGGCTCAAGTTCTTTTGGAGCTGATGGACGAGCTCGCGGCCCTAATCGCCACTAACGTTACATCGGACAATCAAGTGGCTAGGAACTTGGAGATTGCAAGGATCAAGGACCGGATGGCGGAAGAGCAGCAGAGGATGGCTGAGTTAAAAACCCAGATGGAGCAAGAGGTAGAACGCATTAAGACAGACGCTTTCCGTCTCGGACTGGAGCAACAATCGGCAGCCACGGTTCATCGAATGAGGCATCAATCCCGTCAGCTGGAACGCTATGAGGCAAGAAACCTCTTCGACACACTAGGGACAGGGTGAACAGCAGATGCACCTGGAAGACACCCGGCAGCTCGGCCAGTGACTCAGTCGACCCGGTGAAATCAGGCCTCGCCTGCGGCCTTTCCAACACCGGCAGGTCATTATTCTAACCCAGCCGAGAATATGGTGGCAGCGGCCACCTGGCTCAAAACAATTCCTATTCCAGATGAAGCGCCCTTTGCGGAGGATGTGCGAAATGCCATTGGATACTTGTAGACGGCGATGGCCCAGCAGGAAAAGTACACCTATAGCCGGAGCCATGTTCATTCAACCCCTCTCCCTAGCCGGAGTTTTAGCCAGCGGTATGAGTCGCCGGCGGGTTCGAGCAGCAATCGGCACTGAGAGATTCCAAAGGGTCATCGACCGACTATGGATGCAAGAGGCTAGCAAGAGGTGACAGCTTTAGCCGAGGCGGCTCGCCAGGAGCCCGCGCCATCCGTGTTAGTAGGAGTTGGAGGAACCACCAGAGTGGTGGGTGCCATGTTTATCACCAACTCTGCCGAGTGAATGGCTGCCAAAGGATTTCAAAGGGCCCCCCAAAGTTCCAAACTACACCGCTAATTTACCCCAGAGGCTTGGGTGGAGAGTTATGAACTAGCCATGGAGATGATGGACGTCAGTGAGGCGGTTCGTGCCAAATACTTCATCATAATGCTTGAAGGCCCGGCCCGCACATGGTTAAAAGGATTGCCACCCAATACCATCAACTCATGGGCAAAGCTGAGAGCCAGATTCATTAAAAACTTTCAAGGAACGTGTAAACATCCCATGACCATCATGGATCTTGATCAATGTGTTCAACAGGAGAATGAGTCAGCTCATCATTGGGTATGGCTGGTCTCGACCATCATCCACTCTTCGGAGCAGATCATGGCGGCTCAGGCAGTACTGATCCTAGAGAAGAACTACCACTTTGTCCCGCTAAAGCAGAAGCTTGGCCGGCTCAAGCGCACATGTTAAGATATGGGAGAGCTCATGACGGCTCTCACGAAATACGCCGACTCTGACAACACGAAGGATCCGGGCTCCGACGAGGAGAAGGCCGACCAAGGCAAGAAGGGCAATCAGAGCAAGGGTACGACAAACAATGGTAGCCAGAGCAAACGTAAGAATCCTGAGGCCAGGTCAGAACAGGTGGCAAATGCAAGCACCAATCAGAATCACCCCAAGGGCAACAGGAGGTTTAGGCCACCTTTTAATAAGGACATGCCTACCTTTAATTTGGAGGAGGCGCTAAAGGGTCCTTGTCCAGATCACGGCTAGCCCGATAAGCCGACGAACCACACATGGGGAGAGTGTCGTTTCATGCAGAAACTTAAGAATCACTTTACACACCCCAACAATCAGGACGGTGGCCCGTTGGGCGGCTCTGGACATGGCGGGTTAGGGGCCGATTTCGGGTCCGGCGGCTCAGGGTTTGGTCACCCAGGTCAAGGTAATCAAGGAGGACACCAGCAGCATTCTGGTAACAACAATCAGCAACAGCGTAATCAGTCTGGTTATCAAAGTAACCCGAAGCAGCTCAGCTCCGGTCAATATCATGTTTTCACGACCAGCCTCAACAAAAGGGCTCGGAAGTTGCGCAAGCGAGCGACCAATGCGGTTGCACCAGCCCTACCACAGTATTTACGATGGTCTAAGTATGATATAACATGGAGCCAGGAGGATCACCCGCCGTGTGTCGATGACCCAGGGCGGCTAGCTTTGGTTGTGGCCCCCCAAGTGGGAGGGTATATGGTGAATAAAGTGTTAATGGATGGAGGCAGCAGTATTAATATCTTCTACTATGATACTTTTCGGCGGATGAAATTGCTAGACAGGGATTTAAAACCCTCATCCACCGTTTTTCATGGTGTGGTGCCAGGCAAGTCGGCGTATCCGGTGAGCAGGTTTTCTTTGGAAATGGCCTCTGGCGACGAGTATAACTACAGGGCGGAGTCCTTGTGGTTTGAGGTGGTAAAAATCAAGAGTCCTTACCATGCACTGTTTGGACGTCCAGCTTATGCAAAATTCATGCCTAGGCCTTGATATGTATACCTAAAGCTCAAGATGCCCGGCTTAAAAGGTACCATTACTGTTCATGGTGACCGAAAGACGGCCATTGAGTGTGAGGAAGGAGATGCGGCTTACGCAGAGTCCAGTTGTGCTCAGGAGGAGCTTAAATTTTACAAAGAGAATATTGACCCGGAAGATATGACCCCGCTAAAAAAGCCTACCACGAAGGTTGAGCCGCCCCTTAAGTTTTCAACGGATGATACTAAGGCGATAGATTTCACTCCGGGCGACTCATCCAAACAGTTCATCATTGGAGCTCGCATGGATCCCAAATAGGAAAGCGTGCTCATCGAATTCATCTGTGAGAATCGAGACATCTTTGCATGGAAACCTTCTGACATGCCGGGTGTACCAAGAGAGTTCGCTGAGCACAACCTTAATGTGCTTCCGAAGTTTAAGCCAATTAAGCAGTTTCTACGGCAGTTTAATGAGAAGAGACGCAAGGCCATTGGGGAAGAAGTTGCCCGGCTCTTGGCAGCGGGTTTCATTGTTGAGGTTTTTCACTCGGAGTGGTTGGCTAACCCGGTGCTGGTGCTCATGAAGAACGACACGTGGCGTATGTGTGTGGACTACACGGACCTTAACAAGGCTTGCCCGGCTGATCCGTTTGCCCTCCCTCGTATTGATCAAATCATTGATGCTACGACGGGTTGTGAAAGCTTGTGTTTCCTAGACGCTTACTCAGGCTATCATCAGATCAAGATGGCGGTTAAAGACCAGGAGAAGATGGCTTTTATTACACCTTTTGGGGCTTTCTGTTATGTATCTATGCCTCTCGGGCTCAGGAGTGGCCAGGCGACTTATCAACGATGTGTACAGAACTGCCTTCATAGTCAGCTTGGCCGCAACGTACATGCTTACATAGATGACATTGTGATCAAATCCAGGAAGAAGGAGACCCTTTTGGGTGACTTAAAGGAAACCTTTGATAATCTCCGGGTCTATAAGATGATGCTTAACCCGACTAAATGTGTCTTTGGTGTTCCGGCTGGCAAGCTCCTGGGGTTTCTCGTTTCTAAAATGTGGCATTGAAGCTAACCTGGATAAAATGAAGGCTGTCACTTCCCTGGCAGAGCCGGCCTGTATTAACGATGTCCAGCGCTTGCTGGGGCGGATCGTCGTGTTGAGCCGTTTCATAAGCCGCCATTGAGAGAAGGCTATTCCTTTATATTAGATGATGAACAAGACGGATAAATTCGTCTGGAGTAAGGCGGCGGCTGAAGCACTTGAGGTGCTCAAGAACAGTTGACTAAGCCATCGGTGCTGGCTGCTCTGGTTGAGAAAGAACCGTTACTTTTATACGTGGCGCTAATAATCGGGCAGTAAGCGCTGCAGTTGTGTTCAAGGGCAAGGATTCTGGAAAGGAGTATCCAGTTCAAAGGCCGGTTTATTATATCAGTGAGGTCCTGACGGAGTCCAAGCAAAGGTACCCACATTGGCAAAAGCTGGTACATGGGGGTTTTATGGCCAGCCGCAAATTAAAGCACTATTTTTAGGGCACCAGATAACTGTGGTTAGTTCTGCTCTGTTGGGGGACATAATCTAGAATAGAGAAGCCACTAGAAGGATTGCTAAGTGGGCATTGGAGTTGGGATCTCTTAATATAAAATATGTGCCTCGTACGGCCATCAAGTCCCAGGCCCTCGTGGATTTTATAAATGATTGGACGGAATGTCAAGCCCCTGAGGAAAAGCAGGATGATACATACTGGACTATACACTTTGATGGATCCAAGCAGCTAGAAGGGTCAGGCGTAGGAGTTGTTTTGACGTCTCCTAAAGGTGATAAGTTTTGTTATGTGCTCCGGCTGATGTTCCCATGCACTAACAATGCGGCTGAGTATGAGGCTTTGCTTCATGGTCTTAGATTATCCAAGGAGATGAATTTAAGCCGGGTAAGGTGTTTGGGCGACTCAGATTTGGTGGCTCAGCAGGTTTCAAGTACTTGGGACTACAAAGACCCACGGATGGCAGCTTATCGGCAGGCGCTTGATATCATTGCCAGCCACTTCAAGGGGTATCACGTGGATCACATTGATCGTTGCAAGAATGAGGCGGCAGATGCGCTGTCACGGCTAGGCTCCCAACGAAAGCCGGTGTAGCCCAATGTATTCCTGGACGTCTTACATCATCCGACTGTTAAGCTACCTTTGGAAGAGGATTTGGCTATTCCTGACCCGGAAGGGGAGTTTGTGGCGGCTTTGCACGCTATCCCAGATTGGACTATCCCCTACCTGGCCTATCTGACCCGGGGCGAGTTACCTGATGATGAAGACCTGGACAGACGGATTACCCGGCGCTCCAAATCAATGACGATAGTTAATGGTGAGTTGCACAAGTGCAGCATGACTGGCGTTTTTCAACGCTGTATCTCACCTGAGGAAGGTCAGCAAATCTTAAATGAAATTCGTGCCAGACATTGTGGACATCACGTCGGCTCGAGGTCGTTGGTAGCCAAGGCCTTTCGGCACAGGTTCTTCTGGTTGACAGCTCACAAGGATGCAGAGGACTTGGTTCGCGAATGTGACGGTTGTCAGAAGTTTGGCCGGCGTGCTCATGTTCCGGCTCAAGAGTTAAGGATGATACCAATTACATGGTCGTTTGCAGTCTGGGGGCTAGACATGGTAGGACCTTTCAAAAGATCTAAAGATAAGAAAACGCACCTCTTGGTGGCGGTCGATAAATTCACCAAATGGGTGGAGGCAAAGCCGGTTAGCAAGTGTGACGCGGCTATGGTGGTTCAATTTGTTAAGAAGCTGATTTACCGTTTTGGTTACCCTCACAGCATTATCACCAACAATGGCACAAATCTATCTAAGGGGGCTATGAAAGAGTTCTGTGACAAGGAGCACATCCGGCTGGATGTTTCAACAGTTGTGCATCCACAGTCTAATGGTCAGGCGAAGCATGCTAATCAAGAGATTTTAAGGGGCATCAAGCCACGGCTTATGGTTCCTTTACAATGGACACCCGGGTGTTGGGTAGAAGAATTGCCTTCTGTCTTATGGAGTGTCAGAACTACCCCCAACAGATCTACAGGCTATACACCTTTCTTTATGGTGTATGGTGCTGAAGCAGTATTACCGAGTGACATCCGGCATGATTCGCCACGTGTAGCGGCTTATGTTGAGACGGATAATGAGACGGCACGTCAAGACCCGTTGGATGCTTTGGAAGAAGCACGAGAGCTGGCGACTGCCCGATCGGTGATCTATCAGCAAGACCTGCGCCGCTACCACAGCCGCAGAATCAAGACCCGGATATTCCAGGAAGGCGACTCAGTGCCCCGGCTAATTCAGGACCAGACAGGCATGCATTAAGTTATCTCGTCCTTGGGAAGGACCCTTTGTGGTCAGTAGAAATCTCAACAATGGGTCATACTATCTCGTCGATATCAGGGATGACTCAGAGTCGGCGGGTCAGGAAACCCGTCGGCCATGGAACATAGCACATCTACGGCCATATTACACATAAGGGCGTTGAGACCCACCATTGTATACTATCATTGTACATACCATATATAAATAAGATAACATCCCCGCAAGACGGGACCTCTTTTGTTACACGCATCGTTGTTCATACAAGAAGAGTTCATAAAAATTCCAATAGATAGATCAACTACGGCGGAGGGCGGCTTCTTACCTTCGGGTATCGCTTCTAATGCTTTATCGTCCCGGCTCTATGCCAAAATCTCCGGCTAACATGATTAGCTGCGGTGGAGGGCGGCTTCTTACCTTCGGGTGTCGCTTCTAATGCTTTATCGACCGGCGTTTAGGTTATATTGCTGAAGGGGGCTTCTTACCGACGGGTATCGCTTCTAACACCCTATCGGATGGCTTCATGCCAAATCTCCGGCTAACATGATTAGCCGCGGTTGTAGGAAGTTTTTTACCGACGGGTATCTAACCCTAACAAACATCGGAGGGCGGCTTCTTACCTCCGGGTATAGCTTCTAACGCCTTATCGGCCAGGCTTTATGCCATCTCCGGCTAACCAGATTAGCCATGGTTGTCAAGGGGGCTTCCCACCTCCGGGTGTAGCTTATCTAACCCTAACAACCAACGGAGGGCGGCTTCTTACCTCCGGGTATAGCTTCTAACACCTTATCGGCCAGGCTTTATGCCATATCCGGCTAACCAGATTAGCCATGGTTGTCAAGGGAGCTTCCCACCTTTAGGTGTGGCTTATCTAACCTTAAAATAACTGGCGGAGGGCGGCTTCTTACCTCTGGGTATAGCTTCTAATGCCTCATCGGCCAGGCTCTATGTCATCCTCAGCTAACCAGATTAGCTATGATTTCCAAGGGGGCTTACCATCTCCGGGTGTAGGCTACCTAGTCTTGGCTACCGATGTCGTTTATATTAACAAAGCAGCATAAGGGCTCAAGACAGCATACAAAGGCAATGACAGTTGAGCCGGATCATTTTATACAGCAGAATAGAACAAGATTCAGCAGAAGCAAAAGTGGCATCTAGTCTATTACATACACTCCCTCAGGAGCCCAAAATTTTAGACAAGTTTTCTTTCAACGCCACATGGTGAGTCATGGAGGGTCGCCTGTTACAAGCTTTTCAAGGTAAGGGATAGCTAGTTGCCAGGTCATCCTGCTCCGGCTCTTCGGAGGCCCCGATCTGGAGATTGTCCAAGTCCCAGTTGCAGTTCGTTAGAGCCGCAAACGAGCCTTCTTCAAAGTAAGGAGACGGATCAAGGTCAGGAGCGAAGAGCTCCTTACTGCGGGCAGGCGTTAAGTCCTTGCACTCGTAAAGCGGGCCGCGGATTCTCTTTTGGTCAGGGCCATAAGCCGCCTGGTAGGTCGTCAGGTCAGCTTCCTCCGTTAAGAAGGAAGCCAGCACTCTAGAATCTTTTACGCATCGGCTGTACTCAGCATCGGTGAACTCAGAGCCGTCGTCTTTCTTGGAAGGGAATCCATCCATTGTCTTGGCTGAGGTCAGCTCCGAAGAGAAAGCCAAGGCCTGGCTGATGCCCGCAATCGCCCCTTGGCGGGCGGCTGATTTCTTTAACTCGGCAATCTGCTTGGGATGGTGGACAAGAGCTCCAAGACGCCCTTGAGAGTCGCAGGAATCTTGTCTTTGTACTACACAGCTTTGATGGTGCACACTGCACTACAGTAGAGTTGCTCTGTCAGGGTGTAGATGGCTTTCAAGGGCAGCAGACTGTCAGAGGCCAGTTGGCGGCTCCTAGGGCCTGTGTAAGTCGGAGATTTCATGATAAGTCGCCAGCACAAGTATTATATACCAATTGAGTGAAAGTTGCCGGAAACTCACCAAAGAGGGCGGCTATCATTTTGGTGATGTGGCGCTTCAAAGAATGGAGCTTATCTGATACGATCATCAATCGCTGGTCAGCATCATCCGCCCATTTAGTCAATGAAGCTTTTTCAAAGCCGGCTGACTCTTTGAAAGCGGTGAAGTCGGCCTTGATTTTAACTAACTCCTCGGCAGGAGCTGGCATTTCTCATTAATGGCGCTCCGGGCAGCTTTTTGTGCAGCCAAATTGGCTTTTAAGTCAGCCAATTGTGACATGGCTTCAGTTAAGGTTTCCTGTGACACATCAAAGCATAGAATAAACGGGCAAGTCTCAAACAGATTGCAAGCAATATGCGTGACACTTGGGGGCTAATGTCTATTTTCAGAAGTTCGGCATGAAAGTCCCGACTCAACTTTGAACAAGATTGAGCCGACCCTTGGGGGCTAGTATTGGCTCTCTTATTTATCTTCTAAGAAGTTCCGGTTCAAAATTATCAATCATTGAGCCGGCCCTTGGGGGTTATATACTGGTTTTCATAACGAGGATGATCATAAAAGTCCCGGCTCAACCTTTGGAAAGATTAAGCCGACACTTGGGGGGTACGTAAGGATATAAGGAAAAAAGGAATACCTCATATTTCTTCTTCATGAGGTTAACTAGCTGAAGCTCCAGATCCTGGCTTGTGGATAGCCGGTTCATATAGCCAGCATGAAGCTCCTCGGCTGTCATCTTCTCTAAAGCACAGGGTTCAAACTCCAATTTCCTTGAAGCTTCAGCCGGTTTGTTATGTTTGGTAAGCACATGAGCTGGGGGAGAGTGAAAGCCAGCGCCAGTAATCACAATGTCTGGAGCGCTGGTGTCCTTGGTCACCTGGCCAGGGTTCGGCGGTTTGGAAGGTTTCCTTGGCGGGCTCTCTGGAATGACATCATCAGCAGCCGGCTCCGCAGATGTTGGTGGGAGGTCCACATCCGGCCGCGGCTCATCCGGCTGGCCATGCTCTGGCTCTTGGGCAGCAGGTCCAGGGGAGGACCTGTTGGTTTTTCTGCGCTTGGCTTGAGCCCTGGAAAGCACGAAGATCAGAACCCAAGGGTTACAGCCGCTAAGAGAACTGAATGCAAGACTAGAGGAAACACTTACAGCGGATTAATCTTGGGAGGCGGCAGGGCGGTCGCCGTAGAGTCGTCGGAGGAAGGTGACCTCTGAGAGATAATTGAGAAAAGATAAGACAATATTGAAATGACAAAGCAAACCAGTCAAACAAGAGATATATACCTCTGCAGGGCGTTTCTTTGGAGTCGGGGAGTTCGGTAAACCGGATACGAGATCTATAGAGCCGGTGCTCCGGGTCTGGCGACGATTAGCCTGTTGTTGCTTTTTAAAAAAGAAATTGAGGGTCCAGATAAGCAAGAGGGTGAGAGAGAGGAACTTTCCTAATAACCCGCCACGGCTTTCGAAGGATAAAGTATTATGAGCTGGAAGAAACATAGATTACCTCAGGGGCGTTAGCGCGGCTGGTCTCCACGTCATCCTATGAGTAAAACAGGTGTTAGTGAAATGAGAAAGCAAAGTCTCAGAAGACAGCTAAAATTGTACCTCTAAGCCGGATGATTGTGGCGGGTCAAACCATCCCTCTTGCGGGGCGTCCTTCCTGGGCTTCTTAGCCGGGGCCTTCTTCTTGGTCTTTTTCAAGGGAGGGATGTATTCCTTCTTCCAGAAATCAGAGTCCGCCTAAAGGTATAAGCCGGTTAAAGGCAGCAGGTCAGCAAGATACAAGTAAAGTCCAAGAGACGAATGGGAAGAAATTGCCTTACATCTACGGCCGGATTAAGGGCACTAAAGGGGATCAACCCGATAGCACTGCAGGCGCCGGATGTCTCATGAACGAGACTCCGGATAGCAGTGGTGATGTCGTCTTCTGTCAAGGTTGACCGGCTGAAGCAGAGCGAGCTGTCGTATTCGCCCTTGTACTCGCACATAAAGCGGTTTCTGTGGCTTAACGGCATGATCCGCCAAGAGATCCACCAGCGGATCAGGTCCAGTCCGGTTAAGCCATTGGCCATGAGGGGCCTAATCTTGGCATGAGCTGGCACGTATCTTGCGCGCTCTGAAGCTGACAGCCGGCCAGGAAGCTCTGACGTTGTCTTGAGCCAGGAAGGACGATAACCCGACAGTGGATGTTCACCCTCTGGAGAAGTATCTTTGCAATAGAACCACATTTTATTCCAGTCCTTTGGGTGACTCGGCAGCTGCATAGCCGGAAAGGTGATGTCCCAGCGCCTTTGGATAGAAATTCCGCCCAGCTCGAGACTCGGACCAACCTTCACTTCAGTTTGACGGTTGGCATAGAAGAACTCCCGGAACAGGCCTACCGACGGCTTGGCTTGCAGATAGACTTCACACAACACTTGAAAGTTGCAGATGTTTGATACGGAGTTGGGGGTGAGGTCTTGAGGATGGAGTCTGTAAAAATGAAGGACATCACGGAAGAATTTTGAGCCGGGAGGCACGAAACCCCGTTCAATATGGTTCGAGAAAACGACCACCTCTCCTTCTTGAGGAACAGGCCTCAGTTCATCACCCGGGACCCGCCAGTGGATGGCATCTTTGGAAGGGAGAGTGCCAGCGTGAACAAAGTCCATCAAAAACTCTTCTGTAATGCACGACCCGACCCAGTTGCAGGAGTTCGAGGCACGAGACATTCTGCCAGTTCAAAGATTATGGAAATTAAAACACGACGAGTCAAGAGGAGGTCAAAATCTATGGCGGCTTACGAGCTTAAATATTCTATGTATAAGATGCTATACTCTGGCTGATGAGAGCCGGCGTAGAGGGGGGGAAATTTGGCTAAGTCCCGGAAAATAGGTTTCACAAACTACTGCTATATTATGGATCTACAAAAGTAGGAAAAAGGTTCCTATTTTTAGACCTAGCGAAGAACAGACGAAGCAGACAAAAACTGAAACAATGAGAAGGAGCCGCAATGTGCCCGTGCATTGTGCACGGTCACCCCACATGCGGCGGCGCGGCTGGTGTGAGCGTCAAGGGTGCGGCCGACGTCGGAGGACCCCGAGCAACGGCAGCGGAAGATCACACGCGAGGGCGACAAGCTTCCTGCAAACCCTACCGACACGGTAATGGTTCTAAGGAGAAGCATGGGCTTACTGGTGACGGCGCAGTGAAACACGAATGTAGCTCTGATTCGCACAGGTTGATGCAGCGGCCTTGCATCGACGGAGCGGAGGCGGTGCCGGAGCTGGAGGTGATGGAAGCGGTTGCGTCAGAGGAGGAAAACGAGGAAGCGAGCGGGAGAAGTAAAAGACCGCCTAGGGCAGTCCTATTTAAAAGGAGAAGGAAGAATGAGCGCGAAAATCCAGGCGACGGAAACGTTTCGGCCGAGGCGGACGCCTCGATTTTTGGGATAATCACTTAATGCGAAGATTTGGGGGGCTACGTCAGCGAATCTTTCTTGCAAGGCTAACAAGACGTCATGGCGGGTCATCCCGGGCGACTCACTAAAAGAGCAAGACAAGAGGGTGAAGTGAGCATGCTCAAATCAACTTGGGGCCTAATGTTGGGGATATAACCCCGTGGTATGACCCTCCCTAAGGACGATGGGTTATGATTGACGATTCATACACTATCCCAAGGTGAGCCGGTGGTCCTAAAGCCCAGGAAGCTTGGCGGTTCATAAGGTGGGACGGACAGCGGCCCAGAAGACCCGGGAGTGTAAGCCGCCCGGGGACAACTTGGACAAGAAGATAGATGAAGACTCGGATAGACAACGAGACCCTGATTGTATGACCCATGGTCTAGACCTCCTATATAAGGGCAGACCCGGGGCGACTTAGAGAGGAGGTTATCGAAGATTAGGACAATCATTTGCTCCCTTGTAATCGATACATCAAGCAATAAAAACACAAGCAGGACGTAGGCTATTACCTCGAGTTGAGGGGCCGAACTTGGATAAATCCGTGTCTCTCGTCCCTATCAACCCCTTTGAGTCCATCACGTTAGCGATGGCCTCGAACCGAAGTCCGTTCACCCGGACATCTATCGTGATAAAATCACGACAGCATCCAAGAGGGATATAATAAAAACTTTCATATCAAGTGCATTAAAAACTATGAGAAGTTTGATTCCTTGCATATAGTTTTGAGATAATAGAGATAGTAATATGAGAGTCATGCTAATGAGTAGTTGTGAATTGGAATAGATACATGTGTTAAAGCTTGTGATTCTCGTAGCATGCATGTATGGTGAATCGCTATGTAACGAAGTCGGAGCATGATTTTTTTAATGATTGTCGACCTTTGTGTGAGTGTCAGGAGCGTGCGATGGTTAACTCCTACCAACCTCTCCCCTAGGAGCTTGCATCTAATGCTTTGTTTGATAACTAATAAACTTTTGCAATAAGTATGTGAGTTTTTATGACTAATGTTGAGTCCATGGATTATACGCACGCTCACACTTCCATCTTTGCTAGCCTCTCTAGTACCGCGCAACTTTCGCCGGTACACCAAACCCTCCTTCCTCAAAACAGACACCATATGTTCCTCAAAACAGCCATCGTACCTACCTATTATGGCATTTCTGTAGCCATTCCTAGATATATTGCCATGCAACTTCCACCATGTAGTTTTTCATGACTTGCATCATAACTTCATATTGCATATAGAGTCATACTTTGTCATAGGTATCGAGTTGTAATTTTTCTTTTTTGAGTTATAAGTGAATAAAAGTGTGATGATTTTTCATTAATAGAGCATTGGCCCATAATATAAAAGGATGATGGAGGCTATGACTCCCTCACAAGTTGGGATGAGTATCCGGACCTTACAAAAAAATAAAAGAGGCCAGCTAAGCCCAAAAAAAGAGGCCAAAGAAGCCCATCAAAATAAAAAAAAGGGGGAAAAGAGAAAAAATGATGAGAGAAAGAGATAAGGGACAATTGCTACTACCTTTTTCCACACTTGTGCTTCAAAGTAGCACCATGATCTTCATGATAGAGAGTCTCCTATTTTGTCACTTTCATATAACTAGTGGATATTCATTATGCAAGGCCACTTAGTTTTCTTTTTGAGCTTTCATATACTTATAGCTCTAAGTGCATTTGTTGCATGCCAATCCCTACTCACTCACATTGATATCTATTGACGGACATCTCCATAGCCCGTTGATACGCCTAGTTAATGTGAGACTATCTTCTCCTTTTTTCCCTTGCACCCCCTCCATATTCTATTCCACCTATAATGCTATATCCATGGCTCACGCTCATGTATTGCATGAGAGTTGAAAAGGTTTGAGAAAACCAAAAGTGTGAAACAATTGCTTGACTTGTTCATCGGGGTTGTGCATGATTTAGATACTTTGTGTGGGGAAGATGGAGCATAGCCAGACCATATGATTTTGTAGGGATAACTTTCTAAGGCCATGTTATTTCGAAAGGACACGACTACCTTATTGGTGTGCTCGAAGTATTACTGTTTTTATGTCAATATTAGACTATTGTTTTGAATCTTACGGATCTGAATATTCATGCCACAATAAAGAATATTACATGGATAAATATGTTAGGCAACATTCATCTCAAAAATTCTGTTTTTATCATTTACCTACTCGAGGATGAGTAGGAATTAAGCTTGGGGATGTTGATACGTCTCCAATGTATCTATAATTTTTGCTTGTTTCATGCTGCTATATTATCATTCTTGGATGTTTTACAATCATTTTACCAAAACTTTATATTATTTTTGGGACTAACCTATTAACCTAGAGCCCAGTGCCAGTTTCTGTTTTCTTCGTGTTTTTGGGTTTTACAGGAAAGGAATATCAAATGGAGTCCAAACGGAACAAAAATTTACGGTGATTTTTTTGGACCAGAAGAGACCCACGGAGCATCAATGTTGGGCCAGAAGACCGACGAGGTAGTCACAAGCCTCAAGGGCGCGCCCCCCCTAGGCATGCCCTGCAGGCTTGTGACTCCCTCGTGGTCCATCTTGACTTATTTTTATCACCATAAATTCCTATAAATACCAAAAAAACCAACGCAAAACCTAGATCGGGAGTTCCGCTGCCACAAACCTCCAGATCCACGAAAAAACAATCGGGGCCCCTTTCCGGCACCCTGTCGGAGAGGGAAACCATCACCAGAGGCCATCTTCACCATCCCGATGCTCTCCATGATGAGGAGGGAGAAGTTCACCCTTAGGGCTGAGGGTATGTACTAGTAGCTATGTGTTTGTTCTCTCTCTCTCGTGTTCTTGAGATGGCACGATCTTGATGTACTGTGAGATTTATTGACGTAGATTGAATCATATGGAGATTTCCCCTCTCTATCTTGTTGTGATGAATTTAGTTTTCCCTTTGAAGAATTCTTATCGGATTGAGTCTTTAAGGATTTGAGAACACTTGATGTATGTCTTGCGATGGGATATCTGTGGTGACAATGGGATGTTTTATTGATACACTTGATGTATGTTTTCGTGATCAACTTGCGGGTTCTGTGACCTTGGGAATCTATGCATAGGGGCTGGGACATGTTTTCATCTTGACTTTCCGGTAGAAACTTTGGGGCACTCTTTGAAGTTCTTTGTGTTGGATTGAATATAATGAATCTAAAATTATGTGATGCATATCGTACAATCAAGCCCACGGGTACTCGAGGTGACATTGGCGTATCTAGGTGACATTAGGGTTTTGGTTGATGTGTATCTTAAGGTGTTATTTTAGTACAAACTCTAGGGCAGTTTGTGACACTTATAGGGATACCTCATAAGATTGATCAGAAAAGATAACTTTGAGGTGGTTTTGTACCCTACAATAATTTCTTCATTAGTTCTCCACTATTTGTGAATTTTGGAGTGAACTCTTTGTCGCATGAGAGGTATTTACATATGATTCAACTATGCGAATATTGTTGAGAGAAATTGCACTAGTGAAAGTATGGACCCTAGGCCTTGTTTCCAAGTATTTATACAACGTTTTGCTTGATGTTTACTATTTTTTACCTTGTTGTTTTTATATTTTCAGATTACAAAAACCTATATCTACCATCCATATTGCACTTGTATCACCATATCTTCACCGAACTAGTGCACCTATACAATTTATCATTGTATTGGGTGTGTTGGGGACACAAGAGATTCTTTGTTATTTGGTTGCATGGTTGTTTGAGAGAGACCATCTTCATCGTACACCTCCCGTGGATTGATAAACCTTAGGTCATCCACTTGAGGGAAAATTGCTACTGTCCTACAAAACTCTGTGCTTGGAGGCCCAACATCAGTCTACAAGAAGAAGGTTGTGTAGTCGACATCACGTGCCTATCAGATTGATGGCGTGCTTCCCACCGCTGCTTGATGGTAGTCCGATCGTCTTCTTTGCTTCGTTCTCGAAGAACTTAATGTCGATCGCAGCGAGTTCGCGGATCAGACAACGCCAGTGAATCGTGACCACACGCGCCGTTCTGTCGAGTCGGCGATCAGTGTTGCTACCGCGGAGGACAGTGCAACATGGTCGTGCCACCTCCAGCCTTTCCGCCATCGGTGCATGCTAACTCGATGGATCGCCGCTGTGAGGGCTCCACCCGCTGTGGCCGATCTCTATTAGCGAAGCTGACGAGGCTCTGAATAGTAGCTCTCCACTCGTCAAGCTTCTCCACAGCAGGAGGAAAATTCAGGAGTAGCTTTGCTCGCGCCAATGCTTCTGCTGATGTAGTCGGCATCGCAAGGTGCAAAGAACGTGAGATGCTCTGACTCCTAACCGTGTTAGAAGGAGCTCCATCACGGTCTCATGACCACGCACCACTTCCACCAGCATTTTGGCATGCATGATGGTCCCGTGCATCTCGGGAGTGATGCTTGGGAGTCTTTCCATGGGGGCTCTTAGAACTACCAACATCATGGCGCTGCTCATTGCGCGCGACCTGAGAAGGCCGCGGCATATGCGCCGGCGTGGGTATCCTGGATGGTGCCCTTCTGTCCCTGGAGTTCACTGCACCACCCATAGGTAGTACATCTCTGTCCTGAGATCCAGCAGCGCATCGGTTGTCATTGTCGCTACGAATAGCGCCCCTGGTTTGGCCTTGATCACCAGAATGTCATGGAGGCCCAAGACCTCCACCCCTCCGCCTGCATCCACACCGTCGCCAGCCCGAGTGGCTACAGGCACACCGGACATGGATGGATCAACCGCCATAAAACCCTTCTTATTAGGGGCCATGGTGATGAAGATGATGGATGATGAAGAAACTGGTGCGCTGATCGTTAGACCAAGTTCATGCAACCCTCTCCCCTACCTGGCGTGCCAAAGATGTCAGGCTAGGACACCTATGGGATCACATGGATCCCTTTGTGGTTCGGCAGGGAGATAGTGTGCACAAAGAGCGGATGTGACGAGCAACGCGAGGGATTTTTACCCAGGTTCAGGCCGCTGAGAAGCGTAAAATCCTACTCCTGCTTTAGTGTATTATGAGTGTTCGGGCTCTGGCTACAGGAGCGCTATGTGATGAATAGTACACAGCCGCTACGCATGTGAGCCAGAAGGTCCTCCAAATGTAAAGTCCCCCCTCCTCCTCTCATAATGCCTTGGGCCTCCTTTTATATGACTAAGGGGTCTCCAACAGTGGCATACAGTACATACACGAGGTGTACAGTTGCTACGGTGTTATCATACCTAACACTGACAACATAGGACAAACTGAAGGATCACTAGAAGAGTGTCTAGAGGGGGTGAATAGACTACTAGAAGGAATTTAAAAAACTAACCTTTCCCAAGTTAATTGGTTGTCATATTTTAACGGTTTTAGCAAAGCTAGCAAGTCTAACAGCCCTACACATGCATGTCAACAAATATGGCAGCGAAAAGTAAAGACATTGCATATGAAGTAAAGTGTTGAGATACGTAGATCAAACTTAGTTGGAGACGCATGGATTTTTCCCGTGGTTCCGATAGGTGGCACTATCGTACATCCACGTTTATGGAGTCTTCAACCCACGGAGGGTAACGGTCGTGAGAGTCCACGGAGGGCTCCACCCAAAAGGGTCCACAAAGTAGCAACCTTGACTATTCCATAACGGCTTCCATCCACGAAGGACTAGCATCACTATGGGTAGATCTTCATGAAGTAGGCGATCTCCTTGCCCTTACAAACTTCTTGGTTCACTCCACAACACGAAGTAGGAGGCTCCCAAGCGACACCTAACCAATCTAGGAGGCACCACCCTCCAAAAGGTAATAGGCTCGGTAATGACGATGAACTCCTTGCTCTTGTGCTTCAAGATGATAGACTCCTCAGCACCCAATCACTCTCTCACAGATTTGGCATGGTGGAAGAGATGGGATTAGTGGAAAGCTACTTGGGGAGGATAGAGATCAAGATCCATATGATTGGAGTGGAATATATTGACCTCAACACAAGGGTATGTGGTTCTATCTTAGAAAACTATATGGGGCAAGTGTGGAATAGTTCTGAGTGCTTCTCTTTCAAGTAGGTGGTGGTGAAGGGGTATATATAGGCATCCCTAAAAATCCAACTGTTACACACAAAATAACCAACTCGGTGACACCGATGTGTTAATCTCGGTGGTACCGAAGTGACCAAAAGGTGGCAACTTTTGAATCTCGGTGAGACCGATATAAGAAACTCGGTTGCACCGATAAGGTGACCAAAGGTCAGATTTCCAATCTTGGTGACGCCGATCCAACATTCTCGGTGGGACAGAAAATGTGAATTTGCGTAACAGAAAGTTGGCAACCTAAACTCGGTGGCGCCGTTATGGAATCGGTTGCACCGAAGTGGCTAGGTTTGGCTGAGTCTGTCTAGGTTCTGGAATCGGTGGCACCGGTATGGGAAAGTTGGTTGCACTGATTTGAGTGTTAGGTATAGAACAGACTTTGGTGGGAGAGTTTGTGGATGTTTTTGGCGACTATCACTTGTGCACGTTTGAGCATATTGTTCACCAACAAAACCTTACCCCCTTTTAATAGTATTGGCTTTCCTATGGACTCAAAGTGATTTCTCACAAATATAAATTGTAGATTCCTTTTGCTTGAAGCTTGGCCAACCTATTTCCTTGCATCTTGGGGTATGTCCACACTTTCCTTTTTTCCAAACCTCTCTATAGACTGTATCTGAAATACACTAGGTAATAATATCAGTCCAAGAGACAATGTCTGTTGTCATGAATTATCAAAACCACCAAGGGAGCATGTTGTTCTTTCAATCTCCCCATTTTTGGTAATTGATGAAAACAATCAAAGCTTCAAATAAAGATATGCATGGTTATACTGAAGACTTTGAGAGACACATGACTTAGACTTGCTCCCCCTAAATGTGTGTGGTCCTTTAAAGGATAGTTACTTTTTAATGCATGAACACACATAAGGTGGAAGGGATATAACAGGTCATGTGTATCTTGGCTATATGCATCAAATATATATGAATGAGATGTATCTTGTTCAAGGCATCACTCTTGCAAACAATATGTGCAAGAAGCAAGAGATCATCTTGACCAAGGATATGATGCATATACTTACCTTGAGTTCTTGAGCATCCTGATAATAGAAACACACTTGAGAAAACAATGTTAGGAAACACAAGAGTATTCTACCAAATAGCAAGGCAATAGAACTCAAAATTGCCAAGATATGGAGCACATATAGAAAATAGTATTCCTAAGAATTGATATGTCTCCAAGATCACTGAGAATTTTCTCACCATAGATATGAAAATAGATTATCCTCTCCCCCTGAATCTTAGCATGTAGATATTAGGATTGGATAAGGTGAGAAAGGTCAACAATTTTCTTCTCCCCCTACTTGTATATTCTCCCCCTATTTATAAAGGTATGAGTATTGATATTGGCTCTCCCCCTTGATCATATCCCCAATTTGCATAAGCATGTATCTCCCCTCTAGCATGAAGCTTTGGTCTTCTCCCCCTTTGGAATTAATTTCCAAAAAGGTCATAAACAGGGATAGATATAGGGATCATTGACTGAGAAGGGATCCTTGAGGACAAGGGTCGTCGAAATGTAGGATTCATAGAAATGAAAACTGAGAGAGTCATGGAAAATGACTTGTTCTTCTCCTCCTTTCTTCATTGAAGATAGGGATCCTTGAATGAAGAAATTCTCTCCTCAAGATTACCTTTAGTTCTTCTCCCCCTAAGTAATACAATTTTTTAAGGGATCATGGAAGTAACGGAAGAATTACAAGAAAGATCACTAAGAAAACACAGAATTGCAAAAATGAATTCAAATGAAACAGAGTGAAAATCGGTGATTCCGAGATAGATAGATCGGTGGTACCGAGATTTTGTAGTGCAGCTTGTCTGCAATTTCGGTAGAACCGAGATATCTGAGTCGACGCTCCGAAAGAGAAACCAAGTTTCTGTTTTAAAAAGTCAAGAGAAAGATTTTCAATGAAATATGAAGTTTTTACAAGGGACATCAACTAGAGAACATTGGAGTAGTTATGAGAAATCATGCAATAGAGAGAAAACCACACCAGATTCTTAACTAGATGATGGGCGGTGACTAGGTCACCTATATTAGAGTATATCGACTTAGGAGCCAAGAAAGAATACTTGATCATAGGTCATACTCTACGTTAAGCTCAGAATGGGGTTACCATTTTTTTGATTAAGCGGTTTAATGTCTTCATGTCGCTTGAGTTGCTTTAGCTCATTTCTTGGAGTAAAGCCTTTTCAAGGACATGAGTTCATACCTTTGAGTGATGTTGATGAAGTAGCTTGTAGATGAACTTGTTGAGGATGCTCAAGGTTGATGAAGATCATCTTGAGTTTTGAGCAATCCTTCTTGTTCTAGTACACTGGTTACCTACAAAGATTAGTCATGCAAGGAAGAACAATAGATATATCCAATTGACATGATACCAATTGAGAGTATGCAATTTTGATCAAGTATATGTCAAGGATATGGTTGAGTGGCCTTGTTCCTTCCATCATCAAGAGGGGTTCTGGATACTTGGCAATGACAAGATTGCTTACGATTGGAGTTGATGGAAATCTTGTGGAATGAAGTTTTTCCAAGTAACTACAAGAGATTAGATGCAATACAAGGGAGAATACAATCCCATGGCATAAGATGAAGTGTTAAGATACATGGAAGTATCAAGAAAGCTCATGCCCTTGCATGCAACCGAGTGAGTCTAGCTCAAGTTTGAAGCATCAATGATGTTCAAATCACTCCTCAAGTGACCAAATGTCTTCTCATCAAGTGGCTTAGTAAAGATATCGGCCAACTGCTTGTTAGTGCGAACATGCTTAAGATTAATATGTCCTTTGGCAACATGGTCACGAATGACATGATGTCGAACTTGAATATGCTTAGTTCAACAAATGTTGCACAGGATTATGACCAATTTTAATAGCACTTTCATTGTCACAAAGTAATGGAACATTTTTAACATGAATTCCATAATCCTTAATTGTTTGTGTCATCCATAGTAATTGTGCACAACAAGATCCAGCAGCAATATACTCAGCTTCGGCAGTCGATAGAGATACTGAGTTTTGTTTCTTAGAGGACCAAGATACAAGAGATCTGCCTAGAAATTGACAAGTACCCGAGGTGGATTTTCTATCAACCTTGTCACCGGCATAGTTCGAATCAGAATAGCCAACAAGGTCAAAAGAAGATCCATTGGGATACCAAATGCCAAAATTTGGCGTTTGTATCAAGTATCTCACAATGCATTTTATAGCCAAAAGATGACATTATTTCGGTGCAACTTGATATCTAGCACACATGCAAACACTAAGCATAATATCGGGACGAGATGCACATAGATATAACAATGAACCAATCATAGATCGATAAACTTTCTGATCAACCGACTCATCCTCTCTGGTAAGATCAATATGTCTGCTAGTAGGCATAGGGGTTTTCATATCTTTGCACTCCTACATGTTGAACTTTTTGATCAAGTCCTTGGTATACTTAGTTTGAGAGATGAAAGTTCCTTCTTTTGATTGCTTGATTTGAAAGCCAAGAAAGAATTTCAGCTCACACATCATGGACATCTCATACTTCTCAAACATCAACCTTCCAAACCTTTCACTAAATTGAGGGTTAGTGGAACCAAAGATAATATCATCCACATAAATTTGGCACACAAATAATTCACCATTAACTCTCTTAGTGAATAAGGTTGCATCAATTTTACCAATTTCAAAACCTTTTTTGATAAGAAACTTCGTTAAACATTTATAACAAGCATGAGGGGCTTGCTTAAGATCATAAAGAGCTTTACGAAGCTTGTAAACATGATTAGGTTTCTTAGGATTCACAAGACCAGGTGGTTGCTTAACATAAAACTCTTCTTCAATCTGACCATTTAAAAATGCAGTTTTAATATCCATTTGATAAAGCGTGATATCATGGTGATTGGCATAAGCAAGAAGAATGTGAATAGCTTCAAGTCTAGCGACGGGGGCATAGGTCTCACCGTAGTCCATACCTTCGACTTACGTATATCCTTGAGCTATGAGGCAAGCCTTGTTGCGCACAACTTGACCATCCTCATCTTGCTTGTTCCAAAATACCCATTTGGTTCCGATGATGTTGTGTTCATCCTCGGGCTTCTCCACGAGTGTCCACACTTTGTTCCTTTCGAAGTTGTGAAGCTCTTCATGCATAGCATTCACCCAACCCGTGTCTTCAAGAGCTTGTTCTACCTTCAAGTGCTCAATGCTAGAGATGAAAGAATAATGCTCACAGAAGTTTGCTAGATGAGTTTTAGAGCGAGTGATCCTCCCTGTTTGTATATCACCAAAGATTTGGTTTAGGGGATTGTTCTTGGTCACTTGTGCTCGAACTCAGGTCAGCTTCCGATATCTGGTTGGTGGACCTTCTTCTTCATCATCATCTCCTTCATCTTCGTTGTTGTTGAAGGTGTCATTCCCTTGAGGTGGTGGTGAAGGAGGTTGTGGTGGATCTTCATGATGTACTTCCTCCTCTTCATCAAGAATGGGCACTCTACAACTCAAACTCCCTATACTAGACACATCCATCTTCCTCCTCGGTGATTAAACCGAAGCAATGGAGACCAATGCTCTGATACCAATTGAAGGATCACTAGAAGAGTGTCTAGAGGGGGGGTGAATAGACTACTAGCACGAATTTAAAAAACTAACCTTTCCCAAGTTAATTGGTCAGCAGATTTTAACAATTTTAGCAAAGCTAGCAAGTCTAACAGCCCTACACATGCATGTCAACAAATATGGCAGCGGAAAGTAAAGACATCGCATATGAAGTAAAGTGTTGAGATAGGTAGATCAAACGCAGTTGGAGACACATGGATTTTTCCCGTGATTCTGATAGGTGGCGCTATCGTACATCCATGTTTATGGAGTCTTCAACCCACGGAGGGTAATGGTCGCGAGAGTCCATGGAGGGCTCCACCCAAAAGGGTCCACGAAGTAGCAACCTTGACTATTCCATAACGGCTTCCATCCACGAAGGACTAGCATCACTATGGGTAGATCTTCACGAAGTAGGCGATCTCCTTGACCTTACAAACTTCTTGGTTCACTCCACGACACGAAGTAGGAGGCTCCCAAGCGACACCTAACCAATCTAGGAGGCACCACCCTCCAAAAGGTAATAGGCTCGGTAATGACGATGAACTCCTTGCTCTTGTGCTTCAAGATGATAGACTCCTCAGCACCCAATCACTCTCTCACAGATTTGGCATGGTGGAAGAGATGGGATTGGTGGAAAGCTACTTGGGGAGGCTATAGATCAAGATCCATATGATTGGAGTGGAATATCTTGACGTCAACACAAGGGTAGGTGGTTCGCTCTCAGAAAATTAGATGGGGCAAGTGTGGAATAGTTTTGAGTGCTTATCTTTCGAGTAGGTGGTGGTGAAGGGGTATATATAGGCATCCCTAAAAATCCAGCCGTTACACACAAAATGACCAACTCGGTGACACCGATGTGTTAATTTCGGTGGTACCGAAGTGACCAAAAGGTGGCAACTTTTGAATCTCGGTGAGACCGATGTAAGAAACTCGGTTGCACCGATAATGTGACCAACGGTCAGATTTCCAATCTCGGTGACGCCGATCCAACATTCTCGGTGGGACCGAAAATGTGAATTTGCGTAACAGAAAGTTGGCAACCTAAACTCGGTGGCGCCGGTATGGAATCGGTTACACCGAAGTGGCTAGGGTTTGGCTAAGTCTGACTAGGTTCTGGAATCGGTGGCACCGGTATGGGAAAGTTGGTTGCACCAATTTTGAGTGTTAGGTATAGAACAGACTTTGGTGGGAGAGTTTGTGGATGTTTTTGGCGACTATCACTTGTGCACGTTTGAGCATATTGTTCACCAACAAAACTTTACCCCCTTTTAATAGTATTGGCTTTCCTATGGAGTCACAGTGATTTCTCACAAATATTAAATGTAGAGTCCTTTGCTTGAAGCTTGGCCAACCTATTTCCTTGCATCTTGGGGTAGGTCCACACTCTCCTTTTGCTAAACCTCTCTATAGACTGTATCTAAAATACACTAGGTAATAATATCAGTCCAAGAGACAATGTATGTTGTCATGAATTATCAAAACCACGAAGGGAGCATGTTGTGCTTTCACAAACGCTTTTAATGCTCCGTCAGGCGTACCTAACCTTCTACAGACGGGACAGGAGCTCGTCCCATCGGCACCGCTTAACGTCCACCATCGCTAGATGCCTTGACACGTATTCAGGAGTGATGACACCTAGTCTCTATGCTGGCAGGATGGTGAGATCTTGCCGGGTGTACGTCTTGCCGGGGCTCTGCCAACCATCCTGGCAAGGATCTTGTCGAGATCCCAACCTTTGGCCTTCTGTCTTCTGATTGTTGTCTTGAAAATTTTCTTGATAGATTCGTACTTGTATTCAACTGTCCCCTGGTAGGCCTTGCCGCTGGTGTGGCTACAACTACCCGTGCACAAGTAAGGGGTACTAAAAGACCCAAGATTTAGTACACCAACACCACCTCATACTAGCCAAAACTCCCGCGCCAAGTAGAAATACTACTTGTGCATACAAACATCGTTAAACCCAAAGTTGTTCCATATGAGTCCACCATACCTACCTATATGCGATATTTACCTGCCATTCCAAGTAAATTTGCATGTGCCAAACTCTAAACCTTCTAATAATATTGTGTTTTGTACGCCCAAATCGCTCATATAGTGACTAGGGATTGTCAGTATCTTCCATGCTAGGTGGGTTATTCTCACGATATGTGTTGATTCACTATCATTCACGAGAAAGTGGTTGGTATTCGGTATGCCTAGTTCCACGCTCAAAAATCAAATCAAAACATAATGAAAAAAGACTCCCCCAGGATTGTTGTTTGTATGGACGGTACCTATGGATTTGGGTCGTCGTGGAGTGTGATTCATTGGTGGAAGGGGAGTAAAAACTTTACCATTCTATTTTGGGAACCACCAATAATGTATCTAGCATGGAAGATACCAAGATCTCTCGGTTGTTATGTTGGCAATGAAAGCATACCACTTAAAATTATTATTCATCTTTGATTTAAAAGCTCGAGCTCTAGCACCTCTGCAAATCAATGCTTCCCTCTGCGAAGGGCCTATCTTTTACTTTCTAGTACTTACCTTTATACAAGAGTCATGGTGATCTTCACCACTTCCTATATTTTGTATTTTTCTCTTGGCAATCATCATGTGGTGGGGAAAGATCCAAGCATAGTTGGTCATTCAAATATATTTGATCATGAATTATTATTGTTGACAATTATCTATATTATAAATATGTTGGGAGGCGAAACATTAAGCCCCTATCTTTCTACGTGTTCGACAGATGCCATTTGTTCTAAAAATATGCTTCGAGTGTTAGCAATCATGGAAGACTATATGATGGTTGAGTATGTGGAATTTGCTAAATCAAAGATCTTACATAGACCCTTCCTGAAAATAAGATGAATTGCAATTGCTTGGTGACTGAAAGCATAGTTTGTTAGTTTTCAAGAAACTTTATGGTCTATACTTTAACATGTGAATAGCTTGTTACTTCATCATGAGAAGTTTTATGAGATGAGCTACTGTTTATGATATTTAATGATGCTAGAAGAAGTGTTTGGAACTATCATTGATCAAATTTATGCACTATCCTAGCATTCACACTTCATAAATTATTTCTTTTATCATTTACCTACTCAAGGACGAGCAGGAATTAAGCTTGGGGATGCTGATATGTCTCCAACGTATCTATAATTTATGAAGTTTTCATGCCATGTTTACAATAATTCTATATGATTTTGGTATGATTTTATTAGAACTAACCTGGACTGACACTGTTTTCAGCAAAACTACCATGGTGTTGTTTTTGTGCAGAACTAAAAGTTCTCGGAACGGGCTTAAAATTTACGGAGAATATTTTTGGAAAATATAAAAAATACTAGAGCGAAAAGATACCGGGGAAGAGTCCCGAGGGAGTCACAAGCCACCAGAGCGCGGCCACCCCTCTTGGTCGCGCCTAGCTAGCTTGTGACCTCCTCGGGAACCTTTTGGATGTGGGACCAATGCCAAATGCTCCTATAAATACATAAACCTCCGAAAAGAAACCTAAATCGGGAGTTCTGCCACCGTAAGCCTCCAGAGCCATGAAAAACCAATCAGGAGCCCGTTCCGGCACCCTGTCGGAGGGGAAAACCATCACCGAAGGCCATCTTCACCATCCTGGCGGTCTCCATGAGGAGGAGGGAGCAGTTCACCCTCGAGGCTGAGGGTATGTACCAGTAGCTATGTGTTTGATCTCTATCTCTCTCTCTCGTGTTCTTGATATGACACGATCTTGATGTATCGTGAGCTTTATTGATATAGATGAATCATATGGAGTTTTCCCTTCTCTATCTTCTTGTGATGAATTGAGTTTTCCCTTTGAAGTTTTCTTATCATATTGAGTCTTTAAGGAATTGAGAACACTTGATGTATGTCTTGCGATGGGATATCCATGGTTACAATGGGATGTTTTATTGATCCACTTGATTTATGTTTTGGTGATCAACTTGCGGGTTCCGTGACCTTGAGAGTCTGTGCATAGGGGTTGGCACATGTTTTCATCTTGAATCTATGGTAGAAACTTTGGGGCACTCTTTGAAGTTCTTTGTGTTGGATTGAACATGATGAATCTGAAATTGTGTGATGCATATCGTATAATCAAGCCCATGGGTACTCATGGTGACATTGGAGTATCTAGGTGACATTAGGGTTTTGGTTGATGTCTATCTTAAGGTGTTATTTTAGTAGGAACACTAGGGCTGTTTGTGACACTTATAGGGATAGCCCATAAGATTGATCGGAAAAGATAACTTTGAGGTGGTTTCGTACCCTACAATAATTTCTTTGTTAGTTCTCCACTACTTGTGACTTTGGAGTGAACTCTTTGTCACACGAGAGGTATTTACATATGATTCAACTATGTTAGTATTGTTGAGAGAAATTGCACTAGTGAAGGTATGAACCCTAGGCCTTGTTTTCAAGCATTGCACTACCATTTTTGCTCACTTTTGTTATTAGTTACCTTTCTGTTTTTTTATGTTTTCAGATTATAAAAACCTATATCTACCATCCATATTACACTTGTATCACCATCTCTTCGCCGAACTAGTGCACCCATACAATTTAGCATTGTGTTGGGTGTGTTGGGGACACAAGAGACTCTTTGTTATTTGGTTGCAGGGTTGTTTGAGAGAGACCATCTTCATACTATGCCTCCCACGGATCGATAAACCTTAGGTCATCCACTTGAGGGAAATTTGCTACTGTCCGACAAAACTCTGCGCTTGGAGGCCCAACACGAGTCTACAAGAAGAAGGTTGTGTAGTAGACATCAGTGGAGCCCATGCGCACCATCCCCTCTGGCTTAGCAGTCAATTCATCTGGGGCCTCACGAGCCACTTCGGTGTTCCCAACCATATCGTTACTAACAATGGCTCACAGTTCACAAACAACCACTTTAGGGCCTATTGTGCTAACCTTGGGATGCAGAAATGTTACGCATCGGTGGCACACCCGCAAAACAACGACCAGGCCAAGCATGCCAATGCGGAGGTCCTGAGGGGCCTCAAGGTGAGGAGCTTCAAGAAGAAACTTGAGGCCTGCGACTAGAGTTGGCTCTGTGAGCTTAAGTCTGTGCTGTGGTCAATCTGCACCACTGCGACTAAGCCCACCGTCAAGACCCCATTCTTCCTCGTCTACGGAGCTGAGGCGATCCTCCTGCACGAGGTCAAGCGTCGCTCCCCGCAAGTCTTGGCATTCAACGAGGAGCGTCGGGATGCCACGCGGGGGACAGATCTCGTGCTCGGGGAGGAGGCCGCCGCCAAGCCTCGCTCCGTGTAGCGAGGTACCAGCAGGCACTGTGGTGATACCATTGCCGCAGCGTCTGCTCCAGGACCCTTGAAGTCGAAGACCTCATCTTGAGGCGGGTCCTCTCTAGGGAAGGCTTGCACAAGCTCTTTCCCATATGGGAGGGCCCATTCAGGGTCGCCCGCGTCTCCATGCCTGGCGTCGTGCACCTGGAGACTCAGGACGGGGTCCCCATCCAGAATGCCTGGAACATCCAGCATCTCCGCAAGTTCTACCCGTGACACTCTCATGTAATAATGAGTGGGTTGTATATGCTCAGAGCCCCCCAAGGACGCGGAGGGGTTCCCACCCATGCCCAAGTGGAAGCCCCATGCTCTGTGCTGGCAGACAACACTCTCATTCAACGACTATGCCCACGCCCAGTGGATGCCCCATGCTCCGCGCTGGGGGAAGACTAGTCTAGGCGCCGGATGTGGCTGTTATTTTCTCTCTTTTTTGTAACCAAATTTGCCACCTTTTGGAATAAAGTTTGAAGTTTTCGTGTCATATTCAAAAAATGGGGTGGGAATCATTTCCTTGCAGCATTTTCTTGTTTTGAGTTCTTTCTAAAGGGGTTTGCCACCCGCTAGCTCTCTCGTGCGTGCCCCACGAGCGGGGGCTGGGCATGGTACGTTATGGAGGCTCAGGGCCATGCACATACCTCGCCAAAACTTTGTCATCCTAATCCTTGTGTGACGCTCTCGAGGCGAGATAGCGCATAACATCACCTCCGATCCCCCAGTCTCAGGAGCTCCCATCTCTTGACCTCATCGAGCATCATGTACCGGCACACCGGTGGCGATCGACCCTCGCTCGGGGGCTCGGGAGCTCTATGGCTAAGGAAAGAAGCTCCGAAGGGACGTGCCCTCACGACGTAGAAGCCTACCACAAGCGCGCCAAGCTAAGTTATCCTAATCGAAAGTTACCCTAATCGTGATGAGTGGGAACATTTCAGTTTGCAGCGACATAAAAACCGGGGTACGAAAAGAAAATGCTTACATAAATGCGCAAGCGCCACAATTCGTTCAACGCCCCTGCTAGGCCCTCCATGGTTTTTGTTGTAGGAAACATAAGAAAAATACGTCCTCACGAGGACCGTCACTCCCGAGGCCTGGCTCCGGGGCCGCCTGCGCTCAGTCAGAGTCCTCATCCTCCTTGAGGTTGACACGATGGTGGTGCGGCTCGGCGTCCTCCTGGGCAGGGACACAACGCCGTGGCGGCTCGTCGCCCTCCCTGGTCCGGGTGTGGCGACTCGTCATAGTCATCATTGCTCGAGCCCATGTTGGAAATATGCCCTAGAGGCAATAATAAAATAGTTATTATTCTATTTCCTTGTTCATGATAATCATTTATTATCCATGCTATAATTGTATTGATTGGAAACTCAAATACATGTGTGGGTACATAGACATAAAAGTGTCCCTAGTAAGCCTCTACTAAACTAGCTCGTTGATCAAAGATGGTTAAGGTTTCCTAGCCATAGACATGTATTGTCATTTGATAACGGAATCACATCATTAGGAGAATGATTTGATGGACAAGACCCAAACTATAGACATAGCATATGATCGTGCCAGTTTATTGCTATTATTTTTCTGCATGTCAAGTATCTGTTCCTATGACCATGAGATCATGCAACTCACTGACACTGGAGGAGTACCTTGTGTGTATCAAACGTCGCAACGTAACTGGGTGACGATAAAGGTGCTCTACAGGTATCTCCGAGGGTGTCTGTTGAGTTGGCATGGATCAAGACTGGGATTTGTTACTCTGTGTGATCGAGAGATATCTCAGGGCCCTCTCGTTAATGCAACAGCACAATAAGCCTAGCAAGCAAAGTGACTAAAGAGTTAGTCGCGGGATCTTGTATTATGAAAGGAGTAAATAGACTTGTCGGTAATGAGATTGAACTAGGTATGGAGATACCGACGATCGAATCTCGGGCAAGTAACATACCGATGAACAAAGGGAACTGCATACGGGATTAACTGAATCCTTGACATATAGGTTCAACCAATAAAGATCTTCGTAGAATATGTAGGAACCAATATGGGCATCTAGGTCCTACTGTTGGTTATTGACCCTAGAGGTGTCTCGATCATGTCTACATAGTTCTCGAACCTGCAGGGTCTACACACTTAACATTTGTGGACGATATAAGTATAGTTGAGTTATTATGTTGGTGACCGAAAGTTGTTCGGAGTCCCGGATGAGATCCCACACATGACGAGGAGCCCCGAAATAGTCCGGAGGTAAAGACTGATGTATGGGATAATAGTGTTTGGTCTATGGAAGGGTTCCGGAATTAACTGGAAGGGGATTCGGATGTTTCCCGAAATGTTCGGGTACAAGAACACTTTATTTGGTCCAAGGGGTAAAGACCATGAGGCTTTAGGAAGGTGCAAAAATGAGTTTTGCGAAGGCAAGGGGCCAGATGCTAGGGACCCTGGAATCTGGGGCCAGACTCCGAGGATCCTGGCGTCTGGTCCTGGAGTCCGAGGAGAACTCTTGCCTTGCGTGCCAAACCGACTTTGAGGAGGCTCTTTCTCCAAGTTTCGACCCGAGGGCTCAACATATAAATAGAGGGGCAGGGCTAGCACCCAGAACACATCAAGATTTCCCCAAGCCATGTACCGGCAACCCCGCACCTCTAGATTATCCTTTGTCATAGTTTTCGTTGTGCTTGGCGAAGCCCAACGGAGATTGTTCTTCACCACCACCATCACCATGTCGTCGTGCTGCCGGAACTCATCTACTACTTCGCCCCTCTTGCTGGATCAAGAAGGCAAGGACATGATCAAGTTGTATGTGTGTTAAACGCGGAGGTGTTGTCTGTTCAATGCTAGATCGTGAATTGGATTGCGGGACAACTTGCGATTTGTATCGTGAAGACATTCGACTACATCAACCGTGTTTATGAACGCTTTCGCTTAGCGATCTACAAGGGTATGTGGATCCGATCTCCTCCTGTCATAGATGCTCATCTCCGAGATTGATCTTGGTGAACTGTAGGGATTTTTTTGTTTCCCATGCAACGTTCCCCAACAGTGGAATCATGAGCTAGGTCTGTGCATAGATGAGATCACAAGTAGAACACAAAGGAGTTTGTGGGCGTTGATGCTCAGATTTCTTCCTCCCTTGGTCTTTTCTTGATTAAGCAGTATTGTGGGATGTAGTGTCCCGGACCAACCTTACTCGTCCACGTACGAGAGACCGGTTCCATCGACTGACATGTGACTTTGTTGCATAAAGATGGCTGGCAGGTGTTTTTCTCTCCCACCTTAGTTGGATCGGATTCGACAAAGGTGGTCCTTGAGAAGGTTGAATAGCAATTTATGTATCACCGTTGTGGTTTTGCGTCGATAAGAATCGTTCTTGCTAGATACCCATAGCAGCCAAGTAAAACATGCAACAACAATTAGAGGACATCTAACTTGTTTTTGCAGGGTATTATGTGATATGATATGGCCAAAGACATGATGTGATATATGAGATGATCATGTTTTATATAGATTATCATGACTTGCATGTTGATGAGTACGGCAACTGGCAGGAGCCATAGGGTTGTCTTTAATTTACTTTCGCCTTTTTGCTTTACTTTATCTCTATGAATTAGCAATAGTTTTAGGAGCAATAGTTGGCACAACAACCTCATGGCGACATGTTGATGGAGATCAAGATGATATAGATCATGGTGTCATGCCGGTGATGATGAAGATCATGCCAGTGCTTTGGAGATAGAGATCAAAAGCACAAGATCATGGTCATATCATGCCACTTATGATTTGCATGTGATGTTAATCCTTTTATGCACCTTGTTTTGCTTAGGACGGCGGTAGCATTATAAGGTGATCCCTCACTAAAATTTCAAGATAAAATTGTGTTCTCCCCAAGTGTTCACCATTGCAAAGGATCGTCGTTTCAAAGCACCACGTGATGATCGGTTGTGATAGACTCTACGTTCGCATACAACGGGTGCAAGCCAGTGTTGCACATGCAGAACACTCAGGTTAAGCTTGACGAGCCTAGCATGTACAGACATGGCCTCGGAACATAAGAGACCGAAAGGTCGAACATGAGTCATATGGTAGATATGATCAACATGGAGATGTTCACCATTGAAACCACCTCATCTCACATGATGATCGGACTTGGGTTGGTGAATTTGGATCATGTAACACTCGGATAACTGGAGGGATGTCAATTTGGGTGGGAGTTTTTTAAGTAATCTGATTAACTGATCTCCTTATCATGAACATAGTCTAAAGTTGCCTTTGCAAAATTATGTTGTAGATCAATAGCTCGCAATGTAGCTCCCTTGTGTTTTTGATACATTCCTAGAGAAAATAGATTTGAAATATGATGGTAGCAATAATGCAGACGATCTGAGGATTGTCCTCATTGCTGCACATAAGGCTTATGTCCTTAATGCACCGCTCGGTGAGCCACCCCCTCAAGCGCTATCTGTGGGTGTTGAGAACATCAGTCAGGCACGTTTTTTATGACAACTTGATAGTTCAGTGCCTCATGCATTACGGCTTAGAAATGAGGCTCCAAAATGTTTTGAACGTCACGAAACATATGAGATGTTCTAAGAGCTGAAATTGGGATTTCAGGCTCGTGCCCATGTTGAGAGGTATGAGACCTCCAACAAGATTCCTTGCCTACAATATAAACGAGAATAGCTCAATCAATGAGCATGTGCTCAGATTGTTTGAGTGCTACAATCACTTGAATCGAGTGGGAGTTAATCTTCCTATAAGATAGTGATTGATATAGTTCTCCAAGTCACTGCCACAAAGCTACTAAAGCTTCGTGATGAACTACAAATATGCCAGGGATGGAAAAGATGATCCTTGAGCTATTCGCGATGTTTGACACTGCGAAGGTAGAAATCAAGAAGGGGCGTCAAGTGATGATGGTTAGTAAAACCACTAGTTTTGAGAAGCGTAAGGACAAGAAGGGAAACTTCATGGATGGAAAGCCAGTTGCCGCTCCAGTAAAGAAACCCAAGGTTGAACCCAAACCCAAGACTAAATACTTCTATAATAAGGGGAACGGTCATTGGTAGCGGAACTGCCCCAGATACTTGGTAGATAAGAAGGCTGGCAACATCGATAGAAGTATATTTGATATACATATTGTTGATGTGTACCTTGCTAGTACTCCTAGTAGCACTTGGGTATTAGATACCGGTTCGATTGTTGATGTTAGTAACACGAAGTAAAAGCTATGGAATAAACGGAGACTAGCTAAGGGTGAGGTGACGATGTGTGTTGGAGGTATTTCCAAGGTTGATGTGATCACCATCGCATGCTCCCTCTACCTTCGGGATTAATGTTGAACCTAAACAAATATTATTTCGTGTTTGCGTTGAGCATGAACATGATTAGATCGTGTTTATTGCAATACGGTTATTCATTCAAGTCAGAGAATAATAGTTATTCTGTTTACATGAATAAAACCTTCAATGGTCATGCACCCAATGTGAATGGTTTATTGAATCTCGATCGTAGTGATACACGTGTTCATAATGTTGATGCCAAAAAGATGCAAAGTTAATAATGATAGTACCACATACTTGTGACACTGCCGCTAAATGTCATATTGGTGTAAAGGGCATGAAGAAAACTCCATGTTGATGGATCTTTGGACTCACTCAATTTCGAATCAGTTGAGACATGCGGACCATGCCTCATGGGCAAGATGACTAAGACCATGTGTTTCTAGTATGATGGAGCGGGAAAGTGACTTGTTGGAAATGGTACATGTTGATGTGTGTGGTCCAATGAGTGTTGTAGCGTGAAGTGGATATTGTTATTTTTTGCCTTCAGTGATGATTTGAGTAGATATGGGTATATTTACTTAATGAAACACAAGTCTGAATCATTTGAAAAGTTCAAGAAAATTCAGAGTGAAGTTTAAGATCATCTTACAAGAAGATAAAATGTATACGATATGATCATGGAGGTGAATAGCTGAGTTACGAGTTTGGTATACAACTTAAGACAATGTGGAAGTTGTTTCACAACTCACGCCACTTGGAACACCATAGTGTGATGGTTTCTCCGGACATCGTAGTCGTGCTCTATTGGATATGGAGCGTACTATGATATCTCTTATCGTTTTGCACTATCATTTTGGGGTTATGTATTAGAGAAAACTACATTCACTTTAAATAGGGAACCATCTAAATCCGTTGAGATGACACCGTATGAATTATGATTTGGCAGAAACCTAAGCTGTCATTTCTCAGAGTTTGGGAATGCGATGCTTATGTCTGATAAGCTCAAACCCAAAGCAGAAAGGTGCATCTTCATAGGATACCCTAAGGAAACAACTAGGTATACCTTCTATCTCAGATCCGAGGGAAAAGTGTTTGTTGCTAAAAATGGGCCCTTTCTCGAGGAAGAGTTTCTATCGAAAGAATTGAGTGGGAGGAAAGTAGAACTTGATGAGGTTGTTGAACTGTCACTTCAGTTGGATAGTAGCACGATGCAGAAAGATGTTTCTGCAACGCCTACAACAAATGAAGACGAAGCAAATGATGATGATCATGAAGCTTCGGATCAAGTTACTACCGAACCTCATTGGTCGACAAGGACTCATACCGCCCCTGAGTGGTACGTCAATCATGTCTTGGAGGTCATGTTGTTAGACAAGAGTGAACCTACAGACTATGAAGAAGCGATGGTGGGCCTGGATTCCGACAAATGGTTAGAGGCTATGAAATCCGAGATGGGATCCATGTATGAAAACAAAGTATGGACTTTGGAAGTACTACCTAAAGGGCGAAAGGCCATTCAGAATAAATGGATCTTTAAGAAGAAGACGGACGCTGATTGTAAATGTCACCATTTATAAAGCTCGACTTGTCGTAGAGAAGTTTCCAACAAGTTCAAGGAGTTGACTACGATGAGACTTTCCCACCCATAGCGATGCTAAAGTTTGTTGGAATTATGTTAGCAGTTGCTGCATTTTTCGATTATGAAATTTGGCAGATGGATGTCAAAACATCGTTTCCTTAACAATTTCCTTGAGCAAAGGTTGTATGTGATACAACCAGAAGGTTTTGTCAGTCCTGAGGATGCTAAAAAGGTATGAAATCTCCAACGATCCTTGTATGGGCTAGAGCAAGCATCTCAGAGTTGGAATGTATGCTTTGATGAGGTGATCAAAGTTTTTGGGTTTATACAAAGTTTATGAGAAACTTGTATTTACAAGAAAGTGAGTGGGAGCACTATAGAATTTATGATAAGTATAAGTGGTTGACATATTGTTGATCGGAAATGATGTAGAATTTCTGGAAAGCATAAAGGGTTGTTTGAAAGGAGTTTTTCAAAGGAAGACCTGGAATGAAGCTACTTAAATATTGGGCATCAGGATCTATATAGATAGATCAAGAAGTCTGATAAGACTTTCAATGAGTACATACCTTGACAAGATTTTGAAAGAGTTCAAAATGGATTAGTCAAAGAAAGAGTTCTTGCCTGATTTGTAAGGTGTGGAGTTGAGTGAGACTCAAAGCTCGACCACGTAAGAAGAAAGAGAAAGGACGAAGGTCGTTACCTATGCCTTATCCATAGGCTCTATAGTATATGCCATGTTGTGTACCGCACCTAGTGTGTGACTTGCCATGAGTCTGTCAAGAGGTTCAAGAGTGGTTTGGGAGTGGATCACTGAACAGCGGTCAAAATTATCCTTAGTAACTAGAGGACTAAGGAAATGTTTCTCGATTATGGAGGTGATAAAGAGCTCGTCGTAAAGGGTTACGTTCATGCATGCTTTGACACCAATCCAGATGACTCTGAGTAGCAATCCGGATACGTATAGTGGAGCAACCATTTGGAATAGCTCCAAGTGGAGCGTGGTAGCAGCATCTACGGCATGACATAGAGATTTGCAAAGTACACATGGATCTAAATGTTACAGACCCATTGACTAAACCTCTTCCACGGGTTAAACATGATCAACACTAGAACTGTAGTGGTGTTAGATTCATTAGAATGTAAATCACATAGTGATGTGAGCTAGATTATTAGCTCTAGTGCAAGTGGGATACTGTTAGAAATATGCCCTCGAGGCAATAATAAAATGGATATTATTATATTTCCTTGTTCATGAGAATCGTTTATTATCCATGCTATAATTGTATGGATTGAAAACTCAAATACATGTGTGGGTACATAGACAACAAAGTGTCCCTAGTAAGCCTCTACTAAACTAGCTCGTTGATCAAAGATTGTTAAGGTTTCCTAGTCATAGACATGTGTTGTCATTTGATAACGGGGTCACATCATTAGGAGAATGATGTGCTGAACAAGACCCAAAGTATAAACGTAGCATATGATCGTGTCAGTTTATTGCTATTGTTTTTTGCATGTCAAGTATCTGTTCCTATGACCATGAGATCATGCAACTCACTAACACTGGAGGAGTACCTTGCGTGTATCAAACATTGCAACATATCTGGGTGACTATAAAGGTGATCTACAGGTATCTCCGAGGGTGTCTATTGAGTCGGCATGGATCAAGAGTGGGATTTGTTACTCTGTGTGATGGAGAGGTATCTCAGGGCCCACTCGGAAAAGCAACATCACAATAAGCCTTGCAAGCAAAGTGACTAAAGAGTAAAGAGACTTGCTGGTAACGAGATTGAACTAGGTATGGAGATACCGACGATCCAATCTCGTGCAAGTAACATACCAATGAACATAGGGAACTGCATACGGGGTTAACTAAATCCTTGACATAGAGGTTCAATCAATAAAGATCTTCGTAGAATATGTAGTAACCAATATGGGCATCCAAGTCCCGCTATTGGTTATTGACCATAGAGGTGTCTCGGTCATGTCTGCACAGTTCTCGAACCCGCAGGGCCTACACACTTAAAGTTTGGTGACGATATAAGTGTAGTTGAGTTATTATGTTGGTGACTGAAAGTTGTTCGGAGTCCCGAATGAGATCCCGGACATGACGAGGAGACCCGGAATAGTTCGGAGGTAAAGATTGATATATGGGATAATAGTGTTTGGTCTCCAGAAGGGTTCCAGAATCCACCGGAAGGGGTTTCAGCTATTTCCCGAAATGTTCGGGGTACAAGAACACTTTATTTGGGCCAAGCGGTAAAGCCCACGAGGCTTTAGGAAGGTGCAAAAAGGAGTTTTGTGGAGGCAAGGGGCCAGACGCCAGGGATGTTGGGAGACGTAGTAGTAAATCAAAAAAATTCCTACGTGTCACCAAGATCTATCTAGGAGAAACCAGCAACAAGTGGGGAGAGATTGCATCTTCATACCTTTGAAGATCGCTAAGCGGAAGCATTACAAGAACGCGGTTGGTGGAGTCGTACTCGCAGCGATTCAGATCGCGGTGGATTCCGATCTAAGCGTCAAACAACGGTGCCTCTGCGTTCAACACATGTGCAGCCCGATGACGTCTCCTATGCCTTGATCCAGCAAGGAGGAAGGAGAGTTTGAGGGAGAGCTCTGGCAGCACGACGGCGTGGTGACGGTGGAGCTACGTGGACTCCGGCAGGGCTTCGCCAAGCGCTACGGAGAACGAGGAAGAGGAAGGGTAGGGCTGCGCCAAGAGAGAGAGAAGTCATGTCTCAAATCAGCCCAAACCCTTGGGTATATATATGAGGAGGGAGAGGGAGGGCTGCCTTGGCCTTTCCTACAAGGAGGAGAGGTTCGGCCGAACTAGGGGGAGAGTCCACCTCCCACAAGGGAGGTGGATCTCCTCCTTTTCAAACTCCTTTGCCCTATCTCCTTATCTCCAGCCGCATGGGCCTTTCCAGAAGGTCTTGCCCAGCCCAATAAGGGCTGGTACACCTCCTCTAAGGGCCAACAAAGTCCTATGGTCGTCACACCCCTCCCGGGGGTCCTCTGGCACTCCCGGTACACTACCGATGAGCCCGAAAACTTTCCGGTGACCAAAACTGGACTTCCCATATATCAATCTTTACCTCCAGACCATTCCGGAGCTCCTCGTGACGTCCGGGATCTCATCCGGGACTCCGAACAACCTTCAGTAACCACGTACACTTTTTCCCTATAACCCTAGCGTCATTGAACCTTAAGTGTGTAGACCCTACGGGTTCGGGAGACACGTAGACATGATGGAGACATCTCTCCGGTCAATAACCAAAAGCGGGATATGGATACCCATGTTGGCTCCCACATGCTCCATGATGATCTCATCGGATGAACCACGATGTCGGGGATTCAATCAATCCCGTATACAATTCCCTTTGTCTATCGGTATGATACTTGCTCGAGATTCGATCATCGGTATCTCTATACCTTGTTCAATCTCGTTACCGACAAGTCTCTTTACTCGTTCCGTAACACATCATCCTGTGGCTAACTCCTTAGTCACATTGAGCTCATTATGATGATGTCTTACCGAGTGGGCCTAGAGATACATGTCCGTCATACGGAGCGACAAATCCCAGTCTTGATTCGTGCCAACCCAACAGACACTTTCGGAGATACCCGTAGTGTACCTTTATAGCCACCCAGTTACGTTGTGACGTTTGGCACACCCAAAGCATTCCTACGGTATCTGGGAGTTGCACAATCTCATGGTCTAAGGAAACGATACATGACATTGAAAAGCTTTAGCAAACGAACTACATGATCTTGTGTTATGCTTAGGATTGGGTCTTGTCCATCACATAATTCTCCTAATGGTGTGATCTCATTATCAACGACATCCAATGTCCATGGTCATGAAACCGGACCATTTATTGATCAACGAGCTAGTCAACTAGAGGCTCACTAGGGACACTTTGTGGTCTATGTATTCACACATGCATTACGGTTTCTGGTTAACACAATTATAGCATGAACAATAGACAATTACCATGAACAAGGAAATACAATAATAAACATTTTATTATTGCCTCTAGGGCATATTTCCAATAGTCTCCCACTTGCACTAGAGTCAATAATCTAGTTACATTGTGATGAATCGAACACCCATAGCATTATGGTGTTGATCATGTTTTGCTCGTGAGAGAGGTTTAGTCAATGGATCTGCGACATTCAGATCTGTATGCACTTTACAAATATCTATATCTCCCTCCTGAATGTAATCACGGATGGAGTTGGGCTCCTTCGCAAGGGCAATAGCTCCAGTGTTGTCACAGAATAGAGTCATCGGGCCCGACGCGCTTGGAATTACTCCTAGGTCGGTGATGAACTCCTTCATCCAGACTCCTTCCTTTGCTGCTTCCGAAGCAGCTATTTACTCCGCTTCACATGTAGATGCCGCCACGATGCTTTGCTTGCTGCTGCACCAGCTGACTGCCCCTCCGTTCAAAATATACACGTATCCGGTTTGCGACTTAGCGTCGTTCGGATCTGTGTCGAAGCTAGCATCGACGTAACCCTTTACGACGAGCTTATCGGCACCTCCATATACGAGAAACATGTCCTTTGTCCTTTTCAGGTACTTCAGGATATTCTTGACCGCTGTCCAGTGTTCCGCTCCGGGATCACTTTGGTACCTCCCTACCAAACTTATGGCAAGGTTCACATCAGGTCTGGTACACAACATGGCATACATAATAGAGCCTATGGCTGAAGCATAGGGGATGACACTCATCTCTTCTCTATCCTTTGTCGTGGTCAGGCATTGAGTCATACTCAATCTCACACCTTGTAACACAGGCAAGAACCCCTTCTTGGACTGATCCATATTGAACTTCTTCAATATCTTGTCAAAGTATGTGCTTTGTGAAAGACCTATGAGGCGTCTCGATCTATCTCTATAGATCTTGATGCCTAATATGTAAGCAGCTTCTCCAAGGTCCTTCATTGAAAAACACTTATTCAAGTAGGCCTTTATACTTTCCAAGAGTTCTATATCATTTCCCATTATCAGTATGTCATCCACATATAATATGAGAAATGCTACAGAGCTCCCACTCACTTTCTTGTAAATACAGGGTTCTCCATAAACCTGTACAAACCCAAACGCTTTAATGACCTCATTAAAGAGAATGTTCCAACTCCGAGATGCTTGCACCAGCCCATAGATGGAGTGCTAGAGCTTGCATACTTTGTTAGCATCTTTAGGATCGACAAAACCTTCCGGCTACATCATATACAGTTCTTCCTTCAGGAAGCCATTAAGGAATGCCGTTTTGACGTCCATTTGCCAGATCTCATAATCATAAAATGCGGCAATTGCTAACATGATTCGGACAGACTTCAGCATCACTACGGGTGACAAAGTCTCATCGTAGTCAACTCCTTGAACTTGTCGATAACCCTTAGCGACAAGTCGAGCCTTATAGACGGTCACATTACCGTCCGCGTCAGTCTTCTTCTTAAAGATCCATTTATTTTCAATGGCTCGCTTATCATCAGGCAAGTCCACCAAAGTCCATACTTTGTTCTCATACATGGATCCTATCTCGGATTTCATGGCCTCAAGCCATTTGTTGGAATCCGGGCCCGCCATCGCTTCTTCATAGTTCGAAGGTTCACCGTTGTCCAACAACATGATCTCCAGGACAGGGTTGCCGTACCTCTCTGGTGCGGAACGTATCCTAGTGGACCTTCGACGTTCAATAGTAACTTGATCTAAAGTTTCATGATCATCATCATTAACTTCCTCTCCAACCGGTGTAGGCTCCATAGAAACAACTTCCTGTGCTGCGCTGCTTTCCGGTTCGAGTGGAGGTACCGTTACCTCATCAAGTTCTATTTTCCTCCCACTTACTTATTTTGAGACAAACTCTTTCTCGAGAAAGGATCCATTCTTGGCAACAAAGACTTTGCCTCCGGATCTGAGGTAGAAGGTATACCCAATAGTCTTTTTGGGATATCCTATGAAGACGCACTTTTCTGCTTTGGGTTCGAGCTTCTCAGGTTGAAGTTTCTTCACATAAGCATCGCATCCCCAAACTTTTAGAAACGACAGCTTAGGTTTCTTTCCAGACCATAGTTCATACGGTGTTGTCTCAACGGACTTTGACGGTTTTTGCCCTATTTAAAGTGAATGCGGTAGTCTCTAATGTGTATCCCCAAAATGATAGCGGTAAGTCGGTAAGAGACATCATAGATCGCACCATATCTAATAGAGTGCGATTACGATGTTCAGACACACCATTTTACTGAGGGGTGCCAGGCGGCGTGAGTTGTGAAACAATTCCACATTTCCTTAGGTGCGTGCCAAACTCGTGACTTAAATATTCTCCGCCACGATCAAATCGTAAGCACTTTATTTTCCTGTCATGTTGATTCTCTACCTCACTCTGAAATTCCTTGAACCTTTCAAAGGTTTCAGACTTATGTTTCATTAAGTAGACATACCCATATCTACTCAAGTCATCAGTGAGGGTGAGAACATAACGGTAGCCACCACGAGCCTCGACACTCATTGGACCGCATACATCGGTATGTATTATTTCCAACAAGTCAGTTGCTCGCTCCATTGTCCCGGAGAACGGAGTCTTGGTCATCTTGCCCATGAGGCATGGTTCGCACGTGTCAAATGATTCGAAATCAAGAGATTCCAAAAGTCCATCAGTATGGAGCTTCTTCATGCTTTTGACACCAATATGACCAAGGCGGTAGTGCCACATGTAAGTGGGACTATTGTTATCAACCTTACACTTTTTGGTACTCACACTATGGACATGTGTAACATCACGTTCGAGATTCATCTAAAATAAACCATTGACCAGCAGGGCATGACCATAAAACATTTCTCTCATATAAATAGAACAACCATTATTCTCAGATTTAAATGAGTAGCCATCTCGCATCAAGCGAGATCCAGATACAATGTTCATGCTCAAAGCTAGTACTAAATAACAATTATTAAGGTTTAATACTAATCCCGAAGGTAGATGTAGAGGTAGCGTGCCGATGGCGATCACATCGACCTTGGAACCATTCCCTACGCGCATCGTCACCTCGTCCTTTGCCAGCCTCCGCTTATTCCGCAGCTCCTTCTTGGAGTTACAAATGTGAGCAACTGCATCGGTATCAAATACCCAGGAGCTACTACGAGTGCTAGTTAGGTACACATCAATAACAAGTATATCACATATACCTTTAACGTTGTCGTCCTTCTTATCCGCTAAGTACTTGGGGCAGTTCCGCTTCCAGTGACCGGTACCCTTGCAATAAAAACACTCAGTCTCAGGCTTGGGTCCATTCTTGTTCTTCTTCTTCCCAGCAACTTGCTTACCGGGCACGGCAATAGCTTTGCCGTCCTTCTTGAAGTTCTTCTTACCCTTGCCTTTCTTGAAACTAGTAGTCTTATTCACCATCAACACTTGATGCTCCTTTTTGATCTCGACCTCCGCTGATTTCAGCATCGAGTACAACTCAGTAATGGACTTCTCCATCCCCTGCATGTTGTAGTTCATCACAGAGCTCTTGTAGCTAGGTGGAAGCGACTGGAGGATTCTGTCAATGACCGAGTCATCCGGGAGATTAACTCCCAACTGAGTCAAGCGGTTGTGCAACCCAGACATTTTGAGTATGTGCTGACTGACAGAACTATTCTCCTCCATCTTACAGCTGAAGAACTTGTCAGAGACATCATATCTCTCGACCCTGGCATGAGCTTGGAAAACCAGATTCAGCTCTTGGAACATCTCATATGCTCCGTGTTGCTCAAAACGCTTTTGGAGCCCCGGTTCTAAATTGTAAAGCATGCCACACTGAACAAGGGAGTAATCATCGCAGCGTGACTGCCAAGCATTCGTAACGTCTTGGTCCGCCGGGAAAATGGGTGGGTCACCTAGCGGTGCATCAAGGACATACAATCTCTTGGAAGCTATGAGGATGATCCTCAAACCACGGACCGAGTCTGCATAGTTGCTTCCATCATCTTTCAGCTTGGTTTTCTCTAGGAACGCGTTGAAGTTGAGGGTGACATTAGCGTTGTCCATTGGATCTACAATATAGATTGTAAAGATAATTTTAGACTAAGTTCATGATAATTAAGTTCACATAATCAAATTATTTAATGAACTCCCACTTAGATAGACATCTCTCCAGTCATCCAAGTGACACATGATCCATGTCAACTAGCCCGTGTCCGATCATCACGTGAGACGGACTAGTCATCCATGGTGAACATCTCCATGTTGATCATATCTTCTATACGACTCATGTAAGCGTACGTGTAAAGTCGGTCCGGGCTGCTTCATCCCACAATACCGCCGAATCAAGATAGGACTAGTAGTGGTAAGCAAATTAACAAGATCAACACCCACAACTGCTTTGTGTTCTACTCGTGCATAGATTCTACGCATAGACCTAGATCATGATGCCACTGTTGGGAGACGTAGTAGTAAATCAAAAAAATTCCTACGTGTCACCAAGATCTATCCAGGAGAAACCAGCAATGAGTGGGGAGAGATTGCATCTTCATACCTTTGAAGATCGCTAAGCGGAAGCGTTACAAGAACGTGGTTGGTGGAGTCGTACTCGCAGCGATTCAGATCGCGGTGGATTCCGATTTAAGCGCCGAACAATGGTGCCTCCGCGTTCAACACACGTGCAGCCCGATGACGTCTCCTATGCCTTGATCCATCAAGGAGGAAGGAGAGGTTGAGGGAGAGCTCCGGCAGCATGATGGCGTGGTGACGGTGGAGCTATGTGGACTCCGGCAGGGCTTCGCCAAGCGCTACGGAGAAAGAGGAAGAGGAAGGGTACGGCTGCGCCAAGAGAGAGAGAAGTCGTGTCTCAAATCAGCCCAAACCCTTGGGTATATATAGGAGGAGGGAGAGGGAGCTCTGTCTTGGCCCCTCCTCCAAGGAGGAGAGGTTCGTCCGAACTAGGGGGAGAGTCCACCTCCCACAAGGGAGGTGGATCTCCTCCTTTTCAAACTCCTTTGACCTATCTCCTTATATCCAGCCGCATGGGCCTTTCTAGAAGGTCTTGGACAGCCCAATAAGGGCTGGTACACCTCCTCTAAGGTCCCACGAAGTCCTATGGTCATCACACCCCTCCCGGGGGTCCTCCGGCACCCTCCCGGCACTCCCGGTACACTACCGATGAGCCCGAAAACTTTCCGGTGACCATATCTGGACTTCCTATATATCAATCTTTACCTTCGGACCATTCGGGAGCTCCTCATGACATCCGGGATCTCATCCGAAACTCCGAACAACCTTCGGTAACCACGTACACTTTTTCCCTATAACCCTAGCGTCGTCGAACCTTAAGTGTGTAGACCCTACGGGTTCGGAGACACGTAGACATGACCGAGACATCTCTCCGGTTCATAACCAACAGCGGGATCTGGATACCCATGTTGGCTCCCACATGCTCCATGATGATCTCATTAGATGAACCACGATGTCGGGGATTCAATCAATCCCGTATACAATTCCCTTTGTCTATCGGTATGATACTTGCCCGAGATTCGACCGTCGGTATCTCTATACCTTGTTCAATCTCGTTACCGGCAAGTCTCTTTACTCATTCTGTAACACATTATCCCGTGGCTAACTCCTTAGTCACATTGAGCTCATTATGATGATGTCTTACCGAGTGGGCCCAGAGATACCTCTCCGTCATACGGAGCGACAAATCCCAGTCTCGATTCGTGCCAACCCAACAGACACTTTCGGAGATACCCGTAGTGTACCTTTATAGCCACCTAGTTACGTTGTGACATTTGGCACACCCAAAGCATTCCTACGGTATCTAGGAGTTGCACAATCTCATGGTCTAAGGAAACGATACTTGACATTGAAAAGCTTTAGCAAACGAACTACACGATCTTGTGCTATGCTTAGGATTGGGTCTTGTCCATCACATCATTCTCCTAATGATGTGATCTCGTTATCAATGACATCCAATGTCCATGGTCATGAAACTGTGACCATCTATTGATCAACAAGCTAGTCAACTAGAGGCTCACTAGGGACACGTTGTGGTCTATGTATTCACACATGCATTACGGTTTCTGGTTAACACAATTATAGCATGAACAATAGACAATTATCATGAACAAGGAAATACAATAATAACCATTTTATTATTGCCTCTAGGGCATATTTCCAACAAGGGACCGTGGTGTTTGGGGCCAGACACCGACGACCTTGGCGTCCGGTCCTGGAGTCTGAGGAGGACTCTTGCCTTGCGTGACAAACCGACTTTAAGGAGGCTCTCTCTCTAAGTTTCGAGCCCAGGGCTCAACATATAAATAGAGGGGCAGGGCTAGCACCCAGAACACATCAAGATTTCCCCAAGCCATGTGCCGGCAATCCCGCCCCTCTAGATTATCCTTGGTCATAGTTTCCATTGTGCTTGGCGAAGCCCTGCGGAGATTGTTCTTCACCACCACCATGACCATGTTGTCGCACTTTAGGAACTCATCTACAACACGCCCCTCTTGCTAGATTAAGAAGGCAAGGACATCATCAAGTTGTACGTGTGTTGAAAGTGGAGGTGCCGTCCGTTTGGCACTAGATCGTGATTGGATCGCGGGACAGCTTGCAATTTGGATCGCAAAGACGTTCGACTACATCAACCGCATTTCTTAATGCTTCTGCTTAGCAATCTACTAGTGTATGTGGATCCGATCTCTCCTCTCGTAGATGCTCATCTCCTATATTGAACACACAAGATCTATCCATGGTGATGAGCATCTACGAGAGGGAGAGTGGATCTACATACCCTTGTGGATCGCTAAGCGGGAAGCGGGAAGAAACGCGGTTGGTGTAGTCGAACATCTTCGCGATCCAAATCGCCGAGCATCCCGCGATCTCATCACGATCCGTCCTGCAATCCAATCATGATCCGTCCCACGAACTCATCCTGATCCGTCCCGCGATCTCATCATGATCCATCTCGCGATCTTGATCACGGTCCTTCCGATCTAGCGCCGAACGGACGGCACCTCCGCGTTCAGCACACGTACAGCTCGATGATGATCTCCGCCTTCTTGATCCAGCAAGAGGGAGCAGAGAGGTAGATGAGTTCTCCGGTAGTGCGATGGCGTTGCAGCGATGGTGGTGGACCTATTCTAGCAGGGCTTCACCTAAGCACCACTGAAAACCGATCTAGAGGAGAAACTGCGATCTAGAGGAGAGGTAGCACGTGGCTATTAGGGTTAGATTTTTCCTCTAAATCCTCTAGTATATATAGGAGGGAGGGAGGGGAGGAGGCAGCCTCAAACCGTCAAGGTTTGGTCTAAATTGGAGGTGGAGGAGTCCTACTCCAATCCTATTAGGAGTAGGATTCCTCCTTTCCACTTGGAAACTCTTTCCACCTCTCCACCTTTGGATTTTTTTCCTTCTCAAACCACTCCAGTCGCATGGGCCCTTAGAGGAGGCTTCGGCCATCCCACCAGGGGCTGGTTTACCTCCTACCACAGCCCATGTAGCCTCTTGGGTTGAAATACCTCTCCGGATGGTCCCCCGGTACACTACCGGCACTCCCTGTACACTACCGATGAGCTCAAAACTTTTCTGGCAACCAAAACAGGACTTCCTATATATCAATCTTTACCTCCAAACCATTTCGGAGCTCCTCTTGATGTCCGGGATCTCATCCGGGACTCCAGACAACCTTCGGTCACCACCATACATAACTCTATACTACCGAAACGTCACCAAACCTTAAGTGTGCAGACCCTGCGGGTTCGAGAACTATGTAGACATGACCGAGACACCTCTACAGTCAATAACCAATAGCGGGACCTGGATGCCCATATTGGTTCCTACATATTCTACAAAGATCTTTATCGGTCGAACCTCTATGTCAAGGATTCATTAATCCCGTATGATGTTCCCTTTGTTCTTCGGTATGTTACTTGCCCGAGATTCGATCGTCGGTATCTCCATACCTAGTTTAACCTCGTTACCGGCAAGTCTCTTTACTCGTTTCGTAATACAAGATCCCATGACTAACACTTAGTCACATTGCTTGCAAGGCTTATTGTGATGTTGTATTACCGAGTGGGCCTTGAGATACCTCTTCGTCACACGGAGTAACAAATCCCAGTCTTGATCCATGCCCACCCAACAGACACCCTCAGAGATACCTGTAGAGCACCTTTATAGTCACCCAGTTATGTTTCGACGTTTGATACACACAAGGTACTCCTCTGGTGTCAATGAGTTGCATGATCTCATGGTCATAGGAACAGATACTTGACATGCAAAAAACAGTAGCAATAAACTGACACGATCATATGCTACTTTTGTAGTTTGGGTCTTGTCCATCACATCATTCTCCTAATGATGTGATCCCATTATCAAATGACATCTCATGTCCATGGCTAGGAAACCTTAACCATCTTTAATCAATGAGCTAGTCTATTAGAGGCATACTAGGGACATGGTTTTGTCTATGTATCAACACATGCATCTAAGTCTCCGATCTATACAATTATAGCATGGATAATAAACGATTATCATGAACAAGGAAATATGATAATAACTAATTTATTATTGCCTCTAGGGCATATTTCTAACAGTCTCCCACTTGCACTAGAGTCAATAATCTAGCCTACATCACCATGCGATTCGCATTGTTATGAATCTAACACCCAATGAGTTCTGGGGCTCGATCATGCTTTGCATGTGAGAGAGGTCTTATAGTCAACTGGTCTGCGACATTCAGATCCGTGTGTACTTTGCAAATCTCTATGTCAAACTGTAAACACTGCTACTACACTCCACTTGGTACTATTCCAAATGGCTACTCCACTATGCGTATCCAGATTGCTACTCCGAGTCATCGGGATTGGTGTTAAAGCTTGCATCGACATAACTCTTTACGACGAACTCTTTATCACCTCCATAATCGAGAAACATTTCCTTAGTCCTCTGGTTACTAAGGATAATTTTGACCGATGTCCATTGATCCACTCCTGGATCACTCTTGTACCCCTTAATAGACTCATGGCAAGGCACACACCAGGTGCGGTACATAGCATGGCATAATATAGAACCTATGGCTAAGGCATAGGGGACGACGTTCGTCCTTTCTCTTTCTTCTGCCATGGTCGAGCTTTGAGTCTCACTCAACTTCACACCTTACAAATCAGGCAAGAACTCTTTCTCTGACTGATCCATTTTGAACTCTTTCAAAATCTTGTCAAAGTATGTACTCATTGAAAGTCTCATCAAACATCTTGATCTATCTCTATAGATCTTGATGCTCAACAATTAGGTAGCTTTATCCAGGTCTTCCTTTGAAAAACTCTTTTCAAACAACACTTTATGCTTTCTAGAAATTCTATATCATTTCCGATCAACAATATGTCAACCACATATGCTTATCAGAAACTCTATAGTGCTCCCACTCACTTTATTGTAAATACAAGTTTCTCGTAAACTTTGTATAGACTCAAAAACTTTGATCACCTGATCAAAGTGTATATTCCAACTCTGAGATGCTTGCCTCGGTCCATAGAAGGATCACTAAAGCTCGCACACCTTTTAGCATCCTTAGGACTGACAAAACCTTCTCTTTGTATCACATAAAACCTTTCCTCAAGTAAACCGTTAAGGAAATGATGTTTTTACATCCATCTGCCAGATTTCATAATTGAAAAATGCAGCAACTGCAAATATAATTCCAACAGACTTTAGCATTGCTACGAGTGAGAAAGTCTCATCGTAGTTAACTCCTTGAAATTGTCGGAAATTTCTTTGCGACAAGTCAAGCTCTATAAATGGTGACATTTACCATTAGCGTATGTCTTCATCTCAAAAGTCCATTTGTATTCGACGACCTTCCGTCCAACGAGCAAGTCTACCAAAGTCTATACTTGGTTTTCATACATGGATCCTTTCTCGGATTTCATGGCCTCTAACCATTTGTCGGAATCCGGGCCCATCATCGCTTCTTCATAGCTTGTAGGTTCATTGTTGTCCAACAACATGACCTCCAACATAGAGTTGTCATACCACTTAGGAGCAGTACGCGTCCTTGTCGACCCACGAGGTTCGATAGTAACTTGATCCGAAGCTTCATCATCAACATCATTAACTTCCTCTACAACTGACGTAGGCTCCACAGAAACATATTTCTGTGTTGTGCTACTCTCTAGTTGAATAAAGGTTCAACAACCTCATCAAGTTCTATCTTCCTCCCACTCAATTCTTTCGAGAGAAACTCTTTCTCGAGAAAGGACCCAGTTTTAGCAACAAACACTTTATGCTTGGATCTTGATATAGAAGATTCACCCAACTGTTCTTAGGGTATTCTATGAAGATGCATTTGTCCGCTTTGGGTTCGAGCTCATTAGGTGAAAACATTTTTCCACACAAGCGTCGCAGCCCCAAACAACAAGAAATGACAGCTTAGGTTTCTATCAAACCATAATTCACACGGTGTCATCTCAACGGATTTAGATGGTGCCCTATGTTAAGTGAATATAGTTGTCTCTAATGCATAACCCCAAAACTATCATAGCAAAACGATAAGAGACATCATAGCATGCACCATATCCAATAGAGCATGAATATGACGATCGGACACACTATCACACTATGGTGTTCTAGGTGGCATGAGCCGTGAAACAACTTTCACATTGTCTAAAGTTGTATGCCAAACTTGTAACTCCGATATTCACCTCCATGATCATATTGCAGACATTTTTATCTTCTTGTCACGATGATCTTAAACTTCACTCTGAATTTTCTTGAACTTTTCAAACGATTCAGACTTGTGTTTCATTAAGTAAATATACACTATATCTATCAGTGAAGGTAAGAAAATAACAATATCCACCGCATGCTACAAGACTCATTGGATTACATACATCAACATGTATCATTTCCAATAAATCACTTGCCCTTGCCATCAAACCGAAAAATGGGGTCCTTAGTCATCTTGCCCAAGAGGCATGGTTTGCATGTCTCAACCGATTCAAAATCGAATGATTCCAAAGATCCATCAGCATGGAGTTTCTTCATGCGCTTTATACCAACATGACATATAGAGGCAACGCCACTAGTATGTGGTACTATCATTATTAACTTTGTATCTTTTGGCATCAATGTTAAGAACATGTGTATTACTACGATCAAGATTCAACAAAACATTCTCACTGGGTGCATGACCATTGAAGGTATTATTCATGTAAACAAAATAACCATTATTCTCTAACTTAAATGAATAACCATGTTGCAATAAACACGATCTAATCACGTTCATGCTCAACGCAAAACACCAAATAACATTTATTTAGGTTCGTCACTAATCCCGAAGGTAGAGAGAGCATGCGATGTTGATCACATCAACCTTGGAAACATTTCCAACACACATCGTCACCTCACCCTTAGCTAGTTCTCCGTTTATTCCGTAGCTTTTATTTCGAGTTACTAACATTTAGCAACCGAACCGGTATACAATACCCAGGTGCTACTAGGAGTACTAGCAAGGTACACATTAATAACATGTATATCAAATATACTTCTATCGATGTTGCCAGCCTTCTTATCTACCAAGTATCTAGGGTTGTTCCGCTTCAGCGACCGCTCTCCTCATAATCGAAGCACTTAGTCTCGGGTTTGGGTTCAACTTTGGGTTGCTTCACTGGAGCAGCAACTGACATGCCATCCATGAAGTTTCCCTCCTTGCCATTGCCCTTCTCGAAACTAGTGGTTTTACTAACCATAAACACTTGACGCTCCTTCTTGATTTCTACCTTCGCGGTGTCAAACATCGCGAACAGCTCAGGGATCATAATTTCTATCCCTGGCATTTTATAGTTCATCACCAAGTTCTAGTAGCTTAGTGACAGTGACTTGGAGAACTATATCAATCACTATCTTATCTGGAAGGTCATCTCCCACTCGATTCAAGCGATTATAGCACCCAGACAATCTGAGCACATACTCAACGATTGAGCTATTCTCTTTCATCTTGCAGTCAAAGAATCTTGTTGGAGATCTCATATCTCACAACACGGGCACGAGCCTGAGATCCTAATTTCAGCTCTTAGAACATCTCAAATATTCCGTGACGTTCAAAACGTTTCGGAGCCTCAATTCTAATCCGTAATGTATGACGCACTAAACTATCAAGTAGTCATCAGAACGTGCCTGTCAGATGTTCTCAACATCTAGAGACGACGCTAGAGGGGTTGGCGCCAAGCGGTGCATTAAGGACATAAGCCTTCTGTGCAGCAATGAGGACAATCCTCAGATCACGGACCGAGTCTGCAATATTGCTACCATCATATTTCAACTCTATTTCTCTAGGAACATATAAAACATAAGGGAGCTACAATGTGAGCTAGTAATCTACAACATAATTTGCAAAGACACAACCGACTATGTTCATGATAATGAGTTCAATTAATCATATTACTTAAGAACTCCCACTCAAATTGACATCCCTCTGGTCATTCGAGTGATACATGATCCAAATTCACCAACTCAAGTCCGATCATCACGTGAGTTGAGGTGGTTTCAATGATGAACATCATCATGTTGATCATATCTACTATATGACTCATGTTCGACCTTTCGGTCTCTTGTGTTCCGAGGCCATGTCTGTACATGCTAGGCTCGTCAAGTTTAACCCGAGTGTTCTGCATGTGCAACACTGGTTTGCACCCGTTATATGTGAACGTAGAGTCTATCACACCCGATCATCACATGGTGTCTCAACACGACGAACTTTTGCAATGGTGCACACTCGGGGAGAACACAATTCATCTTGAAATTTAAGTGAGGGATCACCTTATAATGCTACCGTCGTCCTAAGCAAAACAAGGTGCATAAAAGGATTAACATCATAGCAAATCATAAGTGACATGATATGGCCATGAACTTGTGCTTTTGATCTCCATCTTGAAAGCACCGGTATGATCTCCATCGTCACCGACATGACACCATGATCTTCATCATCTTGATCTCCATCAATGTGTTGCCATCGTGGTTGTCATGCCCACCATGCTTGTACTACTATTGCTACCGTTTAGTGATAAAGTAAAGCATTACATAGCACTTAATGATTGACACACATGTCATACAATAATTAAAGACAACCCTATGTCTCCTGCCGGTTGTCGTACTCATCGACATGCAAGTCGTGATATTCTATACAATACATGATCATCTCATACATCACATATATCTCATCATGTAATTGGCCATATCACATCACAACATACCCTGCAAAAACAAGTTAGACGTCCTCTAATTGTTGTTGCATGTTTTACGTGGCTGCTACGGGTATCTAGCAAGAACAATTCTCACCTACGCATAAACCACAACGGTGATACATAAGTTGCTTTTCAACCTTCTCAAGGACCGCCTTAGTCGAATCCGATCCAACTAAAGTAGGAGAAACAGACACCCGCCAGCCATCTTTGTGCAATGAAGTTACACGTTAGTCGATGGAACCGGTCTCTCATAAGCGTACGAGTAAGGTTGGCCGGCCACTTCATCCCACAATACCGCTGAACCAAAACACGACCAATGGAGGAAGCAATCTAAGCATCAACGCCCACAAACTCTTTGTATTCTACTCGAGATCTCATCTACACATAGACCTAGCTCTGATACCACTCTTGGGGAACGTTGCATGGGAAACAAAAAAATCCTACACACACGCAAGATCTATCCATGGTGATGAGCATCTACGAGAGGGAGAGTGGATCTACATACCCTTGTAGATTGCTAAGCGGGAAGCGTTAAGAAACGCGGTTGGTGTAGTCGAATGTCTTCACGATCCAAATCGCCGAGCATCCCGCGATCTCATCACGATCTGTCCCGCGATCCAATCACGATCCGTCCTGCAAACTCATCATGATCCGTCTGATCTCATCACGATCCGTCTCGCGATCTTAATCACGGTCCTTCCGATCTAGCGCCGAACGGACGGCACCTCCGCGTTCAGCACACGTATAGCTCGATGACGATCTCCGCCTTCTTGATCCAGCAAGAGGGAGCGGAGCGGTAGATGAGTTCTCTGGCAGCGCGATGGCGTTGCGGCGATGGTGGTGGACCTATTCCAGCAAGGCTTCGCCTAAGCACCGCTGAAAACCGATCTAGAGGAGAAACTGCGATCTAGAGGAGAGGTAGCACGTGGCTATTAGGGTTAGCTTTTTCCTCTAAATCCTCTAGTATATATAGGAGGGAGGGAGGGGAGGAGGCAGCCTCAAACCCTCAAGGTTTGGTCTAAATTGGAGGTGGAGGAGTCCTACTCCAAACCTATTAGGAGTAGGATTCCTCCTTTCCACTTGGAAACTCTTTCCACCTCTCCACCTTTGGATTTTTTTCCTTCTCAAACCACTCCAGCTGCATGGGCCCTTAGAGGAGGCTTCGGCCAGCCCACCAGGGGCTAGTTTACCTCCTCCCACAGCCCATGTAGCCTCTTGGGTCGAAATACCTCTCCCGATGGTCCCCCGGTACACTACCGGCACTGCCGGTACACTGCCGATGAGCCCGAAACTTTTCCGGCGACCAAAACAGGACTTCCTATATATAAATATTTACCTCCAAACCATTTTGGAGCTCCTCGTGATGTTTGGGATCTCATCCGAGACTCTCGACAACCTTCGGTCACCACCATACATAACTCTATACTACCGAAACGTCACCGAACCTTAAGTGTGCAGACCCTGCGGGTTCGAGAACTATGCAGACATGACCGAGACACCTCTACGGTCAATACCAATAGCGGGACATGGATGCCCATATTGGTTCCTACATATTCTACGAAGATCTTTATCGATCGAACCTCTATGTCAAGGATTCAGTTAATCCCGTATGATGTTCCCTTTGTTCTTCGGTATGTTACACGCCCGAGATTCGATCGTCGGTATCTCCATACCTAGTTTAACCTCGTTACCGACAAGTCTCTTTACTCGTTCCGTAATACAAGATCCCGTGACTAACACTTAGTCACATTGCTTGCAAGGCTTATTGTGATGTTGTATTGCCGAGTGGGCCCTGAGATACCTCTTCGTCACATGGAGTAACAAATCCCAGTCTTGATCTATGCCAACCCAACAGACACCCTCGGAGATACCTGTAGAGCACCTTTATAGTCACCCAGTTACATTGCGACGTTTGATACACACAAGGTACTCCTCCGGTGTTAGTGAGTTGCATGATCTCATGGTCATAGGAACAGATACTTGACATGCAGAAAACAGTAGCAATAAACTGACACGGTCATATGCTACGTTTGTAGTTTGGGTCTTGTCCATCACACCATTCTCCTAATGATGTGATCCCATTATCAAATGACATCTCATGCCCATGGCTAGGAAACCTTAACCATCTTTGATCAACGAGCTAGTCTATTAGAGGCATACTAGGGACATGGTTTTGTCTATGTATCCACACATGCATCTAAGTCTCCGATCAATACAATTATAGCATGGATAATAAACGATTATCATGAACAAGGAAATATGATAATAACTAATTTATTATTGCCTCTAGGGCATATTTCGAACACCCTCTCGGCAGTAGCCCAAGCACCTGTCGTCTTCCCTGAAGATCTTGACAAAGAGCGTCGCCGCCCCGTCGTGCTTAAAGTTGAGAGTGCACCTCCCCTCCAGGCCATAGGCACGGGTGAACGTCTGCCACCCACGGGTCAAGAATACGTAGCCTGTGGGGGTGACCTTGACTTCCACCCATGAAGTCACGCTGCAGCCACCGTCGGCCTGCAGCCATAGGCCAGTAGGTCCCCCGGCTGGAAGCGCCTCCGCGAAGAAGCATGGGAGCAAGAACTAGGTGATCCTTGGCCTCTCTGCCCACACCACGAACTCCTGGACCTTGCCGGCCGAGTGGAGTCACAGACGAGGCGGCTTGATGGCCGCAGCAAGCCTTCCCCCTTGGGCATAGCCATAGCGGCCACTACGGTCTCCTACGCAGGAGGGAGCCTACACACGGCTGCCGGAGGTGGTGTCGACCCCTACGGGAGTGCGCCCACGCCCTTGGGGTCCACCGCCAGCATCGAGGTGTACTTCCGAGGGGCAGTCGTGGACCCTTTTGGGCGGCGGCGAGCCCGGTCCCTCTAGGGGGCTTCTCTTTCTTGGCAGCGGAGAACCTCCTCATCGACACTATAGCTGTGGGGGTGGCGGCTTGAAGGAAGGATGCAAGAAGATGAAGATGGGGCAGGGGCTTCTCCTCCTTCGCCCATTTATAGCTGATCAGAGGCCAGTCGGTGTCCCTCCACATCTTGGGCAATGATGGCCCCGCGGTGCGCACCAGCCTATGTCGGTCAGGGCAGTTACCGAGGCAACGTGGGGAAAGGGAGGCATCCGTGCCTCATCGTGTGCCACACGTCGATCTTGACCTGCATGCGGTTAGGGCCCGTGAAGCCAGCTCGAACATGCCTGTGCGATAAGGGAAGATGACTGCAACCACTATAAAGAAGGACGAGCTCCCACCGTAGAGGGGGATCAGATCCAAGTCATCATTGCCAAGAGCCCCCGTGAGGCCACCCAACCACTGTACTAGTTCATCCTCAGCCTTCTCGTGAGGCCAATCCATCACAAAGTAGGAGTAGAGTTTTACACCGCAAGATGGCCCGAACCTGGGTAAATCCTCGCGTCCATCTTCTTCCCCGCTCACACTTAGTCGACGCAGATAGGCCGTAGGGTGACAAGCTTGAGACTCCCATCTGGTTGATATCTACACAGATGCCCCAGTGTTTGAACCTCATGGGGTTTTGTGGAGCCCCGATTCTGACAGAGAGCATTTCTTCAAACATGTAAAAGCAGTCCATGCTCAAAAAGATATAAGTGAAGCACTAGAGCAATTCCATTGCTCGATAGATTTAAGTGAATCATATAGAGCAATTCTACTAAATCATAGCACAATTTTGTCTCTCTTAAATAGGTGTGTGCATCAAGGATATAAAGCAAATAAATCAAATATACAAGATTCTCCAAGCAAAACTCCTGATATGCGACGAATAAAAATATAGTTCCAAGTAAAATACCGATGGTTGTTAGAAGAAAGAGGGGATGCCACTCGGGGCATCCCCAAGCTTAGTTGCTTGTTACTCTTTGGATATTATGTTGGGGTGTTGTAGCATCCCCAATCTTAGTCTCTTCTTACTCCTTATTCCTTCGTCCATCGTGATCTCACCCAAAACTTGAAAACTTCAATCACACAAAACATAACAAAATTCTCGTGAGATCCGTTAGTATAATAAAGCAAATTACCACTTTAAGTAATGTTGTAAACCCATTCATATTTTATTATTGCATTATATCTACTGTATTCTAACTTTACCATGACTTTACCCCCCGATACAAGCCATAGATTCATCAAAACAAGCACACAATGCAACAAAAACATAATCTGTTTCAGACAGAACAATATGTAGTAATCTATACTCTAACCATACTTCTGTAACTCTAAAAATTCTGAAACGTTTGGAAAACATTAGGAATTTGTATAGAAATACTGTTTTCAAATTTCAGCTAATTTTCACGTTCCAATAAAAAATGAAAATTCGTGCACTGGAGACAAAGTTTCTTTTTCAGATTCAGCATTGTTTCTACTCATCTTATGAATCATCCTAAAGGCTTTACTTGGCACAAACACTAAATAAAAAATAAAACACAATCATAACATAAGCATAATTGTACAAACACTAAAAACATAAAGGAAAGGATAAAAATAATTTATTCATTGGGTTGCCTGCCAACAAGCGCTATCATTTTACGCCCCTAGCTAGGCATAACGCACAATTTCAAGTATTATCATATTTAGTTTTCACTCCATAGAATGCCCTCATGATTGATTAATATGGTGGCTTAATTCTTATTCTAGGGAAGTACTCCATACCCTTTCTAAGTGGAAACTGAAATTTAATATTGGCTTCTTTCATATCAATCACGACACCTATGGTGCGTAAAAACGATCTACCAAGTATGATGGGACAAGGCGGATTGCAATAAATCTCAAGAACAATAAAATAAATGGGCACATAATTCCTACTTGCAAGAATAAAAACACCATTGATTCTTCCCAAAGGTTTTTTAATAGTAGAATCTGCCAAGTGCAAATTAAGAGAACATTCTTCAATATTGGTAAGACCAAGCGCATCACATAAAGATTTCGGAATTATGGAAACACTAGCACCCAAATCACACAAAGCAAAGCATTCATAATTTTTAGTCCAAACTTTAATGGTAGGTTCCCACTCATCATGCAATTTTCTAGGAATTGAAATCTCTAATTCCAACTTTTCTTCTAAGGATTTTATCATGGCATCAACAATATGTTTAGTAAAAGCTTTATTTTGTTCATAAGAATGGGGTGAATTTATCGTGAATTGCAGCAAGTAAATACAATCAACCAAGGAGCAACTCTCATAATTAAAGTCTTTGTAATAAAATATAGTGGGGACATCACTAGTTAAAGTTTTGACTTCTCCAAACCCACTTTTATCAAAATTTTCATCAAGATTTTCACCCTCCAAAGTATTAGGACGCCCTATAGCTAATGTTGACTCTTGTTAAGTCCCTTTATCATCAATTCTAACATTACTAAGCAAGGAATCAATAGATCAAACACCAATCATTTTAAGATCTTCATCATTGTTACGAAATTAATCGCTAGGAAACGCTTTTTGTAAGAATTCTCTTTTAGCTCTAAGCATAGCGGTTCTTTTCTTACTTTCATCCATAGAAACATATAAAGATTTAATTGATTCATAAATATTAGGTGGAAAAGCATTCAACTTGAGATTTTCTGCATCATGGGAAATTCTATCAATGCTTCTAGACATATCATCAATCTTATTCAACTTTTCTTCTATCGTAGTATTGAAAGACTTTTGAGCATTGATAAATTCTTTAAAATTACTCTCAAGATAAGAGGTGTTCCTATTATTATTATAATTATAATTATTGTTATTATTATTATTACCATAGTAATTACCATAATTATTAGAGGAACTCAACAGACACCCTCGGAGAAACCTGTAGAGCACCTTTATAGTCACCAGTTACGTTGCGACGTTTGATACACACAAGGCACTCCTACGGTGTCCATGAGTTACATGATATCATGGTCATAGGAACATATACTTGACATGCAGAAAACAGTAGCAATAAACTGACACGATCGTATGCTATGTTTGTAGTTTGGGTCTTGTCCATCACTCCATTCACCTAATGATGTGATCCCGTTTATCAAATGACATCTCATGTCCATGGCTAGGAAACCTTAACCATCTTTGATCAACGAGCTAGTCCATTAGAGGCATACTAGGGACATGGTTTTGTCTATGTATCCACACATGCATCTAAGTCTCCGATCAATACAATTATAGCATGGATAGTAAACGATTATCATGAACAAGGAAATATGATAATAACTAATTTATTATTGCCTCTAGGGCATATTTCCAACAATTCATGGATAGAAACTGATCATGAACTCAAAATTCATCAGATCCCAACAAACACATCGCAAAAGTCATTACATCAAATAGATCTCCAAGATACCATTGTATTGAGAATCATAAGCGAGAGAGAGGAAGCCATCTAGCTACTGCCTACGAATCCGTAGGTCTATGGTGGACTACCCACGCATCATCGGAGAGGCACCTTCGATGAATATGAACCCCTCCGTGATGGTGTTAGATTGGATCTCAAGGCTCTGGAACTTGCGACGGCTGGAATTGTTTTTCGCCGACTCTCCTAGGGTTTTCCGAATATTTGTGAATTTATAGGGTCAATAGTCGGTGGAGGGGGGGTCCCGAGGTGGGCACCACCCACCAGGCCACACCAAGGGCCTTTGGCGCGTGCCCTTGTGGGTGTTCCCCACCTTGGGCCACCTCTCTGGCACTTGTCTAGCCCATATGGTGTCTTTTGGTCCAAAAACAATCTCCAAAAAAATTCAAGACGTTTGGGCTTCGTTTGGTACCGATTTTCTACGAAGTAAAAAAAACAAGCAAAAAACAACAAGTGGCACTTTGGCCCTATGTCATAGGTTAGTCCCAAAAAATGATATAAAGTTACTATAAAATGATTGTAAAACATCCAAGATTGATAATATAAGAACAATGAACAAGCAAAATTTGTAGATGCATTGGGGACGTATCAGGCCACCAACTGTCTTACCTTGTCCCTCCACTTCCCTCCCTCCTCCCTCCACTTCCCTCCCTCCCCACTCCCTCTGTTATTGTAGAAATTTGTAGTAAAAATATTAGGTCTAGAACTTTTTTAGTATAAATATTTGGTGTAAAACCTCCCTTGTTCTTGTAGAAATTTGTAGTAAAAATATTAGGTCCTGAAAATTTTAGTAAAAAATAGGTCTATTTGGACATGTGTGTATGTTATTGCTAGAAACATCTCCGAGTGGCCTATGTTTTGCCGGAATATTGATTCATTTCTATTTTGGCAAATTTCAGGTACTTGATATGTCCTTTTATAAAGAACGGTCATGCCGAAATTTTGGCATGACTTGTGCTAGAAAGTAGGAAATATCGAGTGTCCATGATTTGGTAGAACAAGATTCCTCTTCTTGCGATATATACCTTGGTATAATGGGTGAGAGAGGGAGAGTAAGCAACGAGCACCAATGATCGAAATATCAGATGAAGAATCCCGGCTGTTGTCATGGGGGTCGTTTCCCTCTTCTTCTTATCGCGATATATACCTTGGTATAATGCGCGAGAGAATAAGAGGAAGCGACCATCACCGATGGTCAAAATATCAAAGGAAGAATCTCGACTGTTGTCGTGGGGTTCGCTTCCTCCTTCGTTCGCGTGTGTGAGAGATTTTGGTAATGCACGCAGGAATGAAGGGAGGAGCAACCATCATCGACAATCAAAATATTAGTGTGAGTGAGTGTCCACCAATACACACTATTGTATCAGTGTGAGAGTGTGTGCACCATATACACCATGAGATATATATATGCCGTCGATTTTTAATCTTCAAATCATGGACATAGGAAATGTCTGATGGCGAGGGGATCCCTGAGTGTTATTACTGCGGCGAGGATCGGGGTTTGTGCAACATGCCTCACCTACACAACGATAGGTTCTTCACCATCAAGCTAGACGAGACCTTCGATGTTTTTACGATACGAACGATGACAAGTATTTTCTCATAATTAGTCACGACTTGTGTTTCTTTGCTTCAACATGTAATTTCCGTTTTTTACAATTCGACTAGTGCATCCCCTGCCATGCAAGATGATATGTCTTGGAGAAGCTTGGTTTCCAAGAAGTGGAGAATATGGAGATGAGGAGAGCTCACCTGAGGACTATACATGGTTTCACATTTCGGGTTAAACTATACAATGCAGTTAATCACTCACATTTTGTTTCCTCAAATTGGGAAGCTCTAGGCAAGGCATTTGGATTTCAGGAGGATATGAAAATAACCTTCGATGTTCGTCCTGAAGATGATATTGAAGGTAATATCGAGATTTGGGTGGATGTCGATATGCTTTCAGTTTTACATCTTTGTCGGTTTGTCAACCATATCTGTTAAGTACTCCCTTTGTAAACTAATATAAGAGCATTTAGAACACTACTTTAGTAATCTAAACGCTCTTATATTAGTTTACAGAGGGAGTAATTTGCATTGTTTATTTAAAAATAGTTGGTGTTCATCCCTACTTAACTTCTTTATTTTTAATTGACATCTTATTTCTCTTCTTAAAAAAACTCAAAAGATAGTAGACCGGACCTACTATAGTCCTGGCTCCAATCTAACTTGGTTGAAGAAAAATCATCTGATCTCATTTATTGATGATGTTGACAATTTTAAGATCAATTATGAAGATATTGGCGAAAGTTATTCTCAATACGTGCCACTAGTGCATGAGTTGAACCATAGTAACTTCCATGTAGATAGCATGGTAAGGTTATTTTTTACTATTCTGTAATTAATTAGTCCATCTTTTGCATACATAAAATTTTCTTAAGCAAAACTAGATTGCTAACTATGTTATTATTATGTTCTTCAACAAAAATTTCCGCCAGAGGTTGTGCCTGGACTGATGTTTATAGAAGGTCATTATTTGAATGTTATCAGCTTACGGCCATGGTGGCCTACATGTTTTCTCAATGCATACTCTCTTTCTAGAAGGGATGGGAGCTTGAAACTCAAAGGATTTAGCAAAGTAATGAAAGACCGCATAGAACCACTTGGCGAAGACGTGAAGGATTTGCGCAAGCCACATGTTGAAGATAGGTGGATCTGTATTCTTCACAATGGAGAGAGATAGGAGCTTACCTGTTTTATGCTATTTTACCTAGAAAAGAGTAGTAGGTTCTGCCTAGGAGATAATAGTATGTGCTAGCTAAGAGAGAGGACCTTTTTCTAATTTATGGCATTATGTAGTAATGGTTAATTTGTCATGAGTTGTTAGATGATCAAGCTGATGATAAGTTCTTATGTGACTAAGGATGAGGAGTTATTAGATGACATATATTAGATTAAAGTGGATGGATACAAGTGATGAAGTTGGGTTAGTAGGAAAATATGATGTTAGGCAACACACAAGTCCTTTCATTCGACACTTGTGTGCTGTTGTAACATTATATTTTCCTACTAATTCAACTTGATCACTTGCACCCATCCACTATAATCTGAATGTTGTTTCTTGCACAACAATTATTATTATTGTTGTATATTAATATGTATAATCGTGTGTAAATATAATATATATAAAAATAAAAATACACGAGATTAGTAGTGGCGAGGGATTAGAACCTCGCTGCTAATAGCTAACAATAGCGCGAGACGGGAAGCGCGCTACTGATACATCTATTTCCAATAGCGCGGGGCATCCCGCGCTACTGATACGGGAAAAACTTGCGCTACTACTAGGATTTTCCCTAGTAGTGAGTGCAGCCAGTACTGCTTCTCAACTTATCACTTTCGCGTACTATTATTGCTACGAGTACCCATAGAGGGACTTGACCACTTTGGTATTCTTGCTGTTGGGTTCTACCGTAGGTGCATCACATGCGAATTAAAAAAAATCCTACGCTCAGAACATCCAAGAACATGCTATGGAAGTGGATCACATATCGTTACCACTAGATGCGCAGTGCCGTGCAGTAGAAGTAGAGGTGGGGCAGCGCGTCCGCGTGGTCCGTCTCCTCCTTGTCCGTTCTTCCTCGAGCAGCCGGTCCAATCTCCCTCGAACGGTCGATCCGCCGGATCCTGCATACAGGTTTGCCGGAGCGGCGCAAGTGCACCGCCTCTAATGGTATCCATGCATGTAGGAGGAACACACCATGTGGCGGACTGCTAGGTCCGATCACACAGTCGGTGGCGAGTGGAGGTGGCTATTCGCAACACATGCAAACCCTAATGACGGCACCGACGCGATCAACCGTATGGGTGTGCCGCACCTCCACTATATATAGCCATCCGGCGTGGGCTCAACTCTTGGGCCTCGCACGGATCCTAAAGACCACGTGTTCCTCCCCTTAAGCGTGCGACCCCTTAGGTTCATGTTCACTTGGTCACGAGTCAGATCACATCCGACTCAACCAGTCGGTAGCAAAGCGTGCCGACTCCAAGTGTCTGATGAAGCTCGTTAGGCGAACTTGTACTTCACACTTCTGTTCCCTTTGCCACATGATATATGTTGTCGTGCACAAGACGATATGGTCATCCTTGTTGCAGCACGACCTCTTTCTCGTTTCGGTGAATCCGACCAACACTTTGGATTATCTCATAATCCTCATCGCATGGCCATGCCTATCCAGGTCAGATCACCCGAGGGGCCCAGAGTATATCTCTCCCGGTAGGAGGGGCAAATCCCGTTGTCGTGGGAACGAGCCTGACAATAGAAGGTAGGGGTACGAAAGGAGAGGGAAGAGTCCTAGCTACGGCGAGGGTGTACACACATATGTATGAGTTCAGGACCCTCTCGTGGAGGTAACAGCCCTACGTCTCAGTGCTCGGGAGCTTTATCGTGTGGAATATTGAGATTACCATGGTTGCGAACCCTTGTGCCAGAGGGGAGGGGCGGCTTATATAGAGTTTGCTACCCCTCGTAATTGTCCGGCATCTAAGGGTACCATCATGGGTTTAAAGACTGGCGTTACTAGTAACATACATAATAAAAGCTACTAATGACGAAAGGCCTAACGCCTACCCATTGGCCTCCTGGAGGTGGCTTCTGGTCTTCTGGTGTCGAGTGGAAACGGGGTCTTCTGAGTAATAGTCGACCGTCGAGTGGAGGAAGAAGTCTCCGAGTGGATTGCCTGTCGAGTGACTTGATCATCATCGGGAATTCGGTCGGAAGCTTATTTGTGATCTTCAAGTCCTCCAATGTCATGTATTTAGGTAGGGCATGTAGGTCAGGCCTAGGACCCTATCCGGGGCATCGATGTCAGTTTAGAACAAGACACCAAATTTTCTTAATGATATCCGGGGCTTCAACGAAACTTGCGTCGATTGAACTCTTCATCATTCGCCCGAATCAATTCAGCCTTGAAAGTGCCCGAGTGAATGTTCAACATTGATTTTGTTTTGAGTAATCTGAAGGAATCTGTTGAGGCTAGGGGTCGGTCTGTCAGACCCGGATTTTGTGGGATACGAAAATTTGGGAAGCGCACGCGTGCAATGATGACGCCACGATCGGAGCAAGTGGGGGCATGACGCCTCGATCCATGCGCCGGTCATTTCGCCACATACAGGGCGCAGTCTGCGGTTGGCATGGGCGGCGATCTCGCGGGCCCACCAGTCAGCGAGGCACTCGACGGGGTATAAATCCCGAAGCGCCACGGATTGCACTGTACCTTTTCCCCAAACTTCCTCTCCTCCTCCGCCTCCTCTGTCTCCAGCGCCACACTTTGTTCTTCTCTGATGAGAACTGCTGCCGCGATGACGAAGGGCGCCACGGAGAAACTGGAGCGTGCCAAGAAGGGGGCGGTGTAAGGCAAAGGCAAGAAGCCCTTGACCACTTGGTTCACCGCGTCGGCGGGATGGATGTAGGGAGATTTTCTCCTCTCTGTGGTCACTTGTGAGGACATGAACGGCTTGGTCATCGACGGTCTTATGGCAGACAACGCCTGGAGGTTGCCGGAGGGAGAGCGCGAGCCAGAGCCGCGCAACGGAGAGCGAGTCCTCCTTCTCTCCCACGTCGAAAGAGGTTTTTCTTTGCCTCCCCACCCATTGATTAGAGGGTTTCTAAACTTCTTTGGCGCTCAGCTCCACCACTTCCCGCCGAATGTGATTTCCTATTTGGCTGCCTTCATTACCTTGTGCGAGTGCTTTCTAGGTTGTCCTCCTCACTAGGGGCTGTTCAAGCACATCTTTACGGTTAGATCATAGACTGTGAAGAAAGCTCTTCCTGTGGATGGGAAGACTCATGTGCTGCAGTTGTGTGGGGGTCTAGGACTTCAGAAAAGAGCTCGTGGTTCTTTCCCTTCTATGACCTTTCCTGAATCTGTTAGAGGCTAGCAGTCGACTTGGTTCTATTGCAAAGATGTAGCTTCTCCCAACATGTCAACTGGTCTTTCCCCCTATACAACTGACCGTCCAGCTGTCCCCAAGTCTCTGAGGGTGACTGAAGAGGAACATGTCCAAGTGGGAATCTTGGTGGAGGCTATGGTGCAATTGATTCGGGGTGGAGTGACTGGCATGGATCTGTTGGAGACATTCCTCAGTCAACGGATTCAGTCGCTTCAAGCCAGGGATCACACCATGTGCACTACGCAAACCCTGAGGACTCGACCAGGATGCACCCAGAAGAGGTTCTGCAAAAAACTGTCGAGCAGTAGCTTTGCAGCATCACTGGGGCGTGTGAGAACCCCTTGCGAGCCAAGAGGATCCGACCTTACTCGGCCAAAAACCCGCCGAAGAATTTGGTAAGTTGCACTTTGTCGACTGAATAGCTTGTACTGTCGAGTGATAGATTGATTTATGGATTGACTTCTTTGTTTGAATCATGCAGGAGTGGACGAACATGTACTCACCTGTCCCCAACGAGAACCAAACTGGAGATGGTATGGTGAGCGAGGGCGGCATCGCGGACGGCGACGGCTCAGAAGACTCCGAAAACGAGTACGAAAACTCGGACGAAAACAAGGAAGAAGTTGAGTCGCCTCCTCGCTCCGAACGTCGCTCCAAGTCCCGCCAAGACCCTGAGACTGCTAAAGACAGGGCCCCAGGCCCAAGCGAGAAGAACTCGAAGCAGAGCCAACCCTCGACTGTTGAGTCGAGTGAACGATCGGTGAAGCAACCCAAACCGAATGTGGCCAAACCTCGCAAAGCCCTTCCTCGCATGAAGATGGCCGTGCCTGTAGTCTCCACGTGATTTTTTACTTTTGAATTCTCACCGTCGATTGTGACTTTGAATCCTTGTTGACTGAATGTTATTCGACCCATCAGAGCTGCTACTTCAGTGACGTCGGCTAAACATGACGGAGGGGATGCACTGGATGTAGACACTGTTGATGCAGCCACCTCTCACAGAGGTAATCAACTCTTTAGTTCTGCTTCTTGAATACGGTTTGTCGATTGCCAAAGCTAATTATTTCGATTGATAATTGCAGAAATCATCCAGCTGGAAGATGATGAAGAACACCCTGGGGGTATGGGAGGCGGAGGCGATACCTTAAGCATCCCGCGCATACGCACTCGAAGAACTTCATCTGCGTAGACGCCTCAGAGGTCGACTACGGAGTCCTTCTAGGGGATGAGAGACTCAACACAGATCAGAGCTGACCCAACAGTGCCTCTGGCGAGTGCCCCTCTAGTTGTTTCAACCATCGTGACGTCGACTCCAACCGGACCTACCCAGACTACCTCGACTGCTCCAACCATTATGCCACTCGCGCCGATGACGGATTTTCCTTTGCACCGCATCCCGGAAGATCAGACCGGAGCTGCAAAGGAGGCCATGATCTAGGTGGAGCAGATGCTGCTGCGCACCAAGGAGGTGTACGAGGCCAGCAAGCTGGCTTACGATGCCAGCACGGCGCTTCACACGAATGTCCGAGTAAGTTCGATTGTAAGTACATTTCCGATTGAATTCCTGTCTTCTTTGACTATACACCCACTGGGTGTTTATTTTCCACTCGTAGAATGTTTGAAAGCTCTCCACTCGAATAGATCAGGTCTTAGTCGAGTAGATTTTGGGTCGCTCGATAGATCGAGTGACGGATGTTCGACAGGACAGACCTTGTCAACTATTTTATAACCAGTGAGGGCACGCTAAGTGCACCCACTAGGTGTAGTCCCTTAGGCCGCTGTCGAGTGCTTGCATCGACAGGGTTCTTAGAGTCTGCCGTATGCGGGATACGTTTGCCCTTGACCGCGCTACTCCGTAGCTACTTTGTAGGTTTCATGGATATCATTGATAAACAATGATATGCACTACATAAGGATAGACTGCACTTCACGGAGTGTAGGGAGCATGTCACTCGACAGATCGGGTGACGGATGTTCCATAGATGGATATTTTCTGCCACTCGACAGGTCGAGAGTTGGCTGATCCAGTGAGGGCACGCTAAGTGCACCCACTGGGTGTAGTCCCCGTGACCGCTGTCGTGTGCTTGCACCGGCATGGGTCTTAGAATTTGTCGTATGCGGGATACGTTTGCCTTTCATCGCACCACTCCGATGCTACTTTGTAGGTTTCATGGATATCGTTGATCAACCATGATATGATGCTACATAAGGATAGACTGCACTTCACGGAGTGGAGGGGAGGCACGTCACTCGACAGATCAAGTGACGGATGTTCGACAGGGCAGACTTTGTCGACTGTTTTATAACCAGTGAGGGCACGCTAAGTGCACCCACTGGGTGTAGTCCCCGAGGCTACTGTTGATCGAAGACGATAAGCCGTAGTCTTTAAAACTTTAAATTGGAATTTCAGTCGTACGCGGAGTACGATTGTCACTCGACATGTCGAGTTGTATATATATTTTTTCTTGGTCGTCCCGCTCTGAAGCTATCTTGTAGATTTTATGGACATCGTTTGATCAACCATTACATGACGCTGCTTGAAAGGTGCGAGACGGGGTCGACAAAATACTCTATAGATTGAGTGTTAACTGTTCCAGTGGGGGCACTCTGAGTGCACCCATTGGGTGTAGTCCCCGAGACCGCCGTCGAGTGCTTGCACTGGTGGGGTCTGATAGAGACTGTCTTGAACTTGTTTACGGTACGCGGAGTACACGAGCCACTCGACATGTCGAGTGTACTTTTGGTTGAATTCTCTTTCCCCAGGGCGCAGGTTTCATGTACATCATTGATCAACCATGATATGACGCTATTCCAGGATAGTGGGGCGGGGTGATGTGCGCCGCCCAGGTACTTCAATGCTGATATTTCTTGTCGATTGAATTTCTTTCTTTCTTGATTTCAGAGGGCTTGTGAACTTGGAACGCAGTACAAGGATCTTGAAGATGAAAGTAACCAGTTGCGTGTGGACTTAGAAGCCTCCAACAATGCTTTGGAGAGAGTGCGGGCCAAGCTGAAAACTCTGGGAGGTAACCTTCGTCGACCCCCTGCATTCTCATCTTCACTTTCCATGCTTTGAACCGAGTGCTTTCACTCGAATAGACGTACGCAATGAAAACCGTCGACTCCAAGCGCAACTCAACAATGTTGTTTCTTTAGATTCCATGAAGAAAGCGCTAGAGGACAAGGACAAAGCGCTCGCTGACGCCCAGCGCGCGGCGAAGGAGAAAACTGAAGCTATCGACCAGAAGTTGACTGCTGCAAGGAGGATGTAGGAACAGAACTCGAAGCTGAAGCAATAGCGTGTGGACCTTATCAAGAAGACTGAGCAACTAACCAAGAGGAGCAACGGCCTGGAGAGGCACTTGGGAGAGTTCTTGAGGAAGATGTATATTCTGCTCGACGGTGAGTTTCTCTGTCGACTGAACTTTATGAAATTTTTGACGACTGTATCTCATCAGTCCTCCTCCCATTCTCCCATTCTGCCTTCCGAGAATTCTGCCAAGACTTTGAGAAAGAGACCGAGGAGATCAAGCCCAACTTGGATCCCACCAAGTCACCTGTTGGAGACACGGTGGCCATGAACATGCTCAGACTCAACTTCAGGCTTCAGGGTGTTCAAGCATATGTCCTTCGATTGGAAACTGCAATGGAGAGGATCGACAAGGAGCTGTGGCCTGAAGACACTCTTCAGCTTGACCTCACATTCGTTATGGCATGCCTGAACGACCTCCCCAGTCAAGTGCAAGCCTGGAAGAAATCTACTGCTCGCTGCGATGCTGACGTGGCGCTCTCCCTTGTGAGGGTCCATTGCAAGGAGGTGAGGGAATAAAAGTTGAAGGAGCTCCGAGTGGTTAACACAAAAAAAACTCTAGTTTGAAGATTTCATGGAGACCTTCATCAACGTAGCCACCAGGATCGCGGACGGCATCGACTTGGACACTTTCGTCGAGCCAGCCAGCCCATCGGGTGCTTGAAAACTTGATCTTTAAGAGAAAAACTTTATTTGCCTCGGCATGCCGAGTGAAACTGTATCAGCTTAAAACTTTATTCAGGCCTTAGGCCTGAGCACGTTTGCTTTCTCGCGAAATTTTTATCTGCGATTAAACTTTTGGATTTATCCGTATTTGGCTTTCAATCATTTGCTCGACTGAGTTTGTTTTTAGGCTTAGGCGAAAACATGTTCGTAGCTAAGCCCCTGAGTGTGAGGATTGCTCAACACTTGGAATATTTTTGACCCTAGGCGAAGATTCATTCGCAGCTAGGGCGTCGAGTGGATGTATTACTATCTACTCGATGGAGAGATTAACTTAGGCGAAAACACGTTCGCAGCTAAGCCCCCGAGTGTGAGGCTCGCTTGTCACTCGGAGTATTTTTGAACCTAAGCGAAGACTGATTTGCAAATAGGTCATCGAGTGAATGGACTGCTATCCACCAAATAGGGTTTTTAACTTAGGCGAAAGCATGTTCGCAGCTAAGCCCCTGAGTGTGAGGATTGCTCAACACTCGGAGTATTTTTGAACATAAGTGAAGACTGATTCGCAAATAGGTCATCGAGTGAATGGACTGCTATCCACCCGACAGGGTTTTTAACTTAGGACGAAAGCATGTTCATAGCTAAGCCCCCAAGTGTGAGGATTGCTCAACACTTGGAGTATTTTTTAACCTAAGTGAAGACTGATTCGCAAATAGGTCGTTGAGTGAATGGACTGTTATCCACCCGATAGGGTTTTTAACTTAGGCGAAAGCATGTTCGCAGCTAAGCCCCCAAGTGTGAGGATTGCTCAACACTCGGAGTTTTCCCAAGAGCGAAACTATACGATCGGAATCGACAATATATTGTGGAAGTCTGATTTGCATAGATGAAGTATTCTTATTACATCAAAAACTCTTCTGTCTCTAAGTGCAAAAGCGTTGGAGCAGATCTGCATTCTAGGCCCGTGGCTCGTCCATCTGCTTCTTGAGATTGTATAGGTGATAAGCTCCGTTGTTTAGCACTTTGGTGATGACGAAAGGACCTTCCCATGCTGGAGCAAGCTTATGAGGCCGCTGTTGATCCACTCGGAGCACCAAGTCTCCCTCATGAAACGACCGACTCTTGAGATTCTTCGCATGGAAGCGCCGTAGATCCTGCTGATAAGTTGTAGCCCGGATCAAAGCCATCTCTCGCTCTTCCTCCAGGAGATCGACACCATCCTACCTAGCTTGTTCAGCTTCAGCTTCAGGGAAAAGTTCCACTCGAGGAGAATTGTGAAACAAGTCACTCGACAAGACAGCTTCAGCACCGTAGACCAGGAAAAAAGGAGTCCGTCCAGTCGACCAATTTGGCGTAGTTCTCAGGCCCCATAACACAGAAGGCAGCTCAATCACCCAGGCACCAGCGGCATGATCCAGATCATGCATGAGACGAGGCTTCAGACCTTGCAGGATGAGGCCATTAGCTCGCTCGACTTGCCCATTGGTTTGCGGATGTGCAACAGACGCATAATCCACCCCACTGCCTTAAGAGGTGTAGAAGTTTCTGAATTCTTCCGAGTCAAAGTTGGTGTCGTTATCCGTGATAATGCTGTGACGAATGTCGTATCGAAAAATTATTTCTCTCATGAATGTGACCGCCATGAGGGAGTTCAACTTCTTGATGGGCTTGGCTTCTATCCACTTGGTAAGTTTGTCGACTGCAACCAGCAAATGAGTGAACCCGCCTTTTTCAGTCCAAAAGGGACCAACCATGTCGAGTCCCCAAACAGCAAATGCCCAGGCAAGGGGAATCGTCTTCAGAGCAGAGGTCGTATTATGTGACAAGTTTGCATAGAATTGGCATCCATCACAATGATCAATAATGTCTTTAGCCATCTCGTTAGCCCGTGGTTAGAAGAAACCAGCTCGGTATGCTTTAGTGACGATTGTCCGTGAGGACGCATGATGGACGCAAGTTCTCGAGTGGATCTCATCCAGAATCATTCGACCTTCTTCAGGGGAGATGCAATGCTGCATCACGCCAGTCGCGCTTTCTCTAAACAGCTGATCCCCAATCACAGTAAAGGCCTTGGACCTGCACACAATCTATCGAGCCTCTGTTTCATCTTCAGGGAGTTCTTGTCAGAGGATATAAGCAATGTAAGGCACCGTCCAATCAGGAATGACAACCAGAATCTCCATGACCAAATTGATTACTGCAGGGACATTGACTTCACTCATATCAGTGGAGCTCATAGCTTGCGGGGGCTCTTCGATGAAAGGATCTTCTTGCACCGAGGGAGTATGCTGGTGCTCTAAGAACACATAACTGGGGACAGGCCGTCGAGTGGACCCAATCTTTGCTAGTTCTTCGGCCACCTGATTCTTTAGTCAGGGAACATGATGAAGTTCCAGGCCTTCGAATTTCTTTTCCAACTTTCTGACAGCATTGCAGTATCCAGTCATAGCGGGGTTTCGAACATCCCACTCTTTCATCACTTGATTCACCACCAAATCTGAGTCACCATAAATCATCAGGCGTTTGACGCCGAGTGTGATAGCCATGCGCAACCCATACAAAAGTGCTTCATATTCTGCCTCATTGTTGGAGGAATCGAAGTGAATTGACATAACTGAGCTTGTCGCCCTTGGGAGATATCAAGACAACACCAGCACCGGACCCATTCAACATTTTAGAGCCATCGAAGAACATGGTCCAATGTGCCGAGTGAACCTAGATTGGCTGTTGTTGTTCAATCCACTCGGCCATAAAATCTGCCAGTGCTTGGGACTTGATTGCTTTCTTGGCTTCAAACTTAATGTCAAAATGTCCGAGTTCGATAGCCCACTTAGCCACTCGACCAGATGCACCTCGATCGTTGAAAATCTCGGACAATGGAGCATCACTGACGACTGAAATCGAGTGGTCTTGAAAATAATGCGCCACCTTCTTCGTTGACAGGTAAATACCATAAACCAGCTTCTGGTAGTGTGGATATCTTTGCTTCGAGGGGGACAGAACTTCAGAGACATAATAACTGGCCGTTGGACTTTGTAAGCTTTACCCTTCTCCTCTCGCTCGACAGTTAGCACTGTACTGACAACCTGATTAGTGGCCGCGATGTATAGGAGCAATGGCTCTTTGCTGCATGGAGCAGCAAGCACCGGCTGGGTGGAGAGCAGGGCTTTGAGCTCAACAAATGCTGCTTCGGCTTCCGGAGTCCACTCAAATGTGTCGGACTTCTTCATCAATTGGTATAGAGGCAGCGCCTTCTCACCGAGACGAGAAATAAATCGACTCAATGCTGCCAGGCAACTTGTGGGTTTCTAAACATCGTGCACTCGCACGGGAGTCTTCATTTGGGTAATGGCGCTGATTTTCTCAGGGTTGACATCGAACCCTCGTTCGGAAATGAGAAAACCGAGTAACTTGCCGCCAGGGACGCCGAAAGTACACTTGGCCGGATTCAGCTTTATGTCGTATCTCCTCAGATTGGCGAATGTTTCGGCCAAGTCAGCCAGCGGGTCGGAACCTTTGTGGGACTTGACCACAATATCATCCATGTACGACTCGACATTCCGAGGGATCTGGTCAAGTAAACACTTCTAAATCATGCGCATAAAAGTAACACAGGCATTTTTCAGACCGAATGGCATAGTGATGTAGCAAAAACACCCGAATGGGGTGATGAAGGTTGTCTTTATTTCATCTGGGACATACAGACAGATCTGATGGTACCTAGAGTAAGCATCTAGAAACGATAAACGCTCACATCTCGTAGTCAAGTCAACAATCTGATCTATGCAGGGGAGCGGAAAATGATCCTTCGGGCAGACCTGATTGAGATGTTTGAAGTCAATTCACATACGCAACGACTTATCCTTTTTGGGCACCATCACAACATTCGAGAGCCACTCGGAGTGGTAAATCTCCCGAATGAACTTGGCTTTCAAGAGACGGGCCACTTCTTCACCGATCGCGCTTCTCTGCCGCCGATCGACGCAAATGCTCCCTGGCGGGCTTAGCTTTCAGATCAACTCTCAGACGGTGCTTAGCCAGTCCCCTGGGAACCCCCGGCATGTCAGCAGGCTTCCATGCGAAGATATCCTAGTTCTCACGGAGGAATTGGATGAGCTCGGCTTCCTATTTGCTGTCGAGCATTGATGATATATTTGTCGGGGCAACAGTTGGATCTGTCGGGTGGGTGTGCACCTTCTTTACTTCCCCTGCCAACTAAAACACTGACTCAGAAGCGGGCTTCTTTGCACAGAGCAAATCAGCAGGGTTAGTGCTCTTCTTGTACTCCTCCAGATCGACCATGGGCATCTGATGATCGGCGATCTTGGAGCCTTGCTGAAGGCATTCTTCAGCTCGCTGTCGATTGCTAGTGACCGTGATCACACCCTTAGGGCCCGACATCTTCAACTTGAGATACACGTAACATGGACGGGCCATGAAACGAGCATACGCGGGTCGACCCAAAATGGCATGATAGGCACTCTGGAAAATCCATGACTTCAAACGTCAACTTTTCCTTTCAAAAATTTCTATCGTTCCCGAACGTCACGTCCAATGCAATCTGGCCGAGTGACTTGGCCTTCTTCCCTAGGATGACTCCGTGAAATTGCATGTTGCTTTCACTCAGTCGGGACATCGGAATGCCCATCCCTTTCAGGGTATCCGCATAGAGGATGTTCAGACCGCTGTCACCGTCCATGAGGACCTTTGTGAGTCGAGTGCCCCCCACCACCGGATCAACTACCAGAGCCTGTCGACCAGGAGTGGCCACATGAGCAGGATGGTCTATTTGGTCGAATGTGATAGCATACTGGGACCACTTGAGGTAGGTGTGGGTAGCAGGTACGGCCATGTTGACCTCCCTATTGATGACCTTCAGTCGACTCTTGCTCTCTACATCAGCGAAAATCAGAAATGTAGCAGTGACATCTGGGAATGTTTCCTTATCTTCATATTCATCCTTTTTAGGAGTCTTATCACTCGACGAAGTCTCTTTAAGCTGTTGAATAAGTGTCCCACACTGCCGAGTGGTGTGCTTGGGCAAAATCACATTCCCCCCTCATCTTTCCTCGTGTGAATTACACACGGTTGATCCATAATATCGGTCCCTAACTGATTTTTTCCCTTTCTTGGGGGCATACTATGCTTTAGCCTTCCTCTTATTCTTTGCTTGGGTCGCTGGTGTGGCTACTTCTACTTGAACCGGACCCTCAGCTTTTCGCTTCTGTTTTCGATTGGAGTTGCCGCCAGTATCACTAACGACTGCCTTTCCTTTGCCGCTATGGAGGTGGTCTTCTTCCTCGCCATTGACGTACCGAGTGGCGATCTCCATCATCTTGCTGAGTGAAATGTCCCCTGTTCAACCGAACTTCAAATAAAGCTCTCTGTATCTCACACCGGCCTTGAAAGCAGACACACCCTGGTGTTCTGACACATTCTCCACTGTATGATGCAGAGTGGACCACCGCTGAATATAATCTCTCAAAGTCTCATTGGGCTTCTAGACACAATGTTGTAAGTCGACCAGCCCGGCAGGACGCTTGCAAGTGCCCTCGAAGGTTCGGATGAACACTCGGGCAAGATCCTCCCAGCAATATATACTGGAAGGAGCCAAGCGATTCAGCCAAGCACGAGCTGAACCATCTAACATCAAGGAGAGGTGTTTCATTGCGACGTTATCATTGCCGCCACCAATCTGTACAACCACTCGGTAATCATCCAACCAAGTCTCTGGCTTTGACTCGCTAGAAAACTTCCCGATCCTAGCCGCCAACCTGAAGTTGGGGGGGAATCTCTGCAGAACGGATGGCTCTGCTAAAACACCCGGGACCAAAAATCACAGCTGAACTGCCACTCGGAAAATCTCTGTCTTGTCCTTTTCTGTGAGCTCTGCCCCTGTCGATTCGCTTCTGGGTGAGGATATCATGAGCATCAAAACTCGCATTCCGCTCATCACCGAACGAGCGCCTTTCGTCCTGGTGTCGGGGCACGTGCGGACCACCCTGCGGAGGAGTGTGCACTTGACGGCGGTCTTCACGGTGAAACCGATCTCTGACTTGCTCTTCATGAAAGCCTCCACCCCTATGTCACAGGGGCGATCCAGGGTTGTGTGCCGACTGAACGGTTTCTGCCCTAGGTGAGTTGATGTGTATCCTATTGCGGGACTTTGAAACAACAGAATTCCGACGCTATGCTGCATCTAGCAATGCTCTGATTCGCATCAACCCTCTTCCAGCCTCTGACTGCGACGGCTGAATGGAATCTGCTATCCTAGCAGCAGCTGCAACATTTAACACAGGGGTACGATATACCTCAACGTTGTTGTGGGATCCAGTCGGGAACAACTGTCGCTGTCGTTGACCGGCAACTAGTGGGTGCTGGTGAGCGCGCTCGTCGAGTTCCCTCTGGAGCTCTTCCAACTGAATACGCATGGCCTCCAAGGCCCGAGCCTCGGCGGTTGTTCCAACAATGGGAGTATGAAGAACTTCACCATCGCGATAGGCTGTTCACTCGACGCGCCGCCAACATCGCGCTTGTCGTGGCCAAATCTCGGCAGCGTGCTTTGATGAGAGCCTGCCATAAGGACCTCCGCTGATGGATCGCAGCTCTCGCACTCGGAAGGGACATCGGACGAATCCGAATCTGACTCAAACACGTCGTGAAGGGACTCGGCAGGCTCGAGTGCTGCGATCTGCAGAGAAGAAATTTGACGCGCCACTGCATGCTTGACCCAACGCTGGAGTCGTGAGCGGCCGGACCGCTTGCGACAGCGGACAGCGAGGGGAGCCGACGCATAGGGAGTCGACGGTTGACGCAGCAGCACGCCGCAGGAACTCACGCGGAAGTGCGCGACCCCGCGGACCGGGAGCGCCTCGACGTCGAGAGGCGCTTCCTGAAGCCATGCCGAATTGTCGGCGATGAAGGTGAGCGCTCTGAAACGGATCTCATGGCCCAGAGCAAAAACACCGCCGGAAGACATGTCGAAGGATGAAAAACGCAACATCGCCGGAAGTCACTTAGACGCCTGCCCCATGGTGGGCGCCAACTGTCATGGGAATGAGCCTGACAGTAGAAGGTATGGGTACGAAAGGAGAGGGCAGAGTCCTAGCTACGGCGAGGGTGTACACACGGATGTATGAGTTCAGGCCCCTCTCGTGGAGGTAACAACCCTACGTCTCAGTGCTCGGGAGCTTTGTCGTGTGGAATATTGAGATTACCGTGGTTGCGAACCCTTGTGCCAGAGGGGAGGGGCAGCTTATATAGAGTTCACTGCCCCTCATAATTGTCCGGCATCTAAGGGTCCGATCGTGGGTTTAAAGACTGACGTTACTGGTAACGTACATAATAAAAGCTACTAATGATGAAAGGCCTAACGCCTGCCCGTTGGCCTCCTGGAGGTGGCTTCTGGTCTTCTGGCGTCGAGTGGAAACGGGGTCTTCCGAGTAACAATCGACCGTCGAGTGGAGGAAGAAGTCTCTGAGTGGATTGCCTATCGAGTGACTTGATCGTCATCGGGAATCCGACCGGAAGCTTATTTGTGATCTTCAAGTCCTCCAATGTCATGTCTTTAGGTAGGGCATGTAGGTCAGGCCTAGGACCCTACCCTAGGTACATGTCCTCGTCACCCGTCTTGCTCGACCATGTCTCGTAGCATGGGTCTGGACAAGTCTGAAACTTGCCTTTAACTACACAGTCACGGAGTAGCGTTTGGTCGGCCCAAAGCAAGTCTATCACCATCCCGAGTACATGCGCCAGCTCAGGTCTTAGGACATAGAACGTATGTTGTACTAGAGACTCATAGATGACCTATCACTGCGTCTCGTAGTTGGGTCTGTCCAACTCAGACCTTATCTCGACTCGAATCAGGCTACGTCGAATTCGACCAGACCTTCCTGAGTCCATATTACCGGCTAGCATCCAATGCTACATGGTCAGTGAGACCGAACCATCCACCGTGTCATATGCTAGTCTGATTAGTTATGCGTCCACACAACCCTTTGGACTAGGGACCATTTAGGACAGTCATCATACAATGCATAGTCTCACAAATAAGTCACGTACTTGTTAATACACATCACTGATAATGTCCAAGGATTATCTTTATTCATAAACACATAGGAAATATCATCATACATGATTGCCTCTAGGGCATATCTCCAACACTTGGCATTGCATTAGTTGCATCGGTCTGAGTTCTCTACGGTGGTAAGTGGAAATGAAAAGTTAAGAAACTTATTACTCTTGGGTGTTTGCCCCCACCCCCTAGAGCTTGTTCCTCTTGGGTGTTTGGGCGCCATAGACGGTTGGTGATGTCTCGAAGCTCAATCATTGTGATGTAAAGCTCCGGGAAAGCGTCGGGTCTCCAATTAAGTTGTGGAGATTTGCACCGAGCAATTTCTTGGTAACAGCCCCCAAGGGTTACCAATTGTACGGACCCGGTGACTGCCCCCAAGAGTCGCCATTTGTATGGGTTCGGTGAGTGCCCCCAAGAGTTGCCATTTGTATGAGTTCGGTGACCGCCCTCAAGGGTCCCTTGATGAAATCATTGCATTTTGCATTATGCGAGGGCACGAGGAGATTACGTTGGCCCTAGTGGCATTTTTGGGGGCATTGTGCCTCCACATAGCTCCAAATGAATATTAGCATCGACAAGAGTGTGAACTTCACGATACATCGTCGTCTTTTCGTGCCTCCGTTATCTCTTACCCGATCACTTTACTTTGTGATATGCATAGTGTTTCACGTTATATATCTCCCTATCGCTTAGTTGTTTATCTTGCTTAGCATAAGTTATTGATGCACATATGTGAGCCTAGTTGATTTAGGTTTTATGCTTGACAAATTAAACGCTAGTTTTATTTCACATTTGTTCAAGTCTAAACTACAATTATTTTAAAGCGTCTATTCACCCCCTCTAGGCTACACCCATAGCACCTCTTTTGGGCCACACCGCCGGGGGGGGGGGGGAAGTCCACCCAGCTCAAGAGCGACATTGACAACGGAATTTTTTCCCCTTATGCCTGCATAACGCCTCTCTATCGTGCTTGATGGAGTGCTCATAACTCAGAGGATGGCGTTTGGGTTTCCGGAAGCACGCTCTCCCGTGTGAATAGTAAAAATAATAATAGATACTTTTAAAAAAATCTGATTTTTTTGTAGATGTTTGTTTTAGTGTCGCAAACATCCTTGAAAATTTTCATGTGAAATGGAGCAATAGTGTTTCACCAAAATGTTTAACCTTTTTGCCTACAAATTTGTATGTAGCATTTGGATGGGACAAAGAACACATAAAAAAATTATGGAATTTTTTGACATTTCAAAAAATATTTTGCACGACGAATTTCCGCATAACTCATTTCTTCACAACGGCAAGGCTCTTGCACAATTTTTTTGGAAAAAAAAACCCAGGCGAGATGCCATTTTGTTGTGGCCGTGACTTTGTGTCAGTTAGTGTAAGATGTAAGAACTAAGAACTGTGTAAAATAGAGGTTAACATTGTTTGCATGATAAATGTTAAATTTTATTAATCTCATGATTGTTACCATAAAAAAAAGGTTAAGATTGTGTACTCTCATGTTTTTCCATGCATTTGAACTTCTACATTGGGCAATCCATAAAGTAACCATGAATGCTGGATGAGAGTGCCAATACACCGTGCCTCATCCATACGGACAAATTAGGATTCAAAAGATTCGAAGAAGAAAACAGTAAAAAAATGTACATCAAGCCTGCAAGACTGACCATGCCCAGCCAAATTTACCGAGACACAGACTGTACCCAAAGCTTCGTTTACATGCAGTCCTGCAACCGGTACTGCGTGCGTTTTTAAAGTTCTGTTTTACACAAGCTCCATAAAAAGGCCCGCATGAGCTTTACGGTAGAGTTGTAATTGTTGCAACGCGCCTGCTGAACTAGCTTTTTCCTTTTATTTACTGCAGTCCATGGACGCGTACGAGTGAAAATTAACATCCCGAGCTGCTATGATAAAAGAAAAAGTAAACATCCCGAGCTGCTAGTCAGCTTGGTAAAAAAAAACTGAAATTCTTCGACGTTTTTTTTCTGGAATGGTTTGAAGATTGCTCGACTGCTCCACCTGAAATCTGCTCCCGGCTGCAAGCTCCGGGTGCCGACACGAAGGTCCATGTTGCCGAGGGCGGGTGGGCGGGCATGTCATTTTTGGGATAGCCCCGTCACGTCGCCTCCCCATCAGCCGGAGCCCAAATTTTCGACAGAATCATTACCTCAGCGAACGAATCCACAGCGATTTCAGCGATTTCAGCGGGAGAGAGGGAGAGGACGAGAGGGAAAGCTGGCCTTTCAGGACCCGGCACGTCGCCTTTCTCTTCTCCTCCCTCCTTCAATTCCTTCTTTCTTTTACCACCCTGCACTACCACCGGACCACTACTGCCACTGCGCATACACTTCGGCCTCAACCTCCAACCAACGACCCACCCCACCTCACTCGCAACTCCCAAGCCGCAGGCCACAGCACGCACGAGAGCCCACAAGCAACTTCTTGGCCGGATACCCCGTGACTCGATCCGCCTCCTCCGGGCGCTCCTCCTCCTCCTCCTCCTCCCTCTCCTTCTTCTTCTTTGTCAGATTCTTGTACGCGCGAAGATCCACTGCCCCTCAAGGTCTCCACGACGACCCCATTCCGGTGAGGTTTCTTGCATCCTTCTTCTTCCTAGGGCAGCATTTCCCCTCCTTCGGTTTCTGGTTCTCGTCCCACTTCCCCCCCGCCGTCACCGGACCGTGACTCGGCCATGCGTAGATCTGCGCCGCCGTGCACGCGCGCCGCCGTTCGCCCTTTTGACGCGGCGGCCGCGAGGTTCCGTGCCTCCGCATTCCGCGGATCAAAAGCCGAGCGAAAGCGCGCGGCGCCTCCCTGCCTGCTTTCGCCGGCTCCATGATGTTTTCTTGCTTTCCCTCGGTTTCCTCCGCAACAAAGTCTTCGTTTCGACGTGACGGTAAAGGGCGCCATTGATGGCGGTAAAGGGCGCCATTGACGCGCCCGCAGTACGTCTCCAATCGATCGGTCGCAGTAAAATGCGCCTGCGAGGGGCTAAACTAAAGGGCCCGTTTCCGGGTGGGTGATGGGGGGATTGCGAGCCGCTTTTCTCCCCTCTCCTTTTCTGACGGGAAAGAAAGAGGGCATGCACGGCCCCTCTTTGCGGATCCCTAACAAATCTTGTTTATTCCCGAGTGGGGAGCGCTGCATCTACATCCCTAGTGTTGCATGATTACAGTTAGTGGGCGGTTGGACAGGTTCAGTGGCCTCGCCAGTGCCGTATATTGTCCAGGACTAGGATAGGAGGGGTGACATGAACTGTCAAGTGATAACTTTGTTATTAAGCCCAGTTGTGGCTTGTGACAAGTCACACTTATCTCTCACTCTGGTGGGAAGGTTGATGGATCTGAGTGTGGAGGTTCCTTCCTGATCTTGTTTGGGACTGATGGTTGACTGTTGGTGTTCTTTTCCTCTTTGAGTTGATGGCTAATGTAGTCATGCGATTATTGCCTGCATGTTTCTATCTTTGGTTTATAAGATTTTTCTTGCTCCTCTTGCAGATTATTATTTGGAATGCACTTCAATGGCCCATCCAAGCTCAAACCCTTGATTGACCAGTAGTATTGCAATCTGGTTTCCTGGTTTGAGTTGTCAGAGCAATGACTTCCAAGACAATGCCCCAAACCACCCCGGCAACCCCCAACATTGAAGAAAAGAAGCAGTGTTCTCAGAATGATTCCTCTCTGGATCTCACCAGTTCGAGTAAACCCAGTACAGCCTTTCCAAGAAAATTGCCCGAATCAGCTATCCCAGGCAGTCCAGACAAAGAAATCCAGTCCAGCGACCAGAAACCATCTCATAAGCTGCATGAGTCCGTTGATGTTACATCCAGCAAGGTTCCTGCAGGTGATGAGAAGGATGCTGTGGAAAATGGAAACACAGATGGAAACGTGAAATCAGACTCAGCGGTGGATAAGGATCATGGTGCGACGACAAGTGCAAGTGGAAGCGCCAGGTTGACGGGAAGGTCCGAGACTGGAGAAAGAGGTATTAGCAGCCGATGCAGGCCGAGCACAGGCAGTGATGTCAGTGAGGAAAGCGCGTGCAGCAGTTTTAGTAGCACCAGCAAGCCTCACAAGGCAAATGATTCACGGTGGGAGGCAATCCAAATGATCAGGACTAGAGACGGGATCCTTGGCCTCAGCCATTTTAAGCTGTTGAAGAGGCTAGGCTGTGGTGACATAGGCAGTGTGTATCTTTCAGAGTTGACTGGAACCAAGAGCTATTTTGCAATGAAGGTTATGGACAAGGCATCACTTACAGGCCGTAAGAAGTTGCTTCGAGCCCAGACTGAGAAGGAAATATTACAATGCTTGGATCATCCTTTTCTTCCGACATTGTACACACACTTCGAGACTGATAAGTTCTCATGCCTTGTTATGGAGTTCTGCCCTGGGGGAGACTTGCATACACTTCGACAGAAGCAGCGTGGGAAGTATTTTCCAGAACAAGCTGTTAAGTATGTCTGATCCATCTTTCACCCTGCACATAATATACTTTACTGTCTTCTTGACTTCTAGGATTCAGCATTTTGTTACTATTTTAAACACAGTAGCTTCTATCCAATTCTGTGTGTTCCCATGTATCGTTGCAACAAAGTGAAGAATAGCGGAAAGTTATTATCCGTTTCAAGTTAGCTGAATGTATGGAAAATTTCTAGTAATGTAGCTAATTGGCGACATAGTATGGTGTAGTCTTGTGCAAATTGCCAACGAGAAAGCAACATTTGCAAATTTATTTTCCTGCTAAAAAATCCATCTAGTTTGCTTCAGACTACATCCATGCAGCAGAACTAAACATGCATCAAATTAAATGAAGCAAATACAACATATAGCGACATAAGTATCCCAGTAATATTTATGTGAATACATTTTTTAGTATTTCTTTTACAAGTTATTTGTAATAAGTAAAAACTTCTGCATACTGATCCCGATATTGGCTTTCTTTTTAATCGCAGATTCTATGTAGCAGAAATCCTCCTTGCTATGGAGTACTTGCACATGCTCGGTATCATATATCGTGATCTGAAGCCTGAAAACATTCTTGTCCGTGATGACGGGCACATCATGCTATCCGACTTCGACCTCTCTCTTCGCTGTACAGTGAGCCCAACTCTAATCAGGTCATCTAATCCTGAAACAGAAGCACTTCGGAAGAGCAGCCAGGCCTACTGTGCTCAACCAGCTTGTGCAGAGCCATCCTGCATGATACAGCCATCGTGCACAGCTCCTACAACATGCTTTGGCCCTCGGTTCTTCTCGAAGTCGAAGAAAGATCGAAAGCCAAAGCCTGAAGTTGTCAACCAGGTCCGTCCATGGCCTGAGCTCATGGCAGAACCTAGTGATGCGCGATCAATGTCATTTGTTGGCACACATGAGTACTTGGCCCCTGAGATTATCAAAGGTGAGGGCCATGGAAGTGCTGTTGACTGGTGGACCTTTGGTATATTCTTATATGAGCTTCTGTTCGGCAAAACACCTTTCAAAGGTTCAGGCAACCGAGCGACACTGTTCAATGTCATCGGTCAGCCATTGCGGTTCCCAGAATACCCAGTTGTGAGCTTCTCAGCAAGAGATTTAATAAGGGGCCTACTTGTTAAGGATCCCCAACAGCGATTGGGTTGTAAGCGTGGCGCCACTGAGATAAAACAGCATCCGTTTTTTGAGGGTGTGAATTGGGCGTTGATACGCTGTGCGAGCCCTCCAGAGGTTCCGAAGCCTGTTGATATTGAGAGGCAGACTACAAAGCTGCCTGTGTCAACATCTGAGGCTAGTGCAGCACCTACTGGTGCATCCCAGAAAGGCTCGGATAACTATTTAGAGTTTGATTTCTTTTAGTGAACAGAATGTTCATTTTTTCCATTGTTTCCATAATTAGAAGTTTTTAGGCTTTTCGCATGTATGTGTCTGACAGATGAGTCGTATGTAGATTTTTGTGTCTGTCAAGCTATTTTCTGTTTTGTAGTGAACGAATTGGATGTTTCAGATTTATATTCCTCCACAAGTTTTGAAGTCGCTAATCCTTGTGAGTTGAAATCTTCCGTGTGATGTGCAGAATTGAGCTCAGTTTTGTATGGCTCATGCTGTCGTAAAAAAAGTTATTACAGTCAGCAACTAAGGTACCTTATTTGGCCTTGTTTTGTTGGGATTATCTGGTGCTTTTACCTACTTGTTCATTGTTGTTGTTCACACTGATGGCTGCATCATTGTGTGCACAATTTGAATCACATTCAGGCGACAAGTCTTTCTGAAATAGTGTTTGATTGAAGTAGGGTAATCATGTGTATGTCAGCTTGCACTACGGCGCTGATGACGTTATTTTACTTTTTATAAGTTGCTGAGCTCACTGATTGTCCTAAATATAGCACAGATGCTCCCTATCAACAATTATGCTACTGACTGATTAGCTACAACTTCTACCTAACCATGTTCTCTGTCCAGTTATGCATGTTGTACAAAATGTTTATGAAGTCTTAAGACGACGCGTGCATCTATATCATCTTTATGTTTCCAATTGCACTTGCCTTTTTTCATGTAGCTCCATAACCACTGCAATTAAGTACAAGGCTTCATTGCAAAATAATAAAATAAAATAAAATAAAATAAGAAATAACCTCACAGAGATACGCTGAAAAGCTCCATGTACGATGAATTATCTGATTTGTACACCATAGATCGAGAAGTTTAAAATTCAAAATATGGCAAAAAAATTAATCACAAACTTCTTGCTACCTGAAGATGGCGCATACAGCATTCCAGCTGTGAAAGTGACTGAAACAGCAATCAGGATGACAGGCACCTGAGAAACTTGGGAATCTTCCTTCTTTCTTTGGTTTTGTCATCATTTTGGCCATTAACTGCCTCTATGCTATCGTGATTTGGCGTAGATGATGGCGGTGTCGGGGCACGGGATCTGCTGTTGTTATTTACAGGGGAAGGTGAGAACGGTGGCGTTGGATCGGTAGTCGTCCCCTCTGTAACTTCTTTGCCATCACAGACAATCTTGACTTCACAGTAGAGAGGTGCATTCTTCTGTATCTGTCCTGCTATTGTGTTTCCTTTCTTCAACTTCCTGTACCCACTCAAAATTAATTACACATATATTTGGCAAATTGAAACAAATAGTTGAAGTCCTGCTAATTTTCATGCTTCATGGTATATAGACCTCACCGCAAGTTGGATTTCGCAACCCCCACTACTAGCTGCTTTATATTGAGAACAGGGATAAGTTCAGTGACCGCATCGGCGATTTGATCACTCTCGATGAGGTACACATCAACATTAACCTGAACATAATTTGCAACAATGGAAGTTCATTACTATGAAATTTGGCGTGTAAAGTGCAGTAGGATTTTTATTTATTTATCTATTTTATTGCAAAGAACTGATGCAGCCAGTTTACCTGAAAGTTGCGACAGTGGTCCAGATATTTTTGCAGCATCTCTCGCCTCTTGGATCTCTCCTGGTTCATGTAAGTTTCTACTTGCTCCGGGGTTGCTTGTCTCTTAGGCATCATTCCTACTATTTCAGAAAATTGATGCCACATGTGTCAGATTCCTCACAACATAAAGACGCCTTTTAACTAAATCTTTGTTGTTGTTGTTGTACAGTAGTCAAATGATCACATTCAGAAAATTCTGATATTTTAGGACATAACTGTTAAACCTCACGCAGAAGCATAAAGATTAAGGTATAATATATTTGTTTCTTTGGACCTCATGATAAAGATAAAAAAGTGTAATAGTTCTAAAAAAAACATGTGTATATATTGGTGCTGAGAACCTTTATATTAACGGCTTCATCAGGTTATCATGGATAGTAAAAAGAGCTATCAGGAATGGAATCTTAATGTCTTGGTTTGTTCACAGTTCAGTGGCAGGCTAACATCAGAGACCAGTATGCGTCCTACTCTCCCCGGCATCCCAGGAACCTAACGCCTAAAGTTTGGCATCCTATATACTCCACATGTCCATTATCCTTGAGCTAAAAAGTTTGATCTGATAGCTGAGAATATTTTTCTTCTCGTAAAATGATTGTTGAGAATATATACTTGGAAAATGATACCTAGCACAAGCACTATGCCTTTTCTCTACAAGGTCTACCAAAAGCATTCATTCTCTCCCTTTTATCAATTATCACTATCATTGGACATGTACTTTGGTAAAAGAAAAACCATTGGAGATGTAAGATGAGAACTCTTTCTAATCTCCTTTTAAACAAGAACCTGGTAACTAACAGCATCAAATTAACCGTGTAATTGTCCTTGGGAAAACAATATGTCCATCCAGTCAGTATAATTAACACTGACAAGTGCGAGTCTGACAACAAATCAATCCATGGAAAAAACACCGCGGGCCATATAATCAGTAAATGAATACCGAAAAGTGCGAGTCAGTGGATGAAAACCTAGGTCAGCATCATCAACAACACTTTAGAAGTTCCTCGATTGCAGCGTCGCGACGGGCGGACTTTTTCAATCGGTGTTCTTCACGGAAAGCTCCAAAACCCCTAGCAGCCAGCCAGGTGTGGCGGACCGGCGGTGCCGCCTTTGAAAGCTCCAATCATACAAGCCAAATTATTCTTGATGCCAGTCCAAGAACATGACCTTGTTTTCAACCACCCTTTTCTGGGACCCATTGGTGGTCGATCCAAGACCAGACTTGTTTCTACCTTCTTACCAACCTTTTCCGAATGTTAGTTAGTACTAGTCCTTAGCCGTCGATCTTAATGTAGCACTTTGACTGCTAGTAACTTTTTGGCAATTCGATCATGTTGCAAATTCTTTACTGTTTTGATTGACGCATGACGAAGGCAGCTAGTAAATGCTTTATCGATCTCACAATGCTAAGATGAACAAGCAGGAGAAATGTTTGATTCAGGAGGTGGTGAAGGGGGGAGAAGAGAAGAGGGTTGCTTGATTACATGGGGTGGGGATGGTGGCGACGACGGGGAAGACGTGCACGAGGTAGACGAAGCTCCGCGGCCTCGCGAGCCGCCGCAGCGCCCACGACAGCGCCGCCATGCTCGCCCCGCCCTTGCCCACCGCCACGTACACGTCGTCGGCATCAGAGGTGGCGCCGCCGTTGGTCCCTGCTGCTGGACAAGGAGGAGGAGGGGACGGTCCGGCCGTCCGGTCGTCCGGCTCCAGCTCCTCTATCTCCCACGTGCCGTCGCCGTTGTGGCTCGGGTGCAGGCCGGTGTCGTCGTCGTTGGCGACGTCGACCGCGCCGCGATGGTCGTCCCGGACGGCCTCAGCCATGCCTCGGTCTTCTTGACCGGCCTCGTAGTAATAGACTAGTAGCTTGCTCGTGGTGAACGTGAGATGGAGCAATGGAGACGAAGGGAGGAGGAAGGCCTTGTCTTGTGTGCCCTGTTTCGTCTCAAATGTGGCCAGTTGGAGGGGGGTCGTGTGTATATGTTCTCGTTTGATTTTTTCCTGAAGATTTGTTGTAAAAAAAATGCTAGTACAATTATTTAAACTGACAGGAAAGTTTGTTGGTATTTTCTAAACCCATGTATAGAGATTAGGCGGTGGCATATTCTGATACCTTTTGATTTACGAGTTGCTGCAGCGTAGCTCTAATGTCCTGTGATATGGTACGGACATGTACGTACGAAGAACAAGGTGGATGCTCATGTTAAAAAGGGTTAAAAGAAAAAAAAATCAAAAATACAAACCAATAGCTAGGTGAGGAAAGAACCAATATGCAGTTGGATGCTTAGAAAGATATAGTGATATCCCAGACAATCAAGGATCATCAAACCATAAGTTTGACGCTTTGATGTCTTATAAATTTGAAATATTCTTTTAGTGGAGGTTGACATTTATGCAATAGCGAGGCCCTTCGTAGCGACTTCATCAATGTCAAGACTCATCAGCTCAGCCTTTTGAAAGTACTAACATGAACAATATATACGTGTATACATTTATAGAAATAAGTTTTATGTATGTGTTCGTCTGAGTCTATGCTGCATTTCTAAAAAGATCAATGTGGGAAAGAAAAACAAGGAGATGCTGAGCATACGGATGCAATATTCTTGTTTCTTTTGTATTGCACGAATTTTGGTCTTATTTTTAGAAACACATTATAGACACATACGGATCACATACGCGTATGCATACTCCTGCCAAAAGAAATTCAGAAAACATGCAATAATCTATGCTAAATCTTGGACTAAATTGATATGTTTCACCGCAAGAAACCTAGCAATCTGAGCTACCCTCGGGTTCACCAATCGGCTTCGTCTTCCAACTCTTGTCAATTAACTTCCGGTACGCTGATTGACAGTGCACCGGAACACGTCGTTGCTGTATATGGTATGACGATGACACGGATTAGTAGAGCTGAGCTACTGCATGGCATGGCAGAGGGAGACGACGCACATTATCGACTAGTATATGTGGGGAGATTAGGGTAATGCGGATTATTGCAGGCCCAGCGTGGACCAGGAGGGAATATGCCGGGGGATCTCGGTCGGATCCCTTCCGGTGGCGATGGCGACGCTCGGATGCGTTGGGGTCAGAGGGGAGGGCCAGCTGACGCCTTTGAATCGGCCGCCGGTGACCGGCGAGCGGCTTGGCAACACAAGTAAAGCATTTCTAGCAGACCTTTTAAAGTCCCGAGCTTTAAACCTTAAATAAAAACAAAAAAAATGTGGTTTTGATCTAAAACCGGCTGCGGCAGACCAAAGCTCGTAAATCCGAGCGGTAAAAGAAAATATTCCTCAAATCGTAAAACCACATAAAGTGATTGGCCGTGATTTTAACAAATAAAAAAAATCCAAATATTGCAATACAATAGTCGTCCAAATTACAATAATCGAAAAATAATTTGCTACCCATGATGATAGCTACACTCGACACCAATTTTTATCTCTAATTATTCTGATAAGTTATTTGACTATAAAAAATAATTTCATAGAGAAAATATTATGACTTTGAACCAGTCAGGCAAGCAAGCAGGCAATTATGGCAAACAAAACATGCAAAAATACTATGATAAGTAAAAAATGTCATTTCTACATAATGAAAAGACATTTGTGTCAAAAAGGTACTCCCTCTGTCTAATAATATAAGACGTTTTTTGACACTAGTCTAGTGTCAAAAAACGTCTTGCGTCAAAAAAGTCTTATATTACGGGACGAAGTAGTAATACAAAAGATAAACAGAAGTGAGAAAAAGTCATTTCTATATAAAAAATGTACTTCTGACAATGACATCGAAACCCGGCACCACATATATCAAAAAAGGCACTTATCCCAAAGGCATCAAAACCCGACATTACAACTTCTTCCTATGTGGTTTTGATAATTAACAACAACATATAACTCATTGAATTAACGAGCCTATCAAATATATTTTAGGAAAATTAAATGAATGGATTGGCTAGGAAGTGTGAGATGGATCCCCTAATGCAATGAACACCTATTGGCAAGAGATTCAAGACTCTACATTTTGTTTTACATGAGAAATCACAATTGAGTTTATAGAAAAGTCAATACTATTAAAAGAAGATGAGGTATTGATAATGACCCGATTGCTCAAAGTGCTTTACAGATTTGTCACCAAAAGCCTCAACCAAACTCTCACAGAAAATTATGTCTGAAAGCCTAACTACCAAATTCGGTGCCACCAACTTTTCAGATTCGACCTCACCGAGTTAGTCCTAGACAGAACCAAGCCAAAACCTGTAACGACCAAACCTCGAAAGGTTTGAGTCTCTGTGCTTACTGTGCTAGTTCCTGGATCGATACGCTAGCACACATAGTATAGATGAGTACCAAAAAAACAAGTGCATCATTTATTACACGTATGATCCAGAATTTATAAAATATAACAATCTGCATAGCACATAACTAGCTTTATTCTATCAAACAACGGAAAAGTAGCAAAAAAATAACCATGAGTCCCATCATAGCCCACTAGCGATGCTGAGTGAAGACTCGCGACCCTAACAATACCTTACTCTTCGTCTGAAAATCCTGCAACATGAGACGTTGTAGCCATATAGGTCAATACATTGAATTTATTGACAAATTACACAAGAAAAATAATAAAGCAGTCGTACATGTACATGCATAGTATAACAAAAGGGAGGCTTGATGGTTATTTTGCAAAAAAGCTATTTTTGTCCTCATAACTACATAATAGTCAAATTTTAATTAGTTTGCTACAATTAAATAAATATGGTTGAATTGGCATCTCCAACTCCAATCTAATACCATTATTAAGTTTTCCACCAAGTTTTATTAAGGATAACATCTGTCAAGATCATCCAACAGCTATAGTGGCATACTCGAATTGTTCGTAACCAGGGACATTGCTAATCATGATTAGTTTTAATACTCTACAGAGTTTTGTATGCTTTACCCACTAGACCTAACCCGAAGATTGAGACCAAGCCTTTCAGAAGTAGTCACCTAGTCCCACGTGAGGCCCATCCCAACTATCATAACTACATGTGCTGACACATCCAGGTAAGGTTTCCACAACTGATCAACTAAGCCAGAGCCCATATAGCTAGTGGCCACACATGGAAGCTACTAGTCATTAAGTCTGTCTGGTTTTTTTGAACCTGGTCGGCATTCCACTTACATTCAGAGGGTATAAACCATGATGTTCTTGAAACCACCCAACAAACCAATTCCACCCAGAGGTGAATTATATCCTTAGTTACTACTCCATCCGGTCCTTTTTAGTCTGCATATTAGCTTTGTCTAAAGTCAAAATATCCCTACTTTGACCAAATTTATGAGAAAATATATCAACATTCATAATGCCAAATCAATATAGTTAGATTCATAACGAAATATAGTTTCATGGAATGTATATTTGGTATTGTAGATGTTGATATTTTTCAATATATATTTGGTCAAACTTTGTAAAGTTTGACTTGACACAAATCTAATATGCGGAGTAAAAAGGACCGGAGGGAGTACTCAATTTATTTTATAATCCTCACATAATCTCAATGAATACAAGAACCAGCCCCGTCTACATAGCATAGCAAAACTACAACTACCACGATCTTCATCAACGAGGGGATAACTCAATAGTATAGCATAATATAATAATATTCATATACATGCATAAATTCATAGTATGATATATACTACATGCGTAGAAAAACAATAGGTGAAGGATGATCAACATGTAACTTGTCTTGATTCTGGTTCAAAAGGTCACACTCTTGACAATAGTTTGCGTCGCTCTCCGAACAATCTACACATTTCAAACAACACAACAAATAAATCACTACACTCAAATAACACCAAATAAAACCAAAAGCAAGAAATAATTTTTAAAATCCAAACAATAGTAGCATATCAGTAGGTAAAAATCATCTAGAACCCATTAGGAATACAACACAAAAAGAAACGATTAAATTGGATGAACGGTTTAAAAGTTATGGCCTCCGGAAGGTTCAAATTAAATTTGATCAAATTCAAATGTGAACATTGCAAATATGCAAAAATTTGGTTCCGTAATATTCTAATGGTCAATGTGAGTTCATAGGAAAAGTATTAACTAAAAAGGATTTACAGATTAAAAGTTAGAGCTAAAAGAAAAATAGGTGAGAATTTCTCCAAAAAACATGTTTTCAGCTGATGCGGCTACTGTAGCACTTGCCACGTGTTGCGCTGGGATTGGCCGAGGGGGAATTGTGTGTGCGTGCTCACCACGAGCAGGGGAAAACAACGACGTTTCCGGCGTGGGCAGCGGCGGTCCTTCGGTGACTCTCCGACGAAGACGAGGCAACGATTGGACGCGGCGTCCTTCGGTGGTGGCTATGGTGGCGAAAACGGCGACCGGGGTGTCCTCTGTGGACGGCGGCAACGACGCCAACTCCGGCGAAGGTCCTCGTGAACCGGTGGTGTCGGGTGGCTTGTCCCTCTCGCTCCGCTGCGTTTTTGGCCATGAAAAGATGTCAGGGGAGTGTGGCGTTGACCGGGAGGTTGAAGGGGCGAACGGCGCTGTTGAAAGGTGGTCTTACGACGACGCAATCGTCCGGCTACGGAGGCACTCTACGGGGCTTCCTGGTGAGATCCAATTCGCCCAGCAGAAGCGTGCGGACGAGGAAAGAATCGGGAGAAGGGGTTCGGGGTTTCCTAGAGGGCTTTGGATCGCATGAGATGTCCCGGACACGCTCGGGATCGACTAGGGGAACGAGATCGACTCGGGTTCGAGCTCGCGGTTGCATGCGGTGCGGCGCGGCTAGTCCGACAGGAGGAAGGGGATGGGTGCGGGGCCATCCGGTCAGCGGCACAACGGCAAAAAGAAGAAAAAAAGGGAGGGGTGCGGGAGTACTAGTGGGCCGTCCTGCTACTGCGCTTTGCGCTGGAGCTGCTGGGCCTGCGGCTGTGCAGCCCGACTGCATAGTGCGGTTCATTTTTTAAATAAAAAAGAAAATTGCTACATGAATTTATATAGTGTAGCTAAAATAAAAACCAGAAAACTACTACAATATTGTAAACACACGGTAAAAAAATACTACTAATATACACTACAGGAACACTAGTTCCAAACCCAATGCAATTTTTGAAATACCTTTTATGCAATAGGCCACACAAAGAGCTTTATAAAATACATATATTTTTTTTGGAGTTTAAAAAATTGCAAATATACATCAGGTGAACTCAAAATATTTTTATGGACATTATGATCTTTTTATTTGACAGGGGAGAAGTCATATTATCTCCACTCCAATAATTTGCCATGCCTTGCATAATGAATAGAACATTCAGAAAAATAAATAATGCATATAAAATATGAGATGAACATGAATGATCTATTGACATCCTAATTTATGAAAATTGGGATGTTACAAAGCCCTATCACCTCGGTACCACCGAGATTCGATTCGGTACAACCGAAAAGCAATGTCAACTCTATGGAATTGAGATACATTTAACTTCGGAACTTCCGAGTTTTATATCTCAGAGCTTCTGCTATGCGGATCAGCTCAAATCTAACCAAAATCGGTCTCACCGAGTTGTTATCAGTCGGTCTCACCGAAAAGCTATAAGTTACAACATTTTGCACTACTCGGTGCAACCGAGTTTTTTACTTCGGTTTCAGGAGTTGGGAAGTAATGTTGTAACGGTTAGATTTTTGGAGATCGCTTTATATACACCTCCACCTCCTCTCATTCATAGAGAGAGCACTCAGAACCAACACTTCCACCATTCATTTTCTGAGAGAGAACCACCTACTCATGTGTTGGGATCAAAATATTCCATTCCCACCATATGATTCTTGATTTCTAGACTCCCCAAGTTGCTTTTCACCCAATCATCCACTTCTACCAAGCCAAATTCTGCGAGAGAGTGATTGAGTGTTGAGGAGATTATCTTTTGAAGCACTAGAGCAAGGATTTCATCATCCATATACCATATATTACCTTTTGAGTGGTGTCTCCTAGATTGGTTAGGTGTCGCTTGAGAGGCTCCGGATGGTGTGGAGTTGAACCAAGAAGTTTGTAAGGGCAAGGAGATCGCCTACTTCGTGAAGATCTATCCCAAGTGAGGCTAGTCCTTCATGGACGTAATGGAATAGGATAGGTTGCTTCTTCGTGGACCCTTCCTGGGTGGAGCCCTCCGTGGATTCGCGCAACCCTTACCCTCCGTGTGTTGAAGTCTCCATCAACTGATTTATGAAAACCGGACCCGAAAACCTAACATTCTTAGCTAATTATGGAAAACTGAAAGAAAACCCAAAAAAGAAAGGAAAAAGAAGGAAAAAAGAGGCACTAGAACTTGAGGATAGGAACATGACAAAAACATCAGCAAGGGATATCTTTGAAGCAAGACACCAGGGCGCCTAGGCCCAAAGCAGATAGGCGAGGCTCAAGTGCAACCAAAATGACCGCTACTTGCCGAAGGAAAACGGTCCATATCGAATGACTCATTTTCCTTCGCCTCAAAGAATCGTGTGCTAACATTATCTTGTGGAAAACATCCTGAGAGATCCAACTTTGACTTCCCTGCGATCCTCGTCAAAGAGGAAAAAGTGTCGATCACTTGCGGTGAGAGCAGTTGTTTGTACATGTCCAAGCATGCTTGCATCTTTTGCTCTGGAGCCTCTGCTTTGCTGACCTCCGACAGCTCACCAAAAGCCTCCAACATCCTATACTCTGCGCGCTTGGATGTAGGGATGTTGCATGCCTTGTTCTATCTAGACGCCTAGTCCACCACCCTTTATTCTTATCCCCATGCGAAGGCACCGGAGTCCCAGCAAAGGCTGGGGGAGAGAACAAGTAACATTGTTGAGAAAATCCTCCAAAGATAATGATGCTCCTTCAGATTATGACACCTTTGCAATAACATTTCCCACCTCAACCACAGGCTCAACCAAGGAGTTTGGCACGTCACAACCAAGCGGCTCCTCTGAACTCAGAAGCGGGCATGCAAGGGACTGTAGCATGGTACACAAGGAGGAGCCTCCATCGAGTGGCGAGTATAGCATGGCCCCAAGTGTTGGGAACTACAGTAGGATGCACTGATTGCAAATTAAAATTTTTGTACCCGCAGAACATCCAGGAACATGGCAAGGGATATGGATCATGGATCATTACCACTAGACGCGCAGTGCCATGCAACGGAAGTAGAGTTAGGGCAGCACGTGTCCGGGGTCGGCTCATTGATACGTCTCCATCGTATCCACTTTTCCAAACTCTTTTGCCCTTGTTTTGGGCTCTACTTTGCATGATTTGAATGGAACTAACCCGGACTGACGTTGTTTTCAGCAGAATTGCCTTGCTGTTATTTTTGTGCAGAAATAAAAGTTCTTGGATCGTCCTGAAAATTTATGGAGAATATTTTTGGATTTAATAAAAATACTGGCGCAAGAATCAACCAGAGGGGGGCCACCTGTAGGCCACAAGCCTGCTAGGCATGGCCACCCCTCTGTCGCGCCTAGCAGGCTTGTGTGGCCCTCATGGCTCCTCCGACCTCCTCTCCAGCTCCATATAACCCTATTCGCAGAGAAAAAACAGAGAGAAGAGTTCATCGAGTTTCACGATATGGAGCCACCGCCACCTTCTGTTCTTCCTTGGAGACCAGATCTGGAGTCTGTTTTGGGCTCTGGAGAGGGGAAATTGACGCCATCGTCATCGCTAACCATACTTCATCACCAATTCCATGATGCTCTCCTCCGTTCGTGAGTAATCCCATCGTAGGCTTGTTGGACGGTGATGGGTTGGATGAGATCTATCATGTAATCGAGTTAGTTTTGTTGGGGTTTGATCCCTAGTATCCACTATGTTCTGAAATTGATGTTGCTATGACTTTGCTATGCTTAATGCTTGTCATTAGGGCCCGAGTGCCATGATTTCAGATCTGAACCTATTATGTTTTCATGGATATATATGTGTTCTTGATCCTATCTTGCAAGTTATAGACACCTATTACGAGTTATGATCCGCATCCCCCAGGGTGACATTAACTTGGATTCTTTCCGGTGATTACCGTAGTTTGAGGAGTTCATGTATTCACTAAGTGCTAACGCTTTGGTCCGGTTCTCTAATAAAAGGAGGCCTTAATATACCTTAGTTTCCATTAGGACCCCGCTGCCACGGGAGGGTAGGAAAAAAGATGTCATGCAAGTTCTTTTCCATAAGCACGTATGACTATATATGGAATACATGCCTACATCACATTGATGAATTGGAGCTAGTTCAGTGTCACCCTATGTTATAACTGTTGCATGATGAATGACATCCAACATAATTATCCATCACCGATCCATTGCCTACGAGCATTTCACATATTGATCTTTGCTAAGTTACTTCTCCGTTGCTATTGTTACAATCACTACAAAACTGCTACTGTTACTTTTGCTACCATTACCGTTACTTCCATACTACATTGCTACTGAATACTTTGCTGAAGATATTAAGTCTTACAGGTGTGGTTGAATTGACAACTCAGTTGCGAATACCCAAGAATATTCTTTGGCTCCCCTTGTGTTGAATCAATAAATTTGGGTTGAATACTCTACCTTCAAAAACTGTTGCGATCCCCTATACTTGTGGGTTATCAAGACCTTTTTCTGGCGCCGTTGCCGGGAGCATAGCTCTATTCTCTAAGTCACTTGGGTTTATATCTGTTGATCACTATGAAGAATCTGAAAGATCCAAAACCCAAGATCTATCCCTCTACTACGAAGGGAGGTAAGGAACTGCCATCTAGCTCTGCACTTGATTCACCTTCTGTTATGAGTAAGTTTGTGTCACCACCACCACCTGCTAGTAATTCTGATATGTCGCAAGTAATTGATGATGCCATTTCTGCTATGCATGATTCTTATGATGATACTTTGCTTGATAATACTGTGCCACTAGATGAATTTCTTGATGAACAAATTGCTAGAGACAATGCTGAAAATTATGATACTTATGAAACTGATGAAACTATTGAAACTGAATACTTTGAGATAGTTGCTAGACGTAGCTCTCCTAGATATGCATTGCCTGATATTCCCGAGGGTTATGTTATGGAAGGAGAGGTAGCTAGGGACTTTCTTGCTTGTAATGATAGAGATGATCTTAAGAAACTACTATGCAAGTGGAAAGAAAAATCTTTGAATGCTAGAATGAAATATGATCCGAAGTTTGCTACTTCACCTATCTTTGTTACTGACAAGGATTATGAATTCTCCGTTGATCATGAGTTAATTACCTTGGTTGAATCTGATCCTTTCCATGGCTATGATTCTGAAACTGTTGTGGCACATCTTACTAAACTGAATGATATAGCCACCCTATTTACTCATGAGAAAAAAATGTTATTACTATATCCTTAAGTTGTTTCCTTTCTCATTAAAGGGTGATGCTAAGATATGGTTTAATTCTCTTGCTCCTGGTTGTGTGCGTAGTCCCTAGGATATGATATATCACTTTTCTGAAAGTATTTTCCTGTCCATAAGAAACAATCCGCCTTGCAGGAAATATTTAACTTTGTGCAAATTGAAGAAGAGAGTCTCCCACAAGCTTGGGGGAGGCTTCTCCAATTACTAAATGCTTTGCCTGATCATCCTCTCAACAAAAATGAAATACTTCATATTTTTATAATGGACTAACCGATGCTTCTAGGGACCACCTAGATAGTTGTGCTGGTTGTGTTTTCAGGGAACGAACCGTTGAACAAGCTAAAATACTATTGAATAATATATTGATCAATGATAATGATTGGACTATTCTTGAACCACCTCCGAAGCCAACTCCGAAGAAAAGAGGCATTCTATTTCTCAGCCCTGGAGATATGCAGGAGGCAAATAAATCTATGAAAGAAAAATATATCAAAGCTGAAGATGTTAAGAATCTACCACCTATTGAAGAAATACATTGTCTTGATAACCCGATAAAGGTAGTAGAGGTAAATTCTCTTCATAGATTTGATGAAAGCGATAATCCTTATAATAAGTCTGCTAGCCAATGCTTGGATGAATTTGATAATTTTGTTGTTAAGCAAGAAAATTTTAATGCTTATGTTAGTAGACAATTGAAACATAATGCTTTCATGATTGATTGCTTAGGTGATTATATGTGTAGAACTATCAATGATCTTAAACTAATTATTAAACATGCTTCCATGGTAACTACTCAAGTAGAACAAATACTTAAGGCACAAAATGATTTGCTTAATGAGATGAATAGTACGAACAATGAACATTCTGTTAAAGTTGTGACTAGAGGTGGTAGAATGACCCAGGAACCTTTGTATCCTGAGGGCCATCCTAACAAAATCGAGCAAGATTCTCAAAGGAGTAATACTGATGCACCTAGTTGTTCCAATAATAAGAGGAATAAGGATGATGATAGAACCTTGCATGCTGTTAGTGAACCTGTTATTGATACACCTGAAAACCCAAATGATATTTCTGTTTGTGATGCCGAGACACAATCTGGTGATGAACATGAACCTAGTGATAATATTAATGATGATGTTCATGTTGATACTCAACGTAGTAATGACAATGCTATGGAGACTGAACCTGCTGTTGATCTTGATAACCCACAACCTAAGAATAAAAGATATGACAAAAGAGATTTCATTGCTAGGAAGCATGGTAAAGAAAGAGAACCATGGGTTCAGAAAGCCATGCCCTTTCCTCCTAAACCATCCAAGAAAAAAGATAAAGAGGATTTTGAGCGCTTTGTTGAAATGCTTAGACCTGTCTTTTTGCGTATGCGCTTGACTGATATTCTGAAAATGTCTCCTTATGCTAACTATATGAAAGATATTGTGACTAATAAAATAAGATACCGGAAGCTGAGATTTCCACCATTCTTGCTAATTATACTTTTAAGGGTGGAGTACCAAAGAAATTGGGAGATCCAGGAGTACCAACTATACCATGCTCTATAAAAGGGAATTATGTTAAAACTGCTTTATGTGATCTGGGAGCTGGTGTTAGTGTTATGCCTTTCTCTTTATAACCTAGACTTGATTTGAATAAGTTGACACCAACTGAAATCTCTTTGCAAATGGCTAATAAATCAACTGCTCTACCTATCGGTATTTGTGAGGATGTACCTGTCGTAGTTGCAACTGCTACTATCTAAACGGACTTTGTTATCCTTGATATTCCCTAGGAAGACAGTATGTAGATCATCCTTGGTAGACCCTTTTTGAATACCGCAAGGGATGTTATTGATTGCAACAAGGGCAATGTCACTTTTCATATAAATGGTAATGAGCATACGGTACACTTTCCGAAGAAACAACCTCAAGTTCACAGTATCAACTCTATTGAAAAAATTCCAACGATTATTATTGGAGACTTTGAGTTCCCTCTTCCTACTGTCAAGAAGACATATGATATACTTATTGTTGGGGACATGCATATCCCCATTGAGGTAACTTAGTGTCATTTGAAAATTCTTTTGTTTCATGTTATTCAAAAGAAGTTTGTTAATAAGACTTGATCAACCTTATTGATGGATTCCTTTTGATGAGCATGAGATGGATGAATTTAGAAAACACAACTTTCTGTACCCAACTTTTACTTTCTGCTAGTTGTTGGAAATATGCCCTAGAGGCAATAATAAAATGGTTATTATTGTATTTCCTTGTTCATGATAATTGTCTATTGTTCATGCTATAATTGTATTAACCAAAAACCGTAATGCATGTGTGAATACATAGACCACAACATGTCCCTAGTGAGCCTCTAGTTGGCTAGCTCATTGATCAATAGATGGTCACAGTTTCATGACCATGGACAATTGATGTCGTTGATAACAGGATCACATCATTTGGAGAATGATGTGATGGACAAGACCTAATCCTAAGCATAGCACAAGATCATGTAGTTCATCTGCTAAAGCTTTTCTAATGTAAAGTATCGTTTCCTTAGACCATGAGATTGTGCAACTCCCAGATACCGTAGGAATACTTTGGGTGTGCCAAATGTCACAACATAACTGGGTGGCTATAAAGGTATGCTACGGGTATCCCCGAAAGTATTTGTTGGATTGGCACAAATCGAGACTGGGATTTGTCACTCCGTATGACGGAGAGGTATCTCTGGGCCCACTCGGTAAGACATCATCATAATGAGCTCAGTGTGACTAACGAGTCATCCACGAGATGATGTGTTACGAAACTAGTAAAGAGACTTGCTGGTAACGAGATTGAACAAGGTATAGGGATACCGACGATCGAATCTCGGGCAAGTATCATACCGGTAGACAAAGGGAATTGTATACGGGATTGATTGAATCCCCGCCATCGTGGTTCATCCGATGAGATCATCATGGAGCATGTGGGAGCCAACATGGGTATCCAGATCCCGCTATTGGTTATTTACCGGAGAGGTGTCTCGGTCATGTCTGCGTGCCTCCTAAACCCGTAGGATCTACACACTTAAGGTTCGATGACGCTAGGGTTATAGGGAAATAGTGTATGTGGTTACTGAAGGTTGTTCGGAGTCTCGGATGAGATCTCGGACGTCACGAGGAGCTCCGGAATGGTCTGGAGGTAAAGATTCATGTATAGGAAGTGAGGTTTAGGTCACCGGAAGAGTTTCGGGAATCACCGGTAACGTACCGGGACCATCGGAAGGGTTTCGGGGGTCCACCAAGTGGGGCCACCAGCACCGGAGGGGTGCATGGGCCACAAGAGGGAGGGAACCAGCCCATAGGTGGGCTGGTGCACCCCCACAATGGGCCTAAGGCGCATCATGAAGTGGGAGGGGGGCAAACCCTAGAGGTAGATGGGCCCTAGGCCCACCTAGGGCGCCGCCCCTCCCACTCCCTCTCTTGGCCGCCGCCCTAGATTGATCTAGGGTTGGCCGCCGGCCCTGGGGAGGGAACCCTAGGGCTGCCGCACCCCTCCTCCTTCCCCTATATATATGTGGGGTTTTGGGGGCTGCCAGACACACGAGTTCTTCCTCTCTCGGCACAACCCTACCCTTCCTCTTCCTCGTTCTCCGTAGTGCTTGGCGAAGCCCTGCCGGAGACCATGCTGCTCCACCGTCACCACGCCATCATGCTGCCGGAGCTCTCCATCAACCTCTCCTTCCTCCTTGCTGGATCAAGGCATAGGAGACGTCACCGGGCTGCACGTGTGTTGAACGCAGAGGCGCCGTTGTTCGGTGCTAAGATCGGAATCCATCGCGATCTGAATCGCTACGAGTATGACTCCACCAACCGCATTCTTGTAACACTTCCACTTTACAATCTTCAAAGGTATGAAGATGCACTCTCCCTTACTCGTTTCTGGTTTCTCCATGGATGGATCTTGGTGAACACGTAGGATTTTTTTTGATTTACTACTACGTCTCCCGACAGTGGCATCATGAGCTAGGTCTATGCATAGAATCTATGCACGAGTAGAACACAAGTTATTGTGGGCGTCGATCTTGTTAATTTGCTTACCATTACTATTCTTATCTTGATTCGGTAGTATTGTGGGATGAAGTGGCCCGGACCAACTTTACATGTACGCTTACGTGAGACCGGTTCCACTGCCTGATATGCACTTGTTGCATAAGGTGGCTAGCGGGTGTCTGTCTCTCCCACCTTAGTCGGATCGGATTCGATGAAAAGGGTCCTTATGAAGGGTAAATATCAATTGGCATATCACGTTGTGGTTTTGGCGTAGGTAAGAAACGTTCTTGCTAGAAACCTATAGCAGCCACGTAAAAACTTGCAACTACAAATTAGAGGATGTCTAACTTGTTTTTGTAGCATATGCCTTGTGATGTGATATGGCCAAAGGATGTGATGTGATGCATTGTGATGTATGAGATTGATCATGTTCTTGTAATAGGATTCACGACTTGCATGTCGATGAGTATGACAACCGACATGAGCCATAGGAGTTGTCTTATTTTATTGTATGACCTATGTGTCAATCATAAACGCCATGTAATTACTTTACTTTATTGCTAAACGTTAGCCATAGTAGTAGAAGAAATAGTTGGCGAGACAACTTCATGAAGACACGATGATGGAGATCATGGTGTCGTGCCGGTGACAGTGATGATCATGGTGCCCCGAAGATGGAGATCAAAGGAGCAAGATGATATTGGCCATATCATGTCACTATATTGATTGCATGTGATGTTTATCATGTTTACATCTTATTTGCTTAGAACGACGGTAGTAAATAAGATGATCTCTCAATAAAATTTCAAGAAATGTGTTCACCCTAACTGTGCACCATTGCTAAGGATCATTGTTCTGAAGCACCACGTGATGATCGGGTGTGATAGGTTCTAACGTTCACATACAACGGGTGTAAGCTAGATCTACACACGCGAAACACTTAGGTTGACTTGAGAGCCTAGCATGTACAGACATGGCCTCGGAACACAGAAGACCGAAAGGTCGAACATGAGTCGTATAGTAGATGCGATCAACATGGAGACGTTCACCATGGATGACTAGTCCGTGTCACGTGATGATCAGAGATGGGCTAGTTGACATGGATCATGTATCACTTGGATGACTAGAGAGATGTATATCTAAGTGGGAGTTCATCAAATAATTTGATTATGTGAACTTATTTATTACGAACTTAGTCTAAAATTATCTTTACAATCTATATTGTAGATCCAATGGCCAACGCTAATGTCACCCTCAACTTCAACGCGTTCCTAGAGAAAACCAAGCTGAAAGATGATGGGAGCAACTATGCGGACTGGGTCCGCAGCTTGAGGATCATCCTCATGGCTTCCAAGAGATTGTATGTCCTTGATGCACCGCTAGGTGACCCACCCATTTTCCGAGCGGACCAAGACGTTACGAACGCTTGGTAGTCAAGCTATGATGATTACTCCCTGGTTCAGTGCGGCATGCTTTACAGTTTAGAACCGGGGCTCCAAAAGCGTTTTGAGCAACATGGAGCATATGAGATGTTCCAAGAGCTGAAACTAGTTTTCCAAGCTCATGCCCGGGTCGAGAGATACGATGTCTCCGACAAGTTCTTCAGCTGTAAGATGGAGGAGTATAGTTCTGTCAATGAGCACATACTCAAAATGTCTGGGTTGCACAACCGCTTGACTCAGTTGGGAGTTAATCTCCCGGATGACTCGGTCATTGACAGAATCCTCCAGTCGCTTCCACCTAGCTACAAGAGCTTTGTGATGAACTACAACATGCAGGGTATGGAGAAGTCCATTCCTGAGTTGTACTCGATGCTGAAATCAGCGGATGTCAAGATCAAAAAGGAGCATCAAGTGTTGATGGTGAATAAGACCACTAGTTTCAAGAAAGGCAAGGGTAAGAAGAACTTCAAGAAGGACGGAAAAGGTGTTACCGCGCCCGGTAAGCAAGTTGCCGGGAAGAAGAACAAGCATGGACCCAAGCCTGAGACTGAGTGCTTTTATTGCAAGGGTACCGATCACTGGAAGCGGAACTGCACCAAGTACTTAGCGGATAAGAAGGCCGGCAACGTTAAAGGTATATGTGATATACTTGTTATTGATGTGTACCTTACCAATGCTCGTAGTAGCTCCTGGGTATTTGATACAGGTGCAGTTGCTCACATTTGTAACTCCAAGCAGGAGCTGCGGAATAAGCGGAGACTGGCAAAGGACGAGGTGACGATGCGCGTCGGGAATGGTTCCAAGGTCGATGTGATCGCCGTCGGCACACTACCTCTACATCTACCTTCGGGATTAGTTTTAAACCTCAATAATTGTTATTTAGTACCAGCTTTGAGCATGAACATTGTATCTAGATGTCGTTTGATGCGAGATGGCTACTCATTTAAATCTAAGAATAATGGTTGTTCTATTTATATTAGAGAAATGTTTTATGGTCATGCCCCGCTGGTCAATGATTTATTTTTGATGAATCTCGAACGTGATGTTACACATATTCATAGTGTGAGTACCAAAAAGTGTAAGGTTGATAATGATAGTCCGACTTACATGTGGCACTGTCGCCTTGGTCATATTGGTGTCAAACGCATGAAGAAGCTCCATACTGATGGACATTTGGAGTCTCTTGATTTTGAATCATTTGACACGTGCGAACCATGCCTCACGGGCAAGATGACCAAGACTCCGTTCTCCGGAACAATGGAGCGAGCAACTGACTTGTTGGAGATAATACATACCAATGTATGCGGTCCAATGAGCATCGAGGCTCGCGGTGGCTACCGTTATGTTCTCACCCTTACCGATGACTTGAGCAGATATGGGTATGTCTACTTAATGAATCACAAGTCTGAAACCTTTGAAGGTTCAAGGAATTTCAGAGTGAGGTAGAGAATCAACGTGACAGGAAAATAAAGTGCCTACGATCTGATCGTGGCGGAGAATATTTGAGTCACGAGTTTGGCACGCACCTAAGGAAATGTGGAATTGTTTTACAACTCATGCCGCCTGCACACCTCAGCGAAATGGTGTGTCTGAACGTCATAATCGCACTCTATTGGATATGGTGCGATCTATGATGTCTCTTACAGACTTACCGCTATCATTTTGGGGATATGCATTAGAGACTGCCGCATTCACTTTAAACAGGGCACCGTCAAAGTCCGTTGAGACGACACCGTATGAATTATGGTTTGGAAAGAAACCTAAGCTGTCGTTTCTGAAAGTTTGGGGATGCGATGCTTATGTGAAGAAACTTCAACCTGAGAAGCTCGAACCCAAAGCGGAAAAGTGCGTCTTCATAGGATACCCCAAAGAACCTATTGGGTATACCTTCTACCTCAGATCCGAAGGCAAAGTCTTTGTTGCCAAGAATGGATCCTTTCTTGAGAAAGAGTTTCTCTCGAAAGAAGTAAGTGGGAGGAAAATAGAACTTGATGAGGTAATTGTACCTCCACTCAAACCAGAGAGTTGCGCAGCATAGGAAGTTGTTTCTATGGAGCCTGCACCGGCTGGAGAGGAAGTTAATGATGATGATCATGAAACTTCAGATCAAGTTACTATTGAACGTCGAAGGTCCACTAGGACACGTTCCGCACCAGAGTGGTACGACAACCCTGTCCTGGAGATCATGTTGTTGGACAACGGCGAACCTTCGAACTATGAAGAAGCGATGGCGGGCCCGGATTCCAACAAATGGCTTGAAGCCAAGAAATCCGAGATAGGATCCATGTATGAGAACAAAGTATGGACTTTGGTGGACTTGCCTGATGATAAGCGAGCCATAGAAAATAAATGGATCTTTAAGAAGAATACTGACGCAGATGGTAATGTGACTGTCTATAGGGCTCGGCTTGTCGCTAAGGGTTATCGACAAGTTCAAGGAGTTGACTACGATGAGACTTTCTCACCCGTAGTGATGCTGAAGTCTGTCTGAATCATGTTAGTAATTGCCGCATTTTATGATTATGAGATCTGGCAAATGGACGTCAAACGGCATTCCTTGATGGTTTCCTTAAGGAAGAACTATATATGATGCAGCCGGAAGGTTTTGTCAATCCTAAAGATGCTAACAAGGTATGGAAGCTCTAGCGCTCCATCTATGGGCTGGTGCAAGCATCTCGGAGTTGGAACATTCGCTTTAATGAGGTGATTAAAGCGTTTGGATTTATACAGGTTTATGGAGAACCCTGTATTTACAAGAAAGTGAGTGGGAGCTCTGTAGCATTCCTCATATTATATGTAGACGACATATCGTTGATGGGAAATGATATAGAAATCTTGGAAAGTGTAAAGGCCTACTTGAATAAAAGGTTTTCAATGAAGGACCTTGGAGAAGCTGCTTACATATTAGGCATCAAGATCTATAGAGATAGATCGAGACGCCTCATAGGTCTTTCACAAAGCACATACCTTGAAAATATATTGAAGAAGTTCAATATGGATCAGTCCAAGAAGGGGTTCTTACCTGTGTTACAGGGTGTGAGATTGAGTACCACTCAATGCCCGACCACGGCAAAGGATAGAGAAGAGATGAGTGTCATCCCCTATGCTTCAGCCATAGGCTCTATTATGTATGCCATGCTGTGTACCAGACCTGATGTGAACCTTGCCATAAGTTTGGTAGGGAGGTACCAAAGTGATCCTGGAGCGGAACACTGGACAACGGTCAAGGATATCGTGAAGTACCTGAAAAGTACAAAGGACATGTTTATCGTATATGGAGGTGTCGAAGAGCTCGTCGCAAAAGGGTTACGTCGATGCTAGCTTTGACACAGATCTGGATGACTCCAAGTCACAAACCGGATACATGTATATTTTGAAGGGAGGGGCAGTCAGCTGGTGCAGCAGCAAGCAAAGCGTCGTGGCGACATCTACATGTGAAGCGGAGTATATAGCTGCTTCGGAAGCAGCAAAGGAAGGAGTCTGGATGAAGGAGTTCATCACCGACCTAGGAGTAATTCCCAATGCGTCGGGCCTGATGACCCTATTCTGTGACAACACTCGAGCTATTGCCCTTGCCAAGGATCCCAGGTTCCACAAGAAATCAAGACACATCAAACGCCGCTTCAACTCCAGCCATGATTACATTCAGGAGGGAGATATAGATATATGTAAAGTACATACGGATCTGAATGTCGTAGATCCATTGACTAAACCTCTCTCACAAGCGAAACATGATCAATACCAGAACTCTATGGGTGTTCGATTCATCACAATGTAACTAGATTATTGACTCTAGTGCAAGTGGGAGACTGTTGGAAATATGCCCTAGAGGCAATAATAAAATGGTTATTATTGTATTTGCTTGTTCATGATAATTGTCTATTGTTCATGCTATAATTGTATTAACCGGAAACCGTAATGCATGTGTGAATACATAGACCACAACATATCCCTAGTGAGCCTCTAGTTGGCTAGCTCGTTGATCAATAAATGGTCACGGTTTCATGACCATGGACATTGGATGTCATTGATAACGGGATCACATCATTGGGAGAATGATGTGATGGACAAGAGCCAATCCTAAGCATAGCACAAGATCGTGTAGTTCGTCTTCTAAAGCTTTTCTAATGTCAAGTATCGTTTCCTTAGACCATGTGATTGTGCAACTCCCGGATACCGTATGAATACTTTGGGTATGCCAAATGTCACAACATAACTAGGTGGCTATAAAGGTATGCTACGGGTATCCCCAAAAGTATTTGTTGGGTTGGCACGAATCGAGACTGGGATTTGTCACTCTGTATGACGGAGAGGTATCTCTGGGCCCACTCGATAAGACATCATCATAATGAGCTCAATGTGACTAAGGAGTTAGCCATGGGATGATGTGTTAAAGAACGAGTAAAGAGACTTGCCGGTAACGAGATTGAACAAGGTATAGGGATACCGACGATCGAATCTCAAGCAAGTATCATACCGGTAGACAAAGGGAATTGTATACGGGATTGATTGAATCCCCGACATCGTGGTTCATCCGATGAGATCATCATGGATCATGTGGGAGCCAAGATGGGTATCCAGATCCCGCTGTTGATTATTGACCAGAGAGGTGTCTCGGTCATGTCCGCGTGCCTCCCGAGCCCGTAGGGTCTACACACTTAAGGTTCGATGACGCTAGGGTTATAGGGAAATAGTTTACGTGGTTACCTAAGGTTGTTCGGAGTCCCGGATGAGATCTTGGACGTCACGAGGAGCTCCAGAATGGTCCGGAGGTAAAGATTCATATATAGGAAGTGAGTTTTTGGTCACCGGAAGAGTTTGGGGAATCACCGGTAACGTATCAGGACCACCGGAAGGGTTCTGGGGGTCCACCAAGTGGGTCCACCAGCACCGGAGGGGTGCATGGGACACAAGTGGGAGGGAACCAGCCCCTAGGTGGGCTGGTGCGCCCCCACAAGGGGCCCAAGGCGCAACATGAAGTGAGAGGGGGCAAACCCTAGAGGCAGATGGGCCCTAGGCCACCTAGGGCGCCGCCCCTCCCACTCCCTCTATTGGCCGCCGCCCTAGATTGATCTAGGGTTGGCCTCTGGCCCTAGGGAGGGAACCCTAGGGCTGCCGCACCCCTCCTCCTTCCCCTATATATATGTGGGGTTTTGGGGGCTGCCAGACACACGAGTTCTTCCTCTCTCGAAGCAGCCCTACCCTTCCTCTTCCTCATTCTCCGTAGTGCTTGGCGAAGCCTTGCCGGAGACCATGCTGCTCCACCATCACCACGCCATCGTGCTGCCGGAGCTCTCCCTCAACCTCTCCTTCCTCCTTGCTAGATCAAGGCATAGGAGACGTCACCGGGCTGCACGTGTGTTGAACATGGAGGCGCCGTTGTTCGGCGCTAAGATCAGAATCCACCGCGATCTGAATCGCTGCGAGTACGACTCCACCAACCGCGTTCTTGTAACGCTTCCGCTTTGCGATCTTCAAAGGTATGAAGATGCACTCTTCCTTTACTTGTTGCTGGTTTCTCCGTAGATGGATCTTGGTGAACACGTAGGAATTTTTTTGATTTACTACTACGTCTCCCGACATTAGTAAGATTAAATTAAGTAAAAATGCTATTATTTTTCTGTTTCTGAGTTTCCCGTGCAATAAAAAAGTGACCTGAAAATAAAAGTTCTTCAAATGTCCTAAAAGTGGAGTATGATTTTTCTGGAATATTTAAAAATATTTAGCACTGAGCACACTACAGGGGGCTGCACCACTGGGCCACAAGCTCACAAGGCGTGGCCACCCCCCTGGCCGCACCTAGCAGGCTTGTGGGTCCCACGTGCCCCCCTCACTTATTCCAGCATCCATCCACTTCATCTTCCTCCAAGAAAAATCCCACCATTGCTCAAACCCGTGTTCTAGCTCATTTTGCTACCATTTTTGATCTCCTTGTTCAAAGCTTCATTCACAAAACTATTTCGGGAGATTGCTCCTTGGTATGTGACTCCTCCAATGGTCCAATTTGTTTTTGTTCTAGTGCTTTATGTATTGCAAATTTTTGCTGCTATGGTGACCTTGTTCTTGAGCTTGCATGTCAAATTTGTATGGTCCCAAGTAGTTTCGATGCATGATATAGCCTTTAGGCACTTGAGGGAGTAGTTGCTATGAGTTTTGTTGAGTTTTATGCACCTTTATTTCGAGTTACTAAAAATTTCAGAATTTTTAGAAAAAGAAAAAATGTTGAGGAATGTGTTTCAAGGGGGTTCATTGAGCAAGAAGGCCCCGAGACTTGCAATACGCGAGCACAACCCTTAACCACTGAGGTAAGCACAAGTATGACCTTGTGAATGGCCATCGGATCAATTCATGAGTGATGCAGGTTTCAAGGAAGAATTCTACGCATACACAAGAAATGTTGTCCTTGAGGAATTCGTGTCGGACAAATGCAAGCAATACTATCAACTCACGAATTCTTTTGTGTGGAGGTTTGAATTTTCACTCAATCGTAATAAACCTTCCATTCTATAAAGGATAAATCTTATACTGTGGACATAGAGGATTTTAATCATGCATGCAAAATTCCACAATGGGGTAGCTGTAGTGATCCGCACAAAACTGAATATAATGATTTTCTTGCTAGCATTACCGTCGGAGAAACTAGAAATATTACACAGGCTACCATGGGGAGCATTCACTTTCCTGCCATACATTATTTTGCTCTATTCATAGGTAGATGCATTAACGGTAAAACTGAGCATAGCCACCTTTGTGCAACCGATCTTAGTATTCTTAAGAGTGCAGTAATGGGCGAAAGGCGATATAACTTAGGATCCATTATTGCTAGAAGATTGCATAATAATGCTAAGGATGGATATTTCTTTGGTGGGATTTATGCCATTCTTTTAGCTAATTATCTTGGGGTACCCATACGCAGAAATGATATTGAGTTACCACCTGCTTTTCTCGATTACGAGGCTTTGGTATGTTTTCAGTTTCTCGAGAGGAACGAACAATCTCTCCAGTACCGACTAGTTTTTGATAGACAATGTGTTGTCCATGTTACCCTTCCTGCTCCTGCCTTCTTTAACTTTCAGGAAAAATAGAGATACATTATAACTAGAGAGGAGGCAGACGAGTATGAGACGAGTACCACCTGCTTTTCTTGATTTTGAGGCTTTGGTACGTTTTCAGTTTCTCGAGAGGAACGAACAATCTCTCCAGTACCAACTAATTTTTGACAGACAACGTGCTATCCAAGTTACCCTTCCTTCTCCTGCCTTCTTTAACTTTCAGGAAAAATAGAGATACATTATAACTAGAGAGGAGGCAGACGAGTACGAGAGGAGCGTGGAATCGGCTTGCCTTCAAGCTGCAGTCGTTCAGGCGGTAGCCGCCGCAGCCCAGTACAACCCCAACTATGACTTCAGATATTATTAGGGCCAACCATGGCTATAGACAACCTTAGGCCAAAAGCCTAAGCTTGGGGAGTACGTATTTCTCATCGATTTACATTCATGTTCACACACTCATCTTAGCAGTCGGTGTTCATACTCTTTCATTGTATCATTCAGGGTAGTTTATTTCCTTGTTTTGCTTTCTTCTTGTGTGTTTAATTAACTTTGAGAAAAATACAAAAAAATAGTTCTAGCTTTATTTTTCAGTTGCTTAGTTGCAGCATTAAAAATAAAATCCCAAAAGATTTTTCGTTCTTATTTTGTTTGTTGGGAGTTTTCCCATGTAAATAGTTTTCTCGTTCATGTTTTAATTTTGCTTTCTTTGGGTCGTAAGGAGAAGACCACAATGAAAATGTTGAGTGGCTCTCATATGCATTATTGTTTACCTATTAGAGAGCCCACGTTACCTTGTCTTCTCCTTTGAGTTATTGTTTGCAGATTCTAGCTTAGTCCAGTGCACGTGCACTCTTATTATTTTCCACACCGCTCGGTCATGCAAGTGAAAGGGAATAATGATGATATCTGATGAAAAGATTGAGACGGAGAAAAGCTGGTATGAACTCAACCTATCTTGCTTTTGTAAATATGATTAGCTCATCGTTCCGAATTCAGTTCATCATGGGTGAAACATATTTGCAATGATAATTAGAGATTATAGTTACTCATGCCATGCTTAATTAGCTAAGAGTGGATAATGGTTTGTTTTGGATGCCAACATGCATATTAAAATGGTTATGATGTAGTATGATGGGATGGTATCCTCTTCTGAACGATTCAAGTGGCTTGACTTGGCACATGTTCATGCATGTAGTTGAAACAAAATCAACATAGCCATATTTATGTTCATAGTGATTTATAACCTACTCATGCTTGCATTCAATGTTGGTTAATCTCAAAGCATGTTGATGATTGTTTCGCTCTCTAGTTGGTGTCCCCCGGTCTTTTGCTAGCATTCACTTGTACTAAGCGGGATACTACTTGTGCATCCAATCCCTCAAATCCAAAGTTGTTTCATATGAGTCCACCATACCTATCAATATGCGGTATTTACCTGCCATTCCAAGTAAATTTGCATGTGCCAAACTCTAAAACTTCAAATAAACATTCTGTTTTGTATGCCCAAATCACTCATGTGGCGACCGGGGGCTATAGTATCTTCCATGCTAGGTGGGTTATTCTCACGATATGTGTTGACTCACTATCATTCACGAGAAAGTGGCTGGTAATCGGGATGCCTAGTTCCATGCTCGAAATAAGCAAAATATAATTAAACAAAACTCCCCCAGAACTGCGTTTGTATGGACGTTACCCGTGAATTCGACCCGCCATGGAGTGTGACTGATTGGTGGAGGGGGAGTAAAAACTTTATCATTCTGTTTGGGAACCGCCTATAATGTATCTAGCATGGAAGATGTTGAAAACCTCTTGGTCGTTATATGAGCAATGAAAGCATACCGCTCAAAAATCATCACTTATCTCTGTTTTAAAAACTTGAGCTCTGGCACCTTTGCAAGTCAATGCTTCCCTCTGCGAAGGGTCTTTCCATTTACCTTATTGTTGAGTCATCATCTTCTTATAAAAGGCACTAGTTAGAGAGCACCACCGTCATTTGTATGCTTTGCTATTAACTGATATTGAGTATGAGCATGACTGGATTTCTTTCATCGTAAATTACAATGTCTAGTCAGTCCTTGTTCATTAGAGGTGCTCTGCATTTATGTTTTGCGGTCTCAGAAAGGGCTAGCGAGATACCATTTTGTCATATTGTATCATGATTGTTTTGAAAAAGTGTTGTCATCCGAGAGTTATTATTATTGCTCGCTAGATGATTATGTCATTGATAGGAGTAAATGTGATATCTAAATGTTATTGTGAACGTGGTTAGTCCATGATCTTTGCCGAAAATCTGAACATCAGTTAGACGTATTTACAACAACAAGATCAAACCGGGTTTGTAAAAGTTTTTATTTATCACTTTCAGTTTATCAACTGAATTGATTGATGACAAGAAATGGGTTAAGCTTGCGAGAGTTGATACGTCTCCATCGTATCCACTTTTCCAAACTCTTTTGCCCTTGTTCTGGACTCTAATTTGCATGATTTGAATGGAACTAACCCGGACTGACGCTGTTTTCCGTAGAATTGCCTTGGTGTTATTTTTGTGCAGAAATAAAAGTTCTCGGATCATCCTGAAAATTTACGGAGAATATTTTTTGGATTTAATAAAAAAATACTAGCACAAGAATCAACCAGAGGGCGCGACCACCCCCGTGGCCATGCCTAGTAGGCTTGTGGGGACCTCGTGGCTCCTCCGACCTCCTCTCCGGCTCCATATAACCCTATTCGCGAAGAAAAAAAAATCAGAGAGAAGAGTTCATTGCGTTTCACGATACGGAGCCGCCGCCACCTCCTGTTCTTCCTCGAGAGACCAGATCTGGAGTGCGTTTTGGGCTCCGGAGAGGGGAAATCGAGGCCACCATCCTCACCAACCATCCTTCATCACCAATTCCATGATGATCTTCGCCGTTCGTGAGTAATCCCATCGTAGGCTTGCTAGACGGTGATGGGTTGGATGAGATCTATCATGTAATCGAGTTAGTTTTTTAGGGTTTGATCCCTAGTATCCACTATGTTCTGAGATTGATGTTGCTATGACTTTGCTATGCTTAATGCTTGTCACTAGGGCCCGAGTGCCATGATTTCAGATCTAAACCTATTATCTTTTCATGAATATATATGTGTTTTTTATCCTATCTTGCAAGTTGTAGACACCTATTACGAGTTATGATCTGCACCCCCCACGGTGACAATAACTGGGATTCTTTCCGGTGATTACCGTAGTTTGAGGAGTTCATGTATTCACTAAGTGCTAATGCTTTGGTCCGGTTCTCTATTAAAAGGAGGCCTTAATATCCCTTACTTTCCATTAGGACCCTGCTGCCAGGGAGGGTAGGACAAAAGATGTCATGCCAGTTCTTTTCCATAAGCACATATGACTATATATGTAGTACATGCCTACATTACATTGATGAATTGGAGCTAGTTCTGTGTCACCCTATGTTATAACTGTTGCATGATGAATGACATCCAACATCGTTATCCATCACCGATCCATTGCCTACGAGCTTTTCACATATTGATCTTTGCTAAGTTACTTCTACGTTGCTACTGTTACAATCACTACAAAACTGCTACTGTTACTTTTGCTACCATTACCGTTTCCTCCATACTACTTTTCTACTGAATACTTTGCTGCAGATATTAAGTCTTACAGGTGTGGTTGAATTGACAACTCAGTTTCGAATACTCAAGAATATTCTTTGGCTCCCCTTGTGTCGAATCAATAAATTTGGGTTGAATACTCTACCCTCGAAAACTGTTGAGCCAACCTTATACTTGTGGGTTATCACTCATCCTCGTTAATCTCCCACAGAGCCGATTGGATCCCACGAACAGGTTCGCTCGAGCAGAGCAAGTGCATCGTGTCTAACGGTATCAGCGTGTGCAGGAGGAACGTTGTGCGGTGGGTTGCTAGGCCCGATCACACAACCACCGGTGTGTGGAGGTGGCTAGTTGCAACACGAGCAAAACCCTAGTGACAACGCCGAAGTGATCAACTGAATAAGTGTGTCATACCTCCATTATTTATAGGCATCCATCGCAAGCTCAACTATTGGGCCTCGCACGAATCCTAAAGCCCAAAGTCTACTCGATCACGATCCGAGTCTAGCTCGGACCACATCCGACTAGTGTCCTCGGATCCAACCTCGTAGGTTCCATCCCTTAAGCGCCTGACCCCTTAGGTTCAAGTCGGCTTGGTCGCATTTCGGATCACCTTTGACCTGCTCGGTTGGTAGCGGCCTCTAGCAAGGTGTGCCAACTACCAAGTACACAATGAAGTTGGTTAGGCAAACCTATACATCACGCTTCTATTCCCTTTGCCGCATGATATATGTTGTCAAGCTCAAGGCGAGTATGCCATCCTTGTGCTAGCCCAACCTCTTTCTTCTTCTAGTGATGCCGACCACAAACCGGATTATCTCATAATCCTTGTCGCATGGCCATGCTTATCTTGGTCGGATCACATGAGGGGCCTAGAGTATAGCTCTCCTGGTTGGAGGGGCAAACCCCATATTGCTTGATGATACGTCCCCAATGTATCTATAATTTTTTATTGTTCCATTCTGATATATTATCATTCTAGGATACTTATGGGGTCATTATTTACCAATTTGTAATATTTTTGAGCACTAACCTATTGACCCAGTGCCCAGTGCCAGCTGCTGTTTTCTGTGCGTTTTTCACTTTGGATGTTAACTATACCAAATGAAGTCAAGTTGCCACGAAATTTTTTAATGATTTTTTTGGGGAAAACAAGACCTGGAAGCTTCGAAAGATGGCCGGGAGTCGCACCAGGGTCCCACAAGCCATCAGGGCACGCCCTGATGGCTTGGGGCCCCTTGTGGCCTTCGTGACATCGTTCTCTGGCCTATAAATTCTCATCTAACCTATAAACTATTGGGGAATGTTGCATGGGAAACAAAAATTTTCCTACGCGCACGCAGATCTATCCATGGTGATGAGAATCTACAAGAGGGAGAGTGGATCTACGTACCCTTGTAGATCGCTAAGCCGGAAGCGTTAAGAAACGCGGTTGGTGTGGTCGAACATCTTCGCGATCCAAATCGCCGAGCATCCCGCGATCACATCACGATCCATCCCGCGATCCAATCACGATCCGTCCCGCGAACTCATCACGATCCGTCTCGTGAACTCATCACGATCCTTCCGATCTAGCGCCGAACGGACGGCACCTCCGCGTTCTGCACACGTGCAGCTTGATGACGATCTCCACCTTCTTGATCTAGCAAGAGGAAGTGGAGAGGAATAAGAGTTCACCGGCAGCGTGACGGCGCTTCGGCAATGGTGGTGGAGCAATTCCGGCAGGGCTTCGCCTAAGCACTGCGGAAATCCGATCTAGAGGAGCACCGGTGGAACGGGTAGCACGTGGCCGTAAAATCAGGTGCAAAACACCCAATACCACCAGCATATATAGGAGGGAGGGAGGAGGAGGTCTGGTGCACAAGGCAGCCCTTGCGCAAGGAGGAGAGGAGGAATCCTCCTCCAATCCTATTAGGACTAGGATTCCTCCTTTCCTACTTGGAATCTCTTTCCACGTTGGCTTTTTTTCTCTCTTTCTCAAGTCCAGCCGCATGGGCCTCTTAGAGGACTTCCACCAGCCCACTAAGGGATGGTTTCCACCCTCCCAAAGCCCATGTAGCCTCTTGGGTTGAAATACCTCTCCCGATGGTCCCCCGGTACACTACCGGCACTCCCGGTACACTACCGATGAGCTCGAAACTTTTCCGGCGACCAAAATAGGACTTACTATATATGAATATTTACCTCCAAACTATTCCGGAGATCCTCGTGACGTCCGGGATATCATCCGGGACTCCGAACAACCTTCGGTCACCACCATACATAACTCTATACTACCAAAACGTCACCAAACCTTAAGTGTGCAGACCCTGCGGGTTCGAGAACTATGTAGACATGACCGAGACACCTCTACGGTCAATAACCAATGGCGGGACCTGGATGTCCACATTGGTTCCTACATATTCTATGAAGATCTTTATCGGTCAAACCTCCATGTAAAGGATTCAGTTAATTCCGTATGATGTTCCCTTTGTTCTTCGTTATGTTACTTGCCCGTGATTCGATCGTCAGTATCTCCATACCTAGTTCAACTTCGTTACTGGCAAGTCTCTTTACTCGTTCCATAATACAAGATCCCGTGACTAACACTTAGTCACATTGCTTGCAAGGCTTATTGTGATGTTGTATTACCGAGTGGGCCCTGAGATACCTCTCCGTCACACGGAGTAACAAATCCCAGTCTTGATCCATGCCAACTCAACAGACACCCTCGGAGATACCTGTAGAGCACCTTTATAGTCACCCAGTTACGTTGCGACGTTTCATACACACAAGGTACTCCTCCGATGTCAGTGAGTTGCATGATCTCATGGTCATAGGAACACATACTTTGACATGCAGAAAACAGTAGCAATAAACTGACACGATCATATGCTACGTTTGTAGTTTGGGTCTTGTCCATCACATAATTCTCCTAATGATGTGATCCCGTTATCAAATGACATCACATGTCAATGGCTGGGAAACCTTGACCATCTTTGATCAATGAGCTAGTTCACTAGAGGCATACTAGGGACAGAGTGTTGTCTATTTACCCACACACGTAATGTGTTTCCATTCAATACAATTATAGCATGGATAATAAACCATTATCATGAACAAGGAAATATGATAATAACTAATTTATTATTGCCTCTAGGGCATATTTCCAACAGTCTCCCACTTGCACTAGAGTCAATAATCTAGTTCACATCACCATGTGATTCGCATTGTTATGAATCTAACACCCAATGAGTTCTGGGGCTCGATCATGCTTTGCATGTGAGAGAGGTCTTATAGTCAACGGGTCTGTGACATTCAGATCCGTGTGTACTTTGCAAATCTCTATGCCAAACTGTAAACACTGCTACCACACTCCACTTGGTACTATTCCAAATGGCTGCTCCTACTATACGTATCCAGATTGCTACTACGAGTTATCCGGATTGGTGTTAAAGCTTGCATCGACGTAACTCTTTACGACAAACTCTTTATCACCTCCATAATCGAGAAACATCTCCTTAGTTTTTAGTTACTAAGGATAATCTTGACCACTGTCCAGTGATCCACTCCTGGATCACTCTTGTACCCCTTGACGGACTCATGGCAAGGCACACACAGGTGCGGTACACAACATGGCATACTATACAGAGCCTATGGCTAAGGCATGGGGGACGACATTCGTCCTTTCTCTTTCTTCTGTCGTGGTCGAGCTTTGAGTTTCACTCAACTTCACACCTTACAAAGCAGGCGAGAACACTTCTCTCTGACTAATCCATTTTGAACTCTTTCAAAATCTTGTCAAGGTATGTACTCACTGAAAGTCTTATCAAACATCTTGATGAATCTTTATAGATTTTGATGCTCAACAATTAGGTAGCTTTATCCAGGTCTTCCTTTGAAAAACTCTTTTCAAACAACCATTTATGCTCTCTAGAAATTCTACATCATTTCCGAATAGCAATATGTCATCCACATATACTTATCAGAAACTCTATAGTGCTCCCACTCACTTTATTGCAAATACAAGTTTCTCGTAAACTTTGTATAGACTCAAAAACTTTGATCACCTCATCAAAGTGTATATTCCAACTCCGAGATGCTTGCTTTAGTTCATAGAAGGATCACTGAAGCTTGCACACCTTTTAGCATCCTTAGGACTGACAAATCCTCCTGGTTGTATCTCATACAACCTTTCCTTAAGGAAGGAAACGATGTTTTGGCATCCATCTGCCAGATTTCATAATTGAAAAATGCAGCAACTGCTAACATAATTCCAACAGACTTTAGCATCGCTACGAGTGAGAAAGTCTCATCGCAGTCAACTCCTTGAACTTGTCGTAACCTACTTTGCAACAAGTCGAGCTTTAGAAATGGTAACATTTACCATCAGCGTCTGTGTTCATTTTAAAGATCCATTTGTACTTAACAACTTGCCGTCCAACGAGCAAGTCCACCAAAGTCTATACTTGGTTTTCATACATGGATCCTTTCTCGGATTTCATGGCCTCTAACCATTTGTTGGTTTTCGGGCCCATCATCGCTTCTCCATAGTTCGTAGGTTCATCGTTGTCCAACAACATGACCTCCAAGACAGGGTTGTCGTACCGCTCAGGAGCAGTACACGTCCTTGTCGACCTACGAAGTTCGATAGTAACTTGATCCAAAGCTTCATGATCATCATCATTAACTTCCTCTTCAACTGACGTAGGCTTCACAGAAACATCTTTCTGCGCTGCGCTACTTTCTGGTTGAAGTAAAGGTTCAATAACCTCATCAAGCTCTATTTTCCTCGTAGGTCAATAGTAACTTGATCCGAAGCTTCATGATCATCATCATTTACTTCCTCTTCAACTAACGTAGGCTTCACGGAAACATCTTCCCGAGCTACGCTACTCTCTGGTTGAAACAGAGGTTCAATAACCTCATCAAGTTCTATCCTCCTCCCACTCAATTCTTTCAAGAGAAACCTTTTCTCGAGAAAGGACCCAGTTTTAGCAAAAACATTTTATGCTTGGATCTGAGATAGAAGGTTCACCCAACTGTTCTTAGGGTATTCTATGAAGATGTATTTGTCCGCTTTGGGTTCGAGCTCATTAGGTGAAAACATTTTCCACACAAGCGTCGCAGCCCCAAACATTAAGAAATGACAGCTTAGGTTTCTATCAAACCATAATTCACACGGTGTCATCTCAACGGATTTAGATGGTGCCCTATTTAAAGTGAATGTAGTTGTCTCTAATGCGTAACCCCAAAATTATAGTAACAAAACGATAATAGACATCATAGCACGCACCATATCCAATAGAGCATGACTATGACGTTCGGACACACCATCACACTATGGTGTTCCAGGTGGCTTGAGTTGTGAAACAACTTTCACATTGTCTAAAGTTGTATGCCAAACTCGTAACTCAGATATTCACCTCCACGATCATATCGTAAACATTTTTATCTTCTTGTCACGATGATCTTAAACTTCACTCTGAATTTGCTTGAACCTTTCAAACGATTCAGACTTGTGTTTCATTAAGTAAATATACACTATATCTACTCAAATCATCAGTGAAGGTAAGAAAATAATGATATCCACTGCACGCTACAAGACTCATTGGATTGCATACATCAACATGTATCATTTCCAATAAATCACTTGCCCGCTTCATCAAAACAGAAAATGGGGTCCTTAGCATCTTGACCAAGAGGCATGGTTCGCATGTCTCAACCGATTTGAAATCGAATGAGTCCAAAGATCCATCAGCATGGAGTTTCTTCATGCGTTTTATACGAATATGACATTTAGCAGTAGTGCCACAAGTATGTGGTACTATTATTATTAACTTTGTATCTTTTCGGCATCAATGTGATGAACATGTGTATTACTATGATCAAGTTTCAACAAACCATTCATACTGGGTGCATGACCGTTGAAGGTATTATTCATGTAAATAGAATAACCATTATTCTCTAACTTAAATGAATAACCGTGTTGCAATGAACATGATCTAATCACGTTCATGCTCAACGCAAAAACACCAAATAACATTTATTTAGGTTCATCACTAATCTCGAAGGTAGAGAGAGCGTGCGATGTTGATCACATCAACCTTGGAAACATTTCCAACACACATCGTCACCTCACACTTAGCTAGTTCTTCGTTTATTCCGTAGCTTTTATTTCGAGTTACTAACATTTAGCAACCGAACCGGTATCCAATACCCAGGTGCTACTAGGAGTACAAGCAAGGTACACATCAATAACACGTATATCAAATATACTTTTGTCGACGTTGCCAGCCTTCTTATCTACCAAGTATCTAGGGTTGTTTCGCTTCAGCGACCTCTCTCCTCATAATTGAAGCACATAGTCTCGGGTTTGGGTTCAACTTTGGGTTGCTTCACTGGAGCAGCAGCTGACTTGCCATCCATGAAGTTTCCCTCCTTGCCCTTGCCCTTCTCGAAACTAGTGGTTATACTAACTATCAACACTTGATGCTCCTTCTTGATTTCTACCTTCGCGGTGTCAAACATTGCGAACAGCTCAGGGATCATTAATTCTATCCCTGGCATTTTATAGTTCATCACCAAGTTCTAGTAGCTTAGTGAAAGTGTCTTGGAGAACTATATCAATCACTATCTTATCTGGAAGATGAACTCCCACTCAATTCCAGCGATTGTAGCACCCAGACAATCTGAGCACATGCTCAACGATTGAGCTATTCTCGTTCATCTTGCAGGCAAAGAATCTTGTTGGAGATCTCATATCTCGCAACACGGGCATGAGCCTGTGATCCTAGTTTCAGCCCTTAGAACATCTCATATGTTCCGTGACGTTCAAAACGTTTCGAAGCCTCAATTCTAAACCGTAATGCATGACACACTAAACTATCAAGTAGTCATCAGCACGTACCTGTCAGATGTTCACAACATCTACAGACGACGCTAGAGGGGTTGGCGCATCGAGCGGTGCATTAAGGACATAAGCCTTCTGTGCAGCAACGAGGACAATCCTCAGATCACGGAGCCAATCCGCAATATTGCTACCATCATCTTTCAACTCTATTTCTCTAGGAACATATAAAAATTCAAGGGAGCTACAGCGCGAGCAAGTAATCTACAACATAATTTGCAAAGACACTACTGACTATGTTCATGATAATGAGTTCAATTAATCATATTACTTAAGAACTCCCACTCAAATTGACATCCCTCCAGTCATTCGAGTGATACATGATCCAAATTCACCAACTCAAGTCCGATCATCACGTGAGTTGAGGTGGTTACAATGGTGAACATCATCATGTTGATCATATCTACTATATGACTCATGTTCGACCTTTCGGTCTCTTGTGTTCCGAGGCCATGTTTATACATGCTAGGCTCGTCAAGTTTAACCCGAGTGTTCTGCGCGTGCAACACTGGCTTGCACCGTTGTATGTGAACGTAGAGTCTATCACACCCGATCATCACGTGGTGTCTCAACACGACGAACTTTCGCAACGGTGAACACTCGGGGAGAACACAATTTATCTTGAAATTATGTGAGAGATCACCTTATAATGCTACCGTCGTCCTAAGCAAAACAAGGTGCATAAAAGGATTAACATCACATGTAAATCATAAGTGACATGATATGGCCATGAACTTGTGCTTTTGATCTCCATCATGAAAGCACTAGCATGATCTCCATCGTCACCGGCATGACACCATGATCTCCATCATCTTGATCTCCATCAACGTGTCGCCATCGGGGTTGTCGCGCCCACCATGCTTGTACTACTATTGCTACCGTTTAGCGATAAAGTAAAGCATTACATAGCGCTTAATGATTGACACGCAGGTCATACAATAATTAAAGACAACCCTATGGCTCCTGCCGGTTGCCGTACTCATCGACATGCAAGTCGTGATAATCTATACATCACATGATCATCTCATACATCACATATATCACATCATGTAATTGGCCATATCATATCACAACATACCCTACAAAAACAAGTTAGACGTCCTCTAATTGTTGTTGCATGTTTTACGTGGTTGCTATGGGTATCTAGCAAGAACAATTCTCATCTACGCAAAAACCACAATGGTGATACACTAGTTGCTTTTCAACCTTCTCAAGGACCGCCTTTGTCGAATCCGATCTAACTAAAGTGAGAGAAACTGGCACCCGCAAGCCATCTATGCAACAAGTTGCGGTAGAGGGAACCGGTCTCTCATAAGCATACGAGTAATGTTGGTCCGAGCCGCTTCATCTCACAATACCGCTGAACCAAAATCCGGCCAAGGGAGGAAGCAATCTAAGCATCAACACCCACAAAACTCTTTGTGTTCTGCTTGAGATCTCATCTACACATAGACCTAGCTCTGATACCACTGTTGGGGAACGTTTCATGGGAAACAAAAAAATTCCTACGCACACGCAGATCTATCCATAGTGATGAGCATCTACGAGAGGGAGAGTGGATCTACGTACCCTTGTAGATCGCTAAGCCGGAAGCGTTAAGAAACGCGGTTGGTGTAGTCGAACATCTTCGCGATCCAAATCGCCGAGCGTCCCGCGATCACATCACGATCCATCCCGCGATCCAATCACGATCCGTCCCGCGAACTCATCACGATCCGTCCCGTGAACTCATCACGATCCTTCCGATCTAGCGCCGAACGGACGGCACCTCCGCGTTCTGCACACGTGCAACTTGATGACGATCTCCACCGTCTTGATCCAGCAAGAGGAAGTGGAGAGGAAGAAGAGTTCACCGGCAGCGTGACGGCGCTTCGGCAATGGTGGTGGAGCAATTCCGACAGGGCTTCGCCTAAGCACCGCGGAAATCCGATCTAGAGGAGCACCGGTGGAACGGGTAGCACGTGACCGTAAAATCAGGTGCAAAACACCCAATACCACCAGTATATATAGGAGGGAGGGAGGAGGAGGGCTGGCGCACAAGGCAGCCCTTGCGCAAGGAGGAGAGGAGGAATCCTCCTCCAATCCTATTAGGACTAGGATTCCTCCTTTCCTACTTGGAATCTCTTTCCACCTTGGCTTTTTTTTCTCTCTTTCTCAAGTCCAGCCACATGGGCCTCTTAGAGGAATTCCACCATCCCACTAAGGGCTGGTTTCCACCCTCCCACAGTCCATGTAGCCTCTTGGGTCGAAATACCTCTCCCGATGGTCCCCCGGTACACTACCGGCACTCCCGGTACACTACCGATGAGCCCGAAACTTTTCCGGCGACCAAAATAGGACTTCCTATATATGAATCTTTACCTCCGGACCATTACGGAGCTCCTAGTGACGCCCGATATCTCATCCGGGACTCCGAACAACCTTCGGTCACCACCATACATAACTCTATACTACCGAAACGTCACCAAACCTTAAGTGTGCAGACCCTGCGGGTTCGAGAACTATGTAGACATGACCGAGACACCTCTACGGTCAATAAACAATGGCAGGACCTGGATGTCCACAGTGGTTCCTACATATTCTACGAAGATCTTTATCGGTCAAACCTCCATGTAAAGGATTCAGTTAATCCCGTATGATGTTCCCTTTGTTCTTCGGTATGTTACTTGCCCGAGATTCGATCGGCGGTATCTCCATACCTAGTTCAATCTCGTTACTGGCAAGTCTCTTTACTCGTTCCATAATACAATATCCCGTGACTAACACTTAGTCACATTGCTTGCAAGGCTTATTGTGATGTTGTATTACCGAGTGGGCCCTGAGATACCTCTCCGTCACACGGAGTAACAAATCCCAGTCTTGATCCATGCCAACTCAACAGACACCCTCGGAGATACCTGTAGAGCACCTTTATAGTCACCCAGTTACATTGCAACGTTTGATACACACAAGGTAGTCCTCCAATGTTAGTGAGTTGCATGATCTCATGGTCATAGGAACACATACTTTGACATGCAGAAAACAGTAGCAATAAACTGACACGATCATATGCTACGTTTGTAGTTTGGGTCTTGTCCATCACATCATTCTCCTAATGATGTGATCCTGTTATCAAATGACATCACATGTCAATGGCTAGGAAACCTTGACCATCTTTGATCAACGAGCTAGTTCACTAGAGGCATACTAGGGACAGAGTGTTGTCTATTTACCCACACATGTAATGTGTTTCCATTCAATACAATTATAGCATGGATAATAAACGATTATCATGAACAAGGAAATATGATAATAACTAATTTATTATTGCCTCTAGGGCATATTTCCAACATAAACATCAGAGGAGGTCCCGAAACACTTTTTATGCCACCGCAAGTCTCTGTTCTGACGGGAGCCCATCTAGAGCTCTGTTCCGACATCCTGCCGGAGGCGGGATCGATCACGGAGGGCCTCTTCATCAACCTTGTTCCCCTCATGATGATGCATGAGTAGTTCACCATAGACCTACGGGTCCGTACGTAGTATCGAGGTGGCAATCTCTCTCTCTCTCTCTTGATATTCAATACAATGTTCATCGCATATTTGCCTTGATCTATCCGATGTAATCCCTTTGTATGGTGTGTTTGTTAGGATCCAATGAATTGTGGGTTTATGTTAAATTATTTGTGATAAATATTCGAGTCTTCTATGAATTATAATATGATTCTTATGTGCATGATCATCACAATATCGTAATGCTCTTCGGTCTATTAAGATAGTTTGGGCAACTAGATTGATATTTCTTCGGTGGGAGTGGTGCCTTGTAGTAGGTTCAACCTAGCGAGTTTCTATATGCCAGTGATAGAAGGGGACAAGATACGTTTTTGTGTTGCTGCTACTAAGGATAAAACTACGGGGTTAATTCATATTGATTCTACATCATGTCATCGTTCACCAAGCATTACTCTATTTTACTTAATACTCTAGATGCATGCTGGATAGCGGTCGATGGGTGGAGTAATAGTAATAGGTGCAGGCATGAGTTACCCTATTTTCTTATGGACGTGATGCCTATATAAACATGATAATTGCCATATCGCATAACTATCCACTTTTCTATCAATTGCCCAACAGTAATTTGTTTACCCACCATATGTTATTTCTATGAGAGATGCCACTAGCGAACACTACGGCCCCCGGGTCTATTCACACATATATTTACAAACGTTATCATTATCTCGCTATTATTATTTTCCTTTTATTTTATTTTTCAATTTACAATTATCTACACAACTCACTTGCTTGCAAATAACGAGATCAAGGGGATTGACAATCCTCTTGCTGACGTTGGGTGCAAGTTGTTTGTTTTTTTGTGTGCAACCGCTGAAGATGGTTGAGGATTGGTATTCCTATTGGTTTGATAAACCTTGGTTTCATAATTGTGGGAAATACTTACCCACATTGTGCCATGATAACCCGTTCCTCTTCACGAAAAACCCAACGTAGATCACAAGTATCATTCGACCATGTCTCGCAGCATGGGTTCGGACAAGCCTGAAACCTACCTTTATAACTACCTAGTTATAGAGTAGCATTTGGTCGGCCCAAAGCAGGTTTGACACCATACCGAATACATCTGCCAACTCTGCACTAGAGACTCATAGATGACATATCGTTGCGTGCGTCTCATAGTTGGGTCCGTTTGACTCGGATCCGACTATGTCGAATCTGACCAGATCCTTTCGAGTCCATATTATCCGGTTAGCATCCAATGCTCCATGGCAAGTGAGACCAAGCCATCCATCATGTCATATACTAGTCTAATCACCTATGCGTACACACAACCTTTTGACTAGGGACTTTTTAGGACAATCATCATACAATGCATAGTTCCACAAACAAGTCATGTACTTGTTGATACACATCACTGATAATGTCCAAGGACTATATTTATTCATAAACACATAAATATCACCATACTTTATTGGCTCTAGGGCATATCTCCAACACAGAGCACATATGATCAAATTGCGACTCCATATCAACATTGGGCGTGTCGAAAGTCCCCAACGTGTGTTCCGTGTTGAACCCAAGTTGCTCCTTTGAGCAAGGAATCAGATGTGTCGTGTGCTCCATGTTAAAACCAAATGGCTGCACCAATCAGGGAATCGGATGTGCGACAAAATGCACATCGGTAGTCTCGTAGGAGCCAACAGGGTGGGACAAGATCGCAGCCTCCGAACACACTGGGTCAACAAACTCCTCACTCCCCGCTGATGGAACAATAGGGTCCACCTCATCACACCAAGCAGTAGGCGATATTTGAGGATGGGCGGCAATGCTTCATCAAGCATAGGGTCAACATACCGTGAATCAGTGAACATCGGGCCCGACGAGAGTGCTACAGCAAGAAGATCCTCCCTGTGAGGGAGGATGCAACATTCCGCGGGTCGAGCCGAACGATCTCCAAGAGACACCAGCATGAGACACCAGCTTCGATCCTCTCCAAGAAGGAAGACGTGTGCAACATCCACTGATGGAGGTTGGAGGCCTCCTCCTTCAATGGCACAACAGCTGCATCTACGTCGACCTATAGGTCCCCATGCAGGAGGCATGCTTGATCGTGAATGTCGTCTTGAGGCTGGCGTCTGTGACATGAATCGCGTCGGCCGACGGGAGCGGGGTTGGAGGGTGAGGAGTGCTAGCAACAATCGTGGCCCACGACTGAGCACCCTGCTCTCTAGGTATGGAATTCTGCCTGGTGGACACAGACGCAACTTGGCACAGAGCTTTCTTTGAGGCGCGTCACGTGTGGCAGTCACGCTCCTAGTGACCGGAGAGGTTACAAGAGATGGAGCGAACATCATCAGGGCATGTCGAAGCACGGTGTTGTGGAGCGAGCGATGCGAGGCAATGAAAACACAAGCTAGCCATCCGATTGTTGAATCAGAGGAAGCTACCATGGGCTTCTTCCTCACGCGAACGTAGCATGTGGGTGCCCGATGCGCCATCGCATCACCGAGCACCACTATGCTGCGGTGAGCAGCGTGACTTTGTAGCCGACAACCATGGGGCCTCATCCTGAGGCGAGGCCACGGTGCGAGGGGACACTGGAAGAACCCCTGCAACCACCTCATAGCCAAGACGATAGCCGATAGGGGCAGTAATGGTGGAGTGCAGGCCGACCCATACAGTGAAGGCAAGTACTTCGTCCCTCAACCGGGGAGGGGAGCACCGTCGAACGCTCCCTGTTAGGAGAGGATGCCGCAGAGTCCAGGACGACCTCGTCGGCCGCAGACGACATGGAGGAGCGTGGTGGGGGCGATCGAAGGTGATGTGCACACGGGGCTCACACCATGGTTTGAAACCAACGGGGAGGAGCACAGGAGGAGCCGTTGCTCCTCCCATAGAGCCCAGAATGAAAGAGGGGGCAGCGCCCCGATGACGGCGGGAGCGTCGTGTTGGGGAACGTTGCATGGGAAACAAAACATTTCCTACGCACACGCAAGATCTATCCATGGTGATGAGCATCTACGAGAGGGAGAGTGGATCTACATACCATTGTAGATCGCTAAGCGGGAAGCGTTAAGAAACGCGGTTGGTGTAGTCGAACGTCTTCGCGATCCAAATCGCCAAGTGTCCCGCGATCTCATCACGATCCGTCCCGCGATCCAATCACCATCCATCCCGCGAACTCATCACGATTCGTCCCGCGATCTCATCACGATCCGTCTCGCGATCTTGATCACGGTCCTTCTGATCTAGCGTCGAACGGACAACACCTCCGCGTTCAGCACACGTACAGCTCGATGACGATCTCCGCCTTATTGATCCAGCAAGAGGGAGCATAGAGGTAGACAAGTTCTCCGGAAGCGCGACGGCGTTGCGGCGATGCTGGTGGAGCTATTCCGGCAGGGCTTCACCTAAGCACTGCAGAAAACCGATCTAGAGGAGAAACTATGCACTAGAGGAGAGGGTGGTACGTGGCTAAAAATCTAGTGCCAAAAACCCTAAAACCTCTAGTATATATAAGAGGAAGAGAGGAGGAGGCTTGGCCCAAGGGCCAAGCCATCTAGGCTTCGGCCGAACTAAGGAGGAGAGGAGGATTCCTCCTCCAATCCTAGTAGGACTTGGACTCCTCCTTATTTTGGTCTTTTTGCCTTTTTCCACCTTTTTCTCTTTGGGCTTTTCTTCCCAGACGCATGGGACTTATGTGGGACTTCCATCAGCCCACTAAGGGCTGGTATTCACTCTCCCACAGCCCATGTAGCCTCTTGGGTCGAAATACCCCTCCCGATGGTCTCCCGGTACACTCCCGGCACTCCCGGTACACCACCGATGAGCCCGAAACTTTTCCGGCGACCAAAATAGGACTTCCTATATATCAATCTTTACCTCCGGACCATTCCGGAGCTCCTCGTGATGTCCGGGATCTCATCTGGGACTCCTAACAACCTTCGATCACCACCATACATAACTCTATACTACCGAAACGTCACCGAACCTTAAGTGTGTAGACCGTGCGGGTTCGAGAACTATGTAGACATGACCGAGACACCTCTACGGTCAATAACCAATAGCGGGACCTGGATGCCCACATTGGTTCCTACATATTCTACGAAGATCTTTATCGGTCGAACCTCTATGTCAAGGATTCAGTTAATCCCATATGATGTTCCCTTTGTTATTCGGTATGTTGCCCGAGATTCGATCGTCGGTATCTCCATACCTAGTTCAACCTCGTTACCGGTAAGTATCTTTACTCGTTCCATAATACAAGATCCCGTGACCAACACTTAGTCACATTGCTTACAAGGCTTATTGTGATGTTGTATTACCGAGTGGGCCCTGAGACACCCCTTCGTCACACGGAGTAACAAATCCCAGTCTTGATCCATGCCAACCCAACAGACACCCTCGAAGATACCTGTAGAGCACCTTTATAGTCACCCAGTTACGTTGCGACGTTTGATACACACAAGGCACTCCTCCGGTGTCCGTGTGTTGCATGATCTCATGGTCATAGGAACATATACTTGACATGCAGAAAACAGTAGCAATAAACTGACACGATCATATGCTACGTTTGCAGTTTTGGTCTTGTCCATCACATCATTCTCCTAATGATGTGATCCCATTTTCAAATGACATCTCATGTACATGGCTAGGAAACCTTAACCATCTTTTGATCAACGAGCTAGTCTATTAGAGGCATACTAGGGACATGGTTTTGTCTATGTATCCACACATGCATCTAAGTCTCCGATCAATACAATTATAGCATGGACAATAAACGAATATCATGAACAAGGAAATATGATAATAACTAATTTATTATTGCCTCTAGGGCATATTTCCAACACGTCGTAGACGTCGGAGTCAATAGGCCCAGAACTAAGTTGTCCCGTGTCTCGGCAGCCGAAGCGGAGTCAACCACATCAGCTTTAGAGACCCGGAGATAAGGTGACACCGAGGGTGATGGAGGTTGCGAGAGCTCCATGCTCACCCGCGTGTAGACATCTAGCTTCCGTTGGTCGCACAAGGAGCTGCCCGGGATCTCGCTGAATGCGGGAGGCCGAAGGAGCGAAGACGACCTCGCAGTTGGGATGGATGGGAGACATACACGGTTTGGAGGGATGAAGAGAGGACGGGACATGGCTTTCGGATCCGTGTTGGACGGAGGCTGGGGAGGCTGGAGCGAGGAGAACAGATAGGCGGCGCCTCGCGCGTGGCCGATACGACCCTGGTCGCGAGAGCTCTCATGAGGATCTAAAACGAGGAGGGGTCTCGGATCAAACCTAGGACCTCCTGATTGTGAGCAAACACGCTGACCAGTGGGGATGTGCGCATGTTCAACAAACTAAATGATTTATTTATGGCCCTATTTATTATTGTTTACGTCCAAAGACCTACGCTTGGAGTAGATTTCCATATTGGGGTGCTTATAATTGAGTTGGGTCTAATACTAAATCAGTCACTTTATTCAGATGGAGCCTGATGCGGTAATACCATGATGTTTGCTTGTGCAAAATATCAATGGTTGGAATCAAAACAAAAGTTCGTTCCAATTTTGGTTTGGATGCCAATTGACGATATATTTGAATTCTGTTTCATGAGCTTTATTTTTTTGCGGGGGTCATGAGCTTCATATTGTTTTACATGGCACTAAGGACTTTCCATTATAAATTTGGCTTGTATTTTTTTTTACGGGTCTTGGCTTGTATATTTCAATTTAGACATTGGTGCTTCTCTATATTTTTTAGAACACACATAAGCCTATGTATTAATAATAACTAGTTAAATCTCACTTCACACCTAATGAACCATCAATTTGACATTGAGATCCATGCAAGATTTTTTTTTCCTTGAGCTTTAAAAGCAAAGATTTCATTTTTTTATAAGGGTGAACCTTTTTGGATTTGTAAGAACAAATTTCTAAAATCGTCTGTATATAATTAATTAATTCACCTAGCACTAGCCTGCCAGTGATTTTAAGGGCTTGTTTGGATGGCATTCCGGAGCTGCCGTACCAAATTATGGACGTCCAGCCGTTGAATCATAGATTGGCAGTGTATTTGCATGAAATTATTTTATTTTTCTCACGATCTGCTCCCGTAGCTCAGTTGGTTAGAGCGTTGGTCTTATGAGCCGAAGGTCGCGGGTTCGAGCCCCGCCGGGAGCAAAAGCGCGCACAACATTTTATTTTATTTTTATTTGATCGCCACGCGCTGGCGATCCTTGGCAGCAAATTCCTTCGCCAACAATTCAGCGCGTCCGTGTTTTGCTCTGCTTTCGAGATTCGTTACCATCCTTTTCATTTGGGCCTATGCCTTGTAAAATCGTTGCTTGTGGGCAATGGTAGATTTTTTGAGGTAGTCCGCTGTGAAGAGGTGGTGTGCTAGCATGTTTTTTCTCTGGTTTGGCTCCCACATTTTGCTTTTATATATCCATTGTAGAACTGATGTGAGGGTGGATTCTTTAATGGAAATTGACGAGCAGGCACGTTGTATCAATATAAAAAAAAATTGTTTTGGGGATGCAATCAAAACATCGCAATACGGATCGAATGCATCCATGTAACTTGTCACTTTTTTGCCTCAAAATCTGCTACCCAAGAATTGCTCTTTTGTCCGACCCAAGAATTGCACCACAACCTCCCTAAAAAAGAGAATTGCAACAAAACCAGCACTCCCTCCTGCCTTCGCCATCGTCGGTGGGAGTCGCTGGGTAAAGGTCTGTGTCGGCGGGGCCTTTTTTTCCTCCATCTCAAGGCTGGGTTGCGCGGGCCGTTCTTTTCGGCGCGAGTTAAGTATGTGCACGCGCTTAGGGCGGCAAGGCAACTCGGGGTGGTAGAGGGATGCGAGGTTCCAGGTTGCACGATCTGGCACATGGGGTCATGCGGTGGCACATGGTGGCTGTGTTGGATGGCCGACATGTGTGCAAAGGGTGGTATGACGTGGGCCTGCAGGGTGGGTCGCTAGCACAGGTGGGGGAGGCTTTGAGTTGCATGGACCTGGTGCATGAATTTGGAGCGGTGGCGCTGTTGACCAGGAGGCGCGGCTCGAAGTCTCGGGGTAGGCGCATTGAGGTGACTTCGTGTTGTGGTGGTGGTGGATCTGCCATCTTTGGTCTCCGGCTGGTGTGCAACACGTGTAGGGCGCGACGGCTCGTCTGCGTCCAGTGGTCCTGCTCCAGATCGAGCGCTGATGGGTCAGGTAATCCGTGAAATGGAATAGCCGTCGATGGTCTCCGCAAGGTGTGGGTGGCTGCTATGTGCCTCCTCGTCAAGGATCATGTTTGGTGGTGGTTGATGGGCTTGCCAGCGCTGGTATGGTTTGATATGCGAATGCGGGTGTGTGGGGAGCTCGGTGAAGACCGAGTGATAGTGATGACTATAGTTGTTGTTCGCCTACTTGGAGGCACGTCGTTGCTACCACACCCTTCCCGCGTGGATTTGGTTGCGGTTGCGGTTGCGGCTCCGGGGCGACCCTAGTTTATATGTGTTTCCTTCGCGAGGGCTTCGTCTTTGGAACATGGCATCTACAAGCGGAACTAGTGGAGGGCGACAAGATTGGTGTCAAGGCTTTTGTGGCAACGAGGACGGGGCTTTCAAGGTCGGAGGCACGACAATGGTTGAGGTCATCGGCTATTCGTCGGTGGGTCTGTGAGATTGCCTCGGTTTGATTGCTACTATGAAGTCGGATCTGCGGTGGGGGGGGTCCTAGTGGCGACAATTATGAGCAACGGGTGGTCCGTTTGGTCATCTTCCGCGACACGAGCCTTGCTTGTTCTCCTTTGTGGCTCCATGTCGGAGTCGGGGTTGCATCGTCTTTGCCACGGGTGGCTGAGTTTTGGCACAAATCATTTTTGACCCTGCAGCTTCCCTACAATGTGGGTTGGATTAACGACCGTCTACGGTAAAGTTAGAGTCACTTGATCGGTGATTAGGGACGATGATGACACATGCTTGGGGAGAAGTAATGGCGATGATAGAGGAGTGCTATCGAGATGAGGCCTTCTTTTGAGTGGTGTGTGTGAGGTATCATGCGTGTTACTCGTGGTTTGTGACTCTTTTCATCCCGGTTTTTGTTAATTAACCGGACAACTCTTTTCTTCTTAATTAATGGATGAGACAATACTTTTATCTTGAATTTGATTTTCTTAAAACTTGTATTTAATTTGACGCTCTTCTTGTAACTGAACCTGTTTTTACACACAAAAATTCAAATTATTACAAATTTATACAGCTAGATAATACATCACAATAACGCATTAGAGATTTAGATACATCACTACTAGTACGAACACCTTGTAGAAGGTGACAGCATGCATGGGCCAGCAAAGAACAAACTGACACAGAGCAAACATGGTCCGATCAGCCGCGGGTAATCCTGCGGTTGCTCTTCTTCCTGGTGACCACACGCCGTGGCGGCCGTACCTCACAGTTAAACACGTAGTAGTAGTGTGGTGGCAAGTGAGATTTGGATGCAAGAACATCGAACTTGCCTTGAGGCCTAGAACCCCCATACAAGACATCCTGCATCGTCACCTTGGGAGCCCCATCTTCTCCACGAAAGGCTGCCGTTTCATAGTTACCAAGGATCGCGAAACTGTACCGGCCAGGACATGTGGATTTCTTGGGTGTAGGGACGTGCACCGGGGCGTCGTGCTCCCAGTAATCAACCGGTTGTGCTGCCCTAAAGAGGAAGGGGTTTCTCTGCCTGAACTCTCTGAAGGTCGCGAGAGTCAAGCTGCAGAACCGAGCGTCCATGTTTGATTTCAGTATCCCACGGAAGATGTTGGCGGCCACGAAGCAGCCGTCTAGCTCCCTCGCTATCTCCATGGCTGTCGACACGAGCTTCGGGTGGCCCATCACGTCCGTGCTTCCGAACGTGCGTGCCTTGAAGAAGTACCAGTAGGCTTCCGGCGTAAGGAAGTTCAGCTTGAGCGGCAGGGCTGTCCCCAAGCTCGCGATGTCGTCGGATCGGCTCGTGACTATCATCTTACTGCCGCATGCACCGCGGCCGCCTTTCGAAGCTGACCGCAGCCGTCTCCACGAACCCTCGTGGAGATCCCTGTCCAGCTCGACGATGATCAGTACCCTCTGGTCAGAAGCTCCGTCCTGGGCGAGAGTGAGATCGTCGTCGGCCCGGACGAAGACGATCCGGGAGAAGTGGTCGCGCACCCGCTCGTCGGCACAGGCGTGGTGGACGAGGGTGCTCTTCCCGACTTTTCCCGGGCCGACGATCGGCAGGACGCCGAGTGAAGCCTGATCGTCTGCTGCTTGCAATAGAAAGTTGACGACATGCTCCATCTCCATCTGGCGGCCGAACATGCATCTCTCGAGGAGCAGGTACACGCTATACGGCTGTCGGAACAGACGAGGGTATCTGCCGGAGAGATTAGGGAACTCGGGCCCCGCATGTTGGAGGGCGGCTTCGAGGCTCGCGAGAACTCGCCGCAGCTCCTTCGCGCCGCCGCCGCCAGCACGGAAACGAAGGCGTTTGGCAGGGTTGAAATTAGAGTGGAGGGAGATGGAGTGGCTCACTTGATAGACGAAGTGGTTCAGGTTGTCGCCCTGTTCTGGGGCTCCTCCGCCGCAGCTGAACGTGTCCAGGGAGTAGTAGCCTCTGTGCATCTCCATTCTCAGCGAGTTGAGCTGCTGCAGCATGGCCATGTTTGTGATGTGCCGTCCCTCGGCCTCCTCCACGACGGCGCGGATCCGGAGTAGCAGCCGTCGGAGGCTGTCCAGCCTCTCCTCCTCGGTGGCCGACATCCGGCTGTTCCGCCATTTACGGACAAGGAAAGAGATGGATTGATTGGCTACTTCACCCATGATAGCACAAACGATTGCATCCTTTATGCCGGCGGACACCTCCATTAACTCTCCTAAATTCTAGCGCAAGGCGTTCCCTTTTATCTTACCTGCTAGAGATAGATCCTGGGCGCGTATATAGACTAGGAAAAAGAAGGGCCGGCCTAGCGCGTTTCTACTATTCGAAGCAAACACGTACAAGTTAGGGATATAGTACAAAAATGGAACGATTAAGTCTCAGTTTGACTGAGATTTATCTTATACTCCCTCTCCCTCCGTACTATAATGTAAGACATTTTTTAATATTAATATAATGTTAAAAAAGTCTTACATTATGAAACGTAGTTTGAGAACGACAAATAGGGCGGACGAGGTCGTTTGCTCTCGGTACGTGGACCAATGTTACAACATACACAATGGGCCGACAGACTCAATTATTCTGGAGGAGCACGTTCGTAGCCAGGTAATTGACCGGCCAATTCACTAGCTGGTTGCCTGGTTGTTGAACCAACTGATGTTATTAAAAGTAAGCTGCTAGAGGTGGAAACGACAGAGGTCCGCGAACACGCGGCGACGGAGATGGCGAGCGAGTGAGATGAGGGCGGCGATTCCGGCGGGCACTCCGGCGGGGGAGGAACCCCGCAGGGGTATGTCCGTGATCGAGGGGCCAATCAGTGCCCAGGAGTGGGATCAGGTCAAGGCGAGATCGAGGCGTATTCTGCGGCGCTCGAGAGATCGGGAGAGAGTCCGGGAATGGATGAGGAAGCGCAAGACTGAATTGTTAGGCGTGATTTCAGGTGAGAATCCTTCCGATTCGGAGGGGGAGGGGTCAGCTACTCTTAATCTGGGCAAAGAATCTGTTAGTAGGGAGGATTTAAAGTAGGGGATTAGGGGATTAGGGGATTTTTTCCTTCTGTAGCGGGAGAGGATCCGCTAGTGTGTCCCCTGTCTTGTTCCAATCTGATACAATTTTCCAAGGCTGAAGAAAGGAGAGAGATCGGTCACAGGATTGAGGATTTATTTACACCTGATATTTCCCCGGTTTTGGAAGGAAACTGTAGTATTTAGCATAAGAGAAAGAAGGATCAAATCAGTGCGTATTATGTTAGGAAAGAGAGTCAGAGGATTGTGAGTTTGAATGAAATTAGGAGAGGAGAAATTATTAGCGCGATTTTTGCTTGGAAACTGATAATTGATGGACATTTATGCGTGTATATTAATGGAAATTACTCCCTGGTTTCGTTCTGGAAGGGGAAACTGTGAGCTATTTCATAGCAGGAGGGGTCTCTCTGTTCATCACCAAGTTCGTCAGTACAGAGCTTTTTCTCAATCTGTTTAGCAAGGGACTTGGGAGGGTCTCCCATGGCGAGCAGGGAAGAAAGAGACAGGCATGAGGGTGAGGGTTCTGAGAGGGGAGACGTCTTGGTGAGAGGGGCGACACTGCCGGCAGGGCAGCTGCCTCCGGCGTCCCTGCGAAGTGGGTTGTCACCTGCTGCTGCCAAGACCCCTGATAGCAAGGGGAAGGCTAAGCTGAGACGCCCCAGAGGCGATGGCTCGGCACTCATCATTGATATGGAGGCGGCGAGGAGGGCGGTCACCGGCTTCCTAGTGGTGGGACGCCTCCTATCACCGTTCCAAGTGAATCCACGGATCATCACCAACGAATTCCGTGCGACTTCGGCATGGAGGCTGAATGGAACGGTCACTGTCCAGGAGGTGGCCAGTGGGGATGGGAGGTTCGTCCTCAACTTCTCCGCCGAGGAGGACCGGCGGTTCGTGTTGAAGGCCCAGCCATGGCACTACAAGCGTGACGGAGTCATCTTCGCCGAATTTGACGGCAAGGGAAATCCGGCTGAGGTTGACCTTGGTGTGATGGCAATTTGGGTTTAGGTTTGTGATCTCCCTTTCGAACTAAAAACCGAGAGTATGGGCTGGACCTTAGGGGAACAACTTGGTGATATGATCGTCGTCTCTCATAGAAATCATATGATTGTAGAGAAATACATGCGCCTACGGGTGGAAGTGCCTTTGCATGAGCCTCTTAAGGCATCAGTAGAATTCACCCCGCTGGGTAGTAGCGTACTGGAAGGGAGTAGGGGCAAGTAAGAGAAATTTTCTGTTCACCGGCTCCAGCAAAAATAATTCCTCCAGAACACCGGAGGGATGTGTGGTAAGGTGACAAGAGCCGTGGGTGATCTCATGGTGAAGGACAAGGTCGCATTGGTGGCCTCGCCGACGGACGCCGAGACACTCGGAGGCCCAAGCATGCAGGGCCTTCCACTCGGTCAGGAGGGCCGGGTGCATGAGGGCCAGGCGCTGACTGTTCTAGGTACTGGCCACGGTCGGGAGGACCTGCCAATGCCGTTGACGGCTCACGCTGACCTTGGCCAGGAGGGCCAGGGGCTGACGGGTGGAGGTTGCACTCCCAGGTCCAGCTGCATGGCCAGGAGGGCCGTGTAGTGCAGAACCGGGGTGCGACCACTCCACCATCTCCTATGCTGAGTCTACCAGGTGCTGGCCATGGTCGGGAGGACCTGCCAGTGCCGCTCACGGCTCTTGCTGACTCTGGCCAGGAGGGTCAGGGGCTGGCGGGGGGAGGCTGTACCCTTCAGGTCCAGATGCATGGCCAGGAGGGCCGTGTAGTGCAGCGCATGGACGCTGCGGCTCTGCATGTGGAATGCATAGATGGCCAAAAGGGCCTGGGGAACTCTGCTTGTGGTGCTACTAGTACTCTGCAGGGTGCTACAAATTGCCAAGACCAAATTTTGTTCAAGCCAGGGGTACTGGAGGCATTATCGGGGGCTGTGGCTGGGAGGATGGCTGCTCCTGCCATGGCTAAAAATTCTGCAATGTTTACTTTTAGCGCTGGAACCATGCAGGGACAGACAAAGAGAAAGGAGAAGAGGGGGAAAAGAAGGGAGGGAATGAAAAATCTGAGAGCGCCCGTAAGGAAATTATAGGAAAAAAGAGGGGTAATCCCTTTGGGGCTCCACCAACAGGGAGTGATTTGAATTTCTCTTTTGAGAGAGAGCTAGAGAGCTATGAACAATTGTTGTATGGCGAGATGAGTGTGTCCTCGAAGAGAATTTGCATGGGAAGAGTAGAAACTATGAGAGGCGGGGATGAGATAGTCACTCATGTAGCGAAGGAAACAGAGGAGGAGGACTGTCGTGGTTTTATCACGGCAGATGTCCAGGTGAACGGACTTGGATTCGAGGCCATCACTAACGGGGTGGACTCAAAGGGGTTAGTTAGGACGAAAGACACGGATTTACCCAGGTTCGACCCCTCAAGTCGAGGTAATAGCTTACGTCCTGCTTGTGTTTGTATTGCTTGTGTATCGATTCCAAGGAGCTAGAAGCTTGACCTAGTTCTCGATTACCCCTCCTCTAAGTCGCCTCGGGTCTGCCTTTATATAAGAGGTCAGGACCATCGGGTCGTTACAATTGCTAACCGAGTCTCCCTCTATCTTCTTGTCCAAGCTGTCTATGAATCGGCTTGCACACCCGGGTCTTTTCCGTCCGGGCCGTTTGCACGGCCCACACCTTGAGCCGCCTATCTTCCTGGGCCACCAATTTTACGGCTCATCTTTGGGCCGGCTCACGAGCTAGCAACATGACTCGGAGCCTCCGGGGCGGGTCATATCGTGGGGTCATATCCCCAACATTAGGCCCCACGTTGAATTGAGCTTGCTCACTTCATCCTTCTCTTCCGTTTTTGGCGAGTCGCCCGGAAATGACCCGGCGTGACGTCATGAGATCTGCTGACGTACCATCGAATCTTTCATTAACTGTCATCTCGAGAATCGAGGCGTCCGCCTCGGTCAAACGGTGTCGTCGCCTGGATTTTCGCGCCTTCCTTAATCCCTTTTTAAATATGACCCGTGTGGGTCGGAGTTTTCCATCCTCCCACTCGTGCCTCTTCTTCTTCTTCCTGTCGGTGCCGCCCCAGCGTCCTCGTCATCCGGCGCCGTCTTCGCATCTGCACCGATCGGGCTGTTGCATCACCTTGATACGGACCAGATTTCTTCCACCGCCGCCGCCGCAACATCTCCGGTGAGTTCTCTTCTTTCTTTAGATTGCTCACCGCCGTAGCAAGGTTCCGCCGTAGCAGGGCTCCGGCACCGCCACCACGAGTATATCTCGACGTCGTTGTTACTTTTAGATCGCGCTCTTGCGCCGCCGCCGCACGCGGGCCGCCCGCACGTAATGCGTGGACCGCGATAGCCCCGCTTCATTTTCTTTCTTTCTGCTGTTCATCGTTAGGTCTGGATTTAAATCCTTTTTTGCCGCTTTTGTAGATCCGTAGCCATAGTGATAGTTTGTGGAATCTGTTTTTACGATTTAGCCGATTTTTCAGTCTTCCTTCCTCCTGTTGAGTCGCTAAGCTTCTCCGGCTCTCATCAACCAGGTCTTTTCACTTTATTCGTAGAGCCCTTAAACCTTTAAGCCATCAAAAATATTTGCTTGCACTTTTACTCATCGCGCCTTTTATCTTGCACAACACTTAAGCCGCCAATATGTCTCGTGCGTCCAACTCATGCAACTGGGTTCGTTCTTGCATTACGGAGGAGTACTTAGCAGGCTACATTGAATCGGGTGCTCTTCCTTCCAAAGAGGTTCTCAATTGGCGGGTTCCGGGCAACGAGACCCGGCCTTCTCCCCAAAAAGGAGAAATAGTAGTCTTTGCTGATCACATCGAGTGAGGGTTCGTACCGCCCGGCTCTAAGTTTTTCCGGGACGTCCTTCATTTTTATAAGCTACATCCTCAAGACTTGGCACCCAACTCTGTTCCAACATCTTCAACTTCCAAGTTCTCTGCGAAGCTTACCTGCTAAGTAAGCCGTCTGTGGGGTTCTTTCGAGAATTCTTCTATGCCAACCGCCAAACTGAAATGAAGGGTGGCCTAAGTTTAGAGCTAGGCGGCATTTCTATTCAACGCCGCCGAGATATCATCTTTCCTGCTACTCCAATGCCGAGTCACCCAAAAGATTGGAATAAGACATGGTTCTATTGCCCAGAGACCTCTCCCGAGAAAGAGCACTCATTGGGGGGTTACCATCCCTCCCGGCTTAGGACAGATACAGAGCTTCCCGGTCGGCTCTCAGCCTCGGAGCGTGCCAGATATGATCTGTTCCATGCCAAGATCAAAGAGCTCCTGGCTAACGGCTTAATAGGATTGGATTTGATCTGCTGTTGGATTTCCTAGCGGATCATGCCTTTAAGCTGTAGAGGTCGGCTTATGTGCAAGTATGAAGGCAAATATGACAGCTCATTGTGCTTCAGCGAATCAACACTGTCAGAGGATGATATTACTACTACCATCCGGAGCCTTGTCCACGAGGCCTCCGGCTCATGCAGTGCCATCGGCCTGGCGCCTTTCTGCATCAATAATCCGGCTCCCGATGTAAGTTAATCTCTTCTCATCCGTCTCTTAGACGTTGTTTGTACTTTGTTGATTTCGTATTCACTCTCCGGGTCATTCCTATAGGCCGACTCAGACTTCTGGAAGAAGGAATATGTTGCCCCTCCGAAGAAATCCAGGAAGAAGGTCGCGACTAAGAGGGCTAAAAAAGATGTCCCGCAAGATAATTTGCTTGACCCGCCACCATCATCCAACTCAGAGGTAAAATTTTAACTGCTTTGTTTGATCTTTTACCTTCCTGCTTTATTAACGCTTGTTTTACTCGCAGGATGAAGTGAAAACCAGCCGTGCCAATGCTCTTGAGGTAAATTACATTTCTTTCGGTTCAGAATGTTTCGTCCCCCGAAAGCCGCGGCGGGTTATCAGAAAAGTTTCTCTTTCTCATCCTCTTGCTTATCTGGCTCCCAATTTTCTCTTAAAAAAGCAACAGCAAGTCGAGCGTCGACAGACTCGAAGCACCGGCTCTATTGAGCTCATGTCTGGGCTACCAAACTCTCCGGCTCCAAAGAAACGCCCCGTCGAGGTTTAAGTCTCTTCTTTTCCTTTGACTTTCCTTTGTAAACTTGATACTTTCTTCACCTTTCCGTTTTATTCTTTTTAGAAATCTCCTTCCTCCGGCGACTCTTCGGCGTCAATTCTACCACTGCCCAAGATCAATCCGCTGGAAGCATTCCTTACTATGGTATCTGGATATCCAGCTGTTAATATGATAGCAACATCTTCAACTGTTGATCCTTCTATTTTGCAGTGCTCAAGTTAAACGTCGCAAGACCAACAAGCCCTCCTCCGGCCCAGTTATCCAAGAGCCGGAGCCCGAACAACCGGAGGAGGCTAAAGCAGAAGAAAATCCACCAGCTGCCTCCACAGAGCCAACTGCTGCTGATACCATCATGGAGAGCCCTCCAAGGGCTCCTTCAAAATCGGCGACTCCTGCCAAGACCCCTGAAACTCCAGATGTTGTTATCACCGGGTCTGGTCATCAAACGCCTCCGGCTCATGTGTTGACCAAACATACAGAGCCGACTGGAGCCTCGAAGAAGCTAAACTTTGACTCTTCGTGCGAGAAGATGATAGTCAAAGAGCTCCACGCCGGGTATATAAACCGGGTTACCACCAGCCGGGATCTGGAACTTCGGTTGGTCTCTTCAATGAAGACAAAAAATGAGGTACCTTTCCTTCTTACCATATCCTTACTTAGCCCCCAAAAGCCGGTTTAACGTACTCAATCGTTGAGCCGGGTCTTTCTATGACCTCTATAGATATTGTCATGCCAAATTCCCTTAGAATTGCTTTAGCTTAGTACTGTAGATAAAGTAAACCGCTAATCGTAGCCCCCAAGGGCCGTCTCAGATTATATTTGAGTTGGGTCTTTAATGTAGACAGCTTGAAGATCTAATCGTAGCCCCCAAGGACCGGCTCAAACTTGATCGAGTTGAGTCGGTGCTTCCATTATTAGTATATTGAAGAGCCATAGTGTAGCCCCCAAGTTCCGGATTAGCTTCGAAGGAGATGAACTGGAACTGCATTGCATACTGAAAGATCAAATATACATTAGCCCCCAAGTGTCAAATATATTGCTTGCAATCTGTTTGAGACTTGCATAAATTTGCTTTTAACACTCGTCCTGTATTTTGGCGACTTATCCTGTATTTTGATGTATTATAGGAAGCTTTAAATGAAGCCGGGTCTCAGTTGACGGATCTGAAGGCCAACCTGGCGGCTCAGCAAGAAGCCCGAAGCATTGCTGACGAAAAGTGCCGGCTTCTCTCTGAGGAGCTGACCAATGCCACTGCTGAGCTTACCTCTTTGAAAGAGACGGCAGAATCTGAAAAGGCCGCTCTGACCAAACAGGCGGACGACGCCGACCAGCGGCTTATAGCTGTGGCGGAGGAACTCCAAGGCCTGAAGCGGCACATAGCGAAGATGTCAGCCGCCCTATTTGGTAAGTTTCTGTTTTACTTTGTATTTTAACATTGCTATTGAAAAACTGGCGACTCATTAACTTTATCCGGCTTATCCAGGTCCCAGGAGCCGGCAGTTGGCTTCTGATAGCCTTCTACCACTGAAGGCCGTCTATACCTTTGCGGAACAACTATACTGCGACGTCATCTTCACAATCAAGAGTGTTCAGTATAAGGAGAAGATCCCCACCGCTCTGAAAGGGGTCTTGGAACTCTTCTCCATAATGCCCAAGCAGATAGAAGAGCTGAAGAAGTCCGCCTTCCGCCAAGGAGCCGTCGCTGGATTGAGCCGGGCTCTGGCCTTCGCCCCCGAGCTAACGCCGACTGAAATGATGGATGGTTACCCGTCCAAAAGAGATGACGACTCAAAATTCATCGAAGAAGATTACATCCGGTGTGTCAAAGAGTCGCGTTATCTGGCCTCTGTACTGGCGGATGAAGCTGACTTGAGCACTTATCAGGTGGCTTATGACGTAGAAGAGAAGAGGACCCGCGGGCCTCTCTATGAGTGGAAGGATCTGACAGTAAGGATCTTTTCCCTTGTGAGCTTGACGTGTCCCCTTTCCTTGAAGGGTCTTTCGTTGCTCTGGCTGACTGTAATTGGGAATTGGGAAATCTCCAGATAAAGCCAACAGAAGACCCGGAGCAGGATGAGCCGACCAATAACTGAATTTTGTTCTTTTAATCTTTCTGAGCACAGACTCATGTAATGACCCGCCGTGAGCGGTTGACAATGCCTTTTGCTTCTTCCGAGAGTAGTTTTTGTAATAGAGTAAACATGACCCTGTCGTTTGGCGGCTGTATATATTTGCACCTCTCTGTGTGCACTTTGCTTCTCTCTGTGTTTCAATTTTAATGTGTTGCTGGCTCTCCATGGATATACCTTGAGCTTTTCTGATGAGAGGTGTCTGTCTTTGAAGACGCCATTCCTTCTCCAAAATATTAGAGCCGGATAATCTCTTTGAAAACTCAATTTTGTCAACCGGAGCAACATGGCTCCGATTTTTGTCAGATGAATCCATTAAGGAGCCGATTGTCGTAGGATAATATAAGCTATACCTGATGGTAAGAAGCCTCTATCGACAACTGCGGCTATTGATGAACCGGAAGCGGCTTAAAGCCGGCTGTATGAAGGGTAATGTAAGCTATACCTGACGGTAGGAAGCCTCCTTTTAACAGCAAATGATGTATGTGCGAACGCCGGCTGTCGATGGGCGATGTAAGCTATACCTTAAGGCAAGAAGCCTCCATCGACAGCCGCGACTAATAATTAGCCTGAGACGACATAAAGCCGGCTGTTTGAAAGGAGATGTAAGCTATACCCGAAGGCAAGAAGCCTCTTTCAACAACTACAGTTGATAAGCAACTGAGGTTTGGCGTAAAACGCCGGTTGTTAGGGTGAGATAAGCGAACCCGTTGGTAAGAAGCCCCCTTCGACAACCGCGGTTAATAAGTAACCGGAAGTGGCATAAAGCCGGCCATTAGGGTGAGATAAGCGATACCCGTCGGTAAGAAGCCCCCTTCGATGGCCGCAGTTGATAAGCAACTAGAATTTGGTGTACACACTGTTGTCTTAGGATCATGTAAGATATACCAAAGGTAAGAAGCCTCCATCAACAACAGCACTTAATGTAACCAAACTAGGCATAAAGCCAACTATGCAAGGGAGATGTAAGCTATACCCGGAGGCAAGAAGCCTCCTTGCAACAGTTTAATAACAGTTGGTTGTGCAAAGGAGATGTAAGCTATACCCGAAGGCAAGAAGCCTCTTTGCAACAGTGCTTAATTGGGCATAACGCCGGCTGTGCAAGGGAGATGTAAGCTATACCCAAAGGCAAGAAGCCTCCTTGCAACAGCGTAAAAGCAGACCGTGTAGGGGAGATGTGAGCTATACCCGAAGGCAAGAAGCCCCCCTGTAACAGCGCTTGATAGGGCATAAAGCCGGATCAGCCGTTTTGACGGCGAATAAACCACTTTAACTCAAATTTTTAAGCCGGAAAAATTTCATCTTGATTGCACAAAGGTATACATAAGAGCGGAGGCCCCTGTCTTTGTGAGGATGCTAGCTTTTACTCATGTAAGCATGATATATACAATGATAGCGGCTTTCAATGCCTGCTAAGTAAAGTATGGTCGCAAATGTGCGATATTCCATGGCCGCAACGTCTCTTGACCCGCGGTTTCCGATTCATCTCAGATATCAATGAGGTAATATGATCCATTGTTAAGGTTTTTACTGATCACAAAAGGCCCCTCCCATGGTGGAGATAACTTATGCATTCCAGATTGGTCTTGAATCAGCCGAAGCACTAGGTCACCCTCCTGGAACGTCCGGGTCTTCACCCTGCGGCTATGATAGCGTCGCATGTCTTGTTGATAAATTGCCGACCTGGCTGTTGCTAACTCTCGTGCTTCATCCAAGGCGTCCAACGCATCTTGGCGTGCTACCTCATTGTTCGTCTCAACATAAGCCGCCACCCTTGGTGAGTCGTGCCGGATATCGCTGGGTAGAACCGCCTCAGCACCATACACCATGAAGAAAGGCGTGAAACCTGTAGATCTGTTAAGGGTAGTTCTGATGCTCCATAAGACGGAAGGCAACTCCTCAACCCAACATCCGGGTGTCCGCTTCAAAGGAACCATGAGCCGTGGTTTGACTCCTCTTAAGATTTCCTGATTGGCTCGCTCCGCCTGACCATTAGACTGTGGATGTGCCACGGTTGAAACATCAAGCCGGATATGCTCCTGCTCACAGAACGTTTTCATAGCTCCTTTGGATAGATTTGTTCCATTGTCCGTAATGATATTGTGCGGGTAACCAAAGCGATAAATCAGCTTCTTAATAAATTGAACCGCTGTAGCTGCGTCACATTTACCGATCGGCTCTGCCTCTACCCACTTAGTAAATTTATCAATTGCCACCAGAAGGTGTGTTTTCTTATCCTTGGATCTCTTGAAGGGTCCTACCATATCAAGCCCCCAGACCGCAAACGGCCAAGTTATTGGTATCATCCTCAACTCTTGAGCCGGAACGTGAGCACGCCGGCCAAACTTCTGATAGCCGTCACACTTACGGACTAAGTCTTCTGCATCCTTGTGAGCCGTCAACCAGAAAAACCCATGTCGAAAAGCCTTGGCCACTAAAGATTTTGACCCGGCGTGATGTCCACAGTCGCCAGCATGAAGTTCACTCAAGATCTGCGGGCCCTCCTCCGGTGAGACGCAGCGCTGAAAGACACCCGTCACACTACACTTATGTAACTCACCATTGATAATCGTCATAGACTTAGAATGCCGGGTGATCTTCCTGGCCAGATCCTCCTCCTGAGGTAACTCGCCGCGTGTCAGATACGCCAAATAAGGAATAGTCTAGTCTGGGGTAGCATGCAAAGCCGCCACCAATTCCGCTTCCGAGTCAGGAATAGCCAGATCCTCCTTAGAGGGTATCTTGACAGTCGGATGATGCAATACATCCAGAAAAACATTAGGTGGTACCGGCTTTCGTTGAGAGCTTAACCGTGACAAAGCATCAGCCACCTCATTCCTGCGACGATCAATGTGATACACCTGGTACCCCTTGAAGTGACCGGCAATGATATCAACCGCCTGTCGATAAGCCGCCATCCGCGGATCCTTGGAGTCCCAAGTACCTGAAACTTGCTGAGCCACCAGATCTGAGTCGCCTAAACATCTGAACCGACTTAAATTCATCTCTTTAGCGACTCTGAGACCATGGAGCAGTGCCTCATACTCAACTGCATTATTAGTGCAAGGGAACATTAACCGGAGCACATAACAAAACTTGTCACCCTTGGGGGAGGTGAGAACAACTCCTGCACCGGACCCCTCTAGTTGCTTGGACCCATCAAAGTGTATAGTCCAATACGTGTTATCTGGCTTCTCTTCGGGGGCTTGACATTCGGTCCAATCATTTATGAAATCCACCAAAGCTTGAGACTTAATTGCTGTACGAGGAACATACTTGATGTTGAGAGGACCCAGCTCTAAGGACGACTTGGCAATCCTCCCTGTAGCTTCTCTATTTTGAATGATATCTCCCAACGGGGCGGAACTGACCACTGTTATCTGGTGCCCCAAAAAGTAGTGTTTTAACTTGCGGTTGGCCATGAAAACTCCATATACTAACTTCTGCCAATGCGGATACCTTTGCTTAGATTCTGCCAAAATTTCACTAATGTAATAACCGGCCTGTGCACAGGATACTCCTTCCCTGCCTCCTTGCGCTCAACCACAATTGCTACACTGACCGCTCTGTTGTTAGCCGCCACATAAAGGAGTAATGGCTCTTTCTCAACCGTAGCAGCTAACACTGGCGGCTCAGTCAACTGTTTTTTAAGAGCTTCAAGTGCTTCGGCCGCCGCTTTGCTCCACTTAAACTTGTCTGTCTTTTTCATCATCTGGTATAAGGGAATGGCTTTCTCCCCAAGCTGGCTTATGAAGCGGCTCAACGCAGCAATCCGTCCTGCAAGGCGCTGAGTGTCATTAATGCACGTCGGCTCTCCTAAAGAAGTGATAGCCTTAATCTTATCTGGGTTGACCTCGATGCCCCGCTCAGAGACCAAGAAACCCAAAAGCTTTCCTGCTGGAACACCAAAGACACACTTCGTCGGGTTAAGCATCATCTTGTAGACCCGGAGATTGTCAAAGGTTTCTTTCAAATCCTCTAGGAGAGTTTCCTTCTTTCTGGATTTAACCACAATGTCGTCTACGTAAGCATGAAAATTTCGGCCAATCTGACCGTGGAGGCAGTTCTGCACACATCGCTGGTAAGTCGTCTGGGCACTCTTGAGCCCGAAAGGCATGGAGACATAACAGAACGCCCCAAAAGGTGTAATAAACGCCATCTTCTCCTGATCTTTCGTTGCCATCTTAATCTGATGATATCCTGAATATGCATCCAGGAAGCATAAACTTTCACATCCGACTGTAGCATCAATAATTTGATCGGTACGAGGGAGTGCAAAAGGGTCAGCCGGGCAAGCCTTGTTAAGGTCCGTGTAATCTATACACATACGCCAAGTGCCGTTCTTTTTTAGCACTAGCACCGGGTTAGCCAACCACTCCGGGTGAAAAACTTCCACTATAAAGCCTGCGGCCAAGAGCCGGGCAACTTCCTCCCCAATAGCTTTACGTCTCTGTTTGTTGAACCATCGTAGAAACTGTTTGATCGGCTTAAACTTTGGATCCACATTAAGATTGTGCTCAGCGAACTCTCTCGGTGCACCCGGCATGTCAGAAGGCTTCCATGCAAAGATGTCCCGATTCTCACGGATGAATTCGATGAGCGCGCTTTCCTATTTGGGATCCATGTGAGCCCCAATGATGAACTGCTTGGATGAGTTGCCCGGATTGAAATCTACTGCCTTGGTATCATCCGCTGAAAACTTGAGTGGCGGCTCAACTTCTGTCGTAGGCTTCTTCAGCGGGGTCATATCCTCCGGGTCAACGTTCTCCTTGTAGAATTTCAGCTCCTCCTGAGCACAACTAAACTCTGCATACGCCGCATCTCCTTCCTCACACTCGAGAGCCGTTTTCCTATTACCGTGAACGGTAATCGTACTATTTAAGCCGGGCATTTTGAGTTGCAAATAAATATAGCAAGGCCTAGCCATAAATTTGGCATAAGTCGGCCTCCCAAATAGTGCATTATAGGGACTTTTGATTTTGACCACCTCGAACCACAAGGACTCCACCCTGTAATTATACTCATCGCCAAAAGCTACTTCCAATGAAATCCGGCCCACTGGGTATGCCGATTTACCCGGGACCACACCATGAAAGACGGTGGAGGAAGGTTTAAGGTCTTTGTCAAGCAACTTCATCCGCCGGAAAGTGTCGTAGTAAAGGATGTTGATGCTGCTACCCCCGTCCATAAGCACTTTATTCACCATATAGCCATTCACCTGAGGGGCCGGGTCATCTACCCTTGGCGGGTGATCCTCCCGGCTCCACATTATGTTATACTCAGACCACGGTAAATATCGCAGGAGAGCCGGAGCAACCGCATTAACTGGTCGCCTCCGCAACTTCTCGTCTCGTTTACTGTGATCGGTCATGAATACGTGATACTGTCTAGAACTGAGCTGCTTCGGGTTACTCTGAAACCCGGACTGATTGCGCTGCTGCTGATTGTTGTTATTCCTGTTGTTGCCAGGATGCTGTTGGTGCCCCCCTTGGTTATTCTGACCCGGATGCCCGTTTCCTGAATCGTCGGCACCGAATCCAGCCCCTGATCCGCCATGCCCTGAGCCGCCAGGCGGGCCACCGCCCTGATTATTACGCGGTTGGGAATGCTGGTTTTTGAATCTCTGCATGATAAAACAATCATCCCACGCATGCAACGCCGGCTTGTCTGGCGTGCTGTGCTCCGGACAAGGCTTCCTAAGCGCTTCTTCTAAATTAAAAGGGCCTCTGTTCCTTTGGTGAAACGGTCTGAATTTTCCATTTGCCTTGGGATGGTTCTGTCCTGTGTTGGTATTTGCCACCAGCTCTAATCCGCTATCAGCGCTCTTCCGCTTATTCTGATTCCCATTGTTCACGAAACCTTTTCCTTGATTGTTTTTCTTCCCTTGATTGGCTTTCTCATCATCCGAGCCTGGATCCTTGGTGTTATCTGAGTGGCATACTTTTTCAAGGCTGTCATAAGCTCTCCCATATCCTGACACGTGCGCTTGAGCCGGCCGAGCTTCTGTTTCAATGGAACAAAATGACAGTTCTTTTCTAAAATAAGTACCGCTTGAGCCGCCGTGATCTGCTCTGAAGAGTGAATAATGGTCGACACCCGCCGGACCCAATGATGGGCCGACTCATTCTCCTGTTGAACACAATGGTCCAAGTCGACAATGGTCATAGGCTTCTTATAGGTCCCCTGGAAATTCTTAATAAACTTCACTCTCAGCTCCGCCCATGAGCTTATCGTGCTAGGCGGCAGACCTTTCAGCCATGTACGAGCCGGACCCTCAAGCATCATGGTGAAATATTTTGCACATACCGCCTCACTGACATCCAGCATCTCCATGGCCAGCTCATAACTCTCAACCCACGCCTCAGGGGGTAGATCGGCTGTGTAATTCGGAACCTTCCGAGGCCCCTTGAAATCTTTCGGCAGTCGTTCACTTCTCAAAGCCGGAGTTAAACATGGCACCCCTACGGCTCTGGTACTAACTACTCCCATTGAAACGGAAAGCGCCGGCTCTGGACGGGTTGCCGCTATCTCCGCTTCTCGCCTGTCTCTTGCCTGGTCCGCAAGGGCTTGTGCATCTAGAGCCGCCCGCTCGTCCTCCAGTGGTCCATGACGTGGATGACTGCTGGAACACGCCGACGACTCGTAGCGTTGGCTGAAACTTCGACTGGGAAGGGGGGTGGAGTGAACCCGGCTCCGGCTATGAGCATACCTCTCTTGCTGGGCCATGGCCGTCTGTAAATATCCAATGGCGTTGCGCACATCCTCCGCAAAGGGTACTTCATCTGGGATGGGAATCGTCTCAAGCCGGGCGACCGCTGCCACCATGTTCTCGGCCGGGTTAGAGTAATGACCCGCCAGTGTAGGAAAAGCCCTAGGTGAGATTTGGTTATGCTGGGGTGGATGAGTCGCCGGGCGTTCCATCGGGCGGCTTTCCGGCGCGCCCGTAACCCGCCCCGCACCAGGGGTGTTAAAAAGGTTCCTCGCTTTGTAATATTCTGGCAGACGGGATTGATGCCTCCTCCGGTGCACCACGGCCGCTGACCTTTGTTCCAGCTCCAGACGGAAAGCATCGGCCTTGATACGCTCCGCTTCTTCCTCCATCCGGGCCTTCAGCTCGGCCATCCTTTGCCGTTCCTCTGCCATCCGGTCCTTGATCCGTGCCACCTCTAGATTCCTAGCTACTTGATTATCTGGTGTTACTTCTGTGGCCATGAGAGCTGTAAGTTCGTCCATCAATTCCACTAGAACCTGAGGCGGCGGGCTATCACCCGCTGCGGCGGCTCCCGGCGCTGTGTCACCGGCGGCTGAAGCCGATCCTGCCATGAACACCGCCGCATGAACCAGGGGTCTCAGATCATCCGACTCAAAGCCCTCTACCTCAGAATAGGTGTCGTAGTAGCCCCCAAGGCCACCGTTACTGAGCCGATACACTGATTCTGTCTCCCCACTAGAGGACTCATCTTCCGAGCAAACGAGAGTTCCCTGTGACCCAGACGCTTCCAGGTCCATGCCTTGAGTGAAGCCCACGAGAACATGCTTTTGACCTGGATGGGCATGGGCAGGCCGCGCAACACTCGTAGATTGGAGACGCCGAGCCGGCTCGACGATGTTGGTGCAGATGTCCGGCCCGGGTGTAGATCCATCAACCGTTCCGATAAAAACCTGGATCCCGCCGAACGGAACCCGGAATCCATACTCCATACAGCCAGCATCAAGCCCCCAGCCGGCGTCGTCGATGTAGAGCCGGCCGTGGCGACTCTTGCTCATCCTTCCAACCACGTCTCCTTCGAGCCCTGGGAGAGAGCCCTTTGAGAACTCAACACCACCAAGCGCTAGCCCCACGATGGGTGCCAACTGTCGTAGTTTTATCACGGCAGATGTCCAGGTGAACGGACTTGGATTCGAGGCCATCACTAATGGGGTGGACTCAAAGGGGTTAGTTGGGACGAGAGACACGGATTTACCCAGGTTCGGCACCTCAAATCGAGGTAATAGCCTACGTCCTGCTTGTATTTGTATTGCTTGTGTATCGATTACAAGGAGCTAGAAGCTTGACCTAGTTCTCGATTACCCCTCCTCTAAGTCGCCCAAGGTCTGCCTTTATATAAGAGGTCAGGACCACCGGGTCGTTACAATTGCTAACCGAGTCTCCCTCTATCTTCTTGTCCAAGCTTTCTATGAGTCGGCTTGCACGCCCGGGTCTTCTCCGTCCGGGCCGTTTGCACGGCCCACACCTTGAGCCGCCTATCTTCCTGGGCCACCAATCTTAGGACTCACCTTTGGGCCGGCTCACGAGCCAGCAACATGACCCGGAGCCTCCGGGGCGGGTCATATCGTGGGGTCATATCCCCAACAAGGACGTTTATCTACAACGGAGAAGGGAGTCAGTAGGAGATGATGGCGCATCGACGGCCTCTGAGGAGGAGGTCCGCCGGGCCAAATGAAAATCCTAGGTTGGAACTACCATGGTATCCGCTCCCCCACGGCAGTTCGTGAGCTTGTGGAACTCCAAGGGCGTATAAAGGTGGATTTGATTTTTCTGTCTGAGTCTCATTTGAATAAATGTAAAGCCTATGAGCTTCGTCGTAGTTCATCTTTTGATTCGATGATTGTAGTGGAGAGTGATGGTTGGGCCGGTGGCCTAGTACTGTGTTATCATGAGTTGAATAAAGTGATTTCGAACTATGTGTCTCCTCACTTTATTGATATTCTCTTTATGAATAATAATTATGTACATTGGCGGTTTACGGGATTTTATGGCCACCCGGTTTGGAACGAGCGTCACTTATCTTGGGATAATATTCGGAACCTACATAGTAAGGGCGATCACCCTTGGGTGGTGTTAGGGGACTTCAACGAAATTTTAATCTCTTCAGAGAAAGAAGGGGGAAACATGAGACCTAATGCTATGATGAGAGAGTTTCGTAATTGTTTAGGGGAGTGCGGCCTTGAGGACATGGGCTATATTGGTGATCCATTCACATGGAGGAGAGGTGATACAAGGGAAAGACTAGACCGTGCGGTTTGTAATGTGGAGTGGGCGACTAAATTCCCTCGAGCGGCAATCATCAATGAGGAACATGTTCATTCAGATCATCGTCCAATCGTCCTAGATACGGATTATTATGATGGAAATTTTTTTAACCCTCCCAAAGGACGAGAGAAACAATTTGAAGCTCGTTGGTTAAGAGAGGAAACAGTAGTGGAAATAGTACTTACGTCATGGGACAAGGCGAAGAGTTTGGGTGTGGGTCCATCTCTTGCTGATCGTACTCGTGCGGTAAAGGCGGACTTGCATAAATGGGACTGGCAAATACTGTGAGGTCTGGAAAAGAGAATTAAAAAGCTAAAAAAAGAGTTGGAAAAGCTGCATAGAAGACCCATGACCGTGGACTCCCAAGCACGACAAAAGGAGATTCTAGTCCTTATTGAGAATTTGCTGGAACAAGAGGAGATTTATTGGATACAGCGGGGACGTACAAATTGGCTATTACATGGGGATCGTAACACTTCTTTTTTCCACAACGCAACAACAGCTAGAAAGAAAATAAACCATATTAAAAAATTACTTGGGGATAGTGGGATCTGGGTGCAAGAGACTGAGATGAAAGATTACATTAGAGGGTACTTTTTAAATCTATTTACGTCTGAGGTCTCTCAACCAGATCCGGAAGTTCTCTCCCTTGTGACAAGGAAAGTGACAAATGAAATGAATAATGCTCTTATGGCTCCATATACGACGGAGGAGGTCCTAAAAGTTCTTTTTGATATCAGAGATTTAAAAGCCCCGGGCCCGGATGGTCTGCACGCTATTTTTTATAAGAGGTTTTGGTCTATGTTGGGAGAAGATCTGACAGAGGAGGTTCTCCAGGTGGTGAATTCATGTTCAATACCAACAGGATGGAATGATACTGCAATCGTCATGATCCCTATGGTTAATGCTCCGGAAAAGATTACTCAATTCAGACCAATTAGTCTATGCAATGTGGTGTATAAGGTTATTTAAAAAATGATTGCGGCACGTTTAAAGGTAATTCTTTCGGATATTATTAGTCCAACTCAAAGTGCTTTTGTCCCTGGGAGAATGACCACGGATAATATTCTAGCAGCGTATGAGTGTTTCACAAAATTAAAAAGAAAAGAACCGGGAGGGAGGGTTTGTGTGCCATCAAACTGGACATGCATAAAGCTTATAACCGAGTGGAGTGGTCCTTTTTAAGAGCAATATTGTTGAAACTCGGGTTTCGAGAGAATTGGGTGAATTTGATTATGCAATGTGTGTCCTCTGTGGAATATAGAGTGCATTTTAACGGTGACAAGACTGACAATTTCAAACCCACTAGGGGGCTGAGGCAAGGGGACCCCCTTTCCCCCTATTTGTTCTTGTTATGTACGGAGGGCCTCGCTGCTCTTTTAGCAAAGGCAGAGGAGATGGGCAAGATCTCTGGCATTAAGGTCTGTAGAGGAGCCCCAGCAGTGTCCAACCTCCTTTTTGCAGACGATTCATTGATACTTATGCAAGCAAATGCTACAAATGCGGAGGCCTTGAGAGAGGTTTTAAATTCTTATTGTGCCGCTTCGGGGCAAATGGTGAGTGCAGAAAAATCAAGCATATTTTTTAGCCCCAATACAAAAGTTGAAGATAAAGCACATATTTGCACTATTTTGAACATTATGACTGAGGCACTTACTGATAAATACTTGGGGTTACCTGCCAATGTGAGAATGGACAAAAGTGATTGTTTTCAATTCCTGATTGATTGAGTTATAATGAAAATTAGTGGATGGAAAGAAAAAATATTATCTGCTGGAGGAAAGGAAATTTTACTAAAATCTGTTGTTCAAGCTATCCCAACATATGCCATGTCCGTCTTTAAAATTCCTAAAAAAAAGTAAAGGAATCATTGACGCGATGTCGCAATTCTGATGGGGTGATGAGGACAATCATAAGAGGATGCATTGGATGGCGTGATGGAAGATGTGTGTTCCAAAAGACCAAAGAGGAATGGGCTTCCGGGATATACAGTGTTTTAATTTGACACTACTAGCTAAACAAGCTTGGCGTCTATTGGATAATCCTGAATCATTGTGCGCCACCATTTTAAGAGCCAAGTACTTTTCGGGGGGTGATTTGATGAGCGCAAGCTTAAGAAAGGGTGCTTCTTTCACTTGGCAAAGCATTATGGCGGGAGTGGAATCTCTTAGGAATGGTTATATTTGGAGGGTTGGAACTGGAGAAAATATTGACATATGGAGAGATGCGTGGATCCCGAATTGTGCGAATAGGAGAATTATTACACCCAGAAGGGGGAACCTATTGACAAAAGTGGCCGATCTTATTGATCCAGTTACAAATTTTTGGGACGAGGATTTGGTAAGACAAATATTGTGGCCTATAGACGCTCAAAGAGTCCTGGCAATCCCCCTCCCTATGCATAATATGCAGGACTTCATTGCCTGGAGCTATACTAAAAATGGTCTGGTTACAGTACGATCAGCCTACATGGAGGAATGGAGTAAACAACATGGACGTAAACTGGAATATTTTAATGGCATGGGAAAAAGCAAGGTCAATCCTATCTGGACAAACATTTGAAAATTAGCTTGTCCAGCGAAGGTTAAATTTTTTATCTGGCGTACGCTTCATGGGACTCTCCCATGTCGTGTTACGCTGGCTAATAGACACATAAAAACTTCGTCAATTTGCCCAACATGTTCGACGGGGGCAGAGGATACTAAACATGTGTTGTTTTTATGTCCGAAGGCCAAACAAGTCTGAAAAAGCTTGGGCCTGTATGAAATGATTAAGAAAGCTAGTGTGGTCGACCGTGCAGAGGAGGCAACTCTTGAACTGTTACTTCTAATGGCTGATCAAGATCTATCTATGTTGGGTTTCCAGAACGGAAAGGAGCTGATTGCTATTACCACGTGGTATCTATGGTGGAATAGAAGGAAGCTTATTCACGAGGGGAAGTCAGAAGAGGTGTCCCAGACCTCAACGGGGGTCCGAGCTATAACGTCGAACTACGTAAACGCCCACTTACCAACGGCGAAGAAGAAGAGTGAAGGATGGAATAGACCACCAAAGGGTTTTGTTAAATTAAATGTGGATGCCTTTTTTGATCAAGATCAGCTAAGAGGCACTGCGGGTGCTGTTATAAGGGATGATAAGGGAAACTTCATTGTAGGAGCAAACTGGAAGATTGAGTGTTGCGCGGATGCTCTAGCTGCAGAGGCGTTAGCACTTAGGTTCAGACTTTTGTTAGCACAAAAAGGGGGATGCAATCGGCTCATTATTAATTCTGATAACTTGGAAGTAATTGAAACAATGAACAATGGAGGATACTCGGCGGGAGCGGCAGCTGCAATCTTCGAGGATTGATTTTTTATGGCTTGTGATTTTTCTTTTACTAGTTTCGAGCATTGTAATAGAGAAGTGAACAGAGTAGTACATGAACTCGCTAGACTAGCATAGAGTTCTGGTATGAGTGAGTGGATCGAGGAGCCTTTGAAAAATATTGTACCCATTCTAATAGACAATGTAACACTTATCTCTAATTAATAAAGTTGATGTTGTTTTTTAAAAAAATACAATGGGCCGACATTAATACGTGGTGGGTTTAAAAATGCGATTTCTGTTAATTACATATAGATCTGACATAAGTATTGCACATATAACCATATTTCATTGATCTTACGTGAAGATTCGTGTAAATATTTTTTTTTCTTTTTATGCTTGATTTAGTCATTTAGATGTATAATAATTATGTCACATTTAGATATACTTTAGACACATTCTTACGAGTTTACCTGGTTGATATATGGAGCTTGGCCCGTATAGCGAGGTTACAGCGTCAACGTTGCGATGAGGGGAACTGACGAGCCGGTTTTGTTGGGACCACACACACGACACATACATTTGGGAGACACACGTGTGGGCTCGTCGAACGACGACGCTGCCTCAACCATGCAGAAGCGGAAGTGGGCGGAGGAGGAAGAGCACGCGGCGACCGACGTGCTGGACCCTCCGCCGACCAAGCGGCTGGTGTTGGGGTTCCATCGCCGCCTTCGGGACAACCTCGGCGCGCTTCTTCTGCGACCCATCCTGTTCGCCGACCCAGAGCACGCCCTCCACGCCGACACGAATAAGCTTTGTCTGCTCGTGACACGCCTGAGCTCTTCTCCGATCTCATCCTGCTCCACGCCGCATCAATTGTCTCTCTCCAACGGTACCATCCCGCCCGCCTCCCAGCAGGCTTTAGAGCGGTAACGGTTGCGGAGCTTCATGGAATAATCTAAGGCGGCATATGAGGTACTTCCTCTCCTCATCTTTCTCTCGTCATTTTCTTAGAACATCTTCAACAAATGTACAAAAGTATCGAGCGCTAAATTAGTTTTATAGCATCATTGTAGCGTTTTTAGCGTGCCACGACCAATATTGGATTTCCACATGCCCTAAAAACGCACGTTCAAAAGAATACGCAGTGTAAATTATGAAATGCGCGCGGTACGACGCCTCAAATATGCATGCCCAAAAAACTTTTTGCATCTGCATTATTTTGAAGCGTCTGTTGGAGCGTGTTCGGTGTCCAAAAAGCTATTTTTTAGTGTGTGGAACAGTTCCTGGATGCTGTTAAAGATGCTCTTAGGGTCAGACTGTAATATGAAGCGTAGTAGTACTGTCAAAACGTGAGCAAACTCTCGTTTTTATCTATTTATTAGGTTAAGTCCAGTTCAGTTATGTTCAGGTTGACCTTACGGGCATGACAACATGGGGCTCTGACAGGAAGATGGCATCTGAAGCATAGTAGTATTTTGTATGCTACTGATCTGTATCTGCCTTGGTCATTTTTTGAAAACGTCTTGTAGTGGTCAGTCGCATTCGTGATCGAATGTTTTTTTCCTCTTGAAGATGGCAAGTTTGAAAGTAATTTCTCCAACACATGGCAAATTTTTGGAAAAATTGTAATTGTCACACGATAATTTATGAATTCTGTTTTCTAAATCATGACAATTCTTGGAACAAAATTATATTTGTGTCATGGCAATTCTCAAAACAATTTTTGTTTTCTAAATCATGGCAATTGTTGAAAAAAATAGTACACAACCATGGCACCTTAACATATATTGCCGTGTACACATGGCAAATGCAGGTATTCTTTGACCGAGACTAGAATGTGCCTTGAGAATAAAATTGTCGTACCTAGAATCTATTGAAATTAGATTGTAGTTGAATCTGTTGAAATTAGACACAATATTTCTATTGTAGTTGAATTTCTACTATAAAATAGATTGTAAATGTATTCAAATTACACTGTAAATGGCACGATTAATCTAATGGTTACTGCAATTCTAGGGTATTTGGTCACTGTAACTCCATTGTAAATTACACCGTAAATAAATTACAGTGTAAATCACACTTCTAATTTACTGCAACTATACCATAATTCTGCTGTATGTAAAGCACTGTAATTCTATTTGTAAATTACACTGTAATTCTATTGTAACTGAACTGTGTTTATACTGTATTTTACATTGCAATTCTACTGTAAATGTACTGTAAAATACAGTGTAATTCAAATTGTAAAACAATCTTCTACTATAATTCAACTCTGAATGTATTGTTTCATAGTGACTTAACTGTGCGAGTTCAGTTCATCATGTGTGATGGTTAGGTTTTTATCTTCAAAGTTTATTGTAGTTGTTCCCTTTTTTCTCTAATTATTACTGAAATAACATGATTTACTGTTTTGGTTTTACTTTGCTTACAGTCCAACTATGTGATAGTTTCCTGTACGGGGGTCTTATATTTCTGTTGCATTTATCAGTATAATTTCTTCTTTTCTCTGTCATTGTTGTTTGAACATTCTAATGTATATATGATTTACAATTTTTTAGTAGTTTATTTTCCCTATATTATGTATTTTGTTTCATGATGCACACTTGTATCTGTTCCTTTCTTTCAATTTGGAGAAGCATTTCATGTCTTCTCTTTTTTCTACCTTCATAAATGAGGCTAGTTTTTGTCACTATAGTCTTTTACATGAGTTACAACTTATAAGATCTGCTAGGCACATGTACATGGCCAGATATGGTATACAGTACTCATTTTTTCCTGTAAAGTTCAATGCAATTATGATCTAGATGTGCTTTTAGTGTCTACTAGTTGGATGTCCGTGTGTTGTCACATAGCAGAACATTATATATAGGCAATAAGCAATCAAATTATTTTTCTATGACAATTGCAAATGCTCAAATTGTCTACTTCTACACTCATCGTGTGTCGCGTCCTCTTCAACTCTGGCAAATCTCCGTCATGGTTCTCGTCATCAACGGTTACATATGATGGAGCATTCAGTTTGTCATATTGTTACCGGTGGTAGAGAATCAATACCGACGTATGACATTGATAACAAAAGTATGACCACAACTGCAATTGATTGCACGGGATGGTCATATACTAAGCACCTCATTTTAACATGGACAATGAAGGTTAGACATCGTTACGGCCCGTTTGAATGTAGTGGCCAAGCTAAATGAAAGATGGAAAGTGTGTTTAGGTTACTCAAACCATGAATATTTTATTTCATTTTGTATTCCTTTCGAGCATAAGAAAAGCACTCCATTATTTACCTTATAAAAGTATTTTTTTTGCATCATTTACATCAAACATAAGAAAATACATTGTATCCATTTGTTAGTTCAACAAAATTGTCTAATGGAGATTAATCTTAGAGATATGACACAAAGGTTGCTCAACATAATCAGTTACCGTTACGCAAATTATTTATTCGACAAAAAATATCAACATTATAAAAAAGGAATCGCAAGATTAAATGTAATTGGCTAAAACTGAAAAATAAAATAAAATAATTAAGTTACAACGCATAATTCAGACAAGGAAACTCTACTGTTGGAAATATACCCTAAAGGCAATAATAAATTAGTTATTATCATATTTCCTTGTTCATGATAATCGTCTATTATCCATGATAGAATTGTATTGATTGGAAACTCAGATACATGTGTGGACACATAGACAACACCATGTCCCTAGTATGCCTCTAGTAGACTAGCTCGTTGATCAAAGATGGTCAAAGTTTTCTAGCCATTGACATGAGATGTCATTTGATAACGGGATCACATCATTGGGAGAATGATGTGATGGAAAAGACTCAAACTATAAACATAGCATATGATCGTGTCGGTTTATTGCTATAGTTTTTTACATGTCAAGTATCTATTCCTATAACCATGAGAACATGCAACCCACTGACACCGGAGGAGTACCTTGTGTGTATCAAACGTCGCAACGTAACTGGGTGACTATAAAGGTGCTCTACAAGTATCTTCGAGGGTGTCTGTTGGGTTGACATGAATCAAGACCGGGATTTGTTACTCCGTGTGACGAAGAGGTATCTCAAGGCTCACTCGATAATACAACATCACAACAAGTCTTGCAAGCAAAGTGACTAAAGTGTTAGCCACGAGATCTTGTATTATAGAACGAGTAAAGAGACTTACTGGTAACTAGATTGAACTAGGTATAAAGATACCGACGATCGAATCTCGGGCAAGTAACATACCAATGAACAAAGGGAACATCATACGGATTAACTGAATCCTTGACATAGAGGTTCAACCGATAAAGATCTTCGTAGAATATATAGGAACTAATATGGGCATCCAAGTCCCGCTATTGGTTAAATTGACCGTAGAGGTGCCTCGGTCATGTCTACATAGTTCTCAAACCCACAGGGTCTGCACACTTAAGGTTCAGTGACGTTTCGGTAGTGCAGAGTTATGTATGCTAGTGACTGAAGGTTGTTCGGAGTCCCGGATGAGATCCTAGACATCACGAGGAGCTCCGGAATGGTCCGGAGTCTAGTTTGGCGGTGCTTAGGCGAAGTCCTGCCGGGATAGTTCCACCACCATCGCCGCCACGCCGTCGCGCTGCCGATGAACTTATCTACCTCTCCGTTCCCTCTTGCTAGACCAAGAAGGCGGAGATCGACATCAAGCTGTACGTGTGCTGCACGCGGAGGTGCCGTCTGTTCGGCACTAGATCGGAAGGACCGTGATCAGGTTCGCGAGACAATTCATGATTGGGTCGCGGGACGGATCGTGATGGGATCACAGGACGGATCATGATTGGATCACGAGATGGATCGTGATGGGATTGCGGGATGCTCGGTGATTTGGATCGCGAAGACGTTCGACTACATCAACCGCGTTTCTTAACGCTTCATGCTTAGTGATCTACAAGGGTATGTAGATCCACTCTCCCTCTCGTAGATGCTCATCACCATGGATAGATCTTGCATGTGCATAGGAAATTTTTGTTTCCCATGCAACGTTCCCCTACAATGGCATCATGAGCTAGGTCTATGTGTAGATGAGATCACGAGTAGAACTCAAAGGCGTTTGTGGGCGTTGATGCTTAGATTGCTTCCTCCCTTGGTCGTGTTTTGATTCAGCAGTATTGTGGGATGAAGAAGCCCGGACCAATCTTACTCGTACTCTTTCGAGATACGGGTTCCATCGACTGACGTGTAACTTTGTTGCACAAAGATTGCTGGCGGGTATTTGTCTCTCCTACTCTAGTTGGATCGGACTCGACAAAGGCGGTCCTCGAGAAGGTTGAATAGAAATTTGTGTATCACCGTTGTGGTTTATGCGTAGGTGAGAATTGTTCTTGCTAGATACCCATAGCAGCCTCGTAAAACTTGCAACAACAATTAGAGGACGTCTAACTTGTTTTTGCAGGGTATGTTGTGATGTGATATGGCCAATTACATGATGAGATATATGTGATGTATGAGATGATCATGTTTTGTATAGAATATCATGACTTGTATGTCGATGAGTATGGAAACCGACAGGAGCAATAGGGTTGTATTTAATCATTTTTGCCGTTTTTTCTTTACTTTATCGCTACGAGTTAGCAATAGTCATGGAATCAACAGTCAACGCGGCAACCCCGATGGCAACACGTTGATGGAGAGCAAGATGATGGAGATCATGGTGTCATGCCGGTGACGATGGAGATCATGCCGATGCTTTGAAGATGAAGATCAAAAGCACAAGTTCATGGCCATATCATGTCACTTATGATGTGCATGTGATGTTAATCCTTTTATGCACCTTGTTTTGCTTAGGACGACAGTAGCATTATAAGGTGATCCCTCACTTAAATTTCAAGATGAATTGTGTTCTCCCCGAGTGTGCACCATTGCGAAAGTTCGTCGTGTCGAGACACCACGTGATGATCGGGTGTGATAGACTCTACGTTCACATACAACAGGTACAAGCAAGTGTTGCACGTGAGGAACACTCGGGTTAAACTTGACGAGCCTAGCATGTACAGACATGGCCTCGGAACACAAGAGACCGAAAGGTCGAACATGAGTCATATATTAGATATGATCAACATGAAGATGTTCACCATTGAAACCACCTCAACTCACATGATGATCGGACTTGAGTTGGTGGATTTGGATCATGTGACACTCGAATGACCCGAGGGATGTCAATTTGAGTGGGATTTTGTAAATAATATGATTAACTAAACTCATTATCATGAACATAGTAAAAATGTCTTTGCAAATTTTGTTGTAGATTACTAGCTCGCACTGTAGCTCCATTGAATTTTTTATATGTTCCTAGAGAAAGAGATTTGAAAGATGATGGTAGCAATAATGCGGACTGGGTCCGTGATCTGAGGATTGTCCTCATTGATGCACAGAAGGCTTATGTCCTTAATGCACCGCTCGGTGTGCCACCCCCTCAAACGGCGACTGTGGATGTTGTGAACATCTGACAGGCATGTTCTGATGACTACTTGATAGTTCAGTGTGTATTGCATTACAGCTTAGAATTTAGGCTCCAAATACGTTTTGAACGTCACGGAGCATATGTGATGTTCCAAGAGCTGAAATTGGATTTCAAGCTTGTGCCCGTGTTGAGAGGTATAGGACCTCCAACAAGATTATTTGCCTGCAAAATGAAGGAGAATAGCTCAATCGGTGAGCTTGTGCTTAGATTGTCTGGGCACGCCAATCGCCTGAATCAAGTGGGAGTTGATCTTTCAGATAAGATAGTGATTGATATAGTTCTCTAAGTCACTGTCACCAATTTGCTAGAGCTTCGTGATGAACTATAAACCTTCCAGGGATGGAAATAATGATCCCTGAGTTGTTCACGATGTTTGAAATCGCGAAGGTAGAAATTAAGAAGGAGCATAAAGTGTTGATGGTTAAGTAAAACCACTAGTTTCAAGAAGGGCAAGGGCAAGAAGGGAAAAACTTCAGGAATGGCAAGCCAGTTGCCGCTCTGGTGAAGAAACCCAAGGTTGAACCCAAACCCGAGACTAAGTGCTTCTATTATGAGGAGAACAGTCGCTGAAGCGGTTCAACCCTAGATACTTGGTAGATAAGAAGGCTGGCAACGTCAGGAGAAGTATATTTGATATACGTGTTATTGATATGTACCTTGCTATTACTCGTAGTAGCACCTAGGAATTAGATACCAGTTCGGTTGCTAAATGTTAGTAACTCAAAATGAAAGATACGGAATAAACGGAGGCTAGATAAAGGTGAGGTGATGATGTGTGTTGGAAGTGTTTCCAAGGTTGATGTGATCACCATCGCATGCTCTCTCTACCTTCGGGATTAGTGATAAACCTAAATAAATGTTATTTGGTGTTTGTGTTGAGCATGAACATGATTAGATTGTGTTTATTGCAATACAGTTATTCATTTAAGTTAGAGAATAATGGTTATTATGTTTACAGGAATAATACCTTCAATGGCCATGCACCCAATGGGAATGGTTTATTGAATCTTGATCGTAGTAATACACATGTTCATAACATTGATGTCAAAATATACATAGTTAATAATGATAGTACCACATACTTGTGGCACTGCCGCTAAATGTCATATTGGTATAAATCGCATGAAGAAACTCCATGCTGATGGATCTTTGGACTCATTCGATTTCGAATCAGTTGAGACATGCGGACCATGCCTCATGGGCAAGATGACTAAAGACCCCATTTTCGGTATGATGGAGCGGGCTAGTAACTTATTGGAAATAATACATGTTTATATATGCGGTCCAATGAGTGTTGTAGCATGTAGCGGATATTGTTATTTTCTTACCTTCATTGATGATTTGAGTATATATGAGTATCTTTATTTAATGAAACACAAGTCTGAAACATTTGAAAAGTTCAAATAAATTCAAAGTGAAGTTGAAGATCATCATGACAAGAAGATAAAAATGTCTACGATATGATCGTGGAGGTGAATATCTGAGTTACGAGTTTGGTATACAACTTAAGACAATGTGAAAGTTGTTTCACAACTCACGCCACCTGGAATACCATAGTGTGATGGTGTGTCCAAACGTCATAGTCGTGCTCTATTAGATATGGTGCATACTATGATGTCTCTTATCGTTTTGGGGTTATGCATTAGAGAGAACTACATTCACTGTAAATAGGGCACCATCTAAATCCGTTGAGATGACACCGTATGAATTATGGTTTGATATAAACCTAAGCTATCATTTCTTAATATTTGGGGCTGCAACACTTATGTGAAAAAGGATTTTCACATAATGAGCTCGAGCCCAAAGCGGACAAATGCATCTTCATAGAATACCCTAACGTTATAGTTGGGTAAACCTTCTATCTTAGATCCACGCATAAAGTGTTTGTTGCTAAAACGGGTCCTTTATTGAGAAAAAGTTTCTCTTGAAAGAATCGAGTGGGAGAAAGATATAACTTGATGAGGTTGTTGAACCTTTGTTTCAACCAGAGAGTAGCGCAGCACAAAAAATTGTTTCTATGGAGCCTACATTAGTTGAAGAGGAAGGTAATGATGATGATCATGAAGCTTCGGATCAAGTTACTATCAAACCTCGGAGGTTGAAAGGGACGTGTACTACTCCTGAGTGGTACGGTAACCCTGTCTTAGAGGTCATGTTGTTGGACAACAATGAACCTACGAACTATGGAGAAGCGATGATGGGCCCGGATTCCAACAAATGGTTAGAGGCCATGAAATCCGAGAAAGGATCCATGTATGAAAACCAAGTATGGACTTTGATAGACTTGCCTGTTGAACGGCATGTTGTTGAGTACAAATGGACCTTTAAGATAAAGACAAACGCTGATGGTGAATGTTACCATTTATAAAGCTCGACTTGTCGCAAATAAGTTTCCACCAAATTCAAGGAGTTGACTACGATGAGACTTTATCACCCGTAGCGATGCTAAAAGTCTGTTGGAATTATGTTAGCAGTTGCTGCATTTTTCAATTATGAAATCTTGCAGATGGATGTCAAAACATTGTTTCCTTAATGGTTTACTTGAGGAAAGGTTGTATGTGATACAACCGGAAGGTTTTGTCAGTCCTAAGGATGCTAAAAGGACTGCAAGCTCCATCAATCCTTCTATGGGCTGGAGCAAACATCTCGTAGTTGGAATATATGCTTTGATGAGGTGATCAAAGTTTTTGGGTTTATACAAAGTTTACGATAAACTTGTATTTATAAGAAAGTGAGTGGGAGCACTATATAATTTCTGATAAGTATATGTGGTTGACATATTATTGATCGGAAATGATGTAGAATTTTTGGAAAGCATAAACGGTTGTTTGAAAAGAGTTTTTCAAAGGAAGACCTACATAAATCTACCTAATTGTTGGGCATCAAGATCTATAGAGATAGATCAAGATGCTTGATGAGACTTTCAGTGAGTACATACCTAGACAAGATTTTGAAATAGTTCAAAATGGATCAGTCAAACAAGGAGTTCTTGCCTGGTTTGTAAGGTGTGGAGTTGAGTGAGACTCAAAGCTCGACCCTGACAGAAGAAAGAGAAAGGACGAAGGGCGTCCCCTATGCTTTATCCATAGGTTCTATATAGTATGCCATGCTATGTACCGCACCTGTGTGTGCCTTGCCATGAGTCTGTCAAGGGGTACAAGAGTGATCCAGGAGTGGATCACTGGACAACGATCAAAATTATCCTTAGTAACTAGAGGACTAAGGAAATATTTCTCGATTATGGAGGTGATAAAGAGTTCTTCATAAAGGGTTACATCGATGCAAGCTTTAACACCAATCCGGATGACTCTTAGTAGCAATCCAGATATGTATAGTAGAGTAGCCATTTGTAATAGCTCCAAGTGGAACGTGGTAGCAGTGTCTACAGTATGACATAGAGATTTGCAAAGTACATATGGATCTGAATGTCGTAGACCCATTGACTAAAACCTCTTTCACATGAAAAACATGATCGAACCCTAGAACTCATTGGGTGTGAGATTCATAAGAAATCACGTCGCGATGGGGAGCTCGATTATTGACTCTAGTGCAAGTGGGAGACTATTGGAAATATACCCTAGAGGCACCATGTCCCTAGTATGCCTCTAGTAGACTGGCTCGTTGATCAAAGATGGTCAAGGTTTCCTAGCCATTGACATGAGATGTCATTTGATAACGGGATCACATCATTGGGAGAATGATGTGATGGAAAAGACCCAAACTATAAACATAGCATATGATCGTGTCAGTTTATTGCTATAGTTTTCTTCATGTCAATTATATGTTCCTATGACCATGAGAACATGCAACCCACATACACCGGAGGAGTACCTTGTGTGTATCAAATGTCGCAACATAACAGGGTGACTAAGTGCTCTATAGGTATCTCCGAGGGTGTCTGTTGGGTTGGCATGGATCAAGGCTGGGATTTGTTACTCCGTGTGACGGAGAGGTATCTCAGGGCCCACTCGGTAATACAACATCACAACAAGCCTTGCAAGCAAAGAAACTAAAGTGTTAGGCACAGGATCTTGTATTACGGAACGATTAAAGAGACTTGCTGGTAATGAGATTGAACTAGGTATAGAGATACCAACGATCGAATCTCGAGCAAGTAACATACCGATGAACAAAGGGAACATCATACGAGATTAACTGAATCCTTGACATAGATGTTCAATCGATAAAAATCTTCGTAGATCATGTAGGAACTAATATGGGCATCTAGGTCCCGCTATTGGTTATTGACTATAGACGTGTCCCGGTCATGTCTACATAGTTCTCGAACCCGCAGGGTCTGCACACTTAATGTTCAGTGACGTTTCGGTAGTACAAAGTTATGTATGTTGGTGACCGAAGGTTGTTCAGAGTCTCGGATGAGATCCTAGACATCACTAGGAGCTCCGTAATGGTCCGGAGGTAAAGGTTGATATATAGGAAGTCCTGTTTTGGTCACCAGAAAAGTTTCGGGCTCATCTGTAGGGTACCGGTAGTGCCGGGAGGGTGCCGGGGGACCATCGGGAGGGGTGTCTAGACCCAAAGGACCACATGGGCTGTGGTTGGAGTCAAACCATCCCCTATTGGGCTGTCCAAACCCCCCACTAAGGTCCATGTGCCTAGGGATGGGAAAAACCTAAAGGTGGAAAGGTGGAAAGGGTTTCCAAGTGAAGAGGAGGAATCCTACTCCTAGTAGGATCCGAGTAGGACTTCTCCACCTCCAATTTCGGCCAACCTTTGAGGTTTTGAGGATGCCTCCTTCCCTCCCTCCCTCCTATATATACTAGAGGATTTAGAGGGGAGATACAACCCTAATTGCCATGTGCTCCCTCTACTTCATCTAGATCGGTTCTCTCCTCTAGTCTAGTTAGGCGATGCTTAGGCGAAGCCCTGCCGGAATAGTTCCACCACCATCGCCGCCATGCTATTGTGCTGCTGGAAAACTCATCTACTTATCCGTTCCCTCTTGGTGGATCAAGAAGGTGGAGATCGACATCGAGTTGTACGTGTGCTGAACGTGGAGGTGCCGTTTGTTCGGCGCTAGATCGGAAGGACCGTGACCAATATCGCGAGACGATTCGTGATTGGATCGCGGGACGGATCGTGATGGGATCACGGGACATATCGTGATTGGATCTCAAGATGAGTCGTGATGGGACCACAGGATGCTCGGCGATTTGGATCGCGAAGACGTTCAACTACATCAACCATGTTTCTTAAGGCTTCTCGCTTAGCGATCTACATGGGTATCTAGATCCACTTTTCCTCTCGTAGATGCTCATCACCATGGATAGATCTTGCGTGTGCATAGGATTTTTTTTGTTTCACATGCAACGTTCCCCAACATCTACAACCTACAACTTTATCTCACTAGGTACTACTACATCCACTCTAACAAAACTGTCTAATATTAACATAAGTAGGAGCATCAACAACTTTAGACATGTAACGCCCAAGATGCGGTACTATCCTTATTTTGGCTCGTGGGCCTCGATAGGGATAGAAGCGCATCTCATCGATTCAAAAAAATGGATATTGTTACAAGTACATGTAAAGAGGAGATGAGTATATGGAATTGTCTTACACTCCCCACAAGCTAAATCATGATCATCTCAAATACAATCATCATACATAAAAGCAGGGTCCGACTACGGAAGAAATGAAATGATAAAAGCGACATCCATCCTTGCTAATCCTAGACTGCAAGCTTGGAACCCATCCTATGATCGTTGAAGAAGAAAAAGAAGAACTCTAAATATAACAAGCATCACTCTCACGTCAAAGCATCACATTACCTGTACCTGCAACTGTTGTTGAAGTACTCTGTGAGCCATGGGGACTCAACAATCTCATTTCCAAGGGTATCAAGACTAGCAGAGCTAAATGGGTGAGGTATGGTTAAGTAGTGAGGCTGTAACAAGCACTAAGCATTTGATATCTGGCTAATTTATGAGTACAAGAATAATAAGAGTGATCTACGCATAAATGGTCGTGAACTAGTAATGATCAATAAGTGATCTGAACACCTACTTACGAGTCAATCATAACCCCATTGTGTTCCCTTCTTGGTTAAAACCTCACAAGAAGAGACGGTCACCGTTATGCACGCGGTTGGTGTATTTTAATTGAGTTTATTTTAAGTTTGTTATAACCCTGTGTTAAACAAATTCCAAGTTCCCACATAATCGCGGTCATGGCTCTTAGAAATATTTAACCCTATAGGGATGCCCCAACTCATCCATCACAAACTATCCACAAGCTGCGGTGGAAAACCTCAACCTTGAGATAGCCCAAAGTATCCTTAGAATCCCGATGCACACGATGTTTGTCAAAGGTAAAAAAAATCTAGCAAGACTACCCGGCGTGTCGACAAACCAATAGGAGCCGCGTATCTCGTTCTCAAGATAGAACCGTCTATGCATAGTGGACATAGCCACATACCTGAGTTGACCCGAGACGACACCATCGACTGCTAGGTAGGTGGACCAACACACAAGAGGAGCACTTCCCGAAAGCACATTTGCTCCCTTGGTGGTTTTGGTAATTAATAACAACATATAAGTCATTGAACTAATGTCTTCACCAAGTATATTTCATGAAAATTTCAATGATGGGAATGGCCAAAGGATTGTGGAATTACCCCAAGATTCAAGGAAATAGGTTGGCCAAGCTTCAAGCAAGAGGACTCTACATTTTACATTTATGAGAAATCGCTTTGAGTCTATAGGAAAGCCAATACTATTAAAAGGGGGTAAAGTTTTGATGGTGAACAATATGCTCGAATGTGCACAAGTGACAGTCATCAAAACATCCACATACTCTCCCACCAAAGTCTGTCCTAAGCCAAACATGCAAATCGGTGCAACCAACATTACTATCTCGGTGCCACCGAGTTCCAAACCCTAGACAGACTTAGCCAAACCCTAACACTTCGGGGCAGCTGACACTGCACTCGGTGCCACCGAGTTGGGTTGCCAACATTCTGTTACGCAAGTTCTCATTTTCGGTCCGACCGAGAATGGTGAACCGACGTCACCGAGTCTGGTAAATCTGACCGTTGGTCACCTTGTCGGTGCAACCGAGATTTGTATATCGGTCCCTTCGAGAATCAAAAGTTGCCACTTTTAGTCACTTTGGTACCACCGAGATTTACACATCGGTGTCACCGAGTTTGACTTATTGTGTGTAACGGTTGGATTTTTGGGGATGCCTATATATACCCCTTCACCACCACCCACTCGAAGAAGCACTCAGAACTATTCCATACCTATCCTACTCAGTTTTGTGAGAGAGAACCATCTACCCTTGTGTTGAGGTTAAGATCTTCCACTCCAACCATATGGATCTTGATTTCTAGCCTCCCCAAGTTGCTTTCCACAAATCCCATCTCTTCTACCAATCCAAATCTGTGAGAGAGAGATTGTGTGTTGAGGAGTCTATCATCTTGAAGCACAAGAGCAAGGAGTTCATCGTCATTACCGAGCCTATTACCTTTTGGAGGGTGGTGCCTCCTAGATTGGTTAGGTGTCTCTTGGGAGCCTCCTACTTCCTGTTCTGGAGTGAACCAAGAAGTTTGTAAGGGCAAGGAGATCGCCTACTTCGTGAAGATCTACCCATAGTGAGGCTAGACCTTCGTGGACGGAAGCCGCATGGAATAGTCAAGGTTGCATCTTCGTGGAACCCTCCGTGGACTCTCTCTACCGTTACCCTCCGTGGGTTGAAGACTCCATGAATGTGGACGTACGATAGCACCACCTATTGGAACTACGAGAAAAATCATCATGTCATCACTTGTGTTTCCATTCCTAACCCTCTCTTTACTTACATGTGCAATGTCTTTACTTTTCGCTGCTACACTCTTACACATTCATGTGTAGGGTGTTACTTGATATACTATGAATGCTAAAACTTGCCAAGAATTAAAATTGGGAAAAAGGCAAAACTTTTATTTAGTCAAGCAGTCTAATCCCCCCTCTAGACCTACTTTCGATCCTACAAGTGGTATCAGAGCTTTGATCTCCATTGCACTGATTTCACAACCTAGGAGAAGTATGGCATCTAGTGAGAGAAATTATCACCATAGAGGTCCGTACTTTGATGGCACTAATTTTGCTAGTTGGAAGCATAAAATGAAAATGCATTTGCTTGGTCATAATCTTGCCATTTGGGTTGTTGTTCGTGTTGGCTTACAAGGTGAATTCTTTGCGGATGGAAAGGAACCGGATCGTGAAGTGTCAGCGGATGAATTGAAGATGTTGAAACTCAATGCTCAAGCAAGTGACATACTCTTCAATTGCCTTTGTCCTGAAGAATTCAACAAAATCAGCCGTCTTGAACACGCAAATGAGATTTGGGATACTTTGGTTGATATGGGCGAAGGAACTAAGTCCGTGAGAGAATCCAAGTTAGATGTTCTTCAAGGTCAACTTGAAAAGTTCAAGATGAAGGATGGTGAAGGAGTCGCTGAAATGTACCCTAGGCTAGCTCTCATCACAAATGAGATTACCAGCTTAGTAAGTGAAGAAATGACTGACAAGTTCATCATCAAGAAGATACTTCGAGCTTTGGATGAGAGATATGACACCGTGTGCACATTGATCCAAATTATGCCCAACTACAAAGATCTCAAACCAACGAAAGTGATTGGTAGAATTGTTGCTCATGAGATGACACTCAAAGACAAGGAAGACCTTCATCACAAGTCTAGCGGTGCTTACAAAGCCACAAGTAATGCTCCCACTACCTCAAGTGACAACCTTGTCACAAATGAAGAGATAAGTCTCATGGTCAAGAAATTCAACAAGTTCTACAAGAATAGAAGCAAAGATCGCAGATCCAACTCAAGATATGAAGAGAAGCGTTCGTCAAGTCATGACCAAAACTGCTATAATTGTGGGAAGCCCAGACACTACTCAAATGAGTGCTCGGCTCCCTAAAAACAAAGAGAAGAGTCACCAAGAAGACGAAGCTCAAGAGAGGAATCACCTCGAAGAGAGAAAAGGAGTAGAGATGATCGTTATGAACAAAGACCCTCAAGGAGAAGTAGGGACTCAAAGAAGAAGGACAAGCACACCAAGAGCTACTCAAGAAGAAAGCATCAAGCTCATGTTGGTGAATGGGTTTCCGGCTCCGACTCCGACAACCACTCCAAGAGAAGCTATCACTCCAACTCCGACTATAACAAGATGATGGTGTTGCCGGAATTGCACTAGTGACAACCAACTCCTATGATCTATTTGATTCACCAAATGAAGGAGGTGGAAGTTGCTTCATGGCTAAAGTCCCCAAGGTATCACACCCCTAATATCTTGATTTCGATAGTGATGAAGATGATTTGCTTTACGATGATGACTTGCTATGTGATAAAACTAGTGATCATAATGAACTTGATATTTCTCATACTAGTCAAGATAAGTCTATTGATGATGGTAAGATGAAAATAGAAGAACTAACTAAAGAACTCAACACTCTTAATTTAGCTCATGAATCTACTCTTGAAGATCATAGAGAGCTGGTAAGAACTCATTAGAAGCTACGCTTCGAGAAGCTCAATTTGGAGCAAGAACATGAATTTCTTAAATCTATCAATGACGATCTCCGAAAGAAGACTTCATCTTATATTGCCAAACGACTACTCTTGTCTACATTCATGCCACAAGTCAAATCTAAGCAAACTAGTAACAAAGGAAAGAAAGGTTCTTCATCTAGTAGCAACAATAAAAATGCTAAACCCATGATGTTGCTCCTAGTAGTTCTATTGATTCCACTAATGATGATTCTCTTAGCCAAGTTACACTTGAGCAAGAAAATGCTTTACTGAAAGGAATTATAGAGAAAGGTATCTACAAGAGTCTTGAAGGGTACAAACAATTTGATGAGATTGTACGCAAGCACGGAGGATATCGGAAGAATCGTGGTGTTGGCTACTTCAACGCTAATGGAGTTGAATGGGAAGAAGGTCAATATCCAAATCCCAAGTTTGTTCCTCAAAAGGAGAAGTATGAAAATACTCTTCCCAAGAGGACAAACACTTAAGATGACCTTCCACCACAAGACACCAAGCTCAAGGGCAAGAACAAACTCCAAGAGGACTTTGACTCTTACGAAGATGAACCCCAAGCTTTGGTGAAGTGGGTTCCCAAGGCTACTACAATCTCAACTTCTATAAGTGCTACTTCAACACCAAGGATCCCCATCAACTTGATGTGGATTCCCAAGAAGAAGAACTAGAGAGTTCTTGAGGGGTGACTCCGCCAATGAAATTCACTCACATTCATTATTGGCAAGATCTTGGTACCACCGATTCCATTTTCTCGGTTACACCAAGTGTCCCTGTCAGTTGACAGTTGAGGCACTCGATGACACGGAAAACTTAGAATTGGTGTCATCGACAATGGTGGGTATAAAGGTTGTGGACCCCCACGCTTTGAATTTTGATCTCATTCGTTGCGCTCCAAAACCCTAAGCTACCGTTCCAAAAACCTTTGGTCGTCACCCTTGTCTCCCCGCGCTCCTCCGCCGCTGGGAATCGCCGTCGTTCACCCTTGTCTCCCCACGCTCCTCCGCCGCTGGGAATTGCCGTCGTTGAAGAATTCCTCTCCCTCGTCGCCGCCGTACAGGATCCGCGCCAAGGTAGGGTACTGATTCGATCTCTATTGTGCTCCTCGTCCGATTCTTGCGCATTAGAATCTTGTTTATCATTGATACACCCTTTGCACATGTTCCTACCCTCTCAAATCTCCAAAATCTCGCAAAATATGAATTTTCTAGGGTTTTGCCGTCCGCCCGATAAATCTCGGTGGAACCGAAACAGACATATCGGTCTCACCGATGTGGATTTTTGTGTGGCTGAGAACTGACTCGGTGGAACCGAGTACAACTTTTCGGTCCGACTGAAAAGGGTGCCAACTTTCGGTTAGTGAGTCAGTCAATCTCGGTCCCATCAAAAATTCTGTTTCGGCTGCACCGATATTTATTTGATAGAATGCAAAAAATCTTGAAAATTCATGGTTCAAATTTCAAAAACCAGCCTCATTTTGTGATAACTCATCTACTTATGCTCTCCTATACTCTATTCACAGGGTCAGTATGTCAGATGCAGAGGACAGTCAGAATGTGGCAGAGCAGGGAGTTGATATGAGTTGTGGCACAAGCCCTAAGCCCAGTTCTTTCTCAGATCCAGGCACCCCCAGCTCTCATGGGTTGCCCAAGGCTGCCACCAGGACCAGGAAGAAGCTCAATTCTGATGAAGAAGATTTAGATTTCATTCCTGAGGAGATTCTTGCTAAGAAGCCAAAAAGGCTTCCAAGAAGTCAGCAACTGAAGCTACTTCTTCCCGGAGAGTTGTCAGCAAAGTTTATGCACCTGCTGAAACTTTCAAAGCACATGAAAGTGCTAGGGAAACTGTGTCAGTTGAGGTCCCTAGGAAAGCTATGTGTAAGAAGGCAGGGGAGAAGAAGTCCAGGAAGAGGATTGTCCATGTGATTGGCAGGCCTACGTCTTGTTGGGAGACGTAGTAGTAAATCAAAAAATTTCCTATGATCACCAAGATCTATCCATGGAAAACCAGCAACGAGAGGGGAGAGATTGCATCTTCATACCTTTGAAGATCTCTAAGCGTAAGCATTACAAGAACGCGGTTGATGGAGTCGTACTCGCAGCGATTCAGATCGCGGTGGATTCCGATCTAAGCGCCGAACAACGGCGCCTCCGCGTTCAACACACGTACAGCCTGGTGACGTCTTCGGCACCTTGATCCAGCAAGGAGGAGGGAGAGGTTGAGGGAGAGCTCCGACAGCACGACGACGTGGTGACTGTGGAGCTACGTGAACTCCGGTAGGGCTTCGCCAAGCGCTACGGAGAACGAGGAAGAGGAAGGGTAGGGCTGCACCGTGAGAGAAAGAAGTCGTGTCTCAAAACAGCCCAAACCCTTGCATATATATAGGAGGAGGGAGAGGGAGGGCTGCCTTGGCCCCTCCTCCAAAGAGGAGAGGTTCGGCCGACCCTAGGGAAGAGTCCACCTCCCACAAGGGAGGTGGATCTCTTCCTTTTGAATCCTTTTCAACCCTATCTCTTATCTCCAGCCACATGGGCCTTTCTAGAATGTCTTGGCCAGCCCAAAAAGGGCTGGCACACTTCCTCTAAGGGCCCACGAAATCCTTTGGTCGTCACACCCCTCCCGGGGTCCTCCGGCACCCTCCCGGCACTCCCGGTACACTACCGATGAGCCCGAAAACTTTCCGGTGACCAAAACTGGACTTCCTATATATCAATCTTTACCTCCGGACCATTACAGAGCTCCTCGTGATGTCCGGGATCTCATCCGGGACTCCGAACAACTTTCCGTAATCATGTATATCATTTCCCTATAACCCTAGCATCATCGAACCTTAAGTGTGTAGACCCTACGGGTTCGGGAGACACGTGGACATGACCGAGACACTTCTCCGGCCAATAACCAACAGCGAGATCTGGATACCCATGTTGGCTCCCACATGCTCCACGATGATCTCATCGGATAAACCACGATGTCGAGGATTCAATCAATCCCGTATACAATGACCTTTGTCTATTGGTATGATACTTGCCCGAGATTTGATCGTCGGTATCTCTATACCTTGTTCAATCTTGTTACCGGCAAGTCTCTTAACTCGTTCCGTAATACATCATCCCGTGACTAACTCCTTGGTCACATTGAGCTCATTATGATGATGTCTTACCGAGTGGGCCCAGAGATACCTCTCCGTCACACGGAGTGACAAATCCCAGTCTCGATTCGTGCCAACCCAACATGCACTTTCGGAGATACCCGTAGTGCACCTTTATAGCCACCCAGTTACGTTGTGACGTTTGGCACACCCAAATCATTCCTACGGTATCCGGGAGTTGCACAATCTCATGGTCTAAGGAAACGATACTTGACATTGAAAAGCTTTAGCAAACGAACTACACGATCTAGTGCTATGCTTAGGATTGGGTCTTGTCCATCACATCATTCTCCTAATGATGTGATCCCGTTATCAACGACATCCAATGTCCATGGTCATGAAACCGTGACCATCTATTGATCAATGAGCTAGTCAACTAGAGGCTCACTAGGGACATGTTGTGGTCTATGCATTCACACATGTATTACGGTTTCTGGTTAACACAATTATAGCATGAACAATAGACAATTATCATGAACAAGGAAATACAATAATAACCATTTTATTATTGCCTCTAGGGCATATTTCCAACAGTCTCCCACTTGCACTAGAGTCAATAATCTAGTTACATTGTCATGAATCGAACACCCATAGCATTCTGGTGTTGATCATGTTTTGCTCGTGAGAGAGGTTTAGTCAACGGATCTGCGATATTCAGATCCGTATGCACTTTACAAATATCTATATCTCCCTCCTGAATGTAATCATGGATGGAGTTGAAGCGGCGCTTGATGTGTCTTGTCTTCTTGTGAAACCTGGGCTCCTTCGCAAGGGCAATAGCTCTAGTGTTGTCACAGAATAGAGTCATCGGGCCTGACGCACTTGGAATTACTCCCAGGTCGGTGATGAACTCCTTCATCCAGACTCCTTCCTTTGCTGCTTCCGAAGCAGCTATGAACTCCGCTTCACATGTAGATGCCGCCACGACGCTTTGCTTGCTACTGCACCAGCTTACTGCCCCTCCGTTCAAAATATACACGTATCCGGTTTGCGACTTGGAGTCGTCCGGATCTGTGTCGAAGCTAGCATTGACGTAAACCCTTTACGACGAGCTCTTCGGCACCTCCATATACAAGAAACATGTCCTTTGTCCTTTTTAGGTACTTCAGGATATTCTTGACCGCTGTCCAATGTTCCGCTCCGGAATCACTTTGGTACCTCCCTACCAAACTTATGGCAAGGTTCACATCAGGTCTGGTACACAACATGACATACATAATAGAGCCTATGGCTGAAGCATAGGGGATGACACTCATCTCTTCTCTATCCTTTGCCTTGGTCAGGCATTGAGTCGTACTCAATCTCACACCTTGTAACACAGGCAAGAACCCCTTCTTGGACTGATCCATATTGAACTTCTTCAATATCTTTTCAAGGTATGTGCTTTGTGAAAGACATATGAGGCGTCTCGATCTATCTCAATAGATCTTAATACCTAATATGTAAGCAGCTTCTCCAAGGTCCTTCATTGAAAAACACTTATTCAAGTAGGCCTTTACACTTTCCAAGAGTTCTATATCATTTCCCATTATTAGTATGTCATCCACATATAATACGAGAAATGCTACGAAGCTCCCACTCACTTTCTTATAAATACAAGGTTCTCCATAAACCTGTACAAACCCAAATGCTTTAATCACTTCATTAAAGCGAATGTTCCAACTCCGAGATGCTTGCACCAGCCCATAGATGGAGCGCTGGAGCTTGCATACCTTGTTAGCATCTTTAGGATCGACAAAACCTTCCGGCTGCATCATATATAGTTCTTCCTTGAGGAAGCCATTAAGGAATGCCGTTTTGACGTCCATTTGCCAGATCTCATAATCATAAAATGCGGCAATTGCTAACATGATTCGGACAGACTTCAGCATCGCTACGGGTGGGAAAGTCTCATCGTAGTCAACTCCTTGAACTTGTCGATAACCCTTAGCGACAAGCCGAGCCTTATAGACGGTCACATTACCATCCGCGTCAGTCTTCTTCTTAAAGATCCATTTATTTTCAATGGCTCGCTTATCATCAGGCAAGTCCACCAAAGTCCATACTTTGTTCTCATACATGGATCCTATCTCGGATTTCATGGCTTCAAGCCATTTGTTGGAATCCGGGACCACCATCGCTTCTTCATAGTTCGAAGGTTCACCGTTGTCTAACAACATGATCTCTAGGACAGGGTTGCCGTACCACTCTGGTGCGGAACGTGTCCTAATGGACCTTCGACGTTCAATAATAACTTGATCTGAAGTTTCATGATCATCATCATTAACTTCCTCTCCAGCCGGTGTAGGCTCCACAGAAACAACTTCCTGTGCTACGTTATTCTCCGGTTCGAGTGGAGGTACAATTACCTCATCAAGTTCTATTTTCCTCCCACTTACTTCTTTCGAGAGAAACTCTTTCTCGAGAAAGGATCCATTCTTGGCAACAAAGATTTTTCCCTCGGATCGTAGGTAGAAGGTATACCCAATAGTCTCTTTGGGATATCCTATGAAGACGCACTTTTCCGCTTTGGGTTCGAGCTTCTCAGGTTGAAGTTTCTTCACATAAGCATCGCATCCCCAAACTTTTAGAAACGACAGCTTAGGTTTGTTTCCAAACCATAATTCATACGGTGTCGTATCAACGGATTTTGACGGTGCCCTATTTAAAGTGAATGCGGCAGTCTCTAATGCATATCCCCAAAATGATAGCGGTAAGTCGGTAAGAGACATCATAGATCGTACAATATCTAATAGAGTGCGATTACGACGTTCAGACACACCATTTTGCTGAGGTGTGCCAGGCGGCGTGAGTTGTGAAACAATTCCACATTTCCTTAGGTGCATGCCAAACTCGTGACTTAAATATTCTCCGCCATGATCAGATCGTAGGCACTTTATTTTCCTGTCACGTTGATTCTCTACCTCACTCTGAAATTCCTTGAACCTTTCAAAAGTTTCAGACTTATGTTTCATTAAGTAGACATACCCATATCTACTCAAGTCATCAGTGAGGGTGAGAACATAACGGTAGCCACCACGAGCCTCGACACTCATTGGACCGCATACAACGGTATGTATTATTTCCAACAAGTCATTTGCTCGCTCCATTGTTTCGGAGAACAGAGTCTTGGTCATCTTTCCCATGAGGCATGGTTCGCACGTCTCAAATGATTCGAAATCAAGAGACTGCAAAAGTCCATCAGTATGGAGCTTCTTCATGCGTTTGACACCAATATGACCAAGGCGGCAGTTCCACATGTAAGTGGGACTATCGTTATCAACCTTACACTTTTTGGTACTCACACTATGGACATGTGTAACATCACGTTCGAGATTCATCAAAATAAACCATTGACCAGCGGGGCATGACCATAAAACATTTCTCTCATATAAATAGAACAACCATTATTCTCTGATTTAAATGAGTAGCCATCTCGCATCAAGCAAGATCCAGATACAATGTTCATGCTCAAAGCTGGTACAAATAACAATTATTAAGGTTTAACACTAATCCTGAAGGTAGATGTAGAGGTAGTGTGCCGACGGCGATCACATCGACCTTGGAACCATTCCCGACGCGCATCGTCACCTCGTCCTTTGCCAGCCTCCGCTTATTCTACAGCTCCTGCTTGGAGTTACAAATGTGAGCAACTGCACCGGTATCAAATACCCAGGAGCTACTACGAGCGCTGGTTAGGTACACATCAATAACAAGTATATCACATATACCTTTAATGTTGCCGTCCTTCTTATCCGCTAAGTACTTGGGGCAGTTCCGCTTCCAGTGACCGGTACCCTTGCAGTAAAAGCACTCAGTCTCAGGCTTGGGTCCATGATTGTTCTTCTTATTCCAGACAACTTGCTTACCGGGCGCGGCAACAGCTTTGCCGTCCTTCTTGAAGTTCTTCTTACCCTTGCCTTTCTTGAAACTAGTGGTCTTATTTACCATCAACACTTGATGCTCCTTTCTGATCTCGACCTCTGCTGATTTCAGCATCGAGTACAACTCAGGAATGGACTTCTCCATCCCTTGCATGTTGTAGTTCATCACAAAGCTCTTGTAGCTAGGTGGAAGCGACTGGAGGATTCTGTCAATGACCGGGTCATCCGGGAGATTAACTCCCAGCTGACTCAAGCGGTTGTGTAGCCCAGACATCTTGAGGATGTGCTCACTGACAGAACTATACTCCTCCATCTTACAGCTGAAGAACTTGTCGGAGACGTCATATCTCTTGACCCGGGCATGAGCTTGGAAAACCAGTTTCAGCTCTTGGAACATCTCATATGCTCCGTGTTGCTCGAAACGCTTTTGGAGCCCCGGTTCTAAACTGTAAAGCATGCCACACTGAACAATGGAGTAATCATCGCAGCGAGAATGCCAAGCGTTCGCAACGTCTTGCTCTGCTGGGGGAGGGTGGGTCACCTAGTGGTGCAACAAGGACATACAATTTCTTGGAAGCTATGAGGATGATCCTCAAGCCACGGACCCAGTCCGCATAGTTGCTTCCATCGTGTTTCAGCTTGGTTTTCTCTTGGAACGCGTTGAAATTGAGGGTGACATTTGCATTGGCCATTGGATCTACAATATAGATTGTAAAGATAATTTTAGACTAAGTTCATGATAATCAAGTTCACATAATCAAATTATTTAATGAACTCCCACTTAGATAGACATCTCTCTAGTCATCCAAGTGACACATGATCCATGTCAACTAGCCCGTGTCCGATCATCACGTGAGACGGACTAGTCATCCATGGTGAACATTTCCATGTTGATCGTATCTTCCATACGACTCATGTTCGACCTTTCGGTCTTCCGTGTTCCGAGGTCATGTCTGTACATGCTAGGCTCGTCAAGTCAACCTAAGTGTTTTGCGTGTGTAAATCTGGCTTACACCCGTTGTATGCGAACGTTAGAACCTATCACACCCGATCATCACGTGGTGCTTCGGAACAACGATCCTTAGCAACGGTGCACAGTTAGGGTGAACACTTTTCTTGAAATTTTAGTGAGAGATCATCTTATTTACTACCGTCGTTCTAGGCAAATAATATGTAAACATGATAAACATCACATGCAATCAATATAGTGACATGATATGGCCATTATCATCTTGCTCCTTTGATCTCCATCTTCGGGGCACCATGATCATCACTGGCACTGGCATGACACCATGATCTCCATCATCATGATCTCCATCATTGTGTCTTCATGAAGTTGTGTCGCCAACTATTACTTCTACCACTATGGCTAACGTTTAGCAATAAAGTAAAGTAATTACATGGCATTTATGATTGACACGCAGGTCATACAATAAAATAAGACAATTCCTATGGCTCCTGCCGGTTGTCATACTCATCGACATGCAAATCGTGAATCCTATTACAAGAAGATGATCAATCTCATATATCACAATGCATCACATCACATCCTTTGGCCATATCACATCACAAGGCATATGCTGCAAAAACAAGTTAGACGTCCTCTAATTTGTAGTTGCAAGTTTTTACGTGGCTGCTATAGGTTACTAGCAAGAACGTTTCTTACCTACGCCAAAACCACAACGTGATATGCCAATTGCTATTTACCCTTCATAAGTACCCTTTTCATCGAATCCAATCCGACTAAGGTGGGAGAGACAGACACCCGCTAGCCACCTTATGCAACAAGTGCATGTCAGGCGGTGGAACCAGTCTCACGTAAGCGTACGTGTAAAGTCGGTCCGGGCCGCTTCATCCCACAATACCGCCGAATCAAGATAAGACTAGTAGTGGTAAGCAATTAACAAAATCGACGCCCACAATTGCTTTGTGTTCTACTCGTGCATAGATTCTACGCATTGACCTAGCTCATGATGCCACTGTTGGGAGACGTAGTAGTAAATAAAAAAAATTCCTACGATCATCAAGATCTATCAATGGAGAAACCAGCAACGAGAGGGGAGAGATTGCATCTTTATACCTTTGAAGATTGCTAAGTGGAAGTGTTACAAGAACGCGGTTGATGGAGTCGTACTCGCAGCGATTCAGATCGCGGTGGATTCCGATCTAAGCGCCGAACAACGGCGCCTCCGCGTTCAACACACGTACAGCCCGGTGACGTCTCCGGCACCTTGATCCAGCAAGGAGGAGGGAGAGGTTGAGGGAGAGCTCCGGCAGCACGACGGCGTGGTGACGGTGGAGCTACGTGAACTCCGGCAGGGCTTCGCCAAGCGCTACGGAGAACGAGGAAGAGGAAGGGTAGGGCTGCACCGTGAGAGAAAGAAGTCGTGTCTCAAAACAGCCCAAACCCTTGCATATATATAGGAGGAGGGAGAGGGAGGGATGCCTTGGCCCCTCCTCCAAAGAGGAGAGGTTCGGCCGACCCTAGGGAAGAGTCCACCTCCCACAAGGGAGGTGGATCTCTTCCTTTTGAATCCTTTTCAGCCCTATCTCTTATCTCCAGCCACATGGGGCTTTCTAGAAGGTCTTGGCCAGCCCAAAAAGGGCTGGCACACTTCCTCTAAGGGCCCACGAAATCCTTTGGTCGTCACACCCCTCCCGGGGTCCTCCGGCACCCTCCCGGCACTCCGATACACTACCGATGAGCCCGAAAACTTTCCGGTGACCAAAACTGGACTTCCTATATATCAATCTTTACCTCCGGACCATTCCGGAGCTCCTTGTGACGTCTGAGATATCATCCGGGACTCCGAACAACTTTCAGAAATTACGTATATCATTTCCCTATAACCCTAGCGTCATTGAACCTTAAGTGTGTAGACCCTACGGGTTCGGGAGACACGTGGACATGACCGAGACACTTCTCTGGCCAATAACCAACAGCGGGATCTGGATACCCATGTTGGCTCCCACATGCTCCACGATGATCTCATCGGATGAACCACGATGTCAGGGATTCAATCTATCCCGTATACAATTCCCTTTGTCTATCGGTATGATACTTGCCCGAGATTCGATCGTCGGTATCTCTATACCTTGTTCAATCTCGTTACCAGCAAGTCTCTTTACTCGTTCCGTAATACATCATCCCGTGACTAACTCCTTGGTCACATTGAGCTCATTATGATGATGTCTTACCGAGTGGGCCTAGAGATACCTCTCCGTCACACGGAGTGACAAATCCCAGTTTCGATTCGTGCCAACCCAACAGACACTTTCGGAGATACCCGTAGTGCACCTTTATAGCCACCCAGTTACGTTGTGACGTTGGCACACCCAAAGCATTCCTACGGTATCCGGGAGTTGCACAATCTCATGGTCTAAGGAAACGATACTTGACATTGAAAAGCTTTAGCAAACGAACTACACGATCTAGTGCTATGCTTAGGATTGGGTCTTGTCCATCACATCATTCTCCTAATGATGTGATCCCGTTATCAACGACATCCAATGTCCATGGTCATGAAACTGTGACCATCTATTGATCAATGAGCTAGTCAACTAGAGGCTCACTAGGGACATGTTGTGGTCTATGCATTCACACATGTATTACGGTTTCCGGTTAACACAATTATAGCATGAACAATAGACAATTATCATGAACAAGGAAATACAATAATAACCATTTTATTATTGTCTCTAGGGCATATTTCCAACACGTCTATGTATGAAGATCCAGAGGAGGCTGCTGGTGCTGCTGCTGAGGAGGAGGAGGAAGAACGTGTTGAGATTGCCCCTTCCAAGAAGAAAGCCAAGAAGCTTATGCTTGATGCTATGCCAAAGACTGGCACCTCCAAGAGCACCAAGCCTACTGCAAACAAAGCTGCTGCACAGAAGTCCAAGAGGACTACCAGAGACATGCCAGCTTCAGAGAAGAACAAAGGGACTGCCTCTAGAGTGGAAGATGATGATGACTTGACAACTTTGATGAAGCTCAGACCACATCTTCCAGTGCATGATGCCAACCACTTAGTTGCTGAGGACATGAAGAAGAGGAAAGACTCAGGCTTGAGAGCCTGGAGAGCCATAGATCCTTATGCTCAGAGGAGAAAAACTGCTATTGACTACAGGTTTTACACAAGAGAGCAACATGATTTTTATGAGACCGTGTTGCTTGACAAGAGCCCAGCTATTAGTGACATGAGGTATGTTGATTGGAAGTTCATCAAAGATAATGTGGACTACTTCCCGAGTGTCCAAGACAACTTCCATTGCATTGGTATGGACAAGTTCATTGGCAGAGATCTTAGTGCATGGAACGACGAGATGATCATGCAATTCTACTCCACTGCTCATTTCTACGGAGATGATAGAATTGTATGGATGACTGAAGGTGCTAGATATGAATCCATTGTTGAGGAATGGGCTGCTCTTCTGGAAGTTCTAGAAGCTTAGGAAGGAGATCGGGATGTATACTCTGAACCCAAGGCAAGTCACAATGCCATGAAAGGCATGTATACTCCTATCCCCACAAACAAGGTGCAATCACACAAGCTAGGGTCCATCTATTATCTGCAAGCAGGCCTCCGGACTATGAACACTATTCTCAGGCATACCTTGATGCCCAAGTCAGGTGATGACAAGATAATCCGAGGCTACTTCATCAACATGCTGATCCACCTTGACAGGAACACCAGGATTAGAGTAATGGATCTGATTGTTGAGACAATCAAGAGGGTTGCTGTTGACCAGAAGCGCTCTTGCTGCTATGCACCCTACATCCAGTTGCTCATCAACTCTCAGTTGGAGAAGCACATATTTGCTCTAGATCGTCCACATCTGCCCCTACAGCCAGAGTTCGAAGATAATGTTGTGGTGATGAACCCAGATCATCCCACATCTGCTACAACATAGGCAGAGGCAGAAGCTGTTCGAGCCGCTAGTGCTAAAGCCCCCAGATCCAAGAATGAGCAAATGGATCTTCTGATCACAGCCGTCCAGGGCATGTAGAAGGATATCAAGGGGATTCTTGAGAACCAGAACAGCCTTATGAGGATCTTTGAGTCAAGAATCAAGGTTCTTGGTGATAAGGTGGACAAGTTATCCAAGACAGTGATAGAGCTCCAGAAGGAAGTTGACTCCGTGCACATCCCTCGGGTCTCTTCTACTTCTGATGATGATGATGATGATGATGATGATGAGGATGGATCACCTCTCGGGCCAGCCACCCAGTCCACCACTCAGATGAGATCAGCCACAGTGTGTGCACCAGAATCGAGGCCCTCTTCATCAGCTCCAGCTACTCTCAGCACAACTCCTGCTCCATCAGCTCCTGTTCCACTAGTGTCCACTCCAACTCCATCCATGACATCTGCAAAGATCTTCGTCGACGCCATACTCTCGACTCCTTCATCAACAACCGGAGGAGATCAGCCCAAGAACGCTTAGATAGATACCTTTGAACTTTTTGGTAACTTGTTACCAAAGGGGGGAAGTGTATAGATCATTAGGCTTAGAGAGAGAGAGCGTTTGGTATTTGTTGCTTTTTCACAAAACAATTGCTTTTGGTTGCCGCGATACTCTTTTGTCGTGCTTGTGATACACGCTTGATGATGTTTGATCATACACTTTAATGTGTGATGTAACTATTTCCTATCATCTTAATGCTTATGTGATGATCATTCATCTTTGGTTGATTGTGTTGTGCTATGATATTCATTCCAATTACTCTCGCACACCACCAAGTGGTATGTGACATGTAAGAAGTAACCCATGTACCTAATCAATTGTGCATTTGCATTCAAACGCAAATTTAAAAATAATGCACAAATTTAGGGGGAGCTCTTGCCTTTCACATACTTGTCAAAGTGATGATTATATTCCATGATTATATCTTTGTCGAAGCTTTGATCTATATGTTGTCATCAATTACCAAAAAGGGGGAGATTGAAAGCACCTTTGCTCCCTTGGTGGTTTTGGTAATTAATAACAACATACATGTCATTGAACTAATGTCTTCACCAAGTATATTTCAGGAAAAGTTCAATGATGGGAATGGACAAAGGATTGTGGAATTACCCCAAGATTCAAGGAAATATGTTGGCCAAGCTTCAAGCAAGATGACTCTATATTTTACATTTGCGAGAAATCACTTTGATCTATAGGAAAGCCAATACTATTAAAAGGGGGTAAAGTTTTGATGGTGAACAATATGCTCAAACGTGCACAAGTGACAGTCACCAAAACATCCACATACTCTCCCACCAAAGTCTGTCCTAAGCCAGACATGCAAATCGGTGCAACCAACATTCCTATCCCGATGCCACCGAGTTCCAAACCCTAGACAGACTCAGCCAAACCCTAACACTTCGGTGCAGCCAACACTGCACTCAGTGCCACTGAGTTGGGTTGCCAACATTCTGTTACGCAAGTTCTCATTTTTGGTCCGACCGAGAATGGTGAATCGGCATCATCGAGTCTGGTAAATCTGACAATTGGTCACCTTGTCAGTGCAACCGAGATTTGTATATCGGTCTCTCCGAGATTCAAAAACTGCCACTTTTAGTCACTTCGGTACCACCGAGATTTACACATCGGTGTCACCGAGTCTGACTTATTGTGCGTAACGGTTGGATTTTTGGGGATGCCTATATATACCCTTTCACCACCACCCACTCAAAAGAGAAGCACTCAGAACTATTCCATATCTATCCTACTCAGTTTTCTGAGAGAGAACCACCTACCCTTGTGTTGAGGTCAAGATATTCCACTCCAACCATATGGATCTTGATTTCTAGCCTCCCCAAGTTGCTTTCCACCAATCCCATCTCTTTTACCAATCCAAATCTAAGAGAGAGAGAGATAGAGATTGTGTGTTGAGGAGTCTATCATCTTGAAGCACAAGAGCAAGGAGTTCATCGTCATTACCAAGCCTATTACCTTTTGGAGGGTGGTGCCTCCTAGATTGGTTAGGTGTCGCTTGGGAGCCTCCTACTTCGTGTTGTGGAGTGAACCAAGAAGTTTGTAAGGGCAAGGAGATCGCCTACTTTGTGAAGACCTACCCATAGTGAGGCTAGTCCTTCGTGGATGGAAGCCACATGGAATAGTCAAGTTTGCTTCTTCGTGGAACCCTCCGTGGGTAGAGCCCTCCATGGACTCTCGCGACCGTTACCCTCCGTGGATTGAAGACTCCATGAACATGGACGTACGGTAGCACCACCTATCAGAACCACGAGAAAAATCATTGTGTCATCACTTGTGTTTGCATTCCTAACCCTATCTTTACTTACATGTGCAATGTCTTTACTTTCCACTGCTACACTCTTAGACATTCATGTGTAGGGTGTTACTTGATATGCTATGAATGCTAAAACTTGCCACGAATTAAAATTGGGAAAAAGGCAAAACTTTTATTTGGTCAAGTAGTCTAATCCCCCCTCTAGACCTACTTTCGATCCTACACTTGCCAGGTTTGTTGATTAGTTAATCACGGGTTAATTACTCCGTACGCAACTTTATTAGTTAGGCAAAAATAGTACCAATGTTGTACCTTGCCGGAAGAGTTTTATCCTGAAACGAAAATCAAGGGGGTCCCCATAACAACCCGAGGAACGTTAGGAGCGCTCAATATGGAACATAACACCGGTACTCGGAAATTAAGGCGGCAAGAGTGAAACAAAACACCAAGCAAAAAAGCCAAGCCTTTAACCCTTTACCAAGTGTATAGATGCATTAAATTAAATAACAAGAATATTGTGATATCTCAAGATATCCATGTTATCACATGGAACAACCTACACCTGCAACTAGCAACGTTATAAGAAGGGGATCGAGCAAGTGGTAACATAGCCAAACAATGGTTTACTGGAAGTTGGAGGGTTAGAGGCTTATCATGGCATTTTGGCAGGCTTGACAAACAAGTGGTAGGTAGCGTGACATACCATGCATCTCCGAAACGGTTGAAGTCATTACGGTGAAGATGTTCGTGGGTCGTCATGGAAATCATGGAAGTAGTTGTACTCGTGTAGTAGTGGAAGTAGCCATTCACTGGACGATCTTCACGGATCCATGATAACATAGAGGTACACGTGCCGATCTTCAGGGACGGTAGTCGTACATAGTTGCATAGTCGAACTTGACGGGTCGTGGTACACGGGAAGTGGTCGTACATGAAACCGTAGTCATACACATTGTTCAAGAACTTGACGCTCCTAGGGTCGTCTGCATTTGGCGTTCCGGGTCTTGCAGTGTAGTCAAACCAAAACAAAGCAGCACAAGGCCTTGGTCTTGGCAATTTCGCAGATGGTAGTAGAGGCATACCATCGATCGTGTTAGCTGGCCATGGGGCTTGGCTTGCAGGGACTCGTCCAAATGATGGCGTTGCCGCCTCCGCAGCAAAGAGAACATTTGGCAGCGATGGTAGCAAGCGGCGGCAGCAAGCGACAACAGAGGCAGGGCGAGCAGCTGAGCTAGGAGGATGTAACAGCCCGGAATCGGCGCTCCATAAGATTCCCGTTTTATTTCCATTCTCGTTGCATGATTCGTTTGGCTGTCGAATTCATCGTCGCATCATTCGCATCATCTGCATTGCATCGGTACTCTATTGCCATAATTTTCAAAACTTGCATCCGCTCGTAGTTGCTGGTTCGCTCCGTTCTTGTTGTCGACCATCTCGAGACCAACCACGCACATGCGCATCCGCGGTATTGTAAAAAAAGTTTTTCAAGTGCGCAAAAAATATTCTCAGATTGGGTCAAAAGTTGGCATGCGGTCTTGTTATACTATAGGTAGACCGCCTGCCCAATTTCGTCGCAATCAGAGTGTGTTCGATACCCGAATGGTCGACCGTAGAGGCACCGTCATCGGTTTATTCGTCGGATGTTTTCGGTTTATAAAACTCTATGCCGGGCCGCAAGTCTTCCCTCTCATCTCAGCCCAACCACCTATTCACAGCCCACTAGGCCATCTATCCCCCACCCCTTCGCTTCCAGACCGTTGGATCGAGATCAAACGGTCCAAAAATGGAAAAATTCCCTAACCCCCCTTGTCTATAAATAGACACCCAAGCTGCCATATTTTGACACCCATAGCCTACACCTACCGCCTACACCTACCTCCAGCCGCCATCACTCCTCGGAATCCATGCCGGCCGAACCCCCCTCCGCCACTTGGCACCGCCGCAGCCTTCTCTCCAGCCAACCCGCGGCCGTCACGTCGCCCTCCACCCAGAGCTGGCCAAACGGGCCGTGCTAATCGGGCCGGCCCAAAAGCACGCAGGCCCGGCACGCTCCGGGCACGACACGACACGAATTAAACGAGTCGTGCCAGGCACGCAACCTGCCTTGGGCCGTGCCTGGGCCTAAAGGCTGGACACGCAGGCTAGCACGGCACGACCAGTTTATTTTTTTATTTTTTTAATATATATATATCTTAAATACAGCCCACTAGGCCTAAATAAAGGGAGCGCCTAGAACTCAGCTAGCTGAGATTTTCTATGGTCTCATTCACATAATATCATGTCTTTTGCATTTAGACCGTTTGTTTCCTTTAGCCCATCATTTTATTCTTTTGGGCTGACATGTCATATATTTGGTTGTTGTTGCTATGTGTCCCATCTATCCAGCCCAATAACTATTCGTTCTGTTCTTGTTGCCGCACATCACATCTTTAAAAAAAGAAATCGCTGATAGAGAAAAAAATGAATAAGCAAAAAAAGTTACGTGATGGCTTGTTAGTTTCAACTACTCTAACCACTAAAGATTCTTGTACAAAAGTAGTATGTCTTTATTATATGAATTGTGATGTAATAAATTGTTTTTTTCTTAGTAAAAAACAACTTGATTCTAGCCTTTTCCATGTAGTTGCTGCACAAATAAGGTTTGTAGTTGCGACCCGCCTGTTAATACTTGCAGTTACGACTTGACTTTGAATATTTGCAATTGCGACCCGACTATGAATACTTGCAATTACGACCTGACTTTTGAACATTTGCAATTGTGACCCGATTTTGAATACTTGCAGTTACGACCCGACTTCGAATACTTGCAGTTTTGATCCGACTTCGAATACTTGCAGTTTTGACCTGACTTTGAATACTTGCAGTTGCGACCTGACTTTGAATACTTGCAGTTGCGACCCAACTTTGAATACTTGCAGTTGCGACCCGACTTCGAATAAATGCAATTACCACCCGACTTTGAATACTTACAGTTGTGACCCGACTTTGAATATGTGTAGTTGCGGCCACATCTCAAATCTTGCAGTTGTGACCCGACTTTGAATATTAATGTCATTAATATAAAAGGGAAAACAAAAAGAATACACCAAAACATTAAATAAACAAGGACTGTAAAGTAAAAGGAAAAATATAAAGCAAAAAAACACTGGAAAGTAAAAGAAAAGATAAAAAAGCCTAAATAGACAATTTTATAATATATGGTAACAAATGAACATTAAGTTAAATGAAATGAATACACTTAATTAGGAAAAGGGAAAGAGCGGAATAAATTTCTAGTTAATAGTGAATAATAAAAATAAAAGTAGCAATTAATCAGTAAAGAAAAACTAAAAAGGGAAGTCATTACAAAAGAGCTGACCTGACAGCTACGGTAAACAAATGATAATAACCGGATTCAAGAAAATAAAACAAATGACCATAACATGCAAACAGTTAGAAACGATTCACATAGGCAGCCTTCTGTACGATAAGAGGAATGCAAACAGCTAGCAACAATACACATTTTTGGGTCGTATTTTCTTTTCTTTTGCGTCTGGGTAATAAAAATGACGAAAAGCCCGCATAGTCTGGCCTTGTTGACAAAAAGCAAAAGCGAGCACTCACTCTTGCAACTGATCCTGTGCGAGACGAGAGCTGCGTCTCTCGAATGACACAACGCGCAATGAAAACACAATAACAAGCGGACGGTCAAAAAGTGATTGAGACCATAATTAGAACTCAGCTAGCTGAGTTACAGCAAAACCGCTAAATAAAAACCCATCAGGCAAAAAAATAAAAAGCCTAACGTGACCGATCCGTTTAGCAAACATGTCGTGCTTGGATCTAAAAACGTAACACGCGAACCGACAGGACACGCCCGTTTGTTAAACATGTCCCTGCTGGCCGTGCCATGCCAGGCCCGTTTAGCACGGGCCGTGTCCGTGCCGGGCCGGACCGCCCGTTTGGCCAGGTCTGCCTCCACCAGCCTCCCACCGCACGGGCCCGCCCGAGCCCATTGTAGGCCCGCTCGAGCCAGGACCGAACGTCGCCGCCCGTCGCCGCCCCGTGCCGACAAGGTTTCTCTCCCTTGCGAGCTTCCCATGGCGCCAGGGAAGGCCAGCCGCCCGCAGCTCTTCCCCCGTGCCGGCCGGCCTCCGGAGCCCCCGCTGCCGTCGACCACCGAACCGACGTCGCCGGACCGCGTCGCACTCGCCTTCAGCCCGCCTCTCCGCCGTCCGCAACCTCACGCTGGAGCTCTCGCCGGTCGGATGTCGAAGGAGCCGCCGCCTCGCCTGCTGCCATGGCCCTCCTGAAGCTCCTCCGCCGCAGCTGTTGCGCGGATCCGGTGTGTGATGACCGGATCCGCCCGTTCCCGCCTCGCGCTCGTCGCTCTGGCCCTCCATGCCGCCGTGCCGCCAAGGTTGCCAGAGGACGCCGCCATGTTGACTTGCAGCACCGCCGCCCCTGCGTTCGTGAGGGAGGACGGGCGCCTCGCTCGTGCACGGGTGGGCCGCGCCAGCAGCCGCCCCCAGCCCAGCTTGCCCGCATGGGCCACCTCGTGCCATCCAGCAAGCCTCAGATCCACGTCGGGTCCCTCTGTCAAATGGGCCGAGCCCATGGTGAGCTCCCCCGCATACCATCTTGCTATGTCTCGCTCTGTGTGCGTTTTGCTATTCCGCGCTAGCTGTTGTTCGGCCTGATTGTACAGATCCAGCCTGTTAGTGTTTTCTTAGTCTGTGCGGTTTTCTCTAATTTCCAGGACATTTCATAATTAAAAAAAACATCTTTTTGCATCGTTCATAATTAAATAATCGTGCATCGTTTGTAAAAAACTATAGATATGTAAAATGTGTCGAAATTGGTGTAGATAAATTATTTATCACTTTCATGCATGATAAAAATATTTAACTTGCTGTTTTCATGTAATTTGCACAAAATAACTTGCTAATAGGTTTATGCCATAAACTTGCATAATTAATTGTGACATATTTTTTTACATGAACCTATACATATTATATATAATTTTGAGGTAAAAAAATCCAGGGAATCCATATCTGCAATTAGTTTTGTCATTTGAGCAAATTTGTGTGCACGTTATTTTGCTGTGATGCTTTTTTGTTATTTTCGTGTGATTAAATCCATACATCATTAAGGACAGTAAAATTGCATCTAGTCCCTGCCCTCTTAATGCTTAGCGTTTTTGGCCATCCATTTTCGCAATCTGGGAATTTTTGGCCGTCAGATTTAATGTTTAGATCAATCTGATCTGCAGTATGTTGAATCTAACCCATCTGTCGTGTGGGCTGCTGCTCCACGGGCCGAAACCAATGCCTATGGTGCATTGGGCCTTCCGCCAGCCGGCCCACTGCTGGGATTGGGAGGCCTATACGAGCGACCGCGTGATCCCCTCGCGAACCGGACCATCGGACCATCCGCTCGCGATTCCTAATCTAATCCCGTTCGAGGCTGAGGGGAGCGAGACCGCATCGACTCCAGTCCAGAATCCAGTCGCCCAGAGGAGCGCCGGTGCAGCCAAACCACAGAGAGGAGTGCCGGCGGGCCGGTTCCATCCAGGGATCAAGTCTCTCTCGCACGAGCGAAGAAGGCACCAACACCAACACACGTCTTCTCTCATTCCCCTGCTCTCTAGCTTGCTCAGATTGTTTTCCTTAAGTACGCCACCAACGACTGGGAAGGATGCCGCCAATGGATCCATTCTCCCCTAATGCTGATCCAAGTTTTCCCCATGGATTCAACCCAACCCTCTAATTCCCCTTTGTTTTTTTTGGCTTGCAGGTCAGCACGAACAAGAAGCGAAGAGCCTTCTCCTGCAGCAGCGGTGGCGATTGGGATGGAGCCGCCGCCGCCACCGTTCCCCATCACTCTGGTTCCCCTACAAATTCGCAACTCCGTTGTATTTCTCCTCACCTGATGCCTCATTCTTTTTCCCAGCTGCGATTTCTAGGTGTTGTGCGTGTACTCTCCTGATGATTTTAAGGAGGAATCACCCCTGCTTGACAAAGTATGACATGGTTGAATCAAGAAGTTTAATATTTTTGGACCAGCCTATCACTATGGTTCTTGATCCACCCAAGAGAGCATAGGGGATGGCTGGGTAATGAAAGGGATTATGAGCAAAGGAGCGGGATCCTTACACCCCTCGCTTGGATGGATCATTGTTGATCTATTTGTGTGTGGCTTTCCACTTCACCATCCTCTCGGGCATGAGTCCTGGCTGGGGCTTAGTGTTTTTCCTCGATTCAGATGAAAGGAAGGCCAAAGGATGATTTAGTAAAATATTTTGGTAATCACGAGGACATCACATAAGAGGTAACAGGGTGCAAGTGCAATTTATTAGACTGTATGTTTTATTTCAGACGAAATACATATTGTTATAAAGACCAACAAAAATGATGGCATCATAGATAGACGATTGCTCGGTAAAGTAAGTAATCATGAATAGACTACCAACTTCTTTTATAAGCAAGTACAAAGAAACAATAGAGGAGATCTATGGAGCGTATAGAGCAAATCAAATATATGATAGACACTACGAAGAAACGAAACTATGGAAATATCTGACAATCCACAGAAGAAACACAAGAAGATAGATTATGCCTTTAACTTGGACCATGTAGCAACACAAAAAACTTGCTCTATATCTTTCTGAATACTTGCCTTTTCTTTAGGTGATGTCTGTCATACATAACACAATTGGCTTGTGTTCTCTCAGAAACATGGCGAGGACGAACCAAATGATTTTAAAAGGACTATAAAAAGAAGTATTGAGCATAAAAGGTAATCTACTGTAGTGGTAATGCTTTTCCTAGAGTGGGTGATATGTTTTTCTTCTTAGGAAGCTACTGTAGTGTAATGCCATGAGAATGCACGTAAAAGTTATATCATAATATACTCTTTATATTGCATCATTGGTTTAGTGCTCACTTTGTGTGTTTTTCAATCAGATTTAGTGGAAGATCGATGATGGTTGCTATGCATCCATTGAATAACTACCATTTTCATTGATTCAGTAGCTGATGCCGTGGCAAGAATAATTACGCGTTTCATTTCTTTCATATAATTGAGTTTGTGATGTATGACCAAGTGTGGCTCCATTTACCTTCTGCCATCCTTATTATGTTGTAGAATTACCAAGAAGGAAGTGGGCTCTCAGTCAGTATTGGCTCGCCGATCCTCTTGTATTCTTTCTCAAAGCAACCGACTAACTGACTCTTGTGAAATCTTGTTGACCGCTCCAAAGTATCCTCTGGAGAAGCATTCTGTAGAACTTCTGGCCCAGGAATCAGGAAATGTGGTGCAGACCGAATTAGACATGAGACCTTATAGTTGTAATATAGGCTTGTCCTGGTCGCAACGATCGGAACACTAGGATAACCTAAGAAATATAGAAGGAAGACATCATGTATGATCAGTAAGTGATTTGAGTATGTGAAATGAAGTAGAAGTCAAGTGTTGCACTAAAAATAGAAATGAAATAATTTTATGCTTATTTGACGATATTTCTATCATTCTACTGAATTCTATCGAAGGTGTTCTATTTAGTTGACTCAATCCCTACAACTGCTTGTATGTTATTTAGTATATCATTAATTTCCTTTCCTAACTAATTGAAATCCTTGTTAGCACTCTTCTTCATGAATGTGATGCACTCCACAAGAAATGCCTAGGTGCGCCGAGCTTGCCTAATTATTCTTTGTTGTTGAACATGGTGGCCCTTTGGGTAGAGAGGCCTTCTAAGATTTCATTAATGTACCATCTATTCAATCTATAATGATATTTGTTTCCCGTTACATGTTTATTCTTGATGTTGCTTGTCTTGGCTGATTGATTGGTTGTATTTACTGCATACTGCTATGTTGTTGTGTATGTTCTCATACAGAGCCAATTTGATATGTAAATCTTGCTTTTTCCTGAGTCTATATGAGATTCCGTTGATGATTGACTAATATAAGGTTATGTTTGCACAACTATAATATGTTTAGTGTGCCCATATATTTATAACCCCCTTATCTTTTGATGTATGAATAGACGGCCGCGGCAATGCGCGCCATCAATGATCTAGTATGATTTATATTTGAACATGAGATAGGCCCTTTGGCATGTGCACTAGCCCCTGGTCATTTTGTTTGCCATGATAATTCACGTTTAGGTGTTGTTTTCTTGTTGCCAACATGATATAAAATGTTACTGTTTTGATATGCCTAAATATTTCGAAGTCTGAAATCTGTAATATTTTGTTGTTGTCTTGCCATGTCTGTCGCTAATGATCTACGGCCTCTTTGGAATTGGTGCAATGGAGTTATTTGTAGTTCATAATGTTTTCTAGCATGTTGTTAAGTTTCACGCCAATATATGTGCTGTAGCATAGTTTTACTGCTACCAATATGTCTTCGTGATAAAAATTGTTCTGTTTAAAACTAGTTTTTTCACTAAGTTTGAAAACTGCTTAGTTCAATATGTCTTCTTGTGAGCTCATTTCCTAATGATTCATGCTTCTAGTCAACTTTATGTTAATAGATGAGTTGTTGGGCATCATGTAAGCTACAACCCCATGTCTTGTTATGCATTTGTAGATGACTGTAAGCTTGTTGATTTGTGGGTTGCAACTGGTTTGGACAGATTTTTGTTAAAACGTGTGTTGGTTGTTTTGGTTGAACCGTTGCTCCATTTTAGACATGTTGCATATGAAAATTGCTTAGAATCTCATGTAGTTTCATAATATATTATTCATTCATGATTGGAAATTTTTGTGGCTGTCATTTTCATGCATTTTGCATTCATGCCATATTATCTTGTGTTTGTCATATCTTTTAGACCGTAGCTCCGTTTGAAATGTTCCATATATGTAAATCGACTAGAATGACATGTAGAATCACATGGTGCAATTTGTTTTCCTGTTTAACAAATATAAATATATAATTAGTTTAGATCTGGACCAATTTCGAAATTAATATATGGGGCTGTTTCGGAAATACTATATGTTGTTTCCGACCTCATTTAAGATGCGTAGATAGATAGTTTATTTATGCTTCACCTCTTACCATGTTTAATAATATTAAATATTGTCGTGTACCTAAACGAGAATGAACTAAGTAATTCAAGCATGGAGTTTCCTCAATATGCAGCTCGTTGCATATTGAGCTCCACTTAATGTGTAGTGTTGGTTTGGTGTGATTGCTTTGCATTGCATAATCAACCATGCCATGCATCATATTTTTTTGCGCATCATGTCATGAATATGTTGTGGTGTATCGTGTGTTAATTGTTCGTTTCGGATTGCTTCTTCTCGATAGAGTTCCAAAAGCGTTCGGAGTGTGAGGATTCGTTCGTCTACTTCACGGATCATCTTCTTTATGGACTCGTTCTTCTTCCTAGCGGGATCTCAGGCAAGATGAACATTTCCCTGGATACCACTACTATCATTGCCATGCTAGTTGTCTCATTTCTATCGTCATGTCATGTTACCTACCACTTGTACTTCCTAGTGGAACCGCTCTCGCAGAGCTAGGTCGGCTCGTGGAGCTGAGGAGCGAGGAGGGGCTGGTCGCCTCCGATCTGGTGGCGGCCTTCATTGCGCGTCGGGTGCTGCCTCTCTAGATGAGGCCGCATCGGATCTGCGACATGTCCGGCCGCCGGGACCCCTGCCGACTGATGACCGTCGACCTAACGCCGGCTTTGGTGGCGAAGCGGGTGAATGCCATCATGACCTTCAAGCTGGCGCCTGCGTCGTGGACCTTTGGCAAGGAGCCGTACGACTGACACCAGCGAGCGCCCCTGGTACATTCCATCAAGACGACCCTTCTTGTTCGAACCCTTCCAGCCGGCGTCTGTTCTTACTTTTTCATGCCGACCGCAGTTGTTCGTGTGATAGAACACGCCGGATGTCCCGCACCCCCAGATCTTTGAGGTGGAGCGCGACCACTCCGACTTCGAGGACTACGAGCAAGGAGGCCCAGCCAAAGAGGGGGTGGATTCCTCTGGGCAGGCCGAGGAGGCCGCCGACCCGGGAGCCGGCGGGCCTAGGGCAGCCGGAGAGCCCAGCGCAGCCGGTGAGTATCCTCTCGGACCCACGATCAGGGATTGGACCGATGATGACGATGACGGTGATGATGATGACGTTCGGATCCTGAACGTGCCTCCCCCTCAGTTCAACAGGGCCGACGTGGGCAGAGCGAGGCGCGGCCGGCTCATGCCCCGACGGCCGGGGCCACCAGCCGGGGGAAGAGGCCAGCTCAGGAGGAGCCGGTGGTGCCGCCGCTTACCCGCAAGCGGGTGAAGGCGATCATGCCGAAGCCACCGGCGGGCACCAGGAGGGTTCTGCTCGTCGTCACCGGGTAAGTGGCCTTCTTTTTGCGCAGGTTCCTTTCCGAGTTGTGGGTTAGCGGGTGTTTGACCCTTATGCGCTCCAGGGACCCCATCGAACTCCATGACGTGGAGTCGATGGTCGACCCAACAGAAGTCGCGAGCCGGCTGGCCCGCGAGCACACGGCCACACAGCGGGAGGAGAAGAGTAGGCTCATGGAGCTGCGGTCCTCGAAGTCCGGAGCCCGAGGCGGGGCCTCGTGCTCTGGGAGATTGAGCGGCAGGAGGCGGAGGAGGTCCGCAGACCCCGCGCGAGCGTCCGACTCGGCGGTAGAGTCGACCCACATGTCGAGGCCCTTGTCGAGCGAGCCGCGAGGGGCGGCCACGGAGCCGGCCACGCCTCTGCTTGCGGAGGAGGCGGCCCGTTTGGGGGCGGCGGCTATGGAGCCAGTCCTCGAGGAGGCCCTGCCGATGGTGCCGGATGTGATGCCGCCCGAGGCTGAGCTGGCCCGGGTTGACGTGCCGGAGGTTCCGGTGGCTCCGGAGGCGGCGCCGGAGGCGCCGACTATGGAGCCAGAGGCACCGTCCATCGCGATCGTCATGCCGAGCCGGCAGGAGGAGGGGGCGACGCTAGCGCCGAGCGAGGGGCAACTGGGGACCGACTCCCGCGCCCTCGCCGTTATCAATCCTCCCCCGACAGCTGGCACTATGATGAAGCCAGGATGGGTGGTGACGATGGCCAGATCCGGAGGTCCATGCTGGATGTGATCCGGGACTAGGAGGCGCTAACGCGCGTCCCTACCCTTCCGGCTCCCCCGGCAGGCGGCTCGGTGCCGCGCTCGGGGAGCTAGGGAGCGTCCTGGAGCTGGCCCCGTTCGCGAAGGCGGCCGACACCACCCTGCGGCGCGTGGAGGTAAGAATCACTTGTCCTTATTGAAATTTTCAGTGGGTGCGTGAAAGCGCACCCACTGGGTGTAGCCCCCGAGATGCGGCCGGTTGACCGGCTGTGGGGCAGTCGGGCCGGATCTCCTAGTGCGCCTTCTGATTTTGACTTCCTGTGGTAGGTGAGGAACGCCCGATGACAGGAGCTGTTTGACAAGGCGGTCTCCATCCACAACCGCAACAAGCATGGCTTCTACTGGTTGGAGGAGGAGCTGGCGCGGGTGTGAGGTACGATTGGTCTTGGGGGGGGGGTAGCCCTCGGGAGCCGGGCCGGGTGCATGGCAGCCGGGACGGGCCTGGAATGTCCGGCTGATGCCAGTTTTGCTTCACAGGGGAGCTGACCACCCTCCGGGAGTAGAAGGCCGGGGCGGTCTCTGAGCGGGACCGGCTGGCGCAGAGCGTCCAATCAGTCACCCAAGAGAGGGATCGGCTGGGCGCCCTGCTGGTGGATGGGCAGGCGACCCAAGACCTCCTAAAAGCTGGCGTGGCATGGGAGGTGACGGCCAAGGAGAAAGCCGTCAAGGAGGCGGCTGACGCCATCCAATGGACCGCCACCCTCCAAAACGAGGTGACCCGGCTCGATAGGACGCTCGAGGAGTGCAGGGTTTCCCTTGCCGAGGCGGAGGCGGTGCTGATGTCGGAGCGGGACTCATCGCTCCACTTCACCATTGAGCTGGACGACTCCATTGAGCGTAAGTACAAATTTTTCTTTTTCCAGTTGGCTACCTTCTTCTTGTCCTTGAGTTGCCCTCTTCTCATTCTTCCCTTTCTTCTTTAGGGCGCTTCCTGGAAACCCAACGCCATGCCGTGCGTGCCGTCGAGGAGCACCGGGAATATCTTCGGGCGCGCGGGCGCACCATCGAGGGGGATGCTACTTGGGATATGGCGGAGCTTGGGCTGGCCATAGAGAACCGGCTGATCCACCTCAAGCAAAGCGTGGAGCGGCTGAAGACGGCCGGCAAGGAGGTCATCGCCGCCTTGTGGCCGGGGCGTGGAGATCGGGAGAGCCGCGTAGCTTTGTGGCTGGAGAATGATGTGGCCCGGCTCGAGGTCTAGAAGGCATCGACGTCTCGAGCCGGCGCGTAGATGGCGCTCCGGTTCATCATGTCGTGGTACCGCGACGTTGACCTAGGATGGCTGGCCACCATGCGGGACGAGCCAGCCGAGGAGAGGGTGGCACGTGAGCCTGTCCTTGTCCGCCGGGCCAATGAGCTCACCACGTACGTCGACCCGGACGAGCTCCTGCCGGCCCTTGGCGTGGACGGCGAGCCGGTAGCCGAGGACTCCTTCGGCAACCCCCAAGGTCCCGAGGACGAGGAGGTCACCGATGAGAGCATCGACTCTAGCAACGAGATGGCTGGAACCATGGAGGCTGCCCCTAAGGCCACGAAAGCCGACCCAAAGGCCGCGACTACCTCCGGGCCGAGAGTCGAGCCGACTGGTGACGCGCCGGTGGCCTGAGCCCGCGGACGTCTTTACTTTTATTTTTGTTTTTTCTGCATGATAAACTCAAGTCCACCCACTAGGGGTGTATTGTAATGAATCGTAATGGCTGTGGGCCTTCTTTAAATTATGAAGTTTCTGGTTGTTGCAAAGTTAGTTTTTATGCGTGTCGGCTTGCCCTTCCCTTTGTTTGCCCCTTAGGTTCCGTTAGCTCAAGTCCTTTTCCCCCTAGGTTTCGACCCCACCAACCCGATAGCCGGGAGCCGGTCTATAGCTGGGACGGGGCATCCGCCTCGAGGGAGCCGACTCTAAGTTTAGGAACCGCAAGGACTTTTTCGGTAAGGCAAGTGACAGAGGCAGGAACATGAACCGGCTAGACTTAGCCGATGACCCCAAGTGATCGGTTTTTCGTGTGGACCAAGATCTACCCCCAGACCCCACGAGCCGGACAGCCGGGAGCCGGTCTATAGCTGGGAGGGGTGAGGGGACTTACTTATCTCACACTACTTGATCTGCCTCGAGGGAGGACGATAAGACTAGCCAGCGAGCCCCCGGTGCCAGGGGCCGGATCCGGGGGCTGACAGATTGAATTGACAAGCTTTGAAGTGGAAAGGGGCATGTCCCAAGAGCCGTCTTGTGGCACCCATTGCATTCATAAGCCCAAAAGGGGAAGGATACATACATACACTATTTTTTTCAGCAGTAAAACAGATGGAGGAGCGCCACATTTCACAGGCGCTTGGTTTCCTCGCCGGAGGCGTCTCTCTTGCACTTCTGCGGCTTCTGGGCGTCTATTAGGTAGTATGCGTTGTTGTGCAGCGCCTTGCTGACGATGAACGGGCCCTCCCTTGGGGAGGACAGCTTGTGCTGGCTGGCTATTTGCTGGATCCGCCTGAGCACCAGGTCTCCTTCGCGGAAGGAGAGCGGTCGGATCCGCTTGCTGTGGTAGTGCCGGAGCTTCTGCTGATAGATGGCCGTCCGGCTCAAGGCCACTTCACGGGCTTCTTCGAGTAGGTCAATGCCGTCCTCTCTTGCCTCCTTTGCGTCCTTCTCCGTGTATAGGGCGACCTGAGGCGAGTCAAATTTGATATCGATGGGAATGATTGCCTCGGATCCGTACACAAGGAAGAAGGGTGTGTAGCCAGTTGATAGGTTGGGAGTGGTCCTGAGGCTCCAAAGGACAGCCAACAGCTCGTCGACCTAGCAGCCGGCTGACCTCACCAGCGGTGTTACAAGTCGGGGCTTTATACCAGATAGGATTAGGCCGTTTGCCCTCTCGACCTGGCCGTTTGACTATGGGTGAGCGATGGATGCCAGGTCGAGTCGGATGCCCTACTTGGAACAGAAACGTGTGAGCGCGCCCTTGACGAAGTTCGTGCCGTTGTCAGTGATGATGCTGTGGGGGACGCCGTAGCGAACTGTGATGTCATCGATGAACTGGACGACCGTGGGGCTGTCCAGCTTCTTGATTGGTCTGGCCTCGATCTGCTTGGTGAATTTGTCGACAGCCACCAGCAGATGTGTCATGCTGCCTCGTGCGGTTTTGAAGGGTCCTACTATGTCCAGCCCCTAGACGGCAAAGGGCCACGAGAGGGGGATGGTTTGGAGGGCCGAAGCCAGTAGGTGGCTCTGCGTGCTGAAGCGCTGGCAGCCCTCGCACTCGTTGACCAGCTTCTTGGCCACCTCCAAAGCAGTTGACCTGTAGAAACCGTGACAAAAAGGCTTGGCCACCAGGGTCCTGGAGGCGGCATGGTGCCCGCACTCGCCCTGGTGGATGTCGAGGAGGATCTCCTGACCCTTCTTCGGCTCGACGCACCGTTGGAAGACGCCGGTGGTGTTGCGGTGGACGAACTCGCGATTGATGATGCTGTAGGCCGAGGCCCGGCGCTGGATTTTTCTTGCCGTGAACTCGTCCGGAGGGAGCTCGCCGCACAGAAGGAACGCCAGGATGGGTTGGGCCCATGAGGGAGCCAAGACGGGGGCCGGCTCAGGAGCCTCTGGGCCTAGGGGATCAATCCCCGGGACCGGCTCGCCTGCTCCCGGGACCGGCCCGCCAGCTCCCGGGGCCGGCTCACTAGCCCCCAAGTTGGGGACGGCAGGAGGGGCGTCCACTGCCATCATGACAGCCGCGGTGTCAAAGCCGGCTACTTTGGGCACTACCGGTCGGGCCGGCTCGGCCAGCGCCGACAAGGCAGCCATGGTAGGAGGAGCCAGTGGCGAAGATGCCGAGGGGGTGGCCGGAGCCTTCAATGGGCCGGCAGCGTCGGCCGGTACGAAGATGGACTCCGACTCTAGGGAAGGCTTGATTGATGGTTTGAGCAGCAGCTCGAGGGAGACGCTGGCTGGGATGGCCTGCCGAGTGGAGCCGATCTTTGCCAGTGTGTCGGCCGCCTCGTTGTCCGCTCGCGGGACGTGGTGGAACTCACATCCCTCGAAGGAGTCAGTGAGTTGCGGTACGAGGAGCGGTAGCTAGCCATGTTGGCGTCCCTGGCGTCCCATTCGCCATACCTGCTGCACCAAGAGGTCGGAGTCGTCGAAGCATAGGATGCGCCTGATGTCGATTTCCTTGGCGAGCCGGAGGCCGTGGACGATGGCCTCGTATTCGGCCACCTTGTTGGAGGCGGCGAAGTGGATCTGGAGGGCGTACTTGAGCTGGTCACCTTTTGGGGAGGAGAGGACTATGCTAGCACCCAGGCCGGTCCTCATTTTTGAGCCATCGAAATGCATGCGCCAGTGCATGGAGTCTGGGGGATGCGGCACAAACTCGGTCTCCGCCTAGTCGACAAGGAAGCAGCCAACACTTGCGACTTGATGACGGTACGTGGTTCGTACCAGATCTCGTAGTCGGCTAGGGCGATGACCCATTTGGCGATCCGGCTGGTGGAGTCTTGGCCGCTCGTGATCTCACCGAGCGGGGTCGTGCTCACCATGGTGATGGTGTGCCTCTGGAAGTACTGCTTGACCTACTTGGCGGCGAAGTATATGCCATAGCACATCTTCTGGGGCAGTTTTGCTTGGAGGCGGAGAGGACCTCGCTGAGGTAGTAGACGGGACACTGGACCGACAGGGATTTGGCCTCCTCCGGCCGCTCGACCACCAAGATAACACTGATGACGCGAGTGGTCGCCGCGATGTAGGCGAGAAAGGGCTCCTTCTCATCCGGCGCGACCAGGATGGGCGTGCGGGTGAGAGCCCGCTTGAAGCCGCAGAAGGCCTCATCCGGCTCGTCGGGCCAGTCGAACATGCCCGGCTTCTTTGTGCGGCCTGGCTCGACCAGAGCCATCTTGCGAAGGAGCCCATAGAGGGGCAGGGCCTTCTCCCCCAGCCGGCTGATGAACCGGCTGAGCAAGGCGAGGCAGCCGATGAACTTATGGACGTTGCGGAGCCGGGTCGGCTTGGGCATGCGCTCGATCGCACTGATCTTCTCCGGGTTAGCTTCGATGCCGCGAGCCAACACGAAGAATCCAAGTGACTGGCCGGCTAGGACGCTAAAGACATACTTCTCCAGGTTGATCTTGATCTTGTACTGGCGCAGGTTCGTGAAGGTCTCCCGAAGATTGTCGAGGAGGCTGAAATGCTTCTTGCTCTTGACGACGATGTCGTCAACATAGACGTGGACGTTCCTGCCTATCTAAGGCAGGAGGCATTTTCGCATGCACCGTTGGAAGGTGATGCCGGCTTTCTTCAGGACGAAGGACATGGTGATGTAGCAGTAGGCCCCGAAGGGCGTGATGAAGGAGGTCTTGAGCCGATCCTCTGGGTCCAGCTTGATCTGGTGGTAGCCAAAGTAGGCGTCCAGGAAGGACAACAAAAGGCAGCCAGCCATTGAGTCGATGACTTGACCGATCCATGGCAGGGCGAATGGGTCCTTGGGGCATGCCTTGTTCAGGCTGGTGTAGTCGTCGCACATGTGCCAGGTCTTGTTCTTCTTCAGCACCAGGATTGGGTTGGTCAGCTAGTCCGGGTGGAAAACTTCCATGATGAAGCCGGCTGTGAGCAGCCGGGCGGTCTTGCTTGACCGGCTTAGCGTCCGTCCGTACGTGTAGTTTGTGCTCCGCGAACTTCCTCGGAACACCCAGCATGTCCTTGGGAGACCATGCAAAGATGTCCCGATTCTCACGGAGGAAGTCGACGAGATCGCCTTCCTATTTGCTATCGAGGCGGGAGCCGATGGTGACGAACTGAGCAGGGTTGGATGGTTCGAGCGGGATCTTCTTGGTGTCCTTGGACGGCTGGAAGGAGGCCTTGCCAACTGACTGCGAGGGAGGACCCGACACGGCCGGCTGGCTGGCGGCAAGGGCCACGAGCCGGTCAAGCTGCTGCTTTTCCTTGGCTATATCCAAGGCCTCGGCCAGCCGGCTGCCGTCCCGAGTGCACTCGAGCGACATCTTGCAGTCTCCTACGATGGTGATGATTCCCTTGGGGCCCGGCATCTTAAGCTTGAGGTAGGCGTAGTGGGGGATCGCCATGAACTTCATGAGAGCCGGTCGGCCCAACAGTGCGTGGTAGGGACTTTCGAGGTCCACTACTTAGAACAACACCGGCTCGCGGCGGAAGTGGCCAGGGCCGCCGAAGAGGACGTCAAGCTCGATCTTGCCGACAGAGGAGCAAGACTTTCCCGGCACAATACCGTGGAAAACCGTCCGGCTCGCCTAAAGGTCTTTTATTTTCAACCCCAGCTTGCGCATCGTGTCAAGATAGAGGATGTTGATGCTGCTGCCACCATCAATCAACACCCGCGAGAAGCGGCAGGTGTGCTTTTCGGTGGCAATGGTGGGGTCAAGGACCAGAGCATAGCTGTCGGGACTCGGCATCACGACCGGGTAGATCCCCTGGCTCCAGGTGACCGGCTTCTTCGACCAGTGCATGAACTGGGGAGTTGCCGTCATGGTGGCATTCACCTCACGATGGAGCCGACATTGAGCATGTTTGCTCGTCTCTTCACTGGTGAAGACGACGTAGCAACCGTCCTGGTTGGGGAACTGGTCATGTAGGCGACCGTCGTTCTAGGCTGGAGCCGGAGCTGGCGCCGGGGCGGCAGCTGGGGCCGGGGCCGACGCACGGGCTGGCGGCACGGGAGGAGCCGGAAGGCCGTTCCCCCGGGCCAGGCGCTGTGAGAAGCTGCACTGCCGGAGCGTGTGCATGAAGGGCTTGGCCCCAGAGTGGTTCTTGCAAGGGAGGTCGAGCATCTGCTCGAACGTGAGCTGGGGCTGCCAGGCAGCCTTGCTAGTGCGCTGGCGCTGGCTAGAAGACTGGGCAGGCAGCTCCTGCTCCTCGATGGTGGCAACCTGTTGGCTCCCATAGCGGGAGTTGGCCTGGTCATTCTTGCGCTTGTTGTTCTGCGGCTGCCGGTTGTCGGCAGCCGGTCGGGACGTTGCCGGTGTTGGCATTGCCTTGGCAGGCGGGGTTGTTTTGACCTGAATGGCAGAGTCGGCCGTGGCGTACTTGTCCTCCTTGGTCATGATCTCGGCTAGCGTAGCCGGCTCAGAGCACAAGATCTTGTGCTTGAGGGGGGTGCCGTCGCGACAGTCTTCAATGAAGTACTATATGGATTGCACCTCATGTACCCCCTCACGGGAGTTGCGGAGTTCGGTCCATCGGGTGAGGTAGTCGCGGAGGGACTCGTCCGGGCTCTGAACGCACATGGCCAGTTCACGGGGGAGGCCGGGCCGCTTGTAGGTGTCGGTGAAGTTATAGACAAAGGCTTCCTCAAAGTCTGTCCAGGTGTTGATGCTGCCGGCTGCCAGGTATTGAGCTAGGTGCGAGCCGAGCCGATCTGCATAAGGGGAGCGTAGCGAACAGCTACACGCTTGTTCCCCCTGGCGATGCCGACTGCGGTGGTGTAGTCGATCAGCCAGTCTTTGGGTTTGGCGGCCCCGTTGTACTTCGGGGTGTCTCGGGGGAGCGTGAAGCCGGTCAGGAACGGCTCGTTACGGATCCGAGGGCCGAAGCATGTCGGGCCAATCGACCCCTCCTCCTCGAGGAGGGACGACTGCGCGAGCCGGTCGATGCGGAGATGGGCGTCATTCTTGCTATGGGGGACACATGGTCTGAGCCGGGCCGAGAGCTCGGGGCGGATGACAGGCGGAACTGACCGTTCCGGCTCACACCACAGGGGATGGATGGGGGGGCGTATGCCCGCGGCTGCGCCGACTGCCAGCAGCCGGCGCCTCGTGGTGGCAGCCGCTACGAGGCGGGTTGTTGGTGCACCGGTTATTTACAGCCGGCTGCTCGTTCCCCGGCAGCTGAGAGGGCCGGGGGTTGCTTGCCTCGACCCGGCGGCTAGAGACGCGAGGGGAGCAGGAGTGCTAAGCCGGCTGATGGCCAACAGTCCCTGTGCCCTCGCGCTCGAGCCGGGGGCCTTCGGAGGCGGCACCACCCGCCGCAAGGTGATGCTGCTGCGCATCGGCAACATCGATGAGGTCCTTGATGTGACGCTCGCGAGTGACACGTTTTTCGCCTTCCGAGGTAGCCAAATCCTCGTAGGCTACCTTGGCGGCCCATGGGTTGGCCACAGGGGTGTCGTAGACGGGCATGTTGCCGTCCAAGATTTCGGCGACCACACGACCATGGTCGCGCATAGCCCCATGCCGGCTAGGCTCAGTGCCAGCCGGGGTGAGACCGTAGGCGGAGGCGTATTCTTGCTGAGCGGCCTCCATGCGGCGCCGCGTGTCCACGAGGGTGCTGCGTCCTTGAACAGGAGGCGCCGCCTCCAGCTCAGCCGTGGCAATGTCAGGGTTCGCCGTCGGGGCAATGGGGATGCTTAGGCCCCGAAGGGCCGCCCCGAGTAGATCGGAGGTGCCGACGCGGGCTGCTGCGGCATCGGCCTCGGCCCACACACGACCGAGGAGGTGGAGGAGATGATGGCCATCGCTCCCACGCGAACGTGGGAGCTGCCGGACTGGGTCGCGGCGAGTGCGCCCACAACCATGGGCGGATCGACACAGACGAGCACCTGGCTAGGGTACTCGTTGGCGACCGGCGCTTCGGCGAGGCTTAGCCTCCCAAGCGCTCGATGAGCGCATCGATGTCGAGCGTGAGGTTGACGACGCTGCCCACGTGGCCTGCCGGAGCAAGCCCCACGAGCCCGCGGTTTCGCCTGGATGTGCGGTGACGGCGAGGAATGGCGAGGGGTCCCACCCGGAGCATGAATCCTGCCGGCGCCGCGTACAGCCCCACGGTGGGCACCAACTGTCGTCGTTTTCTCACGACAGCTGCCATGGGTAGGCTTATCAAAGGTGGTTGGGACCGGAGGACGCCGACGTGCTCCGGGTGCAAGATTAGGCACAAGCGGCGGTGGCACGCGATGTACCCAGGTTCAGGGCCCTCTATGGGAGGTAACACCCCTAGTCCTGCTTGGTCTAGTTGATGGATGGGTGTGTTTACAAGGTTGCTCTTGGAGTTGTTGTCTAGAGGAGGAAGAGGGATCAACCGGCTCGATTTCCTCCGCTACGAAGGTGGATATGAGGGAAATGTCCCGTGGGTGTGTATGTGTGAGATCTCTCGTCGTCCCCGTTGCATGGGGGGCTCGAGGGTTTTTATAGGCCAACCCCCCGGCATACAATATTCCTGGGGTACAAAGTGGGGGACCCGGCTAGCTAGAGGGCCCCTCTTCGCGAGCTGTCTCGTCGCCGTAGGATCCACCGGCTGTGCGGTCTCATAGCCCACTGGGGCTCGCCAGCCGGCTCCGTGATTGGCCTCCGCTCACCTGCTACGGCATGGGTCGCCCGGGCAGCGGCATCTTGCGCCAGCCGACCGAAGTCTCCGATATGGCTGGTTGCATTGTAGCCACGCCGAAGTAGGTAATCGAGTGGGAGGGGGTGTGCCAACACTATTGCCCCGCCCGGTCGCGGTCGGCCAAGGTCAGCGGTATGACCAGCCGAACTGTAGCCACGCGCGCCCGTGCGTCAGCGACCACTGTGGCTACATATGCGCCCGTCATGGGGGGTCCCGCCGTGTCACCATACCTGCCTGCAGAGGGATGGGACGGGAGCTTGTCCGTCCAAGGGTCAACGGAGGAGGCGGCTCGAAGGCAGCCGGCCGCGTCCAGGCAGCCGTGGGCTGAGCCGACTCCTTGACCAGCCGGCCTCGATGTAGCCGGCTACGCACCTGCCGGCTGCACGCCACCCGGCTGTGAGCAGCCGGCTACATACTTTTTCTTGAAGCGGGGGAAAGAACCCCGTTGCTTTGGCCTACCTAGTGGTAAAACCCCCGTCACCATGAACATAAATATCATGAAGTCTATGTTGATTTTGATTCAACTACTTGTGTGAACATGTGCCAAGTGAAGCCACTTGAAACATTCAGAGGAGGATACCATATCATCATACTACATCACAACCATTTTAATGCATGTTGACATATTAGATAAATCATTATCCACTCCTAGCTACTTGAGCATGGCATGAGCTACTATAATCTCTAATTGTCATTGAAAACATGTTAAATCATAATATGCTAAACAATGGATACTAGGTTAAACATATTTACAAAAAACAAGAACAAGTTGAGTTCATCCCCGTTGTTCTCTACCACGGCCAATTCATCGAATATCGTAAGTATTGCCTTTCACTTGCACAATAGAATGATAGGAAAATAATAATAGTGCAAGAGTGTCGTGGACTAAGATGGAATCTATAAACATTTTATTCAAGAGGAGAAGACAAGGTAATATGGGCTCTTTGTTAGATCAACAGTAAAGCATATGAAAGCCACTCAACATTTTCGTCGCGGTCTTCTCCTTGGTATGACTCGATAAAAGAAAGAGAATTTCAGAGAAACACACTAAAATATTTTTGGAGTTTTAGTTTTTATTCAAGAGAGCAAATAAGATAAGGAAAACAAAAAGGAGAAAAACTATTTACATGGGAGAACTCCCAACAAGCAAAAGAAGAAATGATAAATCTTTTTGGGTTTTGTTTTAATACTACAACTAACTAAACTGAAAAGAAAAACCGAAAATAAGCAAGAGGTATTTTTGGATTTTCTCAAAGTTTTTCAAACACACAAGAAGAAAATGAGAAAAATAAATCTAACATGGATAATACAACGAAAGAGTGTGGACACCGACAACTGAAATGAAATGTGTGAACATGAATGTAATGTTGGTGAAAATACGTACTCCCCCAAGCTTAGCCTTTTGGCCTAGCTTGGTAATCACCATTCGTGTCCTGGATAATAATCTGAGTCGATACTAGGTGGTGGTGGCACCTAGGCGTCCCACTCATGGGGTTCCTCTTCAGCTGCTGCTAGGTTGTTCAGATAGGTGATAATGTCAGCTAGCATAATATTGTATCCACTCCTAGCAACAGAATCAAACAAGGTAGGTGCAGACAACGGGATAACATCACGGGTTACAACACTAAATACTAAATTGTAATGAATATTATGAAATAGATTAGCTTCATCAATAAAGTGGTGGTCCCACAATGACCTGTGATCTAGATAAACCGTGGGCAAAAGATAATCATGTTGGCGTATCTGAACTTCAAACTGACTCTTTAAGCGAGTAGCGTAAATGCCACCATGTATCTTGCCCTTACTCTTGTAAGGTGTAGGCGTCGTGCAACAATAGCGCCTAAGCTGAAAGTGTGATCATTATATAATGCACATCGTAAAATGGCGAGGTTTGGGGTACTGAGTGCACCGACCTTTTCCTTAGCAGTTAAACACTTAGCGATGAATATATCAAAGTAGTGCACAGAAGGAAACTGCAAACTAGCGATAGTGGCATTTGACATGCCTCTTTCTTCACCCAATGTTAAAGTGAGGAGAAAGTACTCAAACTCTGCTGGTCTAGGCTCTCTTAATTCCGCATCAGAAGGAATCAGACATATGTCACAAAAGTCAGTGAATGGTATCTTCTACTTTTCAACATACAGAATAAACTGCACCTCAGGAGGGTTATTCCTACTCAGGAAATTAAAACTTTGCACAAAGGAATTTGTGAGGATGTGGTACTGGTCACACTTATCTATGAGGAAGTTGATTAGCCCAACATTTTCAATGAATTGAGCAGATTCTTGATGGAAACCGCCTTCCTCCATAAAGGGAGTATGTCGCCATTCGCATGGCCGCACTTCCTCCTTCCTCAGAATGTAGAGGTAGCTATCATACGATTCACCAATAACTCCCCTAGCATTCTTCTTGGAGGAGTACTTCCTAAAGAAATTCATCTTATTTTCTACAAATAATTTTCTGAAAAAAATTAGTCCACAAAAAATTGTTAACAAAACTAAATAAGATTGATAGCAACTACTCCTAGGGATGCATAGAGGCCATATCAAGCATTCAAACTACTTAGTACTCTAAGAATTAAACATGCCAGCTCATCTACAGCAACACCAAGAGTAGCTAATTATTATAAAAATAAACCACAAAAACAAAAACTAATTGGAGCAATGAGGGAGTTACACACCAAGAAGCAATCCCCTAAAACAGTTTCAGAACTAGAGCTTCGAGCAAAGAGATCGAAATCCACGGGTTCTTGAGCAAGAACACGAGGAAGAGAGCAATGGTGATTTTTTCTGGAGGTAAGTGATGACATGGGCTAAAGGGATAAGTGGGGGACCCACCTGGGGCCCACCCTCTACCAGGCCGCGCCAGGGGGATCTGGCGCGCCGTGGTGGAGGGTGGCCACCAGGTGCACCCCCTATGGTGTTATTTGTTCGAGAAATTCTTAAATAATCAGAAACAATTCATGTTAAATTTTCAGGACATTTTGAGAACTTCTATTTTGGGTCATTTTTTATTGCATGGGAAAATCAATAACATTCACACAATTCACTTGCAATTGTTTCTTCGGAAAGTGCATTGTATGCTCATTGACATTGATATGAAAAGTGACCTTGCTTTTATTGCAATCAATAACAGCCCATGGAGTATTCAAAAAGGGTCTACCAAGGATAATCTACATGTTGTCGTCCTCGGGCATCTCAAGAATAACAAAGTCCGTTAAGATAGTAACATTTGCAACAACAACGGGCACATCGTCACAAATACCGATATGTATGACTGTTGATTTGTCAGCCATTTGCAAAGATATTTCAGTAGGTGTGAGTTTATTTAAATCAAGTCTTTTATATAAAGAGAAAGATATAACTCTAACACCAACTCCCAAATCACACAAAGCAGTTTTGACATAATTTCTTTTAATGGAGCAAGGTATAGTTGGTATTCCAGGATCTCCAAGTTTCTTGGGTACTCCATCATTAAAAGAATAATTAGCAAGCATGGTGGAGATTTTAGCTTTAGGTATCTTTCTTTTATTAGTGATGATGTCTTTCATGTATTTTGCATAAGGGCCTAGCTTTAAGATACCAGTTAAGCAGGTACGCAAAAAGACTGGCCTAATCATTTCAGCGAAGCGTTCAAATTCTTCATCATCTTTTTTCTTAGATGGTTTAGGTGGAAAAGGCATGGGTTTCTGAACCCATGGCTCTCTTTCTTTACCATGTTTTCTATCCACAAAGTCTTTTTTATCATATCGTTTATTTTTAGGTTGTGGTTATCAAGATCAACAACATGTTCTATTTCTACATCATTATCTGGATCTTTATCATTATTCGGTTGAGTATCTTCACGAACATCATCATTATCATTATCATTATCACTAGGCCAATGTTCACTACCAGATTGAGTTTTAGCATCAGAAATAGAGACATCATTATTATCAGGAGGTTTTTATATCTCAAGTTCACTAGAGGTATGCAAAGTCCTAGCATTTTTCTTTTTCTTTTTATTTTTAGAAGGACCAGGTGTCAACATTAATTCTTTAAGAGTCTTGTTCAATTATTTTAGGATGAAATTTAGGATAAAGAGATTCTTGGGTCATTCTACCTCATCTAGTCACTACTCTAATAGCATGATCATTTATATTATTATTCATTTCATTAAGCAATTCTCTTTGAGATTTATCAACTTATTCTAACCGGGTTTGAACCATAGAGGCATGTTTCCCTACACCTCTAGCATGATTACTGATTCTAAATAACACGTCACTCAAGCGAGCAATCATATTAGAATTATATTTCAATTGTTTCAGAACATTTGCATTGAAGTGATCTTGTTTCCTAATGTAGTTATCAAACTCATATAAGCATTGACTAGGATGTTTATTGTAAGGAATGCCACTTTTATCAAACTTTAATAAAGAATTTACCTCTACCACCTATGGAGGTGGTGGTGTATCAAGGTCATGTATTTCTTCGATAGGTGGTAAATTCTTAACATCCTCAGCTTTAATACCTTTTTAGTTCATACATTTCTTTGCCTCTTGCATATCTTCAGGACTGAGAAATAAGATACCCCTCTTCTTCGGAGTGGGTTCAAGTACTGTTTCGGAGAGAGTCCAATCATCATAATTCTTCAATATATTACTCAATAGTTCCTCAGCTTGTTCAACAGTTCGTTCCCTGAAAACACAACTAGCACAACTATCTAGGAAGTCCCTAGAAGCATGAGTTAGTCCATTATAGAAGATATCAAGTATTTCATTTTTCTTAAGACGATGATCAGACAAATCATTAAGCTATTGGATAAGCCTCCCCTAAGCTTGTGGGAGACTCTCTGTTTCATCTTGCACAAAGTTAAATATTTCCTGCAAGGCAGCTTGTTTCTTATGAGCAGGAAAATATTTTTTAGAGAAGTAGTAAATCATATCCTGGGGACTACGTACACAACCAGGAGCAAGAGTATTGTACCATATCTTAGCATCACCCTTTAACGAGAACAAAAATAATTTGAGATTATAGTAGTAGCGAATCTTCTCATCATGAGCAAAAAAGGTGGCTATATCATTCAACATAGTAATATGTACCACTATGATTTCAGTTTCATAGCCATGAAAAGGACCAAATACAACCAAAGTAATTAACTCTGGGTCAAGAAAATACTCATAATCCTTGTCAGTAACAAACATAGGTGAAGTAGCAAACTTAGGATCACATTTCATTCTAGCATTCAAAGTCTTTTCTTTGTACTTGCATAGTAGTTTCTTAAGATCATTTCTATCCTTACAAGCAAGAATGTCTCTAGCTACTTCTCCATCCATAACATAACCCTCAGGTATCTTAGGCATTTCAAATCTAGGAGAGCTAGATCTAAGAGGTGTTTAATAATTCTCTGTTTCAAAGATTTCATCAGTTTCAGTAGTTTCATCAGTTTCAATAATTTCATTCTCTTTGGCTCTAGCAATTTGTTCATAAAGAAATTCACCTAGTGGCACATTATCATCAAGCAAGGTACTAGCATCATTATAAGCATCATTCATAACAGAAGTAGCATCATCAATATAAGGATTACTAGCACATGGTGGTGTTGGAAGTCTACTCATAACAGAAGGTGAATCAAGTGTAGAGTGTGATGGCAAATCCATACCTCCCCTCGTCTTAGAGGGAACGCTCTTGGTTCTTGTATCCTTCAGATTCTTCATAGTGATAAATTGATATAAATCCCAAGTGATCAACAAATATAGCAATGCTCCCCGGCAATGACGCTAGAAAAAGGTCTTCATAACCCACAAGTATAGGGGATCACAACAGTTTTTGAGGGTAGAGTATTCAACCCAAATTTATAGATTCAACACAAGGGGAGACAAAGAATATTTTGAGAGTATTAGCACTTGAGTTGTCAATTCAACCACACAATGATCAGTAGCATAGTAATATGATAGTTTGATAGTAGTGGTAATAGTAACAATAGCGGTAACAGTAGCAGTAGTAGTTTTGTAGCAAGTGCAACAGTAACAACAAAAGTAGTAACCTAGCAAGAACAATAAGTGAAAAACTCGTAGGCACTGGATAGGTGTATTCGTCTGATGATATTCATCATATAAAAGTCATAACCTAGGGTGACACAGAACTAGCTCATATTCTTTAATGTAATGTAGGCATGTATTCCGTAAATAGTCATACATGCTTATGGAAAAGAATTTGCATGACATCTTTTTTCCTACCCTCCTGTGGCAGCAGAGTCCATAAGGAAACTAAGGGATATTAAGGCCTCCTTTTAATAGACAACCGGAACAAAGCATTAACACATAGTGTACATTAACTCCTCAAACTACGCTCATCATTGGAAAGTATCCCGATTACTGTCACCCCGGGGTTTACGGATTATACCATGTAATAGATGCATATGACTAGGCAAGATAAGATCAAGAGAATAGATATAATGGTGATAACATACATGGTTTAGATCTAAAATCATGGCACTCGGGCCCTAGTGACAAGCATTAAGCATGGAAAAGTCATAGCAGCATCAGTCTTAGAACATAGTGGATACTAGGGATCAAGCCCTAACAAAACTAACTTGATTACATGATGAATCTCATCCAAATCCTCACGACCAGAAAGTCTATGAAGGGATTACTCACTCCCAGTGGGGAGCATCATGGAATTGGCGACGAAGAAGGGTTGATGATGACGAAGACCGAAGATTCCCCTCTCTGGAGCCCCAAACGGGCTCTAGATCTGGCCTCCCAATGAAGAACAGGAGGTGGCGGCGGCTTCGTCTTGTGAAATGTGATACAACTTTCTCCTTGATTTCTCTCTCCAAAAATAGTAATTTATAGTGCCGGAATTAGGGTCAGTGGGGCCACGAGGTGGGCACAACCCACCAGGGCGCGCATAGGGGGGCTGGAGCTCCCTGGTGTCTTGTGCCTAGCCAGGCCCCTCCTGTGGTGGTTTTTGGCTCCATTAATTTTTATTTATTATAAAATAAATCTCCAGAAAGTTCCGTTCGATTCTGAGAACTTTTATTTTTGTACAAAACAACACCATGGTAGTTCTGCTGAAAACAACGTCAGTCCGGGTAAGTTTCATTCAAATCATGCAAATTAGAGTCCAAAACAAGAGCAAAAGCGTTAGAAAAAGTAGATACGATGGAGATGTATCACTCTACGAGTTTAGATCCGGACCCCCCCACGAGGTTAACCTCATGGGTCAAGAAAGGCATTGAATGGGGATTGGCCACGAAGGTGAAGTCGCTGCAAAAGCGCATCACGCAGATGGTGGAGGCAAAAATCGAGCTGACCAACATGGTCCAAGTTATGCTTTGCCGCCGCCTCCTGTCATGCCAGCATTGGGACACTCCAATGTGGTCCTACAAGCTTGACGAGCCTACCATCATGCGCCGGTTCTATCGCAAAACTCACGAAAGTTATGGAAGGTGTTGTTCAAGTCCTAGAAGGAATGGCCGGCCGAGGAAAAAGATATCGGCCTAGACGCTGATACCCCTTCTATGAAGGTATGAAAAAGTTTTTAATTTATTCCAAGCTCTGGTCTTTAGTAAGGATCTTAACCTCTTCCCCATTGTCTTCACAGGGCTGGATGGACAAGGCCGTAAAAATTAACAACCCAGCCCCCTTGCCCGAGGACCCCACGTCGCCCCAGTTGACAGCGATGCTGGTCAAGGTGCCGTACGCGGCCCCGGAGAAGAAGGAGTAAAGGAAGAAGAAAGAAGCCCATGAAGGCCTTCGCTCAAGAGGTCCTCCGGATACTAAGTCCGAAGAAACCCAAGCCTCTTCCGCCCACGAGGAAGAGCATGCAGAGGATGGGGGAGACCGACTCCCCCCCAAACAAGAAACAGGACAACATCAGAAGACACTGAGGAGGATCTGCTTCCTCCCATCCCGAAGAGGCCCTACATGACCAAGGTGGTCCTGCCCGACAACAATCCGGATTTCGATGAGGATTCTGGGCTTTTGAAAGGGTTCCCCAAAGGAACCCAGGGTCAAGCCCCCGACCCAAAGGTATTGAATTCGAACACTATGTGGTATAGTTATACGGAGTTTTTGTTACGAACCGGATGAACGCCTTTCATATTGCAGCTCGGCTCGAGATCTCCCGGTCGAACAAATCTGAAAGGGAGATTCCCCGCCCGCCGAGCTAGCAGAGAGCGGGACTGCGTCCAGCACCACCCCCTAGGCCGCTGATGAGGCTGCGGAGGTGTTGTCCCACCAGGCCCCTCCCGGGCTGAACACTGGGGGCAAGGCGGTCATGGCCAAGGTTCATACCTCGGCCACCGAAGACTAGTAGGTCATGGCCGAGGTTCATACCTCGGCCACCGAAGCCCAGGAGGTCGAACTCCTCCTGGAAAGCAAAGAGGGGGTCGTGATTCTTCCGAGATCCCTCCACAGACGACTCCGAAGACCTCAGTGCCTCCGACGTCATCAACCTTGCCTCCCCAGGAAGGGAGAGAGGAAGTGCCACTGCCGGTGCCGCCCGTGAAAGAGAGGATCGCAATCGGGTGGCCATCCATGATGGAGGAGGCTTTGTCTAGATCTTCCATTGTCGAAGATCACCGCACCCCCATGGGTGCGGTTTTACAAGGCATTCAGTCCGTCGATAGCGGACTGAAGGAGGCCTTCAGCAGCCTACTAGAGGGCTTCAAGGTAAGCCAAGTAATATTCTTTGTACAAAAACAAATTTATTTGTGAGGTTATGCATTCCTTTTAGGTATAGTATCCCCCGAGCCACGAGCGAGTTTGGAAAATACGCCCGGGGGGTCAAAGAGCCTAAAAATCACGAATAAATAGGAAAACAGTTCGTGCCTCACGAAATTCTTACAATTTCAGAGATGTTTTTAGCGGATGGTCAAAACCCAACAGCTCAGAAGTTTGCTTATACATAAGTTGTTTTGTAGGCCTCATCTTCAGCTACGACTACCAACACCATGGAACTAGCCGAGCTAAACCGGAAGCTCAAAAGCTCCGATGAAGAGCTTGATCGGCTGAACAAATGGTTCGACGATATGCAAAGTAAGTACGAATCATTCTACTAAGACCCTTGTTTTCCTCATTAATTGGAATTTTACGGCCTTTGTTCCCGAGAGCTTTCTTCCTATTGTACCTATAGCCGTAAATACGAAGGATGAAAACCTCAAGGCCGAGCTGAAGAAAGCTAAGCAGGAAGCCGCCGATCATAAGATGGTGGTCGAACAGGCGGCCGCCGAGCCGAGCTCGCTGAAGGTTGAGAATGCAAGCACGAACCTCGAGTGGCCGAGGTGCAGCAGGAGCTCCAAGATGCGAGCACTAAGTGTGAGGCCCTCGAGCAGAAGACCAAGGATCAAGTAGCCGAGCTATCCACGCTTTCCTGCGAGCTCAAATCGGAGCGTGTAGACAAGTGGTTCTTCGAGGAAGAACTTCGCCAAGTAAGGATGATCGCGGATAGTAAGCCGTACTTACTTCAATGTGCCTTTGGTGGAAACAGGTTTGCCTTTCTCACATGGCTGTGGCGTTCCTCAGGCGCCTTTACGGACCTCCCGAGGAGTGGAGTGGACACGGCCAAGCACTTTGCGACTTGAGATGGGGATGTTGAGCAGAGGCTTTTTTGGGCGCAACTTCAAACCCCCGAGCCACGTCCCCTTCTCACCTAACAACTGAAGCATCTAATGGAGTTGCCCAGGATGGCAGAGTCGGACTTGAAGGACCTGTGCATCTGGCTGTGGCCTGCCGATTCGATGCCAAACAATTATTTTGGCTTAGTGTAGAAACTTTGCGATGTCGTGCCCCGAATTGAAATCCTGAAATGCTCCGTGTGCATTGAGGGAGCTCGGATGGCCTTTGCGAGGACCATGATGCCCTGGCATAGGGTGAAGCCGGTCGAGATGGCTACCATGCCCCCGCCTCCTGGGAAGGAGCGCCCCAAGCTTTACTTCCGCACAACATTAGAGGGTGCTCGGTCGATAGAGACCCAATGCCCTAAAGATGTAATTTATGAGTGAGGGCATTATCGTAAGCCCTAAGACAATTTCACTTGATAATGCTTGTCCCGAATGTATCGTTCTTTGTATTATTTTGACTCCTGTATGGCCGTTTGATCTGAAAGTTGCCTGTCATCGGCTTCAGCCCCCATGTAGATACCACAAGAGGTGTTTTGACCTCCGCACTGTGACCCTTAGTTGATATATCGGTGCCCGGAGGCGGTAGTGTGTGAGGGTAACGAGGCAATCATACTATGTGGCTTTAGTGCTTTCACTTAGCCTTAGGAGCTTGAATGCGGGGGCTGGTGACGAGCCCCCAATACTTTGGGATAGTCAAATAAACCAAAGTTTGAAACTATTAGCACAAGGTTTGTGAAGGTGCAAACCCCTTGTATGACACGGAATAACGTCCATCGATTCTTAATTTGACACTTAGGCTCGGATCGTAGACTGGTTCTTGCTTATTATGACAGTCACTATACCGCTTTCTCCACTGAGGTATTTGGCTAGGCAAGCTGGAAATACAATCGTAGTGGTTCTCCCTTTGACCTTTTAGCTGAACTAGTGGAACATAAGAGGGCAAACACAGGAGCAGGGCAACCCAACCATTGACCCAAGGCATAATTTGGAACCGATTCATATAACACAATATCCGAGACGTTGAACACGTAAATAATAGTGACTGGGTGATGTTCGGGGCATGATTTATATCCAAGCCCCGGGTATATTAGCCGGTCGCACCTATCATCTACCGAACAGTTTTGCCTTTCAGTGCTACTCAGTGGAAAACAATTTATGTAACATAAAATACAGTAAAAAAGGCCACAAATGATAATCTTTATTTGTGCTGAATTCTTATAATTCATAATGTCGAGGCAGCTGTTACAGGTAATTTTAGTTTTTGAAAAACAAACTTTACAGAGTAGCGCTTTACTCAGGGTCTTTGATGGGTGGCTTGACGCCCTCCCTGTGCCCTACTGAGCGCTTAGTCCATTGCTCTCGAGAGGGGAGGGGTAGAATCCTTTAAAGGTGATTGATGTCGGTCAACGAACCTTGGAGAGGGGGTCTTGAGAAGCCATCGTAGAGTGGGTAAGCTTGACGCTTGGGAGATCCTTGATGGTACCTCGTGACCTGACCTCAAACCAATCTGAACATAGGTCGGGTTTAGGTCATCCATGATTTCCAACGACTAGATCCGGTCAAGCGTCTTGTTTAATATCGAGAGGCTGTCCAAATCAATCTTTCGAAGGTTTTCAGAGCTGACCTCCAGGGCATCCATGAGGGATGTGTATTCAGCAAGGGCCGAACGCTGGTGCTCGAGCACTGGGATCAGATCCGAGCATGAGGCCGACTCTCTAGCGGAGAGGGAACCGAGAGCGTGACCGAGCAAGAGACCCCAAGTTAAGGCTTCGGGATTTCCGAGCTCATCGGATGAAGCCAAGAGCCCTCTTGGGGACAAATCGCCCCAGGAGTCGGCGGAGAATTCCAGATTCCTGAACCTGGTCTCTTGTCCGGGGGTGAAGCTTCCGATCTGGCCAAGATGGCCGGTCGGATCTGCATGCAGCGTGATGCTGCCAAACGCGAAAACCTGCCCATGGACGAAGGTGTTCCCATTGAAGACTTGATCGCTGATGATTAGGCAAGCCATCTACCCATCTAGCGATCTCATAGCGAATCTCTCAAGGAAAGCACCAATGTCGGTGTCAAAACCGGTGGATCTCTTGTAGGCGGTCCTGAACTGTGGACCTTGGATCGGCACATAACAGGGGACGAAGGAGACAATGTTTACCCAAGTTCAGGACCTCTTGAGGAGGTAAAACCCTACGTCCCTCTTGATTGTATTGATGTGAATGAGAATTACATGGTTGATCTACCTCAAGATCGTATGAGCTAAAACCCTAGATGAGTGGACCTGCCTCTACGAATGGAAACCCCTGGTTTATATAGACACATGGGGTACCTGGGGTTACACATGACCAGCCTCCAAACGAGGATAGATGCGCCGATCTTGTCTTCAAGACTTGAAGGACACTCCAATGCTCGGAGCCTTCCTTCTTGAACACGGGGTCGCCGCATAGTCCGGCCTTCCACAGAGCGGCCCAACAAGTCGGCCCATGAGAGATGAGCCGATGGCCCGAGGACCCCTTAGTCCCGGACTCCCTCAGGCACTCTTTGGCGTAGTGGCCTGGCAGCTTGCACTCGACGCAGTGGATGGGGTTTCTACAGTCTACACGATGATGTTTCGAGCTCAGGCACTGGAAGCAGGGTCTCCAGAACCACCTTAAGAAGGCGTCCTGCCTCGCAACCGCAATTAAGAGGGGCTGCTGGCCTCAGTGCTGCCGCTGGCCGCGCCTGCTGGAGGGATGGGCGCCCTTGATGACGCGACGAGCTTTGCGGGATAGAACCTCGGTCCATCCATCAACATTGCCTGAATGGGAGGGGCTAGAGCGAGGTGACGACTGAACCACGATGGATTTAAGGCATGCCTTCGCATCTGGGTGCAAGGCGTCTGGATCCGGCGTGGAGAAGGTAGTCGCGGTCTTGGAGCACTCCCCGGAGCAGGATTTACAGCGGGGGGGGGGGGGGGGGGGGGGTAGGTGCAGCAGGGTTGGGAGGCGACGAAGGAACCACCCCCCTCGGACCGTAGGGCCGATGCGGATCTAGGATGGATGCTGGATATCCCCATCTTCACTGCCACGCGAGCTGGAGCGCGCCGAGCCCCGAGAGATGGCCGAACGCGCGCGCCCCATTGGGTGGGGAATTGGTGGCGGCGCTGAGGGAGGTGGCCGCCATGGCCGGAGCGGTCGACGGCGCGAGCGGAGAAGGGGGCCTAGCTAGGCTGTGTGGTTTTACTTTTCGTACATCTCATTTTTACAACAGTCTCCATTCTTTTTATATTAAAGGGGGTAAATTTGGTATCATGTGTCCTTGCCCACATCTAAACCAACTAAAATATGTTTTTTTAGCGCGCAGATGGATTCAGCGGTTATCTGCGTCATATGTCCATGCAAAATGAAATTATTTTCATCGACAACATGACTTTAACGGGTCTTTGCGTCATTTGGCGCAACGGATCAACTAGTATAAATAACAAGCATGTTACCAATCAGCTTTAATATGCGCGTGTGTTGTTAACCAATCAATCAATCCACCGATTCGAGCTTTGGCTAGTTACGCTCCTATAAGACACAATCCATCTCACGACAAGTAAGGTTTGATACGTGCACATATTACCATCTGCCAAAGGCATCGACGAGGATAAATATTGGTCTCATAATTTTATATCTGCTAGTGGTTTATATATCTTGACCAAGGATCACTTGTTTGTTCGAGGGACAAATGATCCACTTATTACATGTTGGTATCACATCACAACGTGTTAGCATTTCAGGTAACAAGAACATATTTCTAAACATTTTGTCCGAGAACTTGAAAATTTTAAATTACTGAAAAGAGGAGTAAGCCTTGCAGGTTCATAACTATTAAGGATTTTTTTCTCAATTTGCAGGAAATAATTATTGATCCAGGAACTCTCATTGTGTGTGATTACCATGGTTTAGTCAATCTGCCATCAGACACATGTCGTATATTTGTGAACAAACAAATGCTAAAGAATCATTTATTCTCCGCTTGACCTAAAAATCATTCGTCCACTGAAATTGCAATCTGGACCAAATTAATCCCATGACACAATTCGGAAGTCAAAACACCCAATCAATCATGGTTGTGGCAAAGATAAGGCAAGGATAAACCCAGTAAGCATTTAAATAGAATCGTACGGTGTGACGTTGAAGAAGATAAGAAAGACATAGCTTATGAAACATTCTCACGGATAGGAAAATCACAAAAACAAAGGAGAGGTCAAGATTGACGCACCTTTGACATTACGTCCTGAAGTCCGGGTTGTTGGCCCTCCCTTCGTCCTTGTACTTGTTCTGCTCAGCCGTACACGCCCTCAACGCAGCAGCTGAAGTCGTCTCGATGCAAGGGGTGGAAGGAGCTGACAGAGCAGGGGTCGACTGCGAGAAAGTGTGAGGGCCATGGATGAGAGGGCAGAAGGAGTCGTCAGTCCTCGTCGGATTGGACGAATCGAGCGAGGAAGGAGGAGGCCGACTGAGCGTGGACTTTCTGAACCCGGGTACATATGAACCTGCTTTTCAAAATGTATTTTAAACACATTTTGTAATGTCAAAAAAATTAAAACAAAATTTTGTGTATACATGTTCGCACAAATATGTCCGCAGCACAAAGTTTTGTGAAAATAAGTTTTTTTGTTTTGCCTTCGCAAAAAAGACAAATTTTGATGCTTCTAAATAGCGTTTCGCAACAGTATGTTTCTTTGAACAGGCCACAAAAAAATTGTTTTTACATGAAACTTTATGCACACACATAGAATATGAAGACATCCGCTCGCACTTGTTTTCAGAATTTTTTGTCATTTCAAAATATGTTTTTCAAAATGGGTTCATATGTATCCGGGTTCATCCATGACTTTCTCGAGGGCTATAATTCCTTTGGGAAAAGAAACTGGATCAACGTGGAGATGGTAATTTGGGGGCCAAAAATCCTATGCTTATGAATGACTTATGAAAGTCAACGTAACTTTCCCTCACCATAATTCTCTTTCCCCTGATTTAAGTGGGGGTGGGTCCCACCTTCCCCATCCCAATCACAATCTGCCATGTGGCAAATTACGTAAGATTTACGTTAACTCGTAGGTGTAGGATTGCTCTTTGGGTGCGATGGGGCATGGGGGTTGGATTTGGTGGGATGTGCGATGTGCGTCCGAGCCTCCGAGGGTCGTTTTTTTACCTTCAGGATTTTTGCTTTCACCTCATTTGAGTTAATGGCATGGAACTACCATACTTCGGCATGTCAGTACCATACTTCAGGATTTTTTACCTTCAGGATTTTTACATAACAAATTGGTATCAATAATCACTTTTTGCATGTGACTATCAACTCTAAGGCTAAGTGTTGTAAAATGGTAAGATAGGCGTATAAGCACATATTGACCTCGTATCTGACCGAGCGGCCCCACCTGTCGGGTGACATGCTGGCTTACCCGTACGGCCCACTCTGTTGACTCGGACTGGTTGCGGCTCGGTCGCTCGTTCAATCTGGCTCGGCCAGGACGGGTCGAACCGAGCCATCAGCCGCACTCTCTCCCTCTCTTCGTCGTGCCCTCGTCCTTGTCCCATTCATCGTTGCTCGCTGATACGTCTCCAACATATCTATAATTTATGAAGTATTCATGTCATATTCATCTATGTTTACAATACTTTTATATGGTTATGGTTTTGATGCATTTTACATGATTTATTTAGAACTAACCCGCACTGATGTTGTTTTCAGCAGAACTACCGTTGTGTTGTTTTTGTGTAGAAAATGAAAGTTTTCGGATTTGTCTGAAACTTTTTGATGATTTTTTTGGAACAAAAGAGGTACTAGACGCTTCGTGGGAGGGCCAGAAGAGCCATGAGGTGGGCACCACCCACCAGGGCGTGCCAGACCCTCCTGGGGCGCCCTGGTGGGTGGTCCTCATCTTGTGGCCCACCTTCGCGTGAAACCAACATCAAAATTTCCTATAAATAAAGAAACCATCAGAAATAACACTAGACTCCTCGTTCCGCCACCGCAACTCTCTGTATCGACGAACAACCAATCTGGAGGCGGTCCAGTACCCTGCCAGAGAGGGTAGATCATCTCCGGAGGCCATCTTCATCATCCCTATGGTCTCCATGATGAGGAGGGAGTAGTCCACCCTCGGGGCTAATGGTTTGTACCAGTAGCTATGTGTTCAATCTCTTTCTCTCGTGTTCGTGAGATGTGACGATCTTGATGTATCACGGACTTTGTTAATATACTTGGATCACATGATGTTTCCCCCTCTCTATCTTGTTGTCATTAATTGAGTTCTCCCTTTGAGATTTTGTTATTACCGAATTGAATACTTTTATGGATTTGAGAGCACTTGATATATGTCTTGCATGCGGATACCCGTAGTGATATTGGGGTATTCAAGTGATTCACTTGATATATGTTATGACGTCAACTTGTGGATTCCGGCAACCTTGGGAATCTATGCATAGGGGTTTATTGCACGTTTTCATACCATGTTCTCCGATAGAAATCTTGTGGCACTCTTTGAGGTTCTTTGTGTTGGATTGAGTATTATGAATCTGAAATTGTTTGATGTGTATCGTATAATTAACTCATGGATACTTGTGGTGACATTGAAGTATCTAGATGACATTGGAGTTGGCTGATGTGTATCATATGGTGTTATTCTAGTATGAACTCTTAGATAGATCGATCAGAAAGGATAACTTGGTTATTTTAGTATGAACTCTTGGATAGATTGATCGGAACGGATAACTTTAAGGTGGTTTCCTACCCTACAAACAATTTTTTCTTATGTTCTCCGCTAGATAAGAACTTTGGAGTGATTCTTCGTTGCACATTGAGGCATGGTTATGTGATCCAATTATATTAGCATTGTTGCGAGATTGCATTAGCGAAAGTACGGACCGTAGGCCTTATTTCCAAGCATTTATACAACGTTTTGCTCGCTGTGTACCACTTGTTACCTTGTTTTCTTATATTTTTGAATTACAAAAACCTATATCTCTCATCCATATTGCACTTGTATCACCATCTCTTCGCTGAACTAGTGCACCTATACAATTTGCCATTGTATTGGGTGTGTTGGGGGCACAAGAGATTTCCTGTATTTGATTGCAGGGTTGCCTAAGTGAGACCATCTTCATCCTACACATCCTACGTATTGTTAAACCTTAGGTCATCCATTTGAGAGAAAAATTGCTATTGTCCTAAAAAACTCTGCGCTTGGAGGCCCAACAAGAGTCTACAAGAATAAAGTTGCGTAGTAGACATCAAGCTCTTTACTGGCGTCGTTGCCGGGGAGGTGAGTGCTTGAAGGTATATCTTTAGATCTTGCAATTAAATCTTTTAGTTTCTTATTTTTCACTAGTTTGGGTTTTTAAAAGAAACCTACAAAAAATGGAGTTTGGGTTGCATCATGTGTTTTGTCTTTATAATGTCTTTCATAAAAACAAGGATTGAGAAAATTGTGCTCAATTAGTAGAGGAAGAAATTATGAAAATACTTGATGATAATTCCTTGAATGATGAGCATGATACAAATATTTTTAGTATGAGTTCTATGAATATCCATAATGCTAATAATATGCAAAGTCACAAGCTTGGGGATGCTATGTTTGATGAAGATAATATTTTTAGTCCCCCAAGTTTTGATGAGCAAAACTATTATGATGATAGCATGACTCCTATGTATGATGATTAATGTGATTACATGTATGCCATAAAGAGTGATAGTAACCATGAAACTTGTCATCGTGATTTTAATATTGAAAGTGGTTATGTCAATCAAGTACCTCATGATAATTATTTCATTGTGTTTGCTCCCACTATTATGAATGAGAAGAATTTTGCTTATGTGGAGAGTAATAAATTTTCTATGCTTGTAGATCATGAAAAGAATGATTTATGTTATAGTTATATTATTGAATGCCTTCATGATGCTACTGAAAACTATTATGAGGGAGGAACTTATTCTTGTAGGAATTGCAATAATATAAGGTTTCATCTCTATGTGTTCAAATTTTTGAAGATATGCTTGTTTTGCCTTCCTATGCTAGTTTATTATTGCTCCCATGAATTGTTTGATCACAAAATCCTTATGCATAGGAAGTGGGTTAGACTTAGATGTGCTTGTCATGTGATTCATGATACTCACTTGCATTTTCAACTACTATTCCTATACGAGCATCATTGAAATCGTCATGCCTAGCTAAAAGGCATTAAAGAAAAGCGCTTGTTGGGAGACAACCCAACACTTTTACTTTATATTTTTGTATGCTCGCGTGATTAATCTACTTTAGTAATCATGTTTCATGTCTTTTGTTTAAATAAAGTGCCAAGTAAAGCCTTTGGGATAGTGTGGATACTTGCTTGTTTGATTCTATGCAAAAACAGAAAGTTTGCATCTAGTATATGAATTATATGATTTTATTGGAGGGTAAAAAAATTTCTGAAATTTTTACACAAAATTTCTATGCCAATTCTATGTGCTTTCCTAATTTTCAGAATTTTTAGAGCCAATAAAGTTTGGTGATCATTCAGATCTTGACAGATTGTTCTGTTTTTGACAGATTCTGTTTTGCATGCATAGTTTGTTTGTTTCAAGTGTTTCCATAGCTTATATGTGGTAATATAAATTGTGTGACTAATGTAATACATTATGTATTATGTGAGAACAATTATGAATCTTGTCTTGAAAGTACCTAAGTGAATGATCTATCTTTACTACACTAACCCATCTCACGAAGTTCCGTTAAGTTTTGTGCGATTGAAGTTTTCAAGTTTTGGGTGAGATACCGATATGAGGTGAATAAGGAGAAGAAAGTACCTAAGATTGGGTATGACCAAGGAACCCCCAAAGTAATATCCAAGGAATAATCAAGCGTCTAATTTTGGGGATGCCCCGGCAGGCATCCTCTCTTTCGTCTCCAACATTATCGGTACATCTTACTTGGAGATATATTTTTATTCGTCACATGATATGTGTTTTTCTTTGAGTGTCATTTTTTTATCTGTTCGATGTTATTTATAATCTTGTTTTTCAATAAAAAGTTCCAAGAATTTCCTTAAGATGCTTCCATTGCAAGTTTTGATGTGTGCTGTATAAAAACAGAAACTTTTGCTATAGTGTTTGAATTTTCATATTGTATTGGAACATGAAAAGTTTCTAAAACAAATTACACACGTTTTCCTACAAATTATTTATCACGTCCTAAATTTTAATAATGTTTTGAGTTACAGAAGTACATTGTTTTCATAAATTGCTACAGAATGTTCTGTTTAGATAGATTGCTATCATAGTTTTGTCATCTACTTATCCTATAGTTTCCATAGCCTATATTGGTAGATATAAATTGTGGAGACGACAGTAAATAGTAGATGATGTTTGAAAATTATTTTTCAACTTTTCTTAGCAGTACATGAAGTGTGGATTTACTCTTATGTGTACTAAGCTATCTCATGAGTTCTTTTCGAGTTTTTTGTGGATGAAGTTTTTTTAGACTTAGGTGAAACCGGGATATGAGAGGATTGAACGAGATACAAAAGCTCAAGCTTGGGAATGCCCAAGGCAACCCATGTAAATATTTCAAGAAGTCTCAAGCATCCAAGCTTGGGGAAGCTACGCATCCCATCTCTCTTCCTCAACTATAGGTTAGCCTATGTTGAGCCTAAATTTTTATTCGTTCACATGATGCGTGCTATTCTTGGAGTTCAATTTTGTATAGTTTGTTGTTTGAATAAAACATTCAATCTACTTAATTGTTTGACTAATCATTGATGTTCACTTATATCTTTTGAGAGTAGCTTGTCATTTACTCTTGTGCTTCACTTATATCCTATGAGTAAATTGTTGAATGAATTGAATACCATGAAGTTGAAATTATATGTTCAGATCATGCCTGGTTGTAGCTTCACATTGGATTTAGAAAGTGAAATCTTTTGAAGCCTGACAATCACAATATTGGTCATACAAGCAATTCGTGAATGATTAGTATAAGGAAGAGAACTTTCACATAGAAATATATTATCTTGGACATCTTCTATGATTGTGAATACCCATTAATTATTTCCAAACTTGAGCAAATTAGTGGAAGTTGGACAAGGAAGACAACATAATGAGTTACAGTTGTCAATATTTGCATAGAAGTTATATTGTTATGGATCCTCCAACATGTGGTGTTTGCTTAGGATCTTTTGCTAGCCAAAAATTTGTACTAAGTAGAGATACTACTTGTGCATCAAAATCCTTGCGCCAAGTTTCTTCCATGAGAGTCCACCGTACCTACCTATATATGGTATTTCACTGCCATTCCAAGTAAATTTGCATGTGCCACCTTTAAAATTTCAAATGAGCATCTGTTTTGTGTGCCTGGACTGCTCATGGAGCGACAGGGGGCGGTCAGTATCTTCCATGTTAAGCGGATGATGACCCACAAGTATAGGGGATCAATCGTAATCCTTTCTATAAGTAAGAGCATCGAACCCAACGAGGAGCAGAAGGATATGATAAGCGGTTTTTAGCAAGGTAATTTCTGCATGCACTGAAATTGTAAGTAGCAAGTAGTTTGATAGCAAGGCCATTTGTAACGAGCAAGTAACGGTAACAATAGGTAAGGTGCAGCAAGGTAGCCCAATCCTTTTGTGGCAAAGGACAGGCCAAAATTATTTCTTATGATGAGCAAAGTGTTCTTGAGGGTACACGGGAATTTCATCTAGCCACTTTCTTCATGTCGGTTTGATTTGTGTTCGCTACTTTGATAATTTGATATGTAGGTGCACCGGTGCTATGGTGTTGTTCTTACTTGAACTAAGAACCTACTTATGATTAATCCCCTCGCAAGCATCCGCAACTATGAGAAAAGTATTAAGACAAAGTATAAACATAGCATTAAACATGTGGGCCCAAATCAGCCCCTTACGGAGTAGCGTATAAACTAGGGTTGAAGTTTCTGTCACTCTCCCAACCCATCATCTAATAACTACTCCACAATGCATTCCCTTAGGCCCAAGGATGGTGAAGTGTCATGTAGTCTATGTTCACATGACACCACTAAGGGAATCACAACATACATATCATCAAAATATCGAACACATATCAAATTCACATGAGTAACTACAACATGACTTCTCCTGTGACCTCAAGAACAAAAGTAACTACTCACAAATAATATGCATGCTCAATATCAGATGTGTATTGAATAGCATAATGGATCTGAACATATAATCTTCCGCCAAATAAACCATATAGTAATCAACTACAGAAGGTAATCAACACTACTAGTCACCCACAGGTACCAATCTGAGGTTCCGGTACAAAGATTGAACACAAGAGATGAACTAGGGTTTGAGAAGAGATGGTGTTGTTGAAGATGTTGATGAAGAATGGCCTCCCCAAGATGAGAGGGTTGTTGGTGATGACAATGGCTTCGAGTTCCCTCTCTGGGAGGGAAGTTCCCCCAGTGGAAGTTCCCCAAGTGAGAAACTTGTATTTACAATAAAGTGAGTGGGAGCACTATAGAGTTTCTGAGAAGCATATGTGGTTGACATATTATTGATCGCAAATGGTATAGAATTTCTAGAAAGCATGAAGGGTTGTTTGAAAAGAGTTTTTCAAAGGAATACTTGGATAAAGCTACCTAATTGTTGAGCATCAAGATCTATAGAGATAGATCAAGATGCTTGATGAGACTTTCAATGAGTACATACCTTGACAAGATTTTGAAAGAGTTCGAAATGGATCAGTCAGAGAAAGAGTTCTCGCCTGATTTGTAAGGTGTGAAGTTGAGTGACACTCAAAGCTCGACAACGGCAGAAGAAAGAGAAAGGACGAACATCGTCCCCTATGCCTTAGCCATAGGCTCTATATTATGCCATGCGGTGTACCGCACCTGGTGTGTGACTTGCCATGAGTCTGTCAAGGGGTACAAAAGTGATCCAGGAGTGGATCACTGGACAGCGGTCAGGATTATCCTTAGTAACTAGAGGACTAAGGAAATATTTCTCGATTATGGAGGTGATAAAGAGTTCGTCGTAAAGGGTCACATTGATGCAAACTTTAACACCAATCCGGATGACTCTGAGTAGCAATCCGGATACGTATAGTGGAGCAGCCATTTGGAATAGCTCCAAGTGGAGTGTGGTAGCAGTGTCTACAGTATGACATAGAGATTTGCAAAGCACACATGGATCTAAATGTCACAGACCCGTTGACTAAAATACCTCTCTCACATGCAAAGCATGATCGAGCCCCAGAACTCATTGGGTGTTAGATTCATAACAATGCGAATCACATGGTGATGTGAACTAGATTATTGACTCTAGTGCAAGTGGGAGACTGTTGGAAATATGCCCTAGAGGCAATAATAAATTGGTTATTATCATATTTCCTTGTTCATGATAATCGTTTATTATCCATGCTATAATTGTATTAATCGGAAACTCAGATACATGTGTGGATACATAGACAACACCATGTCCCTAGTATGCCTCTAATAGACTAGCTCGTTGATCAAAGATGGCTATGGTTTCCTAGTCATGGACATGATATGTCATTTGATAATGAGATCACATCATTAGGAAAATGATGTGATGGACAAGACCCAAACTAAAAACGTAGCATATGATCGTGTCAGTTTATTGCTACTGTTTTCTGCATCTCAAGTATTTGTTCCTATGACCATGAGATCATGCAACTCACTGACATCGGAGGAGTGCCTTGTGTGTATCAAATGTCGCAACATAACTGGGTGACTATAAAGGTGCTCTACAGGTATCTCCGAGGGTGTCTGTCGGGTTGGCATGGATCAAGACTGGGATTTGTTACTCCGTGTGACGGAGAGGTATCTCAGGGCCCACTCGGTAATACAACATCACAATAAGCCTTGCAAGCAATGTGACTAAGTGTTAGCCATGGGATCTTGTATTACGGAACGAGTAAAGAGACTTGCTGGTAATGAGGTTGAACTAGGTATGGAGATGCCGACGATCGAATCTTGGGCAAGTAACACACCGAAGAACAAAGGGACAACATACGGGATTAATATGGGCATCCAGGTCCTGCTATTGGTTATTGACCGTAGAGGTGTCTCGGTCATGTCTACATAGTTCTCGAACCCGCATGGTCTCACACTTAAGGTTTGGTGATATTTCGGTAGTATAGATTTATGTATGGTGGTGACCGAAGGTTGTTCGGAGTCCTAGATGAGATCTTGGACGTCACGAGGAGCTCCGCAATGGTCCGGAGGTAAAGATTGATATATAGGGAAGTCCTGTTTTGGTCACCGGAAAAGTTTCGGGCTCATCAGTAGTGTACCGGGAGTGTCGGGAGGGTACCGGGGGACCATCGGAGGGGTGTCTCGACCCAATAGGCTACATGGGCTGTGGAAAGTGGTAAACCAGCCCCTGGAGGGCTGGACAAAGCCTCCTCTAAGGGCCCATGCGGCTGGAGTGGTTTGAGAAGGAAAAAAAATCCAAAGGTGGAGAGGTGGAAAGAGTTTCCAAGTGGAAATGAGGAATCCTACTCCTAATAGGATTGGAGTAGGACTCCTCCACCTCCGATTTTGACCAAAACGTGAGGGTTTGAGGCTGCCTCCTCCCCTCCCTCCCTCCTATATATACTAGAGGATTTAGAGGGAAAAGCTAACCGTAATAGCCACGTGCTACCTCTCCTCTAGATCGCAGTTTCTCCTCTAGATCGGTTTTCAGCTGTGCTTAGGCGAAGCCCTGCTGGAATAGCTCCACCACCATCGCCACAATGCCGTTTAGCTACCGGAGAACTCATCTACCTCTCCGGTCCCTCTTACTAGATCAAGAAGGCGGAGATCGTCATTGAGCTGTACGTGTGCTGAACGCGGAGGTGTCGTCCGTTCGGCGCTAGATCGGAAGGACCGTGATCAAGATGGCGAGACAGATCGTGATGAGATCGCGGGACGGATCATGATGAGTTCGCGGGACGGATTGTGATTGGATCGCGAGACGGATCTGTTGGAAATATGCCCTAGAGGCAATAATAAAATGGTTATTATTGTATTTCCTTGTTCATGATAATTGCCTATTGTTCATGCTATAATTGTGTTAACCGGAAACCGTAATACATGTGTGAATGCATAGACCACAACATGTCCCTAGTGAGCCTCTAGTTGACTAGCTCGTTGATCAATAGATGGTCACGGCTTCATTACCATGGACATTGGATGTCTTTGATAACGGGATCACATCATTAGGAGAATGATGTGATGGACAAGACCCAATCCTAAGCATAGCACTAGATCGTGTAGTTCATTTGCTAAAGCTTTTCAATGTCAAGTATCGTTTCCTTAGACCATGAGATTGTGCAACTCCCGGATACCGTAGGAATGCTTTGGGTGTGCCAAACGTCACAACGTAACTGGGTGGCTATAAAGGTGCACTACGGGTATCTCCAAAAGTGTCTGTTGGGTTGGCACGAATCGAGACTGGGATTTGTCACTCCGTGTGACGGAGAGGTATCTCTGGGCCCACTCGGTAAGACATCATCATAATGAGCTCAATGTGACCAAGGAGTTAGTCATGGGATAATGTATTATGGAATGAGTAAAGAGACTTGCCGGTAACGAGATTGAACAAGGTATAGAGATACCGACGATCGAATCTCGGGCAAGTATCATACCGATAAACAAAGGGAATTGTATACGGGATTGATTGAATCCCCGACATCGTGGTTCATCCGATGAGATCATCGTGGAGCATGTGGGAGCCAACATGGGTATCTAGATCCCGCTGTTGGTTATTGGCTGGAGAAGTGTCTCGGTCATGTCCACGTGTCTCCCGAACCCGTAGGGTCTACACACTTAAGGTTCGATGACGCTAGGGTTATAGGGAAATGATATACATGATTACCGAAAGTTGTTCAGAGTCTCGGATGAGATCCCTGATGTCATGAGGAGCTCCAGAATGGTCCGGAGATAAAGATTGATATATAGGAAGTCCAGTTTTGGTCACCGGAAAGTTTTCGGGCTCATCGGTAGTGTACCGGGAGTGCCGGGAGGGTGCCGGAGGACCCCGGGAGGGGTGTGACGACCAAAGGATTTCGTGGGCCCTTAGAGGAAGTGTGCCATCCCTTTTTGGGCTGTCCAAGACCTTCTATAAAGGCCCATGTGGCTGGAGATAAGAGATAGGGTTGAAAAGGATTCAAAAGGAAGAGATCCACCTCCCTTGTGGGAGGTGGATTCTTCCCTAGGGTCGGCCGAACCTCTCCTCTTTGGAGGAGGGGCCAAGGCAGCCCTCCCTCTCCCTCCTCCTATATATATGCAAGGGTTTGGGCTGTTTTGAGACACGACTTCTTTCTCTCACGGTGCAGCCCTACCCTTCCTCTTCCTCATTCTCCGTAGAGCTTGGCGAAGCCGTGCCGGAGTTCACGTAGCTCCACCGTCACCATGCTGTCGTGCTGCCGGAGCTCTCCCTCAACCTCTCCCTCCTCCTTGCTGGATCAAGGTGCCGGAGACGTCACCGGGCTGTACGTGTGTTGAACGCGGAGGCGTTGTTGTTCGACGCTTAGATCGGAATCCACCACGATCTGAATCGTTGCGAGTACGACTCCATCAACCGCGTTCTTGTAACGCTTCCGCTTAGCAATCTTCAAAGGTATGAAGATGCAATCTCTCCCCTCTCGTTTCTGGTTTCTCCATGGATAGATCTTGGTGATCGTAGGAATTTTTTTGATTTACTACTACGTCTCCCAACAGTGGTATCAGAGCTAGGTCTATACGTAGAATCTATGCACGAGTACAACACAAAGCAGTTGTGGGCGTAGATTTTGTTAATTCGCTTACCACTACTAGTCTTATCTTGATTCGGCGGTATTGTGGGATGAAGCAGCCCGGACCGACTTTACACGTACGCTTACGTGAGACTGGTTCCACCGCCTGACATGCACTTGTTGCATAAGGTGGCTAGCGGGTGTCTGTCTCTCCCACCTTAGTCGGATTGGATTCGATGAAAAGGGTCCTTATGAAGGGTAAATAGCAATTGGCATATCACGTTGTGGTTTTGGCGTAGGTAAGAAACGTTCTTGCTAGTAAACTATAGCAGCCACGTAAAAACTTGCAACTACAAATTAGAGGACGTCTAACTTGTTTTTGCAGCATATGCCTTGTGATGTGATATGGCCAAAGGATGTGATGTGATGCATTGTGATGTATGAGATTGATCATGTTCTTGTAATAGGATTCACGACTTGCATGTCGATGAGTATGACAACCGACAGGAGCCATAGGAGTTGTCTTATTTTATTGTATGACCTGCGTGTCAATCATAAACGCCATGTAATTACTTTACTTTATTGCTAAACGTTAGCCATAGTGGTAGAAGTAATAGTTGGCGAGACAACTTCATGAAGACACAATGATGGAGATCATGGTGTCGTGCCGGTGACAGTGATGATCATGGTGCCCCGAAGATGGAGATCAAAGGAGCAAGATGATAATGGCCATATCATGTCACTATATTGATTGCATGTGATGTTTATCATGTTTACATCTTATTTGCCTAGAACGACGGTAGTAAATAAGATGATCTCTCACTAAAATTTCAAGAAAAGTGTTCACCCTAACTGTGCACCGTTGCTAAGGATCGTTGTTCCGAAGCACCATGTGATGATCGGGTGTGATAGGTTCTAACGTTCGCATACAACGGGTGTAAGCCAGATTTACACACACAAAACACTTAGGTTGACTTGACGAGCCTAGCATGTACAGACATGGCCTCGGAACACGGAAGACCGAAAGGTCGAACATGAGTCGTATGGAAGATACAATCAACATGGAAATGTTCACCATGGACGACTAGTCCGTCTCACGTGATGATCGGACACGGGCTAGTTGACATGGATCATGTGTCACTTGGATGACTAGAGAGATGTCTATCTAAGTGGGAGTTCATTAAATAATTTGATTATGTGAACTTGATTATCATGAACTTAGTCTAAAATTATCTTTACAATCTATATTGTAGATCCAATGGCCAACGCAAATGTCACCCTCAATTTCAACGCGTTCCTAGAGAAAACCAAGCTGAAAGACGATGGAAGCAACTATGAGGACTGGGTCCGTGGCTTGAGGATCATCCTCATAGCTTCCAAGAAATTGTATGTCCTTGATGCACCACTAGGTGACCCACCCCTTCTCCCAGCAGAGTAAGAGGTTGCGAACGCTTGGCATTCTCGCTGCGTTGATTACTCCATTGTTCAGTGCGGCATGCTTTACAGTTTAGAACTGGGGCTCCAAAAGCGTTTTGAGCAACACGGAGCATATGAGATGTTCCAAGAGCTGAAACTGGTTTTCCAAGCTCATGCCCGGGTCGAGAGATATGACGTCTCCGACAAGTTCTTGAGCTGTAAGATGGAGGAGAATAGTTCTGTCAGTGAGCACATCCTCAAGATGTCTGGGCTACACAACCGCTTGACTCAGCTGGGAGTTAATCTCCCGGATGACTCGGTCATTGACAGAATCCTCCAGTCGCTTCCACCTAGCTACAAGAGCTTTGTGATGAACTACAACATGCAAGGGATGGAGAAGTCCATTCCTGAGTTGTACTCGATGCTGAAATCAGCAGAGGTCGAGATCAGAAAGGAGCATCAAGTGTTGATGGTAAATAAGACCACTAGTTTCAAGAAAGGCAAGGGTAAGAAGAACTTCAAGAAGGACGGCAAAGCTATTGCCGCGCCCGGTAAGCAAGTTGACAGGAAGAAGAAGAACAAGCATGGACCCAAGCCTGAGACTGAGTGCTTTTACTGCAAGGGTACCGGTCACTGGAAGCGGAACTGCCCCAAGTACTTAGCGGATAAGAAGGACGGCAACATTAAAGGTACATGTGATATACTTGTTATTGATGTGTACCTAACCAACACTCGTAGTAGCTCCTGGGTATTTGATACCGGTGCAGTTGCTCACATTTGTAACTCCAAGCAGGAGCTACGGAATAAGCGGAGGCTGGCAAAGTACGAGGTGACGATGCGTGTCGGGAATGGTTCCAAGGTCGATGTGATCGCCGTCGGCACGCTACCTCCACATCTACCTTCGGGATTAGTGTTAAACCTTAATAATTGTTATTTAGTACCAGCTTTGAGCATGAACATTGTATCTGGATCTTGCTTGATGCGAGATGGCTACTCATTTAAATCTGAGAATAATGGTTGTTCTATTTATATGAGAGAAATGTTTTATGGTCATGCCCCGCTGGTCAATGGTTTATTTTTGATGAATCTCGAACGTGATGTTACACATGTCCATAGTGTGAGTACCAAAAAGTTTAAGGTTGATAACGATAGTCCCACTTACATGTGGCACTGCCGCCTTGGTCATATTGGTGTCAAACGCATGAAGAAGCTCCATACTGATGGACTTTTGGAGTCTCTTGATTTCGAATCATTTGAGACGTGCGAACCATGCCTCATGGGAAAAATGACCAAGACTCCGTTCTCCGGAACAATGGAGCGAGAAAATGACTTGTTGGAAATAATACATACCGATGTATGCGGTCCAATGAGTGTCGAAGCTCGTGGTGGCTACCGTTATGTTCTCACCCTCACTGATGACTTGAGTAGATATGGGTATGTCTACTTAATGAAACATAAGTCTGAAACTTTTGAAAGGTTCAAGGAATTTCAGAGTGAGGTAGAGAATCAACATGACAGGAAAATAAAGTGCCTACGATCTGATCGTGGTGGAGAATATTTAAGTCACGAGTTTGGCACGCACCTAAGGAAATGTGGAATTGTTTCACAACTCACGCCGCCTGGCACACCTCAACGAAATGGTGTGTCTGAACGTCGTAATCGCACTCTATTAGATATGGTACGATCTATGATGTCTCTTACCGACTTACCGCTATCATTTTGGGGATATGCATTAGAGACTGCCGCATTCACTTTAAATAGGGCACCATCAAAATCCGTTGATACGACACCGTATGAATTATGGTTTGGAAAGAAACCTAAGCTGTCGTTTCTAAAAGTTTGGGGATGCGATGCTTATGTGAAGAAACTTCAACCTGAGAAGCTTGAACCCAAAGCGGAAAAGTGCGTCTTCATAGGATATCCCAAAGAGACTATTGGGTATACCTTCTACCTACGATCCGAGGGCAAAATCTTTGTTGCCAAGAATGGATCCTTTCTCGAGAAAGAGTTTCTCTTGAAAGAAGTAAGTGGGAGGAAAATAGAACTTGATGAGGTAATTGTACCTCCACTCGAACCGGAGAATAGCGCAGCACAGGAAGTTGTTTCTATGTAGCCTACACCGGCTGGAGAGGAAGTTAATGATGATGATCATGAAACTTCAGATCAAGTTACTATTGAACGTCGAAGGTCCATTAGGACACGTTCCGCACCAGAGTGGTACGGCAACCCTGTCCTAGAGACCATGTTGTTAGACAATGGTGAACCTTCGAACTATGAAGAAGCGATGGCGTGCCCGGATTCCAACAAATGGCTTGAAGCCATGAAATCCGAGATAGGATCCATGTATGAGAACAAAGTATGGACTTTGGTGGACTTGCCTGATGATAAGCGAGCCATTGAAAATAAATGGATCTTTAAGAAGAAGACTGACGAGGATGGTAATGTGACCGTCTATAAGGCTCGGCTTGTCGCTAAGGGTTATCAACAAGTTCAAGGAGTTGACTACGACGAGACTTTCTCACCCATAGCGATGCTGAAGTCTGTCTGAATCATGTTAGCGATTGCCGCATTTTATGATTATGAGATCTGGCAAAAGGATGTCAAAACGGCATTCCTTAATGGCTTCCTCAAGGAAGAACTGTATATGATGCAGCCGGAAGGTTTTGTCGATCCTAAAGATGCTAACAAGGTATGCAAGCTCCAGCGCTCCATCTATGGGCTGGTGCAAGCATCTCGGAGTTGGAACATTCACTTTAATGAAGTGATTAAAGCGTTTGGGTTTGTACAGGTTTATGGAGAACCTTGTATTTACAAGAAAGTGAGTGGGAGCTCTGTAGCATTTCTCGTATTATATGTGGATGACATACTGATAATGGGAAATGATATAGAACTCTTGGAAAGTGTAAAGGCCTACTTGAATAAGTGTTTTTCAATGAAGGACCTTGGAGAAGCTACTTACATATTAGGTATTAAGATCTATAGAGATAGATCGAGACGCCTCATATGTCTTTCACAAAGCACATACCTTGAAAAGATATTGAAGAAGTTCAATATGGATCAGTCCAAGACGGGGTTCTTGCCTGTGTTACAAGGTGTGAGATTGAGTATGACTCAATGCCCGACCACGGCAAAGGATAGAGAAGAGATGAGTGTCATCCCCTATGCTTCAGCCATAGGCTCTATTATGTATGCCATGCTGTGTACCAGACCTGATGTGAACCTTGCCATAAGTTTGGTAGGGAGGTACCAAAGTGATCCCGGAGCGGAACACTGGACAGCGGTCAAGAATATCCTGAAGTACCTAAAAAGGACAAAGGACATGTTTCTCGTATATGGAGGTGCCGAAGAGCTCGTCGTAAAGGGTTACGTCGATGCTAGCTTCGACACAGATCCGGACGACTCCAAGTCGCAAACCGGATACATGTATATTTTGAACGGAGGGGCAGTAAGCTGGTGCAGCAGCAAGCAAAGCGTCGTGGCGGCATCTACATGTGAAGCGGAGTACATAGCTGCTTCGGAAGCAGCAAAGGAAGGAGTCTGGATGAAGGAGTTCATCACCGACCTAGGAGTAATTCAAAGTGCGTCGGGCCCGATGACTCTATTCTGTGACAACACTAGAGCTATTGCGCTTGCGAAGGAGCCCAGGTTTCACAAGAAGACAAGACACATCAAGCGTCGCTTCAACTCCATCCGTGATTACGTTTAGGAGGGAGATATAGATATTTGTAAAGTGCATACGGATCTGAATATCGCAGATCCATTGACTAAACCTCTCTCACGAGCAAAACATGATCAACACCAGAATGCTATGGGTGTTCGATTCATCACAATGTAACTAGATTATTGACTCTAGTGCAAGTGGGAGACTGTTGGAAATATGCCCTAGAGGCAATAATAAAATGTTTATTATTGTATTTCCTTGTTCATGATAATTCTCTATTGTTCATGCTATAATTGTGTTAACCGGAAACCGTAATACATGTGTGAATGCATAGACCACAACATGTCCCTAGTGAGACTCTAGTTAACTAGCTCGTTGATCAATAGATGGTCACGGTTTCATGACCATGGACATTGGATGTCGTTGATAACGGGATCACATCATTAGGAGAATGATGTGATGGACAAGACCCAATCCTAAGCATAGCACTAGATTGTGTAGTTCGTTTGCTAAAGCTTTTCAATGTCAAGTATCGTTTCCTTAGACCATGAGATAGTGCAACTCCCGGATACCATAGGAATGCTTTGGGTGTGCCAAACGTCACAACGTAACTGGGTGGCTATAAAGGTGCACTACGGGTATCTCCTAAAGTGTTTGTTGGGTTGGCACGAATCGAGACTGGGATTTGTCACTCCGTGTGACGGAGAGGTATCTCTGGGCCCACTCGGTAAGACATCATCATAATGAGCTCAATGTGACCAAGGAGTTAGTCACGGGATGATGTATTACGGAACGAGTAAAGAGACTTGCCAGTAACGAGATTGAACAAGGTATAGAGATATCGACGATCGAATCTCGGGCAAGTATCATACCGATAGACAAAGGGAATTGTATACGGGATTGGTTGAATCCCCGACATCGTGGTTCATCCGATGAGATCATCGTGGAGCATATGGGAGACAACCTGGGTATCCAGATCCTGCTGTTGGTTATTGGCCGGAGAAGTGTCTCGGTCATGTCCATGTGTCTCCCGAACCCGTAGGGTCTACACACTTAAGGTTAGATGACGCTAGGGTTATAGGGAAATGATATACGTGATTACCGAAAGTTGTTCAGAGTCCCGGATGAGATCTCGGATGTCACGAGGAGCTCCGGAATGGTCCGGAGGTAAAGATTGATATATATGAAGTCCAGTTTTGGTCACCGGAAAGTTTTCGGGCTCATCGGTAGTGTACCGGGAGTGCCGGGAAGGTGCCGAAGGACCGCGGGAGGGGTGTGACGACCAAAGGATTTCGTGGGCCCTTAGAGGAAGTGTGCCAGCCCTTTTTGGGCTGGCCAAGACCTTCTATAAAGGCCCATGTGGCTGGAGATAAGAGATAGGGCCGAAAAGGATTCAAAAGGAAGAGATCCACCTCCCTTGTGGGAGGTGGACTCTTCCCTAGGGTCAGCCGAACCTCTCCTCTTTGGAGGAGGGGCCAAGTCAGCCCTCCCTCTCCCTCCTCCTATATATATGCAAGGGTTTGGGCTGTTTTGAGACACGGCTTCTTTCTCTCACGGTGCAACCCTACCCTTCCTCTTCCTCGTTCTCTGTAGCGCTTGGCGAAGCCCTGCCGGAGTTCACGTAGCTCCACCGTCACCACGCCATCGTGCTGCCGGAGCTCTCCCTCAACCTCTCCCTCCTCCTTGCTAGAGCAAGGTGCCGGAGACGTCACCGGGCTGTACGTGTGTTGAACGCGGAGGCGCCGTTGTTCGGCGCTTAGATCGAATCCATCGCGATCTGAATCGCTGCGAGTACGACTCCATCAACCGCGTTCTTGTAACGCTTCCGCTTAGCGATCTTCAAAGGTATGAAGATGCAATCTCTCCCCTCTCGTTGCTGGTTTCTCCATGGATAGATCCGTGTGATCATAGGAAATTTTTTGATTTACTACTACGTCTCCCAACAGGATCGTGGTGAGATCGCAGGATGCTCGGCGATTTGGATCGCGAAGACGTTCGACTACACCAACCGCGTTTCTTAACGCTTCCCGCTTAGCGATCTACAAGGGTATGTAGATCCACTCTCCCTCACATAGATTCTCATCACCATGGATAGATCTTGCGTGTGCGTAGGAATTTTTTTGTTTCCCATGCAACGTTCCCCAACAGTGGCATCATGATCTAGGTCTATGTGTAGATGAGATCTTGAGTAGAACACAAAGAGTTTGTGGGCGTTGATGCTTAGATTGCTTCCTCCCTTGGTCGTATTTTGGTTCAGCGGTATTGTGGGATGAAGCGGCCCATACCAACCTTACTCGTACGCTTATGAGAGACCGGTTCCATCGACTAACGTGTAACGTTACACAAAGATGGCTGGCGGGTGTCTATTTCTCCTACTTTAGTTGGATCGGATTCGACAAAGGCGGTCCTTGAGAAGGTTGAAAATCAACTTATGTATCACCGTTGTGGTTTTGTGTAGGTGAGAATTGTTCTTGCTAGATACCCGTAGCAGCCACGTAAAACATGCAACAACAATTAGAGGACGTCTAACTTGTTTTTGCAGGGTATGTTGTGATGTGATATGGCCAATCACATGATGAGATATATGTGATGTATGAGATGATCATGTGTTGTATAGAATATCACGACTTGCATGTCGATGAGTACGGCAACCGACAGGAGCCATAGGGTTGTCTTTAATTATTGTATGACCTGCGTGTCAATCATTAAGCGCTATGTAATGCTTTACTTTATCGCTAAACGGTAGCTATAGTAGTATGAGCATGGTAGGCATGACAACCCCGATGCGACACAATGATGGAGATCATGACGATGGAGATCATGGTGTTATGCCGGAGACGATGGAGATCATGTCGGTGCATTCAAGATGGAGATCAAAAGCACAAGTTCATGGCCATATCATGTCACTTATGATTTGCATGTGATGTTAATCCTTTTATGCACCTTGTTTTGCTTAGGACGACGGTAGCATTATAAGGTGATCCATCACTTAAATTTCAAGATAAATTGTGTTCTCCCCGAGTGTGCACCGTTGTGAAAGTTTGTCGTGTCAAGACACCACGTGATGATCGGGTGTGATAGACTCTACGTTCACATACAATGGGTGCAAGCCATTGTTGCACATGCAGAACACTTGGGTTAAACTTGACGAGCCTAGCATGTACAGACATGGCCTCGGAACACAAGAGACTGAAAGGTCGAACATGAGTCATATGGTAGATATGATCAACATGATGATGTTCACCATTGTAACCACCTCAACTCACGTGATGATCGGACTTGAGTTGGTGAATTTGGATAATGTATCACTCGAATGACCGGAGGGATGTCAATTTGAGTGGGAGTTCTTAAGTAATACGATTAATTGAACTCATTATCATGAACATAGTCATTAGTGTCTTTGCAAACTGTGTTGTAGATTACTAGCTCACGCTGTAGCTCCCTTGAATTTTTATATGTTCCTAGAGAAATAGAGTTGAAAGATGATGGTAGCAATATTGCGGACTGGCTTCATGATCTGAGGATTGTCCTCATTGCTGCACAGAAGGCTTATGTCCTTAATGCACCGCTCGGTGTGCCAACCCCTCTAGTGTTGTTTGTAGATGTAGTGAACATCTGATAGGCATGTTATGATGACTACTTGATAGTTAAGTGCGTCATGCATTACGGCTTAGAATTGAGGCTCCGAAACGTTTTGAACGTCACGGAACATATGAGATGTTCTAAGAGCTCAAATTAGGATCCCAGGCTCGTGCCCGTGTTGCGAGATATGAGTTCTCCAACAAGATTCTTTGCCTGCAACATGAAAGAGAATAGCTCAATCGTTGAGCATGTGCTCAGATTGTCTGGGTGCTACAATCGCTTGAATCGAGTGGGAGTTAATCTTCCAGATAAGATAGTGATTGATATAGTTCTCCAAGTCACTGTCACTAAGCTACTAGAACTTGGTGATGAACTATAAAATGTCAGGGATAGAAATAATGATCCCTGAGCTGTTTGCGATGTTTGACACCGCGAAGGTAGAAATCAAGAAGGAGCATCAAGTGTTGATGGTTAGTAAAACCACTAGTTTCGAGAAGGGCAAGGACAAGGAGGGAAACTTCATGGATAGCAAGTCAGTTGCTGCTCCAGTGAAGCAACCCAAAGTTTAACCCAAACCCAAGACTAAGTGCTTTGATTATGAGGAGATCGGTCGCTGAAGCGGAACAACCCTAGATACTTGGTAGATAAGAAGGCTGGCAACGTCGATAGAAGTATATTTGATATACGTGTTAATGATGTGTACCTTGCGAGTAATCCTAGTAGAACCTGGGTATTGGATACTGGTTCGGTTGCTAAATGTTAGTAACTCAAAAAGCTACAGAATAAACAGAGAACTAACTAAGGGTGAGGTGACGATGTGTGTTGGAAATGTTTCTAAGGTTGATGTGATTAACATCGCATGCTCTCTCTACCTTCAGGATTAGTGACAAACCTAAATAAATGTTATTTGGTGTTTTGCGTTGATCATGAACGTGATTAGATCATGTTTATTGCAACACGGTTATTCATTTAAATTAGAGAATAATGGTTATTCTGTTTACATGAATAATACCTTCAATGGTCATGCACCTAGTGAGAATGGTTTGTTGAATCTTGATCGTAGTAATACACATGTTCATAACATTGATGCCAAAAGATACAAAGTTAATAATGATAGTACCACATACTTGTGGCATTACCGCTAAATGTCATGTTGGTATAAAGCTCATGAAGAAACTCCATTCTGATGGATCTTTGGAATCATTCAATTTTGAATTGGTTGAGACATGCAAACCATGCCTCTTGGGCAAGATGACTAAGGAGCCCATAGTGCAGATGGATGGAGCGGGCAAGTGATTTATTGGAAATGATACATGTTGATGTATGCAATCCAATGAGTCTTGTAGCGTGTAGTGGACATCGTTATTTTCTTACCTTCAATGATGATTTGAGTAGATATAGTGTATATTTACTTAATGAAACACAAGTCTGAATCGTTTGAAAGGTTCAAGAAAATTCAGAGTGAAGTTTAAGATCATCGTGACAAGAAGATAAAAATGTCCGCGATATGATCGTGGAGGTGAATATCTGAGTTACGAGTTTGGCATACAACTTTAGACAATGTGAAAGTTGTTTCACAACTCACGCCACCTGGAACACCATAGTGTGATGGTGTGTCCGAATGTCATAGTCGTACTCTATTGGATATGGTGCGTGCTATGATGTCTCTTATCGTTTTGCTACTATAATTTTGTGGTTATGCATTAGAGACAACTACATTCACTTTAAACAGGGCACCATCTAAATCTGTTGAGATGACACCGTGTGAATTAGGGTTTGATAGAAACCCAAGCTATCATATCTTAATGTTTGGGGCTGTGACGCTTGTGTGGAAAATGTTTTCACCGAATGAGATCAAACCCAAAGCGGACAAATGCATCTTCATAGAATACCCTAAGAACAGTTGGGTGAACCTTCTATCTCAGATCCAAGCATAAAATGTTTGTTGCTAAAACTGGGTCCTTTCTCGAGAAAGGGTTTCTCTCGAAAGAATTGAGTGGGAGGAATATATAACTTGATGAGGTTGTTGAACCTTTGTTCAACCGGAGAGTAGCGCAACGCAGGAAGATGTTTCTGTGAAGCCTACGTTATTTGAAGAGGAAGTCAATGATGATGATAATGAAGCTTCGGATCAAGTTACTATCAAACCTCGTAGGTCGACAAGGATATGTATTGCCCCTGAGCGGTACGGCAACCCTTTATTAGAGGTCATGTTGTTGGAAACGATGAACCTACGAACTATGGGGAAGCGATGATGGGCTCGGATTCCAACAAAGTGTTAGAGGCCATGAAATCCGAGATAGGATCCATGTATGAAAACCAAGTATAGACTTTGGTAGACTTGCTTGTTGGACGGCAGGTCGTTGAGTAAAAAAGGATCTTTAAAATGAAGATAGACGCTCATGGTAAATGTCACCATTTATAAAGCTTGACTTGTTGCAAATAAGTTTACGACAAGCTCAAGGAGTTGACTGCGATGAGACTTTATCACTCATAGCGATGCTAAAGTCTGTTGGAATTATGTTAGCAGTTGCTGCATTTTTCAATGATGAAATCTGGCAGATGGATGTCAAAACATCGTTTCCTTAACGGTTTACTTGAGGAAAGGTTGTATGTGATACAACCAGAAGGTTTTGTTAGTCCTAAGGATGCTAAAATGTGTGCAAGCTTCAGTGATCCTTCTATGGACTGAAGCAAGCATCTCGGAGTTGCAATATACGCTTTGATGAGGTGATCAAAGTTTTTGAGTCTATACAAAGCTTATGAGAAACTTGTATTTACAATAAAGTGAGTGGGAGCACTATAGAGTTTCTGATAAGCATATGTGGTTCACATATTGTTGATCGGAAATGGTATAGAATTTTTGGAAAGCATGAAGGGTTGTTTGGAAAGAGTTTTTCAAATGAAGACTTGGATAAATCTACCTAATTGTTGAGCATCAAGATCTATAGAGATAGATCAAGATGCTTGATGAGACTTTCAATGAGTACATACCTTGACAAGATTTTGAAAGAGTTCAAAATGGATCAGTCAGAGAAAGATTTCTCGCCTGATTTGTAAGGTGTGAAGTTGAGTAAGACTCAAAGCTTGAAAACGGCATAAGAAAGAGAAAGGATGAACGTCATCCCCTATGCCTTAGACATAGGCTCTATATTATGCCATGCTGTGTACCGCACCTGGTGTGTGCCTTGCCATGAGTCTGTCAAGGGGTACAAAAGTGATCCAGGAGTGGATCACTAGACAGCGGTCAGGATTATCCTTAGTAACTAGAGGACTAAGGAAATATTCTTGATTATGGAGGTGAGAAAGAGTTCGTCGTAAAGGGTTACGTCGATGCAAACTTTAACACCAATCCGGATGACTCTGAGTAGCAATCCAGATACGTATAGTGGAGCAGCCATTTGGAATAGATCCAAGTTGAGTGTGGTAGTAGTGTCTACAATATGACGTAGATATTTGCAAAGTACACATGGATCTAAATGTCATAGACCCGTTGACTAAAAGACCTCTCTCACATGCAAAGCATGATCGAGCCCTAGAACTCATTGGGTGTTAGATTCATAACAATGTGAATCACATGGTGATGTGAACTAGATTATTGACTCTAGTGCAAGTGGGAGACTGTTGGAAATATGCCCTAGAGGCAATAATAAATTGGTTATTATCATATTTCATTGTTCATGATAATCGTTTATAGATACATGTGTGGATACATAGACAACACCATGTCCCTAGTATGCCTCTAATAGACTAGCTCATTGATCAAAGATGTCTATGGTTTCCTAGTCATAGACATTAGATGTCATTTGATAACGAGATCAAATCATTAGGATAATGATGTGATGGACAAGACCCAAACTACAAACGAAGCATATGATCGTGTCAGTTTATTGCTACTGTTTTCTGCATGTCAAGTATTTGTTCCTATGACCATGAGATCATGCAACTCACTAACACCGGAGGAGTGCCTTGTGTGTATCAAACGTCGCAACGTAACTGGGTGACTCTAAAGGTGCTCTACAGGTATCTCCGAGGGTGTCTGTCGGGTTGGCATGGATCAAGACTGGGATTTGTTACTCCGTGTGACGGAGAGGTATCTCAGGGCCCACTCGGTAATACAACATCACAATAATCCTTGCAAGCAATGTGACTAAGTGTTAGCCACGGGATCTTGTATTACAGAACGAGTAAAGAGACTTTCTAGTAATGAGGTTGAACTAGGTATGGAGATGCCGACGATCGAATCTTGGGCAAGTAACACACCGAAGAACAAAGGGAACAACATACGGGATTAATTGAATCCTTGACATAAAGGTTCGACCGATAAAGATCTTCGTAGAATATGTAGGAACCAATATGGGCATCCAGGTCCCGCTATTGGTTATTGGCCGTAGAGGTGCCTCGGTCATGTCTACATAGTTCTCGAACCCGTAGGGTCTGCACACTTAAGGTTTGGTGACATTTCGGTAGTATAGAATTATGTATGGTGGTGACCGAAGGTTGTTCAGAGTCCCGGATGAGATCCTGGACATCACGAGGAGCTCCAGAATGGTCTGGAGGTAAAGATTGATATATAGGAAGTCCTGTTTTGGTCACCGGAAAAGTTTCGGGCTCATCGGTAGTGTACCAAGAGTGCCGGGACGGTACCAAGGGACCATCGGGAGGGGTGTCTCGACCCAAGAGGCTGCATGGGCTATGGGAGGAGGTAAATCATCCCCTAGAGGGCTGGCCGAAGCCTCCTCTAAGGTCCCATGTGGCTGGAGTGGTTTGAGAAGGAAAAAATCCAAAGGTGGAGAGGTGGAAAGAATTTCCAAGTGGAAAGGAGGAATCCTACTCCTAATAGGATTGGAGTAGGACTCCTCCACCTCCAATTTCGACCAAACCTTGAGGGTTTGGGGATTCATCCTCCCCTCCCTCCCTCCTATATATACTAGAGGATTTAGAGGGAAAAGCTAACCCTAATAGCCATGTGCTACCTCTCCTCTAGATCGCAGTTTCTCCTCTCGATCGGTTTTCAGTTGTGCTTAGGCGAAGCCCTTCTGGAATAGCTCCACCACCATCGCGGCAACATGGTCGTGCTGCCGGAGAACTATTCTACCTCTCCGCTCCCTCTTGCTGGATCAAGAAGGCAGAGATCGTCATCGAGCTATACGTGTGCTGAACACGGAGGTGTCGTCCGTTCGGCGCTAGATCAGAAGGACCGTGATGAAGATCGCGAGACGGATCGTGATGAGATGGTGGGACGGATCGTGACGAGTTCGCGGGACGGATCGTGATTGGATTGCGGGACGGATCATGATGAGATCTTGGGATGCTCGGCAATTTGGATCGCGAAGACGTTCGACTACACCAACCGCTTTTCTTAACGCTTCCCGCTTAGCGATCTACAAGGGTATGTAGATCCACTCTCCCCCACGTACATGCTCATCACCATGGATAGATCTTGCGTGTGCGTAGGAATTTTGTTTGTTTCCCATGCAACGTTCCCCAACAGGGTTGCCCTCCTTCTTGGTCTTGATCCTGCATATCTTCTTTGCTTTTGTCTTCGTTATAGTCTTCTTTTGGATCTAATCTTTCCAACTCCATCTTCATCAACCAAGCATCCTCTTCTACGTTATTGGGAGAGGGAGAAGACATGATACTTGGCTTGACAGATCTGTCAGAAAAACAACACAAAACAAGAACAGAGGAAAATCTCGTGATGCGGTGGTCAAAATAGTCGGGGGTATATATATAGAATTTTTATTCTTGGTAACTGTAAGTGCATGTAGTGACACCCTTGTTTGGTTTTGGAGTATTGAAGACAAAGGTGGTTGAGGGACTAATGTGTTTGTGAGAGTTCATAGGTTAACACAGAGAGAAGTCCCTGGAGTTTCGGTTTAGCCGTCGAAGACGACCCCCAAAAATCTTGGAAGACATTGGCCATTGGTGGTAGTGTTGGGGAACGTCGCATGGGAAACAAAAAATTTCCTACACACACGCAAACCAATCCATGGTGATGAGCATCTACGAGAGGGAGAGTGGATCTACGCACCCTTGTAGATCGCTAAGCGGGAAGCGTTAAGAAACGCGGTTGGTGTAGTCGAACTTCTTTGCGATCCAAATCGCCAAGCGTCCCGCGATCCAATCACGAACCGTCCCATGAACCAATCACAAACCGTCCCGCGATCCAATCACGAACCGTCCCGTGATCCAATCATGAACCGTCCCGCGATCTCGTCATGATCCATCCCGCGATCCAATCACGAACGTTTCGTGGCCTTGATCACGATCCTTCCGATCTAGTACCAAACGGACGGCACCTCCGCGTTCAGCACACGTGCAGCTTGATGACGATCTCCACCGTCTTGATCCATCAAGAGGAGGTGGAGAGGAGAGAGAGTTCACCAGCAGCGTGACGGCGCTCCGGTGATGGTGGTGGAGCAATTCCGGCAGGGCTTCGCCTAAGCACTGCGGAAAAACCAATCTAGAGGAGCATCGGTGGAACGGGTAGCACGTGGCCGTAAAATCTGCGCAAAAACCCTCTATTACACTAGTATATATAGGAGGAGAGGAGAGGAAGTGGGTCTGGCGCACAAGGCAGCTAACCAGCCTTCTGCGCCAAGGAGGAGAGGAATCCTACTCTTCCTCCAATCCTAGTTGGACTAGGATTGCTCCCTATTGGCTGATTTTTGGCCTTTTGCCTTTAGCCTTTTTCCCTCCTGCGCCATGGGCCTTTCTAGGATGATTACCAGCACACTAAGGGCAGGTTAATACTCTCCCACAGCCCATGGTCCCTCTAGGGTCGAAATACCCCTCCCGGAGGTCTCCCGGTACACTACCGGCACTCCCGGTACAGTACCAATGAGCCCGAAACTTTTCCGGTGACCAAACTGGGACTTCCTATATATGAATCTTTACCTCCGGATCATTCCGGAGCTCCTCGTGACGTCCGGGATCTCATCCGGGACTCCAAACAAACTTCGGTCACCACCATACATAACTCTACACTACCGAAACGTCACTGAACCTTATGTGTGCAGACCCTGCGGGTTCGAGAACTATGTAGACATGACCGAGACACCTCTATGGTCAATAACTAATGGCGGGACCTAGACGTCCACATTGGTTCCTACATATTCTATGAAGATCTTTATCGGTCGAACCTCTATGTCAAGGATTCAGTTAATCCCGTATAACGTTCCCTTTGTTCTTCGGTATGTTACTTGCCCGAGATTCGATCGTCGGTATCTCCATACCTAGTTCAACCTCGTTACTGGCAAGTCTCTTTTCTCGTTCCGTAATACAAGATCCCACAACTAACAATTAGTCACATTGCTTGCAAGGCTCATTGTGATGTTGTATTACGGAGTGGGCCCTGAGATACCTCTCCGTTACACGGAGTAACAAATCCCAGTCTCGATCCATGCCAACTCAACAGACACCATCGGAGATACCTGTAGAGCACCTTTATAGTCACCCAGTTACGTTGCGACGTTTGATACACACAAGGCACTCCTCTGATATCTGTGAGTTGCATGATCTCATGGTCATAGGAACACATACTTGACATGCGGAAAACAGTAGCAATAAACTGACACGATCATATGCTACGTTTGTAGTTTGGGTCTTGTCCATCACATCATTCTCCTAATGATGCAACCCCGTTATCAAATGACATCTCATGTCCATGGCTAGGAAACCTTAACCATCTTTTGATCAACGAGCTAGTCTATTAGAGGCATACTAGGGACATGGTTTTGTCTATGTATCCACACATGCATCTAAGTCTCCTGATCAATACAATTATAGCATGGATAATAAACGATTATCATGAATAAGGAAATATGATAATCACTAATTTATTATTGCCTCTAGGGCATATTTCCAACAGGTAGACAAAGACATTCGTCCAAAGACAATGAAACACGAAGACGAAGTTTTTTGGTAGTTTTGTTTCTTGTTTCCTGAGTCATACAAACCACCGTACTCTTAAGTGGGGTCGATGTGATCAAAGTAAGATGCTGACGTGATGCTCAACCCATACCTATGTCTTCGAGCGAAGACATTGAGAGGAAAACTCTTCTAGAGATAGTTGAGTCAACTTTACTTGTAGCCCAAGTAAATTTGCCGCGTGCGTTCAAAATCCGACCGTTGTGACACATGTCGGTTGGCCATTGACCCATGGTCATTTTGGTCATATCAGGTGGGGTTGCCCACCAGCTATAAATAGCCCATCCCCTCCACCATGAGAAGGTGGCTTCTTAGAGAGAGATACGACTGTTGTCATTTTGGAGCAACCCACCTCGAAGACGTTGAGAGATACACATCCTGTGAGGATACACCTAAAAATCTAGAGCTAGAGTGTTTGAGAATCACTGAAGACTTTCTGTTCTGAGTGAACTGAAGACTTATTACACTTGAAGAATGTGATCTTCCATAAGTTTAGGCATCTGGGCCTAGAGCGTCCAAGAGTCATTATGGACTGCCGGGTGACCAAATTTGTACGGGTTTCGGAAGTCTCCCCTGAAGACTTACCTGAGTGATTGAGTGTTGTCTAAGTGACTTCGGCTCAGGGGAATAAGGTGAAGACGAGGTCTTCTGAGTTCAATATCAGCCTCCCTAACCATACGTACAGTTGTCACAGCAACTCGAACAAGTCCAACAAATCATGTGCCTTCGTCAAGCAAATGCTTCTATTCTTCACTCTCTTACATTCCTACTCTGAACTATGAAGTCATTGCTTGAACATTGCATGAAGACTTTCGCCAACGACACTCATATCAACTGTTTATCTTCATACCATCTAAGTTTGTCTTCGACACATCTTAGTAGTCGTGATGATTATGCTTGACTTGCTTGAATGTCTTCTCTGCCTTGCATGCCCAGTCTAGATTCTTGATTGTATCTCTACGTGATCATGTGTACGTTTCCGCATTATTCAGATACATTCAATGTTTCGAAGCCTTTCACAAAAATCGCCTATTAAACCCCCCTCTAGTCGATAACTAGCACTTTAAATTGGTATCAAAGCAAGGTACTCCCTTGTTCCGTGTTTCGGTTTAACCACCGTGGAGTTTTAGCTATGTCGACTGCAAGGATAATCAAGGTCTCCGTTGCATGCCCTGTCTTCGATGGCATCGACTACCCCTACTGGAAGAACAAGATGCGCATGCATCTCGAAGCCATTGACAACGACCTATGGTATGTCATCATGGCAGGCATTCCCGAAGTTGGTGAAGGTGTTACTGTTGTTGATGTGAAGAGGTTCGCACAACTCGACTCCACCACCAAGAAAATAATCTATGGTCATCTGACCAAAGGACAATGTGGCCATGTGAGTGCATTTAACACCTCCAAGCAAATCTGGGAATGGTTGTCCAAACTGAACGAAGGCGTCTCATCTCAAAGAGACTCCCGTGTTGGTGTGCTTCGCAACTTGTTCAACCATTTCAAGAGACTCGACAACAAAAATGTTCAGCTCACTTTTGATTACCTCACTGACATCTCCAATGAGATGAATGCACTCGGCGCCACTGATATCACCAAACATGAAGTCGTTAGGAAGCTACTCAGATCACTTGACAATTCTTTTGACACTCTTGCACTTATGATCTAAGAGCGCCTTGACTTCAAGAGTTTGGACACAACAGATATACTTGAGAGATTGAACACCCACGAATTCCAACAAGCTGATAAGAGAGATTCTATGGACCAAGCTATAGTTGCTCCCGTGTGCTGAAGGCCAAAGCTGTGTCTTCATCTGAAGACAACTCTAAATGCAGTTCTGATGGTGCTGAAGACTTTTGAAGGAACTTGCCTGCTTGTCAGGAAGTTTCAGAAGTTTGCCAAGTCAAAGCGCTATGGTAAATCTTCAAGACGTGATTCCAAGAGATCTGGAGATATTTCTTCCAAGGACAGCAAGAAGCAAACCTGTCACATGTGCAAGAAAACTAGTCACTTGATTGCTGATTATCCTCAATGGGAAAAGGAATCCAAGAAGAAGAGCAAGAACTATAACTCTGATGACAACAAGAAGAATAAGTACGCAAAGTCTTCATCACATAGGAAGAGTTCATTAGGAAAGGCCCATGCCTTCATAGGAAAGGAGATGGATTCATTGTCTGAATCTGGTTTTGAGGCTGAGGAAACATCCGAGGAGGAATCTGGCATTGAAGTAGCTGGACTGGCAATGGCTTCGTCTTATCTTTCTATGTCTGTCTTCGAATCCGAAGACAATGGCTCCTTCTTCAACATTGAAGCCAGTGATGATGACACTACTCCAGCCTACTACTTCATGGAGAAAGCCTCCAAGGTATCCTCAAAGTCCTCTCGTCATGAATCTAAATCTGATAATGACATGAAGCCAAGATATCTAAACTTGTAAAAATTACCACTAAGCAACAAAATGCCATGGAAAAAATGCAATCTACTCTAGAGAAAAGCGATGACATGTTATGCGAAGAGATGAGTCTAAACGAAACAATGGCCGAAGACATGCGTAGTCTTCGTTCAAGGTTTGAGGATCTCCAAATTTGTCATGATGCCCTCTGAACTGATCATGAGAAGCTCTCTCTCTTGAATATCTTCATAAAAAGGTAGATCTTGAGAAGTTGAGGGAAGCACTTGATGACCTACGAAAGGAAAACGACTCACTCCTAGCAGAATAGATCAGTACCGCTCAGGCTGAATTTGATGCTCCATGCTTGAGAGGCATTGCTCGTGAAGCTAATGACCCTACTGCTGAATGTTCTAAGGCTTTTGAAAATGCTCTATCTTCAACTATATATGTGGCACCTAACCCCTCATCTAAGGAAGCCATTGCTATACTGATGACAATGAAAGGTTGAAGACATAGCTTGAGACTGGCATGTACAAGAGTTTGAAAGGGCATCATATTCTGTGTGATGTCCCGAAGAAGACTATACTGGGAAAAAACCCTAGGAAAGAGGGTGTTGGCTTCAAAAGAAACCTCAGTGTTGATGGATCGTACTGGACACCTAAGCAGTACCAGAAAACCACATGGGTTGCTGCAAAAGGTCCTTCAGTTGATCCTTCCACATTATCTAGCTATGGCTGTGTGAATCCTCTCATTATTGATGAATCCTTTGATTCCAACTATAAACTGTTCAAATGCCAAAATGGTGAAGTGTTTGCCAGATTTGTTGGTACCAACTGCAGGAATGGTTCTCCCTTGAAGAAGATCTGGGTTCCCAAAAGTCTTCTTGAGAAGCTTCGTGTGAATATCATGACGACATCTCTCAAGAAGAAGACTAACCCCAGATCAATGTCTTCGAGAAGAGAAAAGTATTCATATGATCACTCTAACAAATCTGTTTCGCGGGGAAGGACTCAAATGACACATGAATATGTAAACTACGGCATGAACCATTATGTTCATCCAACCAAGAATTTCTCAGCTTATTCATTTGAGTACACTAACCCTCCTGTGAAACGTGCTATTAGGGCATATTTGCCCAAATTCTATGATGTTGCCTTACGTCTCATTGCTTCTAAGCGACCCCTTCGCATCTGGATGGTTAAGAAGAACTAATATCTTCATGCATCATCGGGTCTCTAGATAGGAAGAAGCCTATCCCGATGATTATCTCTGGAGACCCGAAAACAATCTTGTTTGGACGCAAGACAATTAATGCGAATGTGATCATTCATATCGTCCAATGTATTCTATCAATATGCACTGCTATATCACTCATGAATGCATGTTACTTTTGCATGCCTTGGTGAACCATACTAATTCTCAATGCAGGAAGACAAATCCAATGCCACGGAATGGATCATAGATAGTGGTTGCACCAGTGACATGACTGGTGATCGAAGCATATTGATGGAGCAAACTCTTTGACCTCCAACAAAAGACCACATTGTCTTTGCTGACAAGAGCAACAACAAAGTATTGGGACTAGGTAGAGTTGCTATCTCAAGGGATCGACACATGGAAAATATCATGCTTGTTGAATCCCTTAATTACAACTTAATGTCTGTCTCAATTCTATGTGACTTAGATATGCTTGTCATTTTCGGAAAATTTCGATGTGTGGTACTGATGGCCTCTGACAAAACCAAAGTATTTGAAGGTTTTCGAAGAGCTGATTTGTATATGGTAGACTTCTCTGCAGGACCACATGTTGCCTCATGTCTTCTAGCAATAGCTTTGGAATGCTAGCTATGGCACAGAAGGCTACGACATGCTGGGATGAGGAACTTGCACACACTCGCCAAGAAGAAGCTTATCATTGGCGTCGAGGGTGTCAAGTTCCAAAAGGACCACATCTGTGGTGCTCGTGAAGCCAGGAAGATGACCAGGGCCAAACTGTTGGAAATATGTCCTAGAGCCAATAATAAAATGGTTATTATTGTATTTCCTTGTTCATGATAATTGTCTATTGTTCATGCTATAATTGTGTTAAACAGAAACCATAATACATGTGTGAATACATAGACCACAACATGTCCCTAGTGAGCCTCTAGTTGGCTAGCTCGTTGTTCAATGGATGGTCACGGTTTCATGACCATGGACATTGGATGTCATTGATAACGGGATCACATCATTAGGAGAATGATGTGATGGACAAGACCCAATCCTAAGCATAGCACAAGATCGTTAGTTCGTTTGCTAAAGCTTTTCAATGTCAAGTATTGTTTCCTTAGACCACGAGATTGTGCAACTCCCGGATACCATAGGAATGCTTTGGATGTGCCAAACATCACAACATAACTGGGTAGCTATAAAGGTGCACTACGGGTATCTCCGAAAGTGTCTGTTGGGTTGGCACGAATCGAGATTGGGACTTGTCACTCCGTGTGACGGAGAGGTGTCTCTGGGCCCACTCGGTAAGACATCATCATAATGAGCTCAATGTGACTAAGGAGTTAGCCATGGTATGATGTATTACGGAATGAGTAAAGAGACTTACCGGTAACGAGATTGAACAAGGTATAGGGATACCGATGATCGAATCTCGGGAAAGTATCCTACCGATAGACAAAGGGAATTGTATACGGGATTGATTGAATCCCCGATATCATGGTTCATCCGATGAGATCATCGTGGAGCATGTGGGAGCCAACATGGGTATCTATATCCCGCTGTTGGTTATTGACTGGAGAGGTGTCTCGGTCATGTCTACGTGTCTCCCGAACCCGTAGGGTCTACACACTTAAGGTTCGATGACGCTAGGGTTATAGGGAAATGGTATACATGATTACCGAAGGTTGCTCGGAGTCCCATATGAGATCTCTGATGTCACGCGGAGCTCCGGAATGGTCCGGAGGTAAAGATTGATATATTGGAAGTCTAGTTTTGGTCACCGGAAAGTTTTCGGGCTCATCGGTAGTGTACCGGGAGTGCAGGGAGGGTGCCGGAGGACCCCGGGAGGGGTGTGACGACCAAAGGACTTAGTGGGCCCTTAGAGGAAGTATACCAGCCCTTATTGGGCTGGCCAAGACCTTTCGGAAGGGCCCATGCAGCTAGGGATAAGAGATAAGGCTGAAAAGGATTCAAAAGGAAGAGATCCACCTCCCTTGTGGGAGGTGGACTCCTCCCTAGGTTCGGCCGAACCTCTCCTCCTTGGAGGAGGGGCCAAGGAAGCCCTCCCTCTCCCTCCTCATATATATACCCAAGGTTTTGGGCTGATTTGAGACATGACTTCTCTCTCTCTCTCGGCGTAGCCCTACCCTTCATCTTCCTCGTTCTCCGTAGCGCTTGGTGAAGCCCTGCCAGAGTCCACGTAGCTCCACCGTCACCACGCCGTCATGCTGCCGGAGCTCTCCCTCAACCTCTCCTTCCTCCTTGCTGGATCAAGGCGTAGGAGACGTCATTGGGATGCATGTGTGTTGAATGTGGAGGCGCTGTTTTTCGGCGCTTAGATCGGAGTCCACCGCGATCTGAATCGCTACGAGTACGACTCCACCAACCGCGTTCTTGTAACGCTTCCGCTTAGCGATCTTCAAAGGTATGAAGATGCAATCCCTCCCCACTCGTTGCTAGTTTATTCATAGATAGATCTTGGTGACACGTAGGATTTTTTTGATTTACTACTACGTCTCCCAACACAAACACCCCTCGAAGAGTATCCTAATGACTTCGCGTCCCTTCGAGCTGCTACACATGGATTTATTTGGCCCTACTCATTATTCTACCTTCTCTACCACTGCAAATCTCCTGATTGTTGATGATTATTCTCGATTCACTTGGGTGCATATCATACTTTACAAAATAGAAGTGTAGGATGTCTTGAGGCGCTTCGCAAATAGGTGCATGAACAACTACATCATCAAGATCAATCACATCAGGAGTGACAATGGCACTGAATTCAAGAACACGGGATTGGACATCTTTCTTGATACTCTTGGCAACACTCATGAGTTCTCTGCTCCATACACCCCTCAGCAAAATGGTGTCATGGAACGCAAGAACATGACTCTCATTGAGATGGCTTGGACCATGCTTGATGAATACAAGACACCTAGGAAGCTATGGCCTGAAGCCATTGATACTGCATGCCACATCATCAACAGAGTATATCTTCACAAGCTCTTCAAGAAAACATGTTATGAGCTTCTCACTGGTAAGAAACCCAATGTAAGTTACTTCAAAGTCTTGGGTGCAAGATGTTGGATAAGCGATCCACACCACACTTCTAAATTTGCACCAAAAGCGCATGAGGGTTTCATGCTTGATTATGGTAAGGACTCGCATACCTACAGAGTCTTCAACATCTTTCACAATAAAGTTGTTGAAACTGTAGACATGTGGTTTGATGAAACTAATAGCTCGTAAAGAGAGCACCTGCCTCCTGTGCTAGATGAATTACCTTCGGAAGAAGCTATTAGACTAATGGGCACTGGAGAAATTGTGTCTGAAGAACCTGTGGTTGAAGAAGTTATCGTTCCACCATTCACTCAACGTGAAGACAATGCTAAACATGAAGACAATGTTGTTGACAAAGACAATGCTCAGAAGCCAAAACAAAGTCTTCGCCCTCCTCACCCACGAGTGGCAAATGAAGTTCAAATTGAGAGAATGATTGATAGCATAAATGCACCAGGTCCACTTACTCTCTCAAGAGCTACTCAGTTAGGTAACTTGTGTGGGCACTTTGCTTTTGTATCTATCACAGAACCCACCAAAGTGGATGAAGCTTTCAAGGAATCAGAATGGATTCAAGCCGTGTAGGAAGAGCTTCACCAGTTCAAGCTGAACAATGTGTGGGAGCTCGTAAAGCGTCTTGATCCAAGGAAGCACAACATCATTGGTACCAAGTGGATCTTTTGCAACAAGCAAGATGATTCTGGCCAAGTCATCAGAAACAAGGCACACCTAGTGTCTCAAGGTTACACTCAAGTCGAGGGTATTGACTTCGGTGAGACCTTTGCACCTGTAGCTAGACTCTAAGCCATTTGTATATTGCTTGCTTATGCTAACCATCATGCTATATGCTTGTATCAATGGATGTCAAAAGTGCATTCCTCAATGGTAAGATCGAGGAAGAAGTATATGTTGCTCAACCACCAGGGTTTGAAGATCCAAAGCATCATGATTATGTCTTCAAGCTCAACAAGGCACTCTATGGCCTCAAGAAAGCACCAAGACTCCAAGAGCTTTGTATGACACACTCAAGGAATTCCTCATGAAGAAAGGCTTCAAACCTGGTTCACTAGATCCCACTCAGTTCACTAAATCCTATAATAGTGAACTGTTTGTATGCCAAATATATGTGGAGGACCTTATCTTCAGCTGTACTAACAACAAATACAGTGATGAGGTTGCTTATATGATGCAAGAGAAGTATCAAATGTCGATGATGGGAGAACTGAAGTTCTTTCTAGGGCTTCAAATTCGACAACAACCAAATGGCATCTTCATATCTCAGAAGAAGTACCTCAAGGACTGCCTCAAGAAATTTGGCACGAATGAAGCCAAAGGCTTGAAGACGTCAATGCCTACCAACGGACACCTCTGCACTGCCGAAAATGGTAAAGATTTTGATTAGAAGGTATATCGCTCCATGATTGGATCTTTATTGTACTTATGTGCATCTAGGCTAGATATAATGCTTAGAGTTTGCATGTGCGCCCGATTGGAAGTGGCACCAAAGGAGTCGCATCACCTTGCTATGAAGCGAATACTTAGATATTTGGCTCACACCCCAATGCTAGGATTATGGTATCCAAAGGGTTAGAAGTTTGAGCTGATTGGCTACTCAGATTCTGATTTCGCTGGCGATATAGTTGATCGCAAGTCTACATCAAGCACTTGTCACTTTCTTGGACGATCCCTCATATGTTGGTCTTCAAAGAAGCAAAACTGTGTCTCACTCTCTACTGCCGAAGCAGAATACATTGCTGCTGGTGCATGTTGCACTCAGCTTCTCTAGATGAAGTAGACACTCAAGGATTACGGAATCAACCTGAAGGATGTACCTCTCTACTGCGAAAATGAGAGTGCAATCAAGATCTCCTACAATCCTATACAACACTCGAAGACGAAGCACATTCAGGTACGACATCATTTTCTTTGGGATCATGTGAGGGAGGGCGACATCAACATCAAGCATGTAGACACTGAAGATCAACTCGCGGATATCTTCATGAAGCCTTTGGATGAGAAGAGGTTTTGTAGGTTGTGGTGTGAGATAAATATCTTAGAATCCTCAAATGTCCTTTCAAATGGGAATACATCCTAACGCTTATGCATGTTGATGACCTTGATGCGCAACACATGATATAACATATGTCCTCAACTCATGAAGACTTACAAGCTGAATGTCAATACATTAACAAAGAATATGTCTTCAGAGCGCCATGATAATTGTGCGCAGTGTTTGGGTCAAACATTCTTGTACAGTGGGTAACGCCACAAACCAATCTCAAAGACATTGCTTTTATCTCAACTTTTTCATATGTCTTCGAGGGCTGAATGTCTTCAGAACAAAACTTTGTTGTTTGCACGTGTGTTTCAGTTGAAAACTATTTGCAGATCTACATTTATATTAGAGCTTTGTCCTGTACAACATTTGTCCTATAGCTTTGTCTTCAACTTTTTCCTAGGCAAATGTGATTGGGCCCGACATTCTCCTCTGTTCTTACCTCGACCAATCTGTTCTAATCCAATCATATGCATTCTTTGTTGACACGTTTTCACTATCTTCACCGCGTCCTTGTCGGTCTAAGACAAATCAACCACATATTTAATTCTCAAATCTAAATTGTCTCCTTGTTTATAGCAACAACTCCTGCGCCGCCGTTAGGTGGTTTGCATGTATGCTACGTGTCCCACTTTAGCCGAAGAGTCAGGGGTATATTAGTCTTACCGGTTTGAACTGCTCCTCCCTTATAAATACACGTTACCCCACTTCCATTATTACTTTCCCCTTCCTCCGCCACCCCACGTGCTCAAAACCCTAGTGCCGTCGCTAGAATCCATCGTTGCCGAAGAAGAGGTGCTTCGCTGCCACGACCTCTCCGTGGACGTACTCACACCGGCTGTGTTCATCCTCCGATCGTCGCTGTCGTAGCCATCTGCCTCCAACAAGTTAGGGTGAGGTAGATTGAACCGCTCGGCTTCTCCGCCTCATCGACTAGTTCGTCTTGTTCTTCATCGCAGTAATTAAAAATCTATTTTTACTCCGTGTTTTGATCCAAGATTCTTACTGAAATCTGACGGTTGATGTTTATTCTCTTTCCACTCAACTGAATCTAGATCTAGATCTATCCTTACCAAATATATTCACTTTCTCGTATGAAACTTGGTTTGATTCCTCACTTGTACGAATCCTTGGACTTGTACAAATATGAAATCACAATATTCTCTATTAAAGTGAATGTCTTCGGTATGAGGTCAATGTCTTCTAAACCCAATTTTAACTTCAAAATCTTCTGAGAACGCATATGACCTCTCCTCTTCCCTCGTGTATCTAGCTCTTTCATAGGTACATGTCCGTAGCAGAATCGCTTGGATCTCATAGTCTGAATTCATTTGCAGACTACTTGCAGATAGATCTGGAATCATCTGGTGCGTGTTCCTACTTGTGCACTCCTATGAAGCCTTTGTCAAAACCAATGACAGATGAAAAAACCAGTCAAGAAGAGAGGGAAGCAGAGACGCAAGAACACCGCTAAGGATCTTCCCCCAGATCTCTATGAGGTGTACAAGTCTGATAAAGAGGATACATACACCAAACGCAAGAATCACCTCCAATGGATCCGAAGATATTGGAGTGTGGACTGGTTTTACTACCACTTCATCACCGATGAGTATGCTGAGAAGTGTGCTGAGAATGTACCTTGGACGGACATCATATACAAAAATCTTCATCCAAAGACAAAGGCCGATGCAATCGAGATGGGATTCTATCCATGCATGTTCAAGCCCCCAATGCCATAAGATCCCCATCCATCAAGCATTCTTGGTATCCCAGGTCCAACAGAGTCTAATGATGAAGTTGAGCAAGAAAATGCTTCTAAATCACCGCTGAAGCCTTTGGAGGAGCCAAAGTCTTCTAAGTCGAAATCTTCCAAGCCGAAGTCTTCCAAGGATCCACCTCCAGCCATGTCTTCCAAGCCGAAGTCTTCCAAGGATCCACCTCTAGCCAAGTCTTCCAAGCCGAAGTCTTCCAATGCTTATCCTCCAATAGATTCTTCACCACAAGCTTCACGGTCCCCTTCGACAAATCTTGAGGAACCAGAATCCAAAGGTCGCCTTCATAGGCAGTTGAAGAGAAAGGTTGTTGCTTCTCGTGGCCTGAAGCCTACTCTATCTTTGATGGATGTAGCCAACATGATTGAGCTGTCAGATGACGAGTTTGATGACGAAGCCTTAGCTAGGCTTATTCAGCAGAAAAAAGAGAAAGTCAAGCATCTTGAAGACTTACCTCTGATTGACCCGGTCGTCTTCGAACATTTCATTGATGAAAGGTTCGCCAACCCCTCCATCAGCATTGATGCTCTTCGACTCCCAATTGACCTGAATGTTATGTTCCAAGGACTGGTGAATGAGGAACTGACTATGGCTCAGAAGGCCAAACACACCAAGGCCAAGATTAGCCATGAGAAGGAGCTCTTCAAGCAAAATGTGCACACACTTGATGCAGAGTATATCAAAGGCTATAGGACGATGATGCCAGATCTCAAAGCTGTGTTTGAGAAGAGATGTGAAGATGTAAAGGGTGCCCTTGCACGCCTCAAGAGGAAGACCACCATCATGGTGCAAGCTCACAATGACATGCTGAAGAGAAAGGCACTTGGTCAGCCTGAACTTGCGCCCGAAGTCATTGCTCGCTCTCGTCAAGCTCCAATGTCTTCGGAACATCCAGCTCCTGATCAGTCTCGTGGTATAGTCTTCCCCGTTGGGTTTGCCAACCCATGGCCACGCCCCTCTACTACTGCTTCGCCTAGCAAGAAGACTAAGCAAGATGAAGCCGAAGCCAAGAAGCGCAAGGCGTCTCTGAAGCCCAACCTCGAAGAGGTTGAAGACAAGAAGATCCAAGCCTTCAGAACTAGCACAATACCTAGCACTAGAACCACCCTCTTCTCCATCATCAACACCTGCTCCTCAACAGCCTCTGCTCGTTACACCAATTTTTGTGGCACCCCCTGCGTCTGAGAACTTGCAAAGACAAGTTGTACTGCATGAGTCTGCTTCCATAGAGACTCAGAAACCTGAAGAGATTCTAGCTGCCGAAGCCACTGTCCCAGCTGAATACAATGATCATGAAGACATTGGTCCGGAAGACAATGTCGAGCCAGAACCTATTCTGCAAGTGGATGCTCCAATGGTCCACTCTCCCCAATCAACCAATGAGTTTATGGACATTGGAACTCCACAACCGTCTGGATGTGCCTGAAGCTGAACTTGGTACACCATCACCTCCTTTCTTCCCGCCTGTGTCAGCCTCACAAGAATCTCCATTTGCACCAGAGGAGATTGCACCTACCAACCGCATTTCCCCACTCAAACATCTTCGTAAAGGACCCCGAGCTCTAATATCTCCAATTCCTAAAGACAAATTGTGTGTTTCCCTGACTGCACCAGTCGAAGATGTGCTGCGGATGGAAGATGTTCCTCCCAGCCAACCTGCAACTGAAGACATGGCAACCGAAGAAAATGTTGTTGATGGCACCATGACACATCTCCAACGTATATATAATTTTTGATCATGGCATGCTATTATATTATCTGTTTTGGATGTTTTATATGCATTAATATGCTATTTTATATTATTTTTGGGACTCACCTATTAATCTAGAGCCAAGTGCCAGTTTCTGTTTTTCCTTGTTTTTGAGTTTTGCAGATATGGGATATTAAACAGAGTCCAAAAGGAATAAAATCTTCGGAAGGAATTTTTCTAGTAGGAAACAAGTCGATCAAGCTTGGAGTGCATGTCAGGGGAGGTGCCAGGGCACCACAAGCCTGCTAGGCACGGGGCCCCTGGCCACGCCTAGCAGGCTTGTCACTCCTTGGCAGGTCTCCTATCCCTATTATTTGGCCTATAAATACCCAAATATTCCCCCAACATTAACGAGATCCACGCAAATACTTTTCCGCCGCCGTAAGCCTCCATTCCAGAGAGATCCAATCTTGGAGCCTTTTTCGGTAATCTGCCGGAGGGGTTTCGATCACGGAGGGCATCTGCATCACACCATTGCCCCTCCGATGATGCGTGAGTAGTCCACCACAGACCTACGGGTCCATAGCTAGTACCTAGATGACTTCTTCTCCCTCTTTGATTTTCAATACCATGTTCTTCATGATCTTCATGGATATCTATCCGATGTAATCCTCTTTTGTGGTGTGTTTATCAAGATCCAATGAATTGTGAGTTTATGTACAGATTATCCATGAATCTTATTTGAGTATCCTCTGAATTCTTATTTGCATGATTTCATATCTTTCCAAGTCCCCTCGAGTTATTGATTTGGTTTGTCTAACTAGATTGGTAATTCTTGCAATGGGATAAGTGTTTGGTTTTGGGCACAATCTTGCGGTGTCCTCACCAAGTGACATAGTAGGGGTAGCGAGGCACATATTGTATTGTTGCCATCAAGGGTAACAAGATGGGGTTTTCATCATATTGCTTGAGTTTATCCCTCTACATCATGTCATCTTTCTTAATGCGTTACTCTATTCTTCATGAACTTAATACTCTAGATGCAGGTAGGAGTCGGTCGATGTGTGGAGTAATAGTAGTAGATGCGGAATCGTTTCGATCTACTTGTCACGGACGTGATGCCTATATGCATGATCATTGCCTTGGATAACTACATGATTATTCGCTTTTCTATCAATTGCTTGACAGTAATTTGTTTACCCACCATGATATATGCCTTCAAGAGAGAAGCCTCTAGTGAAATATATGGCCCAGGGTCTATTTTCCACCATATACTTTGAGATCTATAAATCAAAAATGCCAAAAATACTTTGCTGCAATTTATTTATCTTTTAGTTTCCGCACACATTTACATCTATCTCTTTTAGATCTAATCCTTGCAAATAACCGTGAAGGGATTGAAAACCCCTTTATAGCGTTGGGTGCAAGAGTTTGATTGTTTGTGTAGGTGCATCCATTGGTGACTTGCTTGTTCCTCCTACTGGATTGATACCTTGGTTCTCAACAACTGAGAGAAATACTTATCTACTTCACTGCATCACCCTTTCCTCTTCAAGGGAAAACCAACGCAAGCTCAAGAGGTAGCAAGAAGGATTTCTCACGCCATTGCCGGGGAGGATACATAGCAAGTCAAGACAAGATCTCTCCCGTCAACTTGCCAATTTCTGGCACCGCTGCCTGGGAGGATACACAACAAGACTGCCAAGTACCCATCACAAACTCATCTCTTGCATTTACATTATTTGCCATTTGCCTCTCGTTTTCCTCTCCCCCACTTCTAAAACGATTTTAAGAAAATACCAAAAAGATTTGCCTTTTTATTCGCCCTTCTTTCACTTGCCTTTCATTTGTTTGTACTCATGGCTAGCCTTACCACTATAACTAATGCTCCCGAGTATGAGGTTCTCAATTTTAAGCAAAGGGAAGGAGAAAACTGAAAAGATGCTTGGTATAGAATTTGCAATTCTCAAAATAGATCTATTTGTAAGCAATCTACTACCGTTCTCCTTCGCAATTTTTACATGGGTATCACTCCTTGGAATAGATATGTTCTAGATACCATCAGGGGAGGGAATTTTTTGGGAAGTCATACCTTTGACTCATATAGTGCTATGATAAATTTGTTAGGTTCACCCCATATAATGGTTAAGGAAACAATTTTAACCCTGGAACATGTGATGTGAAGGCTTAATATTATTGAAAAAAGGTTGTTATGGTTGATCTTATTGAAAACTTGGATAAAAAGATTTATAATCACATTACTCAATATGGATGTAAAGTATGAGTTACCTTAAAAATCTTAAGGAAAAGGAACCCATAGTTAATGAAAAATTGGAACAAGATTCCTCTAGAATTGGCAAGCTAGAGGACATTATTACCAACTTGGGATCCACTTTTGCTTTGGTACAAACCACTCCAACTCCTTTGCCTCGTAAGGCTTCCAAGTTTGTTTATGTTCCTAAAATAAGGGTGAATCTTCTAGTAAAGATGAAGATCTTAAGACGATAAGTATTCACCCCAACTTTCTGAATATTATTAAGGAACCAATTGCCACCATTGAATCTCTTGATTTTTTACTTACGAGTATTATCATTGATAAAAACAACATGCCTCCTAGGGCCTATAAGTTTGCAATTGAAGAGTTGCATACCAAAGATGACAATACCTAGATCTATTGCGTTTTGCCTAGCTAGGGGCATTAAACAATAGCGCTTGTTGGGAGGCAACCCAATTTTATTTTTGTGTTCTGTTTTTGCTTCTGTTTTTAGTGTTTCCCACATTATTACTTCTGTAGTAATTGTGTTTTGGTGTTTTAATTATTGTTTGAGCCAAGTAAAACCTTTGGGATGATCTATGGTTGTTGTTGATTCGATCTTGCTAAAAACGGAAACTTTTGCGATCATTCCAGGAACTTTCTAATTTTTTCAGAGCATCTAATTGATCTGAAATTTTAACACAAGATTTATATATAAATTTCCCAGGTTTTCCTAATTTTTCAGAATTTGTTGAGTTACAGAAGTATACTAAGTTTTCAGTTTTCTACAGACTGTTCTGTTTTTGGCAGATTCTATCTTCTTTGAGTTGTTTGCCTATTTTGATGAATCTATGGGTTGTATAATGTGGTATGAGCCATGGAGAATTTAGATTACAGTAGTTATAACACCAATATAAATAATTAATGAGTTCACAACAGTACCTAAACTGGTGATTTATTTTCTTATACTAACGGATCTCATGAGTTTTCTCTTAAGTTTTGTGTTGTGAAGTTTTCAAGTTTTGGGTAAAGATTTGATGGACTATGGAATAAGGAGTGGAAAGATCCTATGCTTGGGGATTCGCAAGGCACCCCAAGTCATATTAAAGGATGCCAAAGAGCCTAGGCTTGGGGATGCCCCAGAAGGCATCCCCTCTTTCATCTTCAATCCATCGGTAAATTTACTTGAGGCTATATTTTTATTCACCACATGATATGTGTTTTGCTTGGAGCGTATTGTATGATATGAGTCTTTGCTTGTTAGTTTTCCACAATCATCCTTGTTGCACACATCTTTTGATAGAGACATGCATGAATCGTGAATTTATTAGAATACTCTATGTGCTTCACTTATATCTTTTGAGTTGGGCAATTTTGCTCTACGTGCTTGTAACATCCCAAAATTCCATTTTGGAATGTTATGATTTATAGTTATGCATCCATCTGCATCATTGCTTGATTGTATGTGTTAGTTGAAATGCCTTTTCTGACTTTCTGAAAGTCCTTTCTATTTTCCCTAAGTTGCTTTCACCTATTTGAAATTTTGGTTAAAAGTTCAAATAAGAGAGGAGGAACATGACACTCCACACCAGGGACTAATTGGTGATGTATTTGAACAAAAATAACCAGGGGTTATTTTGAAAATATTTGCAAAAAGGATTTAAAAACAATTAGGCAATTTCTAAAAATATTATTTTTTTCAAAGTGTTCAAATGACAGAATAGAAATGTTCATTAAATAGAATTTATTATTCTGTTAATTTTGATATATAATACCCCTATATTTAGAGACGATTTCAATGCTTTAAAAGCTTTTGAATGTCTCTGGAAAATTATTAAAAAGAAACGGTAACCGTTTCCGGTATTAAACGGGCCGGCCCACGGCAGTTATTCGCGCATTTACTACCGACCGGCCGACCGCGCGTAACGGACATGCCCTCCTCTCACTGACGTTGGACCCCACCTGACCGACCGTTTCACCGAACGGTCATCTTCTCCCTCCCCGCGCGCGCCGGACCTGACGCCGGCCATTTCCTCCCCTCGCCGGATCTCTCTCCTCTCTTAACTCCCCGCACCCCCGAGCGCCTATATAAGAGCCCCACTTCCCCGCATCCATTCCCCCCCCCAAACCCCTCCTACCTCGCCGAGGAGCTGCCGCAATTCGTCGCCGGAGTTGCGCCACCACCGGACCTCGCCGTCGACCGTAGCCACCACTTCCGACCACCGTTCGCCCCACCGTTGCCACCAGTCGACTCCGGAGGCCCGTCGCCGTCGCCCGGACCATTTCCCCGTCTTCCCCGACCACCGGAACGCCCCGCCGTCGTCCTCGCCGCCTTCGGATCCACCGGAGAACCCCCGACGCCGGCAACTTTACCCCGTGAGCATTCCCCTCCCTCCGATCCAAAACCAACGGCTAAGATTAGATCGGATTTAATCCGAACCGTTATCCTCTTCCGATCGGTCACCCGCTCGAAATCATCTAACACACGCGCTAGCCAACCAATAGGATTGCGCCACGTAGCCCCCTGACCGTCGCAAATCATTTTTTTCTCTGTTTTTGTTTTAATAAACAGAATGTTTTCACAATTTGTTTTGCTTATATCTTTTAATCTATTTAGTGTTTTGAGTTGATTCTTTTTGCAATAGCTCACAATTTTAATTTAGTTTCACCTTGTACTTTTCAATTTCAAATTTGAACTATAAAAATTGAATTTAAACAAATTTGCTCAAAATCTTCAAATCTGAATAACTAGAGTTTAAAAATAGATTTTGATATGATTCTTTTTGCTACTGTTTGATATTGGTTAGGACTATCTCCATGTTTAGTTTGAGGATTTTTAGGATGATTTTGAATAGTGTTTTAGCTATAAACAGAATCTGCTTAGTATTATAATATAGTTTTATAAACTCAATTTTAATTAGTTTGTTTTGGAATTTGGTTTTATTTGTTTATTAGGTTCTGTTAGTAAACATTTAGTGTTTTCACTTACTGTTAATAAAAATATAAATTTGCTCAGTTTAATTTTATTTAACATAGGAATCACAACTTATTTTCAAATAGGTTTATTTTGATTAAAACAACTAGTTAGTAATAGTTTTGTTTTCAACAAAGTTTTATATAATCTAATTTTGTTTTCTAAAACAAGTTTATTTGTAAATTCTTTTCTGTTAAGGACATGTTTTGATAATAATTAATAAGTTTTGTTTTGCTCTCTTGTTAGTAAAACTATATTTGTTCCATTTAGTGTTTATCGAAACTTTTACAAACTTTACAAAAGTTTTCTCAACAAACTTAGATTCAAAATAGTTTTATAAAGATAGTAGTGTTTTATCAATCACCTCCTAGTAAACAAAACTTTGTGTGTTTTCTTACTTGAGATTTGTGCATTGTTTTGTCTTGATTGTTTACTAGTTCTTGGTTGATGTTTGTGAGTTACAATATTTTGTTGTATGCTTATTGAGTGCTTGTTTGCTTCGTTAGATTATCCGGAGTGAGAAGCTTGTTACTTAGAGTCACTCACATACGAAGATCATCAATCAGGCAAGTCACTTTGACCATGTTTACCCATGTTTTATATGCATTAGTTCTACCATCTCCCCAATTGCATGCAAGATAGGTTAGTTGGAAACTTGGTTACATTGTAGTAGTATCATGTGGTAGGTACCCCCCCTCAACCTCTTTGACACATTGGCCCCGGGAAACGTTGTTTTACTTTTTGCTATGCTATTAGTAGACGGGGTTGGTTGTGTGATTCATGAGAGTTGAGAGAGTTAATAATTTCAAGACCTACATAATGATCAAGATTTAAGACTCCGAGTTTTCAACATACCTCTGGGTGGATGATGGTTGAATGGCACCCTGGAGAAACCAGTGGATTTGCCTAGGTGATGCTGGAGATGGCCAGTATTCACGCGGAAAGGTCCACCCAGGCACAAAGAGATGGATGGATGCTTTAAAACCCAAGGCTTACCTGCACAGCCACAAGTCATTATGGGCTCTGGCTTGGTTGGATATTGTGGTGACCCTGGACAGGCGGTGCTACGAGAGGTAGAAGAACGTAGGAAAGGATGGGCACCGACAGAGTCGCAGGGAAACCCTTTGGAAGACCATGTTTTGGTAATCCGTTTCTCAAACACCCTGAAGTGCGAGAAATCAAACGGAGGCGACCAAATCTTGTGGGGAACATGTGCAAAACTCTGCAGAGTATTCAAAACCTAATCGATTAGCCGTGTCCACTGTCATGGACGACTTGAGCCAAAGGAATTGAAACTTCCGGAACTCTCAACACAATTAATATGATGATGTGGGTATTTAATAATTTTGGGTATGAGAAATGGTTGGTGGAACCATCTCATTAATCAACCAACTTAGTAATATTTTGCTTAGCCCCTCCCTTGATGTAGGAAAAACTTGGCTTTACGCAAAAACTTACCACCCCACCTGCCATATTTGCATATAGATTAGATGATTATCTTTTCACCCCTCTCTTGTGACTTTGCCGGCATATTCCATATGCTGACCTACATGGCTGCAACGTATCATGTTGTAGAGTACTTTTTCGACCAGGAGTGAGGACGCGTTCTATGCTCAGTGAGATGCCCTTGGAGTCAGATGGACTCATCTACTTTCGACGCTTCCGCAAGATTTAGATATTCTCATGAGTTGGCCTTGGCCACTTTATTGTAAGCTTTATTGTAATAAAGGACTCGATATGAGATTTCGATTAATATAATGCTGTGTAATTTCCCTTTGATATATACATTGATGTACCGTGTGTGTACCAGCATGATCTTGGGATGGTACGGAAACACCGGAGACTTGACCTTTCAGGTCGGGTCGTTACAGAAATGGTATCAGAGCACACGCTGACCGTAGGACATAACCTCTAGGATTGGAAAGCCTTAGGATTGTTTCTCTTTGTCTTTAAATATCTTATACTCTCATCTACTCATTTCTGATTTCTTTCCGATTATTTCAAAATTTATAGATGGCCACCTTCATCCCAGTGTTGATCACGGAGTTTTGCCAGCCTGACGCAACGATGCCCTTTGGTAAGGAGCTGATGAGGATCGTCAAGGACGTAAGGATTGCATTGCTGAGCATCACCGGGATTCCTATCATGTCATTTCCCCAAGATGGACGCTACAGGATCGAGGTGCATATTCCAGGGAAGACTTTTGGGAACCGGAAGGAACCCATCGACCTCAAGTTCGTGGCACCCAGTTGGATACTTGGGAGAGACATGGCCATTCATCGTGCCCTTGGACGTATTCAGGAGGAATACAGAGATGGAATCATTTCACGAGACCTCAGCATGGTTTGCCGCAGAGATGCCCATGGCAACATCATCACCAACCCCACTGGAGACTCTACCATATCATATATCCAGACCCTGGAGACGCATGTCAGGACGTTGGAGCTTCATGTTCGTGCTGACACGAAGACTATCAAGAATCTGATGAACCGCGAGCTGGACCTTGAAGCTGATCTGCGAGAAGCCAACTATGAACACGAGCATGAAGTGAAGGACTTCCTAGAGAGGATTGATGAGCAGAATGCACACATCGCAACTCTGGAGGAGCAGCTAGACATGGGGGAAAACCTTCGTCCCGAAGGAGACATGGCACCCTTCATCAGCGACGATGAAGACTATGAGGAAAGCACCACCGGAGGACCTATGACTATGCACTTTTGAGGAGAACCTTAGTTATGCCCTCCAATGTATCTTTTATTTCAGTCGTTAAAGCGTAGGTCGATACGTAGTTGTTTGAGACTTGTATTCCCGATGTTTGACATTGATTGAATAAATGAATGAGTGTTTGGTGTGATATGTTTGTTGCATTGCATATGGGTAGTGAATTTCTCCTTTTAGGCCCTTGTTCTATTCTAATTCTCACCCCTCTGAAAACAGCAAGATGCCTCCACGACGTGAGACCGACTTCACTTTCCTGCCGGAACTCACGCAACTCCTTCAGCAGCAGAATGCACTGATGCAGTTATTGATCCAGAATCAGACCAACAACCAGAACAACAACAACCACCATCCACCCCAGACTGACAATCTCACCCGTTTTCTGAGGTTGAATCCTCCAACTTTCTCCAGCAGCACTGAGCCCATTGTGGCAGATGACTGGCGCCGTAAGATGGAGAGAGAACTTGTCACCGCTGGATGTACTGATGCTGAGAAGGTGCGATTTGCCGCACATCAACTTGAAGGACCAGCAGCATCATGGTGGGAGAATTACACCACCACTTATTCTATTGCAGATGTGACCTGGGAGCAGTTCAAGCTTGCTTTCCGCACCGCTCATGTCTCAGCTGGATCCATGAGTCTAAAGAAGCGCGAGTTTCGCAACTTGCGCCAGGGTAATCGCTCCGTGGCCCAATATGTGGAAGAGTTCAACACATTGGCACGTTATGCACCAGGAGACGTGGCCGATGATGCGGCCAAGCAAGAGAAATTTCTAGAAGGACTCAACGATGAGTTGAGCATGCAGCTGGTAGTGGCTAATTTCAACAACTACCAAGAGCTGGTGGATAAGGCCCTCATTTTGGAAGGTAAACAACAGCATATTGAAAACTGCAAGAGGAAGTACACTTAGGGGAAGTTTAACTCTGGAGCTCATCAGAACCTTTGCTACTCCCCGTACTCAGGGAATACCGGATCAGGAAACAGTAAGTTTGGAAAGCACACTCATGCTGTGCACAACCATGGAGGCCACCATCATGGAGGAAATGGGAACAACCGTCCCAACCATGGCAATTTCAAGACTGACAATGGGAATGGGAACAACAACCAGCACCGTCACGTTCCTACTCAGAAGGATCTGAGTCACATTACCTGTTTCAAGTGTCAGAAGACAGGGCACTATGCTACTGAGTGTCCCCAGAGCAAGCAGGGAAATGGAAACGGCAACTCCGCAGCCAAGAAGCCAAACCCTTTTTCTCGTGCCCAGGTGAACCACCTCGACGTGGAAGAAGTCTATGATCAACCCGAGACTGTGGTTGGTAAGTTTTTATTGCATTCACGTCCTGTTACAGTACTTTTTGATTCCGGTGCAACTCATTCATTCATATCAAGGGTAGTTGTGGATAAGTATCGTTTGCCCACCAAAACCATTAGTCAGCCCATTAAGGTCAGTTCCCAGGAGGTATGATGATGGCAGGGATAGGATGCCATGCCTTGAAACTCAATATAGGAAATCATGTTTTTCCCACCGACCTCATCGTCTTAGAATCCCAGGGATTGGATGTAATCCTAGGCATGGATTGGATGACCAAGTATGAAGGAAATCTTGATTGCCTCAACAAGTCTGTTTCACTCACCACCCCGGAGAACAAGAGGATTAAGTATGTATCCCGACGCACACGGATGAGTGCTCGATTAAATTCTCTCACGGGAGTTGTTCAGGAGGAAGTACCTGTGGTAAAAGACTTTCCGGATGTATTCCCGAAAGAATTACCAGGCATGCCACCAGATAGGGAAATTGAATTTCTGATAGAGTTACTACCAGGAACAGCCCCAATTTCCAAGAGACCCTATCGGATGCCCGCAAATGATCTGTTGGAAATCAAGAAGCAAATTAAGGAGTTATTGGACAAAGGTTATATTCGCCCAAGTTCTTCACCTTGGGGAGCCCCGGTTCTTTTGGTGGAGAAGAAGGATAAAACCTTGAGAATGGTAGTCGATTATCGTGCCTTGAACGAGGTGACTATCAAGAACAAGTACCCTCTGCCGATGATTAATGATTTGTTTGATCAACTCGTAGGAGCCAAAGTATTCTCCAAGATCGATCTTCGATCAGGGTATCACCAACTAAAGATTCGTGAACAGGATATACCCAAAACAGCTTTCACCACGAGGTATGGCTTGTATGAGTATACGGTCATGTCTTTTGGATTGACTAATGCTCCTGCCTACTTCATGAATTTGATGAACAAAGTATTCATGGAATACCTAGACAAGTTTGTTGTGGTGTTCATCGATGACATTCTAATATTCTCCAAGAACGAGGAAGAACATAAGGAACATCTGCGTTTAGTTCTGGAGAAGCTAAGAGAGCATCAGTTATATGCCAAGTTCAGAAAATGTGAATTTTGGTTGACGGAAGTCGGATTCCTTGGACATGTTATTTCCGGAGAAGGAATAGCCGTAGACCCCGCTAAGGTTGAAGCCGTCACCGAGTGGAAGTCCCCTACCTCAGTTAAGGAGATCCGCAGTTTCCTCGGACTTGCCGGATATTACCGGAGGTTCATTGAGAATTTCTCAAAGATTGCCAAGCCCATGACAGAGTTGTTGAAGAAAGAATCCAAGTATGTTTGGACTGTGGAATGTGAAGCCAGTTTTCAGGAGTTGAAGAAACGTTTGGTCACAGCCCCAGTATTGATCTTGCCTGATATTCGGAAGGACTTCCAGGTTTACTGTGATGCCTCACGTCAAGGACTTGGAGGAGTACTCATGCAAGATGGAAAGGTTGTAGCCTATGCTTCCAGACAACTACGACCTCATGAGTTAAATTATGCCACTCATGACTTGGAATTAGCAGCCATAGTGCACGCACTCAAGACTTGGAGACATTTCCTTATCGGAAATAGTTGTGATGTTTACACCGACCATAAGAGCCTGAAGTATATCTTCACGCAGAAAGAGTTGAACCTCAGACAGAGACGATGGTTAGAGTTAATCAAGGACTATGACATGAGATTACACTACCATCCAGGTAAGGCTAATGTTGTAGCCGATGCCTTGAGTCGGAAAACTTATGTGAACACACTCACAGCGGGAGGATTACCCCAGGAGTTAGTCGATGATCTTAGAGAGCTCAAGCTAGAGGTAGTTCCAAGAGGATATGTTGCTACACTGGAAATTCAGTCCACCTTGACCGAAAGAATTCGAGAAGCCCAGAAATCGGACAAGGAGATAGCTGAGATAAAGCAGAGAATGGAAGATGGTAAAGCTAAAAGTTTTTGTGAGGATGAACACGGAACTTTGTGGTTTGAGAACCGAATCTATGTGCCCAATGACCCAGAGCTCAGGAAGTTGATACTTCAGGAAGCCCACGATTCAACTTACTCGATACACCCAGGCAATACCAAGATGTATCTGGATTTAAAAGAAAGTTATTGGTGGACAGGTATAAAGAAAGATATTGCGGAACATGTTGCAATATGTGATGTTTGTCAGCGAGTAAAAGCGGAACATCAGAAACCAGCAGGGTTACTACAACCATTGCCGATACCCGAGTGCAAATGGGAAAAACTTGGTATGGATTTCATCACAGGATTGCCTAGGACCCGTTCAGGTTATGATTCCATCTGGGCAGTGGTAGATCCTTGACCAAGGTAGCCCACTTCATTCCAGTGAAAACCACCTATACCAATGCTAAGCTAGCCAAGATATATATGACCAGGATCGTATGTCTGCATGGAGTTTCGAGGAGTATCGTGTCAGATAGAGGAACACAGTTTACCTCAAAGTTTTGGCATCAGTTACATGAAACTTTGGGTACAAGGCTAGAGTTCAGTACAGCCTTTCATCCGCAGACAGATGGACAGACTGAGAGAGTCAACCAGATTCTGGAAGACATGTTGAGAGCTTGTGCGCTAGATTATGGATCTAGTTGGGATGACAACTTACCTTACGCAGAATTCTCGTACAACAACAGTTATCAGACCAGTCTAAAGATGGCCCCTTTCGAAGCTTTATACGGAAGGAGGTGCAGAACACCACTGACGTGGGATGGTGTTGGAGACCGACAACTTTTTGGTCCCGACCTTATCCGAGATTCTGAAGAGAAAGTCAAGATGATTCGTGATAGACTCAAGGTAGCTCAATCTCGACAGAAGAGTTATGCTGACAACAAGCTCAAGGAAGTGACGTATGAAGTGGGAGACCGAGCTTATCTTCGTGTGTCCCCGCTTCGTGGAATCAAGAGGTTTGGTGTTAAAGGAAAACTAGCACCTAGATTCATAGGCCCCTACAACATTCTTGAACGTAGAGGCGAAGTTGCATACAAACTAGAATTGCCGGAAGGATTATCCGAAGTTCATAATGTGTTCCATGTGTCCCAGCTGAAGAAATGTCATACTAAGATGGCTGATATTCCTTTGGGAGATACAGTGCCCCTAGTGGCCATACAACTTGACAATGATCTGACCTACGAGGAGAAGCCTGTCAGAATCCTCGAGACTGCCAACAGAGTTACCCGCAGCAGGATCATCAAGTTCTGTAAGGTTTTGTGGAGTCATCACACCGAGGAAGAAGCCACCTGGGAACGCGAAGAAGATCTTCGTAGAGACCACCCGCACCTATTTTCTAGCCAACCCGAATCTCGAGGGCGAGATTCATCTTAAGGTGGGTAGGTTTGTAACATCCCAAAATTCCATTTTGGAATGTTATGATTTATAGTTATGCATCCATCTGCATCATTGCTTGATTGTATGTGTAAGTTGAAATGCCTTTTCTGACTTTCTGAAAGTCCTTTCTATTTTCCCTAAGTTGCTTTCACCTGTTTGAAATTTTGGTTAAAAGTTCAAATAAGAGAGGAGGAACATGACACTCCACACCAGGGACTAATTGGTGATGTATTTGAACAAAAATAACCAGGGGTTATTTTGAAAATATTTGCAAAAAGGATTTAAAAACAATTAGGCAATTTCTGAAAATATTATTTTTTTCAAAGTGTTCAAATGACAGAATAGAAATGTTCATTAAATAGAATTTATTATTCTGTTAATTTTGATATATAATACCCCTATATTTAGAGAAGATTTGAATGCTTTAAAAGCTTTTGAATGTCTCTGGAAAATTATTAAAAAGAAAGGTAACCGTTTCCGGTATTAAACGGGTCGGCCCACGGCAGTTATTCGCGCATTTACTACCGACCGGCCGACCGCGCGTAACGGACACGCCCTCCTCTCACTGACGTTGGACCCCACCCAACCGACCGTTTCACCGAATGGTCATCTTCTCCCTCCCCGCGCGCGCCGGACCCGACGCCGGCCATTTCCTCCCCTTGCCGGATCTCTCTCCTCTCTTAACTCCCCGCACCCCCGAGCGCCTATATAAGAGCCCCACTTCCCCGCATCCATTCCCCCACCCAAACCCCTCCTACCTCGCCGAGGAGCTGCCGCAATTCGTCGCCGGAGTTGCGCCACCACCAGACCTCGCCGTCGACCGTAGCCACCACTTTCGACCACCGTTCGCCCCACCGTTGCCACCAGTCGACTCCGGAGGCCCGTCGCCGTCGCCCGGACCATTTCCTCGTCTTCCCCGACCACCGGAACGCCTCGCCGTCGTCCTCGCCGCCTTCGGATCCACCGGAGAACCCCCGACGCCGGCGACTTTACCCCGTGAGCATTCCCCTCCCTCCGATCCAAAACCAACGGCTAAGATTAGATCGGATTTAACCCGAACCGTTATCCTCTTCCGATCGGTCGCCCGCTCGAAATCATCTAACACACGCGCTAGCCAACCAATAGGATTGCGCCACGTAGCCCCCTGACCGTCGCAAATCATTTTTTTTCTCTGTTTTTGTTTTAATAAACAGAATGTTTTCACAATTTGTTTTGCTTATATATTTTAATCTATTTAGTGTTTTGAGTTGATTCTTTTTGCAATAGCTCACAATTTTAATGTAGTTTCACCCTGTACTTTTAAATTTCAAATTTGAACTATAAAAATTGAATTTAAACAAATTTTCTCAAAATCTTCAAATCTGAATAACTAGAGTTTAAAAATGGATTTTGATATGATTCTTTTTGCTACTGTTTGATATTGGTTAGGACTATCTCCATGTTTAGTTTGAGGATTTTTAGGATGATTTTGAATAGTGTTTTAGCTATAAACAGAATCTGCTTAGTATTATAATATAGTTTTATAAACTCAATTTTAATTAGTTTGTTTTACAATTTGGTTTTATTTGTTTATTAGGTTCTGTTAGTAAACATTTAGTGTTTTCACTTACTGTTAATAAAAATATAAATTTCCTTAGTTTAATTTTATTTAACATAGGAATCACAACTTATTTTCAAAGAGGTTTATTTTGATTAAAACAACTAGTTAGTAATAGTTTTGTTTTCAACAAAGTTTTATATAATCTAATTTTGTTTTCTAAAACAAGTTTATTTGTAAATTCTTTTCTGTTAAGAACATGTTTTGATAATAATTAATAAGTTTTGTTTTGCTCTCTTGTTAGTAAAACTATATTTGTTCCATTTAGTGTTTATCGAAACTTTTACAAACTTTACAAAAGTTTTCTCAACAAACTTAGATTCAAAATAGTTTTATAAAGATAGTAGTGTTTTATCAATCACCTCCTAGTAAACAAAACTTTGTGTGTTTTCTTACTTGAGATTTGTGCATTGTTTTGTCTTGATTCTTTACTAGTTCTTGGTTGATGTTTGTGAGTTACAATATTTTGTTGTATGCTTATTGAGTGCTTGTTTGCTTCGTTAGATTATCCGGAGTGCGAAGCTTGTTACTTAGAGTCACTCACGTACGAAGATCATCAATCAGGCAAGTCACTTTGACCATGTTTACCCATGTTTTATATGCATTAGTTCTACCATCTCCCCAATTGCATGCAAGATAGGTTAGTTGGAAACTTGGTTACATTGTAGTACTATCATGTGGTAGGTACCCCCCCCTCAACCTCTTTGACACATTGGCCCCGGGAAACGTTGTTTTACTTTTTGCTATGCTATTAGTAGACGGGGTTGGTTGTGTGATTCATGAGAGTTGAGAGAGTTAATAATTTTAAGACCTACATAATGATCAAGATTTAAGACTCTGAGTTTTCAACATACCTCTGGGTGGATGATGGTTGAACGGCACCCTGGAGAAACCAGTGGATTTGCCTAGGTGATGCCGGAGATGGCCAGTATTCACGCGGAAAGGTCCACCCAGGCACAAAGAGATGGATGGATGCTTTAAAACCCAAGGCTTACCTGCACAGCCACAAGTCATTATGGGCTCTGGCTTGGTTGGATATTGTGGTGACCCTGGACAGGCGGTGCTACGAGAGGTAGAAGAACGGTAGGAAAGGATGGGCACCGACAGAGTCGCAGGGAAACCCTTTGGAAGACCATGTTTTGGTCATCCGTTTCTCAAACACCCTGAAGTGCGAGAAATCAAACGGAGGCGACCAAATCTTGTGGGGAACGTGTGCAAAACTCTGCAGAGTATTCAAAACCTAATCGATTAGCCGTGTCCACGGTCATGGACGACTTGAGCCAAAGGAATTGAAACTTCCGGAACTCTCAACACAATTAATATGATGATGTGGGTATTTAATAATTTTGGGTATGAGAAATGGTTGGTGGAACCATCTCATTAATCAACCAACTTAGTAATATTTTGCTTAGCCCCTCCCTTGATGTAGGAAAAACTTGGCTTTACGCAAAAACTTACCACCCCACCTGCCATATTTGCATATAGATTAGATGATTATCTTTTCACCCCTCTCTTGTGACTTTGCCGGCATATTCCATATGCTGACCTACATGGCTGCAACGTATCATGTTGCAGAGTACTTTTCCGACCAGGAGTGAGGACGCGTTCTATGCTCAGTGAGATGCCCTTGGAGTCAGATGGACTCATCTACTTTCGACGCTTCCGCAAGATTTAGATATTCTCATGAGTTGGCCTTGGCCACTTTATTGTAAGCTTTATTGTAATAAAGGACTCGATATGAGATTTCGATTAATATAATGCTGCGTGATTTCCCTTTGATATATACATTGATGTACCGTGTGTGTACCAACATGATCTTGGGATGGTACGGAAACACCGGAGACTTGACCTTTCAGGTCGGGTCGTTACAGTGCTTCACTTATATCTTTTAGAGCACGGTGGTGTTTGCATTTTAGAGAATAATTGAACTCTCGTACCTCTCTTATATTATTCTAAGAGTTTCTATAACAGCATGGTAATTGGTCTAGGCTATGAATTTAGTCCTAATATGATAGGCATCCAAAAGGGATATAGTAAAAACTTCCATATTAAGTGCATTGAATATTTATGCGAAGTTTGATTCCATGCATAAAGTTTTGAGATATAAAGATGGTAATGTTAAGAGACATGTTAGGAAGTAAATTGTGATTTGGTAAAAATACTTGTGTAAAGGTTTGTGATTCCCGTAGCAGGCATGTATGGTGAACCATTATTTAAGCAAGTCGGAGCATGACTTGTTTATAGATTGTCGACCTTTGTGTGAGGGTCGGGGGCGCGCGATGGTTAACTCCTACCAACCTCCCCCCTAGGAGCATGTGTTTAATGCTTTGCTTCAATCACTAATAGACTTTTGCAATAAGTATGTGAGTTCTTTATGACTAATGTTGAGTCCATGGATTATACGCACTCTCACCCTTCCACTTTTGCTAGTCTCTCTATTACCACGCAACTTTCGCGGGTATACCATATACCTTCCTCAAAACAACCACCATATACCTTCCTCAAAACAGCCATCATATACCTTCCTCAAAACAGCCACCATACCTACCTATTATGGCATTTCCATAGCCATTCCGAGATATATTGTCGTACAAATTTCCCCATTTCCTTTTATGACATGCACCATCACTTCCATTTTGCATATAGAGTCATATTTTTTCATAGGTATCGAGTTGTACTTTTATTTTGAGTTGTAAGTAAATAAAAGTGTGATGATCATCATTAATAGAGCATGTCCCACGTGAGGAAAGGATGATGGAAGCTATGATTCGCTCACAAGTGGGGATGAGATTCCGGACTTTATGAAAAAAAAGTCCAGCGAAGTCTAATTAAAAAAAAGAATAAAAGAAACCTTAGATGTCCACATAAAAAATGAAAAAAATGATAGAAAATAGAGAAGGGACATTGCGACTACCTTTTTCCACACTTGTGCTTCAAAGTAGCACCATAATCTTCATGATAGAGAGTCTCCTATTTTTTCACTTTCATATAGCTAGTGGAAAAAAATTCTTCACGATGCACGTCCACTTAGTTCCTTTTTGAGCTTTCATACACTTATAGCTCTAGTGCATCTGTTGCATGGCAATCCCTACTCACTCACATTGATATCTATTGATGGGCATCTCCATAGCCCGTTGATACGCCTAGTTGATGTGAGACTATCTTCTCCCTTTCCTTGACAACCTCCACCATATTCTATTCCACCTATAGTGCTATATCCATGGCTCACGCTCATGTATTGCGTGAGAGTTGAAAAAGTTTGAGAGAATAAAGGTGTGAAAACAATTGCTTGACTTTTCATCAGGGTCGTGCATGATATAAATACTTTGTGTGGGGAAGATGGAGCATAGCCAGACCATATGATATTGCAAGGATAACTTTCTTTTGCCATTATATTTTGAAGAGAAACAATTGCTTTGCTAGTATGCTTGAAATGTTATTGTTTCTATATCAATATTAAGCTTTTGTTTTGAGTCTTACGGATCTGAATACTCATGCCACAATAAATAATATTACATGGATAAATATGTTAGGTAGCACTCCACATCAAAAATTCTGTTTTTATCATTTACCTACTCGAGGACGAGTAGGAATTAAGCTTGGGGATGCTGATATGTCTCCAACATATCTATAATTTTTGATGATGGCATGCTATTATATTATTTGTTTTGGATGTTTTAGATGCATTAATATGCTATTTTCTATTATTTTTGGGACTAACCTATTAATCTAGAGCCAAGTGCCAGTTTATGTTTTTGCTTGTTTTTGAGTTTTGCAGACATGGGATATTAAACGGAGTCCAAACGGAATAAAACCTTCAGAAGGAATGTTTCTAGAAGGAGACAAGTCGATCAAGCTTGGAGTGACGTCAAGGGAGGTACCATAGCGCCACAAGCCTGCTAGGCACGCCCCCCTGGCCGCGTCTAGCAAGCTTGTCGCTCCCTGGCAGGTCTCCTAACCCTATTCTTTGGCCTATAAATACCCAAATATTCCCCCAACATCAAAGAGAGCCACACAAATACTTTTCCTCCGCCGGAAGCCTCTGTTCCCGAGAGATCCAATCTTGGAGCCTTTTCCGGTAATCTAACGGAGGGGGTTTTGATCACGAAGGGCATCTACATCAACTCCATTGCCCCTTCGATGATGCGTGAGTAGTCCACCATAGACCTACGGGTCCATAGCTAGTAGGTAGATGGATTCTTCTCTCTCTTTGATCTTCAATTCCATGTTCTTGATGATCTTCATGGAGATCTATCTGATGTAATCCTCTTTTGTGGTGTGTTTGTCAAGATTCGATGAATTGTGAGTTTATGTTCAGATTATCCATGAATCTTATTTCAATCTCCTCTGGATTCTTATTTGCATGATTTCATATCTTTGCAAGTCTCTTTGAGTTATTGGTTTGGTTTGGCCAACTAGATTGGTAATTCTTGCAATGTGAGAAGTGCTTGATTTTGGGTTCAATGTTGCGGTGTCCTCACCCAGTGACATAGCAGGGTTAGCGAGGCACGTATTGTATTGTTGCCATCAAGGGTAACAAGATGGGGTTTTCATCATATTGCTTGAGTTTATCCCTCTACATCATGTCACCTTTCTTAATGTGTTACTCTGTTCTTCATGAACTTAATACTCTAGATGCAAGCATGAGACGGTCGATGTGTGGAGTAATAGTAGTAGATGCAGAATCGTTTTGATCCACTTGTCTCATGATATATGCCTTCAAGAGAGAAGCCTCTAGTGAAATCTATGGCCCCCGGGTCTATTTTCCATCATATACTTCTAGATCTATAAATAAAAAATACCAAAAATATCTTGCTGCAATTTATTTATCTTTTACTTTCCGCACTCGTTTACAGCTATCTCTTTGAGATCTTATCCTTGCAAATAACCGTGAAGGGATTGACAACCCCTTTATAGCGTTGGGTGCAAGAGTTTGATTGTTTGTGTAGGTGCATCCATTGGTGACTTGCTTGTTCCTCCTACTGGATTGATACCTTGGTTCTCAACAACTGAGTGAAATACTTATCTACTTTGCTACATCACCCTTTCCTCTTCAAGGGAAAACCAACACAAGTTCAGGTAGCAAGAAGGATTTCTCGCGTCGTTGCCGGGGAGGATACATAGCAAGTCAAGACAAGATCTCTCCCGTCAACTTGACAATTTTTGGTGCCATTGCCGGGGAGGATACACATCAAGCCTACCAAGTACCCATCACAAACTCATCTCTTGCATTTACATTATTTGCCATTTGCCTCTCGTTTTCCTCTCCCCCACTTCTAAAATGATTTTCAGAAAATACCAAAAAGATTTGCCTTTTTGTTCACCCTTCTTGCGCTTGCCTTTCGTTTGTTTGTACTCATGGCTAGCCTTACCGCTATAACTAATACTCCAGAGTATGAGGTTCTCAATTTTAAGCAAAGGGAAGGAGAAAACTGAAAAGATGCTTGGTATAGTCTGATAGGTTCTGGAGTGCTCCACAACATCAGTACTACATGTGTGTGGTCTATGGCGAGAATATGATCTTTCCCCATAAGCATCTCAACTTTGAAGCTATGAAAGGTCTTCCTTCTTTTGACCAAGACCTGGATTGTCTTCGAGATGTGGGTTTGCTGCCTTTCTGCACAGATCATGGAGACTGGAATAAAGAACCCATCCTGTAGTTCTATGCAACCCTTCACATCTATGGCTTCGGTCATGATTTGAACACCTGGCAGATGGAATTGACGATAAGGGATCAACACATCACTGTTTCACCACTGGAGTTGTTTCCTTCAACACCTCTTGCTGCCTTTGGTGAAGACTTGGATCCTCGCTCTGAAGCCTATGCGAATGCAACTCGAAGCCTATTCCATATGTGAGAACCCAATATCACAGAGGTGGTGACACTGATACAGCCCTTGGCTCAAGATGCAGACTTCCCCACTGCATTCTTCGTGGATGATCTTTAGTACCTGTCGTGGATTTGTCATGGCAGATGTCGGGGTGAACGGACTTTAGGTTCGGGACAGAAGCGCAACTATGTGGCGGCTTGAAGGGGTTGGTCGGAATCGAGAGACATGAGTTTACCCAGGTTCGGCCCCTCCGATGGAGGTAAAAGCCTATGTCCTGCTTGTCTGGTATTGATGATGAAGAAGATCTCTTGGTTACAAGGGTGCTATTTTGCTATCTCTAATCACGAGATCCTCTAATCTTTCTATCTCTAATATCTTGTGTATGTCTAAACTTGTGGACTTGTGAACTTGTCTCTCTAAGGACGCCTCACCCATCCTTATATAAGTGGAGAGGGTCGGTTTACAAATAGAGTCCTACTAGGAGTAGGATTAGGACTAGTCTCTCTAGAATCCTATTTCGGGTCTTGTTACCTTCAGGAGGGAGTCTTTCTCTCTTTGGTCCTTCTCTTGTGAGCCGCTTGGCGCCGGCTTACATGTCGGGTCTTGGGCCTGGTCGTCCTGTGACCTGCCTGCCGGGTCATGAATAAAACTTCATGTTTTTACCGGGTCTCCTGTGAGTCGCGAGGCCAGGTCATACCATGGGGTATATCCCCGACATTAGCCCCCAGGTTAGCTTGAATTTATTCATGGTAACCTCCTAAAATAGGAATAGTAAATATGTTAAGTGGCCGGCTTGCTCCTTTGGCCGGCTTATGAAATGGCTCCTCAGAAATCCGGGTCTTTTCTGCATATGAATGAGTCATCTTGAAAACCATCTTGCTTGTCAGTGTCCTTTGAAAAAATATTGGGAATAGAATACCCATATGCCATTGAGTCAGCTTTCAATACTTTGGCTTAATGAAAATCTTAAAAATAAGAAATCCTCCTGACATAGATCCGGACTTCCATTGTTGTGAAATAGGGTGGCTTATATAAACTCTGGCGGGTTATGATCTTTTGATAACGCCGGGTCATGAATGTTGGCGACGCCGGGTCTAACAACTGAACTCCATAATTAACATCTTGAAAATTCTCCTCAAAGTTTTTGATATGTTCATATTACCTGTAGCCCCCAAGCTCCAAGTTTATCCATGATGACTTGGTGCTTTGCAATAATATCTTTGAATGTGTAGCCCCAAGTACCAGGTTGTCTTGCATGCAGCAGCCTGGGACTTGTAACTGTCTTATACCTTATAAAACTTTAGCAGGTGTAGCCCCCAAGGGCCGGCTCATCAGAATGTGATGCACCGGGTCTTCCATTTGATCCTCATACTCTGTTTGAACAGCTCAATACTGTAGCCCCCAAGTGCCGGATCGCATGCCTGCAGCGACTTGGGACTTTTTAGAGAATTTGATCTGAGAGTTGTAGCCCCAAAGTCTCAGGTCAGTAAGAATTACTAGGCTGGGACTTAGAAAAATATAGAAAGGTTGGCTCATCTCCTTGAGACAACATGATCTGTTGACCATGTAACGATTTGAAAAGCAACTTGCATTAGCCCCCAAGTGTCGTGGTGCATGCTTGCAGCGACATGGTACTTGCATAACTGATATAAAACTGGACTTGAATAATGTAGCCCCCAAGTGCTGGGTCGTCTGCCTTTGTCTTTGACATGAAATCCCTGCTCACGGTTGCGGTGCAACCCGGTAAATATATATTTGATAAATCCATGGGTGTTGTAGATTACTACAGATCACAAGTGAAGAAATCCGAGAATCGGTCAATTAGATGACACAGTATTATATCTGGTAGGGCGGCTCTTTGAGAAATAACCAATTCTCCGAGCTGGCTTGAAAACCCCAATCATTTAGTACTAGTTATGACAAACCATGATGAAGATCCAGCCATGTTGGCTATCAAAGATCTATTTGTTCATGCAGAAGTTTTTTTCATCATACTTAACGACGGCTCATCTTAAGAGACAAGGCCCGCAAAAATAAACAATACATAATATATTCCGCATTGTTGTAAGGGCGGCTTGAAAAAGCATAACCCGGAGATCTTAACATAACCTTGCTTCATCTTTCACAAACTTGCTCTGGCCCGACTTATAACATGAATGCAATGTATGATGCAAAATATGATGCAATGTATGATGCAATATGTATGATGCAATATGTGATGTAATGCATGATGATCTTGCTTTTCAACAACTTATGTGCCGGTTCTTCTGGGTGGACTCGCTACTAGAACTCCTTAACAGTATAGGGTCTCTATCGAGAGTGGCCGTCAACTTCTTTGAACGACGCAGCAGGGCATGAGTACCCTGGTAGCCCATACACTGCCTCTCACGTGACATAAATCCGTCGTTTTAACCTTAAATAGTGCAGGGTCTTTAAAAGATTAACTTTCTAGGAGTACGAAACGAGCCACATAGCGGAGAGTCGGCAGTAGATGAGAGAGTTTATCCTCGCTTTCCATAAACCGGCCCTCACGTGACAAGAGCTGCTAGTTTAACCTTAACCAGTACAGGTTCTCTATCGAAATTGGCCATCAACTTCTTTGAACCGGCTCAGGGTCTCTAGGCAAGATTAACTGGTAAGAGTTCGGTGGATCACATAGCGGAGCAGCATCAGCTTACAAGCAGGTTTAACTCGAACTTGCAGTGGCTTAAGAGCCGATCAAGAGGGTATGTAAGCTAAACCCAGTGGGTTGGAAGCCCCAAATGACCTTGTTGACGGAGTCAACTTTTTTGGGTATATAACCCGCCTGACTTTGGCTTAAGAGCCGATCAATAGGTTCTGATAAGCTAAACCCGGTGGGTTGGAAGCCCCTAGATGACCTGTTGATGGAGTCAACTTTTGGGTATATAACCCGCCTGACTTTGGCTTAAGAGCCGATCAATAAGGTCTGATAAGCTAAACCCGGTGGGTTGGAAGCCCCCTAGATGACCTGTTGACAGAGTCAACTTTTGGGTATACAACCCGCCTGACTTGGGATTAAGAACCGATCAAAAGGGTGTGATAAGCTAAACTCGGTGGGTTGGAAGCCCCCAGATGACCTTGTCAATGATATCAACTTGTGCACCATCTTGTAAGTCACCATCTTGTATGAAGAAACGACAGAATCCTCCAAGTGACTTTATGATGATCCAGTATATCCGGGCACCCATGTCTGAACGGTGTATCTCGACGGTTCGTCCTCTTGGGCAACTTTTTAATTCTTCCGCCAGTAATGCACTAGCCCCCGGGATTGGGTTTAACTTCCTTGCAATGACCTAGGGTTCTCGTTAAGAAAGTGATCAAATGCGTCGAGCTATATCTGTAGCCCCCGAGTCTTAAGTTGACTGGAAGAAGCGGCTTGAGAATCTCCACTGAAGGTTGAGGTTGACCGTGGCAGTTTTATAGATGATCCCGGATGAGTTGTTTCAATAACCCGGCCGATGGTTCGTCCCGACTGGTTGTTGAGTTTAACCAAACTGTAGTAGTGGCGACTTGCGTCTATCCGTCGGGTGGCTCGTATAGACGAACACTGCACCGATATGTTGAGGTAGAATCAGACTGTGGGCGGCGTCTCGCGCTCGTCCGTTGGGCAGTTTGTATCAATATCTCTAGTGTGTTGATGTAGACGTACAAGTCCGTCGCGGCATTTGTAAGCCGGTTCTGTTGTGAAAAACAACCGCAACATTGTTAGTCGGCACGGACGCGACAGACGGCCAGTGCGTTGTAAGCCGGCGTGGTGGCGACAGACGACCACGGTGTTGTAAACCCGTGCGGTCGCGAGAGATGGTCACAGTGTTGTAGGCCGGTGCGGTCGCGAGAGACGGCCGCTGCGTTGTAGGCCGGCGCAATCGGTGAGTCGCCCGTGGTATTGGAAACCGGCACGGACGGTACGTCGTTGTGGCATTTTTAAGCCGACGCGGATAATGAGCCGCCCGCAACATTGTAAGCCGGCACGGTTGGGCGGGCCAGCTGCATCGTGCTGATGTAGATTGAGTCGTAGGGCGGTGGCTCATAAACGTCCGTTGAGCACTGCGACACGGAGGAGCTCCATCTCCGCGGTATACAAAGATGATGACGTGCACTCCATCTCCACGGTATAACGCCACACGAATAACTGTCCTCCATAAGATATATGACAAAAGCCGAAGTAATTGTTCTCAGATGAAAAAACATACTAAGAATTTTGTAGGGTAAATATCACCAGTTTTTTTTGTCGATGATCATGAATGTTGGTGCTCTCGTTCTTATCTCCAATACACGGGAACGCCAGCGCGAGAAGAGGTGCTAGGGCAGCTTGGATGCCTTCCGACGGGTGAGGAGGCAAGGCAGAGCCAGCGGCTCACTGCTTTCCCGCAAAGACATCGGACGGGCGAGGCAGGAATAGCAGTAGCGATCAGGAGGCGAGGCAGAGCCGGCGGGCATGGCGCGGCGGCTTGAAGGACGACGGCTAGCGGTGGGGAAAAGGCAGCGTCGGAGAGCAGTGACTCGGGCCACGGCGGCCGGAGCAGGGCACGCGCCCGGGCAGCTCGGTAGAGGCGTAGCAGCAGAGGCTTGTGAGGTGGCCGAAGCAGGGTGACTCGAAGCATGGCTGACCCGCCCAGGTGCGGTGTAGCATCGAGGTGAGACACGGCGGCGCGCTGGCGCGACGATTTGCAGGCGCTGTGGCGCGACGTGGGCACAGTGCAACAAGGACGACGGCTGCAGGGAGGAGCCGGAGGCCGCGACAGCAGGCGGCTCAGCTTCGGCGAGGAGGCAGCCCATAGTGGCGGGTGCGGCAAGTGCGGCGGGGTGGTGTGGCGGCTCGCATGCGTCGTGGTGCGGCGGCTTGCATGGCGGTGAGCGCGACTGCTGCAGGGAGGGCCGGCTCGAGGTGAGGCCACGGCAGCGAGGTGCAGTAGAGCCGGCTGGCTGGAGCGGCGGCTTGCGTGGCAGACGGAGCGATGGCACAGTGGGTAGCGGGGTGGCCGGAGGCGAGAGACACCCGGGGCACCGGTGCACAGTGGCGGAGCAGCATGCGGGTTAGACGAGCGGATGAGGCGAAACCACAACGGCTCAGACGTTCGGTGGCAGCATGAATCCGGCCCGAAACGAGGCACATCGACGGCGAGCAATAGCGCGGGCGGCAAGTAGGCCGTGCCGGTGCGCTGGCGCGTGGCCAGGCTGTAGGGGGTGAGCGGGCATTGCTGCTGGAGGCGGGAATCAGTGGAGGCACGCTGAAGATCAGAGGCGGATGTAAGGTGAGGTCGCGGCCGGCTCGGGCAAGTGGAGCCATCGTATGTGGCGGTTGCGGCCCAGCGACGGGGCGCGGCAGCCGCCGGCGGGAGCGGGCGAGGATAAGCCGGCGATGCAGCGAGCCATGGTCGTTGCAGTACAATCCGAGGAAGCCTCAGAGGCACTCGCGAACCATGTCCGAAGCCTCTTCCAAGTCGTGGAGGTTTGACCGATCCGGTCCTCCTCCGGGTCATGGCTGATCTAGTCTCGTGATGCTTCGCTACTGCTCCTCCTGTTTTCCTTTTCGACACCTGATCTGAATCCGGTATATGCCGGCAATTTGATACGTTACGTGTACGATATCACCAGGAGTTCTACAATGAGGAGTTGAGGACCGAATTAATTTGGCTAATTCCTTCACGTGGGGTGCACATATGGCTTCTCTTTCTTTCTCATAGGACGTACAATTACTTTAGTACTAATCTTCCATTAGTCCCTCATCCATTTATGTTCCATAAATAAATGGGGTAGGAGGCGATGGAACAAACGCCAAGGTCGTGGCCAGCCTGCCACCGGCCTCCCTTTTTTTCCTTGCCGCTGCAGGTGCACATGCATGCATAAATTTAGTACTATGCAGGCTTTGACCTTTGAGTCTGGCACCTTTTTGATCCGGCCTCCTATATTTGCAAACGAAGTTGTTCTTCTTTTTGGATTTGGATACAACGCTCATGCCTTGCCGATCTCTTTTTCTGGCTTCGATCTTTGAGTCAATCGCAATGGCCCAACTGATCTTGAAACATGGCCGAAAAACATTCTTCTGCCTTGATCGATGAACTTGCAATTGATGAAAATTCTTCCGTGCCGGCTCTTGCAGATCCGTCGGGTCGTAAGCTTCTCGATCCCTAGGATAACACAACGTCATCATGCGCAGCCCCACGGTGGGCGTCAACTGTCGTGGATTTGTCACGGCAGATGTCCGAGTGAGCAGACTTTAGGTTTGGGGCAGAAGCGCAACTATGTGGCGGCTTGAAGGGGTTGGTCGGATTCGAGAGACGCGAGTTTACCCAGGTTCGGCCCCTCCGATGGAGGTAAAAGTCTACGTCCTGCTTGTCTGGTATTGATGATGAAGAAGATCTCTTGGTTACAAGGGTGCTGTTTTGCTACCTCTAATCATGAGAGACTATAAACTGTCTGTCTCTAATCTCTTGTGTCTGTCTAAACTTGAGGACTTGTGAACTTGTCTCTTTAAGGGTGCCTTACCCCTCCTTATATAAGTGGAGAGGGTAGGTTTACAAATAGAGTCCTACTAGTAGTAGGATTAGGACTAGTCTCTCTAGAATCCTATTCCGGGTCTTGTTTCCTTCGGGAGGGAGTCTTTCTCTCTTTGGTCCTTCTCTTGTGAGCCGCTTGGCGCCAGCTTACATGCTGGGTCTTGGGCCTGGTCGTCTTGCGACCCGCCTGCCGGGTCATCAATAAAACGTCATGTCTTTACCGGGTCTCCTGTGAGTCGCTAGGCCGGGTCATACCGCGGGGTATATCCCCAATAGTACCTGCTCAAGACACTCTGTCACATTCTTTGGAACACCATTTGGCCTATCAAAGGGCACAACTCCTCTCGCAAGGTTGAAGGACCTCTCAAGACTTTGCTCTACAACATTGTATATGGCATCAGGTTCAATCTTCAAGATTTGTTCCTTCGTAACCTTGCTGCCAATGGCTTCAATGTCCTTGAGCCGAAGATTTATGCTCCTTCGATCATGCGTTTCATCAAGTATAGAACCAACACCAGGTTTCTTCCCTCTGCTCGCAACCATGACATCTATCTTCTAGAAATTGAGGTTGTTCCAGCAGACCCGTATCCATCCAAGAGCAAGAACCCCTTTGTTGAAGGCACAAGTGGCACTGCTGATGTTGAAGGTCTTCTTATTCCTTCTGATCCATCAAGGGCAAGACTGATTGGTGCTCTTCGCGAACCAAGGTCTGCTGCTACCAGCACTGAAGCCACTAATAGCACCGTGCCTCGTCAATGCCCACCCAAGAGAGACCGTGCACTTACTGATCGTGAACTTCTAGTTTCACTGATCCAGAAGTAGGATAGGCATCATGAGTGGACTCAACGCCATATGCACTCAGTTGTGCAAGATCTCAACCATGTTCGCAACTTGGCAACCAAAAATGCCTTTGTTGCTTATGAAACAAGTCGACGCTCATGGAGGACTCTGACTATGCTAGCGCCTGAGCATGAGCTTCATGATGTTGGATTTCACCCTGGCTATGATTTGGTGCACCACCTCCTAGTGCGGAGAAGTGGCGACAGACCCCATCTCTCAAAGACCATGGCTATTCTTCATCAGCTCCTTCTGTCAACGCTAGGCTTGCAGATGAAGCTAATGATGCAACTTCTTTGCCTCCATCGACTCGGTGTTGTGGCACTGCACCAGCACCTCAAGACCCTGCTGTACCGTCTTCACCAACACATGTTGGGGACGTGTAGTTCTCAATGTCTTCATACCTTTTTGGTCATTTGATGAAAAAAGGGGAGAAGCATTGGGTGACAGTCTTCAAACGGGTCTACTTATAAGGGTTGGGTGTTACTTTGCTAAGTTTACAACTCTCGTTTCTGAACATTTGCCGTTTTGGGTTGTAAAACTTAAGTCCTGATGGATGTTTGCACTTTATGTTTATCAAACTCTTTGGCTCTTCTTCAAGTTATTTTATGTGCCCGAAGCCATTTTGCAGACGCCCATTTTTCATTGTGCATTTCATTATCTTCGTTATATCTATTAAAATGCATAGTGATTAGATTACAAGATATAGGGGGAGTTCTCCACAAACTACAACCTGCCATGTGCATTTGCGTTCAAAGCAAAATCTTCATATGCACATCTTCAGGGGGAGCTCTCTATATCTTGCAATCAAAATCTTCAAAGCCTTATCTTCACATATTTTTATTCCCGTTGAAAACTTCAACCAGTTTGTCATCAATTACCAAAAAGGGGGAGATTGTAAGTGCATCTAGTGCCACCCTTGTTTGGTTTTGGAGTATTGAAGACATACATGGTTGAGGGACTAATGTGTTTGTGAGATTTCACAAGTTAACATAGAGAGAAGTCCCTGGAGTTTCGGTTTAGCCGTCGAAGATGACCCCCAAAAATGTCCGAAGACATTGGTGACGGCTGAAGCCATTGGTGGTGGATGAAGACATTCATCCGAAGACAATGAAAAGCGAAGACGAAGTCTTTTGGTAGTTTTGTTTCTTCTTTCCTCCGTCATAGGAACCACTTTATAGTTAAGTGGGGTTGATGTGATCGAAGTCAGATGCTGATGTGATGCTCAACCCATAGCTATGTCTTCGAGTGAATACATTGAGAGGAATACTCTTCCAGAGCTGGTTGAGTGCTTTACTTGTATCCCAAGTAAAGTTGTCGAGTGCGTTCAAAATCCGACCGTTGTGACACGTGTTGGTTGGACATTGACCCAGGGTCATTTTGGTATATCAGGTTGGGTTGCCCGCTGGCTATAAATAGCCCACCCCCTCCACCATGAGAAGGTGGCTACTCAGAGAGAGATACAGATGTTGTCGTTTTGAAGCAACCTACCTCAAAGACTTTGAGAGATACACATCCTGTGAGGATACACCTAAACACCTAGAGCTAGAGTGTCTGAGCATCACCGAAGACTTTCTGTTTTGAGTGAATTGAAGACTTATTACACTTGAAGACTCTGATCTTCCAGACGGTTAGGGTCTGGGTCTAGAGCGTCCAAGAGTCATTGTGGACTGCCAGGTGACCAAGTTTGTACGGGTTTCGGAAGTCTCCCCTGAAGACTTACCTGAGTGATTGAGCCTCCCTAACCAGATGTACAGTTGTCACAGCAACTGGAACTGGTCCAACAAATCATGTGTCCTCACTAAGCAACTGGTTCTATCCTTCACTCCCTTACATTCCTACTCTAAACAGTGAAGTCATTGCTTGAACATTGCATGAAGACTTTCGCCGAAGACATTCATATCAACTGTTTATCTTCATACCATCTAAGTTTGTCTTCAACACATCTTGGTAGTCATGATGATTATGCTTGACTTGCTTGAACGTCTTCTCTGTCTTGCATGCCCTATCTAGATTCTTCTGTATCCCTACCTGATCTTGTTTAACTTTTCACATTATTCTAATACATTCATTGTTTCGAAGCCTTTCATAAAAATCGCCTATTCACCCCCCCTCTAGTCGATAAATAACACTTTCAGAAACCAAGCATACGAAAGGAAAACGGAGTCGGGACGGTTCATGAGGTGGGCACGCTCCACCAGGGCACGCCAGGGATCACAGTCACACCCTAGTACTCTGTGCCCTCCTCGGCTACCTTCCGGTTTATTTTGTATTTCCTAAAATTATTAAATATTCCAAAACTGCTAAAAAATATTTTTGCGGATTTTTTGGGGACTGTTTATTAATCGTATAACGTAACTCTTTATTTTCACGATTCTGGAGCATTCCGGAAGTTTTCTTTATGTGTTCCTCCGGTGTCATGGTTTGGATAATGTTGCTTTCAACATTGATAGGCGTACTCGAGATAGAGTGTTTAATTCTTTGTCCATTGACCACCTTTGAGTTGGTACCTTCAGTATTATTAATATCTTAATAGACCCAGAGCGATAAACTTCTTTGATAACATAGGGTCCTTCCCATTTGGAGAGAAGTTTTCCTGCAAAAAATTTGAAATGAGAATTTTACAATAGAAAATATTCTCCAACTTTGAATTCTCGTTTTGGATTCTTTTGTCATGCCATCTTCTATCTTTTCTTTAAATAATCTGGCATTTTCATAAGCCTGGTTTCTCCATTTGTCTAATGAGATAATATCCAATAATCTCTTTTCACCGACAAGTTTGAAATCATAGTTTAGTTCTTTGATTGCCCAAAATGCTTTATGTTCTAATTCTAGAGGCAAATGACAAGCTTTCCCATATACCATCTTATTTGGAGACATACCCATAGGATTTTTATACGATGTTCTATAGGCCTAAAGTGCATCATCTCGTTTCTTAAACAAATTCTTTCGAGACCTATTAATAGTTTTTTGTAATATCAATTTTATTTCTCTATTGCTAAGTTCAACTTAACCACAAGACTGAGGATGATAGGGTGATGCAATTCTATGGTTAACATCATACTTAGTAAGCATCTTACGTAAAGCACCATGAATAAAGTGTGAACCACCATCATCCATTAGGTATCTAGGGACTCCAAACCATGGGAAAATAACTTATTTAAGCATTTTAGTGGAAGTATGATGATCAGCACTACTAGTTGGAATAGCTTCTACCCACTTAGTGACATAATCAATAGCAACCAAAATATGAGTGTACCCATTAGAGGAAGGAAAAGTGTGGGATCACTAGAAGAGTATGTCTAAAGGGGGGGGGTGAATAGACTACTAGCAGGAATTTAAAATCCACACAAGGTGCAAAGTTATGTGTTGGAAGATTTTAACAATTATAGCAAGTCTAGCACACCCTACACATGCAAGTCATCAAGTATAGCAGCGGAAAGAAAAGAAATTGCACATGGAAGTAAAGAGTAGAGATAGGAAGATCAAACGCATGGAGGGCATGAAGATTTTTCCCATGGTTCCGATAGGTGGTACTATTGTACGTCCACGTTTATGGAGTTTTCAACGCACGGGGGATAACGGCCGCGAGAGTCCATAGAGGGATCCACCCATAAGGGTTCATGAAGTAGCAACCTAGACTATTCCATAACGGCTTCCGTCCACGAAGGACTAGCCTCACTCGGTGTAGATCTTCACAAAGTAGGCGATCTCCTTGATCTTAAAAACTTCTTGGTTCACTCCACAACACAAAGTAGGAGGCTCCCAAGTGACACCTAACCAATCAAGGAGGCACCACCCTCCAAAAGGTAATAGGTTAGATAATGTCGATGAAATCCTTGCTCTTGTGCTTCAAGATGATAGACTCCTCAACACACAATCACTCTCTCACAAATTTGGCTTGGTGGAAGAGATTGATTTGTTGGAAAGAAACTTGGGGAGGCTAGAGATCAAGATTCATATGGTTGGAATGTAATGGCATGATTTCAACACATGAGTAGGTGGCTCTCTCTCAGAAAATCTAATAGGATAGGTGGGGATCTATTCTGAGTGCTTCTATTGCGAGTGAGTGGTGGTGGAGGGCTATATATAGGCATCTCCAAAAGTCCAACCGTTATACCTGATAAGTCCAACTCGGTGACACCAATGTGTTAATCTCAGTGGTAGCAAGTTACCTAAAAGTTAGCAACTTTTGAATCTCGCTGAGACCGATACATATAACTCGGTTGCACCGATAAGGTGACCAACGGTCATATTGCCAGACTCGGTGATGCCGATTCAACAAACTCGATCGGACCGATTTTGTGAATTTGTGTAATAGAAAGTTGGCAACCAAAACTTGGTGGCACCGAGTCAGAATCGGTTGCATCGAAGGGATAGGGTTTGGCTGAGTCTGTCTGTGGCTGGGAATCGGTGGCACCGAGTGTGAAGTGTTGGTTGCACCGATTTTGGATATTTGGCTTTGGAAAAACTTTTGTGGACGAGCTTGTGGGTCTGTGTGGTGACTATCACTTGTGCATGTATGAGCATTTTGTTCACCAACAGTACCTTACCCCCTTTTGATAGTATTGGCTTTCCTATGGACTCAAAGTGATTTCTCACAAAGTAAAATGTAGAGTCCTCTTCCTTGAAGCTTTGCCAATGCTATTCCTTCTCTTTCTTCGTCTTCTTCTTGGGGATAGTCTTCACACTCCTTAGCCAAATTTCTCTGTGGACTTTATGTGAAATACACTAGATAAAAGTATTAGTCCAAGAGATAATGTACGTTGTCATGAATTATCAAAAACCACCAAGGGAGCATATTGTGCTTTCAATCTCCCCCCTTTTTGGTAATTTATGACAACATACAATCAAAGCTTCAATTTAAGATATGCAGAAATTTATGAATACTTTGAAGGATAGATGACTGATACAAGCTCCCCCTAGATGTGTGCAATCCATTTTAAGGATAGTTGCTTTTGAATGCATGAACACACACATGGTAGGAAGGACATGAGAAGTCATGTATATATTGGAAATATGCATCAAATATATGAGAATGAAATGATTTCATGTTCAAGACTCACTCTTGCAAGCCATATGTGCAAGAAGCAAGTGGTCATCTTGAACAAGAATATGATGCATATACTTACCTTGAGGTCCTTGAGCATTTAATAGTACGAACACACTTGAGAAAACAATGTTAGAAACACAAGAATATTGTATAGTTCTAATGAAAATGGAATAAACAGTACCAAGATACCAAATAAGTTTAGAGTTTTCTCCCCTAGACACCAATTGTGAAAGTTTTCCTGTCTCCCTGAATCATAATATATAGATATTGAGAGTACATAGGGCTGAGAAAATCTAAAGCATATGATAATTAAATTTCAAATACATTCTTATATCTTCTCCTTAAGAAGTGTTTGTGTGATAAGGGATCCTTGATAAGTTTTCTCCCCCTTTATATGATAAGGTTACACTTCTTATTTTCATGGTCATCTCTCCCCCTAAAGCTATAATGCTTAGATATTCTTCCCTTTAGATATATATCTCCCCCTTTGGTATGAATAACTCCTCCTTTGTTATGTAAGCTTTGAAGCTTTTATATTTCTCCCCTTTGGCATTATTTCCAAAAAGGTCACAAGGGATAGATAAAAGGGATCATAGAGTGGGAAGGGATCCTAGAGATATAGGATCATTGAGAGCATTGAGATAAGGGTTCCTCAAAAACTGTTTTCTCCCCCTTAAGATCTGAAAACCCTTTAAAATTTCTCCTCCTTTGATGTGGGGATCCTTGATTATTTGAGATTATATCTCTTGATGTTTTCTCCCCCTACATCATTGGAATCATTGAGTTTATCATAAAATAGAGTGAACAAAGTGCATAGAGGTCATTGGTCCGAGGCAAAAGATTCGGTGGCACCGATATTGTTGGATTTCGGGCTCCACAAAACCCTGGATGTAGGGGGCCTGCGGCTACATTCGGCCGACTCGGCCCTGGAGTTCATGACGTGGGCGGACATGCCAGAAGCCGCCTGGTTCCAGCTTCTGAGCTGCTTCGTGGAGGCCCTGCCTGCTGGAGTGCCTGCCGGCCTATGGCTGTAGGCCGACTATTCTACTGCAGCGGGGCGTCTTGGGTGTAGGACGAGGTCACCCCCAAAGGCTATGTGTACCTGAACTGCGGGTGGCAAGCGTTCGCCCATGCCCACGGCCTTAGGGGGAGGCATAGCTTCCACTTCAAGTATGACAGGGAGGCGACACTCTTCGTCAAGTTCTTCAGGGGAGAGGGCGAGCGCCTGGGGTGCTGCCCGGAAGACGTCGGACGCGGTGATCCTGGGGACGATCTCGCCCTTCATGACGGGTGTCGCACCTCCAGTAGCAGCGACACCCCCTCCGAGGAGAGCCCGAGTGACAGCAGCAACATCAGCTATGGCGCACCGCCATGCCGACGCGCCCGGGTCTCCGAGGGTAGTCCGCCGCCGAGGCCCCGTTCTCCTGCTCTGGGGACGTCCGCCCCAGCGCGCCTTCGTGGGGCCACGAAGGAGGAGGAGGACACCTATTGAGTGTCGGTGCACCGGCGTCGGGCTCCTGAGGCGACAGCCCCCGTGCGGCTTCTCACTTTCTTTCTCCTCCTTTTCTTTTGCACCTGCAACACAAAAACTAAGGGGGCCCTATGGGCGTGTAATGCATTCGGGCGCTTGCCCCTTTTATTAGTATCTTATGCATTTCATCAACTAGAGTCGCCTCCCAGTCGTAATTAGGGTACTTAGCTTGATAGGCCCGCGGTAGGCTTTCGGGTTGTGGGGTGCGGCTGTGGTGCCTGGAGGGTCCGCGTGCCCGGCATGCTTCTTCTTCTTGCGGTTGAGGTGAGTTGGGGGCTCTGACGATGCCCTCTGTCTGCAGGTCCCAGTCCCGCGCATTTCTCTACCATTGCAGGGTGCAACCATCTTACCCTAGACGCTCCTCACGAGGCGTGGCCCCAACACTCCTAAGGCCAACCGGAAACCAAGGACGACACCAGGGGGTCGAGTGGCCTTATGACTGGTAAGGCTCCCGAGGCGCGATGCTTAGGAGCCCCCTTTGGCACTCAAGCAGCTCTACGTCAGCAGGTCCCAGTCCCGCGCATTTCCCTACCATCGCGGTGTATGACCATCTTACCATGGACATTCCTCGCGAAGCGGGGTTACGATACTCCTGATGCCGACCGGAAACCAAGGACGACACCAGGAAGTCGGGTGGCATTGTGACCGGTTAGGCTCCTGAGGCGCGATGCCCAGGAGTCCCCTTAGACGCTCAAGGCCCCCCCCGCAGATTCTGCTTCATGCTCCAGGAAGGCTCGGCTTCATGAGGCTTCGGGTTGTAGTTCAAGTAGCCCTGCGTCGATAGGCCCCAGCCCCGCACATTTCCTCACCATGTTAGGTACGACCGGAAACCAAGTACGCACTTCACGGGGCAAAGCCCCGACACCCTTGATGCACCAGGAGGGTCGAGTGGCATTGTGACCGATAAGGTTCCTGAGGCTCAATGCTCAGGAGCCCCCTTAGACGCTCAGGTTGTCTAAAGAAAATTTTGTTTCCTTTCCAAGGTGGCGCGTCGGGCCGAGAATGGAGCCTCTCGGCGAGTACGAGGTGGCATGCGCCTACTAACCCACCCGTGAGTACCATGCAAGGATCCGGGCGCCAGGGCCTTGGCGAGGTATAACCACCGTGCCCCTAGCCCCTGCTCGCGGGGTACGAGGGGGAGGGGAGCAGTCGAATGCTTTACTTGGAGGAAGAAAACAACACAAGAGATGGCAATGAAAACAAATCTTTGACCTTTTGGACTAATACACGATTTGGAAAGACCCCAGGTTTAATTTCATAAAGGCTGGCAAATCCAAACAGGAGAAACGCAAATAACGGCCGTGTCCGGCACTTAGATTGGCCTTCGTCTTCCCCCAGCGCTGAGCGTAGGGCATCCATGTTGCATTGGCATAGCAATTGATGGGGAGCATTGTCTTCTTCGCTAGCTCTGGGCTGTGGCTGCCACATTGCGTGGGAGGGACCCCTCCGCGTCCTCGGGGGGGGGGGGCCGAGCGTGTACAGCCCGCTCATTATTACGTGAGAGTGTCACGGGTAGAACTTCCGGAGGTGCTGGATGTTCCAGGCGTTCTGGATGGGGACCCCGTCCTGAGTCTCTAGGTGCACGGTGCCCGGCCTATAGACATGAGCGACCTTGAACGGGCCCTCCCACATGGGCAAGAGCTTGTGCAAGCCCTCCCTAGAGAGAACCCACCTCACGACGAGATCACCGACTTTGAGGGTCCTGGAGCGGATGTTGCGGCAGTGGTAGCACCGTCAGCCTTGCTGATACCCTGCAGCTCGAAGCGAGGCCCGACGACGCGCCTCCTCTCCGAGCATGATGTCTATTCCCCACGCAGTCTCCTGACACTCCTCGTCAAACGCCAAGACCCGTGGGGATCGGTGCTTGATCTCGTGGGGAAGGATTCAGCTCTGTAGACGAGGAAGAACGGGGTTTCGCCGATGGACTTAGCTACGGTGGTGCGAATGGACCACAACACCGACTGAAGCTCCTCGACCCAACCCCTGCCGCAAGCTTCAAGCTTCTTCTTGAAGCTTCTTGCCTTGAGGCCTCGCAGGACCTCCGCGTTGGCGCGCTCTACCTGGCCGTTGCTCCACGGTTGGGCCATCGAAGCATAACATATTTGTGTTCCAAGGTTAGCACAATAAGTCTTGAAGAGGTGGCTTGTGAATTGTGAACCGTTGTCGGTGATGATGCCGTTGGGGACGCCGAAGCGGCTCACGAGGCCCTTGAGGAACTTGATAGCCGACCCCGCCAGGATGGTGCACACGGGTTCCACCTCTGCCCACTTGGTGAACCTGTCGATGGCGACGTAGAGGTAGCGGTACCCGCCCGCTGCTCGCGGGAAGGCCCCCGGTATGTCCATCCCCCAGACTCCAAAGGGCCAGGAGAGTGGAATGGTTTGGGGGCCCTATGCGGGCTGGTGAATCTGCTTGGCATGGAACTCACAGGCCTTGCAAGACCAAACCAGCTCGATGTCGAGTGTTGAGGGCCAGTACAAGCCTGATCGGAACACCTTCCCTACAAGCGGGGAAGAGTGATGCCTGCAGCCTCCTGCATGGATGTCGGATAGCAGTTCGCCCCTTGCTCCTTGGAAATGCACCGCAGCACGACGTCGTTCGGGCGCGTGCGGTAGAAATCACCGTCTTGCAAGCAGTAGAATGTGGCTCGTCGAGCCACGCGTTCCGCGATCTCCTCCTTCTCCGGTAGCGTGCCGTGAAGCGGGTACGCCTTGGATTATTTCATCCAGCTATCGTCCTGGGACTCCAAGGCTAGGAGGAGTCAAGCCCCCGAGGCCTGGCCATAGTCCGGAGCCCCCGAGGGCGATGCTGGGGGAAGCTCCTTACTTCGAGGCACTAGGCCTTCGGTAGGCCGTGTAGCTAAGGGCTTGAAGAGTCACTCCTCAAAGATGCCTGGCTCCTGAGGTTCGCGACGCGACGCTCTCTTGGCAATGTAATCCGCCTCCTTGTTCGCGCTGCACCGGATGTGCTACAGCTCCAAGCCCTGAAAATGTTTTTCAATTTTACGTACCTCTTCGAGATACGCCTCCATGTGCTCGTCCTTGGGTGTGTACTCTTTGTTGGAGAAGTTGACGAGGATCTGAGAGTCGCCCATGACGGTGAGGCACCGAACCCCCATGGCCGCCGCCGTCTTGAGGCCTGCGATGAGGCCTTCGTCCTCCGCGATGTTGTTGGAGACCTTCTTCCCATGCTGGAAGCAGACATGCACAGCATAGCTGAGCTTGTCACCTGTCGGGGAAGTGACCACGACCCCAGCTCCCGCTCCCTTATGCTTGAAGGCTCCGTCGAAATGCATGGTCCATCCTTCGGGTGCTTTGTCATCGGGAGCGAGGGATTGGCTCCCTTCCAGCCCCTGATCCGGGGCTTCCGTCCATTCTGCCATGAATTCCGCTAGGGCGGCTCCTTTAATGACCGTAGTCATGCTGAACACTATGTTGAAGGCCTGCAGTTCGATGTTCCCTTCGGCAACCCTTCCCGCCGCATTGGGGTTGTGTAGGATCTTCTCCAAGGGGTATGCAGAGACGACCTTGATTAGATGCCCCTAGAAGTAGTGGCACCGTTTTCTTGAGGCGGCAAGGAGCGCTAGTATAAGCTTTTGTTGCATGGGATAACGTGAACGTGCCTCCTGCAGCACCATGCTGATGTAGTACACTGGGTGTTCGACGAGGGCGAGGCCTCCTGAGGCGTCCTGTCTTGCGGCCTGGGCGCCTGGCGGTCCGTGGAAGAAGCCAGGGCCTCAGGAAGGTTGAGCGCCTCGCAGTCCGTCTAAGCGGCTTGGGCTTTGGGTTCTCCAGCTTGAGAAAGACCTGGCCCTTGTTGATCATGCGAGCCCCTGGCTCTACATGCAGGGGCCCGCTGAAGCCCTTTGATGTGGTTCGTGTGCCGGCTTGCTCCTCCCTGACCGCCACCAATGCAGCGCTGGCAGAGTGGAGGGTGGCGGCCAGGTATAGCAACAAGGGTTCCCGTGGGCGAGGCGCTATCATCACCGGTAGGCTTATGAGGTATCGCATGAGTTCCTCGAAGGATGTGTCGGCCTACGGGGTCCGTTCGAAAGGGCCCTTCCTTTTCAGGATCTTTAAGAAAGGCAGGGGGCGCTCGCCGAGCTTGGAGACGAAACGCCCCAAGGAGGTCACGCACCCTGCCAGCTATTGCATTTCCTTGATGGTTTGGGGCGCGCTCATCTTGTTTATGGCCTTGATCTTCTCCGGGTTTGCCTTGATTCCCCGGTGTGACACCAGGAAACCGAGCAACTTTCCCGAGGGGACCCCGAAGACGCACTTTTTGGGGTTGAGATTCAAATTTACCTCCCTTAGGCTAGCGAATGTCTCCTCCGAGTCCTAGACCAAGGTCTTGGCTGCCCTGGACTTGACTACAATGTCGTCGATGTAGGTCTTCTGCATTCCTCCGGAGCTGCGGCCCAGGGTGATGTGCATTAGTCGTTGGAAGGTTACCCCAGTGTTCTGGAGCCCAAAAGGCATGCACGTGTAGCAGAATACCCCACACATGGTGAGGAAGCCCGTCTTCTCCACATCCTCCACCGCCATCTTGATCTGGTGGTAACCCGAGAAGGCGTCGAGGAAGCACAGGAGACCGCACTTCGCGGTCAAGTCCATGATCTGTTCGATGCGTGGTAGTGGGAACGGGTCCTGGGGGCAAGCCTTGTTGAGGCTCATGGAGTCAACGCACATACACTCCTTCCCGCACTTCTTCAGGGCGACCACTAGGTTGGCCAGCCACTCCGGGTAATGCACCTCCTGGATGACCCCTACCGCCTTTAGCTTGATGACCTCCTGAGCGATGAATGCCTGCTTCTTTGGAGCCTGCCTCCTTGCCTTTTGCTTCACCGAGCGTGCATTTGGGCACACCATGAGGTGGTGCTCGATTGCGTCCCTTGGGACCCCCCACCCACCAAGTCGGAGGCGCTCCATGCGAACGCATCCTTGTTCATCCTGAGGAAGGTCACCAACGCCTCCTCATGGTCTTGAGGCAAGTCGGTACCGATGGTGAAAGTTGGGCCTGGGTTTTCCTCGTCCATCGGTACTTGTTTTGTTTCCGCCTGGTTCTAGGAGAACAGCTTCTTCTTCTTCACAGGCGCGACATCAGGGACGCCCCCGGGGTTCTCCGCGGCCCGGGTTGCGCCCCCGATGCTGGTGCGCACCGCGACTGTGGTTTTGTAGGAGAGCTTGAGTGCGCGGGGCGCGTCTTTGATATCCCCCACGATGGTGAGGATGTCGTCGCTCCCGGGTATCTTGAGGATGTTGTACCTCGGGTGTGTTGCCACCATGAACTGAGCGAGGGCGGGGTAGCCGAGTATCGCGTTGTACGGGAGGTGGATGTGAGCGACATCAAAGTCGACCTGCTCAGTGCGGAAGTTGGAGAAAGTGCCGAAGGTGATGGGGAGGTTAAGCCGCCCCACAGGAACGGCAGACCCGGCTACCACCCCAAAGAAGGGCCTTGAAGGTGCAATCTGCTTGCGGGGTAACTACAGCGCGTCGAAGGCTTCCATGGAGATGACTCTGAGGTCGGCGCCGCCGGCGATGAGGGTCATGTAGATGGCCACGCCAAGTATGGTTGGCGTGCACAACACGGGAGGTGCCCCGGCGGCCGACGTGGTCTTGGGGTGGTCGTTGGGGCCGAAGGTGATGTCGATTTCCGGCCACGTGCGGCGCTCTGCGCACTCGGGCCGTGGCTAAGCCGCTCCCACATGGCGGAGGAAGCGCTTGACATGACAGGTGGAGGGTGGCGCCTGCGACCCATCGAGGATGCAGGCGACCGCAGGGGCATCCCTGCGCGCCCAAACACCATCTTGTGCCGGGAGCCGGCGGTCGTCGGAGATCATGCCAGCCCTGGAGTTGCTGAGTCGGGGCTTGGCCTTCACAGCAGGCGGGGAATCTGACACACCCCTACCTGGCATGCCATATGTTAGATTTTGGGCTCCGCAAAACCCTTAAGATGCGAACACAGGGGTGTGTGCAAAGATCCCGTATAGCCTCGACCGACCTAGCTCTCTACTCGATTAACACAGTACAGAACTCACACGATGACGAGGAAGAAGATTCACACGATAGTTTACCCAGGTTTGAGCCGCTGTGAAGCGTAATACCCTACTCCTGGTTTGGTGGATTGCCTCTCGAGGAGGTCAGGTGGATGAACAAGTACAGTGTTTTGGGGCCTCCTGAGGGCTCTCGGTGGTGTTCGAGGCTCCTTGTGGTTTGGTGGACGATGACTGATGGAGTCGGATGATTGGGTTTGGATCGGATCCCCCTCTATGAAGCAGCCTACCCTCTATATATAGCGGTTGCCCGGGTCCTCTTCCCTTATCGCAATGGCAAGAAGGGATCCCACAACGTGCCAGGACGGGTTTTCCAGGATATTAATTTCCCAGTAAATGGCCCTTGTGCTCATCAGCCCCAGGATTACTGTTAGCTGATGAGACCCAATCATGATACAGAAATTCCAAGAAAAAATACAAAAGCTAAAGTACAAGACCACCATGGTCTATTAGTACAACAAAAGGTTTCTAGTGGTTGGTAGCGGAAGCGGTTCGGGGTCATCAGTGTCTATGGGACTCCATTCCCCAAGAACAGCTGACCCTGTTAAATCCTATCTTTGCGTGGCTGCGATCTTCGATGCCTAGGCTCCGGGGTTGTCGTCATAATGCTCCTCTCCACATGCATAATCTGGCCAAGACAATAGTCAGGGACAAGCCAGTGAGTACTTTGAATGTACTTGCAAACATTATGAAAACAGGTATAACATAGATGTGGTATTCATGTACTAAATTTAATCCATGGTTACTTAACCAGTCACAAAATAAAACTTCATGATGCACACAAGCAGGTCATTCATATTAAACATGAATAAGCAATCAGAGGATAGAAATAAAATAGATCGATCTGGTGTCTGAAGCGACGCCTCGAAAGGATAATAATATAAGCATGCCTCACTCGGGCGTCTGAGCGACGCCACATAAAGGGCTTATAAGGAAAAATAAATAATCAGCATGCCACAGTCGAGCGTCTGAGCGACGCCACATAAGGGGATTATAAGGAAAAATAAATAATCAGCATGCCACAGTCGGGCGTCTAAGCGACGCCACATAAAAGGCTTATAAGGAAAAATAAATAATTAGCATGCCATAGTCGGGCGTCTGAGCGACGCCACATAAAGGGCATATAAGGAAAAATAAATAATCAGCATGCCACAGTCAGGCGTCTGAGCGACGCCACATAAAGGGCTTATAAAGGAAATAAATAACAAACGTGCCACAAATGGGCGTCTGTGCGACGCCGCATAAAGGGCTTTATATAAGAATAATCACAATGAATATCCAGGAGGTAGAACCTTCCTAGGGATAGTCAACAATTCTAATAATATAAATGGTTAGTCCACAATAATAATAATCATAACCATCATTCATCACTCGTCATGATCAATATTCCGGTTTAGAAGTTTTCCTCCGAAGACCGACACTAAAACCAACACTTGACCCATCCCAGACTGTAGTCCTTAACTGCGGACACTGCTATTCGAATAGATATTAACTCTACAGAGGTTGTACTCTTTACCCATAGCCAACGGATTTCAGTAGTCACAAAGGACTAGTTCCGTCTATGGTATTTTAGAAGAAAACACACCTAACCAGTACACACCCATTTCACACCCGATGCCAGGTATCACCCTAGGCAACGTTCAAGAAAAACTTTAAGACGGGAGGCCAACACCTCGAATAGCATGGGGTCAAATTTATATCGTGATCTCTAAGGGGTGCCCCCCTCTCGGTCCCAACCGGAAACACCCATGCCCCCTGACCGGATGACGGGCTTTAATTTAGGGCCATAAAACCCTCATCACGGCCCCTCTATTTGGTGTGTACATGGGAAGACGTTTGCAACTTACTAAACCGTATTCTTTGCAGAAAACATGTGGCAGTACGAAAATAAGGAGACCGGGGACAAGACTCAATCTATGGTCGACTTAGGAGGTTGTGTACTCTCTGCATGGTTAGCACAACAAACATATTTCATGACATTAGACAGAATCATCACTCATAATACCCCTTCATGCCTTACTGACCATTCTCGCTCTAACGAGATGTCAGCAACAAGCTCGTGTCTACCCGAGACAGAGACTTCTCCTGATTCCTTTCGGTAGGCATGAACGGCATACGAGGGTGAATACTTTCACAAGCATATCAATTCCAACAACAAGGAATTTTCATCATGCATTTGTAAACATGATCACACCATCACATGAAATAATGCATAGTTAAGGTCAACTCGATGTTGTAGTCACATCAAGCAACACACAACAATTATTATACCAGGGTTCGGAATGCTTGCCTTCAATGTGTATGTATTTGAGGTGCACTCCAAAACTTTATCTTCACTCCAAATTCCTATTTGAAAATATTCTAATTAACACACAATTTAAAAACAGCACAAAAAGTTTTCTTGGAAATTTTTCAAATAAACATGAAAATAAACTAGACGGAATTTGAGAATCAACAGAAAAAGAATCAAGTCAAATGGAGTTTTAGTTTAAAAGATAAGGCCAGTCAAAGTTTGGTTAATTTTATTTAAACTAAAACAGATAAAAGAAAATGTTTCAAATGAAATACGCTTTCGAGAGGGGGAGACGTACTCTGAGAATTACGCCTACATTTATCCAGCTCATCCACCGCGTCAGGTCACTCACAGTGGGCCCGCCTGGCCCACCCTCTAGGTTTGACTTGTCGCCGCGCACTCCCTCTTTCTTGCCGATGGCAGAGGCGGAGCTCCGGCAATTGCCGTTGGTGATTGGTAGTTCCTTTCGGGGGCGTTGCTGCGGGAATGGATGGAGATGGTCTAGCCGGTCCTTCCGGTGGTGTCCACGGCCGGAGAGGAGGGCAGGGTTGCCGGCAGCGAGCTTTGGGGAGGACTGCGGCTTCAGGAACAAATGAGAGTTCGGGCTACGCTGGCTCCCGATCGAGTTTGAGAGGTGGGAAGGCTTTGGGGGTCGAGGGAAAACTAGTGGTGAAGGTTACGGGAGAGGGGAGTCTCTGGTTTGCTTGGATTCGACCGAACCGAGGCAGAGACGAGCTCCATCGTAGGTGATCACAGGGACGAGTGACAGTTCAATTGAGAGGCTTGGGGCGACCATGGTGCTCTTCACTTGTGGCTGCGTCACTATGGAACCCGAGGCTTCCTATTTATAGGTTAATCAAGTTCGGTTCTGTGGCTCCGAGGATAAGAACAGTGGCGACCGAGGATAAGATCGCCGGCCTATTGCCAAAGCGACGTGGAGATGACTGGCGTTGGTCGGCACTATCAAACGATCTCCCTACCTCTCAAGGGGGTGAGTTGGCGAGCTGAGGCGGGTTGGGCGGCGCTGGCCACGGCAGAGACGGTCACGGGCACAGGTGTGCCGCCAAAGGGCCATTGCTGCCGTTCTGAGAGGAGCAGGGTGCACCGGGACAGCACTAGGGGTTAGGGGAGAGGATTGGAACGAGCGAGGGGAGGCGGCAACTGGTCGCGGCGACTCGGGAGACTGCACATGCAAAACGCGTGCTCTGCTCGCGCTCCGAGCCTGCACACAGGGTGCTTGGCGATTTGCCAGGGTAGTCTACATGTCCTAGATTATGCCTAAACTTAACAGGGTCATGAGTGGGTGTTCTAGAGGCTTAGTGGACATGCTAGTTTGGCCTCTGGAGCAAGTCCACAATGCAAGCTCATAAGCATGCCAATTCTGGTCAGACCCACAAGGTGTTCAACAGAATGCTATGGGCATCCAGAAAGTTTTGCTAGTGACCAAAATTTCCAGGTCAGAGTCTCTTTAGATGATAAAGAGGATGGAAGTGTTAGTTTGGCCAAAGCAGAAACTTCATAGTGCAAGTTTTGCAAATCTATGGTTCTGGATAGAAAATAAAGGCCATTATTGCATGTATTTAAAATCTTCTAATGGCTCTGAACTCTTGGACTTAAGAGTTTGGTAGGGTGGACTATAAGCAAAAAAACTCATGGTTAATTGGGAAAGATAAAATGGGGTTGCAGTACACACTACCAAACTGGATTAGAATGAAGATGAGGATGGTTTGCTCAAATTTTTCAAAACACAAAGTTGTATCTATGCATAAAAGTGATGTAGTAACCTCACATGTCTTCTACAAATTTTTATAGAATTTTTAAGTGAAGTTACAAAATGGTTGTAGTGCAAATGAGGCTCCAATTTTTTGAGAAACCATTTAAAAAATGAATAAAGCTTAGAAGAATAATTATAAAAATATTTCCACTGATCATACAAAATGAAAAGAATTGTACTTGAGAAGGTATTCAAGTCCAACAATTGTTTTTGAAAAGTTCATACTTGGAGGGAAAACTCCACAATTCAGAAGAAGGAGTGATTGTCAACTCAATAGTTGATCCAGAAAATTAAAATTTAATTTCCTGGAAAAAATTTAGTTAATAAAACATGGTCAAATTTTTGGGGTGTTACACAACGGCCAATTTTAAAGGGGGACAAGGGTTCGTGCTTGACCTGCCCGAAGGCGGTCTTCACCTGCAAAGTAGATGTCAACGCTGCAGGGATGGGCTCAGTGATGACATCCACTCTGCGGGACGGGTGGTTGTGGTCTTCTTGCACCGGAATGGAAACCTTTGGGGGGCGCTTTGGGAACCTGCGTACGTACTTGCTCCCTTTGCACCAAAGGGGAAACTGTGCCGCCTGGCGTACTGACGCTCGCCTGTCCTTCCTTGCGTCATATTTGACTCTTGAGGTTGGGCCTTGCATAGAGATCTCCCCCGCTCCGGAGGGGACCTAAGGAGGCCCATCCTTCGTAGGTCTTGCCGGTGTTCTTCCTCGCGAGGCTAGGGCCCTCGCGAGGGCCTTGTCTCGAGTGGGGCCTCGCCTGGTCCCATTTGGTCGATGAAGTGGGCCACGTCCTGGCCGTAGCCAGGCAGGTCTGGGTACCCCCGTTCCCAGAACGCCGACACATATGTGTTTTTGCAGTAGGACTGCAATATCAGTAGAACCGAGTTGTTTTGATCGGAGGCTTCGAGTTGGAAAGCAGAAACTTTGCAACTTTGTCAAATGCAATTTTTAATAATGTCTCAAACGTGTCTCAAAGATTTGCAATGAATTTTCATAAAGGATTTCCAATGAATTTTCAGAAGGATTTGCAATGAATTTTCCAGAAGGATTTGCAATGAGTTTTCATCTAGGTTAGAGTTGAATGGAAATGTCAAAGAGCAAAACCAGAAGGGTTTTCCATTCAATTCTTATGACTAGATGATGGGCGGTGACTAGGTCACCTATATTAGAGTATATTTACTTAAGGAGTCAAGCAAGAATACTTGATCATAGGTCATATTCATCGATAAGCTCAAAATGGGGTTACCATTTTTCAATTAAGCATTTAATTTCTTCATATCGCTTGAGTTGCTTTATCTCATGACTCGGAGTAAAGATATATCAAGGATATGAGTACATACCTTTGAGTGATGTTGATGACATAGCTTGTAGGTGAACTTGATGAGGATGCTCGAAATTGATGAAGTTCATCTTGAGTTGGTAGCAATCCTTGTTGTTTTCGTTCACTTTTCACCTACATAGGTTAGTCGTGGAAGGAAGAACATGATATATTCAAATGACATGATACCAATTGTGAGTTGATACAAACTTAGAAATATATGTCAAGCATATGTTTTTTTGTCTTCTTCCTTTCATAATCAAACATAGGTTGTGGATACTTGGTCATGACAAGATTGCTTAAGATATGAGTTGTTGACAATCTTTTGGAGTGTTGTTCTTCCAAGTACCTACAAAAGGGTTAGATGCAATACAAGGGAACATAGAATTCCAAGATATATGATATTCAAGATAATAATAGCATGGAATAATAGATAATAAAGCTCATCCCCTTGCATGCATCCTAGTGATCGTGGCTCAAGTTTGAAGCATCAATGATGTTCAACTCACTCCTCAAATGACAAAACACTTTTTCATCAAGTGGCTTAGTAAAGATGTCGGCCAATTGCTTGTTAGTACGAACATGCTTAAGATTAATATCTCCTTTGGCAACATGATCACGAATGAAATGATGTCGAACTTGAATATGCTTGGTTCGAGAATGTTGCACAGGATTATGACCAATATTAATAGAACTTTCATTGTCACAAAGTAATGTCACATTTTTAACATAGATTCCATAATCTTTAAGCGTTTGTGTCATCCATAATAATCGCACACAACATGATCCGGTGGCAATGTATTCCGCTTCAGAAGTAGATAGACATACCGAGTTTTGTTTCTTGGAGGATCAAGACACGAGAGATCTACCAAGAAATTGACCTGTACCCGAGGTGGATTTTCTATCAACCTTGTCACCGGCATAGTCCGAGTCAGAGTAGCCTACAAGATTAAAATAAGATCCCTTGGGATATCAAATGCCAAAGTTTGGTGTATGTATCAAGTATCTCACAATGCGTTTCATGGCCATAAGATGACATTCTTTCGGTGTAGCTTGATATCTAGCACACATGCAAACACTAAGCATAATGTCTGGACGGGAGACACATAGATATAGCAATGAACCTATCTTTGATCGATAAACCTTTTGATCAACCGGTTCACCCTCCTTAGTAAGATCATCGTGTCCGCTAGTGGGCATGGGTGTTTTCATACCTTTGCACTCCTGCATTTTGAACTTCTTGCTCAAGTCCTTGGTGTACTTTGTTTGAGAGATGAAAGTACCTTCTCTTTTTTGCTTGATTTGTAGATCAAGAAAGAATTTCAGCTCACACATCATAGACATCTCATACTTCTTTGACATCAACCTTCCAAATTTCTCACTAAATTGTGGGTTAGTAGATCCAAAGATAATATCATCCACATAAATTTGGCACATAAATAATTCACCATTAACTCTCTTTCTGAATAAGGTTGCGTCAATTTTACCAAATACAAAACCTTTTTCAATAGGAAACTTCATTAGACATTTATATCAATCACGAGGAGCTTGCTTAAGACCATATAAAGCTTTGCGAAGTTTGCAAACGTGGTTAGGTTTCTTAGGGTTTACAAAACCAGATGGTTGCTTAACATGGACTTCCTCCTCTATTTCTCTCAAATAAAAAGGCACTTTTAATATCCATTTGGTAAAGAGTGATGTCATCGTGATTGGCATAAGCAAGAAGAATTCGAATGGCTTCTAGTCTAGCAACGAGGGCGTAGGTCTCACCGTAGTCCATACCATCGGCTTATGTATATCCTTGCGCTACGAGGCGAGCCTTGTTGCAAACGACTTGACCGTATTCATCTTGCTTGTTCCGAAATAACCATTTCATATCAATGATGTTTTGCTCATCCTTGGGCTTCTCCACGAGTGTCCACACTTCATTCCTCTCGAAGTTGTGAAGCTCTTCATGCATAGCATTCACCCAATCCGCGTCTTCAAAGCTTGTCAACCTTTAAGGGTTCAATACTAGAGATGAAAGAATAATGTTCACAAAATTTAGCCAAGCAATTTTAGAGCGAGTGATCCTCCATGTTTGTATGTCACCAAAGATTTGGTTTAGGGGAAGGTTCTTGGTCACTTGAGCTCGAACTCGGGGTAGCTTTGGCTTGTTAGTTGGAGGAGCTTCTTCATCATCATCATCTCCTTCATCTCCGTTGTTGTCAAAGTGGTCGTCTCCTTGAGGTGGTGGTTAAGGAGGTTGGGGTGGATCTTCATGATGTACTTCCTCCTCCCCTTCATCTTGTCGTGTACCACTTGTGGACGATTCCATGTCGATTTGTCGGTAGCCTTGATCCGAAGTAGGAGCTTCCTTTTGGATTGATGAAGTACTTTCCTTCACCTCATGTGATGAATCTTGCCGATGGGAAAATCTTGGATAGCTTCCAAAGGATCTTTATCATCTACATCATTTGGCAATTGTTCGACTTGCAAACCATTAGACTCATCAAACTTCACATTTACCGTATCTTCAACTTTTCGAGTGAAGTTGTTGTAGACACGGTAGGTGTGAGATTTCGGTCAATAACCAAGTAGGAAACCTTCATGAGACTTGGGAGCAAATTTAGCACGACGATGCTTATCAAGGATGTAATACTTAGAGCTGAATACCCGAAAGTATCCAACTTGGGGTTTGTTACCGGTGAGAAGCTCGTATGCCATTTTACTGAGAAGCTTGTGTAGGTTGAGTTGTTTTGTGGCATGACATGTTGTTTCCACGGCTTCTGCCCAAAAGTTTCTTGGCGTCTTGTATTCATCAAGCATCGTTCTTGGCATCTCAATGAGGGTTCGGTTCTTTCTCTCAACAACTCCATTTTGTTGAGGCGTGTACGTAGCCGAGAACTCATGTGAAATAACCTCTTCGTCAAGAAAGGTGTCCACATGGGTGTTCTTGAACTCCGATCTGTTATCGCTTCAAACCTTCTTGATCTTCACTTAAAATTGATTTTGTGCTTTGCATGCAAAGTTCTTGAAGATCTTTTGTATCTGCGACTTATCATCAAGAAAGAATACCACGTAAATCTGGAAAAATCATCAACTATAACTAGACTATAAGAGTTTCCACCGAGAATCTTGTAAGCATTGGGACCAAAAAGATCCATATGAAGTAACTCGAGTGGTCTCGTAGTGGTCATGATGTTCTTGACCGGATGACTTCCACCTACTTGATTTCCTGCTTGACAAGCGCTACAAAGCCTATCTTTGTCAAAGATTACATCTTTAACACCAACGATGTGATCGCCCTTGATAAGCTTATCTAGATTGCGCATGCCTACATGTCCTAGCCTTCTATGCCATATCCAACCTTTAGAAGATTTTGTAATGAGAGAAGTACGAGGTTGGGCCTTTTTAGTGAAATAGACAATGTATAGATCACCTCTATGAATACCGGTAAATACAATTTTATGATTATCAAATCGAAACACTTGGCAATATACTTTGGTAAATAGCACATTGAAACCGAAGTCTGCTAGTCTAGATACTGAAAGAATATTGTAGCCAAGGGATTCAACAAGGATCACATTTTGAATGGAGCTATCATGAGATATGGCCACCTGACCAAGGCCAAGTACCTTACCCTGAGAGTTGTCTCCAAAGGTCACGTGCCTTCGAGGACCTTGATTAGGCGTGATCTCTTGGAACATGTCTTTATCTCCAGTCATGTGTTCCATGCATCCACTGTTGAGAATCCACTCTTTTCCACTGGACATGTAATCCTTGAAGTTTGCAATTAGATTCTTCATGATCTTTTCATGGTCGATGTCGAACAACTCATCTTCATCATAGTAGCCATGTTCTTCATTGTTATCATTTGGTGGAATCTCCTCGTCATAGAAACCAAGAGACCTGTTAGAATCGTAACCATGACAATGTTCCAGTTTAGGAATGTGAATGGCTTCAATAATAATGTTGTTGATAATTGTGACATCTCCTTTAGCACACATAAGATCATGAAGCTCCAATAGGCATTTATCAAAGTTTGAATCACTAGGCTTCATTTTGTGAAAAAGCAACAGTTTTATGAAGAATTTCATCAAGATTACTTAATGTAAGATTTGGATATCATTTCTCCAAATCATTCCACAAAGTATAAGCACAAGCAAAGTTCTTCAATTGAGAAAGCACGAATCTTGGTAAACCTCTAACAATAAGATTGACAGTTCTAATGTTACTAATCATGTCAATTTCCTCTTCATGTGTGGGACGCAATTCATCAATGTGGAGCACATAGGGTTTTTCAATATGTTTTCTCAAATGGAATTTGTCAAATATATGAAACATAGCATTGTTCCAGTGACTATAGTACTCTCCATCAAGAATGGGCACTCTACAACTCAAACTTTCCACACTAGACACATCCATCTTCCTCCATGGTGATGAAACCGAAGAAATGGAGACCAATGCTCTGATACCAATTGTGGGATCACTAGAAGAGTAAGTCTAAAGGGGGGGGGGGTAAATAGACTACTAGCAGGAATTTAAAATCTACATGAGATGCAAAGTTATGTGTTGGAGGATTTTAGCAATTATAGCAAGTCTAGCACACCCGACACAGGCAAGTCATCAAGTATAGTAGCGGAAAGGAAAGACATTGCACATGGAAGTAAAGAGTAGAGATAGGAAGATCAAACGCATGAAGGAAACGAAGATTTTTCCTGTGGTTCTGATAGGTGGTGCTATCGTATGTCCACGTTTATGGAGTCTTCAACCCACAGAGGGTAACGGTCACGAGAGTTCACGGAGGGCTCCACCCATAAGGGTCCACGAACTAGCAAACTTGACTATTCCATAATGGCTTCCATCCACGAAGGACTAGCCTCACTCTGGGTAGATCTTCACTAAGTAGGTGATGTCCTTGCCCTTACAAAATTCTTGGTTCACTCCACAACACGAAGTAGTAGGCTCCCAAGCGACACCTAACCAATCTAGGAGGCACCATGCTCCAAAAGGTAATAGGCTCGATAATGTCGGTGAAATCCTTGCTCTTGTGCTTCAAGATGATAGACTCCTCAACACACAATCTCTCCCTCACGGATTTGGCTTGGTGGAAGAGATTTATTGGGTGGAAAGCAACTTGGGGAGGCTAAACATCAAGATTCATATGGTTGGAATGGAATGGCATGATCTCAACACATGAGTAGGTGGCTCTCTCTCAGAAAATGTAATAGGATAGGTGCGGATCTATTTTGAGTGCTTATCTTACGAGTGAGTGGTGGTGGAGGGGTATATATAGGCATCTCCAAAAATCCAACCGTTACACCTGATAAGTCCAACTCGGTGACACCGATGTGTTAATCTCGGTGTTACCAATTTGCCTAAAAGTTAGCAACTTTTCAATCTCGGGGAGATCGATACATATAACTCGGTTGAAATGATAAGGTGACCAACAATCAGATTGCCAGACTCGATGATGCCGATTCAACAAACTCGGTCAGACCGATTTTGTGAAATTGCGTAACAGAAAGTTGGCAACCCAAACTCGGTGGCACCGAATCAGAATTGGCTGCACCGAAGGGATAGGGTTTGGCTGAGTCTCTCTGAGGATGAGAATCGGTGGCACGGAGTGGGAAGTGTTGGTTGCACGGATTTTGGATATTTGGCTTTGGACAGACTTTTGTGGCAGAGCTTGTGGGTGTATGTGGTGACTATCACTTGTGCACGTATGAGCATTTTGTTCACCAACAGTACCTTACCCCCTTTTGATAGTATTGGCTTTCCTATGGACTCAAAGTGATTTCTCACAAAGTAAAATGTAGAGTCATCTTCCTTGAAGCTTTGCCAATGCTATTCCTTCTCCTTCTTGTTCTTTGGGACAGTCTCGACACTCCTTAGCCAACCTTCTTTGTGGACTTTATCTGAAATACACTAGATAAAATTATTAGTCCAAGAGACAATGTATGTTGTCATGAATTATCAAAACCACCAAGGGAGTATAATGTACTTTCAAAAAGGTCGCATATAATCAAAACCCCAAACATCAAATGGTTCAACAACAAGTGAATAGTTCATAGGCATTTCTTGATGCTTACCTATATTACCAATTCTTTGACATTCATCACAAGACGAGACAAACTTATGAGCATCCTTGAAGAGAGTAGTCCTATAAAAATCAGATTATAATACCTTATGAGCAGTTCTATCTCCAGCATGATGTCCTCCATAAGCTTCAAAATGACATTTCTGTAAGATTTGTTCTTATTCATGCTCAGGTACACAATGTCTAATAATACCATCTACTCCTTATTTATAAAGATGTGGGTCATCCCAAAAGTAATGTCTTAAGTCATAGAAGAATTTTTTTCTTTTGTTGGTATGTGAAACTAGATGGAATATATTTAGCAACAATGTAATTAGCATCATCATCATACCATGGAGTGTTTTGAGAGACATTTAGTGTAGCTAGTTGTTTATCAGGAAAACTATCATCAATAGGTAGTGGGTCATCAAGAATATTTTCTAACCTAGACAACTTATCAACTACGGTGTTCTCAGCTCCCTTCGTATCAATGATATGTAAATCAAATTCCTGAAGCAAGAGAACCCACCTAATAAGTCTAGGCTTAGTATCTTTATTTTCCATAAGATATTTTACAGCTGGATCATCAGTGTGAACAGTAACTTTGGAATCAACAATGTAAGGTCTGAATTTATCACAAGCAAACACGACTGCTAAAAATTGTTTTTCAGTAGTGGCATAATTTCTTTGGGCACTGTCTAGAGTTTTGCTAGCATAATGGATAACATATAATTTCTTATCAACTCTTTGTCCTAGAATAGCACCAACATCATAATCACTAGCATCACACATAATTTCAAAAGGCAAGTTCCAATCATGTGGTTGAACAATAGGTGCAGTGGTTAAGGCTTTCTTTAGCGTTTCAAAGGCTTCTATGCAATCATCATAAAAAACAAAGGGAATATCCTTTTGCAAAAGAAAGAGGCCTAGAAATCTTTGAGAAGTCTTTAATAAACCTCCTATAGAAACCAGCGTGACCAAGGAAACTTCAAATACCTTTGATATCTCTAGGACACGACATTTTCTCAATTGCATCAACTTTAGCTTGATCCACCTCAATACCTTGTTCGGAGATCTTATGCCCCAAGACAATTCCTTCATTAACCAAAAAGTGGCACTTCTCCTAATTCAAGATGAGCTTGGTTTCTTCACATCTCTGCAAAACTCAATCAAGGTTTCTTAAGCAATCATCAAAAGAAGTTTCATAAATGGAAAAATCATCCATGAAAACCTCCACAATCTTTTCACAAAAATCAGAGAATATAGCAGTCATACATCTTTGAAAGGTAGCAGGTGCATTGCATAAACCAAAAGGCATACGTCTATAAGCATAGGTTCCAAAAGGACAAGTAAAGGTGGTTTTCTCTTTATCAGACTGTGACACAGGTATTTGAGAGAAACCAGAATATCCATCTCGGAAGCAAAAGTGTGTGTGCTTAGATAATCTTTCAAGCATTTGATCAATAAAAGGCAAGGGGTAATGATCTTTTCTAGTAGCTTTGTTTGATTTTCAAAACCAATTACCATCCTATAGCCAGTAACAATCCTTTACGGAATAAGCTCATCTTTATCATTAGGAACAACAGTGATACCTCCTATCTTAGGGACATAATGAACAGGACTCACCCATCTACTATAATCTATATGATAGATTAGACCTACTTCTAGAAGCTTTAATATATCTGTTCTTACCTTTTCTTTCATCTTGGGATTCAATCATCTTTAATGATCAACAACCGGTTTAGCATCAATTTCCATATTAATCTTGTGCTGACATAGAGTGGTATTAATGCCCTTAAGATCATCAAGAGTATATCCGATAGAATCCTGGTGCTTCCTCAAAAATTTCAATAATCTTTCTTCTTCATGTTCTGAAAGGTTAGCACTAATAATACCATGATATATATTTTTCTCATCAAGATAAGCATATTTGAGAGTGTCGGGCAATTGTTTTAGTTCAAACACAGATCACCTTTAGGTGGAGGAGGACCTCCAAGAGTGTCAATAGGAAAATTGTGTTTCAGTAGAGGTTGTTGTTCAATGAAATTTTTATCTATTTTGTTTCTTTCACGAAAGTGCAAATCATTTTCATGGTCTAGCAAATATTGTTCTAGTGGATGGGTAGCAGGAATGACAATAGAAGTAAGACCAATTATTTCATCCTTATCAGTTAATTCTCTATCACGAGGCTGTCTACTAAACTTTGAAAAATTAAACTCATGAGACACATCACCAAAATCAACACTGACAATTTCTTTTTCACAATTTATCTTAGCATTAACAATGTTCAAGAAAGTTCTACAAAAGATAATGGGACAGAAGTCATCTTGTGGGGAACCAAGAACTAGAAAATCCGTAGGATATTTTATTTTCTCACACAATACTTCAACATCTCTAACAATCCCATGTGATGGTGTCTCTATTAGAAAGTTTAATAGTAACATCAACATCTTCAATTTCAGCAGGTGCTAGTTCATTCATGATTTCTTGATACAAGGTAAAAGGAATAGCACTCACGCTAGCACCTAAATCACATAAACCATGATAACAATGATCTCCAATTTTAACTGAGACAACAGGCAAGACAACTAAGGGTCTATGTTTATCTTTTTCACCGGGTTTAGCAATTCTAGCACCTTCATCACAGAAGTAAATGACATGCCCATCAACATTTTCTACCAAGAGATCTTTAAACATAGCAACACTAGGTTCTACTTTAATTTTCTCAGAGGGATTAGGTGTTCTAATGTTGCTTTTGCGAACCACAGTTGATACCTTAGCATGTCCCTTTATCCTAACAGGAAAAGGAGGTTTCTCAATGTAAGCAGTAGGCACAGCTAGATCATCATTGTAAACGATAGTTTCTTCTTTAGCTATGACTGGTCCTTTAATTTCTTCTTTAATAGGGGATGATATTTAAACCACTTCTCTTTAGGGAGATCAACATGAGCAGCAAAAGATTCACAAAAAGAGGCTTCTATCTCAGAGTCAAGTCCATATTTAGTGCCTAACTTATGAAAAGCATTGGTATTCATAAAAGATTTAACACAATCAAATTCAAGCTTTATACCTGACTCATTACCTTTATCTAGTTCCCAATCTTCAGAGTTGTGTTTAATTCTTTCAAAGAGATCCCACTTGAATTCAATAGTCTTCTTCATAAAAGAACCAGTACATGAAGTGTCGAGCATGGTTTGATCATTATGAGAAAGCCAAGCATAAAAATTCTGAATGATAACTTCTCTCAGGATGTCATGATTGGGGCATGATTATAACATTGAGTTAAGCCTCCCACAAGATAGGCCAAAAATTATATATATAATTCCGATCATGATGAACTAGATGCATAGGATAAAACTTTTGGTGGAATTCCAATTTCAAACGATTCCAGTTCAATGATACAATATCATCACATAGCATATACCATGTAAATGCTTTTCCCTTCAAATATAAAGGGAAAACCTTCTTATTAACTTCATCTCCGGATAAACCTGCAAGCTGACATAGTCCACAAATTTCTTCCATCTCATGCATAAGGACTAGCTAGAAGTTGTTCTAACATACCCGAAGGAATTTCATAACCAGTAGTTTCAATAGGTATTGTAGGTTGAGGGGCAACTAATTGTGGTTCCGGTCGAGGTGAAGTTACCCCGAACAAACCCCTCAAAGGATTACTTTCCATAGTAACAAGTGATAGTAAATTTCAGCACGTAGTATAAGTTTTTCCTTACCGAGTTCCACTTACCAAGAGCACTTCACTTCCCGGCAACGGCACCAAAAAAGAGTCTTGATGACCCAAAAGTATAGGGGATCAGTCATAGTCCTTTTGATAAGTAAGAGTGTCAAACCCAACAAGGAGCAGAAGGATATGATAAGCGGTTCTCAGCAAGGTAATTTTTGTAGGCACTGAAATTGTAAGTAGCAAGTAGTTTTCTAGCAAGGCAATTTGTAATGAGCAAGTAACGGTAACAATAGGTAAGGTGCAGCAAGGTATCCCAATCCTTTGTGGCAAAGTACATGCCAAAAGTATTTCTTATGATGAGCAAAGTGTTGTTGAGGGTACATGGCAATTTCATCTAGCCACTTTCGTCATGTCTGTTTGATTTGTGTTCGTTACTTTGATAATTTGATATGTGGGTGGGCTGGTGCTAAGGTCATATTCTTACTTTAACTAACAACCTACTTATGATTAACACCCTCGCAAGCTTTCGCAACCACGAGAAAAGTATAAAGGCAAATTCTAACAATAGCATTAAACATGTGGACCCAAATCAGCCCCTTACGGAGTAGCGCATAAACTAGGGTTTAAGTATCTGTCACTCTCGCAACACATCATCTAATAACTACTCCACAATAAATTTCCTTAGGCCCAAGGATGGTAAAGTGTCATGTAGTCGACGTTCACATGACACCACTAAGGGAATCACAACATACACATCATCAAAATATCGAACACATATCAAATTCACATGAGTACTTGCAACATGACTTCTCCCGTGACCTCAAGAACAAAAGTAACTACTCACAAATAATATGCATGCTCAAGATCAGAGGTGTATTGAATAGCATAATGGATCTGAACATATAATCTTCCACTAAATAAACCATATAGTAATCAACTACATAAGGTAATCAACACTACTAGTCACCCACATGTACTAATCTGAGGTTCGGTACAAAGATTGAACACAAGAGATGAACTAGGATTTGAGAGGAGATGGCACTATTGAAGATGTTGATGAAGAATGGCCTCCCCAAGATAAGAGGATTGTTGGTGATGACGATGGCTTCGATTTCCCCCTCTAGGAGGGAAGTTCCCTGGCGGAATCGCTTCACCGGAGGGCAAAAGTGCTCCTGCCCAAGCTCCACCTAGAGGCAGCGGTGCTTCGTCTCGAAAGTCCTCCTCTGCATTTTCTAGGTTTAATTGGGACTATATATCAGAAGATGGGCTCCGAAGGTGGGCCTGGGTGCCCACCCTCCACCAGGGCGCGAGCAGGGGGCCAAGCGCGCCCTGGTGGAGGGTGGACACTGGTGGGACCCCTTTGGTAGTTCTTTGCTCCAGAAATTCTTATTTTATTATAAAAAAAATCCCCGTAAAATTTTAGCTTCATTGGAGTTGCGCGGAATAGGTATCTTTGACGTGCTTTTTCGGGGTGCTAAATTCCAGTTGCTGGGATTCTCCCTCATGATGTAAACTTTGCAAATTATGAGAGAAAAGGCATTAGAATTACTCCCAAAAGCATTATTATGCATAAAACATTATCATTAATAGTATTAAAGCATGATGCAAAACGGATGTATCAGCGGGTTATTCTCATGATAAGTGTTCATTCTCTCGTCCTTGAACGAGAGGGGCGGTAATAGGGATTCCCAGTCCTGAAAAGATATATGCAAATAATTAAACAAAACTACCCCAGAAATGTTGTTGGTATGGACGGTACCCGTGGATTCAACTAGCCGAGGAGTGTGTTTGTTCATGGAGGGGGGTAAACCTTTACTTTTACTACTTGGGAACCACCACGAATGTGTTTAGCATGGAAGATATTAATAACTCTTGGTTGTACCGTTGACAGGAAGGGTGCACCTCCCAAAATTATATTTATCTCGGTTTTAAACAATGAGCTGTGGCAATATACAAATCCCCGCTTCCCTCTCCGAAGGGATAATCTATTTACTTTCATGTTATTTACTTTTCACATTGAGTCAACTTCTTATTCCAACTTACTTCTATTAGTTGCCAAGCATCATGTGGTGGGGAAATATCTAAGCACATATGGCCAGTCAAATATATTTGATCATGACTTATTATTATTGACAATTATCTTTATGATAAGTATGTTGGGATGCCATTTGTTTTAAAAATATGCTTTGAGTACTAGCAATCATAGAAGACTATGTGATGACTGAGTATGTGGGGCTCTTACTTAGACTTTGTTGAGAATAAGCTGAATTGCAATTGTACAGTAACTAAGAACATAGGTTGTTAAGTTTCAAGAGAATTCATTGTTTGAACCATAACATGTGAATTGGTTGCTACTTTATCATGATGAGTTTTATGATAAAAAGTTGTTGTTATGATGCTAGGAAAAGTGGTTGAAATTATCATTGACCAAACTTATGCACTATGCTAGCATTCACACTTCATAAATTATTTCTTTTATCATTTACCTACTCGAGGATGAGTAGGAATTAAGCTTGGGCATGATGATTCCTCTCCAAAGTATCTATAATTTATGAAGTACTCATGCCATATTCAACTATGTTTACAATACTTATATATGGTTTTCATGCACTTTACATGATTTATTTAGAACTAACCCGGACTGACACTGTTTTCAACACAAGTACCGTGGTGTTGTTTTTGTGGAGAAAATGAAAGTTTTGGGAATCGCCCGAAACTTTTTGACGAATTTTTGGGAACAAAAGATGCACTAGATGCTTCGTGGAAGGGCCAGAAGAGCCACGAGGTGGGCACCACCCACCAGGGCGCGGTAGACCCCCCCCCCCGGCGCGCCCTGGTTGGTGTTCCTCACCTCGTGGCCCACCTTCGTGTGAAACCAATGCCAAAAATTCCTATAAATATAGAAACCATCAGAAATAACCCTAGACTCCTCGTTCCGCCGCCACTACAAGAAATAAGCTATCTTGTGACCTTGGAAAAAATGAGCCACAAGGCAAATTGGTCGTAAGCTGTCCAGAGGGGTCCTAACCCTAAACACCAATGACCATTTTGGTCAGAAAGGTCGTAATTTCATTGCACCAGAAGGTCATAAAGCAGATGGCACTGGTCCGGTGCCTTATTTCTAACTGATCATGACCAATATAAAAGGTCATTGCACTTGAGTTCGAATGCATTAGGATGATTAGGCATCCACCTCTGCAATCTCGCTTATGTTTCAATGTCTACATGTCATTTTTGCTGACAGGATCACACTCTGACAGGCGGGACCCATTTGACAGACGCCTTAATTTGTTTATTCGCTCGTTAAAAAAGAAGCATAGCGGGGACTCAAACCCACAACCTGAGGTAGTGGGACAGCGCTCCCAGCCACTGGGCTAGAGAAGCTCTTTTGCTCAACTAGTAGTAGTATTGTATCTATTATATATCCAGTAGCTATCTTAACTCATTGACAAGTGGGACCAATTCACTCCGACGGCAGCATCGAGCGGGGACTAGAGTGGAAGCTATCTCCAACACTTAGCAAAAATTGCCCCCCTCTCGTTTCTTAGGTCTAGCGTAGGCGGCGGCGGAAGCCACCGGCAGGGGTGGCAGGGCCAGGGCCGGCGGCGGAAGCAACCGACAGGGATGGCAGGGCCGGGGCCAACGGCGGAAGCAACCGACAGGGAGGCAGGGTCGTGGGCCACCGACGTAGGTGTTGCCTCGGCACGCGCCTTGCCCACGATGGCGGAAGCAACTGGCAGGGGCCGATTGGCTCGACAGGAGCGGCTCGCCAAGCATGGGGGACTCTCCGCCGCCACCGCCGCAAGCAGGCCTCCCGATATGATCTCCCCCCTTTCCTCTCCCCCTCTCCTCTCCCCCTCTCTTCTGATCTAAATCTGTTAAAGAACCCTAGATGCGCCCTGTTAGGAGTTAGGAGCTAGATGCGCACTGGTAGAAACTTCATAGATGAATTTTTTTGATACAGATTGTTCGGAGCTAGCTAGCTTGGTCTGCAGATTGTTACGAGTTAGGTGTTCATCAGCTTGTTTGTCTGTAGATTGTTTGTGTGCAGATTGTTTGTCTGCATAGTAATTGTTAGGAGCTAGCTAGCTTGGTCTTTCCCTGAAACAAAATCCTTCTAAAATGTTGGTTTTGTTTGATTTGATTTATCCTTGTCAGCAATTTAAATTCATGCCAATTTCAATATTGGTTTGTTTCTATGTTGTGTTTAGGCAATTAGCATATCAATTTTTCTGGATTTTTAGCTGCCATTACTACCATCCATTTTCATTAATTAATGTTGATGCACTTAGATTGGTTGCTAAGTTGCAACAATTTGTTGTCTTTGGCAGATGGACAGAAGCTGGATTACAAAAGGAGTTAGAAGGTTTTCCAAAGAACATATGAAGGGAGTTAATGAATTTATGCAATTTGTTTGGGAAATTTTTGCCAAGGATGCTGCCATTCTTCTCCCATGCTGTGAATGCCTCAACCGTAAAAGAAAAGAACAAGGAATGGTGGAAGATCATCTGCTTCTTCATGGGATGGCCAGCACATATGATAGATGGATATATCATGGACAACCTCAACATTTTGAAGATGATACACAGGCCCCTCATATGATGGCTGGTGGTGATGCTGGCATTGATTTTATGGGAAAGGTTTTGTGAGAGATTGTTGGTTTGGAGGAAGAGGATGGGCATGAAGATTATAGGATTCCTGACCTGTTAAAGGATCTCTACAACTCTGAAGGCCATGCTGATGGACAAAAGTCGATGTTTGCTGAGGTGTTAGAGGAGGTGAAGCGCGCAGCTCACGAAGGGGGTAAATTTTCAAGATTCACCTTCACCGTGAAGTTACTCCACATCAAGTCTTTCTACCGGATTAGCAATGTTGCATTCAACGCAATACTCCGCATTTTGACCTTGCAATTCCCTGATAGCTGCATTCCCAGGTCTTACGATGAAGCATTGAGCATAATCCGTAGGCTGGGGCTAGGTTATGTTTCAATACATGTGTGCCCAAATAATTGTGTCTTGTTTCGGAAGGATTTAGCGAAGCATGTCAACTGTCCAAAATGCAATGCCTCTAGGTGGAAAGATGCTAATGGGAAGAAGTCAATACCGGAGAAGGTATTGAGCCACTTTCCATTGATACCAAGGCTACAGCGGATGTTTATCTCAAAGAAATCATCGCTGGAGGTACAATGGCACAAGCTGCAGCGGCAACCTATGGACAATGAGCTGAGCCATCCAACGGACGGAGATGCATGGAAAGAATTTGACAGTAAACATTTGGATTTTGCTATAGATCCAAGGAACATAAAAATCAGCATTGCCACAGATGGCTTTAATCCATTTGGGAACATGAGCATGTCTTATAGCATGTGGCCTATTTTTGTGGTGCCATACAACCTGCCACCATTGGCATGCATGGAGCAGTCCAACTTCATGATGTCGTTGCTTATCCCGGGTCCAGAGTCTCCAGGAAAGGATTTTGATGTCTTTATGGAGCCCCTCATAGAAGAACTGCTCTAACTCTGGACTGGTGTACCTACATATGCTGCCTATAATCCGGAAGAGAAGTTCAATCTACGTGCTGCAATCATTTGGTCCATCCATGATTTCCCGGCACTGCACACTCTGTCTGGGAGGATCACAGCGGGTTATCAGGCATGTGTCCATTGTGACAAAGACCCTTGCTCAAAGATACTAAGGAACAAGATCTGCTATATGGCACCGCTACTTTCTTCCCCGAGACCATCGCTGGCGAAGAAGCAAAGATTTTAATGGCGAGAATGAAACGCGTGACAAGCCAGCTGAATTCACTATAGAAGAGCCGGAGCAGCAACTTGAAAAGGTGAAAGATGTGAGACCAGGAAAGCTTTCCAAGAAAAGAAAGCATGAGGAAGGTCAATGTTGGGACCGGAGGTCTTGTTTGTGGGACCTACCATACTGGGCTGATCTGAAATTAAGGCATAATCTCGATGTAATGCACATTGAGAAAAACATATGCGAGAATCTGCTAGGGACGTTTCTGAAAATTGAAGGCAAGACAAAGGACATGGTTAGTTCTTGGATTGATTTGGAGGACATGGGCATAAGAAAAGATTTGCATCTACAGCCTAATGAAGATGAAGATTCATTTGAAATGCCACGAGCAAGGTATACAATGACTAAAGAACAAAATCTTGCATTCTGTGAATTCACAAATTTCTAGATGGTTATGCTACTAACCTAGCAAAGTGTGTTACTTCTGATAGATTCAAGCTTTCAGCACTAAAACCCATGATTGCCACATCCTCCTCGAAAGGATTTTACCGGCGAGCCTCCGAGGAATCATGGACAAGGATATATATGAAGCGGTTGCTGAGCTGGGAAATTTCTTTAGAGAACTATGCTGAAAAACACTCAAGGTAACTGTTCTGCAAAGACTTGAAAAGGAAATCCCAATTATTCTTTGCAAGCTCGAGAAGATTTTCCCTCCAGCTTTCTTCACTGTGATGGTCCATTTGGCGGTGCACTTACCAAAAGAGGCAATGCTTAGAGGCCTTGTGCAATACGGTTGGGTGTACCCAATCGAAAGAAGGCTGCTTACTTGTAAGCGTTATGTGCGAAACACGGCAAGACCGGAAGGTTCGATTGCTAAAGCATATGTCATTGACGAGTGCTTGACATTTTGCTCTAGATACTTTGAAGATGTGGAAACGAGATGGAGCCGGCCGACCAGAAATATAGAGCGGTCTGATTCGCAAAGTGGTGATGTCTCGGTTTTCAACCATGGTGTGAAACTTCTTGGAGCCTCAAAATACATGGAGGCTGGTTTGATGTCTCGGTTTTCAACCATGGTGTGAAACTTCTTGGAGCCTCAAAATACATGGAGGCTGGTGATGAGTATGAGAAGATGGTTTGGTATGTGCTCATCAATTGCGCCGAGGCTCTACCATATATCAAGTACGTTATATCTTGTGCACTCGTCATACATTTTTGCTTGGGTTGGCACCAGCCTAATGTTTCAATTCACATGTTTTGTTGGCATTGCAGGAAATGCAAGGAAGAGTTAAATTAGGAAGGAAGCCAAATTCATGTTGATAAAAGGGTTGCCAAGGAATTTGCTAAATGGTTTAAGAACCATGTGAGATCTTTAGCCACATGTTTTATGTTTTCTGTGTTATTCACCAACTGTTAAATACCATTGTTGCTAAATAGTTTATTTGTGCAGATTGGAAAGTTGCATGAGGAGAAGAAGGTCAGTGATGATCTATTTGCTTTGGCATGCTTACCGGATAAGCGAGTGAGAGTGTATTCAGCATGCATTGCTGACGGTGTCCGGTACCACATCGTTGACCGAGAGGAAAGAAGGAAGACAGAGAATAGTGGAATCGTCACCGAGGGGTCACATGATGGTGAGAACATTGACTTCTATGGTCAGCTGAGAAGCGTCGCAGAGTTGTAGTACAACTCTAGTGGAGGCATCGATCGCTCGATTGTCTTATTTCGCCGTGACTGGTTTGAGCTTGGTGGCAAGAAGAAGAGAAAGTCTTTTGTCAAATATGATGGCCACTTCAAAAGCATCAACACTGGAAGGTGCTGGTATAAGAATGATCCCTATATTCTATCAGCACAAGCAACAATGGTGTTTTATCTGCCAGTCACACTTTGGCATGGAAAATGGCGAGTTGTGCAAACCTTTCAGCACAGACACTTGTGGAGTGTGACTGAAACTGAAATGGAAAAGGGCCCCGATGGTAGTGGACTAACATACCAGGATGATGACTCTACGGAAGTTTCAGGTGCAAGCTGATGATGACTCTATGGAAGTTCCGATGCAAAGCACAGTGCGAAGGGACCGGGAACATGTTCTCATTGATGCTGCAACAGTTGAAGGCATTAAGAAAAGAAGAAATGTGGTAGCGGATGGGCATGAGAGCAAGGATGAGGATGAGGAAAACAGGACTGATCATACCATGCTGCAATATTGTAGTGACGATGAGGAAAATAGGAGTGAGCATAGAGTTCCTTTGGTTGGTATCGACAACGATGAGTAGCGAATGGACATGAAGGTAAATTTTGTCTCCTTGGTGACCTAATACTATTAATGGATGTTCCTTGTTTTGATTGGTGATCAACCTTCTCTATAGTTTTTGTTGATGTGATCCTGATGTAGTTTTTCTACTACAATTCTCTCCATGTAGCAAAATGCATGAGACTTTGGTGATGAAGAGGCAGATGGTGAAGATACAATGCAAAATCATGTAGTTTTGGTGCCATTTTGGCTGATGGTGAAGATGGCTGTAGTGACTCGGGTGCCATGTTGGCTGATACATTGGTGCCATTTTGGTGCCATTTTGTGCTGTAATATTGGTTTGGTGACTCTAGTGCCATTTTGGTGCCATTTTTGGATGGCTGCAGTGTCTATTTTGGATTGAGCAAAATATGGCTGCAGTGATCATTAATTTTAGAGAAAAATATTATTTTATTTTGTTTCAAAGCTGAAGGAGCAAAATATTGTTTTTTTGTTTCAGAAACGGTCGGAGCATGCGAGAAGGCCATTAAATGAGAAACCATGCTTGCGAGAGAAGGCACACTAGCGCTTGGGCGGTTGGGTTTTTTAGGCAACCATGCACACATCGAGGCAACCAACCCCACGTCTCCCCTCCACTAGCAACTCCCCACGACGCCAGACCGAGGTTTTTCTTCAAGGTAACTCCCCTCTGTCTCCCTCTGTCGCTCCATTTCCGCTCCCTCTGCCTCCCTCTGCCACTCCATCTACCTCCACCATCAAGCAACTCCCCTCTGCTCTATATCAAGCCCTCCCCTCTCCTCCCTCTGCTCTATCTAGGAGGACAATGGCGGAGGAATCATCGTGGAGCAACTCCCATCCATCTGGCAAGCGAATGGCATCATGGAGCAACTCCACTCTGTCTGCCAAGCATCACCATGGTGATGAGGCGTCTAGCAAGGAGTCACTGGTGGTCGACGACGATGTTCTGGTCCCCGCCAGGCAGAAGCTGGACTACACCACGGAGCTCAAGGTTGAAATCCACCTGAAGTTGCTGCTGGATGTCATCTGCACAAGCAATCTAGAAGTCGCCGACAAGAGGATCCGCGAGATGAGGATGAAGCTCGGCGGCATGTTGAAGCGCAACATCGGTGTTGATGTGGATTATACCGGGGAAGATGAACCTCCGCAGATGGCAGCAGTTCTAAAGTTATGCGTTGAGGATCTCGTCCTGGTATACCACATCACCGCGGCAACAAAATGGTAAATGCAGCAGTTCTGAAGTTTCTATAGTTCTGAAGTAGATGAATTTGATGCACCAGATTAATTTATGAAGTAGATGCACCATATTAATTTCTGAACTTGATGCAGGCCCAAGGAACTCCGCCCGGTCCTACAGGAGAAGAATCTGTACACCTTTGTCGGCTTCTGCATTGGAGGTGACAAGGAGAAGCTGGAGTTGTCCGGTTTGGAGATCAACCCCGACAAGTACATCGACCTGCAGCGCAAATGGAGAGTTCCAAACACTGGAAAGTAGTATCAAGCTTTGTCTGAGTTTGCAGCCAGCCTGATCCACCCATCCTTCAGGGCAATGAAGCAGAAAATCAATAGGCAAGAGGACCACAAACTATGGGGGATCAGCCCACTGCCAAAGCACCTCATCGAGTACGCAGCGAAAGATGCATACATCACCTATGAGGCATGGAAGAAAATTGAAATCATCAAGGAAGGTTTGGAGCTATGGCAAGAGGCGGAGGAGAATTGTGATAACCCCTACTACTAGGGGGCAGTAGTTGCTTGTGCTTGTGCTTGTGCTTGCCAGACGACGACGCCACTACTCATGCAGTTTGCTTTTGTTATGTTTGATATTATGTGTCTCAGTTTGTAGTTATGTGGTTGAACAAGTTTGCTTTTGTTATGTTGAACAAGTTTTCTATTATGTTTATCCATGTATAGTTGAAGATTGCTATTATGTTTATCCATGTCTAGTTCCTGATGGAGCTGTTGTTTATCCATGTCAAGTTGAACAAGTTTACAAAAAAGTGGTTCATGATGGAGATGTTGTTCATCCATCCATCATGTTAAGTTGAAGATTGAGCTGGATAGAGAAATGGATTTCGATGGAGCTGTTTTTTGTCAATTTTGATGTTCAAAAAAAGTTGATCAGACAATGGATGAATTCCTGATGCAAAAAAAGTTGATGGTTATAGACAAATGGCAAAAGAATATGCACGAGCAGGGACTCGAACCCATGATCGTGTGCTCATTTCTTAGTGTTTCCACCACTGGGCTAGGAAGAGGCTACTAGTATGTAATCTATGCCATCTCTTTTGAAAGCATCAAACCAGTCAAGTATCAAACACACAACTCGCTGACAAGTTGGCCCCACCCCGAGCGCTGTCATTTCCCCCACTCCCACCATAGTCACTTCCCCCACTCCTCTCCTCCTCCTTTCAGCCGCCGTCTCATCCCCACCACCAATGGGGGATCAGCCCACCACCGCCAACGAATCCTCCCCACCGCCGCCGACGACTCCTTCATCTCCCGTGGAGGTATGAATCCTCCGCTGACTCTTTCCTCTCCCGTGGTGGTTTTCTGCTGTTGTTTAGATTAGGGTTTGATTCCATTGAATTAAGGTTCTTGCCACCGCCGTTGTTTTCTATTGGATTGGATTAGGTTTTGATTAGGGTGGTTGGATTAGGTTTTGATTAGGGTGGTTGGATTAGGGTTCTTGCGGCCCACTGTTGATTGTATTGTATTGGATTAGGATTCTTTTAGAAATTTATAGTTCTAGCTTTGTTTGCCTTTTATAGTAGACATTTATAGTAGATATGGTTCTAGCTATGTTTGCCTTTTATAGTACACATGGGCACATGGGCAGATATGGTCCAAAATTAGAATAGTGATGTAGATAGAGTAGTAGCCATGTTAACAGAATTGTTCTCTGTTCAGCATGAATTGTTTTCCCATTTATAGTAGTATTCCAAATTGTAGTACCACAGCGGTGTTCTTGCCATTTATAGTAAATGTTTGCATCACTACTTTTCAGATGGCTGACTTGGAGGGTTTCGAGTTCTTCGCGATCATACTTGAGATATCCTCCAGCAGCAGGCTGGTAAATAAAAGAAGAGATCTCCCCTTCACCCGTCTCTTTATCATAACTCTGCTATTTGCTAAATCACTACTTGACACTCACTGCAGAGGCTGCCTGACACTTTTATGAAGATGCTGGACAGTCGTTGGCCATAGAAAGTGAAGCTGCGGCAGGCCGGCAGCGGGCTTCGCAGGCTGTGGGACGTGGAGGTGGTGGTCGACACCGACGGCCACATGTACCTAGATCGTGGCTGGAAGCAGTTCGTCTGTGCCTACGACCTACGACATGGATACTTCCTTTTCCTCAGGTACGACGGCAACGCCATGCTCACCATGAAGGTGTTTAACATGACTATGTGCCGCATTCGCTACCGGGACGACGATCCTGCCAGTACGCTCTACCTCTTGTACCTCTACATTTGGCTTTGTCTCACACTGATTGCTAAATAAACCTGCTTGTTGCATTTGGTCAAGAAATAGGAGCAGCAATAGCGACTCTGGCTACAACAAATGCAGCTGCGAGGATGAGGAGGAGCAGAGCGGGGATGGGGAGGAGCAGGGCTGGGATGAGGAGGAGCAAAGCGGGGGTGAGGAGGAGCAGAGCGAGGATGAGGAGGAGCAGAGCGGGCATGAGGAGGTGGCTGGTGATGACCACGCGATGCTGGTGGCTGAGGATGGCCTCGCGATGGTGGTGCCTGAGGATGGCCTCGAGATGCTGGTGGTGCCTGAGGATGACCTAGCGGTGGTGGTGCCTGACAATGGCCTCGAGATGGTGGCGGTGTGTGACGATGGCCTCGCGATGGCACATGCCTCCATCTTTTGTGATGGCAAACAGTGTTGCCAAAGAGAGGTTCCATCTTTTTTCACAAAAAAAACATTTTTCATTTTTGAATGCCAAAAACACATGTTTTTCGTGAAGCAGCTACAAAGAGGGACATTCCAAACGGCGCCATTCCATGTCTATCTCAAAGTAGACCCTATTCTATGGACGGTTGCCAAAAATCATGCATTCCCGACCCTCGTAGCTACTCCCGGCCATTCTAACAACCATCGGCCGATTCTGCTAGAACTGGCTGGAATTTGAACTACGAGTACTCCATAGCTTGCCCGTTATTTTTGCTAAAAATCATTTTTAGCTTCACAGGTAGGCATTTCATCATAGAATCACCAACATATATGCATGATCAAACCCCTAGCCACGGACGGACGATGTGACAAGTTAGACCGGTTTTTTGAAAACACCGTAAAAAATTCAAAAAAATGGGAGACCTCCGCGTCACATCATCAAATGTGGCCTACCAACTAGTAAAAATATTAAACTTGCGATACCGATGTTTTCTTGAAAAAAGTGTTCTCAAAACGACCTACCATGAACGAAGATTCATGGCTTTGAAGCCAAACGAGCAATGATATGCCACATTTGTTGAATAGTTTGTGATAATATGAACAAATTTGGCACATGCCTCCATCTTGTGATGGCAAACAGTGTTGCCCAATAGAAGTTCCAGCTTGTTTCACAAAAAAACATTTTTCATTTTTTAAATGACGAAAACACATGTTTTTCGTGAAGCGGCTACAAAGAGGGATCCAAACAGCGTCATTCCATGTCTATCTCAAAGTAGACCCTATTCTACGGACGGTTGCCAAAAATCATGCATTTCCGACCCTCGTAGCTACTCCCGGCCATTTAGACAACCATCGGCCAATTCAGCTGGAACCGGCTGGAATTTGAACTGCGAGTCCTCCATAGCTTGCCCGTTATTTTTGCTAAAAATCATTTTTAGCTTCACAGGTAGGCATTTCATCATAGAATCACCAATAGATATGCATGATCAAACCCATAGGCACGGACGGCCGCCGCGACATGTTAGACCGGTCTTTTGAAAACACCGTAGAAAATTCAAAAAAATCAAAAAAATGGGAGACCTCAGCGTCACATCATCAAATGTGGCCTACATACTAGTAAAAATATTAAACTTGGAATACTGATGTTTTCTTGAAAAAGTGTTCTCAAAAACGGCCTACCATGAACGAAGATTCACGGCTTGCAAGCCAAACGAGCAATGATATGGCCACATTCATTGAATAGTTTGTCATAATATGACCAAATTTGGCACATGCCTCCATCTTGTGATGGCAAACAGTGTTGCCAAAGAGAGGTTCCACCTTGTTTCACAAAAAAAACATTTTTCATTTTTTGAATGCTGAAAACACATGTTTTTCGTGAAGCGGCTACAAAGAGGGACATTCCAAACGGCACCATTCCATGTCTATATCAAAGTAGACCCTATTCTATGAACGGTTGCCAAAAATCATGCATTTCCGACCCTCGTAGCTACTCCCGGCCATTCTGACAACCATCGGCAGATTCTGTTGGAACCGGCTGGAATTTGAACTGTGGGTCCTCCTTAGCTTGCCCGTTATTTTTGCTAAAAATCATTTTTAGCTTCACAGGTAGGCATTTCATCATAGAATCACCAACAGATATGCATGATCAAACCCCTAGCCACGGATGGCCGACACGACAAGTTAGACCAGTTTTTTTGAAAACACCATAAAAAATTCAAAAAAAATGGGAGGCCTCCGCGTCACATCATCAAATGTGGCCTACCAACTAGTAAAAATATTAAACTTGGAATATCAATGTTTTCATGAGCTATTCGATATGATTTTAACCATTATTTGCACAAAGTTTACAAAAAACCTAAATTTTTCTGCCTCAAAACCCAAAAGAATTTCCCTCCCACCCAAAACTTTTCCCTCCACTCTCCCAAAATTTCCCTCCCTCTCCCAAAATTTCCCTCCAAAACCTTTCCCACTAACAGACGGGACCCACCACCCCCTCTCCCACTAACCCGCGGGATCACCTCTCCTCCCTCCCAAAATTTCCCCATTCCGCTCCCCTCTTCTCCTTCCCACGACCGTGCCACCCCACCGCCGCTCCGCTGCCCCTCCCCTGCTCCGCGCCGCCCTGTCCCTCCCCTGCTCTTCACCGCACCGCCACTACTCCCCTCTCCCCGACGATAGCACCATCGATGACATCGCCCGCCTCGTAACCCTAGGCCACCACGACGGCGGCCACATCGACGACGACCATAGCTTCGTCACCGATGAAGGTGGCCGCATCTACCGCTACATCATTTACCAGGTACTTCTCCCCTCGCTCCATATCCCCTTGATCTTCTAGTGTTAGGGTAGATTTTCTAGGGTTCGGTAGATCCCCATCATGGGTTCTTCTACGGTTCATGGGGATGGATTGATGGGGATAGGGATGGTTCGGTAGATCCATGGGGTTAGGGTTAGGGTTCATCTAGTACACATTGCTCTCTGGCTCATGGGGTTCTGGATGGCGATGGATCTCCTACTTTTCTTGTTCATGGGGAAGGATTGATGGTGATTCTTGTTCAGGCTAGATCTCCCGGTCCCGTGTATTTATGCAGCATGGCTAAACTATTGATGGGGTTAGGGTTCTTGTTGCATGCCATGGGTTAGGGTTTATGTTGTTGCTGCTCATGTTATAGATAGAGTAGAAGTTGCTGCTCATGTTGTAGATGGAGTAGAAGTTGTTGTGGCTGCTCATGTTGTTATTGCCTACTCAAATCTGTTAATGGCTTGTTATTTTACTACAACAGTTCTTGTGGCTGCTCATGTTATCTAGTACAAGCCTGTCATGCTCATATTTGCCATGAACAACTCCTGTTGCATGTAGTTTGCTAGCTCTAAACATTGCATCATGAATATGTTTTCTGCCATGAACCTAGTTTTTCACTAAGTCTGGAAATCTGTATCACTTGTCAGTTAGCCATGCTATTTTCCTAATGATATAAGAAGTTTTAGAAATAGTTCAGTAAGCCTGTTTTGTACTCAATGTTATCAACTATCATTCCATGTTTGAGTTCTTCATCATAATTAAATGTTGCATATAAATTGAGATGTTGATGTAGTGAAGATATTAAGAGATGATTCATATCTTTCCAGTGTACATGCATGCTTGTTTAGTGCACTTACATGCTTTCTTAATTAATAACACTACATCACTACATTGTTGATCCATCAAGTTTGCTTCACATGTATTCCATGTATGTGCATGCTGGTCCAAATGCTTTCCTTTATTGATACAAGTGCATCATTTTACTTTATCCCTCTTGTATTTGATTGTTGTTTATTCTGTTTTGCAAGCACCACCTCAAGATCATCCATGGCAAGGATGACAAGGTCAAGTAATCGGCCAACCGTTGGTATGCAACTTGCTCCTTGTGGTTATACTGTTATATTTATAAAATATGTGTCTTAATATGATAAGTGAAATGTATTGTTCTAATCTGAAGAAGTTGTCTTAATTGTGCAACTAGGATTAAATTTTTGTTGTGTTAATTGTGAATAATCTGAATAAGATGTCTTAATTGTGCAACTAGGATTAAATGTTTGTTGTCTTAATTGTGAATAATCTGAATAAGCTGTCTTAATTGTGCAACTAGGATTAAATGTTTGTTGTCTTAATTGTGAATAATTTGAATAAGTTGTCTTAATTGTGCAACTAGGATTAAATGTTTGCTGTGTTAATTGTGAATAATCTGAATAAGCTGTCTTAATTGTGAATAAGATGTCTTAAATGTTTGCTGTTAGTCTTTCGTACCCGAATAACTAGGATTAAATGATAATAAAATCTTATAAGATATGTTTGGCTGTCTGTCCATGCATTCCAACCATTCACCTAATAATTATGTTTCCTTTATCATGCAAACAGGATCTTCTCACCGAGTACGAAAAGGTTAGGGCTAGAAATATCATGAGGAACAATCGGATGTTTCAGTCTCTTGGCATCGGTGCAATAGTGTTGATGATTAGGAATTAGAATGTTGTACAAGAAGGTAGAACTGAAGAGGTTCAAGAACGTAGTGGAGTTATCAATGATGACCTAGAGTACAATCCTAAGGAGGATGGAGTTATTGATGGGGAGGAAGTGGACGATGTTGTAGTGCAGAAGACTGTTAAGGTGCAAACTCTGTCTTGCTTGGAGGGTTGTGGTTCTTGTATGCTCTGTGTTTCCTTGTGCTCACATATTTGTCTTATGATCTAATGCTTTTTTCCGTGCTATTTATACGAGGCACTGAAGTCTCTGAAGAAGAGGCCTACTATTAAGAAGACAGTCAACAAGAAGAGGAAGAGCTCAGAAACATCTGTTGCAATGCCTCCAGGAAGGGTGATGGCCCCACCTCCAGGACAAACAAAGAGGATCCTGGAACCTGATGAACCGGCACCTGCTAGATTCACGAGGCAGAAAGCAAACATGTCGGCTATGACGGACCATCAGGAAAGAACGTTGCGCATGGACACTGAGAGCTCGGTGCAAATGGGTGATGAGTTTCTGCCCATGGATGATGAAACCACTGCCTGCATGGATGAAACAGACATTGTCTGCCCAGATGAAGGAGGAGCTATCTGCATGGATGAAGCAGGCACTGTCCACACAGACCTTAGTCCTGTTGCACCTTCTATTGGCAGGAATGCTGTCATCAGTGAAGAAGAACACCAGCTTGTGCTTCAATCAGGCAAGTTCACCTTTGCAATGCTCTCTTTTACTAGTGAATTTTCCAAATGGAAGTGATCATGTATGGTTACCTATTTAGCAGAACCATTCCTGCATTTGTCGATTTCTCTTCGAATTTATGAGTTCAATTTCATTTTCAGATGCACTGACTACCAAGCTTAGACAGAGAAAGGGCAAAGGGCTAGAGAAAATCACCAAGTCGCTTGGTAGCAAGGTGCCTATCCAAATTGCCAAAGGGATGAAGCATCCAGAGAAGCCCCTGCAAGCAGCAAAGCTTGCTTCTGAGTGTGGACTCATTGCAAGAACCCATCTGCCAGTTCTTCCTCACTTCAAGGAACACAAAAAAACTCTAATCTAATGGCGGACTACATTGGGAAAGTTGTTGTAAGCTACTTGTTTTGTAGTTGATGTGCTATCTTTTTTCTATTACACCTATGCATGATCACTAATATTGTCCCTACCTTGTTTGCTGTCTTGGTAGGCAAATTTTGATATGAACACCGACTCGGGGATCATCAAGACCACTTGCAAAGATATTCTGCAAAAAAATTCAAAGAACAAACGCCATCAGATCAAGAAGAAGTATTTTGATACCGTAGCAGCAAACAAAGTCAACATCAAGTCTCCGGTGCTGGATCTGACAGATCGTAAATGGCAAGCTCTGGTGGAGATGTGGTCTACCCCAAGACAAAATGTTTGTCTCTCCTTTGTTTGCTGCTTTATGTTCTGCACATGATATGTTAGTGCTAGATCATGCTGACAGTATGCTTTTTTTGTAGGAAACCTGTCTGTCGAACAAGATGAATCAAGAAAAAGTTGTGTACCATCACACAACTGGTTCCAGGCACTACACAACACACATTTTTGCCACTATGGGAACTTTTGTCTAGAGACCTAACCGTTTGATCCTCGTTGAATAACATTTTTGATTCTTGCTGAATAACATTTTGATTTTTGTTGAAAATCATTTCAGAAAGAAGAGCAGAAGGGTGAGGAGCTGTCTGCGATTAACTTGTTCAAGGCCACCCACAACAGCAAGAAGCACGGGTTTTTGAAGCCAGTAAAGAAAGCTATAGTAAGTCACTCCATGCTTTGTCCAGCCCGTTCAAACTTTTGTCTAGATTTGGTATGCCTTGAGGCTATTTGCTAGAGCCTAAGACAGGTTTGATGCTATTTGATTCACAATTCTGTCATGCCCTATTTTGATTCACAGCCAGTTCAAACTTCTGTCATGCCCTGTTTGATGTTGTTTGACTGGTTTGTCCAGCCAGTTCAAACTTCTAGAGCCTAAGATAGGTTTGATGTTGTTTGACTGGTTTGTCCAGCCAGTTTAAACTTCTGTTATGTACTGTTTGAGTCACAGCCAGCAAGAACACAAACTATGTTCCATGCTTTGATGTTGTTTGCTACTACCTAAGATAGGTTTTCTATCTCAACAAAGATATTAGAATTTTTTGTATAGTTCTAAACAAAGGTAACATAATTTGCTGTAGCTATTTGTTGCATTTTTTATGATATGGTAAAATATCTACGTATAGAATTTGTGTGCTGGTTTGGTTACTTCAAATAATTCATTTTGTGTGTTGGTTTGGTGGCATTCTTGTTTGGTTTCTCTTGCTTGGTTTGGTTTGCAAAATGTGAAATAGATCTGCCACTAATGTCTATCATTTTCCTCCATATGCTAGTTTGAGATGGAGAAAAATAAGGACGCGCCAGTACCAGATGGTGAAGAGCCAAAGTCTGATGTTGAAATTGTTGACGAAGTGCTCAAGACCGAAGTAAAGCGAAGCAAAGGAATGTTGGGCTCCAGTCATCTACGAACAACACGACTAAAGCAAGTGTTGTTGTGGCTGCTCATGTTCGTGATCTTCAGGAGAAGCTGGAGAGGTCAGAGCTTCAAGCAGAAATGATGCAAGAAGAAGTGGTGGCAATCAAGATGAAGGCAGAAGAAGCTGAAGCTGCACGCGACAAGGAACTTGAGCTGCTGTGCAAGAAGGCTCAAGAACAGGATGAGAAGTTAGCCCACTTGATGGCTCTCTTTGGAGCTAAAGCATTATGATGGCTGAAGCATTGTCGAAGCTCTATGCTCATTTTGGTGACCATGTGAAGTTTAACCTGTCGTAGGACTTATTTTAGATAGATGGCTCATTTTAGTGATGCTGAATAGGTGAAACCGTGAAGTTATGCAGTTTGTGAACCTGTGAAGTCATGCATTTTGTGAAACTATGAAGTTATGCATTTTGTGTGAATTATTTGAGTTTTGTTTAGACCATTTTGTGAAGCTGAGCACCTGGTTCACAGGATAATTATTGAATTGGGCTCTGACCTTACTTGCAACGCAAAAAGGCCAAGGCCCAAACAAGAATTAGACTAAAATGGCTTGGGCCTAAATAAAGAGTTGACTATAAAAAAACCTAGTCTGTAAAGGGCTGCATCCCAAAAAATAAAAGGCCAAGGCCCAAACAAGAACTAGACTAAAAAGGTTGTGGCCCAAAAAATAGTTGACTAGGAAAAAAAGTGGACTGCAAAAGGCTACACCCAGAAAATCAAAGGCCAAATTATTGGGCTAGGCCCATGCACCTAAGCAAAATAAAGAGGAAAAAAACATAAAATGGTCTGAATTGTTGGGCTTGGCCCATGTAGGCGGTCAAAATGGACCGGGTTGATTCTAATTTATGACCTTCTCATTTGGTCATAATGATGCCACGTCAGCTTGCCACGGTGGATCTGACTTGGCATGGGCGGATAGCTAGTGACCAAAAAAATTGGTCGTTGAACCTATGACCTTTTTTTGGTCATAAACTTCTACGACCTTTTCAGAAGAAAGGTTGTTAATTTCCATTCTTGACCCTCAGCTTTTGACCATCAGTTTTTGGTCACAATAAGGTCACAAACGGAAAACAATGACCATTCAGTGACCAATAGTGAAGGTCACAAGATAACCTTCTTATTAACTTCATCTCCGGATAAACCTGCAAGCTGAAATAGTCCACAAATTTCTTCCATATGGATTCGGTGGATATCTGGATGTTCAGTTCCATCTTCTGCATAAGGACTAGCTAGAAGTTGTTCTAACATACCCGAAGGAATTTCATAACCAGTATTTTCAATACGTACTTTAGGTTGAGGGGCAACTAATTGTGGTTCCGGACGAGGTGAAGGTACCCCGAACAAACCCTCAAAGGATTACTTTCCATAATAACAAGTGATAGTAAATTTCAGCACATAGTATAAGTTTTTCCTTACCGATTTCCACTTACCAAGAGAGCTTCACTCCCCGGCAACGACACCAGAAAAGAGTCTTGATGACCCAAAATTATAGGGGATCAGTCGTAGTCCTTTCGATAAGTAAGAGTGTCAAAACCAACGAGGAGCAGAAGGATATGATAAGCAGTTTTTAGCAAGGTAATTTCTGTAGGCACTGAAATTGTAAGTAGCAAGTAGTTTGGTAGCAAGGCAATTTGTAATGAGCAAGTAACGGTAACAATAGGTAAGGTGCAGCAAGGTATCCCAATCCTTTGTGGCAAAGTACATGCCAAAAGTATTTCTTATGATGAGCAAAGTGTTCCTGAGGGTACATGGGAATTTCATCTAGCCACTTTCGTCATGTCTGTTTGATTTGTGTTTTCTACTTTGATAATTTGATATGTGGGTGGACCGGTGCTAAGGTCATATTCTTACTTGAACTAACAACCTACTTATGATTAACACCCTCGCAAGCATCCGCAACTACGGGAAAAGTATTAAGACAAAGTCTAACCATACCATTAAACATGTGGACCCAAATCAGCCCCTTACGGAGTAGCGCATAAACTAGGGTTTAAGTTTCTGTCACTGTCGCAATACATCATCTAATAACTACTCCACAATGCATTCCCTTAGGCCCAAGGATGGTGAAGTGTCATGTAGTCGACGTACACATGACACCACTAAGGGAATCACAACATACATATCATCAAAATATCGAACACATATCAATTCACATCAGTACTTGCAACATGACTTCTCCCATGACCTCAAGAACAAAAGTAACTACTCACAAATAATATGCATGCTCAAGATCAGAGGTGTATTGAATAGCATAATGGATCTGAACATATAATCTTCCACTAAATAAACCATATAGTAATCAACTACACAAGGTAATCAACACTACTGGTCACCCACATGTACCAATCTGAGGTTCGGTACAAAGATTGAACACAAGAGATGAACTAGGGTTTGAGAGGAGATTGTCCTATTGAACATGTTGATGAAGAATGGCCTCCCCAAGATGAGAGGGTTTTTGGTGATGACGATGGCTTCGATTTCCCCCTCCTGGAGGGAAGTTCCCCAGCGGAATCGCTTCGCCGGAGGGCAAAAGTACTCCTGCCCAAGCTCCGCCTAGAGGCAGCGGTGCTTCGTATCAAAAGTCCTCCTCTGCTTTTTTCTAGGTTTAATTGGGACTATATACCAAAAGATGGGCTCCAGAGGTGGGCCTGGGTGCCCACCCTCCACGAGGGCGCGGGCAGGGGGCCAGGCATGCCCTGGTGGAGGGTGGACACCTGGTGCCCCCTCTGGTAGTTCTTTGCTCCAGAAATTCTTATTTTATTATAAAAATATTCCCCGTGAAATTTTAGCTTCATTGGAGTTGCGCGGAATAGGTATCTTTGACGTGCTTTTTCGGGGTGCTAAATTCCACTTGCTGGGATTCTCCCTCATGATGTAAACTTTGCAAATTATGAGAGAAAAGGCATTAGAATTACTCCCAAAAGCATTATTATGCATAAAACATTATAAATAATAGTATTAAAGCATGATGCAAAATGGATGTATCAGCGGGTTATTCTCATGATAAGTGTTCTTTCTCTCGTCCTTGAACGAGAGGGGCGGTAATAGGGATTCCCAATCCTGAAAAGATATATGCAAATAATTAAACAAAACTACCCCAGAAATGTTGTTGGTATGGACGGTACCCGTGGATTCAACTAGCCGAGGAGTGTGTTTGTTCATGGAGGGGGGGGGGGTAACCCTTTACTTTTACCACTTGGGAACCACCACGAATGTGTTTAGCATGGAAGATATTAATAACTCTTGCTTGTACCGTTGATAGGAAGGGTGCACCTCCCAAAATAATATTTATCTCGGTTTTAAACAATGAGCTGTGGCAATATACAAATCCCCGCTTCCCTCTCCGAAGGGACAATCTATTTACTTTCATGTTATTTACTTTTCACATTGAGTCAACTTCTTATTCCAACCTACTTCTATTAGTTGCCAAGCATCATGTGGTGGGGAAATATCTAAGCACATATGGCCACTCAAATATATTTGATCATGACTTATTATTGTTGACAATTATCTTTATGATAAGTATGTTGGGAGGCGAAACATTAAGCCCCTATCTTTCTATGTGTTCGATGGATGCCATTTGTTTTAAAAATATGCTTTGAGTACTAGCAATCATAGAAGACTATGTGATGACTGAGTATGTGGGGCTCTTACTTAGACTTTGTTGAGAATAAGCTGAATTGCAATTGTACGGTAACTAAGAACATAGGTTGTTAAGTTTCAAGAGAATTCATTGTTTGAACCATAACATGTGAATTGGTTGCTACTTTATCATGATGAGTTTTATGATAAAAAGTTGTTGTTATGATGCTAGGAAAAGTGGTTGAAATTATCATTGACCAAACTTATGCACTATGCTAGCATTCACACTTCATAAATTATTTCTTTTATCATTTACCTACTCGAGGATGAGAAGGAATTAAGCTTGGGGATGCTGATACCTCTCCGAAGTATCTATAATTTATGAAGTACTCATGCCATATTCAACTATGTTTACAATACTTATATATGGTTTTGATGCACTTTACATGATTTATTTAGAACTAACCCGGACTGACACTGTTTTCAACACAAGTACCGTGGTGTTGTTTTTGTGGAGAAAATGAAAGTTTTGGGAATCGCCCGATACTTTTTGACGAATTTTTGGGAACAAAAGATGCACTAGATGCTTCGTGGAAGTGCCAGAAGAGCCACGAGGTGGGCACCACCCACCAGGGCACGCTAGACCCCCCCCCCCCCCGGCGCGCCCTGGTTGGTGTTCCTCACCTCGTGGCCCACCTTCGTGTGAAACCAATGCCAAAAATTCCTATAAATATAGAAAACATCAGAAATAACCCTAGACTCCTCGTTCCGCCGCCACTACAAGAAATAAGCTATCTTGTGACCTAGGAAAAAATGAGCCACGAGGCAAATTGGTCGTAAGCTGTCCAGAGGGGTCCTAACCCTAAACACCAATGACCATTTTGGTTAGAAAGGTCGTAATTTCATTGCACCAGAAGGTCATAAAGCAGATGGCACTGGTCCGGTGCCTTATTTCTAACTGATCATGACCAATATAAAAGGTCATTGCACTTGAGTTCGAATGCATTAGGATGATTAGGCATCCACCTCTGCAATCTCGCTTATGTTTCAATGTCTACATGTCATTTTTGCTGACAGGATCACACTCTGATAGGCGGGACCCATTTGACAGACGCCTTAATTTGTTTATTCGCTCGTTAAAAAAGAAGCACAGCAGGGACTCAAACCCGCGACCTGAGGTAGTGGGACAGCGCTCCCAACCATTGGGCTAGAGAAGCTCTTTTGCTCAACTATTAGTAGTATTGTATCTATTATATATCTAGTGGCTATCTTAACTCATTGACAAGTGGGACCAATTCACTCCGACGACAGCATCGAGCGGGGACTAGAGTGGCAGCTATCTCTAACACTTAGCAAAAATTGCCCCCCTCTCGTTTCTTAGGTCTAGCGTAGGCGGCGGCGGAAGCCACCGGCAGGGGTGGCAGGGCCGGGGCCGGCAACAGAAGCAACCGACAGGGATGGCAGGGCCGGGGCCAGCGGCGGAAGCAACCGACAGGGAGGCAGGGTCGTGGGCCACCGACGCTAGTGTTGCCTCGGCACGCGCCTTGCCCACGATGGCGGAAGCAACTGGCAGGGGCCGATTGGCTCGACAGGAGCGGCTCGCCAAGCATGGGGGACTCTCCGCCGCCGCCGCCGCAAGCAGGCCTCCCGGTATGCTCTCCCCCCTCTCCTCTCTCCCCTCTCCTCTCCCCCTCTCTTCTGATCTAAATCTGTTAAAGAACCCTAGATGCGCCCTGTTAGGAGTTAGGAGCTAGATGCGCACTGGTAGAAACTTCATAGATGAATTTTTTTGATGCAGATTGTTAGGAGCTAGCTAGCTTGGTCTGCAGATTGTTACGAGTTAGGTGTTCATCAGCTTGTTTGTCTACAGATTGTTTGTGTGCAGATTGTTTGTCTGCATACTAATTGTTAGGAGCTAGCTAGCTTGGTCTTTCCCTGAAACAAAATCCTTCTAAAATGTTGGTTTTGTTTGATTTGATTTATCCTTGTCAGCAATTTAAATTCATGCCAATTTCAATATTGGTTTGATTTACAAATTGGTTTGTTTCTATGTTGTGTTTAGGCAATTAGCATATCAATTTTTCTGGATTTTTAGCTGCCATTACTACCATCCATTTTCATTAATTAATGTTGATGCACTTAGATTGGTTGCTAAGTTGCAACAATTTGTTGTCTTTGGAAGATGGACAGAAGCTAGATTACAAAAGGAGTTAGAAGGTTTTCCAAAGAACATATTCAACTATGTTTACAATACTTTTATATAGTTTTGATGGACTTTACATGATTTATTAGAACTAACTCGGACTAACGTTGTTTTCAACACAAGTACCACGGTGTTGTTTTTGTGTAGAAAATGAAAGTTTTGGGAATCGCCCGAAATTTTTTGACGAATTTTTGGGAACAAAAGATGCACTAGATGCTTCGTGAGAGGGCCAGAAGAGCCACGAGGTGGGCACCACCCACCAGGGCGTGACAGACCCCCGTCCGGCGCACCCTGGTTGGTTTTCCTCACCTCGTGGACCACCTTCGCGTGAAACCAATGCCAAAAATTCCTATAAATATAGAAACCATCAGAAATAACCCTAGACTCCTTGTTCCGCCGCCGCAACTCTCTGTATCGACAAAAAACTAATCTAGAGGCGTTCCAATACCCTGCAAAAGAGGGTAGATCATCTCCGGAGGCCATCTTCATCATCCCTATGGTCTCCATGATGAGGAGGGAGTAGTCCACCCTCGGGGCTAACGGTTTGTACCAATAGCTATGTGTTCAATCTCTCTCTCTCTCGTGCGCTTAAGATGGCACGATCTTGATGTATCACGGGATTTGTTAATATAGTGGGATCATATGGTGTTGTCCCCTCTCTAACCTGTTGTGATGAATTGAGTTTTCCCTTTGAGATTTTGTTATTACCGGATTGAATACTTTTATAGATTTGAGTGCACTTGATTTATGTCTTGCATGTGGATACACGTAGTGACATTGGGGTATTCAAGTGATTCACTTGATATATGTTATGGCATCAGCTTGCGGATTCCGATGACATTGGGAATCTATGCATAGGGGTTGATTGCACGTTTTCATAGCATGTTCTCCAATAGAAATCTTGGGGCACTCTTTGAGGTTCATTGGGTTGGATTGAGTATTATGAACATGAATGTTTTTGATGCATATCATATAATTAACTCATGGATACTTGTGGTGACTAAAAGTGCGTTATATCGACTAGAGGGGGGTGAATAGGCGATTTTTACAAATTCATCACTTGAGGAATTTCAACTTTGAGGAATTTGAAATGTGATGAATAACTAGCAGCGGAATAAGTACTCAAGTGCATGAGGAACATAGCGACATCATAGTCATCATGATGAAATGAAACATGCACAGATTACAAGTAGCGTGATATAGGATAAGCAGGTGAGGAAAAAGGTAAGTTGAAGAATTTGAGGTGAGGAAATTGTGAAAGTCTTCAGTCAAATTCTTCAGACAGTAAAATTCAATTTCATCAACGGTTATACGAGGAAATGAAAGGGTTGAGGAAATAGAACCAGGTCGCTTGATGAAGACAATGATTTGATGACCCAATTCCCACTATTGTGACAGTCGTACGTCTGGTTTCGAGCGGCCTGGTATTTAAACCAGAGGACACACAGTACCAAGACACACAGTCCTTACCGTATTCTCCTTGAGCTAAGGTCACACAGTCCTCGCCCAACACTCGTGGTAAGTCTTCAGGGTAGACTTCCAAAACCCTCACAAACTCGTCACTCGGCGATCCACAATTTACTACTGGATGCTCTAGACCAAGGTCACTTCGTGATCCCCAATTGACTGCAGGAGCACTAGACCATGACGCCTAACCGTCTGGGGGATGCACAATCCTCAAAGGTAACAAGCGTCAGTTCCACACAGGAATTTCTTCAGTGATGCTCAATCACTTTGGGTTTGGTGGTTTGGTTGTTGGTTTTTCCTCACTGATGATTTTCACTCAAAGTCCTCGAAGGATGGGTTGCTCTCAAATGACAAGTGTCAGTTCTCTCTCGGAGCAGCCAACCAACTAGTGGTTGTGGGGGTGGCTATTTATAGCCAGGGTGCAACCTGACATGATAAGACATAAATGCCCCCAATGATATGACCATTATGTCTATGAGAATGATTGGGGACAGCTGGCGTTAAGCACAACAATGGTTGGAATTTCGAACTATGAAAGTCCTCATGCTTATCATGTTCCTCACTTGTAGGCAATTCGCACTGGCGAAATCCTAAGTCCTCAGTCAGGTCAATTTCCTCAGAGACCAGAAGAACTTCGTCTCTGTCACTTAAGACCTTGTCTGAACCGTAAGAGATTTCCAAAGGCTTCACTCTAAGGATTGTATAGGTTGAGGATTTTGGAGTTGAGCATCAGTTGGAAATTTTCCTAAGTATTACCTTGGCCCCCTTTAACAGTACGGTGTTTCCTATGACTCTAATAAAGGAAATGAAACTACGAAAACAAAAGTCTTCACGCTTCATATTCCTCGTTCATATCTTCAAGGTCACACCAAATTCTTCATTTTCAAAGTCTTCACAAAGTCTTCACCAAATTCTTCAGCAAAGTCTTCACTTGAAGACATACATTTTCAGGGGTCGATAATCTCCGAATATATCAAACTCCTCATCGACTTATAGAGCCTGTGTACACTCACAAACACATTAGTACCTTAACCTATAAGTCTTCAATACACCAAAATCACTAAGGGGCACTATATGCACTAACAATCTCCCCCTTTTTCGTGATTGATGACAAATAGGTTAAGTTTTCAACGGGGATAAACATATGAAGTGAAAGTACAGATTTTGAGGAATTTGATTGCAAGATATAGAAGAACTCCCCCTGAAGATGTGCATATTTGAGGAATTTGCTTTGGACTGCAAATGCACATGACAGGTTAAAACATGGAGAACTCCCCCTATATCTTGTAATTCATACACGCGTTTGAACATATGATATGAAGAACTTGAAATGTGTGAGGAAAATGGGGTCTGACGAAATTCAGCATGTATGCATTAAGGTACTTGAGGAAATAAACATGCGAGGAAATAGTTCAAAAGTTTCAGACCACCATCGGACTTAAGTTTACAACTCAACCAACAAAAGTTTCAGAAGAGCGAGAGTTGTAACTTAAACAAAAAAATAGCCCATATATAGAGACCCGCTTGAAGACTAACTCCAATTTTCTCTCCCTTTGTCATCGAAGACCAAAAGGGACGAAAAAGTGAGGACTAACACCCCTTTGAAGAATTTCATCGTGTTGGTGAGGAAGGAGTGCCAGCGTTGTCGGGGTTGTTTGTCGATGCAGGGCCTGCTGCAGTGTCGTCAATGTCTTCATCATCATCGCGCTCTCGAGATGAAGAAAATGAACTTGTGACCAACAGAGGAACTTGAACTTTCTTGAATTTCTTCTGAGGTCGACGAGCCCAGTTAGGATGTTCCTCAAGATCCAGCTCATTCAGTTCTTCAGAAGACATGAGGTGAGACAGTACGGCCCAAGAGCGTTTGAGGTTTTCATGCGCATAGTAGGGATTCCTCTTCACGGTGTTCCGTGTCATAGTCATGTTCTGCACAATTTATCCAAGTTGACGCTTCACCCACTTGTGATTGCGATCGACCTTCTGATGAAGACTTATTAGAAGCTCGCGATCAGTCATCCCTCTTGGGGCGGACTCTTGAGGTTTGTGAGTTGAGGCCTTTGCATCGGAGTCTTGAGTGGAAGTGTCATCATTGGTGGAGAAGAAAGCGGCTTTGCGAAACTGTCCATCCAATGGACGAGTGCCTTCACCAATGAGATCCTTGCCTTTTCCTTCAACTGAGGCAATTGTGCTCTTGATGACTTCAATTGGAGGGAGGAAGCCAAAGTGGTTCTGGAAATCAGCCTTGAAGGGAACTGAGGACTTTTCCCAAATGAATTTCATTATCCAAGGCGCATAGGGCTTCTGTTCAAATGGAGCTAAAGCAGCACTGGCCAAAGTCCTCATGAAGAAATCGTGTAAGTCTATAGGAATACCATGAATGATGTTGAAGAGCATATTCTTCATGACTCCTTCCACTTCTTCTTCATTTGAATCATGGCCCTTCTGAGGACATAGCGTATTTGTGAGTATATGGTAGATAGTCCTGGGCACATATAGCAGATCCTTCACAAGGAAGGTTTTTTGTTGAGGCTTTCCAGGAGGCAATGTCTTCATCAACACTTGCATCAGCTGATCTGGAAGTGTAGGCTCATCAAACAGTTTGTGAGCTTCATCTGAAGGAACTGGAACTGGTACACACTAAAGCAATTCAGAAGCTTGAGCAGTGAAGTGTGTTGATCCTGTCATCCAGTCTAATATCCAGGAGTTGATGTCTGAAGCATTTCCGCTGATATGCAATGTGACATAGAACTGAAGAATGAGTTCTTCATTCCAGTCGCAGATGTCGATGCAGAATGGGAGAATGCCTGCATCATGAAGAACTTGGAGCACCGGTGTGAATGATGTAAGGGTTTTCATGTCAGCATGAGGAATTTGGTGGTGCTCGAAGACTTTCTTCTTCTCAAAAAGAACTGATGCATAGTAGTTGAGCTGTGTTGCCGTCCAGAAGATGTTGCGACCGGCCCTTGCAAAGTCATAGGGATTTGGACCAGTGAAGAACATACGTTCATTGAAGAAATTACTCTTGAGGAATTTGGGGCGTACTGAGCCTTTGAATGGCATTCTTGGCTTCGGTTGAAGATTTGGCTTGAAGCGCCCCTTAATCTCCTTTGGCATGGGAGGAACACCTTCAGACAGAACAATTTGGAGAATTGGTTCCTCAGTTGCGGCGGGAGCATCAAGATCATCAGCCGTTGCAGTTGGAATTTCTTCAGTCGGAGCAGGCGACTAAGGAATCTGTGTCAGAGAAGTTGTCATTGGTGAATTTGGGTGTGCTGATTCCCAATATTCATCATTGATGACGGGCGTTGTATTGCCAATGTCTACGTCGTCATCAATTTCTTCAACTCCACCCTCTTCAGCAGTGAACTGAGGCTGGGGCGATGATACCTTTGGAGTTGAAGCAATGTCTTCAACTTCAATTTCTTCATCAATCTGCTCTGTCGAAGCAGCAGACTGATCTTCATCTTCATTTGGGATGACATATTCCACCCCAAATGGTATAATTTCATAGGCAGGTGCTGAGGAAATTGGTGTAGCATCAATAGGTCCAGTTGAAGAGCTTGGCATAGTCTTCAACTTCTTCACGACTGAGGTTTCTGAATTTGATGCTTTTCTCTTAAGAGTCTTTTCCTCAGCAGTGTCAGTTTCTTCAGGAATGACTGATGCAGCCGCCCTGGTGTGTTCAGTTTCTTCAGGCGCAGCAAAAGCTTGAGCTAGACTTTCAGTTTCTTAAGGCACAACAGTGGTGGTTGTCCTGGCATGATCATCAGTGGTATGGGTTTCCTCAGCATCACTCGCAGTTGCTTCTGGTGCAGAAGCATTTCCATCAGCAGTTTCATCAGGCTGAGCAATTTCATCAGCCTGATGATTTTGTGGTTGTGATCGAGTAGCAACCCTAGTGTTGTGATCCTTCACTGCAGCTTGAGCAGCCCTGACGAATCTCACCTTGGTGCCCTTCCATTCAGCATCATATCTCTCTTGATCCTCAGAGAGTGTGTGGATTTCAGACTGAACAGTGACGAGTTGATTTGGGGTCAAATTCACCACATTGTCTCTCAGAAACTTTTCCTTCCGAACCTTATTCCTCTTGGCTCTCAGAGCTTGCTCTCTTTTCCGTTTTTCTTCAGATATGAAGTGGGTGAGGACATGATCCACTCCAAGAGGCAGATTTAGTGAAGAAAGTGGGGTGCTTGGGTCTTCATGCCATATATCGGTGAAGTTGAGGATCATCTTGGGATCCAGCATGAGAGGAACAGAGCTGCCCTTTGCTATAGCAGCCTTTTGTTGACTATGCTTGATGATTTCTTCCAATTCCTCATCATCAGCTTCATCATCATCATCCTCAGAACCTGAGGGTATGGTCACCACAGCCTTGCTTGAGTGAGGACTTGGTCTTTGACCTCGTCCAGCAGATTTCTTCAGCTTCAACGTAGAAGGGCTAGTTGAAGATGTCGTAGAAGACAGAGCAGCAACCGTTCCAGCAGCTCAAGACTTTGTAGGCCGAGGCCTTTGACCTTGAGGGATCTGTTGTGAAGGTTTTGAGGTTGAAGAACTTGTCTTCAATGCAGATTTCTTCCTCATGATTTTCTTCGGAGCACTTGTAGAGGCTCCGACAGAGACAATAGCAGCAGAATCTTCATTGAATTTCTTCACTGCTTCTTTGGCTTTCTTCGCCATCTTGGCTTGCTGATTTTCCCACATGTGAGGAAAGTCCTCACCAGTCTTGATGCTAGTGGGATCAGCAATTTGATTTGGAGCAAGGGGAGGCCTGCTACAAGGAGGTTTTACTGTAAATTTCATCATGTATTTTGGAGTTACATAATGATACTCCTTCCATTCCCTTGCCCATCTCCTCTCAATTTTCTGTAGACAAATTTTTCTTTGCTTGGTCATTTCTTTGCTATGAGTTTCTTCATTGGGTGTGCAGTATTCCTCATACACGTCATCTAGGATCTCAAAGGCAGTGTGCACATTTGGCCTCTTTCCATCTTTCTGAGGTTTCTTTCCGTCAGCCATTTTCTTCACTTGAGGAATATGAACTCTTGAGGACTCTGAAGAAGTACAGAGTTTTTCCTGAAGGAGCGCTGCAAATGAGTTAAGTTGATGAGAACCTAGTGATTCATCAGCAGACATGTTGTACCTGTGAACAGAGTATAGGTGCGAGGAATTTGAAGAGGTCATATGCGTTCTCAGAAATTTTTAAATAAAACAGGTCAGAGGAATTTGACCATGGGTGTCTTTGAGGATTTTCACTAAGTGTTCTTTGTCTCAGGTTCCAAATTTGTGCAAATTTTGAGGATTCACACAATTGAGGAATCTTTGAAGAAAAGCATTACTTAGGGAAGAAACATCAAGTATGTGAAGATGTAAAGTTCTTTTAGAATAAGGTTCATAAAGAATAAACACCTTTTGAGGATATGAACAGCATTTGAGGATCAAACAAGGGCAGTAAAAATAAATTTTATTTACCCTGGTGAAGAACACGACGAACAAGATATGAGATTGGGAAGTTCGTCCGTTCAGATCTCCCACGCCCTAGCTTGGCAGAGGGAGACAGCTACAGCGGCGGCGGGATGAGGACTTCCGCGGCCGATGCGAGTATGGCGACGAAGAGGTCGAGGCAGTGAAGCTCTTCCTCACCGGCGATGATGCCTTTAGCGGCGGCGCTAGGTTGGAGCTCGGGAGAAGGATGAGATGAGGAGTAACCGAGCACAGTTGAAGGGAAGGGGGTATCTATAGAGGGAGTGAAAACCAATCTACCCAAAGATTTTGGACAAGATTGCCCCTGACCCTTGCTCTCCATGCAACAGGTGTCACCCACGTTCTGAGTAGAGGAGATTATGGGGGATCGTGGGTTATCCAGTCGTGGGAATCGGAACCGTTTGAGCGGGAACCGCTGAAAATTTTGATAGTGAAAATTTCAAATCTTTTGTTCGCAAATTCTTCAGATGTCAAGGACACAGTGAAGACTTTGAATGAGTTTCAAAGTAGAACGCATATGAAGATTTGTGAACAGACTGGGTTGAGTTTAGCATAGAGGGGGAAGGGTCCGATCACATTCACTTAGATGAAAATCAACCTGAAGAATTAGCAATAAGTGAATGTTGTTGAGGACATTGAAAACTCAAATATATATATAGTCAATGAAGAACATGAGTTTCAAAGTTTGAAGAATTTCAAAATTTGAGGAATTTGAAAATTTGAAGAATTTGCAAAAATGACGAAAGACTCAATTTTGAAGAATTTCAACTTTGGTTGGTGGCGTGACCCACCGTATAAGAATGATGATTTCAGACACCGTGTACAATTGTCATAGGGTTCTAACAATCAAATTCTTCGTTAATTTCTTCACACTTAGAGGGTTATTCTTCATTGATTGAAGAAAAACGTTACTTCGTGTGTTGCACATCAAAGTCATCAATTTTGCATAAGTGTTAGGATGTGTGTCCTTCTTCAAAGAACATTCGAAGATTCTAAGATATTTAGCTCACACCGCAACTTGGAAAATCTCTTTTCATCCAAGGGCTTGGTGAAGATATCGGCCAGTTGTTCTTCAGTGGGGATGTGGTCGATGGAGATATCGCCCTTGAGTACATGATCTCGAAGAAAGTGATGATGAATCTAGATGTGCTTGGTCTTGGAGTGCTGAACTGGGTTGTATGCAATCTTGATGGCAATCTCGTTGTCGTAGTAGAGAGGCACATTCTTCAACTTGATGCCGTAGTCCTTGAGGGTTTGCTTCATCCATAGTAACTAAGCACAGCATGAGCTAGCAGCAATGTACTCAGCTTCAGCAGTAGAGAGTGAGACGCGGTTTTGCTTCTTCGAGGACCAACAGACTAAGGATTGTCCGAGGAAATGACATGTGCCTGAGGTTGACATGCGATCCACGCGATCTCCAGCATAGTCAGCATCAGAGTATCCAACGAGGTGAAGATTTGAGCCCTTGGGATACCATAATCCAAGTGTTGGTGTGTGAGCTAAGTATCGAAAAATATGTTTCACAGCCTTATGGTGCAATTCCTTCTGTGTTGCTTGGAATCGGGCACACATGCAAACACTCAGCATAATATTAGGCCTAGATGCACATAGATACAATAATGAACCAATCATGGAGCGGTATACCTTCTGATCGAAATCTTTACCATTTTCATCAGTGCAGAGGTGGCTTTTTGAAGGCATTGGAGTTTTGACGCCTTTGCAATCTTGCATGTCGAATTTCCTCAGAATATCCTTGAGGTACTTCTCTTGGGAGATGAAGATGCCATTGTCTTGTTGACGAATTTGAAGACCTAAGAAGAATTTCAACTCTCCCATCATAGATATTTGATATTCTTCACTCATCATATAGGCAAATTCATCACTGTAACGTTTGTCAGTACAGCCAAAGATAATATCGTCTATGTATATTTGGCATATGAACAGTTCATTGTCATAGGATTTTGTGAAAAGAGTGGGGTCAAGTGAACCGGGTTTGAAGCCTTTCTTCATGAGGAATTCCTTTAGAGTGTCCTACCATGCCCGAGGGGCCTGCTTGAGGCCATAGAGGGCCTTGTTGATTCTGAAGACTTTGTCAGGATGCTTAGGGTCTTCAAAACTGGGGGGTTGAGCAACATATACTTCTTCCTCAAGCTTACCATTGAGGAATGCACTTTTCACATCCATTTGATATAAGATGATATTATGATGGTTAGCATAAGCAAGCAATATGCGAATAGCTTCAAGTCTAGCAACAGGTGCGAATGTTTCATCAAAGTCAATTCCTTCAACCTATGTGTAGCCTTGAGCTACAAGACGGGCCTTATTCCTCACCACAAGGCCATTTTCATCTTGCTTGTTGCGATAGATCCACTTGGTACCTATGATGTTATGTTTGCGAGGATCTGGCCGCTTGACAAGTTCCCACACGTTGTTGAGCTTGAATTGATGCAATTCCTCTTGCATAGCTTGAATCCACTTAGGCTCCTTGAATGCTTCATCAACTTTGGTGGGCTCTATGATAGAGACAAAGGCAAAGTTCCCACAAAAGTTAGTTAAATGTGAAGCTTTTGAGCGAGTGAGGGGACCTGGTGCATTGATGTCATCGATGATTTTGTCAATCTGCACTTCATTTGCAACTCTAGGATGAGCAGGTTGACGTGGCTGAGGACTTCCTTCAGCATGATTTTCTTCAGGTGTGTCAACATGAAAGTCTTCATTCGTTGGAATGACTTCCTCAATGGGTATGATATCTTTAGTTGCCTTCAGCTTGATGGATTCCTCAGGAGACTGTTCACCTAACACAGAAGGCAGGTGCTCTGTTTGCGAGCCATTAGTTCCATCGAACAACACATCTACAGTTTCAACAACCTTGTGATGGTAGATGTTGAAGACTTTGTAGGTGTGCAAGTCCTTTCCGTAACCAATGATAAAACCTTCATGTGCTTTTGGTGCAAACTTAGAACTGTGGTGAGGATCTCTGATCCAGCATTTTGCACCGAAGACTTTGAGATAACTTACATTGGGTTTCTTGCCAGTCATAAGTTCATACGAAATCTTCTTGAAGAATTTGTGAAGATATACCCTGTTGATGATGTGGCATGCAGTATCAATTGCCTCAGGCCAGAAGCGACAAAGAGTTTTGTATTCATCAAGCATGGTGCAAGCCATCTCAACTAGAGTCATGTTCTTGCGCTCCATGATGCCATTCTGTTGAGGAGTGTAAGGGGCAGATAACTCATGAGTAATACCAAGTTCATCAAGATATTCATCAAGATTAGTGTTCTTGAATTCAGTCCCATTATCACTCCTAATATGCTTGATCTTGACGCCGAAGTTGGTGGAGGCCCTTGAAGCAAATCGTCCGAAGACATCTTGCACTTCATTTTTGTACAGAATAATATGCACCCAAGTGTAATGAGAGTAATCATCAACAATGAAAAAGCCATACAAACTTGAAGCATTTGTTAGTATGGAGTAATGAGTGGGGCCAAAGAGATCCATGTGAAGCAATTCAAAGGGTCGAGTCGTGGTCATGATTGTCTTCGAGGGATGCTTGGATCTGATCATCTTCCCAGATTCACATGCACCGCAGAGGTGGCCCTTGAGGAATTTGAAAACCCTCGATGCCAATGATGTGCTTTTTCTTCACGAGCGTGTGCAAGTTCCTCATGCCCGCATGTCCAAGTCATCGATGCCACAACCAACCTTCTGAAGACTTTGCAAGTAAGCATGTGACAGGTTGAGGACCTCTAGAAAAATCAACAATATACAAGTCTCCTCTTCTAAAGCCTTCGAAGACTTTGGAATTTTCAGATTCCATGATGACAACACAACGATATTTTCCAAATACGATGATCATATCAAGATCACAAAGCATTGAGACAGACATAAGGTTGAACCCAAGGGATTCAACAAGCATCACCTTATCCATGGTTCGGTCCTTTGAGATAGCAACCTTACCAAGTCCCAATACCTTGCTTTTTTCCTTTGTCTCCGTAGGTGATATGCTTCAGAGGAGATGGAGTGAATGGCAAATTCATCAGTAGATTCTTGTCACCAGTCATGTGGTTTGTGCATCCACTATCGAGGACCCACTCAGTAACTTTTGGAGTATCGTCCTGCAGATGAATTAGTACAACTTATGAACTCATATGCTTCAGAGTGAAGAATATGACATCAATTTCATCGGATAGGATTTCATAACACAAGATAGTAAGCAAGTAGTGTGAGGATGTGAGAAATGAGGAATTGATTTCATCATGGTTAGCTTGCGTCCTTTCAAGCATTTCCTCGGGTCTCCACCAAGTTCATCAGATGTTCAGTTTCATCTGGAGACCTGACCCTGCATAAGAAATTAGTTCAATTTCTTCACCACCCACATCTGGAGGGGTGGCAAAGAGTTCATCATTCTGCGAGCACCATGTGAGAAAGGAGGCATTGAAGTAAGTGTGCTTCGTTTCACAGGGCGAGGATTAGAGTACTCAAATGAATAAGCAGAGAAATTCTTCGAGGACTTATGAACATAATGGTTTGAAGAATAATGCACATATTCATAACTCTTTGATTTTCCTGCGAAACAGAAGCATTAGCGCGAGAATGATATTTTTGACCATTTGAAGAATTTGGTCCAAATGAGGACTTTGTTTCATATGAGGAATTTGATCTGGGGTTCCTATTCTTCATGAGCGATGTCGTGAGGACATTCACTTGAAGATTTTGTATGTAGCTCTTGGGAACCTAGATGTTCTTCATAGGAGAACCGTTCCTGCAGTTAGTTCCAACAAATCTAGCAAATACTTCACCTTTCTGATTTTTGAAGAATTTGTAGTTGGAGCCAAGTGACTCATCAGAGGAATATGAAGTTTCACACGTAAAGCCAGATAAATTGGATGGATCTACAGGAGGTCCTTTCGCAGCAACCCATGAGATATTGGGATACTGCTCAGGTGTTCAGTAGGATCCATCAGCATTGAGTTTCCTCACAAAGGCTATACCCTCTTTCCTAGGGTTCTTGTTCAGTATTTGCTTTTTGAGGACATCGCAAAGGGTTTGATGCCCTTTGAGACTTTTGTACATTCCTGTCACATACAATTCCTTCAACCCTGCATTGTCGTCAGTGATACTTGTAGTGTCCTCAGATGAGAAATTTGAAACCACTGGAATAGTTCAAGACTTTGCAGCAATAGAACCATTTGAACATTCAGGTGAAGAATTAGCAGTTTCACGTTCGATGCATTTCAAACAACGTGGAACGAACTCTTCCTGAGCGGTACTAATCTGTTGAGCCAGTAAGGAATCATTTTCCCTTTGGAGATCCTCATGTGACACCCTCAGTTTCTCAAGATCTTGCTTTCTTTGAAGAAATTTATAAGAAAGCTTCTCATGATCGTCTAAGAGGTCGTTATGATGACTCTGAAGGTTATCATACTTCGTCTCAAGACTTTTGAGATCGTCAGACGGAGTTTGAGTCCGAACCACTTCATAGTTCAACAAATCATCGCTTTTGTCTAACATTTTCTGAAGCTTTTCAAGTGCACTTTGTTGCTTAGTGGCAATTTTAACAAGTTTAGCATAGCTAGGTTTCACATATTCATCAGATTCATATTCACTTGATTCAGATGAGGAATGATGTTTGTGTACCTTTGAGCCTTTTGTCATGAAGCAATAGGTGGGAGCATAATCATCATTGCTGACGTAAGAGTCATTGGAGTAGTCATATTCTTCATCGTTGAAGATGGACTTGCTGACGAAAGCAGTAGCGGGAGCAAGGCTAGCGACATCAGATTCTGATTCCTCCTCAGATTCTTCCTCTTCTTCATATTCTTTAGATTCTTCCTCAGAATCCATTTCCTTGCCGACGAATGTCCGTGCCTTTCTAGAACCATTCTTCTTGTGCTTTGAGGATTTTGAAGATGAGGACTTTGCAGATGAGGACTTTGAAGATTTCTTGTTTTTCTTCAAGTCATCAGAACTATCATCCTTGTATTTCTTCTTCTTCTTTGAATCTTTTTCCCAGAGAGGACAGTCAGAGATAAAGTGACCAGGCTTCTTGCAACGATGACAAGTTCTTTTCTTGTAGTCTTCTGAGGAATCTGATTTCCTCAAGCCACTTTTTGATGACTTTCCAAATCCACCTCTCCTTGAGAACTTCTGGAATTTCCTCACAAGCATTGCTAGTTCCTGACTTAGTTCTTCAAGATCACCAAGGCTGCTGTCAGAATCTTCTTCTTCAGATGAGGAAATTGCTTTTGCCTTCAGAGCACGAGATCTTCCATAGCTTGGCCCGTAGAGGTCTCTCTTCTCAGCTTGTTGAAATTCATGAGTATTGAGTATCTCAAGAATGTTAGCAGGATCAAGTGCTTTGTAGTCTCCACGTTCTTGAATCATCAAAGCCAGAGTATCGAATGAGGAATCAAGAGATCTTAGCAGTTTCTTCACCACTTCATGGTCAGTGATATTGGTGGCACCCAGTGCTTGAAGCTCATTGGAGATATCAGTGAGACGATCAAAAGTTTGCTGAAAATTTTCATTGTCAAGTCTCTTGAAGTTGTTGAAGAGATTGCGAAGAACATCAACACGAGAGTCACGTTGAGTGGATACACCTTCGTTGACTTTGGACAGCCTATCCCAGATAAGCTTAGCAGTTTCCAAAGCACTTACTCTGCCATACTGACCTTTGCTCAGATGGCCACAGATGATATTCTTCGCTTGAGAGTCGAGTTGCTTGAATCTCTTGACATCAGCAGTAGTGACAGTGGGAGTGACAGAGGGCACACCATTTTTGACAATGTACCAGAGATCGTTGTCAATAGCTTCAAGGTGCATACGCATCTTGTTCCTCCAGAAGGGGTAGTCCGTCCCATCGAAGGTAGGACACCCCGCGGAAACCTTGATCATACCTGTAGTCGACATAACTAGAACTCCAGGTGGTTAAACCAAAATCACACAGAGCGAGGGAGTACCTGCTCTGATACCAATTGGAAGTGCATTATATCGACTAGAGGGGGGTGAATAGGCGATTTTTACAAATTCATCACTTGAGGAATTTCAACATTGAGGAATTTGAAATGTGATAAATAACTAGCAGCAGAATAAGTACTCAAGTGCATGAGGAACATAGCGACAGCATAGTCATCATGATGAAATGAAACATGCGCAGATTACAAGTAGCATGATACAGGATAAGCAGGTGAGGAACAAGGTAAGTTGAACAATTTGAGGTGAGGAAATTGTGAAAGTCTTCAGTCAAATTCTTCAAACAACAAAGTTCGATTTCACCAACAGTTATACGAGGAAATGAAAGGGTTGAGGAAATAAAACCAGGTAGCTTGATGAAGACAATGATTTGATGACCTAGTTCCAACTGCTGTGACAGTCGTACGTCTGGTTTAGAGCGGCCTGGTATTTAAACCAGAGGACACACAGTCCCAGGACACATAGTCCTTACCGTATTCTCCTTGAGCTAAGGTCACACAGTCCTTGCCCAACACTCGTGGTAAGTCTTCAGGGTAGACTTCCAAAACCCTCACAAACTGGTCACCCGGCGATCCACAATTTACTGTTGGATGTTTTAGACCAAGGTCACTTCGTGATCCCCAATTGACCGTAGGAGCACTAGACCATGATGCCTAATCGTGTGGAGAATGCACGGTCCTCAAAGGTAACAAGCGTCGGTTCCACACAGGAATTTCTTCAGTGATGCTCAATCACTTTGCGTTTGGTGGTTTGGTTGTGGGTTTTTCCTCACTGATGATTTTCACTCAAAGTCTTCGGAGGATGGGTTGCTCTCAAATGACAAGTGTCAGTTCTCTCTCGGAGCAGCCAACCAACTAGTGGTTGTGGGGGGTGGCTATTTATAGCCAGGATGCAACCTGACATGATAAGACATAAATGCCCCCAATGATATGACCGTTATGTGGATGAGAATGATTGGGGACAGCTGGCGCTAAGCACAGCAACGGTCGGAATTTCGAACTATGAAAGTCCTCACGCTTATCATGTTCCTCACTTGTAGGCAATTCACACTAGAGAAATCCTAACTCCTTAGTCAGGTCAATTTCCTTAGAGACCAGAAGAACTTTGTCTCTGTCACTGAAGAACTTGTCTAAACCATAAGAGATTTCCAAAGGCTTCACTCGAAGGGTTGTATAGGTTGAGGATTTTGGAGTTGAGCATCAGTTGGAAATTTTCCTTAGTACTACGTCGGCCCCCTTTAACAGTACGGTGTTTCCTATGACTCAAATAAAGGATAAGAAACTACGAAAACAAAAGTCTTCACGCTTCATATTCCTCATTCATATCTTCAAGGTCACACCAACTTCTTCATTTTCAAAGTCTTCACAAAGTCTTCACCAAAGTCTTTAGAAAGCCTTCACCAAAGTCTTCACTTGAAGACATACATTTTTAGGGGTCGATAATCTCCTAATATATAAAATTCCTCATCGACTTATAGAGCCTATGTACACTCACAAACACATTAGTACCATAACCTATAAGTCTTCAATACACCAAAATCACTAAGGGGCACTAGATGCACTAACAGTGACATTGGAGTATCTAGGTGACATTAGAGTTGGTTGATGCGTATCATATGGTGTTATTCTAGTACAAACTCTTTGATAGATCGACCGGAAAGGATAACCTGGTTATTTTAGTATGAACTCTTGGATAGATCGATCGGAACGGATAACTTTAAGGTGGTTTCGTACCGTACAAACAATTTCTTCTCATGTTCTCCGCTAGATAAGAACTTTGGAGTGATTCTTTGTTGCACGTTGAGGGATGGTTATGTGATCCAATTATATTAGCATTGTTGAGAGATTGCACTAGCGAAAGTACGGACTGTAGACCTTATTTACAAGCATTTATACAATGTTTTGCTCGTTGTTTATCACTTGTTACCTTGCTGTTTTTATATTTTCAGATTACAAAAACCTATATCCATCATCCATATTGCACTTGTATCACCAGCTCTTCACCGAACTAGTGCACCTATACAATTTGCCATTGTATTGGGTGTGTTGGGGACACAAGAGGTTTCTTGTATTTGATTGCCGGGTTGCTTGAGAGAGACCATATTCATCTTGCACCTCCCACGGATGATAAACCTTAGGTCATCCACTTGAGAGAAAATTGCTACCGTCCTACAAAACTCTATGCTTGGAGGCCCAACACGAGTCTATGAGAATAAAGTTGCGTAGTAGACATCACTCACTGCGCAGTCCGCCGCCACCACCGTCGTCGTGCCACGGTTTTCGAGGATGAGAGCAACAACAACTTGGCCAACCTGCAGGACATCAGCTCCCTCCTCGGACGACATGAAATAACAGGTAAGTGGTAGAGCTAGGTTAGGGTTAGGGTTTCTCTTTGGAGGATTTGGGGATTTGGTTTTTTAATTTGGCACATTTTTTATGTTGGTTCGATAGATTTCTTCTAGCATCGTAGACGAAGACTACATGGACATCGAGACGTCAGCCATGGATCTATGCATGGAGCATCGGCTGCCGACTGAGTGTCGTATAGCATTTGAAGGATTTGTGACGGTAGGAGGTTTTTAGTTTGTGCTCAGCCCATAAGAATCATTCACATATTTTGTTATTTGCATTTTGCATTGTAGGATCTTCTGATGATGGTGATAGTTTAGTCAGTTTTGGGTTGCTCCGTTTAGTTGTAGGCTTTGTTTAGTCAGTTATTGATGATGGTCATTGTTCATTAGTAATGATGATGGTCTTGTTGGAAATATGCCCTAGAGGCAATATATAAAGTGTTTATTGTTATATTTCCTTGTTCATGATAATTGTTTATTATCCATGCTATAATTGTAGTGATCGGAAACACACTGCATGTGTGGGTGAATAGACAACAATGTGTCCCTAGTATGCCTCTAGTGAACTAGCTCATTGATCAAAGATGGTCAGGGTTTCCTAGCCATAGGCATGTGATGTCATTTGATAATGGGATCACATCATTGGGAGAATGATGTGATGGACAAGACACAAACTACAAACGTAGCATATGATCATGTCAGTTTATTGCTACTGTTTTCTGCATGTCAAAGTATATGTTCCTATGACCATGAGATCATGCAACTCACGGATATCGGAGTCATACTCTCATGTCATAGTCCTTGATTAACTCTAACCATCTCCTCTGTCTGAGGTTCAACTCCTTCTGTGTGAAAATATATTTCAGGCTCTTATGGTCGGTGTAAACATCACAACTATTTCCTATAAGAAAATGTCTCCAGGTCTTGAGTGTGTGCACTACGGCTGCTAGTTCCAAATCATGGGTGGCATAATTCAACTCATGAGGTCGTAGTTGTCTGGATGCATAAGCTACAACCTTTCCATCTTGCATGAGTACTCCTCCAAGTCCTTGACGTGAAGCATCACAATAAACTTGGAAGTCCTTCCGAATATTGAGCAAAATCAACACTGGGGCTGTGACCAAACGTTTCTTCAACTCCTGGAAACTGGCTTCACATTCCTCAGTCCAGACATACTTGGATTCTTTCTTCAACAACTCTGTCATGGGCTTGGCTATCTTTGAGAAATTCTCAATGAACCTCCGGTAATATCCGGCAAGTCCGAGGAAACTGCGGATCTCCTTAACTGAGGTGGGTGACTTCCACTTGGTGACGGCTTCAACCTTAGCGGGGTCTATGGCTATTCCTTCTCCGTAAATAACATGTCCAAGGAATCCGACTTCCGTCAGCCAAAATTCACATTTGCTGAACTTGGCATATAATTGATGCTCTCTCAGCTTCTCCAGAACTAAACGCAGATGTTTCTTGTGTTCTTCCTCGTTCTTGGAGAATATCAAAATGTCATCGATGAACACCACGACAAACTTGTCCAAATATTCCATAAACACTTTGTTCATCAAATTCATGAAGTAGGCAGGAGCATTAGTCAAACCAAAGGACATGACTGTATACTCGTACAAGCCATACCTTGTGGTGAAAGCTGTTTTGGGTATATCCTGTTCACGAATCTTCAGTTGATGATACCCTGATCGAAGATCGATCTTAGAGAATACTTTGGCGCCTACTAGCTGATCAAACAAATCATTAATCATCGGCAGAGGGTACTTGTTCTTGATAGTCACCTCGTTCAAGGCATGATAATCGACTACCATTCTCAAGGTTTTATCCTTCTTCTCCACCAAAAGAACTAGGGCTCCCCAAGGTGAAGAACTTGGACGTATATAACCTTTGTCCAATAACTCCTTAATTTGCTTCTTGATTTCCAACAGATCATTTGCGGGCATCCGATAGGGTCTCTTGGAAATTGGTGCTGTCCCTGGCTGTAGCTCTATTAGAAACTCAATCTCCCTATCTGGTGGCATTCCTGGTAATTCTTCCGGAAATACATCGAGAAAGTCTTTTACCACAGGTACTTCCTCCTGAACAACTCCTATGAGGGAATTTAACCGTGCACTCATCTGGGTGCGTCGGGATACATACTTAATCCTCTTGTTCTCCGGGGTGGTGAGTGAAACAGACTTGCTGGGACAATCAAGGTTTCCTTCATACTTGGTCATCCAATCCATGCCTAGGATTACATCCAATCCCTGGGATTCTAAGACGATGAGGTCGGTGGGAAAAACATGGTTTCCTATGTGAAGTTTCAAAGCATGGCATCCTATTCCTGCCATCATCATACCTCCTGGGGAACTGACCTTAATGGGCTGTCTAAGGGTTTTGGTGGGCAAACCATACTTATCCACAACTACCCTTGATATGAATGAATGAGTTGCACCGGAATCAAAAAGTACTGTAACTGGACGTGAATGCAATAAAAACTTACCAACCACAGTCTCGGGTTGATCATAGACTTCTTCCACGTCGAGGTGGTTCACCTGGGCACGAGGAAAAGGGTTTGGCTTCTTGGCTGCGGAGTTGCCGTTTCCATTTCCCTGCTTGCTCTGGGGACATTCAGTAGCATAGTGCCCTGTCTTCTGGCACTTGAAACAGGTGATGTGGCTCAGATCCTTATGAGTAGGAACGTGACGGTGCTGGTTGTTGTTCCCATTCCCATTGTCAGTCTTGAAATTGCCATGGCTGGGATGGGCATTCCCATTTCCTCCATGGTTATGCACAACATGAGTGTGCCTTCCAAACTTACCGGTCCCTGATCCGGTATTCCCTGAGTACGGGGAGTAGCGGGGCTTATGATGAGCTCCAGAGTTAAACTTCCCCTGAGTGTACTTCCTCTTGCGGTTCTCAATTTGCTGCTGTTTACCCTCCAAGATGAGGGCCTTGTCCACCAGCTCTTGGTAGTTGTTGAAATTAGCCACTACCAGCTGCATGCTCAACTCATCGTTGAGTCCTTCCAGAAATTTCTCTTGCTTGGCCGCATCATCGGCCACATCTCCTGGTGCATAACGGGCCAACATGCTGAACTCTTCCACATATTGGGCCACGGAGCGATTACCCTGGCGCAAGTTGCGAAACTCGCGCTTCTTCATACTCATGGCTCCAGCTGAAACATGTGCGGTGCGGAAAGCTTGCTGGAACTGCTCCCAAGTTACATCAGCAATAGGATATGTGGTGGTGTAGTTCTCCCCCCATGAAGCTGCTGGTCCATCTAGTTGATGTGCGGCAAATCGCACCTTCTCAGCATCAGTACATCCAGCGGTGACAAGTTCTCTCTCCATCTTCCGGAGCCAGTCATCTGCCACAATGGGCTCAGTGCTGCTGGAGAAAGTTGGAGGGTTCAACCTCAGAAAGCGGGTGAGATTGTCAGTCTGGGGTGGATGTTGATGGTTGTTGTTGTTCTGGTTGTTGGTCTGATTCTGGATCAATAGCTGCATCAGTGCATTCTGCTGCTGAAGGAGTTGCGTGAGTTCCGGCGGGAAGGTGAAGTCGGACTCAACTCGTGGAGGCATCTTGCTGTTTTCAGAGGGGTGAGAATTAGAATAGAACAAGGGCCTAAAAGGAGAAATTCACTACCCATATGCAATGCAACAAACATATCACACCAAACACTCATTCATTTATTCAATCAATGTCAAACATTGGGAATACAAGTCTCAAACAACTAAGCATCGACCTACGCTTTTAACGTTGAAAAATAAAAGATACATGGAGGGCATAACTAAAGTTTTTCCTCAGAAGTACATGGTGACTGAGTCTCCTCCAGTGGTGCTCTCCTCATAGTCATCATCGTTGATGAAAGGAGCCAAGTCTCCCTCAGGATGAAGATTTTCACCCATGTCCATCTGTTCCTCCAAAGTGGCGATGCGAGTGTTCAGCTTGTCGATCCTCTCTAAGAAATCCTTCACCTCATACTCATGCTCGTACTCGGCTTCCCATAAGTCAGCTTCAAGGTCAATCTCGCGGTTCATCAGATTCTTGATTGTCTTCGTATCAGCACGAACTCGAAGCTCCAGAGTCCTGATGTGAGTCTCCAGGGTCTGGATATATGACATGGTGGAGTCTCCAGTGGGAGGGGTTATGATGTTGCCATGGGCATCTTTGCGGCAAACCATGCTGAGTCCTGGTGAAATGATTCCACCTCTGTATTCCTCCTGAATACGTCCAAGGGCACGATGAATGGCCATGTCTCTTCCAAGTATCCAGCTGGGTGCCACGAACTTGAAGTCGATGGGTTTCTTCCGATTCCCAAAGGTCTTCCCTGGGATGTGCACCTCGATCCTGTAGCGTCCATCTTGTGGAAATGACATGATAGGAGTCCCGGTGATGCTTGGCAAAGCAATCCTCACGTATTTGACGATCCTCATCAACTCCTTACCAAAAGGCATCGTTGTGTCAGGCTGGCAAAACTCCGTGATCAACACTGGGATGAAGGTGGCCATCTATAAATTTTGAAATAATCGGAGAGGAGTCAGAAACGAGTAGATGAGAGTATAAGAATTTTAAAGACAAAGAGAAACAATCCTAAGGCTTTCCAGTCATAGAGGTTACGTCCTACGGTCAGCGTGTGCTCTGATACCATTTCTGTAGCGACCCGACCTGAAAGGTCAAGTCTCCGGTGTTTCCGTACCATCCCAAGATCATGCTGGTACACACACGGTACATCAATGTATATATCAAAGGGAAATCACACAACAAATATATTAATCAAAATCTCATTTCAAGTCCTTTATTACAATAAAAATTACAATAAAGTGGCTAAAATCCAACTCATGAGAATATCTAAATCTTGCGGAAGCGTCGAAGGTAGATGAGTCCATCTGACTCCAAGGGCATCTCACTGAGCATAGAACGTGTCCTCACTCCTGGTCGGAAAAGTACTCTGCAACATGATACGTTGCAGCCATGTAGGTCAGCATATGGAATATGCCGGCAAAGTCACAAGAGAGGGGTGAAAAAGATAATCATCTAGTCTATATGCATATATGGCAGGTGGGGTAGAAAGTTTTGCGTAAAGCCAAGTTTTTCCTACATCAAGGGAGGGGCTAAGCAAAATATTACTAAGTTGGTTGATTAATGTGATGGTTCCACCAACCAATTCTCATTCCCAAAATTATTAATACCCACATCATCATTATTAATTGTGTTGAGAGTTCCGGAAGTTTCAATTCCTTTGGCTCAAGTCGTCCATGACCGTGGACACGGCTAATCGATTAGGTTTTGAATACTCTGCAGAGTTTTGCACACGTTCCCCACAAGATTTGGTCGCCTCCGTTTGATTTCTCGCACTTCAGGGTGTTTGAGAAACGGATGACCAAAACATGGTCTTCCAAAGGGTTTCCCTGCGACTCTGTCGGTGCCCATCCTTTCCTACCGTTCTTCTACCTCTCGTAGCACCGCCTGTCCAGGGTCACCATGATATTCAACCAAGCCAGAGCCCATAATGACTTGTGGCTGTGCAGGTAAGCCTTGGGTTTTAAAGCATCCATCCATCTCTTTGTGCCTGGGTGGACCTTTCCGCGTGAATACTGGCCATCTCCAGCATCACCTAGGCAAATCCACTGGTTTCTCCAGGGTGCCGTTCAACCATCATCCACCCAGAGGTATGTTGAAAACTCGGAGTCTTAAATCTTGATCATTATGTAGGTCTTGAAATTATTAACTCTCTCAACTCTCATGAATCACACAACCAACCCCGTCTACTAATAGCATAGAAAAAAGGTAAAACAACGTTTCCCGGTGCCAATGTGTCAAAGAGGTTGAGAAGGTACCTACCACATGATACTACAACAATGTACCCAAGTTTCCAACTAACCTATCTTGCATGCAATTGGGGATATGGTAGAACTAATGCATATAAAACATGGGTAAACATGGTCAAAGTGACTTGCCTGATTGATGATCTTCGTATGTGAGTGACTCTAAGTAACAAGCTTCGCACTTCGGATAATCTAACGAAGCAAACAAAGCACTCAATAAGCATACAACAAAATAACAACTCATAACATTCAGCAAACAAGTATTAACAATCAAGGCAACAATGCACAAAAATCACTAGCAAGAAAACACACAAAGTTTTGTTTACTAGGAGGTGATTGATAAAACACTACTAACATAATAAAACTATTTTGTAATAACAAAACAATTGTTGACAGCAAGGAACAATAACATATTTTTTTAATAAACAGAAGAAAATCAATTTAAGTTTGTTGGGAAAGCTTTTGTAAAGTTTGTAAAAGTTTTGATAAACACTGAATGAAACAACTATAGTTTTACTAACAAGAGAGCAAAACCAAACTTATTATTTATTAGTAAAACATGTTCTTAACAGAAAAGAATTTACAAATAAACTTGTTTTAGAAAACAAAATTAAATTATATAAAACCCTATTAAAAGAATCTATTACTAAACTAGGTTTTTTAATCAAAATAACCTATTTGGAAAGAAGTTGTGATTCCTATCTTAACAAGGAAATAAACTAAACAATTTTATATTTTTATTAACAATAATTAAAACACTAAATGTATAATCAACAGAACCTACTAAACAAATTAAAACTAAATCTAAGTTAAACTAACTAAAACTAAGTAAATAAAACTATACTATAATACTAAGCAGATTTTATTTATAGCTAGAACACTAATCAAAATCATCCTAAAAATCCTCAAACTAAACATGGTGATAGTACTAACCAATATCAAACAGTAGCAAAAAGATTCATATCAAAATCTATTTTCAAACTCTAGTTATTCAGATTTGAAGATTTTGAGCAAATTTGATTCAATTCAAATTTTATAGTTCAAATTTGAAATTTAAAAGTACAGGGTGAAACTACATGAAAAATGTGAGCTATTGCAAAAAGAATCAACTCAAAATATTAAACAGGTTAAAAGTTATAAGCAAAACAAAATTTGAAATCATTCTGTTAATTAAAACAAAAACAGGAAAGGAAAATGATTTGCAACGGCCAGGGGGCTACGTGGCGCTGTCCGATTGGTGGCTAGGGTGTGCGCGCGAGTGCTTTCGGGCGGGCGACCGGTCGGTAGAGGATACCGGTTCGGATTTATTTCCGATCTAATCTGAGGCGTTGATTCTGGATCCGAGGGTCGAGGGAGCTTACGGGGAAAAGGTGGCCGGCGTCGGAGGTCTCCAGCGAGTCCGGAAGCGGCGAAGACGACGGCGAGGTGCTCCGGTGGTCGGGGAAAGCAGCGAAGTGGTCCGGGCGACGGCGACGGGTCTCCGGAGTCGACTGGTGGCACGTGTGGGTGGAACGGTGGTCGGAACCGACGGCTACGGTCGACGGGAGCTTCGGTGGGGTGGCTACTCCGGCGAGCAATTGGGCAGCGCCTCGGCGAGGGACAGAGGGGGATCGGGGGGAAAATGAAAGGCGGGGCTGTCCGGTACTTATAGGGTGCTCGAGGGGTGCGGGGGAGGAGAGCGGAGAGAGATCCGGGGGAGAGGGAGTAACTGTCGGCGAAGTCCGGCGCGTGCGGGGAGGAAGGAGATGACCGTTCGGGTGAAACGATCGGTCGGGTGGGGTCCAGTGGCAGCGAGTGGGAGGGCGAGGTTTCCGCGTCGGTCGGCCGGCGCGTATTGAATTCGCGAAATAAAGCCTGCGGGCCGGCCCGTTTAATACAGTAACCGTTACCGTTTTTCCTTTAATGATTTTCCAGAGACATTCAAAAACATTTAAAGCATTCAAATCGTCTCTAAATATAAGGGTATTATATATCAAAATTAACATAATAATAAATGCTATTTAATGAACATTTTTATTCTGTCATTTGAACACTTTGAAAAAAAAATATTTTCAGAAATTGCCTAATTGTTTTTAAACCCTTTTTGCAAATATTTTCAAAATAACTCTTGGTTATTTTTGTTCAAATAGATCACCAATTTGTCCCTGGTGTGGAGTGTCATGTTACTCCTCTCTTATTTTGAACATTTAACCAAAATTTCCAATAGGTAAAAGCAACATAGGGAAAGTAGAAAGGACTTTCAGAAATTTGGAAAAGGCATTTCAACAATCACTTACATTCAAGAAATGATGATGATAGATGCATAGCTATATTTCATAACATTCCAAAATGGAATTTTGGGATGTTACAAATAGTCTAAGTAACCTTTGCATATTTATGTTGTAGATCAATGGCTCGCGCAGTAGCACCCCTGAATTTTAATGCGTTCCTAGAGAAAGCTAAGTTGAAAGATGACGGAAGTAACTTTGTTGATTGGGCCCATAATCTGAGGATTATCCTTACGGCTTCCCAGAAACAATTTGTCCTTGATGCACCGCTTGGTGACCAACCAGAAGACATGACCTCCGAAGACGTTAAGAACGCTTGGGAGGCTCGTGCTGGAGACTACTCAATAGTTCAATGTGCAATATTGTATGGCTTAGAACCGGGACTTCAAAGACGTTTTGAACGTCATGGAGCATATGAGATATTCCAGGAGTTGAAGTTTATCTTTTAGAAGAATGCCCGGATCGAGAGGTATGAGACCTCCGATAAATTCTATGCTTCCAAGATGGTGGAGAACGGGTCTATCAGTGAGCATATACTCAGAATGACTGGGTACTCAAACCGTCTAGCTGAGTTGGGAATTGCCCTTCCGCAAGAGGCGATCATTGATAGAGCTCTTCAATTACTGCCACCTAGTACAAGAGTTTTGTGATGAACTATAACATGCACGGGATGAACAAGTCATTAGCCGAGCTGTTTGCGATGCTGAAAGTCGCTGAGTCTGAAATCCAAAAAGAACATCAAGTGTTGATGGTCAATAAAACCACTAGTTTCAAGAAAAATGGCAAGGGCAAAGGCAAGAAGGGTAAAACCAAGAAGGATGGCAAAGCAGTTGCTACTCCTACAAAGAAGCCTAAGCATGGACCTAAGCCAGAAACTTAGTGCTTTCATTGCAAGGGAACTAGTCACTAGAAGCGGAACTGCCCCAAGTACCTCGCTGACAAGAAGGCGGCCAACGACAAACAAGGTATATATGATATACATGTTACTGATGTGTACCTTACTAGTTCTCGTAGTAGTGCCTGGGTATTTGATACCGGTTCGGTTGCTCACATTTGCAACTCAAAGCAGGAACTACGGAATAAACAAAGACTGGCAAAGGACGAAGTGACGATGCGCGTGGGAAATGGTTCCAAGGTTGATGTGATCGCCGCCGGCACGCTCTCTCTTCGATTACCATCGGGAATAGTGATGAACCTGAATAATTATTATTTAGTGCCTGCGTTAAGCATGAACATTATATCTGGATCTTGTTTATTGCGAGACGGTTACTCATTTAAATCAGAGAATAAAGGTTGTTCTATTTATATGAGTAATATCTTTTATAGTCATGCACCCAATGTTAGGGGTTTATTCATTTTGAATCTTGATAGTGATGACACACATGTTCATAACATTGATGCCAAAAGATGTAGAGTTGTTAATGATAGTAACACTTTCTTGTGGCACTGCCGTTTAGGTCATATTGGTGTAAAACGCATGAGGAAGCTCCATGCTGATGGACTTTTGGAGTCACTTGATTTTGAATCACTTGACACATGTGAACCATGCCTGATGGGCAAGATGACCAAAACGCCGTTCTCTGGAACAATGGAACGGGCGAGTGACTTGTTGGAAATCATACATACTGATGTGTGCGGTCCAATGAATGTTGAAGCGCGCGGTGGTTATCGTTACTTTCTCACCTTCACTAATGACTTGAGTAGATATGGGTATATTTACTTGATGAAACACAAGTCTGAAACATTTGAAAAGTTCAAGCAATTTCAGAGTGAATTTGAGAATCATCGTAACAAGAAGACTAAATTTCTCCGATCTGATCGAGGAGGTGAATATCTGAGTTATGAGTTTGGTAGTCACTTAAGACAGTGTGGAATTGTTTCATAGTTGACACCGCCTGGAACACCACAGCGTAATGCTGTGTTTGAACGTCGTAATCGGACCTTATTAGATATGGTGCTTTCTATGATGTCTCTTACCGATTTGCCACTATCGTTTTGGGGTTATGCATTAGAGACAGCTGCATTCACTTTAAATAGGGCACCATTGAAATCCGTTGAGACGACGCCATATGAATTGTGGATTCGCAAAAAGCCGAAGTTGTCGTTTCTTAAAGTTTGGGGATGTGATGCTTATGTCAAAAAGCTTCAGCCTGAAAAGCTGGAACCCAAAGCGGAAAAATGCGTCTTCATAGGATACCCGAAAGAGACAGTCGGGTATACCTTCTATCTCAGATCCGAAGGCAAAGTGTTTGTCGCTAAGAATGGAACATTTCTTGAGAAAGAGTTTCTCTCGAAAGAATTGAGTGGGAGGAAAATAGAGCTTGATGAGGTTATTGAACCTTTACTTCAACCAGAGAGTAGCGCAGCGCAGAAAGATGTTTCTGTGGAACCTACGACGGTAGAAGAGGAAGTTAATGATGATGATCATGAAGCTTCGGATCAAGTTGCTATTGAACCTCGTAGGTCGACAAGGACGCGTACTACTCTCGAGTGGTACGGCAACCCTGTCTTAGAGGTCATGTTGTTGGACAACAATGAACCTACGAGCTATGGAGGAGCAGTGATGGGCCCGGATTCCAAGAAATGGTTAGAGGCCATGAAATCTAAGATGGGATCCATGTATCAAAACAAAGTATGGACTTTGGAAGTACTACCTGAAGGGCGAAAGGTCATTCAGAACAAATGGATCTATAAGAAGAAGACGGACGCGGACGGTAATGTCATCGTCCATAAAGCTCGACTTGTGGCAAAGGGTTTTTCACAAGTTCAAGGAGTTGACTACGATGAGACTTTCTCACCCGTAGCGATGCTTAAGTCTGACAGAATCATGTTGGCAATAGCTGCTTATTTCGACTATGAAATTTGGCAGATGGATGTCAAAACGGCGTTCCTCAACGGTTTCCTTGAGGAAGAGTTGTATATGATGCAACCCGAAGGTTTTGTCGATCCAGAGAATGCTGACAAAGTTTGCAAACTCCAGCGATCCATTTATGGACTGGTGCAAGCATCTTAGAGTTGGAATAAGCGCTTTGATGAGGTGATCAAAGCGTTTGGGTTTATACAAGTTTATGGAGAAGCTTGTATTTACAAGAAAGTGAATGGGAGCTCTATAGCGTTTCTAGTGTTATATGTGGATGACATATTGCTGATTGGAAACGATATAGAAATGCTAGAAAGCGTGAAAGAATATTCGAATAAGATTTTTTCAATGAAGGACCTAGGAGAAGCTGCTTTCATATTAGGCATTAAGATCTATAGAGATAGGTCGAGGCGCTTAATAGCACTTTCACAGAGCACATACCTTGATAAAGTTTTGAAGAAGTTCAAAATGGAACAGTCCAAGAAAGGGTTCTTGCATGTGTTACAAGGTGTGAAGTTGAGTAAGACTCACTGCCCAGTGACTGCAGAAGATAAAGAAAAGATGAGCGTCATCCCCTGTGCTTCAGCCATAGGCTCTATCATGTATGCAATGATGTGCACAAGACCCGATGTCAGCCTTGCCATAAGTATGGCTGGAAGGTTTCAAAGTGATCCTGGAATGGAGCACTGGCAAGCGGTCAAGAATATCCTTAAGTACCTTAACAGGACTAAGGACATGTTTCTCGTTTATGGAGGTGATGAAGAGCTCCTCATAAAGGGTTACGTCAATGCAAGCTTTGACACTAATCCGGACGATTCTAAATCGCAAAGCGGATACGTATTTATTCTTAACGGGGGAGCGGTAAGCTGGTGCAGTTCCAAGCAAAGCGTGGTAGCTGATTCTACGTGCGAAGCGGAGTACATCGCAGCCTCGAAGGCAGCGAAGGAAGGTGTCTGGATGAAGCAGTTCATGACAGATCTTGGAGTAGTGCCCAGTGCACTAAATCCAATAACCCTGTTCTGTGACAACACTGGTGCCATTGCTCTAGCCAAGGAACCAAGGTTTCACAAGAGGACCAAACACATAAAGCGACGCTTCAACTCCATTCGGTTCTACATCAAGGAGAAGGACATAAATATTAGCAAAGTGCACACGGATCTGAATGTGGCAGACCCGTTGACTAAACCTCTTCCAAGGGCTAAACATGATCAACACCAGAACTGTATGGGTGTTCGATTTATTACCATGTAAATCACATAGTGATGTGAACTAGATTATTGACTCTAGTGCAAGTGGGAGACTATTGGAAATATGCCCTAGAGGCAATATATAAAGTGTTTATTATTATATTTCCTTGTTCATGATAATCGTTTATTATCCATGCTATAATTGTAGTGATCGGAAACACACTGCATGTGTGGTTGAATAGACAACAATGTGTCCCTAGTATGCCTCTAGTGAACTAGCTCGTTGATCAAAGATGGTCAGGGTTTCCTAGCCATAGACATGTGATGCCATTTGATAACGGGATCACATCATTAGGAGAATGATGTAATGGACAAGACCCAAACTACAAATGTAGCATATGATCGTGTCAGTTTGTTGCTACTGTTTTCTGCATGTCAAATTATATGTTCCTATGACCATGAGATCATGCAACTCACGGATATCGGAGGAGTGCCTTGTGTGTATCAAACATCGCAACGTAACTGGGTGACTATAAAGGTGCTCTACGGCTATCTCCAATGGTGTCTGTTGAATTGGCATGGATCGAGACTGGGATTTGTTACTTCGTGTGACGGAGAGGTATCCCGGGGCCCACTCGGTAATGCAACATCACAATAAGCCTTGCAAGCAATGTGACTAATTGTTAGTTGTGGGATCTTGTATTACGGAATGAGTAAAGAGACTTGCCAGTAACGAGATTGAACTAGGTATGGAGATACCGACGATCGAATCTCGGGCAAGTAACATACCGAAGAACAAAGGGAACGTTATACGGGATTAACTGAATCCTTGACATAGAGGTTCGACCGATAGATCTTCGTAGAATATATAGGAACCAATCTGGACGTCCAGGTCCCGCCATTGGTTATTGGCCGTAGAGGTGTCTCGATCATGTCTACATAGTTCTCGAACCCGCAGGGTCTGCACACTTAAGGTTTGGTGACGTTTCGATAGTATAGAGTTATGTATGGTGGTGACCGAAGGATGTTCGGAGTCTCGGATACGATCCCGGACATGACGAGGATCTCTGGAAGAGTGTGGAGATAAATATTGATATATGTGATAATAGTGTTTTGATCTCTGGAAGAGTTCCGGAATTAACTGGAAGGGGTTCCGGATGTTTACCGAAGTGTTCGGGTATAGCAACACTTTATATGGACCAATGGGGTAAAACCCACAAGGTATTGGAAAGGGCAAAAGGAAGTTTTGCTGCTACCTTAAGCAGTAGGGCAGTACTACCGCTTGTGAAGCGGTACTACCGCTTGTGAAGCGGTACTACCACTCAAGCGGTACTACCGCTCGTGAAGCGGTACTACCGCTTGTGCGCGGGACTGTAGGGATCCGAGTTGGACTCTTTCCTTGCGGGCCAAACCGACCTTGTGCGGGCAAAACCGACCTTGTAGAGGTTTTTGCTCCAAGATAAGACCCTAGGGCTCAACATATAAATAGAGGGGCAGGGCTAGCACACGGGACACAACTTACGGCCACGTGTTACCCATTTCACCGGTGCTCCTCTAGATCGGATTTCTGCAGCGCTTAGGCGAAGACCTACCGGAATTGCTCCACCACCACCATCACCAAAGCACCGTCATGCTGCTGGTGAACTCTCTCTCCTCTCCACCTCCTCTTGCTGGATCAAGACGGTGGAGATCGTCATCAAGCTGCATGTGTGCTGAATGCGGAGGTGTCGTCCGTTCGGTACGATATCGGAAGGATCGTGATCAAGTCCACGAGACGTTCGTGATTGGATCGTGGGACGGATCGTGACGAGATCGCGGGACGGTTTGTGATTGGATCGCGGGACGGTTCGTGATTGGTTCGCGGGACGGTTCGTGATTGGATCGCGAGACGCTCGGCGATTTGGATCGCGAAGAAGTTCGACTACACCAACCGGGTTTCTTAACGCTTCCCGCTTAGCGATCTACAAGGGTACGTAGATCCACTCTCCCTCTCGTAGATGCTCATCACCATGGATAGGTTTGCGTGTGCGTAGGAAATTTTTTGTTTCCCATGCGACGTTCCCCAACAGGTCTTTGTTTAGTTCTAGTGATGATGGACACTTTTTAGTCATTTAGTACTCATGGTGGTCATTGTTATCTCCTTTGTAGTTAAATATGACACTAGATGGTACTATTATATTTGGCGAGGAGCTTAGTTAGCAGTGGAGATGCTCATTGTTTAATAAATTAGTAGTAGATGATATTCATTGTTTAGTTAGCAATGGAAATGCTCATTGTTTATTTAATTTGTAACATTGATGCTCCTTGAAACATGTTATATTTCTGTTTATTTAACCTGCACTTTGTAAATTGGTGTTCTATAGAGAGTAATAATATAAGTATTTCTTATATTGTAGGAAATTCAGAATTGTGGTTTTCTTGGGTTGGTTTACCCAGAGTGGCCTCCCACAATGCAAAATGCATTGTTAAAGCTTTGTGAAATGTATGGAGGCAAGAGGAGTGGTAGGAGGAAGTATAACTTGGAGAGTTGACTTAAAACTCACCATCTGATAGAAGAGAAAAATAATGTGGATGCAAACTATGACAAACTAGTTGAAGATATGAATCGACTTCTCAATGCCCACAAGGATAGGGTCATGGATTTAAGCTATTTGCAGGCTAAGTTGCAGGGTGCTAAGGTTTCTAGTACAACTGTGGCTGGCATGAAGAACGAGATGGAGAAGAAAGAGGAAGAGAAAATGAAGCTGCAAGACAAGTATGCAGTGCTTATGAACCTGGTAGCAGCTCGAGGCGGGGTCATTAGAAACCTGAAGATGAATAATTTGAAAGAAAAGGAAAAGCTATGTGAAGACAATTGCAATTTGAAGGTTCAGATTGATGAACTCACGAAGTCAGAGAAAAAACTCACTGAAGGGAATCTGCAGCTCAACCTATACAAGGGTGATCTCAAGAAGGGACTTGAGAATCTCATTAAATGCAGGGATGAGTTGAAGCTCCAGATTTTTGATCAGTTGAAGGCATTGGAGACGAACCAACTTAAGTTGAAGTTGATCCAGGACATCTTGTAGTAATGACCTAGATGAATATGAAGATGAAGTGATTAAATAAAGAACAATATGCTTTGCTAACCTTTTGCGAAGTATAGTTGTGTAATGACGTGTAATGTATGGATATATTGGTTGTGAACTATGTTGAACTCCACTATGCTATGGTATGTACCCATGTTGTAATGTAAGAATCTATTAATTATGCAGCTTTAAGTGACTGTTAAGTACGCTCAAGTATGCTATGGTAGATGGTTCAAGTTCTATATCTTGATCTATGATGCTTTGGTAGATGGTTCCAGTTATATATCTTGATATATGTTGCATTGATAGATGGCTGGTAGATGTGGTTCAACTGATAAATGTGGTTCAGATCCTTTTTGTGATTAGGGTTCCCTCGACGTTGAGCCACCCTAAACCCACAGGCTTTTGTGATTAGGGTTCCCTCGATGCCGGGCCACCCTAAACCCAAGGGCTTTTGTGATTAGGCTTCCCACCATGCCGAGCCACCCTAAACCAATGTGTTTTGTGATTAGGGTTCCCTCAACGCTGAGCCACCCTCAAACAAAGTGTTTTTGTGATTAGGGTTCCCCTGACGCCGAGCCAGCCTAAACCCAAGGGCTCTTGTGATTAGGGTTCCCTTGACGCCAAGCCACCCTAAACCAAAGGGCTTTTGTGATTATGGTTCCCTCTACGCCGAGCCACCCTAAACCCAAGGGCATTTGGGATTCAGGTTCCCTCGATGCTGAGACACCCTAAACCCAAGGACTTTTGTGAGTAGGGTTTCCTTGACGCCGAGCCACCCTAATGTTGGAAATATGCCCTAGAGGCAATAAATAAAGTGTTTATTATTGTATTTCCTTGTTCATGATAATCGTTTATTATCCATGCTATAATTGTATTAATTGGAAACATGGATACATGTGTGGATACATAGACAAACACAATGTCCTTAGTATGCCTCTACTGAACTAGCTTGTTGGTCGAAAGATGGTTAAGGTTTCCTAGCCATGGACATGAGATGTCATTTGATAACGGGATCACATCATTAGAAGAATGATGTGATGGACAAGACCCAAACTACAAACGTAGCTTATGATCGTGTCAGTTTATTGCTACTGTTTTATGCATGTCAAGTATATGTTCCTATGACCATGAGATCATGCAACTCACAGATATCGGAGGAGTACCTTGTGTGTATCAAACGTCACAACATAATTGGGTGACTATAAAGGTTCTCTATAGGTGTCTCCGAGGGTGTCTGTTGAGTTGGCATGGATCAAGACTGGGATTTTTTACTCCGTGTGACGGAGAGGTATCTCAGGGCCCACTCGGTAATACAACATCACAATAAGCCTTGCAAGCAATGTGACTAAGTGTTAGTTATGAGATCTTGTATTATGAAACGAGTAAAGAGACTTGCCAGTAACAAGGTTGAACTAGGTATGGAGATACCGACGATCGAATCTCGGGCAAGTAACATACCGAAGAACAAAGGGAGCATCATACGGGATTAACTGAATCCTTGACATAGAGGTTCGACCGATAAAGATCTTCGTAGAATATGTAGGAACCAATGTGGACATCCAGGTCCCTCCATTGGTTATTGACCGTAGAGGTGTCTCGGTCATGTCTACATAGTTCTCGAACCCGCAGGGTCTGCACACTTAAGGTTTGGTGACGTTTCGGTAGTATAGAGTTGTGTATGGTTGTGACCGAAGTTTGTTCAGAGTCCCGGATGAGATCCCGGACTTCACGAGGAGCTCCGGAATGGTCCGGAGGTAAAGATTCATATATAGGAAGTCCTGTTTTGGTCGTCGGAAAAGTTCCGGGCTTATCGGTAATGTACCGGGAGTGCCGGTAGTGTACCGGGAGACCTCCGGGAGGGGTATTTCCACCCAAGAGGCTTCATGGGCTGTGGGAAAGTAATAAACAGCCCTTAGTGGGCTGGTGGAACAACCACAATAGGCCCATGTGGCTGGAAGAAAGAAACCCAAAGGAAAAAAGGTGGGAAAAAGGCAAAAAGGAGGAATCCTAGTCCTACTAGGAGTGGAGGAGGAGAGTCCTCCTCCACCTCCCACTTCGGTCGAAGCCTCCAAGGCTTGGAGGCAAGGCTTCCTCTCCTCCTCCCTCCCTCCTATATATACTAGTGGATTTCTAGGGTTTTGCACGAGTTTTTTCAGCCACGTGCAACCCTAATCTCTAGTGCATAGTTTCTCCTCTAGATTGGATTTCTGCAGTGCTTAGGCGAAGCCCTGCCGGAATTGCTCCACCACCATCGCCGGAGCACCGTCAGGCTGCCAGAGAACTCTTCTTCCTCTCCACTCCCTCTTGCTAGTTCAAGATGGTGGAGATCGTCATCAAGCTGTACGTGTGCTGAACGCGGAGGTGCCGTCCGTTCGGTGCTAGATCGGAAGGATCGTGATCAAGTTCGTGTGACGGATCGTGATCAAGTTCGTGGGACGGATCGTGATTGGATCGCAGGACGGATCCTGATTGGATCGCGGGATGCACAGCGATTTGGATGGCGAAGACGTTCGACTACACCAACCGCGTTTCTTAACGCTTCCCGCTTAGCGATCTACAAGGGTATGTAGATCCACTCTCCCTCTCGTAGATGATCATCACCATGGATAGATCTGCATGTGCGTAGGAAAATTTTTGTTTCCCATGCAACGTTCCCCAACAGTGGCATCATGAGCTAGGTCTATGTGTAGATGAGAACTCGAGTAGAACACAAAAGGTTTGTGGGCGTTGATGCTTAGATTGCTTCCTCCCTTGGTTAGATTTTGGTTCAGCGGTATTGTGAGATGAAGCGGCCCGGACCAACATTACTCGTACGCTTACGAGAGACCGGTTCCCTCGACGCAACTTGTTGCCTAGATGGCTTGCGGGTGGCAGTTTCTCTCACTTTAGTTGGATCGGATTCGACAAAGGCGGTCCTTGAGAAGGTTGAAAAGCAAATTATGTCTCACCGTTGTGGTTTATGCGTAGGTGAGAATCGTTCTTGCTAGAAACCCGTAGCAGCCACGTAAAACATGCAACAACAATTAGAGGACGTCTAACTTGTTTTTGCAAGGTATGTTGTGATGTGATATGGCCAATTACACGATGTGATATATGTGATGTATGAGATGATCATGTGATGTATAGAATTTCACGACTTGCATGTCGATGAGTATGACAACCGGCAGGAGCCATAGGGTTGTCTTTAATTATTGTACGACCTGCGTGTCAATCATTAAGTGCTATGTAATGCTTTACTTTATCGCTAAGCGGTAGCAATAGTAGTAGAAGCATGGTGGGCGCGACAACCCCGATGGCGACACGTTGATGGAGATCAAGATGATGGAGATCATGGTGTCATGCCGGTGACGATGGAGATCATGCCGGTGATTTCATGATGGAGATCAAAGCACAAGTTCATGGCCATATCATGTCACTTATGAATTGCATGTGATGTTAATCCTTTTATGCAGCTTGTTTTGCTTAGTACGACAGTAGCATTATAAGGTGATCCCTCACTTAAATTTCAAGATAAATTGTGTTCTCCCCGAGTGTGCACCGTTGCGAAAGTTCGTCGTGTTGAGACACCACGTGATGATCGGGTGTGATAGGCTCTACGTTCACATACAACGGGTGCAAGCCAGTGTTGCACGTGTAGAACACTCGGGTTAAACTTGACGAGCCTAGCATGTACAGACATGGCCTCGGAACACAAGAGACCGAAAGGTCGAACATGAATCATATAGTAGATATGATCAACATAATGATGTTCACCATTGAAGCCACCTCAACTCACGTGATGATCGGACTTGAGTTGGTAGATTTGGATCATGTGACACTCAGATGACCTGAGGGATGTCAATTTGAGTGGGAGCTTTAGTAATTTGATTAACTAAACTCATTATCTTGAACAGTAGTCTAAGTAAACTTTGCATATTTATGTTGTAGATCAATGGCTCGTGCAGTAGCACCCCTGAATTTTAATGCGTTCCTAGAGAAAGCTAAGTTGAAAGATGATGGAAGTAACTTTGTTTACTGGGCCCATAATCTGAGGATTATCCTCACGACTTCCCAGAAAGCATATGTCCTTGATGCACCGCTTGGTGACCAACCAGAAGACATGACCTCCGAAGACGTTAAGAACGCTTGGGAGGCACGTACTGGAGATTACTCAATAGTTCAGTGTGCAATATTGTATGGCTTAGAACCGGGACTTCAAAGACGTTTTGAACGTCATGGAGCATATGAGATGTTCCAGGAGTTGAAGTTTATCTTTCAGAAGAACGCCCGGATCGGGAGGTATGAAACCTCTGATAAGTTCTATGCTTGCAAGATGGAGGAGAACGGGTCTATTAGTGAACATATACTCAGAATGTCTGGGTATCCAACTCGTCTACCAGAGTTGGGAATTGCCCTTCCGCCAGAGGCGATCACTGACAGAGTTCTTCAATCACTGCCACCTAGTTACAAGAGCTTTGCGATGAACTATAACATGCACGGGATGAACAAGTTAGTCGCCGAGCTGTTTGCGATGCTAAAAGTCGCTGAGTCTGAAATCCAGAAAGAACATCAAGTGTTGATGGTCAATAAAACCACTAGTTTCAAGAAAAATGGCAAAGTCAAGGGCAAGGGCAAGAAGGGTAAAACCAAGAAGGATGGCAAAGTAGCTGCTACTCCTGTAAAGAAGCCCAAACATGGACCCAAGCCAGAAACTGAGTGCTTTCATTGCAAGGGAACTGGTCACTGGAAGCAGAACTGCCCCAAGTACCTGGCTGACAAGAAGGCGGCCAACGACAAACAAGGTATATATGATATACATGTTATTGATGTGTACCTTACTAGCTCTTGTAGTAGTGCCTGGGTATTTGATACCGGTTCGGTTGCTCACATTTGCAACTCAAAGCAGGAACTACGGAATAAACAAAGGCTGGCAAAGGACAAAGTGACGATGCGCATGGGAAATGGTTCCATGGTTGATGTGATCGCCGTCGGCACGCTCTCTCTTCGATTACCATCAGGATTAGTGATGAACCTGAATAATTTTTATTTAGTGCCTGCGTTAAGCATGAACATTATATCTGGATCTTGTTTATTGTGAGACGGTTACTCATTTAAATCAGAGAATAAAGGTTGTTCTATTTATATGAGTAATATCTTCTATGGTCATGCACCCAATGTTAGGGGTTTATTCATATTGAATCTTGATAGTGATGACACACATGTTCATAACATTGATGCCAAAAGACGTAGAGTTGATAATGATAGTACCACTTTCTTGTGGCACTGCCGTTTAGGTCATATTGGTGTAAAATGCATGAGGAAGCTCCATGTTGATGGACTTTTGGAGTCACTTTATTTTGAATCACTTGACACATGTGAACCATGCCTCATGGGCAAGATGACTAAAACTCCGTTCTCTGGAACAATGGAACGGGCGAGTGACTTATTGGAAATCATACATACTGATGTATGAGGTCCAATGAATGTTACAACGCGTGGTGGATATCGTTATTTTCTCGCCTTCACTGATGACTTAAGTAGATATGGGTATATTTACTTAATGAAACACAAGTCTGAAACGTTTGAAAAGTTCAAGCAATTTCAGAGTGAAGTTGAGAATCATCGTAACAAGAAGATTAAGTTCCTGCGATCTGATCGAGGAGGTGAATATTTGAGTTATGAGTTTGGCAGTCACTTAAGACAGTGTGGAATTGTTTCATAGTTGACACCGCCCGGAACACCACAGCGTAATGGTGTGTCCGAACGTCGTAATCGAACCTTATTAGATATGGTGCGTTTTATGATGTCTCTTGCTGATTTGCCACTATCATTTTGGGGTTATGCATTAGAGACAGCTGCATTCACTTTAAATAGGGCACCATCAAAATCCGTTGAGACGACGCCATATGAACTGTGGTTTGGCAAGAAGCCGAAGTTGTCGTTTCTTAAAGTTTGGGGATGTGATGCTTATGTCAAAAAGCTTCAGCCTGAAAAGCTGGAACCCTCAGCGGAAAAATGCGTCTTCATAGGATACCCGAAAGAGACAGTCGGGTATACCTTCTATCTCAGATCCGAAGGCAAAGTGTTTGTCGCTAAGAATGGAACATTTCTTGAGAAAGAGTTTCTCTCGAAAGAATTGAGTGGGAGGAAAATAGAGCTTGATGAGGTTATTGAACCTTTACTTCAACCAGAAAGTAGCGCAGCGCAGAAAGATGTTTCTGTGGAACCTACGACGGTAGAAGAGGAAGTTAATGATGATGATCATGAAGCTTCGGATCAAGCTTCTATTGAACCTCGTAGGTCGACAAGGCCGCGTACTACCCCTGAGTGGTACGGCAACCCTGTCTTGGAGGTTATGTTGTTGGACAACAATGAACCTACGGACTATGGAGGAGCAGTGATGGCCCTGGATTCCAAGAAATGGTTAGAGGCCATGAAATCCGAGATGGGATCCATGTATGAAAACAAAGTATGGACTTTGGAAGTATTACCTGAAGGGCGAAAGGCCATTCAGAACAAATGGATCTTTAAGAAGAAGACAGACGCGAACGGTATTGTCACCGTCTATAAAGCTCGACTTGTAGCAAAGGGTTTTTCACAAGTTCAAGAAGTTGACTACGATGAGACTTTCTCACCCGTAGCGATGCTTAAGTCTATCAGAATCATGTTAGCAATAGCTGCTTATTTCGACTATGAAATTTGGCAGATGGATGTCAAAACAGCGTTCCTCAATGGTTTCCTTGAGGAAGAGTTGTATATGATGCAACCCGAAGGTTTTGTCGATCCAGAGAATGCTGACAAAGTTTGCAAACTCCAGCGATCCATTTATGGACTGGTGCAAGCATCTCGGAGTTGGAATAAGCGCTTTGATGAGGTGATCAAAGCGTTTGAGTTTATACAAGTTTACAGAGAAGCTTGTATTTACAAGAAAGTCAGTGGGAGCTCTATAGCGTTTCTAGTATTATATGTGGATGACATATTGCTGATTGGAAACAATATAGAAATGCTAGAAAGCATGAAGGAATATTTGAACAAGAGTTTTTCAATGAAGGACCTAGGAGAAGTTGCTTTCATATTAGGCATTAAGATCTATAGAGATAGATCGAGACGCTTAATAGCACTTTCACAGAGCACATACCTTGATAAAGTTTTGAAGAAGTTCAAAATGGAACAGTCCATGAAGGGGTACTTGCCTGTGTTACAACGTGTGAAGTTGAGTAAGACTCAATGCCCAGTAACTGCAGAAGATAGAGAAAAGATGAGTGTCATCCCCTATGCTTCAGCCATAGGCTCTATCATGTATGCCATGTTGTGCACAAGACCCGATGTCAGCCTTGCCATAAGTATGGTCGGAAGGTTTCAAAGTGATCCTGGAATGGAGCACTGGCAAGCGGTCAAGAATATCCTTAAGTACCTGAAAAGAACTAAGGAAATGTTTCTCATTTATGGAGGTGATGAAGAGCTCGTCGTAAAGGGTTATGTCGATGCAAGCTTTGACACTGATCTGGACGACTCTAAGTCACACACCAGATACGTATTTATTCTTAATGGGGGAGTGGTAAGCTGGTGCAGTTCCAAGCAAAGCGTGGTAGCTCATTCTACGTGCGAAGCGGAATACATCGCAGCCTCGGAGGCGGCGAAGGAAGGTGTCTGGATGAAGCAGCTCATGACAGATCTTGGAGTAGTGCCCAGTGCACTGAATCCAGTGAACCTATTATGTGACAACACTGGTGCCATTGCTCTGGCCAAGGAACCAAGGTTTCACAAGAGGACCAGACACATAAAGCGACGCTTCAAGTCCATCCGCAATTACATCATGGAGAAAGACATAAATATTTGCAAAGTGCACACGGATCTGAATGTTGCAGAACTGTTGACTAAACCTCTTCCAAGGGCTAAACATGATCAACACCAGAACTGCATGGGGGTTTTGATTCATTACAATGTAAATCACATAGTGATGTGAACTAGATTATTGACTCTAGTGCAAGTGGGAGACTGTTGGAAATATGCCCTAGAGGCAATAAATAAAGTGTTTATTATTGTATTTCCTTGTTCATGATAATCGTTTACTATCCATGCTATAATTGTATTAATTGGAAACATGGATACATGTGTGGATACATAGACAAACACAATGTCCCTAGTATGCCTCTAGTGAACTAGCTCGTTGATCGAAAGATGGTTAAGGTTTCCTAGCCATGGACATGAGATATCATTTGATAACGGGATCACATCATTAGAAGAATGATGTGATGGACAAGACCCAAACTACAAACGTAGCTTATGATCGTGTCAGTTTATTGCTACTGTTTTCTGCATGTCTAGTATATGTTCCTATGACCATGAGATCATGCAACTCACAGATATCAGGGGAGTACCTTGTGTGTATCAAATGTCGCAACATAACTGGGTGACTATAAAGGTGCTCTACAGGTGTCTCCGAGGGTGTCTGTTGAGTTGGCATGGATCAAGACTGGGATTTGTTACTCCGTGTGACGGAGAGGTATCTCAGGGCCAACTCGGTAATACAACATCACAATAAGCCTTGCAAGCAATGTGACTAAGTGTTAGTTACGGGATCTTGTATTATGGAACGAGTAAAGAGACTTGCCAGTAACGAGGTTGAACTAGGTATGGAGATATCGACGATCGAATCTCGGGCAAGTAACATACCGAAGAACAAAGGGAACATCATACGGGATTAACTGAATCCTTGACATAGAGGTTCGACCGATAAAGATCTTCGTAGAATATGTAGGAACCAATGTGGACATCCAGGTCACGCCATTGGTTATTAACCATAGAGGTGTCTTGGTCATGTCTACATAGTTCTCAAACCCGCAGGGTCTGCACACTTAAGGTTTGGTGACGTTTCGGTAGTATAGAGTTGTGTATGGTGGTGACCGAAGTTTTTTCAGAGTCCCAGATGATATCCCGGACGTCATGAGGAGCTCCGAAATGGTCTGTAGGTAAAGATTCATATATAGGAAGTCCTGTTTTGGTCGCCGGAAAAGTTCCGGGCTTATCGGTAATGTACCGGGAGTGCCGGTAGTGTACTGGGAGACCTTCGGGAGGGGTATTTCGACCCAAGAGGCTTCATGGGCTGTGGGAAAGTAATAACCAGCCCTTACTGGGCTGGTAGAACAACCACAATAGGCCCATGTGGCTGGAAGAAAGAAACCCAAAGGAAAAAGGTGGAAAAAAGGCAAAAAGGAGGAATCCTAGTCCTACTAGGAGTGGAGGAGGAGAGTCCTCCTCCACCTCCCACTTCGGCCGAAGCCTCCAAGGCTTGGAGGCAAGGCTGCCTCTCCTCCTCCCTCCCTCCTATATATACTAGTGGATTTCTAGGGTTTTGCACGAGTTTTTTCAGCCACGTGCAACCCTAATCTCTAGTGCATAGTTTCTCCTCTAGATTGGATTTCTGCAGTGCTTAGGCGAAGCCCTGCCGGAATTGCTCCACCACCATCGCCGGAGTGCCGTCAGGCTACCAGAGAACTCTTCTTCCTCTCCACTCCCTCTTGCTGGATCAAGACGGTGGAGATCGTCATCAAGCTGTACGTGTGCTGAACGCGGAGGTGCCATCCGTTCGGTGCTAGATCGGAAGGATCGTGATCAAGTTCGTGAGACGGATCGTGATCAAGTTCGTGGGACGTGATCGGATCGCGGGACGGATCGTGATTGGATCGCGGGACGGATCGTGATTGGATCGCGAAGACGTTCGACTACACCAACCGCACTTCTTAACGCTTCCCGCTTAGCGATCTACAAGGGTATGTAGATCCACTCTCCCTCTCGTAGATGCTCATCACCATGGATAGATCTGCGTGTGCGTAGGAATTTTTTTGTTTCCCATGCAATGTTCCCCAACACCTAAACCCAAGGGCTTTTGTGATTAGGGTTCCCTTGACGCTGAGCCACCCTAAACCAAAGTGTTTTGGTGATTAGGGTTCCCCCGATGTCGAGCCACCCTAAAGCCAAGGGATTTTATGATTAGGGTTCCCTCGACGTCGAGCCACACTAAACCCAAGGGCTTTTGTGATTAGAGTTCTGACGATGACGAGCCACCCTAAACCAAAGTATTTTTGTGACTAGGGTTCCCTCAACACTGGGGCACCCTAAACCCAAGGGCTATTGTGATTAGGGTTCCATCGAGGCCGAGCCAACCTACACCAAAGTGTTTTTGTGATTAGGGTTCCCTCGACACCGAGCCACCCTAAACCCATAATGATCACATCAGAACGAGAATATCACAAGCAAATATCATATGAAGCTACAAGCTCATGGAACCAGGATGATCACATTGAACATTGATCATATGAGAACTAGAATCATCACTTTGTACTCCTCAGTTACTACACAAGAAGTCATACTTAGTACACATCATAGATCACTTAGTACACATCATAGATAACTTAGTACACATCATAGAGGCAGGACTGGAAGATGAAGCTCCACCCAGAATGTTCATAGCAAACCATCATGTCACTCAAGTTTTACCACTAGCAGTAAAAAATGCCATCCACCTAGAATGCTTTCTTGTGACACCAGAAGAAGGAGGAGCTCAAACAACAAATCTTGGGGCAGGACCAAAAGATGAAGCTCCAGCAGCAGATCCTGTGGCATGGCCAGAAGATGAAGCTCCAGCGGCAGATCTTGGGGCAGTGAAAGGCCTTGGAACCCTTGCACTAGCAGGATGTGATCTTGTAGTTTGCTACTTTGATCTTGAGGGTTGCTATTGTGATGTTCCTGATTGCTGTTGTGATCCTGAGGGTTTCTATTGTGATCTTCTTGACTGCTGATGTAATGGTGTTGTCTGCTAGTGTGATCTTCCTATTTGTTGTTGTGACACAAATTGAAAAACATGGTTAGTTAGTCAAAACTTTAAAAATACATATCATTTTACAGCAACTATTAACAAGGGTTTACCACATGTTTGTTTTTCCTCATAGCCAACTCTGGTCTCAGCTGTTGCTTGCAGTTGGTGTACCTATGACCTTGGAGGCCACAATTATTGCATGTTATAGTGGCCATTCTAGAACTGTCATTTGGCTTTAGAACTTCATACATACCCTTTATCATATTCTCTTTCTTTCTTCCTCTTTTCACATGAAAATGAGGTGTCTCAATGTGTGGTTGAGCTCTCTTTGTCCAATCATGTTCACTAGGAATAGGACATATCATAAGGTCATATGATGTCGGGTAAAAATGTTTTTTGAAGAATTTTCACACAAAGTCCCGTGGAATTTTTTTTTTGCCTTGTTAATTGTTGATAATGCATGATTGCATGGTGTGCCGGAGAGGTCCCATTTGTTGCAACCACATGTACGAAGTTCCAAGTTTACAGCATGTGTTTGCTGGCCACTGGGCACGTGCCAAAGATTTACACCAACTTGAATGGGTTTGCAGAATCTAGTCCTTTTCCACCTCTAGCTTCTGAGCATAATGTGGTGTGACCTCCCACCGAGCTGCCTTTCCTCTCTCTCTAACTCTCTCTCTCTCTCTCTCTCTCTCTCTCTATTCCTATGCCACCTAACCATCTTCTTGTCCTTAAGTTTTTCCCTAAAATCTAGGATGTACTTGTTGAACACCTCAGACAGGTTGTTAACAACCATGTCTGTCTTGCAGTTGGTGTCAAAAGCATGCCTAGACCATGTGTGCTTAGGTATTCCACTCAGCCACTTCCAAGCTTCCTCACACTCATTTTTTAGATCATTCATTGCAATGTAAAACTTGTGTTGGTTATAAGCATAGCTGGCATTATCCATGCATTTCTTAAGTTCTTCCCCTCTAAACCCAACATTTTGGAAATTTGCATACGAGTGTCTAAGGCAAGATCTTTGATGGCAGTTTGGAAATACTTGATTTACTTCATTTAATAGTCCCTATTCACATAATATGTTATACTTAGCTGGTGTGATGTTGCAGCTACTCTATACAACATAAACTCTATGTATTAACATGAAGATGCATGCATACCTTCTGTCTATCAGACATGATAGTGTAAGGGGCAAACTTGCCTAGTTCTCCTCCTAGACATATCTTTAGTTGATGCAGAAACCAACACCAGTTTCATGTGTCCTCTTATCCAACAACACCAAATGCAACTAGGAAAGTATTGTTATTGCTATCTCTGCCAGTGGCAGCAAGGATTTGAGCACCAGTGGCTAGCTTAATAAAGCAACCATCCACACCTGTTTTTGCAAGCAAAGAACAATTTAAGTAACTATATATTACTAATGAACTAAATATGATCCATAAAGATTTGCTAAAAAAGAAAACCTATTCAATAAGGCAAAGAAACAAAGAACTAACCAATGAATGGTCTACATCCATTGAGGAATCCCTCCCTTGCTCCATTTATGCAGAAGAACATAGCATGAAACCTTGGTCCTGGATGTGGTATCTTTGTAGTAGGTTTTGGAGTTACTCTTGTAACTACAACTCTACTGCCAGTGTTTGTATCCAGGATTGTCTTAGCATAATCCCTCAGCCTGGGATACTATTTCTTGTGTTCTCCTAGAACAGCTTCCACAACAAGTTTTTTGCCCTATAGGCCATGTGCCTTGGCACATCAACACCATAGTTCTCCTGGAAGTTGTCAATCAAAGTCCGAATGCTAGTGCTGGATCAAACCTGAACAATGAAGCATATGTCTTAGCAAGACACTTTCCACTAATCCTTGATGTCTCTTTACTGCTAGGACAAGTGTGCTGCAGCCTCATTTTCTTGAAAGCAAATGTCTTTTCCCCTTTGATAACTGTAGAAACTATGCAGAACTAGTAGTGCTCTTGTTTACAACAAGCAATGATCCTTTGGTCTGAGTTTCTATGATAACTAAAATTTCTGGCTTGTGTAACGTGCAAGCTCAACAAAACATCTCTAAATTGATACTGATCCTTGAAGCTCATGTAAAGACATAACTGGTGAGGTGGTTGATCAAGTTTGTCATTGTACCAAACCCTAGATTTCCTTTTCATGGACCTATTCTTCCTGCTTTTTCTTAAAACAAATGATTCTGGCTCATGTCCATCATCTTCATCCTCGAACAGCAACCCATCTACTTCTTCATCTGATGAAGGAATGAAATCAGGTTTCACATCCTGTAACACACTTGAATGTGACCTACTAGTGGGGCCTCTTCTAAATGCCAGCTTCGTCCTCCTTTTGCAGGTTGTTGCATTAGCGTTTCTTCTGCAACCTCCTCCTCCTGCTCCTGCTCCTCCTCCTCCTCCATCTCAAACAAATCCTCAACCTCCGTGTCACCCTCGTAATGTACTTGTTCCTGTTATGAAGCTCCATCTGAATCTTTATCATGATCTTCATCTTCTTGCTCTTGTAGTCTATTCCCCTCTATTATCTTTGTGTCTTCAGAAATGATGTAGTTCTCCATGCAAAAAGAGTTGTTATCACTATCATAAACAGCCTCAGATTCATCACTACTACTATGTGCCTCCTCTAATAGTGGCTCTTCCTCCATTACAGCTTTGAGCTTTCCCTTGCTGAAATATCTGCTCTCTTGTGTAGAAACAACAGTAGGTTGAGTAGTACTGCTACTGATGCACTAACTATGAAAAACAATACCTTCTTCATCAACACCAAGCACAACTGGCTCATTGAAATCATACACAACAAGTGGTTCTTATACTATTGTTGCTAATTTTTCTTCTCTTTGACGTACATTACCGAAAGGTGTTGTTACCCTCACTAGGAAATCTAGAACTAAACTATGCTCATAGTCCTTCCTTAGTTGCTGCAATTTGATGTTTGTGTCAATCAAACCTAAGCCATGCTCTCTATCCTCCCCTATGCCTAAATTCTTCATGTGGTACAATTCATCAGAGAAAGAAAATCCTTGTGTTTGCATCAGTGCATATAGATTCAAAAATGTTACATCTGAGTTGCATATCTTCCTATCCAAATTATGCTCAGCATCAAAGTGCATCCTTACATCCCAAATAGCATCATCCAAACTACAAATTGACATTAAAACTGAACATTTTCAGTAAAACTAACCCTAATCCTAAAATTGTACTAGGCAGAAGGAAGAGAGGAGAAGGACTTACAACACATCACCAACTCCATTGGTCCAATGATGGCTTGTGGTAGGGTTGTCCACCCAAATCTCTGTCGGCCTCACCCGCTGCTCCATGGACAGGGGCGCCTCCTCCTCCTCCTCGTTGTAGTTGGAATAGGACGAAGAATTGGAACCATCCAGACCCACGTGGCCCTCGCTCCCGAGTCCGAGAAGGTCTCCGTACCCGCCCACACCTCCACCACTGCTACAACCACCGTCACTGTCGTCGGGATTGCCGCCGCCATGGCTAGAGAGCGAGCAGCGCTGTGAGGGGGGAGAGACAGGGGAAACGAAGCTAGGGTTTTGACCCGGTTCACCGAGCCAGATAGAACCGAGTCAGCAGAGCACACCCTCAAAAAAGACTGGTCATTTCAATAACTGGATTTTTTTTTTCATTTCAGAATAGTACCAGTGACTGCACTTCCTAGTATAGTTCAGGTGTTCGCTTTTACTGTTGTCTTTTTTCCGCTTTTGTATTTAGACCTCATGATGTTATTATAAGGGAGATACTTGATATTGTTAGTGACAAAGACAACGTACATACAATCAGGAGTGGGATCATACACTGGACAGGAACTCTTGTCAAGTTGTAATTGGTCGAAAAAAACGATCGAAACCTAATTGGTTTTCATCCAGCTGTGAAATAGAGTCTCATTTCAAAGGTTGAGTGAGTTTATTTATGCAGAACCTTTTACAGGTGTAGTAGGATAAAAAGAAAAAGATAATGCCCACACGTATGGCAGATTGTAACTCATTTATACGCCCCGACCTACATTTATTCAGTTTTGTACAAATCCTAAAAAAATCTGTTGGAATTTTAATGCCACGTAGGCATCATCATATGTGTGGATGTTAAAAAGTTCGCCCACACAATCCATAACGCGGTGTTGCCAGCTGCCTCGCACGGACGAACCAGTTCATGCCCACACAGCCACCATCTAGTCAACCCTTGTATGGGTAAACTGTTTTTCATTCACAGGATGCTTGTATGTTGTTACATGACAAGTGCAGTTGCGGGTGGATGGTGGGCGTTATCTTTCCAAAAGAAATCGATCGGAATACGTTTTTATCCAAGATTCCTTCCTCACGCCTCCGACGGCGCGTTACTGGCACTACCACCGCAGCACCGTGCCACAAGCTCCGCCAAGCTCCGGTGGCTTGTCCCGCCACCAGCCACGGCCGTCATCGCGGCCTCGCGGACCGCCGTAGAACTCCTCCTCAACATCTCGTCTGCCATCACTGATTTCACCTTCTCCGCGATCTCCTCCCCCTTCACCACCCCCTCGTCCCCTTCCCAGCTCCACCGCTCGACCCAGACGCCAGCCCCACGGCGCGCCACAATGCCGGCGTTCACCCGCTGGTCGGCGAACCTCGGCCACGCCAGCACCGGCACGCCGCTCGCGAACGCCTCGGTCAACGAGTTCCAGCCGCAGTGGCTCACGAACATTCCGATGGCCGGGTGCTTCAGGACCTCGCCTTGCTCCACCCACGCCTTGGTCACGAGCGCCCGGCCGCTCACCCGCTGCAAGAACCCTTCGCCGAGCAGCTCGCTGAGCTCGGCGCCGTCGTCTTTGTCCACGACGGCGCCCTTCACCACCCACAAGAACCGGCAGCCGCTCGCTTCAAGACCGTCGGCGAGCTCGCTGAGCTGGTCCTGGGCTAAGGCCTTCCGGCTGCCGAAGCTGACGTACACCACCGACCGCTCCGGCTGCGCGTCGAGCCATGCCGAGTAGTCAGAGGATGCTCTCGCCGGGAAGCTCACCGGGCTGAGCGGCCCGACGGTAAACACCGGCGGGAACCCAGGGACAACCGAGCCCTGTCGCAGCGCCGTCACGGCCTCCGGCTCCAAGGCGTCGAACGTGTTGACGAGGACACCGTCGGCTTTCGAAAGGCTCCGGCCGTTGGCGACGAACTGCTGGGTGAAGAGGTTGTTACGGTCGTGCAGAGCCTGCGGGAAGGACGACTGCGGGATGCGGTACACCCCGGGGACGTCGGCGTCGCCGGCGCCCCCGGCGTCCAAGTAGGTGGGGAAGTAGGCGTAGAAGGAGAACATGGTGGCGGATGCGGTGAAGAAGACGTAGCACGGGAGGCGGAGCTCCCTGGCCACGGGGATCAGCACGGAGGCCAGCGAGATGTCGGCGATGAGCGCGGACGCGTCGGCGGCGGCGAGGAGTGGGGCCAGGAGGGGCGCGGAGCGGCGCGTGGCCTCGTAGTGCACGTAGAACGGGTCGGCGCCGGAGAGCTCGGGCGCGTAGAGCGGCGGGAGTTGAAAGTCGAGCCGGCGGACGGCCGGGAACGCGGCGAACAGCGCGTCGAGGTGTCCGGACTCCGCCGACGACACGGTGGGGAGGACCGTGACGAGGGAGACGTCGCACGCGTGGGCGGAGGAGAGGGTGGCGGCGAGGCGGCTGAAGGGCGCCAGGTGGCCCATGCCGGCGCTCGGGAGGAGAACGATGCGCGGGCGCGGCGCTGCGGCTCCTGCACGGTCGTCTCTGGAGCTAGAGGCCATGGTCCGCCGAACACTTGGTTCCTGTGACTGAGATTTGTGATGAGTTCAGCCGTTGTAGAAAACTCGACACTACACTTTGATCCGCTTGTCTTTCCTGAGCTATGCCTTTGTGGAAAACTCGACACTGCACTTTGGTCTGATTGTCTTCCTTGGTACTGGAGTGACTTCCAAAAGGTGGTTGCGTAGCTTGCAAAATCGAACAAGAATTCTCCACTGTCTTTTACTGGCTGGGTGCTGTGTGTTTCTGTTACCAGTACTGAATGATGTCGACCCATGGGCCTGTCGACATGAGATGGTTTCGGCCGAGAATCCAATGCGTGACCCGCGGAACAAGTTTGCTGCTTTGCTTTCGTCTCAACGTTCAGAAATGCAGGTTTTTTTTTCTATGGGTAAAACCAGGTTTATCGATCAAAAACCACAAATAATGAAATGCATCTCAGAGCATAGGGCTGACCACGCCACAGATGACGCCCTTGACCTAAGCAATGTCCACAGTTGGCTAGACTATGAGCATCTCTATTCGACTCTCTACTTTCAAAAGTGAAATTACAATTAAACATAGCTCTTTGAGTGATCATTAATAATGGTGCCATATGTCCTTCCATTGCCGTTGTGAACATTACCGATCACCTGTTCAGAAATACATGTGGAAGAGAAGACTTTGACACAGATTCAAAAACTAAAACTGAGCATAACAGGTAATACTGATGCTGCGGGAAAAAAGGGGGGGGGGGGGGGGGGTCTAGAACCTTCCCGACCTGGGTTTTTTCTTCCTTCATTCGCATTTTTCTCTTTTTGTTGTTTTTCCCTTTCTCATTAATTCTATTTTTCTTTTTTATTTGTTTTTCCTTTTCTCCCGTCGCAAATTCACAAACCCTTTCTAAAATCAGGGATTTATTTTTAAATCAGTGATCATTTTTGGAAACTCGAACATTTTTTCAAATCAGCAAACATTTTTTGAAATTCAAATATTGTTCATTGTATTAAAAAATTGTTCATTGAAACAAAAAATGTTCATAAAATTTTAAAAAAATCTTTGTATATTTGCGGAAAAATGCATAAAATTCAAAAATATTTGACGAATTCAAAAATTGTTCTCAAATTCAGGAAAATGCTCACTGAATTAAAATTTGTCATGAAATGCGAAACTTGTTCATCAAAATTCTAAAAATTCATCCGAAATCTTAATTTTGTTTTGCATTACCCTTTTTTGAAATTCTATTTTCTAAAATCTTGAACTATTTTAAAGAAGCAAAAAAGATCAGGGGCGACCCCTTCCCCTATCCCGCACCTGAGCTGGCCCAAGGTCGCTCGTGCAAACAAGGGGACGCGCGCTGCCCTGTACTGCATACATTCTTCATAAAAAAAAAGGAGCTGCATACATCCAGGCTCGCTTCTAATCGTGTGTGTTTTTTCTTGTTTTCTCTTTTGTTTTTTCCTTTCTCTTTTAATTATCATTTTCTCCTTTTGTTTTTTCCTTTTCCTTTTTCTAAATTCATGACTGTTTCTGAATTTTAGGAACTTTTTCAAGTCGGCGCATTTTTTGAATTTTGAACCAGGTCAATGCGAGCCGTCCGTGGATTGCTGTCACTCACTTGCCACGCAGCCATGACCGGTGGTGTCTGGACGTCCGGCTCGCTGTCAAAACGTGATCGATCCACTGGTTAGTGCTTTCGACAACGCAATTACTTCAAATTGATATTTTTGGCAAATTTGAAAACGATGGCTTTTCACACCGAGCGACCCAACTGTTACTTTGCTGAGGCGGATCATCTTTCTTAAAAAATACAGTACATGTGAGGTAGTACTTCTTTCGTTTCTTTTTAGTTTGCATATAAGATTTTATCAAAACGGAACGATACAAAGTTTGATCAAATATATAACAAAATATATCAACATCTACAATATCAAATCTATATGCTATGAAAATTAATATTATGATGCATCTAGTAATATTGATTCCATATTATGAATGTTTTATATTTTGTTCTATAAAGTTAGTCAAAGTTTATAATGTTTAATTTTGATCAAATCTTATATACGAAGTAAAAAGAAACGCAACAATAATCATCTTTATTCTCCGTTACGAATCTAGTGTAGCCACGTGGTATTACTTGCTGACGCTTAGATCCCGGCACCGTTGCACGAATTGCGCCAAGCTGCCGTAGCTCGTGCCGCCGTCGGCGACTGCCTTCGCCGCCGCATCCTGGACGCTTACCGCCTTATTCCTCACCGCCTCGTCCGCCATTACAGCCTTCACCTTCTCCGCTATATTATCCCCGCTCACCACCCCTTCCTCCCCCTCCCAGCTCCACCGCTCCTCCCAGACGCCGAGCCCGCTGCGCGCCACCACGCCGGCGTTCACCCGCTGGTCGCCGAATCTCGGCCACGCGAGAACTGGCAATCCGTTCGCCGCGGTCTCCGTGACAGAGTTCCAGCCGCAGTGGCTGATGAACAGACCGATAGATTCCTGCTTCAGGACCTCTTCTTGCTCCACCCAACCCTTCGTCACCATGCCCCGCCCCTGCACACGCTCCAAGAAACCTTCGCCGAGCAGCTCGCTGAGCTCGGCCTCGTCGTCTCTGTCGACGACGGTGCTTTTGACCACCCACAGGAACCGGTGGCCGCTCGCCTCTAGCCCGACCGCGAGCTCCCTGAGCTGGTCCTTGGATATGGCCTTGCGGCTGCCGAAGCTGACGTACACCACCGACCTTGCTGGTTGTGCCTCGAGCCACTGCATATAATCCGGTTGATTTTCCGGCGGGTCGCCTCCCGAAAAGCTCACCGGAGCGAGTGGCCCAACCGAGAAAACTGGTGGGAACCCGGCAGCGACGGAGCCATCCCGGAGTGCAGATATGGCTTCTGGCTCGAACGCGTCGAAGGAATTTACCAGGAGGCCGTCGGCTTTCGCGAGCTCGCGGCCGTTGGCGACGAACTGCCGGGTGAAGAGGTGCTCGGGGTGGTGCAGCGCCTGCGGGATGGAAGCCTTCGCGATGCGGTACACGCCGGGGATGTCGACGTCGCCGACGGGGCCGCCGGCATTTGCGTCGAGGTAGGCGGGGAAGTGGACGCACAGGGAGAGCATCGCGGCGGAGGCGGTGAACAGGACGTAGCAGGGGAGGCGGAGCTCCTTGGCGACGGGTATGACCACGGAGGCCAGCGCGATGTCCGTCACGAGCGCCGACGCGCCGGCGCCGGCGAGGAGTGGGCCGAGCAGAGGCGCGGAGCGGCGCATGGCCTCGAAGCGGAGGAAGAAGGGGTCGGCGCCGGGGAACTCGGACGCGTCGAACTTCGCAAGGTGGAAGTCGAGGCGGCGCACGGCCGGGCACGCGCCGAACAGGGCCTCGAGGTGCGCGGACTCGGCGGACGACACGGTGGGGAGCACGGTCGCGACCGAGACGCCGCAGCCGTGGCCGGAGGAGGAGAGAGACACCGCGAGGCGGCTGAACGGGACGAGGTGGCCCATCCCGGCGCTCGGGAGGAGCACGACGTGGGGCAGGGCGCCCGAGCCGTCGCCGGAGGTCGGCATTGCCGCCGAGACCGTGGTCTTCTTCTTTCTCTTGCTGCGGGGAGCGTCGATGCTCTGTTTTTTTTTGGCTAGCTCGTGGTGTAAGCTCTGCTAAGTACAGGTGGCTTAATACTAGAGGAGGAGAGGGTCTCGTTGTTTTGCGAGACGTAGCAGTGCTCTCCACCACACGACTCAACAACCAGTTCACAAGCGATTAGCCTGTCAGCGGCGCAGTAGGTGTAACGCCCGGACAGATATGCCTGCACATCGTGTGTGAAGTGTGAACTTCATTGCGAAAACGAAAAAGATCTCCACAGGAACACAACGGATCACCAATGCCGTGTTTGGTGGAAGAATACCTGCTGCACGGGTGCTTCAGGTGCACCCGATGCACCAAACTCATGCCCCATAAGATAAGTTTGTTTTGCAAGTTGTTTTAGCTTGCAAAACTATCTTATATTATGGGATGAAAGGGTAACATATTTAGATTCTTTGAAAACTTTTGAAAAAAATAGCACGCTCACACAACATCGATGTGTATTGCTAAAAAAAAGTATGTTTTTGGTCCCTTAGGTTTTTTAAAAGTACAGACTTGGTCCGTTAAATTTTTTTGGTATACATTTGATCCCGCAAGTCACAGAACCTGCTAAGTTTGGTCCAAAACCAGATTTTCAACACGTTTGACCGGGTTTGACCATCTTGACCAGGTTTGATCGATGAACAGTAAATTAAAAAATAGCAAACAAATTCAGAAAAAACTGAAATTTTGTGGCAACCAAGATGCTTGGGTACACTAGGTGCGTAAAAATTTTATGCGCTAGGTGCTATTTTTTTGAGTTTACTATTCATCAGTAAAACCTGGTCAACAAGGTCAAATCCGGTCAAATATGATCAGCGGTCAACATGCTTGAAATCTGGTTTTGAACCAAACTTATCCAGATTTAAGACTTGAAGGATCAAATGTATACCAAAAAATCTTAAGGAAACCAAGTCTATACTTTTAAAAAACTTAAGGGATCAAAAATATACTTTTCTCTTAAAAAAATCAAGTCAATCCCCGCAAAAAAATAACCTCAAAATTAAATATATCTCAGTTAATAAAAATACAAATTCAACACTAAATAGTACTTATAGTTCAACTGGGCATGGTGAGTACGTATGGGGTAAAAAGCATATTGTGCAACTCGTTTGATCTTCTACAATGCATCACTAACCAGTTTTGTACCGGACACTTGTATGTATGCTTTGGGGGTGATCGGATACAACACATAACAAATTAGTTTGTATAAAGTGATGTTTTGCTCACCCCTTTCAAATATGATAAACTTACAACTATTACACATTAGTTGACTGCACATTTGTTGCCATTGGTCAACCAATTCATTTGTAAGCAATGCTTTTCTTTTCTCCATGAACAAGCACATTTAGGATAGTAAAACTGAACCAAACCCAGCCCTCCGACAACCTCTACGCCTCTGGCCGTCCATTTTTGTGGTTGAGACATTTTAGGCCATCGGATCTACTATCCTAAAGGGCAGCTGCTCCACAGGAAAAAAAACTGAGCTATGTGGTTAATCGAGCCGATTCTGGCAGCCAAATTTCTAGCCCATTGCTCGTCCCTGCGGGAAGGGCCGTAGCTTTGACAAAAAACTGGGTCAACATGTAGAACGCCACCTCCCACCTCGACCTCTTTCTCTCACGAAGCAGGTGACTGTGTGCCACTGCAATGCCACCCCCTCCCAGATCCAATTGCTCATCTTCATCCATGTATGTGGTGCGGTCCAGCCTTCCACATCGCATGCGCGTTGGCGTCGATGTTGCCCCCTCAATTATGGTGGCATGGTGATAACGTGCGTGAGGCACACGCGACTGAGCCGTTCCTTTCCTTGGCGAGATCTCCTCCTACAAGTCGACTCATCCCAAGCCGTGTTGGGGAACGTTGCATGGGAAACAAACAAAATTTTCCTATGCACACGCAAGGTCTATCCATTGTGATGAGCATCTACGAGAGGGAGAGTGGATCTACATACCGTTATAGATCGCTAAGCGGGAACCGTTAAGAAATGCGGTTGATGTAGTCGAACGTCTTCGCAATCCAAATCGTCTAGCGTCCCGCGATCCAATCACGATCTGTCCTGATCTAGCGCCGAACGGACGACACCTTCGCATTCAGCACACGTACAACTCGATGACGATCTCTGCCTTCTTGATCTAGCAAAAGGAAGCGGAGGGGTAGATGAGTTCTCGGGCAGCGCGATGGCGCGGCGACGACGGTGGTGGAACTATTCCGGCAGAGCTTCGCCTAAGCACCGCCAAAAACTAGAGGATATGATCTATTGGGGAGAGAGGGTTGCACCGTGGCTTAGGGTTTTACGATGCAGCTGTCCTCTCTCCCCTCCAGTATATATAGGAGGAAGGGGAGGGAGGTTGGCACTCCTAGGGTTCCCCCTAGGAGTCGGCTGAAGTGGGGAGGTGGAGGAGTCCAACTCCAATCCTACTTGGAGTAGGATTCCTCTCCCACTTGGAAACTCTTTCCTCCACTTGGGATTTTCCACCCCTAGCTGCATGGGCCTTAATGGGGGGTCAGCCAGCCCACCAGGGGCTGGTTTGCCTCCTCCCACAACCCATGAGGCCCTTTGGAGCGAGTTTCCCCTCCTAATGGTCCCCGGTACCCTCCCGGCACTCCCAATAGACTACCGAAGTATCTGAAACTTTTCTGGCGACCAAAACGGGACTTCCTATATATCAATATTTACCTCCGGACCATTCCGAAGCTCCTCGTGACATCCAGGATCTTATCCGGGACTCTGAACAACCTTCGGTTACCACCATACATAACTCTATGCTACCGAAACGTCACTGAACGTTAAGTGTGCAGACCCCGCAGGTTCGAGAACTATGTAGAAATGACCAAGACACCTCTACGGTCAATAAACAATAGCAGGACCTGGATGCCCATATTGGTTCCTACGTATTCTATGAAGATCTTTATAGATTGAACCTCTATGTTAAGGATTCAGTTAATCCCGTATGTTGTTCCCTTTGTTCTTCGGTATGTTACTTGCCCGAGATTCGATTGTCGGTATCTATATACCTAGTTCAATCTCATTACCGGCAAGTCTCTTTACTCATTGCGTAATACAAGATCCCATGGGTAATACTTTAGTCACATTGCTTGCAAGGCTTGTTGTGATGTTGTATTAATGAGTGGGCCCTGAGATACCTCTCCATCACACGAAGTAACAAATCCCAATACTGATCCATGCCCACTCAACAAACACCCTCAGAGATACTTGTAGAGCATCTTTATAGTCACCCAGTTACATTGCGACGTTTGATACACACTAGGTACTCCTCTGGTGTCAGTGAGTTGCATGATCTCATGGTCATAGGAACAGATACTTGACATGCAGAAAACTATAGCAATAAACTGACGATCATATGCTATGTTTATAGTTTGGGTCTTGTCCATCACATCATTCTCCCAATGATGTGATCCCGTTATCAAATTACATCTTATGTCTATGGCTAGGAAACCTTGACCATCTTTGATCAACGAGCTAGTCTACTAGAGGCATACTAGGGACACAATGTTGTCCACGTATCCACACATGCAATGTGTTTCCAATCAATACAATTATAGCATGGATAATAAACGATTATCATGAACAAGGAAATATAATAATAGCCATTTTATTATTGCCTCTAGGGCATATTTCCAACAGTCTCCCACTTGCACTATAGTCAATAATCTAGCTCAAATCACTATGTGATTTACATTGTAATGAATCTAACACCCGTACAGTTCTGGAGTTGATCATGTTTAGCCCTTGGAAGAGGTTTAGTCAACGGGTCTACGACATTCAGATCCGTGTGCATTTTGCAAATATTTATTTCCTCCTCCTTGATGTAATCGCGGATGGAATTGAAGCGGCACTTTATGTGTTTAGTCTTCTTGTGAAACCTTGGTTCCTTGGCCAGAGCAATGGCACCAGTGTCGTCACAGAACATATCCATTGGATTCAGTGCACTAGGCACTACTCCAAGATTTGTCATGAACTCCTTCATCCAAACACCTTCCTTCGCCGCCTCCGAGGTTGTGATGTACTCCGCTTCGCATGTAGAATCGGCTATCATGCTCTGCTTGGAACTGCACCAGCTTACCGCTCCCCCATTGAGAATAAATATGTATCCGGTTTGCGACTTAGAGTCATACGGATCAGTGTCGAAGCTTGCATCAACGTAATCCTTTACGATGAGCTCTTGATCACCTCCAATAAACGAGAAACATTTACTTAGTCCTTTTCAGGGGCGTAAGGATATTCTTGACCGTCGTCCAGTGCTCCATACTTGGATCACTTTGAAACCTTCCAGCCCTACTTATGGCAAGGCTAACATCGGGTCTTGTGCACGACATTGCATACATGATAGAGCCTATGGCTGAAGCATAGGGGATGACACTCATCTTCTCTCTATCTTCTGCAGTCACTCGGCATTAAGTCTTACTCAACTTTACACTTTGCAATATAGGCAAGAACCCCTTCTTGGATTGATCCATTTTGAACTTCTTCAAAACTTTGTAAAGGTATGTGCTCTGTAAAAGTCCTATTAAGCATCTCGATCTATATCTATAGATCTTAATGCCTAATATGAAAGCAACTTCTCCTAGGTTCTTCACTGAAAAACTCTTGTTCAAATATTCCTTCATGCTTTCCAACATTTCTATATTGTTTCCAGTCAGCAATATGTCATCCACATATAATATTAGAAACGTTATAGAGCTCCCACTCACTTTCTTGTAAATACAAGCTTCTCCATAAACTTGTATAAACCCAAACACTTTGATCACCTCATCAAAGCGCAGATTCCAACTCCGAGATGCTTGCAACAGTCCATAAATGGATCGCTAGAGTTTGCAAACTTTGTTAGCATTCTATGGATCGAAAAAACCTTCTGGTTGTATCATATACAACTCTTCCTTAAGGAAAACGTTAAGGAACACTGTTTTGACATCCATCTGCCAAAATTCATACTCGAAATATGCAACCATTGCTAACATGATTCTGACGGACTTAAGCATCACTACGGCTGAGAAGGTCTCATCGTAGTCAAGTCCTTAAACTTTTGAAAAACCCTTTGCCACAAGTCGAGCTTTATAGACGGTGACATTACCGTCAACGTCCGTCTTCCTCTTAAAGATCCATTTGTTCTGAATGGACTTCCGCCCTTCAGGTAATACTTCCAAAGTCCATACTTTGTTTTCATACATGGATACCATCTTGGATTTCATGGCCTCTAACTATTTCTCGGAATCCAGGCCCATCATCGCTTCCCCATAGCTCGTAGGTTCATCATTGTCTAACGACATGACCTCTAAGACAGGGTTGCCGTACCACTCAGGAGCAACACGCGCCCTTGTAGACCTACAAGGTTCGATAGTAACTTGATCTGAAGCTTCATGATCATCATCATTAACTTCCTCTTCAACCGATGCAGGCTCTACAGAAACATCTTTCTCCACTTCGCTGCTCTATGGTTGAAGTAAAGGTTCAGTAACCTCATAAAGTTCTATTTTCCTCCCACTCAATTCGTTCGAGAGAAACTCTTTCCCAAGAAATGTTCCCTTTTTAGCGACAAACACTTTGCCTTTGGATCTGAGATAGAAGGTATACCCAACTGTCTCTTTTGGGTATCCTATGAAGACGCATTTCTCCGCTTTGGGTTCCAGCTTTTCAGGCTAAAGCTTTTTGACATAAGCATCACATCCCCAAACTTTAAGAAATGACAACTTTGGCTTTCTTGCCAAACCACAATTCATATGGTGTCATCTCAACGGATTTCGATGGTGCCCTATTTAAATTGAATGCATCCGTCTATAATGCACAACCCCAAAATGATAGTGGCAAATCGGCAAGAGACATCATAGAACGCACAAAATCTAATAAGGTTCGATTATGACGTTCGGACAGACCATTACACTGTGGTGTTCCAGGCGGTGTCAATTTTGAAACAATTCCACATTGTCTTAAGTGATTGCCAAACTCATAACTCAGATATTCTCCTCCTCGATCAGATCGTAGGAACTTAATCTTCTTCTTGTTGGGATACATAGTAGTAAATCAAAAAATTCCTATGTGTCACCAAGATCTATCTATGGAGAAACCAGCAACAAGCAAAGGGGAGTGCATCTTCATACCTTTCAAGATCGCAAAGTAGAGGCGTTACTAGAACGAGGATGTTGGAGTCGTACTCGCAGCGATTCAGATCACGGTGGAATCCGATCTAAGCGCCGAACAACGGCGCCTCCGTGTTCAACACACGTGCAGCCCGGTGACGTCTCCTACGCCTTGATCCAGCACGACGGCATGGTGATGGTGGAGCTGTGTGGTACTCCAGCAGGGCTTTGCCAAGCACTACGGAGGACGAGGAGGAGAAGGGGTAGGGCTGTGCCGAGAGGGAGAGAGATCTGTGTGTTGCAGCCCCCTAAAACCCCACATATATATGGGGTAGGAGGAGGAGGCACCCCATCTAGGGTTCCCACCCTAGAGGGTGCGGAAGCCCTAGATGGGAGGGTCGGCGGCCAAGGTGGGAGGAGGGCCGGCGCCCTATGGTGGGCCTTGGGCCTCTCCACGCCTAGGGTTTGCCCCCCTTCCACCCTTGCTGCGCCTTGGGCTGGGATGGGAGGCGCACCAGCCCACCTAGGGGCTGGTTCCCTCCCAGTCTTGGCCCATGAAGCCTTTCGGGGTCCGTGGCCCCTCCCGGTGGACCCCCAGAACCCTTCCGGTGGTCCCGGTACATTACCGGTGATGCCCAAAACTCTTCCGGCGACTAAAACCTCACTTCCTATATATGAATCTTTACCTCCGGACCATTTCGGAACTCCTGGTGACATCCGGGATCTCATCCGAGACTCCGAACAACCTTCGGTAACCATGTACACTATTTCCCTATAACCCTAGCGTCATCGAACCTTAAGTGTGTAGACCCTACGGGTTCGGGAGACATGTAGACATGACTGAGACACCTCTCCGGTCAATAACCAACAACGGGATACGGATACACATGTTGGCTCCCACATGCTCCATGATGATCTCATCGGATGAACCACGATGTCGAGGATTCAATTAATCCTGTATACAATTCCCTTTGTCTACCCATATGATACTTGCCTGAGATTCGATCATCGGTATCCCTATACCTTGTTCAATCTCGTTACCGGCAAGTCTCTTTACTCGTTCCATAACACATCATCCTGTGGCTAACTCCTTAGTAACATTGAGCTCATTATGATGATGTCTTACCGAGTGGGCCTAGAGATACCTCTCCGTCACACGAAGTGACAAATCCTAGTCTCGATTCGTGCCAACCCAACAGATACTTTCGGGGGTACCCGTGGCATAACTTTATAGCCACCCAGTTACGTTGTGACGTTTGGCATACCCAAAGTATTCCTACGGTATCCGGGAGTTGCATAATCTCATGGTCTAAGGAAATGATACTTGACATTAGAAAAGCTTTAGCAGACGAACTACACGATCTTGTGCTATGCTTAGGATTGGGTCTTGTCCATCACATCATTCTCCTAATGATGTGATCCCGTTATCAACGACATCCAATGTCCATGGTCATGAAACCGTGACCATCTATTGATCAACGAGCTAGCCAACTAGAGGCTCACTAGGGACATGTTGTGGTCTATGTATTCACACATGCATTACGGTTTCCGGTTAATACAATTATAGCATGAACAATAGACAATTATCATGAACAAGGAAATACAATAATAACCATTTTATTATTGCCTCTAGGGCATATTTCCAACAGTCTCCCACTTGCACTAGAGTCAATAATCTAGTTACATTGTGATGTATCGAACACCCATAGAGTTCTGGTGTTGATCATGTTTCGCTCGTGGGAGAGGTTTAGTCAACGGATCTGCGACATTCAGATCCGTATGTACTTTACAAATATCTATATCTCCTTCCTGAATGTAATCACGAATGAAGTTGAAGCGGCGTTTGATGTGTCTTGTCTTCTTGTGAAACCTGGGCTCCTTAACAAGGGCAATAGCTCCAGTGTTGTCACATAATAGAGTCATCGAGCCCGACGCATTGGGAATCACTCCTAGGTCGGTGATGAACTCCTTCATCCAGACTCCTTCCTTTGCTGCTTCCGAAGCAGCTATGTACTCTGCTTCACATGTAGATGCCGCCATGACGCTTTGCTTGCTGCTGCACCAGCTGACTGCCCCTCCGTTCAAAATATACACATATCCGGTTTGTGACTTCGAGTCATCCGGATCTGTGTCGAAGCTAGCATCGACATAACCCTTTACGACGAGCTCTTCGGCACCTCCATATACGAGAAACATGTTCTTGGTCCTTTTCAGGTACTTCAGGATATTCTTGACCACTGTCCAGTGTTCCGCTCCGGGATCACTTTGGTACCTCCCTACCAAACTTATGGCAAGGTTCACATCAGGTCTGGTACACAGCATGGCATACATAATAGAGCCTATGGATGAAGCATAGGGGATGACACTCATCTCTTCTCTATCCTTTGTCGTGGTTGGGCATTGAGTCGTTCTCAATCTCACACCCTGTAACACAGGCAAGAACCCCTTCTTGGACTGATCCATTTTGAACTTCTTCAATATCTTGTCAAGGTATGTGCTTTGTGAAAGACCTATGAGGCATCTCGATCTATCTCTATAGATCTTGATGCCTAATATGTAAGCAGCTTCTCCAAGGTCCTTCATAAAAAAACACTTATTCAAGTAGGCCTTTATGCTTTTCAAAAGTTCTATATCATTTCCCATCAACAATATGTCATCCACATATAATATGAGAAATGCTACAGAGCTCCCACTCACTTTCTTGTAAATAGAGGGTTCTCCATAAACCTGTATAAACCCAAACGCTTTAATCACCTCATTAAAGCGAATGTTCCAACTCCGAGATGCTTGCGCCAGCCCATAGATGGAGCGCTGAAGCTTGTATACTTTGTTAGCATCTTTAGGATCAACAAAACCTTCCGGCTGCATCATATACAATTCTTCCTTAAGGAAACCATTAAGGAATGCCGTTTTGATGTCCATTTGCCAGATCTCATAATCATAAAATGCGGCAATTGCTAACATGATTCGGACAGACTTCAACATCGCTACGAGTGAGAAAGTCTCATCGTAGTCAACTCCTTGAACTTGTCGATAACCCTTAGTGACAAGCCGAGCCTTATAGATGGTCACATTAGCATCCGCGTCAGCCTTCTTCTTAAAGATCCATTTATTTTCTATGGCTCGCTTATCATCAGGCAAGTCCACCAAAGTCCATACTTTGTTCTCATACATGGATCCTATCTCGGATTTCATGGCTTCAAGCCATTTGTTGGAATCCTGGCCCGCCATCGCTTCTTCATAGTTTGAAGGTTCACCGTTTTCCAGCAACATGATCTCCAGGACAGGGTTGCCGTACCACTCTTGTGCGGAACATGTCCTAGTGGACCTTCGAATAGCAACTTGATCTGAAGTTTCATGATCATCAACATTAACTTCCCCTCCAGCCGGCGCAGGCTCCACAGAAACAACTTCCTGTGGTACGCTACTCTCGGGTTCGAGTGGAGGTACAATTACCTCATCAAGTTCTATTTCCTCCCACTTACTTCTTTCGAGAGAAACTCTTTCTCTAGAAAGGATCCATTCTTGGCAACAAAGACTTTGACTTCGGATCTGAGGTAGAAGGTATACCCAACTGTTTCTTTGGGGTATCCTATGAAGACGCACTTTTCTGCTTTGAGTTCGAGCTTCTCGGGTTGAAGTTTCTTCACATAAGCATCGCATCCCCAAACTTTCAGAAACGACAACTTAGGTTTCTTTCCAAACCATAATTCATATGGTGTCGTCTCAACGGACTTAGACGGAGCCCTATTTAAAGTGAATGCGGCAGTCTCTAATGTATATCCCCAAAATGATAGCGGTAAGTCGGTAAGAGAAATCATAGATCGCACCATATCAAATAGAGTGTGATTACGACGTTCAGACACACCGTTTCGTTGAGGTGTGCCAGACGGCGTGAGTTGTGAAACAATTCCACATTTCCTTAGGTGTGTGCCAAACTCGTGACTTAAATATTCTCCGCCATGATTAGATCGTAGGCACTTTATTTTCCTGTCACGTTGATTCTCTACCTCACTCTGAAATTCCTTGAACTTTTCAAAGGTTTCAGATTTGTGTTTCATTAAGTAGACATACCCATATCTGGTTAAGTCATCAGTGAGGGTGAGAACATAACGGTAGACACCGCGAGCCTCAACGCTCATTGGACTGCGTACATCGGTATGTATTATCTCCAACAAGTCAGTTGCTCGCTCCATTGTTTCGAAGAACGGAGTCTTGGTCATCTTGCCCATGAGGCATGGTTCGCACGTGTCAAATGATTCAAAGTCAAGAGACTCCAAAAGTCCATCAGTATGGAGTTTCTTCATGCGTTTGACACCAATATGACCAAGCAGTAGTGCCACATGTAAGTGGGACTATCTTTATCAACCTTACACTTTTTGGTACTCACACTATGAACATGTGTAACATCACATTCGAGATTCATCAAAAATAAACCATTGACCAGTGGGGCATGACCATAAAACATTTCTCTCATATAAATAGAACAACCATTATTCTTAGATTTAAATGAGTAGCCATCTCGCATCAAACGAGATCCAGATACAATGTTCATGCTCAAAGCTAGTACTAAATAACAATTATTGAGGTTTAAAACTAATCCCGAAGGTAGATGTAGAGGTAGCGTGCCGACGGCAATCACATAGACCTTGGAACCATTCCCGACACGCATCGTCACCTCATCCTTTGCGAGTCTCTGCTTATTCCGCAGCTCCTGCTTGGAGTTACAAATGTGAGCAACTGCACCGGTATCAAATACCTAGGAGCTACTACGAGCGCTGGTAAGGTACACATCAATAACAAGTATATCACATATACCTTTAATGTTGCCGGCCTTGTTATCCGCTAAGTACTTGGGACAGTTCCGCTTCCAGCGACCGGTACCCTTGCAATAAAAGCACTCAGTCTCAGGCTTGGGTCCATTCTTGTTCTTCTTCCCGGCAACTTGCTTACTGGGCGCGGCAACTGCTTTGTCGTCCTTCTTGAAGTTCTTCTTACCCTTGCCTTTCTTGAAACTAGTGGTCTTATTCACCATCAACACATGATGCTCCTTTTTGATCTCGACCTCTGCTGATTTCGGCATCGAGTACAACTCAGGAATGGACTTCTCCATACCCTGCATGTTGTAGTTCATCACAAATCTCTTGTAGCTAGGTGAGGGCGACTGGAGGATTCTGTCAATAACTGAGTCATCCGGAAGATTAACTCCCAACTGAGACAAGCAGTTGTGCAACCTAGACATTTTGAGTATGTGCTCACTGATAGAACTATTTTCCTCCATCTTACAACTGAAGAACTTGTCAGAGACATCATATCTCTTGACCCGGGCATGAGCTTGGAAAACCAATTTCAGCTCTTGGAACATCTCATATGCTCTGTGTTGCTCAAAACGCTTTTGGAGCCCCAGTTCTAAGGTGTAAAGCATGCCGCACTGAACCAGGGAGTAATCATCATAGCGTGACCACCAGGCGTTCATAACGTCTTGATCCATTGGGAAAATGGGTGCGTCACCTAGCGGTGCATCAAGGACATATAATCTTTTGGAAGCTATGAGGATGATCCTCAAGCTACAGACCCAATCCGTATAGTTGCTTCCATCGTCTTTTAGCTTGGTTTTCTCTAGGAACGCGTTGAAGTTGAGGGCAACATTAGCGTTGGCCATTGGATCTACAATATAGATTGTAAAGAAAATTTTAGACTAAGTTCATGATAATTAAGTTCACATAATCAAATTATTTAATGAACTCCCACTTAGATAGACATCTCTCTAGTCATCCAAGTGACACATGATCCATCTCAACTAGCCCGTGTCCGATCATCACGTGAGATGGACTAGTCATCAATGGTGAACATCTCCATGTTGATCGTATCTTCTATACGACTCATGTTCGACCTTTCGGTCTCCCGTGTTCCAAGGCCATGTCTGTACATGCTAGGCTCATCAAGTCAACCTAAGTGTATTGCATGTGTAAATCTGGCTTACATCCGTTGTATGCGAACGTTAGAACCTATCACACCCGATCATCATGTGGTGCTTTGGAACAACGAACCTTAGCAACGGTGCATAGTTAGGGTGAACACATTCCTTAAAATTTTAGTGAGAGATCATATTATTTAGCTACCGTCGTTCTAATAAAATAAGATGTAAACATGATAAACATCACAAGAAATCAATATAGTGACATGATATGGCCAATATCATCTTGCTCCTTTGATCTCCATCTTCGGGGCACCATGATCATCACTGTCACCGGCATGACACCATGATCTCCATCATCGTGTCTTCATGAAGTTGTCTCGCCAACTATTACTTCTACTACTATGGCTAACGATTAGCAATAAAGTAAAGTAAATACATGGCGTTTATGATTGACACGCAAGTCATACAACAAATTAAGACAACTCCTATGGCTCCTGCTGGTTGTGATACTCATCGACATGCAAGTCGTGAATCCTATTACAAGAACATGATCAATCTCATACATCACATTCTTTGGCCATATCACATCACACAGCATATGCTGCAAAAACAAGTTAGAGGTCCTCTATTTTGTTGTTGCAAGTTTTACGTGGCTGCTATAGGTTTCTAGCAAGAACGTGTCATACCTATGCAAAAACCACAACGTGATATGCCAATTTCTATTTACCCTTCATGAGGACCATTTTCATCGAATCCGATCCGACTAGAGTGGGAGAGACAAACACCCGCTAGCCACCTTATGCAACAAGTGCATGTCAGGCGGTGGAACCTGTCTCATATAAGAGTACGTGTAAAGTCGGTCTGGGCCGCTTCATCCCATAATACCGTTGAATCAAGATAAGACTAGTAACGGCAAGACAATTGACAAAATCGACGCCCACAACACCTTGTGTTCTACTTGTGCATAGATTCTACGCATAGACCTAGCTCTGATACCATTGTTGGGATACGTAGTAGTAAATCAAAAAAATTCCTACGTGTCACCAAGATCTATCTATGGAGAAACCAGCAATGAGCAAAGGGGAGTGCATCTTCATACCTTTGAAGATCGCAAAGCGAAAGCATTACTAGAACGCGGTTGGTGGAGTCGTACTCGTAGCGATTCAGATCGCGGTGGAATCCGATCTAAGCGCCGAACAACGGCGCCTCCGCGTTCAACATATGTGCAGCCCGATGACGTCTCCTACGCCTTGATCTAGCAAGGAGGAAGGAGAGGTTCAGGGAGAGCTCCGGCAGCATGATAGTGTGGTGACAGTGGAGCTGCGTGGTACTCCGGCAGGGCTTCGCCAAGCACTAGGAGGACGAGGAGGAGAAGGGGTAGGGCTGCGCCGAGAGGGAGAGAGATCTGTGTGTTGCAGCCCCCCAAAACCCCACATATATATAGGGGGAAGGAGGAGGAGGCACACCATCTAGGGTTCCCACCCTAGAGGGTGCAGCAGCCCTAGATGGGAGGGCCGACGGCCAAGGTGGGAGGAGGGGCGGCGCCCTAGGGTGGGCCTTGGGCCTCTCCACGCCTAGGGTTTGCCCCCTTCCACCCTTGCTGCGCCTTGGGCTGGGGTGGGAGGTGCACCAGCCCACCTAGGGTCTGGTTCCCTCCCACTCTTGGCCCATGAAGCCTTCCGGGGCCCGGGGCCCCTTCCGGTGGTCCGGGTACATTACCGGTGATGCCCGAAACTCTTCCGGTGACCAAAACCTCACTTCCTATATATGAGTATTTACCTCCGGACCATTCCGGAACTCCTCGTGATGTCCGGGATCTCATCTAGAACTCCGAACAACCTTCGGTAACCACATATACTATTTCCCTATAACCCTAGCGTCATCGAACCTTAAGTGTGTAGACCCTACGGGTTCGGGAGACATGTAGACATGACCGAGACACCTCTCCGGTCAATAACCAACAACAGGATCTGGATACCCATATTGTATCCCACATGCTCCACAATGATCTCATCGGATGAACCATGATATCGGGGATTCAATCAATCCCGTATACAATTCCCTTTGTCTACCGGTATGATACTTGCCCGAGATTTGATCGTCGGTATCCCTATACCTTGTTCGATCTCGTTAACGACAAGTCTCTTTACTCGTTTTGTAACACATCATCCCGTGGCTAACTCCTTAGTCACATTGAGCTCATTATGATGATGTCTTACCGAGTGGGCCGAGAGATACCTCTCCATCACACGGAGTGACAAATCCCAGTCTCGATTCGTGCCAACCCAACAGATACTTTTGGGGATACCCGTAGCATACCTTTATAGCCACCTAGTTATGTTGTGACATTTGGCATACCCAAAGTATTCCTACGGTATCCGGGAGTTGCACAATCTCATGGTCTAAGGAAACGATACTTGACATTAGAAAAGCTTTAGCAGACGAACTACACGATCTTGTGTTATGCTTAGGATTGGGTCTTGTCCATCACATCATTCTCCTAATGATGTGATCCCATTATTAACAACTTCCAATGTCCATGGTCATGAAATTGTGACCATCTATTGATGAACGAGCTAGCCAACTAGAGGCTCACTAGGGATATGTTGCGGTCTATGTATTCACACATGCATTACAGTTTCCGGTTAATACAATTATAGCATGAACAATAGACAATTATCATGAACAAGGAAATACAATAATAACCATTTTATTATTGCCTCTAGGGCATATTTCCAACACTTGTTACGATGATTCTCAACTTCACTCTGAAATTGCTTGAACTTTTCAAACGTTTCAGACTTGTGTTTCATTAAGCTAATATACCCATATCTACTTAAGTCACCAGTGAAGGTGAGAAAATAATGATATCCACCACGTGCTTGAATGCTCATCGGACCGCACACAACAGAATGTATGATTTCCAACAAGTCATATTGCCCATAAGGCATGGTTCACATGTGTCAAGTGATTCAAAATTAAGTGAATCCGAAAGTCCATCAGCATGGAGCTTCTTCATGCATTTTACACCAATATGACCTAAACGGCAATGCCACAAGAAAGTGGTACTATCATTATCAACTCTACATTATTTGGCATCAATGTTATGAACATGTGTATCATCACTATCGAGATTCAGTAGGAATAAACCCCTAACATTGGGTGCATGACCATAAAAGATATTACTCCTATAAATAGAACAACCATTATTCTTTGATTTAAATAAGTAACCATCTCACAATAAACAAGATCCAGATATTGTTGGTAATATGCCCTAGAGGCAATAAATACAGTGTTTATTATTGTATTTCCTTGTTCATGATAATAGAGGGAACATCATACAGAATTAACTGAATCCTTGACATAGAGGTTCGACCGATAAAGATCTTCGTAGAATATGTAGGAACCAATGTGGACATCCAGGTCCCGCCATTGGTTATTGACCGTAGAGGTGTCTTGGTCATGTCTACATAGTTCTCGAACCCGCAGGGTCTACACACTTAAGGTCTGGTGACGTTTCGGTAGTATAGAGTTATGTATGGTGGTGGCCGAAGTTTGTTTAGAGTCCTGGATGAGATCCCAGATGTCACGAGGAGCTCCGGAATGGTCCGGAGGTAAATATTCATATATAGGAAGTCCTGGTTTGGTCGCCGGAAAAGTTTTTGGCTCATCGGTAGTGTACCGGGAGTGCCGGTAGTGTACCGGGAGACCTCCAGGAGGGGTATTTCGACCCAAGAGGCTACATGGGCTGTGGGAGAGTGGAAACCAGCCCTTAGTGGGCTGGTGGAGCAACCACAAGAGGCCCATGCGGCTGGAAGAAAAAATCCCAAGAGAAAAGGTGGGGGAAAAAGGCAAAATAGGTGAATCCTAGTCCTACTAGGATTGGAGGTGGACTCCACCTCCTCCACCTCCTTTCGGCCGAAGCCCTTGGCTTGGGAAGCCAAGGCTGCCTCCTCTCCTCTATTCCTCCTATATATACTGGTGGTATAGAGGGTTTTTGCACAAGAATTTCAGCCACGTGCTACCCGTTCCTCTAATGCATAGCTTCTCCTCTAGATCGGATTTCTGCAGTGCTTAGGCAAAGCCCTGCCGGAATTGCTCCACCACCATCACCGGAGCGCTGTCAGACTGCCAGAGAACTCTTCTTCCTCTCCACTCCTTCTTGCTGGATCAAGACGGTGAAGATCGTCATCAAGCTGTACGTGTGCCGAACGCGGAGGTGCCGTCCGTTCGGTACTAGATCGGAAGGATCGTGATCAAGTTCGTGGGACGGATCATGATCAAGTTCGCGGTACGGATTGCGATTGGATTGCGGGACGGATCGTGATTGGATCGTGGGACGCACGGCGATTTGGATCGCGAAGACGTTTGACTACACCAACCGCGTTTCTTAACGCTTCTCGCTTAGCGATCTACAAGGGTATGTAGATCTACTCTCCCTCTCGTAGATGCTCATCACCATGGATAGATCTGTGTGTGCATAGGAAATTTTTTGTTTCCCATGCAACGTTCCCCAACAGTGGCATCATGATCTAGGTCTATGTGTTGATGAGATCTCGAGTAGAACACAAAAGGTTTGTGGGCGTTGATGCTTAGATTGCTTCCTCCCTTGGTCGGATTTTGGTTCAGCGGTATTGTGACATGAAGCGGCCCGGACCAACATTACTCGTACGCTTACGAGAGACCGGTTCCCTCGACGCAACTTGTTGCCTAGATGGCTTGCGGGTGGCAGTTTCTCTCACTTTAGTTGGATCGGATTCGACAAAGGCGGTCCTTGAGAAGGTTGAAAAGCAAATTATGTATCACTGTTGTGGTTTATGCATAGGTGAGAATCGTTCTTGCTAGAAACCCGTAGCAGCCACGTAAAACATGCAACAACAATTAGAGGACGTCTAGCTTGTTTTTGCAGGGTATGTTGTGATGTGATATGGCAAATTACATGATATGATATATGTGATGTATGAGATGATCACGTGATTTATAGAATTTCACGACTTGCATGTCGATGAGTACGGCAACCAGCAAGAGCCATAGGGTTGTCTTTAATTATTGTATGACATGCGTGTCAATCATTAAGCGCTATGTAATGCTTTACTTTATCGCTAAACGGTAGCAATAGTAGTAGAAGCATGTTGGGCGCGACAACCCCGATGGCAACACGTTGATGGAGATCAAGATGATGGAGATCATGGTGTCTTTCCGGTGACGATGGAGATCATGTCGGTGCTTTGAAGATGGAGATCTAAAGCACAAGTTCATGGCCATATCATGTCACTTCTGAATTGCATGTGATGTTAATCCTTTTATGCACCTTGTTTTTCTTAGTACGACGGTAGCATTATGAGGTGATCCCTCACTTAAATTTCAAGATAAATTGTGTTCTCCCCGAGTGTGCACCGTTGCGAAAGTTCGTCGTGTTGAGACACCACGTGATGATCGGGTGTGACAGACTCTACGTTCACATACAATGGGTGCAAGCCAGTGTTGCACGCGCAGAACACTCGGGTTAAACTTGACGAGCTTAGCATGTACATACATGGCCTCGGAACACAAGAGACCGAAAGGTCGAACATGAGTCATATAGTAGATATGATCAACATAATGATGTTCACCATTGAAGCCACCTCAACTCACGTGATGATCGGACTTGAGTTGGTGGATTTGGATCATGTGACACTCAGACGACCTCAGGGATGTCAATTTGAGTGGGAGCTTTAGTAATTTGATTAACTAAACTCATTATATTGAATAATAGTCTAAGTAAACTTTGCATATTTATGTTGTAGATCAATGGCTCGTGCAGTAGCACCCCTGAATTTTAATGCGTTCCTAGAGAAAGCTAAGTTGAAAGATGATGGAAGTAACTTTGTTGACTGGGCCCGTAATCTGAGTATTATCCTCATGGCTTCCCAGAAATCATATGTCCTTGATGCACCACTTGGTGACCAACCAAAAGACATGACCTCCGAAGACATTAAGAATGCTTGGGAGCCACGTACTGGAGATTACTCAATAGTTCAGTGTGCAATATTGTATGGCTAAGAAGCGGGACTTCAAAGATGTTTTGAACGTCATGGAGCATATGTGATGTTCCAGGAGTTGAAGTTTATCTTTCAGAAGAACGCCCAGATCGAGAGGTATGAAACCTCCGATACGTTCTATGCTTGCAATATGGAGGAGGACGGGTCTATCAGTGAACATATACTCAGAATGTTTGGGAATTCAACTCGTCTAGTGGAGTTAGGAATTGCCCTTCCGCCAGAGGCGATCAGTGACAGAGTTCTTCAATCACTGCCACCTAGTTACAAGAGCTTTGTGATGAACTATAGCATGCACGGGATGAACAAGTCAGTCGCCGAGCTGTTTGCGATGCTAAAAGTCGTTGAGTCTGAAATCCAGAAAGAACATCAAGTGTTGATGGTCAATAAAACCACTAGTTTCAAGAAAAATGGCAAAGTCAAGTGCAAGGGCAAGAAGGGTAAAACCAAGAAGGATGGCAAAGCAGTTGCTACTCCTGTAAAGAAGCCCAAGCATGGACCCAAGCCAGAAACTGAGTGCTTTCATTGCAAGGGAACTGGTCACTGGAAGCGGAACTGCCCCAAGTACCTAGCTGACAAGAAGGCGGCCAACGATAAACAAGGTATATATGATATACATGTTATTGATGTGTACCTTACTAGCTCTCGTAGTAGTGCCTGGGTATTTGATACCGGTTTGTTTGCTCACATTTGCAACTCAAAGCAGGAACTACGGAATAAACGAAGGCTGGCAAAGGACGAAGTGACGATGCGCGTGGGAAATGGTTCCAAGGTTGATGTGATCGCCTTCGACACGCTCTCTCTTCGATTACCATCGGGATTAGTGATGAACCTGAATAATTGTTATTTAGTGCCTGCGTTAAGCATGAACATTATATCTGGATCTTGTTTATTGCGAGACGGTTACTCATTTAAATCAGAGAATAAAGGAGTAATATCTTTTATGGTCATGCACCCAATGTTAGGGGTTTATTCATATTGAATCTTGATAGTGATGACACACATGTTCATAACATTGATGCCAAAAGATGTAGAGTTGATAATGATAGTACCACTTTCTTGTGGCACTGCCATTTAGGTCATATTGGTGTAAAACGCATGAGGAATCTCCATGTTGATGGACTTTTGGAGTCACTTGATTTTGAATCACTTGACACATGTGAACCATGCCTAATGGGCAGGATGACTAAAACGCCGTTCTCTAGAACAATGGAACGGGCGCGTGACTTATTGGAGATCATACATACTGATGTGTGTGGTCCAATGAATGTGACAGCGCGTGGTGGATATCGTTATTTTCTCACCTTCACTGATGACTTAAGTAGATATGGGTATATTTACTTAATGAAACACAAGTCTGAAACGTTTGAAAAGTTCAAGCAATTTCAAAGTGAAGTTGAGAATCATCGTAAGAAGAAGATTAAGTTCCTGCGATCTGATCGAGGAGGTGAATATCTGAGTTATGAGTTTGGCATTCACTTAAGACAGTGTGGAATTGTTTCACAGTTGACACCGCCCGGAACACCACAACGTAATGGTGTGTCCGAACGTCGTAATTGAACCTTATTAGATATGGTGCGTTCTATGATGTCTCTTGCTGATTTGCCACTATCGTTTTGGGGTTATGCATTAGAGACAACTGCATTCACTTTAAATAGGGCACCATCTAAATCCGTTGAGACGACGCCATATGAACTGTGGTTTGGCAAGAAGCCAAAGTTGTCGTTTCTTAAAGTTTGGGGATGTGATGCTTATGTCAAAAAGCTTCAGCCTGAAAAGCTGGAACCCAAAGCGGAGAAATGCATCTTCATAGGATACTCGAAAGAGATAGTCGGGTATACCTTCTATCTCAGATTCGAAGGCAAGGTGTTTGTCACTAAGAATGGAACATTTCTTGAGAAAGAGTTTCTCTCGAAAGAATTGAGTGGGAAGAAAATAGAGCTTGATGAGGTTATTGAACCTTTACTTCAACCAGAAAGTAGCGCAGCGCAGAAAGATGTTTATGTGGAACCTATGACGGTAGAAGAGGAAGTTAATTATGATGATCATGAAGCTTCGGATCAAGCTGCTATTGAACCTCGTAGGTCGACAAGGCCGCGTACTACCCCTGAGTGGTATGGCAACCCTGTCTTGGAGGTCATGTTGTTGGACAACAATGAACCTACGAGCTATGGAGGAGCTGTGATGGGCCTGGATTCCGAGAAATGGTTAGAGGCCATGAAATCCGAGATGGGATCCATGTATGAAAACAAAGTATGGACTTTGGAAGTATTACCTGAAGGGCGAAAGGCCATTCTGAACAAATGGATCTTTAAGAAGAAGACAGACGCGAACGGTAATGTCACCGTCTATAAAGCTCGACTTGTGGCAAAGGTTTTTTCACAAGTTCAAGGAGTTGAATACGATGAGACTTTCTCACCCGTAGCGATGCTTAAGTCTGTCAGAATCATGTTAGCAATAGCTGCTTATTTCGACTATGAAATTTGGCAGATGGATATCAAAAGAGCGTTCCTCACCGGTTTCCTTCAGGAAGAGTTGTATATGATGCAACCCGAAGGTTTTGTCGATCCAGAGAATGCTGACAAAGTTTGCAAACTCCAGCGATCCATTTATGGACTGGTGCAAGCATCTCGGAGTTGGAATAAGCGCTTTGATGAGGTGATCAAAGCGTTTGAGTTTATACAAGTTTACGGAGAAGCTTGTATTTACAAGAAAGTGAGTGGGAGCTCTATAGCGTTTCTAGTATTATATGTGGATGACATATTGCTGATTGGAAACAATATAGACATGCTGGAAAGCGTGAAGGAATATTTGAACAAGAGTTTTTCAATGAAGTACCTAGGAGAAGCTGCTTTCATATTAGGCATTAAGATCTATAGAGATAGATCGAGACGCTTAATAGCACTTTCACAGAGCACATACCTTGATAAAGTTTTGAAGAAGTTCAAAATGGAACAGTCCAAGAAGGGGTTCTTGCCTGTGTTACAAGGTGTGAAGTTGAGTAATACTCAATGCCCAGTAACTGCAGAAATAGAGAAAAGATGAGTGTCATCCCCTATGCTTAAGCCATAGGCTCTATCATGTATGCAATGTTGTGCACAAGACCCGATGTCAGCCTTGCCATAAGTATGGCCGGAAGGTTTCAAAGTGATCCTGGAATGGAGCACTGGCTAGCGGTCAAGAATATCCTTAAGTGCCTGAAAAGGACTAAGGAAATGTTTCTCGTTTATGGAGGTGATGAAGAGCTCGTCGTAAAGAGTTACGTCGATGCAAGCTTTGACACTGATTTGGACGACTCTAAATCGCAAACCGGATACGTATTTATTCTTAATGGGGGAGCGGTAAGCTGGTGCAGTTCCAAGCAAAGCGTGGTAGCTGATTCTACGTGCGAAGCGGAATACATCGCAGCCTCGGAGGCGGCGAAGGAAGGTGTCTAGATGAAGCAGTTCATGATAGATCTTGGAGTAGTGCCCAGTGCACTGAATCCAATGAACCTTTTCTGTGACAACACTGGTGCAATTGCTCTGGCCAAGGAACCAAGGTTTCACAAGAGGACCAGACACATAAAGCAACGCTTCAACTCCATCCGCGATTACATCATGGAGAAAGACATAAATAATTGCAAAGTGCACACGGATCTGAATGTTGCAGACCCGTTGACTAAACCTCTTCCAAGGGCTAAACATGATCAACACCAGAACTGTATGGGTGTTCGATTCATTACAATGTAAATCACATAGTGATGTGAACTAGATTATTGACTCTAGTGCAAGTGGGAGACTGTTGGAAATATGCCCTAGAGGCAATAAATAAAGTGTTTATTATTGTATTTCCTTGTTCATGATAATCATTTATTATCCATGCTATAATTGTATTAATTGGAAACATGGATACATGTGTAGATACATAGACAAACACAATGTCCCTAGTATGCCTCTAGTGAACTAGCTCGTTGATCGAAAGATGGTTAAGGTTTCCTAGCCATGGACATGAGATGTCATTTGATAATGGGATCACATCATTAGGAGAATAACGTGATGGACAAGACCCAAACTACAAACGTAGCTTATGATCGTGTCAGTTTATTGCTAATGTTTTCTGCATGTCAAGTATATGTTCCTATGACCATGAGATCATGCAACTCACAGATATCGGAGGAGTGCCTTGTGTGTATCAAATGTTGCAACGTAACTGGGTGACTATAAAGGTGCTCTACAGGTGTCTCCGAGGGTGTCTGTTGAGTTGGCATGGATCAAGACTGGGATTTGTTACTCCGTGTGACGGAGAGGTATCCCAGGGCCCACTCGGTAATACAACATCACAATAAGCCTTGGAAGCAATGTGACTAAGTGTTAGTTACGGGATCTTGTATTACGGAACGAGTAAAGAGACTTGCCAGTAACGAGGTTGAACTAGGTATGGAGATACCGACAATCGAATCTCGGGCAAGTAACATACCGAAGAACAAAGGGAACATCATACGGGATTAACTGAATCCTTGACATAGAGGTTCGACCGGTAAAGATCTTCGCATAATATGTAGGAACCAATGTGGACATCCAGGTCCTTCCATTGGTTATTGACCGTAGAGGTGTCTCGGTCATGTCTACATAGTTCTCGAACCCGCAGGGTCCGCACACTTAAGGTTTGGTGACGTTTCGGTAGTATAGAGTTATGTATGGTGGTGACCGAAGTTTGTTCGGAGTCCCGGATGAGATCCCGGACGTCACAAGGAGCTCTGAAATGGTCCGGAGGTAAAGATTCATATATAGGAAGTCCTGTTTTGGTCGCCGGAAAAGTTTCGGGCTCATCGGTAGTGTACGCGGATAATATAGAATCAAAAAAATGCATTGATCATTACATGGAATTCTATTAAGATATTATATGAAAGTCGAATTTATTCCACTCTCATTTGAGAGTGCGAATACAAGGAGGTATTTTGTGTTTGGGAAAGTCCGAAGAAAAAAGATTTTGAATCTGCCTTTTCCTTCTTTCCCTTAAAAAAATAACTCAATCAAAATCCAATTATTTACTCTACAAGAATGAAATGCTTGTTATGCCTAATATACTTAGTTTAACCTATATCTGTTTTAATTTTGTTCTTTATCCGGGAGTGCCGGTAGTGTACCGGGAGACCTCCGGGAGGGGTATTTCGACCCAAGAGGCTACATGGGCTGTGGGAGAGTGGAAACCAGCCCTTAGCGGGCTGGTGGAACAACCACAAGAGGCCCATGTGGCTGGAAGAAAGAATCCCAAGAGAAAAGGTGGGAAAAAAGGCAAAATAGGTGAATCCTAGTCCTACTCGGATTGGAGGTGGACTCCACCTCCTTTCAGCCGAAGCCCTTGGCTTGGGAAGCCAAGGCTTCCTCCTCTCCTCTCTTCCTCCTATATATACTGGTGGTATAGAGGGTTTTTGCACAAGAATTTCAGCCACGTGCTATCCGTTCCTCAAGTGCATAGTTTCTCCTCTAGATCGGATTTCTGTAGTGCTTAGGTGAAGCCCTGCCGGAATTGCTCCACCACCATCGCCGGAGCTCCGTCAGGCTGCTGGAGAACTCTTCTTCCTCTCCACTCTTTCTTGCTGGATCAAGACGATGGAGATCGTCATCAAGCTATACATGTGCTGAACGCGGAGGTGTCGTCCATTCGGTACTAGATCGGAAGGATCGTGATCAAGTTCGTGGGACGGATCGTGATCAAGTTCGTGGGACGGATCGTGATCAAGTTCGTGGGACGGATCGTGATTGGATTGCGGGACGGATCGTGAATGGATCGCGGGACGCACGGCGATTTGGATCGCGAAGACGTGCGACTACACCAACCACGTTTCTTAACGCTTCCCGCTTCGCGATCTACAAGGTTATGTAGATCTACTCTCCCTCTCGTAGATTCTCATGACCATGGATAGATCTGTGTGTGCGTAGGAAAATTATTTTTCCCATGCAACGTTCCCCAACAGATATAATGTTCATGCTGAACGCAGGCACTAAATAACAATTATTCAGGTTCATCACTAATCCCGATGGAAATCGAAGAGAGAGCATGCCGACGGCGATCATATCAACCTTGGAACCATTTGCCACGTGCATCGTCACTTCATCCTTAGCCAGCCTTCGTCTATTCCGTATCTCCTGTTTTGAGTTGCAAATGTGAGCAACCGAACCGGTATCAAATACCCAGGCACTACAACGTGAGTTGGTAAGGTACACATCAATAACATGTATATCATATATACCTTGTTTGGTGTTGGCCGCCTTCTTGTCGTCCCGATACTTGGGGCAGTTCCGCTTCCAGTGACCAGTTGCCTTGCAATGAAAGCACTCAGTTTCTGGCTTGGGTCCAGTCTTGGGTTTCTTCATGGGAGGGGAAACTGCTTTGCCACTCTTCTTGGAGTTACCCTTCTTGCCCTTGCCATTATTCTTGAAACTAGTGGTTTTATCGACCATCAACACTTGATGTTCTTTCTGGATTTCAGACTCAGTGACTTTCATCATCGCAAACAGCTCGACGACTGACTTGGTCATCCCATGCATGTTATAGTTCAACACAAAGCTCTTGTAGCTAGGTGGCAATGATTGAGGAACTTTGTCAGTGATCGCCTCCAGTGGAAGGGGCATCCCTAACTCAGCCAGACGGTTCGAATACCCAGACATTCTGAGTATATGTTCACCGACAGACTTGTTCTCCTCCATCTTGCAAGCATAGAACTTGTCAGAGGTCTCATACCTCTCGATCCGGGCATTCTTCTCAACGGTAAACTTCAACTCCTAGAACATATCATATGCTGCATGACGTTCAAAACGTCTTTGAAGTCCCGGTTCTAAGCCATACAACATTGCACATTGAACTATTGAGTAATCTCTAGAACGTGCCTCCCAAGCGTTCTTAACGTCTTCGGATGACACGGGAACGGGTGGGTCACCAAGCGGTGCATTAAGTATATATGCCTTCTAGGAAGCCATGAGGATAGTCCTCAGATTGCGAGCGTAGTCTACAAAGTTACTTCCATCATCTTTCAACTTGGCTTTCTCTAGGAATGCATTAAAATTCAGGGGAACTATTGTGTGAGCCATTTATCTACGACATAAATATGCAAAGGTTACTAAGACTATTGTTCAAGATAATGAGTTTAGTTAATCAAATTACTTGAAAACTCCCACTCAAATTGTCATCCCTCAGGTCATCCGAGTGTCACATGATCCAAATTCACCAACCCAAGTCCGATCATCACGTGCGATGAGGTGGTTTCAATGGTGAACATAATCATGTTGATCATATCTACTATATGACTCATGTTTGACTTTTCGGTATCTTGTGTTCCGAGTCCATGTATATACATGCTAGGCTCATCAAGTTTAACCCGAGTGTTCTGCACGTACAACACTGGCTTGCGCCTGTTGTATGTGAATGTAGAGTCTATCACACCCGATCATCACATGGTGTCTCGACACGACGAACTTTCGCAACGGTGCACACTTGGGGAGAACACAATTTTATCTTGAAATTTAAGTAAGGGATCACCTTATAATGCTATAGTCGTCCTAAGCAAAATAAGATGCATAAAAGTATTAACATCACATGCAAATCATAAGTGACATGATATGGCCATGAACTTGTGCTTTTGATATCCATCTTCAAAGCACCGGCATGATATCCATCGTCACCGGCTGGACACCATGATCTCCATCATCTTGATCTCCATCAACGTGTCACCATGAGGTTGTCGCGCCAACTGTTGCTTCTACGACTATTGCTAACTCATAGTGATAAAGTAAAGCAAAAAACGACGAAAATAATTAAAGACAACCCTATGGTTCTTGCTAGTTGCCGTACTCATCGACATGCAAGTCATGATATTCTATACAAAATATGATCATCTCATACATCACATATATCTCATCATATAATTGGCCATATCACATCACAACATACCATGCAAAAACAAGTTCGACGTCATCTAATTGATGTTGCATGTTGTACGTGGCTGCTACGGGTATCTAGCAAGAACAATTCTCACCTACAGAAAAACCACAACGGTGATACACAAATTGCTATTCAACCTTCTCAAGGATCACCTTTGTCGAATCCGATCCAACTAGAGTAGGAGAGACAAACACCCGCCACCCATCTTTATGCAACAAAGTCACATGTCAGTCGATGGAACCGGTCTCTTGTAAGCGTACGAGTAAGTTTGGTCCGGGCCGCTTCATCCCACAATATTTCTGAATCAAGAAAAGACCAAGGGAGGAAGCAATCTGAGCATCAACACCCACAAACTCCTTTGTGTTCTACTTGTGATTTCATCTACACACAGACCTAGCTCATGATGTCACTTTGGGGAATGTTGCATGAGAAACAAAATAATTCCTACGCACATGCAAGATCTATCCTTGGCGATGAGCATCTACGAGAGGAAGAGTGGATCTACATACCCTTGTAGATCGCTAAGTTGGAAGCGTTAAGAAACTCGGTTGATGTAGTCTAATGTCTTCGTGATCCAAATCGTCGAGCGTCCCGCGATCCAATCACGATTCGTCCCGATCTAGCGCCGAACGGACAACACCTTCGCGTTCAGCACACGTACAGGTCGATGATGATCTCCGCCTTCTTGATCTAGCAAGAGGAAGCGGAGAGGTAGATGAGTTCTCTGCCAGCGCGACGGAGCGGCGGCGGCGGCGGTGGAACTATTCTGGCAGGGCTTTGCCTAAGCACCACTGAAAACTAGAGGATACGATCTATCGGGGAGAGAGGGATGCACCGTGGATTAGGTTTTTTTGCTGTGGCTTCCCTCTCTCCCCTACAGTATATATAGGAGGAAGGGGAGGGAGGCTGGCACCCCTAGGGTTCCCCTAAGGAGTCGTCCGAAGTGGGGAGGTGGAGGAGTCCAACTCCGATCCTACTTGGAGTAGGATTTCTCTCCCACTTGGAAACCCTTTCCGCCACTTGGGATTTCCCACCCCTAGCTGCATGGGCCTTAGGGGGGGGGTCGGCCAGCCCACCAGGGGCTGGTTTGCCTCCTCCCACAGCCCATGAGGCCCTTTGGTGCATGTGGCCCCTCTTGATGGTCCCTGGTACCCTCCCGACAATCCCGGTACACTACCGAAGTACACAAAACTTTTTAGGCGACCAAAACGGGACTTCCTATATATCAATATTTACCTCTGGAATATTAGGAGCTCCTCGTGACGTCCGGGATCTTATCCGGGACTCCGAACAACCTTCGATCACCACCATAAATAACTCTATACTACCGAAACGTCACCGAACGTTAAGTGTGCAGACCCTGCGGGTTCGAGAACTATGTAAACATCACCGAGACACCTCTATGATGAATAACCAATAGCAGGACCTGGATGCCCATATTGGTAACTACGTATTCTACAAAGACCTTTATTGGTTGAACCTCTATGTCAAGGATTGAGTTAATCCCGTATGATGTTCCCTCTGTTCTTTGGTATGTTACTTGCCCGAGATTCGATCATCGGTATCTCTATACCTAGTTCAATCTCGTTACCAGAAAGTCTCTTTACTCGTTCCGTAATACAAGATCCCATGGCTAACACTTTAGTCACATTGCTTGCAAGGCTTGTTGTGATGTTGTATTACCGAGTGGGCCCTGAGATACCTCTCCGTCGCATGGAGTACAAATCTCAGTCTTGATCGATGCCCACTCAACAGACACCCTCGGAGATACCTGTAGAGCATCTTTATAGTCACCCAGTTACGTTGCGATGTTTGAGACACGCAAGTACTCCTCCGGTGTCACTGAGTTGCATGATCTCATGGTCATATGAACAGATACTTGCCATGCAGAAAACTATAGCAATAAACTGACATGATCATATGCTATGTTTATAGTTTGGGTCTTGTGCATCACATCATTCTCCCAATGATGTGATCCCGTTATCAAATGACATCTTATGTCTATGGCTAGGAAACCTTGACCATATTTGATCAACGAGCTAGTCTACTAGAGGCATACTAGGGACACAGTGTTGTCTATGTATCCACACATGCAATGTGTTTCCAATCAATACAATTATATCATGGATAATAAATGATTATCATGAACAAGGAAATATTATAATAACCATTTTATTATTGCCTCTAGGGCATATTTCCAACAGACCACACCATACGAGCGGTCGTTGCCCGACTTCGCATATATTCTGAAATGCAATCAAGGAAGGCTGCGTTCGGCGATGGAGGCAGACGATGGTGGTGGAATGCATGAGCATTCACTCCGAATTGGGGGAATGCAGTGGTGCCTTAGGGAGGGGGTGGGGTCGACGTAGGGTGGCATCTGCCTCTACACGCGAGGAGGGCAATAGTGAGGGGATGCTTCGGATTGGGCAAGTTGAAAAATCAATCCACCATGGAATGGCACAAGTTGTTCAAATTTACTCGGTTAGTGCTGCAAGAAAATTTCTCCCTCATTTCCAAGGTTCATATCCATGCAATTTCCCATAGGATTAACCTTCTTACATCTTAATGAAGCAACATATACAATGATATTTGATAATATTGTGTGAGTGTTGTCAAGTATTCAGAGCTTCTCGAGCAAATAGTATCTCAACATCATGTCGCATTTCTAAGCCCCATAGTTGAATCTCGACAAAATGTCCTCAAATCTATCCGTTATTACTATTCGCCACCTGTTTTTGCCCTCAAATTCTCTATTACTCATGTAGTACTGTACAATTAGTATCCTTTCTGTTCTTCATATTATAAATCCTTAGAAATGGTTCTACATAGTGTAGAATGCTGAGAAAATAACACAAGCGATGTTGTAGTTTGGAGTCAGGCCTACTGACATCATCTCCTAAAATGAGTAGTATGAAAGGAGTCCTACCCGACCATGGAGTGATTGGCGAACCTGTGGTGTGCTGCCGCCGTGCCGGCAAGCTATCTCGACGGGATCCTAACTCCTTCCAAGAGTGTGCCTCACGCGGCTTCCCCACCCTTCATGGTCGTGATTCCCCGCGCCACCACATTGCTGACTACCTCGAGACCATACACAAGAGTCAGCTGGTTGTACCCTTCAAAGCTCCCCTTGGATGGTTTGATCCCATCACCTCTCCGCCACACCACCACATTGTTGTTAGCTTTTGGGTTAATGTCATTGTAATCATAGGTATTTCCTATGTAAAACCCATCGGTCAGTATTTTACAGGCATCTCAACTACAGACGACGTGTCAAAGGAAGTTCAGGTAACAACCATACAGAAGCATCATGAAAACTAGCATGTGGTAGCACTTGCTACCATGGTAATCTACTCTTTTGTCAGATTACTGTTTCCATTCTTGTTCATGGTTATATATTTTCTATTTATTAAGGATCTATAGTAAAATTCCTTGAATAAATTATTTACAGTCTAGTGGGGGTATTGGTAGGCCCCCTCCCCACTCCTCATAATCATGATGTTCGGTTTTGATTGCATGATACTGCGGATGTGTGCTTTTTTGTTGTTGATTTATTCAACGGTTATGGTAGTATGCAATGTGTCTTTTGACAAATATAGCAAAGAAATAGCGATGCTTAATTTATTCGGAATAGAATTTTACATTAATTAGTACATAATCATATCATTTTTTGTAAGATAAGAAATTTGTGACTAATCCAACCATTACTTACTTAACTTACTTAGGAAATATCTCCTGAACAAATTCGTTTCTGTTCAGTTGAGTAGCGTGTGGCGTGCTTAATTACCGAGAACCTAAAAATGAAGACAATCCCAAATAGTAACTTTAATTTGCATTTACTATGACATAGATGTAGGATCGGGAGAGGGGGGGGTCTAGAGGGGGGTGAATAGACTACTAGCAGGAATTTAAAACCTAACCTTTTCCGAAGTTAATTGGTTGGCAGATTTTAACTATTTTAGCGAGTCTAGCAAGTCTAACATCCCTAAACATGCATGTCTACAAGTATGGCATCAGAAAGTAAAGACATTGCACATGTAAGTAAAGAGATGGGGTAGGAAGATCAAACGCAATAGGAGACACAAAGATTTTTCCCATGGTTCCAATAGGTGGTGCTATCGTACGTCCACGTTCATGGAGTCTTCAACCCACGGAGGGTAATGGTCGCGAGAGTCCACGGAGGGCTCTACCCACGGAGGGTTCCACGGAGAAGCAACCTTGACTATTCCATGCGGCTTCCGTCCACGAAGGACTAGCCTCACTATGGGTAGATCTTTATGAAGTAGGCGATCTCCTTGCCCTTACAAACTTCTTGGTTCAGTCCATAACACGAAGTAGAAGGCTCCCAAGCCACACCTAACCAATCTAGGAGGCACCACCCTCCAAAAGGTAATAGGCTCGGTAATGACGATGAACTCCTTCCTCTTGTGCTTCAAGATGATAGACTCCTCAACACACAATTACTCTCTCATAGATTTGGCTTGGTAGAAGAGATGGGATTGGTGGAAAGCAACTTGGGGAGACTAGAAATCAATATCCATATGGTTGGAGTGGAAGATCTTGACCTCAACACAAGGGTAGGTGGTTCTCTCTCAGAAAACTGAGTAGGATAGGTATGGAATAGTTCTGAGTGCTTCTCTATCAAGTGGGTGGTGGTGAAGGGGTATATATAGGCATCCTCAAAAATCCAACCGTTACATACAATAAGTCAGACTCGGTGACACTGATGTGTAAACCTCGACAGTACCAAAGTGACCAAAAGTGGCAACTTTTGAATCTTGGAGGGACCGATATACAATTCTCGGTTGCACCGACCAGGTGACAGTCAGATTTACCAATCTCGGTGACACCAATTCACCATTCTCGGTCGGACCAAAAATGTGAACTTGCATAACAGAATCTTGGCAACCCAACTCGGCGTCACCGAGTGCAGTGTCGGCTGCATCAAAGTGTTCGCGTTTGGTTGAGTCTGTCTAGGGTTTAGAATCGGTGGCACCAGGATAGGAATGTTGGTTGCATCGATTTTGCATATTTGGCTTAGGACAGACTTTGGTAGGAGAGTTTGTGGATGTTTTGGTGACTGTCACTTGTGCACGTTTGAGCATATTGTTCACCATCAAAACTTTACCCCCCTTTTAATAGTATTGGCTTTCCTATGGACTCAAAGTGATTCCCCGCAGATGTAAAATGTAGAGTCCTCTTGCTTGAAGCTTGTCCAACCTATTTCCTTGCATCTTGGGGGTAATTCCACAGTCTCCTCAATCCTTTTGCCAACTCAACTCTCCATGGACTATTATCTGAAATACACTAGATAGAAGTGTTAGTCCAAGAGACAATGTATGTTGTCATGAATTATCAAAACCACCAAGGGAGCATGTTTTGCTTTCAATCTCCCCCTTTTTGGTAATTGATGACAACATACAATCAAATCTTCAATTAAACATATGCATGGATGTAATGAAGACTTTGAGAAACACATGACCTAGATTTCCTCCCCCTAAATGTGTGCAGTCCTTTAAAGGATAGTTGCTTTGGAATGCATGGACACACATGTGGATGAAAGGGATGGAAGAGTCATGTGTACCTTGGCTATATGCATCAATATATGTGAATGAAATGTATATCATTGATCAAGACTTCACTCTTGCAAACAATATGTGCAAGAAGCAAGAGATCATGTTGATCAAAGATATGATGCATATACTTACCTTGAGTTCTTGAGCATTCTAGTAGTAGAGACACACTTGAGAAAACAATGTTAGGAAACACAAGAGTATTCTACTAAACAAAAGCAATAGAACTCAAAGGATACTAAGATATTGAGAACATATAAAATATGATAGTCATTAAGATTGATATGTCTCCACCTTTAGCATTAATCTATTATATCTTTTCTCCCCTTTGATATGAAATGGTAGTACATCCTCTCCCCCTGAATCTTAGCATGTAGATATTGGGATCAGATAGGGTGAGAAAAGGAATCCTTTGTTCACTTGAGACTTTTCTCCAAAAGTAGTTTTCTCCCCCTACATTGTTGTTCCTCTCCTTGATTATATAAGTGTGAACTTTTGATATTTTCCTCTTCCCCTAAATCATATCTCCCCCTTTGCATGTGCATGTAACTCTCCCTTTAGCATGAAGCTTTGATATTCTCCCCCTTTGGCATAAAGTATCAAAAAGGTTAAACTTGGGAGTTGTGACAGGGATCATTGACAGGGAAGGGGTCCTAGAGATCAAGGGTCATTGAAAGTAGGTTCCATTAAAAGACTAAGGGAATCATTGAATGTAACTTCTCTCCCTTTGGGAAATTTGAGTTTTCTTCTCCTTGGAGCTAGGGATCCTTGAATAAACAATTTCTCCCCCGAAGTGTTGTTTGTTCTTCTCCCCCTAAAAATATTTTTTTTGAAGGGGCCATCGGAGGAACAAGTATATCTCAAGAACAGAAGCAAATAAACAATATCAAAGAAACTCAAATTTTGAAAGAAAAGAAAATTGGTGACTCTAGGATAGATAAATCGATGATACCGAGATTGTGTACTGTAGCTCATCTGCGAATTCGATAGAACCGAGTTATCTATATCGGTGACTCCGAAAGATTAACAACGTTTCTATTTTCAGAGAGACAAACGGAACTGTTACAAGAATAAAAATGCGAAAGATTTACAAAGGACATCAAATAGATAAGATTTGAGTGGTTACGAGATATCATGAAAATTGAGAGAAAACCACGCAAGATTCTTAACTAAATGATGGGCGGTGACTGGGTCACCTATATTAGAGTATATTGACTTAGGAGCCAAGCAAGAATGCTTGATCATTGGTCATACTCATTGTTTAAGCTTGAGATGAGGTTACCATTTTTTGATTAAGCATTTTGATGTCTTCATATCACTTGAGTTGCTTTAGCTCATAACTTGGAGTAAAGCCTTTTCAAGGATATGAGTACATACCTTTGAGTGATGTTGATGACGTTGCTCATAGGTGAACTTGTTGAGGATGCTCAAGGTTAATGAAGATCATCTTGAATTTGGAGCTATCCTTCTCGTTCTAGTACACTAGTCACCTACAAAGGTTAGTCATGCATGGAAGAACAATGGATATATCCAATTGACATGATACTACTTAAGATTTTGCAACTAAGATCTTGTATATGTCAAGGATATGTTTTTGTTGTCTTCTTCCTTCCATCATCAAGAGAGGTTGTGGATACTTGGTAATGACAAGATTTCTTATGATTGGAGTTGATGGCAATATTGTTGAATGAAGTTCTTCCAAGTACCTACACAAGGTTAGATGCAATACAAGGGAGCATAGTATTCCATGACATATGATAACGGGTTACGAGAACATGGAGATAATAAGAAAGCTCATGCCCTTGCTTGCAATCGAGTGAGTCTAGCTCAAGTTTGAAGCATAAATGATGTTCAACTCACTCCTCAAATGAAAAAATGGTTTCTCATCAAGTAGCTTGGTGAAAATATCGGCCAATTGTTTGTTAGTACGAACATGCTTAAGATTGATACCTCCTTTGGAAACATGATCACGAATGAAATGATGTCAAACTTGAATATGCTTGGTTCGAGAATGTTGCACAGGATTATGTCCAATTTTAATAGCACTTTCATTGTCGCAAAGTAATGGAACATTTTTAAGATGAATACCATAATCCTTAAGTGTTTGTGTCATCCATAGTAATTGCGCACAACGAGATCCAGCAGCAATATACTCAGCTTCGGTAGTAGATAGAGATACCGAGTTTTGTTTCTTGGTGGACCAAGACACAAGAGATCTACCTAAAAATTGACAAGTGCCTGAGGTGGATTTTCTATCACCCTTGTCTCCGGCATAGTCCAAATTGGAATAGCCAACAAGATTAAAAGAAGATCTCTTGGGATACCAAATGCAAAAGTTTGGTGTTTGTATCAAGTATGTCACAATACGTTTCACAGCCAAAAGACGACACTCTTTAGGTGCAACTTGATATCTAGCACACATGCAAGCACTAAGCATAAGATCGGGACGAGATGCACACAGATATAAAAGTGAACCAATCATAGACCGATAAACCTTTTGATCAACCAGTTCATCCTCCCTGGTAAGGTCAACATGTCCACTAGTGGGCATAGGAGTTTTCATACCTTTGCAATCCTGCATGTTTAACTTCTTGATCAAGTCCTTGGTATAATTAGTTTGAGAGATGAAAGTTCCTTTTCTTGATTGCTTGATTTGCAATCCAAGAAAGAATTTCAGCTCATACATTATAGACATCTCATACTTCTCGGACATCAACCTTCCAAATTTTTCACTAAATTGAGGGTTAGTGGAACAAAAGATAATATCATCCACATAGATTTGGCATACGAATAATTCTCCATCAACTCTCTTAGTGAACAAGGTTGCATAAATTTTACCAATTTCAAAACCTTTTTCGGTGATAAATGTCACAACCCAAGCAAGTGTCTAGGCTAGCATTGTGTTTGCATCATCATCATCAATTGCATCAATATGAAATGGGGAGAAAGAAAGAAACCCTAAGCATTTTATGAATTAAAGGAATTCCAAACAAATGAAATTTCAACAAATCCAAAATGCCCATCAAAAATGTTCCCTATGTCTGATAATTAAAGGCATGGATATACCAGGGACCATTTCAATTATTTGAACATTGGAAATATTTTAAATTAATGATTTAAGTCTCTGAAAATGACAAATAAAATCATTATCATTAATTCTGATTTCAAAATCCCTGAAACTTTTGGAATAGGTTTGAAATATTCAAACTCTATTTTAGAAATTGTTTGGGGATAATGTGAAAGTCATTTGAATCTGGAAATAAAATAAACATAGGTCAGAAAAATAGAAAACAGAAGAAAGGAAAAAAAGAGAAAAGAGAGAGGGAGCTTACCTGCTGGCCCATCTGGCCCAGGAGGGTCTTCTTCCTTCTGGCGTCCAGTAAGCGCGGCGTGTGGCCGCCGTGCGCTCACGCCGGTGGCGCCATGCAGCTGCCTGCCTGGCCCCTCCCTCGCCAGCGTGACGACGGGGATAAGCCCCGAGACGCTTCCCCGCCGCTCTCTCCCTCCTCTTCCCCGCTCTTCCCTCTTCTCCTCTCGGACCCGCCATGGCCGCGCAGCTCCTCGCCGTCGTGCCGCCGTTCTAGCCACCCTTGAGCCCCCCTGACCCAACCAGCAGCTCCGCCCTGAGCCCCTGAAGCCCCTCGACGGAGGAATCGAGCCGGGAGCCCTCTGCTTCGCCGTCATTGCCGAATCCCCTTCGTCGGTCACCGTCGGTCCTCGTCGTCGTTTGGAGTCGTCCGATCGTCCTCGAGCCTTCCGAGCCCCCCCTGCAACCTCCCAGTGAGCACCCCGTCCTCCTCCCTCTCTTCCCTAGCTTCCCTGTGCTCCCTGGCGCTCCTCACCGTAGTGGCCGATCGGGCGCCGTCGTGGAAGTGCTCCCCGGCGAGCCTCCGGTGATCGCCGGTCCCCCCCTGACCAGCCCAATCGACGCGGTCGAGCATGGGCTTTGTTCCAGTGCCTTCCCCACATCGATCCGACCCCTCCAGTGGCTTTCGGCGAGCCTCCGCCGTGTCGGATGGTCGCCGGTGACCTCCCTCCGGCAAGTGCCAGCGTGGCGATGTCATTAGTGTCTAATGACCGTGCTAACTAACCCCCCTAGACGCTGACAGTGGGCCCTGGCCCGAGTCAAACCTCGGGTCAACTCGGGATTAACCCCTGAGTCACTGACTACAGGGGCCCACCTGCCAGTGACACTAGCTAGTCTTGAGAGGTTGACAGGCGGGTCCCACTGGTCAGGTTTGACCTGGACCTGGCCCTATTGACTGCTGACGCAAGCATGACATCAGGCTAACGCATTTAATCATTTTCTTAATAAAAATAATTCCAGAACATGTTAAAACTTTGAAAAATCATATAAAATAATTTGTAAGTCAGATGGAAATAATTTATATATGAAAATTTATCAGAAAAATCCAATCAATCCAATGGTGCTATTCTAATGAATGATAGAGCAACCTAAATAGGTGAACATGGACATTTTAGCATTAGGTCAATATATAGAATTTGAAATGAGAACAACTTTGAACCTATATTCAAACTCATTTCAAATTGATATGATCACTAGTTACATTAGCTCACTTATGCATACTACTATGCCATGATCATGCATCATATTGTTGCATATGCTTGTATTAAATGTTTTTATTTGCGTTGTGGTAGGCCCTAATCCGGAAGATACCACTCCGTACCCCGACGAAGGAGAGAACTCCTCCGCAACCCAGCAAGGCAAGCAACCCCAATGATCATGTCGATAACATCCCATTCTCTCGCTCCTACTCTTGTTTATTGCATTAGGACAAACGATCACATGTCAGTCATACACGGTAGATGATCCTATTCTTATGCATGACCTGATCTTGTCACAGTAAATAGCTAAACCTTGCAACCTAGCTTACCTGGTAGATGCTTGTGCCATGATGTGCTTAGCTTACTTTGCCTGCTATGCTTGCTATGCTTAGAGTTGTGTCAAGTCGGATTCATCTGGGTGATGAACTGAGTGAAACAGTGTTGTCCGATGTGATGAGCTCATAATGAATTCGATTTGGTAAAGGTAGCGATGAGAGGCTATGTAGGAGTACATAGTGGGTTGTCTCATTGGGACCGTTCTTAGGAACTGGGTTCCGTGTTTGTGATCCAAGACTAGATACTACCACATGCTGGGCCCTGAAATATGACCCCGCTCGACTTATCAGTCGCTTAGTCTTTGGTCCAGGTATTGCAAGTAGTTCCTGGTGTTTATAGCATGCTGGAGGCCGTGCGTAGCGTTGACCCTCGGGGTGGGTTACGACGCGGTAGGCAGTGGCACGGTGTACCAAGGGTCACCCGAATGGTGGGCTTGGGAACCCTGCGCACATCGTTTGGGACCGTAGCGGAAACTTCGGCCGGACTTCCGTGCGGGTCAGTCTCAAATAGGCGGTAGCCTGGACTAGAGGTCTTATGTGATTGACGGTCGTGGCCGACTCCCTCGCTGGGCATCCGCTTGAAGGTTGCCGAGGTGCATGGTTTTATAAGCACACAGCGATAAGTGGCGAGAGCGTGTGTGAATAAGTACACCCCTGCAGGGTATGAAACTATTCGAATAGCCGCGTCCTCGGATATGGACTACTTGGTGAACTTATGTTGTTCATAGATAATCAAATGGATACTTCTAAAAATCTCAAGACAAGTGTGAGTACCATGGATGGCACTCTTTTGGAAGGGGAAGGTGAGTCCATGGTGGTGTATTGAGATGGAGTTAGTGGACTCGTGTGCGATAAGTAAAATTGTAACAAAGAGTGTTAAACTGAGTAGTGTAGGTTAGCCATGAGTCAAAGCTGGCTTTCTGCATAAACTCCACCACCCTTTGTTGATACATGAGCATAAATAGACTAGGTCTATTTTAAAGACTTGTTGAGTACGATTGTACTCATCCTTGCTTAATTAATGTTGCAGAAGAAAACCAGGAACCATCAGGTGGGTTTTATCTAGACGTTGACAATGCCGAATAGCTGGTGTCCCAGCTACGATCTTGCCCGTGTGGTGGGCTGTAGATAGTCAGGCCATCTGCCTCTTTTATATTTTGCCGTCTGTACTCAGACAGCTTAGGCTTCCGCTGGTTTGTATGACTATGTTTGTATGACTTGAGTGCCGGGTCATGTGACCCCTATCTGTAAGAACATATTATGCAAGGCTCGTCTGAGCCTCTTAAATAAAAGTTATGTTGTTGTATGGTTATGTTGTGATGCCATAGTTGTATCTATGCATATCGGGCATGTCGTGCGTACGTGTGACATGCAACGGTATGTATGGTATCCGACACCCAGTCGTGTGCCTTCAGTAGTACTCTTTACGGGAAACTGCCTCTTTGTGCTTCCACCGAGCCATGGTAGCTTGCTACTGCTCCGAACACATTGATTGACCGGCATGTATCCTTCTTTGCTGTTGTGCCTGTCCCTTCGGGGAAATGTCTCGCAGTGTAATGGAGTCCCTGTAGCCTGTTACGACTCGTCTACGTGCAGTGATGACATTCGTGTCTTGCGACGTAATGGAGACCTTGTAACTTGCTATGACTTGTCTACACACGCTTGAGGCCGACACCTGCATTGCTGGGTTATGTATGCATGTTTCCGTACGGATGTGCCACTTGGGTTCTATGACTAGTTATGTCGGCCCGGGTTCTTTGTTGTGTGATTGCCAGCGACATGTTCACATACGTGAGCCAAAAGACGCAAACGGTCCCGACCAAGGTAAGGTGGCAGCCGTGGAGTACCGTGCGTGAGGCCGCAAAGTGATGTGGCTTGTTACAGTATGGAATCATATGACTTAGGATCGGGGTCCCGACAGCACTGGTATCAGAGCCTGACTGACTGTTGGACTACCAAGCCAAACCGGTCGAAGTTGAGTCTAGAAACACTATAGATAAGTAGGGGAATTGATTGTGGAAGGGAACGTAAGGCTCTTTTTACTCCTCTTCCCAAGATATTCTATGCTGGATCATTCTCATCTTTTCTACGGGGATAGGAACTAGGATTTTCATCTATTGCTTAGGATGACGAGTTACTAGCCATGGACCAATAGCTAGCTTGCTTGTGAATAAGTGCAGTTATTTTAGTGTTGTTGGTGTGACAAACAGATGGAGAAGAGATTTGAGTCTAGATAGTCGAGTGGTTATGCCTTTCCAATCTCTTTTCAATTGTCTCAAAATATTTCTTGAGCAATTACAGCCGTTATGCTGTCCAATTTCTACTAGGATCTCTAATGTCTTCGCATCATTCTCTGTTTCAGATGCCCTCTCGTCCTTTCCGTCAGGTGGTCCGTCTGACCAGGTGCATCGATGTGTCGGGTCACACGGCCATGTTGATTAGAGTGATGATGGAGGCTGGATATCGCTGGTACCCAGAGTACACAATGGAGGAGCAGTATCGAGATTTCAACCAGAGTCAGTATTTGTGTACTGTTAGGATATATCCTTCCTATCCTGGAGCTGCAGAGCCGCTTCACTGGACTCATGGATTGGGAGTTACCATAGATATGGCAGTTCAGGAAGCCGCCTACACTATGCTGGCTATTATGAGGTTTCACCATGGTTTGCTACAGAACACGAAGTTCTGCTATGTTCCTGCTTCCATGGGAGGAGAGGATGGATATCTTAGTGCAGCCTACTCTGATCATTCTCATGAAGACCCTAGACTGCAGGTGACTGCTCAGATGTTGGAGAACAGGGATCGTGATGCACGTGCCCTTCGCATGGAGCTCTATGCTACCCATGCCCGTCTTTGGACGACCTTGACGCAGTTGGCACCTGTCATGCAGACAGATTATGGAGATATGGAGATGCTGACTCCATCGCGGACTCATTTGCCAGCACACATAGACTGGCCTGATGTTGGAGGCATCACCCCTCTTCGAGGACCGCTGTTGCCACCGACAAGGGGACCAAGGCCACAACCGTGTCCTTATGGTTTCCAGGGATCCCAGGCTAGAGTGTTTCCAGATCCTCAGGTTCAGCTCCCAGGTCACGGGGGTAACCTGTACGAGGCATTCTACGGTGATGTTTGAGTGCGTGGATGTTAGACCTAGTATGGTAGTAGTTGTATCGCCACAGTCCTGCGTGTCTTGTGGGATATGATTAAGGTCGAGAGTTGAGTTCCGGAGGTGTAGATAGATAATGTATAGGAAGCTTGTAATGCCTCCGATGAGTTGTGTCATCTCTCCGTAGTTGTTTTCAGCTTGGGTTTGTACTGAACTAAGCCATGGTGTGTATGAAACCTAATGTTCATATGGTAGTTGCTTTACCATGTTGATTGGTGTTTATCTTACATGCCATGTTGATCAGTGCATTCCTTAATTCATGCCCTAGAGTTGTTGTTCCCCATGTCTAAGCTATGGATTGTTTTCCTCAGGATGGTGTCAACCAGGAACAACCCCGTGCATGCTCATGAGCAAGGCGAGAGTAGCCAGCCAAGGCAAGAAGAGCTGCCACGAGCACCATCTCTAGCGGAGGTGATGCTAGAAGCTGAAAGGAATAAGAGGGAGACCAACAGGCTGTTGGAGAGGATTGAACAGAACACTGCTCGTGCTCCCCGCAATGATCACCATGATGGAGTGTCACTTGGTGACTTCATTAAACTGTGTCCGCCTAAGTACCATCACTCGATCGATCCCCTCGATGCGGATGATTGGCTGACCAGTATGTCACGCAAGATTCGAGCTGCAAATGTTTCAGAGGCCAACAAGGTGACCTTTGTGACATACTTTCTGGAGGGACCTGCCAACCTGTGGTGGGAAATCTATGAGGCTATCCCCAGGGACCTCCACCAACCTGGGCAGAGTTCAGCGCCACATTTCGTCTCCATCACATCCCGGAAGGGCTGATGGACCGCAAGAGAGAGGAATTCTGTGCCTTCACACAGGGCAGATTGTCAGTGGATGCATACAGTCGCGATTTTGGTAATCTTGCTCGCTATGCTCCAGAGGAAGTCTCAACTGATGCCAAGAAGCGGGCTAGGTTCCGCAAGGGACTTAATGCTGAGCTTCGCCGAGATCTTCGCTTGCATGAGTGCACCACCTTCCAGGCTCTCGTCAATAAGGCCATCAATGCTGAGTCCGTACAAACTGACTACGAGGCTACGAGGAAGCATAACCGTGACTTCAACCCTGCATCCGGTTCAGGCCCCAATAAACACCGAGTGTGGGTGCCCAATGCAGCTTTGCCGCCAAGATACACTGCGAGGCCATCCTTCCAGGCACCTCGTCCAGTTCAGACCAACCCTCCACCCAGACCATTTGGAGGACCGCCTACAAATGTTTCACCTCGTGCTACAGTGGTATGCTACAAGTGTGGAGAACCGGGACATTATTCTCGTGAATGTCCCCAGAACAATGCCAAGCCCGGTGGATGCGGAAAACTAGGGAAAGCCTTCTATGTGAAGCCAACTCCTGCCCATGGGCAAGTTAATTATGTGTCTGCTGAAGAAGCTCTTGAAGACCCTGATGTCATTCTAGGTATGCTTCTTGTTAATAGCCATCCAGCATCTGTTCTATTTGATACTGGGGCATCTCATTCATTCATCTCAGAAAGTTATGCACAGTTGCATAACATGTCTTTCTGTGACATGCCCACTCCTTTAGTAGTTCAGACTCCTGGTTCAAAATGGCAAACTTCTAGAGTGAGCCATGATAATGAAATTCTGGTGGATAGACTAGTATTCCTAGCATCCTTGATAGCTCTTAAGTCTTCGGACATCAATATCATTCTAGGTATGGATTGGATGAAAGCCCACTATGCCAAGATTGATACTCATTCTAGGAATGTTCAACTTACACATCCCTCGGGTGAGATAGTTAATGTCTCTACTCGAACAACCAAGCACCAACTCTATTCCCTAAATGCTAGCCCTCTCCCCGAGATGGAAGATATTCCGGTAGTCCGTGATTTTCCGGATGTCTTTCTAGAAGAATTGCCAGGTATTCCACCTGTCAGAGATGTTGAGTTCGTGATAGAACTTATTCCAGGGATAGTCCCAATAGCCAGAAGACCCTATAAGATGGCACCCTTAGAACTAGCCGAACTAAAAACCCAACTCGATGAAGCTTTGAAGAAAGGTTTCATTCGTCCTAGTTCTTCTCCTTGGGCTTGCCCCGTCCTCTTCGTCAAGAAGAAGGATGGATCGGATCGGATGGTTGTGGATTACCGACCAGTGAATTTGGTCACTATCAAGAACAAGTATCCGCTCCCCAGGATCAACGATTTGTATGATCAACTCGCTGGATCCTCTGTCTTCTCCAAAATGGATTTGAGGTTGGGATACCATCAAATCGGAATTAGAAACGGGGACATTCCAAAAACGGCTTTTGTCACTCGTTATGGCCAATACGAGTACACCGTCATGTCCTTCGGTTTAACCAATGCTCCAGCCACTTTCTCTCGTCTGATGAATCGATCTTCATGGATTATTTGGATAAATTCGTCGTGGTTTACCTCGACGATATACTCATCTACTCGAAGAACGAACAAGAACATGCCGAGCATCTAAGGCTGGTACTGATGAAACTTCGAGAGCATCGCCTATATGCCAAATTCTCCAAGTGTGAATTCTGGTTGCCGGAAGTGACCTATCTGGGCCACGTGATCTCTGGCAGAGGTATTGCTGTCAATCCCGAGAGAGTTCAGGCCGTCCTTGATTAGACTCAACCTGAATCGGTTAAGCAAGTTCGGAGTTTCCTTGGCTTAGCGAGCTATTGTCGCCGCTTTGTTGAGAACTTCTCCAAGGTTGCGAAACCTCTGACTGAACTCCTCAAGAAAGATAAAAAGTTTGAGTGGACCCCACAATGCGAGCATAGTTTTCGGGAGTTGAAAAGACGACTGACCTCTGCTCCCGTTCTGGTGCCACCAGATTTTTCTAAGGACTTTATTATCTACTGCGATGCCTCGCGACAAGGATTAGGTTGCATTCTCATGCAAGATCGTCATGTGATTGCATACGCATCTCGACAGTTGCGTCCACATGAGGATAATTACCCAACACATGATCTTGAGCTTGCAGCTATAGTCCATGCACTAAAGACATGGCGACATTACCTTCTGGGTAATCGTTGCGAGATATACACTGATCACCAAAGTCTGAAATATATCTTCACCCAGCCGGATTTGAATCTCAGGCAAAGACGGTGGGTAGAGTTGATTACAGATTACGACTTAGGGATAAGTTACACCCCGGGGAAAGCCAATGTCATGGCTGATGCACTAAGTCGTAAGTCTTATTGTAACAATTTGATGTTACAACAAGGTCAACCGCTTCTCCCTGATGAATTCAGGAAATTAAATCTTCACATTGTTCCTCAAGGATTCCTATCCAACTTGGTGGCGAAACCTACTCTTAAGGATCAAATAGTAGTTGTCCAGAGATATGACAAAGGGATATCCCGGATTAAGGAAAATATCGTTAGCGGAAACGCTAAGGATTTCTCTAAGGATGATGGAGGTGTGGTGTTCTTTCAGAATCGGTTGGTGGTTCCCAAGAGCACCCGTCTAAGACAGCTGATTCTTAAGGAGGCTCGTGATTCTCCTCTCACAATTCATCCGGGTAGTACCAAAATGTTTCAGGACCTACGCCAGAGGTTCTGGTGGACTAGGATGAAGAGAGAAATTGCTCAGTATGTTGCTAATTGCGACGTTTGTCGTCGTGTGAAAGCAGAACATCAAAGGCCTGCTGGCACCCTTCAACCTTTAGCTATTCCTGTATGGAAATGGGATAAGGTTGGTATGGATTTCATCACCGGTTTTCCCAGGACCAAGAGAGGGAACAATGCTATATTCGTAGTCATTGATCGCCTCTCCAAGTGGCTCATTTTCTTCCTGTTTGGGAAAGCATTACTGCTAGTCAGCTAGCAGAGTTATATGTTTCTCGAATAGTTTCTCTTCATGGTGTTCCCTTGGAGATTAACTCAGACCGTGGAAGTATCTTTACTTCTCGTTTTTGGGAAAGTTTTCAAACCGCTATGGGGACTCATCTATCCTTTAGCACTGCTTTCCACCCTCAATCAAGTGGTCAAGTTGAGCGAGTCAATCAAATTCTTGAAGACATGCTCCGAGCTTGTGTTATATCTTTCGGTATGAATTGGGAGAACTGCCTTCCATTTGCTGAGTTCGCATATAACAATAGTTATCAATCAAGCTTGGGCAAAGCCCCTTTTGAAGTTCTCTATGGACGAAAATGTTGGGGAACGTCGCATGGGAAACAAAAATTTTCCTACGCACACGCAAACCTATCCATGGTGATGAGCATCTACGAGAGGGAGAGTGGATCTACATACCCTTGTAGATCGCTAAGCGGGAAGCGTTAAGAAACGCGGTTGGTGTAGTCGAACATCTTCGCGATCCAAATCGTCGAGCGTCCCGCGATCTCATCACGATCCGTCCCGCGATCCAATCACGATCCGTCCCGTGAAATCATCACGATCCGTCCCGCGATCTCATCACAATCCGTCTCATGATCTGTCCCGCGAACTCATCACGATCCGTTCCGTGATCTCATCACGAACCGTCTCGCGATCTCGATCACGGTCCTTCCGATCTAGCGCCGAACGGACGGCACCTCCGCGTTCAGCACACGTGCAGCTTGATGGCGATCTCCACCGTCTCGATCCAGCGAGAGGAGGTGGAGAGGAGAGAGAGTTCACCGGCAGCGTGACGGCGCTCCGGTGATGGTGGTGGAGTGATTCCGGCAGGGCTTCGCCTAAGCGCTGCGGAAAACCGATCTAGAGGAGAAACTGTGCACCGGTGAAACGGGTAGCACGTGGCCGGAAATTCTGTCCAAAAACCACCCAATCCACTAGTATATATAGGAGGAGAGGAGAGGAGAGGCAGCCAAGGCCTTTGGGTCGGCCGAAATAGGAGGTGGGAGCAATCCTACTTCACCTCCAATCCTAGTTGGAGTAGGATTGCCTCCTATTGGGTGATTTTCCACTTTTTGCTTTAGGACTTTCTCTCCTGCGCCATGGGCCTTTGTGGCTGTTTTCCCAGCCCACTAAGGGCTGGTTATTATTCTCCCACAGCCCATGGACCTCTTGGGGTCGAAGTACCCCTCCCGGAGGTCTCCCGGTACACTACCGGCACTCCCGGTACACTACCGATGAGCCCGAAACTTTTCCGGAAACCAAACTGGGACTTCCTATATATGAATCTTTACCTCCGGACAATTCTGGAGATCCTCGTGACATCCGGGATCTCATCCGGGACTCCGAACAAACTTCGGTCACCACCATACATAACTCTACACTACCGAAACGTCACCGAACCTTAAGTGTGCAGACCCTGCGGGTTCGAGAACTATGTAGACATGACCGAGACACCTCTACGGTCAATAACCAATGGCGGGACCTGGACGTCCACATTGGTTCCTACATATTCTACGAACATCTTTATCGGTCGAACCTCTATGTCAAGGATTCAATTAATCCCGTATAACGTTCCCTTTGTTCTTCGGTATGTTACTTGCCCGAGATTCGATCGTCGGTATCTCCATACCTAGTTCAACCTCGTTACCGGCAAGTCTCTTTACTCGTTCCATAATACAAGATCCCGCAACTAACAATTAGTCACATTGCTTGCAAGGCTCATTGTGATGTTGTATTACCGAGTGGGCCCTGAGATACCTCTCCGTCACACGGAGTAACAAATCCCAGTCTCGATCCATGCCAACTCAACAGACACCATCGGAGATACCTGTAGAGCACCTTTATAGTCACCCAGTTACGTTGTGACGTTTGATACACACAAGGCACTCCTCCGATATCCGTGAGTTGCATGATCTCATGGTCATAGGAACATATACTTGACATGCAGAAAACAGTAGCAATAAACTGACACGATCATATGCTATGTTTGTAGTTTGGGTCTTATCCATCACATCATTCTCCTAATGATGTGATCCCGTTATCAAATGAATCTCATGTCCATGGCTAGGAAACCTTAACCATCCTTTGATCAACGAGCTAGTCCATTAGAGGCATACTAGGGACATGGTTTTGTCTATGTATCCACACATGCATTTAAGTCTCCGATCAATACAATTATAGCATGGATAATAAACAATTATCATGAACAAGGAAATATGATAATAACTAATTTATTATTGCCTCTAGGGCATATTTCCAACAGTCTCCCACTTGCACTAGAGTCAATAATCTAGTTCACATCACCATGTGATTCGCATTGTTATGAATCTAACACCCAATGAGTTCTGGGGCTCGATCATGCTTTGCATGTGAGAGAGGTCTTATAGTCAATGGTTCTACGATATTCAGATCCGTGTATACTTTGCATATCTCTATGTCAAACCGTAAACACTGCTACCACACTCCACTTGGTACTATTTCCAAATGGCTGCTCCACTATACGTATCCAGATTGCTACTACTAGTCATCCGGATAGGTGTTAAAGCTTGCATCGACGTAACTCTTTACGACGAACTCTTTATCACCTCCACAATCAAGAAACATTTCCTTAGTCCTCTGATTACTAAGGATTATTCCGACCGCTGTCCAGTGATCCACTCCTGGACCACTTTTGTACCCCTTGACAGACTCATGGCAAGGCACACATAGGTGCGGTACACAGCATGGCATAATATAGAGCCTATGGCTAAGGCATAGGGGACAACGTTCGTCCTTTCTCTTTCTTCTGCCGTTGTCGAGCTTTGAGTCTCACTCAACTTCACACCTTACAAATCAGACGAGAACTATTTCTCTGGCTGATCCATTTTGAACTCTTTCAAAATCTTGTCAAGGTATACACTCATTGAAAGTCTCATCAAGCATCTTGATCTATCTCTATAGATTTTGATGCTCAACAATTAGGTAGCTTTATCCAGGTCTTCCTTTGAAAATCACTTTCCAAATGACCGTTTTATGCTTTCCAGAAACTCTACATTATTTCTGATCAACAATATGTCATCCACATATACTTATCAGAAATTCTATAGTGCTCCCACTCACTTTATTGCAAATACAAGTTTCTCGTAAACTTTGTATAAACATCAAAACTTTGATCACCTCATCAAACCGTATATTCCAACTCCAAGATGCTTGCTTCAGTCCATGGAAGGATCACCGAAGCTTGCACACCTTTTAGCATCCTTAGGCCTGACAAAACCTTCTGGTTGTATCACATACAACCTTTCCTCAAGTAAACCGTTAAGGAAACGATGTTTTGACATCCATCTGCCAGATTTCATAATTGAAAACAAAGCAACTGCTAACATAATTCCAACAGACTTTAGCACCACTACGAGTGAGAAAGTCTCATCGTAGTCAACTCCTTGAACTTGTCACAAACATCTTTGCAACAAGTCGAGCTTTACAAATAGTGACATTCACCATCAGTGTCTGTCTTCATTTTAAAGATCCATTTGTACTCAACGACCTGCCGTCCAACGAGCAAGTCTACCAAAGTCTACACTTGGTTTTAATACATGGATCCTATCTCGGATTTCATGGCCTCCAACCATTTGTCGGAATCCGGCCCATCATCGCTTCTCCATAGCTCGTAGGTTCATCGTTGTCCAACAACATGACCTCCAAGACAGAGTTGTCGTACCGCTCAGGAGCAGTACACATCCTTGTTGACCTACGAAGTTCGATAGTAACTTGATCCTGAAGCTTCATGATCATCATCATTAACTTCCTCTTCAACTAACATAGGCTTCACAGAAACATCTTTCTGTGCTGCACTACTCTCTGGTTGAACAAAGGTTTAACAACCTCATCAAGTTCTATCTTCCTCCCACTCAATTCTTTCGAGAGAAACTTTTTCTCGAGAAAGGACCCAGTTCTAGCAACAAACACTTTGCACTCGGATCTGAGATAGAAGGCATACCCATCTGTTCTTAGGGTATTCTATGAAGATACATTTGTCCGCTTTGGGTTCTAGCTTATTATGTGAAAACATTTTCCACACAAGCATCGCAGCCCCAAACATTAAGAAATGACAGCTTAGGTTTCTATCAAACCATAATTCGCACGGTGTCATCTCAACGGATTTAGATGATGCCCTATTTAAAGTGAATGTAGTTGTCTCTAATGCATAACCCCAAAAATTATAGTACTAAAACGATAAGAGACATCACAGTATGCACTATATCAATAGAGCATGACTATGATGTTCGGACACACCATCACACCATGGTGTTCCAGGTGGCGTTAGCTGTGAAGCAAATTTCACGTTGTCTTAAGTTGTATGCCAAACTCGTAACTCAGATATTCACCTCCACGATCATATCGCGGTCATTTTTATCTTCTTGTCACGATGATCTTTAAACTTCACTCTGAATTTCCTTGAACCTTTCAAACGATTCAGACTTGTGTTTCATTAAGTAAATATACACTATATCTACTCAAATCATCAGTGAAGGTAAGAAAATAACGATATCCACTGCACGCTACAAGACTCACTAGATTGCATACAACATGTATCATTTCCAATGAATCACTTGCCCGCTCCATCCAACGGGGTCCTTTAGTCATCTTGCCCAAGAGGCATGGTTCGCATGTCTCAACCGATTCGAAATCGAATGAGTCCAAATATCCATCAGCATGGAGTTTCTACATGCGCTTTATACCAATATGACATTTAGCGGCAGTGCCACAAGTATGTGGTACTATCATTATTAACTTTGTATCTTTTGACATCAATGTTATGAACATGTGTACTACTATGATCAAGATTTCAACAAACCATTCTCACTGGGTGCATGACCATTGAAGGTATTATTCATGTAACCAGAATAACTATTATTCTCTGACTTAAATGAATAACCGTATTGCAACAAACATGATCTAATCATGTTCATGCTCAACGCAAAACACCAAATAACATTTATTTAGGTTCGTCACTAATCCTGAAGGTAGGGAGAGTGTGCGATGTTGATCACATCAACCTTGGAAACATTTCCAACACACATCGTCACCTCACCCTTAGCTAGTTCTCCGTTTATTCCGTAGCTTTTATTTCGACTTACTAACATTTAGCAACCGAACCGGTATCCAATACCCAGGTGCTACTAGGAGTACTAGCAAGGTACACATCAATAACTCGTATATCAAATATACTTCTGTCGATGTTGCCAGCCTTCTTATCTACCAAGTATCTAGGGTTGTTCCGCTTCAGCGACCTCTCACCTCATAATAGAAGCACTTAGTCTCGGGTTTGAGTTCAACTTTGGGTTGCTTCACTGGAGCAGCAACTGACTTGCTATCCATGAAGTTTCCCTCCTTGCTCTTGCCCTTTTCAAAACTAGTGGTTTGATTAACCATCAACACTTGACGCTCCTTCTTGATTTCTACCTTCGCGGTGTCAAACATCGTGAACAGCTCAGGGATCAATACTTCTATCCCTGGTGTATTATAGTTCATCACTAAGTTCTAGTAGCTTTAGTGACAGTGACTTGGAGAACTATATCAATCACTATCTTATCTGGAAGATCAACTCCCACTTGATTCAAGCGATTGTAGTACCCAGACAATCTGAGTACATGCTCAACGATTGAGCTATTCTCCTTCATCTTACAAGCAAAGAATCTTGTTGGAGATCTCATATCTCGCAACAAAGGCACGAGCCTGAGATCACAATCTCTGCTCCTAGAACATCTCATATGTTCCGTGACGTTCAAAACGTTTTGGAGCCTCAATTCTAAGCCGTAATGCATGACGCACTAAACTATCAAGTAGTCATCGAAACGTGCCTGTTAGATGTTCACAACATCTATAGACGACGCTAGAGGGGGTGGCGCACCGAGCGGTGCATTAAGGACATAAGCCGTCTGTGCAGCAATGAGGACAATCCTCAGATCACGGACCCAGTCCGCAATTTTGCTACCAACATCTTTCAATTCTATTTCTCTAGGAACATATAAAAATACAAGGGAGCTACAGCACGAGCTAGTAATCTACAACATAATTTGCAAAGACACTTTGACTATGTTCATGATAATGGGTTCAATTAATCATATTACTTAAGAACTCCCACTCAAATTGACATCCCTCCGATCATTCAAGTGATACATGATCCAAATTCACCAACTCAAGTCCGATCATCACGTGAGTTGAGGTGGCTGCAATGGTGAACATCATTATGTTGATCATATCTACTATATGACTCATGTTCGACCTTTCGGTCTCTCGTGTTCCGAGGCCATGTCTGTACATGCTAGGCTCGTCAAGTTTAACCCGAGTGTTCTGCGCGTGCAAATCTGGCTTGCACCCGTTGTATGTGAACGTAGAGTCTATCACACCCGATCATCACGTGGTGTCTCAACACGACGAACTTTCGCAACGGTGCACACTCGGGGAGAACACAGTTCATCTTGAAATTCAAGTGAGGGATCACCTTATAATGCTACCGCCGTACTAAGCAAAACAAGGTGCATAAAAGGATTAACATCTCATGCAATTCATAAGTGACATGATATGGCCATGAACTTGTGTTTAAGATCTCCATCTTCGAAACACCGGCATGATCTCCATCGTCACCGGCACAACACCATGATCTCCATCATCTTGATCTCCATCAATGTGTTGCCATTGGGGTTGTCACGCCCTGCATGCTTCTACTACTATTGCTACTGTAGCGATAAAGTAAAGCATTACATAGCGCTTAATGATTGACACGCAATTCATACAATAATTAAAGACAACCCTATGGCTCCTGCCGGTTGCCGTACTCATCGACATGCAAGTCGTGATAATCTATACATCACATGATCATCTCATACATCACATATATCTCATCATGTAATTGGCCATATCACATCACAACATACCCTGCAAAAACAAGTTAGACGTCCTCTAATTGTTGTTGCATATTTTACGTGGCTGCTATGGGTATCTAGCAAGAACGATTCTCACCTACGCATAAAGCACAACGGTGATACACTAGTTTGCTTTTCAACCTTCTCAAGGACCGCCTTTGTCGAATTCGATCCAACTAAAGTGAGAGAAACTGTCACCCGCAAGCCATCTAGGCAACAAGTTGCGTCGAGGGAACCGGTCTCTCGTAAGCGTACGAGTAATGTTGGTCCGGGCCGCTTCATCTCACAATCCCGCTGAACCAAAATACGACCAAGGGAGGAAGCAATCTAAGCATCAACGCCCACAAACCTTTTGTGTTCTACTCGAGATCTCATCGAACCATCAACCTAGCTCATGATGCCACTGTTGGGGAACGTCGCATGGGAAACAAAAATTTTCCTACGCACACGCAAACCTATCCATGGTGATGAGCATCTACGAGAGGGAGAGTGGATCTACATACCCTTGTAGATCGCTAAGCGGGAAGCGTTAAGAAACGCGGTTGGTGTAGTCGAACATCTTCGCGATCCAAATCGTCGAGCGTCCCGCGATCTCATCACGATCCGTCTCGCGATCCAATCACGATCCGTCCCGTGAAATCATCACGATCCGTCCCGCGATCTCATCACAATCCGTCTCACGATCTGTCCCGCGAACTCATCACGATCCGTTCCGTGATCTCATCACGAACCGTCTCGCGATCTCGATCACGGTCCTTCCGATCTAGCGCCGAACGGACGGCACCTCCGCGTTCAGCACACGTTCAGCTTGATGACGATCTCCACCGTCTCGATCCAGCGAGAGGAGGTGGAGAGGAGAGAGAGTTCACCGGCAGCGTGACGGCGCTCCGGTGATGGTGGTGGAGTGATTCCGGCAGGGCTTCGCCTAAGCGCTGCGGAAAACCGATCTAGAGGAGAAACTGTGCACCGGTGAAACGGGTAGCACGTGGCCGGAAATTCTGTCCAAAAACCACCCAATCCACTAGTATATATAGGAGGAGAGGAGAGGAGAGGCAGCCAAGGCCTTTGGGTCGGCCTAAATAGGAGGTGGGAGCAATCCTACTTCACCTCCAATCCTAGTTGGAGTAGGATTGCCTCCTATTGGCTGATTTTCCACTTTTTGCTTTAGGACTTTCTCTCCTGTGCCATGGGCCTTTGTGGCTGTTTTCCCAGCCCACTAAGGGCTGGTTATTATTCTCCCACAGCCCATGGACCTCTTGGGGTCGAAGTACCCCTCCCGGAGGTCTCCCGGTACACTACCGGCACTCCCGGTACACTACCGGCACTCCCGGTACACTACCGATGAGCCCGAAACTTTTCCGGAAACCAAACTGGGACTTCCTATATATGAATCTTTACCTCCGGACCATTCTGGAGCTCCTCGTACGTACGGGATCTCATCCGGGACTCCGAACAAACTTCGGTCACCACCATACATAACTCTACACTACCGAAACGTCACCGAACCTTAAGTGTGCAGACCCTGCGGGTTCGAGAACTATGTAGACATGACCGAGACACCTCTACGGTCAATAACCAATGGCGGGACCTGGACGTCCACATTGGTTCCTACATATTCTACGAACATCTTTATCGGTCGAACCTCTATGTCAAGGATTCAGTTAATCCCGTATAACGTTCCCTTTGTTCTTCGGTATGTTACTTGCCCGAGATTCGATCGTCGGTATCTCCATACCTAGTTCAACCTCGTTACCGGCAAGTCTCTTTACTCATTCCATAATACAAGATCCCGCAACTAACAATTAGTCACATTGCTTGCAAGGCTCATTGTGATGTTGTATTACCGAGTGGGCCCTGAGATACCTCTCCGTCACACGGAGTAACAAATCCCAGTCTCGATCCATGCCAACTCAACAGACACCATCGGAGATACCTGTAGAGCACCTTTATAGTCACCCAGTTACGTTGTGACGTTTGATACACACAAGGCACTCCTCCGATATCCGTGAGTTGCATGATCTCATGGTCATAGGAACATATACTTGACATGCAGAAAACAGTAGCAATAAACTGACACGATCATATGCTATGTTTGTAGTTTGGGTCTTATCCATCACATCATTCTCCTAATGATGTGATCCCGTTATCAAATGACATCTCATGTCCATGGCTAGGAAACCTTAACCATCCTTTGATCAACGAGCTAGTCCATTAGAGGCATACTAGGGACATGGTTTTGTCTATGTATCCACACATGCATTTAAGTCTCCGATCAATACAATTATAGCATGGATAATAAACGATTATCATGAACAAGGAAATATGATAATAACTAATTTATTATTGCCTCTAGGGCATATTTCCAATAGAAAATGCCGAACACCTCTTAACTAGTCAGAAACCGGAGAGAGGCAACTCTTTGGTCCGGACATGATCTAGGATGCAGAGGAGCAAGTTCGCGTTATTCGTGAAAAGCTGAAAACTGCCCAATCCCGTCAAAAGAGTCAATATGACCGTCATCATAAGTCGGTGACATATGAAGTTGACGAGAAGGCTTACCTTCGGGTTACACCTCTGAAGGGTACCCATCGATTCGGTATCAAAGGCAAGTTTGATCCTCGTTACATTGGACCTTTTCGCATTCTTGCTAAACGAGGAGAGGTTGCCTACCAATTGGAACTTCCTTCACATCTTTCCAAAGTTCATGATGTCTTCCACGTCTCTCAACTCAAGCGTTGCTTTTCGGACCCTGTCCGAGAAGTGGACCACGAAACGCTTGATCTCCAAGATAACCTTTCATACCGAGAATACCCCGTTCGTATTCTCGACCAAGCTGAGCATACCACTCGGCGTCGGAACATCAAGTTTCTTAAGGTTCAGCGGTCGCATCATTCTAAAAAGGAGGCGACATGGGAAAGAGAAGATCGTCTTCGACTAGAGTACCCCGCGCTCTTCCCGACGACTTCAAAATCTCGGGACGAGATTCTTTTGAGTGGGGGTGAGTTGTCACAACCCAAGCAAGTGTCTAGGCTAGCATTGTGTTTGCATCATCATCATCATTATTGCATCAATATGAAATGGGGAGAAGGAAAGAAACCCTAAGCATTTTATGAATTAAAGGAATTCCAAACAAATGAAATTTCAACAAATCCAAAATGCCCATCAAAATGTTCCCTATGTCTGATAATTAAAGGCATGGATATACGAGGGACCATTTCAATTATTTGAACATTGGAAATATTTTAAATTAATGATTTAAGTCTCTGAAAATGACAAATAAAATCATTATCATTAATTCTGATTTCAAAATCCCTGAAACTTTTGGAATAGGTTTGAAATATTCAAACCCTATTTTAGAAATTGTTTGGGGATAATTTGAAAGTCATTTGAATCTGGAAATAAAATAAACATAGGTCAGAAAAATAGAAAACAGAAGAAAGGAAAAAAAGAGAGAAAAGAGAGAGGGAGGGAGCTTACCTGTTGGCCCATCTGGCCCAGGAGGGTCTTCTTCCTCCTGGCGTCCAGTAAGCGCGGCGTGTGGCCGCCGTGCGCTCACGCCAGTGGCGCCACGCAGCTGCCTGCCTGGCCCCTCCCTCGCCAGCGCGACGACGGGGATAAGCCCCGAGACGCTTCCCCGCCGCTCTCTCCCTCCTCTTCCCCGCTCTTCCCTCTTCTCCTCTCGGACCCGCCATGGCCGCGCAGCTCCTCGCCGTCGTGCCACCGTTCTGGCCACCCCTGAGCCCCCCTGACCCAACCAGCAGCTCCGCCCTGAGCCCCTGAAGCCCCTCGACTGAGGAATTGAGCCGGGAGCCCTCTGCTTTGCCGTCATCGCCGAATCCTCTCCGCCGGTCATCGTCGGTCCTCGCCGTCGTTTGGAGCCGTCCGGTCGTACCCGAGCCTTCCGAGCCCCCCCTGCAACCTCCCAGTGAGCACCCCGTCCTCCTCCCTCTCTTCCCTAGCTTCCCTGTGCTCCCTGGCGCTCCTCGCCGTAGTGGCCGATCGGGCGCCGCCGTGGAAGTGCTCCCCGGCGAGCCTCCGGTGATCGCCGGTCCCCCCTGACCAGCCCAATCGACGCGGTCGAGCACGGGCTTTGTTCCAGTGCCTTCCCCGCGTCGATCCGACCCCTCCAGTGGCTTCCGGCGAGCCTCCGCCGTGTCGGATGGTCGCCGGCGACCTCCCTCCGGCAAGTGCCAGCATGGCGATGTCATTAGTGTCTAATGACCGTGCTAACTAACCCCCCTAGACGCTGACAGTGGGCCCTGGCCCGAGTCAAACCTCGGGTCAACTCGGGATTAACCCCCGAGTCACTGACTACAGGGGCCCACCTGCCAGTGACACTAGCTAGTCTTGAGAGGTTGACAGGCGGGTCCCACTGGTCAGGTTTGACCTGGACCTGGCCCTGTTGACTGCTGACGCAAGCATGACATCAGGCTGACGCATTTAACCATTTTCTTAATAAAAATAATTCCAGAAAATGTTAAAACTTTGAAAAATCATATAAAGTAATCTGTAAGTCAGATGGAAATAATTTATATATGAAAATTTATCAGAAAAATCCAATCAATCCAATGGTGCTATTCCCATGCATGATAGAGAAACCTAAATAGGTGAACATTGACATTTTAGCATTAGGTCAATATATAGAATTTGAAATGAGAACAACTTTGAACCTATATTCAAACTCATTTCAAATTGATGTGATCACTAGTTACATTAGCTCACTTATGCATACTACTATGCCATGATCATGCATCATATTGTTGCATCTGCTTGTATTAAATGTTTTTATTTGCGTTGCGGTAGGCCTTAATCCGGAAGATACTACTCCGTACCCCGACGAAGGAGAGAACTCCTCCGCAACCCAGCAAGGCAAGCAACCCCATTGATCATGTCGATAACATCCCATTCTCTCGCTCCTACTCTTGTTTATTGCATTAGGACAAACGATCACATGTCAGTCATACACGGTAGATGATCCTATTCTTATGCATGACCTGATCTTGTCACAGTAAATAGCTAAACCTTGCAACCTAGCTTACCTGGTAGATGCTTGTGCCATGATGTGCTTAGCTTACTTTGCCTGCTATGCTTGCTATGCTTAGAGTTGTGTCAAGTCGGATTCATCTGGGTGATGAACTGAGTGAAACAGTGTTGTCCGATGTGATGAGCTCATAATGAATTCGATTTGGTAAAGGTAGCGATGAGAGGCTATGTAGGAGTACATAGTGGGTTGTCTCATTGGGACCGTTCTTAGGAACTGGGTTCCATGTTTGTGATCCAAGACTAGATACTACCACATGCTGGGCCCTGAAATATGACCCCGCTCGACTTATCAGTCGCTTAGTCTTTGGTCCAGGTATTGCAAGTAGTTCCTGGTGTTTATAGCATGCTGGAGGCCGTGCGTAGCACTGACCCTCAGGGTGGGTTACGACGCGGTAGGCAGTGGCACGGTGTACCAAGGGTCACCCGAATGGTGGGCTTGGGAACCCTGCGCACATCGTTTGGGAACGTAGCGGAAACTTCGGCCGGACTTCCGTGCGGGTTAGTCTCAAATAGGCGGTAGCCTGGACTAGAGGTCTTATGTGATTGACGGTCGTGGCCGACTCCCTCGCTGGGCATCCGCTTGAAGGTTGCCGAGGTGCATGGTTTTATAAGCACACAGCGATAAGTGGCGAGAGCGTGTGTGAAGAAGTACTCCCCTGCAGGGTATGAAACTATTCGAATAGCCGCGTCCTCAGATATGGACTACTTGGTGAACTTATGCTGTTCATAGATAATCAAATGGATACTTCTAAAAATCTTAAGACAAGTGTGAGTACCGTGGATGGCACTCTTTTGGAAGGGGAAGGTGAGTCCATGGTGGTGTATTGAGATGGAGTTAGTGGACTCGTGTGCGATAAGTGAAATTGTAACAAAGAGTTTTAAACTGAGTAGTGTAGGTTAGCCATGAGTCAAAGCTGGCTTTCTGCATAAACTCCACCACCCCTTTGTTGATACATGAGCATAAATAGACTAGGTCTGTTTTAAAGACTTGCTGAGTACGATTGTACTCATCCTTGCTTAATTAATGTTGCAGAAGAAAACCAGGAACCATCAGGTAGGTTTTATCTAGACGTTGACGATGCCGAATAGCTGGTGTCCCAGCTACGATCTTGCCCGTGTGGTGGGCTGTAGATAGTCAGGCCATGTGCCTGTTTTATATTTTGCCATCTGTACTCAGACAGCTTAGGTTTCCGCTGGTTTGTATGACTATGTTTGTATGAATTGAGTGCCGGGTCATGTGACCCCTATCTGTAAGAACATATTATGCAAGGCTCGTCTGAGCCTCTTAAATAAAAGTTATGTTGTTGTATGGTTATGTTGTGATGCCATAGTTGTATCTATGCATATCGGGCATGTCATGTGTACGTGTGACGTGCAACGGTTTGTATGGGATCCGACACCTAGTCGTGTGCCTTCAGTAGTACTCTTTACGGGAAACTGCCTCTTTGTGCTTCCACCGAGCCATGGTAGGTTGCTACTGCTCCGGACACATTGATTGACCGGCATGTATCCTTCTTTGTTGCTATGCCTGTCCCTTCGGGGAAATGTCTCGCAGTGTAATGGAGTCCCTGTAGCCTGTTACGACTCGTCTACGTGCAGTGATGACATTCGTGTCTTGCGACGTAATGGAGTCCTTGTAACTTGCTATGACTTGTCTACACACACTTGAGGCCGACACCTGCATTGCTGGGTTATGTATGCCTGTTTTCGTACGGATGTGCCACTTGGGTTCTATGACTAGTTATGTCGGCCCGGGTTCTTTGTTGTGTGATTGCCAGCGACATGTTCACATACGTGAGCCAAAAGACGCAAACGGTCCCGGCCAAGGTAAGGTGGCAGCCATGGAGTACTGTGCGTGAGGCCGCAAAGTGATGTGGCTTGTTACAGTATGGAATCATATGACTTAGGATCGGGGTCCCGACAATAAATTTCATTAAACATTTATACCAAGCACGAGGGGCTTGCTTAAGACCATAAAGAGCTTTGCGAAGCTTGTAAACATGATTAGGTTTCTTAGGATTCACAAAACCAGGTGGTTTCTTAACATAAACTTCTTCCTCAATTTCACCATTTAAAAATGCACTTTTGATGTCCATTTGATAAAGTGTGATATCATGGTGATTAGCATAAGCAAGAAGAATACGAATAGCTTCAAGTCTAGCAACGGGGGCGTAAGTCTCACCATAGTCCATACCTTCGACGTGCGTATATCCTTGGGCTATGAGACGAGCCTTGTTACGTATGACTTGACCATCTTCGTCTTGTTTGTTTTGAAACACCCATTTGGTTTCGATGATGTTGTGCTCATCTTTGGGCTTCTCCATGAGTGTCCACACTTTATTCCTCTCGAAGTTGTGTAGCTCTTCATGCATTGCCTTCACCCAATCCGCGTCTTATAGATCTTGTTCTACCTTTAAAGGCTCAGTGCTAGAGATGAAAGAATAATGCTCACAAAAGTTAGCTAGACAGGTTTTAGAGCGAGTGATTCTCCTTATTTGTATATCAGCAAAGATTTGGTTTGGGGGATGGTTCTTGGTCACTTGAGCTCGAACTCGAGTCAGCTTCCGATTGTTGGATGATGGAGCTTCTTCTATTTCATCATCATCTCGTTCATCTTAATTGTTGTTGAAGGTGTCGTTCCCTTGAGGTGGTGGTGAAGGTGGCTGTGGTGGATCTTCATGATGCACTTCTTCCACTTCATCATCTTGTTGTGTACCACTCGTGGATGCCTCCAAGTCGTATTGAGGTTCACCTTGACGTGAAGTGGGGGCTTCCACTTGAGTTGATGAAGTACTCTCCTTCACCTCCATGGCCGATGGGTAGATCTAGAATGGCTTCCGAAGGATCCTTATCACCTACATCATTCGGCAATTGTTCGACTTGCGAACCATTAGATTCATCAAACTTCACATCTACCGTCTCTTCAACTTTTCGAGTGAAGTTGTTGTAGAGACGGTAAGTGTGAGAGTTCGATCCGTAACCAAGTAGGAAACCTTCATGAGATTTAGGAGCAAATTTAGTATGATGATGCTTATCAAGAATGTAGCACTTTGAGAAAAATACCCGAAAGTATCCCACTTGGGGTTTGTTACCGGTGAGTAGCTCGTATGCCGTTTTACCGAGAAGCTTGTGCAAGTAAAGTCGGTTTGTGGCATGACATGTTGTTTCAATGGCTTCTGCCCAAAAATGTCTTGGTGTCTTGTATTCGTCAAGCATCATTCTTGCCATCTCAATGAGCATCCGGTTCTTCCTTTCAACAACTCCAAGAACTCATGTGAGACACCTTCTTCGTCAAGAAAGGTATCTACATGGGTGTTCTTGAACTCTGATCCATTATCGCTCCGAACCTTCTTGATCTTCACTTCAAACTGATTTTGCGCTTTACAAGCGAAGTTCTTGAAGATCTTTTGAACCTTCGACTTATCATCAAGAAATAATACCCACGTAAATCTGGAAAAATCATCAACTATAACTAGACCATAGGAATTTCCATCGAGACTCTTGTAAGCATTGGGACCAAAAAGATCCATGTGAAGTAACTCGAGTGGTCTCCTAGTAGTCATAACATTCTTAACGGGATGACTTCCACCTACTTGCTTTCCAGCTTGACAAGCACTACAAAGTCTATCTTTGTCAAAGATAACATCTTTAACGCCAAGTATATGATCACCTTTGATTAGCTTATCTAGATTTTGCATGCCTACATGTCCAAGTCTTGTATGCCAAAGCCAACCTTTACAAGATTTTGCAATTAAACAAGTGCGAGGCTTGGATCTTTTAGTGAAATTAACAATGTATAGATCACCTCTACGGAAACCGGTAAAGACCATTTTATTATTATCTTGACGAAACACTTGGAAATCTACTTTCGTGAATATAACATTGAAACCGAAATCGACAAGTCTAGATATGGAAAGAAGATTCTAACCAAGGGATTCAACAAGCATAACATTTTGAATAGAGATATGATGTGATATAGCCACCTTACCAAGGCCAAGTACCTTACCCTTAGAGTTGTCTCCAAAGGTCACGTACCGCCGAGGACCTTGATTAGGCGTGATCTCTTGGAACATGTCTTTATCATGAGTCATATGATCCGTACATCTGCTGTCGAGAATCCACTCTTTTCCTCCGGACATGTAATCCTTAAAGTTTCCCATAAGACTCGGATTCTGCATGATCTTCTCATACTCGATGTCGAACAACTCGTCTTCTTCATAGTAGCCCACATTGTCATCATCAAGTGGGAAATCCTCGTCATAAAGAACTAGAGATTCATTAGAATAGTGATCATGACAATGTTCAAGTTTATGAATGCGAATGGCTTCAAAGATAATGTTGTTGATAGTAGTGACATCTCCTTTAGCACGCATAAGATCATGGAGCTCAAATATCAAAGTTTGAATCACTAGGCTTCATTTTGTGAAAAGCAATGGCTTTATGAAGAATTTCATCAAGATTCCCTAAGGAAAGATTTGGATATTGTTTCTCCAACTCAGTCCATAAGGTATAGGAACATGCAAAGTTCTTCATTTGAGAAAGCACGAATCTTTGTAAACCTCTAACAATGAGATTGACAGTCCTTAGGTTACCAAGCATGTTAATTTCCTCTTCGTGTGAGGGATGCAATTCATCAATAGGGAGCACATAAGGGTTTTCAATATATTTAGTCAAATGGAATCTATTAAATAGATAAATCATGACATTCTTCCATTGACTATAGTACTCTCCATCAAGAATGGGCACTCTACAACTCAAACTCTCCATTCTAGACACATCCATCATCCTCCACAGTGATTAAACTGAAGCAATGGAGACCAAAGCTCTGATCCTACTTGTAGGATCGAGAGAGGGGTGTCTAGAGGGGGGGTGAATAGACTACTAGCAGGAATTTAAAACCTAACCTTTTCCCAAGTTAATTGGTTGGAAGATTTTAACTGTTTTAGCAAGTCTAGCAAGTGTAACAGCCCTACACATGCATGTCTACAAGTATGGCAGCGGAAAGTAAAGACATCGCACATGTAAGTAAAGAGATGGAGTAGGAAGATCAAATGCAATAGGAGACACAAGGATTTTTCCCGTGGTTCCGATAGGTGGTGCTATCGTACGTCCACGTTCATGGAGTCTTCAACCCACGGAGGGTAACGGTCGCGAGAGTCCATGAAGGGTTCCACGGAGAAACAACCTTGACTATTCCATGCGGCTTCCGTCCATGAAGGACTAGCCTCAGTATGGGTAGATCTTCACGAAGTACGCGATCTCCTTGCCCTTACAAACTTCTTGGTTCACTCCACAACACGAAGTAGGAGGCTCCCAAGCGACACCTCACCAATCTAGGAGGCACCACCCTCCAAAAGGTAATAGGCTCGGTAATGATGATGATCTTCTTGCTCTTGTGCTTCAAGATGATAGACTCCTCAACACACAATCACTCTTTCACAGATTTGGCTTGGTAGAAGAGATGGATTAGTGGAAAACAACTTGGGGAGGCTAGAAATCAAGATCCATATGGTTGGAGTGGAAGATCTTGACCTCAACACAAGGGTAGGTGGTTCTGTCTTAGAAAACTGAGTAGGATAGGTATGGAATAGTTCTGAGTGCTTCTCTATTGAGTGGGTGGTGGTGAAGGGGTATATATAGGCATCCCCTAAAATCCAACCGTTACACACAATAAGTCAGACTCGGTGACACCGATGTGTAAATCTTGGTGGTACCGAAGTGACCAAAAGTGGCAACTTTTGAATCTCGCAGGGACCGATATACAATTCTCGGTTGCACCGACCAGGTGACTAACAGTCAGATTTACCAATCTCGGTGACGTAGATTCACCATTCTCGGTCAGACCGAAAATGTGAACTTGCATAACAGAATCTTGGCAACCCAACTCGATGGCGCTGAGTGCAGTGTCGGCTGCACCGAAGTGCTAGGGTTTGGCTGAGTCTGTCTAGGATTTAGAATCTGTGGAACCGGGATAGGAATGTTGGTTGCACCAATTTTGCATATTTGGCTTAGGACAGACTTTGGTGGGAGAGTTTGTGGATGTTTTGGTGACTGTCACTTGTGCATGTTTGAGCATATTGTTCACCATCAAAACTTTACCCCCTTTTAATAGTATTGGCTTTCCTATGGACTCCAAGTGATTTCTCACAAATGTAAAATGTAGAGTCCTCTTGCTTGAAGCTTGGCCAACCTATTTCCTTGCATCTTGGGGTAACTCTTTGGTCCTTTTGCCAACTCAACTCTCCATGGACTATTATCTGAAATACACTAGATAGAAGTGTTAGTCCAAGAGACAATGTATGTTGTCATGAATTATCAAAACCACCAAGGGAGCATGTTGTGCTTTCAAATGCCCAGTGACTGCAAAAGATAGAGAGAAGATGAGTGTCATCCCCTATGCTTCAACCATAGGCTCTATTATGTATGCAATACTGTGCACAGGACCCAATGTCAGCCTTGCCATAAGTATGGCTGAAAGGTTTCAATGTGATCCAGGAATGGAGCACTAGACGATGGTCAAGAATATCCTTAAGTACCTGAAAAGGACTAAGGAAATGTTTTTTTTATGGAGGTGATCAAGAGCTCGTCGTAAAGTGTTACGTCGATGCAAGCTTTGACACTGATCCGGATGACTCTAAGTCGCAAATCGGATACGTATTTATTCTCAATGGGGGAGCGGTAAGATGGTGCAGTTCCAAGCAGAGCGTGGTAGCCGATTCTACATGCAAAGTGGAGTACATCGCAGCCTCGGAGGAAGCGAAGGAAGGTGTCTGGATGAAGGAGTTCATGACCGATCTTGGATTAGTGCCTAGTGCACTGAATCCAGTGGATCTGTTCTGTGATAACACTGGTGCCATTGCCCTGGCCAAGGAACCAAGGTTTCACAAGAGGACCAGACACATAAAGCGACGCTTCAATTCCATCCGTGAGTACATCAAGGAGGTGGACATAAATATTTGCAAAGTGCACACGGGTCTGAATGTTGTAGACCCATTGACTAAACCTCTTCCAAGGGCTAAACATGATCAACACCAGAACGGTATGGGTGTTCGATTCATTACAATGTAAACCACATAGTGATGTAAGCTAGATTATTGACTCTAGTGCAAGTGGGAAACAGTGGGAAATATGCCCTAGAGGCAATAATAAAATGGTTCTTATTATATTTCCTTGTTCATGATAATTGCTTATTATCCATGCTATAATTGTATTGATTGGAAACACATTTCATGTGTGGATACATAAACAACACTTTGTCCCTAGTATGCCTCTAGTAGACTAGCTCGTTGGTCAAAGATGGTCAAGGTTTCCTGGCCATTGACATGAGATGTCATTTGATAATGGGATCACACCATTGGGAGAATGATGTGATGGACAAGACCCAAACTATAAACATAGCATATGATCGTGTCAGTTTATTGGTACAACTTTTCTACATGTCAAGTATCTGTTCCTATAACCATTACATCATGCAACTCACTGACACTGGAGGAGTGCCTTGTGTGTATCAAATTTTGCAACATAATTGGATGAATATAAAGGTGCTCTACAGGTATCTCCGAGAGTGTCTATTGAGTGGGTATGGATCAAGACTGGGATTTGTTACTCTGTGTGATGGGGAGGTATCTCAGGGCCCACTCGGTAATACAACATCACAACAAGACTTGCAAGCAATGTGACTAAAGTGTTAGCCACTGGATCTTGTATTACGGAACGAGTAAAGAGACTTGTCGGTAACGAGATTGAACTAGGTATAGAGATACCGACGATCGAATCTCGGGCAAGTAACATACCGAAGAACAAAGGGAACAACGAGATTAACTGAATCCTTGACATAGAGGTTCAACCGGTAAAGATCTTCGTAGAATATGTAGGAACCAATATGGGCATCCAGGTCCCGCTATTGGTTATTGACCGTAGAGGTGTCTCGGTCATGTCTGCATAGTTCTCGAAGCCGCAGGGTCCGCACACTTAAGGTTCGGTGACGTTTCGGTAGTATAGAGTTATGTATGGTGGTGACCAAATGTTGTTCGGAGTCCCGGATGAGATCCCGGATGTCACGAGGAGCTCCGTAATGGTCCGTAGGTAAAGATTGATATATAGGAAGTCATGTTTTGGTCATCGAAAAAATTTCGGGCTCATCGGTAGTGTACCGGGAGTGCCGGGAGGGTACCGGGGGACCATCGGGAGGGGTGTTTCGACCCAAGAGGATACATGGGCTGTGGGAGGAGGTATACCATCCCTTAGTGAGCTGGTCTAAGTCCCACAAGAGGCCCATGCGGCTGGGAGGAGAATCCCAAGGTGGAAAGAAGGTTTCCAAGTGGGAGAGAAGGAGTTCTAATTCTACTAGGATTGGAGGAGGAGAACTCCTCCTCCCACTTCGGCCGAACCAAGGTTGGTCCCTTGGGGGCCAAGTCTTGTCCCTCCCTCCTCCTATATATACTAGAGGTATTGAGGATTTTTCACAATATAAATCAGACACGTGCTACCCTCTCCTCTAGATCGTAGTTTCTCCTCTAGATCGTTTCAACGGTGCTTAGGCAAAGCCCTGCTGGAATAGTTCCACCACCATCGTCGCCAGGTCATCACGCTGTCGGAGAACTCATCTGCCTCTCCGATCCCTCTTGCTGGATCAATAAGGCGGAGATCGTCATCAAGTTGTATGTGTGCTGAACGTGGAGGCGTTGTCCGTTCGGCGCTAGATCGGGACAGATCGTGATTGGATCGCGGGACGCTCACGATTTGGATCACGAAGACGTTTGACTACTTCAACCACGTTTCCTAACGCTTCTCGCTTAACGATCTACAAGGGTATGTAGATCCACTCTCCCCCTCGTAGATGCTCATCACTATGGATAGATCTTGCATGTGCGTAGGAATTTTCTTGTTTCCCATGCAACGTTCCCCAACAATCTTTACCAAGCCACTAGATGAAAAAAATTGTTATTTGAGGAGTGAGTTGAACATCATTGATTCTTCAAACTTGAGCTAAGCTCACTCGGATGCATGCAAGGGGACGAATATTATCACTTGAAGCTACGTCGGTATTTCCCCAAAGAGGAAGGGATAATGCAACACATCAGCGGTAGGTATTTCCCTCAGATATGAAACGAAGGTTATCGAACCAGTAGGAGAACCAAGTAACACAATGTAAACAGCCCCTGCACACAAATAACAAATACTTGGGACCCGGTGTGTTAAAGGGGTTGTCAATCCCTTTCGGGTAACGGTGCCAGAAAGGCACGTGCCCGGGAGACTATCTGGACTTGATCCTCCCCGGCAACGGTGCCCGAAATTGGCACGGAGACGGGAGAAAGTTGTAAATTTTGATAGATAGAACGCCAAATAAAATAAAGTGCAGCAAGGTATTTTTGGGTTTTTGGAAATATAGATCTGAAAATAATAGCAAAGGAAAAGGAGATCGCAAAGGCAAATATATGAGAAGAAAGATCCGGGGGCCGTAGGTTTCACTAGTGGCTTCTCTCGAGAAAAAGATAGCAAACGGTGGGTGAACAAATTATTGTTGGGCAATTGATAGAACTTCAAATACTGACGATGATATCCAAGCAATGATCATTACATAGGCATCACATCCAAAATTAGTAGACCGACTCCCGCCTGCATCTACTACTATTACTCCACACATCGACCGCTATCCAGCATGCATCTAGTGTATTAAGTTCATGGAGAAACGGAGTAATGCAATAAGAACGATGAAATGATGTAGACAAGATCTATCTATGTAGAGATAGACCCCATTGTTTTATTCTTAGTAGCAATGATACATACGTGTTGTTTCCCTTTCTGTCACTAGGATCAAGCACTATAAGATCGAACCCACTACAAAGCACCTCTTCCCATTGCAAGATAAATAGATCAAGTTGGCCAAACAAAACCCAAATATTGGAGAAGAAATACGAGGCTATAAGCAATCATGCATATAAGAGATAAAAGAAACTCAAATAACTTGCGTGGATATAAAAAGATAGATCTGATCATAAACTCAAAGTTCATCGATCCCAACAAACACACCGCAAAAGTGTTACATCATATGGATATCCAAGAGACCATTATATTGAGAATTCAGCGAGAGAGAGAAAGCCATCTAGCTACTAACTACGGACCCGAAGGTCTACAAAGAACTACTCATGCATCATTGGAGAGGCACCAATGGAGGTGGTGAACCCCATCCGAGATGGTGTCTAGATTGGATCTGGTGGTTCTGGACTCTGCGGAGGCTGGATGAATATTTTATCTATCCCCTTAGGGTTTCTAGAATATTGGGGTATTTATAGATCAAAGAGGCGGTCTGGGGGCACCCGAGGTGGGCAGAACCCACCAGGGCGCGCCTGGGCCTCCTGGCGCGCCTTGGTGGGTTGTGCCACCCTCGGGGCACCCCACAGGCACAGCCAGGGCCCCTTGTGTTCCTTTTGGCACATAAATAATCATCATGAAGTTTCGTGGCATTTGGACCTCGTCTGGTATTGATTTTTTGTGATGTAAAAAACAGCAACTGGCACTTGGCACTATGTCAATAGGTTAGTACCAACAAATTATATAAAATGATTATAAAACATCCAAGATTGATAATATAACACAATGGAACAATCAAAAATTATAGATACGCTGGAGACGTATCAATGAACTTCATTGTTCATTGCATGCTATTATCGTTAATATCATACATATCGAAATTCTATGGTCCCTTGTCTTGCATCTAACCCTTTTGTAGGTACTTGGAAGAACAACACTCCACAAGATTGCAATCAACTCATATCTTCAGCAATCTTGTCATGACCAAGTATCCACACCTCGCTTTGATGATGAAAGGAAGAAGACAACAAAACATATCCTTGACATATATTTCACAATTGTTATCAACTCACAATTGGTATCTAGTCATTTGAATATATCATGTTCTTCCTTGCATGACTAACCTATGTACGTGAGAAGTGAACGAAAACACAAGGATTGCTTCCAACTCAAGATGAGCTTCATCAACTTCGAGCATCCTCATCAAGTTCACCTACAAGTTGCGTCAACAACATCACTCAAAGGTATGTACTCATATACTTGATAAAGCTTTACTCCAAGTCATGAGATAAAGCAGCTCAAGTGATATGAAGACATTAAATGCTTAATCAAAAAATGGTAACCCCATTTTGAGCTTAACGATGAGTATGACCTATTATCAAGTATTCTTGCTTGGCTCCTAAGTAAATATACTCTAATATAGGTGACCTAGTCACCGCCCATCATCTAGTTAAGAATCTTGTTTGGTTCATTCTCTATTTTGCAAGATTTCTTGGAACCATTCAAATCTTCACTAGCTGATATCCTTTTGTAAATTCCTTGCATTTCCTTTACAAAATCATTTTGACACTTTGTTAAAAAAAATCAAAAATTTGCAAGTCTCTCAAACTTTTCTATGTTTTTGTTTTAGCCTCGGAGCCTTCGATACAAATGACTTAGTTACACCGATTCAGCAGATGAGCTGCATAACATCATATCGGTACCACCGACAAATTTGTCTTAGAGACACCGACTTACTATCATATTTCAGTCTGCGTTTGTATCTGTAAATCTTTGTAATCCAGCTATGATATTTTCAATTCTTTGATGGTCCCTTATTATTCAAAAAAAAGAGGGGGATAAATACATTCAGGGATCCCTAACTCAAAGGAGGAGAAGTTCTACAAATTCTCAGTTTGGCCAAAAGGAGAGAAATTATTTTCCATGATTCCCTCAGTTTTTCATGATCCCTACATTCAATGACCCTTGTTCTCAAGGATCCCTTCCTAATCAGTGATCCCTGTATTTGACCCTATGTATGACCTTTTTGGAAATTAATGCCAAAGGGGGCAAAATACCAAAGCTTCAAAGCTAAAGGGGGAGATACATGCTCATGCAAAGGGGGAGATATAATTAAGGGGGAGAGGAGAATATCAAAGTTTATACTTATATAAACAAGGGGACAATGCCAAAGTAGGGGAGAAAAATATATTTTGGAGAAAGATGTGTTTATTACATTTGATTATTCTTGTTAGACTTTTCTCACCCTATCCAATCCCAATATCTACATGTTAAGATTCGAGGGGAGAGGATGTCCTACTATTTCATATCTAGGGGAGAAAGATCTAAATGATCTTGGAGACATATCAATCCTAAGGAATACTATCTTCTATATGTTATCCATATCTTGGTACTTTTGAGTTCTATTGCTTTTGATTGGTAGAATACTCTTGTGTCTCCTAACATTGTTTTCTCAAGTGTATTTCTACTACTAGAACGCTCAAGAACTCAAGGTAAGTATTTTTATCATATCCTTAATCAAGATGATCTCTTGCTTCTTGCACATATTGTTTGCAAGAGTGAAGTCTTGAACAAGGATACACCTCTATCCCTTCTACTATATGTGTGTCCATGCATTCCAAAGCAACTATATGTTAAAGGGATTGAACACATTTAGGGGGAGCAAGTCTAAGTCATGTGTCTCTCAAAGTCTTCAATATGTCCATGCATATCTTTATTTGAAGCTTTGATTGTATGTTTTCATAAATTACCAACAGGGGGAGATTGAAAGCACAATGTGCTCCCTTGGTGGTTTTGATAATTCATGACAACATACATTGTCTCTTGGACTAATACTTTCATCTAGTGTATTTCAGATAAAGCCCATAGAGAGAGATGGGTTGGCAAAAAGGAGTTTGGAGAGTATCCCCAAGAAGAAGAAGGAGAAGGAATAGCATTGGCAAAGCTTCAAGCAAGAGGACTCTACATTTTACTTTCTGAGAAATCACTTTGAGTCCATAGGAAAGCCAATCCTATCAAAAGGGGGTAAGGTACTGTTGGTGAACAAAATGCATATACGTGCACAAGTGATAGTCACCACATACACCCACAAGATCTTCCACGAAATTCTGACCAAAGACAAATATCCAAAATTGGTGCAACCAACACTCCCCACTCGGTGCCACTGATTCTCAGCCTTAGACACACTCAACCAAACCCTAGCCCTTCGGTGCAACCGATTCCAATTCGGTGCCACTGAGTTTGGGTTGCCAACTTTTTGTTACGCAAATTCACAAAATTGGTCCGATCGAGTTTGTTGAATCGGCGTCACCGAGTTTGGCAATCTGACCATTGGTCACCTTATCGGTGGAACCGAGTTTTATGTATCGGTCTCACCGAGATTCAAAAGTTTCTACCTTTTAGGCAACTCGGTACCACCGAGATTAACACATCGGTGTCACCGAGCTGAACTTATTAGGTGTAACAGTTGGATTTTTTGGAGATGACTATATATATACCCCTCCACCACCACCTTCTCGAAAGAGAAGCACTCAGAATAGAACCCCACTCATACCAACTTATTTTCTGAGAGAGAGCCACCTACTCATGTGCTGAGATCATGCCATTCCATTCCAACCATATGAATCTTGATCTCTAGCCTCTCCAAGTTGCTTTCCACCCAATCAATCTCTTCCACCAAGCCAAATTTGTTAGAGGATGATTGTGTGTTGAGGAGTCTATCATCTTGAAGCACAAGAGCAAGGAGTTCATCGACATTATCGGGCCTATTACCTTTTGGAGGGTGGTTCCTCCTAGATTGGTTAGATGTCGCTTGGGAGCCTACTACTTCGTGTTGTGGAGTGAACCAAAAGTTTGTCAGGGCAAGGAGATCGCCTACTTCATGAAGATCTACCCCGAGTGAGGCTAGTCCTTCATGGATGGAAGCCGTTATGGAATAGTCAAGGTTGATCCTTCATGGACCCTTATGAGTGGAGCCCTCCATGGACACTCGCGACTATTACCTTATGTGGGTTGAAGAGTCCATAAACGTGGGCGTACGATAGCACCACCTATCGGAACCACGGGAAAAATCTTCATGTCCTTCATGCATTTGATCTTCCTATCTCTACTCCTTACTTTCATATGCAATGTCTTTACATTTCGCTGCTATACTTGATGACTTGCATGTGTAGGGTGTGCTAGACTTGCTCCATTTGCTAAAACATGCCAACACTTAACTTAGCACCTTGTGTAGATTTTTAATTCCTGCTAGTAGTCTATTCACCCCCTCTAGATATACTCTTCTTGTGATCCCTCAGATAGGTATCGGGTCATGCGATTTGGCTACGACGTGTTTCAATGAGCCAAATTAGTTGTTGATGAGCCCGAGGCATCATGTTTGCGGGATTAGAGAAAGGTTTTTTATTTCGGGGTGAGGGGTCTTTTTCTTCTGAGAATAGGCTTTCGTCGTGTTTTATATATAAAACACTAAGTCCATAAAATATTTATCAAAGTATGATGAAATTATAAGCCTAACGGCCAGCCATCTGAAGGACCATCCATGATGCTAAATTGGCCGGTCCCTGTCACATTCCTTGTTGCATAAAAGCTAACAATTTAAACACATAGTCATAAGGGTGTCATAGGAAGACCTTCTTGACAACCATCTTATTGTGCAACGTCCACAAGGTCCAGGTCATCACAGAGAACACCAATCAGAAGAGGCGGCTCCTCCTACGGGTACAGTGAGCTTGGGCATTCAAGAACTTGCCAAGGTTTAGGGCCTGCCACCCAGGCCCTAGAGCCTCGTGGATATAGCCCCGCGTGAAGCGGGCGGTGGGACACAAGAAGAATATATGGTTCCTAGATTCATGTATTGCGCAAAGGGGATACATGCCATAGCGAGACTCATGTCAATTTGCCACCTCCATGCCTAAAGGGAGGGGGTCACCAAGCATATGCCAAACGAAGATTTTCAATGAGTTTGGTCTGTATGTTACAAACTAACATTTATTTTTCTGTAAAAACATGGGTGGCATGGCGCGATGATTCTGGAGGTCCGCTGCAAATGTTCCGTTCATGCCACAAAGTATTTTGTATGTTATTGCAAAAAATAGTTATGTGTTGCATATGATGTGATGATTACCACACAAAAACTGTTTAGTCGATGTGTTTAAGAGGTTTTGACTTCTTTGCGATGGCCACTACGAATTAGTCAGATGATTTCTCTAAGAAATCATCCGCCTGGGTAACCGTCTGATCTAGCGCTGGGTGGCCATTCGATCCTAGCAACATGTTGGAAGTATGCCCTAGAGGCAATAATAAAATAGTTATTATCATATTTCCTTGTTCATGATAATCGTTTATTATCCATGCTATAATTTTATTGATCGGAGACTTAGATGCATGTGTGGATACATAGACAAAACCATGTCCCTAGTATGCCTCTAATAGACTAGCTCATTGATCAAAGATGGTTAAGGTTTCCTAGCCATTGACATGAGATGTCATTTGATAACAGGATCACATCATTAGGAGAATGATGGGATGGACAAGACCCAAACTACAAACGTAGCATATGATTGTGTCAGTTTAATGCTACTATTTTCTGCATGTCAAGTATCTGTTCCTATGACCATGAGATCATGCAACTCACTGACACCGGAGGAGTGCCTTGTGTGTATCAAACATCGCAACGTAACTGGGTGACTATAAAGCTACTCTAGAGGTATCTCCAAGGGTGTCTGTTGGGTTGGCATGGATCAAGACTGGGATTTGTTACTCCGTGTGACGGAGAGGTATCTTAGGGCCCACTCGCTAATACAACATCGCAACAAGCCTTGAAAGCAATGTGACTAAGTTTTATTCACGGGATCTTGTATTATGGAACGAGTAAAGAGACTTGCATGTAACGAGGTTGAACTAGGTATGGAGATACCAACGATCGAATCTCGGGCAAGTAAACATACCGAAGAACAAAGGGAACATCATACGGGATTAACTGAATCCTTGACATAGAGGTTCGATCGATAAAGATCTTCATAGAATATGTAGGAACCAATATGGGCATCCAGGTCCCGCTATTGGTTATTGACCGTAGAGGTGTCTCGGTCATGTCTACATAGTTCTCGAACCCACAGGGTCTGCACACTTAAGGTTCGGTGACGTTTCAGTAGTATAGAGTTATGTATGATGGTGACCGAAGGTTGTTCGGAGTCCCGGATGAGATCCAGGACGTCACGAGGAGCTCCGGAATGGTCCGGAGGTAAAGATTGATATATAGGAAGTCCCATTTTGGTCGCCGGAAAAGTTTTGGGCTAATCGGTAATGTACCGGGAGACCACCGGGAGGGGTATTTCGACCCAAGAGGCTTCATGGGCTGTGGGAGAGTAAATACCAGCCTTTTGTGGGCTGGTGGAAGTCCCACACAAGGCCCATGCGGCTGGGAGAAAAAGCCCAAAGGGAAAAAGGTGGAAAAAGGCCAAAAAAAGGAGGAATCCTAGTCCTACTAGCATTGGAGGAGGAGTCCTCCTCTCCTCCCCACTTTGGCCGACCCAAGGGCTGGCTTTTTGGCAGCCAAACCTCCTCCTCCTCTCCTCGGACTTTAGGGTTTTGGCACAGAATTTTCAGCCACGTGCTACCCGTTCCTCTAGTGCATAGTTTCTTCTCTAGATCGGTTTTCTCCAGTGCTTAGGCGAAGCCCTGCCGGAATAGCTCCACCACCATCGCCACGGCATCGTCACACTGCCAGAGAACTCTTCTACCTCTCCGCTCCCTCTTGATGGATCAAGAAGGCAGAGATCGTCATCAAGTTGTACCTGTGTTGAACGTGGAGGTACCGTCCGTTCGGCGCTAGATCGGAAGGACCGTGATGAGATCGCGGGACGGATCGTGATGAGATCGCGGGACGGATCGTGATGAGTTCACGGGACGGATCGTGATGAGATCGCGGGACGGATCGTGATGAGTTCGCGGGACGGATCGTGATTGGATCGCGGGACGGATCGTGATGAGATCGCGGGATGCTCGGCGATTTGGATCGCGAAGACGTTCGACTACACCAACCGCGTTTCTTAACGCTTCCCGCTTAGCGATCTACAAGGGTATGTAGATCCACTATCCCTCTCATAGATGCTCATCACCATGGATAGATCTTGTGTGTGCGTAGGAAAATTTTTGTTTCCCATGCAACGTTTCCCAACAGTGGCATCATGAGCTAGGTCTATGTGTAGATGAGATCTCGAGTAGAACACAAAAGGAATGTGGGCGTTGATGCTTAGATTGCTTCCTCCCTTGGTCGGATTTTGGTTCAGCGGTATTCTGAGATGAAGCGGCCCAGACCAACATTACTCGTACGCTTACGAGAGACCGGTTCCCTCGACCGCAACTTGTTGCATAGATGGCTAGCGAGTGCCAGTTTCTCTCACTTTAGTTGGATCGGATTCGACAAAGGCGGTCCTTGAGAAGGTTGAAAAGCAACTAGTGTATAACCGTTGTGGTTTTTGCGTAGATGAGAATTGTTCTTGCTAGATACCCGTAGCAGTCACGTAAAACATGCAACAACAATTAGAGGACATCTAACTTGTTTTTGCAGGGTATGTTGTGATGTGATATGGCCAATTACACGATGTGATATATGTGATGTATGAGATGATCATGTGATGTATAGATTATCACGACTTGCATGTCGATGAGTACGGCAACCGGCAAGAGCCATAGGGTTGTCTTTAATTATTGTATGACCTGCGTGTCAATCATTAAGCGCTATGTAATGCTTTACTTTATCGCTAAATGGTAGCAATAGTAGTAGAAGCATGGTGGGCACGACAACTCCGATGGCGACACATTGATGGAGATCAAGATGATTGAGATCATGGTGTCATGCCGGTGACGATGGAGATCATGTCGATGCTTTCATGATGGAGATCAAAAGCAGAAGTTCATGGCCATATCATGTCACTTATGATTTGCATGTGATGTTAATCCTATTATGCACCTTGTTTTGCTTAGGACGACGATAGCATTATAAGGTGATCCCTCACTTAATTTCAAGATAACTTGTGTTCTCCTCGAGTGTGCACCGTTGCGAAAGTTCTTCGTGTCGAGACACCACGTGATGATCGGGTGTGATAGACTCTACGTTCACATACAACGGGTGCAAGCCAGTGTTGCACATGCAGAACACTCGGGTTAAACTTGACAAGCCTAGCATGTACAGACATGGCCTCGGAACACAAGAGACTGAAAGGTCGAACATGAGTCATATAGTACATATGATCAACATGATGATGTTCACCATTGTAACCACCTCAACTCACGTGATGATCGGACTTGAGTTGGTGAATTTGGATCATGTATCACTCGAATGACCGGAGGGATGTCAATTTGAGTGGGAGTTCTTAAGTAATATGATTAATTGAACTCATTATCATGAACATAGTCAGCAGTGTCTTTGCAAATTATGTTGTAGATTACTTGCTCGCGTTGTAGCTCCCTTGAATTTTTATATGTTCCTAGAGAAATAGAGTTGAAAGATGATGGTAGCAATATTGCGGACTGGCTCCATGATCTGAGGATTGTCCTCGTTGCTGCATAGAAGGCTTATGTCCTTAATGCACCGCTCGGTGCGCCAACCCCTCTAGTGTAGTCTATAGATGTTGTGAATGTCTGACAGGCACGTTCTGATGACTACTTGATAGTTTAGTGCGTCATGCATTACGGCTTAGAATTGAGGCTCTGAAACGTTTTGAACGTCATGGAACATATGAGATGTTCTAAGAGCTGAAATTAGGATCTCAGGCTCGTGCCCGTGTTACGAGATATGAGATCTCCAACAAGATTCTTTGCCTGTAATATGAAATAGAATATCTCAATCGTTGAGCATGTGCTCAGATTGTCTGGGTGCTACAATCGCTTCAATCGAGTGGGAGTTGATCTTCCAGATAAGATAGTGATTGATATAGTTCTCCAAGTCACTGTCACTAAGCTACTAGAACTTGGTGATGAACTATAAAATGTGAGGGATAGAAATAATGATCCCTGAGCTGTTCGTGATGTTTGACACCGCGAAGGTAAAAATCAAGAAGGAGCGCCAAGTGTTGATGGTAAGTCAAACCACTAGTTTCCAGAAGGGCAAAAGCAAGGAGGGAAACTTCATGGATAGCAAGTCAGTTGCTGCTCCAGTGAAGCAACCCAAAGTTGAACTCAAACCCGAGACTAAGTGCTTCGATTATGAGGAGAGCGTTCGCTGAAGCGGAGCAACCCTAGATACTTGGTAGATAAGAAGGCTGGCAACGTTAACAGAAGTATATTTGATATACGTGTTATTGATGTGTACCTTGCTAGTACTCCTAGTAGCACCTGGGTATTGGATACCGGTTCGGTTGCTAAATGTTAGTAACTCGAAATAAAATCTACGGATAAACGGAGAACTAGCTAAGGGTGAGGTGATGATGTGTGTTGGAAGTGTTTCCAAGGTTGATGTGATCGACATCGCACGCTCTCTCTACCTTCGGGATTAGTAACAAACCTGAATATGTGTTATTTGGTGTTTTGCGTTGAGCATAAACGTGATTAGATCATGTTTATTGCAACACGGTTATTCATTTAAGTTAGAGAATAATGGTTATTCCGTTTACATGAATAATACCTTCAATGGTCATGCACCCAATGAGAATGGTTTGTTGAATCTTGATCATAGTAATACACATGCTCATAACATTGATGCCAAAAGATGCAAAGTTAATAATGATAGTACCACATACTTGTGGCACCGCCGCTAAATATCATATTGGTATAAAACGCATGAAGAAACTCCATGCTGATGGATCTTTGGACTCTTTCGATTTTGAATCGGTTGAGACATGCGAACCATGCCTCTTGGTCAAAGATGACTAAGGACTGTTTTCTGGTTTGACGGAGCGGGCAAGTGATTTATTGGAAATGATACATGTTGATGTATGCAATCCAATGAGTCTTGTAGCATGCGGTGGATATCGTTATTTTCTTACCTTCACTGATGATTTGGGTAGATATAGTGTATGTTTACTTAATGAAACACAAGTCTGAATCATTTGAAAAGTTCAAGCAAATTCAGAGTGAAGTTTAAGATCATCGTGACAAGAAGATAAAAAATATCTACGATATGATCGTGGAGGTGAATATCTGAGTTACGAGTTTGGCATACAACTTTAGACAATGTGAAAATTGTTTCACAACACACGCCACCTGGAACACCATAGTGTGATGGTATGTCCGAACATCATAGTCGTGCTCTATTGGATATGGTGCATGTTATGATGTCTCTTATCATTTTGCTACTATAATTTTGGGGTTGTGCATTAGAGACAACTACATTCACTTTAAATAGGGCACCATCTAAATCCGTTGAGATGACACCATGTGAATTATGGTTTGATAGAAACCTAAGCTGTCATTTCTTGATGTTTGGGGATGCAACGCTTGTGTGGAAAATGTTTTCACCTAATGAGCTCGAACCCAAAGCGGACAAATGCATCTTCATAGAATACCCTAAGAACAGTTGGGTGAACCTTCTATCTCAGATCCAAGCATAAAGTATTTGTTGCTAAAATGGGTCCTTTCCCGAGAAAAAGTTTCTCTCGAAAGAATTGAGTGGGAGGAAGATAGAACTTGATGAGGTTGTTGAACCTTCGTTTCAACCAGAGAGTAGCGCAGCGCAGAAAGATGTTTCTGTGGAACCTACATTAGTTGAAGAGGAAGTAAATGATGATGATCATGAAGCTTCAGATCAAGTTAGTATCAAACCTCGTAGGTCGAAAAGGATGTGTACTGCTCCTGAGCGGTACAACAACCCTGTCTTGGAGGTCATGTTGTTGGACAACAATGAACCTACGAGCTGTGGAGAAGCGATGATGGGCCCGGATTCCGACAAATGGTTAGAGGCCATGAAATCCGAGAAAGGATCCATATATGAAAAACCAAGTATAGACTTTGGTAGACTTGCTCGTTGGACGGCACGTTGTTGAGTACAAATGGATCTTTAAAATGAAGAAAGACGCTGATGGTGAATGTCACCATTTATAAAGCTCGACTTGTCGCAAAGAAGTTTCTGGCAAGTTCAAGGAGTTGACTGCGATGAGACTTTCTCTCGTATCGATGCTAAAGTCTGTTAGAATTATTTTAGCAGTTGCTGCATTTTTCAATTATGAAATCTGGCAGATGGATGCCAAAACATCGTTTTCTTTCTTGAGGAAAGGTTGTATGTGATACAACCAGAAGGTTTTGTCAGTCCTAAGGATGCTAAAAAGTGTGCAAGCTTCAGTGATCCTTCTATGAACTGAAGCAAGCATCTCGGAGTTGGAATATACACTTCGATGAGGTAATTAAAGTTTTTGAGTCTATACAAAGTTTACGAGAAACTTGTATTTACAATAAAGTGAGTGGGAGCACTATAGAGTTTCTGATAATCATATGTGGTTGACATATTGTTGATCGGAAATGATATAGAATTTCTGGAAAGCATAAAGGGTTGTTTGAAAAGAGTTTTTCAAAGGAAGACCTGGATAAAGCTACCTAATTGTTGAGCATCAAGATCTATAGAGATAGATCAAGATACTTGATGAGACTTTCAATGAGTACATACCTTGACAAGATTTTGAAAGAGTTCAAAATGGATCAATCAGAGAAAGAGTTCTCGCTAGATTTGTAAGGTATAAAGTTGAGTAAGACTCAATGCCCAGTGACTGCAGAAGATAGAGAAAAGATGAGTGTCATCCCCTATGCTTCAGCCATATGCTCTATCATGTATGCAATGATGTGCACAAGACCCGATGTCAGCCTTGCCATAAGTATGGCCGGAAGGTTTCAAAGTGATCCTAGAATGGAGCACTGGACAACGGTCAAGATTATCCTTAGTAACTAAAAGACTAAGGAGATGTTTCTCGATTATGGAGGTGATAAAGAGTTCATCGTAAAGAGTCACGTCGATGCAAGCTTTAACACCAATCCGGATGACTCGTAGTAGCAATCTGGATACGTATAGTGGAGCAGCCAGTTGGAATAGTACCAAGTGGAGTGTGGTAGCAGTGTTTACGGTTTGACATAGAAATTGGCAAAGTACACACGGATCTGAATGTCGCAGACCCGTCGACTATAAGACCTCCCTCACATGCAAAGCATGATCGAGCCCCAGAACTCATTAGGTGTTAGATTCATAACAATGCAAATCACATGGTGATGTGAACTAGATTATTGACTCTAGTGCAAGTGGGAGACTGTTGGAAATATGCCCTAGAGGCAATAATAAATTAGTTATTATCATATTTCCTTGTTCATGATAATCGTTTATTATCCATGCTATAATTGTATTGATCGGAGACTTAGATGCATGTGTGGATACATAGACAAAACCATGTCCCTAGTATGCCTCTAATAGACTCGCTCGTTGATCAAAGATGGTTAAGGTTTCCTAGCCATTGACATGAGATGTCATTTGATAACGGGATCACATCGTTAGGAGAATGATGGGATGGACAAGACCCAAACTAAAAACGTAGCATATGATTGTGTCAGTTTAATGCTACTGTTTTCTGCATGTCAAGTATCTGTTCCTATGACCATGAGATCATGCAACTCACTGACACTCGAGGAGTGCCTTGTGTGTATCAAACGTCGCAACGTAACTGGGTGACTATAAAGGTACTCTACAGGTATCTCCGAGGGTGTCTGTTGGGTTGGCATGGATCAAGACTGGGATTTGTTACTCCGTGTGACGGAGAGGTATCTCAGGGCCCACTCGGTAATACAACATCACAACAAGCCTTACAAGCAATGTGACTAAGTGTTAGTCACGGGATCTTGTATTACGGAATGAGTAAAGAGACTTGCCGGTAAGGAGGTTGAACTAGGTATGGAGATACCGACGATCGAATCTCGGGCAAGTAAACATACCAAAGAACAAAGGGAACATCATACGGGATTAACTGAATCCTTGACACAGAGGTTCGGCCGATAAAGATCTTCATAGAATATGTAGGAACCAATATGGGCATCCAGGTCCCGCTATTGGTTATTGACCGTAGAGGTGTCTCGGTCATGTCTACATAGTTCTCGAACCCACACGGTCTGCACACTTAAGGTTCGGTGACGTTTCAGTAGTATAGAGTTATGTATGATGGTGAACGAAGGTTGTTCGGAGTCACGGATGAGATCCACGACGTCACCAGGAGCTCCGGAATGGTCTGGAGGTAAATATTGATATATAGGAAGTCCCATTTTGGTCGCTAGAAAAGTTTCGGGCTAATCGGTAATGTACCAGGAGTGCGGTAGTGTACTGGGAAACCACCGAGAGGGGTATTTCGACCCAAGAGGCTTCATGGTCTGTGGGAGAGTAAATACCAGCCTTTTGTGTGCCGGTGGAAGTCCCACACAAGGCCCATGTGGATGGGAGAAAAAAACCAAAGGGAAAAAGGTGGAAAAAGGCCAAAAAAAGGGAGGAATCCTAGTCCTACTAGGATTGGAGGAGGAGTCCTCCTCTCCTCCCCACTTTGGCCGACCCAAGGGCTGGCTTTTTGGCAGCCAAACCTCCTCCTCCTCTCCTCCTATACATACTAGAGGACTTTAGGGTTTTGGCACAGAATTTTCAACCACGTGCTACCCGTTCCTCTAGTGCATAGTTTCTCCTCTAGATCGGTTTTCTGCACTGCTTAGGCGAAGCCCTGCCGGAATAGCTCCACCACCATCGCCACAACACCGTCATGATGCCGGAGAACTCTTCTACCTCTCCGCTCCCTCTTGCTGGATCAATAAGGTGGAGATTGTCATCAAGTTGTACGTGTGCTGAACGCGAAGGTGACGTCCGTTCGGCGCTAGATCGGAAGGACCGTGACGAGATCGCGGGACAGATCGTGATGAGATCACGGGACGGATCGTGATGAGTTCACAGGATGGATCATGATGAGATCGCAGGACGGATCGTTATGAGTTCGCGGGACGGATCGTGATTGGATCGCGGGACGGATCGTGATGAGATCGCGGGATGCTCGGCGATTTGGATCACGAAGACGTCGACTACACCAACCGCGTTTCTTAACGCTTCCCGCTTAGCGATCTACAAGGGTATGTAGATCCACTCTCCCTCTCGTAGATGCTCATCATCATGGATAGATCTTATGTGTGTGTAGGAATTTTTTGTTTCCCATGCAACGTTCCCCAACACAACACAGCCCACCTCACGTCTTCCTCCTATGTCCCCTTCCACCAGAGCAACCCAGCACCCGACATATCACCGGAGCCATTGGTAAGAGCTGCCACTGACCGCTGCATCGCTGATAGTGCTCCATTGTAGCGTCGGGCAGCGCTTCAGGAGCACCAGCAGCACCGGCGTGCTAATCCACTACAACCATGGGCATGGAAATACCAGGCACCAAAAAGGCATCAACACTGCACCAACGAAGTCCCCGATGAAGCTACATTACAGCCATGGCGACGCTCTATTGCAGCCCTAGCCATGCTCCATTGTAGCTCCGGTGGAGCTCCAATGACCCCGGATACGCACAATTGCAACGCAGCCGACCATGACAGATGTTGTGACACAGCATGTGGCAGCCATGACCGGAGCTGCACATGGCGATGACGGCTAAAGCTACAATGCAACATGGGATTGGTGCCATGCAACTCTGGTGGTGCCTCAATGGAGCTCGGCGCTGCTCCCAAGTCTCAACAACTTCAACGCAACACCACCGGAGTTGTTGTGCCCCTATCATCCACTCACTGCATTCACCGTTGCAACGAGCGATGTTGCATTGCAGCATCTTCCAGCGTCGGCAAGTGCACCAACATGGCCAGTGGTCACCACCATGAGTGGCAGGTCGTCGGTGAGTCATGCGGGTTGCGATGTCGTCAGCGGCAAGATAGTAGGCGCGATGGTGGCACAGAGGGCCATGCGGATGCGGTGGCCGAAGTCACCCTTTCCTGGTGGTCGGCATCATCTATCTTCTTTCTGCAGCAGTGGCAGCTGCGAGCTGCGGACGGACGAGGATCCGGCAGGGGTTGAACGGAGAATTGTTGTATCACTTCTCTAATTGCAACATCGACGATGTTGGGCGGAGGATGCTTCCGGCTATGACCGGCGACAACCCCTCTTGGTTTCCCAACTTCTATGGTGGTGTCATCATGGGAGACTCTCTCTATAGCCGCACATGAAGAACGAGGAGGAAGGGAAGCTTCATCGCTGTAGAGATGGAAGAGAGAGAAGTGTGGGGGAAAGCTTTCATGAAGAGACAAGGTTGGGGGAGCGGAGGGAAGGCCACACGGGCCAGGTGGAATGCACATGAGGCGGTTTACGGAGAGAAAGAAATAAGTTCGGTGATTTTAAGAGTTTTCCCTTTTTTGCATTTATTTTGAAACTGAGTGAGAGACAATACTAGGGTGGTATTGCAAACACATCTACTACCAGGGCCATCTATCTATTAGATCCAATGGTCTAAATTATCTCTGTGTTTAACACAACAAGCTACACAATTAAGCCATGCCCGCACCATCGATCCCTAAGCCTAGTTGCTGCTTCGGAACGAAAGAAAACAAAAACCACTCCTCACACCACGCCCGCACCACGACCTCTTTCGCCCACTCCTCCTCCCAATGGACGCCAGCATGGGCGGACCTCCTCCGTCATCCGCCCCTGTTCGTTGTCCGTCAACATACTCCGCATCCACCACCGCTCTAAATCCTCACCCTCCTTCGCTCCCGCTCCATCCTCCACTCCTGCACCGCAGCCACTCAGCTCGGCTGGTGAGGCCCTCGCCATCAAGGCGGCCACCATCCCTTCCACGCCTCTCTCTCTTCCCTCCATTAGCTGGATGATACGATCTGGTTGTCGTGGGGCGCGATGGCCTGTCCTCACCACTGTTCCATGCCTCGTGCAAACTACACTAGCTCAATGCCGCAATCACCCTCACCCAACTCCCCGCGCGGACTCCATAGCCTGGATGCAATAGCTCGTCGCCTTGACTCAGTGTCACAGCGCTTGGGTGGAATTCAGTAGAGCAACTTCTATCTGTCCAACTTCTAGATCCAGTATTCCTATTTTCATTATACTTACTGCTTGAGGATGGATCCATGTTGTACAGATGAGGAAGTCTCTTTCTGAACTGTTCATGCACTTATGGATGACAGATTTTTCCTTTTTCCATTTGGCTAACCACCTTTGCAGCTTTCATGAATGTTTCTCCATAACAGATTGTGTAACATAACTTCTGGACACTGAAGTTACATGACTGCAGACTATAACCTCAAATGTACTTCACGTAGGCTGAATTTTATCAAGCTAAACGTGGCTCCTGCAACTCTCTAGTTTGGTATTTCTCTATGGCTCTATCATCCTCTAGGTTCCTGTTCTGATGATACTCAATGCCGCATGAACTCCTACTTGGATTGCTGGACTTTTTGATGTCCTTAGTTTGATTTTCTAGGATGCCTTTGAATATAATGTTCATAGTGCAGAGAGGAAACACAATACTTCCCAATTTTGACTGAACTGCATAACACTAGAATATAGTATCCTTTAAGCAATAGCTTTCTTCAGGAGAAGAATAGAGGATTCATATCATCTAGTGATGAATAAAAAAATCTGAGTACATATCGTCCTGCTTGGGGTTCATGGCAATAGATAACAAAGGTTTTTGATGTTCGTAGTGCAGTTCTATCTACTGTGAAATCGTAATTTAGGTGTCATTTGTCGTTGTATTATTGTTAAATACATACAGCCATGGCAAACTCCATCGCTTTGAAGCCCCCTTTTGGCTAATATTTTTATTTCATTACACTATCTTTGACTATTCCCTCCAACCTTTTGTTGGAAATATGCCCTAGAGGCAATAATAAATTGGTTATTATTATATTTCCATGTTCATGATAATCGTTTATTATTCATGCTAGAATTGTTTTGATCGGAAACTCAGATACATGTGTGGATACATAGACAACACCATGTCCCTAGTATGCCTCTAGTTAACTAGTTCGTTGATCAAAGATGGTCAAGGTTTTCTGGCCATAGACATGAGATGTCATTTAATAAGGGGATCACATCATTAGGAGAATTATGTGATGGACAAGACCCAAACTATAAACATAACATATGATCGTGTCAGTTTATTGCTATAGTTTTCTGCATGTCAAGTATTTTTTCCTATGACCATGAGATCATGCAACTCACTGACACCGGAGGAATACCTTCTGTGTATCAAACATCGCAACATAACTGGGTGACCATAAAGGTGCTCTATAGGTATCTCTGAGGGTGTCTGTTGGGTTGGCATGGATCAAGACTGGGATTTGTTACTCCGTGTGACGAAGAGGTATCTTAGGGCCCACTCGGTAATACAACATCACAACAAGCCTTGCAAGCAATGTGACTAAAGTGTTAGCCACGGGATCTTGTATTATGGAACGAGTAGAGACACTTGCCGGTAACGAGATTGAACTAGGTATAGGGATACCAACGATCGAATCTCGGGCAAGTAACATACTGCAGAACAAAGGGAACAACGCACGGGATTAACTAAATCCTTGACATAGAGGTTCAACCAGTAAAGATATTCGTAGAATATGTAGGAACCAATACGGGTATCCAGGTCTCGCTATTCATTATTGACCGTAGAGGTGTCTTGGTCATGTATACATAGTTCTCGAACCCGCAGGGTCTGCACGCTTAAGGTTTGGTGACGTTTTGGTATTATAGAGTTATGGATGGTGGTGACCGAAGGTTGTTCGGAGTCCCAGATGAGATCCCGGACGTCAAGAGGAGTTCCAAAATGGTCTGGAGGTAAAGATTGATATATATGAAGTCCTGTTTTAGTCACCAGAAAAGTTTTGGGCTCATCGATAGTGTACCGGGAGTGCTGGGAGGGTCCCAGGGAACCATCGGGAGGGGTGTCTCGACCCAAGGGGCTACATGAGCTGTGGGAAGAGGTAAACCATCCCCTAGTGGGCTGGGCGAAGTCCCACAAGAGGCCCATGCGGCTGGGTGGAGAAACCCAAAAGGTGCGAGGAGGATTCCTAGTGGGAGAGAAGGAGACCTAATCCTAGTAGGATTGGAGGCGGACTCCTCCTCTCTCCACTTCGGCCGAAGCAAGCGCTGGCCTCTTGGGGGACAAGTCTCCTCCCTCCCTCCTCCTATATATACTAGAGGTATTGAGGGTTTTTCCACATAGAAATCATCCATGTGCTACCCTCTCCTCTAGATCGTAGTTCTTCCTCTAGATTGTTTCAGTTGTGCTTAGGTGAAGCCCTGCTAGAATAGTTTCACCACCATCGCCACCACACCGTCGCGCTGCCGGAGAACTTATGTACCTCTTCGCTCCCTCTTGCTGGATCAAGAAGGCGGAGATTGTCATCGAGTTGTACGTGTCCTGAACGCGGAGGTGTCGTCCGTTCGGCGCTAGATTGGAAGGACCGTGATCAGGATCGCTAAATGATTTGTGATTTGATCACGGGACAAATCGTGATGGGATTGCGGGACGGATCATGATGGGATCACGGGACGGGTCGTGATGGGATCGCGGGACGCTCGGCGATTTGAATCGCGAAGACGTTCGATTACATCAACCACGTTTCTTAACGCTTCCCGTTTAGTGATCTACAAGGGTATGTAGATCCACTCTCCCCCTCGTAGATGCTCATCACCATGGATAGATCTTGCATGTGCATAGAATTTTTTTTGTTTTCCATACAACGTTCTCCAACACCTTTTATACAAATAAAGCAAGCCACTATATTGCCTTCCAGTGCTTGGCCGAATGCCTTAAAAAGCTCATACCTCCTTAGCCAAGCACCTTGGAAAATAATGCTTTTTGTGGAAGGATGTAGAGAAGATGGTAACCCTAATACCTGAGCAATAGAAGGGAAGAGGAAATGCACTTGAGTGATCAGTGAGTTCTTGCTTCATGTCATTTGATTAGTGGTGTACGTAATTTGTGTTTGATTAGAGCTTGTTGGCTATAAGCGTTGAAGTTTTGACCAGTAATGTGTAGCATCTTCTACCATCTTTCATATGTTATTTCGATTATTCACTTAGCATACTTATTCATATTTTTTTGTCTATTCATACTTTTCTTTTTGGGCATATGCAAAGCTCTCGTTTAGAAACTTAATGCTTACTTCTGGTAAAAAATGATCACAACTATTATGTTGAAAACAAAACTTTTTCCTACTCTTCTGCATCTGAAATATTTCTATCTATCATGCTGCAAACAATTTTTTATGACCTTCTATGAATTTATTGAATAAAAAATACCAACATAATATTGATCTTATCTTCTATTATGATTTGTATTTACCTTTTAAAACTTTCTTGGGGTTCTGTCAAGAATCAAGCATGATAGACTACCGACTGTACGATGCATGGTATGTAGTTCTTTGATATTTAGATACTGGAAATTTTATTGGCATATTATTTATCTGCTTCTTCCTTCTCTCTAGACATTACTAACTTCTCAAATGTCAAGACAAGTTCTCTTGTAGAATTTGATGCTCTTGTTGTTATCCAACCTCCCAGTTGTTATCTAACCTCTTAAGATTTCATAGAGTTTGAAGGAATATACATCAATCCCTTGCATTCAGATTTGTTAGCAACAGTTTGAGGATCATATTTGTTTTCCGTCACTTCGAGACACAATCAACAAGTGAACCGGGTGGCTATTATTTATTATTCGCATACCATGGTGAAAGCTATTATGAATTACATTCACAAGTGTGATTAATCTCTTTTGAATATATTTTCATCCATTCCACGGATTTGTACTCACTTAATCACTATGTACTTCGACACAACTGAATTGTCAATGTCTAAAGTCCATATATTTGTATCCATATATTTCTGATGTACAATAAAATCAGGGTTTATGAAAAAGTATCACACTAGAATTAGCTTATCCAATGACTCGATATATTTTTAGTAGTTGGAGTAGAGAGGATTAATTATTACTCTGCCAGATTTGCTCTACCCCATTTTGATGCATTTGACATGTCTCCATGGTAATAGGTTAGCTCATCTTAGTTTACACCTCTGTGAGCAGATCTTGGATTCAGTGGGACCTTTTTGAGAAAACAATCCGTTATAAGGTTTTATAAAATCCACATGTACACTTGGGTGTATTTTATCGAGAAAAGTCTCTCTTAGAGAAAAGATATGTTGTATGTGCTTGTTGTACATGCATTTTATTTTTCTCATAGATAACAAGATACGATACTCTTAAGAAATGTTGCAACATGGCGTTTTATAGTAGATAATTGGAAATGAAATGTTTTTACTTCATGTGCTAATTGTTGACAGTTTAAATGACATAGAGAATCAAAACAAACAAATGTCACCCCGAGTTATTATTATTATTTTTCAAAAACAAACATTGTTGCCTGATAGATGAATAAAACTATTGCTTATTGATTGATTTGGTGAGGCATATAAGAGTATGTAAAGAGGTTACAAACCGACTTGGGCTAAGGTTACAAACCGACTTGGACTAGAAGTCGTATAACATAATAACTATTCTAACATCCCCCGTAGTATCAACGGTAGGCTCAACGACATTGAGACTGAAACAGATATCTTGAAACGGCTTAGTAGGTAGTCCTTTGGTGAAAATGTCAGCAAACTAAGCCGTAGAGGGAACATGAAGCACCCGAACCTGACCAAGAGCGACCTTCTCATGAACAAAATGAATATCAATCTCAATATGCTTGGTTCGTCGGTGTTGAACTGGATTGCCGGTCATGTAGACTGCTAATATGTTGTCACAGTAGACAATAGTGGCCTGCTCAATCGGCCTGTGTAGCTCGGAGAGTAACTAGCGAAGCCATATTGTATCTGCAATGGCATGTGCCACGGCACGGTACACAGCTTCGGCCGACGAGCGGGAGACCATAACCTGTCTTTTTGAGGACCAAGAAATTAAATTGTTACCAAGAAAAACACAAAATTCGGAAGTGGACCTTCAAGTGTCAGGACAACCAGCCCAGTCTGCATCAGATTATGCGGTAAGAGAGTTTGGAGAAGAATTATTTATGTGAAGGCCATGATTGAGAGTTCCCTTTAAATACCAAAGAATGCGCTTAACATGATTATAGTGAGGAACTCGTGGATCATGCATATAGAGACATGCTTGTTGAACAGCAAAAGAGATTTTAGGACGAGTAATAGTGAGATATTGGAGAGCACCTGTTAAGCTACGATAGAGAGTAGGATCCGAAAAGGGTTCACCGACAGCCGAAAGTTTGAAACTAGTATCGACAGGAGTGCGAGATGATTGACAGTCAAACATACCAGCACAATTAAGGAGATCAAGAATATACTGACGTTGGGAAAGAAATAGGCTGGATGAATCGCGAACAACAACAATGCCTAAAAATGATGAAGAAGTCCTAGGTTAGTCATAGAGAACTCAGATCTAAGAAGAGAGACAACATGATCTAAGAACTTTTGGGAGGATGCGGTGAGAATGATATCATCGACATAGATAAGGAGGTAGGCAGTTTCAGAATTTTGATGATACACAAAGAGGGATGTGTGAGAGAGCGATGGAGTGAAGCCTATTGTTTTGATGAAGGAGGAGAAGCATTGAAACCAAGCTCGCAGGGCTTGTTTGAGACCGTAGAGAGATTTCTGAAGAAGACAGACATGATTTGGAAAGGAAGGATTTTCAAAACCAAGAAGTTGCTGACAGTAGACAGTTTCTTGAAGAGAACCATGGAGGAAAGCATTTTTAACATCAAGTTGGTGAATAGGCCAGGAAGAGGAGAAAGCAACACTAAGAACAGTACGAATGGTGCTAGGTTTAACAAAAGGAGAAAAGGTTTCGTCGTAATCAATACCTTGTTGTTGAGAATAGCCACGACATACCCACCGGGCTTTATAGCGTGAGAGGCTCCCATCAGAGTGAAACTTTTGACGAAAAATCCATTTTCCAGAAACAATATTTGTATTGGAAGGACGTGGAACAAGCTGCCATGTGTTGTTTTCAAGTAAAGCATTATATTCTTCTTGCATGGCAGCGGCCCAATTGGGATCAGGTAGAGCAGTTTTGTAATTCTTTGGAAGGGAATAGAGAGATACGGTGGTATGAAAGTTTAGGCGATCTTTGGGTTGATGAAATCCCGATTTGGCGTGAGTATGCATGCGGTGATCATTGATCGGGGCTGTTGTAGGAACAACATGAGGGGGTATGATTGGTACTGGTGAGTCTGGTGCAACGGAAGAGTCGTACGAAGGAGCAGGGTTGGGCGGTGGGGTGGGAGTAGGGGTCGGGTATTGGGGAGGGAGGAGGGATTGGGGATGGGGGTGACGGCTCGGGAGGGGTGTGGGAAGGGTTGTTATCGGCTGTGGCTGGTGGTGGTGTAGGGGTAGTGGTGGGTGTGATTGTTGTTGGTGTTATGTTGTGTTCATCATGAATGGGTGGAGGAAGGGGAGTATATAGTTGGAAAGGTCGGGGAGAGGGGGTGTTGGCCGAGCTAGGGGTGGATGGTGTAGTAATGCGTTGAGAGAAAGGAAAAATGTGGTCAGCAAACATAACATGACGAGAGACATGAAGTGTCATGTGTGAAGGTCGAGAGAACAATAGCCTTTGTGTTCGTCAGAGAAGCCAAGAAAAGCACATGGGATAGATTGTGGTGACAATTTATTAGCGGAAGTGGCGTAGGCATTGGGAAAACAGAGACAACCAAAAACACGAACTGCGGAGTAGTCGGGTTGTGAAAGAAAGAGGGAATAATAGGGAGTGGTATTTGGATTAGTTTTGGTAGGTCGAATATTTAGAAGAAAGGTGGCCATGTCTAGGGCTTCAACCCAAAACTTGGGAGGAATAGAAGATTGAATTAGAAGGGTGCGAACAATATCATTAAGGGTGTGAAGAGAACGTTCGGCTTTACCAATTTGAGGGGAAGTGTAGGGACATGAGAATCTAAGCAGGATACCATGTTGCAAGAAGAATGTATGGTTTTTAATGTTATCAAACACGCGACCATTGTCACATTGGATAAAGCGAATGGGTAGGAAGAAGTGGACAGAAACATAGCATTGAAAATTAAGAAAGAGAGAATGAACTTTGGATTTTTTGCGTAGAGGGAAGGTCCAGATAAAGTGGGTGAAATCATCTAATATGACAAGGTAGTATTGAAAACCCGAAATACTTGCAATGGGAGAGGTCCATAAATCACAATGTATTAACTCAAAGGGATAAATGCTACAAGAGCTAGAGGAACTAAAGGGAAGACGCACATGTTTGCCTAACTGACACGACTTGCAAAACATAGAATTATGAGAATCCCTATTACATGGTATGGTAAATTCACTAAGCATAGAAGCTAAAACAGCAGGGTTGGGATGACCCAAGCGATGATGCGAGAGGTCGACGGAGGCCGGCATGGATGTAGGAGGGGCGACAGCAGGAACTCCATTAAGAGAGTATAGATCACCGGAGCTATTGAAGCGGGCGATCTCGGCTTTGGTTAGGTAATCCATCACAGATAAACCAAAAGGGTCAAATTCGGCAGAAATTAGATTGTTGCAAGTAAATTGGCGGACAGAAATATGGTTTTTAATGAGGGCGGGTGCAACTAGAACATCACGAAGGAGAAGGGGTTTAGTGGAAGAGGGAAGTTGAGCCTGACCAACACAATAGATAGGAATAGATGATCCATCACCGAGGGTAATGGAAGGGAAAGGAGATTTAGTGCAAGATGATAACCAATTACTTGAGGCAGACATATGACTAGAGGCCCCTAAATCAAAGATCCAATTCGTACCTGAGTTTCCTTGCGTAGCAAAATTATTCATGGCCTGGAGAAAAGTAGATTGATCCCATCTCGGCATCGCAGGAGAGGGTGGCGTCGGGAGCAACGCCGGTGGATAGGATGGTGAAGGTAGTAGGCCGGCTAGGGTGTGTAGTAGCTGCTGCCGTCGGTGGAGTAGTGACCAGAAGGAGCATACGTCGGGGTGGCGTGGTAGGCATTGGCCGGCTGTCGGGGGTTGAGAACCCCAGGAGCACCAGTAGGCGGCCGAAGGCCGGGTTGCCAGACACCTGAATAGACCGACGGAGCATCGAGTGGGGACGGCGCAGAACATGGCATAGGCCATGCCTGAACGAGCCCCGTCCAAGGATCATGGGGAGGACGCCATGCAGCCATAGATGGAGCACTGTTAGGTGGTACGGACTCGGTGGTGGCGGTGTCGTAGGCGGAACCGAACGAGTCGACGGAGGCCTGTAGATAGGGTTTTTGCCTCGGTAGTTCGGACTAGGGCGCCAGCCTGGGGGCGGTTGAGCGGATGACGATGCGGACGGCCCGTTGGCAGGAGCCGACATGGGAGGCATCGATGGTGTAGACGGCGGAGGAGGACGCGCCGCAGCATGGAAGACCTTGGGGCGAGAGTCCTTGCGAGCTTGTGTTTCCGTCGCGAGCTGGAGCAGGGAGCGAACTTCAGCGAGAGTAGGAGGAGGCCGTATCATTGGTATGAACGAGGCTTGCTTGTGAAAGTCCTCGCTGAGCCCGACTACGATGATGTTGATTAGCTGTGAGTCCCCGACTGGATCGCCGAGTTCGCGGAGCTCATCACCAATGGCCTTAACACGCTGGCAGAACAGGTTCACCGAGGCGTCTCCTTGCACCAGATTGCGGAGCTCGGTGTGGAGAGCGTTTTTCCGAGCATCGGTGTTGCTTTGGAAGAGCTAGCGAAGAGAGGTCCAGATGTTGGCGGCGGTGGCGCCGTCGTGATCAAGCATCTTGAAGATCTCAGTGGTAATGCGGGTGTAGAACCACTGGACGATCGCGAGATTGTCGTTCAGCCATTGCGGATCATCGGGGCGAGGAAGACTGTCGGCGGCGACGTGCGAGCGGAGGTTGCAACGGCCGAGGTGGAGATCAAAAGGATGCCTCCAATGATAGTAGTTGTGGGCGGCGAGGTCGAGGACTATGGGGATGAAGGGGCTGACATCAGAGATGGTGTCGGCAAGGGAAATTGGTGCGACAAGGAGGGGGGTAGGAGGTATAGGTGGAGTTAGGGTGAGAGACTAGAGGGAGGCGTCCATGGCCGCGGCGGCCTTGGCAATGAGCGCGGCCCGGCGCTCGAAGTAGCCGGGTGGCGGCGGCTTCGGCGGAGCCATACCCTAAACCCTAGGACCGGTATCTGATACCATGATAGATGAATAAAACTATTGCTTATTGATTGATTTGGTGAGGCATACAAGAGTATATAAAGAGGTTACAAACCGACTTGGGCTAAGGCTACAAACCGACTTGGACTAGAAGTCGTATAACATAATAACTACTCTAACATTGCCGAATCACGCAAAACCAGTAACATTGAACATCCTTGTTTCTTTATGCGAACGCCATATGGTGCACTTTATTTAAACTTCAAAAGAGTTACATCGTTTATTACATCCTGCAAGATAAAACATAAAAGATAAAAGAAGGGGATTACCCTCTCAAACTACCATATTTTTTGAATGAAAAGCATGTCTTGCAATTAGATTCCATGTTGTGGAGAAAAATTACGTTGTGAAGCCGAGTAGAGTCTTTTGCTGTTAGTTTGATGCCATTGATAATTTTCTTTGAGATGTCTTTTTTCATTTTAGTGGTCATTCAAGTGTGATTTCTGGGTATTTTGCAGCATGTAGTCAATTGTCAGAAATGGCATAATGCATTATCAAGGCATTCCCATCTATAAACTATTTGTTGATCTAAATATCCTTGATCTTTTTCTCTCTCAAATTTTAGGTATCAATTGCTTACACCATGATATGAAGACCAGTTGAAGGATTGCATCTCCATGGGCTAAATACGACCATAATGCAAGTATGCTTGCTAACATAACTTGTTTTCTTCTTCTTTTACAACCTATTATTGTGTCGAAGCAGCAGCATGACCATAATGCAAGTATGCTTGCTAATATAAGTTGTTTTTTTCTTCTTTTAGAACCTATTATTGTCTTGAAGCAGCAGCATGACCATAATGCAAGTATGCTTGCTAACATAACTTGTTTTCTCTCTCTTTTACAACCTATTATTGTCTCGAAGCAGCAACATGACCATAGTGACGTCTCACTGTTGAAAATACAAGTTGAGCGGCAACAGAATAGTGTGTATCAATTTTTATATTGACGTGCATATTAACACGCATATTATTTGATCAATGTTTGAGACGTGCATTGCATGTGCAAGCTTACCAGTAAAAAGACGTTGCAAACGGGGTTTGGGCTTTCTGTTTCAAGGATCATAAAAGTGCAGATTTCATGTTAAGTGACATCCAACGAGGTGGAGACGGTCGATGTGGGGCTGCCTCCGCCTGGCCGATTGAAGGTTAAACGCTCAGTCCTCCTAAGAGATAATCACGGACACTATATCTACAAGACTCGTCTATCTCTTTCTCTACTCTTAATTGTAACTTTCCTTTCCATGCAGTTACATATCTTGATGGCGAAGAAAGATTATTGAACGAAGATTTGTAACCATGTACAACAACTACTCTCTCTCTCTCTCTCTCTCTCATATCTCTCCCGTGCTGTAAAAAAGCAAGTCAATCCCGTTTAAACCGCGCGGTAATCTCTCTCCGCCGTGCTGTCAAACAGCAAGTGAATCCCGTTTAAACGGAGCTGTACTCTCTCTCTCTCTCTCTATCTATCTACCACGCGCTGTCAAGCAGCAGGTGAATCCCGTTTAACCCGCGCGCGCGCGCGCGTCTCCTCTCGCTCCGTAGGCGTAACAAACTCCACGGATCCCTGCCCTTCCTTTACCCGCCATCGCATCTTACCCGAAGCGAACTCCCGCCGCGATCCACCACTCGCAGCCGCGCGCGCCACGGAGCCCCTGCAGCTGGCTTAAACCCTAGCACCGATCTCTCTCTCTCTCTCTCTGCTGCCGCCGCAGATCGATCCAATCTACTACCCCTCACCCAAGCCCTTCCTCTCCATATAAGGCAGCCCACTCCTCCTCCTCTCCACCCCACAAGCAAAGCGTAGCGTAGCCAAGCCAAGCCAAGCAAAGCCCTCCACAGCACAAGCAAACTCTAACTATCTTCTCGCTCGCTCTCTCCCTATCGCTCGCTGCTGATCAGCCGATCTGGTTTCTTCCATGGCTGGTTCAGCTGATCGCCACCAGTCGCGGCGCCGGCGCCGCAGAGAAGGCGAGATCGAGGAGGGCGAGGTCGGCTACGGGTACTACACGGGCTCCGACACCGACACCAACGACGAGGACACGCGCTACTTCCTCCAGTCCCGCCACCACGACCGCGACAGCCAGGGGATGATGGCGGTCGCGCGGCCCCTCCCAGGCACGGTGGAGGAGGACGTCGTCGTCCCCGTCGGCGGATCAAGATCGGGGGCAACATCGATTGCCCGGGCGTCGTCACCCGGGTCCTCGCTCGGCTCCGACGGGGCCATCAGCTACGTCGACGCCGGCGGCGATGCTGCTGCCGTCACCGTATTCCCGGCCTGCCCCGTCTGCCACAGGCAGTTCCGCAGCTCCAAGGCCGTGCACGGCCACATGAGGGTCCACGCGCAGGCGCTGCCCAAGGAGGAGGAGAAGGTCTCTGCTACGGTCAGCACCGTGGACGAGGTGGACGACTCCGTGCCAGTGTCCATGCCGGTGTCCATGGCCACTGTCGTCGCGGAGCCCAAGATCTCGGATGACCCGATGCCCGTGGAGGTGGCGAGCAGCTATCAAGACCCGATGCCCGTGGAGGTGGCGAGCGATCAGGTCCTCCCCGGCAGCGGCAGCAACAGCCACGCCAGCGTAGAGCCGAGTCAGAGTGCTGCTGATCAGTCACAGGCCATCGTGGTGGCAGTGGCAGCACCTCCCGCCGCCATATCGGAGTCGGAGCAAGTCGACATCGCCCCGACGCCTCCTGCACCGCAGCAAGTCCCCGTCTCACCTCCGGCCGCACCAGCACCAGAGCCAGCGGCCGTCCACCTCCACCCGCCAAGTCCCGCACAGCAGCATGTCGCCGTCCCCCCACCGCCGGCCGCGGCACCGACGCACGCCTTCCACGGGGCGATGCACCAGCAGGTTATCCCGTACCATGAACCGGCCGCCAGGCCGCGGGTGCCCGCAGAGGACAACCAGCGTGGATTCTCGTGCAAGGAGTGCTACCGATGGTTCCCAACGCACCAGGGGCTGGGCGGCCACGTCGCCGGCCACAAGAACAGGCGGATCGCGGCGGCGGCCGCTGCAGCCATAGCAGCGGGGATCGACCCAATTGACCACGCCGCGGGCGGCCCCAGGCAGGAGAGGCTCCACACCTGCAAGGTCTGCGGCGCCGTGTACACCAGCGGCGTCTCACTCGGGGGTCACATGCGGAAGCACTACAAAGGCAAGCCCATCGTGCCGAGGAAGCGGCTATGTCACCTCTTCCCCGCGGACCTCCGGCTCGCACTCTCCATGCCGCCGCCTGCCATGGAAGCTCCCGTTGTGGCGCCACCGGTGGAGGCGCAGGCCCCGCAGGCGTCGGAAGTGCCGGCGGGCAGCCTTAGGATTTTCGGAGTGACCATTGTGCAGCAGGCGAAGGAGGAGGAACCCCCCGTCGACGACAAGGAGTGATCGATACGACAAGCATGCAGTTTGATATCGAGTATGACAATATTTGATGTACTACGATCGAGTTAGTACCATTAGTCATCAAATCATACGTTAAAATGTTAGGAGATTCCTACTGTTAGAATATTACGGTTAGAAACATCTCAGGAGTAGTCTAAAGTTTCAAGTTTTGTAAAGGTTTGATCGATACGTGCTTGAATTTGAATAAACGCATCTATGGATTGTATTCTTTCTTCATCAAGTTTTAACGATTAGAATAAAGCAAAGGCGCCGCTGTTACAAGGAAGACGCTCTGCACACACCAGACACACACGCACACGCTCACTCATCTTGATCAGCTTTGGAACCAAAGTACGCAAAGCGCGCGGTGAAATTCTTGGAAAAGATCGAGCAATGCTGTTCATACATACTTCCTTTGGTTCTAAATATAAGTCTTTTTAAAAGTTTCACTAAAAAACTACATATGGATATATATATATAGATATATTTTAAAGTGTATATTCATTCATTTTGCTTTGTACGTGTCTCTTAGTGAATCTTTAAAAAGACTTTATTTAAAAATGAAGGAAGTACTATAGTTTTACAAGAACTCTACACACACTAGTTTAATTAGCTATTAGTTATTCTCACCCTTTGCAAACCAATCTCTGGTTGGATGATTAAACGGATAGGGATATCCCCTGTCCAACAGAGTTTAATTTTAGATTTAATATTGGTGTTTGTATTTATTTGTTTTTAAATTTATTTTGAGTCTTCTCATCTTTTGACAATGTGCGTTCAATGAAAGTAGACGTTTACGTCGATTATAAAGTCATCTATGACGACGTCGTCAATCTCATTATAATGTGTCGGCTCGGTAGCTCGAAGATGCTCATAGGATAGGGTTTGCCACTATTTTCTCTGGGCGGTTATTCTTTTGTCTCACAATATATAGCTTTTTTGTAAAACTTGTGAGTAGAAATAGCAATTTTGGAGAAGATCCTAAGTAGAGCACATGCTCACACAAGAATTGCGTGCACAAACCCAAAAGCTAAAATTTATAGCACAAAAGTATAGTTCTAAGAGGAAGAAAAGACGTGTCTATCTGTTGACGACGAGATATGTCAAATGCGGCCAGTTTGACCAGCCACAAACTTTTATGCGATGACACAGAAAAATCTGCACTCATGTAATGCAGTACCATTACCATTAATGTACCACGAGTAAACACACAGAGCCACAAGAGCGCTTCCTTTTGTTTTGCGAGAGAAATTGTCTATCTATTTATAGTCAAGCATCGCAGTAGAAAGAACACTAGAGGTAATAAAAATTGTAATCAGATCCGAAAACCTTTTAGCGACGATTACAAGCACTAGAGCTAGCTGAAGCGACGCCGTTGGCATCGCCCCTCCCTCACCGGAACCGGGCAAACTGTTCGTAGTAGACAGTCAGAAAATGGTCGTGCTTTCTCCCATGAGGAGGTGGGTCGTGCGATTGCCTCTATGAAAGCTTGCTCGGCCTCGGGACCAGATGGCCTCCCGGTGGGTTTTTTCCAGAAATTCTGGGAGATCTTACGCCCGGTCATTATGCCCATGTTTCATGAGTTCTATATTGGAACCTTGGACATGGCTAGGATTAACTATGGAGTTATATCCCTGATCCCCAAAGTAGTTGGGGCGACGGATATTCGGCAATTCCGCTCCATCACGGTGATCAACGTGTTGGAGCGAATCTTTGTGAAGGTTTGCGCAACCCGCTTATCCCCGGTGGCGGAAAGGATTGCTCACCCCCTTCAGTCCGCGTTCCTGAAGGGACGGCGGATCCATGACGGGATTCTTGCCCTTCACGAGATCGTCCACGAGGTGGCGTCGAAGGGGCTTAAGGGGGTCTTCCTTAAATTGGACTTCCAGAAGGCGTATGTCCATCTGGACTGGTCCTTTTTGAGGTTGGTGATGGAGCGACGCAGATTCAACGAGAGGTGGTGTTCCTAGATCATGCAACTGGTTAGATCTGGGAAGACGGCGATCAACATCAATGGCGAAGTGAGAGCCTTTTTCCAGGCTTCTAGAGGGGTAAAGCAAGGGGACCCTGTTTCCCCCTTGCTTTTCAACCTCGCAGTTGATGCCCTTGCGGGCATCTTAGATAAGGCCAAGTTGGCCGGCCACCTTAAGGGTGTAGTTAGCCACCTCATCCCGGATGGGGGGGTTACTTGTTGGAAATATGCCCTAGAGGCAATAATAAATTAGTTATTATCATATTTCCTTGTTCATGATAATCGTTTATTATCCATGTTGTAATTATACTGATCGGAGACTTAGATGCATGTGTGGATATATAGACAAAACCATGTCCCTAGTATGCCTCTAATAGACTAGCTCGTTGATCAAAGATGGTTAAGGATTCCTAGCCATGGACATGAGATGTCATTTGATAACGGGATCACATCATTAGGAGAATGGTGTGATGGACAAGACCCAAACTACAAACGTAGCATATGATCGTGTCAGTTTATTGCTACTATTTTCTGCATGTCAAGTATCTGTTCCTATGACCATGAGATCATGCAACTCACTGACAGCGGAGGAGTGTCTTGTGTGTATCAAACGTCGCAATGTAACTGGGTGACTATAAAGGTACTCTACAGGTATCTCCGAGGGTGTCTATTGGGTTGGCATGGATCAAAACTGGGATTTGTTACTCCATATGACGGAGAGGTATCTCATGGCCCACTTGGTAATACAACATCACAATAAGCCTTGCAAGCAATGTGACTAAGTGTTAGTCATGGGATCTGGTATTACGGAACGAGTAAAGAGACTTGCCGGTAACGAGCTTGAACTAGGTATGGAGATACCGACGATCGAATCTCGAGCAAGTAACATACCAAAGAACAAAGGGAACATCATACGGGATTAACTGAATCCTTGACAAAGAGGTTCGACCGATAAAGATCTTCGTAGAATATGTAGGAACCAATATGTGCATCTAGGTCCTGCTATTGGTTATTGACTGTAGAGGTGTCTCGGTCATGTCTACATAGTTCTCGAACCCGCAGGGTCTGCACACTTAAGGTTTGGTGACGTTTCAGTAGTATAGAGTTATGTATGGTGGTGACCGAAGGTTTTTCGGAGTCCCGGATGAGATCCCGAACATCATGAGGAGCTCCGTAATGGTCCGTAGGTAAAGATTCATATATAGGAAGTCCTATTTTGGTCGCCGGAAAAGTTTCGGGCTAATTGGTAGTGTACCGGGAGTGTCGGGAGTGTACCGGGAGACCACTGGGAGGGGTATTTCGACCCAAGAGGCTTCATGGGCTGTGGAATAATAAATACCAGCCTTTGGTGGGCTGGTGGAAGTCCCATACAAGGCCCATGCGGCTAGGGAAGAAAAGCCCAAAGGGAAAAAGGTGGAAAAGGGCCAAAAAGGAGGAATCCTAGTCCTACTAGGATTGAAGGAGGAGTCCTCCTCTCCTCCCCACTTCGGCCGAACCAAGGAGGCTTGGCCCTTGCGCCAAGTACTCTCCTCCCTCTCTCTTATATATATTGGAGGTTTTAGGGGTTTTGCACAGAATTTTCAGCCACGTGCTGCCCGTCCCTCCAGTGCATAGTTTCTCCTCTAGATCGGATTTCTGCAGTGCTTAGGCAAAGCCCTGCCGGAATAGCTCCACCACCATCGCCAGAGTGCCGGAGAACTCTTCTTCCTCTCTGCTCCCTCTTGCTGGATCAAGACGGCGAAGATCGTCATCAAGCCGTACGTGTGCTGAACGCGGAGGTGTTGTCCGTTCGGCGCTAGATCGGAAGGACTGTGATCAAGATCGCGAGACGGATCATGATGAGTTCACGGGATGGATCGTGATGAGTTCGTGGGACGGATCGTGATGAGTTCGCGGGACGGATCGTGATTGGATCGCGGGACGGATCGTGATGAGATCACGGGACGCTCGGTGATTTGGATCGCGAAGACGTTCGACTACACCAACCGCGTTTCTTAACGCTTCCTGCTTAGCGATCTACAAGGGTATGTAGATCCACTCTTCCTCTCGTAGATGATCATCACCACGGATAGGTCTTACGTGAACGTAGGAAATTTTTTGTTTCCCATGTGACGTTCCCCAACATTACTCACTTGCAGTATGCGGATGACACCATGATTATGGTGGAAGGCTCGGACTCGGACATTGTTAATCTTAAGTTCCTTTTGCTTTGCTTTGAGGAAATGTCTGGACTTAAGATTAACTTTGATAAAAGCGAAGTGGTGGTCCTTGGCTATTCAGAGGCTGAGCAGCTTCGGATCGCGGATAACCTCAACTGTAGGTTGGCGTCATTCCCCATATCTTACTTGGGGATGCCCCTGGCCGAGTCCAGGATTTTGGTGAGCGGGTATGACCCACTTGTGGGACGAGTAGCATCCCATGCAGAACCCTGGTGCGGTAGGTTCACTTCTAAAGGTAGCAAAACTATCCTCATTAGCTCTAACCTTGCCAGCCTCCCCATGTATATGATGGGGATGTACATCTTACCCGAAGGTGTGCATAGCTCCTTTGACAAGGAGCTGGCTAGGTTCTTCTGGCAGGCAGGGGATGGTCGGCCCAAGTACCATATGGTGAAGTGGGCTGACATTTGCCTGCCAAAGGACCGAGGTGGGTTGGGCATCCCTGCATCCCGCCGGATGAATGTTGCGCTTATGCTGCATTGGGTTTGGCGGATCTTGCGGGGAGATGGGAGGTTGTGGCTGCAGCTAGTTGAGTCCAAGTACTTGTAGGGCCAACCCCTCTTGGCTTGCTCGAACTCGGCTGGGTCCCAGTTCTGGAAATCTATTCAGGCCATCAAGGAAGAGATTAGGCTAGGCTTGTGTTTCTCGGAGGGCAATGGGTCTGGGACCTAATTTTGGTTGGATCCTTGGTTTGAGGGTGAGCCTCTACGCTTGCGATTCCCGAGGCTCTTTGCGATTTGTGAGGACCTAGCCATCCTTGTATTTGCGGCTGCCTTGGAGGAGGGATGGAACATTGTTGGGAGACGTAGTAGTAAATCAAAAAAATTCCTACGATCACCAAGATCTATCCATGGAGAAACCAGCAACGAGTGGGGAGAGATTGCATCTTTATACCTTTGAAGATCGCTAAGCGGAAGTGTTACAAGAACGCGATTGGTGGAGTCGTACTCGCAGCGATTCAGATCGCGGTGGATTCCGATCTCAGCGTCGAACAACGGCGCCTCCGCGTTCAACACACGTGCAGCCCGATGACGTATCCTACGCCTTGATCCAACAAGGAGGAAGGATAGGTTGAGGGAGAGCTTCGGCAGCACGACGGCGTGATGACGGTGGAGCTACGTGAACTCCGGCAGGGCTTCGCCAAGCGCTACGGAGAACGAGGAAGAGGAAGGGTAGGGCTACGCCGAGAGAGAGAGAGAAGTTGTGTCTCAAATCATCCCAAACCCTTGCATATATATAGGAGGAGGGAGAGGGAGGGCTGGCTTGGCGCCTCCTCCAAGGAGGAGAGCTTCGGCCGAACTAGGGGAAGAGTCCACCTCCCACAAGGGAGGTGGATCTCCTCCTTTTAAACCTTTTTCAGCCCTATCTCTTATCTCCAGACGCATGGGCCTTTCTAGAAGGTCTTGGCCAGCCCAATAAGGGCTGGCACACCTCCTCTAAGGGCCCACGAAGTCCTTTGGTCGTCACACCCCTCTCGGGGGTCCTTCGGAACCCTCCCGGCACTCCCGGCACACTACCCATGAGCCCGAAAACTTTCCGGTGACCAAAACTGGACGTCCTATATATCAATCTTTACCTCCGGACCATTCCGGAGCTCCTCGTGACGTCCGAGATCTCATCCGGGATTCCTAACAACTTTTGTTAATCATGTATACCATTTCCCTATAACCCTAGCATCATCGAACCTTAAGTGTGTAGACCCTACGGGTTCGGGAGACATGTAGACATGACCGAGACACCTCTCCAGTCAATAACCAATAGCGGGATCTAGATACCCATGTTGGCTCCCACATGCTCCACGATGATCTCATCGGATGAACCAAGATGTCGGGGATTCAATCAATCCCGTATACAATTCCCTTTGTCTATCGGTATGATACTTGCCCGAGATTCGATCGTCAGTATCTCTATACCTTGTTAAATCTCGTTACCGGCAAGTCTCTTTACTCATTTCGTAATACATCATCCCGTGACTAACTCCTTAGTCATATTGAGCTCATTATGATGATGTCTTACCGAGTGGGCCCAGAGATACCTCTCCGTCACACGGAATGACAAATCCCAGTCTCGATTCGTGCCAACCCAACAGACACTTTCGGAGATACCCGTAGTGCACCTTTATAGCCACCCAGTTACGTTATGACGTTTGGCACACCCAAAGCATTCCTACGGTATCCGGGAGTTGCACAATCTCATGGTCTAAGGAAACGATACTTGACATTGAAAAGCTTTAGCAAACGGACTACACGATCATGTGCTATGCTTAGGATCGGGTCTTGTCCATCACATCATTCTCCTAATGATGTGATCCCGTTATCAACGACATCCAATGTCCATGGTCATGAAATCGTGACCATCTATTGATCAACGAGCTAGTCAACTAGAGGCTCACTAGGGACATGTTGTGGTCTATGTATTCACACATGTATTACGGTTTCCGGTTAACACAATTATAGCATGAACAATAGACAATTATCATGAACTAGGAAATACAATAATAACCATTTTATTATTGCCTCTAGGGCATATTTCCAACAAACATTGCGTTCCGCCGCTCCTTCGGACCAGATGAGGTACGGGACTGGACAGACCTGAGGGAAGTAGTCCCTCTTCCTCTGTCCCAGGACCCTGACACTGTCTCTTGGAGCCTTTCTCCTTCGGGTGAATTCTCCGTTAGCTTGGCCTATCAGGCACTTTGTCATTTACCGGTGCTGCAGTGGCTATCTCCACTGTGAAAGGCACCATTTCCCTTGAAGATTAAGATTTTTTGTATGGTGGCTTCACCGAGACCATCTACCTTCGGGGACCGAGGTGCTGAAACGCCATGGTCCGGGCAACGGCCTTTGCCCTCTGTGCCATGTCCCGGAAATGGGTACACACATTTTGTTTTCCTACGTAGCAGCACAGGCTCTTTGATGCTTTGTTCGTGACGCTCTAGGGCCAGAGTGGGAGGCCCATGAACTTGTAGAGTTTCTGCAGGTTAGGGCCACTCAGGTTGACCGTAAGCGCCGACTGTTCTGACTCATCTTCGCGGCTATGATGTGAACTCTCTAGACTATGCGTAACAAGACGGTGATCGAGCGGGTGTTCCCGCGACGTGCTTCTGACTCGTTTTTCAAATTTCTTGCCTTCCTGCAGCACTGGCATCCGCTCGCTAGGCCGAGGGATCGTGATCGACTTCAGCTTTTCCTGGACGCCCTGGTGTCTACCGCGCGTCGGCTCTCCGACCGCTCGCCTGCTTAGTAGCTTGCCCTTGGAGGCCGCTTCATTTCTTCTTCTTTCATTTGGGCATCCTTGTGCTGTGGCCCCAACATTTCTTTTTTATGACTGTGTTTGAGATGTGGTTGTTTGGACGTATGCTTTATCTATAAAGCGGGGCAAAAGCCTGTTTCGGTGAAGATCCCAAAGGACTAGCACATTAGAGAAGCAACCATCGCCGATGGAAAGAGTCATAGATTGAAAAGATCAAACATGTAACCACACGAACGAAGACGGCCAATAACTGGATCGAAAAGATCCACCGAAGATAAGCACAATCCCGCGAGATCGAACGGAGACACGCCTCTACACATGTCATCCGACGACGCCATACGCACCATCAATGCGGGGATCGAACGTGAGAGAAATTATTCCTACCGAAGGATATCGCCGCCGCCTCACAACCCCGACCCACCATGTTGAACCTATAAAAAGCGACATCGAGGTCCCTCGCCGGAGAGGGGCTAAGATTTTCCGCACCTCCTTGGCCCAAAGGCCATCGGAGGCTGGACCGCTGGCGGCACTGGCGAGAGGACGGAAAAGACTTTTCTTGGTAAGGAGAAAAAGACAACCATCACAAGAGTACTCCCTTGACACATCAGCATCTGTTCCAACAGGGAGAACGTATTGGGTCGGCTGAGTAAACGCGTCGCATCGTCACGCTGATGTCATATTATTTATTTTTGTTGTTTTCTTCCATTTTTATTCGCATTTTGGTTTTCTTTTTTCATATTTTTTACTTTTGTTAGATTTCGAAATATTCTGAATATATATATCATAAGAAACACTTTACATAAATTTTAAAAATATTATTCAGGCATTTGTAATATGTTAAATATGTAAAACACGTGTCTCATGTATATGAAAATGTACAATGTCAATCAAAAAATGTACATGAAATTAAATACTATATGCAAAAAATCATGTAACTAAAAAAATAATTCAAAAATGTATATTACATTTAAAAGATGTTCACAAGTTTGAAAAACATGTTCCTGACATTTTCGAATAAAATGTTTGTACATTGTGACAAAAAGTTTGACTAGTTCAGAAAAAATGTTTTCTATCGTTAGAAAAAACTCTTCCAATACATTTTTAACATGTATTCAACATTTATAACATTTTTTTGGAAAAAATGTGTATTTAGAAAATGTTAAAATAATATTTGAAATGTTTTAGATGTATATGAAAATTGTACAATATTTAGAAAAAAGTAGACATCAAAAAATATATTAGAAAAAAATACTAACCATGGATTTGAACAATGTTGAACATGTGTAAAACAATTCCTAACATATACAAAAAAAATGTACAATGCATAAGAAAAATGTAGGCATGTGTCGGGAAAAAACTCCAGAGGAAAACAGTGAACATAAAAGAGAGAAACAAAAGACCTAGAAATTAAGATAAAAACCAAAAAAAACCGAAGAGAAGACCAAAATATCCTTAGAAAAAAAAGAGGGAAAACGGAAAACTGCACAAAGTAGAGAAAATCTATAGAAAAACTGAGGAACACTAGACTACGAACAGTGGAAAAAACCTGAAAAAACAGATAAACAAAGTTGCATAATCAACTGTGTTGGGCAGGCCTGCAAATTCCCCCTGGGCGATTCCTATTTGCAATTGGTACGGGCATGTTTAAGATCGTTCAATTAACCTGTTAACTTGTCGAGTAATCCCTACTTGGTCATCGAGTAGCTGATAAACTGATAATTTGTCCGGTTAATGGTTTAAATGTTTGGTTAACTTGCCGATTAGCCTATTAATTCTCTACTCGCCAGTCAACCGAGCAGCTATCAGTTAACGATTTTCTCAATAATGGGTACGGAGGAGACTTATCCCTGGCGGTCACTAGTCAACGCAGCGGGGCGCTGAGGAGGAGCTCTCGAGGTGAATTTGAATATGTCCATGAATACACTGGAATAATTAATTAATGAGTACCCTTTGCAAATGACACTCTCCCCTTCACAGGTTGTGACAATTGGCGGATTGCATATGCGTCACTTGTCACAACCTGAGAGTTTTCTTTTTTTAGTAGATTTATTTAGTCAAAATGTTTTATCTTTTAAACTATGCAACCAAATCTCACACCGTTTTCGTCGTTGGATTTCTCGTGTCTAGATATTTGAAGTTAGATCTCATATTGATAGTTTTTTATGAACCTTTTTTTCATGAAAAAAACAAATCGGAAACACATTTTTTCACTTTTGTCCCTTTCCGAAGAGGCACAACTGTGCCTCTCACGTAAAAAATAATGCATTTTTTCGTATCATGAGAGATGGAGTCGTGCATCTCGCGAAAGTAAATATGTGTCTCTCACAAAAAAATAATTCTCAAGAGGCACAATCGTGCCTCTGGCGAAACCAAATCTACGCATCCACAAGAAATAAATCCGTACCTCTCGCGGTAGCAACAATAAGTAAAACATGTTTTTTTCAGAGGGACAACTATGCGTCTCATGAGAGCAAATATGTGCTCCATGAGAAGTAAAACCGGGCCTCTCACAATAACAAAAAAAATGCATTTTTTTTCGTTCTTGCAAGAGGCATATTTCTTTTTCCTTCCCCCGAGAGGCATAGTTGTGCCTCTCGCGAGAGAAAATTTGTGCCTCCACGAAAAGTGAATCTATACCTCTTGCATGAAAAAACGTGTTTTTTGTGGGGGATTTGTATTTTGTCCAAAACCTAAGAAAAGACAGAGAAAATCGAAAAACCAAAAAAATAGAAAAATCATCTAAAAGCCACAAATGCGTAGAAAAGATATAATCCAGAGGAAGCGCCAGCATGCGCCGGCTCAAAGCACGTTAAGTGCTGCACTTACAGCCCACCAAAAATAACCCTTGCAAGAGCTCCCCATGAAGTAGTCGGCATTCCCTATTTAGCGCTGCAGGCGCCCGTTACATGCCATTTTTGCTAACGGGCGCCTGCATAGCGCACCCCCACTCTGCGCTTTGGTCAGCCTAGTTGGCTTCGATTTTCTGTGTTACCGCTTAAAAGATGCTACGCTGGGGATCAAACACACGACCTAATGCTTCGGTGAGACCGCACTAACCACTAGGCCACTGCGATACATGTGATTAAGTTTTTTCCTTTCGTCCATTTAATTCTGCTTTTTTCTGGCTTTTCCAGTTCGCTACCGTTATCAACGGTTTATTTGATTTTTCTTGTTTTTTTCTTTCTTTTCTTAAATATGCAGATTAATTCTTTAAATTCTTGAAAAAAAACAGTTTATGAACTTTTCTTAAAATTTGATGAACTTTTTTTTCAAAATTGATGAACTTTTTCCAAATTTGATGAACTATTCTCCAAATTGATGATTTTGTTTCAAATTCTATGAACTTTTTTGAAATTGATGAACACATTTCAAATTTGATGAACTTTTTTAAAAAATCGATGAACTATTTTTCAAATCAATGAACTTTTTTTAGGTCTATTTTACAAAAACTCCAAGGTAAAATGGTTTGACCAATCAACAGTATTTTTTCTTGAGAAATTGGCCGATCAACAGATGACTTGGGTTGCAACCAAGCGTAGGAACTATCCCGCAAACAAAAAACCGAGCGAAGGAACAGGTTCTGATCGAACGAAAGGAAACGAACGAGCGAAGTTGCTGTTGGGCCGGCCACGAACTCGAAGCTGCCGAAGTAGTCGTTGCTTAATTTGCTCAACGCTCGCCTCAGGAGCCACCATATATGGCTAGGCCCAGCGGAGGAGCGAATCCCGCTATATAGGTAGGCCCAGCACAGGAGCTCTGCTCTCCCGCGCACTTTTTTTCTTCTTTTTTTCATTTTTATTTGTTACTATTACTTTTATTTCTAAAATGGATAACAGTACTTAAATTTAAATAAAACTTCATTGGTCGTTTAAAAGAAATTATGCAATGCATAAAAATCATTGAAATTGGAAATAAAATAGAGAACATTAAAAAAATATGTGCCATTTAAATTTTGTTTACATGTTTCAAAAAATGTTTCTTAAGAAAATGTTTACCCAACAAACCAAGAAAATCCTTGTTATTAAAAATAATATTTTGTAACATCAAAACTATGTGTTAACATTTAAAAAATCATAGATTTATTTTAAACAATATATAATGCAAAAAAGTGTTTTCGTTTTTTTGAGATAAATCTCATGAGATTGAAAAAATGTAGGTAAAATTCAAAAAGTGTGCATTTGTTTAAAAAATAGGTTTGTGGCACTTATCGGATAAAATGTTCATGTAGTTTAAAACAATGCGTCATGCCAGTCAAAGTAATGTTCAACGTGTATTTCATTTTTAACATGTACTGTAAAATGATCAAATTGTATTAAAATAATAATTTAATATTTTCTGTGTGTATTAAAAAAATTAAAATGTGTACTGAAAAAAATAGACATGTGTTAAAAAAGAAGACAAAAAAGAATAAGAAACATTGTAAACGGAAGAAACAAAGTAAAAAAATCAAAAAGAAAATACAGAAAAAGAAAAAGAAAAGGATAAAACAATATCCTTTCAAGGAACACAAAACCCCAAAAGAAAAACCAAAGAAACGAACTGAAGCCACAAAAAATCGAAAGGAGATTTTTAAAAAGAAGAATAAAGCAAGTGAAGAAATGCAGAAAAAATGGACTAAGAACAAAATAAAAAAACCAGAAGAAAAAATTAAAGGAAAACCAAAGTAAAACCGTCCAACTGGGTTGGCTTACTAATGAAACTCCTTCATGGGAGATTAATATACCACTCGCTATAAGCGAGGAATAGCTCGCGTTATTCCAACCCCTTATGCATTGTGCCACGAATGAACGAACCAACTCATCTAGCCACAAATAGCATGTATCAATCGGCCCATATAGGCTACCCCGCACTGCTCAGCTGTGCGCATGCAACCCACACCTGCTACACCACTTGGGCCTCTGAAACGGTCCAACTTGGCTCCGACATCCGCTCTCTCCTGCATCGAGTCGCCTCGTGCCCTGGCTCATCATGCGTGCCGGGCCTCCTTTGCTACTCACCCAAACTCTCCCTCCCCTAAGAAAACACGATCTCTTCCAAAATACCTACTGCTTTCGATCTATGTTCACAATACAATATTCGATCATTGTCGAGGTTCTTCTGCACGCCCGCGGTTTTGTACATACACCATATCCATTTGTAGACAGTCCCCCTCACTATCCTTTAATCAACTACGCAACCTCTGAACAACCTTCACTGATACTACTTGTTAGAATAATTTGAGGCGTATGTCAACCTGTAAAGAAGCGGGTCCTTTGGACATTGACTCCTTTATATCGGCACAAAGACGACATGATTTGTCGATCTTCAGCACCATGACTAGGTTTGACAACCAGTCTGGATGCTTTTGACTTCCCAAACGAAGCCGACCTCAAGTAGTTTGGCCAACTTTTCATTCATACGTCGACGTTGTGCAAGACCTGCTTCACAGACTTAGAGGATGTCACAGGGCGTGCTTTCATATTTGTTGTGCACATCGGATCCTATCAAGGCCCTCTTGGAGGGGTCCTTGGGATAGACCTAGATCTTGATCATGTCCATGTCGGGCTTGAAGGAAGTCTACTTTGAGCGTTTTTAGAGGATGATGTTGTTGGGGAACGTTGCATGGGAAACAAAAAAATTCCTACGCACACGTAGATCTATCCATGGTGATGAGCATCTATGAGAGGTAGAGTGGATCTACATACCCTTGTAGATCGCTAAGCGGGAAGCGTTGAGAAATGCGGTTGGTGTAGTCGAACGTCTTCGCGATCCAAATCGTCGTGCGTCCCGCGATCCAATCACGATCCGTCCCACGATCCAATCATGATCCGTTCCGCGATCCAATCACGATCCGTCCCACGAACTTGATCACGATCCGTCCCACAAACTTGATCACGATCCTTCCGATCTAGCGCCGAACGGACGGCACCTCCGCGTTCAGCACACGTACAGCTTGATGACGATCTCCACCATCTTGATCCAGCAATAAGGAGTGGAGAGGAAGAAGAGTTCTACGGCAGCGTGATGGTGCTCCAGCGATGGTGGTGGAGCAATTCCGGCAGGGCTTCGCCTAAGCACTGCAGAAATCCGATCTAGAGGAGATACTATGCACTGGAGGAACGGGTAGCACGTGGCTGAAATTCTAGTGCACAAACCCTCAATACCACCAGTATATATAGGAGGAAGAGAGGAGAGGAGGCAACCTTGGCTTCCCAAGCCAAGGGCTTCAGCCGAACCAAGGGTGGAGGTGGAGTCCACCTCCAATCCTAGTAGGACTAGGATTCATCCTCTTTTTTGCCTTTTTCCACTTTTTTCTCTTTGGCCTTTTTCCTTCAGCCGCATGGGCCTCTTGTGGATGTTCCACCAGCCCACTAAGGACTGGTTTACACCCTTCTACATCCCATGTAGCCTCTTGGGTCGAAATACCCCTCTTGGTGGCCTCCCGGTACACTACCGGCACTCCCGGTACACTACCGATGAGCCCGAAACTTTTCCGACGACCAAAACAGGACTTCCTATATATGAATCTTTACCTCCGGACCATTCCGGAGCTCCTCATGACGTCCAGGATCTCATCCGGGACTCTGAACAAACTTCGGTCACCACCATACATAACTCTATACTACCGAAACGTCACCAAACCTTAAGTGTGCAGACCCTGCGGGTTCGAGAACTATGTAGACATGACAGAGACACCTCTACGGTCAATAACCAATAGCGGGACCTGGATGCCCATATTGGTTCCTACATATTCTAAGAAGGTCTTTATCGGTCGAACCTCTATGCCAAGGATTCAGTTAATCCCGTATGATGTTCCCTTTGTTCTTCGGTATGTTACTTGCCTGAGATCCGATCGTCGGTATGTGTATACCTAGTTCAACCTCGTTACCGGCAAGTCTCTTTACTCGTTCCGTAATACAAGATCCCGTAACTAACACTTAGTCACATTGCTTGCAAGGCTTATTGTGATGTTGTATTACCGAGTGGGCCCTGAGATACCTCTCCGTCACACGGAGTAACAAATCCCAGTCTTGATCCATGCCAACCCAACAGACACCCTCGGAGACACCTGTAGAGCACCTTTATAGTCACCTAGTTACGTTGCGACATTGGATACACACAAGGCACTCCTCCGGTGTCCGCGAGTTGCATGATCTCATGGTCATAGGAACACATACTTGACATGCAGAAAACAGTAGCAATAAACTGACACGATCATATGCTACGTTTGTAGTTTGGGTCTTTTCCATCACATCATTCTCCTAATGATGTGATCCCATTATCAAATGACATCACATGTCAATGGCTAGGAAACCTTTACCATCTTTGATTAACGAGCTAGTTCATTAGAGGCATACTAGGGACCAAGTGTTGTCTACTTACCTACACATGTAATGTGTTTCCAATCAATACAATTATAGCATGGATAATAAACAATTATCGTGAACAAGGAAATATAATAATAAACACTTTATTTATTGCCTCTAGGGCATATTTCCAACAGTCTCCCACTTGCACTAGAGTCAATAATCTAGTTCACATCACTATGTGATTTACATTGTAATGAATCGAACACCCATGCAGTTCTGGTGTTGATCATGTTTAGCCCTTGGAAGAAGTTTAGTCAACGGGTCTGCAACATTCAGATCCGTGTGCACTTTGCAAATATTTATGTCCTTCTCCTTGATGTAATCGCGGATGGAATTAAAGCATCGCTTTATGTGTTTGTTCCTCTTGTGAAACCTTGGTTCCTTGGCCAGAGCAATGGCACCAGTGTTGTCACATAACAGAGTCATTGGATTCAGTGCACTGGGCACTACTCCAAGATCTATCATGAACTGCTTCATCCAGACACCTTCCTTCGCCGCCTCCGAGGCTGCGATGTACTCCGCTTCGCATGAAGAATCGGCTACCACGCTTTGCTTGGAACTGCACCAGTTTACCGCTCCCCCGTTGAGAATAAATACGTATCCGGTTTGTGACTTAGAGTCACCCGGATCAGTGTCAAAGCTTGCATCGACGTAACCCTTTACGGCGAGCTCTTCATCACTTCCATAAACGAGAAACATTTCCTTACTCCTATTCAGGTACTTAAGGATATTCTTGACCACCGCCCAGTGCTCCATTCCAGGATCACTTTGAAACCTTCCGGCCATACTTATGCCAAGGCTGACATTGGGTCTTGTGCACAGCATTGCATACATCATAGAACCTATGGCTGAAGCATAGGGGATGACACTCATCTTTTCTCTGTCTTCTGCAGTCACTGGGCATAGGGGATGACACTCATCATAGAAACGCATTAGAGCTCCCACTCACTTTCTTGTAAATACAAGCTTCTCCATAAACTTGTATAAACCCAAACGCTTTGATCACCTCATCAAAGCGCTTATTCCAACTCCGAGATGCTTGCACCAGCCCATAAATGGATCGCTGGAGTTTGCAAAATGTGTCAGCATTCTCTGGATCGACAAAACCTTCTGGTTGCATCATATACAACTCTTCCTCAAGGAAACCGTTGAGGAACACTGTTTTGACATCCATCTGCCAAATTTCATAATCGAAATAAGCAGCTATTGCCAACATGATTCTAACAGACTTAAGCATTGCTACGGGTGAGAAGGTCTCATCATAGTCAACTCTTTGAACTTGTGAAAAACCCTTTGCCACAAGTCGAGCTTTATAGACGGTGACATTACCGTCCGCGTCTATCTTCTTCTTAAAGATCCATTTATTCTGAATGGCCTTTCGCCCTTTAGGTAATACTTCCAAAGTCCATACTTTTTTTCATACATGGATCCCATCTCGGTTTCATGGCCTCTAACCATTTTTCGAAATCAGGGCCATCACTGCTCATCCATAACTCGTAGGTTCATTGTTGTCCAACAACATGACCTCCAAGACAGGGCTGTCGTACCACTCAGGAGTAGTACGCGCGCTTGTCGACCTATGAGGTTCAATAGTAGATTGATCCGAAGCTTCATGATCATCATCATTAACTTCCTCTTCTACCGTCATAGGTTCAACAGAAACATCTTTCTGCGCTGCGCTACTTTGTGGTTGAAGTAAAGGTTCAATGACCTCATCAAGCTCTATTTTCCTCCCACTCAATTCTTTCGAGAGAAACTCTTTCTCAAGAAATGTTCCGTTCTTAGCGACAAACACTTTGCCTTCGGATCTGAGATAGAAGGTATACCCGACTGTCTCTTTCGGGTATCCTATGAAGATGCATTTCTCTGCTTTGGGTTCCATCTTTTCAGGCTGAAGCTTTTTGACATAAGCATCACATCCCCAAACTTTAAGAAATGACAACTTTGGCCTCTTGCCAAACATAGTTCATATGGCGTTGTCTCAACGGATTTTGATGGTGCCCTATTTAAAGTGAATGCAGCTGTCTCTAATGCATAACCCCAAAACGATAGTGGCAAATCAGCAAGAGACGTCATAGATCGCACCATATCTAATAAGGTTCGATTACGACGTTCCGACACACCATTACGCTGTGGTGTTCCGGGCGGTATCAACTGTGAAACAATTCCACACTGTCTTAAGTGACTGCCAAACTCATAACTCAGATATTCACCTCCTCGATCAGATCGTAGGAATTTAATCTTCTTGTTACGATGATTCTAAACTTCACTCTGAAATTGCTTGAACTTTTCAAAATTTTCAGACTTGTGTTTCATTAAGTAAATATACCCATATCTACAGTCATCAGTGAAGGTGAGAAAATAACGATATCCACCACACGTTGTAACATTCATTGGACCACACACATCAGTATGTATGATTTCCAATAAGTCATTTGCCTGTTCCATTGTTCCAGAGAACGGCGTTTTAGTCATCTTGCCCATGAGGCATGGTTCACATGTGTCAAGTGATTCAAAATCAAGTGACTCCAAAAGTCCATCAGCATGGAGCTTCCTCATGCGTTTTACACCAATATGACCTAAACGGCAGTGCCACAAGAAAGTGGTACTATCATTATCAGCTCTACATCTTTTGGCATCAATGTTATGAACATGTGTGTCATCACTATCAAGATTTAATATGCATAAACCCCTCACATTGGGTGCATGACCATAAAAAATATTACTCATAAATAGAACAACCTTTATTCTCTGATTTAAATGAGTAACCGTCTCGCAATAAACAAGATCCAGATATAATGTTCATGCTTAACGTAGGCACTAAATAACAATTATTCAGGTTCATCACTAATCCCGATGGAAATCGAAGAGAGAGCGTGCCGACGGCGATCACATCAACCTTGGAACCATTTCCCACGCGCATCGTCACTTCATCCTTCGCTAGCCTTCGTCTATTCTGTAGTTCCTGTTTTGAGTTGCAAATGTGAGCAACCAAATCGGTATCAAATACCCAGGCACTACAACGAGAGCTAGTAAGGTACACATCAATAACATGTATATCATATATACATTGTTTGTCGTTGGCCGCCTTCTTGTCAGCCAGGTACTTGGGGCAGTTCTGCTTCCAGTGACCAGTTTCCTTGCAATGAAAGCACTCAGTTTCTGGCTTGGGTCCATGCTTTGGCTTCTTTACAGGAGTAGCAACTGCTTTGCCATCCTTCTTGGTTTTACCCTTCTTTCCCTTGCCCTTGGCATTCTTCTTGAAACTAGTGGTTTTATTGACCATCAACACTTGATGTTCTTTGTGGATTTCAGACTCAGCGACTTTTAGCATCCAAACAGCTCGGCGACTGACTTGTTCATCCCGTGCATGTTATAGTTCATCACAAAGCTCTTGTAACTAGGTGGCAGTGATTGAAGAACTCTATCAGTGATCGCTTCTGGCGGAAGGGCAATTCCCAACTCCGCTAGACGAGTCGCATACCCAGACATTATGAGTATATGTTCACTGATAGACCCGTTCTCCTCCATCTTGCAAGCATAGAACTTATCGGAGGTCTCGTACCTCTCGATTCGGGCATTCTTTTGAAAGATAAACTTCAATTCCTGGAACATCTCATATGCTCCATGACGTTCAAAACATTTTTGAAGTCCTGGTTCTAAGCCATACAGTATTGCACACTAAACTATTGAGTAATCTCCAGAACGTGCCTCCCAAGCGTTGTTAACGTCTTCGGAGGTCATGTCTTCTGGTTGGTCACCAAGCGGTGCATCAATGACATATGATTTCTCGGAAGCCGTGAGGATAATCCTCAGATTACAGGCCCAATCAACAAAGTTACTTCCATCATCTTTCAACTTAGCTTTCTCTAGGAACGCATTAAAATTCAGGGGTGCTACTACGCGAGCCATTGATCTACAACATAAATATGCAAAGGTTGCTTAGACTATTGTTCAAGATAATGAGTTTAGTTAATCAAATTACTAAAGCTCCAACTCAAATTGACATCCCTCAAGTCATCTGAGTGTCACGTGATCCAAATTCACCAACTCAGGTCCGATCATCATGTGAGTTGAGGTGGTTTCAATGGTGAACATCATCATGTTGATCATATCTACTATATGACTCATGTTCGACCTTTCGGTCTCTTGTGTTCCGAGGCCATGTCTGTACATGCTAGTCTCGTCAAGTTTAATCCGAGTGTTCTGCATGTGCAACACTGGCTTGCACCCGTTGTATGTGAACATAGAGTCTATCACACCCGATCATCACGTGGTGTCTCGACACGACGAACTTTCGCAATGGTGCACACTCGGGGAGAACACAATTCATCTTGAAATTTAAGTGAGGGGTCACCTTATAATGCTACCGTCGTCCTAAGCAAAATAAGGTGCATAAAAGGATTAACATCACATGCAAATCATAAGTGACATGATATGGCCATGAACTTGTGCTTTTGATCTCCATCTTGAAAGCACCGGCATGATCTCCATCGTCACCAACACGACACCATGATCTCCATCATCTTGATCTCCATCAACGTGTCGCCATCGGGGTTGTCGCGCCCACCATGCTTCTACTACTATTGCTACCGTTTAGCGATAAAGTAAAGCATTACATAGCGCTTAATGATTGACACGCAGGTCATACAATAATTAAAGACAACCCTATGGCTCCTGCCGGTTGCCGTACTCATCGACATGCAAGTCATGATATTCTATACAACACATGATCATCTCATACATCACATATATATCATCATGTAATTGGCCATATCACATCACATCATACCCTGCAAAAACAAGTTAGACGTCCTCTAATTGTTGTTGCATGTTTTACGTGGCTGCTATGGGTATCTAGCAAGAACAATTCTCACCTACGCATAAACAACAACGGTGATACATAAGTTGCTTTTCAACCTTATCAAGGACTGCCTTGTCGAATCCGATCCAACTAAAGTAGGAGAAACAAACACCCGCTAGCCATCTTTGTGCAACGGAGTTACACGTCAGTCGATGGAACTGGTCTCTCGTAAGCGTACGAGTAATGTTGGTCCGGGCCGCTTCATCCTACAATACCGCTGAACCAAAACACGACCAAGGGAGGAAGCAATCTAAGCATCAACGCCCACAAACTCTTTGTGTTCTACTCGAGATCTCATCTACACACAGACCTAGCTCATGATGCCACTGTTGGGGAACGTTGCATGGGAAACAAAAAAATTCCTACGCACACGCAAGATCTATCCATGGTGATGAGCATCTATGAGAGGGAGAGTGGATCTACATACCCTTGTAGATCACTAAGAAGGAAGCGTTAAGAAACACGGTTGATGTAATCGAACGTCTTCGCGATCCAAATCGCCGAGCATCCTGCAATCCAATCACGATCCGTCCCGATCTAGCATCGAACCGACGACACCTCCGTGTTCAGCACACATACGGCTTGATGAAGATCTCTGCCTTCTTGATCCAGCAAGAGGGGGCAGAGAGGTGGAAGAGTTCTCCAGCAGCGTGACGGTGCTCCGGCGATGGTGGTGGAGCTGTTCCGGCAGGGCTTCGCCTAAGCACTGCAGAAAACCGATCTAGGGGAGAAACTATGCACTAGAGAAGAGGGCAACATGTGGGAGAAAATCTTGTGCAAAAACCCTCAAAACCACTAGTATATATAGGAGGAGGGGAGGAGGAGGCTTGGCCCTCAAGGGGCCAGCCCTATGGTTCGGCCGAACCAGGAGGGAGGAGTCCTCCTCCTCCACTCCTAGTAGGATTAGGACTCCTTCCTTATTTGGTCCTTTTTGCCTTTTTCCTTTTGGGCTTTTCTTCCTAGCCGCATGGGCCTTGTGTGGGACTTCCACCAGCCCACTAAGGGCTGGTATTCACCCTCCCACAGCCCATGTAGCCTCTTGGGTCGAAATACCCCTCCCGATGGTCCCCCGGTACACTACCGACACTCCCGGTACACTACCGATGAGCCCGAAACTTTTCCGGCGACCAAAATAGGACTTCCTATATATCAATCTTTACCTCCGGACCATTCCGGAGCTCCTCATGACGTCCAGGATCTCATACGGGACTCTGAACAATCTTCGGTCACCACCATGCATAACTCTATACTACCGAAACGTCACCAAACCTTAAGTGTGCAGACCCTGCGGGTTCGAGAACTATGTAGACATGACCGAGACACCTCTACGGTCAATAAACAATAGCGGGACCTAGATGCCCATATTGGTTCCTACATATTCTATGGAGATCTTTATCGGTCGAACCTCTATGTCAAGGATTTAGTTAATCCCGTATGATGTTCCCTTTGTTCTTCGGTATGTTACTTGCTCGAGATTCGATCGTCGGTATCTGTATACCTAGTTCAACCTCATTACCGGCAAGTCTCTTTACTCGTTCCGTAATACAAGATCCCGTGGCTAACACTTAGTCACATTGCTTGCAAGGCTTATTGTGATTTTGTATTACCGAGTGGGCCCTGAGATACCTCTCCGTCACACAGAGTAACAAATCCCAGTCTTGATCCATGCCGACCCAACTAACACCCTCGGAGATACCTGTAATGCACCTTTATAGTCACCCAGTTACGTTGCGACGTTTGATACACACAAGGCACTCCTCCGGTGTCCGTGAGTTGCATGGTCTCATGGTCATAGGAACATATACTTGACATGCAGAAAACAGTAGCAAAAAACTAACACGATCATATGCTACGTTTGTACTTTGGGTCTTGTCCATCACATCATTCTTCTAATGATGTGATCCTGTTATCAAATGACATCACATGTCAATGGCTAGGAAATTTTGACCATCTTTGATTAACGAGCTAGTTCACTAGAGGCATACTAGGGACCAAGTGTTGTCTACTTACCCACACATGTAATGTGTTTCCAATCAATACAATTATAGCATGGATAATAAACGATTATCATGAACAAGGAAATATAATAATAAACACTTTATTTATTGCCTCTAGGGCATATTTCCAACGGACGGGAAGGTCGATCTCATGTACCGGGGTGCAGTTCTTTAGCCCACATGCACTTAGAAACTGCATTGGGGTTTGCATCGGTGTCCAAGTCTTTCATCAAGCTTCCGTCGTGCTTTGTTGGTATCATCTTGGCCTTCATCTACTTATTCTTGTGTTTCGTGTCCTCCTCCAACTGGAGGAGCTACTAACGGCGCTATTCGACAAAATGGACCTTTGGGAACAACTGTCCCTTGTCCCCGATGACCTTTTGGATGACCAGATAAGCCTTTGATGACACTCTTCATGATGGGAACTACCTAGGTATTCGTTCAAGATATCCTCATCCCAAGCCGTGAACTCGTTGTTCGACTCCCATTTGTGTCGACTCACGCGTCGGGTGGAGGGCACATTGAGTCGTTGACATCGTCGTTATTATCGGCATTAGACGTGTCCACCATGTAGATGGCATAGGCCTCATCAGTTGTGCCTTCGAGGACGTCGGTACGATCTTTGACCTTAATAACGAGACGAGTGGTGAGTTGTTCAAGAAAATTGACTCCCATGGGGATTCCACAATCCAATCTGATGCCTACATCGGGAATCTAACTTTTGTGGTTTCCTGAATCCGATCTAACATAAAATCTAGGAGAAATTCCTCATTCTCCTCCTTGGCCTGATATGACTCCGGAACCACGGGAAACGTCCTCGGGGTGTGATCTGGCATCGATCACAGAACATGTTTCTCACTTTCCTCCTAGACCAGGTCAGATATATGGCCCAATGAGAGGGACTTTGAGATCCGATCTGATATCGATCCTGGATAGGATTCATCACACTCTTCCAAGACCTAATCTGACACTAGATCTAAGGAGGTGGTTTCGAGATACACCCTAACGTCAGACCCATCGAAAGCTTCTTGCGCTCCTCCTGGGTATGATCTGACATCAAGCCCACAAAGAACAGCTTAGGCTTCTCCTGGATCTGGCTTAACGCTCTACCTATGAAGATCATCTCTCCATGGAGATCCTCGTTGTACTCCACGTTCTCGAATCTAACAATCCGGGCTTGAGCATAGGACGAGTCAGCGATAAGGGTGCCACCAGAGAAGACAAATATTTGGCACGTCACAAAGATCGCGCCGGAGCCCATCTGAGCATTGATTCAAACTCCCATCGATTTGCAAAGATCACCTAACAGGACCTGCATCGGCCACCATTGTTGGAGCTAAATCCGGCAAATCCCTCGGTAGGGTATCCTAAGCTAGATGTCCTAACACGATGGTAATATGACACAAAGTTACCCAGGTTCAAGCTCTTCGAGGAGATAAAATCCTACGTCATGCTTGGCTTTATTATGTTGGAGTGTATCAAAAGTACAAAGTACCGATATATACTAACTTGTTTATCTACAAGCATGGTCCCTCGGCTTATATAGGAAACCAGGGGTGTCCTAGGGTCATGGATCCTAGTTGGATACATATGAGAAGATAGATTCCTCCACGAATCGAGCATCTTGTCTTGCACGACAAGCCTTCTGGAATCTTGTTCGTCACGACTCGCCCAACTTGACCCAGGATGGAACCGACAAGGTGTCCTTAGCCAGTCCCACCGGGTTGGGAGTCAATGTACTGAGAGGCCCCTTAGACAGGACATCGTCATGTTGCAGCCGAAATTTATAACATTAGAATTATAAAAAGAAGTATGGGTATAATGCTCCATGACATTCTCGTCATATAAATGGTAGCAAGTCTAAAGGTAAACTGAGGGTGGATGCATATTATATTGACTTGTGACACTCACGTTCAATTATTTGGTTCTGGAAATATAAAAAAATAAAAATTGTTGATGTTGAGGGTTTGTATGTGCTTGTGATATGGAGTGCCTACATCTGGTGAAATATGAAAAATGAAAAATGAAGGGGTTGCATGTACTCGATAATGGGATGACTTGCATGTACATTTAAATGGGTTGTCTTACTTAGATATAGGATTTCAAGTCAAAGTATTTGTTGTTGAAAAAAATAAAATACTCCCTCCGTTCACTTTTGTAAATCATTTCAGATAACTGAAAATAGGCTACTTTGCACATTGTTTGAAATGTCTTCAAGGCCTTATAAAAGTGAACAGAGGGAGTAATAAAAATAATGAAGTAGAGGGTCTGCATGTCCTTGATGGTGTGGATGCTTGTATATCGGAGGTGAAAAATGAGAAGGTTGAACGCGCTTGATGATGAGATGACTTGCATATGTATTCAAATGTGATTTTTGTTGAAACAAAGTACATGTAAATAATCGTTTATTCAGATATATAGGGATATACAGGATAGATGTCGGAAATTGCTAACGGAGCTCGACCTCCATGGAGACCTTAATTTAAAATTTTCGAAAAACAAAAGGGAACTGCTACGCGTCCACTGCTGGATCCCTGCTAAACATCCGTCACCTAAATGGCCGTATGATGCATGCGCGCGCAGCCGTCCGATCTACCCGTTGGCACGCGGCTTGGTCGCCTCCCCCAACCAATTAATTCTTGAAGCAACGGTCCAATTGCAGAAACAAGCTCGTTGTCCTAGCCTCGGCATCGAGCGGTTGAACGACATTCTTCACTTTTGCAGTAGAGGTAATATTGCGGAAACATTTACATCAGAGGTCGTGCCGTAATTTTTTTTTGCAACAAAGGTCATGTTGCAGAAAACTTTTGCAACACAGGTCAGGTTGCAGAATTTTTTCTCTTCGCCTTTACGCAACATAGTTACTGTTGCGGAAGAAACTTTTGCATCAAAAGTCATGTTGCAGAAATCCTTTACAACATAGGTCAGGTTCTAATTTTTTTTCTTCATCTTTTTGCATCATATGTACTGTTTCGGGAGAAAGTTTTGCAACAAAGGTCATGTTACATAAAACTTTTACAACATAGGTCTAGTTGCAGTTTTTTTTTACAGTACAGATCTTGTTGCAAATTTTTTTGACGTCTTTATTTTTTTACAACATAGGTATTGTTACGGGAGGAATTTTTGCAACACATGTATTGTTGTGGGAGTAATGCGGTGCGTGAGCCACACACGGGACACGCGTCACACGCTAGAGGCGACGAACGTCCTGGCTGGATCAGCCGGCTGTTGGTAAGCTTTTCCCAAAATAAAATTATTAGATTTCAAAAAGTTCTGAAATACACACAGTCACACACACACATACATGAGGGCGGAGAGGAAAAAAAAGCCACGCTCGTCGGCTCGTGGTCGTGGGACGTGAGAATCTTGCAAGATTTCTATGGGCATAATAGTCATTTCCATTCTTCCCTCGCCGTGCTGGCCGGTTCTTGACTTGCCTCGAGTCAACGGTCGTTTCCCGCCAATCAGACTGGGCAGGTCGCGATATGTCCCTCTCACACCAATCTGGCACGTCCATCCATTCCACAAACGCATCGCAGCCGTGCATTACTTTCCACACGGTTATCCTCAGCTCGGCCATTATTAATAGCTCTGCTCTCCACCCACCTCGTCCCCCACACACTCCGGAACCTTCCTCCCCACACGACCAACGAGCTAAACGTTTGGTGACAATGGCGTTAGCGGCAGGTACGCCGGGCAAGCGTCCCGTCCTCTTCCTCGTCTCTATCGCCACGCTCCTACTCCTCGTCTCAGCTGTCCAGTGCTATGACGGCCGCCACGCCGTCATGCGCTCCGCCATGGCCCGCCGGTCCCGTCCGGGGATCCGGCACGTGCCCCACCGCCGGACCGGGGTACCGCACCGGTACATCCTCGCGGAGAACGCCACCAACTCGACCGGTAGTGGTGGTGGAAAACAGAAGAAGAACAACTCATCGTCGGCGGCAAACAACACCACCGGGCCGTCGACGGCACCGGCGGCCGAGCAGGGCAAGCGCCAGCGCATCCACAAGCACCGCGTGCGCAACTGGATCATCGGGTTCGTGGTCGGGTCCCTCGCCGGCGTCATCTCGGGGCTGGGCGTGTCCGTGCTGTTCCGGCTGGCGCTCAACTGCATCCGCGGGCGGTACCGGAACAAGTCTGGCATGGTGATCTTCACCCCGAAGCTGATCAAGCGAGCGGACCACCTGGCGTTCCTTGAGAAGGAGGACATGCTTTCCTCGCTGGCCGTGATCGGGCGCGGCGGGTGCGGCGAGGTGTTCAAGGCGCAGCTCCCCGTGGAGACCGAGGGCGAGGAGCCCAAGTTCATCGCCATCAAGAAGATCAAGAAGCAGGTCGGAGACGGGCACGGGCAGAACAACCTGAGCGACGAGGAGAGCCGGCTGCTGGACAAGTGGTCGCGGCAGATACAGTCGGAGATCCGCACCGTCGGGCACATCCGGCACCGCAATCTCCTGCCGCTAGCGGCGCACGTGCCGCGGCCGGACTGCCACTACCTCGTGTACGAGTACATGAAGAACGGCAGCCTGCACAACGCGCTCAAGCCGACGCCATCAGAGGAGGAGGGCGGCACCGGCGGCGGGGTGCGGCTGGCGTGGCCGGCGCGCCTCCGCGTGGCGGTGGGCATCGCGTCGGGGCTGGAGTACCTGCACGTGCTGCAGCAGCCGCAGATCATCCACCGCGACCTGAAGCCGGCCAACATCCTGCTGGACGACGACATGGAGGCCCGCATCGCGGACTTCGGGTTGGCCAAGGCGATGCCGGACGAGCACACCCACGTGTCGGCGTCGCACGTGGCCGGGACCTTGGGCTACATCGCGCCGGAGTACCACCAGACGTCCAAGTTCACGGCCAAGTGCGACATCTTCAGCTTCGGGGTGATCCTGGCGGTGCTGGCGACGGGGAAGGAGCCGACGAACCAGTTCTTCGTGACGGAGGTGGAGGAGGTCGGGCTCGTCAAGTGGCTGCGCCGGGTGGTGCAGAACGGCGACTACGCGGAGGCCATCGACCCCGCCATCGCCGGCGCCGGGCACGAGGAGCAGATCCTGCTGGTGCTGCGCATCGCCGTGTTCTGCACCGCCGACGATCCCAAGGAGCGGCCCGCCGCCAAGGACGTGCGCTGCATGCTCGCCCAGATCAAGAACTAAGTAGAGTCACCGTATAGGCGCGGGCCTGTCCAAATTAGGCAGCGGTTAAACAATCCAAAGCTGCGTGTAAGTATTCGTCGTCGGCGTCTTCAATTGGGGTATGTGTCATGCGTGACTGTGTGTAGAATAATGCGGCAAGTGCTGGGTCAGTGGGTCAAGTATGGGGCCGGTCCATCGATAAGGACCGGAAAGGAGATCAACTATTGTACACAAATGGGATCTAGAATGAGATTGGTATATTTTTTTTCTTGACTTTAACTTGTCTTGTTTGTAAGTAAGATCCAACGAGGTATCTAAACAACGATTATTAATCACGCGATGTGATAAGAGCCATGGGCCTGATCGGCGCGATGCACCAGATGGCGTTACCTGCAGTGCACCGATCTGGTAAGCACTTTTCTGAGCTAGTGCACTGATGCCTTAATTGGAACGAGTCGCACCTAGCTTCCTATGCATGGTCTGGTAGTAGTGGAGAACTGGAGAAAATAGACCACAGGATCAAGATCGATATGATGAAAGTACTGTAAATGCAATGAAGACAAGTCGTCGCGCCGGCCGTGCGCTGCTGCTTGTGTTCGCTGCATATTCACCCGGTCATGCCCGTGCTCGGTCGGTCTACGTCGCGCCTCCCCTATCGAACAGAGAAACTGGTGCAATTATATGTGCGAAAATCTACAGGTTCAGCGATGGGGCGACGTCCATTAGTGCGGATGGGCGACGGGAAGAATAGACGGGGAGGAGGGACAGGACCTCCGTTGGGTATCAGGCTGCAGGTGGGAGTGTGTGTGTGTGGGGGGGGGGGGGGGGGCCACCGCAACCTCATATCCCCAGACTCCCAGTCCCACAGTTGCTTGATTTTCTTTTCAAGATGAAGACGAAGAAAATTGTTGAGTTAATTAACAAAAAACCAGACAAAAATCAATACATATAGACTATATGCGGACTACTCATTAAAAAGAAATTTCATGACCCCACGATCAATCCGACAGACATACATAACGTGCAACAACCATGATCCCTCGCAGTTCTACGTCGCAAAGAAACACCCAACAAAACAGAGGTTGAAGACAACGGACACCATGAAATCCACGGAAACGAGCCAAACGGAGATAGTGATCGAAAAGACTAAGGGTCACCCATTAAGCAGTCAAGAACGCCTTATCATTGATACCATTATTCTTGCCTATGCTTTTCAGAGCCTTTTTAAAAGTGCGTTATATCGACTAAAGGGAGTGAATAGACGATTTTTACAAATTCATCACTGAGGAATTTCAGCTTGAGGAATTTGAAATGCGATGAACCACTACCAGCGGAATAAGTAATCAAGTGCATGAGAAACATGACAATAGCATAGTCATCATGATGAAATAAAGCATGCACGGATTACAGGTAGCATGATACAGGATAAGCAGGTGAAGAACAAGGTGACTGAAGAATTTGAGATGAGGCAATTGTGGAAGTCTTCAGTTAAATTCTTCAAACAGTAACGATAAATTCCATCGACAGTATATGAACAAATAGAAAGGTTGAGGAAATGGAATTAGGTAGCTCGATGAAGAAAATGGTTTGATGACCTAGTTCTAACTGCTATGACAGTCGTACGTCTCGTTTGGAGCGACCTGGTATTTAAACCAGAGGACACTCAATCCCAGGACACACAGACCTTACCGTATTCTTCTTGAGCTAAGGTCACACAGTCCTCGCCTGACACTCGTGGTAAGTCTTCAGGGTAGACTTCCAAAACCCTCACAAACTGGTCATCCGGTGATCCATAATTTACTGCTGGATGCTCTAGACCATGACGCGCTAACCGCCTGGAAGATACACAGTCTTCAAAGGTACAAAGTGTCGGTTCCACACAGGAACAATCTCTTCAGTGATGCTCAATCACTTTGGGTTTGGTGGTTTGGTTTTGGGGTTTTTCCTCACTAATGATTTTCTCTCAAAGTCCTCGGAGGATGGGTTGCTCTCAAATGACAAGTGTCAGTTCTCTCTCGGAGCAGCCAACCAACTAGTGGTTGTGGGGGGTGCCTATTTATAGTCAGGGTGCAACCTTACATGATAAGACATAAATGCCCCCAATGATATGACCGTTATGTGCATAAGATGATTGGGGAGAGCTGGCGCTAAGCACAGGAACGGTCGGAATTCAAACTATCAAATTCCTCAGGGCTTATCATATTCCTCACTTGTAGGAAATTTACACTGGCGAAATCCTAACTCGTCAGTCAGACCAATTTCCTCACAGATCAGAAGAACTTCGTCTCTGTCATTGAAGAACTTGACTGAACCGTAAGAGATTTCCAAAGGCTTCACTTGAAGAATTGGATAGGTTGAGGCTTTTGAGTTGAGCATCAGTTGAAAAAATTTCTTGGTATTACCTTGGCCCCCTTTAACAGTATGATGTTTCCTATGACTCAAAGAAAGGAAATTAAACTATGAAAACAAAAGTCTTCACGCTTAATAGGTTTACCTCGTAGTTAAACCCCCTTGCAACAGGCCATCCTTGGCTCCAAACCAAACTGCTAATCCCACTAGTCTCAAGACAGGTGATGACTTTCCTCATGAATGGGAAAGACAGCAAGCCAAACTGGCAAAGAAAGGAAAAGAGGCCACTAACGGAGCCTCTGCTAGTGCTCCGAAGAAATCTATTGTGAAGAAATCTGCTGTGAAGTCAAAATCGTCAACATCAAAATCATCACTTCAGATTCCTCAAGCAAAGCCTGCAAAGGCCTCAGCCACTAGTTTAGTAGCTGCTCAGTCCTCTGCTGCTGCCGCAAAGTCCTCAACACCTGTACATCTTGCAACATGTCAGAGAACCAAGGGCTTCTCAATTGCTTCAAGGGTCTGTGCAAGTCCTTTTGCTAAGCACAGTCTTCAACAAGTCCTACTATGTTGAAGCTAAAGAAAACTTGCTGGACGAGGTCAAAGACCAAGTCCTCACACCAGCAAAGCTATAGTGAATGTACCCTCAGGATCTGAGGCTGATGATGAAGAACTTGAAGAAATCATCAGAGAAAGTCAGCAAAAGGCTGCAATAGCCAAAGGCAGCTCTGTTCCTCTTATGCCGGATCCCAAGATGATCCTCAACTTCATTGACATATGGCATGAGGATCCCATCACCCCACTTTCCTCATTGAACCTACCGCTTGGTGTGGATCATGTCCTCACACACTTCATTGCTGAGAAAAAATGGAAAAGAGATCAAGCTCTGAGAGCTAAGAGGAGCAGGGCTCGAAAAGAAAAATTTATGAGGAATAATGTGATGAATTTGACTCCAAATCAACTCATCACTGTTCAGTCTAAAATTCACTGCCTCTTTAAGGAACAAGACAAATATGATGCTGAATGGAAGGGCACCAAAGTAAGATTTGTCAGGGCAGCCCAAGCTGCCGTTAAGGACCATAACTCAAGGGTTGCAGCTCGATTGCAACCACAAAGTCCTCAGGCTGAAGAATCTGCTCAGCCTGCCGAAGAAACTGCTCCCTCGGCTGAAGAAATTCAGGCTGCTGAAGAACATGCCAGGACAACCTCCACTGTTGTGCCTGAAGAAATTGCCAGGCCAGCTGAAGCTTTTGCCGCGCCTGAGGAAATTGAGACCACAAGGGCGACTGCATCAGTTGTGCCTGAAGAAAATGCTCCTCCTTCACCGTCTGCAGAAACAGTAAAATCATCAAGGGTGAAGATCATTAACCTTCCTTCTGCATCAGAAGCAAAGAAAACCAAGGCTGCAAAGAAGAAGGCACTGAAAAGAAATGCATCAACTTCAGAAGGCTCCTAGAAAACCTCAAAGGACCACCTTCCTTGTGAAGGATTTGCTCTATGTGCCGAGGACGGTTTATCGCATCCTCACCAACACCCTTTGTCCTCGGAAGGGTCACAACTCTGAAGAAGAAGAAGTTGAGAGAGTCATGAAGAACATGCTATTCAGCATCATTCATGGGATTCCCATCAACTACCACGATTTCTTCATGAGGACTTTGGCCAATGAAGATTAGCCCCATTTGAATTGAAGCCTTATGCTTCATGGATCATGAAATTCATCAGATCAAGGTCTTCAATTCCCTTCAAAGCTGACTTCCAAAATCACTTTAGCTTTTTGCCTCCGATTAAAGTCCTCAAGAACACAATTTCCTGTGTTGAAGGAAATGACAAAGTTGTCATTGATGAAGGTACTCGTCCATTGGATGGCCATTTTTGCAAAGCTGCATCTTATTCCACCAATGATGACACTACTATCCAGGACTCTGCTGCAAAAGCCTCAGCACAAAAGCCTCGAGAGTCTGCCCCTCGTGTGATGACTGATCGTGAGCTTCTCATACGTCTTCATCAGAAGGTTGATCGCAATCACAAGTGGGTGAAGCGCCAGCTTGCTTCAATTCTTCAGAACATGACTGTGACGCAGAACTCTGTGAGGAAAAATCACTACAATGTGCATGAAATCTTCGATCGCGCGTAGGCCATTCTTGTACATCTCAAGACACCCGAGGAACTCAAGGACATGGACTTTCAGCAGAACTTTGACTGGTCTCATCCTCCTCAGAAGAAATTCAAGAAAGTTCAAGTTCCTCAGCTGGTTACAAGTTCATATTCTTCATCGCGTGAAACGGATGAAGCTGGGGATATTGACGACACTGCGGCATGCCTTGCATCGACAAACGACCCCGACAACGCTGACACTCCTCCATCACCATCAAGATAAAATTCTTCAAGGGGCGTTAGTCCTCAGTTTTCGTCCCTTTTGGTCCTCGATGACAAAGGGGGAGAAAATTTGAATTAGTCTTCAAGCGGGTCTCTATATATGGGCTATTTTTTGTTTAAGTTACAACTCTCGCTCTTCTGAAGCTTTTATTGGTTGAGTTGTAAACCTAAGTCCGATGGTGGTATGACTCTTTTGAACTGCTTTTCACATGCTTAATTCCTCAAGCAGCTTAATGCATGCATGCTGAATTTCGTCAGACACCATTTTCATCATGCATTTCAAATTCTTCATATCATATGTTAAATGCGTGTATGAATTACAAGATATAAGGGGAGTTCTCCATGTTTTTAACCTGCCATGTGCATTTGCAGTACAAAGCAAATTCCTCAAATATGCACATCTTCACGGGGAGTTTTTCTATATCTTGCTATCAAATTCCTCAAACTCTGTACTTACACTTATATGTTTATCCCCGTTGAAAACTTAACCTATTTGTCATCAATCACCAAAAAGGGGGAGATTGTAAGTGCATCTAGTGCCCCTTAGTGATTTTGGTGTATTAAAGACTTATAAGTTAAGGAACTAATGTGTTTGTGAGTGTACACAAGCTCTATAAGTCGATGAGGAGTTTGATATATTCGGAGATTATTGACCCCTAAAAATATGTCTTCGGCTGAAGACTTTGGTATTCCCTGAAGACTTTGAAGATGAAGAAGTTGGTGTGAACTTGAAGATATGAAAGAGGACTATGAAGCATGAAGACTTTTCTTTTCGTAGTTTCATTTCCTTTCTTTGAGTCATAGGAAACACCGTACTGTTAAAGGGGGCGGAGGTAATACTAAGGAAAATTTCTAACTGATGCTCAACTCCAAAAGCCTCAACCTATCCGATCTTTTGAGTGAAGCCTTTTTGGAAATCTCTTGTAGTTCAGTCAAGTTCTTCAGTGACAAAGACGCAGTTCTTCTGGTCTCTGATGAAATTGGTCTCACTGAGGAGTTAGGATTTCGGCAGTGCAAATTGCCTACAAGTGAGGAACATGGTAAGCCTGAGGACTTTCATAGTTCGAAATTCCGACCGTTGCTGTGCTTAGCGCTAGCTGTCCCCAATCATGTTATCCACATAACGGTCATATCATTGGGGGCATTTATGTCTTATCATGTCAGGTAGTACCCTGGCTATAAATAGCCACCCCCACAACCACTAGTTGGTTGGCTGCTCCGAGAGAGAACTAACACTTGTCATTTGAGAGAAACCCATCCTCTGAGGACTTTGAGAGAAAATCATCAGTGAGGAAAAACCCTAATCCAAACCACCAAACCCAAAGTGATTGAGCATCACTGGAGAGATTGTTCATGTGTGGAACCTACGCTTGTTACCTTTGAAGACTGTGTATCTTCCAGATGGTTAGGCGTCATGGTCTAGTGCATCTTGTAGTCAATTGGGGATCATGGAGTGACCTTGGTCTAGAGCATCCAGCGGTCAATTGTGGATCGTCGGGTGACCAGTTTGTGAGGGTTTTGGAAGTCTACCCTGAAGACTTACCACGAGTGTTGGGCGAGGACTTTGTGACCTTATCTCAAGGAGAATACGGTAAGGACTGTGTGTCCTCTGGTTTAAATACCAGGCCATTCCAAACCAGACGTTCGACTGTCACAGTAGTTGGAACTAGGTCATCAAACCACTGTCTTCATCGAGCTACCTGCTTCTATTTCCTCAACCCTTTCATTTCCTCATATACCTGTTGATGAAATTGATCCTTACCGTTTGAAGAATTTGACTGAAGACTTCCACAATTTCCTCACCTCAAATTCTTCATGTTACCTTGTTCCTCACCTGCTTATCCTGTATCACGCTACTTGTAGTTTGTGCATGTTTTATTTCATCATGATGACTATGCTGTCGCTATGTTTTTCATGCACTTTAGTACTTATTCCGCTGCTAGTTATTCATCACATTTCAAATTCCTCAAGTGATGAATTTGTAAAAATCCCCTATTCACCCCCTCTAGTCGATATAACGCACTTTCACAATGGCATCTTCATCTCTTTGGAGAAATACCTCAAGGATGTTCTGAGGAAATTCAACATGCAAGACTGCAAAGGCATCAAAACTCCAATGCCTTCAAAAGGCCACCTCTGCACTGACGAAAATGGTAAAAATTTCGATCAGAAAGTATATCGCTTCATGATTGGCTCTCTATTGTATCTATGTGCATCTAGGCAAGATATTATGCCGAGTGTTTGCATGTGTGCCTGATTCCAAGCAACACCGAAGGAATCACACCATAAGACCGTGAAACATATTCTCCGGTACTTAGCTCACACACCAATGCTTGGATTATGGTATCCCAAGGTCTCAAATCTTCACCTTGTCGGATACTCAGATGCTGACTTTGTTGGAGATCGTGTTGGTCACAAGTCAACCACTGGCACATGTCATTTCCTTGGACGATCCTTGGTATGTTGGTCCTCGAAGAAGCAAAACTGTCTGTCACTATCTACTGCTGAAGTTGAGTACATTGCTGCTAGTTCATGTTGCGCTCAGTTATTGTGGATGAAGCAAACCCTCAAGGACTATGGCATCAAGGTGAAGAATATGCCTCTCTACTGCGACAACAAGAGCACCATAAAGATTGCTTACAATCCAGTTTAGCACTCCAAGACCAAGCACTTCCAGATTCGTCATCATTTTCTTCGAGATAATGTACTAAAGGGCGACATCTCCATCGAACACGTGGACACTAAAGAACAACTAGGTGATATATTCACTAAGCCCTTGGATGAAAAGAGATTTTGCAAGTTGTGGTGTGAGCTAAATATCTTAGAATCTTCGAATGTTCTTTGAAAAGACATACATCCTAACACTTATGCAATATTAATGACTTACATGTGCAACACACGAAGTAACGTTTTTCTTCAATCAATGAAGAATAACCCTCTAAGTGTGAAGAAATTAATGAAGAATTTGATTCTCAGAACCATACGACAATTGTACGCGGTGTCTGCAATCATCATCCTTTTAGGGTGGGTCACGCCACCAACCATAGTTGAAAATCTTCAAAGTTGAGGTTTTCACCATTTTGCAAATTCTTCAATTTTTCAAATTCCTCAAGTTTGCAAATTCTTCAAACTATGCAACTTATGTTCTTCATTGACTATGTATATATATTTGAGTTTTCAATGTCCTCAACAACATTCACTTATTGCTAATTCTTCAAGTTGATTTTCATCTAAGTGAATGTGATCGGATCCGTTCCCCCTCTATGCTAAACTCAACCCAGTCTGTTCACAAATTCTTCATATGCGTTCTACTTTGAAACTCGTTCAAAGTCTTCCCTGAGTCCTTGTCAGCTGAAGAATTTGCGAACGAAAACTTTAAAATTTTCAACTTTCAATTTTTGGCGCTTCCCGCTCAAACCGTTTCGGTTCCCATGACTAGATAACCCACGACCCCCCACTATCTCTACTACATAGTACGTGGTTGACACATGTCGCGTGGAGAGCAAAGGCCAGGGGCAATCTGGTCCAAAATCTTCGGGCCAGTTGGTTTTACTTCTAATATAAATACCCCTTCCCTTCCCCCTTGCTCGAGTTACTCCTCACTTCCCTCTCTCCCGAGATCAGACCTAGCACCGCCACTAAAATCATCGTCGCCGGAGATGAAAAGCTTCACTGCCTTGACCTCCCCGCGGCCGTACTCACGCTGGCGCGGAAATCTTCACTCCTCCGCCACCGTAGCTGTCTTCCATCGCCAAGTTAGGGTGCGGGAGATCTGGGCGGATAAACTTCTCACTTTAACCTCTTAGTTCGTTGTGTCCTTCATCACGGTAATTAAAATCTAATTTTACTACCCTACTTTGAACTTTAGGATTTTCACAAAATCCTTAGAAGGTGTTTATTCTTCAAGAATCATCTTCTTAAACACCTCATATGTTTCATTCCCTGGATGTATTTCTCTAAGTTATGATTTCAAGATTCCTCAATTGTGTGGATCCCCAAATTTTCACAACTCTGGAACCTAAGACAAGAACACTTAGTGAAATTCCTCAAGACATCTATGGTCAAAATCCTCAACTTTATGTATTTTGAAAATTTCTGAGAACGCATATGACGTCTTCAAATTCTTCGCACCTATTCTCTGTTCATAGGTAAAAAATGTCTGTTGATGAATCACTAGGTTCACATCAACTTAACTCATTTGCGGTGTTCCTTGAAGAAAAATTGCATACATCTTCAGAATCATCAAAAGTTCAAAGCCATCAAGTGAAGAAAATGGCTGATGGCAAAACACCTCAGAAGGGTGGAAGAAGGCTGGACAAAACATTGCATTTGAAATCCCTGAGCATATATATGCTGGATACTGCACTCCTGATGAAGCCATTCATGGGAAGGAAACAAAAGATCAAAGGAAAATCAGAATTCATAGGATTGAAAGGTGTGTGTGAAGGAATGGAGAGATTACCGATATGTCACCCCAAAATACATGAAGAAGTTCGCCCTCAAACCTCCTTGCAGAAGGGCTCCTCCTGCTGCTAATCAAGAAGTTGATCCAACCAGCATTGCTCATGGTGAGGACTTTCCTAACGAATGGGAAAAATATCAGAAAAAGCTCCAGAGGATTTCCAAAGCAGCAGTGAAGAAATTCAATGAAGACTCTACTACTGCTGTAGCGGCTTCCTCGGCTGCTGCCTCTGCCTCTGCAAATGTTGAGCCGAAGAAGTCAACATCAAAGGCAAAGTTCTTAACCTCAATGCCCTCACGGTCAAGTTCTTCAAAGTTTGCTTCAAAGTTCTCACAGCAAAAACCTCAAGCAACTTCCTCAAAGGTTGCACCAATACCTTCAGTGGCTGCACAATCATCAGTTGCTGCCACAAAGTTCTCAACTCCGATACATCTTGCAAAATGTAGAGGACTGCTGGCTTCTCAATTGCTTCAAGGGCTTCTGCAAGTTCATCAGCCCAAACATATTCATCAACTAGTCCTTTTGTGCTGAAGAAGAAGTCTACTGTTGGATGGGGTACTCGCCCAAGTCCTCATCCAAAGAAAGTTGTGTTCCAAGTACCTTCAAATTCTTCAGATGATGAAGCTGATGATGAGGAACTTGAGGAAATCATTAGAAACAAGCAAGAGAGAGTGGCTCAAGCAAAGGGCACTCAAATTCCTCTCCTGTTGGACCCGAAAACTATGCTGAACTTTGTTGATATCTGGCACAAGGATCCCAACACTCCACTTGATGATTTGAAACTGCCTCATGGTCCGTATCATGTCCTCACTGCTTTCATCGCTGAAGAAAAATGGAAGTATGAACAAGCAAGGAAGGTCAAGAAAATTTTGTACAAGAATGAGCACTTCTTGAAAAGCAATGTTCTGAAGCTAACTCCGGAACAACTGGTGTCTATGCAAACTGAGATCAAAGGACTCAACGATGAATTTGATCGCTACTATGTTGATTGGCAAGGGGCCAAGGTCCGTTTTGTCAAAGTGGCTGACAAAGCAATCAAGGACCACAACAGGAGGGTTGCAGCTCGAACGCAACCACAAATTCCTCGGGCTGGAACATTTGCTTAGCCTGCTAAAGAAATTGCAAGCGCAGCTGAAGAAATTCAGGCTGCTGAAGAACATGTGAGGGCAACCTCCACAGTTGCGCGTGAAGAAATTGCCAGGCCAGCTGAAGCTTTTGCTGCGCCTGAAGAAATTGAGACCAGAAGGGCGACTGCATCAGCCGTGCCTGAAGAAATTGCCCCATCTTCACCCCCTACTAAAACTGCAAAGTCTTCAAGGGTGAATAATATCGACCTTCCTTCTGCATCAGAAGTAAAGAAAACAAAGACAATGGATAATAAAGCTGCAAAGAAAAGAAAAGCATCAACTTCAAATTCCTCGGCTATGAAGAAGTTGAAGACCATGCCAAGTTCTTCAACTGAGTCCATTGATGCTACTTCAATATCCTCCGTGCCTACCTATGAGATTGTTCCATTTTGTGTTGACTATGTCATCCCAAATGAAGAAGATGAAGAAAATCATTCTGCTGCTTCCTCGAAGCAGATTGATGAAGAAAAAGAGGTGGAAGAAAATGCTTCAAACCCTCTGGTATCATCGCCCCAGCGTCAATTAACTGCTGAAGAGGTTGTCGTTGAAGAAATTGAAGAGGATGTGGACATTTGAAATACCACTCCACTGATCAATGATGAATATTGGGAAGCTGCACACCCCAATTCACCAGACTTTTACAGAATAATATGCACCCAAGTGTGACGAGAGTAATCATCAACGATGACAAAGCCAGAAAAACTTGAAGAATTTGTTAGTGTGGAGTAATGAGTAGGGCCAAAGAGGTCCATGTGAAGCAATTCGAAGGGTCGAGTCGTGGTCATGATTGTCTTCGAGGGATGCTTGGATTTGGTCATCTTCCCAGACTCACATGCACCACAGAGGTGGTCCTTGAGGAATTTGACACCTTCAATGCCAATGACGTGCTTTTTCTTCACGAGCGTGTGCAAGTTCCTCATACCAGCATGTCCAAGTCGTCGATGCCACAACCAGCCTTCTGAGGACTTTGCAAGTAGGCATGTGGCAGGCTGAGGACCTGTAGAGAAATCAACAATATATAAGTCTCCTCTCCTAAAGCCTTCGAAGACTTTGGAATTGTCAGATTCCATGATGACAACACAACGATATTTTCCAAATACGACAACCAATCAAGATCACAAAGCATTGAGATAGACACAAGGTTGAACCCAAGGGATTCGACAAGCATCACCTTATCCATGTGTTGGTCCTTTGAGATTGCAACCTTAACTAGACCCAATACCTTGCTTTTTTCCTTCGTTAGCGTAGGTGATATGCTTCAGATGATATGGAGAAAGTGGCAAATTCATCAGTAGATTCTTGTCACCAGTCATGTGGTTTGTGCATCCATTATTGAGGACCCACTCAATAGCTTTTGGAGATTCATCCTGCAGATGAATTAATACAACTTATGAACTCATATGCTTCAGAGTGAAGAATATGACATCAATTTCATCAGACAAAATTTCATCACACAACATAGTAAGTAAAGTAGTGTGAGGACGTGAGAAATGAGGAATTCATTTCTACATGATTAGCTTGCGTCCTTTCAAGCATTTCCTCAGGTCTCTAGCAAATTTATCAGATGTTCAAGTTCATCTGGAGACCTGACCGTACATAAGAAATTAGTTCAATTTCTTTACCACCCACATCTGGAGGGGTGGAAAAGAGTTCATCATTCTGCGAGCACCATATGAGAAGGGAAGCATTGAAGCTAGTGCACTTCGTTTCATAGGACAAGGGTTAGAGTACTCATATGAATAAGCAGAGAAATTCTTCGAGGACTTATGAACATAACGATTTGAAGAATAATGCACATATTCAGAACTTTTAGATTTTCCCTGCGAAACAGATACATTAGCAAGAGAATGATATTTTTGACCATTTGAGGAATTTGGTCCAAGTGAAGACTTTGGTCCATATGAGGAATTTGATGCGGGATTCCTGTTCTTCATGAGTGGTGTCGTGAGGACATTCACTTGAAGATTTTGTAGGCAGCTCTTGGGAACCCAAATTTTCTTCAAAGGTGAACCGTTCATGCAGTTAGTTCCAACAAATCTGGCAAATACTTCACCTTTCTAATTTTTGAAGAATTTGTAGTTAGAGTCAAGTGACTCATCAGAGGAATATGAAGTTTCACAAGTAAAGCGAGATAAAGTGGATGGATCTACATGAGGTCCTTTTGCAGCAACCCATGAGGTCTTGGGGTACTGCTCAGGTGTCCATTAGGATCCATCAGCATTGATTTTCCTCTCAAATGCAATACCCTCTTTCTTAGGGTTCCTGCTCAGAATCTACTTTTTGAGGACATTACAAAGGGTTTGATGCCCTTTGAGACTTTTGTACATGCCTGTCACATACAATTCCTTCAACCCTGCATTTTCGTCAATGATACTTGTGGTATCCTCACATGAGGAATGTGTGACCACTTTAATAGTTGAAGAATTTGCAGCAATAGAAGCATTTGAATATTGAGGTGAAGAATTAGCAATTTCACATTCGATGCATTTCAAACAAGGTGGAACAAATTCTTCCCGAGCGGTACTGATCTATTGAGCCAACAAGGAATCGTTTTCCCTTTGGAGATCCTCATGCGACACTCTTAGTTTCTCAAGATCTTGCTTTCTTTGAAGAAATTCATAAGAAAGCTTCTCATGATCGGCTAAGAGTGCATTATGATGACTCTGAAGGTTATCATACTTCGTCTGAAGACTTTTGAGATCATCAGATAGAGTTTGAGTCCGATCCACTTCCTCATTCAATAGATCATCGCTTTTATCTAGCATTTTCTCAAGCTTTTCAAGTGCACTGTGTTTCCTAGTAGCAATATTGGCAAGTTTGGCATAGCTAGGTTTCACATATTCATTAGATTCACCATCACTTGAGTCAGAGGAGGAGTGATGCTTATGTACCTTGGAAACTTTGGCCATGAAGCAATAGGTGGGAGCATAATCATCATTGCTGACGTTAGAGTCGTTGGAGTAGTCATTTTATTCGTTGTTGAAGATGGACTTGCTAACGAAAGCTATAGCGAGAGCAAGGCTAGCGACACCAGATTCAGATTCCACCTGAGATTCTTCCTCTTCTTCCTCTTCTTCAGATTCTTCTTCTAACTCCATTTCCTTGCCAATGAAACCCGGGCCTTTCTAGAACCATTCTTCTTGTGCGTTGAGGACTTTGCAGATGAGAACTTTGAAGATTTCTTATTTTTCTTCGAGTCATTAGAACTGTCGTCCTTGTACTTCTTCTTCTTCTTCTTTGATTCTTTTTCCCAGAGAGGACAGTCAGAGATGAAGTGACCAGATTTCTTGCATTTGTGACAAGTTCTCTTCTTGTAGTCATCGGAGGAATCTAATTTCCTCAAGCCACTTATTGATGACTTTCCAAATCCACCTCTCCTTGAGAACTTATAGAATTTCCTCACGAGCATTGCCAGCTCCTGACTCGGTTCTTCAGGATCACCAAGGCTACTATCAGAATCTTCGCCTTCGGATGACGAAGTTGCTTTTGCCTTCAGAGCACGGGATCTTCCATAGCTTGGCCTGTAGAGGTCTCTCTTCTGATCTTGTTGGAATTCATGAGTATTGAGTCTCTCAAGAATATCAACAGGATCAAGTGACTTGAAGTCTCCACGCTCTTAAATCATCAAAGCCAGAGTATCGAATGAGGAATCAAGAGATCTTAGCCGTTTCTTCACCACTTCATGGTCGGTGATATCAGTAGCACCCAGTGCTTGAAGCTCATTGGAGATATCAGTGAGACGATCAAAAGTTTGCTGAACATTTTCATTGTCAAGTCCCTTGAAGCGATTGAAGAGATTACGAAGAACATCAACACGAGAGTAACATTGACTGGAAACACCTTCATGGACTTTGGACAGCCTATCCCAGATAAGGTTAGCAGACTCCAAAGCACTCACTCTGTCATACTGACCTTTGCTCAGATGGCCACATATGATGTTCTTTGCTTGAGAATCGAGTTGTTTGAATTTCTTCGTATCGACAGCAATAACAGTCGGAGAAGTGCAGGGAACACCATTTTCCACAACGTACCAGAGATCCTTGTCAATAGCTTCAAGATGCATGCGCATCTTGTTCTTCCAATAGGGGTAATCCGTCCCATCAAAGGTACGACATCCCGTAGAAACCTTGATCATACCTGCAGTCAACATAACTAGAACTCCAGGCGGTTAAACCAAAATCACATAGGGGTAATCCGTCCCATTGAAGGTACGACATCCCACAGAAACCTTGATCATACCTGTAGTCAACATAACTAGAACTCCAGGCGGTTAAACCAAAATCACACAGAACAAGGGAGTACCTTGCTCTGATACCAATTGAAAGTGCGTTATATCAACTAGAGGGGGGGTGAATAGGCAATTTTTACAAATTCATCACTTGAGGAATTTGAAATGTGATGAATAACTAGCAGCAGAATAAGTACTCAAGTGCATGAGAAACATAGCGACAACATAGTCATCACGATGAAATAAAACATGCACACATTACAAGTAGCATGATACAGGATAAGCATATTGAGGAACAAGGTAACTTGAAGAATTTGAGGTGAGGAAATTCTGAAATTCTTCAGTCAAATTCTTCAAACAGTAAGGATTAATTTCATCAACAAGTATATGAGGAAATGAAAGGGTTGAGGAAATAGAACCAGGTAGCTCGATGAAGACAGTGGTTTGATGACCCAGTTCCAACTGTTGTGACAGTCGTACGTCTGGTTTGGAGCGGCCTGGTATTTAAACTAGAGGACACATAGTCCCAGGACACACAGTCCTTACCGTATTCTCCTTGAGATAAGGTCACAAAGTCCTCGCCCAACACCCGTGGTAAGTCTTCAGGGTAGACTTCCAAAACCCTCACAAACTGGTCATCCGGCGATCCACAATTGACTGTTGGATGCTCTAGACTAAGGCCACTCCGTGATCCCCAATTGACTGCAAGATGCACTAGACCATGACGCCTAACCGTTTGGAAGATACGCAGTCTTCAAAGGTAACAAGCGTAGGTTCCACACAGGAACAATCTCTTCAGTGATGCCCAATCACTTTGGGTTTGGTGGTTTGGATTTGGGTTTTTCCTCACTGATGATTTTCTCTCACAGTCCTCGGAGGATGGGTTGCTCTCAAATGACAAGTGTCAGTTCTCTCTCGGAGCAGCCAACCAACTAGTGGTTGTCGGGGGTGGCTATTTATAGCCAGGGTGCAACCTGACATGATAATACATAAATGCCCCCAAAGATATGACCGTTATGTGGATAAGATGATTGGGGACAGCTGGCGCTAAGCACAACAACGGTCGAAATTTTGAACTATGAAAGTCCTGAGGCTTATCATGTTCCTTACTTGTAGGCAATTCGCACTGGCGAAATCCTAACTCCTCAGTTAGACCAATTTCACCTGAGACCAGAAGAACTTCATCTTTGTTACTGAAGAACTTGACTGAACTGCAAGAGATTTCCAAAAAGGCTTCACTCGAAGGATTGGATAGGTTGAGGCTTTTGGAGTTGAGCATCAGTTGGAAATTTTCCTTAGTGTTACCTTTGCCCCCTTTAATAGTATGGTGTTTCCTATGACTCAAAGAAAGGACATGAAACTACGAAAACAAAAGTCTTCACGCTTCATAGTCCTCGTTCAGATCTTCAAGGTCACGCTAACTTCTTCATCTTCAAAGTCTTGAGGGAATACCAAAGTCTTCACCAAAGTCTTCAGCTAAAGACATATTTTTAGGGGTCGATAATCTCCGAATATATCAAACTCCTCATCGACTTATAGAGCCTGTGTAGACTCACAAACACATTAGTTCCTTAACCTATAAGTCTTCAATACACCAAAATCACTAAGGGGCACTAGATGCACTTACACATTGTCTTGCTGACGAATTTGAAGACCTAAGAAGAATTTCAACTCCCCCATCATAGAAATTTGATATTCTTCACTCATCATATAGGCAAATTCATCACTGTAACGTTTGTCAGTACAACCAAAGATAATATCATCTACATATATTTGGCACACAAATAATTCATTGTCATAGGATTTAGTGAAAAGAGTTGGGTTGAGTGAACCGGATTTGAAGCCTTTCTTCATGAGGAATTCCTTCAGAGTGTCATACCACGCCCGAGGGGTCTGCTTGAGGCCATAGAGGGACTTGTTGAGTCTGAAGACTTTGTCAAGATGCTTAGGGTCTTCAAAACCTAGGGGTTGATCAACATATACTTCTTCCTCAAGCTTACTATTAAAGAATGCACTTTTCACATCCATTTGATATAAGATGATATCATGATGGTTAGAATAAGCAAGCAATATGTGAATAGCTTCAAGTCTAGCAACATGTGCAAAAGTTTCATCAGATCAAGGTCTTCAATTACCTTCAAAGCTGACTTCGCAAATCACTTCGGCTTTTTGCCTCCGATTGAAGTCCTCAAGAACACAATTTCCTCAGTTGAAGGAAAAGGCAAAGTTGTCATTGATGAAGGTACTCGTCCATTGGATGGCCAGTTTCGCAAAGCTGCATCTTATTCCACCAATGATGACACTGCTACCCAGGACTCTGCTGCAAAAGCCTCAGTGCAAAAGCCTCGAGAGTCTGCCCCTCGTGTGATGCCTGATCGCGAGCTTCTCATAAGTCTTCATCAGAAGGTTGATCGCAATCACAAGTGGGTGAAGCGCCAGCTTGCTTCAATTCTCGCTCTTCTTATATATGGGCTATTTTTTGTTTAAGTTACAACTCTCGCTCTTCTGAAGCTTTTATTGGTTGAGTTGTAAACCTAAGTCCGATGGTGGTATGACTCTTTTGAACTGCTTTTCACATGCTTAATTCCTCAAGCAGCTTAATGCATGCATGCTGAATTTCGTCAGACACCATTTTCATCATGCATTTCAAATTCTTCATATCATATGTTAAATGCGTGTATGAATTACAAGATATAAGGGGAGTTCTCCATGTTTTTAACCTGCCATGTGCATTTGCAGTACAAAGCAAATTCCTCAAATATGCACATCTTCACGGGGAGTTTTTCTATATCTTGCTATCAAATTCCTCAAACTCTGTACTTAGACTTATATGTTTATCCCCGTTGAAAACTTAACCTATTTGTCATCAATCACCAAAAAGGGGGAGATTGTAAGTGCATCTAGTGCCCCTTAGTGATTTTGGTGTATTAAAGACTTATAAGTTAAGGAACTAATGTGTTTGTGAGTGTACACAAGCTCTATAAGTCGATGAGGAGTTTGATATATTCGGAGATTATTGACCCCTACAAATATGTCTTCGGCTGAAGACTTTGGTGAAGACTTTGGTATTCCCTGAAGACTTTGAAGATGAAGAAGTTGGTGTGAACTTGAAGATATGAAAGAGGACTATGAAGCATGAAGACTTTTCTTTTCGTAGTTTCATTTCCTTTCTTTGAGTCATAGGAAACACCGTACTGTCAAAGGGGACAGAGGTAATACTAAGGAAAAATTTCCAACTGATGCTCAACTCCAAAAGCCTCAACCTATCCAATCTTTTTAGTGAAGCCTTTTTGGAAATATCTTGCAGTTCAGTCAAGTTCTTCAGTGACAGAGATGCAGTTCTTCTGGTCTCTGATGAAATTGGTCTCACTGAGGAGTTCGGATTTTGGCAGTGCGAATTGCCTACAAGTGAGGAACATGATAAGCCTGAGGACTTTCATAGTTCGAAATTCCGACCGTTGTTGTGCTTAGTGCCAGCTGTCCTCAATCATGTTATCCACATAACAGTCATATCATTGGGGGCATTTATGTCTTATCATGTCAGGTAGCACCCTGGCTATAAATAGCCCCCCCACAACCACTAGTTGGTTGGCTGCTCCGAGAGAGAACCGACACTTGTCATTTGAGAGAAACCCATCCTCCAAGGACTTTGAGAGAAAATCATCAGTAAGGAAAAACCAAAATCCAAACCACCAAACCCAAAGTGATTGAGCATCACTGAAGAGATTGTTCATGTGTGGAACCTACGCTTGTTACCTTTGAAGACTGTGTATCTTCCAGATAGTTAGGCATCATGGTCTAGTGCATCTTTTAGTCAACTGGGGATCACGGAGTGACCTTGGTCTAGAGCATCCAGCGGTCAATTGTGGATCGCCGGGTGACCAGTTTGTGGGGGTTTTGGAAGTCTACCCTGAAGACTTACCATGAGTGTTGGGCGAGGACTTTGTGACCTTATCTCAAGGACAATATGGTAAGGTGTTGGGGAACATTGCATGGGAAACAAAAAATTTCCTACGCACACGCAAGATCTATCCATGGTGATGAGCACCTACGAGAGGGAGAGTGGTTCTACATACCCTTGTAGATCGCTAAGCGGGAAGCGTTAAGAAACGCGATTGGTGTAGTTGAACGTCTTCGCGATCCAAATCGCCGAGTGTCCCGCGATCTCATCACGATCTGTCTCGCGATCTTGATCATGGTCCTTCCGATCTAGCGCCGAACGGATGGCACCTCCGCGTTCAGCACACGTATAGCTCGATGACGATCTCCGCCTTCTTGATCCAGCAAGAGGGAGCAGAGAGGTAGAAGATTTCTCCGGCAGTGCGATGGTGCTGCTGCGATGGTGGTGGAGCTATTCCGGCAGGGCTTTGCCTAAGCACTGCAAAAAACCGATCTAGAGGAGAAACTATGCACTAGAGGAGAGGGTAGCACGTGGCAGAAAATCTAGTGCAAAACCCCTAAAACATCTAGTATATATAAGAGGAAGAGACAAGGAGGATTGGCCCTCAAGGGAACAGCCCTAGGCTTCGGCCGAACCAAGGAGGAGAGGAGGAATCCTCCTCCAATCCTAGTAGGACTAGGACTCCTTCCTTTTTTTGCCCTTTTCCACCTTTTCTCTTTGGGATTTTCTCTCCCATCTGCATGGGCCTCGTGTGGGATTTCCACAAGACCAATAAGGGCTGGTATTCACTCTCCCACAGCCCATGTAGCCTCTTGGGTCGAAATACCCCTCCCGATGTTCTCCCGGTACACTACCGGCACTCCCGGTACACTACCGATGAGCCCGAAACTTTTCCGGCGACCAAAATAGGACTTCCTATATATCAATATTTACCTACGGACCATTCCGGAGCTCCTCGTGACATCCGGGATCTCATCCGGGACTCCGAACAACCTTCGATAACCACCATACATAACTCTATACTACCGAAACGTCACCGAACCTTAAGTGTGTAGACCCTGCGGGTTCGAGAACTATGTAGACATGACCGAGACACCTCCACGGTCAATAACCAATAGCGGAACCTGTATGCCCATATTGGTTCCTACATATTCTACGAACATCTTTATCGGTCGAACCTCTATGTCAAGGATTCAGTTAATCCTGTATGATGTTCCTTTTGTTCTTTGGTATGTTACTTGCCCGAGATTCCATCATCGGTATCTCCATACTAGTTCAACCTTGTTACCTGGAAGTCTCTTTACTCGTTCCATAATACAAGATCCCATGACTAACAATTAGTCACATTGCTTGCAAGGCTTGTTGTGATGTTGTATTACCGAGTGGGCCCTGAGATACCTCTCCGTCACACGGAGTAACAAATCCCAGTCTTGATCCATGCCAACCCAACAGACACCCTCGGAGATACCTATAGAGTACCTTTATAGTCACCTAGTTACATTGTGACGTTTGATACACACAAGGCACTCCTCCGATGTCAGTGAGTTGCATGATCTCATGGTCATAGGAACAGATACTTGACATGCAAAAAACAGTAGCAATAAACTGACACGATCATATGCTACATTTGTAGTTTGGGTCTTGTCCATCCCATCATTCTCCTAATGATGTGATCCTGTTATCAAATGACATCTCATGTCAATGGCTAGGAAACCTTAGCCATATTTGATCAACGATCTAGTCTATTAGAGGCATACTAGGGACATGGTGTTGTCTATGTATCCACACATGTATCTGAGTTTCCGATCAATACAATTATAGCATGGATAATAAACGATTATCATAGACAAGGAAATATGATAATAACTAATTTATTATTGCCTCTAGGGCATATTTCCAACAGTCTCCCACTTGCACTAGAGTCAATAATCTAGTTCACATCACCATGTGATTCACATTGTTATGAATCTAACACCCAATGAGTTCTAGGGCTCGATCATGCTTTGCATGTGAGAGAGGTCTTATAGTCAACGGGTCTGCGACATTCCGATCCGTGTGTACTTTGCAAATCTCTATGTTAAACTGTAAACACTGCTACCACACTCCACTTGGTACTATTCCAAATGGCTGCTCCACTATACGTATCCGGATTGCTACTAAGAGTCATCCGGATTAGTGTTAAAGCTTGCATCGACGTAACTCTTTATGATGAACCCTTTATCACCTCCATAATTGAGAAACATTTCCTTAATCTTTTAGTCACCAAGGATAATATTGACCGCTGTCCAGTGATCCACTCCTGGATCACTCTTGTACCCCTTGACAGACTCATGGCAAGGCACACACAGATGCGGTACACGGCATGGCATACTATACAGAGCCTATGGCTAAGGCATAGGGGACGACATTCGTCCTTTCTCTTTCTTCTGCCATTGTCGAGCTTTGAGTCTCACTGTTAAGGAAACAATGGTCTATCATCCATCTGCCAGATTTCATAATTGAAAAATGCAGCAACTGCTAACATAATTCCAACAGACTTTAGCATTGCTACGAGTGAGAAAGTATCATCGCAGTCAACTCTTTGAACTTGTTAGAAACTTCTTTGTGACAAGTCGAGCTTTATAAATGGTAACATTTACCATTAACGTTTGTCTTCATCTCAAAGGTCCATTTGTACTTGACGACCTGCCATCCAACGAGCAAGTCTACCAAAGTCTATACTTGGTTTTCATACATGGATCCTATCTCGGATTTCATGGCCTCTAACCATTTGTCGGAATCCGGGCCCATCATCGCTTCTCCATAGTTCGTAGGTTCGTTGTTGTCCAACAACATGACCTCTAAGACAGGGTTGCCGTACCACTCAAGAGCAGTACACGTCCTTGTCGACCTACGAGGTTCGATAGTAACTTGATCCGAAGTTGCATGATCATCATCATTAACTTCCTCTTAACTAACATAGGCTTCACAGAAACATCTTCCTGTGTTGCGCTACTCTCTCGTTGAAACAAAGGTTCAAAAACCTCATCAAGTTCTATCTTCCTCCCACTCAATTCTTTCGAGAGAAACTCTTTCTCGAGAAAGGACCCAGTTTTAGCAACAATCACTTTATGCTTGGATCTGAGATAGAAGGTTTATCCAACTGTTCTTAGGGTATTCTATGAAGATGCATTCGTCCGCTTTGGGTCGAGCTCATTAGGTGAAAACCTTTTTTCACATAAGTGTTGCAGCCCCAAACATTAAGAAATGATAGCTTAGGTTTCTATCAAACCATATGGTGTCATCTCAATGGATTTAGATGGTGCCCTATTTAAAGTGAATGTAGTTGTCTCTAATCCATAACCGCAAAATTATAGTATAAAAACGATAAGAGACATCATAGCATGCACCATATCCAATAGAGCACGACTATGACGTTCGGACACACCATCACACTATGGTGTTCCAGGTGGTGTGAGTTGTGAAACAACTTTCACATTGTCTAAAGTTGTATTCCAAACTCGTAAATCAGATATTCACCTCCACGATCATATCGCAGACATTTTTATCTTCTTGTCACGATGATCTTTAAACTTCACTTTGAATTTGCTTGAACCTTTCAAACAATTCAAACTTGTGTTTCATTAAGTAAATATACACTATATCTACTCAAATCATCAGTGAAGGTAAGAAAATAACGATATCGATCGCATGCTACAAGACTCATTGGATTGCATACATCAACATGTATCATTTCCAATAAATCACTTGCCCGCTCCATCAATCTGGAAAACGGGGTCCTTAGTCATCTTGCCTAAGAGGCATGGTTCACATGTCTCAACCGATTCGAAATCGAGTGAGTCCAAAGATCCATCAGCATGGAGTTTCTTCATGCGCTTTATACTATTATGAAATTTAGTGGCAGTGCCACAAGTATGTGGTGCTATCATTATTAAGTTTTTATCTTTTGGCATCAATGTTATGAACATGTGTATTACTACGATCAAGGTTCAACAAACCATTCTCACCGGGTGCATGACCATTGAAGGTATTATTCATGTAAACAGAATAACCATTATTCTCTAACTTAAATGAATAATTGTGTTGCAATAAACACGATCTAATCATGTTCATTCTCAACGCAAAACACCAAATAACATTTATTTAGGTTCGTCACTAATCCCGAAGGTAGAGAGAGCGTGCAATGTTGAGCACATCAACCTTGGAAACATTTCCAACACACATCGTCACCTCACCCTTAGCTAGTTCTCCGTTTATTCCGTAGCTTTTATTTCTAGTTACTAACAATTAGCAACCGAACCGGTATCCAATACCTAGGTGCTACTAGGAGTAATAGCAAGGTACACATCAATAACACATATATCAAATATACTTCTGTCGACGTTGTCAACCTTCTTATCTACCAAGTATCTAGGGTTGTTCCGCTTCAGCGTCCGCTCTCCTCATAATCGAAGCACTTAGTCTCGGGTTTGGGTTCAACTTTGGGTTGCTTCACTGGAGCAGCAACTGACTTGCCATCCATGAAGTTTCCCTCCTTGCCCTTGCCCTTCTTGAAACTAGTGATTTTACTAACCATCAACACTTGACGCTCCTTCTTGATTTCTACCTTCGCGGTGTCCAACATCGCAAACAGCTCAGGGATAATTATTTCTATCCCTGGCATTTTATAGTTCATCACCAAGTTCTAGTATCTTAGTAACAGTGACTTGGAGAACTATATCAATCACTATCTTATCTGGCAAATCAACTCCCACTCTATTGAAGCGATTGTAGCACCCAGACAATCTGAGCACATGCTCAACGATTGAGCTATTCTCTTTCATCTTCCAGGCAAAGAATCTTGTTGCAGATATCATATCTCGCAACACGGGCATGAGCCTGAGATCCTAATTTCAGCTCTTAGAACATCTCATATGTTCCATGACGTTCAAAACTTTTCGGAGCCTCAATTCTAAGACATAATGCATGATGCACTAAACTATCAAGTAGTCATAAGAACGTGCCTGTCAGATGTTCACAACATCTACAAACGATGCTAGAGGGGTTGTCGCACCGAGCGATGCATTAAGGACATAAGCCTTCTGTGCAGCAATGAGGAAAATCCTCAGATCACAATTTTGGAAATATGCCCTAGAGGCAATAATAAATTAGTTATTATCATATTTCCTTGTACATGATAATCATTTATTATCCATGCTATAATTGTATTGATCACAGACTTAGATGCATGTGTGGATACATAGACAAAACCATGTCCCTAGTATGCCTCTAATAGACTAGCTTGTTGATCAAAGATGGTTAAGGTTTCCTAGCCATGGACATGAGATGTCATTTGATAACGGGATCACATCATTAGGAGAATGGTGTGATGGACAAGACCCAAACTACAAACGTAGCATATGATCATGTCAGTTTACTACTACTGTTTTCTGCATGTCAAGTATCTGTTCCTATGACAATGAGATCATGCAACTCACTGATACCGGAGGAGTGCCTTGTGTGTATCAAACATCGCAACATAATTGGGTAACTATAAAGGTACTCTACAGGTATATCCGAGGGTGTCTGTTGGGTTGGCATGGATCGAGACTGGGATTTGTTACTTCGTGTGACGGAGAGGTATCTCAGGGCCCACTCGGTAATACAACATCACAACAAGCCTTGCAAGCAATGTGACTAAGTGTTAGTCAGGGGATCTTGTATTACAGAATGAGTAATGAGACTTGCCGATAACAAGGTTGAACTAGGCATGGAGATACCGATGAGCGAATCTCGGGCAAGTAACATACCGAAGAACAAAGGGAACATCATACGGGATTAACTGAATCCTTGACATAGAGGTTCGACCGATAAAGATGTTCGTAGAATATGTAGGAACCAATATGGGCATCCAGGTTCCGCTATTGGTTATTAACCGTAGAGGTGTCTCGGTCATGTCTACATAGTTCTCGAACCCGTAGGGTCTGCACACTTAAGGTTCGGTGATGTTTCAGTAGTATAGAGTTATGTATGGTGGTGACCGAAGGTTGTTCGGAGTCCTGCATGAGATCCCGGACGTCACGAGGAGCTTCGGAATGGTCCGGAGGTAAAGATTGATATATAGGAAGTCCTGTTTTGGTCCCCGGAAAAGTTTCGGGCTCATCGGCAATGTACCGGGAGTGCGGGTAGTGTACCGGGGGACCATCGGGAGAGGTATTTCGACCCAAGAGGCTACATGGGCTATGGGAGGAGGTAAACCAGCCCCTGGTGGGCTGGCCGAAGCCTCCTCTAAGGGCCGATGCAGCTGGAGTGGTTTGAGAAGGAAAAAATCCAAAGGTGGAGAGGTGGAAAGAGTTTCCAAGTGGAAAGGAGGAATCCTACTCCTAATAGGATTGGAGTAAGACTCCTACACCTCCAATTTCGACCAAACCTTGAGGGTTTGAGGCTGCCTACTCCCCTCCCTCCCTCCTATATGTACTAGAGGATTTAGAGGAAAAAGCTAACCCTAATAGCCACGTGCTACCTCTCCTCTAGATCGCAGTTTCTCCTCTAGATCGATTTTCAGTGGTGCTTAGGCGAAGCCCTTCTGGAATAGCTCCACCACCATCGCGCAACACCGTCGCGCTGTCAGAGAACTCATCTACCTGTCCGCTCCCTCTTGCTGGATCAAGAAGGTGGAGATCATCATCGAGCTGTACGTGTGTTAAACGCGGAGGTGCCGTCCGTTCGGCGCTAGATCGGAAGGACCGTGATCAAGATCGCGAGACGGATCATGATGAGATCGTGGGACGGATCATGATGAGTTCGCGGGACGGATCGTGATTGGATCGCGGGATGGATCGTGATGAGATCGCGGGATGCTCGGTGATTTGGATCGCGAAGACGTTCGACTACACCAACCGCGTTTCTTAACGCTTCCTGCTTAGCAATCTACAAGGGTATGTAGATCCACTCTCCCTCTCGTAGATGCTCATCACCATGGATAGATCTTGCGCATGCGTAGGAATTTTTTTGTTTCCCATGCAGCGTTCCCCAACAGTGGCATCATGAGCTAGGTCTATGTGTAGATGAGATCTCGAGTAGAACACAAAGAGTTTGTGTGCATTGATGCTTATATTTCTTCCTACCTTGGTCGTGTTTTGGTTCAGTGGTATTGTGGGATGAAGCGGCCCGGACCAACCTTACTTGTACACTTACGAGAGACCAGTTCTATCGACTGACGTGTAACCTTGTTGCACAAAGATGGCTGGCGGGTGTCTGTTTCTCCTACTTTAGTTGGATCGGATTCGACAAAGGCGGTCCTTGAGAAGGTTGAAAAGCAACTTATGTATCACCGTTGTGGTTTCTGCGTAGGTGAGAATTGTTCTTTCTAGATACCCGTAGCAGCCACGTAAAACATGCAACAACAATTAGAGGACGTCTAACTTGTTTTTGCAGGGTATGTTGTGATGTGATATGGCCAATTACATGATGAGATATATGTGATGTATGAGATAATCATGTGTTGTATAGAATATCACGACTTGCATGTCGATGAGTACGACAACCGGCAGGAGCCATAGGGTTGTCTTTAATTATTGTATGACATGCGTGTCAATCATTGAGCGCTATGTAATGCTTTACTTTATCGCTAAACGGTAGCAATAGTAGTACAAGCACGATGGGCGCGACAACCCCGATGGTGACACGTTGATGGAGATCATGGTGTCGTGCCGGTGATGATGGAGATCATGCTGGTGCTTTCAAGATGGAGATCAAAATCACAAGTTGATGGCGATATCATGTCACTTATGATTTGCATGTGATGTTAATCCTTTTGTGCACCTTGTTTTGCTTAGGACGACGGTATCATTATAAGGTGATCCCTCACTTAATTTCAAGATAAATTGTGTTCTCCCCGAGTGTGCACCGTTGCGAAAGTTCGTCGTGTCGAGACACCACGAACATGAGTTCACATACAACGGGTGCAAGCCAGTGTTGCACATGCAGAACACTCGGGTTAAACTTGACGAGCCTAGCATGTACAGACATGGCCTCGGAACACAAGAGACCGAAAGGTTGAACATGAGTCATATAGTAGATATGATCAACATGATGATGTTCACCATTGAAACCACCTCAACTCACGTGATGATCGGACTTGAGTTGGTGAACTTGGATCATGTATCACTCGGATGACTGGAGGGATGTCAATTTGCGTGGGAGTTCTTAAGTAATATGATTAATTGAAGCCATTATCATGAACATAGTCAGTAGTGTGTTTGCAAAATTATGTTGTAGATTACTAGCTCACGCTGTAGCTCCCTTGAATTTCTATATGTTCCTAGAGAAATAGAGTTGAAAGATGATGATAGGAATATTGCGGACTCGGTCCGTGATCTAAGGATTGTCCTCATTGCTGCACAGAAGGCTTATGTCCTTAATGCACCGCTCGGTGCGCTAAACCCTCTAGCATAGTTTGTAGATGTTGTGAACATCTGACAGACACGTTCTGATGACTACTTGATAGTTTAGTGTCTCATGCATTACGGCTTAGAATTGAGGCTCCAAACCGTTTTGAACGTCATGGAACATATGAGATGTTCTAAGTGCTGAAATTAGGATCTCAGGCTCATGCCCGTGTTGCAAGATATGATATCTCCAACAAGATTCGTTGTCTGCAAGATGAAAGAGAATATCTCAATTGTTGAGCATGTGCTCAGATTGTCTGGGTGCTACAATCACTTGAATCGAGTGGGAGTTGATCTTCCAGAATAGATAGTGATTGATATAGTTCTCCAAGTCACTGTCACTAAGCTACTAGAACTTGGTGATGAACTATAAAATGCCAGGGATAGAAATAATGATCCCTGAACTGTTCACGATGTTTGACACCGCGAAGGTAGAAATCAAGAAGGGGCGTCAAGTCTTGATGGTTAGTCAAACCACTAGTTTCGAGAAGGGCAAGAGCAAGGAGGGAAACTTGATGGATAGCAAGTCAGTTGCTGCTCCAGTGAAGCAACCCAAAGTCTAACCCAAACCCGAGACTAGGTGCTTCGATTATGAGGAGAGCGGTCGCTGAAGCGGAACAACCCTAGATACTTGGTAGATAAGAAGGCTCGCAACATCGACAGAAGTATATTTGATATACGTGTTATTGATGTGTACCTTGCTAGTACTCCTAGTACCACCTGGGTATTGGATACTGGTCGGTTGCTAAATGTTAGTAACTCGAAATAAAAGCTACGCAATGAACGGAGAACTAGCCAAGGGTGAGGTGACGATGTGTGTTGGAAATGTTTCCAAGGTTGATGTGATCAACATTGCACGCTCTCTCTACCTTCGGGATTAGTGACGAACCTAAATAAATGTTATTTGGTGTTTTGCATTGAGCATGAATGTGATTAGACCGTGTTTATTGCAACACGGTTATTCATTTGAGTTAGAGAATAATGGTTATTCTGTTTACATGAATAATACCTTCAATGGTCATGCACCTAGTGAGAATGGTTTGTTGAATCTTGATTGTAGTAATACACATGTTCATAATATTGATGCCAAAAAGATACAAAGTTAATAATGATAGTACCACATACTTGTGGCATTGGCGCTAAATGTCATGTTGGTATAAAGCGCATGAAGAAACTCCATGCTGATGGATCTTTGGAATCATTCGACTTTGAATCGGTTGAGACATGCGAACCATGCCTCTTGGGCAAGATGACTAAGGACCCCGTTTTCCGGTTTGATGGAGCGGGCAAGTGACTTATTGGAAATGATACATGTTGGTGTATGCAATCCAATGAGTCTTGTAGCGTGCGGTGGATATCGTTATTTTCTTACCTTCACTGATGATTTGAGTAGATATAGTGTATATTTACTTAATGAAACACAAGTACGAATCATTTGAAAAGTTCAAGCAAATTCAGAGTGAAGTTTAAGATCATCGTGACAAGAAGATAAAAATGTCTGCGATATGATCGTGGAGGTGAATATCTGAGTTTCGAGTTTGGCATACAACTTTAGACAATGTGAAAGTTGTTTCACAACACACACCACCTGGAAGACCATAGCGTGATTGTGTGTTCGAACATCATAGTCATGCTCTATTGGATATGGTGCGTGCTATGATGTCTCTTATCGCTTTGCTACTATAGTTTTGGGGTTATGCATTAGAGACAACTACATTCACTTTACATAGGGCACCATCTAAATCCGTTGAGATGACACCGTCTGAACTATGGTTTGATAGAAACCTAAGCTGTCATTTCTTATTGTTTGGGGCCGCGACGCTTATGTGAAAAAAGGTTTGGGGCCGCGATGCTTATTGTTTGGAGCTCGAACCCAAAGCGGAAAAATGCATCTTCATAGAATACCCTAATAATACTTCGGTATACCTTCTATCTCAGATCCAAGTGCAAAGTGTTTGTTGCTAAAATGGGTCCTTTCTCGAGAAAAAGTTTCTCTTGAAAGAATTGAGTGGGAGGAAGATAGAACTTGATGAGGTTGTTGAACCTTTGTTTCAACCAGAGAGTAGCGCAGCGTAGAAAGATGTTTCTGTGGAACCTACATCAGTTGAAGAGGAAATAAATGATGATGATCATGAAGCTTCGGATCAAGTTACTATCGAACCTCGTAGGTCGACAAGGATGCGTACTGCTCCTGAGTGGTACGACAACCCTGTCTTGGAGGTCATTTTGTTGGACAACGACGAACCTACGAGATATGGAGAAGCAATGATGGGCCCGAATTCTCACAAATGGTTAGAGGCCATGAAATCCGAGAAAGGATCCATGTATGAAAACCAAGTATAGACTTTGGTAGACTTGCTCGTTGGACGGCAGGTCGTCGAGTACAAATGAACCTTTGAGATGAAGACACACGCTGATGGTAAATGTCACCATTTATAAAGCTCGACTTGTCACAAAGAAGTTTCCGACAAGTTCAAAGAGCTGACTGTGATGAGACTTTCTCACACGTAGTGATGCTAAAGTATGTAGGAATTATGTTAGCAGTTGCTGCATTTTTCAATTATGAAATCTGGTAGATGGATGACAAAACATCGTTTCCCTAACAGTTTACTTGAGGAAAGGTTGTATGTGATGCAACCAGAAGGTTTTGTCAGTCCTAAGGATGCTAAAAGGTGTGCGAGCTCCAACAATCCATCTAAGGGCTGGAGCAAGCATCTCGGAGTTGGAATATACACTTTGACGAGGTGATCAAAGTTTTGTAGTTTATACAAAGTTTACGAGAAACTTGTATTTACAATAAAGTGAGTCGGAGCACTATAGAATTTCTGATAAGTATATGTGGATGACATATTGTTGATCGGAAATAATGTAGAATTTCTGGAAAGCATAAACGGTTGTTTGAAAAGTGATTTTCAAAGGAAGACCTGGATAAAGCTACCTAATTGTTGAGCATCAAAATCTATAGAGATAGATCAAGATTCTTGATGAGACTTTCAATGAGTACATACCTTGACAAGATTTTGAAAGAGTTCAAAATGGATCAGTCAAAGAAAGAGTTCTCGCCTGATTTGTAAGGTGTGAAGTTGAGTGAGACTCAAAGCTCGACAACGGTAGAAGAAAGAGAAAGGACAAACATCGTCCCCTATGCCTTAGCCATAAGCTCTGTATAGTATGCCATGTTGTGTACTGCACTTGTGTGTGCCTTGCCATGAGTCCGTCAAGGGGTACAAGAGTGATCCAGGAGTGGATCACTGGACAGCGGTCAAGATTATCCTTAGTAACTAAAAGACTAAGGACATGTTTCTCTATTATGGAGGTGATAAAGAGTTCATCGTAAAGAATTACGTCGATTCAAGCTTTAACACCAATCCGTATGACTCGTAGTAGCAATCTGGATATGTATAGTGGAGCAGCCATTTGGAATAGTACCAAGTGGAGTGTGGTAGCAGTGTTTATAGTTTGACATAGGGATTTGCAAAGTACACACAGATCGGAATGTCGCAGACCCATTGAATATAAGACCTCTCTCACATGCAAAGCATGATCGAGCCCCAGAACTCATTGGGTGTTAGATTCATAACAATGCGAATCACATGGTGATGTGAACTAGATTATTGACTCTAGTACAAGTGGGAGACTGTTGGAAATATGCCCTAGAAGCAATAATAAATTAGTTATTACCATATTTCCTTATTAATAATAATCGTTTATTATCCATGCTATAATTGTATCGATCCGAGACTTAGATGCATGTGTGGATACATAGACAAAACCATGTCCCTAGTATGCCTCTAATAGACTAGCTCGTTGATCAAAGATGGTTAAGGTTTCCTAGCCATGGACATGAGATGTCATTTGATAACGGGATCACATCATTAGGAGAATGGTGTGATGACCAAGACCCAAACTACAAACTTGACATGCAGAAAACAGTAGCAGTAAACTGACACGATCATATGCTACGTTTGTAGTTTGGGTCTTGTCCATCCCATCATTCTCCTAATGATGTGATACCGTTATCAAATGACATCTCATGTCAGTGGCTAGGAAACCTTAGCCATGTTTGATCAACGAGCTAGTCTATTAGAGGCATACTAGGGACATGGTGTTGTCTATGTATCCACACATGTATCTGAGTTTCCGATTAATAATATTATAGCATGGATTATAAATGATTATCATGAACAAGGAAATATGATAATAACTAATTTATTATTGCCTCTAGGGCATATTTCCAACATAAGGACTGTGTGTCCTCTGGTTTAAATACCAGGCCGTTCCAAACCAGAAGTACGACTGTCATAGCAGTTGGAACTAGGTCATCAAACCACTGTCTTCATTGAGCTACCTAGTTGTATTTCCTCAACCCTTTCATTTCCTCATATACCTGTTGATGAAATCGATCCTTACTGTTTGAAGAATTTGATTGAAGACTTTCACAATTTCCTCACCTCAAATTCTTCAAGTTACCTTGTTCCTCACCTGCTTATCCTGTATCACGCTACTTGTAATCTGTGCATGTTTTATTTCATCATGATGAATATTGTGTCGCTATGTTTCTCATGCACTTGAGTACTTATTCTTCTGCTAGTTATTCATCACATTTCAAATTCCTCAAGTGATGAATTTGTAAAATCCCCTATTCACCCCCCTCTAGTCGATATAACGCACTTTCACAATGGCATCTTCATCTCTCAGGAGAAATACCTCAAGGATGTTCTGAGGAAATTCAACATGCAAGACTGCAAAGGTGTCAAAACTCCAATGCCTTCAAATGGACACCTTTGCACTGACGAAAATGGTAAAGATTTCGATCAGAAAGTATATCGCTCCATGATTGGCTCTCTATTATATCTATGTGCATCTAGGCAAGATATTATGCCGAGTGTTTGCATGTGTGCCCGATTCCAAGCAACACCGAAGGAATCACACCATAAGGCTGTGAAACATATTCTCCGGTACTTAGCTCACACACCAACGCTTGGATTATGGTATCCCAAGGTCTCAAATCTTCACCTTGTCGGATACTCAGATGCTGACTTTGTTGGAGATCGTGTGGGTCGCAAGTCAACCACTGGCACATGTCATTTCCTTGGACGATCCTTAGTTTGTTGGTCTTCGAAGAAGCAGAATTTGCTGTCACTATCTACTGCTGAAGCTGAGTACATTGCCGCTAGTTCATGTTGCACTCAGTTACTGTGGATGAAGCAAACCCTCAAGGACTATGGCATCAAGGTGAAGAATGTGCCTCTCTTTTGCGACAATGAGAGCACTATCAAGATTGCTTACAACCCAGTTTAGCACTCCAAGACCAAGCACTTCCAGATTCGTCATCATTTTCTTTGAGATCATGTACTCAAGGGCGACATCTCCATCGAACACGTGGACATTGAAGAACAACTAGGTGATATATTCACTAAGCCCTTGGATGAAAAGAGATTTTGCAAGTTGTGGTGTGAGCTAAATATCTTAGAATCTTCGAATGTTCTTTGAACACACACACATCCTAACACTTATGCAATATTAATGACTTAGATGTGCAACACACGAAGTACCGTTTTTCTTCAATCAATGAAGAATAACCCTCTAAGTGTGAAGAAATTAATGAAGAATTTGATTCACAGAACCCTACGACAATTGTACGCGGTGTCTGCAATCATCATCCTTTTACGGTGGGTCACGCCACCAACCATAGTTGAAATTCTTCAAAGTTGCGGTTTTCGCCATTTTGCAAATTCTTCAATTTTTCAAATTCCTCAAGTTTGCAAATTCTTCAAACTATGCAACTTATGTTCTTCATTAACTATGTATATATATTTGAGTTTTCAATGTCATCAACAACATTCTCTTATTGCTAATTCTTCAAGTTGATTTTCATCTAAGTGAATGTGATCGGACCCGTTCCCCCTCTATTCTAAACTCAACCCAGTCTGTTCACAAATTCTTCATATGCGTTCTACTTTGAAACTCGTTCAACGTCTTCCCTAAGTCCTTGTCAGCTGAAGAATTTGCAAACGGAAACTTTAAAAATTTCAACTTTCAATTTTTGGCGCTTCTCGCTCAAACCATTTCGGTTCCCATGACTAGATAACCCACGATCCCCCACTATCTCCACTACATAGTACGTGGTTGACACATGTCGTGTGGAGAGCAAAGGTCAGGGGCAATCTGGTCCAAAATCTTCGGGCCAGTTGGTTTTACTTCTAATATAAATACCCCTTCCCTTCCCCCTTGCTCGAGTTACTCCTCACTTCCCTCTCTCCCGAGATCAGACCTAGCACCGCCACTAAAATCATCCTCGCCAGAGATGAAAAGCTTCACTGCCTTGACCTCCCCATGGCCGTACTCACGCTGGCCGTGGAAATCTTCACTCCTCCGCCGCCGTAGTTGTCTTCCGTCGCCAAGTTAGGGTGCGGGAGATCTGGGCGGACGAACTTCTCACTTTAACCTCTCAGTTCGTTGTGTCCTTCGTCGGGGTAATTAAAATCTAATTTTACTACCCTACTTTGATCTTCATGATTTTCACAAAATTCTCAGAAGGTGTTTATTTTTCAAGAATCATCTTGTTAAACACCTCATATGTTTCATTCCCTGGATGTGTTTCTCTGAGTTATGATTTTATTCAAGATTCCTCAATTGTGTGGATCCCCGAATTTGCACAACTCTAGAACCTAAGACAAGAACACTTAGTGAAATTCCTCAAGACATCTATGGTCAAAATCCTCAACTTGATGTATTTTGAAAATTTCTGAGAACGCATATGACCTCTTCAAATTCTTCGCACATATACTCAGTTCATAGGTACAAAATGCCTGCTGATGAATCACTAGGTTCTCATCAACTTAACTCATTTGCGGTGTTCCTTGAAGAAAAATTGCATACATCTTCAGAATCATCAAAAGTTCAAAGCCATCAAGTGAAGAAAATGGCTGATGGCAAAACACCTCAGAAGGGTGGAAACAAGGCTGAACAAAACATTGCATTTGAAATCCCTGAGCATATATATGTTGGATACTGCACTCCTGATGAAGCCATTCATGGGAAGGAAACAAAAGATCAATGGAAAATCAGAATTCAGAGGATTGAAAGGAGGTGTGTGAAGGAATGGAGAGAATACCGTTATGTCACCCCAAAATACATGAAGAAGTTCGCCCTCAAACCTCCTTGCAGAAGGGCTCCTCCTGCTGCTAATCAAGAAGTTGATCCAACCAGCATTGCTCGTGGTGAGGACTTTCCTTACGAATGGGCAAAATATCAGAAAAGCTCTAGAGGATTTCCAAAGGAGTAGTGAAGAAATTCAATGAAGACTCTGCTACTGCTGGAGCGGCTTCCTCGGCTGCTGCCTCTACCTTTGCTAATGTTGAGCCGAAGAAGTCAACATCAAAGGCAATGTCCTCAACCTCAATGCCCTCACGGCCATGTTCTTCAAAGTCTACTTCAAAGTTCTCACAGCAAAAACCTCAAGCAACTTCCTCAAAGGTTGCACCAATACCTTTAGTGGTTGCACAATCATCAGTTGATGCCACAAAGTTCTCAACTGCTATACATCTTGCAACATGTAGAGGACTGTTGGCTTCTCAATTGCTTCAAGGGCTTCCGCAAGTTCATCAACCCAAACATATTCATCAAACAGTCCTTCTGTGCTGAAGAAGAAGTCTAATGTTGGATGGGGTACTTGCCCAAGTCCTCATCCAAAGAAAGTTGTGTTCCAAGTACCTTCAAATTCTTCAAATGATGAAGCTGACGATGAGGAACTTGAGGAAATCATCAGAAATAAGCAAGAGAGAGTGGCTCAAGCAAAGGGCACTGAAATTCCTCTCTTGCTGGACCCGAAAACTATGCTGAACTTCGTTGATATCTGGCACAAGGATCCCAACACTCCACTTGATGATTTGAAACTACCTCCTGGTCTGTATCATGTCCTCACTGCTTTCATCGCTGAAGAAAAATGGAAGTATGAACAAGCAAGGAAGGTCAAGAAAATTTTGTACAAGAAGGAGCACTTCTTGAAAAGCAATGTTCTGAAGCTAACTCCGGAACAACTGGTGTCTATGCAAACTGAGATCAAAGGACTCAACGATGAATTTGATTGCTACTATGTTGATTGGCAAGGAGCCAAGGTCCGTTTTGTCAAAGTGTCTGACAAAGCAATCAAGGACCACAACAGGAGGGTTGCAGCTCGAACGCAACCACAAATTCTTGAGGCTGGAACATCTGCTTAGCCTGCTGAAGAAATTGCAAGCGCAGCTGAAGAAATTCAGGCTGCTGAAGAACATGCGAGGGCAACCTCCACAGTTGCGCGTGAAAAAATTGCCAGGCGAGCTGAAGCTTTTGCTGGCCCTGAAGAAATTGAGACTACAAGGGTGACTGCATCAGTCGTGCCTGAAGAAATTGCCCCATCTTCACCCCCTACTGAAACTGCAAAGTTTTCAAGGGTGAATAATATCGACCTTCCTTCTACATCAGAAGTAAAGAAAACAAAGACGGTGGATAAGAAAGCTGCAAAGAAAAGAAAAGCATCAACTTCAGATTCCTCGGCTATGAAGAAGTTGAAGACTATGCCAAGTTCTTCAACTGAGTCCATTGATGCTACATCAATATCCTCCATGCCTACCCATGAGATTGTTCCATTTCGTGTTGACTATGTCATCCCAAATGAAGAAGATGAAGAAAATCATTATGCTGCTTCCTCGGAGAAAATTGATGAAGAAAAAGAGGTGGAAACAAATGCTTCAAACCCTCTGGTATCGTTGCCCCAGCCTCAGTTAACTGCTGAAGAGGTTGTCGTTAAAGAAATTGAAGAGGATGTGGACATTGGAAATACCACTCCATTGATTAATGATGAATATTGGGAAGCTGCACACCCCAATTCACCAGACTTGTACATAATAATATGCACCCAAGTGTAATGAGAGTAATCATCAACGATGACAAAGCCATAAAAACTTGAAGAAGTTGTCAGTGTGGAGTACTGAGTAGGGCCAAAGAGGTCCATGTGAAGCAATTCGAAGGGTCGATTTGTGGTCATGATTGTCTTCGAGGGATGCTTGGATCTGGTCATCTTCACAGACTCACATGCACCACAGAGGTGGTCCTTGAGGAATTTGACACCTTCAATGCCAATGACGTGCTTTTTCTTGACAAGCATGTGCAAGTTGCTCATACCAGCATGTCCAAGTCGTCGATGCCATAGCTAGCCTTCTAAGGACTTTGCAAGTAGGCATGTGGCAGGCTAAGGACCTGTAGAGAAATCAACAATATATAAGTCTCCTCTCCTGAAGCCTTCAAAGACTTTGGAATTGTCAGATTCCATGATGACAACACAACGATATTTTCAAAATATGACAACCAATCAAGATCACAAAGCATTGAGATAGACACAAGGTTGAACCCGAGGGATTCGACAAGCATCACCTTATACATGTGTCGGTCCTTTGAGATTGCAACCTTAACTAGACCCAATACCTTGCTTTTTGCCTTCGTTAACATAGGTGATATGCTTTAGATGAGACGGAGCAAGTGGCAAATTCATCAGTAGATTCTTGTCACCAGTCATGTGGTTTGTGCATCCACTATCGAGGACCCACTCAATAGCTTTTGGAGATTCATCCTGCAAATGAATTAATACAACTTATGAACTCATATGCTTTAGAGTGAAGAATATGACATCAATTTAATCAGACAAAATTTCATCACACAACATAGTAAGTAAAGTAGTGTGAGGACGCGAGAAATGAGGAATTCATTTCTACATGATTAGCTTGCGTCCTTCCAAGCATTTCCTCGGGTCTCCAGCAAATTTATCAGATGTTCAAGTTCATCTGGAGACCTGACCATACATAAGAAATTAGTTCAATTTCTTTACCACCCACATCTGTAGGGGTGGCTAAGAGTTCATCATTCTACGAGCACCATATGAGAAGTTCAAGCTAGTGCGCTTTGTTTCACAGGACAAGGGTTAGAGTACTCATATGAATAACAGAGAAATTCTTCAAGGACTTATGAACATAACGATTTGAAGAATAATGCACATATTCAGAACTCTTAAATTTTCCCTGCGAAACAGATACATTAGCAAGAGAATGATATTTTTGACCATTTGAGGAATTTGGTCCAAGTGAAGACTTTGGTCCATATGAGGAATTTGATCCGGGATTCCTGTTCTTCATGAGTGGTGTCGTGAGGACATTCACTTGAAGATTTTGTAGGCAACTCTTGGGAACCCAGATTTTCTTCATAGGTGAACCGTTCATGCAGTTAGTTCCAACAAATCTGGCAAATACTTTACCTTTCTGATTTTTGAAGAATTTGTAGTTTGAGTCAAGTGACTCATCAGAGGAATATGAAGTTTCACAAGTAAAGCGAGATAAAGTGGATGTATCTACATGATGTCCTTTTGCAGCAACCCATGAGGTCTTGGGGTACTACTTAGGTGTCTAGTAGGATCCATCCGCATTGATTTTCCTCTCAAATGCAACACCCTCTTTCCTAGGGTTCCTACTCAGAATCTGCTTTTTGAGGATATCGCAAAGGGTTTAATGCCCTTTGAGACTTTTGTACATGCCTGTCACATACAATTCCTTCAACCCTGCATTTTCGTCAGTGATACTTGTGGTATCCTCACATGAGGAATGTGTGACCACTTTAATAGTTGAAGAATTTGCAGCAATAGAAGCATTTGAATATTCATTTTAATAGTTTCACGTTCGATGCATTTCAAACAAGGTGGAACAAATTCTTCCTGAGCGGTACTGATCTATTGAGCCAGCAAGGAATCGTTTTCCCTTTGGAGATCCTCATGAGACACTCTTAGTTTCTCAAGATCTTGCTTTCTTTGAAGAAATTCATAAGAAAGCTTCTCATGATCGGCTAAGAGTGCATTATGATGACTCTGAAGGTTATCATACTTCGTCTAAAGACTTTTGAGATCGTCAGATAGAGTTTGAGTCCAATCCACTTCCTCATTCAATAGATCATTGCTTTTGTCTAGCATTTTCTGAAGCTTTTCAAGTGCACCATGTTGCCTAGTAGCAATATTGGCAAGTTTGGCATAGCTAGGTTTCACATATTCATCAGATTCACCATCACTTGATTCAGAGGAGGAGTGATGCTTATGTACCTTGGAACCTTTGGCCATGAAGCAATAGGTGGGATCATAATCATCATTGCTGATGTCAGAATCGTTGGAGTAGTCATTTTATTCGTCGTTGAAGATGGACTTGCTAACGAAAGCTATAGCGAGAGCAAGTCTAGCGACACCAGATTCAGATTCCACCTCAGATTCTTCCTCTTCTTCATATTCTTCATATTCTTCTTCTGACTCCATTTCCTTGCCAATGAAACCAGAGCCTTTCTATAACCATTCATCTTGTGCGTTGAGGACTTTGAAGATGAGGACTTTGCAGATGAGAACTTTGAAGATTTCTTCTTTTTCTTCGAGTCATCAGAACTGTCGTCGTTGTACTTCTTTTCTTCTTCTTTGATTCTTTTTCCCAAAGAGGACAGTCATAGATGAAGTGACCAGATTTCTTGCATTTGTGACAAGTTCTCTTCTTGTAGTCATCGGAGGAATCTGATTTCCTCAAGCCACTCTTTGATGACTTTTCAAATCCACCTCTCCTTGAGAACTTCTAGAATTTCCTCACGAGCATTGCCAGCTCCTGACTCGGTTCTTCAGGATCACCAAGGCTACTATCAGAATCTTCGCCTTTGGATGACGAAGTTGCTTTTGCCTTTAGAGCACGAGATCTTCCATAGCTTGGTCTGTAGAGGTCTCTCTTCTGATCTTGTTGGAATTCATGAGTATTGAGTCTCTCAAGAATATCAGCAAGATCAAGTGACTTGAAGTCTCCACGCTCTTAAATAATCAAAGCCAGAGTATCGAATGAGGAATCAAGAGATCTTAGTAGTTTCTTCACCACTTCGTGGTCGGTGATATCTGTAGCACCTAGTGCTTGAAGCTCATTGGAGATATCAGTGAGACGATCAAAAGATTTTTGAAAATTTTCATTGTCGAGTCTCTTGAAGTGGTTGAAGAGATTGCGAAGAACATCAACACGAGAGTAACATTGAGTGGAAACACGTTTGTGGACTTTGGACAGTCTATCACAGATAAGCTTAGCAGAATCCAAAGCACTCACTCTGCCATACTGACCTTTGCTCAGATGGCCACATATGATATTCTTCACTTGAGAATCGAGTTGCTTGCATTTCTTCGTATCAGCAGCAATAACTGTCGGAGAAGTGTGGGGAACACCATTTTCCACAACGTACCAGAGATCGTTGTCAATAGGTTCAAGATGCATGCGCATCTTGTTCTTCCTTTAGGGGTAATCCGTCCCATCGAAGGTAGGACATCCCGCGGAAATCTTGATCATACCTGCAGTCGACATAACTAGAACTCTAGGCGGTTAAACCAAAATCACACAGAACAAGGGAGTACCTTGCTCTGATACCAATTGAAAGTGTGTTATATCGACTAGAGGGGGTGGTGAATAGGCAATTTTTACAAATTCATCAATTGAGGAATTTGAAATGTGACGAATAACTAGCAGCAGAATAAGTACTCAAGTGCATGAGAAACATAGTGACAACATAGTCATCGTGCTGAAATAAAACATGCACATATTACAAGTAGCGTGATACAGGATAAGCATATTGAGGAACAAGGTAATTTGAAGAATTTGGGGTGAGGAAATTGTGAAAGTCTTCAGTCAAATTCTTCAAACAATAAGGATCAATTTCATCAACAAGTATATGAGGAAATGAAAGGGTTGAGTAAATAGAACCAGGTAGCTCGATGAAGACAGTGGTTTGATGACCCAGTTCCAACTGTTTTGACAGTTGTATGTCTGGTTTGGAGCGGCCTGGTATTTAAACCAGAGGACACACAATCCTTACCGTATTCTCCTTGAGATAAGGTCACAAAGTCCTTGCCCAACACTCGTGGTAAGTCTTCAGGGTTGACTTCCAAAACCCTCACAAACTGGTCACCCGACGATCCACAATTGACTGCTGGATGCTCTAGACCAATGTCACTCCGTGATCCCCAATTGACTGCAAGATGCACTAGACCATGACGCCTAACCGTCCGGAAGATACACAGTCTTCAAAGGTAACAAGCATAGGTTCCACACAAGAACAATCTCTTCAGTGTTGCTCAATCACTTTGGGTTTGGTGGTTTGGATTTGGGTTTTTCCACACTGATGATTTTCTCTCAAAGTCCTCGGAGGATGGGTTGCTCTCAAATGACAAGTGTTAGTTCTCTCTCGGAGCAGCCAACCAACTAGTGGTTGTGGGGGTGGCTATTTATAGCCAGGGTGCAACCTGACATGATAAGACATAAATGCCCCCAAAGATATGACCGTTATGTGGATAAGATGATTGGGGACAGCTGGCGCGAAGCACAACAACGGTCGAAATTTCGAACTATGAAAGTCCTGAGGCTTATCATTTTCCTCACTTGTAGGCAATTCGCACTGGCGAAATCCTAACTCCTCAGTCAGACCAATTTCATCTGTGACCAGAAGAACTTCGTCTTTGTTACTGAAGAACTTGACTGAACTGCAAGAGATTTCGAAAGAGGCTTCACTCAAAGGATTGGATAGGTCGAGGCTTGTGGAGTTGAGCATCAGTTGGAAATTTTCCTTAGTATTACCTTCACCCCCTTTAACAGTACGGTGTTTCCTATGACTCAAAGAAAGGAAATGAAACTACAAAAACAAAAGTCTGCACACTTCATAGTCCTCGTTCAGATCTTCAAGGTCACGCCAACTTCTTCATCTTCAAAGTCTCTAGGGAATACCAAAGTCTTCACCAAAGTCTTTAGCTGTAGACATATTTTTAGGGGTCGATAATCTCCGAATATATCAAACTCCTCATCGACTTATAGAGCCTGTGTAGACTCACAAACACATTAGTTCCTTAACCTATAAGTCTTCAATACACCAAAATCACTAAGGGGCACTAGATGCACTTACACATTGTCTTGTTGACGAATTTGAAGACCTAAGAAGAATTTCAACCCCCCCATCATAGAAATTTGATATTCTTCACTCATCATATAGGCAAATTCATCACTGTAACGTTTGTTAGTACAACCAAAGATAATACCGTCTACATATATTTGGCACACAAATAATTCATTGTCATAGGATTTAGTGAAAAGAGTTGGGTCGAGTGAACCGGATTTGAAGCCTTTCTTCATGAGGAATTCCTTCAGAGTGTCATACCACGCCCGAGGGGTCTGCTTGAGGCCATAGAGGGACTTGTTGAGTCTGAAGACTTTGTCAAGATGCTTAGGGTCTTCAAAACCTAGGGTTTGATCAACATATGCTTCTTCCTCAAGCTTACCATTAAAGAATGCACTTTTCACATCCATTTGATATAAGATGATATCATGATGGTTAGAATAAGCAAGCAATATGTGAATAGCTTCAGGTCTAGCAACATGTGCAGAAGTTTCATCAAAGTCAATTCCCTCAACCTGTGTGTAGCCCTGAGCTACAAGACGAGGCTTATTCCTCACCACTAGGCCATTTTCATCTTTCTTGTTGCAGTAGATCCACTTGGTATCTATGATGTTATCCTTGCGAGGATCAGGACGCTTGACAAGTTCCCACACGTTGTTGGGCGTGAATTGATGCAATTCCTCTTGCATAGGTTGAATCCACTTAGGCTCCTTGAATTCTATGTCAACTTTGGTGGGCTCTATGATAGAAACTGTAGCGACCCGACCTGAAAGGTCGAATCTCCGGTGTTTCCGTACCATCCCAAGATCATGCTGGTACACACACGGTACATCAATGTATATATCAAAGGGAAATCACACATCGTTATATTAATCGAAATCTCATATCGAGTCCTTTATTACAATAAAAATTACAATAAAGTGGCCGAAAGCCAACTCATGAGAATATCTAAATCTTGCGGAAGCGTCGAAGGTAGATGAGTCCATCTGACTCCAAGGCATCTCACTGAGCATAGAACGTGTCCTCACTCCTGGTCGGAAAAGTTCTCTGCAACATGATACGTTGCAGCCATGTAGGTCAACATATGGAATATACTGGCAAAGTCACAAAAGAGGGGTGAAAAGATAATCATCTAGTCTACATGCTTATATGGCAGGTGGGATGGTAAGTTTTTGCGTAAAGCCAATTTTTCCTACATCAAGAGAGGGCTAAGCAGAATTATTACTAAGTTGGTTGATTAATGAGATGGTTCCACCAACCAATTCTCATACCCAAATTGTTAATACCCACATCATCATATTAATTGTGTTGATAATTCCGAATGTTTCAGTTCCTTTGGCTCAAGTCGTCCATGACCGTGGACACGGATAATCGATTAGGTTTGAGTACTCTGCAGAGTTTTGCACACGTTCTCCACAAGATTTGGTCGCCTCCGTTTGATTTCTCGCACTTCAGGGTGTTTGAGAAACGGATGACCAAAACATGGTCTTCCAAAGGGTTTCCCTGTGACTCTGTCGGTGCCCATCCTTTCCTACCGTTCTTCTACATCTCTTAGCACCGCCTGTCCAGGGTCACCACGATATCCAACCAAGCCAGAGCTCATAATGACTTGTGGCTGTGCAGGTAAGCCTTGGGTCTTGAAGCACCCATCCATTTCTTTGTGCCTGGGTGGATCTTTCCGCGTGAATACTGGCCATCTCCAGCATCACCTAGGCAATTCCACTGGTTTCTCCAGGGTGCCGTTCAACCATCATCCACCCAGAGGTATGTTGAAAACTCGGAGTCTTGAAATCTTGATCATTATGTAGGTCTTGAAATTATTAACTCTCTCAACTCTCATGAATCACACAACCAACCCCGTCTACTAATAGCATAGCAAAAAGTAAAACAACGTTTCCCGGGGCCAATGTGTCAAAGAGTTTGGGGGGGGGGGGTACCTACCACATGATACTACTACAATGTAACCAAGTTTCCAACTAACCTATCTTGCATGCAATTGGGGAAAATGGTAGAACTAATGCATATAAAACATGGGTAATCATGATCAAAGTGACTTGCCTGATTGATGATCTTCGTACTCGTGGGACTCTAAGTAACAAGCTTCGCACTCCGGATAATCTAACGAAGCAAACAAGCACTCAATAAGCATACAACAGAATATTGTAACCCACAAACATCAATCAAGAACTAGTAACCAGTCAAGACAAAACAATGCACAAATCACAAGTAAGGAAAACACACAAACACTACTAACATAATGAAACTATTGGTATTAACCAAAACAACAGTTGACAGCAAGACAACAATAAAAAATATTTTATTAATAAACAGAAGAAAATCAATTTAAGCTTGTTGAGAAAACTTTTGTAAAGTTTGTAAAAGTTTTGATAAACACTATATGAATCAACTATAGTTTTACTATCAAAAGAGCAAAACAAAACTTATTATTTATTAACAAAACATGTTCTTAACAGAAAAGAATTTTACAAATAAACTTGTCTTAGAAAACAGAATTAAATTATATAAAACTTTGTTGAAAAAAAACTATTACTAACTAGTTGTTTTAGTTCAAATAAACCTATTTGAAAAGAAGTTGTGATTCCTATATTAACAAAGAAATAACTAAACAATTTTATATTTTTTTATTAACAACAAGTAAAACACTAAATGTTTAAATCAACAGAACCTACTAAACAAATAAAAACCAAATTCTAATTTAAACTAATTAAAACTAAGTTAATTTAAATCATTCTAATTAATAGGCAGATTCTGTTTATAGCTAGAACACTAATCAAAATCATCCTAAAAAATTTCAAACTAAGCATAAAGGTAGTCCTAACTAAGACCAAACAGTAGCAAAAAGATTCATGTCAAAATCTATTTTCAAACTCTAGTTATTCAGATTTGAAGGTTTTAAGCAAATTTGATTCAATTCAAATTTTAGAGTTCAAATTTAAAATTTAAAAGTACAGTGTGAAACTAAATGAAAATTGTGAGCTATTGCAAAAAGAATCAACTCAAAACATTTAATAGATTAAAAGTTATAAGCAAAACAAAATTTGGATTCACTCTGTTAACTAAAACAAAAACAGAAAAGGGAAAAATCTACCGGACGGCCAGGGGGCTACGTGGTGCTTTCCTATTGGTTGCGGGCATGTGCGCGCGAGAGGTTACGGGCGGGCGACCGTACCTAAACAGAAAACGGTTCGGGAATAACCCGATCTAATCGCGGCCGTTGCGTCTGGATCGGAGGGAGGGGGTGAGTTCGAAGATTTTACTGGAGGGGGAAAGTGGACTCCGACGATGGTGGCAGCGGCCGGTGGTCGAGGACGTCGCCGGAGGTGGCTCTGGTGGTCGAATTGGAGCGCGGACGGGCTCAGACGGCGGAGGAGGTCCTCCGGTGCCGGTTGGTGGTGTCGGAGAAGGGCGAGGATGACCGAGGCGATGGCTACGGGCGATGAGAGTTCCGGTGGTGGAGTTACTCCGGCGAGGAATTGCGGCAGCCTTCCGGTGAGATAGTAGAGGGGTTTGGGGGGAAAATGGATGCGGGGAGTGGCCGGCTTATATAGGGGCGCTGGGGAGTGCGGGGAAGGAGAGAGGAGAGAGATCCGCGGGGAAGAAGAAACTGCCGGCGATGGATCTCCGGCGCGCGCGGGGAAGAAGAAAGGCGATCGAGCGAAGCAACAGTCGGTCGACGTGGGGCCCGGTGTCAGTGAGAGAGGAGGCGTCCGTTGCGCGTCGGTCGGCCGACCGGTAACGCTCTCGGCTTTTAAAGCCGTTGGGCCGGCCCGTTTAATACAGGAAACCGTTACCATTTCTTTTAATGATTTTCCAGCGACATTCAAATTTTTTTGAAACATTCAACCCGTTTATAAATATAGGGGTATTATATATCAAAATTAACAGAATAATAAATGCTACTTAATGAACATTTTTATTCTGTCATTTGAACACTTTGAAAAAAATAATATTTTCAGAAATTGCCTAATTGTTTTTAAATCCTTTTTGCAAATATTTTCAAAATAACTCCTGGTTATTTTTGTTCAAATAGATCACCGAGATGACCCTGGTGTGGAGTGTCATGTTACTCCCCTCTTATTTTGAACATTTTACCAAGATTTCAAATAGGTGAAAGCAACACATTGAAAGTAGAAAGGGGTTTCAGAATTTTTAGAAAGAACATTTCAACAATACAGGTATTCAAGCAATGATGATGATGGATGCATAGCTATATTTCATAACATTCCAAAATGAAATTTTGGGATGTTACAAACCTACCCACCTTAAGATGAATCTCGCCCTCGAGATTCGGGTTGGCTAGAAAATAGGTGCGGGTGGTCTCTACGAAGATCTTCTTCGCGTTCCCAGGTGGCTTCTTCCTCAGTGTGGTGACTCCACAGAACCTTACAAAACTTGATGATCTTGCTGCGGGTAACTCTGTTGTTAGTCTCAAGGATTCTGACAGGCTTCTCCTTGTAGGTCAGATCATTGTCAAGTTGTATGGCCTCTAGGGGCACTGTGTCTCTCAAAGGAATATCAGCCATCTCAGCATGGCATTTCTTCAGCTGGGACACATGGAAAACATCATGAACTCCGGATAATTCTTCCGGCAATTCCAACTGGTATGCAACTTCGCCTCTACGTTCAAGAATTTTGTAGGGGCATATGAATCTGGGTGCTAATTTTCCTTTAACACCAAATTCCTCGAAGCGGGGACACACGAAGATAAGCTCGGTCTCCCACTTCATACGTCACTTCTTTACGTTTTCTGTCAGCATAACTCTTCTGTCGAGATTGAGCTATTTTGAGTTTGTCACGAATCAACTTGACTTTCTCTTCCGAATCTCGGATAAGATTCGGGACCAAAAAGTTGTCGGTCTCCAACACCATCCCATGTCAACGGTGTTCTGCACCTCCTTCCGTATAAAGCTTCGAAAGGGGCCATCTTTAGACTGGTCTGATAACTGTTGTTGTACGAGAATTCTGCGTAAGGTAAATTGTCATCCCAACTAGATCCATAATCTAGCGCACAAGCTCTCAACATGTCTTCCAGAATCTGGTTGACTCTCTCAGTCTGTCCATCTGTCTGCGGATGAAAAGTTGTACTGAACTCCAGCCTTGTACCCAAAGTTTCATGTAACTGATGCCAAAACTTTGAGGTAAATTGTGTTCCTCTATCTGACACGATACTCCTCGGAACTCCATGCAGACATACGATCCTGGTCATATATATCTTGGCTAGCTTAGCACTGGTATAGGTGGTCTTCACTGGAATGAAATGAGCTACCTTGGTCAAGCGATCTACCACTACCCAGATGGAATCATAACCTGAACGGGTCCTAGGTAGTCCTGTGATGAAGTCCATACCAAGCTTTTCCCATTTCCACTCAGGTATCGGCAAAGGTTGGAGTAACCCTGCTGGTTTCTGATGTTCAGACTTTACTCGCTGACAAACATCACATATTGCAACGTGTTCCGCAATATCCTTCTTCATACCTGTCCACCAATAACTTTCCTTTAAATCCAGATACATCTTGGTATTGCCTGGGTGTATCGAGTAAGGGGAATCGTGGGCTTCCTGAAGTATCAACTTCCTGAGCTCTGGGTCATTGGGCACATAGATTCGGTTCTCAAACCACAAAGTTCCGTGTTCATCCTCACGAAAACCTTTAGCTTTACCATCTTCCATTCTCTGCTTTATCTCAGCTATCTCCTTGTCCGATTTCTGGGCTTCACGAATTCTTTCGGTCAAGGTGGACTGAATTTCCAGTGTAGCAACATATCCTCTTGGAACTATCTCTAGCTTGAGCTCTCTGAGATCATCGGCTAACTCTTGGGGTAATCCTCCCGCTGTGAGTGTATTTACATAAGTTTTCCGACTCAAGGCATCGGCTACCACATTGTCCTTACCTGGATGGTAATGTAATCTCATGTCATAGTCCTTGATTAACTCTAACCATCTCCTCTGTCTGAGGTTCAACTCCTTCTGAGTGAAAATATATTTCAGGCTCTTATGGTCGGTGTAAACATCACAACTATGTCCGATAAGGAAATGTCTCCAGGTCTTGAGTGCGTGCACTACGGCTGCTAGTTCCAAATCATGGGTGGCATAATTCAACTCATGAGGTCGTAGTTGTCTGGATGCATAAGCTACAACCTTTCCATCTTGCATGAGTACTCCTCCAAGTCCTTGACGTGAAGCATCACAATAAACCTGGAAGTCCTTCCGAATATTGGGCAAATTCAACACTGGGGCTGTGACCAAACGTTTCTTCAACTCCTGGAAACTGGCTTCACATTCCTCAGTCCAAACATACTTGGATTCTTTCTTCAACAACTCTGTCATGGGCTTGGCTATCTTTGAGAAATTCTCAATGAATCTCGGTAATATCCGGCAAGTCCGAGGAAACTGCGGATCTCCTTAACTGAGGTGGGTGACTTCCACTCGGTGACGGCTTCAACCTTAGCGGGGTCTATGGCTATTCCATCTCCGGAAATAACATGTCCAAGGAATCCGACTTCCGTCAGCCAAAATTCACATTTGCTGAACTTGGCATATAACTGATGCTCTCTTAGCTTCTCCAGAACTAAACGCAGATGTTCCTTGTGTTCTTCCTCGTTCTTGGAGAGTATCAAAATGTCATCGATGAACTCCACGACAAACTTGTCCAAATATTCCATAAACACCTTGTTCATCAAATTCATGAAGTAGGCAGGAGCATTAGTCAAACCAAAGGACATGACAGTATACTCATACAAGCCATACCTTGTGGTGAAAGCTGTTTTGGGTATATCCTGTTCACGAATCTTCAGTTGGTGATACCCTGATCGAAGATCGATCTTAGAGAATACTTTGGCGCCTACTAGCTGATCAAACAAGTCATTAATCATTGGCAGAGGGTACTTGTTCTTGATAGTCACCTTGTTCAAGGCACGATAATCGACTACCATTCTCAAGGTTTTATCCTTCTTCTCCACCAAAAGAACTGGGGCTCCCCAAGGTGAAGAACTTGGACGTATATAACCTTTGTCCAATAACTCCTTAATTTGCTTCTTGATTTCCAACAGATCATTTGCGGGCATCCGATAGGGTCTCTTGGAAATTGGTGTTGTCCCTGGCTGTAGCTCTATTAGGAACTCAATCTCCCTATCCGGTGGCATGCCTGGTAATTCTTCCGGAAATACATCCAGAAAGTCTTTTACCACAGGTACTTCCTCCTGAACAACTCCTGTGAGGGAATTTAACCGTGCACTCATCTGGGTGCGTCGGGATACATACTTAATCCTCTTGTTCTCCGGGGTGGTGAGTGAAACAGACTTGCTGGGACAATCAAGATTTCCTTCATACTTGGTCATCCAATCCATGCCTAGGATTACATCCAATCCCTGGGATTCTAAGACGATGAGGTCGGTGGGAAAACCATGGTTTCCTATGTGAAGTTTCAGGGCATGGCATCCTATTCCTGCCATCATCATACCTCCTGGGGAATTGACCTTAATGGGCTGACTAAGGGTTTTGGTAGGCAAACCATACTTATCCACAACTACCCTTGATATGAATGAATGAGTTGCACCAGAATCAAAAAGTACTGTAACTGGACGTGAATGCAATAAAAACTTACCAACCACAGTCTCGGGTTGATCATAGACTTCTTCCACGTCGAGGTGATTCACCTGGGCACGAGGAAAAGGGTTTGGCTTCTTGGCTGTGGAGTTGCCGTTTCCATTTCCCTGCTTGCTCTGGGGACACTCAGTAGCATAGTGCCCTGTCTTCTGGCACTTGAAACAGGTGATGTGGCTCAGATCCTTATGAGTAGGAACGTGACGGTGCTGGTTGTTGTTCCCATTCCCATTATCAGTCTTGAAATTGCCATGGTTGGGACGGGCATTCCCATTTCCTCCATGGTTGTGGCCTCCATGGTTGTGCACGGCATGAGTGTGCCTTCCAAACTTACCGGTCCCTGATCCGGTATTCCCTGAGTACGGGGAGTAGCGGGGCTTCTGATGAGCTCCAGAGTTAAACTTCCCTTGAGTGTACTTCCTCTTGCGGTTCTCAATTTGCTGCTGTTTACCCTCCAAGATGAGGGCCTTGTCCACCAGCTCTTGGTAGTTGTTGAAAGTAGCCACTACCAGCTACATGCTCAACTCATCGTTGAGTCCTTCCAGAAATTTCTCTTGCTTGGCCGCATCATCGGCCACGTCTCCTGGTGCATAACGTGCCAATGTGCTGAAGTCATCCACGTACTGGGCCACAGAGCGATTTCCCTGGCGCAAGTTGTGAAACTCGCGCTTCTTCAGACTCATGGCTCCAGCTGAAACATGTGCGGTGCGGAAAGCTTGCTGGAACTGCTCCCAAGTTACATCAGCAATAGGATATGTGGTGGTGTAGTTCTCCCACCATGAAGCTGTTGATCCATCTAGTTGATGTGCGGCAAATCGCACCTTCTCAGCATCAGTACATCCAACGGTGACGAGTTCTCTCTCCATCTTACGGAGCCAGTCATCTGCCACAATGGGTTCAGTGCTGCTGGAGAAAGTTGGAGGGTTCAACCTCAGAAAACGGGTGAGATTGTCAGTCTGGGGTGGATGGTGGTGGTTGTTGTTGTTCTGGTTGTTGGTCTGATTCTGGATCAATAGCTGCATCAGTGCATTCTGCTGCTGAAGGAGTTGCGTGAGTTCCGGCGGGAAGGTGAAGTCGGACTCACGTCGTGGAGGCATCTTGCTGTTTTCAGAGGGATGAGAATTAGAATAGAACAAGGGTCTAGAAGAAATTCACTACCCATATGCAATGCACAAACATATCATACCAAACACTCATTCATTTATTCAATCAATGTCAAACATCGGGAATACAAAACTCAATCAAACTACACATCGACCTACGCTCTTAACGTTGAAAATAAAAGATACATGGAGGGCATAACTAAAGTTTTCCTCAAAAGTTCATGGTGACTGAGTCTCCTCCAGTGGTGCTCTCCTCATAGTTATCATCGTCGCTGATGAAAGGAGCCAAGTCTCCCTCAGGATGAAGAGTTTCTCCCATGTCCATCTGTTCCTCCAGAGTGGCGATGCGAGTGTTCAGCTTGTCGATCCTCTCTAAGAAATCCTTCACCTCATATTCATGTTCATAGTTGGCTTCCCGCAAATCACCTTCAAGGTCAATCTCACAGTTCATCAGATTCTTGATTGTCTTCGTATCAGCACGAACTCGAAGCTCCAGAGTCCTGATGTGCGTCTCCAGGGTCTGGATATATGACATGGTGGTGTCGGTAGTGGGAGGGGTTATGATGTTTCCATGGACATCTCTGCGGCAAACCATGCTGAGTCCTGGTGAAATGGTTCCACCTCTGTATTCCTCCTGAATACGTCCAAGGGCACGATGAATGGCCATGTCTCTTCCAAGTATCCAGCTGGGTGCCACAAACTTGAAGTCGATGGGTTCCTTCCGATTCCCAAAGGTCTTCCCTGGGATGTGCACCTCGATCCTGTAGCGTCCATCTTGTGGAAATGACATGATAGGAGTCCCGGTGATGCTCGGCAAAGCAATCCTCACATCCTTGACGATCCTCATCAGCTCCTTACCAAAAGGCATCGTTGCGTCAGGCTGACAAAACTCCGTGATCAACACTGGGATGAAGGTGGCCATCTATAAATTTTGAAATAATCGGAGAGAAATCAGAAATGAGTAGATGAGAGTATAAGAATTTTAAAGACAAAGAGATACAATCCTAAGGCTTTCCAATCCTAGAGGTTACATCCTACGGTCAGCGTGTGCTCTGATACCATTTCTGTAGCGACCCGACCTGAAAGGTTGAATCTCCGGTGTTTCCGTACCATCCCAAGATCATGCTGGTACACACACGGTACATCAATGTATATATCAAAGGGAAATCACACAGCATTATATTAATCGAAATCTCATATCGAGTCCTTTATTACAATAAAAATTACAATAAAGTGGCTGAAAGCCAACTCATGAGAATATCTAAATCTTGCGGAGGCGTCGAAGGTAGATGAGTCCATCTGACTCCAAGGGCATCTCACTGAGCATAGAACGTGTCCTCACTCCTAGTCGAAAAAGTTCTCTGCAACATGATACGTTGCAGCCATGTAGGTCAGCATATGGAATATGCCGGCAAAGTCACAAAAGAGGGGTGAAAAGATAATCATCTAGTCTACATGCTTATATGGCAGGTGGGGTGGTAAGCTTTTGCGTAAAGCCAATTTTTCCTACATCAAGAGAGGGCTAAGCAGAATTATTACTAAGTTGGTTGATTAATGAGATGGTTCCACCAACCAATTCTCATACCCAAATTGTTAATACCCACATCATCATATTAATTGTGTTGAGAATTCCGAATGTTTCAGTTCCTTTGGCTCAAGTCGTCCATGACCGTGGACATGGCTAATCGATTAGGTTTGAGTACTCTGTAGAGTTTTGCACACGTTCCCCACAAGATTTGGTCGCCTCCGTTTGATTTCTCGCACTTCAGGGTGTTTGAGAAACGGATGACCAAAACATGGTCTTCCAAAGGGTTTCCCTGCGACTCTGTCGGTGCCCATCCTTTCCTACCGTTCTTCTACATCTCGTAGCACCGCCTGTCCAGGGTCACCACGATATCCAACCAAGCCAGAGCCCATAATGACTTGTGGCTGTGCAGGTAAGCCTTGGGTCTTGAAGCACCCATCCATCTCTTTGTGCCTGGGTGGATCTTTCCGCGTGAATACTGGCCATCTCCAGCATCACCTAGGCAATTCCACTGGTTTCTCCAGGGTGCCGTTCAACCATCATCCACCCAGAGGTATGTTGAAAACTCGGAGTCTTGAAATCTTGATCATTATGTAGGTCTTGAAATTATTAACTCTCTCAACTCTCATGAATCACACAACCAACCCCGTCTACTAATAGCATAGCAAAAAGTAAAACAACGTTTCCCGGGGCCAATGTGTCAAAGAGTTTGGGGGGGTACCTACCACATGATACTACTACAATGTAACCAAGTTTCCAACTAACCTATCTTGCATGCAATTGGGGAAATGGTAGAACTAATGCATATAAAACATGGGTAATCATGATCAAAGTGACTTGCCTGATTGATGATCTTCGTACTCGTGGGACTCTAAGTAACAAGCTTCGCACTCCGGATAATCTAGCGAAGCAAACAAGCACTCAATAAGCATACAACAGAATATTGTAACCCACAAACATCAATCAAGAACTAGTAACCAGTCAAGACAAAACAATGCACAAATCACAAGTAAGGAAAACACACAAAGTTTTGTTTACTAGGAGGTGATTGATAAAACACTACTAACATAATGAAACTATTGGTATTAACCAAAACAATAGTTGACAGCAAGACAACAATAAAAAATATTTTATTAATAAACAGAAGAAAATCAATTTAAGTTTGTTGAGAAAACTTTTGTAAAGTTTGTAAAAGTTTTGATAAACACTATATGAATCAACTATAGTTTTACTATCAAAAGAGCAAAACAAAACTTATTATTTATTAACAAAACATGTTCTTAACAGAAAAGAATTTTACAAATAAACTTGTCTTAGAAAACAAAATTAAATTATATAAAACTTTGTTGAAAAAAAACTATTACTAACTAGTTGTTTTAGTTCAAATAAACCTATTTGAAAAGAAGTTGTGATTCCTATATTAACAAAGAAATAACTAAACAATTTTTTATTTTTTATTAGCATCAAGTAAAACACTAAATGTTTAAATCAACAGAACCTACTAAACAAATAAAAACCAAATTCTAATTTAAACTAATTTAAACTAAGTTAATTTAAATCATTCTAATTGATAGGCAGATTCTGTTTATAGCTAGAACACTAATCAAAATCATCCTAAAAAAATTCAAACTAAGCATAAAGGTAGTCCTAACTAAGACCAAACAGTAGCAAAAAGATTCATGTCAAAATCTATTTTCAAACTCTAGTTATTCAGATTAGAAGGTTTTAAGCAAATTTGATTCAATTCAAATTTTAGAGTTCAAATTTAAAATTTAAAAGTACAGTGTGAAACTACATGAAAATTGTGAGCTATTGCAGAAAGAATCAACTCAAAACATTTAATAGATTAAAAGTTATAAGCAAAACAAAATTTGGATTCACTCTGTTAACTAAAACAAAAACAGAAAAGGGAAAAATCTACCGGACGGCCAGGGGGCTATGTGGCGCTTTCCTATTGGTTGCGGGCGTGTGCGTGCGAGAGGTTACGGGCGGGCGACCGTACCTAAACAGAAAACGGTTCGGGAATAACCCGATCTAATCGCGGCCGTTGCGTCTGGATCGGAGGGAGGGGTGAGTTCGAAGATTTTACCGGAGGGGGAAAGTGGACTTCGGCGATGGTGGCGGCGGCCGATGGTCGAGGACGTCACCGGAGGTGGCTCCGGTGGTCGAAACGGAGCGCGGACGGGCTCAGACGGCGGAGGAGGTCCTCCGGTGCCGGTTGGTGGTGTCGGAGAAGGGCGAGGATGACCGAGGCGATGGCTACGGGCGATGAGAGTTCCGGTGGTGGAGTTACTCCGGCGAGGAATTGCGGCAGCCTTCCGGCGAGATAGGAGAGGAGTTTGGGGGGGAAATGGATGCGGGGAGTGGACGGCTTATATAGGGGCGCTGGGGAGTGCGGGGAAGGAGAGAGGAGAGAGATCCGCGGGGAAGAAGAAACTGCCGGCGATGGATCTCCGGTGCGCGCGGGGAAGAAGAAAGGCGATCGAGCGGAGCAACGGTCGGTCGACGTGGGGCCCGGTGTTAGTGAGAGAGGAGGCGTCCGTTGCGCGTCGGTCGGCCGACCGGTAACGGTCTCGGCTTTTAAAGCCGTTGGGCCGGCCCGTTTAATACAGGAAACCGTTACCATTTCTTTTAATGATTTTCCAGCGACATTCAAAAGCTTTTAAAACATTCAACCCGTTTATAAATATAGGGGTATTATATATCAAAATTAACAGAATAATAAATGCTATTTAATGAACATTTTTATTCTGTCATTTGAACACTTTGAAAAAAAATATTTTCAGAAATTGCCTAATTGTTTTTAAATCCTTTTTGCAAATATTTTCAAAATAACTCCTGGTTATTTTTGTTCAAATAGATCACCAAGATGACCCTGGTGTGGAATGTCATGTTACTCCCCTCTTATTTTGAACATTTTACCAAGATTTCAAATAGGTGAAAGCAACACATTGAAAGTAGAAAGGGGTTTCAGAATTTTTAGAAAGAACATTTCAACAATACAGGTATTCAAGCAATGATGATGATGGATGCATAGCTATATTTCATAATATTCCAAAATGAAATTTTGGGATGTTACAGAAACAAAAGAAAAATGCCCACAAAAGTTGGACAAATGTGAAGCTTTTGAGCGTGTGAGAGGACCTGGTGCATTGATGTCATCGAGGATTTTGTCAATCTGCACTTCATTTGCCACTCTTGGATGAGGAGGTTGACGTGGCTGAGGATTTTCTTTAGTACCATTTTCCTCAGGTATATCTGCATGAATGTCTTCATTGGTTGGGATGACTTCCTCATCAAGTACGATTTCTTCAGTGGGTATGATATCTTGAGTAGCCTTCAACTTAATGGATTCCTCAGGAGACATTTAATCTAGCACAGGAGGCAGGTGCTCTCTTTGCGAGTCATTAGTTTCATCGAATCGCACATCTATAGTTTCAACAACCTTGTTGTGGTAGGTGTTGAAGACTCTGTAGGTGTGCGAGTCCTTTCCGTAACCAAGCATAAAACCATCATGTGCTTTTTGGTGCAAATTTTGAACTATGGTGAGGATCTCTAATCCAGCATTTAGCACTAAATACTTTGAAATAACTCACATTGGGTTTCTTGTCAATGATGAGTTCATATGAAGTCTTCTTGAAGAATTTGTGAAGATATACCCTGTTGATGATGTGGCAAACAGTATTAATTGCCTCAGGCCAGAAACGGTGAGGAGTCTTGTATTTATCAAGCATAGTGCGAGCCATCTCAACAAGAGTCCTGTTCTTGCGCTCCACGACACAATTCTGCTGAGGAGTATATGGGGCAGATAGCTCATGGGTAATACCAAGTTCATCAAGATATTCATCAAGACCAATACTCTTGAACTCAGTCCCATTGTCACTCCTGATGTGCTTGATCTTAATGCTGAATTTTGTTGAGGACCTTGAAGAAAATCATCTGAAGACATCCTACACCTCAGACTTGTACATAATAATATGCACCCAAGTGTAACAAGAGTAATCATCAACAATGAAGTATTTGTTAGTGTAGCATAATGACTAAGGGCAAACAGATCCATGTGAAGCAATTCAAAGGGTCGAGTAGTGGTCATGATTATCTTCGAGGGATGCTTGGATATGGTCATCTTTCCAGAATCACAAGCTCCACAGAGATGGTCCTTGAGGAATTTGACACTTTGAATTCCAATGACGTGTGTTTTCTTCACGAGCCTGTGCAAGCTCCTCATAGCAACATGTCCAAGTTGTCGATGCCACAACCAGCCTTCTGAAGATTTTGCGAGTAGGCACGTGGCAGGATGAGGACCTATAGAGAAATCAACAATATACAAGTCTCCTCTCCTAAAGCCTTCGAAGACTTTGGATTTCTTAGATTGCATGACAACAACACAATGATATTTTCCAATGATGACAATCATATCGAGATCACAAAACATTGAGACATACATGAGGTTGAATCTGAGGGATTCGACAAGCACCACCTTATCCATGTGTCGGTCCTTTGAGATTGTAACCTTACCTAGACCCAATACCTTGCTTTTTTTTCCTTTGTCAGTGTAAGTGTTATGCTTCAGATGAGATGGGGCAAGTGGTGTATTCATCAGCAGAGTCTTGTCACCAGTCATGTGGTTGGTGCATCCACTGTCAAGGACCCACTCAGTAGCTTTTGGTGTTTCATCCTAAAGATGAATTAGTACAGCTTATGAACTCATATGCTCCAGAGTGAAGAATATGACATCAAATTCATCAGGCAGAATTTCATCACACAACATAGTAAGTAAAGTAGTGTGAGGACGTGAGAAATGAGGAATTCATTTCTACATGATTAGCTTGCGTCCTTTCAAACATTTCCTCAGGTCTCCAGAAAATTTATCATACGTTCAAGTTCGTCTAGAGACCTGACCCCGCATAAGAGATTTGTTCAATTTCTTCACCACCCACATCTGGAGGGGTGGCAAAGAGTTCATCATTCTGCGAGCTCCATATGAGAAAGGAGGCATTGAAGCTAGTGCACTTCGTTTCATAGGACGAGGGTTAGAGTACTCATATGAATAAGCAGAGAAATTCTTTGAGGACTTATGAACATAATGATTTGGAGAATAATGCACATATTCAGAACTCTTAGATTTTCCCTGCGAAACAGATGCATTAGCACGAGAATGATACTTTTGACCCTTTGAGGAATTTGATCCAAGTGAAGACTTTGGTCCATATGAGGAATTTGATATGGGGTTCCTGTTCTTCATAGGTGGTGTCGTGAGGACATTCACTTGAAGATTTTCCAAACAACTCTTGGGAACCCAGATTTTCCTCATAGGTGATCTGTTCCTGTAGTTAGTTCCAACAAATCTGGCAAATACTTCACCATTCTGATTTTTGAAGAATTTGTAGTTCGAGGTCAACTGACTCATTAGAGGAATACGAAGTTTCACAAGTAAAGCAAGATAAAGTAGATGGATCTACACGAGGTCCTTTTGCAGCAACCCATGCGGTTTTGGGGTACCGCTCAAGTTTCCAGTAGGATCTATCAGCATTGCATTTTATCTCAAATGCAATACCCTCTTTCCTAGGGTTCCTGTTCAGAATCTGCTTTTTGAGCACATCGCAAAGGGTTTGAGTCCCTTTGAGACTTTTGTATATTCTTGTCACATACAATTCCTTCAACCCGGCATTTTCATTAGTGATACTTATGGAATCCTCAGATGAGGAATTTGTGACCACGGGGATAGTTGACGAATTTGCAGCAATAGAAGCATTTGAACATTCAGGTGAAGAATTAGTAGTTTCACGTTCGATGCATTTCAAACAAGGTGGAACAATTTTTTTCCCGAGCGGTATTTATCCGTTGAGCAAGTAAGGAATCGTTGTCCCTATGAAGATCTTCATGAGACACTCCCAGTTTCTCAAGATCTTGCTTTCTTTGAAGAAATTCATAGGAAATCTTCTCATGATTGACTAACAATGCATTATGATGACTTTGAAGGTTATCATACTTTGATTGAAGACTTTTGAGATCATCAGTCAGAGTTTGAGTCCGATCCACTTCCTCATTCAACAAATCATCACTTTTGTCTAGCAGTTTATGAAGCTTTTCAAGTGCACTTTGTTGCTTAGTGGCAATATTAGCAAGTTTGGAATAGCTAGGTTTCACATATTCATAAGATTCACCTTCACTTGTTTCAGAGGAGGAGTGATGTTTGTGTACCTTGGAACCTTTTGCCATAAGGCACAATGATGAAGATGATGAACCAGGATTAGTTTCCTGGGTTTTGAGGTATTTCTTGAGTTCGATGAACATGGGTTCTTGACGAGTGTGACAGCCTTCGTTGATGTCTGGGATCCTATCCCAGATAAGCTTTGCATTTTGGAGATGACAGAGCCCTTAAAGATGACACTTAATAAGCTTGAGCAGATGATGTTCCTCGCTTGAGCATCAAGTTGAGTGTACTTACGAATGTCCTCAGCATTTGCCATCTTGCAAAGGTCAGCTAGTCCTAGTTCAGTAATAGTCCACAACTCACTATTCATTGATATGAGATTCTTGTTCATAAGAACTTTCCACATAGGGTATTCAGTGTCATCAAGGTTAGGACATTCTTTGGATGCCTTGATGCCTTTTGCCATGAAGCAGTAAGTGGGAGCATAGTCATCATTGTTGACGTCGGAGTCGTTGGAGTAGTCATTTTCCTCATCGTTGAAGATGGACTTGCTGACAAAAGCAGTGGCCAGTGCAAGGCTAGCAACACCGGATTCTGACTCCACCTCAGATTCTTCCTCTTCTTCATATTCTTCAGATTCTTCTTCGGAATCCATTTCCTTGCCAATGAAAGCCTGAGCCTTTCTGGAACCATTCTTCTTGTGCGATGAGGACTTTGAAGATGAGGACTTTGAAGATTTCTTCTTTTTCTTTGAGTCATCAGAACTGTCGTCCTTGTATTTCTTCTTCTTTGATTCTTTTTCCCAGATAGGACAGTTAGAGATAAAGTGACCAGATTTGTTGCATTTGTGACAAGTTCTCTTCTTGTAGTCGCTTGATGAGGAATCTGATTTCTTCAAGCCACTTTTTGATGAATTTCCACACTGGCCTCTACTTGAGAACTTCTGGAATTTCCTCACAAGCATTGCCAGCTCCTGACTCATTTCTTCATGATAACCAAGGATACATTCAGATTCTTCGCCTTCGGATGAGGAAATTGCCTTCTCCTTCAGTGCACATGATCTTCCATAGCTTGGTCCGTAGAGGTCTCTCTTCTAAGCTTGTTGGAATTCATGAGTATTGACTTTTTCAAGTATATCAGCAGGATCAAGTGACTTGTAGTCTCCATGCTCTTGAATCATCAAAGCCGGTGTATTGAATGGTGAATCAAGAGATCTCGGGAGTTTCTTCACCACCTCGTGGTCGGTGATGTCACTGGTGTTGTAAATATGCCCTAGAGGCAATAATAAATTAGTAATTATCATATTTCCGTGTTCATGATAATCGTTTATTATCCTTGCTGGAATTGTATTGATCGGAAACTCAGATACATGTGTGGATACATAGACAACACCATGTCCCTAGTATGCCTCTAGTAGACTAGCTCGTTGATCAAAGATGGTCAAGGTTTCCTGGCCATAGACATGAGATGTCATTTGATAACGGGATCACATCATTAGGGGAATAATGTGATGGACAAGACCCAAACTGTAAACGTAGCATATGTTCGTGTCAATTTATTGCTATAGTTTCTGCATGTCAAGTATCTATTCCTATGACCATGAAATCATGCAACTCACTGACACCGGAGGAGTACCTTGTGTGTATCAAACGTCGCAATGTAACTGGGTGACTATAAAAGTGCTCTATAGGTATCTCCGAGGGTGTCTGTTGGGTTGGCATGGATCAAGACTGGGATTTGTTACTCCATGTGACTGAGAGGTATCTTAGGTCCCACTTGGTAATACAACATCACTATAAGCCTTGCAAGCAATGTGACTAAAGATTTAGCCACGGGATCTTGTATTACAGAACGAGTAAAGAGACTTGCCGATAACGAGATTGAACTAGGTATAGAGATACCGATGATCGAATCTCGGGCAAGTAACATACCGAAGAACAAAGGGAACATCATACGGGATTAACTGAATCCTTGACACAAAGGTTCAACCGATAAAGATCTTCATAGAATATTTAGGAACCAATATGGGCATCTAGGTCCCGCTATTGGTTATTGACCGTAGAGGTGTCTTGGTCATGTCTACATAGTTCTCGAACCCGCAGCGTCTGCACACTTAAGGTTCGGTGACGTTTCGGTAGTATAGAGATATGTATGGTGGTGATCGAAGGTTGTTCGGAGTCCCGAATGAGATCCCAGACGTCACGAGGAGCTTCGGAATGGTCTGAAGGTAAAGATTGATACATAGGAGGTCCTATTTTGGTCGCTAGAAAAGTTTCGGGCTCATCGGTAGTGTACCGGGAGTGCCGAGAGGGTACCGGGGGACCATCGGGAGGGGTGTCTCGACCCAAGAGGCTACATGGGATGTGGGAGGAGGTAAACCAGCCCTTGGTGGGCTGTCCGAAGCCTCCTCTAAGGTCCCATGTGGCTGGAGTGGTTTGAGAAGTAAAAATCCAAAGGTGGAGAGGTGGAAAGAGTTTCCAAGTGGAAAGGAGGAATCCTACTCCTAATAGGATTGGAGTAGGACTCCTCCACCTCCAATTTCGACCAAACCTTGAGGGTTTGAGGCTTCCTCCTCCCCTCCCTGCCTCCTATATATACTAAAGGATTTAGGGGTAAAAGCTAACCCTAATAGCCACGTGCTACCTCTCCTCTAGATCGGTTTTCAGCGGTGCTTAGGCGAAGCCCTGCTGGAATAGCTCCACCACCATCGCCGCAACGCCGTCATGCTGCCAGAGAACTCATCTACCTCTCCGCTCCCTCTTGCTGGTTCAAGAAGGTGGAGATCGTCATCGAGCTGTACGTGTGCTGAACGCGGAGGTGCCGTCCGTTCGGCGCTAGATCGGAAGGACCGTGATCAAGATCGTGAGACGATTCGTGGTTGGATCGCGGGACGGATCGTGATGAGATCATGGGACGGATCGTGATTGGATCGCGAGACGGATCGCGATGGGATTGCGGGACGCTCGGCGATTTGGATCGCGAAGACGTTCGACTACATCAACCGCGTTTCTTAACGCTTCCCGCTTAGCAATCTACAAGGGTATGTAGATCCACTCTCCCCCTCGTAGATGCTCATCACCATGGATAGATCTTGCGTGTGCGTAGGAATTTTTTTGTTTCCCATGCAACGTTCCCCAATAGTGGCATCATGAGCTAGGTCTATGTGTAGATGAGATCTCGAGTAGAACACAAAGAGTTTGAGGGCGTTGATGCTTAGATTGCTTCCTCCCTTGGTCATGTTTTGGTTCTGCGGTATAGTGGGATGAAGCGGCCCGGACCAACCTTACTCATACGCTTACGAGAGACCGGTTCCATCGAGTGACGTGTAACTTCGTTGCATAAAGATGGCTAGCGGGTGTCTGTTTCTCCTACTTTAGTTGGATCGAATTCGACAAAGGCGGTCCTTGAGAAGGTTGAAAAGCAACTTATGTATCACCGTTGTGGTTTATGCATAGGTGAGAATTGTCATTCTTGCTAGATACCCGTAGCAGCCACGTAAAACATACAACAACAATTAGAGGATGTCTAACTTGTTTTTGCAGGGTATGTTGTGATGTGATATGGCCAATTACATGATGAGATATATGTGATGTATGAGATGATCATGTGTTGTATATAATATCACGACTTGTATGTCGATGAGTACGGCAACCGATAGGAGCCATATGGTTGTCTTTAATTATTGTATGACCCGCGTGTCAATCGTTAAGCGCTATGTAATGCTTTACTTTATCGCTAAACGATAGCAATAGTAGTAGAAGCATGGTGGGCGCAACAACCCCGATGGTGACACGTTGATGGAGATCAAGATGATGGAGATCATGGTGTCATGCCGGTGACGATGGCGATAATGCCGGTGCTTTCAAGATGGAGATCAAAAGCACAAGTTCATGGCCATATCATGTCACTTATGATTTGCATGTGATGTTAATCCTTTTATGCACCTTGTTTTTCTTAGGACGATGGTAGCATTATAAGGTGATCCCTCACTTAATTTCAAGATAAATTGTGTTCTCCCCGAGTGTGCACCGTTGCGAAAGTTCGTCATGTCGAGACACCATGTGATGATCGGGCATGATAGACTCTACGTTCACATACAACGGGTGCAAGCCAGTGTTGCACATGTGGAACACTCAGTTTAAACTTGACGAGCCTAGCATGTACAAACATGGCCTCGGAACACAAAAGACCGAAAGGTCAAACATGAGTCATATAGTAGATATGATCAACATGATGATGTTCACCATTGAAACCACCTCAACTCACGTGATGATCGGACTTGAGTTGGTGAATTTGGATCATGTATCACTCGAATGACCAGAGGGATGTCAATCTGAGTGGGAGTTCTTAAGTAATATGATTAATTGAACTCATTATCATGAACATAGTCAGTAGTGTCTTTGCAAATTATGTTGTAGATTACTAGCTCACGCTATAGCTCCCTTGAATTTTTATATGTTCCTAGAGAAATAGAGTTGAAAGATGATGGTGGCAATGTTGCGGACTGGGTCCGTGATCTGAGGATTGTCCTCATTGCTACACAGAAGGCTTATGTCCTTAATGCACCGCTCGGTGCGCCACCCCCTCTAGCATCGTCTGTAGATGTTGTGAACATAAGATAGGCCTGTTCCGATGAATACTTGATAGTTTAGTGCGTCATGCTTTACGGCTTAGAATTAAGGATGCAAAAATGTTTTGAACGTCATGGAACATATGAGATGTTCTAAGAGCTGAAATTAGGATCTCAGGCTCGTGCCCGTGTTGTGAGATATGAGATCTCCAACAAGATTCTTTGCTTGCAAGATTGAGGAGAATAGCTCAATCATTAAGCATGTGCTCAGATTGTTTGGGTGCTATAATCGCTTGAATCGAGTGGGAGTTGATCTTCCAGATAAGATAGTGATTGATATAGTTCTCTGAGTCACTATCACTAAGCTAGAACTTCGTGATGAACTATAAATATGCCAGGGATGGAAATAATGATACCTGAGTTGTTCATGATGTTTGACACCGCGAAGGTAGAAATCAAAAAGGAGCATCAAGTGTTGATGGTTAGTAAAACCACTAGTTTCGAGAAGGCAAGGGCAAGAAGGGAAACTTCATGGATGGCAAGTCAGTTGCTGCTCTAGTGAAGCAACCCAAAGTTGAACCCAAACCCAAGACTAAGTGCTTCTATTATGAGGAGAGCGGTCGCTGAAGCGGAACAACCCTGGATACTTGGTAGATAAGAAGGCTGGCAACATCGACAGAAGTATATTTGATATACGTGTTATTAATGTGTACCTTACTAGTATTCCTAGTAGCACATGGGTATTGGATACCGGTTCGGTTGCTAAATATTAGTAACTCGAAATAAAAGCTACGGAATAAACGGAGACTAGCTAAGGGTGAGGTGACGATGTGTGTTGGAAATGTTTCAAGGTTGATGTGATCAACATCACACGCTCTCTACCTTCGGGATTAGTGACGAACCTAAATAAATGTTATTTGGTGTTTGCATTGAGCATGAACGTGATTAGATCTTGTTTATTGCAATACGGTTATTCATTTAAGTTAGAGAATAATGGTTATTCTGTTTACATGAATAATACCTTCAATGGTCAGGCACCCAATGAATGGTTTGTTGAATCTTGATCGTAGTAGTACACATGTTCATAACATAGATGCCAAAATATACAAAGTTAATAATGATAGTACCACATACTTGTGGCACTGCTGCTAAATGTCATATTGGTGTAAAGCGCATGAAGAAACTCCATGCTGATGGATCTTTGGAATCATTCGATTTTGAATCGGTTGAGACATGCAGACCATGCCTCTTGGGCAAGATGACTGAAACCCCGTTTTCCGGCTTGATGGAATGGGCAAGTGACTTATTGGAAATAATGCATGTTGATGTATACGGTCCAATGAGTGTTGTAGCTTGCGATGGATATTGTTATTTTATTACCTTCACTAATGATTTGAGTAGATATAGTGTATATTTACTTAATGAAACACAAGTCTGAATCGTTTGAAAAGTTCAAGAAGAATCAGAGTGAAGTTTGAGATGATCGTGACGAGAAGAAATTTCTATGATATGATCGTGGAGGTGAATATCCGAGTTACGAGTTTGGTATACAACTTAAGACAATGTGAAAGTTGTTTCACAACTCACGCCACCTGGAACACCATAGTGTGATGGTGTGTTCGAACGTTGTAGTCTTGCTCTGTTGGATATGGTGCGAATTATGATGTCTCTTATCGTTTTACCACTATCGTTTTGGGTTATGCATTAGAGACAACTACATTCACTTTACATAGCACCATCTAAATCCGTTGAGATGACACCATATGGTTTGGCAGGAACCTAAGCTGTCATTTCTTAATGTCTGGGGCTGCGACACTTATGTGAAAAGGGTTTTCACCTAATGAGCTCGAACCCAAAGCGGACAAATGCATCTTCATATAATACCCTAATAACAATTGAGTTGGATCGCGAAGATGTTTGACTACATCAACCGCATTTCTTAATGCTTCACGCTTAGCGATCTACAAGGGTATGTAGATCCACTCTCCCCCTCGTAGATGCTCATCACCATGGATAGATCTTGCATGTGCGTAGGAAATTTTTTGTTTCCCATGCAACGTTCCCCAACAAGTGGCACCAAGTGCTTGAAGCTCGTTGGAGATATCAGTGAGACGATCAAAAGTTTGCTAAACATTTTCATTGTCGAGTCGTTTGAAGCGGTTGAAGAGATTGCGAAGTACATCAACTCGGGAGTCACGTTGAGTGGAAACACCTTCGTTGACTTTGGGCAGCCTATCCCAGATAAGCTTAGAAATTTCCAAAGCACTCACTCTGCCATACTAACCTTTGCTCAGATGGCCACAGATGATATTCTTCGCTTGAGAATCGAGTTGCTTGAATCTCTTCACATCAGCAGCGTTGATCGTGGGAATAATAGAGGAAACGCCATTTTCCATAACGTACCAAAGATCGTTGTCAATTGCCTCAAGATGCATGCGCATCTTGTTCTTCCAGTAGGGGTAGTCTGACCCATCGAAGGTAGGACAACCCGTGGAAACCTTGATCATATCTCTAGTCGACATAACTAGAACTCTAGGTGGTTAAACCAAAATCACACTGAACAAGGGAGTACCTTGCTCTAATACCAATTGAAAGGACGCTATATCGACTATATGGGGGGTGAATATGCGATTTTTACAAATTCATCACCGAGGAATTTCAACTTGAGGAATTTGAAATGTGATGAACTACTAGCATCAGAATAAGTACTCAAGTGCATGAGAAACATGGCAATAGCATAGTCATCATGATGAAATAAAGCATGCACAGATTATAGGTAGCGTGATACATGATAAGATGGTGAAGAACAAGGTGACTGAAGAATTTGAGATGAGGAAATTGTGAAAGTCTTGAGTCAAATTCTTCAAACAATAACGATCAATATCATCAATAGTATATGAAGAAATAGAAAGGATGAGGAAATGGAACCAGGTAGCTCGACGAAGAAAATGGTTTGATGGCCCAGTTCCAACTACTGTGACAGTCGTACGTCTGGTTTGGAGCGGCCTGGTATTTAAACCAGAGGACACCCAATCCCAGGACACATAGTCCTTACCTTATTCTCCTTGAGCTAAGGTCACACAGTCCTTGCCCAACACTCGTGGTAAGTCTTCAGGGTAGACTTCCAAAACCCTCACAAACTGGTCACCCGACGATCCGCAATTTACTGCTGGATGCTCTAGACCATGACGCGCTAACTATCTGGAAGATACACACTCTTCAAAGGTAAAAAGCATCGGTTCCACATAGGAACAATCTCTTCAGTGATGCTCAATCACTTTGGGTTTGGTGGTTTGGTTTTGGGTTTTTTCCTCGCTGATTTTCTCTCAAAGTCCTCGGAGGATGGGTTGCTCTCAAATGACAAGTGTCAGTTCTCTCTCGGAGCAGCCAACCAACTAGTGGTTGTGGGGTGGCTATTTATAGCAAGGGTGCAACCTTACATGATAAGACATAAATGCCCCCAATGGCATGAGCGTTATGTGGATAAGATGATTGGGGACAGCTGGCTCTAAGCACAGCAACTGTCGGAATTCGAACTATCAAATTCCTCAGGGCTTATCATATTCCTCACTTGTAGGCAATTCACACTAGCGAAATCCTAACTCCTCAGTCAGACCAATTTCCTCAGAGACCATAGGAACTTTCTCTCTGTCACTGAAGAATTTGATTGAACCATAAGAGATTTCCAAAGGCTTCACTCGAAGGATCGGATAGCTTGAGGCTTTGGAGTTGAGCATCAGTTGAAATTTTTCCTTGGTATTACCTCGGCCCCCTTTAACAGTGCGGTGTTTCCTATGACTCAAAGAAAGGAAATAAACTACAAAAACAAAAGTCTTCACGCTTCATAGTCCTCGTTCATATCTTCAAGGTCTTCACCAAAGTCTTCAGCTGAGGACATATTTTTAGGGGTCGATAATCTCCGAATATATCAAACTCCTCATCGACTTATAGAGCTTGTGTACACTCACAAAAACATTAGTTCCTTAACCTATAAGTCTTCAATACACCAAAATCACTAAGGGGCACTAGATGCACTAACACTTCTTCCACCGCTGCTTGATGAGCATTAGGGGACAAACTGACTAGAATTTGACTTAAGTGGGCGTAAGTGAGAACCCATTTGAGAAAATAATACAACAAAACTGCTAGAAAGGCTACAGGTTTATCCTTCCCACTTCAAACAAGGCTACACGTTCGTTCTTCCCACTTCAAATACATAACTTCACTATCATCAACATACACTTAGAAAATGAAATCGAGAAATATCTTCAACACATCGGGGAAACCATATAAACTTTAGGAAACGATTTTTTTTTGAAGATAACCCCACTAAACTTCGTCTAAGGATACATGCAGAACACAAATCATCAATGTTTTTTTGTTGGGGGTGGGGTGGGGGTCAAATGCTAAAAAAATATAATCTAAGCCCTCACATTGATATTTGCTAGTCAATGAAGAAAACTACAAATGTTCCAGAAAGGAAGGATATAGATTTTTTTCTCCATTGGCTAGGAAAAGAGTCTGTGTGTTGTAATAGGAGAAAACGAATATCACATTCCCCAAATCCAATAATTATAAGTCAATACCCCAATAGGTCCATGTCCTTCTTTTGACACATGGAATCCCATTCGTGTTGACACTTATTCTCCTTTGCAACCTCATCGACGATGACCTCGGTGCTCACACAATCACAAGGCGTTTGAATGTCCTCAATCCTAAGGCGTTTCTCTGTCTCGACATAAGATGAGAAATGTGCCTTTTTTGTATGAGGTCTGGAGAGAAGTGCATGCATGATTGTAGATGGTTTTTTCCGTCTCCAATCCTGGTTTCGCTAAGGTGTTTATTTTCAATCCGGATCGACACCAATATAAAAGAAAGACGTATCATGCGCTATTGATTAAGATTGCACTCTAAATAGAATTTTTAAAATGCTTAACAGTTAAAATAACATCATATTCAGATTCCATATTTTTTTAATCAAAATACATATAAAACACGCTACATTTGAAATTAGGAATTTAAAATATGGATATTAAAAAACACTTTATATGTAATGTGGGTTGATTAACACAATTATTAATGGTTTCCTTCAAAAACAAAAAAAAACGACTTAAAATGGGTACGCATGTTGATTAACGGAAACATCGGGGGGTTCTTTGCAGACTTAAACCTCAACTGCTGGTTGATTACTAGAAACATCAGGAATTTTCTGCAAAATGGCATGACGGACCAATAATAACTATTTTCTTTATTAATATGTACATATTTGCGATTTTTGTTGGTGACTTACCAAGTCGGCCGCTTGGTGAGAAAAATGTAGACTTTCAACCTACATACACACGGAAGACAGTCAAAGTAGGAAGACAGTCAAAGTAGCAGTACATACAAGAGAGAGGCTAAGAGAATCTCCAACAGAGAAATTAAATCAGACCCTGCGCCCAAAAAAAGGTAATTTTTGTGTGCCGGAGAAACAAAACAGCGCTCCAACAAAGACACTAAAATAGATCGCGCATAAAAAACTTTAGCACGCGCTATAAAGCGGTACCCCGGGCCGCAAATTTGATGCGTAGGACTGTGCGCGCTGCATGTGGGGCCACCGGATTGGGCGCCGTTTTCTGTCCATCTGCTAAACCACTTCGTCGCTCCCGCGCACAAAAAGGCTATTTTCGCGTTGTAATTTTTTTAGCGGGCGATGCGACTGCGCTTCTGTTGGAGATGCTCTAAGGTGATCGCTAAACCCTAGTTGCCTCCTCCCACCTCATACTCTTGTTATCGCAAGGGTGCGCCGCCTGGCAAAGCCTGCACGACTCCGACGCCAGCGGGAAAACCGGTCCAAGGCCTGCTTACTAGGGAAATTTTGTAGAATTTGGAGGGTTATTGCGGTCCAAAAAGAAGACAAGGGCTCGAGTACCTGTAAGACGATGCTCAACGACGACGTTGGTGAGTCCGACGGCAATGGGACGACATGTAGCATAGTGAACTTCTACGGCGGCCCGACCTGGATAGGCTAGCAAACATGAGGAGGTCGGCGCACGACCTTAGACGAAGAGAGTTTTATTTTGGACCTGAACTTGCCGTATATCAATGTAACAAATTTATCTCAGATGTTCTTTAGAGTGTCTTAGTGTTTGGTTAGGGGCAGCGTGGCGGCGACGCTTTCCTAGCTTAGGAATAGTGTCTTTGTGACCCTATTTCTATTCCTTTGAAGTCTTATCAACGACACAGGACACGGGGTTTTGTGTCCTCGACGAGTCTTTCGAGATCCAATCAGTTTAGGTTTTCTATGAAACCTTCTAGATTCGGATGACTTTCATGGTCTTTGGAGATTCTATAAGTACCTATTGACGTTCACTTATCTTGGGGTGTACACGCGGAGACAAAGGAGGGGCGAGCAGGGACCTCCCCCTAAGAGTTCCTCGTCGGCGCTTATGGCGCCAAATCGCACTGCAGCGCTTGCGAGGACGCTTCGTGGGCTGACCTAGTTTAGCGTCTATTCTTTTTCTCGCATCAACCTTCACGCTGACCCTCATTGTACACACAAGAAAAGCTCTTGCAACGTTCACGTTGACTTTCATTGAATGCGGAAACCGCCCGGCCTCTCTTTCTCTCTCTCCTCTAGAAAGCCCGCAACGATTCATTTAAGAAATGGCTATCCGTTTTAAATATATTGTAGAATTTTTATGATTAAGAAAATGTCCATTTCTTAAAAGTTCATGAAACAAAATATATTCTTTAAATTAAAAAATGTACGCAAACTCAAAAATTGTTCATGATTCAAAACAGTTCGTGAATGTGAACAATGTTCTCGGGCTTGAAAAAATATCGATTTACAAGGTTCATGGTAACAAATAAAAATCTTTAATCCTAAAGTTGTTTGTGAATTTTCAAAAGCTCGTGCTTTTGAAAAAAAATCCTGGACTTGAAAATAAGTTCATGAATGTGGAGAAAAATAATAGATTTATTTTTTTATAATTATTTGAAAAAGTTCATGGATTTAATAAAAGCATTCATTCATTGTGTATTTTACAAAGTTCATGGATTAGGAAAAACATGGATTGAAAAAAATTCACGCATTTGAAACATGGTCGTGAAAGCAAAAAATACATAATAAAATCAAATGGAAAAATAAAATAAAGAATGTAAAAATAATACCATCATCAATCTAGAAGGCTTTAGGCCTTCCTCAATGCTCCACGGTGTACATTTGCTAAGGATGTCATCTAGGCAAAAATAATATGGCAAAGCAATTAAAAAGGAAAGAGAGCATTATAATGACCCCAGGAGGATACAATGTTAAGCGCGTGGACCTAGGCAAAATGACTACTAACCAATGCATGAAGGACTTTAATTGCTAAACAATTAAATAAAATAAGCTTAGCTACAAAAGCTAGCACCTATACATTGGGAATGTTAGTTGATATGACTTTTAATGCACTTATGCATTGGAAAAGGTCTTGTGAACAGTGACCCCCCTCCCTACCCGGAGTGCGGCAATGTGTAGCTTGCGGGAGCGCCTATTCGGCGCCTTCAGCACCGTCGAAGGCAGCTGGGGCCTACAGCAGCGCCCGATGGGTCGGCCCACGAACGCGCACGCAGAAAAAATGGTGTTGTTGCGTAAAAAACTGGCTCTCTGTGGATTGAGCTCGCGACCTCACGCTCGTTCAAGTTTGGCCAACCGATACACCTACTGGCTGCTAGTGATTCACTTCAGCGTGAATTGTTATAAGAACCAGGATAGTAGCGCTACGCACACACACTCCCTCACTTAGATTTTTGAATTATTTGGAAACATTAATTAAAAACGTGAATGTTTGGGAAAAATGTGAACAAATATGGAAAGTTGACGAACATGCATAAAAAAGTTGGCCAATATAAAAAGGTTCATGTATTCAAATAAGTTCACGAATTCAAAAACAAAAGTTCATGAAATGGGGAAAAAGTATACTATTTTTGAAAAAAAGTTCACAACAATGAAAAACGACCAGGAGTTGAAAAGAGTTCATCAAATTTAGAAAAGAGGTAACAACACCGGTGATGCTCGAACTTGTCGTGGATGTTCACTTTAGTGTCTAAACTTGCAAAATACGTCGAACTGGTCTTAAAACTTGACGTGAGCATGCAAATACGATGCTACTGCTATTTGTATATGTAAAGTGTGCTGACATGACACTGTATTGGACCAACGTGGCATATGGTCCACTTGTAGTAAGGAAATACCTGTACATTATAATCGCACTAATACGCATCCTACCGATATTTTTGTGATATTAATAGTTATCTCGTGGTATACAAATATTTGTGTGCATATTTTTTTTAAATATATTAAAAAGGCCCCTGAATTATAAATATTTGTGGTACATAAATAATAACCTTCTGATGCACGAATATTCGTGTGTGCACAATATAAATATATAGATGTATGCAATAAACTAACATATTAAAAGTGATCATGTAAGTTAAAAAACATTAACATATTAATTGTAAAATACTATTTTGAATATAGTGAATACAAACATTTTTGGACATGCATAGCTTATATTTAATTTGGAAAAAATTTAAGGATAACAACAGTTACTAAATATTTACCAATATTGACTGGTGTATAACTTTGCTCATGGCTTGTATTATTAATATTATATAATGTAAATATAATCAACAAGAGAATATTCATATATGCACTTCAAATTTTAAATTATGAATATTTTTTAGTTATAGAAACATTTTCTTACACAACATACTTATGAATTATAAAATGTGTGTATAGTTACTCAAATGTTTGAATAATTAAAATAATATTCACGAAGTGTAATTTTAAAAATATTTATATTATAATACACAAACTTTTTATTATACATTTTTTCAGTTATGTTAATGTTTTTAAAATAATACGTGAATATTCTAAAAGGTACATGATTTTTATTAAAAGTTAGTTATTCTAGTTATATGTATAATATTTATAACTATTAATACCACACATATAATTGACCTTTATCCGTATTACTGTGATTTATATTTTATATAGAGATTTTACAGTTTTTTAAGTGAACCTATGCTAAATGGCCGGACGGCTCCAACGAATTTAAATAGCAAAATCTTTTATTTTGACAATACATTAGATCTAATAGGGAAAAATACACATATAAGTCTGTCCGGTGGATTGGCTAGCACAAATAGTCCACACTTTTCACTTCCTCAGGTTCGATCCTGGTGTTCATTATTTTTTATTTTATTTTTATTCTATATCGACAGACAAGGCCCGCTTGTTATATGGACATAGTATTTAGCTAAAATTATGTTTCATCTTTACAAGTGAACCTCATGCCACGTCACTAAAATATGGTGCCATGTCAGCAAACTTTACGTCTATGAATGGGATTAACATCGTATTTATACGTTCATGGTAAGTTTTAGAACCAGTTCGACGTATTTTTTAAATTTAGACACTAAAGCGAACATATGTGGCAAGTTCAAGCATCACTGGTGTTATTACCTCTTTAGAAAAAGTTCACTGAATTTGGAAAAACTTCATTGAAATAAAAACGTTCATCAACTTTTCAAAAAAAGTTCATAGGATTTGGAAAAGCGTTAATGGAATTTTAAAAATTCTACATTTAATTTGAAAATGTCCATCAAATTTTAAGAAAAAGTTCATTGATTTTGTGCGAAGTTTATCAAATTGTAAAAACAGTTCATTGAATTTGGGAAAATTTCATCAAATTTGAAAAGAGTTCATAGTGATGAAAAAAGATTCATCAAAACTGAAAAAATTCATCAAATTCGAAAATAAATTATGAATGTAGAAAAATTAAACGAATTTTTAAAAAGGACGCATTAAGGAAAACAAAAATAAGAAACATAAAATGATAAGAAAAAAGTAAAAAAAAAGGGGAAAAAGCAAACCGTACTAAAACACAATAGAAAAAAAGAACAATCATCAGTCAACCAATGAGACGTAGCCTGATGGAACGATACGCTCGCCAGAGCGGGGTTCTGTAACTTTTCAATTCGTTTCTAGCACTACTATATGGGTCTACCCAGAGCGGGGTGCTGCAGGTGCCGGTTTGCGAAAATTGCCTATAACCGGTGCCTGTAGCGCCAAATAGGATATTCCGTAGCTTGCTGCAAGACAAACGACTGCCTCGCCTACAAAGCGCCGGTACTGGGCTTGCCAAGTAGGACGTGGGACCATCACGCGGATGCCATGCAGACGACACTTGATCCTGCCTCTCCTATTTTCTACCTTTATTTACATTTTAAATGCATATGTTCCAAAGAAATAATATACTTGATAATTACAAATTATGGATTTGAAGAAAAGGTAACATAGTATGAAAAATACAGAAGAATTTTTATAAATATTTATAATTTAAAAAATAATGATGTAGACTATGGAAAAATGTTCCCGCGTTTTTCAAAACACATGCGGCTTTATTGAATGAATGTGTATGCAATGTAAAATAATTATTTGTGCAATGTAAAATAAATGTTACATACCACTAAAAATATACATGAAATTCATGGAAATATTCCCGCATTGCAAAATAATGTTCATGCCATTTTTTAATATAATGTAAAAAACAATAGGCATAGGAAACAAAATATTTATGTCCAATAAATAAAATGTACATGAAATTTTGAAGAAATTTTCACGTGCTTTCAAAAATGTATGGGAAAATTTTAAAAATATCTATACAATGTAAAAAGTATAACGTTTGCATATTTTATAAAAAATACTTATGGCCATTAAAAAATGTGCAACATGTATATGGGAAATGTTGCCGTCTATTAAAAAAAGAGTTCAAAACATGTATTTTTATAAACAAATACACATCCATACATTTGAGAAAACATCCGACATGTATCGGAAAAATGTTTCACGTGTGCATTAAAAATGTACATCGTGTACCGAGAAAAACTAGACTTGTGTTAAAAAAAACTGATAAAATTAACAAATAAACAAAAGGAAAGTAAAAAGATGAAGAAAATAAAAATCAATAACAAAGAAAGATTCAAAAACCACAAAAAAGGGCCAGCTACCCGCCGGCCGACGGATCTTGTTAAAAGATCCGTCGCCTCACGAGCCATTAGATGTGGTCAATCTAGGAATAGTTGGACGACTTCTTTTTCTTTGTAACGAAGGCCTTGTTGCAGAAACATTTACAACATAGGTCATGTAGCGGAACGTTTTTGCAACATAAGTCATATCGCGGGATTTATTTTGGAACATAGGTAGTATTGCCGGATTTTTTGCAACATAGCTCATGTTGCAAAAACAATTCTTCATTTCTTTTCGCAACAAGGGTGGTGTTGTGGAAGAACTTTTAAAACGTAGGTAATGTTGTAGAATAGATAGAGATGACAGACGGAGAGAGCAGCGCGATTGTAAGCGCACATTTATCCATGTGTTGTTTTGACAATTGATGACATCCCTATAGACTAATGGTTGCTTTGATTTATATTCGAAAGATTTGTCTATAGGCATTTATTGAAGTCCTTTTGTTGGTTTCAAGGAGTTTATGTGATGGACAAGGTAGTATTCAAGGATTTATCCAAAGATTGGTCATGTGAGAGTTGAACTTACTGCAAGCATGTCTTGAAGAAGAACATTGTGGGAACATTCATGTTTACCTTCAAGACATCATCTTTATGAAGAGAGAAGATAAGATACAAGGTTGATCAAGACTAAGTCAAAGAGTGAATCAAAATGATCAACGTACAAATGGTACAAGATGTACCGAGAGGGATCAAGCGATCCCATGGTATGGTAAGCCTTGTCCATTACGCTTTGTGTACTAACCAATGGTCTATGTGAGAGTTCTATATGGGGTTATGTATTTCTTCATGGGCTTGTGTCAAGAGGAAGATCTCATACAACCCATGGAGGATGACATCAAGTGGTGATCGTCATCAAGATTGCGGTGAGCAAATTCAAGTGGAGCATGACGAAGAGATCATGCTTGAAACTTGCCGTCCATTCTGCTGAAAATGGACTTGTGAAGATGTGCCGAAGAGTGACTCGCCCATAGTGGAGTATGGGGGAGAAGTCAACTAGTCTTCATCGAGCCAAGGCAATCAAGAAAGGTGGCTGATACGTCCCCAACGTATCTATAATTCTTGATGATGTCATGCTATTATTGTTGGAAATATGCCCTAGAGGCAATAAATAAAGTGTTTATTATTATATTTCCTTGTTCATGATAATCGTTTATTATCCATGCTATAATTGTATTGATTGGAAACACATTACATGTGTGGATAAATAGACAACACTTGGTCCCTAATATGCCTCTAGTGAACTAGCTCGTTAATCAAAGATGGTTAAGGTTTCCTAGCCATTGACATGTGATGTCATTTGATAACGGGATCACATCATTAGAAGAATGATGTGATGGACAAGACCCAAACTACAAACGTAGCATATGATCATGTTAGTTTATTGCTACTGTTTTTTGCATGTCAAGTATATGTTCCTATGACCATGAGATCATGCAACTCACGGACACCGGAGGAGTGCCTTGTGTGTATCAAACGTCGCAACGTAACTGGGTGACTAAGAAGGTGCATTACATGTATCTCCGAGGGTGTTTTTTGGGTTGGCATGGATCAAGACTGGGATTTGTTACTCCGTGTGACGAAGAGGTACCTCAGGGCCCACTCGGTAATACAACATCACAATAAGCCTTGCAAGCAATGCGACTAAGTGTTAGCCACGGGATCTTGTATTACGGAACGAGTAAAGAGACTTGCCGGTAACGAGGTTGAACTAGGTATACAGATACCGACGATCGAATCTCGAGCAAGTAACATACCGAAGAACAAAGGGAACATCATACGGGATTAACTGAATCCTTGACATAGAGGTTCGACCGATAAAGATCTTCATAGAATATGTAGGAACCAATATGGGCATCCAGGTTCCGCTATTGGTTATTGACCATAGAGGTGTCTCGGTCATGTCTACATTGTTCTCGAACCCGTAGGGTCTGCACACTTAAGGTTTGGTGACGTTTTGGTAGTATAGAGTTATGCATGGTGGTGACCGAAGGTTTTTCGGAGTCCCATATGAGATCCTGGACGTCACGAGGAGCTCTAGAATGGTCCGGAGGTAAATATTTATATATAGGAAGTCCTGTTTTGGTCGCCGGAAAAGTTTCGGGCTCATCGGTAGTGTACCGGGAGTGCCGGGAGTGTACTGGCGGACCATCGGGAGGGGTATTTCGACCCAAGAGGCTACATGGGCTGTGGGAAGGTGAATACCAGCCCTTAGTGGGCTGGTGGAAGTCCCACACAAGGCCCATGCGGCTGGGAAGAAAAGCCCAAAAGGAAAAAGGTGGAAAAAGGCAAAAAGGAACAAATAAGGAAGGAGTCCTAATCCTACTAGGAGTGGAGGAGGAGGACTCCTCCCTCCTTGGTTCGGCCGAAGCCTAGGTCTGGCCCCTTGAGGGCCAAGCCTCCTCCTCCCCTCCTCCTATATATACTAGTGGTTTTGAGGGTTTTTTTGCACAAGAATTTCTGCCACGTGCTGCCCTCTCCTCTAGTGCATAGTTTCTCCTCTAGATCGGTTTTCTGCAGTGCTTAGGCGAAGCCCTGCCGGAACAGCTCCACCACCATCGCCGGAGCGCCGTCACGTTGCCGGAGATCGTCATCAAGCCATACGTGTGCTGAACACGGAGGTGCCATCCGTTCGGTGCTATATCGGGACGGATCGTGATTGGATCGCGGGACGCTCGGCGATTTGGATCGCGAAGACGTTCGACTACATGAACCGCGTTTCTTAACGCTTCCCGCTTAGCGATCTACAAGGGTACATAGATCCACTCTCCCTCTCATAGATGCTCATCACCATAGATAGATCTTGCGTGTGCGTAGGAATTTTTTTGTTTCCCATGCAGCGTTCCCCAACAATTATATTATCTGTTTTGGATGTTTTATATGCATTAATATGCTATTTTATATTGTTTTTGAGACTAACTTATTAATCTAGAGCCCAGTGCCAATTTCTGTTTTTTCCTTGTTTTTGAGTATTGCAGATATGGAATATTAAACGGAGTCCAAATGGAATAAAATCTTCGTAATGATTTTTTCTGGAAGGAAAGAGATCTACGAGACTTGGAGTGCACGCTAGGGCACCTGCTAGGAGGTCACAAGCCAGGGAGGCACGGCCGGCCCCCTGGCCATGCCTAGCAGGTCTCCTAGCCCTAGTCTTCGTCCTATAAATACCCAAATATTCCCCCAATACGAAAGAGAGCCACACAAATACTTTTCCGCCGCTAGAAGCCTTTGTTCCCGAGAGATCCAATCTTGGAGCCTTTTACGGTAATCTGCCGGAGGGGGATCCGATCACGGAGGGCATCTACATCAACTCCATTACCCCTCCGATGATGCGTGAGTAGTCCACCACAGACCTACAGGTCCATAGCTAGTAGCTAGATGGCTTCTTCCCTCTCTTTGTGCTTCAATACCATGTTCTTCATGATCTTCATGGAGATATATTCGATGTAATACTCTTTTGTGGTGTGTTTGTCGAGATCCGATGAATTGTGGGTTTATGTTCTGATTATCCATGAATATTACTTGAGTCTTTTCTGAATTCTTATATGCATGATTTCATATCTTTGCAAGTCTCTTCAAGTTATTTGTTTGGTTTGGCCAACTAAATTGGTAATTCTTGCAATGGGAGAAGTGCTTAGTTTTGGGTTCAATCTTGCGGTGTCCTCACCCAGTGACAAAGTAGGGGTAGCGAGGCACGTATTGTATTGTTGCCATCAAGGGTAAAAAGATGGGGTTTTCATCATATTGCTTGAGTTTATCCCTTTACATCATGCCATCTTACCTAATGCGCTACTCTGTTCTTCATGAACTTAATACTCTATATGCAAGCAAGAGTCGATCGATGTGTGGAGTAATAGTAGTACTACTATGCAGAATCGTTTTGGTCTACTTGACAAGGATGTGATGCCTATATGCATAATCATTGCCTTGGATATATTCATGATTATTCGCTTTTCTATCAATTGCTCGACAGTAATTTGTTCACCCCCCGTGATACTTTCCTTCAAGAGAGAAGCCTGTAGTGAAACCTATGGCCCCCGAGTCTACTTTCCATAATATATTTTTAGATCTATAAACCAAAAATACCTTGCTGCAATTTATTTCCTTTTTATTTTCCGCAATCTTTCACGTCGATCTCTATCAAATCTAATCCTTGCAAATAACCGTGAAGGGATTGACAACCCCTTTATAGCTTTGGGTGCAAGAGTTTGATTGTTTGTGTAGTGCATCCATTGGTGACTTGCTTGTTCCTCCTACTGGATTGATACCTTGGTTCTCAAAAACTGAGGAAAATATTTATCTACTTCGCTGCATCACCCATTACTCTTCAAGGGAAAACCAACACATGATTAAGAGGTAGCAAGAAGGATTTCTGGCGCCGTTGCCGGGGAGGATACACATCAAGCCTACCAAGTACCCATCACAAACTCATCTCTTGCATTTACATTATTTGCTAATTGCCTCTCGTTTTCCTCTACCCCAATTCTAAAACGATTTTCAGAAAATACCAAAAATACTTTCCTTTTTATTCGTCCTCTTTTTTGTTTGCCTCTTTCCTGTCGGATCGCTTGCTCGCCGCTATCTCTTGTATCACTAGTCCCCCCTTGTTACCAGATTTTGAAGTTCTATACTTTAAACAAAAACAAGGGAAAATTTTGAAAGATGCCTGGTGTAGGCTAATGGAATCTTATCGTATCTCCAATCTAAAAGAAGATGCAAAAGTTTTGCTTCGAAAATTTTACATTGGTTTGGCTTTGCATCATAGAGTGCTTTTAGATTTTGCCTCAAAGGGTAATTTTATTGAGTTGGATACAAATGCTGCCTATGAAGTTTTGGAAGGGATTTTGGATACAAACGCTGCCTATGAGTTGGATACAAACGCACCAAAAAAGGGGTTTGCTTTCTCACAAGAGGGAGTTCGAATTCTCAACAAATTGAGTGATTTACATAAGCACTTGGTCAAGTTGCAACAATACTACGAACCCCTTAAACATATTAGTGGGAACCTCAATCGCTTGAATACTTTGATTACCCTTTGTAAGAAACATTTGGATATTTTGGATATTAAGATGGCTTCTTCCTCTACAAATTCGGGAAAGAGGAAAGAGCCCACCGGATTCGAGAAGGCCCTCACAAAAGATACCAAACATGACAATACCTAGATCTACTGTGTTTTGCCTAGCTAGGGGCGTTAAACAATAGCGCTTGTTGGGAGGCAACCCAATTTTATTTTTTATGTTCTGTTTTTGGCTTCTGTTTTGAGTGTTTCCCACATTATTACTTATGTAGTAATTTTTTTGGTGTTTTAATTAGCAATTGTGCCAAGTAAGACCTTTGGGATGGTCTATGGTGATTATTGATTTGATCTTGCTGAAAAACAGAAACTTTTGAGCTCAGTCCAGGAATTTTATAATTTTTTCAGAGGGTATAATGAGTCTGAAATTTTTAGACAAGATTTATATACAAATTTACCAGGTTGTCCTAATTTTTCAGAATAGCTACAGAAGTATACGAAGTTTTAAGATTGCTACAAATTGTTCTGTTTTTTATAGATTCTGTTTTCTTTGAGTTGTTTACCTATTTTGATGTATCTATGGGTTGTATATAGGGGTATGAACCATGGAGAAGTTACAATACAGTAGGTATAACACAAATATAAATAAATAATTAGTTCACAACAGTACATAAAGTGGTGATTTATTTTCTTATACTAACGGATCTCACGAGTTTTCTGTTGAGTTTTTGTTGTGAAGTTTCCAAGTTTTGGGTAAAGATTTGATGACTACGGAATAAAGAGTGGAAAAAGCCTAAGCTTGGGGATGACCAAGGCAACCCAAATCATATTCAAGGATGCCAAAGAGTCTAATCTTGGGGATGCCCCGAAAGGTATCCCATCTTTCATCTTCAATCCATCGGTAAATTTACTTGAGGCTATTTTTTTATTCACCACATGATATGTGTTTTTCTTGGAGCGTCTGGTATGATATGATTCTTTTCTTTTTACTTTGCCACAATCATCCTTGCTGCACACATATTTTGATAGGGACACGCTGAATTGTGAATTTATTAGAATACTCTATGTGCTTCACTTATATCTTTTGAGATAGGCAATTTTGCTCTAGTGCTTCACTTATACCTTTTTAGAGCACGACGGTGTTTGGTTTTATAGAAATTATTGAACTCTCGTACCTCACTTATATTATTTTGAGAGTCTTTAAACAACATGGTAATTGGTTGTCATCCTTTGTGTGAGGGTAGGGAGCGCGCGATGGTTAATTAACTCCTACCAACCTCTCCCCTTGGAGCATGCGTCTAATACATTGCTTTGATAACTAATAGACTTTTGCAATAAGTATGTGAGTTCTTTATGACTAATGTGAGCCCATGTATTATATGCACTCTCACCCTTCCACCTTTGCTAGCATCTCTTGTACCGCACAACTTTCTCCGGTGCATTAAACCCACCTTCCCCAAAACAGCCACCATATTCCCTACCTCAAAACATCCACCATACCTACCTATTATGGCATTTGCATAGACATTCCGAGATATATTGCCATGCAACTTCCACCGTTCCGTTTGTTATGACACACGCCATCATATTGCTTTTTCATATAGAGTCATATTTTGTTCTAGGTTTCGAGTTGTAATCTTTGAGTTGTAAGTAAATAAAGGTGTGATGATCATCATTATTAGAGCATTGTCCTATGAGATAAAAGGATGATGGAAGCTATGATTCCCTCAAAAGTTGGGATGAGACTCCGAACTTTATCAAAAATAAAAGAGGCCAACAAAGCCCAAATAAAAAAAAGAGGCCTTAGATGCCCACCAAAAAATGAGAGAAAGAGTGAAGGGACAATTCTACTATCTTTTTCCACACTTCTAGTAGCACCTTGGTCTTCATGATAAAGAGTCTCCTATTTTGTCACTTTCAGATAACTAGTAGAATATTTTTTTGTAGTGCACACCCACTTAGTTTCTTTTTGAGTTCTCATACACTTATAGCTCTAGTGCACCCGTTGCATGGCAATCCCTACTCACTCACATTGATATCTATTGATGGGCATCTCCGTAGCCCGTTGATACGCCTAGTTGATGTGAGACTATCTTCTCCCTTTTTCTTCCCAAACTCCACCATATTTATATTCCACCTATAGTGATATATCCGCTCATGTATTGCGTGAGAGTTGTAAATGTTTGAGAACATAAAAAGTGTGAAACAATTGCTTGGCTTTTCATCGGGGTTGTGTATGATTTAAATACTTTGTGTGGGGAAGATGGAGCATAGCCAGACCATATAATTTTGTAGGGGATAACTTTCTTAGGTCATGTTATTTCAAAAGGAGACAATTGCCTTGCTAGTATGCTTGAATTATTATTGTTTTTATGTCAATATTAAAGTTTTGTTTTGGATCTTACGGATGTGAATATTCATGCCACAATAAAGAATATTACATGGATAAATATGATAGGTAGCACTCCACATCAAAAATTCTGTTTTTATCATTTACATACTCGAGGATGAGTAGGAATTAAGCTTGGGCATGCTGATATGTCTGCACCGTATCTATAATTTTTGATGATGTCATGCTATTATATTATCTATTTTGGATGTTTTATATGCACTATGCTATCTTATATTATTTTTGGGACTAACTTATTAATCTAGAGCCCAGTGCCGGTTTATGTTTTTTCCTTGTTTTTGAGTATTGCAGATATGGAATATTAAACAGAGTCCAAATGGAATAAAATATTCAGAATGATTTTTCTCGAAGGAAAGAGATCTACAAGACTTGGAGTGCATGCCAGGGCACCTGCCAGGAGGTCACAAGCCAAGGAGGTGCGGCCAGCCCCCCTGGTCGTGCCTGGCAGGCTTGCCACCTCCTGGTAGGTCTCCTAGCCCTAATCTTTGTCCTATAAATACCAAAATATTCCCCCAATACTAAAGAGAGCCACGGAAATACTTTTCTACCGCCAAAAGCCTCCATTCCCGAGAGATCCAATCTTGGAGCCTTTTCCAGTAATCTGTCGGAGGGGGATCCGATCACGGAGGGCATCTACGTCAACTCCATTGCCCCTCCGATGATGCGTGAGTAGTCCACCACAGACCTACGGGTCCATAGCTAGTAGCTAGATGGCTTCTTCTCTCCTTTTGTTCTTCAATACCATGTTCTTCAGGATCTTCATGGAGATCTATTCGATGTAATACTCTTTTGCGGTGTGTTTGTCGAGATTCGATGAATTGTGGATTTATGTTCAGATTATCCATGAATATTATTTGAGTCTTTTTTGAATTCTTATATGCATGATTTCATATCTTTGCAAGTCTCTTCGAGTTATTGGTTTGGTTTGGCCAACTAGATTGGTAATTCTTGCAATGGGAGAAGTGCTTAGTTTTGGGTTCAATCTTGTGGTGTCCTCACCCAGTGACAAAGTAGGGGTAGCGAGGCACGTATTGTATTGTTGCCATCAAGGGTAAAAATATGGGGTTTTCATCATATTGCTTGAGTTTATCCCTCTACATTATGTCATCTTACCTAATTCGTTACTTTGTTCTTCATGAACTTAATACTCCAGATGCAGACAGGAGTCGGTCGATATGTGGATTAATAGTAGTAGATGCAGAATCGTTTTGGTCTACTTGACACGGACGTGATTCCTATATGCATAATCATTGCCTTGGATATCTTCATGATTATTCCCTTTTCTATTAATTGCTCGATAGTAATTTGTTCACACATCGTGATACTTTCCTTCAAGAGAGAAGCCTCTAGTGAAACCTATGGCCGTCGGGTCTACTTTCCATAATATATTTTCAGATCTATAAACCAAAAATACCAAAAATACATTGCTCTAATTTATTTCCTTTTTACTTTACGCAATCTTTCACATCTATCTCTATCAGATCTAATCCTTGCAAGTAACCATGAAGGGATTGACAACCCCTTTATAGCCTTGGGTGCAAGAGTTTGATTGTTTGTGTAGGTGCATCCATTGGTGACTTGCTTGTTCCTCCTACTGGATTGATACCTTGGTTCTCAACAACTGAGGAAAATACTTCTCTACTTTGTTGCATCACCCTTTCCTCTTTAAGGGTAAACCAACGCATGCTCAAGAGGTAGGAGTGACCCATCTTGAGGAAGTCAAGATCGTCATCATCTAGCTCAAGTGGACTATGTGCAAGGTATAGGTTTGCCCTTGATAGGTGTTCTATTTTACCAGTCTCATGGTGGTAGTTGGGAGACCGGGTTATAGGATAGGTTGTCATACTATCAAAGGGGGGGGGGGGGTTCTCAAGTGAGTAGCTTGATCATATTGTTCGTTGAGAGCTCAAGCCATTTGCATCCTTGCATCATCTTTCTTGGTTCTTGTTTGGTGTTTCTCTTTGTGAGTCTTAGAGCTTATGGACATCTTCATGACAAGCTCGAGTTCATCGAGAAAGGAGTCCATATGCATCTTCTATGATGTATTTGATGTTGGAGTTTTTGTCGGTTCTTCATTGATAGAGGTTTCTCATCTTTGTTGGATAGCCCTTGTCATCCTCTATCCAACAAGCTTGAGTTTGCTCAATTCGGAGCCCGTATGCGGAAGTTATGGCAGTATCTTTCTGAGGACAGTTTTTAGCACTCGGGCGGTAGTACCACTGCTTTGGAGCGGTAGTACCGCTCACGTGGTTCTGGCGTCCTCATGAGTCACCAGACACCTACTGTCTTGTGTGTGATGACTCGCGCCACTGGAGCGATAGTAGGGTGATAGTAGCAAGCGGTAGTATCGCTGCCCCTACTACAGCTTGGATCTGCCCCTCCCACAGCGCAAGCGGTAGTACTGCTGGTAGTCCAGCGGCACTACCGTATCCCTGACTGAGTCAGCTGTGGCCAACGTATAGGTCTTCTGTGCGGGCGGAAGTATCGCACCCCGAAGCGATACTACCACTGATGTGCGCCTGGTGGGCATGTAATGGACAGATTCCCTCCCCACTATATAAGCGGGTCTTCTTCCCCAAAGAGAATTATCTCTTATCCTTTGAGCTCGTTTTCCCCCCATTGTTGACCTTCTTTGAGCTTGCTAACTCTCAGTCCCTCCAATGATTCTTGCAAGTTCTTGAGGGAAAAGAGAGAGGAGATCTATATCCACATTTCCATCAATCGCTTTCTCCTCTATGTGAGGGGAACCTCTTGGATCTAGATCTTGGAGTTCTTAGTGTTCTTCTTCGTTCTTCCTCTCATTTTCTTTCATAGCATTAGTTGTTGTGGTGGGATTTGGGAGAGAAGGACTTGTGCACTCTGTGCGTCCTTGCCATTGCATGTGGTGCATATGTTTGAGTTCTTCACGATGATACGTGGAAGTGAAGTTTGAGAAGCTTATTACTCTTGGGTGTTTGAGCACCTTAGAGCTTGTTCCTCTTGGATGCCTTGGCGCCCTAGACAGTTGGTGGTGCCTCGAAGCTCAATAATTTGAAAACATGAAATTTGAAAAAGTTTACGAAGTTCACAAATTTTGAAAAGTTCATGACATATAAACAAGTTCATGAAAACTTGGAAAAAGCTCATATATTTTGAATGAACATTCAGGAATTAGGAAAAAGGTCCATCCATTTTGAAAAACAAATTCGTGAATTTGAAAAATGTTCATCGATTTTTGGAAAAATAACTAAATTTGAAATAACTCCATAGATTTTGAAAAAAAAATGAAAAGAGTTAGTGGATTTCAAAGCATTCACGCATTTCAAAGGAATCACGAATTTGAAAAAGTTTGTGAATTTAAAAAATGTTCACTGATTTGAAAATGTGGAATATGAATTACATTGCTCAAAATGAGAGTGATAAAAAGCAAATGTTGGAAGATATGAATGGTATAGATAAAGAGAGTGAGCTTTTATGTTTAACTGCACATAAATATTCTCTTGGTGAATGTTTGGAAGAGAAATAGAATATAATAGAATGGTTAAAGAAGATGAGATTATTGGGTGTAGAGATCTAAAGAAAAATATCTTCTGTTGAGCAATGCTCCTACTACTTACTTCATGGCAAAATTTAATGGCTGAGGAGGAATTTTATAGATTCTTAAAGAGGGTAAGGGAAACTTGGATGATATCTTCACCTTCAATGAAATAATTAATGGATTGGCTCTTCTTGAAATCCCTGTCAAGGGTAGGCAATTTACTTGGAGTAACATGCAACAACAACCCCTATTGGAATAGTTAGACTGGTTTTCTCCTCGGTTCAATGGATTTCTGAATTTCCTAACACCAATGTAAAATCCCTACTAAAACCAGTACTGACCATGTTCCATGCTTAATGACTATACAAACCTCTGTACCTAGAAGTAAATTTTTCAGGTTTGAATCCTTTTGGCCATCACACCTAGGATTCTTGGAAGTTGTTTAACATTCTTGGAGGGCACCCATCAAAGCTTCCACTTCTGCAACTTTGATTATAGAAAAATTAAAACGCCTTAGATATGCTCTTAAGAAGTGGAGTAAGAAACTATCTAGGTTGGGATTACTCATTGACAATTGTAATAAATACATTTTGCTAATGGATTCTTTGGAAGATACAAGGCTACTTACGGTACCTGAAATGAACTTAAGAACCATTTAATCATATTGCTTAGATACCAAAATGAATACTGGAAGAAAACGGTACACTGTAAGAAATGCAATCCAAGGGGGAGGAGAACACTAAATTATTTCATGCCAAAGCTACTGAGAGGCATCACAGAAACTCCATACCAATTCTCACTCTACGCGATGGCACAATGGTGGAGAATCATGAAGACAAGGCTGCAACTTTCTTAGATTATTTCAAGAACATGATGGGGATCTCTACTGAACCAATGTATGGCTTTGACATGAATGATCTGATTATTCCAATTCCATGTCTTGAAGAACTCTCCACACCATTTTCCAAGGAAGAAATTGATAGGATTATAAAGATTATACCAGTAGATAGAGCACCTGGACCGGATGGTTTCACTGGTCAGTTCCTCAAAGTATGCTGGCACATTATAACTCCAAACTTCTACAATCTATGCAATGATTTTTGGCATGGGAAAGTTGATCTGAAATGCTTAAACAATTCTTTGATCACCTTAATTCCGAAGAAACTTACTGCTGAAACTATCAACGACTTTCGACCCATATTCCTCTTGAACTGTGTTCTAAAGGTTCTTATGAAAATTCTGGCTGAAAGACTTTAGACATGGATTCTAAGACTGGTTCATCATAACCAATATGGTTTTATCAAAGGCAGGACAATCCAGGACTGTTTGGGCTGGGCTTTCGAATATATTCATCAATGCAAGGCATCCCGAAGACCAATTTTTATTTTAAAACTAGACTTCGAAAAGGCATTTGACACCATGGAGCACTCTTTCATCCTAAAAATGCTGAAACACAAGGGTTTTGATAACCAATGGATAATGTGGATAGATAGCATCCTAAGTTCAGCCACGTCTTCCATACTACTAAATGGCATTCCGGGCACTGAATTCAAATGTAAACAAGGAGTCAAACAAGGAGACCCTGCTTCCCCGTTATTGTTTGTTTTGGCGGCAGATTTATTGCAATCTCTGATCAACAAGGAATGGAAAGAGGGGGACTTAACATTACCCACTGAACATCCATTGTCGCAAGATTACCCTATAATACAGTATGCGGACGATACAATTCGTATCCTTCTCACAGAACGTGATCATCTTTTAACCATCAATTGTATATTGGACAGCTATGCGAGAGCAACTGGACTTAAGATCAACTATTCAAAATCCCAACTTATGCCTATCAACATTGAACCACAGCTTACAGAAGAACTTGCAGCCTCAATGGGATGCCGGGTCGAGACGATGCCATTTACTTACCTAGGGCTCCCCATGGGTACAACAAAACCTACAGTTCAATAACTAATGCCTCTGGTTGACAAAATTGAAAGAAGACTGACGGCAATGACGATCTGGATGACCTATGGAGGTAGAATTCAGTATGTCAATTCTGCCCTCACCTCCATCCTATCATTTGCAATGGGTGTGCTCAAATTACCGGACAAGATCCTGGAACTTTTTTATAAAGCACGATGACACGGTGTTTGGTGCAAAGTAGTGGACAGAGATGCCAAGACTCACTCATTGGCTGCATGGGATCTCGTTTGTCGGCCAAAACAGAAGGGAGGTTTGGGGGTGATTAACCTCAAGATTCACAATCAAGCATTGTTGCTCAAATTTCTGCACACATATATGAGAAAGGCAGATGTACCCTAGGTAATGCTTATTTGGGACAGACACTACGATGAAACGCCACCGCAAGCAATGCCAAAATGCGGGTATTTCTGGTGGCGAGATGTGCTTTCTCTCATGGATATTTTTCGAGGGACCACCGTACCTATCCCAAGAGCGGGAGACACCATTCTATTGTGGAAGGACATATTGTTTGATAACAATGAATTGCAGAACACCGTACGACACTTGTTCTCATTTGTAAGAAATGAAGATGTCTCGTTGGCACAGTTCATGGGCAATCGGAGTCTTATGGAAAAAATCTACATGCCCCTCGGTGGAAGCCATGCATGAATATCAGACGCTTCACGATCATACTCGAGCCATCTCACTAGATCCAATGGTAGCAGACGAATGGATCACTTGCTGGGGGGATGTGAATTACAAGCCCAACAAGTTCTATAAGTTCTACTTCAGAGAGCTTCGCCCACCACACTATATTACGAGCATCTGGAAATCCAAATGCATCTTGCAACACAAAGTTTTTTGCGTGGCTTATGCATCTAGACAGGCTGAACACAAGACATGCTATGCCGACGTCACTTCAACATTGGGGAGGACCACTCATGTGTGATGTGTGCAGATGGACCACTAGAAACAAACAAACACCTATTTTTTGAATGCCACTTCAGCACCACCTGCTGGCATTCAATCAGCATTTACTAGGACACAACGCTTCCCATGCAAGAGATGATCACCTTAGCGACTGGAGCTGGGCCACGAAAAATATTCCAAGAGATATCAATACTGGCTGCTTGGAACATCTGGAAACAAAGAAATAGATGTTGTTTTGATGGGATCAATCTCTCATTATAGGACTGGAAGAGGGCCCTTAAAGAAGATTTGATCATACTAAAATATGGGGCCTCGCCAGATCAAGCTGCTTTAATAGACACTTTCAACAATAATCTTGTCTTGTAAATAATAGTTTTTTGGCTTTCTCTACTCTTTGGGTCTAGTACCCCTCTTCCCCCTCTGGCCAAAGACTATGTAGGAACTATTTGTAAGTTGTTTTGTTTATTTATTATACAACAGTAGGAGTCTCTCCTGCTGTTTTCATTGGTAAAAAAAAGACCAACTATGATAAAAGTGAGATTTGTTATTCTTGTAAGGAAAATAAGGAATTAATATACATACATATTTTTACTTGTGTTTGTGGGCATTCACCTATGAAGTACCCAGGGATTCTAATGCATATTAAGTTGAGAAATAGTGATTGGATTCCTACTGAAGTAGGTACAAAAAAGACTAGTTACATGGCAGGGATATATTTTTTTTGGGGGGGGGGAGGGGGGGATGGCGTGTATTTTACTTAGGTCATGTTTAGACGACATTTCCTAGTTCATGATGTCCCTGTTCATTTTTCCCAAAGGACGCTTTCGTAAGTTAGAATTTTATGAGGAGACTATGTTGGCAGGAAGATGATACTACTAAAAAATAGTATAATTTAGTTAACTTATCAGATGTTTGTAAACCATCAGAAATGGGTGTCTGGAAATTATTGATTTACACATAATGAATATATGTTTGTTAATTAAAAGGTTATGGAAACTTGAAAACAATGGAGGGGTGTGTCTACTATTAAAAAGAAATATTGCAGCAAGGATGGTTTGAATATGTTAATAACAAACCTGGACAGTCTCATTTATGCATGACATCCTCGGTTGAGGAGATTTTGCAGTAAAAAAGTAGGGAACAGTCTCAACACAAGATATTGGGAAGATGATACGATAGTGCATATGTTCATCATGTAATTTGGCTAGCAGTTTGTATGATCAACCAAATTAGTTAATTTATATATTGCTCAAGTTTTGCAACAGGTATTTTGAATGGACTGGCAGTTATAGGGAACAAGTCCTGCCCAAATCCTAGTTTACGCCGAGCTAGTATGCTGCTGCCAAGGACAAGTCCTAGCCAGTCGAAGATGCCAAGCCGAAGTTTCAGGTTTGCAGAAGTTGTCTCGTAAGAATACATGCAACATCACATGAATCGATCAATCCTTATTTTATATGGGAAATTTTTGGGAATAATCGGCCACCCCGGCACCGCTCGTCCGCCGCCTCTCGCGCATGACGCGTGGCCTGCACGCTGCATTATTCTCCCTCTCGCTGGCACTACATCTTTATTGTAATATTTTTCGCAACAACATATGTGTTGCAAAAATTTTTTTCACAACAACATCGATGTTGTAAAAATGTGAGGCAAAAAGAAATTCTGAGCAAGACGTCCGTTGCAAAAAAAATTGCACTACGGCATTTGTTGTAGAAAAATATGCAACAAGACCTCTGTTACAACAAAAATTACGCAACACTACATTTGTTACAAATGTTTTCGCAACAAGACTTCTGTTACAAAAGGAAAATTGCAACACTCCCTCAGCTGCAAAAGTGATTACAACGCCGAGCACTGTGATTGCACCAATCTGATGGCACGCAACCTGGTGGATCCTTTTAAAAGATCCACTGACTAACGCTTAGCACATCCCTTATATTAAGAAGTTTAGAAATGACAAAAATCGATGTTTTAGCTTGACTATAGAGGAAAAGGATTTAGTAGATCTTGCCTTTTTCGTGCGTGCTTGCTCATAAGAATAAATTAAAGTCACACACATTGTTAGATGTTAATCACATTATGCAGAAAGCTGTGGCGCTAGAAAACCGTACTAAGGAGATTACACAATATAGCCGGTTTAAAGATAATACTAATAATGAGAAGGATAACCGTGCAGGTAATGCGTTAGATTATGATAGTTACTAGAAGAATTGAGCACGCTTTGTTGCGTCGTTGATGTTGTTGGGTTTCTTAAAAATATACTTATTCTGTTTCAAAATATAAGATGTATTATTATTTTGAAGAGTCAAAATTTTAAGTTTGATCAATTTTTTTAGATAAATATATCAAAATTTATAATATCAAATAAGTATCAATAGATTCATCATGAAATAAATTTTCATACTTTTTTAATATTGTGAATGTCGATATTTTCGTTCTAAACTTGGTCAAAGTCAAAGAAATTTGACTTTCCAGAAAACTAATACCCCTCATATTTTAGAACTAATGGAATATTTAGTTTGACTACTGGGAGAGATGATGGAGTGCATTTTATTTTTATTTATAATGTTGTGATTTGATGGGCCCTTCGCGGTGGTGTGGTTCTATGTTATCCGCTAACCAATATTTATGTGTGGAGATTTCTGTGTCGACGGTTGCATGTACTATATTGATACTACAATGTCACATGGTGATGCTTTTTTTTTCTAGTTGTTGAAAGGGTTTGCGGGATCGATATATTTTATTAGCCGATTGTTGCTGGTTGATTTGAAAAATCGTTGACCTGATCAAAATCATAAACCAAATCCAATTGAATACCTCAATTGAATGAAAGAGCTTCAAAATTAACAAACATAGGGAATTAAAAAAATTGAATGAGAAAACTTTTTGAGAAATTATTGACCCTGTCAAAATTGGTAGACCCAATTCTCAATTAAAGACCTTAATTAGTTGTGAGACCTTGAAAATGAGGAAGCATAGTGAATTATATAAAATAATTGAACAAGGCAGCTTTGATAAATTGTTGACCCAGTTAAATTCGGATGGCCAAATTTTAATTGAAGATCTCAATTGAATGTGAAGTAGTGAACTCTTTAAAATTAAGAAGCATACTATTACAGAGTAGGACCTTTTGGTGACCGAGCTCCATGGAACCCTTTATTTTTGAAAAAATCAAAATTCAAACTTTTTAACTTTAAAAAATTCTTAAAAAAATTATGCAACTATACAAGGCTGAAATGTACGTGTGTGTGTGTAAAAAATCAAAATGAAATACTTTAAAATGCGACCTGTATAAAAAAGACAAATTTCTAGACTTTGAGGATGAATAGTATCATGTGTTATAAAGCCTTAGATTTGTCTTTTTTGCACAGCCTTCATTTCAACGTATTTCGTCCTAAAAATTTACACACATGTGTGTTATGCCTCCATGTGTATATGTATTTTTTCAGATTTTTTTGAAATATAAAAATATGAATTTTATGAATTTTAGGTTTTTTAAAAACCGACCTTCACGGAGGCCGAGCTCCAAAAGGCATTTTCGACAGTTACAGAAGATTCAAGTAATATACTTAGATGAAGTTAATATATACGTAGCCGAATGAGTTTCGACGACAAGTGCAACTAGAGTGGACTCGGACAGGGCCTGTTTACAGGAAATCATTGAATGAAAGGGGCTCGATTTAGTCGGGAAGTGAGACCACGTGATACCATTTCAATACGTGGTAATGATGATTGATGAGAGGTCGGTCTTGGGAACTTCAAATTCATGCAGGAGGCACAATGCAAATGGCATAGTTCATAGAGGTGGTAAAAAGTTTGCGTGGGCGCCGGTGAGGCGCGCTGAATCTAAAAGGTTAAGATGTTTCGGGTGCTTTTGATGCTTTAAAACTTTGTGAACATCAATCGGCTGAAAGTGTTGAGAGTACGACCAGAAACAAGAGACGTTGATGCATCTGATTTAGAGTCTGATGTGCACGCTCAGAAAGGTTTGGGTCGGTTCGTCCGTCCCTTTTGCGTTTGGGTCAGTCACGTCCAACGCACAGACTTAAATACCGTCCGCATATAATAATGAAAGGCCTACTGTCACAGATTATGACAGTGGTCGATGCCATGCCAGCGGTCGATACACATGACAGCAAACAGAAATATCATCACATAGTTCATGCCGACGCACTTGCCATCACACAAAAAGGGCGGGATTTCGACCATGAAGGGGTTTCGGCCATCTTGGCTTTGGGTTTCCTCGGGATCGAAGGCAGTGGCACCCACACCACCTTCGAACTCGATGATGAAACAGTTGACCGCATCGTCGTCTGTGGCGACATTTCGTCGAACAGGTTACAGGCGTCTAAAACCATGCCGGCAGGTGTTTCCCACAGGCTTTCCTCTGCCCCACCCGAAGATGATCCACCGGCTACCGATGTGGCGTTGAGGTCTATGTGATTGGGAGCAGGGGTGGACGATGCCACGACACTCACCTTCGACGAGCATTCCCGGGACAAACGAGACATCTGCGGGTAGTGATGACGGAAGCCAGCCATTGTCGCACGATGGACGTGCACGACGACTTAAGCAGTGGAACACGAGGGAAGGCAGACGGGCCCGTGCTGGTTGTGGCCACGGCGGCGGTCAGCCCATGCTGACAAGGGTTTAACCCAAGGTAGATAAGTGCCTCCCTCATAGCCGCAATGACTGTGGCATTGGTCTCCTCTTGTTATGCGGTGGCGGCCAGGGCGGCAGCCTCAGCGGTTTCAAGCTTGAGTTCTGCCTCATGCCTCCAACACTTCCTCTTCGTGGATAGCACGCGTCGCTCCTCGGGCGTTAGTGGTTTCTTCTTGGTCGCCGGTGTCTTGCGGGAGGGCATGGGACTTGCCCTTGGGGCGATGATGGAGGCAAAGTCGGAGGAGGCTAGAGAGGCGAGGCCGGTGGCGACGGTGAGGGTTGGCGCGTCGTCCATGGCGACAGGCCGGGAGCGCGAGCGAGCGAGAGTATTTTGGGAAAGAGGGGAAGTGGGAGTGGCTGAGCAGCCAACGGGTGGGCCAGGGGAAGAAATTGGCGGGCGTCACACATGTTTGCTTCGTGTCCGCCCCAAGCAAATGAGGACCAAATTTGTGTTGGGAGACATAGCAGTAAATCAAAAAATTTCCTACGTGTCACCAAGATCTATCTATGGAGAAACCAGCAACGAGTGAGGGAATATTGCATCTTCATACCTTTGAAGATCGCTAAGCGAAAGCATTACAAGAACACGGTTGGTGGAGTCGTACTCGTAGCGATTCAGATCGTGGTGGACTCCGATCTTAGCGCCGAACAACGGCGCCTCCGCGTTCAACACACGTACAGCCCGGTGACGTCTCCTACGCCTTGATCCAGCAAGGAGGAAGGAGAGGTTGGGGAAGAGCTCCAACAGCAGCATGACGGCGTGGTGGTGGTGGAGCAGCAAGGTATTCCGGCAGGGCTTCGCCTAAGCACTGCGGAGGAGGAAGAAGAGAGGTAGGGCAGCTCCGTGGGAGAGAGAGATAAAATCTTGTCTCAAAATAGCCAAAACCTCAAGTATATATAGGAGGAAGAGGGAGGGATGCCTTGGCCCCTCCTCCAAGGAGGAGAGCTTCGGTCGAAGCTAGGGAGGAGTCCACCTCCCACACGGGAGGTGGATCTCTTCCTTTTGAATCTCCTTTAGCCTTATCTTCTTATCCCTAGCCGCATGGGCCTTTTCGGAAGGACTTAGCCAGCCCAATAAGGGCTGGTACACCTCCTCTAACAGCCCACGAAGTCCTTTGGACGTCACACCCCTCCCGGGGGTCCTCCGGCACCCTCTCGACACTCCCGGTACACTATCAATGAGCCCGAAAACTTTCCGGTGACCAAAACTGGACTTCCTATATATCAATCTTTACCTCCGGACCATTCCGGAGCTCCTCGTGACGTCCGGGATCTCATCCGAGACTCCAAAAAACCTTCGGTAATCACGTATACCATTTCCTTATAACCCTAGAGTCATCGAACCTTAAGTGTGTAGACCCTACGGGTTCGGGAGACACGTAGACATGACCGAGACACCTCTCCGGTCAATAACCAACAGCGGGATCTGGATACCCATGTTGGCTCCCACATGCTCCATGATGATCTCATCGGATGAACCATGATGTCGGGGATTCGGTCAATCCCGTATACAATTCCCTTTGTCTATCGGTATGATACTTGCCCAAGATTCGATCATCGGTATCTCTATACCTTGTTCAATCTCGTTACCGGCAAGTCTCTTTACTCATTCTGTAATACATCTTCCCGTGGCTAACTCCTTAGTCACATTGAGCTCATTATGATGATGTCTTACCGAGTGGGCCCAGAGATACCTCTCCGTCACACGGAGTGACAAATCCCAGTCTCGATTCGTGCCAACCCAACAGACACTTTCAGAGATACCCGTAGTGCACCTTTATAACCACCCAGTTACATTGTGACGTTTGGCACACCCAAAGCATTCCTACGGTATCTGGGAGTTACACAATCTCGTGGTCTAAGGAAACGATACTTGACATTGAAAAGCTTTAGCAGACGAACTACACGATCTTGTGCTATGCTTAGGATTGGGTCTTGTCCATCACATCATTCTCCTAATGATGTGATCCCGTTATCAATGACATCCAATGTCCATGGTCATGAAACCGTGACCATCTATTGATCAACGAGCTAGCCAACTAGAGGCTCACTAGGGACATGTTGTGATCTATGTATTCACACATGTATTATGGTTTCCGGTTAACACAATTATAGCATGAACAATAGACAATTATCATGAACAAGGAAATACAATAATAACCATTTTATTATTGCCTCTAGGGCATATTTCCAACAGTCTCCCACTTGCACTAGAGTCAATAATCTAGTTACATTGTGATGAATCGAACACCCATAGCATTCTGGTGTTGATCATGTTTTGCTCGTGAGAGAGGCTTAGTCAATGGATCTGCGACATTCAGATCCGTATGCACTTTACAAATATTTATATCTCCCTCCTAAATGTAATCACGGATGGAGTTGAAGCGGCACTTGATGGGTCTTGTCTTGTTGTGAAACTTGGGCTCCTTTGCAAGGGCAATAGCTCCAGTGTTGTCACAGAGTAGAGTCATCGGGCCCGACACACTTGGAATTACTCCTAGTTCAGTGATGAACGCCTTCATCCAGACTCCTTCCTTTGCTGCTTCCGAAGCAGCTATGTACTCCACTTCATATGTAGATGCCGCCATGACGCTTTGCTTGCTGCTGCACCAGCTGACTGCCCCTTCGTTCAAAATATACATGTATCCGGTTTGCGACTTGGAGTCGTCCAGATCTGTGTCGAAGCTAGCATTGACGTAACCCTTTACGACGAGCTCTTCGGCACCTCCATATACGAGAAACATGTCCTTTGTCCTCTTCAGGTACTTCAGGATATTCTTGACCGCTGTCCAGTGTTCCGTTCCAGGATCACTTTGGTATCTCCCTACCAAACTTATGGCAAGGTTCACATCAGGTCTGGTACACAGCATGGCATACATAATAGAGCCTATGGCTAAAGCATAGGGGATGACACTCATCTCTTCTCTATCCTTTGCCGTAGTCGGGCATTGAGTCATACTCAATCTCACACCTTGTAACACAGGCAAGAACCCCTTCTTGGACTGATCCATATTGAACTTCTTCAATATCTTTTCAAGGTATGTGCTTCGTGAAAGACCTATGAGGCGTCTCGATCTATCTCTATAGATCTTAATACGTAATATGTAAGTAGCTTCTCCAAGGTCCTTCATTGAAAAACATTTATTCAAGTAGGCCTTTACACTTTCCAAAAGTTCTATATCATTTCCCATTATCAGTATGTCATCCACATATAATATGAGAAATGCTACAGAGCTCCCACTCACTTTCTTGTAAATACAGGGTTCTCCATAAACCCGTACAAACCCAAATGCTTTAATCACCTCATTAAAGCGAATGTTCTAACTCCGAGATGCTTGCACCGGCCCATGTTGGGAGACGTAGTAGTAAATCAAAAATTTCCTACGTTCACCAAGATCTATCTATGGAGAAACCAGCAACGAGAGGGGAGAGATTGCATCTTCATACCTTTGAAGATCGCTAAGCGGAAGCGTTACAAGAACGCGGTTGATGGAGTCGTACTCGCAGCGATTCAGATCGCGGTAGATCCGATCAAGTGCCGAACGGACGGCACCTCCGCGTTCAACACACGTGCAGCCCGGTGACGTCTCCAACACCTTGATCCAGCAAGGAGGAAGGAGAGGTTGGGGAAGGGCTCCAACAGCAGCACGACGGCGTGGTGGTGGTGGAGTAGCAAGGTATTCCGACAGGGCTTCGCCTAAGCGCTACGGAGGAGGAAGAAGAGAGGTAGGGCTTCGCCGTGAGAGAGAGAGATCAAATCCTCTCTCAAAACATTCAAAACCTCAGGTATATATAGGAGGAGGGACGTGGAGGGCTGGCTTGGACTCTACTCCAAAGAGGAGAGGGCCGGCCGAATTAAAGGGAGAGTCCACCTCCCACAAGGGAGGTGGATCTCCTCCTTTTAAATCCTTTTTGCCTTATCTCCTTATCTCCAGCCACATGGGCCCACATAGATGGTCTTGGCCGACCCAATATGGGCTGGCACACCTCCTCTAAGGGCCCATGAGGTCCTTTGGTCGTCACACCCCTCTCGGGGGTCCTCCGGCACCCTCCCGGCACTCCCGGTACACTACCGATGAGCCCGAAAACTTTCCGGTGACCAAAACTGGACTTCCTATATATCAATCTTTACCTCCGGACCATTCCGGAGCTCCTCGTGACGTCCGGGATCTCATCCGGGACTCCGAACAACCTTCGGTAATCACGTATACCATTTCCCTATAACCCTAGCGTCATCGAACCTTAAGTGTGTAGACCCTACGGGTTCGGGAGACACGTAGACATGACCGAGACACTTCTCCGGCCAATAACCAACAGCGGGATCTAGATACCCATGTTGGCTCCCACATACTCCACGATGATCTCATCGGATGAACCACGATGTCGGGGATTCAATTAATCCCGTATACAATTCCCTTTGTCTATCGGTATGGTACTTGCCCGAGATTCGATCGTCGGTATCCCTATACCTTGTTCAATCTCGTTACCAGCAAGTCTCTTTACTCGTTCCGTAATACATCATCCCATGGCTAACTCCTTAGTCACATTGAGCTCATTATGATGATGTCTTACCTAGTGGGCCCAGAGATACCTCTCCGTCACACGGAGTAACAAATCCCAGTCTCGATTCGTGCCAACCCAACAGATACTTTCGGAGATACCCGTAGTGCACCTTTATAGCCACCCAGTTACGTTGTGACGTTTGGCACACCCAAAGCATTCCTACAGTATCCGGGAGTTGCACAATCTCATGGTCTAAGGAAACGATACTTGACATTGAAAAGCTTTAGCAAATGAACTACACGATCTTGTGCTATGCTTAGGATTGGGTCTTGTCCATCACATCATTCTCCTAATGATGTGATCCCGTTATCAACGACATCCAATGTCCATGGTCATGAAACCGCGACCATCTATTGATCAACGAGCTAGTCAACTAGAGGCTCACTAGGGACATGTTGTGGTCTATGTATTCACACATGTATTATGGTTTCCGGTTAACACAATTATAGCATGAACAATAGACAATTAACATGAACAAGGAAATACAATAATAACCATTTTATTATTGCCTCTAGGGCATATTTCCAACAGCCCATAGATGGAGCGCTGGATCTTGCATACTTTGTTAGCATCTTTAGGATCGACAAAACCTTCCGGCTGCATCATATATAGTTCTTCCTTAAGGAAGCCATTAAGGAATGCCGTTTTGACGTCCATTTGCCAGATCTCATAATCATAAAATGCAGCAATTGCTAACATGATTCGGACAGACTTTAGCATTGCTACGGGTGAGAAAGTCTCATCGTAGTCAACTCCTTGAACTTGTCGATAACCCTTAGCAACAAGCCGAGCCTTATAGACTGTCACATTACCATCTGCGTCAGTCTTCTTCTTAAAGATCCATTTATTTTCAATGGCTCGCTTATCATCAGGCAAGTCCACCAAAGTCCACACTTTGTTCTCATACATGGATCCTATCTCGGATTTCATGGCTTCAAGCCATTTGTTGGAATTCGGGCCCGCCATCGCTTCTTCATAGTTCGAAGGTTCACCGTTGTCTAACAACATGATCTCCAGGACAGGGCTGCCGTACCACTCTGGTGTGGAACGTGTCCTAGTGGACCTTCGACGTTCAATAGTAACTTGATCTGAAGTTTCATGATCATCATCATTAACTTCCTCTCTAGCCGGTGTAGGCTCCACAGAAACAACTTCCTGTGCTGCGCTACTCTCCGGTTCGAGCGGAGGTACAATTACCTCATCAATTTCTATTTTCCTCCCACTTACTTCTTTGGAGAGAAACTCTTTCTCGAGAAAGGATCCATTCTTAGCAACAAAGACTTTGCCTTCGGATCTGAGGTAGAAGGTATACCCAATAGTCTCTTTGGGATATCCTATGAAGACGCACTTTTCCGCTTTGGGTTCGAGCTTCTCAGGTTGAAGTTTCTTCACATAAGCATTGCATGCCCAAACTTTTAGAAATGATAGCTTAGGTTTCTTTCCAAACCATAATTCATATGGTGTCGTCTCAACGGATTTTGACGGTGCCCTATTTAAAGTGAATGCGGTAGACTCTAATGCATATCCCCAAAATGATAGCGGTAAGTCGGTAAGAGACATCATAGATCGCACCATATCCAATAGAGTGCGATTATGACGTTCAGACACACCATTTCACTGAGGTGTGCCAGGAGGTGTGAGTTGTGAAACAATTCCACATTTCCTTAGGTGCGTGCCAAACTCGTGACTTAAATATTCTCCACTACGATTAGATCATAGGCACTTCATTTTCCTATCACATTGATTCTCTACCTCACTCTGAAATTCCTTGAACCTTTCAAAGGTTTCAGACTTGTGTTTCATTAAGTAGACATACCCATATTTTCTCAAGCCATCAGTGAGGGTGAGAACATAATGGTAGCCATCACGAGCCTCGACGCTCATTGGACCGCATACATTGGTATGTATTATTTCCAACAAGTCAGTTGCTTGCTCCATTGTTTTGGAGAACGGAGTCTTGGTCATCTTGCCCATGAGGCACGGTTTGCACGTGTCAAATGATTCAAAATCAAGAGACTCCAAAAGTCCATCAACATGGAGCTTCTTCATGCGTTTGACACCAATATGACCAAGGAAATATGCCCTAGAGGCAATAATAAATTAGTTATTATCATATTTCCTTGTTCATGATAATCGTTTATTATCCATGCTATAAATTGTATTGATCGGAGACTTAGATGCATGTGTGGATACATAGACAAAACCATGTCCCTAGTATGCCTCTAATAGACTAGCTCATTGATCAAAGATGGTTAAGGTTTCCTAGCCATGGACATGAGATGTCATTTGATAACGGGATCACATCATTAGGAGAATGATGTGATGGACAAGACCCAAACTACAAACATAGCATATGATCGTGTCAGTTTATTGCTACTGTTTTCTGCATGTCAAGTATATGTTCCTATGACCATGAGATCATGCAACTCACGGACATCAGAGGAGTGCCTTGTGTGTATCAAACGTCGCAACGTACCTGGGTGACTATAAAGGTACTCTACAGGCATCTCCGAGGGTGTCTGTTGGGTTGGCATGGATCAAGACTGGGATTTGTTACTCCATGTGACGGAGAGGTATCTCAAGGCCCACTCGGTAATACAACATCACAACAAGCCTTGCAAGCAATGTGACTAAGTGTTAGTCACGGGATCTTGTATTACGGAATGAGTAAAGAGACTTGCCAGTAACAAGGTTGAACTAGGTATGGAGATACCGACGATCGAATCTCGGGCAAGTAACATACCGAAGAACAAAGGGAACGTTATACGGGATTGACTGAATCCTTGACATAGAGGTTCGACCGATAAAAATCTTCGTAGAATATGTAGGACCCAATATGGTCATCTAGGGCCCACTATTGGTTATTGACCGTAGAGGTGTCTCGGGCATGTCTACATAGTTCTCGAACCCGCAGGGTCTGCACACTTAAGGTTTGGTGACGTTTCGGTAGTATAGAATTATGTATGGTGGTGACCGAAGGTTGTTTGGAGTCCCGGATGATATCCAGGACGTCACGAGGAGCTCCGGAATGGTCCGGAGGTAAAGATTGATATATAGGAAGTCCCATTTTGGTCGCCGGAAAAGTTTCGGGCTAATCGGTAATGTACCGGGAGTGCCGGTAGTGTATCGGGAGACCACTGGGAGGGGTATTTCGACCCAAGAGGCTTCATGGGATGTGGGAGAGTAAATACCAGCCTTTTGTGGGCTGGTGGAAGTCCCACACAAGGCCCATGCGTCTGGGAGAAAAAGCCCAAAGGGAAAAAGGTGAAAAAAGGCCAAAAAAGGAGGAATCCTAGTCCTACTAGGATTGGAGGAGGAGTCCTCCTCTCCTCCCCACTTTGGTCGACCCAAGGGATGGATTTTTGGCAGCCAAGACTCCTCCTCCTCTCCTCCTATATATACTAGAGGATTTTAGGGTTTTGGCACAGAATTTTCAGCCACGTGCTACCCGTTCCTCTAGTGCATAGTTTCTCCTCTAGATCGGTTTTCTGCAGTGCTTAGGCGAAGCCCTGCCGGAATTGCTCCACCACCATCACTGGAGCGCCGTCACGCTGCCGGTGAACTCTTCTCCCTCTCCACTTCCTCTTGCTGGATCAAGACGGTGGAGATCGTCATCAAGCTGCATGTGTGCTGAACGCGGAGGTGCCGTCCGTTCAGCGCTAGATCGGAAGGACCGTGAACAAGTTCACGGAACGGATCGTGATGAGTTCACGGGACGGATCGTGATGAGATCGCGGAATGGATCATGATGAGATCGCGGGACGGATCATGATTGGATCGCGGGACGGATCGTGATGTGATCGCGGGACGCTCGGCGATTTGGATCGCGAAGATGTTTGACTACACCAACTGCGTTTCTTAACACTTCCCGCTTAGCGATCTACAAGGGTACATAGATCCACTCTTCCTCTCGTAGATGCTCATCACCATGGATAGATCTGCGTGTGCGTAGGAAATTTTTTGTTTCCCATGCGACGTTCCCCAACAGTGGCATCATGAGCTAGGTCTATGTGTAGATGAGATCTCGAGTAGAACACAAAGAGTTTGTTGGCGTTGATGCTTAGATTGCTTCCTCCCGTGGTCGGATTTTGGTTCAGCGGTATTGTGAGATGAAGCGGCCCGGACCAACATTACTCGTACACTTACGAGAGACCGGTTCCCTCGACCGCAACTTGTTGCATAGATGGCTTGCGGGTGCCAGTTTCTCTCACTTTAGTTGGATCGGATTCGACAAAGGCGGTCCTTGAGAAGGTTGAAAAGCAAATTATGTATCACCGTTGTGGTTTATGCATAGGTGAGAATCGTTCTTGCTAGAAACCCGTAGCAGCCACGTAAAACATGCAACAACAATTAGAGGACGTCTAACTTGTTTTTGCAGGGTATGTTGTGATGTGATATGGCCAATTACATGATGTGATATATGTGATGTATCAGATGATCATGTGATGTATAGAATTTCACGACTTGCATGTCGATGAGTACGGCAACCGGCAGGAGCCATAGGGTTGTCTTTAATTATTGTATGACCTGCGTGTCAATCATTAAGCGCTATGTAATGCTTTACTTTATCGCTAAACGGTAGCAATAGTAGTAGAAGCATGCAGGGCGTGACAACCTCGATGGCGACACGTTGATGGAGATCAAAGATGATGGAGATCATGGTGTCGTGCTGGTGACGATGAAGATCATGCCGGTGCTTTCAAGATGGAGATCTAAAGCACAAGTTCATGGCCATATCATGTCACTTATGAATAGCATGTGATGTTAATCCTTTTATGCACCTTGTTATGCTTAGTACGACGGTAGCATTATAAGGTGATCCCTCACTTAAATTTCAAGATAAAATTGTGTTCTCCCCTAGTGTGCACCGTTGCGAAAGTTCGTTGTGTTGAGACACCACGTGATGATCGGGTGTGATAGACTCTACGTTCACATACAACGAGTGCAAGCCAGTGTTGCACGCGCAGAACACTCGGGTTAAACTTGACGAGCCTAGCATGTACAGACATGGCCTCGGAACACAAGAGACCGAAAGGTCGAACATGAGTCATATAGTTGATATGATCAACATGATGATGTTCACCATTGTAACCACCTCAACTCACGTGATGATCGGACTTGAGTTAGTGAATTTGGATCATGTATCACTCGAATGACCGAAGGGATGTCAATTTGAGTGGGAGTTCTTAAGTAATATGATTAATTGAACTAATTACCATGAACATAGTGAGTAGTGTCTTTGCAAATTATGTTGTAGATTACTTGCTCGCGCTGTAGCTCCCTTGAATTTTTATATGTTCCTAGAGAAATAGAGTTGAAAGATGATGGTAGCAATATTGCGGATTGGATTCGTGATCTGAGGATTGTCCTCGTTGCTGCACAAAAGGCTTATGTCCTTAATGCACTGCTCGGTGCACCAACCCCTCTAGCGTCGTCTGTAGATGTTGTAAACATCTGACAGGTACGTGCTGATGACTACTTGATAGTTTAGTGCATCATGCATTACGGCTTAGAATTGAGGCTTCAAAACGTTTTGAATGTCACGGAACATATGAGATGTTCTAAGAGCTGAAATTAGGATCTCAGGCTCGTGCCCATGTTGCGAGATATGAGATCTCCAACAAGATTTTTTGCCTGCAAGATGAACGAGAATAGCTCAATCGTTGAGCATGTGCTCAGATTGTCTGGGTGCTACAATCGCTTGAATCGAGTGGGAGTTCATCTTCTAGATAAGATAGTGATTGATATAGTTCTCCAAGTCACTTTCACTAAGCTACTAGAACTTGGTGATGAACTATTGAATGCCAGGGATAGAATTAATGATCCCTGAGCTGTTCGCGATGTTTGACATCGCGAAGGTAGAAATCAAGAAGGAGCATCAAGTGTTGATGGTTAGTATAACCACTAGTTTCGAGAAGGGAAAGGGCAAGGAGGGAAACTTCATGGATGGCAAGTTGGTTGCTGCTCTAGTGAAGCAACCCAAAGTTGAACCCAAACCCGAGACTATGTGCTTTAATTATGAGGAGAAAGGTCGCTGAAGATGAACAACCCTAAATACTTGGTAGATAAGAAGGCTGTCAACGTCGACAGAAGTATATTTGATATATGTGTTATTTATGTGTACCTTGCTAGTACTCCAAGTAGCACCTGGGTATTGGATACCGGTTCGGTTGCTAAATGCTAGTAACTCGAAATAAAAGCTACGGAATAAACGGAGCACTAAGCTAAGGGTGAGGTGACGATGTGTGTTGGAAATGTTTCCAAGGTTGATGAGATCAACATCGCATGCTCTTTCTACCTTCAGGATTAGTGAAGAACCTAAATAAATGTTATTTGGTGTTTTGCGTTGAGCATGAACATGATTAGATCATGTTTATTGCAATACGGTTATTCGTTTAAGTTAGAGAATAATGGTTATTCTGTTTACCTGAATAATACCTTCAATGGTCATGCACCCAGTGAGAATGTTTTGTTGAAATCTTGATCGTAGTAATACACATGTTCATAACATTGATGTCAAAAGATACAAAGTTAATAATGATAGTACCACATACTTGTGGCACTGCCGCTAAATGTCATATTGGAATAAAGGGCATGCAGAAACTCCATGCTGATGGATCTTTGGACTCATTCGATTTTGAATCGGTTGAGACATGCGAACCATGCCTCTTGGGCAAGATGACTAAAAAACCCCGTTGGATGGAGCGGGCAAGTGATTCATTGGAAATGATACATGTTGATGTATGCAATCCAGTGAGTCTTGTAGCATGTAGTGGATATCGTTATTTTCTTACCTTCACTGATGATTTAAGTAGATATAGTGTATATTTACTTAATGAAACACAAGTCTGAATCGTTTGAAAAGTTCAAGCAAATTCAAAGTGAAGTTTAAGATCATCGTGACAAGAAGATAAAAGTATCTCCGATATGATCGTGGAGGTGAATATCTGAGTTACGAGTTTGGCATACAACTTTAGACAATGTGAAAGTTGTTTCACAACACACGCCACCTGGAACACCATAGTGTGATGGTATGTCCAAACATCATAGTCATGCTCTATTGGATATGGTGCATGTTATGATGTCTCTTATCATTTTGCTACTATAATTTTGGGGTTGTGCATTAGAGACAACTACATTCACTTTAAATAGGGCACCATCTAAAGCCGTTGAGATGACACCGTGTGAACTATGGTCTGATAGAAACCTAAGCTGTCATTTCTTAATGTTTGGGGCTGTGACGCTTGTATGGAAAAAGTTTTCACCTACTGAGCTCGAACCCAAAGCGGACAAATGCATCTTCATAGAATACCCTAAGAACAGTTGGGTGAACCTTCTATCTCAGATCCAAGCATAAAATGTTTGTTGCTAAAACTGGATCCTTTCTCGAGAAAGGGTTTCTCTTGAAAGAGTTGAGTGGGAGGAGGATAGAACTTGATGAGGTTGTTGAAACCTCTACTTCAACCAGAAAGTAGCGCAACACAGAAAGATGTTTCTGTGAAGCCTACGTCAGTTGAAGAGGAAGTTAATGATGATGATCATGAAAGCTTCGGATCAAGTTACTATCGACCTACGAGGAAATTAGAGCTTGATGAGGTTATTGAACCTTTACTTCAACCAGAGAGTAGCGCAGCGCAGGAAGTTGTTTCTATGAAGCCTACATTAGTTGAAGAGGAAGTTAATGATGATGATCATGAAGCTTCGGATCAAGTTACTATCAAACCTCGTAGGGCGACAAGGATGTATACTGCTCCTGAGCGGTACAACAACCCTGTCTTGGAGGTCATGTTGTTGGACAATGATGAACCTACAAACTATGGAGAAGCGATGATGGGCCTGGAAACCAACAAATGGTTAGAGGCCATGAAATCCGAGAAAGGATCCATGTATGAAAACCAAGTATAGACTTTGGTGGACTTGCTCGTTGGACGGCAGGTCGTTAAGTACAAATGGATCTTTAAAATGAAGACAGACACTGATGGTAAATGTTACCATTTTTAAAGCTCGACTTGTTGCAAAGTAGTTTTTGACAAGTTCAAGGAGTTGACTGCGATGAGACTTTCTCACTTGTAGCGATGCTAAAGTCTGTTGGAATTATGTTAGCAGTTGCTGCATTTTTCAATTATGAAATCTGGCAGATGGATGCCAAAACATCGTTTCCTTCCTTAAGGAAAGGTTGTATGAGATGCAACCAGAAGGTTTTGTCAGTCCTAAGGATGTTAAAAGGTGTGTGAGCTTCAGTGATTCTTCTATGAACTGAAGCAAGCATCTCGGAGTTGGAATATACACTTTGATGAGGTGATCAAAGTTTTTGAGTCTATACAAAGTTTACGAGAAACTTGTATTGGCAATAAAGTGAGTGGGAGCATTATTGAGTTTCTGATAGGTATATGTGGATGACATATTGCTATTCGGAAATGATGTAGAATTTCTGGAGAGCATAAACGGTTGTTTGAAAAGAGTTTTTCAAAGGAAGACCTGGATAAAGCTACCTAATTGTTGAGCATCAAGATCTATAGAGATAGATCAAGATACTTGATGAGACTTTCAATGAGCACATACCTTGACAAGATTTTGAAAGAGTTCAAAATGGATCAGTCAGAGAAAGAGTACTCGCCTGATTTGTAAGGTATAAAGTTGAGTAAGACTCAATGCCCAGTGACTACAAAAGATAGAGAAAAGATGAGTGTCATCCCCTATGCTTCAGCCATAGGCTCTATCATGTATGCAATGTTGTGCACAAGACCCGATGTCAGCCTTGCCATAAGTATGGCCAGAAGGTTTCAAAGTGATCCTGGAATGGAGCACTGGATAGCGGTCAAGATTATCCTTAGTAACTAAAAGACTAAGGAGATGTTTCTCAATTATGGAGGTGATAAAGAGTTCGTCGACGTCGATGCAAGCTTTAACACCAATCCGGATGACTCGTAGTAGCAATATGGATACGTATAGTGGAGCAGCCATTTGGAATAGTACCAAGTGGAGTGTGGTAGCAGTGTTTACGGTTTGACATAGAAATTTGCAAAGTACACACGGATCTGAATGTCGCAGACCCGTTGACTATAAGACGTCTCTCACATGCAAAGCATGATCGAGCCCCAGAACTCATTGGGTGTTAGATTCATAACAATGCGAATCACATGGTGATGTGAACTAGATTATTGACTCTAGTGCAAGTGGGAGATTGTTGGAAATATGCCCTAGAGGAAATAATAAATTAGTTATTATCATATTTCCTTGTTCATGATAATCGTTTATTATCCATGCTATAAATTGTATTGATCGGAGACTTAGATGCATGTGTGGATACATAGACAAAACCATGTCCCTAGTATGCCTCTAATAGACTAGCTCGTTGATCAAAGATGGTTAAGGTTTCCTAGCCATGGACATGAGATGTCATTTGATAACGGGATCACATCATTAGGATAATGATGTGATGGACAAGACCCAAACTACAAACGTAGCATATGATCGTGTCAGTTTATTGCTACTGTTTTCTACATGTCAAGTATATGTTCCTATGACCATGAGATCATGCAACTCACGGACATCGGAGGAGTGCCTTGTGTATCAAATGTCGCAACGTAACTGGGTGACTATAAAGGTACTCTACAGGTATCTCCGAGGGTGTCTGTTGGGTTGGCATGGATCAAGACTGGGATTTGTTACTCCGTGTGACGGAGAGGTATCTCAGGGCCCACTCGGTAATACAACATCACAACAAGCCTTGCAAGCAATGTGACTAAGTGTTAGTCACGGGATCTTGTATTACGGAATGAGTAAAGAGACTTGCCGGTAACGAGGTTGAACTAGGTATGGAGATACCGACGATCGAATCTCGGGCAAGTAACATACCGAAGAACAAAGGGAACGTTATACGAGATTGACTGAATCCTTGACATAGAGGTTCGACCGATAAAGATCTTCGTAGAATATGTAGGAACCAGTATGGTCATCCAGGGCCCGCTATTGGTTATTGACCGTAGAGGTGTCTCGGTCATGTCTACATAGTTCTCGAACCCACAGGGTCTGCACACTTAAGGTTTGGTGACGTTTCGGTAGTATAGAGTTATGTATGGTGGTGACCGAAGGTTGTTCGGAGTCCCGGATGAGATCCAGGACGTCACAAGGAGCTTCGGAATGGTCCGGAGGTAAAGATTCATATATAGGAAGTCCCATTTTGGTCGCCGGAAAAGTTTCGGGCTAATCGGTAATGTACCGGGAGTGCCGGTAGTGTATCGGGAGACCACCGGGAGGGGTATTTCGACCCAAGAGGCTTCATGGGCTGTGGGAGAGTAAATACCAGCCTTTTGTGGGCTCGTGGAATTCCCACACAAGGCCCATGCGGCTGGGAGAAAAAGTCCAAAGGGAAAAAGGTGGAAAAAGGCAGAAAAAAGGAGGAATCCTAGTCCTACTAGGATTGGAGGAGGAGTCCTCCTCTCCTCCCCACTTTGGTCGACCCAAGGGCTGGATTTTTGGCAGCCAAGACTCCTCCTCCTCTCCTCCTATATATACTAGAGTATTTTAGGGTTTTGGCACAGAATTTTCAGCCACGTGCTACCCGTTCCTCTAGTGCATAGTTTCTCCTCTAGATCGGTTTTCTGCAGTGCTTAGGCGAAGCCCTGCCGGAATTGCTCCACCACCATCACCGGAGCGCCGTCACGCTGACGGTGAACTCTTCTCCCTCTCCACTTCCTCTTGCTGGATCAAGACGGTGGAGATAGTCATCAAGCTGCACGTGTGCTGAACGCGGAGGTGTCGTCCGTTCGTCGCTAGATCGGAAGGACCGTGAACAAGTTCACGGAACGGATCATGATGAGTTCACGGGACGGATCGTGATGAGATCGCGGAACGGATCATGATGAGATCGCGGGACGGATCGTGATGAGTTCGCGGGATGGATCGTGATTGGATCGCGGGACGGATCGTGATGTGATCGCGGGACGCTCGGCGATTTGGATCGCGAAGATGTTCGACTACACCAACCACGTTTCTTAACGCTTCCCGCTTAGCGATCTACAAGGGTACGTAGATCCACTCTCCCTCTCGTAGATGCTCATCACCATGGGATAGATCTGCGTGTGCGTAGGAAATTTTTTGTTTCCCATGCGACGTTCCCCAACAGGCGGCAGTGCCACATGTAAGTGGGACTATCGTTATCAACCTTACACTTTTTGGTACTCACACTATGGACATGTGTAACATCACGTTCGAGATTCATCAAGAATAAACCATTGACCAGCGGGGCATGACCATAAAACATTTATCTCATATAAATAGAACAACCATTATTCTCAGATTTAAATGAGTAGCCATCTCGTATCAAGCGAGATCCAGATACAATGTTCATGCTCAAAGCTGGTACTAAATAACAATTATGAAGGTTTAAAACTAATCCCGAAGGTAGATGCAGAGGTAGCATGCCGACGGCGATCACATCAACCTTGGAACCATTCCCGACGCGCATCGTCACCTCGTCCTTCGCCAGTCTCCGCTTATTCCGCAGCTCCTACTTGGAGTTACAAATGTGAGCAACTGTACTGGTATCAAATACCCAGGAGCTACTACGAGCGCTGGTTAGGTACACATCAATAACAAGTATATCACATATACCTTTAACGTTGCCGGCCTTCTTGTCTGCTAAGTACTTGGGGCAATTCCGATTCCAGTGACCGGTACCCTTGCAATAAAAGCACTCAGTCTCAGGCTTGGGTCCATTCTTGTTCTTCTTCCCGATAACTTGCTTACCGGGCGCGGCAACAGCTTTGCTGTCCTTCTTGAAGTTCTTCTTACCCTTGCCTTTCTTGAAACTAGTGGTCTTATTTACCATCAACACTTGATGCTCCTTTTTGATCTCGACCTCCGCTGATTTCAGCATCGAGTACAACTCAGGAATGGACTTCTCCATCCCTTGTATGTTGTAGTTCATCACAAAGCTCTTGTAGCTAGGTGGAAGCGACTAGAGGATTCTGTCAATGATCGAGTCATTCGGGAGATTAACTCCTAGCTGAGTCAAGCGGTTGTGTAGCCCAGACATCTTGAGGATGTGCTCACTGACAGAACTGTTCTCCTCCATCTTACAGCTGAAGAACTTGTCGGAGACGTCATATCTCTCGACCCGGGCATGAGCTTGGAAAACCAGTTTCAGCTCTTGGAACGTCTCATATGCTCCGTGTTTCTCAGAATGCTTTTGGAGCCTCGGTTCTAAACTGTAAAGCATGCCGCACTAAACAAGGGAGTAATCATCGCAGCGTGAATGCCAAGAGTTCGCAACGTCTTGCTCTACTGGGAGAACGGGTGCATCACCTAGCGGTGCATCAAGGACATACAATCTTTTGGAAGCTATGAGGATGATCCTCAAGCTACGGACCCAGTCCGCATAGTTGCTTCCATCATCTTTCAGCTTGGTTTTCTCTAGCAACGCATTGAAGTTGAGGTTGGCATTAGCGTTGGCCATTGGATCTACAATATAGATTGTAAAGACAATTTTACACTAAGTTCATGATAATTAAGTTCACATAATCAAATTATTTAATGAACTCCCACTTAGATAGACATCTCTCTAGTCATCCAAGTGACACATGACCCATGTCAACTAGCCCGTGTCCGATCACCACGTGAGACGGACTAGTCATCCATGGTGAACATCTCCATGTTGATCGTATCTTCTATACGACTCATATTCGACCTTTCGGTCTTCCGTGTTCCGAGGCCATGTCTGTACATGCTAGGCTCGTCAAATCAACCTAAGTGTTTCGCGTGTGTAAATCTGGCTTACACCCGTTGTATGCGAATGTTAGAACCTATCACACCCGATCATCACGTGGTGCTTCGGAACAACGATCCTTAGCAACGGTGCACAGTTAGGGTGAACACCTTTCTTGAAATTTTATTGAGAGATCATCTTATTTACTACCGTCGTTCTAAGCAAATAAGATGTAAACATGATAAACATCACATGCAATCAATATAGTGACATGATATGGCCAATATCATCTTGCTCCTTTGATCTCCATCTTCGGGGCACCATGATCATCACTGTCACCGGCATGACACCATGATCTCCATCATCATGATCTCCATCATTGTGTCTTCATGAAGTTGTCTCGCCAACTATTACTTCTACTACTATGGCTAATGTTTAGCAATAGAGTAAAGTAATTACATGGCGTTTATGATTGACACACAGGTCATAGTAAAATAAGACAACTCCTATGGCTCCTGCCGGTTGTCATACTCATCGACATGCAAGTCGTGAATCCTATTACAAGAACATGATCAATCTCATACATCACAATGCATCACATCACATCCTTTTGGCCATATCACATCACAAGGCACATGCTGCAAAAACAAGTTAGACGTCCTCTAATTTGTAGTTGCAAGTTTTTACGTGGCTGCTATAGGTTTCTAGCAAGAACGTTTCTTACCTACGCTAAAACCACAACATGATATGCCAATTGCTATTTACCCTTCATAAGGACTCTTTTCATCGAATCCAATCCGACTAAGGTGGAAGAGACAGACACCCACTAGCCACCTCATGCAACAAGTGCATGTCAGGCGGTGGAACCGGTCCCACATAAGCGTACGTGTAAAGTTGGTCCGGGCCACTTCATCCCACAATACCACCGAATCAAGATAATACTAGTAGTCGTAAGCAAATTAACAAGATCGACGCCCACAACTGCTTTGTGTTCTACTCATGCATAGATTCTACGCATAGACCTAGCTCATGATGCCACTGTTGGGAAACATAGTAGTAAATCAAAAAAATTCCTACGTGTCACAAAGATCTATCTATGGAGAAACCAGAAACGAGTGAGGGAAGATTGCATCTTCATACCTTTGAAGATCGCTAAGCGGAAGCGTTACAAGAACGCGGTTGGTGGAGTCGTACTCGCAGCAATTCAGATCGCGGTGGACTCCGATCTTAGCGCCGAACAACGGCGCCTCCGCGTTCAACACACGTGTAGCCCGGTGACGTCTCCTACGCCTTGATCCAGCAAGGAGGAAGGAGAGGTTGGGGAAGAGCTCCAACAGCAGCACGACGGCGTGGTGGTGGTGGAGCAGCAAGGTATTCCGGCAGGGCTTCGCCTAAGCACTGCGGAGGAGGAAGAAGAGAGGTAGGGCTGCGTTGTGGGAGAGAGAGATCAAATCTTGTCTCAAAACAGCCAAAACCTCAAGTATATATAGGAGGAGGGAGAGGGAGGGCTGCCTTGGCCCCTCCTCCAAGGAGGAGAGCTTCGGCCGAAGCTAGGGAGGAGTCCACCTCCCACAAGGGAGGTGGATCTCTTCCTTTTGAATCTCCTTTAGCCTTATCTCCTTATCCCTAGCCGCATGGGCCTTTCCGGAAGGACTTAGCCAGCCCAATAAGGGCTGGTACACCTCCTCTAACAGCCCACGAAGTCCTTTGGTCGTCACACCCCTTCCGGGGGTCCTCTGGCACCCTCCTAGCACTCCCGGTACACTACCGATGAGCCCGAAAACTTTCCGGTGACCAAAACTGGACTTCCTATATATCAATCTTTACCTACGGACCATTACGGAGCTCCTCATGACGTCCAGGAGCTCATACAAGACTCCTAACAACCTTGGGTAATCACGTATACCATTTCCCTATAACCCTAGCGTCATCGAACCTTAAGTGTGTAGACCCTACGGGTTCGGGAGACACGTAGACATGACCGAGACACCTCTCCAGTCAATAACCAACAGCGGGATCTGGATACCCATGTTGGCTCCCACATGCTCCATGATGATCTCATCGGATGAACCATGATGTCGGGGATTCAGTCAATCCCGTATACAATTCCCTTTTGTCTATTGGTATGATACTTGCCCGAGATTCGATCGTCGGTATCTCTATACCTTGTTCAATCTCGTTACCGGCAAGTCTCTTTACTCGTTCCGTAATATATCATCCCGTGGCTAACTCCTTAGTCACATTGAGCTCATTATGATCATGTCTTACCGAGTGGGCCTAGAGATACCTCTGCGTCACACGGAGTGACAAATCCCAGTCTCAATTTGTGCCAACCCAACAGACACTTTCGGAGATACCCGTAGTGCACCTTTATAGCCACCCAGTTACGTTGTGATGTTTGGCACACCCAAAGCATTCCTACGGTATCCGGGAGTTTCACAATCTCATGGTCTAAGGAAACGATACTTGACATTGAAAAGCTTTAGCAGACGAACTACATGATCTTGTGCTATGCTTAGGATTGGGTCTTGTCCATCACATCATTCTCCTAATGATGTGATCCCGTTATCAATGACATCCAATGTCCATGGTCATGAAACTGTGACCATCTATTGATCAACGAGCTAGCCAACTAGAGGCTCACTAGGGACATGTTGTGGTCTATGTATTCACACATGTATTATGGTTTCTGGTTAACACAATTATAGCATGAACAATAGACAATTATCATGAACAAGGAAATACAACAATAACCATTTTATTATTGCCTCTAGGGCATATTTCCAACAATTTGGGCTCCAAATGAGTCGCCCAATAGACAAAAAAGGACATGCGTCCATTTGGTTCAACGCGTTAGGCCACTTTTTGTCTATTCCGACCCAAATGGACACGCGCAAACGAAATGGGTCGGCGTGTTGTGACACCAGAGGCAGTTAGGGATTTGGAACTGAGGGTACATCTGATCCGCAAAAGATATTTTCCACCAAATACATACGATCGTACAGAGCGATAGACTCGGGGGGGGGGGGGGTTCATTTCCTCCAGGGACATCGCCCTAAGAAAGAGTTGACCGATGTACTCTTTGGACATCACCCTAAGCAATTATATGGCTAGTGAGGTTATCAACATCGTCCTAAGGTGTTTAATAGTGTTTTTGGTGAATACAATTGTACTAAAAACAACATAAACCTTTTTTTGATAGGTTTCCTAGATTGCATGGTGTAATTACCATCGAAAATATCTTGGTAACATTTTTCAATTCTTGTTAGGAGAGTATTCAATGTAGGAGAACGTTGAGAGGTGCTCTGCAGATAGTTGGAATAGACTGGAAATTATTTGTAAGGATAGTTAAATGCGTAGGTTAATGCATTTAACCTTTCCGATGAATCAGATACACTACGCTAGAAGGTTTTGGCGTCAGGTGTATTTTCAGTGAAGTCTATGTATACAGGCTTGATAAACAGTGGTCCAATCCCAAGGTCTCTCCACATTTCAAATATTAAGGTTCCCCTCAAGACAAAAAAATTATGTGGTTTGTGCACAAAGAAGTGTTACATAGTAAAGATAATTTGGCAAAACGTAATTGAATGGGTAATAAACGATGTTGTTTTGTGATAGGTATGAATCAATCCAACATTTTCTCATTACTTGTCCATTGGCTAGGCTACGGTGGACCACAGTGCAGGTAACCTTTAGATTCGGTCCACCTGATAACATTAACACTTTCTTTGGACTTGGCTAAATAGGATAGAACCTAAGTTAGCGACACATATTCGAGTCGGAGTATGTGCATTACTTTGGGCCATATAGAACGGTCGAAATGACGCCATTTTTCACAGGCATAATATCATCAATTTTTTACAGGTTATTTATAAAGCAACTGGCTAGATCCGTACGTGGTCGTTACTCAGTTGTATGGAAGTCAAGGAGCATATGGCTTATGGGTGCAACTGATGAAAGACGGTAGCACGGGAAACCTACACCCAGTTTGGATGGCGGTCCAGCAATAGAATATGCGGTTAGGCATCTAGTTTATGGTTTGCAGCTTTTTGTTCTTCCTTTATTATGTCTCTAAATGAGATTTTGTATTTCACAACACACTTTTGTTCGACCTTTTAATTAATAAGATAGTCGCATGTATCTTTTTTATGTGGATGTTGGGGTCTTCCTCCTTTTCGAAAAAATGGAGACTTGCTGGTTAAGGAAATTTTACTCTCAAGTCTATGTATACCATGTTAGAAGCAATTCAAGTAGATTGTCCTTTCAACAAATTATGGTTTCTTAAAGTTCTTTTGAAGATTAAGTTTTTCTTATGGCTAATATTCAAGAAAATTATACTTACTAAAGATAATTGGTTAAAAAGGGGAAGGAGTGGAATTGCTATGTATCGTTTTTCTAATGCTAATGATCTATGTTTAAGGGAGTTAGTGGGTTATAAAGTGTGCTCTTGGGATGTTTATGAATGTTTTCTCGGTACAAGATTTATGTGACTGGATTGTTAAGTTTCCTAGGAAAGTTAGTGGGTTGGTAGAGATAGGAGCGGTAACTGTTGTATGAGCTTTGTGGAAATCTAGAAATAGAGCTTGCTTTGACAACATTTTATCCCTATAATCCTTCAATGTACTATTGCGCAATGTACTCAATGGATAGAGTTGTGGAAACTGTTACATAGACTAGAACTATGGAGGGCGCAAGTCAAAGGGGCAAGACTAATTCTACGGGTGGCTGCTGATATATCCAACAGGAGGAGAGAGGCTGGGCAACAATTGTTCTTAGAATTTTTGGGTGATAAAGCATAGTAATTGTTCTTCAGATTACGGTTGTGATGTCTGTGTGTGTTTGTATTTTGACTTTGGTGCCGGATCAGGAGATATGGTAGTAATTAGGTTCTTGTAGTTGTTTGAGAGAATTATCTACTGTTAGGAGTTCGTTCGTGGCGACCTGATCTATGTTTTTTTTTGCCTGAATGAGATTACTTGTACCATGCTTGCCGCGTGGTATGTTGTTGGGGCTTTTGCCCTAACCGATACTTTGTGGGCACTTGTGTTATCGGTTCTTAGAAATGAAAATTCAGGAGAAAACCCCTTAATTCGGAAGAAAAACGAGAGCCGTAAGCAAAACCTATCTCACCAAATTGATAAGACTACAATTCACTAACAAGTTAAGAAAACTATTGCTAAATCTTAATCCTTTCGACCGAATTCTGATGAATATGTTGTTGCGCTTGCAGATCGAGGAGTTGGCAATGCTCGACGTGGATGCTACCATCCTGTTTAATGCGGCCATTGACCCAGGGTCATTTCGGTCATATCATGTTGGGTTGGCTGTTGGCTATAAATAGCCCATACCCTCCACCATAAATTTGTGGCTGCTCAGAATTAGATACGACTACTGTCGTTTTGGAGCAACCCACCTTGAAGACATTGACAAAGAGAGAGAGAGAGAGAGAGAGCTATCATGCGAGGATAAACCCAAACACCTAGAGCGAGAGTGTTTGAGCATGGCCGAAGTCATTCTGTTCTGATTGAACCGAAGACTTGTTACACTCAAAGACTATGATCTTCTAGCGGTTAGGTGTCATGGTCTGGTGCATGCAAGAGTCATTGTGGATTGTCAGGTGACCAAGTTTGTACGGGTTTTGAAAATCTATCCTGAAGACTTACCCGGGTGATTAGGCGAGGTCTAAGTGACCTTGGCTCAAGGGGAACAAGGTGAAGATGAGGTATTCTGAGTTGAATCTCAGCCTCCCCAACCGGACATACATTTGTCACAACAACTGAAACTGGTCCAACATATCCCGAGTCTTCATCAAGCAACTAGTTCTATCATTTCATTCATTTACATACTGCTTTGCATTGTGACGTCGTTGCCTGATTGTTCTTGTGTGAAGACATCCATCGAAGACATTCATTTGATCTGCATTTATCTTCATACTTCTCTAGTTTATCTTTGATATACCTATGCTTGAATGATGACTATGCCATATTTGTATGAATGACTTCATTTATCTGCATGCCATGCCTAGATCCTTGTTTGTTTTCCCTATCTGACCCTTGGCCCCCGTGTCGCTCTTCTTGGAGGACACGGGCGGCGCCGCCGTTCCGCCGCCTAACCCCCTCTACTCCCGTCTTTCCCTCCCACTATCATCGGAGTGGAGGACACCGCCTGCGGAGCTAGTGCGGCTGACGACGCCGGTGGCCCCCCTGCTAATGTCCTTTTTTCATGGGATCTCGACGACAAACCGATATTGGATCTCATGGACCCGTCAAGATTGATTGACCCTATATGTGCTCACGTGCATGAGTTGCAAGGCAGCAAATCTATCAAGCTGCATGTGTGCTTGATTGATGGCTAGCTTTGCACGTGTGTGAGCTCTCATCGACCGCGGCGTTTTTGGCCCGTGCCGCATGGCCATTGGTGGCTCCGTCTGGTGGTCTAACAGCTCGTCTGGAGAGGATGGACGTGCCTCCCTGCGCTGCTCGCCTCCAGATTTGGCATAGCCAGAGGAGGCGCGACGACGGCTTCCGTTGCTCCGGTTCCATTGGATGTCGGCTGGATCTAGACGCACACCTATGGATCCGGTGCGTCGTGGGCCACATTCGAACCACGCCTTCCACAGTGGTTCTATCACCTGGGTGCTCACTCTAGGAAATGGCGATTTGTATTGCTGCCTGGCCCGTCATGGAGGTGGGCGCCCTGGATGGGATGCGGTGCTTGTCGTCGGTATGGCATACATGTCGAGATCCCATGACCTGGTGCTTGCTGAGCTCTTTCGATGGTTGGGTAGTGTCGTCCCGACTGCAGGCTCGTTGTGGATTGTGGTGGCCATCGAAAGGTCTTCATGTAGATTCAGTGATTGACTTCGACGATGAGATGCAAACTATGGACAATGGCTTGATGCAGAGGAATGGTGGTGCAACGGTGGCGGTCACACATCGTGTGTAGCTGCCCGGTTTGTTGAAAATTAGTGGCGATAACACATGACTGATTTGATGGTGGTGCTTCTTGAGCACTCGGTCTCGAGCTCCGGGGTGAAAGCCTAGGTGACCCAAGTTGGTTATGCCTGGCAGTGGCCATGTTTTTACGTCGTGACCTTGTTGAAAGCATTGCTCGGATATGCTCGGACTAGTTCTTCAAGGTGAAAACCTAGATTCTGACCCTGAGTGGTTAGATCCGGTGACGATGGCCATTGAGGTTCACTTCCTTCCTTAAGGCGTCACTGTTGAAGAACCTCGTCATTCGTGTGGTGTCATGAGATGGTTGGTGCCGATATAGTCATTGATGTAGTTTGCCGTTTGTGGATCTGATCACTTTCTTTTCTCTCGCATACGTATAGCTTTGGTCTTATATGACTTTGCTATTTTGTGACGTGTTTTTGTGTGCGTTTGTTTGTGTTGGCACTGTGCATCATAGTTATGCAGATGTCGGGTGTTCTCATTGTGTTTGTATCCTCTTGATGCTTCGTTTTGAGTCAATAAAATTCACCCGACCTTGAGTGGTTAGATCCGGTGACGGTGGCCATTGAGGTTCGCTTCCTTCCTTAAGGCGTCACTGTTGAAGAACCTCGTCGTTCGTGTGGTGTCATGAGATGGTTGGTGCGGATATAGTCATTGATGTAGTTTGCCGTTTGTGGATCTGATCACTTTTTTTTTTCTCTCGCATACGTATAGCTTTGGTCTTATATGACTTTGCTATTTTGTGGCTTTTTTTTGTGTGCGTTTGTTTGTGTTGGCACTGTCCATCATAGTTATGCAGATGCCGGGTGTTCTCATTGTGTTTGTATCCTCTTGATGCTTCGTTTTGAGTCAATAAAATTTACCCTTTATCGAAAAAAATCTAATCATGAATCGTTTCCACTCACTTTGAAGACATTTACTGTTCTGAACCTTTTTATAAAAATCGCCTGTTCACCCCCTCTAGTCGATAACGAGAACTTTCAGTTATTAAAAAAAGTTTTCTGATGTTAGGAGGTCGTTCATGGACCTGATCTATGTTGTCAGGGCTTTTGCCTCAACTGATACTTTGTGGGCACTTTGTGTTATCAGTTCACATAAATGAAAATTGAGAAGAAATCCGCTTAATTCGGAAGAAAAACCAGAGCCGTAAGCAAAACCGATCTCACAAAATAAACAAGACGCTATAATTCGCTAGCAAGTTCAGAAAACTAATGCTAAATCTTAATCTTTTCGACCGAATTCTAATGAATATGTTGTTGCGGTTGTACATCGGGGTCTCGGGGAGTTGGCAGTGCTGGCCGTGGATGCTACCATCCTGCTTAATGCGCTAATCAATCGTTGGGTAGTAAATCATTTGCTTTGGGCCGTCGGGCCGGTGTTTCATCAGTCAAAAAGAAACTAAACGAGATCCTTGGGTGTGGCCGTCCTTTTCGCTAAAGAGCGTTTTCACGCAGCCATAAAAGAGGGCCGGTCATGTGAGCGAGTCCTAGGCGGTGTTGATGAGTGTCCGCTGCCACGGTTGGGGTTGGTGTAGACCAGCGCACAGCCATTAATGTGGACATAAATACACGTACTGGCCGTGTGCACTCTTGTGAACACGCAGCCAATAGAGATGTGCTTCTTCTCATCTCTCGCCTCTTTTTCACCCGTATCGTGTGAAGTGCATCAGGCATACGCCTTCTGGAATATTACTAGTATAACATTACACCAACCAACTAACTAAAGTAGAGGTTGGCTCGGTCAATCCAAACGGCATGGAAAGTGATAGAGGTGCCGATAAATAGGCGTCCGGGTCATCATCCCAGCTATTGCCCTTCGCACATCTGTCGTCTCTACTCATCACTTCCTCTGTTCACTCGGGTTTACTCCTGTGTTTCCGCCGCACATCTGGGCGCTCGAGGAGGAGGAAGAGGGGAAATGGCAGGAGGAGGCGATAACTCCCAGACGAATGGAGGAGCTCAGGAGCCGCGCGCCATGGAGGAAGGGAGGAAGGAGGACTATGACCAGGGCTGCGGCCTCGCCATCTCTCTCCCCTTCGTCCAGAAGGTGAGTCCTGCGCCCTAAGATCGGAGATCGCTTCTAGGGTTCATAAATCCCCATCTCTCCCTGCAATGGTAGATCTCTCTCCGATCTTCATACGGTTAGCTTTGCATGCCCACACAAACTGCTAATTCAGGGGTAATGCCCTGGCTGGGAGTAGGGCCCGGGGGTGCAAAAATGGCAAATTCGTAGAAGAATTTGTTGTCACACCAGGCCATTAGCCACCCACCTAATGGCATGTCGCAAGCCGCTAGGAGATCCCTGATGTAGACAAGTTGGAAAATGTTGTTGTGCGAAACTTAATTGTGTGGGGATTACTGATTAAATTGTACGTGTAGATCATCGCCGAGATTTTCGGGACCTACTTCCTGATCTTCGCGGGGTGCGGCGCGGTGACCATCAACAAGAGCAAGGGGCAGATCACGTTCCCCGGCGTGGCCATCGTGTGGGGCCTCGCCGTGATGGTGATGGTGTACTCCGTGGGCCACATCTCCGGCGCGCACTTCAACCCGGCCGTCACCTTCGCGTTCGCCACCGTGCGCCGCTTCCCGTGGCGGCAGGTGCCGGCGTACGTGCTGGCGCAGATGCTCGGGGCCACGCTGGCCAGCGGCACGCTGAGGCTCATGTTCGGCGGCCGCCACGAGCACTTCCCCGGCACACTCCCCGCCGGGTCCGACGTCCAGTCGCTCGTCCTCGAGTTCATCATCACCTTCTACCTCATGTTCGTCATCTCCGGCGTCGCCACCGACAACAGAGCCGTAAGCAGATCGATCTCGGTCACCGAATTAACAACAAACTGGCCTATAATTCGCTAACGGGTTGAGAAAACTGATGCTTCCATGCAGATCGGGGAGTTGGCAGGGCTGGCCGTGGGTGCAACCATCCTGCTTAATGTGCTGATCGCTGGGTACGTACATAATAATCACACTTTCTCCTCCATCGTTAAAACCTATCGTGTTTCAGTCAAAAAGATAAGTAACTGAAAAAACTAGTATCGTGCTTCATCAGTCAAAAATATAAAACACTAGTATTAACTAACACTGGTAATTGTACTTTCTCCTTCCTAAATATAAGTAATTGTAGAGTTTTAAATACAAACCACATATATATGTATAGATATATTTTAAAATATAAATTTACTTGTTTTGCACGTAGTTTATATTGAAATTTCTTTAAAAGACTTGTATTAAAAAACGGAGGAAGTACATCGGAGGGTAGAAACTTACCTGCATCGGGACGTCGGACTAGTAGTAACTGAAACCCTGTCATGTTTTAGTAAAAAAGTTGGAAAGGTAGTAACAGAAAAACCTATCGTGTTTCACAGTCAAAAAGAAATTAGATGCGGCTGTCCTGGCCTCTGCTAGGAGCGTTTTTATGTCGCCATAAAAGAGGGTCATGTGAGCTAGTCGTGGGCGGTGTTGATGGGTGTCCGCTGCCCCTGCCACGGTTGGTGCAGGCTAGACCAGCGCACTGGTGCCATATTAATGTGAACATAAATACACGTACTACTGACCCTGCATGCATGCATGCATGTTTGAATCAAGCTACGCACAGTACATGTACTGTACTCTAGAAGAAAATGTTTGTAAGCTTCTTGTGGAATTCTTCTGGCAGGCCGGTGTCGGGGGCGTCGATGAACCCGGCGAGGACGGTGGGGCCGGCGCTGGTGGGCAGCGAGTACAGGTCGATCTGGGTGTACGTGGTGGGCCCGGTGGCCGGGGCCGTGGCCGGGGCGTGGGCCTACAACCTCATCCGCTTCACCAACAAGCCCCTGCGCGAGATCACCAAAAGCACCTCCTTCCTCAGGAGCATGAGCAGGATGAACTCCGTCTCCGTGTGATGATTCGCTGTCGGTAGTAACCCCGCGACGTACGTTGTATTACTTGATACTACTACAAGGCTACTATGTAATCGTCGTCATCGTGGTCATGTATCCATGGCGTATCGAGTGGGCTGCATTCTACTCCTCTAGTGGTCTTGGCCTAACTGAACCTGCGAGAGTATGTATATGTGGAAAAAGTTGTGTTTTGGAACCATGTGATGTGCGGTGGAATTTGCCGGACGCGAGTGTTGGTTTGTCAAGGGGGAGATGGAGACACGTTCCGCGTGCATGGGATTAATGGTAGCTTAATTAGTTCCGTGCGGTTGTTATTTTAGCAGGTGCATGGGATGAAAAGGCACAAGTCATACGCGTAGTTCTAGGCCATTGATTTGATTAATTAAATATACGTGGTATGTCATAAAAAACATGTCATTAGATTTTTAAGCGGACATAGTTTCTAAACATATATTTTTCTAAACATATGATACATATTTTGCTAGGTAAATTGTCAATCTAAAACTACGTGCATGCTCTCTAAACCGAGACAGAGGGAGTGTAGGACTTACTATCCGGATTTATTGGATCCATTCGTATTTTGTGTCAAACTATGATCATCATAGACTAATAAAATAGAAAGTATATGCCGTGAAGAACTTTTCGATAATATATTTTTTATAATATTTACTTTACAGTTTATTAGTTAAATTTATAAGTCAAGCTTTAGCTCAAAATAAGAGGGATCCTAATAAATTCGGATGGAGGGAGTACGTTAGTTCGAAGCCGTTTCTACGTGAACGTGGTGGGGCGCTCGATGTTGTTGCACGGATCCCAACGTGTTTGTTGGCAAGAGCGGGAAGGTGAGGGGGGGGGGGACACTTTGGGGAACGACCTTGGTGAGATTTTTTTGCCTCTATATTAACGAAATGACATTTCTATGTGAAGTATGACTATGATATGGCAATTCTCTAAAAGAAAATTAGAAACAATGAGCCTCCTCGTCAATTTTCATTCGGAAAACCACAACAAATTTCTGCAAGCACAAACAACAACAAACAAAAACATATCTAGTTTTCTAGGAATGACAAGGAGTAAGCACATCTTCAACGTGGACACGGTATCCGTCCGTGTACTACTTGTGATGCGGGAGTCGGTCATCCAATTGTATATGCATCCATTTCAAAACTAATTTTCAATAAACCGAGCAAATTTAATCAAACATGATGGAATTCAATAAAATTCAAACATAATTTATATAAAACGAACGATATTTCATCCATTTAACTAAAAGCATAAAACATAAAACATGAGGCTAACTTGTGGCAGACGGTAACCTCGTACGTGTGGCCACCTTGGCCGGCCGCACCGCCACCATGTTTCGTGTCGTCGTCATTGGAATAGTCCTTCCAGTGGTAGCAAGGTGCGACATCAATGTGTAACACCCTTGGATTATCAACTACAGTACACCATGTAATCAAGCTACAGTGATCACATGATTGAGCTAATCCATTTTGCTAAACAATGTTTGATCACAATTGGAATCAATTCTATTTTCAAATTCCTTTGCAATTCAAATTTCCTTTTATAAGTGGTTTAAATATTTTTGTAAACCTGAAAAAAAATCATGTTGGGGTTACAAATATTCCCTTGGTATTTATAAAATTATAACTCACATTTTATAAAGTATTTTGGTGCCTCTAAAACATATATAACATTGACCAATTCAATTATTAAATCCCCTTTTAATTTAAGTAAAATACCAAACATTTTCAAATGACCCCAATTTTTTTGTGGCACTGCCTAATTTTGCTTTTGAAATAAAGGGCCAAACTCCATGTTTTATAAAAGTGCATTGGTGTTGTTTTTAAATAAGACAGGAGCATTTATTAAAAAAGAAATAAAAAAGGCTAGAAATAGACAAGGATTAAGTGCCCTGGGCACTTAGGCTTGCCAGCCGAGTGGCCGGCCCAACCAACCTCCTCATAGTCTTCTTCCTCCTGCTCACGGGTGAAAGAACATTTGCTTCCTTGGTGGTTTTGGTAATTAATAACAACATATAAGTCATTGAACTAATGTTTCCACTAAGTATATTTCAGGACAAGTTCAATGATAGGGATGGCCAAAGGATTGTGGAATTACCCCAAGATGCAAGGAAATAGGTTGGCCAAGCTTCAAGCGAGAGGATCTATATTTTACATTTGTGAGAAATCACTTTGAGTCCATAGGAAAGCCAATACTATTAAAAGGGGTAAAGTTTTGATGATGAACAATATGCTCAAACGTGCACAAGCGATAGTCACCAAAACATCCACAAACTCTCCCACCAAAGTCTGTCCAATGCCAAATATGCAAATCGATGCAACCAACATTCCTATCCCGGTGCCACCGACTCGAAACCCTAGACAGTCTCAGCCAAACCCTAACACTTCAGTGCAGCCGACACTGCTCTCGGAGCCACCGAGTTGGGTTGCCAAGATTCTGTTATGCAAGTTCACATTTTTGGTTCGTCCGAAAATGGTGAATCGGTGTCACCGAGTTTGTCAAATCTGACCGTTGGTCACCTTGTCGGTGCAACCGAGAATCGTATATCGGTCCCTCCGAGATTCAAAAGTTGCCACTTTTGGTCACTTTGGTACCACCGAGATTTACACATCGGTGTCACCGAGTTGTTCATTTTGTGTGTAACGGTTGGATTTTTGAGGATGCCTATATATACCCCTTCACCACCATCCACTCGAAAGAGAAGCACTCAGAACTATTCCATACCTATCCTACTCAGTTTTTTGAGAGAGAACCACCTACCCTTGTGTTGAGGTCAAGATCTTTCACTCCAACCATATGGATCTTGATTTCTAGCCTCCCCAAGTTGCTTTCCACCAATCCCATCTCTTCTATGAAGCCAAATCTGTGAGAGAGTGATTGTATGTTGAGGAGTCTATCATCTTGAATCACAAGAGCAAGGAGTTCATCGTCATTATCGAGCCTATTACCTTTTGGAGGGTGGTGCCTCCTAGATTGGTTAGGTGTTGCTTGGGAGCCTCCTACTTCATGTTGTGGAGTGAACCAACAAGTTTGTAAGGGCAAGGAGATCGCCTACTTGGTGAAGATCTACCCATAGTGAGGCTAGTCCTTCATGGACGGAAGCCGCATGGAATAGTCAAGGTTGCTTCTTCATGGAACCCTCCGTGGGTAGAGCCCTCCGTGGACTCTCGCGACCGTTACCCTTCATGGGTTGAAGACTCCATGAACGTGGACGTACGATAGCACCACCTATCGGAACCACGGGAAAAATGATCGTGTCATCACTTGTGTTTGCTTTCCTAACCCTCTCTTACTTACATTTGCAATGTCTTTACTTTCCGCTTCTACACTCTTAGACATGCATGTGTAGGGTGTTACTTGATATGCTATGAATGCTTAAACTTGGCAAGAATTAAAATTGGAAAAAAGGCAAAACTTTTATTTGGTCAAGTAGTCTAATCACCCCCCTTCTAGACCTACTTTAGATCCTACAAGTGGTATTAGGGCTTTGGTCTCCATTGCATTGGTTTCACAACCTAGGAGAAGTATGACATCTAATGAGGGAAATTATCACCGTAGAGGTCCATACTTTGATGGCACAAATTTTGCTAGTTGGAAGCATAAAATGAAAATGCATTTGCTTGGTCATAATCCTGCCGTTTGGGCTGTTGTTTGTGTTGGATTGCAAGGTGAATTCTTTGCTTATGGAAAGGAACCGGATCGTGAAGCGTCTGCGAATGAAATAAATATGTTACATCTCAATGTTCAAGCATGTGACATTCTCTTCAACTGCCTATGCCTTGAAGAATTCAACAAAATCAGCCGCCTTGAACACGCAAAAGAGATTTGGGATACTTTGATTGATATGCACAAAGGAACTGAGTCCGTGAGAGAATCCAAGTTATATGTTCTTCAAGGTCAACTTGACAAGTTCAAGATGAAGGATGGTGAAGGAGTCGCTGAAATGTACTCTAAGCTAGCTCTCATCATCAATGAGATCGTTGGCTTAGGAAGCGAAGAAATGACTGACAAGTTCATCATCAAGAAGATACTTCGAGCTTTGGATGAGAGATATGACACCATGTGCACATTTATCCAAATGATTCCCAACTACAAAGATCTCAAACCAACGGAAGTGATTGGTACACTTGTTGCTCATGAGATGACACTCAAGGACAAGGAAGAGCTTCATCATAAGTCTAGCGGTGCTTACAAAGCCACAAGTGATGCTCCCGCTACCTCAAGTGACAATCTTGTCACAAATGAAGAGATAAGCCTCATGGTCAAGAAATTCAACAAGTTCTACAAGAATATAAGCAAATATCGCACCTCCAATGCAAGACATGAAGAGAAGCGTTCGTTAAGTCGTGACCGAAACTCCTACAACTATGGGAAGCCCGGACATTACTCCAATGAGTGCTTGGCTCTCTACAAACAAAGAGAAGAGTCACCAAGAAGATGAAGCTCAAGGGATGAATCACCTCGAAGAGAGAGAAGGAGTAGAGATGATCGTTATGAATGAAGACCCTTAAGGAGAAGTAGGGACTCGGAGAAGAAAGACAAGCACACCAAGAGCTACTCAATAAGAAAGCATCAAGCTCATGTTGGTGAATGGGTTTCTGGCTCCGAATGCGACAACCACTCCAAGAGAAGCTATCACTCCAACTCCGACTATAGCCAAGATGATGGTGTTGCTGGAATTGCACTAGTGACAACCAACTCATATGATCTATTTGATTCACCAAATGAAGGAGGTGGAAGTTGCTTCATGGCTAAAGTCCCCAAGGTATCACACCCCGAATATCTTGATTTCGATAGTGATGAACATGATTTGCTTTATGATGATGACTTGCTATATGATAAAACTAGTGATGTTAATCATAATGAACTTGATATTTCTCATGCTAGTCAAGATAAGTCAATTGATGATGATAAGATGAAAATAGAAAAACTAACTAAAGAACTCAACACTCTTAAGTTAGCTCATGAATCTACTCTTGAAGATCATAGAGAGCTTGTAAGAACTCATGAGAAGCTACGCTTCGAGAAGCTCAATTTGGAGCAAGAACATGAATTTCTTAAAGCTATCAATGACGCTCTCTGAAAGAAGACTTCCTCTTATCTTGCCAAACGTCTACTCTTGTCTACATTCATGCCACAAGTCAAATCTAAGCAAACTAGTAATAAAGGAAAGAATGGTTCTTCATCTAGTAGCAACAATAAAAATGTTAAACCCAATGATGTTGCTCCTAGTAGTTCTAGTGATTCCACTAATGATGATTCTCTTAGCCAAGTTACACTTGAGAAAGAAAATGCTTTATTGAAAGGGATTATAGATAAATGTATCTACAAGAGTCTTGAAGGGTACAAACAATTTGTTGAAATTGTACGCAAGCATGGAGGATACCGGAAGAATCACGGTGTTGGCTAATTCAATGCTAATGGAGTTGAATGTGAGGAAGGTCAATATCCCGAGCCCAAGTTTGTTCCTCAAAAGGAGAAGTATGAAAATACTCTTCCCAAGGGAACAAACACTCAAGATGACCTTCCACCACAAGACACCAAGCTCAAGGGCAAGAACAAGCTTCAAGAGGACTTTGACTCGGATGAAGATGAACCCCAAGCTTTGGTGAAGTGGGTTCCCAAGGCTACTACAAGATCAACTTCTACAAGTGCTACTTCAACACCAAGGATCCCCATCAACTTGATGTCGATTCCCAAGAAGAAGAACTAGAGAGTTCTCGAGGGGTGACTCCGCCAATGAAATTCACTCATATTCATTATTGGCAAGATCTTTTTGCAATCAACATCAACCCTATGCAATAGATCAAGGATTCACACATTACCTCAAAGGTAAGCAAGGGACAAGGTAATCAACAGATCAATGCACATCATTACACATGCTTTGCACTCCATGTCCATAGATATCCTTGTATTTGTCTCTTGTGTGTTGGGACTAACCCATGTAGGTGAAAAGAGTAAGGAAACAACAAGGATGCTCCCAACTCTTGGTGATCTTCATCAACCTTGAGCATCCATCACTACCTCACCAACATGAAGTCTTCATCGACAAAACCCAAGGTTAGTTTATCCCTCTTATGGGGGGATGTCACATCAAGGGGGAGCTTTACTCTAAGAACTGAGTCAAAGCATCTCTTAGTATGTGACAACATTAAATGCTCTATGTAAAAGTGGTAACCCCACTCGTGCTTAAACGATGAGTATGACCTATGATCAAGTACTCTTACTTGGCTGCTATGTCAAATACTCATATATAGATTACTTCGTCATCGCCCAAGTGCTTGTTAGATGCTAGAGTGTTTGTGCATGTTTGCCATGATTTCATTTGACATCTTATTGTGTGAGCATGTTGGTGTGCATTTATTTTCTCATTCGAGGATATCCAATTGTTGCTATTTGGCTTTTGATTTATCTTTTGCCAATTGGATATACAAGAATGCCTAGGACCACTTATAAAGCTATCTATGCTTTCTCACCTCATACTCTATTCATGCCGCATCACAAAATTTGAACAAGTGCTTTTCGATCCCTCTGTGTGTGGAGCACTCAGAGTTCCATATCGACAAGGACTGCCCATTAAACCCCCCAAGTGCATCTCGGTGGAACCAACCATAAAATCTCGGTCTTACCGAATGCCTAGGGTTGATCTCGTTTCCAATCTCGGTACCACGGATTCCATCTTCACCGAGTTTCCCTGTCAACTGACAGCTGAGGAACTCGGTGACACCAAAAAGTTAGAATAGGTGCCACCGACAGTGGTGGGTATATAAGCTATGGACCCCGACGCTTTGAAATTCAATCTCAATCGTCGCAGCTCAGAACCCTAAGATGCCGCCTACGAGAACCCTGGTCATCGCCCTTGTCTCCCTACACTCCTCCACTGCTGGGAATCGCCGTCGCTGACAAAATCCTCTCCATCGTCGCCGCCGTAGCGGATCCGCACCAAGTTAGGGTACGGATTCGACCTCTTTTGCGCCCCTCGTCCGATTCTTGCGCATTCGATTCAAGTTTATCAATAAGACACTCTTTGCACGTATTCCTATCTACACGAAACCTCCATAATCTAGCGAATGGTAAATTTTCTAGGGTTTTGCCATCCGCCCGAAAAATCTCGGTGGAACCGAAACAAACATATCGGTCTCACCGATGTGAACTTCTGTGTTGCTGAGAACTGACTCGATGGAACCAAGTACCTCTTTTTGGTCTGACCGAAAAGAGTGCCAAGGTTCAGTTAAGTGAGACAGTCTGTCTCGACAGCATCGAAAATATTGTTTCAGCTGTACCGATATTTATTTGATAGAATGCAAAACCTTGAAAATCTATTTTTCAAACTTTCAAAAACCAGCCTAATTTTGTGATGACTCATCTACTTCTGCTCTCCTATACTCTATTCACAGGGTCAGTATGTCAGATGCAGAGGACAGTCAAAATTTGGCAGAGCAGGGAGTTGATATGAGTTCAGGCACAAGCCAAGAGCCTAGTTCTTTTTCAGATCTAGGCACCCCCGACTCTCATGGGTTGCCCAAGGCTGCCACGAGGACAAGGAAGAAGCTAAATTCTGATGAAGAATCAGACTTTATTCTTGAGGAGATGTTGCCAAGAAGCAAGAAAAGGCTGTTAAGAAGTCAGCAACTGAAGCTACTTCTTCCAGAAGAGTTGTCAGCAAGGTCTATGCCAGCTCTGAGACTATCAAAGCACATGAGAGTGCTAGAGCCACAATATCTCTAGATCCCCCAAGGAAGTCTATGCCTAAGAAGGCAGGGAGAATAAATCCAGAAAGAGGATTATCCATGTGATTGGCAGGCCTACCTCCATGTATGAAGATCCAGAGGAGGCTGCTGATGCTGCTGCTGAGGAAGAGGAGGAAGAACATGTTGAGAAAGCCCCTCCCAAGAAGAATGCCGAGAAGCTTATGGATGATGCTATGTCAAATACTGGCACTTCCAAGAGCACCAAGCCTACATCCAAGAAAGCTGCTGCATAGAAGTCCAAGAGGACTACCAGAGACATTCTAGCTTCTGAGAAGAACAAGGGGACTGCCTCCAGACTTGAAGGTGATGATGACTTGACTACTTTGATGAAGTTCAGACCACATCTTCCAGTACATGATGTCATCCACTTAGTTGCTGAAGACATGAAGAAGAGGAAAGACTTAGGATTGAGAGCCTGGAGAGCCATAGATCCTTATGCCTATAGGAAGAAAACTGCTGTTGACTACAGGTTCTACACCAGAGAGCAACATGACTTTTATGAGACAATGTTGCTTGAAAAGAGCCCAACTGTTAGCGATATGAGATATGTTGATTGGAAATTCATTAAGGAGAATGAGGACTAATTTCCAAGTGTCCAAGATAATTTCCACTGCATTGGTCTGGATGAGTTCATTGGCAGAGAGCTTACTGCATGGAACGACGAGATGATCATGCAATTCTACCCCACTGCACATTTCTACGGAGATGGTAGAATTGTATGGATGACTGAAGGATCAAGGTATGAATCTACTGTTGAGGAGTGGGCTGTACTTCTAGGAGTTCTAGATGTTCAGGTTGGTGATCTGGATGTATACTCAGAATCCAAGGCGAATCACAATGCCATGAAGATATGTATACTCCTATCCCCGCAGACAAGGTGCAATCTCACAAGCTAGGATCCATCTACTATCTTCAAGCAGGCCTCCATACCATGAACACTATTCTGAGGCATACCTTGATGCCCAAGTCAAGAGATGATAAGATGATCCGAGGCTACTCCATCAACATGTTGATCCACCTTGACGGACATACCAGGATTAGAGTCATGGATTTGATTGTTGAGACAATCAAGAGGGTTGTTGCTGATCAAAAGCGCTCTTGCTGCTATGCACCCTACATCCAGATGCTTATCAATTGTCAGTTGGAGAAGCACATTTTTTGCTCTAGATCGTCCACATCTGCCCCTACAGCCAGATCTCGAGGATAATGTTGTGGTGATGGACCCAGATCACCCCACATCTTCTACAACACAGGCAGAGGCAGAAGCAGTTCGAGCTGCTAGTGCTCAAGCCGCCAAATCCAGAAACGAGCAAATGGATCTTCTGATCTCAGCAGTTTAGGGAATGCATAAGGATATCAAGGGGATTCTGGACAACCAGAACAGTCTTGTGAGGATCTTCGAGACAAGGATAAGTACTCTTGGTGATAAGGTGGACAAGATAACAAAGACAGTTATAGAGATTCAAAAGGAAGTTGACTCCTTGCAGATCCCTCGGATCTCTTCTACTTCTACAGATGATGATGATGATGATGATGATGATGAGGAAGGATCACCTCTCAGGCTGGGCACCCAGTTCACTACTCGGGCTAGATTAGTCATAGTGCTTGCACCAGACTTGAGGCCTTCTTCATCAGCTCCTGCTACTGTCAGCATAACTCCTGCTCCATCAGCTCCAGTTCCTCCAGTGACCACTCCAGCTCCATCCATGACATCTACGGAGATCTTCACCGACACTATTCTCTCGACTCCTTCATCGACAATGAGAGGAGATCAGCCCAAGAACGCTTAGATATATGCCTTTGAACTTTTTGGTAACTTGTTGCCAAAGGGGGAGAAGTGTATATAAATCTTTAGGCTTCGAGTGAGAGAGCGTTTGGTGTTTGTTTTGCTTGTGATACATGCTTGATGATGTTTGATCATACGCTTTGATGTGTGATGCTACTATTTCCTATCATCTTAATGCTTATGTGATGATCATTCATCTTTGGTTGATTGTGTTGTGCTATGATGTTCATTCCAATTACTCTCGCACACCACCAAGTGGTATGTGACATGTAAGAAGTAACCCATGTACCTAATCGATTGTGCATTTGCATTCAAAAACAAATTTAAAAATAATGCACAAATTTAGGGGGAGCTCTTTCTTATCACATACTTCTCAAAGCGACGATTATATTCCATGATTATATCTTTGTCGAATCTTTGATCTATATGTTGTCATCAATTACCAAAAAGGGGGAGATCGAAAGCACATTTGCTCCCTTGGTGGTTTTGGTAATTAATAACAACATATAAGTCATTGAACTAATGTTTCCACTAAGTATATTTCAGGACAAGTTCAATGATAGGGATGGCCAAAGGATTGTGGAATTACCCTAAGATGCAAGGAAATAGGTTGGCCAAGCTTCAATCAAGAGGACTCCTAAATTTTACATTTGTGAGAAATCACTTTGAGTCCATAGGAAAGCCAATACTATTAAAAGGGGGTAAAGTTTTGATGATGAACAATATGCTCAAACGTGCACAAGTGATAGTCACCAAAACATCCACAAACTCTCCCACCAAAGTGTGTCCAAACCAAATATGAAAAATCGGTGCAACCAACATTCCTATCCTGGTGCCACCAATTCTAAACCCTAGATATTCTCAGCCAAACCCTAACACTTCGGTACAGCCGACACTGCTCTTGGTGCCACCGAGTTGGGTTGCCAAGATTCTGTTACGCAAGTTCACATTTTTGGTCCATCCGAAAATGGTGAATCGGTGTCACCGAGTTTGTCAAATCTGACCGTTGGTCACCTTGGCGGTGCAACCGAGAATCGTATATCGGTCCCTCCGAGATTCAAAAGTTGCCACTTTTGGCCACTTCGGTAACATCGAGATTTACACATCGGTGTCACCAAGTTGGTCATTTTGTGTGTAATGGTTCGATTTTTGGGGATGCCTAGATATACCCCCAGACCACCACCCACTCGAAAGAGAAGCACTCAGAACTATTCCATGCCTATCCTACTCAGTTTTCTGAGAGAGAACCACCTACCCTTGTGTTGAGGTCAAGATCTTCCACTCCAACCATATGGATCTTGATTTCTAGCCTCCCCAAATTGCTTTCCACCAATCCCATCTCTTCTACCAAGCCAAACCCGTGAGAGAGTGATTGTATGTTGAGGAGTCTATCATCTTGAAGCACAAGAGCAAGGAGTTCATCGTCATTACCGAGGCTATTACCTTTTGGAGGGTGGTGCCTCCTAAATTGGGTAGGTGTTGCTTGGGAGCCTCCTACTTCGTGTTGTGGAGTGAACTAAGAAGTTTGTAAGGGCAAGGAGATCGCCTATTTCGTGAAGATCTACCCATAGTGAGGCTAGTCCTTCGTGGACAGAAGCCGCATGCGATAGTCAAGGTTGCTTCTTCGTGGAACCCTCCGTGGGTAGAGCCCTGCGTGGACTCTCGCGACCATTACCCTCTGTGGGTTGAAGACTCCATGAACATGGACGTACGATAGCACCACCCATCGGAACCACGGGAAAAATCATTGTGTCATCACTTGTGTTTGCTTTCCTAACCCTCTCTTTACTTACATGTCCAACGTCTTTACTTTCCGCTGCTACACTCTTAGACATGCATGTATAGGGTGTTACTTGATATGCTATGAATGCTAAAACTTGGCATGAATTAAAATTGGGAAAAGGCAAAACTTTTATTTGGTCAAGTAGTCTAATCACCCCCTTCTAGACCTACTTTCGATCCTACAAGTGGTATCATAGCTTTTGGGTCCATTGCATTGGTTTCACAACCTAGGAGAAGTATGCAATCTAGTGAGGGAAATTATCACCGTAGAGGTCCGTACTTTGATGGCACAAATTTTGCTAGTTGGAAGCATAAAATGAAAATGCATTTGCTTGGTCATTATCCTGCCGTTTGGGATGTTGTTCATGTTGGCTTGCAAGGCGAATTCTTTGCGGATGGAAAGGAACCAGATCGTGAAGCATCTGTGGATGAATCGAAGATGTTGCAACTCAATGCTCAAGCATGTGACATTCTCTTCAACTGCCTATGCCCTGAAGAATTCAACAAAATCAGCTGTCTTGAATACGCAAAAGAGATTTGGGATACTTTGGTTGATATGCACGAAGGAACTAAGTCCATGTGAGAATCCAAGTTATATGTTCTTCAAGGTCAACGTGACAATTTCAAGATGAAGGATGGTGAAGGAGTCACTGAAACACTCTAGGCTAGCTCTCATCACCAATGTGTTGGAAATATGCCCTAGAGGCAATAATAAATTAGTTATTATCATATTTCCTTGTTCATGATAATCGTTTATTATCCATGCTATAATTGTATTGATCGGAGACTTAAATGCATGTGTGGATACATAGACAAAACCATGTCCCTAGTATGCCTCTAATGGACTAGCTCGTTGATCAAAGGATGGTTAAGGTTTCCTAGCCATGGACATGAGATGTCATTTGATAACGGGATCACATCATTAGGAGAATGATGTGATGGATAAGACCCAAACTACAAACATAGCATATGATCGTGTCAGTTTATTGCTACTGTTTTCTGCATGTCAAGTATATGTTCCTATGACCATGAGATCATGCAACTCACGGATATCGGCGGAGTGCCTTGTGTGTATCAAACGTCGCAACGTAACTGGGTGACTATAAAGGTGCTCTACAGGTATCTCCGATGGTGTTTGTTGAGTTGGCATGGATCAAGACTGGGATTTGTTACTCCGTGTGACGGAGAGGTATCTCAGGGCCCACTCGGTAATACAACATCACAACAAGCGTTGCAAGAAATGTGGCTAAGTGTTAGTCATGGGATCTTGTGTTACGGAACGAGTAAAGAGACTTGCCAGTAACGAGGTTGAACTAGGTATGGAGATACCGACGATCGAATCTCGGGCAAGTAACATACCGAAGAACAAAGGGAACGTTATACGGGATTAACTGAATCCTTGACATAGAGGTTTGACCGATAAAGATCTTCGTAGAATATGTAGGAACCAATGTGGACGTCCAGGTCCCGCCATTGGTTATTGACCGTAGAGGTGTCTCGGTCATGTCTACATAGTTCTCGAACCCGCAGGGTCTGCACACTTAAGGTTCGGTGACGTTTCGGTAGTGTAGAGTTATGTATGGTGGTGACCGAAGGTTGTTCGGTGTCCCGGATGAGATCCCGGACGTCACGAGGAGCTCCGGAATGGTCCGGAGGTAAAGATTCATATATAGGATGTCCCAGTTTGGTCGCCGGAAAAGTTTCGGGCTCATCGGTAGTGTACCGGGAGTATCGGTAGTGTACCGGGAGTGCCGGTAGTGTACCGGGGGACCTCCGGGAGGGGTATTTCGACCCCAAGAGGTCCATGGGCTGTGGGAGAATAATAACCAGCCCTTAGTGGGCTGGGAAAACAGCCACAAAGGCCCATGGCGCAGGAGAGAAAGTCCTAAAGCAAAAAGTGGAAAATCAGCCAATAGGAGGCAATCCTACTCCAACTAGGATTGGAGGTGAAGTAGGATTGCTTCCCACCTCCTATTTCGGCCGACCCAAAGACCTTGGCTGCCTCTCCTCTCCTCTCCTCCTATATATACTAGTGGATTGGGTGGTTTTTGGACAGAATTTCCGGCCACGTGCTACCCGTTACACCGGTGCACAGTTTCTCGTCTAGATCGGTTTTCCGCAGCGCTTAGGCGAAGCCCTGCCGGAATCACTCCACCACCATCACCGGAGCGCCGTCACGCTGCCGGTGAACTCTCTCTCCTCTCCACCTCCTCTCGCTGGATCGAGACAGTGGAGATCGTCATCAAGCTGCACGTGTGCTGAACGCGGAGGTGCCGTCTGTTCGGCGCTAGATCGGAAGGACCGTGATCGAGATCGCGAGACGGTTCATGATGAGATCGCGGAACGGATCGTGATGAGTTCGCGGGACAGATCGTGATCAAGATCGTGAGACGGATCGTGATGAGATCGCGGGATGGATCATGATGAGTTCGCGGGACGGATCGTGATGAGATCGCGGGACGCTCGGCGATTTGGATCGCGAAGATGTTCGACTACACCAACCACGTTTCTTAACGCTTCCCGCTTAGCGATCTACAAGGGTATGTAGATCCACTCTCCCTCTCGTAGATGCTCATCACCATGGATAGGTTTGCGTGTGCGTAGGAAATTTTTTGTTTCCCATGCGACGTTCCCCAACAGTGGCATCATGAGCTAGGTTGATGGTTCGATGAGATCTCGAGTAGAACACAAAAGGTTTGTGGGCGTTGATGCTTAGATTGCTTCCTCCCTTGGTCGGATTTTGGTTCAGCGGGATTTTGAGATGAAGCGGCCCGGACCAACATTACTCGTACGCTTACGAGAGACCGGTTCCCTCGATGTAACTTGTTGCTTAGATGGCTTGCGGGTGACAGTTTCTCTCACTTTAGTTGGATCGGATCCGACAAAGGCGGTCCTTGAGAAGGTTGAAAAGAAATCTATGTATCACCGTTGTGGTTTATGCGTAGGTGAGAATCGTTCTTGCTAGATAGCCATAGCAGCCACGTAAAACTTGCAACAACAATTAGAGGACGTCTAACTTGTTTTTGCAGGGTATGTTGTGATATGATATGGCCAATTACATGATGTGATATATGTGATGTATGAGATGATCATGTGATGTATAGATTATCACGACTTGCATGTCGATGAGTACAACAACCGGCAGGAGCCATAGGGTTGTCTTTAATTATTGTATGACCTGCGTGTCAATCATTAAGCGCTATGTAATGCTTTACTTTATCGCTAAGCGGTAGCAATAGAAGTAGAAGCAGGGCTGGCGCCACAACCCCAATGGCAACACATTGATGGAGATCAAGATGATGGAGATCATGGTGTTGTGCCGGTGACGATGGAGATCATGTCGGTGTTTCGAAGATGGAGATCTTAAACACAAGTTCATGGCCATATCATGTCACTTATGAATTGCATGAGATGTTAATCCTTTTATGCACCTTGTTTTGCTTAGTACGGCGGTAGCATTATAAGGTGATCCCTCACTTGAATTTCAAGATGAACTGTGTTCTCCCCGAGTGTGCACCGTTGCGAAAGTTCGTCGTGTTGAGACACCACGTGATGATCGGGTGTGATAGACTCTACGTTCACATACAACGGGTGCAAGCCAGATTTGCACGCGCAGAACACTCGGGTTAAACTTGACGAGCCTAGCATGTACAGACATGGCCTCGGAACACGAGAGACCGAAAGGTCGAACATGAGTCATATAGTAGATATGATCAACATAATGATGTTCACCATTGCAGCCACCTCAACTCACGTGATGATCGGACTTGAGTTGGTGAATTTGGATCATGTATCACTCGAATGATCGGAGGGATGTCAATTTGAGTGGGAGTTCTTAAGTAATATGATTAATTGAACTCATTATCATGAACATAGTCAAAGTGTCTTTGCAAATTATGTTGTAGATTACTAGCTCGCGCTGTAGCTCCCTTAAATTTTTTATATGTTCCTAGAGAAATAGAGTTGAAAGATGTTGGTAGCAATATTGCGGACTGGGTCCGTGATCTGAGGATTGTCCTCATTGCTGCACAGAAGGCTTATGTCCTTAATGCACCGCTCGGTGCGCCACCCCCTCTAGCGTCATCTATAGATGTTGTGAACATCTGACAGGCACGTTTCGATGACTACTTGATATTTTAGTGCGTCATGCATTACGGCTCAGAATTGAGGCTCCGAATCGTTTTGAACGTCACGGAACATGTGAGATGTTGTAGGAGCAGAGATTGTGATCTCAGGCTCGTGCCTGTGTTGCGAGATATGAGATCTCCAACAAAATTCTTTGCCTGTAAGATGAAAGAGAAGAGCTCAATTGTTGAGCATGTATTCAGATTGTCTGGGTGCTACAATCGCTTGAATCAAGTGGGAGTTGATCTTCCAGATAAGATAGTGATTGACATAGTTCTCCAAGTCACTGTCACTAAGCTACTAGAACTTAGTGATGAACTATAAATTGCCAGGGATAGAAATAATGATTCCTGAGCTGTTCGTGATGTTTGACACCGCGAAGGTAGAAATCAAGAAGGAGCGTCAAGTGTTGATGGTTAATCAAACCACTAGTTTCGAAAAGGGCAAGAGCAAGGAGGGAAACTTCATGGATAGCAAGTCAGTTGCTGCTCCAGTGAAGCAACCCAAAGTTGAACTCAAACCCGAGACTAAGTGCTTCTGTTATGGGGTGAACGGTCGCTGAAGCGGAACAACCCTAGATACTTGGTAGATAAGAAGGCTGGCAACATCGACAGAAGTATATTTGATATACGAGTTATTGATGTGTACGTTGCTAGTACTCCTAGTAGCACCTGGGTATTGGATACCGGTTCGGTTGCTAAATGTTAGTAACTCGAAATAAAAGCTACGGAATAAACGGAGAACTAGCTAAGGGTGAGGTGACGATGTGTGTTGGAAATGTTTCCAAGGTTGATGTGATCAACATCGCACGCTCTCTCTACCTTCAGGATTAGTGACGAACCTAAATAAATGTTATTTGGTGTTTTGCGTTGAGCTTGAACATGATTAGATCATGTTTATTGCACTACGGTTATTCATTTAAGTTAGAGAATAATGGTTATTCTGTTTACATGAATAATACCTTCAATGGTCATGCACCCAGTGAGAATGGTTTGTTGAAATCTTGATCGTAGTAGTACAGATGTTCATAACATTGATGTCAAAAGATACAAAGTTAATAATGATAGTACCACATACTTGTGGCACTACCGCTAAATGTCATATTGGTATAAAGCGCATGTAGAAACTCCATGCTGATGGATATTTGGACTCATTCAATTTCGAATCGGTTGAGACATGCGAACCATGCCTCTTGGGCAAGATGACTAAAGGACCCCGTTGGATGGAGCGGGCAAGTGATTCATTGGAAATGGTACATGTTGATGTATCCAATCTAGTGAGTCTTGTAGCGTGCAGTGGATATCGTTATTTTCTTACCTTCACTGATGATTTGAGTAGATATAGTGTATATTTACTTAATGAAACACAAGTCTGAATCGTTTGAAAGGTTCAAGCAAATTCAGAGTGAAGTTTAAAGATCATCGTGACAAGAAGATAAAAATGACCACGATATGATCGTGAAGGTGAGTATCTGAGTTACGAGTTTGGCATACAACTTAAGACAATGTGAAATTTGTTTCACAACTAACGCTACCTGGAACACCATGGTGTGATGGTGTGTCCGAACATCATGGTCATGCTCTATTGATATAGTGCATACTGTGATGTCTCTTATCGTTTTACTACTATAATTTTTGGGGTTATGCGTTAGAGACAATTACATTCACTTTAAAAAGGGCATCATCTAAATCCGTTGAGATGACACCGTGTGAATTATGGTTTGATAGAAACCTAAGCTGTCATTTCTTAATATTTGGGGCTGTGACACTTGTGTGGAAAATGTTTTCACCTAATGAGGTCGAACCCAAGGCGGACAAATGCATCTTCATAGAATACCCTAAGATTAGTTGGGTGAACCTTCAATCTCAGATCCTAGTGCAAAGTGTTTGTTGCTTAAACGGATCCTTTCTCGAGGAAATGTTTCTCTCGAAAGAATTGAGTGGGAGGAAGATAGAACTTGATGAGGTTGTTAAACCTTTGTTCAACCAGAGAGTAGCGCAGCGCAGAAAGATGTTTCTGTGAAGCCTACGTTAGTTGAAGAGGAAGTTAATGTGATGATCATGAAGCTTCAGGATCAAGTTACTATTGAACTTCGTGGGTCGACAAGGATGTGTACTGCTCCTAAGTGGTACGACAACTCTGTCTTGGAGATCATGTTGTTGGACAACGATGAACCTACGAGCTATGGAGAAGCGATGATGGGCCCGGATTCCGACGAATGGTTAGAGACCATGAAATCCGAGATAGGATCCATGTATGAAAACCAAGTATAGACTTTGGTAGACTTGCTCGTTAGATGGCAGGTCGTTGAGTACAAATGGACCTTTAGAATGAAGACAAACACTGATGGTGAATGTCACCATTTGTAAAGCTCGACTTGTTGCAAAGTTGTTTGTGACAAGTTCAAGGAGTTGACTGCGATGAGGCTTTCTCACTCGTAGCGATGCTAAAAGTCTGTTGGAATTATGTTAGCAGTTGCTGCATTTTCAATTATGAAATCTGGCAGATGGATGTCAAAACATCGTTTCCTTAACGGCTTACTTAAGGAAAGGTTGTATGTGATACAACCAGAAGGTTTTGTCAGTCCTAAGGATGCTAAAAGATGAGCAAGCTTCAGTGATCCTTCTATGGACTGAAGCAAGCATCTCGGAGTTGGAATATACACTTTGATGAGGTGATCAAAGTTTCTGTAGTTTATACAAAGTTTATGAGAAACTTATATTTGCAATAAAGTGAGTGGGAGCACTGTAGAGTTTCTGATAAGTATATGTGGTTGACATATTGTTGATCAGAAATAATGTAGAATTTCTGGAAGGCATAAAAGGTTGTTTGAAAAGTGTTTTTCAAAGGAAGACCTGGATAAAGCTACCTAATTGTTGAGCATCAAAATCTATAGAGATAGATCAAGATGCTTGATGAGACTTTCAATGAGTGCATACCTTGACAAGATTTTGAAAGAGTTCAAAATGGATCAGCCAGAGAAATAGTTCTCGTCTGATTTGTAAGGTGTGAAGTTGAATGAGACTCAAAGCTCGACAACGGCAGAAGAAAGAGAAAGGACGAACGTCGTCCCCTATGCCTTAGCCATAGGCTCTATATTATGCCATGCTGTGTACCCCACCTATGTGTGCCTTGCCATGAGTCTGTCAAGGGGTACAAGAGTGGTCTAGGAGTGGATCACTTGACAGCGGTCGGAATTATCCTTAGTAACCAGAGGACTAAGGAAATTTTTCTTGATTATGGAGGTGATAAAGAGTTCGTCGTAAAGAGTTACATCGATGCAAGCTTTAACACCTATCCGGATGACTAGTAGTAGCAATCTGGATACGTATAGTGGAGTAGCCATTTGGAAATAGTACCAAGTGGAGTGTGGTAGCAGTGTTTACGGTTTGACATAGAGATTTGCAAAGTACACACGGGTCTGAATATTGCAGACCCGTTGACTATAAGACCTCTCTCACATGCAAAGCATGATCGAGCCCCAAAACTCATTGGGTGTTAGATTCATAACAATGCGAATCACATGGTGATGTGAACTAGATTATTGACTCTAGTGCAAGTGGGAGACTGTTGGAAATATGCCCTAGAGGCAATAATAAATTAGTTATTATCATATTTCCTTGTTCATGATAATCGTTTATTATCCATGCTATAATTGTATTGATCGGAGACTTAAATGCATGTGTGGATACATAGACAAAACCATGTCCCTAGTATGCCTCTAATGGACTAGCTCGTTGATCAAAGGATGGTTAAGGTTTCCTAGCCATGGACATGAGATGTCATTTGATAACGGGATCACATCATTAGGAGAATGATGTGATGGATAAGACCCAAACTACAAACATAGCATATGATCGTGTCAGTTTATTGCTACTGTTTTCTGCATGTCAAGTATATGTTCCTATGACCATGAGATCATGCAACTCATGGATATCGGCGGAGTGCCTTGTGTGTATCAAACGTCGCAACGTAACTGGGTGACTATAAAGGTGCTCTACAGGTATCTCCGATGGTGTTTGTTGAGTTGGCATGGATCATGTAGCGACCCGACCTGGAAGGTCAAGTCTCCGGTGTTTCCGTACCATCCCAAGATCATGCTGGTACACACTCGGTACATCAATGTATATATCAAAGGTAAATCACACAGCATTATATTAATCGAAATCTCATATCGAGTCCTTTATTACAATAAAAAAAATTTACAATAAAGTGGCTAAAGGCCAACTCATGAGAATATCTAAATCTTGCGGAAGCGTCGAAGGTAGATGAGTCCATCTGACTCCAAGGGCATCTCACTGAGCATAGAACGCGTCCTCACTCCTGGTCGGAAAAATACTCTGCAACATGATACGTTGCAGCCGTGTAGGTCAGCATATGGAATATGCCGGCAAAGTCACAAGAGAGGTGTGAAAATAATCAGCTAGTCTATATGCTTATATGGCAGGTGGTGGTGTAAGTTTTGCGTAAAGCCAAATTTTTCCTACATCGAAGGGGGTTAAGCAAAATATTACTAAGTTGGTTGATTAATGAGATGGTTCCACCAACCAATTCTCATACCCAAAATTATTAAATACCCGCATCATCATATTATTTGTGTTGAGAGTTCCGGAAGTTCCAATTCCTTTGGCTCAAGTCGTCCATAACCGTGGACACGGCTAATCGATTAGGTTTAAGTACTCTGCAGAGTTTTGCACACGTTCCCCACAAGATTTGGTCGCCTCCGTTTGATTTCTCGCACTTCAGGGTGTTTGAGAAACGGATGACCAAAACATGGTCTTCCAAAGGGTTTCCCTGCGACTCTGACGGTGCCCATCCTTTCCTACCGTTCTTCTACCTCTCGTAGCACCGCCTGTCCAGAGTTACCACGATATCCAACCAAGCCAGAGCCCATAATGACTTGTGGCTGTGCAGGTAAGCCTTGGGTCTTGAAGCACCCATCCATCCCTTTGTGCCTGGGTGGACCTTTCCGCGTGAATACTGGCCATCTCCAGCATCACCTAGGCTAACCACTGGTTTCTCCAGGGCGCCGTTCAACCATCATCCACCCAGAGGTATGTTGAAAACTTGGAGTATTGAAATCTTGATCATTATGTAGGTCTTGAAATTATTAACTCTCTCAACTCCCATGAATCACACAACCAACCCCGTCTACTAATAGCATAGCAAAAGGTAAAACAACGTTTCCCGGGGCCAATGTTGTCAAAGGGGGTTGAGAGAGGTATCTACCACATGATACTTCTACAATGTAACCAAGTTTCCAACTAACCTATCTTGCATGCAACTAGGGAGATGGTAGAACTAATGCGTATAAAACATGGGTAAAACATGATCAAAGTGACTTGCCTGATTGATGATCTTCGTACGCGCGTGACTCTAAGTAACAAGCTTCGCACTCCGGATAATCTAACGAAACAAACAATGCACTCAAAATAAGCATACAACCAAAATAAGTACTCATAACATTCAGCAAAGAAGTACTAAACAAACAAGGCAACCAATGCACAAAAGTCTCTAGCAAGAAAAACACACAAAGTTTTGTTTTCCAAAAGGTGAGGGATGAAAACACTATTGACATAATAAAACTATTTTGAAATGACAAGACAATTGTTGTCAGCAAAGAAACAATAGCATATTTTATTAATAAACAGAATATAATCAATTTAAGTTTGTTGGGAAAACTTTAGTAGAGTTTATACTAGTTTGTGATAAACACTATATGAATCAACTATAGTTATATTAACAAAAAGAATGAAAACTAAACTTATTATTTTGTTGACAAAACATGTTCTTACAGAAAATAACTTACAAATAAATTTGTCTTAGAAAACAGAATTAATTATACAAAACTTATTTGAAAACAAAACTATTACTAGTTAGTTGTTTTAATCAAATTATGCCTATTTGAAAAGAAGTTGTGATTCCTATGTTAAATGAAATTAAACTAGGCAAATTTATATTTTTATTAATAGTAAGTGAAAACACTAAATGTTTACTAACAGAACCTAATAAACAAATGAAACCAAATTCTAAATCAAACTAATCAAAATTAAGTTTATAAAACTATATTATAATAATAAGCAGATTCTGTTTATAGCTAAAACACTATTAAAAGTCATCCTAAAAATCCTCAAACTAAACATGAAGATAGTCCTAACTAATATCAAACAGTAGCAAAAAGAATCATATCAAAATCTATTTTCAAACTCTAGTTATTCAGATTTGAAGATTTTGAGAAAATTTGATTAAATTCAAATTTTATAGTTCAAATTTGAAATTTGAAAGTACAGGGTGAAACTAGATGAAAAATGTGAGTTATTGCAAAAAGAATCAACTCAAAACACTAAATAGATTAAAAGATATAAGCAAAACAAAATTGGAAAACATTCTGTTAATTAAAACAAAACAGAAAATAAAAAAAAATTGCGTCGGTCAGGGGGCTACGTGGCGTGATCCGATTGGCTAAGGGGGGCGTGCGGTAGGTGAATTAGAGCGGACGACCGATCGATAGAAGAAAACGGTTCGGACTTAAGTTCGTTCTAATCTGGACCGTGGAATTTGGATCGGACGGTCGAGGGGGCTTACAGGGTAGAAGTCGCCGGCGTCGGGGTACTCCGGCGAGTCCGGTAGCGGTGGATGCGACGGCGAGGTGCTCCGGTGGTCGGGGAGGACGGGGGAGTGGTCCGGGCGACGGGGACGGTCCTCCGGAGTCGATTGGTGGCGACGGCGAGGCGAACGGTGGTCGGGTGTGGTGGCTACGCTCGACGGCGACGTCCGGTGGTGGTGGAGCTCCGACGAGAAATTGACGGCGTCTCGGTGAGAGAGAGAAGGGGCTCGGGGGGGAAAATGGACGCGGGGAGTAGTCCGGTTCTTATAGGGCGCTCGAGGGGTGAGGGGGAGTAAAGGAGAGAGAGATCCGGCGAGGGGGAGTAACGGCCGGCGTCGGGTCCGGCGAGCGCGGGGGGGGGGGGGGGACGATGACCGTTTCGGGCAACGGTCGGATGGGTGGGGCCCGATGTCAGCGAGGGAAAAGAAGTAACGGCGCGGCGGGTGACCGGTCTGTAGTAAATGCACGAAATAAACAGGTGGGCCGGCCCGTTTAATACCGGAAACGGTTACCGTTACTGTTTTTTTTAATTTTCCAGAGACATTCAAATACATTTAAAGCATTCAAATCGACTCTAAATATAGGGGTATTATATATCAAAATTAACAGAATAATAAATGCTATTTAATGAACATTTCTATTCTGTCATTTGAACACTTTGAAAAAAAATATTATTTCAGAAATGTCCTAATTGTTTTTAAATCCTTTTTGCAAATATTTTCAAAATAACCCCTGGTTATTATGTTCAAATAATTCACCAATTTGACCCTGGTGTGGAGTGTCATGTTACTCCTCTCTTATTTTGAACCTTTAACCAAAATTTCAAATAGGGAAAGCAACATAGGGAAAAGTAGAAAGGACTTTCAGAAAAATCAGAAATGGCATTTCAACTAACACATACAATCAAGCAATGGTGATGATAGATGCATAGCTATATTCATAACATTCCAAAATGGAATTTTGGGATGTTACAAACCTACCCACCTTAAGATGAATCTCGCCCTCGAGATTCGGGTTGGCTAGAAAATAGGTGTGGATGGTCTCTACGAAGATCTTCTTCGCGTTCCCAGGTGGCTTCCTCCTCGGTATGGTGACTCCACAAAACTTTGCAGAACTTGATGATCTTGCTGCGGGTAACTCTGTTGGCAGTCTCGAGGATCTTGACAGGCTTCTCCTCATAAGTGAGATCACTTTCAAGCTGTATGGCCTCTAGGGGCACGGTGTCTCGCAAAGGGATGTCAGCCATCTCAGCATGACATTTCTTGAGCTGGGAAACATGAAACACATCATGAACTCCGGACAATCCTTCCGGCAATTCCAGTTTGTATGCAACTTCACCTCTACGTTCAAGAATTTTGTAGGGGCCTATGAATCTGGGTGCTAATTTTCCTTTTACACCAAATCTCTTGGTTCCTCGAAGCGGGGATACACGAAGATATGCTCTGTCTCCCACTTCATATGTCACTTCTTTACGTTTGCTGTCAGCATAACTCTTCTGTCGAGATTGAGCTATCTTGAGTCTGTCACGAATCAACTTGACTTTCTCTTCAGAATCTCGGATAAGGTCGGGACCAAAAAGTTGTCGGTCTCCAACACCATCCCACGTCAGTGGTGTTCTGCACCTCCTTCCGTATAAAGCTTCGAAAGGGGCCATCTTTAGACTAGTCTGGTAACTGTTGTTGTACGAGAATTCTGCGTAAGGCAAGTTATCATCCCAACTAGATCCATAATCTAGCGCACAAGCTCTCAACATGTCTTCCAGAATCTGGTTGACTCTCTCAGTCTGTCCATCTGTCTGCGGATGAAAGGCTGTACTGAACTCTAGCCTTGTACCCAAAGTTTCATGTAACTGATGCCAAAACTTTGAGGTGAATTGTGTTCCTCTATCTGACACGATACTCCTCGGAACTCCATGCAGACATACGATCCTGGTCATATATATCTTGGCTAGCTTAGCACTGGTATAGGTGGTTTTCACTGGAATGAAGTGAGCCACCTTGGTCAAGCGATCTACCACTACCCAGATGGAATCATAACCTGAACGGGTCCTGGGTAATCCTGTGATGAAATCCATACCAAGCTTTTCCCATTTCCACTCGGGTATCGGCAGAGGTTGAAGTAACCCTGCTGGTTTCTGATGTTCTGCTTTTACTTGCTGACAAACATCACATATCGCAACATGCTCTGCAATATCTTTCTTCATACCTGTCCACCAATAACTTTCCTTTAAATCCAGATACATCTTGGTGTTGCCTGGGTGTATCGAGTAAGGTGAATCGTGGGCTTCCTGAAGTATCAACTTCCTGAGCTCTGGTTCATTGGGCACATAGATTCGGTTCTCAAACCACAGAGTTCCGTGTTCATCCTCACGAAAACCTTTAGCTTTGCCATCTTTCATTCTTTGTTTAATCTCAGCTATCTCCTTGTCCGATTTCTGGGCTTCACGAATTCTTTCGGTCAAGGTGGACTGAATTTCCAGTGTAGCAACATATCCTCTTGGAACTATCTCTAGCTTGAGCTCTCTGAGATCATCGACTAACTCTTGAGGTAATCCTCCAGCTGTGAGTGTGTTCACATAAGTTTTCCGACTCAAGGCATCGGCTACAACATTAGCCTTACCTGGATGGTAGTGTAATCTCATGTCATAGTCCTTGATTAACTGTAACCATCTCCTCTGTCTGAGGTTCAACTCTTTCTGCGTGAAGATATACTTCAGGCTCTTATGGTCGGTGTAAACATCACAACTATTTCCGATAAGGAAATGTCTCCAAGTCTTGAGTGCGTGCACTACGGCTGCTAGTTCCAAATCATGCGTGGCATAATTTAACTCATGAGGTCGTAGTTGTCTGGAAGCATAGGCTACAACTTTTCCATCCTGCATAAGTACTCCTCCAAGTCCTTGACGTGAAGCATCACAATAAACCTGGAAATCCTTCCGAATATCGGGCAAGATCAACACTGGGGCTGTGACCAAACGTTCCTTCAACTCCTGGAAACTGGCTTCACATTCCACAGTCCAAACATACTTGGATTCTTTCTTCAACAACTCTGTCATGGGCTTGGCAACCTTGGAGAAATTCTCAATGAATCTCCGGTAATATCCGGCAAGTCCAAGGAAACTGCGGATCTCCTTAACTGAGGTGGGTGACTTCCACTCGGTGACGGCTTCAACCTTAGCGGGGTCTACGGCTATTCCTTCTCCGGAAATAACATGTCCAAGGAATCCGACTTCCGTCAACCAAAATTCACATTTGCTGAACTTGGCATATAACTGATGCTCTCTTAGCTTCTCCAGAACTAAACGCAAATGTTCCTTATGCTCTTCCTCGTTCTTGGAGAATATCAGAATGTCATCGATGAACACCACAACAAACTTGTCTAGGTATTCCATGAATACTTTGTTCATCAAATTCATGAAGTATGCAGGAGCATTAGTCAATCCAAAAGACATGACCGTATACTCATACAAGCCATACCTCGTGGTGAAAGCTGTTTTGGGTATATCCTGTTCACGAATCTTCAACTGGTGATACCCTGATCGAAGATCGATCTTGGAGAATACTTTGGCTCCTACGAGCTGATCAAACAAATCATTAATCATCGGTAGAGGGTACTTGTTCTTGATAGTCACCTCGTTCAAGGCACGATAATCGACTACCATTCTCAAGGTTTTATCCTTCTTCTCCACCAAAAGAACTGGGGCTCCCCAAGGTGAAGAACTTGGGCGAATATAACCTTTGTCCAATAACTCCTTAATTTGCTTCTTGATTTCCAACAGATCATTTGCGGGCATCCGATAGGGTCTCTTGGAAATTGGAGCTGTCCCTGGCTGTAGCTCTATTAAGAACTCAATTTCCCTATCTGGTGGCATTCCTGGTAATTCTTCCGAAAATACATCTGGATATTCTTTTACCACAGGTACTTCCTCCTGAACAACTCCTGTGAGAGAATTTAACCGAGCACTCATACGTGTGTGTCGGGATACATACTTAATCCTCTTGTTCTCCGGGGTGGTGAGTGAAACAGACTTGCTAGGGCAATCAAGATTTCCTTCATACTTGGTCATCCAATCCATGCCTAGGATTACATCCAATCCTTGTGACTCTAAGACGATGAGGTCGGTGGGAAAAACATGATTTCCTATATTGAGTTTCAAGGCATGGCATCCTATCCCTGCCATCATCATACCTCCTGGAGAACTAACCTTAATGGGCTGACTAAGGGTTTTGGTGGGCAAACCATACTTATCCACAACTACCCTTGATATGAATGAATGAGTTGCACCAGAATCAAAAAGTACTGTAACAGGACGTGAATGCAATAAAAACTTACCAACCACAGTCTCGGGCTGATCATAGACTTCTTCCACATCGATGTGATTCACTTGAGCACGGGGAAACGGATTGGGCTTCTTGGCTGCGGAGTTGCCGTTGTTAGTGCCGTTTCCATTGCCTTGCTTGCTCTGGGGACACTCAGTAGCATAGTGCCCTGTCTTCTGGCACTTGAAACAGGTAATGTGACTCAGATCCTTCTGAGCAGGAACTTGACGGTGCTGGTTGTTGTTCCCATTCCCATTGTCACTCTTGAAGTTACCATGGTTGGAACAGTTGTTCCCATTTCCTCCATGATGGTGACCTCCATGGTTGTGCACAGCATGAGTGTGCTTTCCAAACTTACCGTTTCCTGATCCGGTATTCCCGGAGTACGGGGAGTAACGAGGCTTCTGATGAGCTCCAGAGTTGAACTTCCCCTGAGTGTACTTCCGCTTGCGGTTCTCAATCTGCTGCTGTTTACCTTCCAGAATAAGTGCCTTATCCACCAGCTCTTGGTAGTTGTTGAAATTAGCCACTACCAGCTGTATGCTCAACTCATCATTGAGTCCTTCCAGAAACTTTTCTTTCTTGGCCGCATCATCGGCCACATCTCCTGGGGCATAACGTGACAATGTGTTGAAGTCATCCACATATTGGGCCACGGAACGATTACCCTGGCGCAAGTTGCGAAACTCACGCTGCTTCAGACTCATGGCTCCAGCTGAAACATGAGCTGTGCGGAAAGCAAGCTTGAATTGCTCCCAAGTCACATCTGCAATAGGATAAGTGGTGGTGTAATTCTCCCACCATGATTCTGCTGGTCCTTCCAGTTGATGTGCGGCAAATCGCACTTTCTCAGCGTCAGTGCATCCAGCGGTGACAAGTTCTCTCTCCATCTTGCGGAGCCAGTCATCTGCCACAATGGGCTCAGTGCTGCTGGAGAAAATTGGAGGGTTCAACCTCAGAAAACGGGTGAGATTGTCAGTCTGGGGTGGATGGTGGTTGTTGTTGTTGTTCTGGTTGTTGGTCTGATTCTGAATCAATAGTTGCATCAGTGCATTCTGCTGCTGAAGGAGTTGAGTGAGTTCTGGCGGAAAAGTGAAATCGGTCTCACGTCGTGGAGGCATCTTGCTGTTTTCAGAGGGATGAGAATTAGAATAGAACAAGGGTCTAGAAGAAATTCACTACCCATATGCAATGCAACAAACATATCACACCAAACACTCATTCATTTATTCAATCAATGTCAAACATCGGGAATACAAATCTCAAACAACTAAGCATCGACCTACGCTTTAATGACGAAAATAAAAGATACATGGAGGGCATAACTAATGTTTTTCCTCAGAAGTGCATAGTCGTAGGTCCTCCGGTGGTGCTTTCCTCGTAGTCTTCATCGTCACTGATGAAGGGTGCCATGTCTCCTTCGGGGTGAAGGTTTTCCCCCATGTCTAGCTGCTCCTCCAGAGTGGCGATGCGTGCATTCTGCTCATCAATCCTCTCTAGGAAGTCCTTCACTTCATGCTCGTGTTCATAGTTGGCCTCTCGCAGATCAGCTTCAAGGTCCAGCTCGCGATTCATCAGATTCTTGATAGTCTTCGTGTCAGCACGAACTTGAAGCTCCAGAGTCCTGATGTGAGTCTCCAAGGTCTGGATATAGGAGATAGTGGTGTCTGCAGTGGGATTGGTGATGATGTTGCCATGGGCATCTCTGCGGCAAACCATGCTGAGTCCTGGTGAAATGGTTCCACCTCTGTATTCCTCCTGAATACGTCCAAGGGCACGATGAATGGCCATGTCTCTCCCAAGTATCCAACTGGGTGCCACGAACTTGAGATCTATGGGTTCCTTCCGATTCCCAAAGGTCTTCCCTGGAATATGCACCTTGATCCTGTAGCGTCCATCTTGGGGAAATGACATGATAGGAATCCCGGTGATGCTCGGCAAAGCAATCCTTATGTCCTTGACGATCCTCATCAGCTCCTTACCAAAGGGCATCGTTGCGTCAGGCTGGCAAAACTCTGTGATCAAACACTGGGATGAAGGTGGCCATCTATATATTTTGAAATAATCGGAGAGGAGTCAGAAACGAATAGATGAGAGTATAAGATATTTAAAGACAAAGAGAAACAATCCTAAGGCTTTCCAATCCTAGAGGTTACGTCCTACGGTCAGCGTGTGCTCTGATACCATTTCTGTAGCGACCCGACCTGGAAGGTCAAGTCTCCGGTGTTTCCGTACCATCCCAAGATCATGCTGGTACACACACGGTACATCAATGTATATATCAAAGGTAAATCACACAGCATTATATTAATCGAAATCTCATATCGAGTCCTTTATTACAATAAAAAAATTACAATAAAGTGGCTAAAGGCCAACTCATGAGAATATCTAAATCTTGCGGAAGCGTCGAAGGTAGATGAGTCCATCTGACTCCAAGGGCATCTCACTGAGCATAGAACGCGTCCTCACTCCTGGTCGGAAAAATACTCTGCAACATGATACGTTGCAGCCGTGTAGGTCAGCATATGGAATATGCCGGCAAAGTCACAAGAGAGGTGTGAAAATAATCAGCTAGTCTATATGCTTATATGGCAGGTGGTGGTGTAAGTTTTGCGTAAAGCCAAATTTTTCCTACATCGAAGGGGGTTAAGCAAAATATTACTAAGTTGGTTGATTAATGAGATGGTTCCACCAACCAATTCTCATACCCAAAATTATTAAATACCCGCATCATCATATTATTTGTGTTGAGAGTTCCGGAAGTTCCAATTCCTTTGGCTCAAGTCGTCCATAACCGTGGACACGGCTAATCGATTAGGTTTAAGTACTCTGCAGAGTTTTGCACACGTTCCCCACAAGATTTGGTCGCCTCCGTTTGATTTCTCGCACTTCAGGGTGTTTGAGAAACGGATGACCAAAACATGGTCTTCCAAAGGGTTTCCCTGCGACTCTGACGGTGCCCATCCTTTCCTACCGTTCTTCTACCTCTCGTAGCACCGCCTGTCCAGAGTTACCACGATATCCAACCAAGCCAGAGCCCATAATGACTTGTGGCTGTGCAGGTAAGCCTTGGGTCTTGAAGCACCCATCCATCCCTTTGTGCCTGGGTGGACCTTTCCGCGTGAATACTGGCCATCTCCAGCATCACCTAGGCTAACCACTGGTTTCTCCAGGGCGCCGTTCAACCATCATCCACCCAGAGGTATGTTGAAAACTTGGAGTATTGAAATCTTGATCATTATGTAGGTCTTGAAATTATTAACTCTCTCAACTCCCATGAATCACACAACCAACCCCGTCTACTAATAGCATAGCAAAAGGTAAAACAACGTTTCCCGGGGCCAATGTTGTCAAAGGGGGTTGAGAGAGGTATCTACCACATGATACTTCTACAATGTAACCAAGTTTCCAACTAACCTATCTTGCATGCAACTAGGGAGATGGTAGAACTAATGCGTATAAAACATGGGTAAAACATGATCAAAGTGACTTGCCTGATTGATGATCTTCGTACGCGCGTGACTCTAAGTAACAAGCTTCGCACTCCGGATAATCTAACGAAACAAACAATGCACTCAAAATAAGCATACAACCAAAATAAGTACTCATAACATTCAGCAAAGAAGTACTAAACAAACAAGGCAACCAATGCACAAAAGTCTCTAGCAAGAAAAACACACAAAGTTTTGTTTTCCAAAAGGTGAGGGATGAAAACACTATTGACATAATAAAACTATTTTGAAATGACAAGACAATTGTTGTCAGCAAAGAAACAATAGCATATTTTATTAATAAACAGAATATAATCAATTTAAGTTTGTTGGGAAAACTTTAGTAGAGTTTATACTAGTTTGTGATAAACACTATATGAATCAACTATAGTTATATTAACAAAAAGAATGAAAACTAAACTTATTATTTTGTTGACAAAACATGTTCTTACAGAAAATAACTTACAAATAAATTTGTCTTAGAAAACAGAATTAATTATACAAAACTTATTTGAAAACAAAACTATTACTAGTTAGTTGTTTTAATCAAATTATGCCTATTTGAAAAGAAGTTGTGATTCCTATGTTAAATGAAATTAAACTAGGCAAATTTATATTTTTATTAATAGTAAGTGAAAACACTAAATGTTTACTAACAGAACCTAATAAACAAATGAAACCAAATTCTAAATCAAACTAATCAAAATTAAGTTTATAAAACTATATTATAATAATAAGCAGATTCTGTTTATAGCTAAAACACTATTAAAAGTCATCCTAAAAATCCTCAAACTAAACATGAAGATAGTCCTAACTAATATCAAACAGTAGCAAAAAGAATCATATCAAAATCTATTTTCAAACTCTAGTTATTCAGATTTGAAGATTTTGAGAAAATTTGATTAAATTCAAATTTTATAGTTCAAATTTGAAATTTGAAAGTACAGGGTGAAACTAGATGAAAAATGTGAGTTATTGCAAAAAGAATCAACTCAAAACACTAAATAGATTAAAAGATATAAGCAAAACAAAATTGGAAAACATTCTGTTAATTAAAACAAAACAGAAAATAAAAAAAAAATTGCGTCGGTCAGGGGGCTACGTGGCGTGATCCGATTGGCTAAGGGGGGCGTGCGGTAGGTGAATTAGAGCGGACGACCGATCGATAGAAGAAAACGGTTCGGACTTAAGTTCGTTCTAATCTGGACCGTGGAATTTGGATCGGACGGTCGAGGGGGCTTACAGGGTAGAAGTCGCCGACGTCGGGGTACTCCGGCGAGTCCGGTAGCGGTGGATGCGACGGCGAGGTGCTCCGGTGGTCGGGGAGGACGGGGGAGTGGTCCGGGCGACGGGGACGGTCCACCGGAGTCGATTGGTGGCGACGGCGAGGCGAACGGTGGTCGGGTGTGGTGGCTACGCTCGACGGCGACGTCCGGTGGTGGTGGAGCTCCGACGAGAAATTGACGGCGTCTCGGTGAGAGAGAGAAGGGGCTCGGGGGGGGGGGAATGGACGCGGGGAGTAGTCCGGTTCTTATAGGGCGCTCGAGGGGTGAGGGGGAGTAAAGGAGAGAGAGATCCGGCGAGGGGGAGTAACGGCCGGCGTCGGGTCCGGCGAGCGCGGGGGGGGGGGGGGGACGATGACCGTTTCGGGCAACGGTCGGATGGGTGGGGCCCGATGTCAGCGAGGGAAAAGAAGTAACGGCGCGGTGGGTGACCGGTCTGTAGTAAATGCACGAAATAAACAGGTGGGCCGGCCCGTTTAATACCGGAAACGGTTACCGTTACTGTTTTTTTAATTTTCCAGAGACATTCAAATACATTTAAAGCATTCAAATCGACTCTAAATATAGGGGTATTATATATCAAAATTAACAGAATAATAAATGCTATTTAATGAACATTTCTATTCTGTCATTTGAACACTTTGAAAAAAAATATTATTTCAGAAATGTCCTAATTGTTTTTAAATCCTTTTTGCAAATATTTTCAAAATAACCCCTGGTTATTATGTTCAAATAATTCACCAATTTGACCCTGGTGTGGAGTGTCATGTTACTCCTCTCTTATTTTGAACCTTTAACCAAAATTTCAAATAGGGAAAGCAACATAGGGAAAAGTAGAAAGGACTTTCAGAAAAATCAGAAATGGCATTTCAACTAACACATACAATCAAGCAATGGTGATGATAGATGCATAGCTATATTCATAACATTCCAAAATGGAATTTTGGGATGTTACAGATCAAGACTGGGATTTGTTACTCCGTGTGACGGAGAGGTATCTCAGGGCCCACTCGGTAATACAACATCACAACAAGCCTTGCAAGCAATGTGGCTAAGTGTTAGTCATGGGATCTTGTGTTACGGAACGAGTAAAGAGACTTGCCAGTAACGAGGTTGAACTAGGTATGGAGATACCGACGATCGAATCTCGGGCAAGTAACATACCGAAGAACAAAGGGAACGTTATACGGGATTAACTGAATCCTTGACATAGAGGTTTGACCGATAAAGATCTTCGTAGAATATGTAGGAACCAATGTGGACGTCCAGGTCCCGCCATTGGTTATTGACCGTAGAGGTGTCTCGGTCATGTCTACATAGTTCTCGAACCCGCAGGGTCTGCACACTTAAGGTTCGGTGACGTTTCGGTAGTGTAGAGTTATGTATGGTGGTGACCGAAGGTTGTTCGGTGTCCCGGATGAGATCCCGGACGTCACGAGGAGCTCCGGAATGGTCCGGAGGTAAAGATTCATATATAGGATGTCCCATTTTGGTCGTCGGAAAAGTTTCGGGCTCATCGGTAGTGTACCGGGAGTATCGGTAGTGTACCGGGAGTGCCGGTAGTGTACCGGGGGACCTCCGGGAGGGGTATTTCGACCCCAAGAGGTCCATGGGCTGTGGGAGAATAATAACCAGCCCTTAGTGGGCTGGGAAAACAGCCACAAAGGCCCATGGCGCAGGAGAGAAAGTCCTAAAGCAAAAAGTGGAAAATCAGCCAATAGGAGGCAATCCTACTCCAACTAGGATTGGAGGTGAAGTAGGATTGCTTCCCACCTCCTATTTCGGCCGACCCAAAGACCTTGGCTGCGTCTCCTCTCCTCTCCTCCTATATATACTAGTGGATTGGGTGGTTTTTGGACAGAATTTCCGGCCACGTGCTACCCGTTACACCGGTGCACAGTTTCTCCTCTAGATCGGTTTTCCGCAGCGCTTAGGCGAAGCCCTGCCGGAATCACTCCACCACCATCACCGGAGCGCCGTCATGCTGCCGGTGAACTCTCTCTCCTCTCCACCTCCTCCCGCTGGATCGAGACGGTGGAGGTCGTCATCAAGCTGCACGTGTGCTGAACGCGGAGGTGCCGTCCGTTTGGCGCTAGATCGGAAGGACCGTGATCGAGATCGCGAGACGGTTCGTGATGAGATCGCGGAACGGATCGTGATGAGTTCGCGGGACAGATCGTGATCAAGATCGTGAGACGGATCGTGATGAGATCGCGGGATGGATCATGATGAGTTCGCGGGACGGATCGTGATGAGATCGCGGGACGCTCGGCGATTTGGATCGCGAAGATGTTCGACTACACCAACCGCGTTTCTTAACGCTTCCCGCTTAGCGATCTACAAGGGTATGTAGATCCACTATCCCTCTCGTAGATGCTCATCACCATGGATAGGTTTGCGTGTGCGTAGGAAAATTTTTGTTTCCCATGCGACGTTCCCCAACACAATGAGATGGCTGGCTTAGGAAGCGAAGAAATGACTGATAAGTTCTCCTCAAGAAGATACTTTGAGCTTTGGATAAGAGATATGACACCGTGTGCACATTCATCCAAATGATGCCCAACTACAAAGATCTCAAACCAACGGAAGTGATTGGTACAATTGGTGCTCATGAGATGACACTCAAAGACTAGGAAGCGCTTCATCACAAGTCTAGCGGTGCTTGCAAAGCCACAAGTGATGCTCCCGCTACTTCAAGCGACAAGCTTGTCACAAATGAAGAGATAAGCCTCATGGTCAAGAAATTCAACAAGTTCTACAAGAATAGAAGCAAAGATCGCAGCTCCAACTCAAGACATGAAGAGAAGCATTCGTCAAGTCGTGACCGAAACTGCTACAACTGTGGGAAGCCTGGACATTACTCCAATGAGTGCTTGGCTCCCTACAAACAAAGAGAAGAGTCACCAAGAAGACGAATCTCAAGAGATGAATCACCATGAAGAGTGAGAAGGAGTAGAGATGATCGTTATGAACAAAGACCCTCAAGGAGAAGTAGGGACTCGGAGAAGAAAGACAAGCACACCAAGAGCTACTCAAGAAGAAAGCATCAATCTCATGTTGGTGAATGGGTTTCCGGCTCCGACTCCAACAACCATTCCAAGAGAAGCTATCACTCCAACTCCGACTATAGCCAAGATGATGGTGTTGCCGGAATTGCACTAGGGACAACCAACTCCTATGATCTATTTGATTCACCAAATGAAGGAGGTGGAAGTTATTTCATGGCTAAAGGCCCCAAGGTATCTCACCCCGAATAATATTGATTTCGATAGTGATGAAGTTGATTTGCTTTACGATGATGACTTCCTATATGATAAAACTAGCAATGTTAATCATAATGAACTTGATATTTCTCATGCTAGTCAAGATAAGTCAATTGACGATGATAAGATGAAAATATAAGAACTAACTAAAGAACTCAACACTCTTAAGTTAGCTCATGAATCTACTCTTGAAGATCATAGAGATCTTGTAAGAACTCATAAGAAGCTACGCTTGGAGAAACTCAATTTGGTGCAAGAACATGAATTTCTTAAAGCTATCAATGACGATCTCCAAAGGAAGACTTCATCTTATCTTTCCAAACGACTACTATTGTCTACATTCATGCCACAAGTCAAATCTAAGCAAACTAGTAACAAAGGAAAGAAAGGTTCTTCATCTAGTAGCAACAATAAAAATGTTAAACCCAATGATGTTGCTCCTAGTAGTTCTATTGATTCCACTAATGATGATTCTCTTAGCCAAGTTACACTTGAGCAAGAAAATGCTTTATTTAAAGGGATTATAGAGAAAGGTATCTACAAGAGTCTTGAAGGGTACAAACAATTTGATGAGATTGCATGCAAGCATGGAGGGTATCGGAAGAATCGCGGTGTTGGCTACTTCAAGACTAATGGAGTTGAATGGGAAGAAGGTTAATATCCCGAGCCCAAGTTTCTTCCTCAAAAGGAGAAGTATGAAAATAATCTTCCCAAGAGGACAAACACTCAAGATGACCTTCCACCAAAAAACACCAAGTTCATGGGCAAGAACAAGCTCCAAGAGGACTTTGACTCTTATGAAGATGAACCCTCACCGAGCCCTCACCGAGCGCATTTGAGCACATCTGCAAGGCCCGGTGTGCTCCTGATAACCCCCCCTCGCCTAGTTCGTCCGTGCCCTTTAGCTGGCCCTGCCACCATTGTCCGAACGAGCTGCTGCCGATGAGCTCACTGTCATGGCCACAACGGCTGTAGCTTGCATCCGAGCACCCATTGAGCTCCTGGAGCTCGCAAGAGTCGAATGCACGCATGCACGACTTTCCCCCTGTTCCCCCATTGTCGCCCGAATGTCACCGCCGCAAAACTCAACGTCGGCAACAAGTCTGACCGAATCAACTGCCCCAACGATGCCAAACGATCGGTGGTGCTGTGCACATTCGGACGCGCGTCTCCGTGCCAGAATGAGCCCCCGTGGGCAAGATCCGACGCCTGGCCGAGCCTCCGTCGCGTTTCTGGGCTCGCTAGAGCTACTTCGGCACCGCCCGCCGGCGTGGCTGGACTGGGGCCACTCCTAGTGACCCTGCAAGTGGCCAGGGGCCCCCAGTTGACCAGTTGACCATGATCAACTAGCTGACTGGGCAGTGCCCTGTCACTGACTGGTGGGCCACGCCCCCTAGGCCACTAACATATTGGCCAACCTTGTCTTTTAATTCAACTAATAATTAGATTAACCTAATTAGTCTATGACAGGTGGGGCGCCCTACTAACTAATCCATTTTAGATTAATTTAAACCATGGGTTAACCCCTCTATCTATGACAGATGGGCCCCACAGGTCATTTTGACCAGTCAAACTCACTGCTAACTACTGAAGTCATCATGATGTCATGCTGATGCAATAAAAGGAAGTTTGAATTTAAAAAAATCTGTTAATTCCATAATATTAATAAAACTTTGAAAATTAATATTAAATAATCTATAAGTTAGATGAAAATAATTTATATGTGAAAGTTGCTCAAAAAACCCCACGAATCCGAATACGCTCCCCGTTCATCTCTCACATGCCTCTAACATGATGAACATGGACATTTGACATTAGGATCATCTGTCCGGTAGAAGCCCGAGACCTGGGAAATATCGTGAGATATTTTTCCGCTTCGTCAGTAACATATAGTACTGCATTAGCTCATCGTTAGCACTGCATATTGTCATTATATGCGTCGTGTTGCATCTGCTTGCTTGTATTTATTGTTTCTCCCCCCACTTCTCTCTCATAGACATCGAGACTGATGTTGCTGTCAAGTACGACTACACCACTAAGGCACTAACGATCAGCCTTTTGCAACAGAGCAACACGCAAGCCACCCCCTTGATTATTCCGATATCGCCCATTTCTTTCCCTCTCCTACTTGCATTAGCTTTTGCTACTGTTGTAGATAGCTCCTATTCCGATGCATAACCCGTTTTTGTTAAACTTTTGTTGTACCTACTATTATATTACCTGCTTAACATAGGTTGGTTAGTGATTCCCCGTGACCCCTTAGTCCTAGTTGCCCCTGCTTCATCATCGATGATTCAAAGAGTCGATCAACCGATCAACAAGCCATGCCCATCACATTCACTTCACACCCCTTAGTTGTACGACTCTGCAGAGCTACTATCGAGTACCGAGGGTGACACCTCGTAAAGTACACATGGTGCTAACTATGTAGTGTAGCTAGCCGGTCGTGGTTATCGAGGGTGATTTCTCCTTCACCACTCCTCAAGAGGACTCTGTCATGCAACACCTCAAGCATAGACCATCGAGGGCGATTCCTCTCTGGTCATGTTGACGGTTACATCGGGTGGGACCCATCGAGGTTGATTCCTCGGGCTCCACCCTTGATGTTATGGACACACGGTTACATTAACTTTACTACTGATACATGTTGAGGTTTGGATGACCTTAAGGGTGTTGGTGAAATAATGCCGAGGCATGGTCGGGCATTTTTGGCCCTTGCCACAAGTCCACGAGATGGGGCGACGGGACCACATATCGTGGATCATTGATCATCATTGCAACTAACAAAACATTAATGGGTTTGGATATGTGATCTGAGAAGGCATATGGCTTGTTTTGCATTAATCACGACCAGGGAATAAATATGGGTACTCTACGTCGTACATTTGCCCGAAAGTTCTTCAGGTGACACAGTTAAGCAACACGCGCCCGGGTGGCCCACGTAAGCATCGTCTTTGTATTAAGAGGTGCCAGGACTAACACAGGCCGTCCTCGCAACATGCAGGATTGTGGAGGAAGATTAGCCCAGGCCCCCTTTGCATTTAGGATGTAGACCGACGTGTGCCTCTCTATTGAGCCTAGGTAGGAATAAGGTGTGTCGATCAGCCGAGGCCGGGCATTACCCGAGCAAGTGTGTCTGGCTAGAGTTAATCGAGCATGTTGTGGCAAGTTGGTGCACCCCTGCAGGCACATATATCTATTCTAATAGCTGTGTCCATCGTAACGGACGCTCGGAGTTTTACCCCGATCTTACAACTAGAAATGGAGATTTTCAAATGAATGTGTTGGCTCTGAGAATGTTTTCCCGGAGGGAGTCGAAAACAAATCTCTGAGCGTTACTTAAATAACTTACTACTTATGAAAATGCTAACCTACACTCTTGTAATGCTGCAAGGCACTGAAGATGCTAGTCTTCGATAGGACTGGTCTTTCCCCCTCTATTCTGGCTTTTCTGTAGCCAGTCCAAGATATAACCCCATTCCTCTGATAATGTTGCATATTTAGCATAGATCTGATGTAAGTCTGCGAGTACTTTGGATGAGTACTCACGTTTACTTTGCTCCCTTTTTCCCCTTGATACGTTTACTGCGTTTAGATGACAGAGCCCAAGAGACAGCTGGTCCCACCAACGACTACTACTACTAGGATGGAGCTTACTACTACGTGGAAGCTGCCCCGACCGGCAGTAGGATAGAAGGCTCCCAGGTAGGAGGCCTTGCCTTTTCGATCTATTATTGATGTTTGTGCTAGCCTTCTTAAGGAAGACTTGTTTACTTATGTTTGTACTCAGATATTATTAGCTTCTAATGACTCGTTTATATTCGAGATTATGTATTCGAACCCTCGAGGCTCCTGGCTTGTAATATGAAGCTTGCATGACTTAATTTGTGTCAATAGTTATGTCGTGACATCTTCCCGTGAGTCCCTAATGTCACGCCCAAGATGCGTGCCTATCCATATTAAGGCACGGGGCCTTGACAGGGATAGAGGCACATCTTGTCGTTCGCAAGTACAATATCATTATATCATACATTTTGGAAGAGATGAGTATATGAGTTGTCTTACACTCGCCACATGCTAAATTACAATTCCACATCAAAGACTTCAAGTATCAATCCATGACAGGGTCCGGCTATGGATGAAAACAAACGATAAAAATGAAGATGCAATGACACTGGCTTGCTAGCCCCGAAGATCACGGCCACGGTCCTCTACATCCTTCCATGCTCCTCATCATACTCCCACTGGAGCTGCGTCCATATCATCTGGCACGATCTCATCTGTACCTGCACCTGGATTGTTGTAGTAATCTGTGAGCCATGAGGACTCAGCAATCTCGCGCCCGGGTACCGAGACTATTCAAGCTCATAGGTTGGGAAGGGGTATCTGTTTAGTTTGCAGCAGCACTAAGAATTTATGGTGGCTAATCTTACAAAACATGAAAGTAAATATGTGGTCTACGATAAGCGATCGAATCTAGAATGACCTCTATGAGATCCTAAACACCTACTTACGTCAATTATAACCCCATCGTGTTCTCTCTCGGATCATGTTCACGAGCAGAGACGATCACAGTTACTCACACAATTGGTGTACTTTATTAGAGTTTACTTCAAGTTAACTCTAACCGGGTGTTAAAACAAATATCCAAGTTGCCACATAACCGCAGGGGCACGACTTTCCAAAAGTTTTAACCCTGCAGGGGTTGCTCCAACTAGTCCATCATAAATTAACCACACCCCACGGGAATAGCCTCGACCACGGATCTCGTGATCATCCTAGGTAACTCCAGAGGAATTCCAACACCTCGAGATAACCCGAAGAAAGTCAGAGCCCTCAAGCAAGACACTTGACAAATTTAAAACAAGTCCAGCAAGACCTCCCGACGTGTCGACGAACCCGATGAGAGCCGCATATCTCGTTCTCAGGACATGATAGAAGGGCTAAGTTTCCGGCTGACACACCCATTGGTGGCCCCGGCTACTGCCATTTTGGACCCAACACTCATGTGGAGCACTGGCCCGGGTTGTGGATTAATCCACGGGGTAGCTAGTACCTATGCAATTTTATTAGGTTGTTAAGCAATGTAGTATCAAGGTTGGGCCTTGCCAAACAAGGTTTTAATCTTAACCGACTAAACAAGGGGGTCCCCATAAACAACCCCGAGCATGTTAGGAAGCGCAAAGTATGGAAACATAAAACACCGGTAACAAGAAACTATGGCGGTAACAGCGGAACAAACACCTAGCAAAAAGGCCAAGCCTTACACCAATACCAAGATATATATGTGCATTAAATTAAATAACATATAATATTGTGATATGCCAGACATCCATGTTATCATACGGAAACAACCTGCACCTGCAACTAGAACGCTATAAAGAGGGGCTAAGCAGCGGTAACTTAGCCAATCAAAGGTTTTCTAGGATGTGGAGGGGTTAGAGGCTATCATGGCATGTAGGAGGCTTGACATTCAAGTGGTAGGTAGCTCAAAAGTTACTATAAGAGCGAGACAACTAGCAAGCGAAAATAGTATCGGGATCCGGGTACGATCATCCTTGACTGTTGGTTCTACAGAGGGACAAGTAGCGGGATCCTCGTAGTGGTGCTCTCCTGGCTCTTAATACTCAGGGCTCAACGTTCGCTACTACCCAAAATAAATAACAAGAATAAACAAGCAACCAAGGTTGCAAATGCAGAATCAAGAATGATGCATGGTTTATGTGAAGAATTTAGCATGGCAATCCTAACTAGTCAAGTTTCACATGCAATGGATTAGTTATTTATGAATCTGGACAGAACCTTACGTTAATTTATTTAAACATGCATGGTCACAAAAAATGTGGATGCATCATGTAAAAACGATACAAATGCATATGTAGAACGTAAGAAACGGAGTTACGGTTCTCACGGTATGCTTACGACAAGTTACGAAGGCAAAACACAGACAAAGAAAGCCATGGGCTATTCCTTGGCATTCCAAGGTAGTCATTGGTTAGCAATGAAAAAACAACCACAATAGAGTCAATGGTCAAGCAATTACAGGGAGTATAGCTCCCACAAGTCACAAAACACTAAAAACAACAATCTGCCACAAAACAACAATATTGCAACTTTCACAGCCAACAACTTGAGCTACAGGAAGTCTCTAACCACAAACAAGGGCATTTACAGAAACTACATAACATGCTTATCATCTTATCCAACTACACAAACTATAATGGAGGCACACATCAATAAACATGAAGCCCACAAGTTGACATGATGAAACAGATTCCAGGGACTTTGTGAAAATAACAGTTTTCTGGAATCTGAGTTATGCTGATAGCAAGTTGATAGTAGAAACTAATGGTTATATAGACCACCTCATGGCATGAAAATTAACAGGATGGTAGAGGGCAACCTCTACATCAAACCACTAGCACTGAGCTTGAGCTAATTCACAACATAACACAAGATAGCATCCACTCTTCATGGCATACAAATAATACCAGATTCTCAAACTTAAAAATATTTAGCATGTTTGGAAACAACAATATTTTAGTGGCTACTTTAGAGCATGGTTCCCACTTATATGCAAGTTTATCATGAAAAATATAAATACCATGGCATTCTACTCATCAAAGACTACCATATTCATGTTGGCACAAATATCATAGCATGCATGGATTAAATATAACAAAAATGACAAGATGGCACTTTGAGACAAATGACATTTGTCAAACTTGGTCAAATGCCCAAACAAGTGACACCAATGGATTCCTTGGGTGATTCTACCCCAAAATCATGTATCATACTCATATGTTCACATGGAGCATCATGGCAAAACTCTAGTTAGATAAAACCCCAACAATCCTATAAGTGAAAACTTACTATAATTGCACATGATCAAAATGCACATGTCCAGATTTGGAAACATTACTAGAAATGGAAATAACCTAATATAACATTTAAAACAATAAAACAATAAAAGATAGTGTATGACAAGTGGGGCATGGGCCCACTTGTCACACACACACTCAACACACACACACACACACTGCCACACACACTCACACACATGGATGTGGCAGCACACCAGATCCACACACACACACAAGCACACACACACACACACCACACACTGCACAGCCACACATGATCTGGGCTGTAGCTGCACCAGATCCTGACACACACACACACACACACCCGCACGGGATCCGGCCACCACACCGGATCCGAACACACAACACCCACCCGATCCAATCGAAAAAAGGAAAAACAACAGGGGGGCGGGGACTCGAACCTGCGACCTCATGGTCGTTCCCCCGAGTGCTCTACCACTGTGCTACGACGCGGCATCTAAACAAGGGGCGGCCTTGGCCCTCTTCTACTAGCCGAACCGATCTCTCTAACGAAACTGAACCCAGCGCTTGTGCACATGACAAGGAGTGGAACGACGATCTCTAGC